>OY288269.1:82564289-87364289 GCA_958450335.1 Hibiscus tridactylites | reverse complement strand
TTAGTTCAAAACCCAACTCAACAAATCAAAAACAAATGAAAAACCCATTAAAAACCCAAACTTTCCTTAAACTTGAAAAATGCAAATATTGATAGTTTTGAAATCTAAGACCATGAAAATGATGGGGATGATGAGGATAGTTGAGAAATGAAATTACCTTTGAAAAAGCTCTTGATTTGGTGGAGAGATTGAATGGAATAGTGTTTTAGGGGTTTATAGAGGGTTTGGGGTGTATTTCACGTTTGAAGCAAAAGGTGGGGGAAATGAGCTCTTTTTTTGTTTTTCCTTTTTGATTAAAAAAGGTGGTCTTCCACATTTCACTTTAATTACATAAATGCCACTCCTTAAATTTTAAATCTCATTTAAATCAAAACTAATGTCCAATTAAATTAAATCGGTTTTGACAACTCGAATCAAACACACGCGTCTAACTCCTAACCCCAAAACACGGGTGTTACAGGAAGGGTTAGCACCCCATCACGCCCGGAAATTGGTACAAAAAGAAATTGGTTCTTTTAAATCGATGGAAATTATATGAAATTTAACATGAATTTAATTAGGGGTTCTTAATTGAAAATCAAACTTTATTTACATGAGCTTTTTCAAATCGGTGGTTTTAAATTAATTAGACATTTAATTAAAAATGATGATGGTACACCGGACCAATGACTAAACCAACATCATATAAGTCTAACTGCCGTGTTAGTTTAGGGTTAGGATCCCATATGTCACCTTTATGCGTGATGGGAGAAGATAAGGTATGATGTCGTGGTCTTGTTCGTTTTAATTATTTACGAGATTACCTTTAGACGATGTGAATTAATCCGAATATCGAGGAATATCGAATAAGCTATGATATTTCGACCCGAATACGCGAATTAATAAGTACCTCATTTTATAATTAAAATTAATTATTATGCACATCAAACTATCAAAAGTCACATGATGACCATTTAGAATGCATGTCACATATATTCGATTGACATAAAAACTAGCTATGCCCATATTAAAAACATATGTTACATACATAATAAAACTATATTATATGTGTGAAACCATATAATCTAAAAACACATGCTAAGCAAGATTATAAGAAAGGTATACAATCACACATTTAATCATAACATATGCCACGTATATATATACTCGAGCAACATAAAAAAACTAAGCCATGCACATATTAAGACAAGCATACAATGTATATAATAAAACCGTATTAAATGTGTAAAACTATGTGTTATAAAAACACTAAAAAAATCCATGATCATATACTATAAAATAAATAAAATATACCACAACAACCACAAATCATATATTCACATTAAACAATATAAAAAATATGGCAAAATCATGAATAACGACATAATATAACAAAAATAAAATGCAGAGTTAATGATTAAAATGCATACTGAAAGGGACCAAAATGATAATGAAATCATAAAAAACTAATTGAAATGCAAATCTAGGACCAAATTAAAAAGGTGCGGAAACCTAAAAGGACTAACAAGGTAATTTGATCATTGGAAAACAGATTACAATGAAATCAAGGACGAGATTAAAGGTTTTCGAAAACATAGAGGGACCTCAGAGGGTATTTAAAAAAGCGGAAGGGTTGGCGGTGGTATTACGAAAACACGGAGAGATTTAAAATACAACTAAACCAGTTTTAAAACAAAAAAGCCTTATATAAACTAAGTTAAAAATATTTTAACCCTTTTTTAGCCTAAACCTAATCTGAGAGCGTCTTCCCCCTTTTTACTCTCTGCCTTCTCCGACGTCGGAACGTCGGCCGACGCTAATCGACGTTCGGCATTCCCCTAAGCGAACAAAAAACACCCAAACCCAAAAAGAAAACTCTTTTCCTAGAATCATTCGAAAACCGAAATCAGAAAGCCTTTTTTGTTTTGAAAATAGAACCAAAAACCAACCCTTTTTTAGAATCGAAAAGAAAACCGAAACCCAAAACAATTTTAAACACCCTTTCGGGCGTTAGCTTTCTTGCCGATTCACCCCGTCGCTCCAGAAAGGAAGAATGGACTTATCACCGGTGAACGAAAGGATGAAAAAGTCGAAACGAATAAGGTAAAAAAAATAAAACCCCAAAACTCTTTTCCTTTTTTACGTTTATACTTCGAAACGGAAAATAAAAAAGATGATACCTCTAAAATGCTTTGTTTCCCTTTGTATTGATCGCAATATCCCCTATTTCTAACTTCTTTTTTTTGGTTTACAGTGTTTGGTTTCGAGTTTTATAACATCGAAATTACATTTTTTTCGAATTAGATAAAATCTAAGTAAAATCCATATTGGTTGTTGGTATTCATCTCTGAAATCTTGTTATTTGCCTCTCTGATTTTGGTTATTTCATTCCTCTGACACTTTGTTTGCATGCATGTGACGGTCGTGAGGAGGGGGCCAGAGGAGACGACGAGGGATGTGGATGGTCGTGCAAGAACTGGAGCGGATCTAGACGATCAAACGACGCACGTGTGGGCAGAATCGGGAGCCGAACCGACGCGCGTGGCCTCAACGCGAGTAGTGGAGCGTCGTGCATGTGCGCGTATGGAAGTTTGAGAGTCGTGCGTGGGCGCGTGAAGATTCTGAAGTCTTTCTCTCCTCGATCGTGGACCGTTTGATCTTCCCCAGATCTAACGGTTGAGGCTTGACTGCGCAAGGACAAAACATAGGATTAGAGTTTTTTTTATTTAAGAACACAATTTTTATTTTAAAATATAGGGGAACTAGATTGTCTTTAATAAAAATTTGTTTTAACAAAATTTGATTTAGAGCTACCTCCAACTTCACATTTTTAAACATTTTTGTTAAATAAATTCTTTTTAAGATCATCAATTTCTCTTTGATGGTCATCTTGAACTTTAGAAAGCAAATAAAAAAATAATTGATAAAACATTTTTTCATAAAAATGATACAATTGTCACTTTTAGTAGTTTTAGAAATAGACGATATATTGGAGACGATATTGTTGGGAGGAGCAGCATCTCATTTCGAACATGAACCGTAAGACGAACATATGTATTATATAAAAAAGAAGGGTAAACTACATAAATGGTCTCCTGACTATGCTCTAATTCTTTTTTACATCCCCCGACTATCAGAAATTAAAAATTAATCCCCCAACTTAAAAAAGTAACAAATCGGTCCGACGTCGTTAAAAATCTAACGGCTGATGGCTGCAGTTAATATAAATTGATTTAATTACATAATTAGCCATCAAGTTAGCTATTCAATTTAGTCCATCTTCTTTTCTATTTTTACTCCCCTTTAATTCTTCAATTCATTTTTACCGGCCTTTAGCACTACCCAACAACGCGAGAAACCCCATAGCCATTTTCATTTTTTTCCTTCCATCGTGTCGGCCTCAACTGCTTCCCCAAACAAGGACTAATCAAATAACCCAAACTTTTTTTTCATTTTAGTTTTGTTTTTTTCTAAGTGCCCTTTAGCAGTTTAGCTCGCTTTTCTTTGGAAACCAACTCGGTTTTAGCCATACACAGTTTCAGATTTGCTTCTTTTGTTCTGACAATGGCGACGACAAACTCTGGTTTCAGACCAGCACAAAGGGTTGAGAGGCAAAGAATTTCTCATCAGCAACAGGGTTTTATTCATGGTGGGAATTCGTTAAATAGAAGTTTGAATAATGAGCAAAACTCTCTTCATTCAAATGACACCAGTGTCAAGCCTCTTCTTTTGAACGAAGATGTAGAATCTATATTTTTTGGGGGCTCTTAAATAGATTTTGAGGTGAAAATGAATTGAAGAATTAAAGGAGAGCGGAAATAGAAAAGATGGACTAAATTGATAGATTATGAAAATTATGTGGGTTAATTTTTTAGAATTAAGGTCAAATTAAAATAAGTGTAAAACTTGATGGCTAATTATGTAATTATATTAATTTATATTAACTGTCACGTCGTCAGTCGTTAGATTTTAATAGTGCCAGACCAATTTGTTACTTTTTTAAGTCGGAGGACTAATTTGCAACTTCTGATAGTCGAGGGACACAAATAAAATTAGAGCATAGTCGGGGGACCATTTATGTAGTTTACCCAAAAAAATAGACGATATAATAATAAATGCACGCAAATCTAATTGCCTACACTGTTGACTCGCTGTGGAGGGACATTTCATCTCAGTAAGCTTAATCTGGAACACCAAATCAATTTTCAGAACGAGATAATATACCAAACACATTAACCAAAAATTTAGGTACTTATTCTACAGGATTCAGATTATAGAACAAATCTGTTACCATTTTCTTGGCCTATTGATGTAAACTAGAACGTTGAATTATAAAGTCTTATATTGTCTCTAGAACCACCTTCATTGCATCAAACATCTGTTTATAAATTGATAAATGATTGTGATGAACACAAACAAATTGTATTATGTTCTCTCTTTTTTTACCAAGTCAATAATGTATTATGTTGCGGGGGACAAAAATGTGAATTAAAAAGAAACACAACGTCGACAGCAGGGTTCGAACCTGCGCGGGCGTAGCCCAACAGATTTCAAGTCTGTCTCCTTAGTAATAATCACAAGTTTATAATGTATTTTATATAATCATTGAGGGATTTGATACCAAACCAGTGTTCAGGTGAATTTGGTGAGACTAAACAAAGGAGGTCGAGAGTAGCGTCTATGAAACATATTGGGCGTTGTTCATAGTTTCTATGTTGAGCTTAGAGGCTTAGGCTTATGGTGGATTTAGAAGTCGGGCTTAAATGTTCTCCAATCTCCGATCATCAATGTTCTTTATTGATGTCAAGATACTTTTTTGGCTCATACTGAAATATAATAGATCTCCAAAGCTTCCATTTTTGGCACGGTAGCAGTAACTATTCCAGGTACTTCAACAAACAATTCTTCATCGATTCAGTCTTGCCATGGCGCATTGTTCTTCCGTGGGATATGGCGAGCCGAACAGACGCCTCCCAATCGGGCCTCGTGCATTGTTTGATCGATTCCACAATTGCATTGCCTCTTATTGATGATTTGAATTGCCTGTACTTGGAGTTTCTTGATGCCCAACTTCCAGCCATATGTTCAATTGCCGAGCATGGCCCTAAGCTTCTTGTGAAGCCCAAGATCCACTCCCCTTGATCGTTCCCAAACGCGCTGCACCATCCATGTCCGCATTTGCCTTTATCTAACAAACTGCTGCTCTTTCCAATCATTGCGCCTCCAAAATGGATGGTGTTTTCTTAAATTATTATTTAATAATTAAAAAAATTCATAATAGGAACATTCTATTTACTGATTATAACAATCAAGTCATTTAGTAATTAGTTGTTAAGTGTGTAACATGCATTACTTTTAGTTACATTTGACTGAGTGACCAAATGTAAACTTATTTATAAATGAACGACTAAAATGTAAACTTACTCATGACTGAATTATTAAAATATATCTAAAAAGTTAACATTCGTTACACACTTAACGGCAAAATAATTTAATTACTACAATTAATAAATAGAATGATTTGACTATGAGTTTTTTCAAATTCGACTCAATTATAAATTTATTCATGATACAATGAATTACAGTGTAATTTATCTTATAAAGATTTGTTTTTCAGCTCAGCAGTCACCCATCTGTGAGTTCCCTCTGATAAAAAAAAATGTCTGAGCTCCCCGATTTGTGGCTATGATTTTGCTTTCTTTTCAAATCAGATGGCACCGATAAGTTAATCTGCAGTAAACGGTAACAAAACTAAACCCTCACACCTATGTCTGTGTTTCTTTGTTACCAGTTTAAGTTAAAAGACAAAAGAACAGAAACTAGAGATTCTTTCACCTTTAAGGTTAAAACCTTTTTCCAGTTTATCATCCCCAAGAAAAGAAGTTGATAGCATGGCTTTCGACTTGTTGAGTTTTCTAATCACTCTTTATTTTGGGTATTTGGCCAGATATTCCTGATTTTGTTTGGCCAAATACTCTCTTTATAACAATATTTAGAAAAATACCTCATCCAGGGGCAGTTTTAGTCGAATAATCTCTTTTAAATTATTATTTGAGAAAATGGCGTTCTGTAGGACGCGAAGTTTGATATCGCCATTGAGCGATAGTCAAAACTGATGTTGATGGCCACTCTTCATCATGCTTATTCTTCAAGCAATCAATCCACTTGTCAGGGATGGCCATTGCAAGGCGGTAGTCAAAACCAATTCCCCCTTCAGAGACAGGAATACCAGAAACATCTTCAGCAATTACAGTCGCATCTGGCAAGATGCTATGTATCAGAATCAGAGAATTGGCCAGCATTAAATAAACAACAGCATCAACATCAGTTGCCTCGCTGTAATTCCCTGTGAATGCCATGTTCATCAGCATCAAACCTAAACCCATCAAATTTGAACTCCTCAAGCCACCACCTCAAGTTTGAAAGAAGGAAGCGAAGGACTTCCCAATTACCATAATTAAAAAGTCGACTATCCCATAACTTGTGGTAACCTCTTTCTCCAGTGTGAAAATACGATTCCTGTGAACTCTGGCCAACATCAAAACCATTGAGTCCATCAGTGACGTTGTTACTTGCATGGCTGTTGATTTGTGGAGTTTGATCAATCTTTTCATTGCTTCACTATGTTCATATTAGACATGAGGAAACAACTGACAGATAGAAAAGCAAGGCTCTAGGTCCAACTTCACTTTTTATCAGTTATTTTAATTTGAAATTCATTGGTATTAAACTAAAGGGGAAGAAGATGGGTTAAGGGTTAATTTTATTTTTAATTAATTTATTTTATTATTTTTAATATCAGAATCACTAAAAATGTGCCATGTGTCCCTTAACGGAAAATTTTAACATCCGTCACGGCTAAAACCTTAAATGGGTTACGGAATGAAACGTTAGGCACCTAAGTGGCCCGAAACAAACGTTAGGCACCTAACTGGAAAAATGGGTATAGTTTGGGCACCTATCTGACGTTTAAGCCAAAAAATAAATAAAAAGAGTCGCAACATGTAGAATGCGACTTCCACGAGAATTTAAAACGAATCGGCGCGAATGTTTCGTGGTATCTGCAAAAGTCACGTACTGCAGCACGCGAGTTTTGCGTAATCTTGTTGTTTAAACAAGGCTCGATAGGCTTTGTTTATGGTTAATTTGCATGGTCTTGGGGGATAATTTTTCGTGGTTTTGATCTTTTACCTCATAGTGTGATACATCTCTTGCGCCGATTCGTTTTAAATTCTCGTGGAAGTCGCGTTCTACAAGCTGCGACTCTATTTTATTTTTTTTTAAAAAATATCGAATAATATAATTCATATTAAGCAGAAGTCGCACCTTATAAGGTGCGAGTTTCAAAATCGCCTCCTACGAAACTTGAGTTACACTTACTTGACCCGATTAAGAGGTATTTTTCCAAAAATTATTCTAAGGAGTATTTGGCCAAATAAAATCTGGCCAAATACCCCCTTTATTCTAAGTAGCAGCCTTCCAGCGTTAGGTCAGCTGTTGAGTGCGCGGTTCCGAACCCTAACGAAAACTTTATCTTCGTCGGGTCAAGCGAAGATGGCACATCACAACCCGGATACTTGAAGCCACCCGGTATTCTGTACTTTCGCTACAAGAATTATGTTCCCGCGTAACATAATCCTCCTGAAATTTGAATCTCTATCGAGATTCCGATCCTGTTGGGGCTACAGGATCAGTGCGATCTTTCCTTTTCCGCTGCCTTGCAGACTCATAGGGGATTTTCTCAGGCTACTGAGTTTGTTTAAGCCTGGACATCCATTTTTATGAGGGGGATTGATCTCTTCCTGCTCTCGAGTGGACTCACTGGCACGGCCTAGATGCCCTAGCTGCTCGCTTAAACCAGGTTTTTCTGATCTCCTTAACCCCAACTGAATCATTTCATGATTGACAAACACGGACGGTAAACCCCGTGAATTGTCTCTTAAGCTAGAGGAGCAATACTGGAATGTCAGAGGTTTACTTAGCTTGATACTCCGCTTTGAGATCACACAAACAGTGATTTCGAGTATCGCTTTACGACATTTCTAGAAAACCTAGAAATGGAGAAGATCTATACCCTTTTGCTTCTTTCTATATCCCTTTGGCTTCTTTCGTAAGCCTTTTGGGTAATTGTTATTCTTGCGTATACCTTGTATGCACATAATACCCCCTTCCCCCATAAGGCAACGAGGGTCAAAGCTCAGCTTTGATCCACCACCGAAATACGTTATAAACTTTGTTTTTTTTGTTTTTGACTTCCTTGTAGGTGGAAGTCCCGCTGCTACGGTGGGGGTTAGGGGGGGAACCCCCCTGGGTGGGGGGACAGGGGGAACCCCCAGAGAATTAATAAATATGTCTTCCCTCCTGGTGTCCCTAGCGTAACAACAGCAGTCAGTCAGCTAGTCGTTGAACTAGCAGTTAAACTACCCCCTTTATTTTGTTAGCTAAATTATTAAAATAACGCATAAGATTATCGGTGTATTTGGTCATCTACGGGTTGCTTTGAGTGTAGGTATTAAGGGTAAACTACTTATGTAACCACCTAACTATTTAGTTATATTTATTTGACTACAGAATTAAGCTACTTTTTATTTAAACTGTCAAACTTTTAAATTAGTCCTATTTTGATTACCGTTATTAAAAAATTAACAAAATTGTACATGGTGGTTAACAAAAATATATAACTTCTATCTTTTTTATTTTAATTTATTCAATTTAATAGGAATTGAAACCACACCCAGAAGTAAGGAGGGCTTAAATCCCAACCGCTAGGCTAACACCATTTATATAATATGAGATGATAATATATTTTATTAAAAGGTTACGTTGTTGTGAAAGAAAATGCAGTGGCACTAACAAGTGAAACGTTCGATTACGGGAATGAATTGCAGTACGACTATCTTGTCGACAATTTAAGTAGTTATTATCATACATAGTCAAAGAAAATGGATAAAAATCTGAAATAGCTATACCTATTCATTTACTACTATCATATATATCTGCTAAATCTTTAACTCGAAAAAAGTGATCATAGGGAGATTTTACATTTTTACTAGTCCTTTCTGTAGTTTTTAATTACTAAAAAACCAACTCAAACTCTTATTTTTTGTGGCCATAAATCTGTATAGTTCATTTGCTCACCAAAGTGTTGGTAATTTTGAGATTGAGGCTTCGATCTAACTTTCGGAAGATGGTGAAAAGCAAGAGAAATGGTTGTTTTTCTTCAGACCATTTGAAAAGCTTTAAGCATATTATATTTATAGGGTTCTATTCCTTGTATGTGAAGTCTTTCAGCTGCTCATGAAAGATGATCTCGGTTAGTTTGTAACTGAGTGTATATGAATGGAATACATTTATTGTGTCTTGGTCTATGCTTGCAGAACCCAACAAGAGAAATATGTTATCATCTCATATCATATAAATGGTGTTAGCTCAGTTATTGGGGCTTAAGCTCTCCTTATTCTTGAGCGTGGGTTTGATTCTCATTGCTTGCATTTGTCTTTTATTTTATTTGTTTCATTTGATTATGTTCAATTAGATTATAATATTACCATATGGTTGGATGATTAAATTTATTAAATTAAATAAATTAAAATTAAAATTAAAAAAATAGAACATGTGTCGTCATCTGGTTGGTTGGTTAATTTTATTTAATTAAAATGAAATCAAGACCAAATTGATATAATAGGTGAATAACATGGACCAAATGTATAATTTTATAATTTTTCGTTAAGTGCCACGTCACCTCCCTATTAATTTTTTAACGGCGGTGGTCAAAATAAGACCAATTTAAAAGGTTAATGGCCTGATTGACGAGTTACCTAGTTCAGTGGTCAAAATAAGTACGTCCAAATAGTTCGGTGGTCACCAAAGTAGATTACCCATGTATTAATTAACAAAAGAATGTCATTTAATTGCTGGACAAATGCTTTAAAAATACGGTATTTAATAAATTTCATATTCGAAACTTAAAATCTTCGACCTTTTCCTTTTGTTCAGTATTTGTTGGTCATTACATGTTAGCTAAATTATTAAAATAATTCTTCAACTTTAATTGGAACCCAAATGACGACTTTAATATTGGACCTACTCAGGTGTTAGAAATGCTCAAATCAGATCCATCGTATTATACTTAGAAGACGTTTGATTTACTCGAGTCAAATTTTTTTGAGTTATTCGAGTTTATAAGTCTTATTTTATGATTCAAACTTTATTTGAATTTTTTTCGAGTCGAGTTTATAAAATTCGAGTCGAGCTTTGAGTTTTTGTACAAATTTAATTGTACATATATATTTCTTCGTATATATATTTCTATACGCATATACGTAGCGGTGCATGTATATATTTTTATATGCATATATTTAAGGTTAGACGTTGCACATATTGATTCTAATTTCAACGGTTTTCTATATGCATATATAATATACATATATGTTTTTTCATATTTTCACATGTGATATACATAACATATTAGACATAATTGATAGAATCGACTCGAACTTGAAAATTGATCAACTAATTAACAAAAATTTTGAGTTATTCGAATTTCCATTTCATAACTCAAACTTTATTTGAAATTTTTCCGAGTCGAGTCAAGTTTATGAAATTACGAGTCGAGTCAAAACGAGTCGGTTTTTTCGTCGGGTCGAGTCGAATAATTCAATTTTTTCGAGCCGAGTTGAATTTTGCCCACCCTTAATTATACTCTCAACGACTAGGGGTGGCCTTACTATTCAAGTTTCTTTAGATTTACTATTCAAGTTTGAATGAGAGCTTGAAAAACTCGATTTCTTACTAGGATTTTCATGCCCATATTTTCTTTCATCCATTTCTCAAAAGTACAAAGAGAAATATGAAACTATTGGCTTTAAGTCATTTCGAAAGGAAGATTTTTCCAAATTTGAAGAACACAGGTTTTTTTTTTTAAATTTCAAAAACAATCTGAAACTCAAAACGTAAAGTGGAGTGGAGAAGATAATTGTTTTATATCAGTTATTTTTATTTTTTAAAAAGAAATGAAAAATTTAAAGTGGTGCCTATCCATATATGTTTTATTCATTTTTTTACTTGGAGTGCCACATGTCTTGTTCTTAAAGGTCCACGTGGCCTTACACGTCAGAGGATAACGACGTTAGGGGTGGGTGGGTGGCATTTTAAATGAAAAAAAACATACTTCAGGGGTACATTGAACGTTGACAAACTTTAGACCACACATTGACAAATTTAATAAAATACAGAAGAAATTTGTGCCATTATCTCATATATTAACATTAAATAAAATAATCATAACCAACTAAATAGTCATGCAAAAACTCAAATTGGTGTTGTTGTTTTTTTATTACTTTTAAAAATTTAAATTTGACATTTATAATAATGAGAGATAAAGTTATATTAATTTAAAACCGTGAGCAAATCTCATAGATCATTATTGCTCTATAGACTTGAAAATCATTAACCTTCAACTTTTAAAGTTCCAACAATTTAGTACCTCCTCTAACCATTCTCCATCACCAGGTCGTCATACCTTCACCGTCGTCGCCAGCTATCGTCGTTCTACAACGGCCCATCCCCGCAGCTCTCTTTCTCTTTTACTCCCATTTGAGTACTTTGTTTGGTTTACTCTCTATCTTCAAATTTTGTCTGCAAATTTCTATCTTTCATGAGGTTTTTAATTCAGTCTTCATTTTTTTATTATATTTCCTGATGTTTCTTTCTCATTTACTGATATGATGCTCTTAGGTTTCTTGTCCTTCAAAAAAAACCTCAGCTTTTTTTTTTCATTCTTGCTTTGAATATCATCTCTACCTAATTTTGCTTTTCTAGTCAAATTCCTCTTCTTGCTCTATCTTTATATGTTTCTACATCTATTTTGTTTTCCTTTGTTTTGATCTTTAGATACCCACATGAGTGATTGCTCATGCCCTTTTTATCTTTATAATTTTAATAATTTTTTAAGGGAAAATACTTTGATGCACAAGCTGTGTAAACTTTAGTTTACACAAGCCCTTTAATTTTAGGGTTTAGGGTTTAGGGTTTTATGTTAGAGTTTAGGGGTTTAGTATGTAGGGTATATAATTTAAGGTTTATGGTTAGAATTTAGAGTTTAGGGTTTAGGGCTTAGGGTTTAGGTTTTAGGTTGCTAGGGTTTGTGATTTAGATTTTAAATTTTATAAAAGGATTGTGTAAAAAAAATTTACATAGCTTGTGCATCAAAATAAAACCCTTTTTTAAGTGGTAATCTTATATAAGTTAGCGGTTGATCTTTATTGTTTTAGTTGTATTTAAGGTATTTTCCAAACAAGACAATGAAAATAATAGTTTGTTAACGAAATATTAAATTAATTGTCTAAAGTAATAGAATATGTTTCCGTTTTACACGTGCCTATTTTTAATTTTCGCCCAGGGCTCTAAAAATATAAGAGACAACTCTGGATACCCATTTACAATACAACTCATATATTTTCTATCAGTTGGTAATGAAGTCATCTTTAATACCCAAATCTCGGTTTTGGAAAGAAATTGGAGCTGACGATGGAGCACAACCAATAATATTTTTGGCAGTTGAGTGATTACCTTAGGGTCTAAAATTCAAACTTTTGCTAACCTTTTCTTTAAATGAATCCATATGGAGTAGCAATTCCTCCAAAAGCTTGAGAAGTGGGGTTTCAAGGGAATTTGAGAAAATGGATTGTTTTTAAACAAGTGTCTACGATTTTACAATCTTGGTTGAATTTTAAATAAAAAATCTAGTTAGAAATATTGAAGAAAATGAAGTTTGCTGGAAGACGAAGGGGACTAAACTGAAACAATATTTAAATGTTGATGTTAAATTTGTAAAATAAAGATCAAATCATAATAAAATATTAAGAGTTATGGGTTGAATTTGATATTATGTCAATTTTATTAACGAACAAATCGTTTGCTGTTATACTAATTTGTCGAATGATTATTTTATAACATTTCATAGTCGAAAGACTTAATAAAAAATACTTTATAATCAAACAACTATTTATGTGGTTTACAAATTAAGTAGAAAAAAAATAAGTGTAACAAAATTAATAGATATCAAAACTAAAATAATTTATGAAAAAATTAAGGCTTAAATAAAAAATAAGTGTTAAAAGTATATATTTTTTTTAAACTTTAGGTGTCTAAAGTTTGCATCGTTGTAATTTTAGGTGCCTAAAGTTTAGACCGTTGCAATTTTAGGTGCCTGACAGTCAGGTCCGTTTCTGAGATTTTAGTGGCTCATGGGCAAACTTAAAAAATAGGCCCCTAATTAAGGTTGAGCGTTCGATCGAGTTAAGTTGAGTAAAAAATTTCAAGTTATGCGAGTTTACGAGTCCTTACGATTAGAATTTTTATTTTACAACTCAAACTTTATTTGAATTTTTTTTCGAGTCAAGGTGAGTCGAGTCGAAAAAATTAGTTTTTTTTCGAGTCGAGTGGAGTTTTGGTCACCCTTTCCCCTAATAACGAGTATTGGAAAAAATAAAATTTGAAATTAGACCCTTAGTGACAAGTGATATATTAAAAAAATGGGTCCCTATTAACAAATTTTGAAAAAAAATAAATTTTAAGAGTATTCTTGTAATAACAAATATAAGGAAAATGGAACCCTAATAGCAAGTATTGAAAAATTAAAATTTAAGTGTATGCATGTAATAGCAAATATTAGGGAAAATAAACCATAAATAAAAAGTATTAAAAAAATTGGACTCGTAATAACAAGTATCGGAAAAAATAAAATTTAAGAGTATGGCCATAATAAAAAATATTAGAAAAGATAGGCCCCTAAAAACAAGTATTGAAAAATTGGGCTCATAATAACAAGTATCGGAAAAAATAAAATTTAAGAGTATGGCCATAATAAAAAATATTAGAAAAGATAGGCCCCTAAAAACAAGTATTGAAAAATTGGGCTCATAATAACAAGTATTGAAAATTTTGTACCATAATAACAAGTATTGAAATAACAATAAATAATAAAAAATAGGCCCCTAATTACAAGTATTCGAAAAAATGAGTCTATAATAACAAGTATTGAAAAAAATTATACCCCTAATAACAAATATCGAAAAAATAAATTTTAAGAATAGAAATCTAATAATAATTATTAAAAAAATTAAATTTTAAATAAAACTATTAAACCCTAACTATAAATATTCGAAAAATAGGTCATGGGCAAGGTAGAGGCCTTGAGCGAGCGCCCCTATTGCCATGTCCAGGGACGGCCCTGCTGACAATTAAGGAGTGTTAAAAAAATTTGTTAACCAATCAATGCTTGACACATGGTACTAATTTAAATTTTTTAAAAAAAATTAAAGAAAAAAAATCCAAAATTTTCAAATTTTACTAAACATTCCCTAAATCCTTAAAAATTCTCAAACCCAAACTCAAACCTCCAAATCATCGTCGATAGTCACTCTTGAGCACAATTTTTTGGTTACCGGACCTAGGCAGTCGTTTCTCCCAACACGACATCATCGAAAACGCCGAACGATGTTCTATTCGAATGCAAAATTGGCGTTTAATTGTTACGTCGTTCGACATTTTTACCGACGTCGTGTTAGGAGAAACGACAACCTAGACCCGGTGACTAAAGGAATGTGCTCAAGAACGACGATCAGCGGCAGGAGCGACAACGATTTGAGGTTTGGATTTAGAAAATTTTAAGGATTTAAAGACTGTTTTGTAAAAATTGAAAATTTTTAAAATTTTTATGAAAATTGAAAGTTTGGCGTTTTTTTTTTCAAAATTTTTAAAAAAATTAAATTAATGCTACGTGTTAAGCATTAAAATTGGTTAATAATTTTTTAACACCCTTAAAATTGTAAGGATATAAATTTTAAAATATATTTTTAACAAAAAAAATAAAATCGGAGAAAAATATTTAATTCCCATTGTTTCCCGACAGTTCCTAGTTCAATAATTTACTTACACTTTTGGTTCACGTTTCTCTTTTTTCCCTTTGTTCTTTCTGTAGTTATCTGCTGTCACTCATACCTCTAATCTCTCTTTCTTCACTGTTCTTTCAGCTTTCTTCTCTCTTTAACCTTCCTTTCTGGCGGATAAACCGCGTTGTTTGCAGATCCACCAAAAAGAAAAAAACCCCATCTTCTGGTAATACCTTTTCTTTCCTTTCTCTCCTTCTTTCTTGCTAACTATAAAGTGTAAAACTAGTACATATCTTCACGTTCTCTTGTCAGTTTTGCTTTATTGTTCAAAGAACAGGTTTTTTTGGTACAGTGTTATTGCATTGACTTGTTTAGTGATGTTAATTCCAATAAAATGATGCTACTTGCTTTTCTCTGATCTGTTTTTTTTACCTATTAGTGACCTTTTTGATTTGTTGGGTAAAAGTCTTTCTCCTTTCGTTTAGTTTTCTTCTTCTTTTTTGTTGCATAATTGGATTCTTTTAGCTGTTTCTTGATCTGGGTATGGTTTTTTTCTCCTAGCCATTTGATCAATGTGATTGGAATAGAAGATTTCAAAAGGTGTTCGGATTTGGGTTTCCAGATGTTTGAAAGGACTATATAGGCTTGTGATGCACAGGTAAAGTATTTATTCTTCATTTGCAATCATCTTTTTTGCTTAAAGCTTGACTCTTTTACTTGAAAACCAGATTGTTATTTGTTATTGTTCCAATATTTTGTGTTTGGCATTTGCTTTTGCTCAGCATCTTTATTTCCTTTAATTTCTTCCAACTACTAGATTATAAGTAGCTTGTATGTCTTTATTATTGTTTTTTTTACATGATATAATTTTCAGTTCTTGTTTATAGAACCCTTTCCTTTTGCCTCACTTTTTGCAGATGGAAGAGGATGGTGAGTTCAGGTGCTGGGATGAATTGATTCCGGATGCGCTTGGGTTGATTTTCAAGAATCTTCCACTCGAGGAGATACTTACTGTAATTCCAAGGGTGTGCAAATCATGGCAGAGAGCAGTTAGTGGACCTTATTGCTGGCAGGAAATCGACATCGAACAATGGAGCCAACAATGTCGGCCCGGGATCCTTGACCGCATGCTTCAAATGCTGATAACTAGAAGCTCGGGTTCACTCCACAAGCTCTGTGTTACCGGCCTCCCTAATGGCCAGAGCTTTTCGTTCATTGCAGATAAGTAAGGCTCAACTGCATTTCTCTTTATATCACTACATCTGCTATCTGTTATGACGGTAAGAACATAAAAACACAACACTATAGGTTTCTGTTTGAAGCATAATGCTTCACAAATTATTTCATGAGCTAAACTAATTCTGATTCCTCACTTCTCACTTTGAGTTTAACAGGTTAAAAGGGAAAAAGGAATGCATTGGGTATATATTGTTGCTAAAACTAATTTTAAACTGAAAATTAATGGATGAAGTTTCTTGTGATTTGCTGAAGTTCTGTATTCTGAAGTGATCCTATGATCAATGAATGGTTTTGTTCTGCTTTGGTCTGTGACTTCCTTGGATATTGTAAATTGGGGTATAGCTTTTGTTATTTACTCTTGCTTCTCACTGCTTCTAGTGCCAAATCTCTTCGGACTTTACGGCTTCCAAGAAGTGAAATAAGTGATTCAGTAGTGGAACAGGTTGCTGGGAGGCTCTCTTCGGTGACTTTCTTGGATGTTAGTTACTGCAGGAATATCGGAGCTCCGGCCCTTGAAGCAATAGGCAAGCACTGTAAGTTACTAATGGGGTTGAGGAGAACGATGCACCCATTAGAGGTAGTAGATAAACTGTCTCAAGATGATGAAGCCCTTGCCATTGCTACTACAATGCCGAAGCTCAAGCAACTTGAGGTGGCATACTTGCTTATTAGCACAGCAGGTGTGCTCAAAATACTTGAAAGCTGCCCCGATCTTGAATTATTAGACGTACGAGGATGTTGGAATGTGAAGCTAGATGAAAGTTTTGTCAAGAAATTCTCACGGCTGAAGGTGGTCGGACCTCTCGTTGTGGACTATCTTGGGATGAAGGGCTGCGATGATTGTTCAAATTATTCAGGTTCCTCTGGTTACTTGGCCTGGGACTTTGTTGCTGGAGATGTCGGTATTGATTACGATGATGAGATATCAGATGGGGACTGGGAAGATGACCAAAGTATGGAAGATGTGGAAATGAGGTTCTATGATGGTTTTGACTCTGAAAATGCTGCATTCGATTGGCCCCTCTCCCCTTAAAGGATTGTTATCCGTTGCTTTTCGAAATTAGGTTGACTTTGCTATGTACAAACGTTGTGTTTCTAATGTAGTGTATAAACAAGTTTTCCTAGGAGTATTTTTAATAAAAGAACTTGTAATCTGTAGCAGAAGAATGTGTTTCCCTTGTAATTGAGATAGATATCTCATAGCATTTCCATGCTTCAGTACTGTCCCTACAATAATGATACAATTAGAAGTGGGATTTGTAAAGATGGTCCAAACATGTGTGTATGGTGACTTCCATGGAATATCAAACAAATTTATCTGATTGCGACAGAAAGGAGGTTTGCCCTTTATCTTTTTGACTTTGTGTTCATTTTTCAAAAGCTCAAATTTGAGGATTGGAAGAAAAGTACCACGCCTTGTCTTTAAAGCTTTATTATTATTATTATTATTTTTTTCTAGTGCTTCATCATTAAGCCAAAGCCTTTGTCTCCATTGTTGTCGAGCTAACGAAGAAACTAGTTCCCCCATGATTGCATTATAATCCATCATTTTGAGGCATCAGATTCGATGGAGCAAAGGCATCTTTCAACTGAATCGTTTGAATGATGATAGTGGAATTCCATGTAAGGGTGAGCATTTGATCGAGTTGAGTAAAAAATGTAAATTACTTGAGTTTACAAGTCTTACTTTACTAAGATTTTATTTGAATTTTGTTAGTCAAGTCGCGTTTCGAGTTTTTGTACAATTTTATTGTAATTATTTATAATGTTATAGTACATATTGATTCTAATTTAAACGGCTTTCTATATCCATATACGATATGCATATATATTTCTTCATGTAATAAACATATAATAGGAAGAGTTGAAGAACTTACCGGAACTTGAAAACCGATCCACTAATTATTAGAAATTTGAGTTATTTGAGCGAGCTTCCATTTTATAAGCAAATATCAGCACATGTGGAACATAGCCCTGGAGCAAGATAAAACTTCAGATACAAGAAACCGGTACAATATTAAAAGCTTGCGAGGCAGGTGAGTGGTGAATATTGAAAGGGCTGCCAACAAGGTGTACCAAAACAAAACTATTCTCGAGTATCTTATTATAACATTAGAGAAAATACAACAATAACCCAAGAAATGTTTTTGTATGATTATCAGGGATATCATGCAAAAGAAGAATTACAGATACAAGCTAAACACAGAAAAGCCATTTCTCTCATCTTGGCATGTTTCTATGCTCAACTGAATATAAGCAAGTGCACCATTTTATTATGTTCTTATACATTTCTGGCTCTTCATCTGCAAGGGTCAATCCGTCAACAGGCAAGCAGAATTCCAGAAAACAAAAAATGTTTATGCCCAAACAGCTAATCTGAATTCTACAGCAGTCCACGAGCCTTGTATGCTGAAGGATCAGACAAACTGTTTACACTTGCATTTACACTGATTACATCAGCTGCTTTGAATTCTTACGATTTGTCGTTGCTAGATCCCCTGGCTGTACCTAGTTGACTCTGATGGACTTCCATTTGTTTTGCCTCCTCAGTTGACTTACGTGCTTCAACTGTATCTTTCCCTCGACTAAGTTCCCGCTTGCCTTCAAACAACTTCCCAGACTTTGCAATTGCAAGGATTAACTCAAGTTGCTTTTGCTGTTGCTCCTATAGAATACATCACCAATCACATGTTGAGAATCCAATGACAAACAAAACCATGTGTTGAATTAATAATTAATCCACATGTTCAGAATCCAACATCCACAAGCTGTATTGTTCTTACTGATAGCTAGTTCTTCTAAATACAAGTTCTCCATGGGTGCAATGACCAAGGAACAACAAGGATGCATTTTAGTTTTCTTGTCTTTGAATCACGGCTCATTTACATTTTATTGGTTTTAATGAGGCCTAAGGCTTGCTAAATCCAAGCCACAATGCCACACAATTTTTTAAGCATTCAAAACCACAATAATAGACAGAAAAAAGGTTGACATATTTACTCTTTTAAAACCCTCATGCAACTAATATCATAACCATATTTAACTTACTTGAAGTGCCATTATGGAACTCCTATACCAATTACCAACCAAGCATATTACCAACAAGTTCAGAAATATATATATATATAAACAATGGTAAAATGTTACCTGCATTGCCAGCAAAACTTTCTGAATTTCCTTAAGCTCCTTTTCCAGGATGTCTTCTTGAGCTGCTAATGCTCTAGTAGCCTCAGAATTCTTTTGCGCCAAGGCTGCAGTCTTCAGACAGTAGAGGAAGTTATAAATATAAGAATAAATCGAAAAATACAATTTGTTATCAATAGCTTGCCTTCCCATTTACTCATGGTAGGCAGCAAGGATGATAAGATTGTCATTAGTATCAAATTGGAGCCACAGATAACATTAGTTTATTCATCTATATCAAGTCAGAGTGTTAGATGCTAGGTTAAATACGCTAAAGATGGCACAATCAAATAGAACATGTGTAATTGCAGCAGCTATGTTCATCTATATCCTAAATTCCTGTGAATATGCATTTTTGAATATTCTAAAAGAAGTCACCTTAACTCTGTTTAATTGCAAATTTATGTTAATTGAGCACCCATTTTGATATATAAGTTAGCATGAGATATGCCGCATTTCATATAAGCAGAGCTGAGAGCGCTCTAGGCATATTTTAACATTGGAAAGTTAATTCATAGTCTGTTTCCATAACTTCGTCTGTCTTCCTCTTCGCATCTATGTTTCTTGGAGGTATGTTTCAGATATTAGTATGCTCAAATTTTCTAAAATTTCCCTTATATTTGGAGGATCATACTCCCATAACCATGTCCTAATATGTGCATGAAAAAGGTGAGTTATGGGTACTATTGAGAAAATGAGGAGTCCAATTACACCAAAATTCATGAGATAGTAAGCAGGATTTAGATTGAATACTAAACATCATCTTACTGAAAAGCAAGTAAATGGTTATTAGATAGCTTTCTATGGTAACTTGAAATGTAGAGTTTCAGTGAACATTTAATTTAGCTTTATGGATGAGTTGCTATTTTCGTTAAATGTCTATAGTCTGTGATAGCCATGGTTAGTAATTTCTAATTTCTAGCACATAACTGTAGACTAACTGCTAAGAAACACACTCCCGAGTTGACTGATTCAGAAGTTACTCCATTGTGCTGGCGCGGACAAAGAAATCATTCAGCTCAAAATCAAAATGCATACACTTTTTAATTATTTTTTATTCGACTCCATTAATTCTCTAACTAAAAACTTAAACTTTAAGCAGCAAGAATTGCTCAACTCCTTTAACTCTCTAACTAAAAACTCAACATCAAGCAACAAGAATTACAACGTTGTTACCTCTTCAATAGGCTGTTTCAAAGCTTTCCTTGTTACCCGAAATCGAATCCCCAACTTCTCAAGTTGCCTAGACAAAACACCAAGAATCGTAACGGAACTTTTTAAATCCTCCTCCAACTTCTCAATCCTCCCTACCAAATTCACTCCTTTTCCACCAGCCTTGGCCGTTTCCACACAAATCCTCCGCCACTGCCGCCTCCTAATCCACGCCCCAATGGCGATCCCGCCTACCAATCCTAAAACTCTCCACGCCATGACACTTCTCCAAATCCCATACAGAACGACACCTTTCCAGTCCGAAACGACATAAATAACAGAAACAACAGCCGAAGAAAAAATGCAAAGAAGTTCAGCGGCAGACAGAAACGAATCTAAATTGATGGCATTAAAAGTGGGGTTTTTTTCTGGTGAGGTGGCAATTGAAGAATCTAGATCGTAGGCTTTGGGAAATGAATTGAGAGATGGAGGGCGGGAGTTGAAATTGATGAAATTCCGGGTCCGGGAATGTGATGGACCGGAATCCGAGATGGGGAAGGGGAGATGGCGGGAGGGTATTGGAGGGAATGAATTAGGGTATTTGAGATGAGGGTTTGAACGAGAAGGTGAAGGGGTTAAGAGGTTTTGGAAGGGGATGGACATTGTTCGTTCCTGGTTTCTGCTAGGGTTTTGGATGGGTTTGAATTGACATTGTTAGGGTTTTCCCCTCTCTCTTTTTCATGATTTTTATGTTGGTTTTGTTTCTGGTGAGAGGGGGAAAGGGCGATGAATTCAACGAGTAGGCTTATCTGCGCATGTTAGCTTAGGGAAGTTAAAATGCGCCAGAATGAATGTACTGCTTAGTCTTACCAGGTGAACTTTGAGCCTCATCCTCATCCTCATCCTCATCCTCAGGTCCACTTGTCCAGTGTAGTACGATACCACCCGTATTCTTTCTTTTTCTGCATCATCCAATGTTTTTTCTTTCTATTTTGATATATGAGAAAACAATTGTCCAAAAATCATTATTTTCAAATCTTGAAATCAATTCGCAGGAATCTGATTTGAACAGTGTTTTCATCTCTTTTTTTCCATTAAAAAAAATTGAAGACGGCTGGCATTTGCACCAAATGTGAGTGATGTAAATTTACTGCTTAACCCTATAAATAACAATTCAAGTGCGGTGCACATACAACTTTAGGGTTCGGCCAAATAGTAAATAGTTCCAACTAATTTGAAACATAACTAACAACTGAACTGTGATGAGAAAATTGCACATCACCATCCATATTCCATATATTAATAAACTAGAACAATTCAGATGTTTTTAAATGTTCATACAGCACATAGTAAATGGTTCAAATTGCACATAGCAAATAGAAATGCCTGGTTATATGAATATCCCCTCTCTGCTGAATGCCTTGCATAAGATCAAACCACCCACCCACACTCGCCATCACTACCTCAGTCCCCTAGTAGTAGGGCATATACCGCATTGGCCTCCTGAATCTAGGAATCTTCCTGCAATGAATTCATCAAGTAAGAAATAGAAAATAGGATCTAATTTGTAAACCGGAGGAACAGAACATATGCACACACCCATATCCATAAGGAGAAGAAAAATAAGGCAGCTGTATATAGGGCCTCCTGGACCGGTAGCCCATATAAGGACTGAACCGCCTTGGACGGTACTGCTTCATCCCTGGAACATTAGTCCTTTTTGGCAAAACCTGAATATCACAACGTATACCCAAACATATGTTTTAGAATGGATTCATTAGCAGCTAAAGAAACCGCAAAGCCTTTATTAAAAGGACCACCGGGCTCCATTTTTTAAGAAACAAAAGACCAAATTTCTTTCTATTAAAGAAAACAGAATACCTTCAACTGGCGGCCATGCAATTCAGATTCGTTCAGCACAAGAGCCTCTTGAACAGCTTCTGCTTCCAGGAACTCTACGTAAGCAAATCCTTTTGGTTGACCATACTTGTCTGTCAAAATAGTAACTCTGTTTACAGTGCCACAAGATTGGAAATGCTGCTGCACTTCTTCAGGTGTGCACGCATAATCAACCTGCAAAATAAAATGCAACCAAAGGTTTTCAAAGAGAAACTAGAGTCGGGCAGCAGTACCAAAAAGCTACCATTATTGTTTGGTTATCATGATACTTTCACCTTAAACCTTATGCCGCCGTGGAGAATGAGAACACGATATGTTCCACTAGGGGGGGGGGGGGGGGGGGGCATAAGGCTTAGAGACACGACTTTTTCTGTTAGCAAACATTCTAACTAAACTGGCGGTTTACATGTTTGTTTCAAGGCCTAGGCAAACATTCTATCTTCTGGCACTCAAAATTCTCTTTCTCAGCAATGCAACTGCCCAACTCCTTTTACTCAAACTCCTAGAAATGCTAAATCAAACATGATTTTATGTTTCTACTAAATTATAATTTGAGAGGTCTAATGAACACCACAATGCAAAAGCCCAAATTTGGCACCTTCCAATTGCTTCTCAACAAATTTCCCGTGAAATATCAGGAGAGCAAAAGCAACTCGAACACTGCCCATTTTGTTGTCATTTTGACTATAATTCTATACATAATATGCAGTACCTACTACATGAGATAATTTTCTGACATCTAACCCTGTATTTATTCATTACATACAATTTTGTATCAATATTCACTAAACTTGAAGCAGTAAAAACATGAAGACAGTAGTGCACTTCAAAATAAAAAGGGTAACTTCAAATAAGAGATGTTAAAGGAAACATAGTACTGACTACTGAGGAAAAGTAGAGTTTGATCAAGAGCTTATATTGGGTATAACAACCAAAATACAAACAAGAGACAGATAGATGGAAACCAGATGTATTTATCAAAAAATAAATGATCGGGAGAGATTTTTTTAACTATAGAATACAATTTCTAGTTACTATGATCTCCCAGCCAAGGGAAAATATTGAGAATCAATTCTTAAAGGAAATCCAGGAAGAAAATTCATACATCCAGTTCTTAAAAGGACAGCTTTGCAGGATGCATTTTCACAAAATAGGGAAAAGGGATTAAAAAGGGAAAATTTTCACAAAAACAACTAAAAACAAGAGAAATAAACAAAGTTATTTACACAAACAACAGGCTACAAGAGATTAAGGCTACAAAGAAGCAAACAAATGCCTCTCACCGCATCAGCCAAATGACCACAAATTTCTGAGGTTCATACTCCAATGACCACCATGACCACCAGCAATGATGTTCTTGCATCTTAGAGAGCATATGTTGACTTGGCTTAGCTCTTCAAAAGAAGCAAACTAAATCTCTTGCAAGAAGATGAAGCATGCTAAGTAACATGCTACTTCCATCCATCCACTCCAAGCAAGCCCAATTACACTTTTCAGGGATTGGTATCATAATGATTTTATCTCCCTGAGTTTTCAAATATAAATTTTCTACATGCAGCATATGAAACTAATAAAAAATTACATCATATAGATTTTTTTCACTCTTTTCTCATATGTATTTTTCTTTCAAATCTTCCTCTTTTCTTTTTCCTTTTTTTTTTGATCTATACCTTTTACCCATTCAACATGTTTTTCTTTTGAAGGGCATTCATCATATTCTTCCATCACTTTTCTTTTTCTTCTTTTCCTCCATGAAATATTTGAGGAATTTCCCCCCTCATTTTCTCACTTCTTTTCCCTCTTATTTCCTTTTTTGATATTTAGCATACAGTTTTACTATCTCAAGTACAAAATTATGTAAAGGCAAAATAGCTTTCAGCCAACCCTTGAAAGTTGAAAACATTGTAACTACTCCAGCAGTGACACAAAGGCAAGTCGAGGAAAATTATCAACCCTGCGATCATAGTAAGACATTAAGGTCAAACCATGATTCTATGTGGAGAAGTATCCACGTCGAATCCAAAGTCACCAGAAATGAATAGAAAATGTCATCTGAAGCCTTTTAGTTAAGCACTAGAAGAAGCAAAGGTAGAAAGAAACAAAATACTGAAGTCATGAATAACTATTACAATAAGTAACTAAAATCATAAAAAGGAGAAAATTAAGAGACAAAAATGTATTGAGTATGATATAGTCAGATTTAGACATTAACAACCTACAGGAATAAGGGCAAGTCAAAAGGGATAAACAATAAGGTTAAATATGCAGGAATAACACCCAAAGACTGAGGACTGGGTGGTGTATCCATTCCAAATATTTTTCAGGTTGTATCTAAAGAGGAATGTCTTTCAAAGAAACTGTTTAGACATCAGCTCAAGTGTGGATTTTTTTTCTTCTACTCAGCTCTTTTGGGTGTCTTGTTGATCTGGGAGTTTTAGTAGTTCCGCATTCTCCCCAAACCCTTGAAATTTATCCTCATAGTCTAAAGGTAATAGTTTTAAACAAAAAAAGAAGCTAATTGATGGAAAATCTCATGCAGACCAACCCTGTACTCGATGATGTCTTGAATCCTTTTATAAGTTCAGGGATACACTCATACTGCACAAAAGAATCCTATGGTATAATTCAGAAACAAGGTAAATATACCACCACACTGTTAAAATATTAATCCACATGCTAAAACGACCAATAAATCAGAAAACATACAAGATAGAAAAACCACCCTCTTTTCACTTTTTAAGAGACATCCAAGCAGTTGGTAATGCAAGAAGGTTCACCATATAGATGCTATAGCTACAAAGACAACATGTTATGAGTCCTAAAGTAAAAGAAGAAAGACATTATTTATCTCACATTGCCAACAAAAACAGATCGTGAATCTGTTTCCTCTCTGCTCGCCTGATTAGCTGCTGCACTAGCAGGATCTGTGATAAAAAGTGATCTTTATTTTAGAATAAATGTTTAGGTTGAGATAAGAAAAATGATTTAAAAATCTAAAACACAGATCACAGCACCTTGAAATATAGATAGAATTAACAAACATCCAGGCTATAACTCCCTGTTAGAATTCTCCAGTAAATTCTATAAACTACTAATACAGTAGAATCATTTCCTTAAAAGAATAATATTCAATTTCCAATTTACGAATTAACTTTGAAGTTTCAGATTTGTTAGGTTAATCAAATTAAATAATAAAAATCTAGAGAAGCAAAAACTTAAACCCTAACATCATAATTTTAGACTAAAATTCAGATCATATAAATATCACCAAACAAAAACACGAAGAAAAAAACCTTGAACAGCACCCATTTCCTTCTCAACCTTGACCTGCATTTCACGGAGAGCCGCCGCTTCATCTTCCATCTCCTTCAATCGTTTCTTCATTTCATCCAATTCCTAGAACAATCAAACAAGTATAGTAACCAAAAAAAGGAGTCTTCAGTTAGGCTTTCTAATTTGTCTTTAAAATAATTACCTTGACAGCGTCTTCATAGGCGGCGGACATGTCGACGTCGGTGTTGTGAGGCTCCAATTCGCCATCCATCTCTCCTTCGTCGGGGATTTCAGCTCCGTATACCTCATGCTCCTCTTCGTCCATGCTCTCTCTGTTCGTTGATTCTTCTAGAAAGAGTCTCCCAAGTCTGTTACTACTTTCTTCGCTGGATAACTTCTTACTTCTAGTATTGGAAACAAAGGATTTCGGCTCATTCTCTCATAGCCGTCGGATGATAGAAGATCAATGGTGACCCTTCGCCCAGGGTTATTTATACTTGCAATTTGCATAAGAGTTATATTACGCCTTTCCGTGCTATTAAACGATGTCGATTCTTCCGTCTGAGATTTCTTGGGTTGGGCCTCCTTCAATCCTAATGGACTTTATAGTTTACTTCCTTTCTTTTTTAGAAGTTCTAAGATGTTTGTTCTTTCAAGTTTAAATTGAGACTATTAATTTCATTAAAAAAAATTATGTAAACCAATTAAAGTGCGTCATGCGGCACGCTTGATAGAGAAAATGTGGTTGCCTAGGTTATATTTTGATACCTAAGTTGTGTAAAAAAATTACACAACCTTTCACATTTAGGTTATAAAATTTAAAACCTAAATCCCTAATACTTTAACCTCTAAACTCTAAACTCTAACTATAAACCTTAAGGCTTTGCTTGGTATGAAAGATGGAAATGTAGAAGGATGGAAAATTTGTTAATCAAATGGTTAAGATTCAAAGTAAAAAGGTTGTTATGAATCTCCACCATTTGATTAATAAATTTTCCATCTTTCTTTATTTCCATCCTTCATACCAAGCAAAGCCTAGATTGTACACCATATAACCTAAACCACAACCTAAATCTCTAAACTCTAAAAGTAAAAGGCTTGTGTAAATTAAAACTTACACAAGCTTGTATATCAAAGTATTTTCCTCAATCCGTCGTTTGACCATGGTGGCCTTGGATTTCGGCATCTACGGCATCAGAATGAGGCTTTTTTTTTAAATAAAAATTGCTTTTATTTTACTTGCCAACAAGTATGCTCTGTGGGCATGTTCCTTCGTTCTAAATACATATGCTTGGACGGTGTCTCTGTGGTTTTGTGCAATCAAAATTGCTTTAGACTGTGGAAAGGTTGGAGTGTAGTTTGGAAAGATGTTCAGCGTAATATTATTTGGTATATTGGAGATAGTACTCGTAATAATTTTTGGTTCGAAAATTAGATTTAGGATGTTGGACCACTAGATGCGCATGTCACGCCGCACCTTGTTCCGTATTTTGGTCATCTGTGTGTTGCGGATATGGTCTTTGATCTTGGGTGTTGCGACTAAAAAATTTTAAAATACAAAGTACCTCGGTGTCGCTCGAACAAACCGGATTTTTTGAAAATTTAATCGGATTTAAAAAAGGAGGAGTCGCCACCGGCCATTTAAAAATGGTAGACCGGACACCGAAAACTAAACTAGAGATTCTTTCTTTAAAAAATGGGTTCGGGAGTCGGTTACACGCGGGGAAGGATGAGCACCCCCGTCGTGTCCGAAAATCGGTACCAAAAACATTATCGCTTAATTAATATTAAATTTTGCGAATTAAAGTGACGAATCGTATCGAAATTTGGTTATACGAGTGAGTGAATTTTAAAGGTCTTAATATTCGAGAAGGAACGTCCGAACCACCACCACTACGACTGGTACTGGCCTCGTTCGTTCCCGAATAAAAGGACGCTCGCATTGCAATTTATAAAACTCGGATGCAAATCATAAATAAACAAATGAGACATGGAATCAAACGATAAAAAGAAGAAATAAGCAAAACATATAGAGCAAGTGACATGGCATGTAATAGTATAAATGACATAAACAAACCTTCATAAAAAAAAGATAAACATGCAAATTTAATATCCCACATAAATTATACGATTTTACAAAACCATAAAACACGAGGCTACATAAAAATACATGTTATATATGCATTATCATATGATCCTAAATAGAAAAAAACATTTGACATTTGAAACAACAAGGAATTAACCCATGTGTTAACATTTTCTCGTAAAAAACCACAATAAAACCAGATTAAATTAATATGAATAGCAGGCCGGTTGAAATCAAAACGCACACCGATTATAGGATTAACCATGTAAATAAACTACTAACTTTGGGACGACAATTGAAAAATAAAAGAAGATTTAGGGGTTCGAACGGGATTAGACCAAAACGGGAATGAGCCAATTAATTAAGACGGGATGAAATTAAAAGAAGATATAAACATATAGGGGCTGAAAGAGAGATTTCCCCATGAGGGTTTAATTAAATCGAAAGAAGGAAGGGTGAAATCGAACAAGTCGAAGGACAACAGGGATCGCGGGCGTGATTTTTAAAGTTTTGGTGGCCTCAACCACATTAAACCAAAAAGCCCCATATATATTCGTCTCAATACAAGATTGAAACCCTAGAACCCCCAAAAATAACCCTTGCGGCGCCGTTCACCTCCTTCCTCTCCTCCCTCCTTTCTTCATTCATTTATTACCCTACTGAAACCGAAAAAGGCCTTGCCGCCGGCACCGATTTTAAAAACATTTTTTATCGAAAAAACATTCTTTGTTCGAAACTAAACTCCCCATTTTTTATTGCCGACCCAAACCGCTGGCTCACCCAATCAGGGATTATCGCCTGTGGGAGTCGAAATGAAGAGACGGAGGACGACGGCGGATGACCGTCGAAGGTATAAACTAACCCCTTTTTCTGTTGCATGCAAGAAAGAACAAAAAATACCTCTGAAATTTCTGATTTTTATTGCTTTCGGGTGAAAAATCCCAATTTTTGTTTACAATGCTCACTGACTTTTTTGATCTCTCTATGCTCTCTAGTTTTTTGGCTATCGATCTCTCTCGATGTTTCTCTCCAATTTCCGAATGCTTTCTTCTTCCCTCCTCTGTAATTTTTGGTTTTTTCTCCTATATATCCCCAATGATATGTTAGAACAGGGGCCTTTAACTCTATGTGCCTTGCTCTGATTGCTTCTGATCTGGTCTAGTTGACCTTTTGTTGTTTTCGTTTGTTTTTTCTGTTGCCAATGTTATTTTGGGTATCTGATATTTGCTTGTTTCCTGTTTTTCTTGCTGGTCACTCACGAAACGGTGAGAACAAGGTCAGACACGGGCAGCGGCGTGGTGAATCTGACGGTTCGTACGCTCGACAGAGAAGCAGAAGAGTTGCATGCATCGTTCCTACGCGCGCGTGAAAGACCCAAAAGGTCACGGGTGATGCACTGAAGGGACGCGCGTAGAGCGTGTTGCATCTCAGGATCCATCGTCATCGTTGGTTGCCCTTTCGATCCAACGACAGAGACCGCGTGGCGCGAAGGTATTGAGAGGGGCATCTAGGGCTTCATCTGAGGCGAGCTCTGGACCGTCAGATCTAAACAGATCTGACGGCTATGGGCTTGGCGGCGCGAGACCAAACCCTAGGGTTTCTCTCCTCATGTGATCTGCACCGTCGGATCATCCCGATCTGACGGCTGTGGCTTGTGGCGGCTGCAGAAAAAGACATCAGGCAATTAGGGTTAGCTTAGGGTTTCTGTTTGATTGGACTGAGAATGTATGGGCTTTTGGGTCTTATGTATGTAATGGATTATTATTTTTGGACTCTTATTATTAATCAAAGTTTATTTGGGCTTCAATTTATTTATGTTCTACTTATATCTTCATAATAATAATAATAATAATAATAATAATAATAATAATAATAATAAAGATAAATATAATAAATAATAAACATAGTAACAATAATAATAATAACAATATAGTATAAATAATAATATAACAATATGTAAATAATACTAAATAATAACAAATAATAATACTAACACATATAATGTATAATAAGTGATAGTAACAAAAACAAATAGTAATAATGATAAGATAATGTTAAAAAAATATTATAGTAATGTTTAGGTTTTTTTTGGATAATATTAATAATATAAAATAATAATAATACTAATCCTAAAAGGCAATCACAACGATAGTAGAGAAAAAACACATATGTACACATTTAAGCATTATTATTTAATTATAGTTATATCTAATATGTCACATGCACTTAATAACACTCATAATAGTGAGGTAATAATATGTATGACATATATATATTTTTTCCATTTCTTTTTTTTTTTTAATTTTTCAATTTTATAATAGCCCAATATAAGCCCATTGACAACACAAACTTAAAGGGGTCTAATGTCCGGACAAAATTAGTGATTACAGTTGCCCCTCTTTGCTTATACTTGTGAAACAAGGATAAAGCAAAGACGATAAACACTAATTTTGTCTCACTTCCCTGTTGGATGTGGGTGATCCTTGCGCCACCGACGACGAGACGAGATCAGGAGATTGGTGTGGATCAAGCTGCGACTCCGACGAAGAGGCATGACCCGGTGATTAGATTGAGATCGAGTTACGACTCTAATGAAAAAACGCGATCTGAAGAAGTTAGTGGCGATCAAGCTACGACCTTGATGAAGAGGCATGATCTGAAGGATAGATTGAAGATCAAGCTACGACTTTGACGAAGAGGCATGATCCGAAGGAATATATTGGAGATCAAGCTACGACTCTGACGAAGAGGCATGATCCGAAGGAGTTTATTGGAGATCAAGCTACGACTCTGACGAAGAGGCATGATCCGAAGGAGTATATTGGAGATCAAGCTACGACTCTGACGAAGAGGCATGATCCGAAGGAGTATATTGGAGATCAAGCTACGACTCTGACGAAGAGGCATGATCCGAAGGAGTATATTGGAGATCAAGCTACGACTCTGACGAAGAGGCATGATCCGAAGGAGTATATTGGAGATCAAGCTACAACTCTGACGAAGAGGCATGATCCGAAGAAGTATATTGGAGATCAAGCTACAACTCTGACGAAGAGGCATGATCCGAAGGAGTATATTGGAGATCAAGCTACAACTCTGACGAAGAGGCATGATCCGAAGGAGTATATTGGAGATCAAGCTACAACTCTGACGAAGAGGCATGATCCGAAGGAGTATATTGAAGATCAAGCTACAACTCTGACGAAGAGGCATGATCCGAAGGAGTATATTGGAGATCAAGCTACAACTCTGACGAAGAGGCATGATCCGAAGGAGTATATTGGAGATCAAGCTACAACTCTGACGAAGAGGCATGATCCGAAGGAGTATATTGGAGATCAAGCTACAACTCTGACGAAGAGGCATGATCCGAAGAAGTATATTGAAGATCAAGCTACAACTCTGACGAAGAGGCATGATCCGAAGGAGTATATTGGTGATCAAGCTACGACTTTGACGAAGAGGCATGATCAAAGGTTCGCTACACCATCAACGGTAAGACGAAACCTGGTGAGGAGGAGATCCGATACACCATCAATGGTATAACAAGATCGATGCTGGAGGAGATCTGCTACACCATCAACGGCATAACAAGATCGATGTTGAAAGAGATCCGCTACCATCAAAGGCAGGACGAGATCGATGTTGTAGGAGATCCGCTACACCACCAACGACATAACAAGATCGATGTAGTAAGAGATCTGTTACACCACCAACGGCATAACAAGATTGATGTTGAAAGAGATCCGCTACACCACCATCGGCATAACGAGATCGATGTTGAAAGAGATCCGCTACACCACCATCGGCATAACATGATCGATGTTGTAAGAGATCCGCTATACCACCAACGGCATAACAAGATCGATGTTGAAAGAGATCCGCTACACCACCATCGGCATAACAATATCGATGTTGTAAGAGATCCGCTACACCACCAACGGCATAACAAGATCGATGTTGAAAGAGATCCGCTACACCACCATCGGCATAACAAGATCGATGTTGAAAGAAGAGCTGGTGTTGTTGTTGTTCATCTTAGTGGGGTTCAACTTCTTTGTTGATTTGTCTTTTTTCGGCGTGGCTTTCCTTTGGTTAAGGATTCACCATCCTTGTTTTTTGACCTGTTTATTTTCTTTATGTTTGAATGAAATATGTGTGTTTTGTATGGATGCATGTAACTTGATATATGGTGTAGATGCTTGATGTGAATACATGATGAATGCACTAATGTTGATGCGGATGTAATGCAACTGATCCTGATGTTGACATTAAAAAGGATGCCCCCTGATTTTGTTGTTATACCGGCTCGGTCTTGTGGTCTTGATCAAATGGTTTTAATGATGTCCCAACTTTTTATGGGTCCGGCTTTCATCTTCTGAAATGTCACCTTTTTAGGGGGGAAGTCAACTCTTGTGTGCTTTATTTAGTTAAAATTTCTTTTGTTTTTTTGTTTTTTTGTGCAATCGGCCGACAAGCTCGTTGTTGGTCCATGTACTTTTGAAATCGTTTGTGAAGAAATGTAGAGAAATCTTTTGTATTGGTGTTGAGTGTGAGATTTTTTTTTGAAAAGTAATCGTATTATGTACATATATACATTTTGGAAAATCCTGACAAATGATATTTATGAAAATCTAGTTGCGAATTTTTGAAAAAGTATTGACTCAAATGGCATTTTATTTGGAAAGTCACGAATGTTGTAAAGGGCATACATGTGAAAACCTTTCTGGGCTATCAAGCTTCCGAGAGGAGAGACTCCCATACCTAGTTTCTACCCGATTTGATGGTGGCTCTCATTGACTCACTAACTCACCGTGCCCCATCCTTCCCTCATTTTTGATCTCGATCAAGCATTAGAAGTGTGGCAATCCTTGAAGAAAGGTTAACTCCGATAGGCGGGAAGTATTCTGAAGACAAATTCATCCATCCGTGTATGGTCGAAGTGGTCTTGTAGGTCTTGAAATGAAGGCTACGGCCCGTGGTTGTGACAGAGAGGGGTCATATGCCCCGAATTGAGGACCATCGTGTCTTTTGTTTTGGGTGTTCGCTTTTCATTAGATGTAGTTTGGGATCGACTTGCACCTTTGCATTGTATTGGTGCGTACTTCCGATTAATCTGAGTAGTGATACAATTGGATGAAGAATTCTCATAGCTTGATTTAGCGCCTTCGCTTTTGGTTTCAACTTTGATAACTTTCAGCTTGGTTTACGCGGGCTCTTTGAGCACAAACTTTCCTTTCGTCGTTTACATTGCATTTATGAAGAGTTTTTTTAGCCCTCTTGTTGATCCGGGCTCACGCGTTGGTGACTTTGATCTTGGTCTAGGTCGGCTTCATTGAGCGCATATTTTTTGTTTTTGTTTTTTGTTTTTTGTTTTTTTTTGAAAATTAGACCAAATGTCTCTTTTATTGCACTTTTTCGTCTTCATAGCATGGTTGAAAGTTGCTCACTTGTCCACGTACTTTCATCCTTTTTCCCCCTAGTGTGGAAGTGATCCTTGTCTTGGATCCAAAAGTCCTCCCATACTTGGATATCAAAATAGTCTTCAGGTGGTAGATGTTTTCGGGTTATCGCTTCATTCAAGGATCTTAGACAACAATGCTTGAGAGGAGAATTCATTGAATGGGAGTGGCCCATTACTTCTGATCACTCATTGTCACTCCTCCTTTGGCTCGAGTAGAACAAATAGTGTTTCCATTTGTAATGTCCACAACATTCGATTTTTTATTAAAAATTTCTTTTTTGAATTGAATTTAAAATGTATTTCTAAACAATAGTGAGTTCATGAATGAAATGTTTAAAGAATCAAAGAATGCAACAAATGTTTTCAAAATGGATTTTTTATCAAAAATAGCCAAAGACCAACAGCTTAGCTTGTTTCTTTTGCATTTTTCCCAAATGCACAGGGATTAACGGATTTGAATTGCCTTTACCGGTAGCCGTTTGCTCCGGGCTAGTCGTACCATTTCCCTGGGTACAATCAGTTTTTACCAACTATGACGTTGGATTTTTCCAAATGATTTATTTCCCTTTGACCATTCGTGAAAATGGATTTTTCAATGGACATTCGAATTATCCATGAATTGAGACTTGCATTTTTCCCAAATGCACAGGGATTAACGGATTTGAGTTGCCTTTATCGGTAGCCGTTTGCCCCGGGCTAGTTGTACCATTCCCCTGGGTACAATCAGTTTTCACCAATCTTGAGAATTGAATTTTTGCATGTTGACTCCTTTTGACTCTGAACCGAGTGTCCTTGAAGTTGTCCAAGCTAGCCGCTCGGTCATTCATTCTCTTTTTATTTAGGCGAGAGTCTTTATTGGTTAGCGATGAACATGATGTGATGAATGCATTATGGATTTGAACAAAGAGCTTTTAGAATGAGTATGATGTAATGCATCATGGATTTAAACAAAACTTCGATGCCCAACTAGCAATGGATATGATGTAATGTATGATTAGAGATTTAATGTTGTGAATGATTATGCTATGAAATGATGTATGAACAGATAATGTAATAGAAAAATGCAAATGTGTATGCAAATAACGGTGTTGGTCGTATAGGTGATTCCTCTTAGGTCAACTTTCATTTAGACATAAAAGAGGTTCCTTGTTACAAGGTAGTCATAGAAGATTCAAACGAACGCCCCTTCGTGTCTTCGAATTACGTCTGAGGAAATGAAGGTTTTGAAAAATGTCGAGGATGTATTTTCTTTCTTCTCCAATCGTCTAGAATTTGTCGGATTTGCGAGTTGACATCCTTTTAGCAACCTCCTGTCCGTAATGAAAGCCCCAAATTGGGTAAAATCACCTTGACTCAACACCGTTATGTCATGGTATGTATGCAAAATAAATGCAAAAAGCAAAAAGAGAAATGAGTTAGTGTCGAATAGTCATGATTAATAAGACATAAGAGAAATATAAACAAGCAGCCCTATTTATCCCATCTAGTTCTCCTAGGTTATCCGCATGGCTCTAAAAGGGTAGGCTTTCTAGTTCTCTACATGCAATTTTGGTTCTAGGAGGTACTCAAATTGTCCTTGTTGTCCCCTTCTAAGGGTAGCAAGGCCCCCGGTCATCACCCATTATAGGCTCATTTCAACCGAGTTCAATTTGAGGGGACCCTTTAGCTATATCCGCACGGAGAAACGATATTCTCACGAAGATATAGGGTACTCGAGCCCCGAAGGTACTTGCTAGACCCATACGGAGAGACAATATCCCTACGAAAGCACTAGCGTTTTCCTCCCACTTAAACGAACGGGTTTAAATGCCAATTTTAAATGCGTTTAAAATAAACTCGCACTTATAAACAAATATCGATCGACTCGGTCACTTTAATTCGCAACTTCTAATATTAATTGAGCGGTAAAGTTTTTTTTTGGCTTGACTCTTTTTTTTTTGCTTTTGAAAACAAAAATCTGTCCCCAGCGGAGTCGCCATCTGTTGCGACTAAAAAAATTTTAAAATACAAAGTACCTCGGTGTCGCTCGGACAGACCGGGTTTTTTGAAAATTTAATCGGATTTAAAAAAGGAGGAGTCGCCACCGGCCATTTAAAAATGGTAGACCGGACACCGAAAACTAAACCAGAGATTCTTTCTTTAAAAAATGGGTTCGGGAGTCGGTTACACGCGGGGAAGGATGAGCACCCCCGTCGTGTCCGAAAATCGGTACCAAAAACATTATCGCTTAATTAATATTAAATTTTGCGAATTAAAGTGACGAATCGTATCGAAATTTGGTTATACGAGTGAGTGAATTTTAAAGGTCTTAATATTCGAGAAGGAACGTCCGAACCACCACCACTACGACTGGTACTGGCCTCGTTCGTTCCCGAATAAAAGGACGCTCGCATTGCAATTTATAAAACTCGGATGCAAATCATAAATAAACAAATGAGACATGGAATCAAACGATAAAAAGAAGAAATAAGCAAAACATATAGAGCAAGTGACATGGCATGTAATAGTATAAATGACATAAACAAACCTTCATAAAAAAAAGATAAACATGCAAATTTAATATCCCACATAAATTATACGATTTTACAAAACCATAAAACACGAGGCTACATAAAAATACATGTTATATATGCATTATCATATGATCCTAAATAGAAAAAAACATTTGACATTTGAAACAACAAGGAATTAACCCATGTGTTAACATTTTCTCGTAAAAAACCACAATAAAACCAGATTAAATTAATATGAATAGCAGGCCGGTTGAAATCAAAACGCACACCGATTATAGGATTAACCATGTAAATAAACTACTAACTTTGGGACGACAATTGAAAAATAAAAGAAGATTTAGGGGTTCGAACGGGATTAGACCAAAACGGGAATGAGCCAATTAATTAAGACGGGATGAAATTAAAAGAAGATATAAACATATAGGGGCTGAAAGAGAGATTTCCCCATGAGGGTTTAATTAAATCGAAAGAAGGAAGGGTGAAATCGAACAAGTCGAAGGACAACAGGGATCGCGGGCGTGATTTTTAAAGTTTTGGTGGCCTCAACCACATTAAACCAAAAAGCCCCATATATATTCGTCTCAATACAAGATTGAAACCCTAGAACCCCCAAAAATAACCCTTGCGGCGCCGTTCACCTCCTTCCTCTCCTCCCTCCTTTCTTCATTCATTTATTACCCTACTGAAACCGAAAAAGGCCTTGCCGCCGGCACCGATTTTAAAAACATTTTTTATCGAAAAAACATTCTTTGTTCGAAACTAAACTCCCCATTTTTTATTGCCGACCCAAACCGCTGGCTCACCCAATCAGGGATTATCGCCTGTGGGAGTCGAAATGAAGAGACGGAGGACGACGGCGGATGACCGTCGAAGGTATAAACTAACCCCTTTTTCTGTTGCATGCAAGAAAGAACAAAAAATACCTCTGAAATTTCTGATTTTTATTGCTTTCGGGTGAAAAATCCCAATTTTTGTTTACAATGCTCACTGACTTTTTTGATCTCTCTATGCTCTCTAGTTTTTTGGCTATCGATCTCTCTCGATGTTTCTCTCCAATTTCCGAATGCTTTCTTCTTCCCTCCTCTGTAATTTTTGGTTTTTTCTCCTATATATCCCCAATGATATGTTAGAACAGGGGCCTTTAACTCTATGTGCCTTGCTCTGATTGCTTCTGATCTGGTCTAGTTGACCTTTTGTTGTTTTCGTTTGTTTTTTCTGTTGCCAATGTTATTTTGGGTATCTGATATTTGCTTGTTTCCTGTTTTTCTTGCTGGTCACTCACGAAACGGTGAGAACAAGGTCAGACACGGGCAGCGGCGTGGTGAATCTGACGGTTCGTACGCTCGACAGAGAAGCAGAAGAGTTGCATGCATCGTTCCTACGCGCGCGTGAAAGACCCAAAAGGTCACGGGTGATGCACTGAAGGGACGCGCGTAGAGCGTGTTGCATCTCAGGATCCATCGTCATCGTTGGTTGCCCTTTCGATCCAACGACAGAGACCGCGTGGCGCGAAGGTATTGAGAGGGGCATCTAGGGCTTCATCTGAGGCGAGCTCTGGACCGTCAGATCTAAACAGATCTGACGGCTGTGGGCTTGGCGGCGCGAGACCAAACCCTAGGGTTTCTCTCCTCATGCGATCTGCACCGTCGGATCATCCCGATCTGACGGCTGTGGCTTGTGGCGGCTGCAGAAAAAGACATCAGGCAATTAGGGTTAGCTTAGGGTTTCTGTTTGATTGGACTGAGAATGTATGGGCTTTTGGGTCTTATGTATGTAATGGATTATTATTTTTGGACTCTTATTATTAATCAAAGTTTATTTGGGCTTCAATTTATTTATGTTCTACTTATATCTTCATAATAATAATAATAATAATAATAATAATAATAATAATAATAATAATAAAGATAAATATAATAAATAATAAACATAGTAACAATAATAATAATAACAATATAGTATAAATAATAATATAACAATATGTAAATAATACTAAATAATAACAAATAATAATACTAACACATATAATGTATAATAAGTGATAGTAACAAAAACAAATAGTAATAATGATAAGATAATGTTAAAAAAATATTATAGTAATGTTTAGGTTTTTTTTGGATAATATTAATAATATAAAATAATAATAATACTAATCCTAAAAGGCAATCACAACGATAGTAGAGAAAAAACACATATGTACACATTTAAGCATTATTATTTAATTATAGTTATATCTAATATGTCACATGCACTTAATAACACTCATAATAGTGAGGTAATAATATGTATGACATATATATATTTTTTCCATTTCTTTTTTTTTTTTAATTTTTCAATTTTATAATAGCCCAATATAAGCCCATTGACAACACAAACTTAAAGGGGTCTGATGTCCGGACAAAATTAGTGATTGCATCGGGGAATGGTCGTGGCCTAGTTTACAAACGCTACTGCCCTTGCCCATTCTTTTGCGCATTGCTGGCGTTAAATGTCCTAGTCTACATAGCCCCTGCGACTCGATTGGATGGTGGGGGTTCTGAAGGGCACATGTGTCGCGGTGAAATCAACCTACACAATTTGTGTCGGTGCTCCGACCGGTGAGAAGGTGAGAGTTTGGAAGGTTATTCATCGATATAAAGGTCTCCAACGTATCAAGATTTTTATGTGGCTTGTGTGCTGTGGGAATATTATGACTAATGCGGAACAGACTCGTCGGCACCTGATTGCAGATAATAGTTGCTTGCTTTGCCATTATGCTATGGAAGACATTCACCATGTTCTTCGTATGTGCTTAGTGGCAATATCAACTTGGCACAGTTTAATTAAACAAACCAAAACCTAGGAATGTTTCTCTATGGATATTATGACATGGATTGGGGTGAACTTATCGAACCCGAGCTATTTTGCTGTGAATAGTATCGAGTGGGATTTTTTGGGGGGCTATTATTTGAAATCTTTGGCTTCAGCGCAACTCAGACGTCTTTGATTCTCCCATTGATGACTCTGCCTTCGTTTTGGAAAGGAGCTATCGCCTTATTTTTCTTACACACAATGCTCTAGACAAGGCTAGTAATGTATCGATGTCGTCTTCGGTTGAGATGCAAGGATGTGTCGTTGGATGCCGCCTGTGGAGGGATGGATAAAGATCAACTCGAATGGAGCTTGTTGTTTGAGTGATAATTATGCTTTTTGTGGTGGTATCCTTCGTGATCACATGGGTGGTTGGTTTCACCAAATTTGTTGGCGCTTGTGTGGTTCTTGACGCCGAATTATGAGGGATTTATCATGGCCTTATTTGTGCTTGGCGGGAAGGTTTGTGGCAAATCATAGTGTAAACCGATAGCATGACTGTGTTAAACTGCCTTCAGGGTGATCATTAGAGTTGCGAAGGGAACTCCTTGTTGGTGCATATTGCTGAGTTGTGTCGACGTCAATGGTCTGTACAGTTTGCATTTGTTCCAAAAGTGGGGAATCGGGTGGCTGATTCGTTGGCTACCACGTCTGACTTTAAGGTTCACTATTTGCACGTCCCTCCTATTGAGATCCAGACTCTTTTACAGGATGATATTATGCCCATAGCTTATGTTGTGTAGTTTTTTTTTTGTTTTTTTGTGCTCGATGTTGAGCTCGTTTATTTTCAGGCTTTTGAAGTTTCATTTGATATTACCAACTATACATTTTCCCTGTTTAGGTTTAGAGAGGTTTTAATAAGGCACTGATAATATTCTCTGTGCACGATCATTACGTTAATGCAATCATACCACTTTCACTAAAAAAAGTATTTTCCTTAATTAAAAAGGGTTACATGTTGAACATTTATTGGGTAATGGATTTTTAATATATTAAATATAACAACAAAACTCCTTTCTAATAACATAATAGAGTTAAAAACGGGTAAATGGCTTGCCAAAATTGCACAAGTTTTGGATAACATTATACCTATGGTGACACTAATCTTGAAATTGCCCAAAAATACAAATGGAATATCTAAACAATCAAAGCTTTTGATTGTTATGGCAGATCAAACCTATGGTGAAACTAATCTTGAAATTGTTTCGGCTGGAATGGCAGATCAAATGAAGTTACTCACATTCTCTCAAAACAATCACACATCAGCCTAACATCAGGTTCACTGCCTTCTGACCGAACTCTTGACAAGCGTCGTTTTACTCGCCAAAATAAATTAAAATAAACATCTTCAAACAAATAATAAGATAAAGAAATTAAAGTAGAATAGAGGAAGAGGGTCGATCCAAAGGGAGTTTTGATGGAATTGTTGACCAAATCTTGTCGTGATTTAGATCCTAGAAGTAGCTGAAAAATAAATAAAAAATGGGTGGTTTAGCGTGGTTGAAATAACGAGAAAATAGTAAACAATTAAAAAAAATGCAGTAAATAAAGTGATGAATGAAATAGAAACATCACAAATATGAAAGCAGCCTTAAGCTAGCTTCGTCAATTCCCACGATCATTGAAAATAGATTTTTACTCCGGGATTCATGTCGGTTACAGTCTAAAAGGCCCAACCCATCGTAACTTGCTTTTCTCTCATGTAACTGATCTTCTCAAGTCTATCTCTGAAAGTCGATTCTTAAATAATTCAACCACGTCTATCGCCGTTAAAATACTTAGTTTAAAAACGGGAAAAGCCCGACTCAGAAGTTGTCTCATTGAGAATCGTTTCTGATTTCATCTTTCCTTAGTGGACCGCCGCTAAGAGTGTTCACAGGAAGTCGAAGTGCCACAGGTCGATCCTTCCTCCCAACTGTATAATTAAATGATTCTAGACCAACAAATCCTTTTTTATTTGAAAAACGTTTAAAAGTTTTAGCAAGGCCGATTGTCAAACTATTTAAACAGAAAGATGAAAATGTATCCCGAAGGGATTTAAGCAATATTCAATTCTCATGCATGGAATTGATTTGTACTACCTCTCAGCTTTGGGAAAATTAGCCAAGCATGATATTGATTATCATACTTAACATGTTTTTGACAAAGTGTTTAAAAAGCATAAAATGAATATGAAGCAAAGATGAAACGAAGAAAAACTTATATTAAAATGAAAGCAAATAGCAACAAGAACTAAGACAAGAGATGATTCTCTTAAGCCTTACCCATAGAAGGTATTTATAGGCTTAGGTTTACATAAGATAACAAAAAGATAACATAATTCAAAATGTTAGGTTTAAAATTTAAAAACTAAAATCCTAAGTTCGGATTATGCTGACTAGATCTAGAAACTGCCACGTTAGACGCGTTGTGCCCAGCGTCGTGCCCATGATGCCAGCCACGGCCAGAAAAAACTGCAGAAATGCACCCTTCCGCTGCCAATTCCAGAATTGAGTCCCCTGTACAGAAAATGAAATAAACGTAACCAATTATGTAGTGAAAAGTCCTCAAGACAAAGAAAATAACAAGAAAAAAATGTCATTTATAAGAGCTTATCAAATTCCCCCTCACTTGTCTCATACTTGTCCTCAAGTATGTTTGAAAGAAATTAATCAAAAGCATCCATCTTCCTAAATCGTTGCAAGCTTTAAGCAAAATCATGAGAGTTCAAGTTCACCAAGAATGACATGAATCGAGCATGAATCTAAACGAATGGATACAAGTAAGAACAATTCTTCACCCTTTCAATTGCCTATCAAGTGATAATCAAATTCCAACCTAAAATTAATCCGCACCAAGATGCACTCAAATCGCTCAAAGTGTTTCGGGTGTAGAAAGCAAATTCTCTCAAAGTTAAAATTGAACAAGGGTCTCCATAGGCTTGTGGTAAGATCAATTCTCCATTACTTTTAAGAAATGAGATGCAAAAATCATTAGAACTTAAATAAGGGGTGTAATGGGGGCTTAGGTAAGGGTAGGAGAAAGGCTAAAATAAGGCTAGAACAATTAAGACAAGAAGTTTCCAACAAGTAATTAAATCATGTTCATGACCTTAGAAAATGTAGGCAACATAAGCAATAAAGGTAACTATAATGAACAACATCAAACCTTTTTATTTTGTTTCGAAAGTTTCTGCTCTCTTTTTTTTGAAATTTTCTGTTGCCCTTTTTTTTCGTGGAACATGAGTGCACAACTCAAAACTCATACTTCTGTCTTGTCAAGGGTGAAAGAGAGGGATAAATGAAAAAGTCTTGGGTTTAATATCTTGGTGAAAACAAAGAAAGTGGAATTAAGCTTCAACTTGGTTCACTAGGGGAAAAGAAAGGGTAGATCTTTAGTGGGATAAAAAGAAAGGGTAAATCCTAGTGCCTAAATCATATTAATGCATCACATTCTAATGTAATCTCAAATTGCATACAAGCCACAATTTCTAGATTCCAATATCCAAATTGACACTCTCAATCAAGAAAATGAGCATAAAAATATAGTCATACATGCTCAAGGCTCAAGTTCTCGCAAAATGGGCTAATTGATTAAGCTAGGTGAGGAATCCATCTATCACAATCAAGACAAGTTGCAAGGAATGTCAAACTGGACTTAGTCATATCATTCGATTATCAAGCATGCTAGAATTCAAGTATTCTCATGAAGTAAAACAATCATAAGATGCTTAATGACAAGTAACATCAAAGGAGATGTTCTTCTAATCAATTCAAACAATCATACCATCAAGCAAATATGACTAGCAAGGCGAAATTAATGTCATCCTTTACCCTCCCCTTCATTCAATCGTATTGTCCCAATGTGAAGAAAATAAAGGAAATGAAGAACAAAGAATGGTAAAGGATACTCCCCGTGATTAAGAGGAATCCCCCGTTGGCATAGATTGAAATGATATGGATGGTGACCATAGGGGAGGCGAACGGCGGGTGGAGCTTGGTCCAGCGATATTAGAGGGCCGTGAACGGCGGTTGACGGATGGAAGAGAGGGTGGAGGTGCGACGAAAGCATCAGGGTCCATGTTTTGGGGATCGAAAGCTTGCTATTGTCGACTACCACGGTGAGGAGGAGGTGTTGGAACTGGCTCGGAGTCACTGGGCACATCCACAAAAGTCACTGAGGCGACGAATCGCCGTCAGCCACCGAGAACGGTTGGTGGATCAGTGGTATCGGTGTAGCCTTGGCATCGGGTTTGTACCATTGTCGAGAGTGGTGACAGGGCAGGGGGCGGTGCACGGGTTATGGTGGGAGGAGGAGGCGCGGCTGAGTTGTTTTAGGGATAGGTGAGAAGAAGAACATAGTGGTGTTTGGGATATGTCACGTGAAAAAAAAAGAAAAGGGAAAAAATATAGGTTTAATTTTTTAATTGCCAAAGTATAATGATGGGTTTGACTTGGGAAAAGAGGAAATGTTGGTGGTAAGGGGGTAGAAATTTTTCAAAGGGATTTTACTAACGTGTGTCGGCCTACTTGGGGTGTGCTAATGTGCGTCGTTTAATGAAACGATGCACTCCACTGTCCAATTTCCAGAATTCGAATTGTGCTGTTGTGAGAGGTCTGAAAATGTGATTGAGACACTGTTCTGAAACTGATAAAATCCTGGAAAAATACTTGGGGAGTCAGAAAATTTAAAGCAAAAATTAATCTCAACAAACTAAAAATTAAAAGAAAGAAAATCAAAATTAATGAAAATGAAACGAATGGGTTGCCTCCCATTTAGAGCTTTATTTAACGTCGTTAAGCTCGACAATTTTTCGTTCAGATTTTTGGCTCTTCCAAACTGATTTCCTCAATTCGTTCAATTGGTGTGTTCTCGAAGAAAGGCTTTAGCCGCTGTCCATTTACTTTAAATCGTACACCCGAGCCATCTTCAATTTCTACGGCTCTATGAGGAATAATGTTGACTACTATAAATGGTCCGCTCCACTTAGACTTAAGTTTTCCTGCAAGAATTTTTAACTTTGAGTTAAATAGGAGAACTTTTTGTCCAATTGAAAAAGATTTAAATAAAATGTGCTTGTCATGAAACGCTTTTGTTTGCTCTTTATAATGTTGTGCGCTATCGTAAGCGTTTCGGAGAATCTCTTCGAGCTCTTGAATATGAAGTTACGCGCTTCGCCAACCGCATTCATCTCCATATTACACTATTTTACCGCCCAAAATGCTCTATGCTCAAGCTCGACAGGTAGAAGGCAAGGTTTACCGAAAACAAGCCGGTAAGGTGACATGCCGATAAGTCCTTTATAGGCCGTCCGATATGCCCACAATGAATCAACTAATTTCAAACTACAAACCTTTCGATTTGGTTCAACGATCTTCTCTAGGATTAACTTGATTTCTTGAATAGAAACCTCCGCTTGTCCGTTTGTTTGCGGATGATAGGCTGTCGATATCCGCTGAGTTATGCCATATTTCTTCATTAAAGTTTCGACGACTCGGTTAACGAAATGTGTTCCTCTGTCGCAAATGATCACCATCGGAGTTCCAAATCTAGAAATAATAAAGTCACGTAAAAAATTAGTTGTGGTTTTCGCGTCATTTTCTCGGGTGGCTTTTGCCTCTATCCATTTCGAAATGTAATCAACAACCAAAATAATATATAAATTTCCATATGATGAAGTAAACGGCCCCATATAAATTTCCATATCCAAAATAATATTTAATGGCATCTCACTCATTCGGCTTAGATTTCCATCTCTTTGGCACCTGTCACATGTTTTGCAAAAGTTGTAAGTATCTTTGATCAAGGTTGGCCAAAAAAATCTGCACTCAAGAATTTTGTGTCCGGTACGTTTAGGGCCGAAATGTCCACCACAAGCGTAGGAATGACAAAACTCAAGTATGGATTTTACCTCGTTGTTACTTACGTATCGTCGGATGATTTGATCTGAGCAATTTTTCCATAAATATGGATCATCCCAAATATAATACCTAGACTCTCTTTTAATGCATTTAATCTTGGATCGAGATAGGTTGTTAGGAAGTTTACCAGTAGCTAGAAAATTCGCCAAATCAACGAACCATAGGAATGATGTGTGTATCTCCATCAAGGCTTCGTCCGGAAATTGCTCTCGTAAGGGAGGTTCGACCGGTGATGTAGGCAAACGGCTTAGATGGTTAGCCACCAAGTTCTCGCTTCCTTTTTTGTCTTTGATTTTGAGATCGAACTCCTGTAAAAAGAGAATCCATCGTATCAACCTTGGCTTCGCGTTCTTTTTGTTTATTAGGTATTTTAGCGCTGCATGATAAAAAACAAAAAAATTTAGTGTCCAATAAATAAGAACGAAAATTTTCTAATGCAAAAATAACAACAAATAGCTCATTTTCCGTTGTTGAATAATTGCGTTGAGTCGAGTCGAGGGTCCTAGAGGCATAGGCTATCACATGTGGTCCTTCTTTACTTCTTTGGTCGAGGATTGCGCCCACGCTAAGATCATATGCATCGCACATAATTTCGAAATGCAAGGTCCAATTTGACGGTTGTACGACTGGTACAGATATAAGCCTCTCCTTAAGCTCATCGAATGAATTTTTGCAAACTCGGTCCACAACAAAATTCACATCTTTTTGTAACAATCGGAAAAGAGGTTGTGCTAACTTGGAGAAGTCATTTATGAAGCGTCGGTAGAAACCTGCATGGCCTAGAAAACTACGAATTTCCCTCACCGAAGTGGGGTATGGGAGTGAGCGAATTACATCGACCTTTGCCTTATCAACGACAATTCCTTGAGTAGAAACCACGTGACCAAGTACTAATCCTTTACTTACCATGAAATGGAATTTCTCATAGTTTAGGACTAAATTAAATTCAATGCATTGATTAAGAACATAAGAAAGATTAGAAAGACATTGGGAGAATGAATCACCGTAAACGGTAAAATCATCCATAAATACCTCAATTCCTCCCTCGATGTGATCGGAGAAAATGCTTAATATGCAGCGTTAGAACGTGGCTGGCGCGTTGCAAAGCCCATAAGGCATTCTCCTATAGGCAAAAGTTCCGAAAGGACAAGTGAACGTCATTTTTTCATGTTCTTCGGGTGCCACCGAAACCTGAAAAAATCCAGAAAATCCGTCAAGACAACAATAATGTGATTTTCCAGCAAGTCTTTCGATCATTTGATCGATAAACTGTAAAGGAAAATGGTCCTTTCGGGTTTGAGAGTTGAGTTTCCTATAATCGATACACATTCTCCACCCATTTTGTACTCTCTTCGGAATCATTTCACCATCGGCATTTTCGACAATTGTGACTCTAGTCTTCTTTGGCACAACGTGGACTAGACTCACCCATTTGCTATCGGAAATGGCGTAAATTATATCAGTGTCGAGTAACTTTTGTATTTATTCCTTCACAACGTCCATCATGGGCGGGTTTAAACGTCACTGCCCTTCTCTTATAGGTTTCGTGCCTTCCTCTATTTTAATTTTATGCATGCAAGTGGATGGATTTAAGCCTTTGATATCGGCTAATGTCCATCTGATTGCCTTTTTATGAGTGCGCAAAATAGCAACTAATTCCTTTTCTTCTTGTCGTGATAACTCGCTCGAAATAATGATTGGCAAGGTTTGGTTGTCGCCCAAAAATGCGTATTTGAGATGCGAGGGCAGTTGCTTCAACTCCAATTGCGGTGCCTGCAAAATTGAGGGAAGAAGTTTAGATCGAGATGGAGTTAATCGCAAATCGGAAATTGAAGAAAGGGTAGAAATGATTTCGCCTATATTTTCATCGTCGAGATCCTCTAATTCTCTACAAAAGTCATAAAACAAATCAGTTCCGATAAAGTCATTGGCTAATGGATCTATAATGTCAATGAAATTCAAACTTGCGACCGAATCGGGATACTTCATCGCTTTATACACATAGAACTTAACTACTTCCCCATCAAATTCCATAGTTAAGATACCATTATAGACATTGATTTTTGTATATGTTGTTGACAAGAAAGGGCAGCCAAGAAGGATTTCTAATCTGTTGTTGCTGCGATCATTTTTCCATGTCAATAATGTAAAAATCAGCATGAAAAATAAGATCGTTTACCTTTACTAACACGTTTTCTAGTACCCCTTCGGGGTAGATAATTGACCGATTAGCTAATTGAACCGTCACTCGCGTTTCCTTCAATGGTTCAGTCGAAATTTTGTTGTAGACGCTCAATGGCATGACACTAATAGATGCGCCTAGGTCACACATTGCCCTATTTATTTCGATATTTTCGATCTTGCAAGGAATCGCGAACATCCATTGGTCCTTATATTTCGGTGGTAGGCGTCTTTGAAAAATGGCTGAAATGTTCTCGTTGAGGCTAACTCTTTCATTCCCAGATAGTCGCCTACGATTTGTGCATAGATCCTTTAAAAACTTTGTGTATTTCGACACCTTTCGAATGACATCAAGAAGTGGAATATTGATTTCCACCTTCTTGAATATATCCAAAATTTTCTTCTCCTCTTCCTTTTTGTCATGTCTTGCTAGTCGACCTGGAAAAGGAGGAGCAGGCTCGTAAGTAAAAAAAGATGGATTGGGAATGATGTTACCTAAGGTTGGTGAAGATTTTCTTTCTTGGTCCTTCGAGGAAGCGTCTTGTTTGTCATTGTCGGATTTTTTCTCGGGCTTTTTTGGCAGTTCTGGTGAAATTACGGTACCACTACGCAAAGTAATCGCGCTCACATTTTCCCTCGGATTTGTTTCGGTTTGAGAGGGCAATCGTCCTTGAGACTCTAGGCGGCCAATGGTTTGAGCTAGGTTGTAACCCCCTAAACCCGACCTAAAAGAATAGAGCGAATTTAGGAAGTTACGTTTTAAAACTTTTCCCTCAAGAAATCCAATTTTGAAAATTATACTTTAATTAAAATAAAATAACATAAATTCAACAATAAATAAAAATATAAATACCACAATAGATATTCGAATGATTATATAAAATCTCTGAATTAAAATAACAGTGGATGAATGCCAAAATTTATCCCAAAACATAAATGGTCAAAAATTACATCCATGTCCCAAAATAATAAATAAAAACTTGATTAAACTAAAATAGTTTCATACTGAATATTAAAATAATCAAATAAAATCTGAGATCCTTCAAGTACCACGTCACCTAAGTTCGAAGATATTTGTAAGAGGAAACTATGGGGGAGTAAGCTAAAGAGCTTAGTGTGTCGCTAAAGTGGAAGAAAATCATAGTCGTAAAAACATAGTAATATTTTCTTAAAATTCTTTAAAGCATAACACATAAATCACAAGCACAGTGCAGTGCACCCAACTACAACCGCCAAGAGGAAAGTTCCCCAGAACTCTTCACTACAACTGCCAATCCGAAGTGAAATTCAGCCCGAAGGGTGAAACCACTGAACTTCCCCGAACAAATCCCAACCCAGCTCATACAATGATATGGTGATTAGAAATCAAATTTCATAAACAAAATTCCATAAATTCGATATTCCATAAACATACATCATAAATCATAGTCCATAAGTCCATAAATCATAGTTCATAAATCGTAGTCCATAAATCGCGGTTCGTAAATCATAGTAAAAACATTTTCTGAAAACGTATGCATGTGATGTCAACCATAAAAATCATAATACATATAAATAATCACACAAGAGGTAAAACACCAACACATAGAAAAATAACATATAATTTAATTTTAGCACTGGAAGAAAACACACCTTAAGCATCAATAACTCTAACGTCGGGATGAACGCCTCTCACTTTTGGATCTAGTTGAATCGGAACCTATGATATAAAATTCTACATCAGAATCTAACACTATGCCACCAATTAACACTAGTACTAATCTAAAAGAATACTCACGTGTAGTCCTTGTGGTACGTGCACAGTTAGATCGAACAGGCGAAAAAGGTGGTAGTTCGTCTTCTTCAAAATCAACGTCGTCTAAAACACATATGTAAATTGCATCAAACCTTATATCTAAATCCTTCAAAAATTAAAGTGATGTGATACTAAAAACTCACCAAAATTCGATTGAAATATGGAGCATAAAAAAATTGAGAGAAGGGAAGCTATTTAAATTGAATGACGGGGGAGGGGACGAAGTGCGGCTGTACAGGGTTTTGAAATTGTTTTCAGGTTTCACGTAATAAATAGGGTTGTACTACCCAAAATTTTGGGTAGATTGCAAAGGAAGCTATTGCAATTAATAAGGGTTTGTAAAGTAGCACCTAACTTTTCATGATTTACAAATTGATCATCAACTTTTCAAATTAAGCCTCATAAATTTGAAATTTCTCAATTTAGATCACAAAATCTATTAGGGGTTTTGAATTAAATTCCTAAATCATTAGGGTTTCAAGAATTATGGATTTAATTAAAAAAATAGGTTTTAATTTAGGGATTTTACGAATCTAGGGTTTACGATTTGGGCGTAATTTTTGGGGTGTTACATAGGTAGCTTATTTGTTTGTCAATTTCTTGGAGATGGGATTGTGTTTGGGTTTCGAATTTCTCTTGTGAAACAACTAACCTTTCGACAATGGTCTCAAGTGAGGTTTTTGTGGCGCTTGATTTGGGAAGGGAGATTGACTTGGTTGGTAATTTTGATTCTTATTACCATAGCTCATATTTGGGTGATCTCTCCAACCGGGATTGAAAGTGTTACCGTAGGGATTATATGGCCTTTGGGAAGGTCCTGGGAAATTATTTATGGCATTGACTTGGGCGCCCAACTCATCTTGTAGTAGTGGACATGAATCGGTCAGTGATCCGACGTAGTGCAGACTTCACATACCTTCGCGGCTCCTAACTTACCTGTAACAAGAGAATTGACAGTATCAGTCAATTTGTCTATTTTATTTTCCAAAGAAACAATACTTACTTCGTGAACCCGTCGGCTAGGTTCACTTAAGGAGCCAAACTTTTGCGAGTTTGTGGCCACAGTGAAAATCAGAGTTCTTGCATTTTCTGGTGTCTTGTTGACGAGTGCGCCGCCACTTGCAGCATCTACAATCTTTTTGTCCATTGGGAGCATCCATTCGTATAGATACTGAAGGAGGGCCTGTTCGGATAGGCCATGTTGCGGGCAACTTGCGCATAACTTTTTGAATCTCTCCCAATAATCATAGAGAGATTCATCGCTCCTTTGTTGGATTCCCAAGATGCTTCGCCTAATCTCGCTCGTCTTTGCCGCAGGAAAATACCTATCAAGAAAAATACGAGAGAGTTCAGCCCATATGGTAATTGAGTTAGGCGGAAGATAAAATAACCATTCTTTAGCTGATCCGGCTAAGGAAAAAGGAAATGCCCGTAGTTTGATTTGGTCTTTCGAGGCCCCTTGCGGCTTCATGCTACTGCACCCCATATGGAATTCGGCGAGATGTTTATGTGGTCTTTCGCTAGGAAGACCTTTGAATGTAGGGAGGAGATGAATTAACCTCGTTTTTAATTGAAAATAGGGTCTCGCCATTAGGAAAAGCGATGCATAGTGATTGTTGCACAACAGGGGCTGTGGTTAGTTGTCGAATCATTTGATCTGCCATCGGTTCTGGTTCGGGTATAGGATCTACGACTAGTGTAGTTTCAGAAGTGGATTTCAGATCTGATTGTTGTCCGCTTTGTTCTCGTTGTTGTTTCTTTCGCCGAAGCGTCTCACCGTGATTTCTACGAGCTCTTGTTTCGATCTCCTGGTCAAGTTGAACTAGATCTCCTGGATTGCTCCTAGTCATAAAAATCAAACAAAACAATCAGTGATTGCCGAAAAATAAAACTCCCCGACAACGATGCCAATTATACAAGCCTCGTTTTACTCGCCAAAATAAATTAAAATAAGCCTCTTAAATCAAATAATAAGATAAAGAAATTAAAGTAGAATAGAGGAAGAGGGTCGATCCATAAGGAGTTCTATTGAAATTGCTGACTTAACCTTGTCGTGATTTAGATCCCAGAAGTAGCTGAAAAATAAATAAATAAATAAATAAATAAATAAATAAAGGGGGGTGGTTTGGCGTGATTGAAGTAACGAGAAAATAGTAAACAATTAAAGAAAATGCAGTAAATAAAGTAAGGAATGAAATAGAAAAATCACAAATATGAAAGCAACCTCGAGCTAGTTTCGTCAATTCCCACGATCATTGAAAATAGATTTTTACTCCGGGATTCATATCGTTTATAGTCTACGAGGCCCAACCCATCGTAACTTGCTTTTCTCTCATGTAACCGATCTTCCCAAGTCTATCTCCGAAAGTCGATTCTTAAATAATGCAACCACGTCTATCGCCGTTAAAAATACTTAGTTTAAAAACGAGAAAAGCCCGACTCAGAAGTTGTCTCATTGAGAATCGTTTCTGATTTCATCTTTCCTTAGCGGACCGTCGCTAAGAATGTTCACAGGAAGTCGAAGTGCCACAGGCCGATCCTTCTTCCCAACTTTATAATTAAACGATTCCAAACCAACAGATCATTTTTATTTGAAAAATGTTTAAAAGTTTTAGCAAGGCCGATTGCCAAACTATTTAAACAAAAAGATGAAAACGTATCCCGAAGGGATTTAAGCAATATTCAATTCTCACACATAGAATTGATTCGTACTAGCTCTCGGCTTTGGGAAAATTAGCCAAGCATGATATTGATTATCATACTTAACATGTTTTTGACAAAGTATTTAAAAAGCATAAAATGAATATGAAGCAAAGATGAAACAAAGAAAAACTTATATTAAAATGAAAGCATGTAGCAACAAGAACTAAGACAAGAGATTATTCTCTTAAGCCTTACCCATGGGAGGTATTTATAAGCTTAGATTTACAAAAGATAACAAAAAAATAACATAATTCAAAATGTTAGGTTTAAAATTTAAAAACTAAAATCCAAAGTTTGGATTATGCTGACTAGATCTTCTAGAAACTGCCATGTCAGATGCGTCGTGCCCAACGCCGTGCCCATGATGCCAGCCACGGCCAGAAAAAACTGTAGAAATGCACCCTTCTGCTGTCAATTCCAGAATTGAGTTCCCTATACAGAAAATGAAATAAACGCAACCAATTAAGTAGTAAAAATTCCTAAGACAAAAAAAATAGCAAGCAAAAAGTTTCATTTATAAGAGCTTATCACTCAGCCTCAACGATGTCTGCAAATTTGATTGGTTTATATTGCAAAAGATGCTTGAAATCTGCTGGGGGAAGCATATAGTATTTGTTTGGTAATGTAAGGGAGAATCACAGGCAACCATTCTGATGATATCCTGAATGAGCAAGGAGCCGAAGAACCTTCTCTCGATGATTGGTGCCCCTATTTTCACAACAAAATCAAATAAAATGAAAAAAAAAATGATCATCAGTGATTGAGAAGCAAACAAGGCTATACAAATTCTCATAAAATAAAATAAAAAATTCTTTATGGAAAAATAAACAGGCCAGTGAAATGAAAAATAAATATAACAAATATACTCACAAACATCTTTAGGCCAGCAGAAGTTATGTTCAGTTGTTGTCCACCTCGAAAATTAAGGTCCAAAACATCCTTAACTGACTTTGAAACATAATAAATTCTCTTGTAACAAGGTGGCCACTGAATGGGAAGGATTCATCAATACCATAAAATGTTTTAATGTTGTTTATTATAGTTTCATCTTTGAAGAAAAGAACTGGATCATCTGCAACTTCCTCTTCTCTCTGGTTTTTGCAGAATCACTTTTCTTATAAGCAGCTCCTTGAGTTGCTTCAGAAAAATTGCTCTTTAGAGCACCTCCATCAGGTTCATCAACCAACTGCTGATATCTTTTCATCAACATTTCAGAGATCCTTTCATCAGCCTTGGAAGCTACTTCCAAGATCTTTTCATCTGTCCTATCCACGGAACTAACTTCTAATCCACTTATTTCTTCAGTAGCTTGGACCGACAAATTTCCATGCAGTTCATTTCTAGTTGAAAGTTTCTTTTGTGAACTAGAAGACTTGTCCTGAATTGCTGCAACAAGCATTATGAAACCAATTTGTAAATGCCCGATAAGGCAAGCAAAGTGGAAGACTGAGGCACTATCCTCATGCAGCGTTCTAGTGGGAGGTCAGAAACTTCTTCCTCCAAATCATCAATAGAAGAATCGGGATCATCTTCAGTATTTACATTTTCACCACCCTCACTCTTCTTTTTAGTTAGAGCAGTATAGCTTTTGCCAGAAGGGAACAATCCCATTTCTTTGCAACTTGCGAGCATCCTTGTATGATGCTAACCAGACCCCCCTATCACGTATCTGATGGACATAAAAAACATCGACATCAGATGAAACGAAGAAAATGAAATGTTGAAAGACAATTTCTTCATGCAAGTATGATCATATTGTTGGTATTACTACTTCGTAGTTGCATTATACTGTTAGATGGGGGTCTGGACACAATACATTTCAAACATAAATACCAGACCCTCTTATCAAATGAAAACCAACAACTGATATAAATAACTTAGGGAATATAAATGATACATTTAGTTCATACATGAGGCACCGTATACACAAACTTATCTCCATCCGCATAGAATTTTACTTGTATCTTAATAAGATGTCAAATTTCAGTAGAATTAATACCCAAGAGATTTGGTGAAAATGGTAAAACTAACCTTCCATTTTGTTAAACCTGCTGTAATCACCTATTTTGTCCGGCGTGCCATCTCATTTTTTATTTTTAACTAGTGGGCTTTGTTAATATGCATATCGAATAATTAAAAATAGAAACTAAAAAAAAACAAAAAAAGTATATATATATATATATATATATATATTATTGATGTTGAATACATATTTTATTAATGATATCACTATAGTATTAACATATTGTTATCGTATCCGAATATTACCTTGTTAGCCTTTTTACCATAATTATTATCACTATATTACTAATTATTATTACTATTATTATCTTTATCCATTATTACTATTTAATTATTTATGCTATTATCAATATTATTATTACCTATTATTACTATATTATCATTATAGTTAATTATATTATTACTGTATATTATTATTATTATTATTAATCTATAAAAAACAAAAAGACTAATACATATATAATAACATGCCCAATATTAAATAATAAAAACCCAATTGAATAATAAAAACCCAATTGTTTAATTAATAATGTCTATTACAGTTAAAAAAACAAAAAATATTACAAGGCATGTTGGCCCATATACTAAAGCCCTGATCTGATAAGAAAAAACTCTAATTATCTCTTTGCTTTGCGCAGCCGCATCTGGACCGTCAGATCAAGGGCATCTGATCGAACGTTCCAGATAGCTCTGATGAATAAAACCCTAAAAGCTGTCAGCCTTAGCCCTAGCATCGCACCCCTCTCAACCGTAGGATCGGGCTTGGGACATCGAACGGCCGAGATCAAGTCCCCCAGGCGCGTGTGATCCATGTGCGACTTTCCATTTTCCAGACGCGCGCGTGCAATTCACCGCGTGCCCCTTCAGCTTCCTCACAGCCGTCAAGATCATCCCGAGCTTCTCCGAATCCTAGCGTCGACTGTCCACATCCTCTGGTCCCCTCTCTTCAGGGCTCACAGGCAAAGAAAACACAAATGTCAGGAAATGCAACCAAAATTCAGAGGCAATAACCGAAATCGTACGAGGCAAAACAACCAGAAATTAGACGAATGCAAACAAATAGGCAACCAATAGGGTTTTTTTCATTTTGATTTATGTAACCCAAGAAAATGTAATTTCAAAGGCTATAAAAGTTGAAAGAGCACAATGTAATGGAGAGAAAAAGAAAGGTAATCGAAAAGTTTCAGAGAAATACAAGGCAGAAACAACCTCAAGTTTAGAGGTATACGATCGTCTTCATTTTATTTCAGTTTCGAAACAAAAAAATATAAAGGTTAGAGTTTTTTACCTTAACGCCGCTTCATCTCCTCTTCGTCTTTTGCCCTTCTTTATCGGCGATAAGCTTTTTGGTCCCTTCCGGGTTCGTGCATGGTGAGCCGGTGGGATTGGTAACACAAAAGGGGGAAGGTTTTTTGTTTTTTTGATTTTGGTTTCGGGTTTTAAAACGAAAAACAGTCGAAAGAGTTTTTGGTTTTGGTTGCGTGAAAAGAATGGGGTTTTTTGGTTTTTGGGTTCGAAAATGGTCGAAAAATGAGGGCTTTTTAGGGTTCTAACGCTGACAACGGCGACAAGAACAATGACGGCTAGGCTTTCGGATGAGAACGGGGGAGAGTGTTTTAGGTTTGGGTTGAAAAATAAAAAAAGGGCCAAATGTTTTTTAAGTTTGTATTTATAATATTTTTTTGTTTTAAATATGGTTTAATAACGTCTTAAACTTCTCCGTGTAGTTGTTATTACGCGTGAAGGGGTCTCCGCGTTTCGAAACTCCATATTTGGTCCTTGAGGGTTTTTGGAAGTTTTCAATTTCATCACTAATTTGGGTTTTAATTGATTTTCGAGTGGTCAAATCACCGTTATGGTCCTTAGGGCTTTTCGCGTCTTTTTAATTTGGTCATTATTTTGTAATTAAAACAATTTTCAAATGGGTTAATACCCCTTTAGGTCCTTACTGGTTTTCGTTTCTTTTCAATTGAGTCTCGTTTTGCTTTATCAATTAGCTTTTTAATGGGGAATTTACAGTTTTGGTCCCTATCTTGGTGCGTTTTAATTTTTCTGCCTTGCATTTTATTTTAGTTATATTATATGTTGTTATTTATGCATTTGCCTTTTTTTATATGTTGATATCGAATATATTAATTTACATTTTGTTTATGTTTGTTTAATGTGCATACATAATATGTGGATTATAATCTGTGACATGTGTATGTTATTAAATATTCGATTATGTCTCTTATATTATCTTGTTCGAAGCATGTGTTTTTGCCATATATGTCTTTTTAAGTATGATATAGTTTTAATGTGCAATGCATGGCTTAGTTGCTTTTATGTCATTCGAATATATGTGACATGCATTTTAATTGTTATCCATGTGACTCTTTAATGTTTAAATTTGCATGATAATTAATTTTAATTCATAAAAAGGAGATACTTATTAATTCGTGTATTCGAGTCGAAATATCCTAGCTTATTGGATATTCCTCGGATATTCGGATTAATTCGAATCGTCTAAAGGTAAATTCGTAATTAAAACGAACAAGACCATAACACCATATTTTATTTGCTTGCATCATGCATAAAGGTGACGTACAATATTCGAAACCTAAACTAACACGGCAATCAGACTTATATGATGTTGGTTTAGTCTTTGGTCCGGTGTACCGTCATCATTTCTAATTAAATGTCAAGTTAATTCGGAACCACCAATTTGGATAAGCTCGTATAATTAAAGTCCGATTTTCAATCAAGAACCCCTAATTAAATTCATTTTAAATTTCAAATAATTTCCATCAATTTAAAAGCAACAATTGTTTTGGTACCGATTTCCGGGCGTGATGGGCTGCTAACCCTTCCCCACACGTAGCCAACTCCCGAACCCTTTCAAACGAATCTCTGATTTAGTTTTTACGATGTTCGGCCTACCTTTGTGGCTGGTGGCCCAACTCCAACAAATTTTTTTTAAAAGTTTTTCTAAAGCTCAAATTTTTAAAATCCACTTTTAATTAAATGTTTCAAAAAGTGGGGACGCTTAGAAAATAAAAAACCTTATCACACCTGGTCGATGAATTAATCGAGGCAGCTCATTTGAGACATGAACCAGTTCAACAGACCCTCCACATCTCCGTAAAATCTGAAGCAAAAGGGAAAATAAAGATTATGTTTAGACATGATAGTCAAATCCATCCATTTCTAACAATCAGGGAAGAGTAAGATGAACATAAAGCAAAAAAGTTGACATGCATATTAATAGTAAAAATTAACAGCTAAATGTAGGAGTAACTACTAAGGACTGGGTTACTATCAAAACTTCAGACTGAAAGAAAATGGACACATACGATTAAAATTTAAAGTTTATCTACAATAATACTTAATTTTAAATATAAAAGCATAAAATTAAAAATACATGTTTAACAATGAGCATTTTTTGTTGTTGATAAAATTAACAATGAGCATCTTATCGACTAATGCATGCTTCATTTTTTAAAAGAAAAAGAAAAGACAAGTTGATTTTGTAAAGGACATAAAAGTAGAAATTACCTCCGGAAGCACAGCTTCATTTTGAACTGGATTCATAGAGCAGGTTGAGTAAACCATTCAACAGAGATAGAGCTGTCATAATGGAACATCCAGTATTTAAAAATCAAAGGTCTTCTATAATTTATACATCGCATTGCAATCTGAATTCCTCCATTCTTGTACAAATGCACATAAATAAGATCTTATGAAATGGATATTAACAGACGAAAGGGAAGGGAATAGAAAGAAGATAAATATGTATGCTTTTTCTTCTTCTTTAAGACGGTGGCCGACCGCGGCTGAGGTTTTGAGAGGGAAGGAGATTGAGGGTGTGAGTTTTTGTTACAAGAACATGGGCTTTTCGACTTTATTTTACAACATAGTCCATCTCGTATTCTTAAACTGCCGAAAACAGCAAAAAGGCAGTTTTGTAGGATTTAGATTTTGGTCTTGTCGTGTCCGGCACCGCCTGGGTTGCTGCAGTTGGATGGTTCGCTACCTAACTAACACCTTCTATACTTTATCACCGTTCTTAAAACTAGATTTTACACCTTTACAATGAGAGTGAAAGCCAAAAAAAACAATTATGTTTAAATATTCATCATGTTTGGTAAATAAAATTTTGAATTAAAATTTAGAGGATTAAATTATATTTTTAAAGAATTCATCAATTAAATTTATTAATTTGATTGTTTGATAAACAAATTATTATAAAAAACAGATTGAGTGAATCCTACAAAATTGAAAAGAAAATTGTTACGAGTTGTAAAAATTAGTTTATCATCGAGGATTCTCCAACTAATTTATATTTGAATAATTTACATATATTTTCAAAGTAAAATATATCGTTGTATAATTTAAATAATCATTTCCCTTCAAATAGATGAGATTACATGTGCTCAAAATATCATTTACATTTCATAATTAATGATTTTATACTAAAAAAATAATTTCATAAATAAGAAAGTAATATATACAACTTTCAAATATTATATTAAAACAATTAATTATTTACATAATCTAATATATATATAGATATCAAATATTAATACTAATAAATTATTTAAGCAAGTATTGAATATAATCACGATCTTATATGTCATTTTGTTTGTTCAAATAAATAAACAACTATTATCTACCAATTAATTATATTAAATATTTTTATACAATTAATTAATGCAATCGGCTAATTCAATCCGTTATCAGCTAGTTGTCAAACATAGCCATTATATTTTGTAAATTTTATCAACAATGATTATTAGTGCAATTGAAGTTCACTAATGATCATTAAACTATCTCAAAATTTTCAGTTTGGTTATCGAACTTTCAAAAGTTACATAAATAATTTTAAACTTTAGTTTATGTTACAAAATAGACACTAAGTTGTTAATTGTTGCTAAGGAGTGACGTGGTAGTTAAGAAAATTTGTATAATAACATGTTTAATCATTCATGTTTACAGATTCAATCAATTTAGTCACATTTAAAAAATCAATAAGTTTAGCCTTCATTATTTATACATTCTTTTCAATTCAATGGTTTTTTTTTTAAAAATTACGACTAAACTGATTGAATGAGTAAATATATAGGATTAAATATGCTATTATACAAATTTTAACTGTATAATAACAAATTTAATCCTCTTTATTTAAACATTCAATCAATTTAGTCATACTTTGAAAAAAATCAATAAATTGAAAAGAACGTGTAAACAATGAAGGCTAAACTTATTGACTTTTTCGAATTATGACTAAAATGATTTAATGCGTAAATATGGATGATTAAATATGCTATTATACAATTTTTCTTAACTACCACGTCATCAACCATTAACGGCTCAATGATTATTTTGTAAAAAATTAAAGTTTAATGTATATTATATAACTTTTAAAAGTTTAGTGATCAAAATAAATATTTTAAAATATTTTAATAATTATGTATGAACTTTACCCAAAAGTAAACACAATATTATTATTAGGAGTTTTCATTTCATAATTTTTAAATATCGAGTTTATTCTTATTTTCAATTTTTAATTTAATGATGCAATTGTTGTCATGTGTCAAACTCTTAAAATGTCACATGTATGCAGTGTTGTACCTGAGCTTGGACAGAAAAGACAACTGTTCAAGGCCCAGAATTTTATAGTCAATTATATTTATAAAAAATTATATTAATTATAAAATTTAAATTTTTAATACTTATTATTACATGTCTATTTTTTCTCAATATTTATTTTCAGGGGCCCAAATTTTTAGGGCTTATTCTTAAAATTTAATTTTTTTCTAATATTTTTTTATTAAGGGCTCAACTTATTTCTAAATATTAGTTATTATAGGCATACTCTTAAAATTCAATTTTATTCTAATACTTGTTATTAAGGGTACAAAATTTTCAATATTTGGTATTAGATGTCCAATTTTTTTAATATTTGTTCTAAGGGTTTACTCTTAAAATTTAATTTCCTTTTCTAATAATTGTTATTAAGGGTCTGATTTTTTTAATACTTATTACTATGTGCTCATTTTTTTTTCAATACTTGTTATTAAGGCCTAATTTCTGGATGATCTAGTTTTGGGACCATTTTGAGAGGAGGAAGCATAGATCTTCACTGGACTTCTTCGTCGTGCTTGTTTTTTTTTCTTGATTTTGTTGCTCTTTGTTTGGCAGACCTAGCGTGGAAGAGGTGAGTTCGAAAAAAGGTGTAATCACTGTAAATGAAGAACTGGATTTAAGATAGAAAATCAAAGAAGAAAATAAAACAGAAATAGGAGGCAGACAGAGTATATCTCAATAGATATCCAAAATGGCCAACATTAACAAGGATGAGGATGGCTGGGTCTCAGCAAGCCCTATAAACCCTATCCACCAAAACGGAAGCGTTTCACAGTCTTCTTATTAAACATGATACGCACTGTATCATTAAACTAAAAACAGCAATTAAACAAACAACACACTCAACGGTAAATTAAAACTCCCAACGGCTATCTGAGATCCTCAATTCGAGCCATTGCAAGTGTCCCTCCTTCAAAGAACATCCTTGTCCTCAAGGATTAAAATCTGGAAAACGAATTTGGAGCTGATGAAGTGACTCCCATGTAGCATCCTCTGGAAACACATTGGCCCACTCCACTAAGACTTCTGTGATGGCTCTTCTTCCTCTCTTCCCAATTCTCCTGTCAACAATTCTCAAGGGTTCCTTACTGATTTCCCCATCAGGATTAATAACAGGCAATTTAGAACTGTAGTCAACACTCCCAATGTGTTTTTTCAGCTGGGAAACATGGAAAATGGGATGAACCCTAGAATCTCTTTGCAACTGCAGTTTATAAGCAACAGAGCCCACTTTGCCAATAATGTAAAAAGGACCAAACCATTTTGGGGCAAGTTTCTGACAAGTCCTTTGTTTCACAGTTTGTTGGCGATAAGGCTGCAGCTTCAAATATACCAGATCTCCAATTTGATATTCACACTCAGTCCTCCTTTTATCTGCCTGCTGTTTCATTCTGATCTGAGCTCTCTGTAAATAAAACTTCACCATCTTTAAAGCAGCTTCCCTCTGTTGCAAGCCCATATCCACTGAAGCAACTAAGGACTCCCTTGCTGTATAAGGAAAATGTTCTCCTGGTGCTTGGCCATACAAGGCTTGGTATGGAGTTGTTTGGATAGCAGAGTGGAAGGAGGTGTTGTACCACCACTCTGCTAAATGCAGCCAACTTTCCCATTCTTTAGGTTTTTCCCCAGACATACATCTCAGGTATGCTTCTAGACATTGGTTCACCTTCTCGGTTTGACCATCAGTTTGTGGATGATAGGCCGTTGAAGGTTTGATCTTCACTCCAAGCTTCTGAAAAAGTTCTCTCCAAAACAGGCTCATAAAAACTTTGTCTCGATCACAGATGATGTCTCCAGGTAAACCATGCAATTTGAAGATGTTCTCCATGAAGCATTGTGCCACATCCTTGGCAGTAAAAGGGTGAGCCATTGCTATGAAGTGCCCATACTTAGTTAGCCTGTCAACCACTACCATAATGACATCTTTCTTCCTTGATACTGGTAGGCCTTCAATAAAATCCATACTTATGGATAACCAGGCAGATTCTGGAATAGGTAAAGGCTGCAAAAGGCCTCTAGGGTGTATCAGATCAGCCTTGTTTCTTTGACAGATTGTACATTCTCTAACCCATCTTTTTACCTCCTTCCCCATCCCCTTCCAATACATTAGAGCTCCCAACCTCTTAATAGTAGCATGAGCTCCTGAATGGCCACCTATGGGACTTGCATGGAAGTATTCTATCAATTCTTTCCTCAAATCAACATCTTCTCCAATTACTAACTTCCCTTTCCTCTTCAACTGCCTCCCATCCCAAGCATACTTAGAGTGTTTCCCAGAACCATTTTTCAGATCCTCCATGATCTTTTTCAATTTATCATCCTCCTCCCATGAACTAGCTATCCTCTTGGAAAATTCAGTGGAAATAGAACTAATTACCAAATTCTGAAGTTGTACCCCTCCAGGTCTCCTAGAAAGTGCATCAGCCACTGTGTTATTGATGCCCTTCTTGTAGCACACTTCAAAGTCATATCCCATCATTTTAATGAGCCACTTCTGCTGTGCTGGGGTCACAGCTTGATTTTCAGTAAGGAATCTTAAACTCTGATGGTCAGTTTTAATTTTAAAATGCCTCCCAATCAAGTAATTAGACCACTTCTTTACTGCCACCAATGCAGCCATCATTTCTTTCTCATACACTAACAAAGCTTGGTGTCTCACCCCAATCCTTTGCTGAGAAATGCTAATGGTCTCCCACACTGAGTCAGAACAGCTCCAATCCCCATATCAGAGGCATCAGTCTCCACAACAAACTCCATATCTGATGAGTTCTCAAAAGTGACATATTTCACTTGCTAATTTTCTAAGTTTTGTGACTTCTTGCTGCTTAATACATATTGTTTCCATTATATTTTGTGCAGGGGTCCAACTCTGGAAATAGCAGTGAAAATAGAGCGTTTCTGTAGTTTTTTTTTATTATCCTGTCATGACTGGCATCATGGGCACGACATCAGGCACGACGCATCTGACGTGGCAGTGACTTAGCAGTGACGTGGCAATGACGTGGCAACTTCTAGAAGCTCCTGGAATGTTCCGGAAGACGAATCCGATCAGACTTATCAGCTTTTATCATATTAGTTTTATTTTTGAATTTTAATTAAACATTTGAATTTGAATTATTATTTCTTATCTCTTATCTTTGTAAATCTAAGCCTATAAATATCAACCTTTGGTGAAGGCTTAAGATCATCTTCTAGCTTTTGAATCTTTTCATCCTTGTAAATATTTTAGCTTTAATCGAAATTCATTTTCATTTATTTACTTGTTTCATTTATTTTATGTTTTTCAATTGCTTTTCCAAAAACAAGTTAAGCATGATAATCAATATCATGCTTAGCTAAATTTCTTAAGCCAAGAACCAGCCAAGTTAATTCGATTCGTGAGAATTGAACTTGCTTAATTACTTTTGGGGAAATCATTTTTATATTTCTGCTTAGATAGTTTGGCAATTGGCCTTACTAAAGTTTTTTAAACGTTTTTCATATCAAAAGGGCCCTTTGGTCTGAATTCGCTTAAAAACATAGTTGGGAGGAAGGATCGGCCTGTGGCAAATTTCGACTTCCTGTGAACACTCTTAGCGGCGGTCCGCTAAGGAAAGATGAAATCAGAAGCGATTCTATTTTTTAGACAATTTCTGAGTCGGGTTTTTCCTGCTTTATTCTAAATACTTTAACGGCGATAGTCGTGGTTGATTTATTTAAGAATCGTCTTTCGAAGATAGACTTGGGAGGATTGGTTACTTGAGAGAAGAACAAGTTACGACGGGTTGGGCCTCGTAGACTGTAACCGACATGATCCCCGAAATAAAAATCTATTTCAATGATCGAAAGAATTGAAGGAGCTGGTTCGAGGCTGATTTACATCCTTGGTTTTTCTTACTATCTTTAGTTCTTTTTTCTCTATTTTTTTTATTACTTCATCACAAATCATATCACCCCCTTCTTTTATTTATTTGTTCTTTCAGATATTCCTGGGATTTCAGATTCAACGAATTCAAGTCAACAATTCCAGCTAATCTCCCTGCGGATCGACCCTCTTTCCCTATACTTATCCAATTTCTTTATTTTTGAAAGAGGATTTATTTATATTTATTTTGACCGGTTAACGACGACTTGTCAATATCCCAATTAGGCAAAGTCAGGGTAGGGGCTGAACTTATAGCTTCCTTCAGTTTTTTGAAAGCTACCTCTTCCTCATGAGTCCATCTCCATCCTCCCTTCCTCAACAAATTAGTTAATGGCCTTGCAATCCACCCATACTGTTTAATAAACCTCCTGCAATAACCTGATAACCCCAAAAATCCCCTCAGCTCCTTGATTGTAGCAGGTGCAGGCCACTCCAGTATACACTGAACCTTCTCTTTGTCCATTGAAATCTTCCCACCAGAGATGCTATACCCCAGATAATCCATTTCAGTTGCCCCAAAGCAACACTTACTTTGTTTAGCAAATAACCTGTGCTCTCTAAGGATTCCCAACACCTCCTTCAAGTCTTCCAGATGAGAATCCCAGTCTTCTGAATACACTAAAATATCATCAAAGAAGACTAATACAGATTTCCTCAGCAACCTTTTGAAAACCTTGTTCATGAGCCCCTGAAATGTGGCAGGAGCATTAGTAAGCCCAAATGGCATTACTAAAAACTCATAGTGCCCTTCATGTGTTCTGAAAGCTGTCTTGTGAACATCTGGACCCCACATTCTAATTTGATGGTACCCTGACCTCAGATCCAGTTTGGAGAACACCCTAGCTTTTCCCAGTTCATCAAGGAGCTCTTCAATCACAGGCATAGGGAATTTGTCTTTAACTGTGACTTGATTCAATCTCCTATAGTTTATGCACATTCTCCATGACTCATCCTTCTTCCTAACCATCACAATTGGGGATGAGAAGGCACTAGTGCTGTATCTAATAATGCCAGATTGTAACATTTCAGCCACCATTTTCTCAATAATGTCTTTCTGCACACTGGGATACCTATATGGCTTCACCTTGATCACATCATCTTCATTGATCAAGGGAATCCTATGATCATGTGCTCTCTCAGGAGGTAAGTCTTTTGGCTCTTCAAAAACATCCCAGAATTCCTTCAACAATACTTGAATTCCCTGGTTGCCTTTCTCCACTGTTCCCTTCATCTCCAAATGGGCATTGAGGGCCATTAAAGAGAAATTGCATGGACTGGTTGTGCCTCTCATCAGTTTAGCACAGGCTTTTGCATCAGTCCATTGGAATGATTCTGACTTACACCCCTTCAGTTCCACCAACTCACCATTGTATCTGAATTCCATCTTCAATTCTGCAAAGTCCCATTTAATGGCTCCCAGCTGAGAAAACCATTGTACACCAAGAACCACATCACAGTTCCTTAAAGCTAATACCAGAAAGTCAGACTGGAAACAATATCCTTGTGCCTCCCACTTCACCTTCAAACATTCTCCAAGAGTGCCCAGTGAGTTGCCATCTGCCACTGTGACCTTCAACTGTTTCCTCTTGTCCACCAACATCCCTAGTTTCTTAACCACAGCCAAACTGATGAAATTATGGGCGCTTCCGGAATCTAGCAAGGCAACACAGTCCATGTTCCCCACTCTAATCCTCAACTTCATAGTTTCCCACTGATCAGTCCCTCATATAGCTTGTAGAGACAGTATAGGTGACTCTGTTGCAGGTCCATCTATGTTTGTTAGCTCCACATGCTCCTCACAATCTAAAAACTCTTCTTGCTCCCCTTCTTCTTCGATGCCTTCAACCAGAATCTGGTACAGTTGGGATTTCTGACACTTGTGCCCTGGGGAGTATTTCGCAGCACACCAAAAACACAAGCCTTTCCTACGCCTCTCTTCAATCTCAGCAGCTGACAAGGCCTTCCCTGCTCCTTTGGAGTTGTTGACACTAGGCCCTTTCGGATGCACCGGGCTTAATGCTTTAGGAGTTGTGTTCCTTGAAGCAATTGATGGGGCAGAAGAATTTACTCCACTCACAGAGCCTTTGAACCCAACTAATGCAGGTCTAGGGGGAATGGAAATTGCGGAAGGAGCTACTGTTCGACTGAAACTGGAGTATGACCTCTTTGGCCCAGGGAAAAACATGCTTTCTAGATGTTTGGCCATTTGAAAAGCTTCCGATAACGATGAAGGATGCAAGAGTTGAACATATTGGCTAATTTCCAACCTTAAATGTGCTTTAAAGAGACTCAAAACATAATCATCAGGAAGGTTTACCTAATTCAGCAAATCAATAAAGTCTTCGTAATACTTCTCCACCGAATCCGTTTGCCATAGCCCGACCAAATCTGAAAATGGATCTTCGAACCCTCCTGGTGCAAACCGTTCCTTCATTTTGGTCAGATACTGGTTCCAGGTCAGTTGATTCAACTCTGAAAGATTTTTCGTCGTAAAATGGTGCCACTGTAGTGCTTTTCCCTCCAAATGAAGCATCACCAACCTTACTTTGGCACTCTCCGGCGTCCGCTCAGCCTCAAAGTATTGTTCCAGTTTGCAGAGCCACCCCTTGAAGTCAGACCCATCAAATTTTGGGCACAACAGTTTATATGCCAAGTTCCCAGTGTGAATCTGGTCCTCATTTCACTCCTTAGGATCCTCAGCATCTAAGACAGTAACCTCTGGTCCCGTGTCGTCCACCGTTGCTCCAGCCGTGTTAGTGTTAACCGGATTCGACGAACTAGGGGCTGAACCTGTCGCACCCTGAGTAGCCGAATTGATATTCATGGAACCCACTACCTTCCCAATTGATTCGTCCAATAAGTTCTTGAAATCGACCATCAATTGGACCTTAAACTCCGCAAGCTTAGCTTCCACTTTCTCATCAAGCTTTGAAATTTCAGACTGCAATCTCTCCGATTCCAACTGCCATGTGTTAGCTTGACTCGATTGTTGCCTAGTTTCCACCATCTTCCGGATCGATGATAGCTCTGATACCCGTGTAATCACTGTAAATGAAGAACTGGGTTTAAGATAGAAAATCAAAGAAGAAAATAAAACAGAAATAAGAGGCAGACAGAGTATATCTCAATAGATATCCAAAATGGCCAACATTAACAAGGATGAGGATGGCTGCGTCTCAGCAAGCCCTATAAACCATATCCACCAAAACGACAGCGTTTCACAGTCTTCTTATTAAACATGATACGCACCGTATCATTAAACTAAAAACAGCAATTAAACAAACAACACACTCAACGGTAAATTAAAACTCCCAACGACTATATGAGATCCTCAATTCGAGCCATTCCAAAAGGCATCTACGTCTTTTTCTCTGCCGGTCTTTTCTTTCGCCTCCCTTGGATAACACAGTTTGGGGTCTCCCCGCTGCCTTGGCTCGTCGAGTGGACCGTTTGTTGGTCTAAGATAGACGATGTATGTCTCTCACTTTACTTGCGCTTCACCGTTTGTTTGGGAAGTTTCCTGTTAAAGTTCTTTTTCAGGGTTTAAGTCTTTAATCTGGGTGTTGGCGTTTGCCGATTGCATGTTTTTAGGGTTGTTTTATTATCCTTTGATCTTTTGTTTTTCTCATTTGGTTGAATGAATGAAACTTTTCCTTAGTTAAAAAAAAGCAATACTAATTACCGACCAACTTATCAGCTTCAGTTAGGGGTGAGCGTTCGATCGAGTCGAGTCGAGTAAAAAAATTTTGAGTTATTCGAGTTGACGAGTCATATTTTACAACTCAAATTTTATTTGAAATTTTTTCGATTCGATTCGAGTTTAAGAAATTCAAGTTGAGTCAAGCCGAGTCGAGTTTTCGAGTTCCTATAAAAAATTTAACTGTAATTATTTATCATGTTATAGTAGGGTTTGATTCCAATTTAAACTCATTTCTCTAATCATATAAGATATGCACATATATATTTTTTCACATGTGACAATATTTCTTCACATTTTTATATATCAGTATGTATATATCATAAAAAATAGAGGGACTCGTCTCGAACTTAAAAATAAATCTACTAATTACTAAAAATTTCGAGTTATTCGAGTTATTCGAATTTCCATTTTACAACTCAAACTTTATTTGAAATTTTTCGAATTATTCGAGTTTATGAAATTTCAAGTCGAGTCAAAACGAGTCGAGTATTTTTGTCTCGAGTCGAGTCGAGTTATTCGATTTTTTCGAGTCGAGTCGAGTTTTGCTCAGTAATTGAATATCATGAAATTTGGGTTAGGTTTTAGATTAGAATTGGGTTCCAGTTCAAGAATAAGATTTTGTTAGAGATATGGAGATTGCCATTAAATCATTTAATAGAGAGAAAAGAAGAAAATATCGATATGAATCACGATTCCCATGCTTGAATTTCTTTCAAGATTTTTTTTTTCAGTTATAGAGATTTAAATTATATATTAACTTAAAAGTAAATATAGTTAAGATTTTTTTTCTGTATATTCAAATTTGTAATTCTCACTTCTAATAATGTTGTTTTTAAAATTGAATCCGAGTTTTTTTCTTAGGAAAGCAATGTGCCTTGTTATTGCACTTAACTCTAGTTGGTTAAATATTTCTAATAGTTTAATTAATTAATATTAGAATTCATATCTAACACACAAGCGGTGTAAACTGAAAGTTTTCACAAGCACTTTAATTTTAGGGTTTAGTGTCTTAGTTTAGGGGTAGAGTTTATGGGTTTAGGTGAAGGGGTTTAGAATTTAGGGATAGTGGTTATAATTTAGAGTTTAGGTTTAAAATTTAGGGTTTAGAGGTTGAGGTTTTGTTTTTAGGGTAATATAGTTAGGATTTAAGTTTTAACTTATAAACCCTAAATTATAACCCTAAACTTTAAATTTTAACCATTATCTCTAAATTCTAAACCCCTACACTTAAACCATAAAATTAAGGCGCTTATTATACTTCAAAGATTCATTTTGCTTAAGGGTATAAGCCTTTTAACTTTTGAAAAAAAATCAATTAAGTCTCTGAAGTTTTTTCACACAGTTAAGCCTTTATGCTCTAAAATTTTATCAATGCAGCCATTTGACCATCGTTGACTTAAATCTAACAATTTTTTGTGCAATATGTCTTACAGTGTTGTCATTTAATATTTTCAAAAAAAAAATTATTTTATCTAAAAATTCTAAAAATTTTATAAAAAAATTATAGAATTAGAAAAAAAAATCTAAAAAACTGTAAATATCACATTACAGAACTGTAGTGTTTAATAGGGGTGTTTATTGTCGGATATCGGAATTCTATTCCGTTTTTTCGGATATCCGGTTTTTCAGATCGGCGATATAGTGATCCGTATGCGATTCAGAAAAAATCGGATAATCAGATAGGATATTTAGATATCTGATTATCCAAAAATATAATTGATTTAACTTTTTTTTTCGAATTTGAAGGTCGTATTTATGAAAATTTCGAATATAAAAAACAACAAATTACTAAATATAACAAGATTCACAAAATTTTCGGATATAACAAACATCAAATTGTTAAATATAATAAGATTAATATTCATGAAATTTTCGGATTTTCGGATAATCCGAAACTTGAAATATTGTGATCCGTATCCGAACTAGAAAAATTAAAATCGAATATCTGATCTAAATAAAAGTCAAATCGAATATTTAAATTTTCGGATCGGATCAACGGATAGCCGGATCAGATCGGTCGAATCGAATATTTTTAACACCCCTAGATTGTGTCATGTGGCGATAATATCTCAAAAAAAAACTGTAAAAAAATGATGGTCAAATTCGTCAAATGACTCAATTGATTCAATTTATTATTTTAGAGACTTAATTGGGTGTAAAAGAATTCAATAACTTAATTAATTCTTTTGTAAGTTCAAGGACTTGAAGCACTCTTTAGTTTTTTTTCGTATCAGTTTTTGTTGAATTGATGTTATTTGGTTAAGTTAATATATTTCTTTGAACCGGATTATATTAATAGTGAAAGGACCTCAAACATTGGAAGTACATTGCAAAACAAAAATGGAGCCTTTAAGTGGATCATCAGAGTAATCCGAGTCTGAATCACCATAACTTCCTCTGATTAGGAGCTTGGAATCATCATCTGCATCCTTGTTTTTGGCATTCGTGAATGTTAGATTCAAACAAGCGCTGCTGCATTTATGATGTTTTGCTTTCTTGCCCTGTTCTTTATCATCTTTATGATCCTTATCTGCAGAACTGGCAGCTGCTTTTTGTTTCTTAGCTCGATCTCGATCCTCAGCTTCCCAGTTTGAGTCGCATAACAACAGCTTCAAATCCCTGATGTTGTCGGCTGTCGTTGCTTTCATTCTCTTGTGATAGGATACTCAAAGCTTCGTCTTTCTTGGAGACAGTGTCCTTGAGCTGGGAATTCTCTTCCCTGGCAATGCTAGCTGCTTCTTTGGCTACACTTGCTTCATGATATCCCTCAGTTTCTGATTCTCTTCCTTGCCCTTTTTCTTCATGTTTTCGGCCTCTCTGAGTGATTCGAGCAATGCTTTGCTCTCCTCTTGTGCTGCATTCCTTTCATCCTCAACCCTTCTGATGCATTCAACGAATCCTTTCTCTTTTCCACTCCATGCCAATTGGGTTTCTTCAGCTTCAACCCTTAATCTCTCCGAGATGTTTTTGAATATGTCGGCTTCTTTCTTTGCTTTGATATACTTTTCCTCCACGCTCCGCAGATGATGCTTCAAGTTTTGGACTTCCCCTTTTCTTTTCTCGAGCTCAAGGATTGTTAAAAGGAGTGTCTCGTTGGTTTGCTCCGCTTCGGCTTTCACTTCCTTCAACGCCATGGCTAAATCATCCATGGCCTTTTTGTTGTTTTCTTCGGCTTCATTGGTGGATTTGAGCCGACTCTTTAACGAGTCCACCTCCTCAGCTACGCTCCTTGCCTTCAACGAAGAAACTCTCTCTTTCTCCAATGCACAAGCCAAGTTATCTTTTGTTAGTTGAAGCTCGGATTCGAGCCTCTCCAAATGGTCATCCCCCATGGAACTCTGTGATGCAACCTCGGACAAACCTTCGGATTTCTCCACGTTTTCGATGAGGAATTTGATTTCTTGCTTGGATTTCTCAAGGGAAATCTGGGTTGCTTAAACTCTTCTGATTGAGCAACAAAAGAATTATACATCTTCTTCTCGAATTCTTTCCTTCCCTCCAATTCATGGATTCTCTTCTTCCCTCGAGACAACAAATCTATTGCTTCGGATTCAAAGGATTTCAACTTAATCAACTCCTTTTTCAATCTACGAAACAAAGCTTCTTTTTCGGTCAATTTCTCCTCCAACTCCGTAGCTTTTCCGAGTTCGGTTTTCAAGGATTCAATGTACCTCTCCTTGTTCTTCAGTTCTGTATGAAGGTCTGCAACTTTCCCGGACACCATTGCAGTACAGCTCTCATCAACCTCTTCATTGACAAAGGATGGCTCCTCCATTTCTTCCTCTGATCATTAAAAACAACAAATAGTTTCAGACAGATGATCATTGAACAACAAAAACAAAATTTACTAACGTACCTTTGATTGAGATGGCAATGCTCTGGGGGATAAATACACTTGGGGAATGATTATGTTAGAGGAAAAGTTCTTTTTTTTTTTCGGGAGGATAAAATCAAGAAAGGGGTTATTGTTTCTGAGGAAGCTCCACTGGCAAACAATGCTAAAGATTTAATGATTGATATGATACTGACTTCCATTCTCATGACATATACGAGTAAAACAACAAAAGCTTCAAAACAAGCAAGTTTAACAACCCATAATGTTTAAAAATTGCTAAATTATTCTACAAGAGTAATATCCTATTGAAGAAAAACTACGGGGACCAAATCTAAATCATAATTAATGGGATAGAAATGGTTAAACGAAGGGTCAATTTAGGGGGGGGGGGGGATATTATAAAAATAAGAAATCTACAAGGAAAAAATGGTTGGTTTCGTGGGAAAATCCGAGGTTGTGAGGTATTCCGTTAAAACCAAGCCATCTTTTCACAAGATTAAAACCATAATCTCATTTTCTTCTCAACTTTGTAATATATGCATATACAGGAGTAAGAATTAAACAAAACTATGACAATGGTAGGAACAAATACATTAATTTTTACAGACGTCCTCAAACAAATGAAGTGGATCCCGGTTTTTTGCTCCGGGTTGCATTTGGTCCCATCTCTTGCAACGATTCAATTAATTGCTGAAATGGTCACTGACTCACTGGCGATACATTCAGCACAGGTATGCAGGAGGCGCTTACTAATCCTTACTAAAATATCCATCCCTGCCAACAGTCACTAACAGGTACCAGAAATGACTTGAGTGGAACTCTCTTGCAGTATCTTTTAGCATGAATTCCACCATAACTTTCATTCCCTAGCAGTAATATACAGGGGTGGAACAATGCCAACATACCATTCACACGTGAGGAAGTGTGAAGATCAATTTCTTCTGTCACCGAATTTGTGGCATGTGCTGAAATAATCAGTAATTGTCTGCACAGAAATTGGGACAAAAGGGTCGACGATCCATTGATCACCACTTACGGTCACAAAGAGAGCAGCCCAAGGAGTTGATAGCAGATAAATAGAACAACAATTATGTTAAAAAAATTGTCTTCACAAGTTCCTACGGACACTTGTGGCTTCCCCTTTTCTCCTGAAATTCTATCAGGGATCACAACTCCTATTGAGTTATATATCAACTGAAACCACTCCACAACAGATCAATTTCTGCAATATTAACCAGTTCTTTCATTTGTAAACTGATACTCTTAATCTCTAAATAAATCTTATCGGTGTCAGGATGAGAGAGATCCCCTCCAAGGAAGTGGTGCACCTTATTACCAATCTCCATCCAACTATATGCACATTGCTTTTTCACTCCTTGTTCTTTCATCTGTAGCCTCACTCTTGTGACTTCATCCCACATACCAGCCGCAGCATATATATTGGACAAAACAACATATGCACCTGAATGATGTGGATTCCATTTCATAATTTTCTTAGCTGCTAATTCCCCTAATTCTACATTCAAATAAACACTGCAGGCAGCTAGAATAGCACCCCAGACTCCACCATCAGCTTCAAAAGGCATCTCTCGTATGATCTTGGATGCCTTTTCCAGCTGACCTGCTCGACACAGTATATCAACCAAGCAAGAATAGTGTTCAGGTCTGGGATGAATCCCATAATTTCTTACCATTAGGTCAAAAAAGTCCATACTTTCATTTACTTTCCCTGCATGACCACAAGCAGATAATAAACTAAGGAAAGTTACCCCATCTGGTTCAACACCAACCATTTCCATCCGGTTGAAGAAATCAACAGCTTTTTCATAGAGACCATGCTGTGCAAACGCAGAAATGATTGTATTCCATGAAATAAGGCATGCTCCATTCATTTGTCTAAAAGCTTGCTCAGCATCGAGAATGCTACCACATTTACTATACATTGTAATCAACGAATGACACAAAGAAAGATCCAATTCAAACCCAAATTTTATAACAAGCACGTGCATTTGCCTGCCCTCCTTGACGGATGCAAGGCCAGAACAAGCAGAGAAAACAGAAACAAGGGTGAAAATATCTGGTCGGATAGCCAGCTTAACCATTTCCAAATACAACTTCAGTGCTTCCTCTCCAATCCCGTTTTGTGCATAACCTGCACCATGTGAAAGGAATAGTATAATCAGCTTAGGTTTTAAACTTTCAGGAAAAAAGAAGAAGCTTTTCTTCTATCTAAACAAGAAACAATCTTTACCCTTTCAATATTTAAAGCAATATTCCCTAAATCAATTACAACATTTTTTAATGAGACGTTTGCAAAGCCATTTTAATCTATATCTTCAGATTCAGATCAAAGTACAACTAGTGCAAGTTTATTTTTCACTAAATAATATCAAACATACAGACATAGACACTCTATAGTAGCCTTACCTGTTAACATCGCATTCCAGCATGCTAGGTCTTTGCACGGAATTCCATCAAACAAGGTCCTCGCATCGTCCACTCTCCCTTCGTTAAGATACCCTGTTATCATAGCCGTCATAGCAACAACATTCTTATCAGGCATCCGTTGATACAACTCCTTGGCTTCATCAAACCTGCAATTATCAACATACCCACTAATCATCACCGACCAAGAAACAGCATTCTTAAGCGGCATCTCATCAAACAAAGTTCTCGCCTTCTCGAATTCCCCAACCTTCATATACCCATCAATCATTGCTGTATAAGATATCACATTCTTTCTAGGCAATTCTTGGAAAAGCATTCCAGCATCCTTTACCCTCTCCCATCTCACAAACCCCGATATCATGGCATTGTAAGACTCCGTGTTTCTCCGAGGCATTGCTTTAAAATACTGGAAAGCTTCATCTAAGCATCCATTTTCGACACAACCTGCGATCATGGAGTTCCAGGAGAGTATATTTCTGTCAGGCATTGAATAAAAGAGTTTCTTTGCTTCTTGGAGATACCCATTCCGCCAGTAGGCGGTAATGATAGAGTTCCATGAGACAACATCGCGAGATGGCATATTATCGAACAGTTGGCGGGCAGTTTTAATGTCACCGGCCCTTGAAAGTTCTCGTATCCTGACGTTGCAGTCGTAGACATGGCGAACAGAGAAGAACTGCTGCTTATCTGGGAATGGAAGGGAATGGTGAAGGGATTTGAAAGCGAAAGGAATTTGAAATATGGGGAGAAGAGAAGAAGAGCTGATGGATGCTGATCGGAGGAGCATGAGAGGAAAAAAAAAACAGACAATCAAGAAACACAAATTTGATTAGCCAGGTCCTACACACAAGTGCTCTTGCGCAACAAAACCTAGAGTAGGTTACATATTACACACAGCTTAGTTGAAGTGGTAAACAGTTAGGAGACTTTTTTAGTATCCTGATGTAAATTTTGAGTTTAAGACTTTTTTATACAGAAAATATATGTTAGGAGACTACAATAAAAATTTGGTGACCAAAATAAAAATAATTAAAAAGTTTGGTGACCATTTAACTAATTTACCCTTAATATTTTAATGTAATTAATTCATGGGTAAACTACATAAATGACCACTTTACTATTGTAAAAGTTGCGATATGACCACATTACTTTTTTTCGTCACAATTAAACCACCAAACTATTTAAATGGTATCAATGTGACCACCAGCCGTTAAAGGTTGACGAAAGGGTGACATGGCAGTTAAAAAAAATAAGGGTATAATTACAAATTTAGTCCTTGTTACTTATAGACTCTATCAATTTAGTCCTAATTTTAATTTAATAAAATAAATTAATTATTTAATAAGGTGTTGACACCTTATGAAAAGGACGATGATGGTAGCGCCGCGCACGGCGGAAGAGAAGGTGGCGGAGAGCGTTGCGGTGGTGAAGAAATCGGAAGATCCTTATGAAGACTTCAAGAGGTTGATGCTGAAAATAATAATGGAGAAACATATGTTTGAAGCCAGAGATTTGGAGCAACTTTTGTAGAGTTTTCTTTCTTTGAATTCAAAGCAACATCATCGAACGATTGTGGATGCCTTCACCGAGATTTGGGAAGCTTTGTTTTGTGATTAAACCATGAATGTCCAGTGAGAAATCAGCCATTAAAGCTTGCTTAGCACTAGTTAATTTGGAGGGGGTGAGGACTGAGGACCCAATTTCTCATAGTATATGGAATAATTAACGATTTTCATTATTCATTACTGAATTTCATCTTTGTTGTAATAAATTTATGTTTGTCCATCTTACGATTTATGTTTAGGGTGTGAGTTTGCCCCTTCCAATAGTATTATATCTCTAAGGTTTGAACTCAAGTCTTCTCCTTGAGAGTGCAATGTGCCTTACTAATGCACCCAACATTGTTGACGATATTTTTATTTACTTTGAAATTTTATTTCTTTAAGAAATGTTTTTGAAAAACTTTAAAAATTTATTAAATAATGTTCAAAAGCTATAAAATAAAGATATGCTTAGATAGATATGTTCATAAACATCCATGTAACAATAAAAACGAGTAAAATAAATTTCTTTGTGAGGTTTCCCCCAAACCTATTAAAGAAAAAACTTAAAAAATGAAACAATTCTGTCAACCAGAAAAAAAGAAGCCAGCAGTATTTACAAAGCATTGGTTTTGATTCTAAAAACAACCCAATTTCCCCAAACTGGATGCATTATGCTGTATTTTGGGATGCCATTTACTGTTAATGGAGCATTGTTTTAATAAAAAATTCAAATTAGGAAATAAATATTAAATCTATAAGTAACGAGGACTAAATGTGTAATTATACCCTTATTTTTTTAACTGCCACATCACCCTTCCGTTAACCTTTAACGGCTGGTGGTTACATTGATACCATTTAAATAGTTTGGTGGTTTAATTGTGACGAAAAAAGTAATGTGGTCAGATCGCAACTTTTGCAATAGTAAAGTGGTCATTTATGTAGTTTACCCTTAATTCATTGAAAATGTCCGTTATGAAAAAAATTCCCCTATCAGGCTACCGCGCTAGGAATTACGTGGCATAAAATAAATTTATTTCAAAAACTACATTTTCATCTAATTTTTTTGAAAAAGTATTTTCATATATATTTATTTATATGTAATTAAGATATGTTTATATTAATATATATGTATATATATCTTTTTGAAAAAATAGGGTAAACTATACTAGTGGTCACCTAACTATTACCGTTTTCTTATTTTGGTCCCCTAACTAATTTTTTCGTCAAAATCGTTTCTCCCGTTACATATTTCTCTTGTTTTGGTCTCCCGCCATTAAATACCTAACAATTTTACTAACTTGACTTATTTTATATTTTCTCTAATTTTCAGGTCATTTATTTATAATCTAATTTATTTTGTGACATGACTTTATAAAAGGATGTGGTGATTAATTAAAGGGTCATAACCCTAATTTTTCCTTTGTCTCTCTTTTCCTTTCTTCACTTCAAAAGAAACAACATTGAAAAAGCACTTTTGCAGATTAAAGCTAATTGAAAATGGGAGGAACAAAAGTGAATCGGGTTTGTTATTGTGATTGTCCTTGTGAGTTAAAAACAAGCTGGACAGTAGATAATCCTGGAAGAAAATTTCTTGGTTGCCCAAATTTCAGTAAAAGAAGTAAAAAATGTCGTTTCTTTGAGCGGGGTGATGCTGAAATTTCTGAACGCCCAAGAATTATCATAGTTGGTTTGTTAAAAAAAGAGAGCCATAGAGCATGCGAGAAATAGAGAGCGATTGTTTTGGATAATCTATGTTGTTGTTCTTGTCTACATGGCATTTTTAAAATAATTTGATTTAGAGATTCAGTTTGAATTTATGAGCTATTGATGTTGCAATGGATAAAATGAATGAAATTATGGCTTCACAGATTTTTAATGTATTTAGAGTTTTTTGTTTATGGTTAAAATTTGTGACACCTCTCATCCGAGTTAGGGGCGAGGAGCGTCCAGAAACATATTAATCAAAACATAACATAAAAGTGGGCCAATTTAAAAATTTTCTTCTAATATCAGAAGAACTAACCAATTAGCAATCATAACAAAATCCAAACAAGCAATACCATTACTGAAATATAATTTTTGAATTCTAAAAACTCAATTCGACTCTATATCAATTTCGTGCAACATCATTTAGCCAAATCAATATACTACCATTTCTATTTAAATTGTTCTACCATATAATTTATCTTAATCAATTACTAATTATAATTTCTTTAGACTCAATTCAAATAGATCTATTTAATTATACAAGTGGTTTAATTCCAAATAAATACAATCATTACTACAATTAACATGTTAAGAGCATTCAGTTTATTAACTTAACAATAGATAGATTGAATAGCTAAGCAACCCAAAAGATCATGTCATTTCATTCATAACCATATATATAATCACATTCTAAGAGGCTTTCATGTTCATAGTTCATATTTACATACATGTCATATTTACAACAAAATAATTATCATGCCTCTAATCAAAACACCATGAGATTAACATTTACAAACTTATGACATTCAAAAAGATATCATCCCAAACATCAATATACACACCTTAGATAAAGTCTAAGAACCATCATAATGTAAAGAACTAAGACCGCGATGCAAGAACCTAAGCCACCAACAATTAGCAAGACATAAGCAAATCAAACCATACTTTCAAGGACTTCTTTACTTGTATATATTAGCTTCAAGGGTTGAGTATCTCTAAACAAAAGATCTTGAGTTTTGGGAAGAATAACAAACAAGAGTGGTAAGTACATAGAAGTACTTAGCGAGGTAATACATAATTGTCAATTTTCAAATCTAGTCATTAGAAGTTGTTCATTCACTGAATCCAATATTTCGATTATTCAATTCATATCATGTAAGGGTCACTTATACTCAAATCGATTACTACAAACAAATATCAAACATGCTCAATTCGGTTTATAGCAATTATCACAAGGTTTAATTCGATACATAACAATTATCACAAGGTTCAATTCGATACATAACAATTATCACAAGGTTCAATTCGATACCTAACACTTATCACAAGGTTCAATTTGATACATAACAATTATCACAATGTTCAATTCAATTCATGACAATTATATTAATGTTTCAATAGGCCTTGGTACCTAGTTAAGTCAAAGGTATTCGAGTCACATAATTCAAGTCGATACTTATAGTATCTTAACAAGTAGGTGCCTTCTACACCCAAGCAAATCAGTACACAAAGTACCTATCAAGTCGATACATGTGGTTTCTAACATGAGGTGAATACATCACCAACAAAACAATACACTTAGTACTTAACAAGTCGAGCTTTAGACTCTAGGCATGTCGTACTACTAAAGAACCACTAGAACCAAGGTTTTTATGATTCTAGATTTTGAAATTTGCTCACTTCAATTATTATCAATGATAAGCAATACAAGTAGATGGCACAACCAATTAGATCTTAAGTACTTAAACTTGTTTCAATCAAACAAGAGAATAATTCCAATTCTTTAGTTTCATTTAAAAAAACATGTTAATACATGATTATTCACAATCCAAGAGGCAATCATATCATTTCGATATATCAAGCATCAATCTAAACTCAATCGATCACATAACAACAATTCTAGCATCCAAGACATTGAATTACACACATGGGTATATGTACTCAAAATTAAGCTCTAAATTCCAGCAACCATATAACAATTTCATGACCCTCATTACTGGATCAATAAACACCAATTCATGCAAATAACATAGAGATTGCAACATAAACTACTCAATCTATATCCACAAGTTTCAATCAAAGAGTCCAATTATTAATTTAAGTTATTCTTCCCTAGTTACCATTACATATGAATTAGTCCAATTTCATGGCAAAGACAAGATCAAATAATAGATTGGTTAGAACCTAAGTTCCAACCCTAGGGGAGATTACACTCACTATTTTCCTAGCTATTCTTGAATTTGAATGCCTTTGAGTGTGTCCCTTTGTTGATCTAATGAAGTGCCTTCTTCGATTCCTTCTCTTCTTTGCTCTAATCAAACACATATCATACATAAAACATCAGTTCACATCCAATTAAATAGAATGATCTTGATTTATTTAAACACCAATTACTAAATTTCTAGACTATGTATTGGTTTGGACAAATTATATAATCTCTAATGTTCTGTTCATATCTTTCAACCCGTAAGTCGAAATCTCGATTATTATATACCGTTAGAAACCTTACATAACTACCTCCACAACTATGTATGGCTTGCATTATAATTGTTTCCCAATTAAAGCAGTTTATTCGATAAAGTTAGGCCAAAATAGTGTTTCAAAATTGTCCCTGAAATTAAAAGCATACTTGAGTGGTTCGATTGATCTAAGTTTCATATCAATTCAGTTAAATTCTCTTTATAATGCAACATATCATATTTCAATTACAATTCTACACTGGAATCATCCTTAAAATCACACAATTCCTCAATTAGACAAAATTTCCAGACTAGTCCCTATAGGCATGTTTTGAATCCGAATCACCTAATTGATTTATTTTATCTCTAATTCATTAGTTTCTATTCCTATAAACTTATTTCAATATTCTTTCAATTATTCTCTAGAATTTCAAGGTTTCAATTTATTCAATTAGGCCTTTGATTTTCAATTTGACTACGCTAGTCCCTAAACTTTCAATTTTTCCACTTATGTACTTAATTTCAATCCACGATCAAAATTCAGTATTTCATCATCTTTTTCAATGAATTAACACTTCCATCCTTTAGAACACATAATCTCGAATAATATCTTTGTAGAGCGTTTGGGTGTTCTCTATTTATGAGCGCAAGTGCACACTCTTGTCAAGTTATAGTATAAAAGATATCGTCTCCCACAGGGATTGGAGCAACTTCTATAAATGGTTTCCTGCACAAAGATTTAGTTAATGCATAATTAAATCTCACAATGTGGAAATATAAAAACACAAATAAAATAAAGATAGAGATGAGAAGGAGGATAAGGAGAGTTTTGAACGATAGATTGGGTAAGACAATTGCAGCTCAGTAGTGTGTAGACTGCTTTGTATAGCCTAAGAGTGTTTTGCACTGTCATGATTTGCTGCCTCGGCGGGTAATGGCGGGCGGCAGCTACGACTCTGTCACGTGGCCGTAGCGGGTCATTGCCCCTGCAACTTTCGCTGTATCGACAAGTGGAGTGAGAATAAGTCCTCGCAGCAAGTCTGACAGTCATTCCAAGTTCGGCGAGATAGTCGACAATGACCCTCCCTATTTCTAGGAAAAGATGCGTGAAAGCTAGCGTGACATAGACAATACCTAGAAATCTCAGCGTAAACCTAACACCGACTAGTCAATTTGGCTGGTGATCCCTTTAGCCGCTGAAACTTGTGAACTTTTGGGAACCAAGTTAGTCACGCCCCAACATGTTGTGACCGTGCTTAACCCTTTCGTGAGCCTTACACTTTCGTACCCGAAAAATGGATTCTCTCAACTGACTGGTTATGACTAATTGAAAGAATGAAGTGTATATATTAAGCAAACTTGGAATTTTATTGAAAACAACTCAAAGCTATTACAACCATTTCTCACAACTACTTTACGTACAAGCGCCTAAACCCTAGGAGAGTTGGACCGCGACCCCCAACAACTCCCATCTATCTAGTTACCCCTCCATCTATCCGGTATGATATGCTCTCCCGATATATGAGATGCCCATATACCCTTACATACATTGAGTATATATATGGGTCATGGCCTAAGTTTGAGTCCTCATTGAAGTAGAAGTTTTTAAAGTATTTTACATCAAATACAGACTCCTTTTTGACTTAAATGTAGACTCTTTGGACGTTGCCTTGTCCCGCAAGTAACGATAAGTACTCCTACTTATCAATCTTGGCTCATCTCTACCTACCGCTATAGGCTTCAGAAAATTGCAAGAATAGGCTCATTGGGCTCAGGAAATTGCCCTCTTTCAATCGCGACCCATCTTGGCTAAGTCAGTGTAACTACTGCCTGGGCGGCACTTGGCGGCAATGATGCTTCGGCAGCGTCCTTAGCGGCATCTTGGAACTGCTTCAATATAGCTCCTACTGTTCCAAATTTCCTTGTCATGTCCTTGCTACAATGCCTATAAATAAAAACTAAACAAAAGCATTATCTTTTCTTAACCAAACATAAAATATTCAATAAAAGCATGATAAAAGAGAAAATATTGTTATCATGCATGCACTGCACCTGAATATGCCTAAATGAGCTTAAGAATATCAATAATAAGGGCAAGAATGTGTACAAAATATAGAACTCGTGGACACTCTACACACCCCTAAACTCGAACTATTGCTTGTTCTCAAGCAATGCAACCTAGCTAGTAAATATGCCCCTTGCACAAAATTAATAGAAACTTTAGCCTTTAACTTGATTTCTTACCTCAAGGTCGTGGCACCTATTTTATGTTAGTGATGAGGAATGGCATGAAATAATGTAGATTTTAATTTTCTTAATGCCAGTGCAATTTGTGCAGGTTTGTGTCAATGCTAAACATGCTGAGATGGCTAAGCTAACAAAGAATGGCTAAAATAATTAAACTATTAGAGAGAATATGAGTTTCTGCCTTGGCAGCACAGTTAGGCACTTCTGTCTTTTTTTTTCTGATCATGGATTTAAGGGTTTCAGCTTATCACAACTATTCTCTGGGTCTGAAGCTAAGATAGGTGCACTCTATAAAACTCGGAACCCTTCGAATATAGTCATCCCGTGAAGGCTTTCATTCACTCTTGTTAATTTGTCCGTCACTTGGTTTAGATACGTGGACTTTGATAGCAGCGGAGTGTCCTTGCGCATGATCCTTCCTAGAGCCTGTTTCGGGCACCTCTAGGGTTTTCACCATCTTTGTGCTGCTACCCTGTACTGCCGTGGAGGCAAACTTGTATCCAATCAAGGAATTTTTACTAAGCAAGGTGGACAATGTTAAACTTAGAACTCAAGCAAAAATTCAGCATTTAATAGAAAATGTGAGAATAATTGGCAAAAATAAAAAATTTCTAAGTACTTTTCATGCTTCTTCCCATAGTTAGGTCAACTTTTAAGTATGGTGCGAATATAAGTAATCGGCTAACTATCATAGGCACAAGTTTTAAGCTAAAAATTTCTACTTCATTGAATGTAGAGGGCATAATTTACATAAGACCTTATATGTTGCTAAATGAACCTAAAGATAAAGAGGACTATTCCTCCCAAACTCAAGGTTGACATTCTCCTCAATGCTTTTACAAAATTAAAAAGAAAACAGAAAATAAAACATAAAAAGGAAATAAAAACTGAAAAATAAAATATAAAAACAAAAACAAAAACAAAAAATAAAAAGAAAGGGTGTTATAGACTAAGGGATTTCCCCTATGTTGCTGCTGCGTCAGAGGAGGATTTAGAGGAGGCGGGCAAGACTAGGCGGCGAGTGACAGATGGTCTAGCGGCTGGGCTTTTTTTTCTTGCCACGCAGCGGCTGGATGCGAATAGGGGTAGGTTTCTTGGATTGTCCTTTAGGTCCTCCACATTGAGGCTCGGTTGCTAGCCGCTTTCTCTTCCTTACGTCCTATGCTGGTTAGTCATCGAGAGAGTCTGAGATCTCCATGTCTGAGTCGTCGGCATCTTTGGAAGCGGCCTCCTTTGCTGCTGGGGAGGTGGCGGTGGTCTCCTCTTCTTTTTATAACTCGGATGAGGAGGTGAGGTCGTACAGTTGGATGGGAGTAGGTGAGGTCCTTCTCCTGGGGCGAATATGTGGCCTCTCCCTGTTGGCGGCGACTGGAGTAGCAGTTGGTCTGGGTGTTATATGGATTTGCTTGGATGCTACTAACTCTAATGGGAATGTGAGCAATTGTGGGCTGCCGTCATGGTATTTGTCAAGCAAGTAGGCCACAAAGGCCTCTTGCACCTCCGCAATATATTTGGTGAAGACCACCTGTTTGTTGTTTATCCCTTCTGGTTTCCGTGCGAACAAGTCCCAACCCAAGTTGTGAATCCTTTAGAATAGGGAGGGTTCGAGACCAAAATCCTAATCAGGCTTGGTGTATTGAAACCATATTTCCTCCCAAAGTTGCCGCTCCGCGAAGTACTTCTTGTAGGTTGCCGTGATAGTTGGGTTCAAGAACCTTTGAAAAAGAGGTTTGGAGGTGGAGGCGGGTTGTTGTGATGTGGCCATAACTGTGAGATGATTGTATTTTCCTAAAGAATGAAAAAGAAATTGAAAGAAAATAAAGTAAGTGAAATCTTGAAAGCAAAGATGGCAGAAAGGCTTGAGAGTAAAAGAGAGAGCAAAGTGACGAATGGGGAGAGAATAGTTGGCCTTATATAGCCGCTTTTCTCCGCTACCTTGGCAGGCACGCTACTAATGGGCGACAATTATTGCAGCGCGAATAACAGGATTCTAGCCGTTACTCGGATAGCCGTTTCGCTCGTTGCTGCAAATGTAGCCGTTGCGACTAGCCGTTATGCTCATCTGCCTTGGGCTTCCTTGGCCGCTGGTTGGGCTTCACCTTTATTCTTTCATCTTTCTTGGTCTTGCCTTCATTTCTAACCTGAAATAAATAAAAAAACAAAAATTAAATAAAAAATAACTGAAAATTAAATCTAATCCTAATACAATAAAAATAAAATAAAAAATTAGGTTATGTTGGGTAGCGCTTTTCCTAAACATAACCATTTCCTAAGGGTTCGTTTGGTTTTTCATCTGGGCACGTCCTTCCCCTCCTCAGGTGGGTGTTTCCTGCCATCTTTGCCGCCCTAGCGGGACATACACCAAAGAAAACATAGAGGCGATTTTTAAGGCAATAAAAATAATAAGAGATTTAATGTGCAAAAACTAAAGTAGAAGTGCAGAAATTCAAACATGATTGATGTTGCCAATCCCCAGCAACGGCGCCAAAAACTTGTAGAACTTTTGGGTGTTCTCTATTTATGAGCACAAGTGGTTTCCTGCACAAAGATTTAGTTAATGCATAATTAAATCTCATAATGTGGAAATATAAAAACACAAATAAAATAAAGATAGAGATGAGAAGGAGGATAGAGAGAGTTTTGAACGATAGACTGGGTAAGACAATTGCAGCTCAGTAGTGTGCAGACTGCATTGTAAAGCCTAAGAGTGTTTTGCACTGCCATGATTTATTACCTCAACGGGTAATGGCAGGCGGTAGCTACGACCTTGTCACGCGGCCGCAGCGAGTCATTGCCCCTGTAACTTTCGCTGTCTCGGCAAGTGGAGTGAGAATAAGTCCTGGCGGCAAGTCTGACAGTCATTCCAAGTTCGGCGAGATAGTCGACAATGATCCTCCCTATTTCTAGGTAAAAATGCGCGAAAGCTAGCGTGACGTAGGCAATACGTAGCAATCTCAGCGTAAACCTAACACAGGCTAGTCAGTTCGGCTGGTGATCCCTTTTAGCCGCTGAAACTTGTGAACTTTTAGGAACCAATTTAGTCACGCCCCAACATGTTGTGACCGTGCTTAACCCTTTCATGAGCCTTACACTTTCGTGCCCGACAAATGGATTCTCTCAACTGAATGGTTAGGACTAATTGAAAGAATGAAGTGCATAGATTAAGAAAACTTGGAATTTTATTGAAAACAACTCAAAGCTATTACAACCGATTCTCACAACTACTTTACATACAAGCGCCTAAACCCTAGGAGAGTTGGGCCGCGACCCCCAACAACTCCCATCTATCTAGCTACCCCTCCATCTATCCGGTATGATATGCTCTCCCGATATATGAGATGCCCCTATACCCTTACATACATTGGGTATATATAGGGCTCATGGCCTAAGTTTGAGTCCTCCTTAAAGTAGAAGTTCTTAAAGTATTTTACATTAAATACAGACTCCTTTTTGACTTAAATGTGGACTCTTTGGACGTTGCCTTCTCCCGCAAGTAAGGATAAGTACTTCTACTTATCAATCTTGGCTCAGCTCTACCGGCTGTTACAGGCTTCACAAAATTGCAAGACTGGGCTCATTGGGTTCAGGGAATTGCCCTTTTTCAATCGCGACCCATCTTGGCTAATTCGATGTAACCGCTGCCTGGGCGGCACTTGGCGGCAATGCTGCTTCGGCAGCGTCCTTGGCGTCATCTTGGAACTGCTTCAGTACAGCTCCTATTGTTTCAACTTTCCTTGTCATCTCATGTCCTCTCCTTGCTACAACACCTATAAATAAAAACTAAAACAATATATTTTCTTAACCAAACATAAAATATTCAATAAAAGCATGGTAAAGAGAAAATATTTTTATCATGCATGCAATGCATCTGAATATGCCTAAATGAGCTTAAGAATAGCAATAATAAGGGCAGGAATGTGTACAAAATATAGAACTCGTGGACCCTCTACAATCTTCCTACTGAAATTTTCTAATTCGAGTGTAAATTCCCTAATTTTTGCAATTTCATGTAAACACAATACTAGAGAAATCCTAAGTATTTTCCTATGATTCGGCTAACCATTAACTACCAATTTCAGCATCCAATTTATATTCTAACATGATTACAATCCTTACATCACTATAACCAAAATTTTCCAGCATTGTACTCAACTCAAAACATCATGACAGAATCGGCATTTCAAGATCTAAGGTTAGAAAATGACATAACTTAGAGTGAGGAGCTTACCAAGCTTTCTCTTATAAATTTCCAAGCTTAATTTCCACTTCATGCAAGAACAAAATGGATGTTTCCCATAGCTGATCTCCCAATTTCTTCTCTCTTTCTCTAGATTACTTAGCCGGCTAGGTGAGGAAATGAAAGAGATAACATTGTGTCATCCAATTAGACTTAGGTTTTGTCTAAATTACCCTTCTTAATTATATCTTAAAGCTTGGGATAATGGAGGGGCAGATTAGGGAGTCTCAGTTTTGGGACATGCAACTCCCACTATTTTTATTTCATTCGATCTAATCACTTGAATAGCCCTATTCGGCAATTTGTGATTCTACTCAATTAAGTACCTATTAGTTGAATTGAAAGTTAATTCGAATTAATTAAATTTGTTGATTAGCTAATGAATTTAATAAATATTAGGGTACAATTGAGGGTGTTACAATTCTCCCCTCCTTAAAAGAAGAATTCGTCCTTGAATTCTTACCTGAATCGAATAGATGAGGATATTGCTTTCTCATTGTATCCTCGGGTTCCCAGGTTGCTTCTTCCGTCTTATGGTTTCTCCACAAGACTTTCACCAAAGAAACGTTCTTGTTTCGAAGTCTTTTGATCTCTCTATCAAGAATTTGGACCGACTCTTCTTCATAGGATAGATCAGGATTTAATTTGACTTCTTCCGGCTCCAGGATGTGAGATGGATCTGATCGATATTTTCGGAGCATCGAGGCATGGAAGACATTGTGAATATTATCGAACTCACTAGGGAGTTCTAGTCTGTAAACTCCTCGTCTCGGTCTGGACGACTGACCAGTTCGAGTAGATTACACGGGGAAAACCGAAGCGAAACCCGTTAAGGCTCCACTTCGATTAGCAACCCTAGAAAATTTCTTTTCAAAGTTATCTTGTCTAAATGCTTCGATACATCCTATGTGTTAGGACACACAACGGGAAGGACACGCGGATACAAAACAAGCAATTAAACAACCCATTTTAGCCTTTACAACAAGCCGTATCGATACTCTAGAGGACAACATCGATACGCCTGGACTTGGTCAACACCCCCAAGTCAATCCAAGGAGACCGTATCGATACACCAAAAGACCATATCGATACGCCCTCAACGGTCAACTTCTCACGGTCAAACTACGAAGACCGTACCGATACACCTAGGACCCGTACCGATACGCCAAAATCTCGTCAATTTCTCCGATTTCGAGAGAGCTTTTGGTGCATCGATACACCCCCATGTACCGGTACGCTAAGCTTAAACTGAGGTCCAAAGTATAGGACCGTATCGATACAGCCCTTGGGTGTATCGATACGCCTTGCACTGCAAGCCTCAATTTAGCTGCAAAACGCACAAGGACTTAACTCTAAAGGCATTTAATGACTCGATGAACAACACACAAACACTCAAACATCCTTAGGCAACCGAAGCTAAGCTTACAATGCTACTTAACCAAAGAATCAAGGCAACCAACACAAGATAAACATTTAGGTAGGAAACTTGCATAAAAGCATGCATAAAAGGTCTATTTAGCCAAAAGATTCATACTTTTAAAGCAAACACTTAAACATCCAAGAGGCAAGGTTACATGCTTTCAGAACAACACACAACCACCTCAACAACATAGTTTACAATCCATATCACAAAAACATAAACATGCTTCAACATTTAAAACCAACATAAGGAGTCTATCAACGCTCCTACAAAACACATAGCATTCCCATTGTTGAACTACTACATTATTTACTAAACTATACTTGAGCAACTACTACAAGCTTGGATTCCCTTTCCTTGCTCCTTGCTAACTCCACGCTAATGATCTGCATTGTCGAAAACGAGAGCGTAAGCTAGAAGCTTAGTGAGGGGGCTCTAAAACAAAAATAACGACAATGCAGAGTTCAAGCATATCATCCTTAAGACATTTTACAAGCATACATATGCACCAACATAGCAACATAGCTAACCATCACAAGAATGCATGGACATGACATCTTACCTCATGTTATGCTCAACAAGATATAACATTTATCTTAACAACAACCACACATGAACAAGTATGTTGGCAACTATTAGCTTACTCGGATATGCGGATAACATCCGTTAGGATTCTCACCCCCAATGTACTCAACAATAACATTACCTTCAGTGGGATTACACTCATCACCCGTCCTTGCATGGATGGGATTACACTCATCATCACATGCCCTTACGTATGGGATTCCACTCATCATCATGTAATAACATTTTACGGTGTAATATTACTTCACCGCATGCCTCCTTGATGACTATACGTCACCAAGGCCACGCGTGAATTTGACTCAACCGTGTTCACACTCATCCTAATGATCGATCATTTATACCCAGTAATTAACTAGTGTCGATCATACTAACAAGTCAAACCATGATATTACCATCATGCATCTCAACATATCAACCACTACATACATCAATATATATAAATCAACATGCATAAACAACACATACTTCACAAGTCCACATTACGCACATTAAGCAAAACTCATAAAACACAAAAGAGATTAAGCTACCAACTTAATCTCTACCTTGGATTGGCCTACCAAGCACAATCCAACATCACAACCACACACTTGAACCAATTTAAAACCATTTAAAGTAATCCACTCACCGAACTTCCTTAAGCAAACCGAGAAAAGCTTAATCAAGCCTCCACACTTTCCGGAATCGAACCCGAAGCTTCTCTAACGGTTTCCCTAGATTCTAACCAATCAAAAACAACACATTACTCAACCGAATCATCACAAAACACTGTTACAAATCAAACTACAACCACAAAGCCTTTTCTCTATATCTCCAAGCCAAAGTTAACACAAAAATCCCATTTTCGGACTGCCACCAAACCCAGTAGAAAAACACCTATTCCAACACCCAAATCATCATCCCACACCTTCAAAAAAACCCTCAAGCTACTATATAACCTCAGCCCCACACTCCAACACCAAACTACCTCAAAAACCCACATTTTCACCCTTTTAAAATACCCATGAAAACCCATTTCGGGATTTTTGATAAAACCTCACCATTTTCAGTTATATTACATCTAAGGGAAAGAGTTCAACATAAATAAACTTTAGAAAATGAAAATCCAAAAAAAATCTACTAAAGCTTCAACCTTTTCCCCAAAGTCTTGAAAACTTCAAAATCTCCAAAGGTGATGTTTATGAAAACTAAAACTATATATACGTTAGGAACGATGAGGAGAACTCAAAAATATAATTACCTTGTTGAAAGCACTTGAGATGAGGGAGGGATTTGATGGAATAGTAACCAAGGGTTGGGGGGGGGTTTGCCGTGAAAAAATCTTGAAGGATGAAGATGATGAAAATATTTCAAAACCCATTTTTACTCATCTTTTCCCCTTTCATTTTAAAAAATTACCAAATTGCCATTAATGAAAGTCAAACATTTTTAAAGTAAAACCAAAGTCTATTTTAATTAAAGGGTAATCTTCACCAGTGGTCCCTTTCGTTTAGGGTGTGTTCTATTTTGGTCACCAAAATTCAAAAAAGATTATTCTGGTCACTTACGTTTAAAATCGTTTCTATTTTGGTCCCTCGGCCGTTAGTCTCCGTTACTTAAAAAAATAGTTTCTAATTTAACCTCCAAACTTTCAAAATTTTACTTTTCAAAACTTTGATTTCAAGAAAGATGCTAGCTTTGCCACTCTACAATTACTACTTAAAACGTTAAAACTGTTTGAGAAAGAAATGAACTTTTGAAATTATTTTAACACAAGAGATCAAAAAACGAAATGGGTTTAATCTGAAACGGGATAAAACCTGAAAAATTAGGCCAGCAAGAAGGTATTTCCTGAAAAAACCTTGAGGGAGACCAGATTGCGTATTGCAAGCCTGAGTGCGCTTAGCTGCATTAGCTTTCAAGGTATTAATTGCCTGTTCCAACATAAAGCCTCTGATAAGTATGTTGAAATAAGATGGATAAAAGTATAAGTATGGAAACAAAGGAACCATGGAACAAATAATCACTGAGTAATGAAACTACAGACCCTAAAAGTAAAACAGGGGGATGAATATGAATTCATGTCAGGGTATTTGAATCTCTGTTCTATCTCTGTTTCTAAACCTACCATAATTTGGATCCCTAAAGCTTAAAGTAGAGTTAACTTTTTCCTAAATTATTAACTAATTCCAAGAATAGTTCAAGATAACTCATAACCATCATTGCAAGATTTTTTTTTTGCATTAAGCAGGTAAATATAATATAACAATTGTCGTATTTGAAGCTAAATGACCTCACCAAAATTGAAGAAATACATAAACAAATGAAAAAGTTACTATAGATCAGAAATTTTTTGGGTTTTGAATTAATTTTCTGGGTTTTAGTTTTATAATTTTTGGAGAAGATGGTTAATTTTTTTTGAAAGTTTGAGGGTTAAATTAGAAACTAATTTTTTAAAGTAACGAAGACTAGCGGCCAAGGGACCAAAATAAAAACGATTCTAAACGTAAGTGACCAAAATAATCTTCTCTAGTTCGGATGACAAGCGTAACTGATAAGCAACCGGACCGATCCGCTTCACAATCTCATACGGCCCGATGTACCTCGAACTCACCTTCCCTTTTTCTGCCAAATCTCATAACTTTCTTCCACGGAGAGACTTTCAAGAACATTCTATCTCCCACGACATACTCGACTTCTTTTCTCTTCAAATCGGCATAGGACTTCTGCCTATTTGAAGCTGGCCTCAAACGATCGCAAATCAATTTCACCTTATCGGTAGTTCCCTTAAGCAAATCCAGCATCGGTAACAACTTCTGACCTGCTTTGGCCCAACAAATCGGAGTTCTACATTTTCTACCATACAAAGCCTCATACGGAGCCATATGAATGCTCAACTGAAAACTGTTATTATATGCGAACTCGACTAAAGGCAAGTGTTTCTCCCAAGTACCCTGAAAATCAATAATGAAACAACGCAACATGTCCTCTAAAATCTGTATAACCCTCTCTGAGTTACCATCTGACTGAGGATGATACGACGTGCTGAAATTCAATCGGGTACCCAAAGCTGTATGCAAACACTCCCAAAATATGGCTATGAATCTCGGATCTCTGTCAGACACAATCGACTTTGGCACACCATGCAGTCTCATGATCTCACCGATGTACAAATCGGCCAATCTATCTAAGGAGTAAGTCGAGTTAACAGCTAAGAAGTGAGCACACTTCGTGAAACGGTCAACTATAACCCAAACTGAGTTCTTCTTCGTAATAATCAAAGGCAAACCCGAAACGAAATCCATGGTGATATTTTCCCACTTCCATTCCGAAATTCTCAATGGTTGCAACAATCCTGAAGGAACTTGATGTTCTGCCTTCACTCTCTGACATACCATACACTTACTCACATAATCGGCTACGTCTTTCTTCAAACCAACCCAATAGTATTCATTCTTCAAGTCATGATACATCTTCGTACTACCGGGATGCATGGCAAACGAGCTACTGTGTGCTTCAGTCAAGATCGTACGTCTCAAATCACTGTTATCCGGCACAACTATTCTATCTCTGAAACACAAGACCCCGCCAATACTGAAACTGTAGTCTGATGGTCTACCCTCGGCTATGTCTTGCACGTGAGGTGCTAAAGATCTATCTAAGAGCTGTTTCTCTCTAATCAACTGGCCTAAAGTAGGTTTAACCTGAAGCTAGGCCACTAAACCACCATCTCCAGACAAACTCAAACTAGAAAACATGGCTCTCAACTCAACGTCTACCTTCTTACTCAAAGCATCTGCCACTACATTAGCTTTACCCGGATGGTACTCAATCGTAAGATCATAGTTCTTAAGTAACTCTAGCCACCTACGGTGTCTAAGGTTCAACTCCTGCTGTGTCATGATATACTTCAGCTCTTGTGATCCGTGTACACTATGCATTTCTCACCATACAAATAATGTCTCCAAATCTTTAAGGCAAACACAACTGCGGCTAGCTCTATGTCGTGTGTCGGATAGTTACGCTCGTGAGTCTTCAACTGTTTTGAGGCATAAGCCACCACTCTTTTGTCTTGCATGAGAACACAACCTAACCCCACATACGAAGCATCATTGTAGACTACATACTCTTTCTCCGACTCTGGCTGAATCAAAATCGGTGCATTGGTCAAAGCTTCTTTCAATTTCTCAAAGGCTTGCTGTCTCGCATCTGACCACCCAAACTGAACATTCTTTTGAAGTAACTTAGTCAAAGGAGCAGGTATCTTCGAGAATCTTTCCACAAACCTCCTATAGTAACCGACTAAGCCTATAAAACTACGAATCTCTATCGCAGACTTCAGTTGCTTCCACTCAACAATGGCTTCTATCTTTATCGGATCAACTCTATTCCCCTCGACTGACACTACATGTCCTAGGAAGACTACTTCTCGGGTCCAGAACTCATATTTACTCAACTTTGCATACAACTGGTTGTCTAGCAAGGTCTGCAAAACCAACCTCAAATGCCGATCATGATCTTCCTCGGTACGCGAATACACCAAAATGTCATCTATGAAAACAACAACAAACTGGTCTAAATACTGATGGAAGATTCTATTCATCATGTCCATGAAAGCAACCGGTGCATTTGTCAACCCAAACGACATAACTAAGAACTCATAGTGACCATATCTAGTCCTAAAAGTTGTCTTTGGTACATCAACTTCTTTTACCTTCAACTAGTAGTAACCAAATCTCAAGTTAATCTTCAAAAAGACTAACGCTCCTCTCAACTGATCTAACAAGTCATCAATACGCGACAAAGGATACTTGTTCTTCACTGTCAACTGATTCAACTGTCTATAATTGATGCACATTCTCATACTACCTTTTTTCTTCTTCACAAACAAAACTGGAGCGCCCCAAGGCGAAGAACTCGGACGGATAAAACCTGTATCTGACAACTCTTGCAACTGAGTCTTCAACTCTTTCAGTTCTTTCGGTGCCAGACGGTACGGAGCAATCGAAACATGAGTATAATCTGAATAAGTCTCAATAGCAAACTCTACCTCTCTATCAGGGGGTAAACCCGACAATTCTTCCAGAAATACACTCGAAAAATCACACACTGTTCTAACATCCTAAGGTCAAACTTCACTCATGTTCAGATTCATCACGTAGGCCAAGTACGCCTCACAACCCAACTTAAATAACCTCTGGGCCTCTAAAGCTGAAACAACATTCGATAAGAACTTCACGTTCTCACCTACTACCACAATCTCGTAGTCATCCGCAAGCTTCAAGAAGACTCTCTTAGTTTTAAAATATATCCTAGCTCTATGTTCTGTAAGCCAGTCCATACCCAAAATTACATCAAAGCCATAAAACGGTAACTCTATCATATCCACTAGAAATACATGCCCTTGAACCATTAACGGACACCTTCTGTACATCTTCCTAATAACTACTGTATCCCCGAAGGAACTAGTAACACTAACACCTACCTCTAATACCTCACAAGGTAAATTAAACATCGTTGCATGCTCACTCAAAATGTAAGAATGCGTAGACTCGGAGTCAATCAAGGAAAACAAACTCAGAGATTGTATCGAGAATTACCTGTGATCACATCCGTGTCATTCTGCCTCTCACGCTAAGCATAAACTCTAGCCTGACCTCCGCCCTCCAGCTGAACCGCCACTACATGCGCTATGTTCCTCTGGCCATCATTTCTCGGCTGGAAGTTACCTCGACCACGCCCACGACCTCTCTGATAGTCAACAGCTCTAGCAGGAGCCTGAACCTAAACTGGTGCATACCCAACCTGATGTGGATAATCACGCCTAATGTGATCTCTAGCTCCACAGTTCCAACACGAGTGAAAGTTCCCCCAACACTCACCGGTGTGATGCCTCCCACATCGAGCACACTCGAGCGGACGCCCACCCGGTCTCTGGCCCTGATGGCCCCTACCGTGGTTACCACCACCACGTCTATGGTCAAAGTGATGCCTATTGTCCCGATGCCTCTTGGCATCACCTCTATCAGTCGCTAGACCTCTTCCCGAAACTAGACCCACCAGAACATTTGGTCAGACCCAAACTGTGCTCTATGTCCTTGGCCCTAGCGACCAAGACATCAAAATCTGTGTAGTCAGTAGCCAAGGTGTACCTCTTTATCTCTTCTCTCAACCCGTAGCGGAAACGGTCACAACGTTCCCTCTCAGTAGGAACTAGCTCAGATGCATACTGACTCAATCTGACAAACTGTGTCTCATACTCGGTCACGGTCAAGTTACCCTGAAGCAAAGCAATGAACTCTCTCTTCTTCTCATCAAGATAACGGGGACCCAGATACTTCTTGCGAAAAGCTGACTCAAAGAACTCCCATGTGATCTCGGCATCTGGCATGCCTGTAGTAATGGTGACCAACCAAGTGTAGGCATCACCCTGAAGCAATGAAACAACACACCCAAGCCTGCGTGCCCCAGTACAACCCATCTATGACAAAATACAGACAGTCTTGTCAAACCAAGTCTCGGATCTCTTGGGTGCCCACCCTCGGAACTCTTCGCCTCCCAAACTGCGAAGTCTCTCAAGTGGCAAACCGGTGCCCTCACCCAGAGGTTGTGCCACTGCCTGGCTCCCAGCTACTGCTGCCTGAAAAGCCCCGGCTATCGCCTGAACTAGTGGAGCCAAATCTATACTGGCCGATCTTTGGCCAACCTAAGGTCTTACACCCCGGCTCTCGCCTCACCTCCCTCTTAACGAGGTGGAGAAGGAGGAGGTGGAGGAGCCTGCGCCTCAACAACCGGCTCAACTCCCGGAGCTACTGCCCGTGGTTCTGGATGAACCATCCTAGGCCTCCCTCTAGGTCTCATCTCACAGCTAGCAAGATAACAACTACAACAAACAAACACATAAGGATTAATTTAGCAAAGGCAAGGGTCCAACGTGCTCAAGTATATTCCTTTACAAAATCTTTTCAAATAAGTAATAGTAGCAATGAGAACTCGACACTACGTCTCAACACAACAATCATGCTTCCAAACACTATGCAAACAATCAAACAACAACCATACATGGTATAACATTCACCGAGACATAGCAACAATATAACACTTCGAACTTACCTCACTTACCTACCCGAGGTCTCGGAAACCTCAGGCTCTGATACCAACAAATGTAACCCCCTTGTCCCGATCTGGACGACTGACCAGTCCGAGTAGATTACACGGGGAAAACCGAAGTGAAACCCATTAAGGCTCCACTTCGATTAGCAACCCTAGAAAATTTCTTTTAAAAGTTATCTTGTATAAATGCTTCGATACATCCTATGTGTTAGGACACGCAGCGGGAAGGACTCGCGGATACCAAACATACAAAACAAACAATTAAACAACCCATTTTAGCCTTTACAACAGGATGTATCGATACGCCTAGACTTGGTCAACACCCCCAAGTCAACCCATAGAGACTGTATCGATACATCGGAAGACTATATTGATACGCCCTCAACGGTCAACTTCTGACGTCAAATTACGAAGACAGTACCAATACACCTAGGACCCGTACCGATACGCCAAAATCTCGTCAATTTCTCAGATTTCCAAAGAGCTTTTTGCGTATCGATACACCCCCGTGTACCAGTACGCTAAGCTTAAACCGAGGTCCAAAGTATAGGATCGTATCGATACAACCCCTGGGTGTATCGATACGCCCTGCACTGCAAGCCTCAATTTAGCTGCAAAATGCACAAGGACTTAACTCTAAAGGCGTTTAACGACTCAATGAACAACATACAAACACTCAAACATCCTTAGGCAACCAAAGCTAAGCATACAATGCTACTTAACCAAAGAATCAAGGCAACCAACCCAAGATAAACATTTAGGTAGGAATCTTGCATAAAAGCATGCATAAAGGGTCTATCTAGCCAAAAGATACATACTTTTAAAGCAAACACTTAAACATTCAAGAGGACAGGTTGCATGCTTTCAGAACAACACACAACCACCTCAACAACATGGTTTACAATCCATATCATAAAAACATAAACATGCTTCAACATTTAAAACTTTTGAGTGGATCAAATGATCGATATAAACCAAGAGGGGTGAATTGGATTTTTAGACTTTTTAGTAATGGAATTGACAAATAAAAAGATAGACAAGAGGATTTAGAGTAGTTCAAGTTCCAATCGAACCTACATCCACTACCTTAGCTTCACTAAGGATTTTCCAACAATTCCACTATTTGCTCTTCCCCTTTTCTAGGCTAAGGAGGTAACCGTTACAATATCGGTCAAATTTTCTACCCAATATTTCACCCAATCCTCACACAAGAAATACAAAGAAGATGATGGCTAAACAAGTATCTCTCAATAGAAAATATAGCTCAATTACAAACACTCAACCCAATTGAAAGGATAAGAATGGAAATTACAATTTCACAATTGGGGTTTACAAGATATAATGGGATTTAGGCTCAATTTCTTGGATTTGATGTTTGGATGTTTTCTTTGAGATCAATAGTTGTTGAAGCTTTTAGAGGCCACTTTTATTCATTCTCATTGAATTCTAGCCGTTGGGGTTGTTGCATTCATCAATAGAGCCGTTGGGATGTTATCTTCCCTTCATAAATGCAGTCTGCAACCATCCATTTCGAAACGCCCGATCCTGTTTCGAAACAGACCAAAAAAGAAAGAGTTGTTGGGGTGTAAAAAATAGACCGTACCGAAACAAGCATGGTCGTTTAGATACGATTAAGAGCCGTTTCGAAACCCGTTTCGAAACACTTAGATACTGTCAAAGCCCGTATCGAAACGGATTGAAAGTGTTTTGATACGCCTTAACAACCAGTATAAAAACGGTTAAAAACTTCAACGATCATATTCTTAAAACACATTTTGAATGCCGTTTCGAAACGTTTCAAGTCATTTCGATACTATCGTATCGAAACGGGTCAAACCGTTCCGATGTTCTTCACCTATTCCGAAACAAAGATTCACAGTTTCAAAACCGTTTGGAAACTCGTTCCGAAACAAGGGTTCACAGTTTCAAAAGTGTTCCGGAAAGCCCAAAGGCCGTTCCGAAATGGTGACTCAAAAATCACTATTTTGGCTTCAAAAACACTTAGAAAAGTTTTGACAACTTGAGTTTTTAACTTAACCGTTTTCCTTTAAATATATAGAGACATTTGAGGACTTAAAAAATTGTTTTATCTTTTTCAAATTAGTCCTTAAATTCTTTAGTTATAGCAAAATTAATTATCGGTTTCACAATCTCCCCCTTTTTATATAACAAAACTAAAGTTAGATTTTTTAAGAGTTTTGATCTTTTGAATACATTCTAACTCCCTCTCAATTTAAGATGGGTTTTAAAGTTTTGAAAAGATTTAAAATTTAAGTTTTAAAACTCAAAACCACTTAAAACAAATTTTTGGCTCTTATATTTTTCTCCATCTTTTTGTTAGATCAAAAAGAATAATAAACAAGGCTCAAAGAGAAGAAACAAGGTTAAAAGCAATAAGCAACATAATATAAATTCATATAATCCAGATCCAAACATAAAGCTTAAACAATAAGGTTCAAAGCTCAATCCCAAACAAAATAATCAAATCATAGGTTCATGAAACATAAAGAAATAAAGGTGCAAACTTAATCCTAATATTATAGTCTAATATCCGATGCAATAAAAAAGATCCTAAGCCTCGTCATCGTCACCATCAACATCGGAGGAGTCATCATTATCCCTAACTTGAGAGCGACGAAAGGTCATCCATTGACAATAAAAGGTGGAGAATGACAAGTCCATTGATTGATGTTGATTCTCAAGGGAGGTGAGACGATTTTCTATGGATTGCAAGTGATTATTAATAGTACCAAGACCTACCTCCATTGTGTTGAACCGCTCGGTGAGAAAACCCATAAGAGCTTTATTGTTGGGACCCGGAGCTTGAGGTTGTGGTTTAACTTGTAGTGGAGGAGCATGCCTATCAACTCGTTCCCATTGGCCATTAATGTTGTAGTGGAACCCGAATTTGTGGAGAGAAGCTTCACCAATCTTTTGCTTACGGGGTTCCGGAGAGTCATAAGTGCAATCAAAATTGAGCATCCCAAAGATATAGCTCAAACCAGTCCTATATGTGAAGGATTTGAGAGCACCGGTTTCATGAAGCTTCACATTGTTGACCATCTCAGAAAATATAATCTTAACAAGATTTGGGCGTTCTCCATGGCGAAAACATTCAAGCCAAAAATAATCAACTTGACGAACATGAGAGAATTTACCTCCGGAGGGGCGAATAAACCACGAGATCATCAAGTGGAGGAACATATCATGAGCATCCAAGGAAAGCACGAAATCGGTGTGAGAAGAAAAATGAGTCTCATTCTCGATGCCTTCGTTCTTAAGGCCAAGAGTGGTCTCTAAAAAGGGTATGTCTATGACGAAACTCTTCCCCAAGAGAAAGGACTCAATGCCAACAACTTCGGAGTGATCCTCATTATCAACAAGCTGAGCATTCGAGTAGAAGATGAGAACCATGTGCTTGTAGACCACATCCGATATATTCAAGAGAGCCATGAAGTTCCATTCTCGTAGACGCTCTAGATAACAGAATGCGAAACGCTCTGAATCAAGGAACAAACATCAACCACACATTCGCGACGAACGTCAATCTCTTGACATAAGTGAAACGGTCCCTCATCTCTGGAGTCCGAAGACTTTTGAGAAACAACTGGGTGAGATTAGGACGGATACCGACATCACTTGATTGACTCGCCTTACGTTTCTTGTTAACGTTTTCCATTGAAAAACTCCTAAAAACATAAAGCAAGCAATTTTGAAATTAAAGTGTATGCATTATTATCCTCAATTCAATCCAATAACAAATCTCATTTAGGTTTAAAAAGATTTTAGAAAAAATATTTAAGAGAAAAACAACTTTTGAAAAAATGAAAAAAATACGAGTAAAAAATAATATATTCGATCCAAAAAAATTTAAGATTTTGAATTTTTTTACAAGTTTTGAAAAACCTAAGATGAAAAACATATAATCTATACAAAATTAGTATTTTCTAACCTTAAAATCGAATTAAATCAAAGGAAAAAGAAAAAAAGTAGAAAATATACCTTAGAAGGGGATTTTGGATGAATGAGTTGAAAATCTTGCACAATATTGATGAGTCTGGCTTAGACTTGTGTTTGTGTGTAAAAGCCCTCAAGATTTGATGAAAAATAATGAAGTTTAGAGGGTTTTTATAGGGAAAATCGATTTAGGGTTTTTAGGGTTTTGAAAGAGTTTTAATTAAAGTGGATTTTAACATTAAAAACCCTCTTTAAAGCTGTCCGCATACCCGTTTCGGAACATGCTTGATCGTTCCAAAACGCGAGTACTGAAACATTGACTGACGTTTCAAGTCCAGCTGACTGTTCCGATACGCCTTTGACAATATCGAATCCTTGTTGACTCGTATCGAAACTTGTTTCGATACACCCCTTGGTAGTAGCAAAAACGTTTCGAAACCCTTTTAAGGCGTTTCGAAACACTCTTTCACAGATAGATCTTTTAAGGCACCCGTATCGAAACAGTTGGACCCGTTTCGATACACCTAGGCCTGGAAGTGCAGATGAGGCTCTAATATTGTAGAAAAATGGATTTTATGAAGCCCTAATATGCATGAATGACATGAATGAGCAGGAAAGACATGCATAAACAAAAACATACTCCCCCTAACTATTAGCATGGATGAAATTAGGAGTAAAAACACAAAAACATGTCATTTTCAAGAAATCAAGCAATTTAAGCACAAAAAGGGTCCTAAAAGGTCAAGAAAGGCTAGTTAGACCTAACTCTCTCCTAAGGGACCAAAAACACTCTTTATCTAAAGGCTTTGTAAAGATGTCTGCTAGTTGGTTTAAGGTGTCAATGTACCTTATAACAACATCTTCCTTAAGGATGCGATCTCTAATGAAATGATGTCTTATTTCTATATGTTTGGTTCTAGAGTGTTGGATGGGATTTTTAGTTAAGCATATGGCACTAGTGTTATCACACTTAATGGGGTATGGTTTCAACTTTAATACCATAATCTAAGAGTTGTTGCTTCATCCAAAGGACTTGAGCACAACAACTCTCTAAGGATATGTACTCGGCTTCGGTGGTAAAAAGAGCTACACTATTTTGTTTCTTAGAGAACCAAGATATGAGCATACTACCTAAGAATTGACAAGTTCCCGAAGTACTCTTCCTATCAATTTTACACCCCCCATAATCCGCATCCGAATAAGCATGAAGGTTGAAGGTTGAGTCTCTAGGGTACCAAAGGCCTAAACAAGGAGTATCTCTAAGGTACCTAAAGATTCTCTTAACGGCTATAAGGTGAGACTCTCTAGGACTAGCTTGAAACCTAGCACACAAGCAAACACTAAACAAAATATCCGGTCTACTTGTGGTAAGGTAAAGCAAAGACCCAATCATAGAACGGTAAAGTTTAGAGTCAACACACTTACCTCATTCATCTTTGTCAAGCTTTGTAGATGAGCTCATTGGTGTAGCTTGAGGCTTTGCATTCTCCAAGCCAAACTTCTTGAGCATATCCTTGATGTACTTTGCTTGATTGATGAAGGTGCCATCCTTCCTTTGCTTGATTTGGAGTCCCAAAAAGAATGAGAGCTCCCCCATCATGCTCATCTCGAATTCACCTTGCATTAACTTAGCAAACTCCTTGCAATGACACTCATTAGTAGATCCAAAAATAATATCATTAACATATATTTGTACTACTAATATGTCATTTTATACCTTTTTATGAAGAGTGCAGTGTCCACCTTACCTTTTTCAAAACCTTTTTCAATCAAAAAGTTTGAAAGTCTTTCATACCAAGCTCCAGAAGCTTGTTTTAAACCATAAAGTGCTTTAGTAAGTTTGAAAACATGATTTGGAAATTTTGAGTCTTCAAAACCCGGTGGTTGTTTCACATACACTTCCTCATTTATAAAGCCATTTAAAAATGCGCTTTTAACATCCATTTGAAAAATCTTGAAATCATGATAAAATGCATATGCAAGCAACATCCTCATAGCCTCCATTCTAGCTACGAGTGCATAGGTTTCATCAAAATCTATTCCCTCGTCTTGAGTGTAACCTTGTGCTACTAATCTAGCTTTATTTCTCACAATGTTACCACTCTCATCTAGTTTGTTCCTGAAGACCCATTTAGTTCCTATAGTAGATTGATTACTAGGCCTATCAACTAATGTCCAAACATTACTTCTCTCAAATTGATTTAACTCTTCTTGCATAGCCATAATCCAAAAGTCATCTTTTAATGCTTCTTTTATATTCTTAGGCTCTATGCATGAGATAAATGTAACATGGTTCATAAGTTTAAGAGAAGATCTAGTGGTTACCCCCTTAGATGGATCACCCAAGATTTCACCACCTTTGACATAGTTGAACTCCCTTGGGCAGCTCACTTCCTTTTCCTCAAGAGCCAAGTCCTTCAAGGCTTCAAGAGGTGGATCTTGTGTATCCTCTTCTTTTGTTGGAATCTCATCCCCCTTTGAAGTTTGTCCTCCATCAAAGGCATTAATGATTCCTACATCATCATCACAAGATTCCTTCATTGGAAGGAGGTTATCATCGAATACAACACATATAAACTCTTCTACTACTAAAGTTCTCTTGTTAAATACACGTTAGGCTTAAGAGTTTAAGGAATATCCTATGAAAATAGCTTCATCACTTTTTGCATCAAATTTACCTAAGTTATCTTTTCCATTATTTAAAACAAAAAAACTTGCAACCAAATGGATGAAAATAGCTAATGTTAGGTTTTTTTAGATTTTAAAATCTCAAATGGTGTTTTCTTTAAAAGTGGCCTAATCATTACTCGATTTACAATGTAGTAAGCGGTGTTTGTGGCTTCTGCCCAAAAATATTTAGGTAAATTGTTTTCACAAAGCATGGTTCTAGCCATTTCTTGTAAAGTTCTATTTTTCCTCTCAACTACCCCATTTTGTTGAGGAGTTCGAGGAGCCAAAAAATTGTGGCTAATACCATTTTCATTTAAAAACTCTTCAAACCCTAGATTTTGAAATTCGATTTCATGATCACTTCTAATATGAGAAATTCTAAGTTCAAGATCATTTGGGTTAATTTTGAAAATGTGATGAATTTTTCTAAAGCCTCATCTTTAGTACTTAAAAATAGAACCCAAGTAAATCTAGAAAAATCATCAACAAGTATAAATGCATAAGATTTAGCACCCCAAGCTTATAGTCCTAATAGGCCCAAATAAATCCATGTGAATAAGTTGTAAACACCTACTTGTAGAAACATCATTAATGGATTTAAAGGATGACTTATGTTGTTTACCCTTAGAGCATGCATCACAAATTTTGTCATTTGAGAACTTAATATTGGGTAAACCTCTAACTAGATCTAGGGAAACTAATTTTTCTAAAACGCTAATGCTAGCATGTCCTAGTTTCCTATGCCAAAATCATGCATCATTTTCATTTTGAGCTACTAAACATGCATGTGATGTATGTATGTCATCTAAATGCACCATGCAAATATTACCTATGCATGACCTTTGAGCATAATATTATTTGATTTAATGTCAACAATTTTGCACCCATTTTTATCAAATAAGACATTAAACCCTTTATCACATAATTGACTTATGCTCAACAAATTATGTTTAAGACCATCGACATATAAAACATTTTCAATAAGAACAGTAGAGTGATTACCTATGGAGCCAATACCTTTAATGTGGCCTTTGGAGTTGTCACCAAATGTCACTACTCCTCCACTTTTTGTCTTTAAGTCCATGAATCTACTCTTGTCTCCGGTCATATGCCTCGAGCATCCACTATCAAGGTACCATGAATTTTGACTTTGTGCTTTGGCCTTGTAGAAATGCTCCCCCTACAAACAAAGATATTAAACTTTTGTTTTTTGTACCCAAATCATTTTGGGTCCACGAGTGTTAGCTCCCAATAGCTTGGTTCTCTTAGGAATCCAAGGTGACGTAGCAACAATATTATTAGATTTGACAAGTTCCTTAGGAACCCATACACTCCTAATCTTTTTAGTTTTATTATGTCTAGGGAAGCTACTTTGTTTGTAGTTATTAGTCTTTCTCCTAGGTTGATTTGTTTTAGATGATTCACCTTTTACATGCTTCACATTACCAACATTTTTGAAAGACTCTTTAAGCTTGTTAAGCTCGTCTAACACCTTTTGGTGTTCACTATTGCATTGAGAAAGAAGATTATTTAGGTTTACATTTTCATCTTGGAAGAATTTAAGTTCATCTTTTAAACCTAAAATATTTTTCTCAAATTTTAAGTTAGCTTGAGAAAAGTGAGTCATTTTTATCATTTAATTCTGAAATAATTTTCTTATTTCTAATGACCGACTCTTTGTACTTCTCAACTAACTCATCATAAACCTCTTGCAACTCATCATATGCATCATGTAATTCATCAAATGTAAAGTCAAAAGATGATGAGTTAGAGGTTACCATGGAGGAATCCTCCTTAAGTGCCATGAGGCAAAGGTTAGCCACTTCGTGTTCGTCATCCTTGGATGACTCCTCGTCACTCCAAGTAGCAAGCTTGGCTTTGAGCTTCTTCTTCTTATCAAAGCCCTTCTTCTTGAGTTGAGGGCACTCCGAACGAATGTGACCGAGCTTTTTGCACTCGTAGCAAATGATTTGATCCCTCTCTTCTTCTTTGTTTTTGCCCTTGAAGTCCATTTTTCTTTGAATCTTCCTTCCTCGGTTGGACCTCATGAATCGTGAGAATCTTTTGGCTCCAATAGCCAATTCTTCTAGATCATCCTCCTCACTAGTAGTGCTCTCCTCATGTAATGAAGCTTTGAGATCAACTCCTATCTTCTTCTTCTTTTCTACTTCTAGCTTCTCCACTCTTTTCTCTTCCTTTTTCTTTTCATCTTCCATTCCTTGCTTCATTATCTCATGAGTAAGGAGAGAACCCACTAGCTCATCAAGTTTGACTGTCTTCAAGTTTTTGGCCCGGTGCCCCAGTACAACCCATTTGTGACAAAATACAGACAGTCTTGTCAAACCAAGTCTCGGATCTCTCGGGTGCCAACCCTCGAAACTCTTCGCCTCCCAAACTATGAAGTCTTTCAAGTGGCAAACCGGTGCCCTCACCCTGAGATTGTGCCACTGTCTGGCCCCCAGCCACTGCTACCAGAAAAGCCCCGGCTATCGTCTGAACTAGTGGAGCCAAATCTATATCGGCCGGTCTTTGGCCAACCTGAGGTCTTACACCCTCGGCTCTGGCCTCACCTCCCTCTTAACGAGGTGGAGAAGAAGAAGGTGGAGGAGCCTGCGCCTCAACAACCGGCTCAACTCCCGGAGCTACTGCCCGTGGTTCCGGATGAACCATCCTAGGCCTCCCTCTAGGTCTCATCTCACAGCTAGCAAGATAACAACTACAACAAACAAACACATAAGGATTAATTTAGCAAAGGCAAGGGTCCAACGTGCTCAAGTATATTCCTTTACAAAATCTTTTCAAATAAGTAATAGTAGCAATGGGAACTCGACACTACGTCTCAACACAACAATCATGCTTCCAAACACCATGCGAACAATCAAACAACAACTATACATGGTAAAAACATTCACCGAGACATAGCAACAATATAACACTTCGAACTTACCTCACTTACCTACCCGAGGTCTCGGAAACCTCAGGCTCTTCTACCAACAAATGTAACCCCTTCGTCCCGGTCTGGACGACTGACTAGTCCGAGTAGATTACACGAGGAAAACCGAAGCGAAACCCGTTAAGGCTCCACTTCGATTAGCAACCCTAGAAAATTTCTCTTAAAAGTTATCTTGTCTAAATGCTTCGATACATCCTATGTGTTAGGACACGCAGCGGGAAGGACACATGGATACCAAACATACAAAACAAGCAATTAAACAACCCATTTTAGCCTTTACAACATGTTGTATCGATACTCTATAGGATAATATCGATACGCCTGGACTTGTTCAACACCCCCAAGTCAACCCAGGGAGACCGTATCGATACACCAGAAGACCGTATTGATACGCCCTCAATAGTAAACTTCTCACGGTCAAACTACGAAGACCATACCGATACACCTAGGACCTGTACCGATACGCCAAAATCTCGTCAATTTCTCAGATTTCCAAAGAGCTTTTGGTGTATCGATAAACCCCCGTGTACCGGTACGCTAACTTAAATTGAGGTCCAAAGTATAGGACCGTATCCATACATCCCTTGGGTGTATCGATACGCCCTACACTGCAGCCTCAATTTAGCTACAAAACGCACAAGGACTTAACTCTAAAGGCATTTAACGACTCAATGAACAACACACAAACACTCAAACATCCTTAGGCAACCAAAGTTAAGCATACAATGCTACTTAACCAAAGAATCAAGGCAACCAACCTAAGATAAACATTTAGGTAGGAAACTTGCATAAGAGCATGCATAAAGGGTCTATTTAGCCAAAAGATACATACTTTTACAGCAAACACTTAAACATTCAAGAGGCTAGGTTACATGCTTTTAGAACAACACATAACCACCTCAACAACATGATTTACAATCCATATCATAAAAACATAAACATGCTTCAACATTTAAAACTGCTGAGTGGATCAAATGATCGATATAAACCAAGAGGGGGTGAATTGGATTTTTAGACTATTTGGTTGTGGAATTGACAAATAAAAAGATAGACAAAAGTATTTAGAGTGGTTCAAGTTCTAATCGAACTCTAAATCCACTACCTTAGCTTCACTAAGGATTTTCTAACAATTCCACTAATTGCTCTTCCCCTTTTCTAGGCTAAGGAGGTAACCGTTACAATATCGGTCAAATTTTCTACCCAAAATTTGACTCAATCCTCACACAAGAAATACAAAGAGGATGATGGCTAAACAAGTATCTCTCAATACAAAATGTAGCCCAATTACAAGCACTCAACCCAATTGAAAGGATAAGAATGGAAATTACAATTTCACAATTGGGGTTTACAAGAAATAATGGGATTTAGGCTCAATTGCTTGGATTTGATGTTTGGATGTTTTCTTTGAGATCAATAGTTGTTGATGAAGCATTTAGAGGTCCCTTTTATACCTTCTCATTGAATTCTAGCCGTTGGGGTTGTTGCATTCATCAATAGAGCCGTTGGGATGTTATCTTCCCTTCATAAATGCAGCCTGCAACCACCCGTTTTGAAACGCCCGATCAAGTTTCGAAATAGACCAAAAAAGAAAGAGCCCATTGGTTGTATTAAATAGACCGTACCGAAACGGGCACGATCGTTTTGATACGATTAAGAGCCGTTTTGAGACCCGTTTCGAAACACTTAGCTACTATCAAAGCCCGTATCGAAACAGATTGAAAGTGTTTCGATATGCCTTAACGACCAGTATAAAAACGGTTAAAAACTTCAACAATCATATTCTTAAAACACAGTTTGAATACCGTTTCGAAACGTTTGAAGTCGTTTTGATACTACCGTATCGAAACGGATCAAACCGTTCCGATGTTCTTCACCTGTTTTGAAACCCGTTCCGAAACAAAGGTTCACAATTTCAAAACCGTTTCGAAACCCGTTTCGAAACAAGGGTTCACAGTTTCAAAAGTGTTCTGGAACGCCCAAAGGCGATTCCGAAACGGTGACTCGAAAATCATATTTCGGCTTCAAAAACACTTAGAAAAGTTTTGACAACTTGAGTTAAAAATTTGTTTTATCTTTTTCATATTAGTCTTTAAATTCTTTAGTTATATCAAAATTAATTATTGGTTTCACAAAAACCAACATAAAGATTCTATCAACGCTCCTACAAAACGCATAGCATTCCCATTGCTTAACTACTACATTATTTACTAAACCATACTTGAGCAACTACTACAAGCTTGGATGCCCTTTCTTTGCTCATTGCTAACTCCACGCTAATGATTTGCATTGTTGAAAATGAGAGCGTAAGCTAGAAGCTTAGTGAGGGGGTCTAAAACAAAAACAACGACAATGCAGGGTTCAAGCATATCATCCTTAAGACATTTTACAAGCATACATATGCACCAACATAGCAACATAGCTAAACATCACAAGAATGCATGGACATGGCATCTTACCTCATGTTATGCTCAACAAGATATAAAATTTATCTTAACAACAACCACACATGAACAAGTATATTGGCAACTATTAGCTAACTCGGATATGCGGATAACACCCGTTAGCATTCTCACCCCCAATGTACTCAACAATAACATTAACTTCGATGGGATTACACTCATCACCCGTCCATGCATGGATGGGATTACACTTATCATCACATGCCCTTACGGATGGGATTCCACTCATCATCATGTAATAACATTTTACGGTGGAATATTACTTCACCGTATGCCTCCTTGATGACTATACGTCACCAATGCCACACGCGAATTTGACTCAACCGTGTGCACACTCATCCTAATGATCGATCATTTATACCCGATAATTAACTAGTGCCAATCATACTAACAAGTCAAACCATGATATTACCATCATGCATCTCAACATATCAACCACTACATACATCAATATATATAAATCAACATGCATAAACAACACATACTTCACAAGTCCACATTATGCACATTAAGCAAAACTCATAAAACATACAAGAGATTAAGCTACCAACTTAATCTCTACCTTGGATTGGCCTACCAAGCACAATCCAAAATCACAACCACACACTTGAACCAATTTAAAACCATTTAAAGTAATCCACTCACCGAACTTCCTTCAGCAAATTGAGAAAAGCCGAATCAAGCCTCCACACTTTCCGGAATCGAACCCGAAGCTTCTCTATCGGTTTCCATTGATTCTAACCAATCAAAAACAACACATTACTCAACCGAATCATCACAAAACACTGTTACAAATCAAAATCCAACCACAAAGCCTTTTCTCTATATCTCCAAGCCAAAGCTAACACAAAAATCCAATTTTCGGACTCCGACCAAACCCAGCAGAAAACCACCTATTCCAACACCCAAATCATCATCCCACACCTTCAAAACAACCCTCAAGCAACTATATAACCTCAACCCCACTCTCCAACACCAAACTACCTCAAAAACCCATATTTTTACCCTTTTAAAATACCCATGAAAACCCATTTCGGGATTTTTTATAAAACTCCACCATTTTCAGTTATATTACATCTAAGGGCAAGAGTTCAACATAAATAAACTTTAGAAAATGAAAATCCAACAAAAACCTACTAAAGCTTCAACCTTTTCCCAAAGTTTTGAAAACTTCAAAATCTCCAAAGGTGATGTTTATGAAAACTAAAACTATAGATACGTTAGGAACGATGAGGAGAATTCAAAAATATAATTACCTTGTTGAAAGCACTTGAGATGAGGGAAGGATTTGATGGAATAGTAACCAAGGGTTTGGGGAGGTTTTTGACGTGAAAAAATCTTGAAGGATGAAGATGGTGAAAATATTTCAAAACCTTTTTTTACTCATCTTTTCCCCTTTCATTTTAAAAAAATTCCAAATTGCCATTAATGAAAGTCAAACCTTTTTAAAATAAAACCAAAGTCTATTTTAATTAAAACGAGTCTAACGACTCGAACCCGATTCACACCCTCAACTCCCGACCCCAAAACCCGGGTGTTACGTAGTCGATAAGCCACTGGACCAATCCTTTCAGTAACTTCGAAGGGTCCGATGAATCGAGGACTGAACTTTTCTCTATTGCCAAATTTAAAGACTTTTTTCAGGGAGATACTTTAAGGAATACTTTGTCTGCAATATTATACTGGATGTCTCCTTGTTTTAAGTAAGCATAATCCTTTCTTCTGTTAAAGGCTTGCTTCAATCTACTGTGAATGGTTTGAACTTGCTCTTTAGTTTCCCGAAGCAATTGAGGACCAAGAACTTTGTTTTCACCTAGCTCAGACCAACATAGAGGTGTTCTACACCTTCTTCCATGCAGATCTTCGAACAGAGCCATTTGAATAGAATCTTGGTAACTGTTTTTGTAAGCAAATTTTACAAGTGGTATGGATTTCTCCTAGTTTCTTCCGAAGTCGATAACACGGGCTCTAAGCATATCTTCGAGCACTTGTATCACTCTTTCGAATTGACCTTCACTTTAAGGATGAAAAGCTATACTAAGGTTCAACTTGGCTCTAAGGGTCTGTTGCAAAGTTTTCCAGAATCTAGCTGTGAACCTAGGATCTCGATCAGAGACAATTGAAGTAGGAACTCCGTGTAAGCGAATCACTTCTCGAATATACAGGTAAGCTATAGTTTCCAGATTATAGTTCATTTGAATAGGGATAAAGTGGGCCGACTTAGTGAATCAGTCCATTATTACCTACATTGCATCACATTTTCTTGGAGTACAAGGAAGACCGGTTACAAAATCCATAGTGATTCGATCCCACTTCTACTGAGGGAATTCGAGAGGTTAGAGCAATCCAATGGGAGCTTGGTGTTCGGCTTTGATTCTTTGACAGTTCAAGCACTTAGATACATGATCGATGATGGCTGATTTCATTCCTGGCCACCAATACAAAGATTAAAGGTCTTTAAACATTTTGACAGATTCGAGATGAATCGAGAAGGAACTTTGATAAGCTTCATGCAGAATTTCATTTTTCAATTTTTCATTATTTGGAATACATAATATATTCTTGAAATATAACATGCCATTCGAATGAATTGAGAAGTCTTGATTGGCTTCTAAGCCAAGCTTGAAGATGATCATTTATAGCATTTGAAGCTACAAGATCGAGTAAGAGAATTTAGACAAAAATTTTAGTGGTTACTTACAAATCAAGGCAAGTGTTCGAATGATTTCTTGTAAAATAAGAAAGACTAATTTTAATTCAAATATTCAATGTTTTTAATTTAAATGGATTTACCCGAGTATGGTCTCTGACTAAGGGCATCAGCGACCACATTTGCTTTCCCCGAATGATAATCAATAATCAGATCGTAGTCCTCAAGCACTTCTAACCATCTCATTTTCCTTGGATTCGGATCTTTTTTAGTCAGTGGATATTTGAGACTCTTGTGATCAGTAAATAGATAACACTTTTCACCGTACAAATAATGCCTCCAGATTTTAAGAGAGAACATGATCGCATCAAGTTCTAGGTCGTGAGTTGGATAATTGAGTTCATGAGGTTTCAATTGACGTGAAGCGTAAGCAATCACATTATCTCCTCGCATCAGGACGCATCCTAGACTTGAATGGGATGCATCGCTATAAACCGTGAATTCTTTTCCCGATTCTGGTTGGATAAGAACTGGGGCATGAGTCAAGGCTTTCTTAAGTTGGTCGAAACTTCGTTGTTGCTTCTCCAACCACACAAAAGGCTCATCTTTTAGAAGAAGCTTAGTTAAAGGCAGGGCGACAGTGGAGAATCCCTTAACAAATCTTTTATAGTATCCATCTAAATCAAGAAAGCTTCGGACTTCACTCACATTCCTCAGAGGTCTCCAGTCAACAATGAACTGGACTTTCTTCAGGTCTACCTTAATTCCTTGAGCCGAGATGACATTGCCAAGGAACGACACTTTCGGTAGCCAGAATTCGCACTTGGAAAATTTAGCAAACAACTGACGTTCTCAGAGAGTTTTCAAGACGATTCGGAGGTGTTCGGCATGTTCTTCATTGTTACGAGAGTAGACCAAGATGTCATCTATAAAGATGACCACGAATTTATCGAGATAAGGCTTTAATACTCTATTCATGAGATCCATGAATGCGTTCGGGGCATTGGTTATCCCGAATGGCATTACTAGAAATTCGTAGTGACCGTATCTTATTCTAAAGGTGTTTTGGGCACGTCATCATCCTTCACTTTCATCTGATAATAACCCGATCGAAGGTCGATTTTGGAAAACACGGCAGCATGTTTGAGTTGATCGAACAAGTCCTCAATCCTTGGTAACATATATTGTTCTTGATCATTACTTTGTTTAATTTCCAGTAATCAATACAAAGCCTCATTGTCTTGTCTTTTTTCTTCATGAACAAGACAGGAGCACCCAGGGAGATGTAATGGGTCGAATGAATCCATTGTCTTCGAGTTCTTGAATTTGTTTCTAGAGTTCTTTCAACTCGACTGGTGTCATACGATAGGGCGTAATAGACACCGGGTTTGTTCCAGGCAGAACTTTCATCCCAAATTCCACTTCTCTAGTCGGAGGGAGACCAGAGAGTTCCTCAGGGAAAACATCAATGAATTCAGAAAAAATTGGCATTTTCGGTAAACAGAATTCAATTTGATCTTGTAAGACCCTAGAAGAAAAATTAGAGGTAGGCTTTTTATCGATTAGGACTATAGACTCTTTCCCTAAACCTCGGAGGTACAATCTTTTGTTTTGACAGTCTACCCAAGCTTCGTGTTTACTTAACCATTCTAATTCCAATATCAAATCAAACTCACAAGTTAGCAAAATATATAGATCAACAAGAAAGGGAAAGTTTTGAATGGTAAGTAGGCAATCTCTACAAATCAAGTTTACATTAGAAGTTCCCCCTAAAAATTAGAAACTACAAGATTGGTTCGAACAAGTTCAGGCTTTAAGCTCAATTTTTCTATCAATTTTGCATATAGGAAATAATGAGTAGATCCCGAGTCTATCAAAGCATAAACATGTACCGAGTTTAGTTCAACGGTACCTGCGATAACCTCATGAGATTCTTCTTCTTCCCTTCCCTGAATATGATAAATACAAGCAGGAGCTCGAGATTCTAGATGAGTGTAAGCAGGGGCATTCAAATGATTCCCTTTACTCTTGCCATGATTTCCCGATTGAGTCTTGTTAGGGTCTTTGCCTCGGTTAGATGGAGCTAGACTCGGATTTGCAATGGATCGAGCTAGAGCCTTATTTTGATTTCTGGGATAATCCTTGATAAAGTGATCGGCTCCACCACAAGCATATCATAGATTTGACTAAGATTGGTATTGTCAAAAGTGAAGTTTGTGACAGAATTTGCAAGTGGGGACTTTCCCAGAATTTCTTATGCTATTTACAAAGATCACCGGAACTGAAGGCTTATTCACCGATTGGGTCCTTGGTGTAAAATTGCTTCTCGAAACAGGAGTATATGTCGATGAGCTCTCCTTATGATGCTTGGCTTTCTTGGATTGCCAATTATATTTTTTGTCTTGCTTCTGCTTCTTGTCATTTCGGTCCCCCCCCCCCTCTTTCTTTCTGCAGCTTTCATTTTCGCCTCGGTTGCGATTGCCCGGTTAACAAGGTTCTGGAAATAAATGATTCCCAAGGCTTTAAAGATTGGACTCAATTCATCATTCAAATCGTCGATGAACATTCGGCATTTGTCAGCCTCTGTTTTAAAGTATTCTGAGCCGTACTTGCATAATTCAGCCACATATTGTTCAATGGGCTTATTAGCTTGCTTGAGGTACAAGAAACCTCTTTGGCACTCAGCCAAATACTGTTCACTGATGTATTTCTTCTTGAACTCATCCACGAAGAATTTTCATGTTACCGGTTCAGCTAGAGCAGTCAGGGTAGTGGTTTCCCACCAACTCATGGCTCCGTCTGCTAACAGAGCTACAACACACTCGAGCTTGTGCTCATCTGAGCATTGAAACTTTTAGTTATTACTTTGGTTGTGTTCTCTAGCCAATATTTGGCATCCTCAAGCTTTTCATCATTCGCACAAGTGAAGGTATGGGCCAGGTGTTGCGATATTTTGTCAATAGGGGCTCAGTTTGGTGTAGCGGCTGCAGGGGTAGCTGGGTGATCTTGTTTTAGTTTTGACACAAGCTGATCAAACATCTTTTTCATGCTCAAGAGGCATTCTCGTTGAGCCATTTGGATAGTAGGGTTTTTTGGTTGAGGCTGAGCTTGTTCCCGAGGTTGAACTCGAGGTTGAACGGGTTCTTTGGGTTCAGTCTGTCTCGGAAGGTTCTGGTTAAGCCTTACACTTCCACCCTCGTTAGAGGATTCCCGAGGACTTTCATCCTCTCGACTTATTCTTGTTTCGGACATACTATAATTAAACAAGAGGAAGGAGTTAGCCGAGAAATAAACAAGCATGTCAAGAATATAACTCCTAGGTGGCTTAGTTCAATCCTATATGATGTGACACCCCTCGCCCGGGTTAGGAGCGAGGAGCGTTCGAAAACATATTAATCAAAACATAACAGAAAAGTGGGCCAATTTAAAATACTTCTTCTAATATGAGAAGAACTAACCGATTAGCAATCATGGCAAAATCCAAACAAGAAATACCGTTACTGATATATATTTTTTGAATTCTAAGAACTCAATTTGACTCTATAACAATTTCGTGAAATATCATTTAGCCAAATCAATATAATAGCCTTTCTATTTAAATTGTTCTACCATATAACTTATCTTAATCAATTACTAATTATAAGTTCTCTAGACTCAATTCGAATGGATCTATTTAATTATACAAGTGGCTTAATTCCAAATAAATACAATTGTTACTACAATTAACCTCTCAAGAGCATTCGGTTTACTAACTTGGCAATAGATAGGTCGAATAGCTAAGCAACCCAAAAGATCATGGCATTTCATTCATAACCATACATATATGATCACATTCCAAGAGGCTTTCATGTTCATAGTTCATATTTACATACATGACCTATTTACAACAAAATAATTATCATGCCTCTAACCAAAATTCCATGAGATTAACATTTACAAACTCATGGCATTCAAAAAGGTATCATCCCAAACATCAATACAATACCTTAGATAAAGTCTAAGATCCATCAAAATGCAAAGAACTAGGACCACAATGCAAGAACCTAAGCCACCAACAATTAGCAATACATAACCAAAGCATGTTATACTTTTAAGGTCTTCTTCACTTGTATATATTAGCTCCAAGGGTTGAATATCTCTAAGCAACAAATCCATAGTTTTGGGAAGAATAACAAACAAGAGTGGTAAGTACATAGAAGTACTTAGCGATGTAATACATAATTATCAATTTTCAAATCTGGTTATTATAAGTTGTTCATTCACTGAATCCAGTATTTCGATTATTCAATTCATATCATGCAAGGGTCACTTATATTCAAATCGATTACTACAAACAAATATCAAACATGCTCAATTCAATTTATAACAATTATCACAAGGTTCAATTCGATACATAACAATTATCACAAGGTTCAATTCAATACAAAACAAGTATCACAAGGTTCAATTTGATACCTAACACTTCTCACAAGGTTCAATCCAATACATAACAATTATCACAATGTTCAATTCAATTCATAACAATTATCTTAATGTTTCAATAGGCCTTGGTACCTGGTTAATTCAAAGGTATTCGAGTCACATAATTCAAGTTGATACTTAGAGTATCTTAACAAGTAGGTGCTTTCTATACCCAAGCAAGTCGGTACACAAAGTATCTATCAAGTCGATACACGTGGTATCTAACAAGAAATGAATACATAACAAACAAAATAGTACACTTAGTACTTAACAAGTCGAGCTCTAGACTCTAGGCATGTCGTACTACCTAAGAACCACTAGAACCAAGGTCTTTATGATTCTAGATTTTGAAATTTGGATACTTCAATTATTATCAATGATAAGCAATACAAGTAGATGTCACAACCAATTAGATCTTAATTACTTAAACTTGTTTCAATCGAACAAGAGAATAATTCCAATTCTTTAGTTTCATTTAAAAAAACATGTTAATACATGATTATTCACAATCCAAGAGGCAATCGTATCATTTCGATATATCAAGCGTCAATTTAAACTCAATTGATCACATGAAACAATTCTAGCATCCAAGACATTGAATTACATACATGGGTATATGTACTCAAAGTTAAGCTCTAAATTTCAGCAACCATATAACAATTTCATGAACCTCATTATTGGATCAATAAACACCAATTCATGCAAAACAACATAGAGATTGCAACATAAACTACTCAATCTATATCCACAAGTTTCAAACAAAGAGTCCAATTATTAATTTAAGTTATTCTTCCCTAGTTAACATTACATATGAATTAGTCCAATTTCATGGCAAAGACAAGATCAAATAATAGATTGGTTAGAACCTAAGTTCCAACCCTAGGGGAGATTACACTCACTATTCTTCCTAGCTATTCTTGAATTTGAATGCATGTGAGTGTGTCCCTTTGTTGGCCTAATGAAGTGCCTTCTTCGATTCCTTCTCTTATTTTCTCTAATCAAACACATATCATACATAAAACGTCGGTTAACATCCACTTAAATAGAATGATCTTGATTTATTTAAACACCAATTACAAAATTTCTAGACTATGTCTTGATTTGGACAGATTGTATACTCTCTAATGTTCTGCTCATATCTTTCAATCCGTAAGTCAGAATCTCGATTATTATATACCGTTAGAAAGCTTACATAACTGCCTTCACAACTTTTTATGACTTGCATTCTAATTGTTTCCCAATTAAAGTAGTTTATTCGATAGAGTTAGGCCAAAATAGTGTTTCAAAATTGTCCCTAAAATTAAAAGCATACTTGAGTGGTTCGATTAATCTAAATCTCATATCGATTCAGTTAAATTCTCTTTATAATGCAACATTTCATATTTCAATTAAAATTCTACACTAGAATTAGCCTTAATTAAAATCACCTAAGTCGTCAATTAGACAAATTTTCCAAACTACTCCCTATAGACATGTTTTGCATTCGAATCACCTAATTTATTTATTTTACCTCTAATTCATTAATTTCAATTACTTTAATACTTATTTCAATATTCTCTATAATTTCCAAGTTTCAATTTATTCAATTAGGCCTTTTGATTTTCAATTTAACTACGCTAGTCCCTAAACTTTCAATTCTTCCACTTATGTACTTGATTTCAATCCACGATCAAAATTCAGTATTTCATCATCTTTTTCAATGAATTAACACTTCCATTCTTTAGAACACATAATCTCGAATAACATCTTTTTACTGAAAATTTTCTAATTTCGAGTGCAGATTCCCTAAATTTTGCAATTTCATGTAAACACAATACTAGAGAAATCCTAAGTATTTTCCTATGGTTCGGCTAACCATTAACTATCAATTTCAGCATCCAATTTATATTCTAATATGATTACAATCTGTACATCATTCTAACCAAAATTTTCCAGCATTGTACTCAACTCAAAACATCATGAGAGAATCTGCATTTCAAGATCTAATGTTAGAATTGGACATAACTTGGAATGAGGAGCTTACCAAGATTTCTCTTCTAAATTTCCAAGCTTAATTTCCACTTCATGAAAGAAGAAAATGGATGTTTTCCATAGCTGATCTCCCAATTTCTTCTCTCTTTCTCTAGATTACTTAGTCGGCTAGGTGAGGAAATAAAAGAGATGACATTGTGTCATCCAACTAGACTTAGGTTTTGTCTAAATTACCCTTCTTAATTAAGTCTTAAAGCTTGGGATAGTGGAGGGGCAGATTAGGTAGTTTCGGTTTTGGGACATGCAACTCCTATTACTTTTATTTCATTCAATTTAATCACATGAGTTGCCATATGTAGAGCGTTTGGGTGTTCTCTATTTATGAGCGCAAGTGCACACTCCTGTCAAGTTATAGTATAAAATATATCGTCTCCCAAGGGGATTGGAGCGGCTTCTATGAGTGTTTTCCTGCACAAGGAAATAGTAATTGCACAATTAAATTTCTGAATATTGAAAAGCATAAAAATAAAAGGGAAAACTATTATTGTTTTCCTATTTTGGTCTCAAAACTATTTTTTTCAGCAAAATCGTCCCTTCTGATGTGGCATTTTTTTTAAATTTTTTTAATCATTTCTCTTTCCTCCTATATTATTTTTATTTAACTTTATTCACCCAATCATGTGATGCCATGTGGCATTACCCTATTGGTTGAAAAAAACCCCAAAAACCTTCAAAAGCCACATTTGGTGCTGTTGAGATTCGAACACAAGAACACCAACACACAAGCCATGCGCATGAACCACTTGTGCTAGGCTGATTACTTGATTCAAATCTACTAACAATTATATATAAGTTATACATATTAACCCAAAAAAACCTTAAAAACAGAAATTAGGGCTGCTAAGATTCGTACCTAGGCAACTAACATGCAAGGTCAACGTGCAAACCAATTGTGCTAGGCTAATTATTTGAATTAAATCTTTTAACAATTATATTTGACCTATAAATATTCGAAACAACACATGGTTAATGAATATAAAAGGTAGGGAGTAATTCGAACATAATACCTTATTAATAAAATTTTAAATATTTAACCACCAATTTAACTAATAAATTGTGCTATTTTGAACTTAAATATATTTAACTAAATTATGTTTAAAATTTTAAAAAAAATCAAACTAGTTTTTTTTACTTTGTTCGATAATAAAAAACTAATTAAGTATTTGTTTATTTTATAAAAAAATAAAATATTCTCGAAAATATTTAAGTTAAAAATAGCACAATTAATTAGTTTAACTTGGTGGTTAAATATTTAAAATTTTATCAATAAGGTATTGTGTTCGAATTACTCTCCACCTTTTATATTCATTAACCATGTGTTGTTTCTAATTTGTATAGGTTAAATATAAATGTTAGAAGATTTAAATCAACTAATTAGCTTAGAACAGTTGGTTTGCACATTGGCCTTGCATGTTAGTTGCCTGGGTTAGAATCCTGGTGGCCCTAATTTGTGTTTTTAAGGTTTTTTGGGGTTAATATGTATAGCTTATATATAATTGTTAGTATATTTGAATCAAGTAATTAGCCTAGCACAAGTGGTTCACGCGCATGGCTTGTGTGCTGGAAGTCTTGGGTTTGAATCCCAGCGGCACTAAATGTGGCTTTAAGGGTTTTGGGGGATTTTTTTCAACCAATAAGGTAATGCCATGTGGCACCACGTGATTGGGTGAATAAAGTTAAATAAAAATAATATAGGATGAGAGAAAATGATTATAAAATATTAAAAATATTTTTAAAAATGCCACGTCGGCAAAATTGTTAGCTATTTCACATCGGGGGACAAAAACAGGAGAACTATGTAATAGAAGGGACGATTTTGCCGAAAAAAATAGTTTTGGGACCAAAATAGGAAAACAATAATAGTTTGGGGACCACCGGTTTAGTTTTCCCAAAATAAAAACACAAGTAATTTAAGATAAAGATAAAGAGAGAGTTTATAGATTGGGCCAGGTAGTTGTAGCTCAGTAGTGTGTAGATTGCGTTGTAAAGTTTAAGTGTGTTTCCCGCTGCCACAATATGTTTCCTTGGCGAGTAATGGGGGATTGAGGCAGCGGTAACTTTCGATGTCACGGCGGAACTCTGCACTTGCAACTTTCGTTGTCTCTGCATGTGGGAAGCAGAGAAGTCCCGGTGGCAAGTTTGGCAGATACTCCAAGTTCGGTGAAGCAATTCTGAAGTGATCCTTCTTATGTCTAGGTAAGGATTATGTCACCATGTGATGTAGGCAATACCTAGCAATCTCAGCATAAACCTAACATAGGTATTCGACGTTTGGTTTCTCCTTTTAGTCGCTGAAATTCTAATTTATGTCTAAGCCAAATTAGTCAACACCTCGTCATGGTGAGATCGTGCTTAATTATTTCGTGAGTTTGACACTCTCGTGCCCGACAAATGGATTTCTTCAATTGAACTTTTGAAACTAATTGAAGAAGTGAAGCTCATGAACTAAGCAAACTTGAGAGTATTTTATTGCAAACACAACTTAAACTATTACAACCGTTTCTCACAACTACCTTACATACAAAAACCTAAACCCTAAGAGAGAATTAGGATGTGATCTCCAATTCACGCTTATGCAACTTATGCCCTATACCCTCACAAGCATGGGTATATACAGGGCTTGGCCTAAGTTTGAGTCCTTCTTGGAGTAGAAGTCCTTAAAAGTAACTTTACATTAAATGTTGACTCATTGTTACTTGAATGTGGACTCTTTGGACGTTGCCTTCTCCAGCAAGTAAAGACAAGTCACTCCACTTATCCCTATTTCAATCGCAACCCATCTTGACTAAGTCGGTTTAACTTCTGCCTGGGCAGCAGCCGGCGGCAATGCTGCAGCGGCAGCGTCCTTGGCGACACTTTGGAACTGCTTCAATATAACTCCTTTTTCTCCCTTCTTTCCCATCCTCTCCTCCTACACACAGCTACAACACCTGAAAATGAAAACTAAGCTAAAACAATATCTTTTCTTAACCAAACATAGAATATTCAATAAAAGCATGGTGAAAGATCAAATACTATTATTATGCATGCAATGCACCTAAATATGCCTAAATAAGCTTAAGAATAGCAATAATAAAAGCAGAAATGTTTACAAAATATAGAACTTGTGGACACTCTACACACCTCCAAACTCGAACTATTGCTTGTCCTCAAGCAATGCAACCTAACTAGTAAACATGCCCCTTGCACAAAAATTAACAAAAACTTAGCCTTTAACTTGATTTCTTACCTCAAGGCTGTGGCACCTATTTTATGTTAGTGATAGGGAATGGCATGAAATAACTTAGAATTTAATTTTCTTAGTGCCAGTGCAGGTCTGTGCCTATGCTAAACATGCTGAGTATACTAAGTAAACAAAGAATGCTAAAAATAATTAAATTCAAAAAAGGATATGAGTTGTTGCCATGGCAACACAGTTAAGCACTTCTTTCCTCTTCTTTTTTTCTGATCATGGCCTTAAGGGCTTCAACTCATCACAACTATTCTCCAGGTTTGAAGCTAAGATAGGTGCACACTATGAAACTTTGAACCCTTTAAATAGAGTCATCTCATGAAGGCTTTCATTCACACTTGCTAATTTGTCCGTCACTTATTTTAGATACTTGGACTTTGATAGCAGCGAAGTGTCCTTGCTCATGATCCTTCCTAGAGCATGTTTCAAGCACCTCTAGGGTATTAAGCATCCTTCTGCTTCGGTTTCAAACCCTTCACCTTGAGGCTCAGTCTCACCGGTGGGCCACTTCATTTTCCTTGCTACTTCGACTAGTTCGTCGTCAGAGGAATCAGATACCTACATGTCTAATGAATCTGAGGCCTCGGCTGACTTTTTGGCAGCTGCCTCCTTTGCTGCTGGGGAGGCGGCAGTAGTCTCCTCCTCTTTTTCAGAATCAGATGAGAAGGTGAGGTTGCATGGCTGGATGGGAGTGGGAGAGATCCTTCGTTTGGTCGGATGTGTGGTCCCTCGTTGTTTGCGGCAGTTGGAGTGGCAGCTGGTCGAGGTGTGATCTAGGTTGATTTAGAAGCTGCTAACTCCAATGGGAAGGCTAGCAACTTTGGGCTGGCGTCGTGGTATTTGTCTAGAAATTAGGCCACAAAGGCCTCTTGCACCTTCGCGATGTATTTCATAAAGATTACATGCTTGTTCTTAATTCTCTGGAAGCTCTCTATGAGGCTTCGAAGCAGGGGAATCACGACGGAAGAAATAGCAGCATCAGTACTGCCCGTCGCGGCCTGGGTGGCGGCATGGTTGGACGGCGGTTGGGCGGTTGCTGGTGTTTTAGGTTCTGGCTCTTGCATCATCTGTAGGCGTGCCTTCCTTGTCCACCCTTCCTCGGCGGCTATGATAGTATCTTGGGGTGCGGCGGCACACGGAAGTTGGCGCAGAGGCTTGTAATAAGTGAAGGGAAAATGAGAGGTCCCTTGGAGTTGGGTTTGGCTGCGTGGGCATAGATTTCTTCAAGAATAACTTCCCCAACGTTGATTGGCCACCCCTTCATTATGCTGTGGATTAGGGCCAGACGCGGCCGGTTGACTGTAGAACCATGCGAAGTGGGCATTAGGCGGCTTTGGACGAAGTTACTCCAAAGTAGACCTTGCAAACTTGACCTGAGAACCGAAACCCGAACCGAATTACCCAAACCCAGACCCGAACCGAAACCGAAAATCAACCCGAAATTGACCCGAAATTTGATCCGAAACCCGAAATAAACCGAACAAAAACTGAATCGAATTTAGTTGAACCGAATGGACCCGAACCGAATGGACCCGAACCGAATAGACCCGAACCGAATGGACCCGATTAATAGAAATAAAGAAAGATAAAATATGAACAAACGCACAAATCACTAAAATGTCAAATATATTGACTTTATAAAGTCATATATAGGGTGTAAAAATGTAACTAACCTAAAAATTTGATTAAAAACGATTGATCTCTCATTGAACCAAAAATAACCGAACCAAAAATAACCGAACCGAAAATCAACCGACCCGAAATGACCCGAAACACAATAGACCTGAACTAAAACCGAAACCGAAACCGAAACCGAATCTGAACCGAAAATATTAGACCCGAAATAACTGAAACCGAAATGACTCGAACCGAACCCGAACCGATTGACCCGTTTGCCACCTCTACTCCAAAGAATGGCCTCTGGCAGCAAGTCGCGGCGGTTGACTGAGCCGTTATTTTTTCCGGTGAGCTATTTGGCATTTGGATGGCAGATATCTCTTTTGATTTTCTCGTAGCCTGATGCCGTAAAAGCTATTTATTGTTACCCCTATGAGCTTGACACCCTCGCCGCGAACGTAGACGAAGGGGTTTCCCGGAGTAGGTTTGTGGGCATAAAATTCTCACACTAAGTTGGTGTTTATCTCCTATGGCTTTCGTGTAAAGATATGCCATCCTAGAGTGTGGACCCTTTCAAATACATTTGACTCAAGGCCAAGATCCCCATCTTGCCTTGTGTATTGGAAACCTGTCTCTTCCCAAATTTGTCGCTCAGCGAAGTACTGCCGGTAGGTTGCTGCTACATCAGCATTCAAGAACCTCTGGAAGGTTGGCTTGGAGGATGAGGCGGTGGGTTTTGATGTTGTCATAGTTTTGAGAACGGTTGTGTTTCCTAAAAAAGAAAAGAAATTGCAAGAAAATAAAATAGATGAGATCTTGAGAGCAAAAACGACAAGAAGAATTGAGAGAAAAAAAGAGAGCAAAGTGAAAAATGAGGAGAGAATACTTGGCCTTATATAGCCACTACTCTCTGCTGCCTTGGCAGGAACGCTTCCAATAGGCGGCAATGATTGCGCCGCATCTAACAAGATTCTAGTCGTTACGCAGATAGTCGTTCCGCCAGCTGTTGCAAATGTAGCCGTTGCGGCTAGTCGTTACGAAGCCACTAGCCATTATGCTAATCTACCTTGGGCCGCCTTGGCCGCTGGGTTGGGCCTCTCATTTATTCTTTATTCTTCTTGGTCTTGCCTTCATTCCTAACCAAAAATAAATCAAATGCAAAAATTAAATAAAAATAACTGAAAATTAAATTTGATCCTAATGCGTAAAAATAAATTAAAGATAAATATAAAAATTAGGTTATGTTGGGTTGTGCATTTCCCAAACATAACCACTTCTTGAGGGTTTTGCATTTGGCTTTTCGTCCAGGTATGTCCTTCCTCTCCTCAGGTGGATGTTGGCTGCCATCCTTGCCGCCTTGGCAGGACATACACCAAAGACAAAAATGAGGCATTGAAATTTTTTATTATTTTTATTTTGAAAAATAAAATAAATAGAAATTTAAATGCAAAAACTAGAAGTTAAAGTGCAGGAATTCAAACGCAGTTGATGTTGCCAATCCCCGGCAACGGCGCCAAAAACTTGTAGAGTGTTTGGGTGTTCTCTATTTATGAGCGACTTGATAAGCTTTCACCATGCTTTTATTGAATCAGGGCATGAATGTTGACTGGGCGCCACGTCAGCGTCTTCTTGAAGCTTACGTCAGCAGCAGTGATAGCTTATCAAGCCGCTTTTCAGATAGCCTATCTCCGGATTTTTTAATTTTAAATTTTAAACTTTGGATAATTATTTTGTTTCATTTTTGAATTATCATTGTACGTTTACCTAGGTTATTCGAAACACTATAAATACCCCTTTGGGGTAAGACTTGATCATCAATCATCATTCAATTGAATTCATCACTTGAATAATTTCTCTTTCAAATTTTATTTCTTTTTCCCTTTGGGATAATTATTACATTCCATTGCAATTTTCCCCCCAGATCACAGAAACTCAATTCCATCATCTCTTGGTTCATAAACGTCAAAGGCGCAACAAGGAAAGTCCAAGTCCTTGTGGGTTCGACTCCTACTTCCCTATCTATACTTAATTTAATTCCTTTATTTATTTATTTGGAAGAAGCAAAATATTCTTGACACGACACGTTTCAAAATTGGCGATGTTGCTGGGGACTTCGGCAACTTTTACTGTTTGTTTTTTATTGTTTATGACCAGGAGAAATCCCAGAGAACAGTTTGAATTCATTCCGAAAATTGAAGCATTTGCGAGACGACAAAACGCACAACGAAACCGAGAGAAGCAATATAAGTTGCGTCAACAACGATTCCAACAAGATATCAAATAATCCCAACCAGAAACACACTTTGAAGAACAAAACCAAATGAGAGACAACGAATAGATGATCCAGCAACTGATCAGGGCACCAGATGACAATCAGCCCTTATGCACAACCTTCATGAATGATGAAATGACGTTCCAACTAAAAACGGGCTTGATTCATCTCTTACCAACCTTCCACGATTTGCCCATTGAAAACCCACACAAACACCTTAAGGAGTTCCACATGGTTTGCTCAACTACGAAACCACAGGGAGTATCAGAGGATCAAATTAAACTTCGTGTCTTTCCCTTTTCTTTATCTGATATTGCTAAGGATTGGCTTTATGATTTACCTTCTAACTCAGTTACTACCTGGACTGAAATGGCTCGCTTGTTTCTTGACAGGTTCTTCCCAGTCGCTAAAGCAAGCGAAATATTCTAAGTATCCGACAAAAGGATACCGAAACACTTTATGAATATTGGGAGCGCTTCAAGAAACTATGCGCAAATTGCCTACAACACGGTTTGTCAGATCAAATACTTATTCAATATTTTCATGAAGGACTAACCCTTACTGATATGAAAGTAATCGATGTAGCTAGCAGAGGAACCCTAGTCAATATGACACCGATGGCAGCAAGGACATTGATTTCGACCATGGCAGCCAACTCACAATGTTTCTACCAATCGAGTAAACCATCTCGAAGAGTTAATGAGGTAGTTATCGTTTCATTAGAAAGCAAGATTGATAAATTAGCTGAAATTGTTCAAACTTTGGTTGCAGATACGAAGATTGTTTCTAGGCTTTGTGGGATTTGCACAAGTCCCGAACACCCGACGGATTGTTTCCCTATCATCCAAGAAGAAGATATAGAACAAGTGAAAGCGATGGGGAACTTTCCGGGATCCTATCAAAAGCAGTACTACCCTAATGCCAATCAAGGGTGGAGAGACCAAGGCTTTGCAAAAAACCAAAGACAACAGTACCAGCCAAGGCAAGCCTAACCAACAATTCCAATAAAAATCAAACCTAGAGTCCATTGTAGAATGATTGGCCATATCCCAGGAAAAATTCCAAAACCGTGCAGAAGCTCATCTTCAAGAATTAGATAAGTAAATGAGTCAAATGCCCAAAGAATAGGAAGAATAGAGTCATAAGGGAAGCTACCTTCTTAGACGGAGTCAAACCCTAAAGAAAATGTAAGCGCCATCACACTCCGTAGTGGGACCGTTATAGCTCCAAAAGAACCATAAAAAACAACAATCCCACTCCTGCCATAGAAGAAGGTAACGGAAACCAAGATAACCCTTTACCACCATCTCTTTCTCCTTCTCCACCTCTTGTAGTCACGCCTCCTTTCCCATCACGCTTAGTAAGACGCGACAAAAAGGCCGAAGAGAGGGAAATTATTGAAGTGTTTAAAAAATTCCAAGTGAACATTCCCCTCTTAGAAGTCATTCACCAAGTGCCAAGGTACGCTCGTTTCCTCAAAGTGCTTTGCACGACCAAGCGAAAACTCACCGGGCACGAAAAGATAAATTTGGGAGAACACGTTTCTGCTATTTTTCAACGTAAGTTACCACCAAAAATGAAGGACCAAGGTATGTTTGCTATCTTGGGGCTTCAATAAATGTAATGCCGCTTTCTTTTTTTATAAAATGATAACTAATGATCTTTGAAGGAAACCAGGATTACGATACAGTTGGCGGATCGATCAGTCATCTATCCAGAAAGAGTGTTGGAAAATGTTTTGGTAAAGGTAGATGTCTTGTTTTTCCCTACGGACTTCTACGTGATCGATATGGTTCACGATAGAACAAACACTTGCTCCAAAGTGTTGTTGGGACGCCCATTTTCTTTAGCACAACAAACACGAAAATAGAAGTAAGGAGCGGCCTTTTATCCATGGAATTTGACGGTGAGGTAGTAGAATTCGATGTTTATAAGGCAATGAGGTATCCTGATCAGGTTGAATCTGTTAACTCAATTGATATTGTTGATCCATGTATAAAAGAGTATGCGGATACTAATGTTTTTGATAACTTTAGTATCGACTATGAGCTTTGCGACAATGAGGTAGAAAGGGAGAATGAACTTGTTTCCTTTATTAGTTCTGATTTAGCTTTAATTCCATCTAAGACTAAACCTTTACTATCTATTTTGTAGGCTCCGAAGTTTGAATTAAAGAAACTCCCATCCCACCTTAAGTACGCCTTCTTGGGAGATAATGATACCTTACCGGTTATCATTTTGAACGAATTAACCGGAGAGGAGGAAGTCGGCCTTTTCACAGTCGTGTGAAAGTATAAGGAAGCAATCGGTTGGACGGTTGCGAACATCAAAGGACTTAGCCCCTCAACTTGTATGCACAAGATCAAAATCGAGGAAGGGGCAAAGTCGTCTCGACAAGGTCAGCGACGCTTGAATGATCCCATGATAAAGGTAGTACAAGCCGAAATTCAAAAACTTCTAGACGTCGATATTATATACCCAATCTCGGATAGCGAGTGGGTAAGTCCTATTCATGTTGTTCCTAAAAAACGGCGTCACAGTAATCAGAAATGACGAAGGTGAGTTAGTTCCTACTCAAGTTCAGAATGGATGGCGAGTTTGCATAGATTACAGAAAGTTGAATTCTCTAACCCGAAAAGATCGCTTTCCTTTACCATACATTGATCAAACGATTAAAAGATTAGCTGGTAAATCTCATTATTGTTGTCTCGATGGTTTTCAGGTTTCTTTCAAAAACCGTAGCCCATGAAGACCAAGAGAATACCATGTTTACATGCCCATTCAGAACCTTCGCCTATCGATGAATGCCATTTGGACTATGTAATGCTCCGACTACATTCCAAAGATGTATGGTAAGTATATTTTCAGATTATATTGAGAAGGGGATTGAAGTGTTTATAGATGACTTCACTGTATATGGAGATTCTTTTGGTGAGTGCTTGCTTAATTTGACTAATGTATTGAAACGCTGCATTGAGTTTAACCTTGTACTCAATTACGAAAAATGTCACTTCATGGCTAACAAAGGCTTAGTGTTAGGACATATAGTATCTTCTGAAGGAATTTCTATTGATAAAGCTAAGACAGACATTATCTGCTCACTCCCATACCCCACAATCGTGAGGGATATCCTCTCTTTTCTTGGACATGCAGGTTTCTACATGCGGTTTATAAAAGACTTCTCAAAGATAGCACAGTCACTATATCGGTTACTACAGAAAGATGTAGAGTTCAACTTTACATCTGAATGCAGGAAATCGTTTGATGCTATTAAGGGGAAACTTATATCTGCGCTGATAGTGCAACGGCCTGATTGAAGCTTGTCGTTCAAAATTATGTGCGACGCCTCGAATGTTAGTGTTGGAGCGGTACTCGGTCAAAGAAAAGGACGAGAGCCTCATGTCATCGCTTATGCATCAAGAACACTTGATCCGGCGCAACGTAACTATTCTACTACAGAAAAAGAACTGGTTGTTGTAGTTTTTGCTTTAGATAAGTTCTGCTCTTATTTACTTGGGACTAAAATTATTGTTTTTTCTGACCATGCAGCCTTGAGGTATCTGATGAGGAAGAAGGAAGCAAAACCGAGGTTGATCCTTTGGATTTTACTCCTTTAGGAGTTTAATATCGAGATAAAAGATAAGAAGGGGAGTGAAAAGTTAGTGGCCGATCACCTCAGCCGAATCCCACTGACCAATTCGGATTCGCCTATTAATAACGAGTTCCCTGAAGAAAACTTAACGATGGCGCAAGCTTCCACACCTTGGTTCGCGGACATAGCGAGTTATTTGGCAACAGATAAATTGCCACACGACTTGCTGAGGTTAGAAGTTAACCGGATTAAGAGGGAATTCAGGTTCTTCATTTGAGATGATCCCTACCTTTGGAGACATTGCTCCGATCAGGTAATACGACGATGTGTAACCGAAGACAATGTAAATTTTATCCTTAATTTATGTCATTCGTATTCATGCGGTGGACACTATAGACCTAAAAGAACAGCTCACAAAATTCTTGAATGTGGATTCTATTGGCCTAATATTTTTCGTGACACATATTTATTTTGCAAATCATGTGATAAGTGTCAAAGAGTTGGTAACTTAAGCCGACGTAATAAAATGCCCTTAAATCCTATTCATGTTTGTAAAATATTTGATGTGTCGAGGATAGATTATATGGGGCCATTTGTATCATCGCTTGGTAATTTTTATATTATTTTAGCTATTGATTATGTTTCACAATGGGTTGAAGCGAAAGCTACAAAAAATAATAATGCTAAAACCACTATAATTTTTTTGAAAGGTTGTATTTTTTACAGGTTTGGCACACCGAGAGCGCTTATATGCGACAGAGAGAAACATTTTATCAATTGTGTCATCGATGCGCTAATGAAAAAATTTGGCGTCACCCAACGCATCACAACATCGTACCATCCGCAAACGAATGATCAGGCGGAGGTATCAAACCGCGAAATCAAGGCCATTCTTTAAGAGATCGTGAAACCCGATCGGAAGGATTGGAGCGTTAAGCTGAATGACGCATTATGGGCATATCAGACAGTGTATAAGGGTCCTATCGGGATGTCTCCTTATCGCCTTGTTTTTTGTAAGCCGTGTCATTTACGGGTCGAATTGGAGCACCGTGCGCGTTGGGCAGTTCAACATTGCAACATGGAAATGGATCTAGTTGGCGAAACGCGCAAACTCGATATCCAAGAGTTAGAGGAAATTCAAAAAAATGCTTATGACAGTTCAAAAAAAATTAAAAAATAAGGATTTTCATGATCGTAATATTGCATTTAAATATTTTTATATTGGTTAAAAGGTATTATTATTTAACTCTAAATTAAAACTTTTTGCAGGGAAATTATGATCAAAGTGGCTTCGACCGTACACAATCACTGATATTTTTCCACATGGTGCAGTGGAAATTAAAAGAAATTCCGGAGAGCCATTTAAAGTTAACGATCAACGGCTCAAGCCGTATTATGAGAATGCTCCGGTTGGTCTAGTCGAAGAAATTCATTTGGTTAAACCAGTCATTTGAATACGGTCGTCGAGCTAGTGACGTCAAACAAGCGCTAAATGGGAGGCAACCCATTTACTTTTCTATTTTTGTATTCCTTTATTTTACTTGATTTTATTTTTTTATTTTATTTATGTTAATATCTCTTTTATTTATTTTCATTAACTTGATTTTATTTCATTTTTTTAGATAATAAAGATGGGCATATTCGAACGAAGGTGGCATGATTCATCCAATCTCTACCACTTTAAAAAAACAAAAAATATACTTTTTGTTTTAAATCATGGGCCCCACTCCTATCCTTATATCTTTTTTTCACTTGAATTTCAAAAACCCCACCATATTAAAATAAAATTCCATGGACCCACCTTATCCCTCTAAGTCGTCACTTTCACTAGACCTAAAATACCACTTTCTTTTTCATATTTTATTCCAACACCAAGCCGTCCTCTGCATCTTCTTCCTTCAACCAAGCCTCCCCAACACCATGCCGCGCACCAGGGAGCAAGCATGTCGCCTTCCACAGCAACTGCCGCTCATCATCGGTGGCCGGCGTCGCCTTGCACCTCCTCAGTACATGATGATCAGCAGCGATTCTGAGCCGCAACAGCCGCCGCCCAGCCCTGCACATCCTTCCGAGCGTCGAACCAGCAGTGGCACCGGCCATCCTTTCGACAGAAACGCCTCTACCACCTCCCTGCCCCACCGTTCACCACGACCCGCAACCCTACTGTCGTCGTCCTTCCATTCACTAGACACACCAGAACCGTCCGAGTCCTCTCACCACACCACCACTCCCAACGTCCAACTGCATCATCGCAACCCTGTCCGGCTGTGTACCTTTCACATGCAACATGAAGGCGTGGCACTCCTCCGCACCAATTAGGACCCATGTTCGATGGTCGCGTTGCCCACACCGTCGATAGTGGCGCGGCCAGCGCTTTATCGCAACACCGGCTGACGTGCCCAACATCACCATCGTCACCTTCGTTCTACTCCTTGGACAGTAACGCTCTGTCCGGTTCTTCGCAGCACCATTCTCAGCCCATGCCTAGCCCAGTCCGAGTTCTATCTTTCACCATGCACATGAACACATCATTTCACTCTGACCATAATTATGCGGCTAATACGGTCGATGAGGTAAACTCTGATTTTTTTTCGTCTAACCTTTGTTAATCTTTCACCGTGTTTATGGATTTTAAAAACACATGCATACCGAGTTCACCTCACATAATCACACACGGTCAGAGAATGCTCAACCAAATTCACCATCTCACGAGCATCACACTGCCAAAAACGACATGCCCTCGGACCCTCCCAATCGAGAGGAAACTCCACGAAGAGGCCAATGATTTACAGTACCTAGTGATGACAGTTTTAAGGGATTCTTACAATTTACCGGTACTGAGCTTGAGACCTTTAATCGTATCAGCCATCGTGCTTTCCTGGTTTGTAAGTATATTCCAACTCAAACTTTAAAGCGATTACATTTGCGTGAGTCGGTCATGTCGTTATTCGATAACATTGGTTGGCATATGTTTCCTACCATTACTTGTGATAATTACTGCGAGTTGTTGCTTGAATTTTATTCTACTTTTACATTTGATCGCACTCGTGCCATGTCTCTCGATACTCCTAATGTTATATCTTTTCGACTTTTGGGTCAATACTTTCGATTGTTTATTACTGAATTTAATGTATATATAGGTTATGTTACTAACGTTTCAAACCCTAACTATCAGACTGCTCTTTTAGACATACCGCAAGATTTCGATAATGAACTTTCCTATGAGACATTGACAAGTTTGGCAGGTTCTCAGTACAACCCACAAACGACCAAGGACCACGACATTCATAGCCCCACCTTACGCTACATTCATAGGTTCCTCGCCTATAATCTAGCAGGCCGAAATGACACTCCCTCAAGCTTGAGTAAGACTGAGTTATTCTTTCTCTGGTGTATGCAGGTAAACATCAAGGTCAATCTTGGCTTTCGGATAGCCTACACATTTCATCGTGTGGCGTGAACCACTAGGCCACGGCCACTAATTTTGGGACCTTATATTACTCATTTAGCATTACGCATTTTTCCTGCTACTTTTGACCCATGTCAGTTTACTTACGCTTTCTCTATGAATGCCTTAGATAAGAAATGTCTAGATGCCATGGGATTACTTGCAGGAACTCCAAATGCTCCTTTTATTGTTCCCCCAGGCACACTTTCAACTCGTAAAGAACGAGTGTTTCAAAGGCGAGCCCAGACACGACCAACACAAGAGGAACAACCCCGACAAGATATGGATGAGCGACTCCACTCGATAGAGACTGAGTTGGCCGAGATCTTCTCCTATCTTTGCCCTGGCTCTTCCCGTGGATGACGAGGTCACGGTCGTGGCCGCAATTGATCAGGGGAGTCTCTCCTTTCCTCTCTTTTACTCTAGTTATCATTTTGGGACAAAATGCATTAAGTGAGGGGAGATATGCTTGTCAAATTTTCTTTTTACTTTATCTGAGGCTTGTCTTATGCTTGATTTTATGATAATCTTTGTCCCTTAGATTGATGTGTTCCTATGCTTACTTTGTGATAATAAAAAATCTTGACTTGCTATAAGCTTTGCTGGCATGATGGATTTTATTTGATGGCATAACCTTTGTTCCATACTTGTTAATATAAAAAGGGTGCACTAAAAGATTGCTTTGTTACTCTTGCTTCTTGGAATTTATTGAATTAATGCTTGTATACTTAATTTTTGTGATAGGTTCATATTTAGCCTTATTTGCATGGAAAAATAATAATAATAAAGGCTAGAGGTGCCTACCACTGGCTCTAGCCCGAAAAAAAATTAAAAAATAATAAAAGCTAGAGGTCCCTACCCCCGACTCTAGCATAATAAGCTAGAAGTGCCTAACACTGGTTCTAGCAATGAAAAAATCTCCTTGCATTTTATGGTTAGATTTGATTTCTTTGCAAATTTTATGCATGCTTGCTTAGTTTGATATTTTCTGAAAGCCTTGAGTAGTTCTAGCAAATACTTGAGTAATCTTGGCTTTATTAACAGGTTGTGGGATTGATTTTTCTTTTATCGCCATCTTGCTTATTTCTTTTTGCATGCTTAGTTTCTTTTCAAGTTGGGGTGACTATTTTATATTATAAGGTAGGGACTTAGATGTTTAAGGGTGAGAATTTGGACCTAATTTTTTTATACTTGAGGACAAGCATTGGATAAGTGAGGGGGAATTTGATAAGTGTTTATATTGGTCGTAATTTTGGTCTTAATTCTAATTAGATGGAGGTTTGAGGTACTTAATATGGTTGTTTTATGTTGTTTTCATGCATGGGACATGATGTTGGAAATACGCTGGAATACTACATGAAATATTGAGTCATGGGCATGAATGCTGATTGGGCGCCACATCAACATCTTCTAGAAGCTAACGTCAACAACAGTGATAGCTTATCAAGCCGCTTATCAGATAGCCTATCTCCGGATTTTTGAATTTTAAATTTTAAACTTTGGATAATTATTTTGTTTAATTTTTGTATTATCATTTTAGGTTTACCTAGGTTATTTGAAACACTATAAATACCCCATTTGGGGGTAAGACTTGATCATCAATCATCATTCAATTGAATTCATCACTTGAATCATTTTTCTTTCAAATTTTCTTTCTTTATCCCTTTTAGTTTTTTTCTTGAGATTATTTCTAAAATGTCGAGCATGATTAATTTAATAGCCATCATTGGCTAAATCTTCATAAGCTAAAGGCTTATGCAATGACACGTTCTCAATGCGAGGTTTGAAATTATGCTGCAAACATTTTGGAAACTTTTCTCGATTTCTTCGTACTTTATCTTCAAAATCAAAATGATTTTTAAACCCAAATATTGACTTTGGAGAAAACAATTGTTTTGATATATCAAGTGGGAGGGAGGATCGATTATTGAAACAAATTCGACTTCCAAGGAACACACTTAGTAAATAGATTACTAAGGGAAATTGAGATTGAATCGTTTTTATAGAAATAACTTTTCGAGTTGGTTACGAGCTTAAAGAATTTTTTCTCAAACATTAAGTTGGTTTAACGAATCATCAAAACTGAAGCTAAACATTGGGTTTGGAAATTCAGTTTACAAAGAAAACTCAAGGATTGACCTTATAGTAATTTCGCCAACAAGTTTTCCGATATCAAAAATCTCTACCAATGAACCGAGTAGAACAAGTCAAAGCTTAGCCAAGGCTGAATATCTCTATTATTAGTTTTAACATCTTTAAATCATTCTTCTTGCTCTCTTAAATTATTACATTTCATTGTAATCTCCCCCCCAAATCACACAAACTCAATTTCATCATCTCTTGGTTCAGAAACATCAAAGGCGCAACAAGGAAAGTCCAAGTTCTTTTGGGTTCGACTCATACTTCCCTATCTATACTTAATTTAATTTATTTATTTATTTATTTAGAAGAAAGAAATTATTCTTGACACGTTACGACGCGTGTCAAGATGTAAGATGGGTTCACATTATGATTGTCTAGCCCATTGATTAGGTCTCTCATGTTTCATTAGTATGGCTGAGATCGCAGGGGGACATGAAATTCCTACCAAAATATATTAAACATCTAATAAACATAGTATAAACATAAATAAAAGCAAATATATTAATTACTTGTCAAGTCTCATTTTCTACATGAACAAGTGTGCTCTGTCAAGTTCACAACATGCTGGGAATATGGTCCACATAAAACCTGATATCTATTACCACAAGTATTGGTAGCCCAACACCTACATAGATAGATTAAAGAACATTATTTATTCATGTAACAGTTATTGCATTTAACCATGTAACATTATTTAATCATGTAACAACTACTGCATTTAACAACTATTGCATTTAACCATGTAACATTATTTAACAACTACTGCATTTAACAGTTATAGCAGTTAAACATATAACATTATTTAACAACTATTGCATAATTTGAATTTATAAAAGTTAAACATGATTTGAAGTGTTAAAAGTTTAGCTAATTACATTGCTGATATTTGAATTGTTGTTTTTAACTTCTTCTGAATCTTTGGACAGGTCAAATTCACTTATCAGCTTCAGCAATCTTTTTTGCAATCCTTTACATAATTTTTGTTTTAATTGCCTCCAACATAGTTATGATGGGCTTTGTTCTTGTTTCAAGAATAAAATGCAAGAAAAAATAAAGTTAAATATAACTAACGTTTGATAAATATTCACACAATTAAAATACATAGTACCTTACTAAAAGATTCGCATAAGTTATTCAGTAACATGTCACATTTTGTTCTTGTTGAAAAATATGTCGTGCTCCAGTTTCTATGGTCCTCCCTTATCAACCATTCATAAGCATCTGCTGATATAGATTGAACTTCAGACATTGCATCTCCATACTCTCTATCATAAGTTGCTCTGGCATCTTTCCACAAGCCATTCTTAAGTGATTTTTCAGTGTGTTGTTTCCTAAAATTAGTGTACAAATGTCTCACACATGTTCTATGATTAAAATAGAAAATAGTTCTCTCAAAACATCAACCAGTCCTTACATTTAAGACAAAAACAAATAAAAAGGTTAATTTCAAGTAAATTATATAAGACATGAAATAAAACAAAATTTAAGTAATGACATTTATATTTTGTCTATCAAACATGAAGTGATGTTGTGTGAATTTTTCAACTCCAAATCTAGGGCCAAAAGTTCAAGAAACCAGTACCATGATTCATGGCACTCACTTTTAACAGTTTCAAAAGCTATAGGATAAGGGCAGTCATTTCTATCAATTCCAATAGCAGCTAGCAAATGGCCTTTAGGATATCCCTTTAGGTGACATCCATCAAGGCAAATAATATGCCTAAAACCAACTTTAAACTCATCCTTGCATGCTTGCATGCAAATATACACTCTTCAAATACTCTCTCATCTAACTTACAGATAGTGGTGGTCTCAAGATTGGTTAACCTAAGTTTTCCAAGATAATCATAAAGTAAACCACATTGTTCTTTGTATTTGCCCTCAATAAGTTCAATGGCAAAGTCATTTGCCCTATATAACTTAGATTGAGGCACATGATGCACATAATCTTTTTTAACAGCTTCATGTAGGGAAATTATAAAAAAATTCTATCAGCCAAAAAAATGTAAGTATTTCTTAGCTATAAACTTGGATAACACCATATTATTCTTGAACTCTTTACTGCAAAAATGTTCTTTTTTAATTGTCTTAATCTGTCAAGTTTTATCTTGGGGGTCCTTAAAAGTTTGTCTTGATCCCCATAGTACCCATGGACATTTAGGCTTACAAATCACCTTCACCCTTCTGTTGTCAATTTTTCAACTTCAGACCAAGTTTATTCTTCAAACTAAAATTTATTATTGCCTTCTTAAACACCTCTCTATTGGTAAAAAGCATACCAACTTTTAGCTCAGGATTCTACACTATGTAGTGAGTCAAAATTTTCAGTTTCATCATTAGTCTCTACCTTTTTTTCACTTGCAACCCTTTCTTTCTCGAAATGAGTTCTAAACTGATTTTTAAAATTACAGTCAGTAAATAAAAGTTGCACAACCTCTTCAACAGATTAATCACTATTCTCAAAATCAGATTTAGATTCACTAGCTAAGTACTCAGAATTTGATGAGTCAAATTAAAGTTGCACAAATAATTTATTTGGCGCATGGATACATTAGTTTGGGGTGCCACATCAGGTACAGGTTAGGGTGCAAATGGTTCATCTTGGTGTGCAACAACAGGCTTAGTTTGAGATACAAATGGAGAATCATTTTTTAGTACAAATGATTCATCTTAGGGTGCAACAGCAGGTTCAATTTGGGGTACAAATGAAGGTTCAATTTGGGGTATAAATGGTTTAGCTTGGGGTTCAAATTCAGGATTAATTTCACTATTAGGGTTAGGTTTCTCAAACTCAAATTCAGTTTTAGCTTCTGATTTAGGTCCTAAACTTTCATCCAAATCAACCAAGTAAATATGCACATGATGATTCCTAAGTAATCCATCTACCATATTCAAACAATCAGCATCAGTTCTCAAAGGTAGAACCTTAAATAACACTCATGATACTGCTCTAAAGGTTTTCACTATTTTAGTTATCCCTAAAGTCTTAATCATGTGAACTAGTTCAAACATAGACACTTGATCAGCATCACAAAAAATTAAAATAAGCTACAAGATTACTATTATATTTCAGTTTGCGTGAATTGACAAAAATTCTACCATGATGTATAATTGTTGTGAATAATTGAGACTTAAGGGTTGCAAATAGCATTCAATTTCATATATTAACATTTGATGAAAACATAAATACACAATAAAATATTGTAATGCACATGAACCCATCTACATAAAGAATCTTAGAAAACAGAATCCACCAACCACTGTAATTTACATTCAATACAAAAAATAGATTATATGAATAAACTACGAATTGTACTTCCCACTCCCCATATACATAAATAGTCCTAAAAAGTTGTAGTGGTCCAACGGTAAAGATAAAAACATGGCTTCTTTCGATAAAGGGTAAACACTAGTAAAAAAACATCAGTCAACTTTCAACACTTTAAATAAGTTTCAAACTCAATAAGAAGAAAACAACATCATCAATCATTTACAATACTTTTTAAGTTTCAACATTGTTATTGCTTCAAAAATATTAAAAAAATTATATAAATTCAAGGAGTGTTCCAAAAGAGGGGTAGAAACTACAAACGTATCGCACAGAGAGCTTGGTTTCCCTTTGATTCTCAGTTTCCAAACCATTTCGCATTGACAGAATATATTCTAATTTAGATTCGATTTGATTAAACTTTATTTGTGATTTGATTTTGGGTGCGATTTCTCCAGAGAAGAAGAACCCTAGGAATACGATTAGTTTTGATTTTGTTCAAACAAGTAATCTGATTAGAATGTGGTTTACTTTGCTTAATGTCGTTTCAAATTTCTTTTACACGTGTGTGCTTAATTAGATAATAAATAAATGACCTGAAAATTAGAGAAAATATAAAATAAGCAAAGTCGGCAAAACTGTTAGGTATTTAACGGCAGGGAACCAAAACAAGAGAAGTATGTAATGGGAGGGACGATTTTACGGGGAAAAAAATTAGTTTGGGGACCAAAATAGGAAAACGGTGATAGTTGGGTGACCACCAGTGTAATTTATCCAAAAAGAATAACAATATATTTATTCAAAACATATAATATTATTAAAAAAAGTATGTATCAATACTAATATATTGATACGAGAGAAATATTACTATGTACACGGGTAGGATATATTTGTTTTTGAGTAATGTACTGGTAGGATAATTATTAATTACTCCTTATTAATTATTCTTTTAGCATAGTAATTTTTGCTTGATTAACTTTTTTTTGGTTTAAATTAGGGTTTTGTTTTTTCACAAAAATCTTAAATTATAGTTTTTTTTATTAATAAAGGGGATACTATGGTAGGCCTCATTAAAAACCTCTCTAACCTAAATTGGAGGAAAAGAGTACCCACCATAGTATTACATAAACCCGGGATTCACCCGAAAGAAACACAAATCAACCTATATGACTAGGTAACTCCTCATGTAAGAGCACGATCACTGCATCCGGCGGAGCACAAAAATAACTTGCCCCATAACCATTCCAAGGGCCCAATTTAGCAAGAACATCGGCAATGCGATTAGCATTCCGAGAAACATGGCGAAGTTCAAACAAACGCACCTTTGTAAGTAAGCAACGAACAGCACCTAACAGAGACAACGGACCAACGTCAGCTCTCTTTTCCTGTAGCAAACGAACCACCTCCAAACAATCTGACTCCACAATCAAAGCCTCAGCATTGCATTCGAGCGCACAACGCAGACCCTCATGGATCGCCCATAATTCCGCCTCGAGGGCACTACAACGACCAATAAACTTCGAGAATCCACGAATCCAAGTCCCCGTGGAATCACGAATCACCCCCCCCCCCCACACACACACACACACACATGAAGCACGACCCCCGGATAGATCACATGCTCCATCGACATTGATTTTCCACACATTTTCCGGCGGTGGAGACCACAGCACCTGCTGCCGTGCACCGTCCAATAATGCTCTCCCAGCACTGTTATGCAATATTACCCGTCCGACCAGCAACGCCCTTGTCGTCTCCTGCACCAAGCACCTGGCCTTCATCAGCATCTCGTCCGCACTGGGGCTTACACCACCAAACACAAATCCATTCCGCGCCAGCCACAGATACCAAACAACAACCCCAAACAGCAGCCCCCACTGCTCCTCGCCACTACCAGCCACATCACGCAAATTGCCGGCAATCCAATCCACAATGGAGGACGTAAAAAACAAGTGACGTTGTGCAACTGGAACCAGCCGCAACCACGTGCTCTTCGCTGTGAAACATTGGCGAAAGACGTGGTTGATCATCTCGTCACTGTGTCCGCAAAGCGCGCAACCTGCTCCGCAAGATGTCTCCGCGTCTGCTCATTGTTAGCTCTAACAAAATTTCTAAGGTGACGGCGAAACTCAGCACTTGTCGCCCCCTGTGTATTCCAAAACATCATAGTATTCATGATAACCAAAAGAAAAAGATGGGGAGAACTTACTGGAGGGAAGGAAGGTTTTCCTTCCCCACAACCAAGCCACGCGTCGCCGCATCAGAATCCTCTCCCACCGCTGTATCAACTCCAGTAGCTTGAAGCGTATCCAGTTTTGAAGAAAGAGACTGAACCCATTCTGTCAAAACCGGGTGAGGTGGTACACGTGGTTCTTGTTTCCTTGACACCTTCAAACTCTTCTTATGCACTGCTCGTATCGTCGCTCTCCTTTTTACTGAATTCAGACCATGTTTCAACCTAGCCGTCGATTTGACATCATGGTTCCCTTCCGCAATTAGGACAGCTCTGTGAAACCCGGATGCGATCCCCGACGTGTGTTCCACAGTGTGTGGATCCACACCCATTCCCGAAGAAACAACAGTTAAGTCGTCATGCCCATTACCCTTCGATACAGAATCATGATCACAATTAGACACATCCCGAAGCGGCACACGTCCTGTTGCCTCATCCAAACACTCATCCGACAAAATTCCCTTACCTTTCTCAATCGGCTTTACACCATCCTTTCCACCGTTCTCCTTCGCCCCCGAACTACCAGCACCAGTAACAATCCGATTACCCTCCTTTATTACGATGCCCTTGGAACCACTCGGATGAGCACCCATAGCTTTCCGATCCAGTGATGATTTCTGAGCACCTTGACCCGCGAAAATCCCCCGCGCCCGCGAGCCGGCATGTCCTTTCTCTTTCGACATATTATCATTAGAAGCATTCCCAACGTCAACCTCTGCACGATCCCCCCGCAAAACATCAAACCGCGAACCACTACGGTTACCTTGGCCATCATCACTCCTGGAACCTACCGCCCTTGCGGATCGACGATGTTGCCGATCAACTACCATCCAAGGTCCAAACAAGTTATCCTCAGAGACCACTTCCGCTGACATTGCAACAGAGCTATTCGCAACCACTTTCTCCCCCTCGTTGATCCCCGCAGCATTAGTACTAACCCCACACAAATTCTGCGAGTGACAATATCGCCCACATTTGTAACAAATTTGGTGGAGGCCTTCATATTCAAGCTTCTGAATAAAACCATTGATACCAATACAAGACAGTAGGGGTTTGTTCAGGTCAACCACCACAGCTAGGCGAGCAAACCGACCACGCTCACCCAATGATGTACTATAATCTATCTTGATCACACGGCCAATCACATCCATTATCCTTCTAAACAAAGCCTTAGAGTAATACCGATATGGAAGCCCCGGCAATCTCACCCACACCACTACTTGTGACGGATGCTTTTCCGATGTCGAAAAGTTACGCAACCACGGTTGCACCGTTAAATAACAACCAAACAAAGTCCAAGGTCCTCCAGTGAGCACCTTCGTATAATCATCGATAGACTCAAACTTCACCAAGAAATAGTTATTGTCCAAATCGATCACCTGAAAATTCCTCTCCATCTTCCATAAATTATGGACACGATTCACCAGAGTCTTGAAACTGATCGCCCTTCCTAAAGGTTGGACTATGATAGTACGCTGCATGCTATCATCAATACGTTCGTGAACTCTTTCAGAGAAAGTAATCTTGGGAAACACACCACTGCGGTCAATCGACACATCCTCATCCAGCACCTCAATCCCATCTTCAGAACTCCCAGCCCTTGCATGACCACCGCCGGCCGGCACCCCCGACACCATAGCCGCGTAAGTCAACCGCGTTCTAGCACTAATCTCCGGCTGCACCGCCATCGAAGGTCGTTCACTGTTCACCGACTGGACGTCCATCTCCACAGCACCAGCATTGTCCATTGCTTCTATCACAGCCCCATCAGCCATCACCACATCCATCGCATGGGTTTTCTTCGCCGCGGGCTGCTCATCCAACACGGCGGGGGAACCAGGCCGCTCCAGCACCGGCGGCACTGTCATCTCCACCCCTCCCGGCGGCTGGCCACCAGAATTGTTGAATTCCGTCGCCGATTTTTGTTCATGCGGCTCCGACAAATTTGGAGGAAACGTAAAGGACATGCTTAGGGTTTTCAATCTTAAATTATAGTTTTTAATTAAATACTTTAACCGTAATTCCTAATTACTTTAGACTGCATCAGTATCTCTATTATTGAAAGCGATAGACCAATACTATTAGGAAGAGTCACGTTGTGAAAAAAATCTAATAAAATTAGAAAAAAAAATGAAAAATTTAAATGTACAAAAGGTAAATAATTCCAAAAGTATTTATAAATCATTTTAGATTTTTAAAATACATTTGACAATATTATATTTTTAGATGTTTTCAACATTTTTTTGTAATTTATAAGAATCTGTATTTTTTTTACAACGTGGCGCTTTCTAATAGTGTCAACTGCTAGGTGATATTTTTCAATTGTTTTACGTTATTTAAACAATTGAGATAATGATGCAGCCCAAATGATTACTAACTATAATTTAAATATTTAGTTTGACAAATAATTTAGATATCTAATTTTAAAATATATATATATATATAATTGAAAAGTTTCATGTGTAATAAAACCTTTATATTAACTCGGTGGTGGAGACTAATTTATTTAAAATATCAAGATGTCTAATTTTAAATAAATAAATTTATATTTTGACTTCAGATGTCTAATATTTTGATAGATTAGTTGAAATTTAATGTCACCAAAGTGACCGTTTTTGTGCAGGTTAATTTATTTAAAATATCAAGATATTTATGAATTTTTGTAATTCATGTGTTTATTAATTGGCCCAAAGGAAAGTTAATATTTGGAAGAATTACAATGACAACTGTGACGATAAATGTGTGATAATTATAAGATGTTTTATGTGAGCAGTACGTTAGCCCAAAGACTAATCTATTATTTGACATGGTTTATTGTCAATGTTTGATTGCTACAACAAGAGTACGCTTACAGTTAATATTATTGTCCAAAAACTTGATATTAATGTTGTGTTTGGTATCTTGAGGGGAACTAGTCATTATTTTAAATTTATTTGTTTACTTATGAATATTTATGTGAACTTGTTTTTGTTTATTTATTTATTTTTGTTCAATATTTATCTCATATTGCCGCAATATATGTTATTTTTCATTCTATGTTTAGTGAAATTAATTTCAAGGAATAAAAAGGCATTTACATATAGTATTTGGTTGTATGAATATAAACTTCGCGCTAAGGGATGAATAATTTGCACCTCTCACTGTGGTAAGCACCCATAAAAAGGATTTTGAAAGGTAAAATTGTTCAAATAGCTTGAGTCTAATGATTATAAAAAATAACAATATTCTATAAGTCTTTATGAGCACAAATCTAAAAATATTACTCATATTAAGGGTTTCTTTGACGAAATTAAGAAATGTTTTACCCAAAACATTATGATTAAGATGACATCACTTATACCTTCTTTAATGTCTATGAAGTATATGGGTAAAGAAAATGTGAGAGAGTACATTGTGAAATTGTTTAATATTGCTTAAAATTTAAGGCACATAAGATCAAACTTTCTAACAATTGTTTGTTCTTATGATTTTGGTACCGCTTCCCATACAGTTTAACCAGGCCCGGCCCATAGCAGGAGCATCCTAAGCGCCTGCTCAGGGCCCCTACTTTCATGGGGCCTCATTTGTGGTTATGTTAACAAAGGTTTAAAACTAATTTGGGAACAAAATACCGAGAATAAGTATCTACTTTAGCCATTTTTCTATGGGCCTCACTTTACTTTGTTATTTTATACTTTGCATGATATGAGCACTGTTTTATTATTAGCTGACATCACCATCATTCAATGCTTCTACTACTTCTTCAGTTGGGAGGCCTATTATACATTAATATAAAATTTTAAACGTTATAGTGTTATTCAAAACAACGGTAATATATTGAAAATATTGAAATTGGGATATAATTAATTCAAATTGCCTTGATAAAATAATAAAGGATAATTTAATTTGAGATTGACTTTAAAAATTTTAAGTTTTAAGACATTTTATTTTTATTTAATCTCTAATAATTGAACATTCAAAAGAATATTAAGAATATTTTTCTTTAGAAAATAGTGTACCCACACTAGAATTTTTATGAAAAGGAGAAAAAAATCTTTTTAAATTTGAACTATCGTTTCCTCTAGCACTTGCTGCGAATCAATGAAATTTAAGGTGCTTTTTTAACAAAATAATAAAAAAAATAATGAAATAAAAGAGTTTAATCCTATTTTTGTGATTAATTAATGAAATTTTAAACTAATAATTTAAATATATAGAATATATTTTCGTTTTATAGAGGCCTATTTTTAATTTTCGCTCAGGGTCTCGAAAATATCCGAGACGGCTCTGAGTTTAACCAATTCAAAATTAGTTACAACTTTCAAAAGGGGAAGTAGGCTCTAACTGAGCTTATTTCTCATTGTGTTAAAAAGGAAGAAAAGTTGAAGCGTTATATGTGTAAAAGTACTCATTTGGTTAGTGTTCATTTAGTTAATGTCTCTAAAAATAAGGGCAATAAAAAATAATTAGAATAAAGTTGCTAAGGGTTCTACTCAAAAGAAACAACAATAAGTTACAAAGTGTTGATTCTTTTGTATAAGTTAGGACACGTATGGAGAAATTAAACTTCAAGAGCAAACAACTACTTCGGTTATTTTGAGTGATCCATGGGCTATAAGTTTTATGATCCCACATTTAGAAATTATTTAAGGAGAGATCTTTAACGTTTTTAGGATGTTGAGTTTGAAGGGAGAAATAAGGTTTGATACATTGCTTTTGAGGAGGAATTGAATTATAATTTAATCCATACTATTACTTTTGACGATGCTTAGAGTTTCACACATATCATTGATCAAGAAGTGAATCTAGAACCTCAACAAGATATTGTTGAATAACTTCTATTCAAGACAAGGTAATTGTTTCAGAAGAACAAACTCAATAATCTCAAAAATAAGTGTCATTAAAGAGGTCCACGAGAGGAAGAAGAAATATTATTCCAGATTACTATATTATATTTCTTCAAGAAAATAAGGATAATAATGAAATAAAAAATGATTCAATCATATTTTTATAAGGCCATAAAAAGTTCTAACTCTCAAAATTGGATTGATGTCATACCGCAAGAGTATAATTTTATGCAAGACAATAAAGTTTAAGAACTTATCTCATTATCTTAAGGTGCAAACCAATTGGTTGTAAATGGATATTTAAAATCGAGAGGGGTGCAAATGATAATGTGGATAAGTATAAGGCACGTCTTGTATCTAAAGGATATATTCTATAAGAAGACATTAATTTTGTAGAGACTTTCTCTCCAGCTTCATTGAAAGACTCTTTCGGGATATTTATGACTCTTGTTGCTCATTTTAATCTTAAGCTGCATTAGATGGATGTTAAGCTTGTGTTTTTAATGGTGACATTGAAGAAACTATTTATATGGTACAATCATAGAATTGTGTCTTATGATACAAAATCAATGATACATAAATTAAAGAAATTCATCTATGGGCTTAAGTAGGACTCTCATTAATGATATTACAAATTTCGTAATGATTATCTCATTCGGTTTTGTGATAAACTTGGTTGGCAATTGTATATACTACAAGTTCAGTTGGAGTAAACCGAGTGATACTCATATTGCTAAAGAAGACAAATTTAGTCTTACACAATGCCCTAAAAGTAACCTTGAAATTTAAAAGTACAAAAGATTCTATATGCATAAGCTATTGAGAATCTAATTTCTGCTCAAGTATGTATGTGTTCGGATATTGTGTACATTTTTAGAATGTTAGACAAATATTTAAGCAATTCTAGTATGAACTATTGAATAGCAGCTAATAAGGTTATGAGATACCTTTAGAGAACAAAAACTACATGCTAACATATTGGGGTTTTGGTAAGTTAGAGATCATCAAGTTTACAAACTTTGATTATATTAGAATATTGATGCAAAAGAATTTTGTTACATGGGCTGCTAATTATAAATTGAATAGAAAGACCACATCAGTTATTTTGTGACAATAAATATGCATTCATTTATTCTATAAACAACAGGAACATTTCAAAATTGAAGCACATAAATATTTAGTTCTTAGTTGTTAAAGAAAACTCAGAGTGGTTGTGAATATATAGAGCATGTTGGTACAAACTTCATAATTGTACGCTTATTAAGAAACTATCACGTTGGGTCTTTCATTAACACACTACTCATATGGGTGTAATGTAATTTAAAGTTATTCAGTTTTAGTGGGAGTTTGTAATTTTGAAAAATGTTCATTCATTTTAGACACAATTTCGATTATTTTAGTTTAAGTTATTTTAAGATTATTTTCTGCAAAAATAAAGTTCTTTTGGTTTATGCACACTCTGAATTCAGTAAAGTTTGATCTCACTAAGGTTTAGGAGGACCAGTTGAAAATAGACATGTTCGGTTAATATTTCATGTAATTTTTCATACTACGCATTCATGATTGATCTATGTCATTTGATTATATTTGTATATGTGACCATTGATGAGTCTAGTCATGATAAATATGGAAAAAGATGCTTTGATCTTATATGTATATAGTTGATAGATGAGATTGTTATAGAATACCTATTATATGATAGCAAACTCTAAGCTCATAAGATTGTAAATTTGTCCAGTGTTTGAAAAGGCGGGGGAGAGGCAAGCCTAAGCGCAGCGACGCGATGTTGAAGCACCTTGCCTGGGTGTAGGCGACACGATTTTGATGAGGCGTTGGAAGGCACAGCAAAGCGCACAAAAGGTAAAGGCGAGAAGGCACTGAAAGGCACTACCTTTTTCAACTTTTTGTCTTTTATGTATTTTTTATTGTTTTATTCTTTTATTATGTTTTAGATATCAACTTCTAGTTATTTAATAAAATCTAATCAATTGGATCAGCCCAATCCAAGTAAAATTAGGGTAAAAATCACAGCAAAAAAAGTATAAAAGGGGAATAGTCAAAAGAAAAACATAAGAACATGTTGAGGAAGAAAACAAGGTTTTGGCTCCATCTCCAGACTCCAAGTAATCCTCTCTATTAGGCTCGATATCCTTCAACCGATTTGCTTGCCAAGTGTGGAGAAGATTGATTTTTGGGTGTTTTTGGTGGAAGCGAAAATTGAAAGAATTTGGACTAGGATTTAGAGTGGCTCAGCTTTCTAACCAAAGCTGACATTCACTACATTAGCTTCCCACTAAGGATTTACCAAATTCACTCTTGAATTTCTTCCCCATTTTCTAGGCTTAGGTGGCAACCTTTACACACTCAAAGCTTTCTAACCCAAAGCTTAAGTAAACCCTCTTTTACAAAGAGAAATAAGAGCAAACAAGAAATCTCACACAAGGTAGATAGTTTGCATTGTTAAGCACTAACCCAATCCTAAACACTTGAGGAAATATAACAATGTAAGCTCACAAGTGTTGTCTATACAAAGAATGAGAATTTAAGCACTAAGACACATTTGACATCATAATGTTGTTGACTTGTGGATCATTAGCCTTCCATAGATGCTTGGAGGTCCTTTTTATCTTCCCAAGTGACTTCCTAGCAGTTGATGACCGTTGAGGGTGAATTGGAGCCGTTGCGAATTGATTTCAATGCAAAATTTCCACTTTTGATGCCTTCGGTATCGATACTCGTGTGGGCGTATCGATACGGTTTTGTTATGAAAATAGTCGTTGGAAACATAAAACTCAGGAAAGTTTCAAAACTTTCATGCTTGTATCGGTACGACATATGTTATATCGGTACGGATTTTGGTTTCTAGAAAATGGATTGCATAAGCGTATCTGTTGAGTTGTGTGGGGCTCGATTTGATCAACCAATTTAGCTCACCAAGTGGTGGAGAGATGGATTTTTGGGTGGAAGGGTTGTGGAAGCTAGAATGTAAAAAGACACAATGATTTATAGTGGTTCGGCCTTCTAACAAGCACCTACATCCACTACCTTAGCTTCCCACTAAGGATTTCACAATCAATCCACTAATTGATTCGTCCCCTTTTCTAGGATTAGGAGGAAACCCTTACAACCGATCAAGCTTCTACCCAAAGCCTTGATCAAAACCCTCTTTACAAAGAGAAACAAGAAAGCAAACTTAAACCCTTTAATAGGTGTTTGTTTGCACAATGAAGCACTCACCCAAAACCTAAAACACTTGAGCAAATTTGACAATTTTGGCTCACTAGTGTTTGTCTATACAAGAAATGACAATTTAAGCACTAAGACAATTTCTTGATCATTTGATGTTTGACAATATGAGCATTAGCCTTCTCTTGATGCTTGGAGGTCCCTTTTATACTCCCAATTGAGTTTATAGCCGTTTAGGACCGTTGGGATCAAATTGGAGCCGTTGAGGACTTTAATTCCCACCATAAATGCAGTCTGCAGCTCCCTGTTTCGAAACGCTCAAAGCCGTTTCGAAACACTCTCAATGTAGAAAGAGCCGTTGCAGTCTGTCAGGGTACCCGTTTCGGAACACCCCCTTGCCGTTTCGGAACGCGTATCGAAACGCTATAAACCCGTATCGAAACGCCTGCATTTAAAAGTTAGTTGGGAAAATAGCCATTGGGGTTTATGACCGTTGGGGTCATTGCCACGTGGGCGTATCGAAACGGCCTAGCCCGTTTCGAAACGCTGGGCAAAAATCCTGTCCAATGAAGGCCTGTTTCGATACGAGTATCGAAACGTTTTTGCCACTGGAAGCACCTGTTTCGAAACGCCTTAAGGTGTTTCGAAACACCTGGACAGTTTTGTTTAGATAGGCTTTGAAAAACATGAAAAACCCTTTTGAAAAATTTCCTAAACATGATTTCAAGTTGTTTGGACTTTGGAAATGTTTTAAATACTTTTTAAATTAGTCCAACACATTTTTCAATTATTATATCAAAACATTAGTTCTACAGTATCGGTACGGGACTTAAAAGATTAATATTTTGGTTATTTAAAAGCTTTTTAAATGATGTTAAAAACTTATGAAACAATTTCAAACATTTTAGAATGTCTACGAGTTCTATATTTTGTACTCATTCTTGCCCTTATTATTGATATTCTTAAGCTCATTTAGGCATATTCAGGTGCATTGCATGCATGATAACAATATTTTTCTCTTTTATCATGCTTTTATTGAATATTTTATATTTGGTTAAGAAAAGATATTATTTTAATTTAGTTTTTATTTATAGGTGCTATAGCAAGGAGATGACAAGAGAAGACAAGGAAAGTTGGAACAATAGGAGTTGTACTAAAGTAGTTCCAAGATACCGCCAAGAACACTACCGAAGCAGCATTGCCGCCTAGGCAGCAGTTACACCGACTTAGCCAAGATGGGTCGCGATTGAAAGAGGGCAATTCCCTGAACCCAATGAGCTCAGTCTTGCAATTATCTAAAGCTTGTAGCCGACGGTAGAACTGAGCCAAGATTGATAAGTAGGAGTACTTATCTTTACTTGCGGAAGAAGGCAACGTCCAAAGAGTCCACATTTAAGTCAAAAAGGAGTATGTATTTAATGTAAATACTTTAAGAACTTCTACTTCAATGAGGACTCAAACTTAGGCCATGAGCCCTATATATACCCAATGTATGTAAGGATATAGAGGCATATCATATAACGGGAGAGCATATCTTACCGGATAGATAGAGGGGTAGCTAGATAAATGGGAATTGTTGGGGGTCGCGACCCAACTCTCCTAGGGTTTAGGCGCTTGTATGTAAAGTAGTTGTGAGAAACGGTTGTAATAGCTTTGAGTTGTTTTTAATAAAATTCCAAGTTTGCTTAATCTATGCACTTCATTCTTTCAATTAGTCCTAACCAATCAGTTGAGAGAATCCATTTCTCGGGCACGAAAGTGTAAGGCTCATGAAAGGGTTATGCATGGTCACAACATGTTGGGGCGTGACTAACTTGGTTCCCAAAAGTTCACATGTTTCAGCGGCTAAAAGGGATCACTAGCTGAACTGACTAGCATGTGTTAGGTTTACGCTGAGATTGCTACGTATTGCCTACATCACACTAGCTTTCGCGCATCTTTGTCTAGAAATAGGGAGGATCACTATCGACTATCCCGTCGAACTTGGAATGATTGTCAAACTTGCCGCCAAGACTTATTCTCACTCCACTTGCCGAGACAGTGAAAGTTGCAGGGGCAATGACCCGCTACGGCCACGTGACAGAGTCGTAGCTGCCGCCCGCCATTACCCACCGAGGCAGCAAATCATGGTAATACAAAACACTCTTAGGCTTTACAATGCAGTCTACACACTATTGAGCTGCAATTGTCTTACCCAATCTATCGTTCAAAACACTCCCTATCCTCCTTCTCATCTCTATCTTTATTTTATTTGTGTTTTTATATTTCCACATTGTGAGATTTAATTATGCATTAACTAAATCTTTGTGCAGGAAACCATTCATAGAAGCTGCTCCAATCCCTGTGGGAGACGATATCTTTTATACTATAACTTGACAAGAGTGTGCACTTGTGCTAATAAATATAGAACACCCAAACGCTCTACAAGTTTTTGGCGTCGTTGCTGGGGATTGGCAACAGCAACTGCGTTTGAATTTCTGTACTTCTACTTTAGTTTTTGCACATTAAATCTCTGATTATTTTATTGCCTTAAAAATTGTCTCTTTGTTTTCTTTGGTGTATGTCCAGCTAGGGCGGCAAAGATGGCAGCAAACACCCACCTGAGGAGGGGAAGGACATGCCAAGACGAAAAGCCAAACGCAAAGCCCTCAAGAAGTGGTTATGTTTGGGAAAAGCGCTACCCAACATAACCTTATTTTTTATTTTATTTTTTATTTTATTTTTATTACATTAAAATTAGATTTAATTTTCAGTTATTTTTATTTAATTTTTTTTTTAATTTATTTCAGGTTAGGAATGAAGGCAAGACCAAGAAAGATGAAAGAATAAAGGTGAAGCCCAACCAGCGGCCAAGGTGGCCCAAGGCAGATGAGCATAACGACTAGCAGCTTCATAACAGCTTGTCACAACGGCTACATTTGTAGCAGCGAGCGGAACGGCTATCTGCGTAACGGCTAGAATCCAGTTATTCGCGTCATAATAATTGCCACTCGTTAGCAGCATGCCCGCCAAGGCAGCGGAGAGAAGTGGCTATATAAGGCAAACTATTCTCTCCTCATTCTTCACTTTGCTCTATCTTTTACTCTCAAGCCTTTCTGCCATCTTTGCTTTCAAGATTTCACTTGCTTTATTTTCTTTCAATTTCTTTTTTGTTCTTTAGAAAAATACAATCGTCTCGTAGCTATGGCCACATCACAACAACCCGCCTCCACCTCCAAACCTCTTTTCCAAAGGTTCTTGAACCCAACTGTCGCGGCAACCTACAAGAAGTACTTCGCGGAGTGGAAACTTTAGGAGGAAATAGGGTTTTAATACACTAAGCCAGATGAGGATTTTGTTCTTGAACCCTCCCTATTCGAAAGGATTCACAACTTGGGCTGAGACCTGTTCGCACGGCAGCCAGAAGGGATAAACAGCAACCAAGTGCGAGAGTTCTTCGCTCACAAACCTACACCAGGAAATCATTTCGTGTGTGTCCGTGGAGAAGGTGTTAAGTTCACGGCAAATATGATCAACAGTTTCTACAGCATAAAAATCTGCGGCAATCCGCATAAAGAATGGGAGTCCTACCTCACGGAAACTGACTATGACAATATCAAGAAAGAAATATGCAAGCCCAACACCAAGTGGCTAACATGAAAGAACAATGGGTCAGTCAATCGCCACGATCTATTGTCGGAGGCAGTCCTTTGGAGCAACTTCGTCCAACGCCACTTGAGGCCCACCACGTACGGATCAGTAGTTAACAAGTTACGGCTGGCTCTTATCTACAGCATTATGAAGGGGCGGCCAATCAATGTTGGCGAAGTAATCTTAGAAGAAATCTATGTCCATGCAGACAAGCCAAACGCCAAGGGACCCCTCGTCTTCCTTGCACTCATCACAGGCATATGCGTCAATTTCTGCATACCGCCACACCCCAAGGACACAATACTTCCTGAGAAGGAAGGATGGACAAGAAGAGCGTGCCAGCAGATGATGCAGGAACCGGAGCTAGAAACACCTTCAACCGCCCAGCCGTCATCCCAACCTGCCGCCACCCCAGCCGCAGCAGGCAGTATTGGAGTTGCCTTTCCCTCCGCCATAATCCCACTGTTGCGCAGCCTCGTCGAAAGCTGCCAAAGGATCAAGCACAAACAGGTGATCTTCACCAAATATATTGTGAAGGTGCAAGAGGCCTTTGTGGCCTACTTGCTTGACAAATACCATGACGGCGGCCCACAGTTGCCCGCATTCCCATCAGAGTTTGCAGCATCCAAGCCGATCCATATAACACCCAAACCAACTGCTACTTCAGTCGCCGCCGACAGCGAGGGGCCGCACATCCGCCCCAAGAGAAAGACCTCACCTACTTCCATACAATCGTACGACCTCACCTCCTCATTCGAGTCAGAAAAAAAAGAGGAGACAATTGTCGCCTCCCTAGCAGCAAAAGAGGTCGCTGCCAAAGATGTCGATGACTCAGACATGGAGATCTCAGACTCTCCCTCGGTGACGAACCGGCAGAGGCAGTAAGGGAGAGAAAGCGGCCAGCAACTGAGCCTCAGAGTGGAGGACCTGAAGGACAATCCAAGAAACCCACCCCTAGCCGCATCCAACTGTCGTGTGGCAAGAAAAAGAGCTCATCCGCTAGACCATCTGCCACTCACCACGTAGTCTTTCCCACCTCCTCTGAATCCTTCTCTGACGCGGCAGCAAAAAAGGGGAAATCCCCTAGTCTATAGCACCCTTTCTTTTTCTTTTATGTTTTTATTTTTCTTTTTATATTTTTTTTTCAATTTTTAATTCCTTTTTATGTTTTATTTTTCTGTTTTCTTTTTAATTTTTAAAGGCTTTGAGGACAATGCCAACCTTGAGTTTGGGGGGAATAGTCCTCTTTATCTTTAGGTTCATTTAGTAGCATATAGGGTCTTATGTAAATTCTGCCCTCTACATTCAATGAAGTATAAATTTTTAGCTTAAAACTTGTGCCTATGATAGTTAGCCGATAACTTATATTCGCACTATACTTAAAAATTGTCCTAACTATGGGAAGAAGCATGAAAATTACTTAGAAAATTTTATTTTTGCCAATTATTCTCACATTGTCTGTTAAATGCTGAATTTTTGCTTGAGTTCTAAGTTTAACATTGCCTGCCTTACTTAATAAAAACTCCTTGATTGGATACGGGTTTGCCGCCATGGCAGCACATGGCAGCAGCATAAAGATGGTGAAAACCCTAGAGGTGCCCGAAACAGACTCTAGGTAGGATATTTAATACCCTAGAGGTGCCCGAAACGGGCTCTAGAAAGGATCATGAGCAAGGACACCCTGTTGCTATCAAAGTCCATGTATCTAAACCAAGTGACGGACAAATTAGCGAGAGTGAATGAAAGCCTTCTCGGGATGACTCTATTCGAAGGGTTCAGAGTTTTGTAGAGTGCACCTATCTTAGCTTCAGACCCGGAGAATAGTTGTGATAAGCTAAAGCCCTTAAAGTCATGATCAGAAGAAAAAGATAGAAGTGCCTAACTGTGCTGCCAAGGCAGCAACTCGTATCCTCTCTAATAATTTGATTATTTTAGCCACTCTTTATTAGCTTAGCCATCTCAGCAAGTTTATCATTGACACGGACCTGTACACACTGCACTGGCATTAAGAAAATTAAAATCTAAGTTATTTCATGTCATTCTTCATCACTAACATAAAATATGTGTCATGTCCTTGAGGTAACAAATCAAGTTAAAGGCTAAAGTTTCTATTAATTTTGTGCAAGGGTATGATTTACTAGCTAGGTTGCATTGCTTGAGGACAAGCAATAGTTCGATTTTGGGGGTGTAGAGTGTCTACGAATTCTATATTTTGTACATATTCCTGCCCTTATTATTGCTATTCTTAAGCTCATTTACGCATATTCATGTGCATTGCATGCATGATAACAGAATTTTCTCTTTTACCATGCTTTTATTGAATATTTTACGTTTGGTAAAGAAAAGATATTGTTTTAGTTTAGTTTTTATTTATATGTGTTGTAACAAGGAGAGGAAAGGAGAAGACAAGGAAAGCTGGAACAATAGGAGCTGTACTAAAGCAGTTCCAAGATGCCACCAAGGACGCTGCCGAAGCAGCATTACCGCCCAGTGCCGCATAGGCAGCAGTTACTCTAACTTAGCCAAGATGGGTCACGATTGAAAGAGGGCAATTCCCTGAACCCAATAAGCTCAGTCTTGCAATTTTTTGAAGCCTGTAGCGGCCGATAGAGCTGAGCCAAGATTGATAAGTAAAAGTACTTATCCTTACTTGCGAGAGAAGGCAACGTCCAAAGAGTCCACATTTAAGTCAAAAAGGAGTCTGTATTTAATGTAAAATACTTTAAGAACTTCTACTTCAATGAGGACTCAAACTTAAGCCATGAGCCCTATATATACCCAATGTATGTAAGGATATAAGGGCATCTCATATATCGGAAGAGCATATCATACCGGATAGATGGAGGGGTAGCTAGATAGATGGGAGTTGTTGGGGGTCGCGGCCCAACTCTCCTAGGATTTAGGCGCTTGTATGTAAAGTAGTTGTGAGAAACGGTTGTAATAGCTTTGAGTTGTTTTAAATAAAATCCCAATTTTGCTTAATCTATGCACTTCATTCTTTCAATTAGTCCTAATCAGTCTGTTAAGAAAATCCATTTGTCGGGCACGAAAGGGTTAAGCACGGCCACAACATGTTGGGGCGTGACTAACTTGGTTCCCAAAAGTTCACAAGTTTCGGCGGCTAAAAGGGATCACCAGCTGAACTGACTAGCCTGTGTTCGGTTTACGCTGAGATTTCTAGGTATTACCTACATCACGCTAGCTTTCGCGCATCTTTGCCTAGAAATAGGGAGGGTCATTGTCGACTATCTCGCCGAACTTAGAATAACTGTCAGACTTGCCGCCGGGACTTATTCTCACTCCACTTGTCGAGACAGCAAAAGTTGATGCGACAATGACCCGCTGCGGCCACGTGACAAGGTCGTAGCTACCGCCCGCCATTACCCGCCGAGGCAGCAAATCATGGCAGTGCAAAACACTCTTAGGCTTTACAATGCAGTCTACACACTACTGAGCTACAATTGTCTTACCCAATCTATCGTTCAAAACTCTCCCTATCCTCCTTCTCATCTCAACTTTTATTTTGTTTGTGTTTTTATATTTCCACATTGTGAGATTTAATTATGCATTAACTAAATCTTTGTGCATAAAACCATTCATAGAAGCTGCTCCAATCTCTGTGGGAGACGATATCTTTTATACTATAACTTGACAAGAGTGTGCACTTGCGCTCATAAATAGAGAATGTAACATTTCGGATTAGGGTCTAGGAGATCCGATGTGTTTCCGAAGTCCGGAAGACCGGTGTTGGATGTTTTAAGTAAGTTCTGGGAATGAGGTATTCGTGGGTTGAGAAAAAAATAGGGAATAAATCTTTAAAAATCCTTTTTAAATATGTAAAAGGTTTTTGTAAAAACAATTTTGGAAAAAATGTTTTCCGAACCGTGACATTTTTGTTGGTGACCAAATTGTAATGTTTGTAAAATTTGTTTTAGTGACCATTTTGTAAAAGAGTCAAAACATTGAGTCTTTAAGGAGCTATATTGGCTGGGCCAAATATGTTATTATCCCCTTTCATTTTGTCTATTCAAATATTTTAAAATAGCTTTTATGGTTTAATTAAAACAATGGTTCATCAAAAATCTTATTTCACGTCAAAATCCATTTTCAAGCTTCCTCGTCTCCTCTTTTCAACAAAACAGAATTGAGCTTGATTTCCTCAAGGTAAAAGTGTTTTCTTATTAATCTTTTATTGCTAAATAGTTTTCCTACCTTGATTTCCTAAAACCCAAGTCTATTTCATTGTTTTCTTCAAGGATTTTTGCCAAACAAGGGGTAATAGCTAGCATTGGGGGTGAGCAACGTGATTCTCCTCTAATGTAAGGTTCTTTAATGAAATTACCATGTTTTGATTCTTTTAAATACCAAGGTTTTAATCTCTTGTCTTAATCTTAATGTAAATTGGCTAAAGTTGATGAAAATGAGCTTTTGGTAAGATTTTTGGGTAAGATCTCTTAATGCTGAGTTTGTTGATGTTGTTACCTTAGCTTTGATGTGATTATTATGTTGAGATGATGGGAGAACGGCAAGAATCCCGAAATGGGGTTGAGTGTGGATTTTTGAAGTATGAAAAAATGGGTTTTGGGTGGAATTTGAAGTGAATCAATAGCTGGTGTTGATCTGATGATTGAATGGTGTTTTTAGATGTTTATCTATGTGTTTTGATGTTATTTAATGTTGGGCTTTGCGGGAGACTATCCGAACTGGGTCTTTTTGTTGGTTACAGCTTGTATCAGATTTATTCGATAGGTGTTTTGGTTGAGTTGTTGAAATCTATGCTTTCCAGCAAATTTGGGTGTTGTAAATATCACTAAAACCTCTGTTTTGGGTTGGTTAGAGGCAAGGATTGAAGATCGGGATTTGTTGAACGCATTTGTGGGTGGACTAGAAAGCTAGAAAAGGGGTTTCGGCTTGTTGTGGTAATCGCTGGTGAGTGGAAATGAGTTTTATTGTTTTATCAAGGTTGAAGAGATGTTTTAAGGGTTTGGGTTGAGCCATTAGGCCAATCCAAGCTCAAGGGTAAGATTTGGTTTTGTTTCGGCTTTTCGCCTTCTTATTTTGATCATGTTTTGGATCATGTGCATATCACTAATTAAATGATGTTTCCTCTGCTGTTGTTATGCATTAAATGCATGTTGTTGTTGTCCCATATGAATTTCATGTTGTGTTTTGGATGTTGGTTGACCTCTTGTTATCCTTGAGCTTGTGATTATGGTTTTTGAGATGTGTTTTGGGGAAGTAGTTATCTCCGGTGAAAATCAATGGTTTATGATGTTGCGGTGAGTATATTGACACATGGGTTATATCGGATAGATTGATCGATCAATAGGATGCGAAGTGCACTATAATCATCAAATCCGCGCGTGAGAAATCCCTCGATTTCACAATAGGGGTTGTGCTATTGTGATGCGAGTGACAGGGGTTGTGCTATCACCAACGGGCAATGCGGGTTGTGGCATCCCATTCGAAGTGTGTTTGTGGTGAGAGTTGTTTCACCATGTGACTTGATGGGGGTTGTGCCATCAAGGTATCCGCTTATCCGAGCAACGTGTCAATGATACTGATATACTCAATCGCCTATGGTTCCATTATGAGCTTGGTAAACTCATATGGTTATGCTTATGATTGAAGCATGTGCATGGTAAAAGAGCCGATGGGCTTGGTTTGCATATTTGGTTCATGTAAAGCTTATGCATGGTTGATGCACGTTTTTTACCTATGACATGTATGGTTGCTTTGTTTAATCTTGTTTCAAGATAGCATGTTGTTTTTCATCATGGAAGCATGAAATGAACTAAATTTCTCAGAGGTCACCTTAATTGCATTTTAGGTCCTCACATTATGCTAGTTTTGCATTTTGGTCCCTGGTTGCCCTTTTTGGTTTGAATAGATGTATGTCTGTTGTTCTGTCTTTCGTTGTGTGTTCGATAACTTAAGTTTAACTTTGAGCATCTAGAAAAGATAATCAGCAATGCGTCTTGGGTTGCTAATCGGAGGGAAATCTTTGGGTCTTTCTTCGATTAGTCCCGTGTAATCCACTCGATACGGTCTGGTGGCTAGGCCGGGTCGAGGGGGTTACAGAGAACACCCAAACGCTCTACAAAGCTGTTATTCGATATTATGTGTTATAAAGGATGGAAGTGTTAATTCATTGAAAAAGATGATGAAATACTAAATTTTGATCGTGGATTGAAATTAAGTACATAAATGGAAAAATTGAAAGTTTAGGGACTAGCGTAGTCAAATTGAAAATCAAAGGCCTAATTGAATAAATTGAAACCTGGAAATTCTAGAGAATAATTGAAATAATATTGGAATAAGTTTATGGGAATAGAAACTAATGAATTAGAGGTAAAATAAATCAATTAGGTGATTCGGATGCAAAACATGCCTATAGGAACTAGTCTGGAAAATTTGTCTAATTGAGGACTTAGGTGATTTTATTTAAGGCTGATTCCAGTGTAGAATTGTAATTGAAATATGAAATGTTGCATTATAAAGAGAATTTAACTTAGTTGATATGAAACTTAGATCAATCGAACCATTCAAGTATGCTTTTAATTTCAGGGACAATTTTGAAACATTTTTTTTGCCTAACTTTATCGAATAAACTACTTTAATTGGGAAACAATTAGAATGCAAGCCATGCATAGTTGTGGAGGTAGTCATGTAAGCTTCTAACGGTATATAATAATCGAGATTTTGACTTACGGGTTGAAAGATATGAGCAAAACATTAGAGAGTATATAACTTGTCCAAATCAAGACAGTCTAGAAATTTAGTAATTGGTGTTTAAATAAATCAAGATCATTCTATTTAATTGAATGTTAACCGATGTTTTATGTATGATATGTGTTTGATTAGAGCAAAGAAGAGAAGGAATCGAAGAAAGCACTTCATTAGGCCAACAAAGGGACACACTCAAAGGCATTCAAATTCAAGAATAGCTAGGAAAAATAGTGAGTGTAATCTCCCCTAGGGTTGGTACTTAGGTTCTAACCAATTCATTATTTGATCTTGTCTTTGTCATAAAATTGGACTAATTCATATGTAATGGTAATTAGGGAAGAATAACCTAAATTAATAATTGGACTCTTTGATTGAAACCTGTGGATATGGATTGAGTAGTTTATGTTGCAATCTTGAGGGTCATGAAATTGTTATATGGTTGTTAGAATTTAGAGCTTAATTTTGAGTACATATACCCATGTATGTAATTCAATGTCTTGGATGCTAGAATTGTTGTTATGTGATCAATTAAGTTTAGATTGATGCTTGATATATCGAATGATATGATTGCCTCTTGGATCATGAATAATCATGTATTAATATGTTTTTTAAATGAAACTAAAGAATTGGAATTATTCTCTTGTTCGATTGAAACAAATTTAAGTACTTAAGATCTAACCGGTTGTGTCATCTACTTGTATTGCTTATCATTGATAATAATTGAAGTGGGCAAATTTCAAAATCTAAAATCATAAAGACCTTGGTTCTAGTGGGAGATTTAATTATGCATTAACTGAATCTTTGTGCAGGAAACCATTCATAGAATTTGCTCCAATCTCTGTGGGAGACGATATCCTTTATACTATAACTTGACAAGAGTGTGCACTTGCGCTCATAAATAGAGAACACCCAAACGCTCTACAAACATATTTTCAAGTTGTTTGGACTTTAAATAAATTTTCAAAATATTCAAACAAGTCCAAAAACATTTTTTAAATTATTATATCAAAACAAATATCCTAAGTCTCTCTCTTTTGTATTTTTCTTATTTATATTGAATAAAAAATAAAACATGAGTTTTATGTATTCTATATTTATCTTATTTATCTTTTGTAATTTTTTATTTTACTTTCGTTAAAAAGTTATTCAATCATTTAGCCTTTGCGTGACTATTTTTTTAAGGATTAATATCCTATACACTGGCGGTGGAAACTTAAAGTTTCCACAAGCGCCTTAGTTTTAGGGTTTAGAGAGTTAGTTTAGGGTATAGGGTTTAGGGGTTTAGGTGCAGGGGTTTAGAATTTAGGGATAGTTGTTTCAATTTAAGGTTTAGGGTTATAATTTAGGGTTTATAGGTTAGGGTTTAGTTTTTAGGGTAATATGGTGAGGATTTAGGTTTTAACCTATAAACCCTAAATTATAACCCTAAACCTTAAATTGAAATAACTATCCCTAAATTCTAACCCTCCACACCTAAACCCCTAAACCCTATACCCTAAACTAACTACCTATACCCTAGAATTAAGGCGCTTGTGGAAACTTTCAGTTTCCACCGCCTGTGTATAGAAAATTTATCTTTTTTTAATTATATTCACAAAATTCGGTTTCTAACATGAGTCTTATGTTAATTATATTCACAAAGTTTTTTTGTTACTTGTTAACTTATTATATTTCCAGTATGTCATAGAATTTAGTTACTATTGCGTGTTAGAAACTAAATTTCGGAATTAAAAGTCTTAGCGGGTAAACTGTTGTTTTGGTTGACATGCATGGAAAACGAGAGAAGGACTGGTTTGGGCTGGAATCATAGTTATTTGGTTGATCTTAAGAACACAAATAATGTTACTTGCAAGTATTGATAGATAGTTTCCAAACGTGGAATTTATAAATTTAAACAGCATCTAGCGGGTGGAAATCAAAACATAAAAAGTTTTACTAAGTGTCATGACCATGTGAGACAAGAAATTATTGAATACTTTCTCAAGAAAAAGCAAGAACGAGAGAAGATGTACTTGGAGCATGAATATGATCAAACAGGTGATTTTGATGAAGAAGTTGAAATGCAAGTGTTAAAATTCGACCCGAAAGAAAAAAAAAAAGTCAAAACAACAATGAATCCAACTATTAAAAGGGCAAGGTAAGTTGATCCAATGGATTCTTTTATCAAATCTTCTATACAAACAACATAAATGCAGGAGACCATTAATGAGACCTACAAGAAAGAACAAAGGGAGAAAACATGTGCTGATTTTTCCAAATTAATGTATGATGCTGCAACTCCCTTTTGATGCTCTCAACAATCCTAGCTTTAAGGTGGCAATCAATTCAAACACTAGAGTTGGAATTGGAATAAAGTCGTCAAGTGCTTATGAAGTAAAAGTTCTTTTTGTTGAATAATATGAAAAACCATAGAGAAAAATAGGGGAAAAATATGCTCTATTATGTCGGATGAATGGACCGATCGGTTTGGAAGGACCATCATTAACTTTTTAGTTAATTTTTTAAAAGGAAGCATGTTCCTCGAGTTCGTTGATGCATCAAACTATTCAAAAATTAGTGATAAGTTATTTGAACTACTATACAAAATTGTGGATGCAATAGGTGATGGCAATATTGTACAAGTTATAACATATAATGAAAACAACATTTAGCTGCAAATGCACTATTGATGGCAAAGTATCCACATTTATAATGAACTCTTTCTGCAACCCACTGTATTGATCTAATTCTTAAAGATATTAGAGCAATTCATGTTATCGATAGAGTAGTAAAGAGGGTAACTTAGGTTAATAGCTTATTTATCAACGTCGGGGTTTTCTGAATATGATGAGACAATTTACTAAACAAAAAAAAAACTTGCTAAGGCTAGCGAAGACAAAACTCGTGACCGCTTTCATCACACTTTCATCAATACAAAAGCAACAAGATAACTTAAGAAAGATATTTACATCTCAAGAATGGAGAGATAGCAAATAGGCCAAGAAAATTTGGGAGAAAAAAGTTGTTGATACTATTTTGATGCCTTCCTTTTGGAATGGTACTATATATGCATTGAAGATAAGTGGTCCTCTAATCCATGCACTAAGAAAGGTTGATAGAGAGAGAAAACCCACCATGGATGCATATACGAGGCTATGGATCGTGCCAAAGAAGCTATTACAACTTCATTTAATGGAAAAAAGTCTACGTACTTCGAAGTCTTTAAAATGATAGATAAGATATGGGAATTTCATCTATATTGTCCTTTACATGTTGCTGGCAACTTTCTAAATCCTGAATTTTTTATGATAATCCTCAACTTGAGCAATGTGAAGCAGTGGTAGATAGTTTGTATAAATATATCTTGAGATTGGTCCCTACAGTTGATAAACAAGACATGATTATGGAAGAGTTCCTTGCTTACAAGCAAGCACATGAATTATTTGGGAATCATATAGCTACTAGACATAAGAAGACTAAGGCTCCATGTAACGATAATTTAACTCTTTCATAAATAATATATTGTATATTTTTATTTATTTAAATCTGACTTTTATGTTGCAGCTGGGTGGTAGGCATATTATGGTTCTTCAACAACAATTTGCTATCAAAATTTTAAGCTTGTCCTTTAGCACATTATGATGTGACAGAAACTGTTGTAGCACTTTTGAGCATGTGAGTCATAGTCATTAACTAAATTTATGTAATTATTAATGTTTAGTTGTTTGTCTTTTGATATTATGAACTAAATAAATTCCTCTTACAGAATCATACTAAAAAGAAAAATAGGCTCACACAATCTAGGCTAAATGACTCTGTATGTCAAGTACAATCGAACATTGATTCAACGATTCAAGTTGCGTAATAAAATTGACCCAATAGCTTTGAAAGATATTGATGACAGCAATGAATGGTTGACTTGAAGAACATATAAAGATGCTCTAGATGAATTTTTATTCGAAGATGATGAAGGTTATACTTGGGGACATGTTGTGACTGTTGTTGAAGTTCATGAAGAGCGATTTAACTTGAGATCAAAAGGGAGCACACAAGGAGGAAGAGATGGTAGTTTAAGGGATTCTATAAGACAAGCATATGGAAATGAAGATGAGAAAGACGATGAAGGCTACCATTCACTTGATGAAGATGAAATGGTGGCAAATTTGGTTGAGGAAAATGATTATATTTCATGTCATATTATCATATATCTTTTCGAGAATATTTTATAACTGGTTTTGATTATTACAATGTCATATATTTTTTGGTTGAACAATAAAAAGGTAATTTAGTGAAATGGAGATCTTTTGTTGAACTTATAGTTCTTTTTTTTTCTTGTTTAGTAATACGCTTCATATGCATTTATAAATTCTCCTCGATTGGTTTATGATAAAATTGAACATAGAAGTTATGCTTAACACATAAAATGTTCTTATGAATACTCTTTAGTATTTACATTACATTAATTGTTCTTTACAAGTGAAAAAAAATTGTACATGGTTAAATTTCAAAAAGTACGCCTTGCGCCTTGGCTATTGGACCTCAGTCGCCATAGTGCGCCTTGAGCTCTTTTTAACATTGCATTTGACAGAAAATATACGTTGTCCAAATGGGATATTGTTGAATTAAAATCTGTAATTGTGGGCACATTTGTATAATATATGATATTATAAAATATGACACAAAATTAAGTGATCATTTATGTTAGGCGTGTCATAAGTATTAAAATGTCATGGAAATAAAAGTGTAGATACCATAATATGTATTTATATTTCGATGAGGGGCAGGATTATAAATACCTAATAATATAAAGAGATAATGGTACCCAAGAAATAAGTTAACTTGTTTTTCTCTCCTTCCCCGTTAGAGAATTTTAAGTCAAGAGATAATCTATCTTCTTGGAAGATCACAACCATCTTCTAGGCAATCCTCATCAAAGGATTCAAAGTTTTCAGTCTATCAATGAATTTAGATACACTTCCACATTTAGCTTATTGTTCTTGATGATTTGACGTGATAAATCATGGGTTAGATTTCATATTTAGTTATGGTTTGATTCTATCAACAACTATACAAGTTTGACTTTTACAAATTATTAGTGGGTTGAGGGTTTTCCTCTAAAAGAAAGAGAAAATTGGTTTAATCCAAGATTTTGGGATCTAAATTTCTACTACAATTGTTGTTTAAATATTATAAAAAAAAGTTGAAAATAAAGAACATATAAGACGATCAAAATGTACACATATTTCATTACACAAAGACGTTGATTCTAAAAATAAATTATGCCTTTTTCAAAATTTAAATTGTAGAACTACAAGTATAGTCATTTTGAGTCCATTAAATAATCCTCTTTGGTGTGTCAAGCGGTACATGTACACAAAGACAAATACTTTTTTTTTTCTAAATAGTCCCTTAGTATTGGTTGTGTGCTGTTGGCACTTGTCATTTCTACTGTAATATCTGGAATTGCATCGATTCATTTGCTGTTCGTTTTATAAAAAATAAAAAAAGTAAACACGAAACTGATCGAATCTTCCCTCAAATACTAGTATGCTACTCTACTTTTTCTTATAAAAAGTAACTATGTTGCAATAATACGAATATATAGGTACAAAGACGAAAAACAACAATTTAAGTAATTTTTAAAAGGATAAAGTACACAAATGGTGATTAAATTATTTCAAAAAAATATAAAAAAAGGTCACTGAACTTTAAAATTACATAATAGACATTAAACTTTTGTTTTTATTACAAAATGGTCATTGAGTCGTTAACTGTTATTAATTGGGTGACATGACAGTTATAAAAAAATTTATAACAGTAAATTTAATCATCCATATTTACACATTCAATCAATTTAGACATCAACAACGAGGGTTAAATTAGAACTAAATTAATTGAATGTATAAAAATCAAGGATTAAATGTGTTATTATTTAAATTATAGCAACTGTCACGTCATTCACTTAACCACAGTTAAGTACTTAGTGACCATTTTATAACAAAAATAAAATTTAATGCCCATTATGCAACTTTTAAAAGTCACCTTGAAGCATAGTTCCAATGATCGAAGTAAAAAGTAAACCATAGATCCATTGACCTTGTCGAACCTTTTCTTCAAATCCTTCCAAACGGCCACTGCACTAGTCGTGAAAATGATCCCAAACGATAAAACTTGGCTCACCGAGTTGAGAATCCATGAGAGCACGACTGCATTACACCGCTCACATTGAGAATACAACGTAGTCTGGTAATTTTCTTTACAACAATCGTCATTGATGAAATCAAGTTTGTTCATTGCGAGCAACGCAATTCGCATAGATCGACTTCATATGTTGTAATTCTCGAGGCCAACAAGCTGATGAGAAACCAAAGTGGCGCCAAGTGAATCCGACAGATGTAAGAAAAAAGGATGGTTGTTATCAATCGTTTATATGAATAATCAGAAACGAAAAAACAAAAAAGAAAAGGAACTGGGGAAAAACGACGATAGGAATTTTGACTATTAGGAGGTCAACAACAAATGAAAACAGACTCAGCCCAAAAAATGAACGGGTCGTGGCTCACGATACCATGTTAAAATCAAGAGAGTAAAAATTTTCATTTGTTTTCATTAATTGATTAATTAATAATACAAGGTGGTAAACATATACAACTACTGAAGGTAAAAAAACTAACTAACCAACTAGTAGTTACAAGCTAACTACCCAACTATACAAAAAACTAATAAACTTCTAACAAATCTTCCCTCAAATACTAGTATGCTATTCTACTTTAAAAAAAGGTGGAGGATGGGAGTGATGGATGAGGATGCATTTGCTGGTGTCCTACCGGTAGCAACTATGTTGCAATGACATATGGGTATAGAGACGAAAAATGACAATTTAAATAATTTTTAAGAGAGTAAAGTACACAAATAGTTATTAAACTATTTTAAATGGTGACTAAACTTTAAAAAATTATATAGTAGACATTATATTTAATTTTTTATTACAAAATAGTCATTGAATTATGAATGATAGTTACAAAAAATTTATAACACTAAGTTTATACATCCATATTTACGCATTTAATTAATTTAAACATTTACTAGAATTAAATTGATTGTATAAAGATCAATGATTAAATGTGTTATTACTAGAATTATAGAAATTTTCACGTGATTCACTTAACCACAATTAAATACTTGATGACCATTTTATAACAAAAGCAACAATTTAATGCAACTTTTAAAAGTTTGATAATCATGAATCACCCTTTTTAAAATCATAAGGAACATGGTACCGCATTAGATTGAAATACCCATGCTCTAGGAAGAAAAGGGTGTTGTCATGGTTGTTGCTGGAATCATCTGACCAAGAACTAAATTATGGCTAATCGTGTACATTACAAACTCATAATGGCTGCCACCATTAACATTGATCCAGAAAAATAAAAATAAAACAAAAGACGAATTAACAAAACATAAACTGGAGTTGATTGGCAAATAATAGCTAAATGTTCAAAGCCACTAGAGTGGCAGAGCATATTATGTTCAACAAAAGCACATTGAAACTAAATATACGAGTTATGAGAAATTGTCCAATACAAGACTTCCCCATCACATTAAACCCAACTAGCATCAACCTAATCTTGGCCTAAAAAGCGAACAATACATGCCTACAAACAAACAAACAAACTATAGTTTCTTGTTTCCATGAGAATTAAGCACGCTCGCCCCTGATCCTGCGAGCCAACTGGATGTCCTTGGGCATTATCGTAACACGCTTGGCGTGGATAGCGCACAAGTTGGTGTCTTCGAAAAGACCCACAAGGTATGCCTCTGCAGCTTCCTGGAGAGCCAGGACGGCATGGCTCTGGAAACGCAAATCAGTCTGCAAAGTAAAGCCAACAAAACATTATCAACAAAATGAAAATATGATCAATCCACAAGAATTTGACAAATAAACATGACCAATTTGAACCTTGAAGTCCTGGGCAATTTCACGAACAAGCCTCTGGAACGGCAATTTCCTGATAAGAAGCTCAGTGCTCTTCTGGTACTTACGAATTTCACTGAGAAGATATAATACAACAAATCAAAACACATTCATCCAAAAGAGTATTAAAAATGTAAAGAAAATATTAATGAATACCGAAGAGCAACGGTTCCAGGACGGTATCGGTGAGGCTTCTTCACTCCTCCAGTGGTGGGAGCAGATTTTCGTGCAGCCTGAAATACAGTAGAGATGGATTATAAGTTTATGAAAAGAACAGAAAAGCTAATACTGGGTAAACATAAAAGGTTATATGGAACAAACCTTGGTAGCAAGTTGTTTCCTGGGAGCCTTTCCTCCAGTTGACTTACGGGCAGTCTGCTTGGTACGAGCCATCTCTACACAGATAGAAATATTTCAGACGACAGAAGAAACTCATTCTACATTTTCTCATCAACCAAACATAAGACGGATATAACAGATCTGAGCTAATGACGAGCCCAATTGAAGGAAAAGAAGTAAAAGCCCTAATTCTTCAGCGAGTTGATTAACAAAACCCAAAGAAATGAAATCAGAATCAAAAGAGCAAATAATCGAAGTCAACCCCCTAAGCAATATCGGAACCCTATAAAATCACATAATTACAATTTCAAGGAATTTCTAACCTAACACTAAAACACCATGAAAAAGAAACAAATAACAAACAGAATAATCGAAAATTACAAAAATTTAAATAAATAAAAAAAATGAGAGGGAGAGAAAGAACGAACCTTGAGATCTGAGAAAAGAACTTTATTGTCTGATTTGATCAAAGATTAGAAGAGGGCAGCGGTTAAGAGGTATTTATAGACGGCTGGGGGATTTGTTAATTAAAGTGGATCGGAAGGATAAGATTTACTATCCGTGTGTTTGTTGGGTACGAAATCTGACGGTCAGAACGGTCACGAGTTGTGTTTTCTGAGAGGGAAAGGACGGTTTGGATTGGATTATAGGGGGAAGACACGGATCGTGATTGTTTGAGTACTTGATTCTAATTGGTGGTTGCGGAAAACGCATTTTAGGTCTAATGTTTTTGGGAAATGTTAGATTTGAAAAAATATTTCGGGAAATGTTATCATAATTGTGATTAATATGATGTTACACCAAAAGATTACCAATAAATTCTTACCTTAAATGTGAACAAACTATTAATTTTAGTGGTAAAATTATAAAAGTTTCTTATTTTTATTTCGAGTTTTTTGATTAGATTTTTACTTTTTTTATGATCTTCTTTTAATTTCGAGACACTAATTTTGTTTGCTGAAATTATGTCTGAATTTAAGTGTTTTGTTTACTATATTGTGAGCTTTCATTTTAATTTTAGATATATTTTATTTAATAAAATTAATGGATTTTAATTTTTTTTTTTAAAAGATTGTAAAGTTTTAAATCCGTTGATATTAATGTAGAATGTTAGATGGTGTACCGAAAGAGAAATGATGTTTGTTGCCCCAGAGCCCATGAGCTTGTTAACTAGGTTTCGGGCAGCACAGCCCATGGGCTTTACTAAAATTTGAATACATTTTTGTTAAACATGTGGAATTATGATATTATAAACACAAGGCTTGTTTCAAGTTAGTCATATATTCAATTTAGGATATTTAAATTTGAGTAGTTTTGTCTGTAAAATATGTATCTTATCAAAAGGTTAAAAAAATATAAACAGATATGATGTGTGCACATTTCTACTCACATCCACTATGCTTTTCATCTTGTTTATCAAGCATGAAAGAATAGGGAGTTCTTCCTTCATTATTTATTTACTTATTTATGCATTATATAATATGCTTGGATTAGCATATGTTATAATTCATTTGTATATCATATGATATTCATGCATTACATAAACCACATCTTTACCTTAATTTCAGCTCATTAGTTCATTTTAGCTTATTTTACTTAAATACATTTAAAATTATGTTATTTTATTTGTTTTTTATATAGGACATATTAAACACAGCTCGAGGGATTAATGGCTAGTTCAGTTTCAGCTCAAAAGCTTCATATGAGCTCAAAATAGCTCATTATTGATTCGAGGCCTTACAAGCTATATTTCAACTCCAAAACACTCATATGATTCAAGGGCAGCTTAAAGACACAAAAGGACCAGCTCACTTAGCTCGAAAAAGCTCCGTTTAGCTCAAAACATCACTCAACTTTAGCTAGCTAGATCAGCTAGCTAGCTCAGCTCAACTTCAGCTCAAGCTATCATTCCCAGCTCAACACCCAAGGGTCACCTACCCTTCACCAAGCAACATGGTCGGCCATCATCCATTTTGGGCGCCTAGATTATGGAGGAAAAACAAGAGTGCGCCAAAACAAAGAATTACAACTCTTCATTGGGCAGATTCATGTCAGTTCACTTGTTCTTCATTTTTGAGTAGGATCCAAACATAATTGGATTGTGGAGTCTTCACAGAACTTATTCTCCCACCTCTTATCTTTTCAACTCATGTTGAATCACATCAATCCGATATTGGGAGCTCAAGTTATGGCCAGATTATTGACGGTTGTGCAGACTTAAATGTTCATACAGAAAAATTACGACTTTTTGAATAGTTTTGGAGGGAGACACCATTCAATTGAATGGTTACCTGAATAGTTAAGGGCCATTTCGGCCAAACCCCTTGTAATCTGTTGAGTTTTAAGGAGCTCGATTCCTTCAACCGATCTTACTCACCGAGTGGTGGAGATGTGAAATTTTGGGTGGATGTGGTGTGGAAGCTAAAAAAAGATGACATAATGATTTTAGAGTGGTTCAACCTTCTAACCAAGGTCTACATCCACTACCTTAGCTTCCCACTAAGGATTTCCAATCAATCCACTATTGACTCGTTCCCTTTTCTAGGCTTAGGAGGAAACCCTTATACACCGATCAAGCTTTCTACCCAAAGCCTTGATCAAACCCTATTTACAAGAGAAAAGAAATATGCAAACTTAAATCACTCTAATAGGTATTTGTTTGCTCAATAATGCACTCACACAAAACCTAAAACACTTGAGCAAATTTGACAATTTTGGCTTATTAGTGTTTGTCTATACAAGAAATGACAATTTAAGTACAAAGACATTTTTTGATCATTTGTCGATTGACAATTGAAGCATTTACCATATCTTGATGCTTGGAGGTCTCTTTTATACTTCTTAATGAGTTTGTAGCTGTTACTAGCTGTTGGGGTTGAATTGGAGTCGTTGAGGACTTTATTTCCCACCATAAATGCAGTTCTGCTGCTACCCGTATCGAAACTCTCGAACCCGTTTCGATACGTTCTTCAAGTAGAAAGAGTCGTTGCAGTCTGATGAGCATCCGTATCAAAACACCATGGGCCGTACCGAAACGCTAAGCACCGTATCGAAACGCTCTGTATTTAAATGTTAGTTGGAAAATAGTCGTTGGGGTTTATGACTGTTTTGGTCGATGCCACGCAGGCGTATCGAAATGGTATACCACGTATCAAAACGCTGGGCAAAAATCTCATCCAGAAAAGACTCATTTCGATACCCGTATCGAAATGTTTTGACACTGGAAGACACCGTATCGAAACGCCAAAAGGTGTTTCGATACATCTGGATGGTTTTGTTAAGTTTGGCTTTGAAAACATGTAAAAACCTTTAAAAACACCCCTTAAACATAGTTTCAAGTTATTTGGACTTTTGAGATAGTTTTGAATTCTTTTTAAATTAGTCCAAAACATTTTTCAATTATTATATCAAAACATTAGTTCTACAATTTCCCCCTTTTTGATATAATAAAACTAACTTGAAAAATTGTTTGGGATTCTCCCACTTTAATTTTAAAAATTATGAATAAGAGATTAAAGATATGAAATCAAATAAAGCTCCCTCTTATTCATTTGAAAATCCAATTTTTCAAATCACATTTCTCCCCCTTTTTGTTCTATCAAAAAGAATTCAAAAGACTTTAAGTTCAAAATAACAATAGAGGTAAAAACAATTGACAAAATTAAGAATTTTGGTTTTAAAATGGCTCCCTTTTACTCAAAGCATCATTAAAAATGTTAGTTAGACATATATGATCATCTAGTTGACATAAATAAAAATAAATCAAATAAAAACAAAAGCAACTAGATTTTACCACACTTGAACTCAAGGGAGGATGTGAAGTCTTCCTTCTTCAAGTGTTTTTTCTTAGTGTGCATGGAGCTCCCCCTCATTAATTGGACTTGTTGATCACTCTCCATCACACCTAGCAAAAGACAATCAAGTGATTTTTTGTATCCAAATTGCTTTGGATCCATAGACATTAGTAGCACAAACTTTAGTCCCCTTAGGAATTCATTTTTCAATTCCATCCTTTTTAATGGAAGTACTAAATCCTTTTGGGACTCAAATACTTCTAACACATTTTCCTTTAACAAATCTAGGGGCACTAGATTGTCTTACATAAAAATTTGATTTTCCTAAATCATTTTTTTGAAGTTCATTGGAAATCAAATCTTTTTCTTTTTGAACTTTAAGAAGCAAATTTTGTAAATCAAAACATTTTTGTTCAAAATCTTTCAATTTTGCTTCAAGTTTAAGATTTGTTTTAGAAAGCAAATCATTCTCAATTTTTATTTTTGAAATCAACTTTTTGTTTTGCGAAAATGATACCTTGAATTCCAAAAGCAAATCATCATAAGCTTATTGTAACTCATCAAATATATATGAATTTGAAATAGATGAGTTAGAAGTTACCTCCCACTCATTGAGAGCCATCAAGCATAGGTGGGCTACTTCATCATCGGTGGAGTCTCCATCACTCCATGTGGCCATATATGCTTGCTTTAAAGATGATCCCCTCTTGTTGGACTTGTAGAAATTTTTCATCTTCTTCCTCGATTCATGCTTGGAATTTTCCATTTCGCTCTTCATGAACCGGGCAAATTTGTTGAAGAGATAGGCCATCTCTTCATCTTCACTTTCCTCCTCACTAGAATCTACATGATGACAAGTGGAGGATTTGAGAGCAATGGCATTTGTGTTGATGTCAAGCCCTTTGATCTTCTTCTCTCCCATAGCTCTAATTTCTTCCCTCTTCTTCTCATATTCTTTGTTTTTTTTATGATTTGATGAGTAAGGAGTGACCCCATGAGTTTATCAAGCTTCAAGGTCTTCAAGTTCTTGGCTTCGATGATGGTGGTCCTCTTTGAGTCCCAAGACTCGAGAAGTGAGTAGATGAGCTTTCGGACAAGCTTTTCGTCCGGGATAGCTTCTCCATAGCCTTTGAGACCGTTGGTGATAGTGGAGAATCTATCAAACATCTTCTCGATGTTCTCTTCCGGATCCATCTTGAAGTTCTCATACTCTAAGGTGAGGAGCCCAATCTTGGTCTTCTTAACTTCATCGGTTCCCTCGTATGTGACTTCAAGCTTGTCCCATACCTCTTTGGCACTCTCACAAGAAGACATCTTTTCATAAATGGTTGGGCCAAGTGCACAAAAGAGAATGTGCAAGGCTTTGCAATTTAGCTCCATCTTCTTGTGATCGTTGGCACTCCACTTCGCTTTGCCTCGTTGAGGCACGAACGGACCATCTTCAACTATGTCTCATAGTTTGTAGTCTCTTGACTTTATGAAAAACTTCACCTTGGTCTTCCAATGGGCATAGTAAGTTCCGTCGAAGAAAGGCGGTTTGTCGATGGATTGCGTCATTTGAGCCGGTAGGTGAAATGATGATCGAGCTTGCCGGATCTTCTCAATAGGATGTTAATCCTCTTCGATTGAGCCAAGCTCTGATACCAATTGTTGAGTTTTAAGAAGCTCGATTCCTTCAACCGATCTTGCTCACCGAGTGGTGGAGAGGTAGAATTTTGGGTGGATGTGGTGTGGAAGCTAAAAGAAAGATGACACAATGATTTTAGAGTGGTTCAACCTTCTAACCAAGGTCTACATCCACTACCTTAGCTTCCCACTAAGGATTTCCAATCAATCCACTATTGATTCGTCCCCTTTTCTAGGCTTAGGAGGAAACCCTTATACACCAATCAAGCTTTCTACTCAAAGCCTTGATCAAACCCTCTTTACAAGAGAAAAGAAATATGCAAACTGAAATCCCTCTAATAGGTATTTATTTGCTCAGTAATGCACTCACTCAAAACCTAAAACACTTGAGCAAATTTGACAATTTTGGCTCACTAGTGTTTGTATATACAAGAAATGACAATTTAAGTACAAAGACACTTTTTGATCATTTGTTGATTGACAATTGAAGCATTTACCATATCTTGATGCTTGGAGGTCCCTTTTATACTCCTTAATGAGTTTGTAGCTGTTACTAGCTGTTGGGGTTGAATTGGAGTCGTTGAGGACTTTATTTCCCACCATAAATGCAGTTCTGCTACTACTCGTATCGAAACGCTTGAACCCGTTTCGATACGCTCTTCAAGTAGAAAGAGTCGTTGCAGTCTGATGAGCATCCGTATCGAAACGCCATGGGCCGTATCGAAACGCCCGTGTAGAAACGCTAAGCACCGTATCAAAACGCTCTGCATTTAAATGTTAGTTGGAAAATAGTCGTTGGGTTTATGACCGTTGTGGTCGATGCCACGTAGGCGTATCGAAACGATATACCCCGTATCGAAATGCTGGGAAAAATCTCATCTAGAAAAGACTCGTATCGATACTCGTATCGAAACGTTTTGACATTGAAAGACATCGTATCGAAACGCCAAAAGGTGTTTCGATACACCTGAATGGTTTTGTTAAGTTTGGCTTTGAAAACATGTAAAAACCTTTAAAAACACCCCTTAAATATAATTTCAAGTTATTTTGACTTTTGAGATAGTTTTGAATTCTTTTTAAATCAGTCCAAAACATTTTTCAATTATTATATCAAAACATTAGTTCTACATAATCCTATAAATATGAGTCATGTCTTCATTTTTAAAACAACACTTTGATCAATACAATTTATATTTGTGAGTTTATCTCTCATTCTTGTTCTTTTAAGAACTTCTTTGATCTATCAAATCATTTTATTCATTTGTGGCGTCTCCTATTCCATCTTGATACTTTAGATTGTCGAATATTTATTATTCTTCGGTCTAAGTCATTTTACCACTCTCAAAGTTACTCTTAAAAATTAGATTTATACTTTTTAGTATAAGTTCTTCTTTTGTATCTTTGAATACTATCTTTTTCTCATTTTCATTATCCTATTCACCTCATTCCTTCATCCCATTTATTACCATCCTTCCGCAATCTATTCATCCTTCCCATTTTATTACGTTCCTACAAGAAGACGTTCGTGATAACAAGGTTTACTTGCACTCTAACGTCTTGGCAATTAAAGTTTCTCTCAACAATGCCTATTGGAGAGTTGAAACGTATCAATATATTAATTATAATCACGTTAAAACTATTAAAAAATTACTCATATCAAATATAATTAAAAATAAATTATTTCTAGTTTTTTTCATTAGTTAACATAATGATTTTATAATAAAACATAGCCCGCCTTACAACTTTCCTCTAATTAAACTTTACAAGTTAACAAAAGTTTTTATTATTTTTATTTTATATAACATTTGATTATATAATTTAAATTATTTAATATAAATATAATACACGTAAAAATTCTAATTACTTTAAAATATATTAAATACTTAATAATGGTGTAAATAGAAAATTCGAATCAAATAATAAAATTGAAGAGAAATCAAATATTTGTTTTTACCGGACTTTGAAAGTTACAATATCTTGAACCAACAAGTGTTGGGTGCATTAGTAAGGCACATTACATTCCCAAGGAGATGGCGTAAGTTCGAATTTTGGAAACGACATTATTGAAAGGGTTTAAGACTAACATGCATATTACTAAAAAGAAAATTACAATATCTTAAAGTTTCTTGAATATTAATAAATCATTTTTATTCCTTCAAATAATATTCAATTCAAGGGTCATCTACATTTGATTTTATAAGAATATTTATCCGCTTTAAGGTGGTCCAAATTTGATCTTAAAAATAAGTTTAGAGAGTCACTTTGTCGAAATATATTCATTTTTATTTCTTCAAAGAATCTTCAATTTAAGGGACTTGATGTTGAAGAAGGAGCTCAATTGTGTTGAGTAATATGAAGTTTTGTCTAAAGTTGTTGAGTTTTGTTCTTGGTTTGATGAGTATACTTTAAGAATATTTTAGAGTTGATCTCGGAAATATGTTTTGCCTCTTCTTAATCGGTTGAACAAAATCGAAGGCTAATACTCTTTATAATATCTTGGAGATACTAGTTACATTTTGAGGGGGGGGGGATGAAGACTGAATTCATTATGTTGTTAAACTTTTTAGGTGTGTTTTGATTAAACAATTTAGAGTTATGTTTGGTAATATATATATTTGGATTAATAACTTAAGTTCGCACTTAGGAATATCACTTTTTTTTTTGTAGTAAGGAACATTTTAAATTAATGCTTAGAAGCATCATTGTGTTGGTAATGCTTCAAGAAATTACCAAAGCCAAAGCTATATCCCATATTGGTTGGGAAAATAGATAGGGAAGGGTATTTATACTCATGCTTCTTCCCTCCCTTGTTGAGTGGGAAAGAACAAGGGAAGTCCTCGCGCGTTGTCGTCTGGCAGGTTCGGGTAACAAGTGTTGAACGTACGCGTTAAAACACTATTGTTTTTACATTTTCTATTTTCCTAAAACATTTTCAATGAAAACATCTTTTCAAATTTTCAGTTATTTTTATTTTCATTTTTTAAAAATAATTTTCTATTTTTACAACAAAACAGGTTTTCTTCACCATTTTTTCTTTTTAAGAAAAATAAAAATATAAAACAGATTTCATTCTCTCAAACCAAACGCACCCTTAATTTCTCTTGATGCAAGCACTATGACAACTTTACTGACTCTCAGTGTGGTCTTATATCATATGAACCTCATTCAAGATACTATCGGCACTCTTTTAAGAGCACAAAATATAATATCTCATACCAAACTCAAACATAAAATTAAATAGCGTAACTACAGTATCTGTTATTATGGGTTTCAACTATCTGATAGACAATACTTTACAAAATTTTAAAAAAACAAATGATCTCTAATAAAAATGTGAATTTTTTGAACCGACAGTCTAACATTCTTCCCTAAATTTACTAAGAAATTTACTTGTTTCGACTTAGTTTTATAATAATAATAACAACAACAACTAAATTACACAACTATGATACTAGAGGTGGTAAACGGGTCATTCACTTCGGGTCATTTTAGGTCTGACTACATTCATTTTAAGTTTAATTCAGGTTGGTACGTGTCTAGTTAGGGTTTATGGGAATTTTGGTTCGGGTATCGGATTTGGACGTCGGGTCAGTTGACTTTCGGTTGGTTATTTTCGGGTTCACTCAATTTAGGTCCATTCGGTTCGATTGAAAATTATTTCAGTTCATTTCGATTAACTGAAGTTCGAGTCGAATTCAGTTTGAATCGAATTTAAGTTGATTTCGAGTCTCGAGTTAACTTTGTCAGGTGTATTAATGATACCATATATTTTAGAAAACTGTTAGTATATACTTCGACCCAAGGTCCTAACTCCTAAACCCGTGTATAGTTGAAGTGGCCCGTCTGGCTCAAAGGCCTGACTTGCATAAGAAGGGCTGTTGGACAATATGATTTTATTTTGAGACCCAATTTCTTTTTTATATTTTTGGAAGGTGAGACCCAATTTCAAATTAAATATTTATAGGTATTTTTATTTATTTTAATTTTAAAACATATAAATATTAACATAAATTAGTTTTGAAGTATATAAAAATAAATCATCGAGATAGAGTAAACTAAATTTAGATGAGTTATTATTCTATGTACTAGCAGTAAAAAAATATTTCCAACACGTTTAATTTTACTCTAAAATCTAAATCTTTAACCCTAAAAATTAAATCATGAAAACTCAACCCTAAGTTCTAACTATAAATATTATGTTCTAAACCCCATAACTTAAATCCTACAGTAAATCCTAAACTTTAAATTAAAAATATATATATTTTTAAAATTCACCTACATTGCATGAAAAATATTTTCCCAATTTAGATTTAAACTTAAAAAGGAATTAGAACCTAACAACTATCGCACCCAAACCATGGAAAGATTCACTGTAGCCTTACATAAAACAGTATATTTAGTCCAAATTGTGGATTTAGTTTGTGTATTATAATTTATTCAAATTTAGTTCTTAAAGTTTTTGAAAATTTAATCATGATCCAAATAAAATAATGATCATAGGACTAAATTGAGGGGCTTAAAATGACCGAACTTTTTTAATAAAAATTTAGCCCCTCAAAAAATAACAATTACTTTAATTAAGATAAAAAAATAAAAACTTTGATATAATAATCAATAGAGATAGTAATATTAGAAAAAGAAAAAGGAGCAGAGGTAGCAAAACATGGTAAAGGAGAGGTTGGCTTGGCTTGGCTTGGCTTGGGACACAGCTGAAGCGGGGTAGGTGGGGGAAGGAGTGGGTAATGTTAAATACTGGAATTGATGAACCCCAAAACACAAACAGGGTGCACAGAATTGTAGGATAAGGCTGTTAAAAAAAGGCATTAAGATGCTTCTAGGGATCTGTGCCTCCTTTTCTATTTATGTATTAACATAAATAAATAAATTCCAATCAAGATCAAGCTGATATAATGAGATGAGGTGTTAAATTTCTTAAGTAAATTAAATATAAAAATTGAATTGTGAGAACTTCCTCTATAAAATTCGATTTGAAATAGTCGACCATCGAACATATTTGAAAGAAAGAGAAGAGTAGAGTTTAGGTGTGGTGTGGTGCATCTTTAAAAAACTAGCCACTCGAGAGAGTGGATAAAAATGTGATTGACGCCGCATAAGACAACCAACTCCTCCACATCCATCCATACATATGTCTAATGTATGGGCCATCATTTTTATTTCTTTCCTCAAAAATAATTATTCAAGTTTTAAATCTTTGTGAACTCTCAAATTTAACGTGGCTGAATAAGAACACCAATTTGAATTATAGATTTAAATAATTGTGATTTTTATTGTACTTTACAGTGTTTTAACAAATAGTATTACTCTAAATTATAATTAAAAATATATGGAGTATCTTTCATTAAGAAAAACAAATAAATTTCTATTCAAAAAAGAAACAAAAAATTCAAATATTTTACAGATATAAACACTATTGCTAAGCATGTGTTTGGAGGATGAAGAGAAGGGGAAAAAACCGAGTTTCCTAATCCATAAGAAACAAGAAAAAGAAGAAGAAAACTGTGGGGTGGATCCAAAGGCCATTTTTTAATTATTTAATTAAATAAATATAAAATGTAGTGATTGTGATGTTTTATGTTTGATGTGACATAAGACGTGTGGCACATTGTGGAAGGTGGGGACTATTTCTCACCAACCATGTGAATATGTGATAGCTTATTGTCTCATCTTTTACCACTTGAATTTTATAATCCAATAAATCCAGAATATAAACTTATATAAATATTACTCATTTGAGTTTCTAATATTTTACTTGTTAAAAAAGAGTTTATAATATTTTAAAATGAATTATTATTTTATATTGGCCGGTAAAATTTTTTTGTTTCTAAAAAATTTTAATTTTAGAGTTTGGAGTTTATAATTTATGGGTTTTAGTGTAAGAGTTTAGGGTTCACAGTTAGAATTTAAGGGTCAGGATAATATGATAGAGATTTAGGTTTTAAGCTATAAACCCTAAATTCTATTAATAACCCATAAATTCAAAATTATCGTACTTAAACCAATAAACCCTAAAACTAAGACGTTTGTGTAAACAAAGTTTCCACAAACGCTTGTCCATGGAATAACCTTTTAAAATGTGTGCATCGTTCTTATTCAACACAAATCACAAAATAAAAACACATAAAATTGGTAAATTATAAAAAAATTAAAACTTTTTCCAAAATGAAAATTGTGAGATCTTAAACAAATAAATTATTAAACCCAAAGTAGAATATTTTTCTTTAAAAGAGTTTTAAATTTTATATAATTTTAAATTTATGTGCTCTAAATTAGAATTTAATCGTATTACTTTTTTAATATAATCATTTACATCTAATTTATTGGCCGACTAATTTAGATAAAAAATTGCATATGTTCATTATAAAGACGACCACCTTAACTCAATTGACAAGATTTTAATTTGATCGGTATTTAATATAACTTGAACAAATTTATTCATCATGAATACTAGTACACTCAATTTAATTTTAAAAAATTTAAATTGAATTAAGATGATAAAATATCTCCACTAAATTAAAAAAAAATCCATTAAATTTACTCATCTCTTGTGTTCTGATGACAAAGGTAGATGTTCATCATCCTTTGGGACCCGAGTTCGAGCACCAGTAATGCACGCTATTTGAAAAACTAAGAAAGTTAAACAGATACTACCCTGTATTGCACCTGTATTGCACCAGCATATTAAAAAAAAAATCCATTCGATTTGTTTGAATACGCAACCTTAAATGGGTCCATTGTGTCCGGGCTCCTTGGGGTTAGGGCCCACAAAACAGTCTAATTTTCTTTTATAGGCCCCACCTAAAAGACACCCTTTCTGAATAATCCATGTATTCCCGTTGTCAGCCATGGGCCTAGCCCAAGACCCCATTGCATTTACATTTATAGCCATCTCTTCCTCTCTCTTAACTTTTTTTTTCACACTTTGTTTCTGCTCTTTATTTTCTATAATTTCATCTTTTTGAATATATGCATTATTATTCATAAAATTTTCTTGAGAAAGTATGTCTAGATATATTTGTAGTCAGGCAATTTTATCCGATACAAGAATTTTTTTATACATAGATTCTATTCGTTAATCATTATTTTTAATTTAAAAAGTTTCATGCACACATAATAATTTGTTATAAGTCAACTCCAAAGAAAGTAATGAGGGTTTTTTTCGGTTCTTTAGGGCCTTGTCCTTAATAATTTAAATCGATTCGTATCCTGCATTTGACTCTAATAATTTAACATTATTTTAAGGTTATGTCATCCTAAGATGTTGCTAAATGAAATGGAAGTGGTGAGTCTCTCGATAGTAATTTTCAGCATACACAAGGCATTGAATTCGAAATCTGCTTAAGAGATATCAATATGCTTACCACTTGGACCAATTCTCGTTAGTCAAGTAACAAGTTATTGTTATTATATATATATATATATATATAATGGATATAATTAATTATATCAATCAAACGCAAGTAATTGAGAAAATGGAATCATCACGAATTTAGGGTACCCATAAGTGGGGAATTTATGTGTCATTATCTGATGAAGACATCATATATATGTTTCAATGTTTGAAAGACCTTATCCATTCCTTTATTAAGATCAAATAATAGCCATTGCTGAACTTTTCAAGTATCTTTCAACACCATACCATACCATATATATCAGTATTATTTTTCACATAAACTTCACCCACTTTGGATACACACAAATATTTACATAAATGATCAGCTTTTTGACATAAAATCCTATCCATATTTCTTGTTGAGCCAAATTTAAATAGTCATAAAATCCCTTCCTACCCTAAATACTTCATATTCAGCAATTGATAGATGAAACATCAAACTCGCTATATATACATAATGATTTTGTCAAAATAGTACATAAGGTTGAGTAGGGTAAGTAAATTGACTTCAAATTTGTTTTATTCTCATATTTTTAAAAACAATAGTTTTATTAAATTCTTGAGTTTGTGATGTTTTACAACATGTTAATTAAGAAAAATAATACTTATATTGCGTTTAATAAGAATATTATCAAAGATTCAATAATTAATCAAGTGATCAAGAAAAATAATGTTCATTTTGTATAAATTTAAATTTAGACATTTGCGTTAAAAATATAACATCTCTTTCCTTTATAAAAAAAAGTATATTATCGATGAAGAGGTTGATCTCTTGAAAATTTGATGTTTTAATTTTGAGTTCAATCATGTATAAATACTGTATGCGAATTTTCAACTTGAAACTTTTATTCTATTTAAGTTCTACCATATTTAGGTTATATCCGGATATATTTTAGTTATTTGTCTAATTGAACTTTGAAATAATTAATTCCTTGTAACAACTATTCAAATATATTTTATTTTATTTAAAATTATAATGGTAACCTTAAAAATTATAATTACGGTTGGACTTATTATATTAATTGTATCCATATACCGTGCATTTGTAGTAGTCGTAGGTTTTTTAAAATAAGACCCATACTATTAAAAAATAGTGATACTATTCAAAGAAAAAAATAAGACCCATAAACCTTTTTTTGTCTCTGCCAATTGCATATATTTGTGATGGCATTTATATATTATCAATATTTCGATACCCACCATTCCCAACTTTATAAATTAATAAAGAAAATAGATAAAATGGGCACCGCTTTTATTATTCTAATATAAGATTCCATTAATGCGTGTCTATAAAAATATTTGAATTTTAGCAATTTATTTGTATGAACATTATAACAATTTTAGTCCTCAATTACTATCTGGAGTTTTGGTGTAGCAATATTAAACACAAAGGCTCTCAATTAATGAGTACGTGTTTTTTATCATACAAATGGTTAGGGTTATAAACAAACTTAACGTATAAAGAACCATGTGAACTGTTCGGTGGTGTTCATTTATTTATTAAACGAACGAATATAGACAATATTTTTTGTTTGTTTAATTAAATGAACGAACATGAACAAATGGTTCGTTCGTTCATTTACAGTCATGAACATTCAGTAATCTGTTCGCTTATGTTTGTTTATATTCGTTCTTTTATGTCTATTTATATTTATTATTTCTCATAATGAAAGTATTATATTTAAAAATTAAAAACATATATTAAAAATATAAAAGAAAAGAAAAAAAACTAAACCACACTCAACGCACATGACTTCCTACTTCTTAAAAAAATTTAAACAATACTCAACGTTCGTTTGCGTTCGTTTATCATTTTAATGAACGAACATAAATGAACACGGACAAGCTACATTCCTTAACGAACGAACACTAACAAAAATGATATATGTTTAGTTGTTCGTTTGTTCAGTTAAAATTAAACGAACGAATTTGTACATACTCATTCTTATTCATTCAGTTCATTTACAGACCTACAAATTATAATGCTTGAATATTTTATGATTCTTATAATCCCTAAATTGAAGAAAAATGTATTTAAATACGTTCAAATCTGCAACTTTTTTAAATGTTGTGACAGTAACTTTGTTTACCGAATTTATGCTCAATCGACAATTAAAGAATGTGTTATATTTTGATACACAAGCTGTGTAAAGAAAATTTATACAATTCTTCGTGTTTAAGCTATAAAATCTAAAACCTAAATCCCTAGTCCTAACACCTAAATTTTAAACTCTAAAATCTAACCCTAAACCTTAAATTCTACATCATACAACCTAAACCCCTAAATCCTAAACTACAACATAAATCTCTAAACACTAAAATTGAAAGTTTACACAAGCTTGTGTATCATCACATATCCTACTTCTAATCTCATCCATCTATTTCACTCATCCAATGGTCATGGATTAGTGTAAAACTACTTGAGTTTTAAACAATGTAACTAGAAAGTTATATATATATATATATATATATATATATATATATATATATATATATATATATATATATATATATATATATAGAGAGAGAGAGAGAGAGAGAGAGAGAGAGAATCTAGTTACATGGTGTGAAACTCATTTAGTTTTACACTAATCCATGGCCATTGGATGAGAGAGAGAGAGAGAGAGAGAGAGAGAGAATCTAGTTACATGGTGTAAAACTCATTTAGTTTTACACTAATCCATGGCCATTGGATGAGTGAAATGGATGGATGAGATTAACAGTAAAAAATGTGAAGTTATCACTTAGGAAAAAAAGATAAAGAAATAATCTTACCAATTTATTTCCGTCATCCAACTGTCCAAAAATAGTGTAAAACTTATTGAGTTTTACACAATGAAAGTGGATCTTAACCCATCTCTCTCTATATATATGATCCTCTTACACTATATAAAACTTGAAAGTTTTACATTTTTTTGGATCGTTGGATGAAGGTAAATGAATGAATAAGATTAACAATAGAAAATATGAAGATTATCACTTGGAAAATAAATAAGAAAATCATCTTAGCCATTTATTACCCATTAATGATAGATATAAGATCCAATTACACTATGTAAAACTCAACAAGTTTTACACTATTCCATAGCCATTGGATGAGTGAAATGGATGGATTAGATCAGAAGTAGGATATGTGAAGATTATCACTTAGGAAAAAAAAGTAAGGAGTTAATCTCATCCATCCATTTCACTCATCCAATGACCATGAATTAGTGTAAAACTAGTTTAGTTTTACATAGTATAACTGGACCCTAACCCTATGTGGGATGAGATCCAATTACACTATGTAAAACTCAATAAGTTTTACACTAATCCATAGCCATTGATTGAGTGAAATGGATGGGTGAGATCAGAAGTAGGGTATGTCAAGATTATCACTTGGGAAAAAAAGTAAAGAGATAAACTCATCCATCCATTTCACCTATCTAATGGCCATCAATTAGTGTAAGACTAATTTAGTTTTACATAGTGTAACTGGATCCTAACCTTATATGGGATGAGATTCAGTTACACTATGCCAAGGATAAGAGATTGTGAGTTAAAGGACCAGTAAGAATGCCCACCAAGGTTCTTCACATTACTACAAGGAAGTCTCCCCATGCTGATTTGGTTCGGCTGATTTGAAGGTATTTTTGTTTAACTATATCTTTTTTGCTCGGCAAAAATACTCATTTTAGTAAGATGAAATGCCGAAATTAAATTGTGCGCCTCGTTAAAAACCTCCCTAATCCTAGTTGGAGGAAAAGAGTACGACACAAGACAGGGCAAATAGCATTACAAAGAGGGTACAAACTTCAGACAACACTATTATGCTCGCCTAGTGAACCAAAAAACACAATGGCATCACCTACAACACACCTCAATCCCATTCTAATCCTACCCTTCATGTCAATCACGTCACCACTATGCCTTAGATAATTTTGTTCGATACAAACCATCATTTGCTAGTGAGTCAGCCATACCATTGCACACTCTACTTACATGTTTGGAACGCACATTCCCTATTATTTTCACCAACGCATCGATTTCAGGTAGGATATGCCAAAAATTCCATGGCCGTTTTGAGCTATCACTAATCCAATTTATCGCGTGCAAAGAATCTGTTTCAACTTCAAAAAGTTCCAGTTCCGACCAATTAATTTCAATGAAAACCTCGAGCGCTATCTTTATGGCAGAACATTCAGCAAAATCCGATCCTCGTCCTTCTAGCGGTCCCGCAAATAATGCCTTAATAAAACCGCCATTAGTTCGCAGCACTCCCTCGCAACCTGCCTTCTCCTCTTTAAACGCTCCATCGACGTTTAACTTGATGCAACCAGACTCTGGAGGGAACCATTCACCTTTGCTTTCATTCGAGGGATGCACTACTTCACACGGCTTGTCCCACTAGGCTTCCAAGCTCGGAAAATCTCCTTCCTTCGCTGCTTTAATCCAAGACAATGCTCGCAACTTTGTTAGAAACAAAAAGTCTTTCAAGATTGTCGATTACCTCTAAACACATGATCGTTCCTCGCAAGCAACAGACTCCAAACAGAATCCTACCAAGTACAAAATGCTCTCCAAAACAGATCCGAGAACGAGTAGTTGGCAAACAAGTGATTGGAATCCTCTTGACTTTTTTCACACCAGCAACAAATACATTGTGAATCGTCTAACTTTAATCCTGGTGGGAAGCAACATCATTTATAAGCCTACCAATAAATGTTGAAGCTCGAAGAAACTTGGGGTCATTAAATGCCCAAATGAAAGTCTCTTTTGTTATGCAATCTTCCATGCTAACAAAAGATACGATTGAGATCAGCTGATAAGTAGAAGAAACTAAAGCAGCAGACATATACTCCTCAAACGTTGGAATGTAATTTTCATAGAGCCATTTGAACTCAGCATAGTAGGCTTGGCATTGAATATCATCGCTTCTACTGCGTACTCGATACGATACGATTTTCCTTTTTCAGACATCGAATCTTCCATTTCTTTATAAACATTAAAGACTGCAGTATAGCACAGTTTCATGTAGTCCGGAAGAAGGTCTATGCAGTTGATATCCCACAGTTTCCTTGATTAGCAAGATGATCCGCTAGCGAGTTAACTTCACGCTGAACATGGATAAAGTTCACATGGAGAAGTTGTCTTGAAAGGGTATCGATTTCTTCAAAAGTATCCCACCAACGCCACGACCTCAAAGACAAGTTTGCAATCCAATTTATGACTACCATCGAATCTGATTCCACGATTACATGACAATTTCCTAGCAACCCAGCTTCCTTTAAAAGTTCCAGGGCTATTTTAATAGTGATCAGTTCCACATAATCCGAGTTGATTCATTTTTCATACGATTACATGATGATTTCCAGGGTTTGAACTTTGATGTTTAGGTCGTCACATGAAGCATTCCAATTCCTCCCAAAGGCATAGTTGATCCGCTTTGACACAAGGAGCATACACATTTATACACACACAAGAAATCTTCTTCATTCCATTTTCCAGAGAGTAGGATATACCTTGGAGAAATGAAGGTATTTTCTGTAACAAAATTTTTCTTGTCCATATTGTTAAGAGACCTCCCGAGCGGCCAGAAGCTTCAAACACCTTGAATTCGAAGTTATCGTCATACCACAATTTTCTAATTTCAGATTCACTAAAAGCTCCATTCTTGGATTCTTAGATGAACACCATCACTGCATTCTGAGTTCTAATTAATTTTCTAAGAGCTGACTGTTTTGAGATTGACCTCATACCTCTGAAATTCCAGGAAAATTCTCATTGAGCTACCTTTGAATTGCGAACTCACCTTTAGATCGATGTGCTTATTTGGTCCCTTTCCTCTAGTCTAGCTATCTCATTCACTGCCTCTTGTTCATCGCCTCTAATTTCAATTCCAAGCTTTTCCCCCAGCTTTAGTGCCTTTTTTCGCCTCTTTAGTGAAGTTTTCCCATCTAGTTTGCATATCTGAGTCAGACAACGATCTGCCTTCCAATTCGGATTGTTCAGTAAACTTTCCTTTTTTCTTTAGCCTCTTTAGAGCCCTATCCCTCAATCTCTTCTCCGCTTCAGAGATGGCTTTGTCCTGCAATTCCTGGAGAGAAGCGTATTTCCTTTCCCGGACTGATTTGGAGAGAATCGGAAACTCAGGTATCTGAAATCTGCCGTTTTCTGTGATTTTTGGAGAGTCAGCGTCCGCACCGTTTCCAGAGATATTCAACAACTCAGGGGGATCCACCCCATCTCTGTTGTTTAATTTGTCCACTGTTTCAGCCCATTTAAGATTTACCTCCTCCATTATTGGATCTTGTACCATTTCGACATGACCCAACACCTTGTTGCATATTTCATTTTTCTTAAAGCCCATGAGACTCAAATCTTCCAACACCTTGTCATGGCAGGAGCTAAAAATGGCAATGGAGTCTTTTTCAATGTTTCTTCCTATAGTATCAACCCAGCTCGGCCCAATTTCTGAAAAGTGGTCACCTGTCCTCCTAGAAGGTTGTAGGATGAGATTATTACCCAAAAGGTTACCATCTAAAAAATTACCGCGTCTAGACTCTACTTTATTGTCCATTGGTTCATCATCTTTAAGTTTTGTGGGGTCTTCGTTACACGGCAGCAAACCATTACTGCAGCCCACCATATCTGCTTCACCTAGAGACCTACATTCTTCTCCTTTTCTTGAATCAACATGATCAGAGAGGGACTTCTCCAAGCCCAATACATTTATTGCTTCATCTTTATCGAGATGGCTACTCGGTTTCTCCTTCAGACCAGATAATGAGGAGGATTCCGACGAACTCTCAGCTTCCTCAGTGCAAGAATTCCGATCTACCTTCGGGCCAACACCTTGAGTCTGAGAATGAACCGCTACCTTAACAAGATTTACTTCGCTGACACGGACTGGAAACAGTTCCTTCTCGACTTCAATCTCTATTAGCTCCTCAATTTTCTTCAATTGGTTTGTTACAACAAGTAGAGACATCTTCTCACAACCTAGCTTTTTATTGTAGTTCTCACCAAGAGCGACCAACGATCCCCATAATTCAGCAATTTTCTTGAACGTATTGTAATTCCAGCAATGTAACGGTATACCAGTCGCCTCCACCCAAGTTATCCGATCCGGAGCTTTAAAACTATCCGTCCAAAAATCGACTTCCAGAAAATTTAAGAGGGACCAATGTTGTTCCTCCATGAGATGAAGAAGCTCAACATCTTTTATGTCAATAAGGAATCTACGACCACCCATGTCCTTAACATCAAGTTCATTCAGGCCCCAAGACAATAGTCTTCTTCTCACTTCTTCTAGGTTGCAGTCCGTTGCCATTGTGCCAATAAGACGTTTGCTGAGTTTCCAAAGAGATTCTTCTTCTACGCCCCCCTGAATCCTTCTAATCTGCCCCCTCTCCGAGTTGATCGCCTCTTTGGGTTTATCTTGAGTCTTTTCCTCCGTCCTGATCTTGGTTTTCTCACTGATGCCTACAGAAGGTTTCCTCCAAGGCTCGCTGGTATTGTTCTTCCTCACCGGTGAAGGTTTGTCGTTCGAATTCGATCGATCCTTTATCCAATACGAGGATCGCCCCTTGTATCTTGCATAGTTGACGGAAATCCTAGAGCCGTATAGCCTAAACCCATTAAATCTTTCAATAGCTCTGTTTGCATCTTGCTTATTTGAAAATCTGACAAAACCAAATCTTTTCCCTGACGCACTCGCCTTGCTAGGAATAAAAGAATCAACCACATCGCCGTATCTGCTGAAAGCTTGGTATAGACCGCTCCAATGAACTGTAGAGGATAGATTATTCACGAAGAGAGTGACTATTCCCCTACTCCCCGACGCCATTTTTTAGTTCTTGTACTTATTTGTTTAACTATCATGTCACCTTTTTAACGGTTGTTAACGAGTCAGTGACCAATTTGGAGCAAAACTAAAAGTTTAATAGTAATATTGAAGCAACTGAAAGTTTAGTTATCAAATTGAATAATTTATAAAAGTTCAATTATCATTTTTGTACTTTACCCAAAAAGAAAAAAATGAAAAAAATAATATAAAAATTGTTTTAGATTTTATTCTAAAAATAGATAATAACGCTTTCAATCCTTGTGATTTAAAAAAAAATTAAAATAACTAATGGTACATAGCGGTACACATGATTAGTGGTACATAACGATACATGCCGTTTATTGTAGAATACATATACATATACATATACATATGCATATACATATACATATACATATACATATGCATATACATATACATATACATATACATATACATATGGATAGGATCCGCTTACACACTTTAAGAGCTTTTAAGTTTTACATGTTTTTTGGATCGTTGGATTGGTGAAATGAATGACTAAGACTAACAGTAGGATATGTGAAGATCATCACTTAAAAAAGAGTAAGAAGTTAATTTCAATTATCCATTTTAACCATCTAATGATCCAAAAAACGTGTAAAATTCATAGTTTTACATTGTCTGTTAGTGGATCTTAACCCTATAATATATATATATATATATATATATATATATATATATATATATATATATATATATATATATATATATATTATCAAAGAAAAGCATAGAGCTTTAAAAATTGATAGCGGCTAAGCCATCATGGATGGAGAGCTTAGTGTTTCTTTATCTAACCTTTATTAATAATCAAATGATTTTACGAATTGCTATACAAAGAAAACAAAAAGTTGAGATTTCTAATGTTGGAGAAGAAATTTGACTGTGAAGTTGTTGTTCTAATGGAAAACGACACCGTAATGGTGGCATTTGATGTCATTTGTTGTCCCAGTCCGTAATGATATTCAAATGAAGGTTGAATTTTTTTTTAAAATGAAAACCATTTGGTGGAACAGTGAATCCCCCATAAGTATCATAAAAATCTTCGTCTCATTATTACTTAAGGGACAAGTTAATTTCACTTTTGACTTTTGAATAATATTTTAACCTTAAGATTGCATTAACATATCGATGGCTGAGTTATTATTAGTTTATTCTAATGTGTTTAATTTAAATGTGATTTTTTAAAATATCGATATTAAGTTCATTAGTCGATTGATCTAAATACTTACTACGGTGAGTTATTTTTAACTTAATTTGTTATTTTTAACTTAATGTGTTTAATTTGTTATATGAAGGTGATAATTAAGTTTGAGTCGATGACTCTTGGTGGTAATGCGATCACAGATTCGGTTTGCACAATAATTCGACTTGAGAATAACAATAAAACTAAGTGAATTAGGGCTAAAATATAGATTTGACGATTACTCATCACTAAGTACTAACTATAGTTTTTTTAAATAAAAAATATAGATAATTCTAGTAATACGTATATCTTTAATGTATATACTATATATATATATATTACTGGAATTTGTCACACGCACAATGTTAGTGAGATAAAATATTTTATAAAAAATATATTTATTATTATAAATATTTATCTATATAAATGTCTATCATGATAAGAACTTTATCTAGGAGATTTGATTTATTTTATCATTAGGAATATTGTCTCCATTGATTAGAGTTCAATGTTTTATGTACTTCTTATACTTAACAATAGATGATTAGATGAAGATATTGTACACAACTTCATATTAAGAATAAATACAAATCTCCTTCTTTCTCTCATTTCTTTGTTCTTCTTTATTTTATTTACAACATTTATATAAAACTATTCAACAAATAATTATAAGTGGAGTGATAACTGAGTTTAAATTCATTAACTTTTTTAATTGATTTATATTCATTAATTAACTCATAACACTAATCTAATAAAAATTATATATATAAATGATATATTTTCATGTTTGGTAAAGAATTTTTTGAGGTAAAATTAGAGGTTTGAAGCATTTTTAGAGGTTTGACCAGTCAAATCCGCTAATTTTGATGTTTGGCAAATAAAGGATAGTAATAGCGGATTGATATTTCATTTTGAAAAAGTTCCTTTTAGGAGTTTTTTGAGTTAGATGTTTGAATAAAAGACTTGTAAAGATTATTTTGTCCTTGATAATTATAAAAAAAATCTCTAAATAACATAAATTTGATTAACTAATAAAATTATAAAAAATTCATTAATAAGGAATTAATATATAAATTAATAAATAAATATAAATTTAATCATTAATAAAATTATATTCAAAATATAATTTCATAGATAAGAAACTAATATATACATCTAAATTTAATAACTATTAAAATTATATTTAAAAGATAATTTTACAAATAAAAAATTAATATGTACATCCTCATATATGTTCAGTAATGATATTAAAAATATTTTTTATAATTTAATAATAATTAATAGATACAAAATGTTAATAACTAATAAATTATTTTAAAAAATATCAAATATAATTATATCCTTATATCTCATTTTGCTTGTTCAAATAATCAAACAACTATCAGCTATCAGTTAATTTTACCAAACATTTTTATACAACCAGCTAATGTAATCCGCTAGTCAAATAAGCTAATGCTATTAGCTATCAGCTAATGTAATCCGTTATACGCTAATTGCCAAATAGGGTCATTGTTATTTTATTGTATTGTCTATTAAATAGTTTGGCCCTGTTTGATAATTAGCTGATAGCGGATTACGTTAGTTGATAGCTAATTGTATAAAAGTGTTTGGTAAAATTAGCTGATAGCTGTTTGATTATTTAAACAAGCAAAATGACATATAAGGACGTGATTATATTTGATACTTGTTTGAATAATTTATTAGTTATCAATATTTTATATTTATTAAATTTAATTATATTATGAAAAATAATTTTAATAAAACATTACTAAGTAAATTTGAAGGATCTATATACTAATTTATTATTTATATAATTATTTTTAATAAAATTTAATAAATTATTAAATATAAATATAAAAATGTGAGAATAAAAAAGGAAAAAATAAAAAAAATATTAGTTTACAAATATCACAATATAAATACGTGACGGTGAAGAATTAAAATAGAAAAAGTTAAATTTAGATTATTTGGAGATTTTAATAATGGTTAAGGGTAAAAGAGTCTTTATAACTCTTATGTCAAAACCTCTAATTTTAAAAAGCTCTTATTACAGAACCCAACAAATGTCTTAGTGGAAAAGTGGATGATATTCATCCTAGGAGACACGAGTTCAAATTACTTTGTTTATAAGTTGTATGTGCATTGTCAAAGGGTTAAGAATATATATGAACAGATACTACCTTGTAATCACCTTTAGATCATTAAAAAAACTCTTATTAGCAACTTTTTCAAAATTAGAAATTTCACTCTAATTCGTTATTTACCAAACATTCAAATTATTTCAATCTGTTATTTACCAAATATTCAATAGCGAATTTGACCGGTCAAACCTCTAATTTTAACTCAAATCGATATTTACCAAACATGACTTTTATATTTATAATTTTAAACCATATAGGTGTATTTTTTTTAATAACACGTGCCAGCTAGCATTTATTAGTGGAATTAAAGAAACATGTGTTATAAAGAAAAACAACGGGCGGTGGAAAACCGACCGACAAAAGAAAAGAAAGGAAAAAGCACAAATGGAGGAATACAATAGAGAAAGAAACAGTCTGCTAGCCCAGCAAAAACCCCTTGCAAGGCCAAATCCCATGATGGAGACAAAATTCGATGAAGGAGCAAGGGAAGGGAAGGGTCAGTACAGAAATCATGAAAACCAGACCATTAGAGAAGATGGGGAGGAACAACACCCAGTCACGGAGGGTCGATCCACCTTATGTCCTCAGCTGCTATGTCTTCGACGGTGGTCGGAGCTTCTTCCACCCAGATTCTTTCCGGCGTAGAGGTAAGAGGAACCCGTGCCATTTCGTGTGCCGATTTATTTCCATCTCGCATAACGAAAGAGAAAGAAACAGACTGAATTTTTTTTGCTAAATGCAGGGCATTCCAAACGAGGGCACTAACCTCGGATCTATCATCCGATCCAGATTGCAGCTTCTTTATAACTGTTAGCGAGTCCCCTTTGACCACCACATGTCTGAAACCCAGGTCCAAGAACAACCGGACACCATGCACCATCGCCTCAGCTTCTGCCGCAAAACTTGAAGAGGTATGGGTCAACTTTGCCCCTTTAGCTCCCAAAATAAACCCCTCATTGTCACGGATTAGGGCACCTATCTGCGCTGATTTTGAGTTTGGAAAATAACAGGCATCCACATTGACTTTAACCGATGGAAAACATGGGGGAGACCAACGGACCGGCGTCGGAGCACTTGTCGGAGTTAAACGCAAGTGAAGAGTCTGCAGGTCCAAACAATAGCCCCGGACATAGGTAACGAGTTCCTCAATTCTCGTAATAGTTCCTTCAAAAATAAATTTATTCCTGGCAAATCATAACGCATACAATGTAATGATAATCTCCTGTATTTTGTGGTTTCCATTTATTACTAAAATTGCTGCAAGCCAATCTGGGAAATTTAGATCAATAGCGTTCATAGGTTCACTGATAGATAATGCATTCCAAACCTGCTTAGCAAAAACGCAGTCACAAAACACATGGATGATATCTTCTGGGGCTTGCAAACATTTTTAGCACATAGGGTCACTTGTCACTTTTCTAAAACAAAGGTTAGTTCTTGTAGGCACATAGTTTATAATGAACTTCCAGCATTGGATGTTCATTTTTGCAGGGCAATTAGACTGCCATATCTTACGGAATAGGGGACTTTCTTGTAATGAAATTGAAACTGGGTGCATAAGAAACATGTAACCACTCCGAACAGTGTAAATACCTGAATGCTCACCACACCAAACCTTAGTGTCAGGTTGAGATCCCATTGGCAGTGGGATACTTAGAATCTCGAATGCTTCCAGAGAAGAGAACATGTTCATAACTAGATCAGTCTTCCAGCAACCAGATTTCTCTTCTATCAAATCAGCAACCCATTGAATATCTGGGACTGACAAAGAGGAAACTTTTTTAGGAATTGGTCCAGGTAACCAATAGTCGTTCCATACCGATACCACTCGTCCGCAACCCACCTTCTATCTGATACCTTTCTCCAACAGACCCCGGGCACTCCAAACACTTCTCCATATAAGGGAAGGATTCGAACCCAAACGAGCACTCAAAAAATTCGTGGAAGAAAAGTACTTGGCACGGAAGAGCCTGCCAACAAGCGAAGATGGATTTGTCACCAACCGCCACCCTTGTTTTGCTAGTAAGGCCACATTGAACTTAGCTAAATCGCGGAAGCCCAGTCCACCATAGTCCTTTAATTGACATAGATCTGCCCAAGTACACCAATGGATACCACGTTTCTCTTTAGAATTTCTCCACCAGAATTTAGCTAGAATATTCTCTAACTCCTTACAAAAAGTCTTTGGCAAAAGAAAGCAACTCATTGCGAAAACTGGAATAGCTTGTAGGATGGCCTTAATTAGGACCTCTTTCCCACCTTGTAAGAGGAACTGGGTCGCCCAATTCGAAATCCAAGAGAGGACTTTGTCCCTAAGGTCCAAAAAGGCCTATTTCTTATTTCGGCCAATGAGGATAGGAAGCCAAGGTATTTTCCGGGCTAAAACCTTGGGTAATACCCAAAATCCGACGGACATCTCTTTTATCATCATCAAGTGTATTCCCACTAAAGAAAATTCTCAATTTATCAAAATTCACAAGTTGTCCCGAACAATTAGCATAGATCGCAAGGAGCTCATGAATTATAGAAGCACCCCTCGAAGTAGCCTCCCCAAAAATTAATCTACCATCTGCAAAAAAATAGATGACTGATGTTAGGAGCACCACGAGCAATACAGACACCAACTCCAACATCAGCCTGTCGAAGAAGAGAGCTAAGACCCTCACTACACACAAGGAACAAATATGGGCTCAACGGGTCTCCTTGTCGAAGTCCACGAGAGGGAAAGAATCTCTCACCTACGGAACCATTCAGAACCACAAAATAAGACACCGAAGAGATACAATGCAAAATAAGAGACACCCAAGCCGAGGCAAAACCCATCTTAACCATAAGAATCTCAATAAAGTTTCATTCAACCATGTCGTAGGCTTTACTCATATCAAGCTTTAAAGCAAAAAAACTCTTCTTGCCTTGACGTTTATTTCGCAACGAGTGAATAATCTCAAACGCGGCTAAAATATTATCAGTAATAAGGCGCCCGGGAACAAAAGCGCTCTGAGCCTCATCAATACACAAAGGCAGGACCGATTGAAACCGATTAACCAAAACCTTAGAAATAAGTTTGTAAAGAACATTACACAAACTTATAAGGCAAAAATGGGCCATACTAGTGGGCTCGGGAATTTTCGGAATTAAAACAATCCTGGTATGATTAATTGAATCTAGAGATATTTCACCTTTTAGAGCGCTAATGCAGAAAGCAGCAATGTCTCTTCCCATAATGTGCCAGAAACGCTGGTAAAAGAGCACACCTAGACCATCTTCACCTGCCACCTTAAGAGGGCTCATTGCTTTCAACGCAAAAAAAATCTCTTCCTGCGTATAATCTCTGGCCAAAGAACTATTCATTTCATTCATAATAACTCTCGGAATGCCATCGAGGATTCTGCTACAATCATCCATACCCTGGGATGTAAAAAGTGAAATGAAATAATCCCTAGCAACCACACCCATCGCCTTCTCATCCGTAACATCAACATTATCAGGGGAAAGTAATTTCAAAACTTTATTTCTCTTCTTTTTTTGGGTAGCCGAACGATGAAAATAGGAAGTGTTCCTATTCCCATGCTGTAACCAGTTTGAACGAGCTCGCTGCTCCCAATAGAGCTCATTCTTATCCAGCTCCAAGTTAATTGCTAACTTTGTCTCAACGATATCACCCAGGACACCGCCGGTAGGATAAAGCTCATTGAGCCGATTAAGTTTCTGATTCAGATCATAAACAGAAAAATTCTTCACTCGTCTAATCTTACAAAACCATGCATCAAGACCCCTCGATACTTGAGAGAGTTTCTCTAGTAAATTGTCTCCCGAAGACTGCCAAATATCTGAGACAATAGCTTCACAAGAACTCTCGAGCAACCAGGACGCTTCAAAACGGAAATGCCAAACCCGATTCTCATAACTCCCATTTGTATTAGTATGAAGCAATAAGGGGCAATGATCAGAGAAAGAATGTTGTAAGTGTTGGAGCTTGAAATTTGGAAACAAGCTCCACCAAGCATTATTCGCAACTCCTCTATCAAGTCTCAATCGAATATTTGATTGTTCACGTCTTCCCTTCTCCCAAGTAAACCACGATCCCAAATAACCAATGTCGTCTAAAGCACAGTCCTCCAAAGCAGATCGAAAGAGATCCATTTGTCGGGGATTCCTTAGCAAACCACCTTGTTTTTCTGAAGAGAACATGATTTCATTGAAATCGCCTATAACCAGCCAAGGCATTTCAGGAGAATCATCCAAACTGCGAAGCAAATTCCACGATTCCTGACGTCTATTTGTTTCTGGGTTACCGTAAAAACCAGTACACCGCCAAGTAATACCTTCTGAATCATCCTTGATAACAACATCAATGTGTCTAACCGAAAAAGAACGCAAAGAAACGTCACAGGAGTTCCTTCATCCCATAGATAAACCACCGCTTCTTCCAACCGCATCCACGTCTATACCATTTGGAAAACCACAACGCTTCCGAAGTTTTGCTATACGGCCAACAGATAACTTTGTTTCAATAAAAAAGAAAATACACGAGTTCTCGTCTCTTAATTTTTGGTTGAGACACCCCACCGTCCGAGATTGTCCCAAACCTCGGACATTCCAACTTAAAAGTTTCATGACGAACGACTGACCTGAGCTGACAGGTCGGCCGATAATAACTTCTGAGCATCGGATGAATCAGAACCATGGGAAACACCAGATGTTTGGTTCAGCACACGCGCACGCTTCAATCCCTCAATGGGCTCAATAGGATTATCCTCCTCAGCAACAAACATGACAGTATCCATTACGAAAATTGGGCCATTAGGAAGAGTCCGGAAAAAAGGCCCCGAATTTAGCCCCCCCCCCCCCCCAATTTAAGTCCTGATTGATTGCCTAATCTTGGGGCATGACTAGCGCCTGAATTGCTAGGAAAACCTGATCCACTGGAATTAATACCATTAAGACTAAAATCATTTCCTTCTTTAGAATTAATGGAATCAATCCTCGACTGAGCCGCCACCGGCGAAGCATCTCTCAACCAAATACTCTTTGTGGCAGACGCTCTCCTCGGCAATGCTCGCAGAGAGATATCCCACTCCATCTTCAACTCACAAGGATCCAAAGATAACCGTAAGGGGCAAAAATTTCACCGTGGCCTAATTTGCCACAGATGAAACAGAAAAGAGTCAACTTTTCATACTCAAATCTGACGTAATGATCGCAGCCATTCACAACCCGAATCTTTTTCCTACGTTTCAACGGACAACGAATATAAATATCAACTCTCGGTCGCATAACTCCTTTGTACCCCAAAGAAATGGCTAAGGAATCATATTCCAAGAACGTGCCCACAAAATTGCCAATCGCCTTTGCAAACCTTTCCGAAACAAAACCATGAGGGACATCATGGACCAAAACCCAGAACGCCACTCTGGTCAAGGGAACGGAATTCGGATTATCACCCGCCTTCAATCGACGGGGGACCAACAAATGGTTGTTAAAGTTCCAGGGACCACCAGATTCTATTCTATCAGCATCCAGCTGCAAATAGAGGCGAAACAGAAATCTACCCTCACCCAAATTCGAGATCGAAATCCCCCCTAACGGATGCCAGACATTCGCAAGGGTAGAACGCATAGCCACAAAATGAATCACGCTAGAAGTAAGGAAAGAACCCACAAAGCAGTGATCGTAAGAGATTTCAGAAGCTTGATCCACAATATCATCTTGTAGGATCTCGTCCTCGCCAGTGTTGATCGAGAGACTTGCTAAATCATTCTCCACATCAGCCATCGCAAAAATTGAAAACAGAAGACTCACACAGAGACAAAGAAAAGAAAACACTAAGAAAACAAAGGCGTGCTACAGAGAGCATAGGAAAAAACGTGCTACAGAGAGTAGAGTAATTTTTTCCATATAGGTGTATTTAATAATAAATATTGTATTATATTTAATATTATCCGAGAAACGAAAAATAGCGAAACGCTGTGTGATTTCCTCGAGAGTAGTTTGTCGTGAACGGCGATGTCTCGTTCGACATCCCGAATCTGTCGACCAATTTACTGTCGCTATCAAAGGCTGTACCCCCTCCGGTCAAATTTGGCCGTTGATGTTTTCTCTTTTCTATTATTATTTTCTTCTTTCCAAAAACAAGTTATTAATTTATTCTCACGAGGATCATTCCGCTCTATACTTTAATAGATGCTTTGATGCACTTGAACGATTAAAGTTTGGAAAATATTTTTTTATGACGTAATTGTTGTTTTGTTATTAAAGTTTAATATTTTTTATTTATTGGTAATGTTCTTTAATTTTGTTGTATCTCCACCTTCAAGGTCTTCTGCTATCACTCTATTGTCAGCCTTCTGCATGCAGGACTTTCAAAGCTTCCTTAGTTTCTGTGAGATGTCTCAACACTCACTCGGGGTAACTTTCCTATATTTTCATTAATTATAGTCTCTCGACATGATCTTTGTGAAACTCATTTCACCTACCAATTAATTTTATTATAATTCTTTTATATTTCACAAAATATATCTTTTATATATTTTTTATCTACAACATGAATGTGACAAAATCTAATTAATATAAAATTCATATATTATACACATGTAAACCTTGAAACTGATCTAATTAATTATTTCTTCTGAACCTAATGAGTTTTTCAGTGGAAAAACGAATGATGTTCATTCAAGGAGACACATGTTCAAATTGCTCTGTCTACGAGATGTATACACATTGTCAAAGATTTAAGAATATATATAAACATATACTACCTTCTAATTATTTCTTCTAATTGCAATTGAGTACAACAATGATTTTACTAACAGATTTTTATACTAAATTCTGCTGTTAATTAGTGGGAAAAAAATCAAGTTGATAGATGTTTATTTAAAAGAAGCTTAATTTTTTCTCGTATAGTTTAATATAATTATAGTATAATAAAAATTAAATGTTAAACTATGTATAACGACAAATAATTCTTTTAACTTAAAAATATTAAATTTGTCAAAATTTTTTATGTACCGTCATTTTAATTTTGGTTAATATTAAATTTAAATTTCAGGTACAATCATGAACAATACTTATATATATATATATATATATAGTAATTCATGAAACTTGACTAATGAATTGATCATAGATATATTTTAAGAGGTTCATTCATCATATTCTAGAAACATATAATATACCAATTTAGATAGTGCAATTACAAGATTGCTCCAAAGTTAAGTTAATAGCCTAATAGCTATACACATCTCTACTCTTCTAGATCATATCTTAAAAAGATATATCAATTTTCATTTTTTCTAATAAAAAATTAAACCCTGATGACATTACCAATTAAAAATTTAATTCAACATTTCTCATTTATAACCCAAAACCCATAAAATATATATCCACCAAACACTATCATCATAATTTGTCTTGTGGTTAAGCCACAAATTATTAAACTAATTATGGAGGATTTCGGTTTGAATCTTAGAGACGATACTTTTAAAAGAGAACTAAAAATTCTAAACGTGAACTATAAAATGAAGGCAAAATGAAAAAAGATGCCCCCAACGTTTGCATGTTTTATCATTTGGCCTCCTATTTTTTTTGGAGCAAACAACCCCAACATTTTAATTTGGTCCAGATATGCTCTTGTTGGATGGAAACTGTTAGTCAACTAACGGCCAACGGCTAATTTTGACTGGACTTGCCACGCGTTAAGATCGACTGACACGACATATGCCACATTAGATTAAAAAAATATATTTTGTTATACCCTTCATTATGGTGACACGTGGATGACTATCATGCTGACACGTGGCTGAACCGGATGATGACACATGGTGAATATGATGGTTGACACGTGGTGAATATGTCGCTGACACATCAGCAGATCTTAACATGTGGCAAGTCCAGTCAACATCAGTCATTGCAGTTTCCATTCAACATAGGCATATTTGGATCAAATTGAATCGCTGAGGTTATTTGCTCCAAAAAACTAAGAGACCAAATAATAAAATATACAAACGTTAGAAGCATCTTTTGCCATTTTGCCTAGAATGACATATACATTACCAAAAGAATATATTTTTTACGTAAACCAAGAAAAAATGTTACAATGGAATATATACGTGCACACGTGTGTGAGAGAGACGTTTTAAACTTTGGCCTTTGGTAAATAACGTTTTGAACTAATATTAAAAGTTTGATCAGTAAATTTGTTAATTTAGATGTTTGGTGAATATTATATTAGAGTGAAACTTTTAATCTTGAAAAAGCTGCTAATAAGAGCTTTTTAAAATTAGAAGTTTTGACATAAAAGTTATAGAGACTCTTTTACTCTTAACAATTACAAAAAATCTCCAAATAACCTAAATTTAACATTTTTTATTTTAATTCTTCACCATCACATATTTACATTGTGACATTTGTAAACTAATAGTTTTGTTTTTTTATATTTACTCTCACATATTTATATTTAACAAGTAATTAAATTGTACTAAAAATAATTATATAAATAATAAATTAATATAATCAAATTAATTAAACAATTATCGAATATAATCATGTCATTATATATCATTTTGCTTGTTTAAATAATCAAACAACTATCAGCTATCAGTTAATTTTACCAAACACTTTTATACAATAAGCTAATACAATCCGTTAGTCAAATCAACTAATGCAATCAGCTATCAACTAATGTAATCCGCTATCAATCATTATATTTTTTAAACTATTTGATGAATGTAAATAGATGACTAAGGATTAACAATAAAAAAAATAAAAAAAAATTTACGAAAAAACAAAAGAGATATTTTCATCATTTTTCTCGCATCTAACGGTTTAAAAAGACATAAAAATAAATAAATTTTATACAATATAAATGAATCCTAAAGAAAAGGATAGGCCAAGACTCAAGAGTGAGGCAAATATTTTGGATTGATGATGATAAATATCGGGGTCCATTTAGTGGTTATGTTATGCAATTGATGTAAAGGTACTTGATTTTTGATATGATGCCTTACTTTGTTCTTATCAATCTAACCTGTGCAATGGGCTTTTTTTTTTCTGCCCATATTTCTTTTCTTTTGCAATTTCCTTTAATAGCTATTTTTAAGGTTTCAATCCTTTTATGGTTAAGGTATTTCTGGGTCCTCTATTACCGGAACTCTTCAAATTACTCCCTATACTACTTTATTTTTTGCCAAACTAGATGGATCAATTGGTAATAAAAAAGAAGCAGTTCAAATTAATCTTTTCACTATTAAATGAATTAATTTCATCCATATATTAATAAAAGTAATCGAATAAGGTCATTTTTCACAAATTTATCATTTATTGTTTAAAAATTATATTTTCCATCAAAATTTAACTTGAAATAAAAGATTTCATTTGTATAACTATAAAAGTTCTAAAAATATTAGGGTTGAACAAAAGAATCGAGAAATCAATAACCAAACTGAACCATATATTTACACAATTCATGGTTTACAAGCTTAAAAACTGTACCTATATAGTTCCTGTTTGGCAATTAGCGGATAGCTAATAGCGGATAGCGGATTACATTAACTGATAGCGGATAGCTGATTGCATTAGCTGATTTGACTAGCGGATTGTATTAGCTGATTGTATAAAAGTGTTTGGTAAAATTAACTGATAGCTGATAGTTGTTTGATTCTTTGAACAAGTAAAATGACATATAAGTACATGATTATATTCAATACTTGTTTGAATAATTTATTAGTTATTAATATTTTGTATCTAATTAATATTAATTAGATCTATAAAATTATTTGTAATATAATTTTCTAAACATATTTGAATGATTTATATATTAATTTATTATTTATATAATTATTTTAATATAATTTAATTAATTAATAATTTTAAATACACATATAAGGTAAAAAACTTAATTCTTCATGTGGGGAGGGCAAAAATATCCATTTTTGGACTGATTTGTGGTTGGGGCCGTTTGCGTTGAAGACAAAATTTCCGAGAGTTTTTATTTTGGTTGTTAATCAATCCGGTTTCATTTGTGATTTTGGTAAAAAATCTGGAATCGGGTGGAGCTGGAATATTGCATTACGCCGTACCTTGAGGGATTGGGAGAAACCTCAATGGGAGGCGTTGATGCTAGCCCTTCATTGTTTTCGCTCTTCATTCTTAGACAAGGATTGGGTTAATTGGAATGGCTCTAGTGATGGGGCTTACTCGGTGCGTTCAATCAGGAAGATGGCCGACAGGGGACTCGGGGAGGAGTTCGAATGGAATGATATAGTATGGGTCGGGGTTGCTCCTCCCAAAACTGAAATCTTTTTATGGCGAGTTATACTTAATAGAATTCCGGTCCTAACCGCACTCAGGAAAAGAGGAATGCAGGAAGTGGCGAACGTAAAATGCCGATTATGTTCGAGTGTGGATGAATCCTCAGAACATCTCTTTTTCGGGTGCTTAGGTGTTTGGAAGCTGTGGATGAGTTACTGTCAACTTATGGGGATTCAATCTGTTTGGCCGCAAAATCCAAGTTCATTTCTGGTTGCTTGGAAGGAAATGATAGATTCGACAAACTTTAGATGGTTCAATTCGATCCCCTTTGCCTTGACGTGGACGGTTTGGTTGATGCGCAATGAAATCCTATATCGACAGAAAGACATCGATTGGCAACAAATTGCTTTCTTGGTTAGGTTTCGATGGGCTTCTTGGTTCAAAGCCTCTCACCACTTGGAATTGATTTCGATTGAGGATCTTGTCCTGAATTCGAATGTTGCTAAATTCCATATGGTGAAGAAAAAATCTGCTGGGCTGCATTTGGGATGGTCTGCGCCGCCGGTTGGATTTTTGAAACTAAATGTAGATGGGGCATTCTGCGGCTCGACTGGCGGTGGTGGTATCGGTGGTCTTTTAAGAGACTCGACGGGGGCATCTCTCCTGGAATTTTCTCTCCCGTGCGCCGGAGGGCCTCCCGCTCTGACGGAATTGGCAGCGATTAAGGAAGGCTTAGAACGGTATGTTAATTCAACTTGGGGGGCGCATGGTAGACTTATCCTCGAAACAGACTGTAAAACTGTCTTTGATTGGCTTTCCGGAACAGCGTCTCCTTTAGCTCGTGCTGCAGCGGAGGTCTCGTCCTTATCGGAAAAGCTGAAATCTGCCGGGGTGATCCTCAAGCTCATCCCTCGCGCTATGAATGGGAGGGCTGATGCTTTAGCCAAGATGGGCATCTGTAACGCCCCGGTTTTGGGCTTAGAAGTCTTGTGCGTTGACCGGTTGGTCAAAGTGCTGTTCGAATCGTAAGAGGTTAAATTAGGAAAGCCTAGTTCGGGTTGCATTAAAAATGTGGAAAAATGTTCTAAAATCATCTTTTAATATAATTAAGTGAACTGTGAAATCAATTTTGGAAAATGAGTTTTGGAAGGGTGACATTTTGGCTAGTGACCAAAATGTAATTTTTGAAAGTTTGGTGGCTGTTTTATAAAGGGTTGAAACTTTGAATCTTTAAGGAGCTATTTACCCAAAGGGAGTTTCTCCAGATTTTTCTAAGATATTTAGAGTTATAATTCTGATTTTAAAGTGAATCAAAAGGAGGGAAAAACTCATTTTGGCATTTTCTCACTTAACTTCCAATTTTCTTTCTCTTTTTTTTTTCTCTCAACCCAAACACTCCATTTCCAGAGTTTTATTTCTGATTTTATCACCTAAATTCCTCCTTTCAACTCTCATTTGATTGCAAATCATTGTATCTTCAAAACCTCTTCAAATTCTACAAGTTTCATCAAGGATTTTCATTCCAAAAAGAGGAGAAACTCAAGTTTGGAGGTAAGAACGTCCTTCTCCTCTGAACTTCAAGTTCTTTACTGAAATTCCTAAGTTTTCAATCCTAAATTGATGTTTAATTAAAGGCTTTTAAGTTGATTTATAGATCTTGGCTAATTATGCAAGATTTTGATGATTTCACATGATTTTCGTTTGATCTGTTAAATCTGTGATTTGAGAGGTGTTTTTGATGTTAAATGATCTCTAAATTGATAAGGGAATGAGTTTTGATTGATGCAATCCCGGATAGGTTGAGTTTCCTAAGTTTAGCTTGTGTTTTAAGGTAGTTTTTGTGGTGATCTTGGTGATCTGTTGTTGCTGGAGGTATAAGGTTGTTAATAGGTTGTTTTTAGATGTTATTTGATGTTAATGGAAGTGAGGTTTTGCTGGTTTTTGGCTGGGCTTTGTTTGGAAGTGTTTTGGATGCATTTTCGGTTGTGTTTGGTGGCCGAAAATGGAGGTTATGTGAGAGCAGCAAGTTTAGATGCTTTCATTGAAGCAATTAATGCATGATGATGCATTAATCCTCTGCTTTGATGTGTTGAAACAGGGGAGGCATCCTTGGATCCGAGAGTTGTTGATCCGGAGGCTTGATTTGGTGCTTTGGTTGAAGCAAAGTGGAATTTGGTGAGTGCATTTGTGAAAATGGATTTTCAGCTTTAAAACCAAGGTTTGAAGGTTTTGGGAGCTTAGTTTAAGTCTAAACAACTTTGCTAAGCTCAAGTGTAAGTTTTCGGATTTTCTCTCTAAGTGGTGGCCATGTTTTGATGTTTTGCAAAGTGATGATTTGTATGTTTAAATTACTGTTTTGAAAGCATGATATAGCATGATATTTGCTGATGTTTTAAGCCATGTGTTGAAGGTAACTCTAGGTAGGAGTTCCTTGATTTTATACATTGTTTAAATGTGGATTTGATGCTTTGAAATGCATGGTGAAATGGCTTGGTTTAATGCTTTAAAACAGTGGATTATATGATGTGAAATATGTATATTGGCAAGTGATGTTTTGTAAAAGTGAAGGTCACTAAGGTGGTTAAAAGTCCTTGAGTGAGCCTTGTTACTTATGAACATCAAGGTGGTTAAAAGTCCTTGGATGGTTCATGTTGCGGACACTAAGGTGGTTAAAAGTCCTTAGGTGCTCCTTTCCATGGTGGTTAAAAGTCCATGGGGCCAAGGTGTTTAAAAGTCCTTGGGGCCAAGGTGTTTAAAAGTCCTTGGGGTGATTCAAGTATTGGACACAAAGGTGGTTAAAAGTCCTTGTGTGGTCCTCATTCATGGTGTTTAAAAGTCCATGGCCAAGGTGTTTAAAAGCCCTTGGGGAAAGTTGTTGAACTTGTTTTAATTAAATGAAATGTATCACTTGAGCCAATATGACATGTTGAGTAATTTGTGAAGCATGAGATGCACGTTTTAAGGTTTATGATGAAGCATGAGTTTGCTTGTCTTAAAGTATGCTTTTGAGCATGTACAAAGGTTGATTATAAGCATGTTTTATAAATGGTTTAATTGCATTATTGAATGGTTTTTAAAGAGCACACCTCACTAAGCTTTTGCTTACGCTCTCTTGTTTTCTTAATTCAATAATGCAGAGCAATAGAGTATCTTGAGGGGTAGCAAGGAAGGGCTAGCAATCAAGTTCAAGTAAAGCTCAATGTATGAAGGTTTTATAAGTACTTTTAGCTTTTGGTTGATTTGGCAATGGGGGACCTATGTGTATGTTTTGGGAGGTGTTTGAGACTCCCTAAGTATGTTGAATGTTGTTGAGATCGTTGGTTTTTGGTTTGGAACCTTATATGCTTGTTTTGCAAGTTTGGAGTTTGAATGGATAGCTTAAATAGGAAGCATGCCACTTAAATTGGGGTTTTTCTTATGTGATGGTTTTATGTTGAATTGGTGACGCAATTGAGGTCCTTGCATGTTGGTTGATTATGTGATATGGTTTGGTGTTGTTAATTTGATGTGTGAAGCATGTTTGATGCTGTTTTTGAGTCAATTCCAGGCAGGGGTATTGGTACTCGGGCTTGCGTATCGATACGCCTGAGCCAAATATGCACATTTCTGCCCAGGCGTATCGGTACGATTGTTAGGGTATCGATACCGTATGAATGCCGTATCGAAACGAGGTAACTAGTATCGATACCGTATGAATGCCGTATCGAAACGGGGAGACTCGTATCGATACCGTGTTGAGAGTTTGGTTACTGCCTTCCCCGCGTATCGATACGACACCAAGCGTATCGATACCTGTCTGTTAATTCGGTTAAAAGTATCTTTTATGTTTTGAATTGTTTACGTTTTGGTCCCGAATCTTGTATGATCAATTGCATGAGCTGTGGATGTCCTTTTGAGCTGAAATTTCACAGAGAAGCATGAAACCTGACTAATTTTAAGATGGTAACTTCAATTTGGGTTAAGTCCTTTTATTTATCAGAAATTACAATTTGGTCCCTAAAGTTGTAATTTGTTCAATTGGGTCCCTGTTTGATCTATGATGTTTGTGATCTTTTAGTATGTTGTTTGTGTGATCACAATTAGGGTTAATGCGCATCTAGATAAGATTAAAAAGAAAAAAAAGGGTCGTTAATTAAGGTTGACTTTCGGGTTGACTTTGGTTTTCCCCGTGTGACTTTCTTAATTCGGGTCAACCGTCTAGACCGGGTTAAGAGGGTTACATTTGGTGGTATCAGAGCTGAGTTTGCGAGTATTTGGGAATGAATGTATGCATGATTGAAGTATGTATGCTTTGTATGCCTGTTGTTTGAAAGCATGTTCAGTGGTTTGAGACTTTGATGCATTTGAGATGTATGCTATGATGTTGCATGCTGAGGGTACCCATTGCCAAACAAAAGCTAATGAAATGAAGTTGATTTTGATGAAATTGAGCTTGAATACTTGAAATTGCTTACCTTGCTGGGCCTGACTTGTTTTATTTTGTATTGTTATGCATGGTAAAAGTATGGCACCACGTAGAGAGTTAAGGAGTAGCGTGAGAGCTACGACCCCGGAAGGGAATGTGAATGAAGAGCACACTGGTAGTGCTGTGTTACCTCCTCCTCCACCTGGTGGTGGTGGTGCGGAGAGGGAAAGAGCTGGAGCTGAGGCAGCTGGTGCTAGAGCTGCAGGACCTGAGGTTGGTCAGGGGCAAGCGATGCCTGACATGTCTGTGCTGGTACAAGCTATTGCGGGTGCTTTTCGAGAAGCAGTAGCTGGAGCTCAAGGAGCTGGGCATCAGGGAGATGCTGGTGCTAGACTACCCTTAGAGCGTCTGCGCAGTCTTGGTGGGACTGAGTTTAGGGGTATGTCAGCTGAGAGGTCGGAAGCTTGGCTAGAGAGTACCAAGCGTGTCTTGGGACAGATGAGCTGCAATGATGTGCAAAAGTTGGGTTGTGTTGTGTCTTTGCTGCAAGGCGATGCTTATACGTGGTGGACGACCACCATAGCTGGGATGGCTGAAGCTGATGTTACCTGGACATTCTTTCAGAATGTGTTTAAGAGGAGATATCTGGGAGTGAGATATCTGGATGAGAAAAAGCGGGAATTCATGTCTCTGACCCAGGGGAACATGAGTGTGGCTGAGTACGAAGTACAGTTCGTACGCCTCAGTCAGTATGCACCGGAGCTGATACCTGATGAGCGAGAGAGGTGCGAAAGGTTCCGTTATGGCTTGGTGACGGAAGTAAAGACCTACATGTTGGCAGCTGAGTACAATGATTTTGATGTGTTGGTTAGTCGATCCAAGGACATAGAGATGAATCTGAGTTTGTCTGCGAAGGGTGCTGGAGCGAGTTCTGGGAAGAGAGCTGCTGAGTATAGTTCCGGAGGTGGACGGAACAAGAGGGGACGCGATCAGAGGTTTCAGTCCTCAGCTAAGAGAGGTGGAGGTGCGCCTGCTAGGGGTGGTAATGCTAGAGCTGACCCTAGTGCTTGTTGGATTTGTGGTTCCCGTGGTCACTTGAAGCGTGACTGTCCTCGTGCTGGAAGGGAGGTGCAAGCTCCTGTTGCTGCAGCTGGTTATGAGTGCTGGAATTGTGGTTCTGCTGACCACTTGAGGCGAGATTGTCCGAGGATGGCTGGTGGCCAAGAGCGTGCTCCTGTTGTTGCAGCACCGCAGAGAGGTCGTGGACGCGGCCGTGGTAATTTTCAGAGGCGTGAGGAGGGTGGTCGCGGAGTAGCTCATGTTGTGGCTATTCAACCTGAGGGTGGAGGCCAGGCGAGAGTGTATGCTCAGCGCGAAGGAAGGAATGATGCTGATGTGATTGCAGGTACCTTTACTTTGCAATCCTTGTCATTGCTTTCTTTGATAGATTCTGGATCTACGCATTCATACATTTTGCGTGAGCATGCTGAGTTGCTTGGTTTGCCTGTTGAGTCTTTGGATGTTGGTGTTAGAGTCACTAGTTCATTTGGTGAAACTGTTGTGACTCGTAAGCTTTATAGAAGGTGTCCTTTGGTTGTTCAAGAGCATGTCTTTCATGTTGATCTTATGGAGTTGCCCTTTTATGGTTTTGATGTGATCCTTGGTATGGATTGGCTTGCTGAGCATCGTGCTGTTGTGGATTGTGAGAATAAGCGGGTTTCGCTTAAGCTTGCGGATGATTATGAAGTGGTGGTGGTTGGTGAGAATGTGAAGTTTCTTGCCAATGTTGTTTCTACCTTGGAGGCGAGCATGATGCTGAGGCAGGGTTGTGAGGCTTATCTGGCTTTTGTGATGAATCCTTGTTCTAAGGAGTTGAGGGTGCAAGATATCAGGGTTGTGAAGGAGTTTCCTGATGTTTTTCCTGAGGAGTTGCCTGGTTTACCTCCCAATCGTGAGGTGGAGTTTGGAATTGAGTTGTATGAAAATACCACTCCTGTGTCCATTACTCCCTATAGAATGGCACCTAAGGAGCTGAAGGAGCTGAAGACGCAGTTGCAAGAGCTGCTTGATCGTGGTTTCATCTGGCCGAGTGTGTCGCCTTGGGGTGCTCCTGTCTTGTTTGTGAAGAAGAAAGATGGCACTATGAGGATGTGCATTGATTACCGTCAGCTGAACAAGTTGACTATCAAGAATCGGTATCCTTTACCGAGGATTGATGATCTCTTTGATCAATTTCGGGGAGCTGCTGTGTTCTCTAAGATTGACTTTAGGTCAGGGTATTATCAATTGAAGGTGAAGGATGTGGATGTGCCTAAAACAGCTTTCAGGACATGGTATGGGCATTATGAGTTCCTTGTGATGCCGTTTGGGTTGACTAATGCTCCTGCTGCTTTCATGGACATGATGAATCGAGTGTTTCATGAATACCTGGACAAGTTTGTTGTGGTGTTCATTGATGATATCCTCGTGTACTCGCGTACTGAGGAGGAGCACGAAGAGCATTTGAGGATTGTGCTGCAAGCTTTGTTGGAGAATCAGCTTTATGCTAAGTTGAGCAAGTGTGAGTTTTGGCTTAGAGAGGTGGTGTTTCTTGGACATGTGGTTTCGGCCGAGGGGATTCGTGTTGATCCTCAGAAGATCGAAGCGGTGATGAACTGGAAAGTTCCTAAGTCTGTTCAGGATGTTCGTAGTTTCCTTGGTTTGGCAGGATACTACCGGAGGTTTGTGGATGGTTTTTCTAAAATTGCTGCTCCTTTGACGAAGCTGTTGCAGAAGGATGTTAAGTATGAGTGGACGGAAGCGAGACAGCTAGCTTTTGAGAAGCTGAAGGCGGCTTTGACGCAAGCTCCTATCTTGATTCAGCCTGAATCAGGGAAAGAGTTTGTGGTCTATAGTGATGCATCCTATGTTGGTTTGGGGTGTGTGTTGATGCAAGAGGGTAAGGTTGTGGCTTATGCGTCGCGGCAGTTGAAGGTGCATGAGCGCAATTATCCTACGCATGACATTGAGCTGGCTGCGGTGGTTTTTGCTCTGAAGATCTGGAGACATTATCTGTATGGTGAGAAGTGTACTGTGTACACGGATCACAAGAGTTTGAGGTATCTGATGTCTCAGAAGGAGTTGAATCTTAGGCAGCGACGTTGGTTGGAGTTGCTCAAGGATTATGATTTGACGATTGAGTATCATCCTGGTAAAGCTAATGTTGTTGCGGATGCCTTGAGTAGGAAGGTAGCTGTTGAGCTGAGGGCGATGTTTGCTAGCTTGAGCATATCGCGAGATGGTGGTCTTGTTGCTGAGTTGCAAGTGAAACCATCTTTGGTTCAGTTGATCAAGGATAAGCAGTTGTTGGATGATTCCTTGGTGTCTCATGTTCAGGATATCGCGGAGGGTAGACCTTCGGATTTCTGCTTTAATGAGGATGGTGTGTTGTGTTTTGGTAGTCGGATAGTAGTGCCTGCTGATGCTGAGTTGAGGCATGCTATTCTGACTGAAGGTCATAGTAGTCCTTTTGCTATGCACCCTGGTAGTACTAAGATGTATCGTGATCTTCGTGGTGAGTACTATTGGGTGGGTTTGAAGAAGGATGTTGCAGAGTTTGTGAGCAAGTGTTTGGTGTGTCAGCGAGTTAAGGCTGAACATCAGGTTCCTTCTGGTTTGTTGCAACCGTTGAGAATCCCTGAATGGAAGTGGGAGAGGGTTACCATGGATTTTGTATCTGGTTTACCTTTGTCTCCATCAAAGAAGAATTCTGTTTGGGTGATTGTGGATCGCCTGACGAAGTGTGCGCATTTCTTGCCTGTGCATACTACGTTTTCTTTGGATAAGCTGGCAGAGCTGTACATTGCTGAGATTGTGAGGCTGCATGGTGTGCCTAAGTCGATTGTGTCGGATAGGGATCCGAGGTTCACATCGCGTTTCTGGCAGTGTTTGCATCAAGCTCTAGGTACGAGGTTGCATTTCAGTACATCCTATCATCCTCAGTCGGATGGTCAGTCTGAGAGGGTTATTCAGATTTTGGAGGATATGTTGAGATGCTGTGTGATTGAGTTCCAAGGTTCTTGGGAGAAGCATCTGCCCTTGGTTGAGTTCGCTTATAACAACAGTTTTCAGGCAAGTATACAGATGGCACCTTATGAGGCTCTGTATGGGAGGAAGTGTAGGACTCCTCTTTGTTGGGCTGAAACTGGCCAAAAGTTGGTTTCGATGCCGGCTTTGTTGAAAGGAACCACCGAGAAGGTGAAGCTCATTTGTGAGCGGTTGAAGGCTGCTTCTGACCGGCAGAAGTCTTACGCGGATTTGAAGCGTAAGGAGATAGAGTTTGCGGTGGGTGATCGTGTGTTCTTGAAGGTTTCGCCTTGGAAGAAGGTGATGAGGTTTGGCCGGAAGGGTAAGTTGAGCCCTAGATACATTGGACCATATGAGGTGGTTGAGCGTGTGGGTCCTGTTGCGTATCGGTTGAGGTTACCTCAAGAGCTGGAGAAGATTCATGATGTGTTCCATGTTTCTATGCTCCGGAAGTATAGATCTGATCCTTCGCATGTGATGCCTGTGGAGGAAGTGGAATTGAATCCGGATTTGACCTATGATGAGGAACCGGTGAAGATTCTGGATTCAGATAGCAAGGTTCTTCGTGGCAAGACCATTGAGTTGGTGAAGGTGTTGTGGAAGCATCGAGGTGTTGAGGAAGCCACATGGGAGCGGAAGGAAGACATGCTGAAGCAGTTTCCTTATCTCTTTTCTTCAGGTAAATTTCGAGGACGAAATTTCTTAAAGGGGGGGAGAGTTGTAACGCCCCGGTTTTGGGCTTAGAAGTCTTGTGCGTTGACCGGTTGGTCAAAGTGCTGTTCGAATCGTAAGAGGTTAAATTAGGAAAGCCTAGTTCGGGTTGCATTAAAAATGTGGAAAAATGTTCTAAAATCATCTTTTAATATAATTAAGTGAACTGTGAAATCAATTTTGGAAAATGAGTTTTGGAAGGGTGACATTTTGGCTAGTGACCAAACTGTAATTTTTGAAAGTTTGGTGGCTGTTTTATAAAGGGTTGAAACTTTGAATCTTTAAGGAGCTATTTACCCAAAGGGAGTTTCTCCAGATTTTTCTAAGATATTTAGAGTTATAATTCTGATTTTAAAGTGAATCAAAAGGAGGGAAAAACTCATTTTGGCATTTTCTCACTTAACTTCCAATTTTCTTTCTCTTTTTTTTTTCTCTCAACCCAAACACTCCATTTCCAGAGTTTTATTTCTGATTTTATCACCTAAATTCCTCCTTTCAACTCTCATTTGATTGCAAATCATTGTATCTTCAAAACCTCTTCAAATTCTACAAGTTTCATCAAGGATTTTCATTCCAAAAAGAGGAGAAACTCAAGTTTGGAGGTAAGAACGTCCTTCTCCTCTGAACTTCAAGTTCTTTACTGAAATTCCTAAGTTTTCAATCCTAAATTGATGTTTAATTAAAGGCTTTTAAGTTGATTTATAGATCTTGGCTAATTATGCAAGATTTTGATGATTTCACATGATTTTCGTTTGATCTGTTAAATCTGTGATTTGAGAGGTGTTTTTGATGTTAAATGATCTCTAAATTGATAAGGGAATGAGTTTTGATTGATGCAATCCCGGATAGGTTGAGTTTCCTAAGTTTAGCTTGTGTTTTAAGGTAGTTTTTGTGGTGATCTTGGTGATCTGTTGTTGCTGGAGGTATAAGGTTGTTAATAGGTTGTTTTTAGATGTTATTTGATGTTAATGGAAGTGAGGTTTTGCTGGTTTTTGGCTGGGCTTTGTTTGGAAGTGTTTTGGATGCATTTTCGGTTGTGTTTGGTGGCCGAAAATGGAGGTTATGTGAGAGCAGCAAGTTTAGATGCTTTCATTGAAGCAATTAATGCATGATGATGCATTAATCCTCTGCTTTGATGTGTTGAAACAGGGGAGGCATCCTTGGATCCGAGAGTTGTTGATCCGGAGGCTTGATTTGGTGCTTTGGTTGAAGCAAAGTGGAATTTGGTGAGTGCATTTGTGAAAATGGATTTTCAGCTTTAAAACCAAGGTTTGAAGGTTTTGGGAGCTTAGTTTAAGTCTAAACAACTTTGCTAAGCTCAAGTGTAAGTTTTCGGATTTTCTCTCTAAGTGGTGGCCATGTTTTGATGTTTTGCAAAGTGATGATTTGCATGTTTAAATTACTGTTTTGAAAGCATGATATAGCATGATATTTGCTGATGTTTTAAGCCATGTGTTGAAGGTAACTCTAGGTAGGAGTTCCTTGATTTTATACATTGTTTAAATGTGGATTTGATGCTTTGAAATGCATGGTGAAATGGCTTGGTTTAATGCTTTAAAACAGTGGATTATATGATGTGAAATATGTATATTGGCAAGTGATGTTTTGTAAAAGTGAAGGTCACTAAGGTGGTTAAAAGTCCTTGAGTGAGCCTTGTTACTTATGAACATCAAGGTGGTTAAAAGTCCTTGGATGGTTCATGTTGCGGACACTAAGGTGGTTAAAAGTCCTTAGGTGCTCCTTTCCATGGTGGTTAAAAGTCCATGGGGCCAAGGTGTTTAAAAGTCCTTGGGGCCAAGGTGTTTAAAAGTCCTTGGGGTGATTCAAGTATTGGACACAAAGGTGGTTAAAAGTCCTTGTGTGGTCCTCATTCATGGTGTTTAAAAGTCCATGGCCAAGGTGTTTAAAAGCCCTTGGGGAAAGTTGTTGAACTTGTTTTAATTAAATGAAATGTATCACTTGAGCCAATATGACATGTTGAGTAATTTGTGAAGCATGAGATGCACGTTTTAAGGTTTATGATGAAGCATGAGTTTGCTTGTCTTAAAGTATGCTTTTGAGCATGTACAAAGGTTGATTATAAGCATGTTTTATAAATGGTTTAATTGCATTATTGAATGGTTTTTAAAGAGCACACCTCACTAAGCTTTTGCTTACGCTCTCTTGTTTTCTTAATTCAATAATGCAGAGCAATAGAGTATCTTGAGGGGTAGCAAGGAAGGGCTAGCAATCAAGTTCAAGTAAAGCTCAATGTATGAAGGTTTTATAAGTACTTTTAGCTTTTGGTTGATTTGGCAATGGGGGACCTATGTGTATGTTTTGGGAGGTGTTTGAGACTCCCTAAGTATGTTGAATGTTGTTGAGATCGTTGGTTTTTGGTTTGGAACCTTATATGCTTGTTTTGCAAGTTTGGAGTTTGAATGGATAGCTTAAATAGGAAGCATGCCACTTAAATTGGGGGTTTTCTTATGTGATGGTTTTATGTTGAATTGGTGACGCAATTGAGGTCCTTGCATGTTGGTTGATTATGTGATATGGTTTGGTGTTGTTAATTTGATGTGTGAAGCATGTTTGATGCTGTTTTTGAGTCAATTCCAGGCAGGGGTATTGGTACTCGGGCTTGCGTATCGATACGCCTGAGCCAAATATGCACATTTCTGCCCAGGCGTATCGGTACGATTGTTAGGGTATCGATACCGTATGAATGCCGTATCGAAACGAGGTAACTAGTATCGATACCGTATGAATGCCGTATCGAAACGGGGAGACTCGTATCGATACCGTGTTGAGAGTTTGGTTACTGCCTTCCCCGCGTATCGATACGACACCAAGCGTATCGATACCTGTCTGTTAATTCGGTTAAAAGTATCTTTTATGTTTTGAATTGTTTACGTTTTGGTCCCGAATCTTGTATGATCAATTGCATGAGCTGTGGATGTCCTTTTGAGCTGAAATTTCACAGAGAAGCATGAAACCTGACTAATTTCAAGATGGTAACTTCAATTTGGGTTAAGTCCTTTTATTTATCAGAAATTACAATTTGGTCCCTAAAGTTGTAATTTGTTCAATTGGGTCCCTGTTTGATCTCTGATGTTTGTGATCTTTTAGTATGTTGTTTGTGTGATCACAATTAGGGTTAATGCGCATCTAGATAAGATTAAAAAGAAAAAAAAGGGTCGTTAATCAAGGTTGACTTTCGGGTTGACTTTGGTTTTCCCCGTGTGACTTTCTTAATTCGGGTCAACCGTCTAGACCGGGTTAAGGGGGTTACAGCATCGGGTAATGGTATTATAGAATTTGAGTAAGGGTGGTTTAAGGCATTGTAATACTCTTACTTTTACTACATCGCTCTGTAATTGTACTTTGCTAATTCCGTATGCTAATAAATCTTAGTGGGGTACTCTTTTCCCTTTCACTAGGAAAGGGGTTTTTAATGAGGCCCATTCTTTTCAAAAAAAAAACACATATAAATATGTGATAATAAAAAGAAGGCTTAATGCACAGAATAGCCCCTAAAGTTTACCACTTTTCCCAACTTGGTACTTAACGTTTCATTTGGGACGTTAAGCCCCCTAACGTTTTCACCGTTACCCATTTTGCTCGAAACCGTTACTTTTGCCGTTACAAAAAAGTTTTCAACCGTTAAAAAAATTTTCAACCAATAAGATCGCGCCACGTCAACTCCTCTTTGATAGAGTAACTCGCCTGATTTTATTAAAAGGGTAAATGTCATGTCAAGTCTCCTATGTTTATTTTTTTATTCAATTTAGTCACTGAAAAATCTATTTTTACCTAAAATTGACCCCTATTTGTTTCTATTTTTTTAATTTAGCCCAATATTTGTTATTAATAATAATATTATTTTATTTAAATGTTACTATTTAATAAAAAATAAATTAAATATTTTAATATTAAATTAGTAATTTTTGATAAATTAATCCTTACTAATTTAATATTATATTATTTTTTGCAATTCCAAAATAAATTAAATTTATAATTTAGACCCATCAAAATAAATTAAATGTTAATCTTAAATAGTTTCCAATTACGTTCCAAAATAAATTAATTTTATAATTTAGTCCCATTACGTCTTAAATTAATAATTTGATATTAATTTAATATTAAATTAATCTCTTAATTTATCTAATTTAACATTAAACTATTTTTTATATAACATCAGAGCTGTAGGGACTACACCGGTCGAGACACCTGGCTTTGACAAATGCAGCAGCCTGTAAAGTTAAACATCAGAGCTCGTATGAGTTACATTTATACAACCATAGGATCTGTAAAGTTTGATCACCAATTCATCCTGCGGCATACATAGGAATTTTATACTCAGATTATCAATCATCAAGAACCCAAGAATAAACTAGTGTATCGGTTTATAAGCATGGGGTAGAAATTGGGTACCTCCAAAATGGTTTATAAGCATACATAGGAATCATACTTTATACTCAGATTATCAATCATCAATATGCAAAAAAAATTGTTTAATGTTAAATTAGATAAATTAAGAGACTAATTTAATATTAAATTAATATCAAATTATTAATTTAGGACGTAATGGGACTAAATTATAAAATTAATTTATTTTGGGACGTAATTGGAAACTATTTAAGATTAACATTTAATTTATTTTGATAGGTCTAAATTATAAATCTAATTTATTTTGGAATTGCAAAAATAATATAATATTAAATTAGTAAGGATTAATTTATCAAAAATTACTAATTTAATATTAAAATATTTAATTTATTTTTTATTAAATAGTAACATTTAAATAAAATAATATTATTATTAATAACAAATATTGGGCTAAATTAAAAAAATAGAAACAAATAGGGGTCAATTTTAGGTAAAAATAGATTTTTCAGTGACTAAATTGAATAAAAAAATAAACATAGGAGACTTGACATGACATTTACCCTTTTAATAAAATCAGGCGGGTTACTCTATCAAAGAGGAGTTGACGTGGCACGATCTTATTGGTTGAAAAAAATTTTAACGGTTGAAAACTTTTTTGTAACGGCAAAAATAACGGTTTCGGGCAAAATAGGTAACAGTGAAAATGTTAGGGGGCTTAACGTCCCAAATGAAACGTTAAGTACCAAGTTGGGAAAAGTGGTAAACTTTAGGGGCTATTCTGTGCATTAAGCCTAAAAAGAAAAAAGTAAATAAGATTAGCTTATAAATAGGGTGAGAAAATATTTAATTTAGGTTATTTTGAAATTTTTGGTAATTGGTAAGGGTAAAAGAGTCTTTATAACTCTAATATCAAATCTCTAATATCAAAAAGCTCATATTATGAGCTTTTTCAAAATTAGCGGTTTCACTTCAATCCGCTCTTTCAATCCGCTATTCACCAAACAACAATATTAGCAAATTTGACTGGTCAAACCTCTAATTATGACTCAAACCTCTAATTTTTGCCCAAACCTCTCTTTACCAAACATGACCATAAACTCAAATTTTGTTAATGTAATTATATTATATTTTCTTAGATGAAAGGGGAAAGAAACAATATGTTCGAGCCCTTGTTAAAAACCAATCTTAAGTTGAAGAAAAGAGCATCAGATACCATATTAAATTGTTTATACATACCAACTCATGCCATGCACGGCACAAACATAAAAAAAAGACCTGAAACTAACAAAACATAATTAAAAAAAAAAACAACAACTCTCATAGGCTATTTCCGTGACCAGCAGACGCAAACTGGTCCTCCTACAACACCACACGTAACGCATCAAACGTCCAAACCTTCAGATGAGTCTATGGTTCCATCATAACAAGCTGATCCGCGATGTTATTCGCTTGCCGACAAACATGATTAAACCGGACTTCCAAATTACGACCAATGGGTTCACGGATGTGCGGGAGCAAACCGCAACCATAAACAAAGTTACTTATCAAAATAAAGTCCAAAAAATCAAGAATCAAATCAAATCGAATGATCATTGATGGTTCAAATAATTCGAACAACGGAACCAAATTCAACCCTAGAAAATATTAACTTTGTTAAACAGTAATTAACTTTTTTTTAACACAAACTGTGAAAGTATATTTTTAATAAATGAACTCTTATGTTTGAAACCGTTGTTAGGTTCGGATGTTTCAGCGTTGAATAGGGTTTTGCCGGTTCTGTAGGTTGTTTGGAAAATCTTTGATTGTATCTAATTATTATTATGAGTAATATTTTATTCCAACTAGATTTAAAGAGATTTTTAATGAGCCTGATGATAATAATTTTCTTTATCACCTAAAAAAATAAGAAATAATTAAAATAAAGAGAAGGAATAAAAGCAAAAGCAAAACACCAAAACCTTGGGCACTTTGATTAATTATAAAGAGCCCAAACATAGTATTCTTTGCATGAACAAAGTGGAGCATACCACCCCATGTGTTAGCTGCTTCAAAGTTCAAACTAATCCCAAACTTTTAATATATTAAAGAATAATCCATTTAATAATTGAATAGAAAATTTAAACAAAATCAAAGGCGATCCAAAAGCATAATTAAAAAGTAGGGAAAGAGTGGAGGTAAACGAGGTGTATTAAAATAAAATAACGTGAAGCACCTGAAATGGAGAAAGAAGCAACAGCAAGATTCCATTTTCCCCCAAATTTAATTTCTTTTTATAATATTCTTGCTGCTTTCGTATGTTGTCATTCATGCAAATTGCAATTGCCCTCATAGGTGGCCAAAGGGTCTTTAAAAAATTGTTATTAAAAAAAAACTTAAGAAGCGTGTTTGAGGGTTTCAAACTTTTGAAGAAAAAAATTATTTAAATTATTGATATTTTTACATTTAATTAGGTTTCGAACTGAAAAATAGATTTAATTAATATTTTAAGTCAAGAAAATAAATCAATTTAATTTTTTGTCAAATTTTTATTGTTAAATCTCTACTCTCTTTTTTAGATATTTCCATGGGCATATTGTTGTTCTAAAACGTGGTATCTGTATTTTTTTTTATAAAATCTAAAATTGTATTGGAATTTAAGAACAATATTTAAAAATTATGTCGTGAAAATATCAAGACACGACATGTAAAATTAATTGAAAAAATATTAAATTTAACGACCCAACAGTAATCAAAATATCAATCGATGAAATTTTAAAACATAAAAATTTAATTGTTTTTTTTAAGTTTCGAAAGACTTCTTAAGCTTAACGAAAAAAATCATTTAACTTATCAATCTATACTAGGTGTAGGAGGTGTCTCTAGAATAACAAAAACTATACAATTATATAATCAAATATAATATAAAAACATAAATACAATATGAAAATCATATTATTATTATTATTATTATTATTATTATTATTATTTAAACTTTTACAACAATAACCACACAATCACTTTAATAATTAATTAGCATATTTAAGTGTATATTCGTAGGAGAAATAATAATAATAATAATAATAATAATAATAATAATAATAATAATAATAATGGGTTTGATAACAAGGAAATTATTTTTCACTTAAAATTATAAAATGTCACTCAATTAAAATATTGTTACAAACATGTCATTGGTTGTTAAATTGGAACAGACGTCTAATGTGATATAATATAATAAGATTTTTAGTCCTAAAATTTATGCGTTCTATTAATGTTGTCCAATTTCGAAACAATTTAATAAATTTAATTCTTCATATTTAAATTTTTTATCAATTTAATTTTTCTTATAATACTGGCAAACTCAAAGCAAGCGAGCTCATCAAATTAAAGCAATAGTTAGATAACGATATTTTACCATAAAAAAATAAGTTACTGTTAATTTTTATTATTATAGGCGAGCAACATGGAAGTAATATAAACATTTATGAGACCATTTATGGAATAAGAACACATAATTTAGAACTAATTTTTTTGAATTATGAGTAAAATAATATGATATAAGTTTTAAGGACTAAAATTTTTACTACTATCATACAAGCCTGAAGCCACGTCGTTATTTGCGTGTAATATATAACAATTATAATAGTCTATTTATAATAATATTTTAATTGAGTCTACTCATGATAATATAATTTAGCCTAACAATAACCCTAGGAGCTACCCCGTAGATAAAGGATGGGAGAGACTAGAGACTAGAGAGTAGTGTGAGCCGTGAGGTGTGAAGATGGTGATGGTAAACTAGTTTTATATTCCCTACAGTTGCGGTTGTAAAGAAATTGGTAGAGTGGATGAGTTGTCACCAATCAAACGGCTCTGATGCAAAAGAGTATAAATCACACGTTAATTTGATAGTGACATTCCTATCAATCTCCTCTGCCCCACCTTGGCTACAAATTTTTATGTGGACAGTGACCTTTGATGAAAACGACTTCCACTTTGATGCAACACTGTGGGTCCCACATCACATGCCTTCACCCAATACCTGCACTTTCATAAAAGTGCTATGAAACAAATGGGACCCATTTGAATACAATATCAACATGTAGGGGTCACCCCCCTCTCTCTTCGGTGCTATGAACAATTTTTTTATTCTTTTAATTTGAATGATTAAATATTGATGTTTAAATTGGTTGAATGTGTAAATATTGATGATTAAATGTGTTGTTATATAAATTTTTGTAACTGTCATGTCACTCAGTTAATAACAATTAACGGTTCAATGACAATTTTATAATAAAAACTAAAGTTTAATGCTCATCTTGTAACTTTTAAAAGTTTGATGACCATTTTATATATTTTAGGATAGTTTAGTGACCATTTGTATAATTTACCCTAAATATGTAAGTTAAAAAAATAGTTTAAGGGTTAGTCTAAGTGGTAAACAACTTGATGCCGCTTAAACATTTCTTGAGTTCGATGTCTAGGAGACTCACCCACCAAAATTAAGTGTGTGGCGCGGGTCGATTCAAATTAGTCGGAACAAAGCCTCGAAACCAGAAGAACAACCAAAAAATATACTTGTACTTTTTTTAGTTTTTAATTTCAGATTTTTCCAAAGTTATAGTAGTCGTAAAATCGATCACTAAAATTAAGCTATACGTCTTTATATTATCTATAAGTTGTAAATTCAATTTTTTCTTTTAATTTGATCGTCTAAAGTTTTGTGGTTTAGTCACGTTGTTCGTGGATTATTTAAAAGTTAAAAAATGTTAAAAGATTATGATTAGAGTTTACTAAACTAGAGTAGATGGAGTAAATTTGTAATTTATGCATAGTATAGGGGATAATGATATAATTTGACATAAAATTTATGCAAAAACATTTTAGGTTACCCCTGGACTCTTTTAAGGGAGTTTTCAATCGAGTCAAGTTGAATAGATTCGAAAAAACACATTAATCAAGTTAATAAGTCATATTTTATCATTCAAACTTTATTTTAATATTTTTTAAGTCTATTATAATCTAATTAAGTTTGAATTGAATACATTTGTTTGAGTTGAATTTAAAATTATTAAATAGGTTTAATGAAAATAATGTTGACAGTCTGAGTAAATTTCTAGTTAAAAAAATGTAACTTAAAAAAAAAACATATATAAAACTTAAAGAAAATTCTATAACGTGCGACGAACACCGATAAACATCACTAATGATGAACACCGCTGAACACTATTAAATTAATTAATAAATATTTAAAATTTCAAGGACCCTTCAAATAATTAATAATTACTTTAAAAAATTCAATTAAATTATTTTATATATATATTAACATTTTATTTTTTAATAAGGGTAAACTATATATTTAGTGCCTCACCTATTTCCGTATTTCTATTGAACCCTCATTATTTAAATATCATTTCAATTTGACCCTATTCTTTATAAAAAAAAATAATTTAACCCTTAACCCTCAACCTAAAACCTAAAACTATTAAACCTTAAACTCTTAAACTCTTAAACCCTATTCTTTATTCATATTTGATGATTACTTTTTTTTGAGTGTCTGCGAAATTTGGAAAGGAAAGTTACAAGGTTTGCTCTTCATGGGACTTCACCACGCATTTCTAATGGGGAATACTTTGATAAAGCCAAAAATAGAGACCAGCATCAGCAAGAGTTCACTGATGAAAACAATAAACATGAAAATTAGGAAGCGGAAGGTAATGATGTACTTGTGCAGAAAGCCTCATCAATGTTGAATGGAAGTGTTTCTTCTGAAGAACAGTCAAGTACTTCAATAACAAAATATCAAGTGGTTAGTAAGAGAAACAATCATTCAGTTTCCAATGGACAGAAGGGTTCTGAGGATTGTAATGAAACTGGTTTGGCCAATCTTGAAAATGAAATTTTCGACCTTAATGAGAGGCTGGAAACACTAATGGTTGACTCTAAATATTTTGAGAATTGTTTAAAATCTCTTCAAAATGGGAATGATGGGCTGCTTTTTATTCAAATAATACTTCAAGAATTAAGACTACTGAGGATACTCGGGATAAGGAGTAGGAACATGTCACTTTCATGAGCTTTATCTATATCTGTACACGGTAGTAAGCATGCTAAAGATATAGGTCCGATTTAAATTCATTCTTTTTACTTGACATATTAACATACCAATGTCTCTCCGATGAAAATAGCCTCTTCTTTGTGGTCATCTTGCACATATGTTATAAATTTGTTGCTGCCTTGACTGACTCACGGTTGAAATTGCTATTATGCCTCTCGATGATTAAGAATGCCTCGTGTTTGTATATATTTTCATGACTCGAGATTTGATGAAAAATTGAAAACAAATTAAAAATTTATCGGTTGTTGATTATGGCGGCCGATGAAGATTGGAGCAATGATATTTTTGGTGACTGAAATTTAAAGTTGTTGGTTAATGGTGATTAGAGTGAGATAATTGAAGATAGCTTGCACAAATTTTTGGTAAATGTAAACAAGAAACCAAACATGTACGTCGACGAATGTGAATGGGTAAACTTGGGGGTCGATTGGGTGATTGTCAAAAGGCTAATTCAATAAATAAAGAATAGGCTAATTCGATTGGGTATAGGTTTAAGAGTTTAAGTGTTTAAGGTTTAATAGTTTAGGGTTTTAGGTTAAGAGTTAAATTATTTTTTATAAAGAATAGGGTCAAATTAAAATAATATTTAAATAATGAGGGTTCAATAGAAATACGAAAATAGGTGAGGTACTAAATATATAGTTTACCCTTATTAAAAAAATAAAATTTTAATATATATATAAAATAATTTAATTGAATTTTTAAAGTAATTATTAATTATTTGATGAGTCTTTGAAATTTTAAATCTTTATTAATTAATTTAATGGTGTTCAACTGTGTTCATCATTAGTGGTGTTCAACGGTGTTCGTCGCACGTGTAGACTCAACCTAAAACTTATTTCAAATAAAAAAGGAAAATCAAGAGAATTTAATATGATAAACTAATTTTGATAATATACTCGTTTTATGTCTGAAAAATATTTATAATTTGTTTAACAATTTTTATGAGTATTATATAATTTTTATAGATATTTTTTAAAATTATTTTATTTTTATTGGAGGGATCAATTTGTTTATTTTTAAAATTAACAAAGACTCATAATTTTGTTAATCAATTTTTTAAATATTCAAATTATTCCTATAAAAAATATTCAAATTATAAAATGTTAGATTGATTTGAACTCAAAAAAAGAAAAGAAAAACATATTCAAGTTCATTTAGAAAAAGGAATAATTCGATTAAATTAACGTAAATTTTAATTTTATTTTATTCTTTAAACTGAATCGAGTTTTATTTGTGTATGTATTATTAAACGATTTAATATTAGGCGACTACTAATTTACTATCCAATTTATCGACAATGATTATAGCCGTTGATTATTAGCAATTTTAAAAAATTAATACATCTGGACTTATTTAACTTTTTTTTGGGTTTTACATATTTTTAAAAAGGCTTAAAGGTCAAATTTGCCCTCAGCGAAAAATTAAAAAATCAATTAAACTCTTATAAAAGTTTTGCATTAAATTTAGCTTTCATAATTCAAATTACCTCCAATTTAGCTCGTCCATTAGTTTGACCGCGCTGACCGCAACGGTCCACTAATGGTCAGAGACAGAAAGACGTTATCATCCGGTTTAACTTGCCATGTATACGCTGACGTGTATAAAAAGCTGACGTGGACCGATGACGTATAAAAAAATATTTTAATAAAAAAATTCCTAAAAAGATGAGTTATTGCCTATAAAAGAGAACAAAAATTTTGAAAGAAGGGAAATAAGAACTTAGGGTTCTTAAACGATGTCATCTGAATTTTATCATTCTTTTACAAGATTGTCACAACTAGCTTCGTTTATTTGTGGGTAAGCTTTGATTAGCAATGAGTAAAAGCAATGAAACGTTTTTTTCTTATTATTCTTAATGTTTTATGCGATTATGTTCATCATTAATCATATTTTGATTTGAGTTATTTTATTCAATTCTTCTTCTTGTTCTTAAGAGATTTTATCTTTATTTGGTTGATAGAAAATGAATTCATCATCCTCATCAGTTGTTGCCAGTAAAAACATTCAACATGAAGGTTCTTTCGAGAATGAGGGTGATGTTTTTTGTTATTGTGGGGAAAAAAGTCCAATGTAGACCGCATGAAAGGCAGAAAACATAGGCAGAAGGTTCTTTGGTTGTCCCAATTTTAAGGTATCTGATTGTGGGTTTTTTAAATGGAATGACGCCGAACTAAGTGAAAGAACTAAATTTTTACTACATGAGATGAAGAAGGAGAATGATACGTTTAAGAGAAAAAAATCGAAGCTTCAACTATCGGAGTATTAATGAAGATGGACTAGCGGAATTGAAAGCTGAATTAAGAGAGTTGAAGGTTGAAATGAGAACAACTAAAGATCAACTGGGTTTAGCAGGGCAAAATTTAAAGCGTTTGAATAGGGGGAAATATGTGCTTGATTGGAGTGTATATTGCTTGGATCATATGTATGGTAGGGGTAAGTGATTTCTTCGAAAACATGTAGTTATGTTAGTTTACTATGATTAATGATTTTTGATGTAATGGATGAACAACTTGGTAGAAAATCTGTATTTGAAGTTGTTCCAAACTCATATATATGTTTCATTTTGAATGATGGTCTAGTTTGCGGAGATTAAAATGTTGTATCTTGTATTTTACAAATTGTATATTAAAAATACACGAGACATCATTGTCAAACATCATAAATAATCTAAACTTAAGAAGCTTCAAAATGAGACAAATTGAAAGATATCATAGTCATAAAACATCATTGTTATGCTATAATAATAGATAAATTAATGTTTTGAAGATACATCATTGTCAAACATTTTTAATAAAGTAAACTTAACAACGGCTTCAACATGAGAAACATCATTGACAAAACAAGTTTAAACATTCATTTTTTTCAAAATAAAAGTATTATAGTACCATACTTCAAACTAGTGAAACACGCTTATTAAGTTTGACTTGATTGTGTGCCTAAAGTTTGACTTTTTGGAGGCCTCCCTCTCTTCTTCCTAAGTGTCGACATTTTTTAAAATTGTCTTGTAGTGACAACAATATTTTTCTTTCAACTCGATCTATTGCCTTTTGAATGATGTTGGAATTGAGATGGATCAGCCTCACCAATTCTCCTTTTGCTTGCTCTTGTGACAACACGTTCAATTGATGTACCAGGATAGAAGTATTAACATTGTAAAAAAATCAATCAATACAAGCCAATACAGTCAAAGAATAAGCAATAATTGATTTAAATTTCAACTAGACTTACATTCTAAATTTGATCTCCAGTTTTCATATTAGTCTATAAACTAATTCCAACCTGAGTTTTTTTTCGTGTATAATTTTTTGGTAGGTTTTAGCTGAGTAGTTGGTTGAACTGTTGAAGCTGATGCAATATTCTGATTTCTATCCTAAAAAATATAAAATGCTTATACTAGTTTCAACATGATTCATATTGATTTAAAATCAAAATTTACATGTATTTATAAGTTTATCTGAGACATGGTTTGCGAACCGAAGGTTAAATTTTGGTTTTGCACATGAGATGTTGTTGATGGACCTGTTGAAGCTGATGCAACATTCTGATTTGTACCTTTACAACAAAAAGGCGCAAAAGTTATTTTTTTAAAAAATTTAAATTTGTATATTTTCAGAAAAACTTCAAAAGTAAGTTTACCCGAGACATTTTTGTTGGACAACTTAGCTTGTTATGGACTGGTTGACGACACTTGGTACAATGCCTTTGTTTGACAACATTAATTTGTCCCTTCTTTGGTTCATATTTATCCTTCTTTCTTTTTTTAGGCCTGCCTGGTAGTGTTCTAACTTGAGGAGGCTGAATGGAATCAAAAGTTGTAGGGCAACTTTTTCCCTCTTACAGGCTGGAATACACAATTGTAAGTTGCTATGTTCTTCTCTTTAGTATACTAATTGGAAACATAATTTTCGGGTCTCTTTTTATCTTAGTACATAGAACAAATAGCATGCCAACAAGAAATGTCACTAAGTTCTCATGCCTTGCATGTGCATTTTAATTGCTTTATATCAGTTGTATGTTGGTCTTCTCCATGCTGAACCTCGTAGCCTCCATCACCATTTCACACTACTCCACAATGTGTACTTTGTTTCATATTGTTCTCTAATTTTTTTAAAGCCTTCGGACTGATGTTTGTGATCTATTTTGATGCCCACATTCTCTTAACATTGAACCTACGCATCACCATAACTCTGATTTTTTCTAAAAGACTAATGATTGATTTGCATCTAGTATCCAAGCATTGAATGCCTCAGCCATATTATTATCTACAATATCACATGTTGATGTTGTAAAAAAGTAGGCCTTAGTCCAATGCTAGACAAGATTCTATAATAGATCCCAAGTTGAAGTATGACTCATTTTTTCAAGCTTCTGAAGGTTGTCATCAAAGTCTTCAATTTAAGTTGACCTGAGCATACAAATATTGTTAGAAAAAAATTATACGACATACTTCACTTACTAAACATTTAACATTACAATAAAAGAAGAGTTTGATGTTACCTGACACAATTCTAAACACATTTTTCTATTCATACCCTTTCATTTTTTCTGCCAATTGGCATACAAGTGTCTTGCACACATTCTATATGTAGTGTTTGGATAATCTTCCAACAATACCTTCACTAATCCCTAGACCATAAAAGATATAAAATATTTTAGACAAACACATAAAAAATCAAACAAATATTTTAGACAGACACATGCATATTTTTTTGTTGATCTCGCTTAAATGTAATGCCTTCACTAGTTGGATGGTCTAGATTAGTGAATTTTTTTAGAAACCATCTCCATGAAGATGTACATTCCACTTCAACTACATCCCATGCTATGGGAAACATTTGGTTGTTGGCATCCTTGCCAACAACAACTAGTAGCTCTATTTTTTGTGAAGTCTTAAACCAACATCCATCCATTCCAATAAATGGTCTACAATCATCTTTCTAGCCTTGCTTAAGGGCTTGAAAACACACATAAATTTTGAAGAACACAGCTTGTCCAACATCATTCCTATGAACTTGTATGTTTACATTACTTCCAGGATGGATTTTGGTCAGTTTGGCAGCATACCCCCAAATTCTAGCATATTCCTCTACGTATGATTCTCGAAACTCCTTAAGAACTTACTTTCTATCTCTCTGACACGTATTAAAGGTGACATAAATTCTCAACTCTCTTTTGCACATCTCTTTCAATGTATTCACTTTCATCTTTGGATCAGCTAATATTCTATCCTTAAATTCTTTTTGAATGTACTTGGCATAAATTAATTTTTTCTTGTTAGTCTTATAGCACTTGTGCACCGGATTGTAAGTTTTTGTTGGCATAAATTAATTTTTTCTTGTTAGTCTTATAGCACTTGTGCACCGGATTGTAAGTTTTTATAGTATAAAATCTAAACTTCTTGTCAATGCTAGCAAATAGTGTCCAAGGATAACCTTTCATACAATGAAATCTAGTTCTATTTGGTTCATTCTTCACAATTTTTAATTGTACGCCTTTTGTAAAAGCATACTTTCTCACTGCTTCTTTGAATTGTTTATTATCATCAAACTTTAAACCTAATTCCCACACAGGAATAACACAATTGGGATTATACCTTGGAAAACAAGTTTGTCTTACTCTGGGTGCATCATCATCTAACTGCTCACTATCTTCATATTCCCAGGATCAGAAGATGAAATGTAATCACTTTCGAAACCTTTCGATTTTCCATCTTTGTCACCATATCTATCATCTTCATCTACATTATCTGGTTGCACTAGTTGACCCTCACAATCTCTAATAGTGTACTCCTTATTTGCAGCTTTTTTTTTACGTCTTTTGTCTCTCTCGATTTCCCTGATTTTCTCTACCTCTTCATTCACATCACTCTCAATATCTACATTAAATTAAAATGCATCTTCATCGTCAGAAGCCCTACCCTCATTCATATCAACCTCTGACCCATTAATACCACCTTTTGCCCCATTATCATCATTAGTCCCATTACCAGCAAGCTATGGCCCATTATCACAAGCTCTGGCCCAACTTCATCAACCTCTGACCTATCAATACCACCTTTTACCCCATTATCATCACTAGTCTCATTATCAGCAAGCTCTGGCCCATTATCAGCAAGCTCTGGCCCAACATCACCAACCTCTGGCCTAACATCAACATGATCTAGCTCACCATCAACATGATTTAGCCCATCAACATGGTCTTCACTATCATCACTTGACCCATCATCATTACTCCCAACCCTTGCATCACCATCATTAACAGTATTTTGTTTTGCATAAATGCCACATACAAATCAATATTACACTTATCTTTCAATATCTCAATCACCTCTTTTACAATGTCATCATCATGTACTAATATTAGAGCGTTAGTATTGAATGTCACTGCAGAAATCCTATAATAAATAAAATTTTGTTTATTGACATACCCCAAGTCATTCACATTGCCTATGACATCCCAATAGCATAATCTATCAGGATCAACTTGTAATATATCTACTTTCCAGTCTACATAATCAAATTTAAGAGATAAAACAAACTTCCCACCATGAAAATATCTTAAAATATACACAACTTGAGGTTCATCAACGTGAGTTTCATCAACCATCCTTTAAACAATAATAATAAAAAAATCACAATAGCAATACATATTTAATCAAAAAGTAATAAAAAATAGGACCAATGTCTGTCTTCTCCTTTTTTCTTTATTGTCACAATCGTGGGTCACAAATGCCTATCTCCTTTTCAACTTCTGCAATATGTGTCGACTTAAAAGGTTTAATAATAGACTAAATTTACAAGGGTTTGATTTTTTTATTAGTTCGAATTCGCACAAATTGAATACTCCTAAACAATGTAGGTTTATATTTTCAAATAACAAATGTAGTACCGATTTTCTCATAAAAAAAGAAGCTTTCCATTTTGACAGCAAAAAATAAAAGCTTTTGGTTTTCTCAAAAAAGAAGTGTTTCGTTTTCCTTTAAAGGTTTCAAAATCTTTTTCAAAATGAACTCGAAATTTTTATAAGGATTTTTTCGATTCAAAAAGATTTTAGTTTATACAAACTCGTTGTTACCTGCAAATTCAAACTATGATTGACATCTTTTAGAGAACTCCAAGGGTTTAACTTTAAGAACTGAAGAGGTTTTCCTGGTTAATGATGGGTTTTACGCAATAACTCGTCTTTTTAGGAATTTTTTATTAAAATGTTTTTTTAATTTTTTATACGTTATCGGTCCACGTCAGCATTTTATACACGTCAACGCATATATCTCATGTTAAACAGGATGATAACGTCTTTTTGTCTCTGACCGTTAGCGGACCGTTACAGTCAATGCGGTCAAACTAACGGATGGCCAAAATTGGGGAATAAATTGGGTGCAAAATTTTCATAAGGGCTTAATTAGTATTTTGATGAGAGTTCATTTGAACTTTAAGCCTTTTAAAAATTTAAAGATTGATATTTAGCAAATAAATACAACTAGAATATACAAATATATATATATATATATATCACATGGAAAAAAAGTAAGAAGTTAATCTCATCCATCCATTTTACCCATCTAATAGCCATGAATTAGTGTAAAACTACTTGAGTTTTACATTGTGTAAGTGGATCCTAATATATATATATATATTAAACAATACGCATATGTTGACCGGAAAAATGAATAGTGTTCTTGGATGGTCGAAGAGCGTGGTTCAAATGATGTTGGTGAAGAATTTTGGCTTGTTGAGGTTGAAGAAGAATGGAAATGTCCTTTTTTGTTATATGGCTATTTATAAGAGTTTAAATATGTGTCTATAGATAGTTTTCGTGGTACAGGTACTGATTAGATGTCTTAGAAAGTGATGGTCTAGGTCGATTTGTCATCAAAGAGACCACGTGTGTCGCCACGTGGTCCGAGAAAACACACTTTAACTCACTGGGTCCTTACGTCTGATAAGCTTCTGTTAATGATCGATTTCCTTCAACCGTTCTAGCTCGCCAAGTGTGGAGATGTCGAATTTTTGGGTGTTCTAGTGGGAGGTGAAAAATAGGCAAAAGACACAAGGAATTATAGTGGTTCAACCTTCTAACAAAGGTCTACATCCACTACCTTAGCTCCCCACTAAGGATTTCAACAAATTCACTATTGAATCTTGTCCCCTTTTCTAGGCTTAGGAGGAAATCGTTACAACGATTAAGCTAACTACCCTTAGCTTAATCAAACACTCTTATACAAGAGAAACTCTAAAGTAAACTTGAAATCCCTCTAATAGGTAATTGTTTGCACTATTTAGCTCTCACTCAAAACCTAAAAAATTGAGCAAATTTGACAATGTTTAGCTCAGTAGTGTTGGCTATACAAGAAAATGAACAATTAAGCTCTAAGACAATTTCTTGATCATCATGTTGTTGACAATTGAAACATTAGTCTTCTCTTGATGCTTGGAGGTCCATTTTATACTCTCAATTAACTTTATAGCCGTTGAGGACCATTGAGGTTGTTTTGGAGCCGTTGGAGACTTTATTTCCCTCCATTAATAATGTTCTGCAAACGTCCATTTCGAAACAATCGAACCCATTTTGGAATGACATTCTTCAGAACTAGACGTTGATGTCTGATGCAGCAAGCCGTATTGAAACGCCTCTGACAATTTTGAAACCCTTCAAGCCGTATCAAAACGGTTACAACCCGTTTCCGTATGAGTGACAATTAAGCTGCAATTCAAATTACCGTTGGGGAGGTTTTGACCGTTGGGCGTATCGAAACACCAAATGGGTGTTTCGAAACGAAGACCCTCCGTATCGAAACGAGCAAGCCCTGTTTCTGAACGGGTGTTGGTAGTTTCAAAATGTTTCGATACATGTCCCCTTGTTTCGAAACGGTTACCTTGAAAAGTCTGGTTTGGTTACTTAAAAACGTTTTAAACCCTGCCAAAACCATTTAAAACCATCCACAAACTTATTTTCAAATTGTTTGGACTTAAAGGCACTTTTGAAATCTTTTCAATTTAGTCTAAAACTAATTTTCAATTATTATATCAAAACATTAGTTCTTCAATCTCCCCCTTTTTGATATAATGAAACCAACTTAAAAAATTGTTTGGGATTCTCCCCTTTAAGTTTAAAAATTTGAATAAGAGGTTTCAAAAATGACAAGTAGTTAAAGCTCCACCTTATTCATTTGAAAATGCAAATTTTCAAACCAAACCCCACTTTTTTGTTATATAAAAAAGAATTTAGATATCTTTAAGTTCAAAATAACTTGGGAGGTTAAAAACAATGACAAGGTGTAGAGTGTCCATGAGTTCTATATTTTGTACACATTCATGCCCTTATTACTATTGTTCTTAAGCTCATTTAGGCATTTTAGGTGCATTACATGCATTATAACAATATCTTCTCTTGTACCATGCTTTTAATGAATATTTTATATTTAGTTGAGAAAAGTTAATGTTTTAGTTTAGTTTATATTTTCAGGTGTTATAACTAGGAGATGATAGGAAAGCTGGAATCAAAGAAGCTGTACTGAAGCAGCTCAAGATGCCGCCAAGAACGCTGCCGAAGCGGCTTTGCCGCCAAATGTCGTCTGGGCAGGAGTTACACCGACTTAGCCAAGATGGGTCGCGATTTCAAGAGGGCAATTTCCTAAGTCAATTGAGCTCAGTCTGGCAATTTTCTGAATCCTGTAGCGGTCGGTAGAGCTGATTCAAGATCGATAACTAGGAGCACTTATCCTTACTTGCGGAAGAAGGCAACGTCAAAAGAGTTCATATTTAAGTTAAAAAGGAGTCTGTATTTAATGTAAATATACTTTAAGAACTCCTACTTTAATGAGGACAAAAAACTTAGGTCAAGAGCCCTATATATACCCAATGTATGTGAGGGTATAGGTGCATGCAGATACAGAGGCATAGCATATAGAGAGGCATCTCGGGGAGTGTAGATGGGGAGATAGTTAGATAGGTTGGAGATGTTGGGGGTCGCGGCCCAACTCTCCTAGGGTTTAGGCGCGTGTATGTAAAGTAATTTGTGGGAAACAGTTGTATAGTTTTGAGTTGTTTTCAATAAAATTCTGAGTTTGCTTAATCTATGCTCTTTGTTCGTTTAATTAGTCTACACCAGTCAGTTGAAGAGAAAATCCATTTGTCGGACACGAAAGTGCAAGGCTCACGAATGAGTTTTTCACGATCACAACTTGCAAAGGCGTGACTAACTTGGTTTCACACTAATCCGCAAGTTTCAGCAACTAAAAGGAATTTCCAACCGAGTTGACTAATTTGGTTCCACACTAATCCACAAGTTAGCATCTCGAGCATCCTAACCTAGAAATAGGATGGATCACTGTCGACTATCCTGCCGAACTTAGAATGTCTGCCAGACAAGCCACCAGGACTTCTTTCAGTTCCACCTGTTGAGACAGTACACACCCCTGTAGTGGCAGTGACCTACTGCGGCCGCGTGACAGGGTCGTAGTTTGCCGCCCGCCATACCCGCCGAGGCAGCAACTCATGGTAGCGCAAAACATACTCATACTTTACAATGCAGTCCACACGCTATTGAGTTGCACCAGTCTTACCCAGCTTATCGCCCAAATCTCTCCCTCTTATCTCTCTCATCACTATCTTTATTTTTACTTGTGTTTTTATATTTCCACATCATGAGATTTAATGGCGCATTTACTAATTCTTTGTGCAGGAAACCATTCATAGAAGCTGCTTCAATCCCTGTGGGAGACAATATCTTTTATACTAGAACTTGACAAAAGTGTGCACTTGCGCTCATAAATGGAGAACACCTAAACGCTCTACAAGTTTTTGGCACCGTTTTCGGGGATTGGCAACATCAACTACGTTTGAATTTCTGCACTCCTATTTAGTTTTCGCCCATTAAATCTCTTTTTATTTATTTGCTTAAAAAGCCTCTTTGTTTTCTTGGTGTATGTCCCGCCAGGGCAGCAAGGTTGGCAGCAACATCCACCTAAGGAGGGGAAGGACATGCCCAGACGTCTAGCCAAACACAAAGACCCTCAGGAAGTGGTTATGTTTGGGAAAAGCGTAGCCCAACATAACCTAATTATTATTTTAATTTTAATTTTTATCTTTAATTTTTTAAGCATTAGGATTAGATTTAATTTTTATTTAATTTATTTCAGGTTAGGAATGAAGGAAAGATTCAGAAAGAAGAAAGAACAAAGGAGAGGCCCAACTAGCGGCCAAGGCAGAAAAGCATAACGGCTAGCCGCAATGGCTATATTTTGCCCAGTGAGCGGAACGAATATCTGTATAACAATTAGAATCCCGTTATTCGCGCCACAATAATTGCCGCCCGTTGACAGCGTGCCCGCCAAGGCAGTGGAGAGAAACAGCTATATGAGGCCAACTATTCTCCCACCCCGTTCTTCACTTTGCTCTCTACTTTACTCTAAATTCTTTCTACAATATTTGCTTCCAAGAATTCTTTCTACAACTATTCCCCGCCAAGGCAGCAACTCATGGAAGTGCAAAACATACTCAGACTTTACAATGCTGTCCACACGCTACTAAGCTGCACCAGTCTTACCCAGCTTATCGCCCAAATCTCTCCCTATCATTTCTCTCATCACTATCTTTATTTTTACTTGTGTTTTTATATTTCCACATCATGAGATTTAATGACGCATTTACTAATTTTTTGTGCAGGAAACCTTTTATAGAAGCTGCTCCAATCCCTGTGGGAGACGATATCTTTTATACTATAACTTGAAAAAAGTGTGCACTTGCGCTCATAAATGGAGAACACCTAAAACGCTCTACACAAGGATAAGAATGTTGGTTTTAAAATGGCTCCCCTTACTCAAAGCATCATCAAGATGTTAGTCCAACATATATATGATAATCTAGTTGAAATTAAAAAAATAAAACAACTAGATTTTACCACACTTGAACTCATGGGAGGATGTGAAGCCTTCCTTCTTCAAGTGTTCTTCCTTGTGTGCATGAAGCTTCCTCTCAATATTTTACTTGTTGATCAATCTCCATCACACCTAACATAAGACAATCAAATAATTTTTGGTATCCAATTTGCTTTGGATCCAAAGACATTAGTAGCAAATAGTTTAGTTCCCTTAGGAATCCATTTTTCAATTTCATCATTTTTAGTTGAAGTGATTAGTTCTTTTGGAACCCAAACACTTCTTAAACATTTTCCATTCAAAAATTTAGGGGCACTAGATTGTCTTATATAAAAATTTGATTTTCTAAAATTGTTTTTCTTTTCAAGCTCTTTGGAAATCAAATCTTTTTTTCTTGAACTTTTTGAAGCAAATTTGTAAATCAACATATTTTTGTTCAAACTCATTGAGTTTTGCTTCAAGTTCAATTTTGGTTTTACAAATCAAATCATTTTAAATTTTCAAATTTGAAACAATTTTCTTGTTTTTCAAAATGTGATTTTTAAATTCTAAAACCAAATCATCGTAGGCATCTTGTAATTCATCAAAAGAATATGAACATGAAGTAGATGAATTAGAAGTTACCCTTGAATCTTCTTCGATGGCCATAAGGCAAAGGTTGGCTTGTTCATTGTCGATGGAGTCTTCATCACTCCATGTAGCCACATATGCCTTCTTCTTATGGCTTGAAGTTATTGCCCTATTCTTCTTCTTCATAGACTTATATTCGAATTCTTTCATTGCTTTCTTTATGAAAGGAGCACACTTCTTGAAGAGATGAACTATCTCTTCTTCTTCATCCTCCTCCTCACTTGTACAAACATGGTTGCACTTGGAGGTTTTGAGAGCCATAGCATTTGCGTGGATGCCTAGCTCCATGATCTTCTTCTTCCCCATCTTTCTTATCTCTTCATTCTTCTTCTCCTCTTCTTTATTCTTCTTCATGATTTGGTGAGTAAGAAGTGACCCCATGAGTTCATCAAGATTCAAAATCTTCAAAATCTTAGCTTCGATGATGGCGGTCCTCTTTGAGTCCCATGACTCGGGAAGAGAATAGATAAACTTTCGGACAAGCTTTTCTTTCGGAATGACTTCTCCTTAACCTTTGAGTCCATTGGTGATGGTGGAGAATCGATGGAACATCTTCTCAATGTCCTATTTCAGATCAATTTTGAAGTTTTCATACTCTAGGTTGAGGAGGCCGATCTTGGTCTCCTTAACTTCGTTTTCCCCTCGTATGTAACTTCGAGCTTGTTCCAAACTTCCTTGGCACTCTCACAAGAAGAAATCTTCTCGTAGATGTTGAGGCTAAGTGCACAAAAGATGAAGTGCAAAGCCTTGCAATTTAGCTCCATCTTGTTATGATCGTCGGCACTCCACTCCGCCTTGCTTCCTTTTGGTACGAATGAGCAATCTTCAATGATATCCCAAAGCTTGTAGTCTTTAGATTTGACAAAGAACATCATCCTCGTCTTCCAATAAGCATAATTTGTCCCGTCGAAGAAAGGTGGCTTGTCGATGGATTGCGCCATTGAGCCGGTTGTTTGAAAAGTTGATCGAGCTTGCCAGATCACCTCAATAGAATGTTAATCCTCTTCGATTGAGCCAAGTTCTGATACCAATTGTTGGGTTTTTAAGTGCTCGATTTCCTTCAACCGTTCTAGCTCGCTAAGTGTGGAAAAGTCAGATTTTTGGGTGTTCTAGTGGGAGGTGAAAAATAGGCAAAAGACACAAGGAATTATAGTGGTTCAACCTTCTAACCAAGGTTTACATCCACTATCTTAGCTCCTCACTAAGGATTTCAACAAATTCACTCTTGAATTTCGTCCCCTTTTCTTGGCTTAGGAGGAAACCGTTACAACGATTAAGCTAACTACCCTTAGCTTAATCAAACACTCTTATACAAGAGAAATTCTAAAGCAAACTTGAAATGCCTCTAATAGGTCATTGTTTGCACTATTTAGCTTTCACCCAAAACCTAAACACTTGAGCAAATTTGACAATGTTTAGCTCACTAGTGTTGTCTATACAACAAAATGAACAATTAAGCTCTAAGACAATTTCTTGATCATCACTTGTTGACAATTGAAGCATTAGTCTTCTCTTGATGTTTGGAGGTCCATTTTATACTCTCAATTAACTTTGTAGCTGTTGAGGACCGTTGGGGTTGTTTTGGAGTCGTTGGAGACTTTATTTCCCAACATTAATGTTGTTCTGCAGACGTTCGTTTCGAAACAATTGAACCCGTTTCAGAATGACCTTCTCCAGAACTAGCCATTGAAGTCTGATGCAGCAGGCCGTATCGAAACCCTTCAAGCCGTATCGAAACATTTACAACTCGTTTCGATACGAGTGATAGTTAAGCTAAAATTTAAATTACCGTTGAGAAAATAGCCGTTGGGGAGGTTTTGACCGTTGGGCGTATCGAAACACCAAGTGGGTGTTTTGAAATGAAGATCCTCCGCATCGAAACGGGCATGCCCTGTTTCGGTACGGGTTTTGGTAGTTTCAAAATGTTTCGATACAAGTCCCCCTGTTTCGAAACGGTTACCTTGTAAAGTCTGGTTTGGTTACTTAAAAACGTTTTAAACCTTACCAAAACTATTTAAAACATCCACAAACTTATTTTCAAGTTGTTTGGACTTAAAGGCACTTTTAAAATCTTTTCAATTTAGTCCAAAACCATTTCTCAATTATTATATCAAAACATTAGTTCTTCAAATCGTATATAGTTTTTAATACGCTTGAAGGTTCACACTTGAGGAGGTTCTCATGGTGGCAGTTTGCAAGTGTTAAAATCATACTCTCTATGTCCCTCTTAGTATGTCCGATATTGACTCTTTTTGGTCAATTATATTTAATTTTGACCATAATTATTTTAAATATTTTAATTAATTAAATTTTATAAAAATATATATTTTTAAACTACTTGATTGAATGTTTCTAAAACATATTTTTCACATTTTTACCAATAATAAATTTAAAATAATAATGAGTCAAAGTTTAAAAAATTGACAAAAAATTAATACTAAACATATTAAATGAGACGGAGGAAGTATAATTTATATAAGAGAGTAAATATATATATATAGCTTAAAGGTCAAATTGACCTTCAACGAAAAATCAAAACATCAATTTAACCATTCTGTTAAGTTAACCGTTAACTCAAAAGTAAATATGGCTTAAAGGTCAAACTGACGTTCAACTAAAAATAAAAAAAAATCAATTTAGCCCTTCCGTTAAGTTGATCGTTAACTCAAAAGTAGTTATTATGATGGTGACACGTGGCACACTCTAGACGTGCCACATCATCAAAATCGTAAATAATCATTTAAATTTTTGAAAAATATTTAAAATTATAAAATAACATATTTAAAATTTGAAAAAAATTAAAATTACAAAAAATATATTTTTAAAAAAATCAAGAAATATTTAAAAAATATTTAAATGTGTAAAAAATTAAAATTATGTATAAAATCATAAAAAAATAATTTTTACTTAAAAATAAAAATATGTAATAATTGTAATAGTTATTAAAAATATTTAAATATTTATAATGAAATAATATTTAAAAAATTTATAATTTTTAAAAAATACATTTTTAATTATGAAATCCTAAAATTTAAGGAATACCAAAAAATTTCAAATTTCAAATCTCTAACCCTAACCCTAACCCTAACCCTACATTCTCGAGTCCTCAAATTAGTTTAGTGGACATTGGAAGTTTGTAGAACTAAGTGTTTTGATATAATATTTGAAAAATGTTTTGGACTTAATTGAAAAGAATTTAAAATATGTTTTTAGTCAAAAACAACTTGAAAATATGTTTAAAGGTTTTAAAAGGCTTTGGAATGATTTAAAGTACATTTAAAGTAGTCAAAACCAAGCTTTTCAAGTGCCCGTACCGACATGGTCTGGTATCGTATTGATACGCGTTAGGGTTTCAACTACAGGATTTTTCCAGTAGCCAAAACCCATATCGATACGCTTAGCTGTATCGATACGGTGTATTTTAAAACAGTCCAACGGCTTGTCGCGTACCGATACGGTTGTATCGCGTACCAATACGCCAAACTACCCCAACCGTCATATTTCCCAACGGTCTTTTAAACTGCAGGACCGTACCGATACGCTGGGTAAGCGTATCGATACGCATCAGTTGAAGTGCACAACGACTACTTCCTTATCGGGACCGCATCGATACGGTTTGAAGAGTATCGATACGCCAAGCTGCATAACTGCATTTATGGTGGGAAATAATGGCTCGGATGGCTCCAATTCAACCTCAACGGCTAGTAACGGCTACAAACTCAAAGAGGAGTATAAAAGGGACCTCCAAGCATCTAGTAATGGTTAATGCTTCAATTGTCAACGGCATAATGATCAAGAATTTGTGTTGGGGCTTTATTGTTCAATTTATTGTATAGACAACACTTGTGAGCCTAATTGTCAAATTTGCTCAAGTGTTTATGTTTTGGGTGAGAGCTTTAATTGTGGAAACATATATCTTTTAGAGGAATTTCTAATTTGCTAAGTCTTTCTTGTGTAAGAGAGTGTTTGATCAAGCTTTGGGTAGAAAGCTTGATCGTTGTAACGATTTCCTCCTAAGCCGAGAAAAGGGGACGAAATTCTTAGTGAATTTGTTTGGAAATCCTTAGTGGGAAGCTAAGGTAGTGGATGTAGACATTGGTTAGAAGGTTGAACCACTATAAATCCTTGTGTCAATTGCCTATCTTTCTATTCCCACAAAACACCCAATTATCCAACTTCTCCACACTTGGCGAGCAAGAACGGTTGAAGGAATCGAGCACCGAAAAACCCAACAAAGTTGTTGGTATTGCGGCAGACAAACGAGCTGGTGAGAAGAAATATTGAGGGAGAACGAGGATTTTCCTATGACGGGGAGTGACCAGTGGTTGAATCGGTGTTAATGCTTGATTTAGGGATTTACGAGGTTTTTTTTGAAAGAAATGAAACTTTTTAGTTTTTTAGAAAAAAAATATTATTTTATGTTTTATTAAAAAAATAAAGGAAAATAAGAAAAAATAAATTAATATTTTTATATTTTTCAAAATTTTAATGAATTTTTTTATAAACTGTTATAATTTTGTATATTTTAAAGAATTTTTTAGCATTTTTTTCTAAAAAAACGATTTTGATGACGTGACACGCCCAAAACATATTACGTGTCCTTTTACATTTTGATCGTTAGATGGTATTGATGGTCAGTGCGGTTAAACTATCAGATGAGTCAAATTAGGTGTAATTTGAACTATGAATGCTAAATTGAGTGAAAAGTTTTCATAAAAATATAATTGATTTTTTTTATTTTTCGTTGAGGGTGAATCGGTCAATTTTGCTTTTTCATTAATGGCATATATTTAATTTTGCTTACGAAGCAAATTGCAATTGCATTTGATTTTATGTTCCCCACTAGGTACACTGCAACTGCTGCAAGAATCTGTAAATATAATAACAACATTATTAAAACTGGATCCAATGGAAAGGTCACACGTCATGTTCAGAAAATTGTACAGTAGGTGCGCCCCCAGTCTAGTGTAGTGCGACAGTGAGGACTAGTATAGGCTAGCTAGCTGCCATTTCTCTAAAATATTATTATTTTAATTTGATAAAAAAAATTATTTTTTTAATTATTTAATTTTGCTGTCTCTGCACTGAATTCTGCACTACCCTAACCTTTGTCTGCTGCATGACAAACCTCAACGTAGGAAGATTCTGCTGTGAGATGGTTAAAATACGGTTAATATACAACGTGATTGGTTAAATAGGTGACTGGTTAAAAGTGCAATTAAATATGTTATATGCTTCCACCGAAAAAATTATTTGTGCTGATAATATTATCAACATATTAGGTAACGTCTAATATGTTATTAAAATTTAAGCTAATGGGGCATTAGAAATCCGGCGATAACAAAATAGGTAAATTACTTATTTTGTGGATAAGAATATCAACATATTAGGTAGCGCCTAATATGTTATTAAGTTTAAGCTGATGGAGCCATGAAAATCCGACGATAACAAAATATGTAAATTACTTATTTTGTTGATAAGAGTATCAACATATTAGGGAACGCCTATTATGTTATTAAAGTTTAAGCTGATGGAGCTTTGGAAATCCGACGATAACAAAATAGGTAAATTACTTATTTTGTTGATAAGAGTATCAACATATTAGGTAGCGTCTATTATGTTATTAAAGTTTAAGCTGATGGGGCATTGGAAATCCGACGATAACAAAATAGGTAAATTACTTATTTTGTTGATAAGAGTATAAACATATAAGGTAGCACCTAATTTGTATACATTTTATCGTTTACATTAATATAATAACTTTAAACAAACCGGTTACTAGTGTAACGTAATATGTAGCGACTAAGTATCGATACTCTTTTACAAAAATATCGATACTATTCAACGCAAATTTAGTAAAAGCATTGTAACTGGCTGAAATGTGGCTCAAAAGTATCCATACTTATATTAAAAGTATGGATACTTTCGAGCCATGTTTCAATCGGTTACATTACTTTTATAAAAGTATGGATACTTCCAAAAAAAGTTTCGATACTTAAAATTAAAGTAGCGGTATTTACTTTAATAGTATCGAAATTTTACTATAAGTATCCATACTTTTATAAAAGCAATGTAACTGGTTCAAATGTGGCTCAAAAGTATCCATACTTATATTAAAAGTATCGATACTTTCGAGTCATGTTTCAACTGGTTACATTGCTTTTATAAAAGTATGGATACTTCCATAAAAAATTTCGATACTTAAAATTAAAGTATCAGTATTTACTTTAATAGTATCGATATTTTACTATAATTTATTGCACAACTAACTTTGTCCTAAGAAATAAATGTTGTACCCAGACATCAACCATCACACCTAATGAAATTGAAAGCAACACACAACTCCTGTTTGGACCACTTCCACCGATGGTGTTTACCAATGGATGATACTCCATCCAATGATGTTTATTCAAGCGGGGAATGGCATGAAATATTTACCGTTGATGAGTCGAAACGATTGTTCGGTCAGTTCTTTTCTTCACTTGAGGAAGCTTGGGATTTTTACAAGGAATACGCTAGGAAACATGATTTTAGTGCACGTCGAGGAACAACACAGCTGGATACGGAAGAGAATGTGAAGACACAAGAATTTTGTTGTTCAAAATTTTGTTTTGTCAAAGTACAAGGAAAAGAGCAAGATATTTCACATATGTTTTGACGTCGTTACGGAAATCGTCACATGCTCGTGTAGAAAATTCGAGACCGTAGGAATTTCATGTCGTCATCAACTACATGTTTTGAAGCACTCTGATTACACATCTCTTCCTAAGTCTTTGATTATAAGCAGGTGGACTAAGGATGCGAAGGCTTCTGCAGCAAGTTTTCTTGACTTCAATGTACCACTAGAAGTAATGCAAAAGACGTGCAACTTCAAGTCGTTTATGCTACATTGCATCAAAGACTGTTGCATCTTTCATAACCGCAAGAGATGAGATGAAAAGACTAACTGCTGAATTTGAACACTCGTTCGGTTTGAAAGGTTCAAGCAACCGAAGCAATGCTGTAAATGACGTTCGCGACCCTAAACGAAGACAAGGAAAGCGAAAAGAAGTCCAGAAGAATAAGGTCCACAAAAAAATTAGGTGATGCGGGTTCTGCAACGGTGAGGGACATAACAAAGTAACATGTCCTAAATTAAAGTTCAGTTTGGAATCGATTACACAACCTACATCAACAGAATTTTTTTGATAACAGAACGGAATGGTCGTACGAGCTCGCAGATGATGATTATGATGTGAGTTACTATGTCTGTTCTACAATTATGTCTTAAATTGTTAATGATTATTTATAATTTCAATCTCTCTATTACGTCTCAGGGCAACGAAGACACTTGGAATACTGCAAGTACCGATCAACATACATTGTAACTATCATAACATTTGGTATGTATCTAACACATCTAACAAAATATTTGCTAACATTGGTAATAACATACACCAATATATAAATCAAGAATGTTCAATATATAATCAAATCAAATTCAAATTTGTAAAGGGTTATTTCTGACAAAGTCCCAAACGTTAGGCTCCTTCGCCAAATTTTGTAAATATTCTCAGATGCTTCCACCCTTTTCTGATGAGATATATAAATAAGTGAAATTAGCAAACAAAACATATTCAATATATTAGTAAACCAATCAAATAAGTGATAGGTGTAACTGTCATACCTAAAGTATTGCCGTTCAAAGATGAACTGTCATAGGGATGCGGATATATGTAACTATATTGCTATACATAAATTATCAATTAACAAATGTATGAACATATACCTTAACACAAAAAATGCATGTCAAAAATATCTATAACTCACTGGATTATAAATCATTTTTTCTGTAGAATCATCCACCAACAGTGTATTTCCCGAGTGAAATTGAGGAAACTCATTTCAAACATCATGCAAATCTTTGCAGAAGGTGAATTCGTCTTTCTGTTTGCACTTTGCTTGATCCTGTTTATAGAAAATTGTGAAACATAAATTTGTAAGAATCATAAACAAGTACAATTATCAAACGCAAAAAAAGATACATCTTACCCAGATGAATATAAATTGGGTATACGATACATGTAGTTGGTTAAGTGCAAGATCAATGTTATGCCTGAAATTGTTAACAATTACCACGAGAAACATCAAATTGTACATTTTCCAATTATTAATGATTAATTAAAATCTTAACGGTGCTTACCTCAACTTCGATGACCAAATGGCAACAACAAAGTTCTCTAAACAAAAACGGATAAATTCTGATACACTTGGCCTCATTATAACATCTACAACATGAACAAAAATTCATAAACAATTGTATGTTTATAGGTTAAAACATCTGTAAACAAATTTGAAGCCATTTTATTACCTCTGGGAGTTTGTTTTGTATAATAGGCAAGGACTCCATTGACATAAAAAATGACAAGTTTTTTGGAAGACGGTGTTGCAGAAATTATATATCTGTCTGGGTCTTTATGATCATCATCTGAACTGTCAACCTCTTCATTCACCACTAGATTCTCCACTTCTGTTATAAGCATGTCAATAGTCAATTTAAAGCATTGTCATTTCTTTAAAGGATTTGATTATGGAAGTTAGAGAAGTCATCACGCAGTGATGAAATATCTGCTCGCATTTGGCCGATTTAGTCATTAATCTCGCCGACACGAGAATCGAAATGCTGGCAGAAATTAACCATGTAAGCCATCATTGACTTCATCGTAATCACCTCATGAGCCCTAGCACCTTCGATTGCATCTTCTTCCATCAGCTCGTGGACTTCTTCTTCAACATCGTCCATTTGGTTGTTGTCTTGTTTCGTTTCAATGCCAAATTTGTTTCTCCAACCGACATTTTCAATAAATTTGTATCCCGCTTTAGTCAAGGATAACATGTCGATCTTTCGGGATAATCGAAGAGGGTAGTCAAGCTTGAAATCAACTCCTTGCTTCCTCAATATATGGCTAATTACACATCCATATGGTAGTGAAGTTGTAATAGAATCACCATTTTTGACTATATTAAGAATTGTATCAAAAATCAGTTTCGCAATGTTTAGAGCGGTTTTGATGCATACTTAGACAACCACCAATAATCACTATCTCGAATTACGAAAAATTTTCCACCGGAAGGCCGAAGAAACCAAGTCAGAATAAGGTGGAACAATCTGCCCTCCACACCAAGATTAATATGGCTATTCCGATCCACACGGTCAATGGTAGGATCTAAAACATGTTCATCGGAATCTGTTGTATTCTGAACACCTATACCACCAGCAATAGATTCTGAATCTATATATATATATATATATATATATCTTTCCCCATGACATAAGTATTAATTCCTCTTATTTTGTCTGTATTAGGCTGGCGATCTAATGTAGCATTATTGTAGAAAACTCTAACAAGATTGGGGGTAATATTTTGGTTCTACACCAACCAATTCAAGTCATCCCCAATCTGTAAATGTCTGTTTAAAACCAAATTTGTTTTTCCCATTAAAGAAGAAGTCCATGTCAATAACACGTTCTGGACGAATCTTTCTTGTTTTGAAAATGCGATAAAATTCCACTTTCTCTTCATTGATTCTAAAGTTTTGTGTATCAAATAATTTACTTGCTTTAGAAGAACTTACTTGAGCAGCAGGCCTTGAATTAGAAGAAGAAGACTTTAACTGAGAAGAACTACGTCTCGAACGTTTGGGCGCCATTTTTTTGCTTGAGAAGAATTGTTATATGCAAAAGAACGGTTACTCACAAAACGTTCAAATCCCTAACCCTAAATTACGCAAAAATACCATTAAATTACCTACAAATCTGATCGTAGTAATCGTCGGAGTGGATTTTATAAGCAGCTTGAACGGGACAATTTCTCTGAATGGTGGTAATCGTCGGAGTGGAAGAGAGATATCTGCCAGGGTATCATATCGATAAAAGTAGGAAAAGCGGGATTTAAGTTTAGGGTTGGGTTAAAGAGAAATCGCCCCTAAAATTCAAAGTTAGAGCGCTACCTATTACTTTAACAAGTATACCGATTTGTTTATATAGTCAATAATAAAACCGATAACATTGCTTCTTAAAAAGTATCGATAATTTTATACAATGCTTTCAAAAAAGTATCAGTACTTTCGAGCTAAATTGCAACCGGTAACATTGCTTTTTAAAAAAGTATCGATAATTTTATACATAGTGGAAAAAAAGTATCGATAATTTGTTTCCAATAAGCTATGTCAATCCATTTGCTTTCAAAAGTATCGATAATTTTATACATAGTGGGAAAAAAGTACCGACACTTTCGAGCCAAATGCTATGTCAATCCATTTTCTTTCAAAAGTATCGATAATTTTATACAAAATGGGAAGAAAGTATCGGCACTTTGTTTCCAGTAAGCTATGTCAATCCATTTACTTTCAAAAGTATCGATAATTTTTTACATAGTGGAAAAAAAGTATCGATAATTTACAACAACCTAATTGTGATAGATAAGTACATACAAAATTATGTTAATTCAACAATTATGAGATCATTTTTCATAACAATTATAGAATTTATAGTTTCATAACAATTACTTTTTCATATGTTTCAAGCAACCATTTGTCAATTGATCTCTCCTTTTATTACTTTCGTGATTTATGAGATCGTTTAAAATTCTCATACGATCCAATTCCCCAACAACCTACATTCACATTAGAACATTTTGTTACCACATCATTCAATGTAAGAGTATCCAAATTTTACTTTAAAAGTCCTTTTTCAGACCACTTACCAAATCATCCGTTGACCTCCCAGCAACAATCGCTTTCATCCACATAATCACATACATTCTGCAATCATATCTGTTATAACAATTGATACCGCATGTAACCCCCTCGTCCCGGTCTGGCCGGATGACCGGTCCGAGTGGGCCACACGGGGAAAACCGAAGCGAAACCCAAAAGGTTCCCCCTCGGTTAGCAACCCTATTTTTTTTCTTTCATTTTACTCTTGTCTAGAGGATTGTTAAGTCCTAAGTGATCATGACAGCAGAAAACAATCAAAGGAAATCACATTCGAACCACGACCATGCATAACAGTCCATTTTAAGCTTATAAGGTAGGCCGTATCGATACACCAATCAAGGGTATCGATACGCCTTGACTTGGTCAACCCAAACAGTCAACTCGTAGAAGACCGTATCGATACAGCCCTTGAGCGTATCGATACGCCCTCTTCAGTCAACATCTCGTGGTCAGCGAGATAAACTCGTACCGATACGCCCCAACACCGTATCGATACACCAAAAACTCTCCAATTTCTCAAAATTCCAGTGACCAAAAACCGTATCGATACGCCCCCGCGTATCGATACGCCCAGCCAAAACTGAGCTCTACAGGTAAGACCGTATCGATACGGCCCTTAGGCGTACCGATACGCCCTGCACTGCAACTCCACAATTTCCAACTTATCGACCCCAAACATGACTCTAAATGCATTTCTCGACTCTCCTAAGCACATACACACATTTAAGCAATCATGCATAAGCCATAGGTAACAATCAAACATGAGACAAATCATCCATACATGGCATTCATACAAAGACCATATTATAGCATAAAAGGGCATTCATAAAGGCTCAAAAGGCCTTAAAAGGCACAAGTCAACATAAGAGGTTTGCTCACACACACAAGGCAACCTAAACATCTAAAGCATGCCACCACACACCAACATTCATCATAGTATTTCATGCTTTACAAACCATAATCAAACCAAAACATCCACACTTAAATGAGTCATACAAAGCTCATACAAAAACCCTTGCCACATTGCTAACTAATACAAAATTGATAACCGTACTTGAGCCACAAACTTGGAAAGCCCTTCTTGCCTTGCTCCGAGCTAACACCACGCTAATGATCTGCATTGTTGAACATTGAGAGCGTAAGCTATAAGCTTAGTGAGGGTGCTCTAAAACGAAAAACATCAACAATGCAGGGTTCAAGCATGTAAATCCTAATCCCTCATAAACCTACAATGGCATATAATCAAGTAGACCTAGCTAGTCTTTCAAGTGGCATAATATGGTTTCTCATAATCTACCAAGCTCAACCATCAATATCAACATCATGTAACAACACCATATACCATAATCACATATCACAACACATGAACAAGTTTAATTGGCCACTATTAATTACCCGGATGTGCGGATTTAAATCTCAACAACACTTTACCTCGGTGGGATTACACTCATCACCGGACCTTGCATGTGCGGGATTCCACTCATCGCCACATGCTCTACGGATGGGATTCCACTCATCATCCCGTAGAAATATATAAAAAGCTTCCGGTGGAATATTACATCACCATACTCCTCCTTGATGACTTAACGCCATCAAGGCCACGTACGTTTTGACTCAATTTGTGTGCACACTAATCCTAATGATCGATCATTTACAACCGGTAATTTATTTAGTGCCAATTTTCATTATCACATCACATATCATCAACCACAACTCATGCTCATCACATATATACATATCATGATATACATGCACCAATTAACCACAATCACAAGAGTATAGCTAAATAAGCACAATAGCATTTATGGAGAACAAAGGCTAAATTAACAACTTGAATTAAATAGAAGTGGCCTACTAAGCACACTTTACACACACACACTACACATACTCGAACCAAACTTTAAAACAAGTTTGAAACCACTCACCGCCCTTCCTTAGCAATCGAAACAATCCTCCTACGAACCCGGATTCGGTCCCAATGCTCCTTCAACGACTCCTCTTGCTTCTAGCTAATCAAAAACACAACCAACAACCACAATCAATGCTAACATTCAATCAACACATAACCTTTGAGTTCAAATCAACTTCACCCAAATTTTCCAACCAATTTAATCCCCAAATATCTCAATTTCGTGCTCCTTCAAACCTTAGCTGAAATACCCATTTTCAATCACCCAAATGACCCCCAAAAGATCCCAAATCACCCTCCTAACATACCTAAACCACCAGCCCTTCAATTTCACTCTAAAACCCACCAAAAAATCAAGTTTTGACCTCCTAAAAATGGCTCCAAGAACCCACTTCGGGTTTTCACCAAAACTCAACCAAATCAACATATAATGTGCATTTTAACATGAATAAACAAAGCCTCAACTCAATTTATCAAAACAAGATGAAAATCCCCTTAAAACCCCAAACTTTAAATCAAACCCTAATTTTCAAAACCTCATATCTTTAAAATCTAAGACCATGGGTAGATAGAGAATAAAGAGGAGAGTAAGAAAGTAAAATGGTCTTGAAATCAAGTTGCAAATCAATGGAATAGTAAACAAGCTTTGAGAGGTTTTGGAATGGGGTTTTAGGGCATTCACGTTGGATATATGGGGGAGGGGAGGAGAAGATGACAACTTTTGAAAAGTTGTCTTACTTTTAAAAACATTTAGGTAAAATTGCAACATAGGTCCCTCCCCTTTTTACTAAAGCTCAATTAGGTCTTTATTTAAGTTGAATTGATTTAATTAAATTTTATTGACTCGAACTATAAACCCGACTAACTCCTAACCATAAAACACGGGCGTTACACCGCAAATGTCAAATAGTTAACCATGATAAATATTTGACTTATTAAATACTCAAATTTCATACCCGTTCGTTTACTCATTCATCTTATTGTCCACTAATTTTAAATCCCTCACATGGACCTTCATTTTCCCAAATGCGTCAACAAACCTCGCGTCCTTATTATATTTATCTAAACATCTCATCTGCGTCAAGAAATTATTAAATTAGATTGCGAAGAAATTATGCATTATAAATTACAAAATGTATCGATACATACCAATTCCATGCGATTTTGCACTCTTGTCTTATGCCGGTGAGATAAATATAGACTATCATAAATCGTTGCTACACGCTCAACCATATCCAACATCAAGAGATAACAATGAGTGTTGTTATTGTTTATAACAAAGAAGATCTACAATAAATGTCACACCCAAGACAAGAAATTAGAACATTTATTGTAATTATTTAAATACAAAACAACATTTACGCAAAAATATCTTACCGTGTCACAATTGGTTATTTTCTTATACCAAAAGCTTACAAGTCCGTTTACATATGTAATGTACTCTAACATCGATCTCTGCATTTCCAAAAACAATCACTATTAATTGACCAAATATAACACAACTTTTCAACATGTATAAATTTAACTTACCACAAAGTTGTATGGAATATAGCAAATCTTCCGGTTTTCTGATCTCTTCTTCATTGAATCGTTAGCCAACACCCAGCCGACCAAATCAATAACCTGACCAATAAGCCATTCAGTAGGTTTTAACGTCGCAATGTCGGCTATTGTGGCGTGTTGGTTTCTGAATTCTATGAAAACATCGTTGTATAAGCAATTTTTTGGATTAATTTTTTTACATAAATATTTAAATATCACTCACAAAGCAATATATATTACCTATCTCTCTTCTAACCCACTATTCCATACATACTCACACATTGCAGCCTCCATTGAACTAATTTTTTTAGTATTTTGACCTTTCTAGCAGTTTTTTCAACCTACGATATTGATTATAGATACTAGCCATGTAACACCCGTGTTTTGGGCCTAGGAGTTAACCGGGTTCTAGTTCGAGTCAAATAAAATTTAATTAAAATAATTCAACTTCAAATAATGACCTATTTGAGCTTTAATAAAGAGGGAGGGACCTATATCGCGATTTGACCCAAGACTTTCAAAAGCTAGACCACTTTATGGGAAAAGTGTCATCTTCCTTTCCCCTCCCCTACACCCAACGTGAAAATGGTCTAAAACCCCACCCCAAAACCTCTCAAACCTTATTACTATTCCATTGATTTTGCTACTCGATTTCAACACCATTTTAAGAGGTAAATATGTTTTCTTAACCTCCTCTCTATCCTCTACTTATCTATGGTTTTAGATTTCAAAGTTATGAGGTTTTGGAAATTAGGGTTTATGTTAAAGTTTGGGTTTTTAAGGGGGTTTTTCAATTTGTTTTGATAAATTGTGTTGGGGTTTTGTTTAATCATAATGAAATACACATTATATATCAATTTGGTTGAATTTGGATGAAAATTCGTAATGGGTCCTTAGGGCAAATTTTAAGGTATTAAAATTTGGGTTTTTGGTGGGTTTTATGTTGAAATTGAAGGGCTGATGGTCTACCTATGTTAGGAGGGTGATTTGGGATGTTTTGGAAGTCATTTGGGTGTTTGGAAATAGGTGTTTCAGCCAAGGGTTGTTGGAGTACGAAAATTGAGTTTTTGAGATATTAGGTGGTTTGGGAAATTGTGGAAATTGGGTTGTGTTTGCAAAGTAAGTTGATGGTTGAGTTAGCATTGAATTGGGAAGTAATATATGTGTTTTGTTTGACTAGAAGCAAGAGGAAACGTTGAGGAGGCTTTGAGACCGAATCCGGGTTCGTAGGAGGATTGGTTCGAATTGCTAAGGAAGGGCGGTGAGTGGTCTTAACTTGTTTTAAAGTTTGGTTCGAGCATGAGTAGTGTGTGTGTGTAAAGTGTGCTTGGTAGGCCACTTCCTTATAATCCAAGTAGTTAATTTAGTCTTGTTTTCCTTAAATACCAATGTGCTTAATGACTATGCTCTTGTACTTGTGATTATATGGTGCATGTATATATATCATGATGTGGATATATGTGATGAGCATGAGTGTGTTGATGATATGTGATTGATGATGATAATTGGCACTAAGTAATTACCGGTTGTAAATGATCGATCATTAGGATAGTGTGCACACAAATTGAGTCAAAACGTATGTGGCCTTGATGGCGTTAAGTCATCAAGGAGGAGTACGGTGATGTAACATTCCATCGGAAGCTTTTATTTATTTCTACGGGATGATGAGTGGAATCCCATCCGTAGGGCATGTGGCGATGAGTGGAATCCCGCACATGCAAGGTCCGGTGATGAGTGAAATCCCACCGAGGTAAAGTGTTGTTGAGGTTTAAATCCGCACAATCGGGGTAATTAAAGTGGCCAATTAAACTTGTTCATGTATTGTGATATATGATGGTGATATGTGATTGTGGTATATGGTGTTGTTGCATGATGTGGATGTTGATGCTTAAACTTGATAGGATTGAGAGACCATATATGCCACTTGAAGACTAGCTAGGTCTACTTGATTTTAATGCCTATGCTTGATGTATGTAAGACTAGGATTAACGTGCTTGAACCTTGCATTGTTGATGTTTTTCGTTTTAGAGCACCCTCACTAAGCTTATAGCTTACGCTCTCAATGTTCAACAATGCAGATCATTAGCGTGGTGTTAGCTCGAGGCAAGGCAAGAAGGGCTTCCAAGTTTGTGACTCAAGTACGGTGGTGATTTTGTATTAGCTAGCAATGTGGCAAGGGTTGTGTATGAGCTTGTATGACTCATTTACATGTGTTGATGTTGAATTGACTATGGTTTGTAAGCATGATATGCTATGATGAATGTTGTGTGTGTTAGCATGTCTCTTAATGTTAGGTTGCCTTGATGTGGGTGTAAACCTCTTATATGCTTGTCTTGTGCCTTAAAGGCTTGAGTTCCTTGTATGACCTTAAATGTTGAAATGCCTTTTGTTGGAATGCCATGCTTGAAAGCTTATGTTGCTTGTATGGTTTGTGTATCATCTTGTGTTGGATTGTGCCTTTGATTTCAAGTTAAAGCATGCTTTTATGTTTGATTTGCCTTTGGATTGATGTTAGTGTGTTGGTTGGGGTTTTAGAGGGATTTAAGGGCCTTCTTGTGCCTTAAATCAGCTAAAACCTGCAAGTTCGTAGCAGGGGTATCGATACGGTTGATACGGTATCGATACCACCTTCTTGTTTCAGGCTTAGTGTATCGATACACTTGAGAGGTGTATCGATACCATTTTGGTCACTGGAGCTACTGTCCATTTCGGTATCAATACCGGCCTCAGGTGTATCGATACCGTCATCTTAGCGTTGACCGTGGGAAGTCAACCGTTGGGGAGGGTATCGATACACTCCTTGGGTGTATCGATACCGTCTCTACGGGTTGACTTTGACCAGTTGACCTCGTCAAGGGGGTATCGATACACCCCTTAAGGGTATCGATACCGCCTGTAGTTAAAGCTTAAAATTGGGCTGTAAGATGTTGGGCTGAGTTCGTTTGTTTGCCTCGTGAATGTTGTTCCGCTGTATGATCACGTAGGATTAAATACTCATCTAGACAAGATTTAAAATGAAAGAAATAGGGTTGCTAACCGAGGGGGAATTCCTTAGGGAGTTTTCACTCGGTTTTCCCCGTGTAGCTTACTCGGACCGGTCATCCAGCCAGACCGGGACGAGGGGGTTACATTTGTTGGTATCAGAGCCTGAGGTTACCGAGACCTCGGGCATGTAAGTGAGGTAAGCTTGATGTATTAAATGATTGTGTTGTTCGATGCATGTCTTGCCATGAATTCTTGAATAATTGACTGTTCGTATGATGTTTTGAAGCATGAATTGTCGTGTCTGGTGTGAGTGTGTGCCCATTGCTACTATTACTTAATTTAAAAAGATTTTTGGAAAGAGGAGTACTTGAGCACTATTGGACCCTTGCTTTGACTAACGTAATCCTTATCTGTTTCTTGTTGTAGTTTATACCTTGCTAGCTGTAGCATGAGACCACGTGGGAGGCCTAGGATGGTTCGATCGGAACCACAGGCAGAGGCTCCAAGAGTTGATCCGGTAGTTGGGGTTGAAGCTCAAGTGGGAGAGCATGTAGTTGGAGTTGGAGCTCTTCCACCACCTCCACCACCACCACCTCCTCCACCGGGAGTGGGAGGTGAGGCCGGGGACGAAGGAGAGGGACCACAAGGAGGTCAAGGTGGCCAAGGACCGGCTGGGATAGACTTAGCTCCGTTGGTTCAGGCGATAGCCGGGGCATTTCAGGCTGCAGTAGCTGGAGGTCAGGCAGCTCATCATCAGGGTGAGGGCACCGGATTACCTTTAGAGAGACTTCGGGGCCTTGGGGCCGAAGAGTTTAGAGGTGCTACTCCGGAGAGGTCAGAGTTGTGGTTTGAGAAGACCGTCCGTATTCTTGCTCCGATGGGGTGTACTGGTGAGCGCAAGTTGGGATGTGTTGAGTCTCTACTTCAGGGTGATGCCTACACTTGGTGGGTCACCGTTACTTCGGGGATGGATGAGACCGAGATCACTTGTGAGTTCTTTGAGACAGCTTTCGGGAAGAAGTATTTGGGTCCGCGATACCTCGATGAGAGGAAGAGGGAGTTTATGGCATTGCTTCAGGGGAGTATGTCCGTGACTGACTACGAGATCCGATTTGTCAGATTGAGTCAGTATGCACCTGAGCTTGTACCTACTGAGGTGGAGCGTTGTAACCGCTTCCGATATGTGCTGAATGAAGAGATCAAGACCTATACTCTAGCTTCAGATTACACTGATTTTGACGTCTTGGTCGCGAGGGCCAAGGACTTGGAGCACAGTTTGAGTTTGACCAGGCGGTCAGGTGGATCTAGTTCAGGTTTGAGGTCCAGCAACTTTGATAGAGGTGATGCCAAGAGGCATCGGGACAACAGGTATCAGTATGATCATAGGCGTGGTGACGGTAACCACGGTAGGGGCCATCAGGGTCAGAGAGCTGATAGGAAGTTGCCCACATGTGCTACTTGCGGGAGGAACCACACCGGTGAGTGTTGGGGAAATTACCATTCTTGTTGGAGTTGTGGTGCTAGAGACCACATTAGGCGTGACTGTCCACATCAGGTGGGGCAGGCACCAGCTCAGGCTCCTGCTCGAGCCAATGACTTTCAGAGAGGCCGCGGGCGCGGTAGAGGAAACTTCCAGCCGAGGAATGATGGTCAGAGGAACATAGCACATGTAGTTGCAGTTCAGCCAGAGGGCGGAGGTCAGGCCAGAGTTTATGCTCAGCGGGGAGATCAGCATGACACCGATGTGATCGCAGGTAACTTCTCGATACAGTCTTTGGGTTTGCTTTCTTTGATTGACTCTGGGTCTACACATTCCTACATATTGAGTGAGCACGCACAGTCTTTGAATTTGCCTTGTGAAATGTTAGAGGAAGGAGTTAGTGTTACTAGTTCCTTTGGGGACACGGTAGTAGTTAGGAAGATATACCGAAGGTGTCCGTTGATGGTTCAGGGGCATGTGTTTCCAGTGGATATGATGGAACTTCCTTTCTATGGTTTTGATGTGATTCTGGGTATGGATTGGCTCACGGAGCATAGAGCTAGGATAGATTTTGAAACTAAGCGGATTTCTTTGAAGCTCACAGATGATTATGAGATTGTAGTGGTGGGTGAGAACGTGAAGTTCTTGTCCAATGTGGTTTCAGTGTTACAGGTTAAGAGATTAGTTGAGTTGGGGTGTGAAGCATACTTAGGGTATGTGATGAACCCTAACATGAGTGAGGTTAGACCTCAAGATATCCGGACAATATGTGATTTTCCTAGTTTGTTTCCGGAAGAATTGCCAGGGTTACCACCGGATAGAGAGGTAGAGTTCAGCATTGAGACTTATTCTGATTCAACTCCTGTTTCGATTGCTCCGTATCGTATGGCACCGAAAGAATTGAAAGAGTTGAAGACTCAGTTGCAAGAATTGACAGATAGAAATTTTATTCGACCTAGTTCTTCACCTTGGGGTGCACCAGTGTTGTTTGTGAAGAAGAAAGATGGAAGTATGAGAATGTGCATAGATTATAGACAGTTAAATCAGTTGACAGTGAAGAACAAATATCCGTTGCCTAGAATCGATGACTTGTTTGATCAGTTGAGAGGAGCATCTGTCTTTTCGAAGATTGATTTGAGATCAGGTTACTACCAGCTAAAGGTTAGAGAGGTTGATGTACCGAAGACGGCCTTTAGGACTAGATACGGTCACTATGAGTTTTTAGTCATGCCATTTGGGTTGACTAATGCACCGGCAGCTTTCATGGACATGATGAATAGGATTTTTCATCAGTATCTAGATCAGTTTGTGGTTGTATTTATAGATGACATTTTGGTGTATTCGCGAACTGAAGAAGACCATGACCGACACTTGAGACTTGTTTTGAAGACTTTGCTAGATCATCAGTTGTATGCGAAGCTCAGCAAGTGTGAATTCTGGATCCGAGAAGTAGTCTTCTTAGGACATGTAGTGTCAGCCGATGGGATTAGAGTTGATCCGAAGAAGATTGAAGCCATTGTTGAGTGGAAGCAACCGAAGTCTGTGACAGAGGTACGTAGCTTCCTAGGCTTAGTCGGATACTATAGGAGGTTTGTAGAGGGTTTCTCTAAATTAGCCGCTCCATTGACATAATTACTTCAGAAGAGTGTTCAGTTTGTGTGGACAAATGCAAGACAGAGAGCCTTTGAGAAATTGAAAGAAGCTTTGACCCAAGCTCCGATTTTGATTCAGCCTGAGTCCGGGAAGTACTATGTAGTCTACAGTGATGCTTCTTATGTAGGGTTAAGATGTGTTCTGATGCAAGACAAGAGAGTGGTGGCATATGCCTCAAGAAAGTTGAAGACCCATGAGCGCAACTATCCGACCCATGACATAGAGTTAGCTGCAGTTGTGTTTGCTCTGAAGATTTGGAGATATTATTTGTATGGTGAGAAATGCATAGTATACACCGACCACAAGAGTTTGAAGTACATTATGACTCATCGGGATTTGAATCTCAGACAGCGTAGGTGGTTAGAGCTACTAAAAGACTACGATCTTACTATTGAGTACCATCCGGGTAGGGCTAATGTAGTGGCCGATGCATTAAGTAGAAAGGTGGTCGTGGACTTGAGAGCTATGTTTGCTAGATTGAGTTTGTCCGGAGATGGTGGCTTGATAGCCGAGCTTCAAGTTAGACCTACTCTAGGTCAGTTGATTCGAGAGAAACAACTATTAGATAGATCTTTGGCACCTCACGTGCAAGATATAGCCGATGGTAGATCTTCAGACTACAGTTTCAGCACTGATGGGGTTTTGTGTTTCAAAGACAGAATAGTTGTGCCAGAAGACAGTGATTTGAGACGTACGATCTTGACTGAAGCCCACAGTAGTCCATTTGCTATGCATCCTGGAAGTACGAAGATGTACCGTGATTTGAAGAATGAGTATTTTTGGGTTGGCTTGAAAAGAGATGTAGCCGACTTTGTGAGTAAGTGCTTAGTGTGTCAGAGAGTGAAGGCGGAACATCAGGTTCCCTCAGGTTTGTTACAGCCGTTGAGAATTTCGGAATGGAAGTGGGAGAACATCACCATGGATTTTGTTTCGGGTTTGCCTTTGACTCCTATGAAGAAGAACTCAGTTTGGGTGATAGTGGATCGCTTTACGAAGTGTGCTCACTTCTTGGCAGTCAACACTACTTACACTTTAGATAGGTTAGCCGATTTGTACATCGGTGAGATAGTTAGGCTGCATGGTGTGCCGAAGTCCATCGTATCAAATAGAGATCCGCGGTTTACTTCTAGATTTTGGGAGTGTCTGCATACAGCCTTGGGTACCCGTTTGAACTTTAGCACTTCTTATCATCCGCAGTCAGATGGGCAGTCGGAGAGAGTTATTAAGATCTTAGAAGATATGTTGCGTTGTTGTATCATTGACTTTCAGGGAACTTGGGAGAAGCATTTGCCTCTAGTAGAGTTTGCGTACAATAACAACTTCCAGTCGAGCATTCAAATGGCTCCGTATGAGGCCTTGTATGGCCGGAAGTGTAGGACTCCAGTATGTTGGGCCGAGGTAGGACAGAAACTGTTACCTATGCCAGATTTGCTCAAGGGGACAACCGACAAGGTAAAATTGATTTGTGATCGTTTGAAGGCTGCTTCAGATAGGCAGAAGTCCTATGCCGATCTGAAGAGGAAGGAAGTTGAGTTCTCAGTGGGTGAGAAGGTATTCTTGAAGGTGTCTCCGTGGAAAAAGGTGATGAGATTTGGCCGAAAGAGGAAGTTGAGTCCGAGGTACATAGGACCGTATGAGATTGTGAAGAGGGTTGGTCCGGTTGCTTATCAGTTGCGTTTGCCATCCGAGCTTGAGAAGATACACGATGTGTTTCATGTTTCGATGCTTCGCAAGTATAGGTCCGATCCATCGCATGTTATGCCCGTAGAAGAAATTGAATTGAATCTGGATTTGACTTATGAAGAAGAGCCAGTGGAGATCTTAGCTTCTGACAGTAAGGTGTTGAGAGGTAGATCGATTGAGTTAGTGAAGGTGTGGTGGCAACGTAGAGGTGTGGACGAGGCCACTTGGGAGAGGAAGGAGGATATGTAAAAGCAGTTTCCGTATCTCTTTCAGTCAGGTAATTTCGGGGATGAAATTCCTTAAGTGGGAGAGAGTTGTAACACCCATGTTTTGGGCCTAGGAGTTAACCGAGTTATAGTTCGAGTCAAATAAAATTTAATTAAAATAATTCAACTTCAAATAATGACCTATTTGAGCTTTAATAAAGAGGGAGGGACCTATATCGCAATTTGACCCAAGACTTTCAAAAGCTAGACCACTTTATGGGAAAAGTGTCATCTTCCTTTCCCCTCCCCCACACCCAACGTGAAAATGGTCTAAAACCCCACCCTAAAACCTCTCAAACCTTATTACTATTCCATTGATTTTGCTACTCGATTTCAACACCATTTTAAGAGGTAAATATGTTTTCTTAACCTCCTCTCTATCCTCTACTTATCTATGGTTTTAGATTTCAATGGTATGGGGTTTTGGAAATTAGGGTTTATGTTAAAGTTTGGGTTTTTAAGGGGGTTTTTCAATTTGTTTTGATAAATTGTGTTGGGGTTTTGTTTAATCATAATGAAATACACATTATATATCAATTTGGTTGAATTTGGATGAAAATTCGTAGTGGGTCCTTAGGGCAAATTTTAAGGTATTAAAATTTGGGTTTTTGGTGGGTTTTATGTTGAAATTGAAGGGCTGATGGTCTACCTATGTTAGGAGGGTGATTTGGGATGTTTTGGAAGTCATTTGGGTGTTTGGAAATGGGTGTTTTAGCCAAGGGTTGTTGGAGTACGAAAATTGGGTTTTTGAGATATTAGGTGGTTTGGGAAATTGTGGAAATTGGGTTGTGTTTGCAAAGTAAGTTGATGGTTGAGTTAGCATTGAATTGGGAAGTAATGTATGTGTTTTGTTTGACTAGAAGCAAGAGGAAACATTGAGGAGGCTTTTGGACCGAATCCGGGTTCGTAGGAGGATTGGTTCGAATTGCTAAGGAAGGGCGGTGAGTGGTCTTAACTTGTTTTAAAGTTTGGTTCGAGCATGAGTAGTGTGTGTGTGTAAAGTGTGCTTGGTAGGCCACTTCCTTATAATCCAAGTAGTTAATTTAGTCTTGTTTTCCTTAAATGCCAATGTGCTTAATGACTATGCTCTTGTACTTGTGATTATATGGTGCATGTATATATATCATGACGTGGATATATGTGATGAGCATGAGTGTGTTGATGATATGTGATTGATGATGATAATTGGCACTAAGTAATTACCGGTTGTAAATGATCGATCATTAGGATAGTGTGCACACAAATTGAGTCAAAACGTACGTGGCCTTGATGGCGCTAAGTCATCAAGGAGGAGTACGGGGATGTAACATTCCACCGGAAGCTTTTATTTATTTCTACGGGATGATGAGTGGAATCCCATCCGTAGGGCATGTGGCGATGAGTGGAATCCCGCACATGCAAGGTTCGGTGATGAGTGAAATCCCACCGAGGTAAAGTGTTGTTGAGGTTTAAATCTGCACAATCGGGGTAATTAAAGTGGCCAATTAAACTTGTTCATGTATTGTGATATATGATGATGACATGTGATTGTGGTATATGGTGTTGTTGCATGATGTGGATGTTGATGCTTAAACTTGATAGGATTGAGAGACCATATATGCCACTTGAAGACTAGCTAGGTCTACTTGATTTTAATGCCTATCCTTGATGTATGTAAGACTAGGATTAACGTGCTTGAACCCTGCATTGCTGATGTTTTTCGTTTTAGAGCACCCTCACTAAGCTTATAGCTTACGCTCTCAATGTTCAACAATGCAGATCATTAGCGTGGTGTTAGCTCGAGGCAAGGCAAGAAGGGCTTCCAAGTTTGTGACTCAAGTATGGTGGTGATTTTGTATTAGCTAGCAATGTGGCAAGGGTTGTGTATGAGCTTGTATGACTCATTTACATGTGTTGATGTTGAATTGACTATGGTTTGTAAGCATGATATGCTATGATGAATGTTGTGTGTGTTAGCATGTCTCTTAATGTTAGGTTGCCTTGATGTGGGTGTAAACCTCTTATATGCTTGTCTTGTGCCTTAAAGGCTTGAGTTCCTTGTATAACCTTAAATGTTGAAATGCCTTTTGTTGGAATGCCATGCTTGAAAGCTTATGTTGCTTGTATGGTTTGTGTATCATCTTGTGTTGGATTGTGCCTTTGATTTCAAGTTAAAGCATGCTTTTATGTTTGATTTGCCTTTGGATTGATGTTAGTGTGTTGGTTGGGGTTTTAGAGGGATTTAAGGGCCTTCTTGTGCCTTAAATCAGCTCAAACCTGCAAGTTCGTAGCAGGGGTATCGATACGGTTGATACGATATCGATACCACCTTCTTGTTTCAGGCTTAGTGTATCGATACACTTGAGAGGTGTATCGATACCATTTTGGTCACTGGAGCTACTGTCCTATTCGGTATCGATACCGGTCTCAGGTGTATCGATACCGTCATCTTAGCGTTGACCGTGGGAAGTCAACCGTTAGGGAGGGTATCGATACACTCCTTGGGTGTATCGATACGGTCTCTACGGGTTGACTTTGACCAGTTGACCTAGTCAAGGGGGTATCGATACACCCCTTAAGGGTATCGATACCGCCTGTAGTTAAAGCTTAAAATTGGGCTGTAAGATGTTGGGCTGAGTTCGTTTGTTTGCCTCGTGAATGTTGTTCCGCTGTATAATCACGTAGGATTAAATACTCATCTAGACTAGATTTAAAATGAAAAAATAGGGTTGCTAACCGAGGGGGAATTCCTTAGGGAGTTTTCACTCGGTTTTCCCCGTGTAGCTTACTCGGACTGGTCATCCGGCCAGACCGGGACGAGGGGGTTACAAGCCACAACACGATAATCAAAATGGATGTCAATTTCTTTTATTCATTTTACATTATGCTTCTTCTTTGGTGCACGACATTCTGAATCTAGATCTGCATCTATGACATTATTCGGTGTCCTCATATCTGGATCAGAATGATCAATATTTTCCTTCCTCCTACTCAATTCTTCCACATTTTCTTCATCACATTTTTTTAAGTTCATCATATTTTTTCTCAACATAACTCCTCATTTGTTTCATTTCAGAACTTAAAATTTTCCCCTCATCCATTTTTTTCTACCACTCTCATCACCCCCTTCAACTCACCCTTCAATTCCACCACTTCTTTCACCACTTCATCAACATTTTCCCCCACCTTCCCCCTTAATGCTCTCAATTGCCTCTTTGATTATGAATTGTCTTTGCAAACAATCAGAAACGATTGTTTTTAGCTCTGCCAATTCAGACATCAAAATGTCAAATTTATTTCCACCGACCTCACTAAAATCCCCCCTTCTTCCTTTTGTTTCACCTTCTCCTCTTCCTCCTCTTCCTCCTTGCCAATAACCTTCAAAAATAAATTACAATATTATAACATCTTTTTTATGTCCTTAATAATATATAAATACTTTTATTACCCTTATTTTCTTTTTCGGTCTTTCCAACTTTAACTTTGCCATCACTCGGACGACTTCTTCCTTGCAAAATGCAATGATGCGTGCCACTTCGGTTCTTTGGAAGGTCGGCACACTTGTAGAATCGGACCAAAAATCAAACAATGCAACCTGCATTTATAATAAACTTTATCATTTTCTATAATAACTATACTTACAAAGTTTTCTAAACCAACACATCCTTCAACTCATTTACCCTAAGACAACTATGCACCCTTTGAGGTATGTGGGGTTTTCGGTCTTCTGAAAGCTCTTGATTGCATCAAATAATTTCACATTGACAAATTCAGCCCAATTTAATTCACCTTTCAACCCTTCGTCGCAAATCAACTTAATATATTCCTTGTCCGTGGATGTATCACTCGTTAGACAAAGAAATATTTCGACAAGGTACAATAGTACTCGGGCCTTCAGATGATCCCCATCATACTTATCGCTTTTAATATCGTCCTCGAGTTCAGCATATGTTACCTTGGACTTCAAGCCATACTCGTTCACAAGTTTTTTCCAGTCCTCCATTTTTATTACTTCTTGCACACTCTTGCCTTTATTTTCTAGCCCCAATACGGCTTCAACACATCGGACCCCAAAATGAAAAGAATATTTACCGTAGCGAACTTCACACTTTTCCAAATCAAATTCTCCCATCAACAATTGACACAATTCCCTCCGAATTGACCGGTCCTTCAATCCAATCAGAGATCCAAACCTCATTTCTTCCAACACTTTGGCTTTATCCTTCTCTTTCTAGTGTTCTATTATGTGGTGAACTCGTTTTATGCTACACCTTGTCGACACTTCCTAAATTATTTACATATAATGTTAGGGTTTTTATATATCATTTATCACAGTGTTTACAAGTTTAACGAATACCTTCTTTTCAATGTTTTCATGTGCTTTACTCGAAGCCGAATATTTTGCTCTCACCTTTTTGGACAATTTCATAAATGGTTCATTCTCAGTATCACCCTTTGACTGCCATTTCTTCAACACCTCTTCTATCACCTGAAACTTATGCATAAAATTTTTTTAATCAAAATATTAAAGCTACATAATACTCATTATAAATCCAGTTTACATACCGAACCCCTGTTGTAAGTACCACATTCCTTCATCCTTTGCACTTCATTCACACTGTCATGATAGGAAATTTTAAATGTTCTTAAACACTTTAATCCAATTACCATTTCAAGAACAAGTACACAAATACATTGATACTTACTAGAAGTACATATATCGACTCATTGGTTGCTTTCGATTTTCTTCAGTTTCGATACTCCCCAGCTCCATTTCAATGTCATCTTCACGAACAATATTTCCAAGATCCATTTACATTGTTTATCCTTCGTATGTATATCAGATTATGAACATTCAAAATTAAATTAAATCAAATGGGTGGATATATATATATATATATATTTTATCCAATTTACAAATCGACAGATAACTAATTTTATAATAACCGCTTGCGTTCTCTGAACAAAGTATCAATATTCATTTTCTACCTACAAATCAATTTATACTCATAAGTTCTCTAAACAAAGTACCGATATTTATTTTCTTTCTAGAATTACAATTTCTACCTATAATCGATCTGAAATCCTTCTTTACTTCAAAATCTCTATACCCAAAACCCTAACCCCAATTTCAGAATACTACATTAATAAAAAACTAGGGTTTCGACAACATACCTTTCGTTTCGATTCTGATACACCACAACTTCAAAAATGCCTCACTTCTATTTCGCAACAACCAAAATCGGTTTGATTTCAAATACTAAGAGTGTTTTGTGTAAATGCAATGCAATCCTTGTATTAGAGTAGAACCTTCAACTTATTTCCTTAAAATAATTATTTTTAACCGGTTATATCAATTATATTTAATCGATACAATTCCCCAAGTGTCGATAGTTTTTTGAATTGTATCGATTCTTTCGACCCCTTTTCTGTTTCAAAATCCTTTTAAATTACTAATGTACCGATACTTTTGTACATGTTCTTACAAAAGTATCGGCACCAAACAAACAATCCGGTACTGATTTACCGGTTACATTATATGTATTAATAATGTAACCGGTTTGGCCATTTTTACCGGTTATGTTAAATTTGTTTCTAAAGGATAGATACTTTTTATTAGTATTGTGGAAAAAGAATCGATACTTTCGAGTCATTTGTATCGATAAAATTATACTTACAAAAGTATCGATACATTGTTTCCAGATTGCTATGTCAATCAAATTGCTTTTAAAAGTATCGACACTTTTTACAAATACTGTGGAAAAAGTATCGATACTTTTACAAATACTGTGGAAAAAGTATCGATACTTTCGAGATTTTTTTTTCAACCGGTTACATTGCTTTTAAAAAAGTTTCGATACAATTGGTAAATTACTTACAAAAGTATCGATACTTATAGCCTCACATCTTTTTAACTGGTTACCAAATGTCAACCTACCTCAAATATTAAAATTTTCGCTGGTTTGTTTAAATTCCAACATGTTTTCTTCTCATTAACTCATGTTTCGATACTTGTATATGTTTGTATTGATACCTACCGATAACTAAAGTTTGTCGGTTACCAAATTTTTTTAATATTTCTTCATGTTTTCTACCGGCTACATTATATTATGTCAACATATTCGGTCGCGCTTTACTGACTTTATTACTTATCTTATTATATTTCCGGTCACGTCGTTTCTTAGCCGTATATTAGTCCGCCTTTCCCTAGAATTTCCCCTCAACCTACCAAATCCCTCCCATACATCTTCTTCATTTTCCTTTTACATTTTTGTCAATCTTCCTTGGGTAAAGTGCACAATTACTCTCTAAACTATATTTTTCATAGTATCTTTTTACCATGAAACTTTTAAAAGTTATAAAATAATTATTAATATCGAATTGTTATAAAATGGTCATAATAACGTTATTATAATTAAAGTTTTTAGTACTTTTCCAATATTTCAAAAAAAAATCTAATTTTCAAAATTTTTAAACATTTAAGAAAAAATATTTTCAAGTTATATTTTTTTAAAAATTACCTTTTTTAATAGTCTAAATGTGATTACAAGGTAGTAATTGTTCATAGATATTCTTAACCCTTTGACAATGCACATACACCATAGAAAGCGATTTGAACCCTTGTCTCCTAGGATAAACATCATCCGTTTTTCCACTGGGACACTTGTTGGGTTCTTTTTAAAGTATATTTTTAAAATCATAAAATTCTATACAAAATTTAAAACAACTAAAAATCATGTAAATGTTCATGGACCAGGGTGGACGCATGAGTTTATGTTAGGAGGGCGAACCTATAATATTCTAGTGGGTGAACTTAGAAAATTTTAGGGGGAGAAAATAGATTTTCAATACAAAATATAAAGATTTTTTAAAAAAATTCTGAATCATTTATAAATTTAATATTTTTAGGGAGGGCGATCGCTCCATCTAACCCCTCGGTCCATCCTGCATAGGACAATTGATTAAACATGACATGTTCTAATGACATAGATCGTATTGATGTTGCAACCGATAACTCATCAGAGACTAATTTGTTTTGACAATTTAGTCAGACCAAACTGAACAACATTACTAATGGGATTGAGTAGAGGATCAAGAAACATAATTTAATATCAGCAAAAAACAAAAAACCTGAAATGTTATGAATGTTTATCTATGTGGATGTCTATAATGATAAGAACTTTATCTAGAAGATTTGATTTACTTTACCATTAGGAATATTATCTCCATTAAATAGAGTTTAACGTATTATGTACTTCTTATGCCTATAAATAGATGAAAACATTTTACACAAGTCTAGTTTGGATAATAATACGAACCTCCCTCTTTCTCTCATCTTTTTGTTATTTTATTCTTATTCGTTGTTCTTCTCTATTTTATTTCTAACACGTTATCATTACGATACTCTAATCAATTGAGGTCTTCATTATTCGAATTCAAAAGAAATTACTGGAAAGAATTCGATTATATGATTAACCAAATATAAGTTTGTCCCAAGAAACGATTCGGTGTTCAACAATGTCTCGCTCTCGGCAGACCGTATCTTCAATCTCGGAATCCTAAGACTCGGGTGGTGGTGCAAGGCTCTGGCTCCTGAAAACGTGATTGATCTTAATGCAGTTCTCAATGATCCGATAAGGTTCCAGGACGTTAGCAATTACAAAACAAAGGAGGCTGCCCCTAAGTGGCATCCACCGGAGCGCGGAACTCTGAAATTTAACGTCGATGGGGCTGTATGTGGCAGTTTCGGGAAGGCTGGAATTGGAGGGGTAATGAGGAATAAAAGAGAGGAAACACTCATGAGATTCTCGAAGAACGTGGGGACCCTCGATGCTACTTCTGCAGAGATATTGGTTGTCATTGAGGCTATTAAAATGATCAAAGCTTCACAATGGACTCGCGGCACTGAGGTGAAAGTAGAGTGTGATTGTGCTTTGGTGGTCGACTGGATTCGGAATGCGTGGAAATGTCCCCTGCCTTTTAGCAACCTGATCAAGCTGGTTCTTAGAACGGGAAAGGATGTTACCTGGTCCATCAATCATGTGCCAAGGGAGGCCAACGCTTTTGTTGATCTGCTGGCCAAGAAAGGTATCAATAGAAGCGCCGATTTGGAGTGGCGGTTAAACGCTGCAGCTGGGGGATTGTGAACACCTCCCCTGTGCTGCGGTAATGGTGTGCTTTTGTAATATATCTACCTGTGTTGATCTAAGGCTGCAAGTCGTTTTTTTTCAAATGTTTTCTAGTCTAGTTTGCAATCTGGTTTATGTTGAGTGTTCAGGAACATTTTGCACAGGGTGTTAGCTTGGTTTTCGAAGGTGCCTGCCGATAGATAGGTGCAGCTCTGAGAACCCTTTGGGTGCAGGTTTTTTATATATGATTCTGGTAGTTTTTTGGTTGAGAGTGGTTGCTCTTTAGCTGCCCAGGTTAATGTGTATGCATGCTCTCCTTGCACTCTTTTTCCTCCAGTTTAGGTTAGGGAGGTTTTTTAATGAGGCGAGAGACATGTTTCTTTACCCTTTATTCTGAATAAAATACCTTTTCAAAAAAAAACCAAATATAAGTTTTCCCTTATTTTTATAGTTACTAATTCTCTTTCTTTTATATTAAGGATGGTGTACTTCGATCCATTATTCTTCTATTTGGTTATTATATCAGTGGCAAATGATCAACGCAAACTAAATCAATATCCTTATTGACGGCGTAAGTGGTAATTAATTGTGATTGAGCTTGATTTTATTGCTCCAAGTTTTGGTATATCAATTAAGGTATCTTCATATATTATTTTATATTTAATTTTTTGTTACAATTGGTAATTTAATTTGGTTAATAAATGTATTATGTGTTTTCTCGAGTGAATAGAAGACATGCCGATTTGATAAATTCACTTATTATCTATTTGGTAAATTCACCATAATTTCATATAAGTATATTTCGTTTATGTTAGTTGATTGCTATATTTTTATTTATTATGATATGTGGATTATTTCATGCCATGAATTCTTTGAATTTGATTGATAATATGTTGATACATTCTCTTTTATAAATAAATCATGACTACTCGTAATCTCGTATATATGTACGATTGTATGGCCTCAATAAATGATAAACAAATCGAAGAAAAAGAGGAACTAGTTATGGTATTCATGTTTGACAACATCTTTAATAATGATATTATAATATTATTGATAATATTGTTCCTTATAAATATTAGTTTGATAGATGTTGGTCGATAAAGTGATACTAGTAATAAGGTTTCTCCTTATTAGTTCAAATTTATTCGTTTTCCTCATAACATGTTTATTTGGTGTACTATGTTCGAATACTTTTGAAACCAATTATAAAAATGATCTAGTCCCTCATTGTTATATTTACATCATATTATAATTAAAGATCAATATCTATTTATCGATTAACATTGATGTTTTAACAATGTTTTAAGTTTTATATGATATGTTTAAATGGCGTGGTAAGAGACATGACGTAAAGAAATTATGAGAAGTTTCTTGGTCATTTGCTATGTCTTCATTGTCCTCGTGAGGAAAATCAATACTGATAAACTCTATTTTTATTTTTATTTTTTAAATTATTATTTTAAAGTACGATAAATCATGATGATTTTGCTCGAAAGTAATATTTCTTCTACGTCGAAAAAAATCGATTATAGACTTCTCCAAAGTTTATGTTACAAAAAATCATCTTGACAAGAATTTTTACGGGAGGCAATCCCTGAAGTGAATGCAAATCATGATGTTTATTCCATACGATTATCAATGATGGGGCATTCTCTGAAGTGAATGCAAGCATGATGTTTATTCCATGCGATTATTGGATCTGTTTCTTCCCCTGAAGTGAATGAAAACATGGTAATTCACTATTCAATTGGTAACATAACTTCAATATAATCCAAGTATATTGGCTGGACATCCCGTTCTGTGAGACTACTGGTCTCAAATGAGGTTTTTAAAGGATCTTGTGAGCTGGTTTAACAATGTCGCGTACGAAGATTAAATTTTTGTTCTATGTGATAAGGATATGTTAATAAAAACATACTCCACTTTTCACGACAAATATTGTTGTCCTCAGACACATATCGTGTAAAGTTTTAAATGCCCACTGGCTCTACTTCATTCCCTGAAGTGAATGTGAGATTATATTATTGAAAGAATAAAAGCCACATCAGAAGTTGTGGTCGTGGTCGAGGCTATGAATATATACATGAAAAATATGGTCATTTTAAGAATACTTCTACCTATCGATGGTGATGTTATAAGGATGACAAGAGTAATAAAGATCATTCTAAGAAAGTGAAATCTTTTTTTATTACCAATGTGATGTTATAAACAATTGATCTCGTATTTACCGTACGCTGGAAAAATCAACAATCATTGAATAATAAAGGAAAGAAAATAGAAGCAAATTTTGTTTGTGAAAAATGAAGAAAATGATATTAGTCCAATTTATTTGGACATTGTTGGTCCAACTTATTTGAATGTTGTTGATTTTCTTATAACCCTCGAAGGGAATAAACCATCTTCTATTTATTCTCGAGAATTATTTATCATTTTATTTATTTTACTTTATGTTTATTTATTTTACACATTAATTATTTATGTTTTATATTTATATTTATATTTATATTTATTTATTTTGTTTCACATGATTACTTATCAAATATAATCTATGGCGACGATTTATGCTTTAGCAGAAGTATAAGATATATTTTTTCATTTAAATGTAAAGTATAATGTGAGTACTATATCTCAAACTACTGAAAATATTGATGCTCTGGAAGAACAATAAGTTCTTAAAAAAAAACACATTATGAAAAGTGCAAAATTACGAATATTGCAGTAATTACCGCTAATGGTAATAATATCGTCTCCACTAGAAGTGAAAATTTTAAGAGAGCAATATGAGTTCGCAAAATATTTCTTTGAGAATTATAAATAACATATGTTATCAATTGACATTTGAAATAAACCAATGTGGATATAAGTTCTGATAGCCAAAAAGTCAGTTGAAAGCTCTAGAAGAGCTATATATTGCTACCAAAAGATATTTTTTATTGAAAGCTCCAAAAGAGTTAAATATATTCCTATTCAAAGGAACAATTTTGATGTTCGTACTAGACATGTACAAGTGAGATTGAATCACATGTTATGGTAAACAAGAAGTTTACCAAATTCAAAATGTATATACACACTTGTATATAGTTGGCATGATCGGTTAGACCATTCTAATCAATAATAATGCGAAAATTATTGAGATTTACATGCACGTGTATTAAAAGAACCTGAAGTTCTCGTGGTGCTTATTCTCAAAGTAATTGAATAATTTTGCTTATTAAATAACAAGAAGTTCTTGTGTTGCTTAAAGGAATTGATTAAATTCCAATTACTTAAAAATTTTAAAGTTATTGTGTTGTTTGTTCTCAAAGGATTTAGTTGACCCCACTTACCAAAAGAACTAGAACTTGATGTTCTTGTATTGAAGTTGAGACTGCATGTCTTGCATATCTGAATGAAATATGGGCCTATATATCCACAAATGTGGAAAGTTTTATATAATTTTAGTAGATGCATCTACATTATTTTATCAACTTACAACCATAAGTTTGTGAGATTGATTCTAAAAGAATTTATATTATGGAATTAGACTATTCGTCTTGCAAAAGCTAGTGAGTTTATATTTTAGGCTATACCAGTTGCTACAAAGCCTATTGATTATGAAAAATACAGTTTAACAAAATTTCAATTGGATGTCTCCACTTTAATAACTAAACTATGAGAACAAGACAATTATTATGTATATGGTATTTTCATATAGCAGCACTTATACGCATCAAGTCAACGAGTTATAATAAACTCCCCGTTATGATTGGTTTTTGGTCAGAAGCCATGCATTTCATATTTTATAATTTTTGAATGTGTGATATGATTTGCACCATCACAACGCACAAAATGGGTAAATAAAAAAAGGTTAAGAATATATATTGAGTACGAGTCTTCTTTTATGTTTAAATTATTAAACATTAATTGGAGAATCATTTATGACATGACTTTTTTCAACATCATGAGGAGATAATAATTTGTTGGATAAAAGAAAATGAATTATCATTATCTAGTTCCTCATATATGAACCAGAAGTTCATAAGATAATTCATGTTATTAAATCTCAACTGCCAGATATATTTATTGACTCAATGAGAGTAACTAAGTCTCATATACCAGCTAAAATGCTCTAAATTTAAATTACATGTTAGAGTGAATGAAAGTAATATATGCTTGAAGCATGATAGTTAAAAATTGGTTCCAATGATCAAAATTCTCGTAAATGAAAAATAGTATGAGATGGTCATACATTAGAGGCAGGTGCTCCTGAAGAGACCCAAGGCATAACTAATAATAAAACTCTTGAAGAGTTTTAGGTACCTGAAATAAAGATTAAAATCTTGAAGAGATCTCGATGAGTTATGTCATTACGAGAATGGAACCAGAAAATTAAAAAGTTATCGGCAATGATTTTACAAACAATTTTAAATGGAATACTTCTATAGAAGTAAAGAAAGAAAATGAGGATCTTGTATAGAAATCTATCAAGAAGTATAGATATTGAATTGACCAATATAGAAAGACGCTTTGAACTTCCAAAAGAGAAGTATTTAGACTAGCAGTCCAAACACCTAAAGGTGTAATGCAAGTGAGACACAAATAAGTAGTTGTAAATACGACTAAATTATGATTTATGAAGAATTCTAATTATTTCATGGTGGACGCAATTACTTTGACAGTTATAAAATATTTTATATGTGTCTAATTATTTTGTGGATCTCTATTTATTCTTAAAGGGTTTAAAATGCTAGAAGCATTTGGAAATTTCTGAGGAAATTTATTTATATATGCCCCTTGAATATTTATATCTTGGTGCATTTGGTATAATCGCCTTAGCGGGTACTAATTGAAGAAATACTATAAGTATGATCATATTTCCTTGTATATTTTATAAAGAAGTTTGATCGAGATTCATTATATCATTAGAACACCTGAAGAGCTTCAAATTGGAAACTCATGAAGTGTTTTCAATTCATTTAATGAAAGCTTTTGTGAAAAATAATCTTGATATCCAGTTTTATCTCGATTTGAAGATTGAGCACTTAAATACGTGTTTTATCTATGAATGGACATAAGCTGAAAGAATCTTAAAAAAATATTCAATATGGATAAAGCATATCTATTAAGTATCCTAATAATTGTAAAATTGTTGGATGTGAACAAAGATAATTATATATTTTCTTGGTCTTGAAGTATCATATATTAGTTGGTCAAGAAATATTCATGGATATACAAACATCATTACCTCTAGATCTTCAAACATTCGTCGATGCCGCCTAAAATCTTGTAGAAATAATTGTTATGCATGAGGCAAGCCAAAAATGTGTTTGGCTAAGGCCATTGACCTAACATATCTAGAAAATATGTGATTTACTTTCACAAGATATGATACAAATGTTATCTTGTAGAGATAATGCAAGATGGATACATCATGGAACATATTATTCCAAAGTTTCATCCCTCATTATCTTTTAAAAAAGTATTCAAGATTTATTTATGAAGATTCAAAGATCTTATGTGATGTTTTCATGAGGTGCAGTAAATATGTGTTGCACTCTTTTCTCCTTAACAGAGGTTTTGTCCCAATGGGTTTTCCTGGTAAGGTTTTTAATGAGGCAACATGTTATGCGTATCAAAGATGTGTGTACTCTTTTTCCTTCACTAAAGAATTTTTTCTCACTGGATTTTTATCTTAGTAAGGTTTTAACGAGGCACATTGTCTTCATAGACATTCAAGGGGGAGTGTTATGAATATTTATCTATGTGGATGTCTATAATGATAAGAACTTTATCTAGGAGATTTGATTTACTTTATGATTAGAAATATTATCTTCATTAATTAGAGTTTAATGTATTATGCACTTTTTATGCCTATAAATAGATGAAGACATTGTACACAAGTCTAGTTTGGATAATAATACGAATCTCCCTCTTTCTCTCATCTCTTTGTTATTTTATTCTTATTCGTTGTTCTTCCTTATTTTATTTCTAACACGTTATCAGCACGAGACTCTAATCAACTGAGGTCTTCATCATTCGAATTCAAAAGAAATTACTGGAAAGAATTCGATTATAGGATGAACCAAAGATAAATTTTTCTCTTATTTTTATAGTTATTGATTCTCTTTCTCTTATATTAAGGATGGTGTACTTCGATCCATTGTTTTTCTGTTTGGTTATTATATCAATGGCAAATGATCCGCGCAAACTAGATCAATAACCTTATTAAAATATAAGAGAGGGAGAGATACGTTTTTAATATACAAATAATTTTTTCTTTCATTGTTATGTTTATGGTATATTTAAGTGCAACAATAATCTCAGTGGCGCATTTGCTTATTAAGACAAATTGTCTTTCCCCTATGTTCCAATGTTTGAGAGAATTAAAAGTCTTATTGTATTTTCTATGCAATTATTATATATTCTTTAAGATTTTAAATTATGTCGTTCAAAAAACATTTAAATTATGATTTTTAAATGATTCAAAAAATTATAATTTAAAAAAATTATAATCTTAAAAAGTAAATTATGAATTTTCATAGATTTAAAAAATATATTTTTTGAATAATTTTTTGATTGCTTAGAAATATCAGAAAAATACCAAAAATGATATTTTAGATAAAATTGAGGATTCAAATGAGATACGTTTTAAATATACAAATAATTTTTTCTTTCATTGTTCTGCTTATGGTATAATTAAGTGCAACAATAAGTTCAATGATAAGAATCAGGGATGGACCGAGGGGTGCTGGTGGGTGCAACCGCCCCCCCTAAAATTTTATAAATCATATATGATTTAGAAAAATTTTAAATTTTTTCTATGTATTTTCTATTAAAAATCTATTTTCGCCCCCCTAAACTTTTATAAGTTCGCCCCCTAAAAATTTATAGGTTCGCCCCCCTAACCTAAAGTCCTGGGTCCGTCCCTGATAAGAATGATACGAAAATCATAGTTTAGGGACTATCCATATACTTTACACTTCCTCTTTTGATCCATAGTTATAATTTATATATGTTTATCGTTCTATTTTAATTTCGTTATTATTATTTATTTTTTATTGCGTAAAGCGATAAAACAACATCTAAGATTCGACCCACACAAAATAAAACAATATAAACATCTTTAATTATTATGTCAACTAAATAATTTCTATTTGTTTATTTTTTAAAATTTAGATATACTAATTTGGACCCTCGCAAACTTTCGTATGAAACAGCATGTTGTTGTAAAATATTTGAGCATCAACCTCGAAATGACCTCTCAAATTTTGTAATTTGTGGTTGTCACTATTTTATTTTATAGGCCTTATGATTCTGTCCTACCTTAGCATAATCATTATTTGGGGAGCTTTCGTGGGTTCCACCCTCCTAGTTTATTCCATAATGCTCCATAAAAAAATTCAAAACATAACTCCATAAGGTATGAGATAGTTTATTTCATGAATGAATGGATTGGATTTTATATAATAAAAATGATAGATTTAATTTATATAATTATTGATATTTAATTTTTTAAAAAATTTTATTCTGATCACCAGGTCGTCATCGCATGTTCGATATTTAATTTTTTGATTGACTAATCTGAATTAGGTATTGCAAAGGCCTATTATGGGATGACCTACTAATTAAATAGTTCCATTCATAATACTAAAATTCAAACCATTAATCTTGCTTGTAAAATTTAATGTCTTATTTCTTTAGACCAACTGGTTGTTGATAAAATGATGAATATATTAATTATCATGGAAATATAGTATACGAGTTACTTCCGTATGATGCAAACTCATACGTAAACATGGGAAGGTACAATCAGGGGAATGGCGATGGCATATGAAAAATCCACGCAAGTACCTCATCCTCTGCATGTGATGCACCACTGTCCTTCACATTGTTATACATATTAGCCATTAGGATTTAGGGGTACTACTATCATTTTATATTATTTTATCCTCACCAAAAATTAATATTAAAAACGGACAAAAATCATTTGTTTTTTTTATGTCTCTTTTTATACCTAATTTTTTTTTGCTCGAAAAAATGTATGATTTGTTTTTGTGTGCTTGCTTTGTGTCTCTTAGGCCAACCCAATGTATCCCCTCAGATAAGTTGCCAATGAAGAGAGACACCCCACGGCGCCGTCGAAGCTCCACAACACTCGTACTCATTCACTTGGAAAAAAATATTCTATAAACCCTAACGCTAAACTTTAACTTTAACTTTAATCTTAAACTTTAAATTTAATTTTTTAGTGTGAAATATAAAAAAGACAAATAATTTTTATTCATTAAAAATAAATAAAAAGTTATAGCGCCACATAAACAAACAAAAGTATAAAAGCTAATAACATTTTCAATTTGAATAATAATAATAAATTAAAGAAAAGAAAATGAAAGCGAGAAAAATTTAAAAAAAAGATGGTTTGCTTTTGGGTGGTGATCAAAATAGAAGAGTACGTGGCAGAATCAGTTGAATGGTGCTTTGTTGTGGGAGATTTTTTTATTATTCTTTCTTATAAAAAAGAAAATGTTAGTAAGTGAAACTAATATTTACATTATTTTGAATGAAAGCTTAGCAAAAATAATATGTCAAATAAAAACTTTTAAAATTATCATTCAATAATTCTTAAAACCGTTAGTGTTTTTTTTTTTACTTTAAGTGTCATATTTATTCATTTAATGGTTAACATAAAAATCAATTTCATCGAATTGAACAAGAAAACTTTTATAAAACCTATTTAAGTTTGAAATCCAGACCTTTAGGCTAGTTTTCATTGCTTTTCAAAAATATTTTATTTTTTTCAAAAATACTTTTGATTATAATTACTCGTTTATATCACCTACTTTTGTATATTAAAAAATGTTTAAGATAGACTTTTTATTCACTTTTTGATAGTAATATCTAGCACTTTTACTTAAAATTAATCAGTACATAAAATAAAAAAAATCAATCAATACATAAGCAGTTTTCGAATCCTAACTTAATTTTTTTCTACTTATAATATTAAAATTCAAACTATTATTTTTATGAGACTTAATATTTTATTTCGCTAGTATAAATGTGAGTGGAAAGGCAACTTTAAGGGGGAAAAGGGAAGGGGTTAAGAAAAAGGGTGGGGCTCCAAGTCCCAAGTGGCAGCGGACACGTATATTTGGGGATCCAATCATGTGGCGCTGCTTTTTAGGGATCCCTTTATCCCCGCTCTCTTTTGGCCTTCTTATTGTTTAAAGTTTTGATTTTTTAGTAAAAAAAAAGAAGAAGAAAGTTTTGAATTTTATAGCTTCCACAGTTCCACTGAATCTATAATGTGGCACCTTAATTTAAATTTTGAGTCTACAATATAATACGACACATTAATTTAAGGTTAATAATGAGTGCAATTTATAATGTTAAAAATATAATTTAAATTTTTATTATATAATTGAAATTTTATATTTTTCTATAACATTTTTAGTTTTATGTTTTTACGACAAGTTTTAAAAATTGTTTTAAAACAACAAACCAAGTCTTGAAACTTATAAAAAAAATCACCAACCGAAAATGTTATTAAAAAGTGTAATATTTTAATTTGTTTAATAACATTTTAAGTTGTGTGTTTTCTATCATTTATGTTGCGCCATTTTTAGCCTTAAATTAAACCGTTGTACCATAGACTCACCCAACTTTCACACTTTGACCTAAGTATCATTGTTTCTTTCCGTTACTGACACTTTTCGAAATTAATGGAATGTTAATAGTGTATTATTAGTCGATAATGGATAATGAATTATACCAATTGATTTAACTATTTGATTGTATAAAAGTGTTTGATAACATCGGCTGATCGATGATAACTTATTTGAACAAATAAATTGACATCTAATAAAATAATTATATTCAATATTTGTTTAAATAGTTTATTAGTTATGAATATTTGATATCTATTAATATGTATTATAACAAGAAAACTTGTTCTTTTAATATAACATTACTAAGATATTTAAAGAGTATATATATATATATAGATAGATAGATATTTTATTTATGAATTTATCTTTTTAATACAATTTTATTAATTATTAAATTTAAATAATTTGTTTGGAACATATGTATTACTTTCATATATTTGAAGGATACTAATTATTTAATTATATATGAGAAAATAGTACTTCATAAGCATATTTGAGTTATTAAAATTTAGGTTATTTGGAGAATCTTCCTTACAATTGTCAATGACAAAAGAGTATTTATGACTCTAATATTAATTTTATTTTTGAATATGCTGGTGTGATATGCAAGGTTAGTATCTGTTCAACTTTTTTAGTCTTTTCAAAGACGACACACACAACATGCATTACTGGTGCTTGAACCCGAGTCTTAAGGAATGATAAACATCTACCTTTGCCACCAGGACATAAGGGGATGAGCTCTAATATTAAATTTTTTAAACTCAAAAAGCTGCCACAAGCATTTTATTTTTATTTTTAGAGAATTCATTTCAATTCAATATTATAATCTTTTATTTGCGAGAAAAATAAAGTGAATTGTTTCGATCTAAACGTTTAAATATTAACCATTAATTTTTTTGATAGTATGCATGCATATTTTATGGTCCATGTTCAGGGTGCGAGACTACTCCTCCTAACAATATTGTTTCTAAAGTTCGAACTTACGTCCTCATCTAAGGTGTACAATGTGAAAACTGAAAAGTATGACTTTTAAATTAATCTAACCGTTTGAAAAACATGTAATGCTTTTAAATTTTATATTATATAAATAATCTTAATCCATAAACTAATAGTTTTTTAGTGATGAAACACTCAATTAATCTGTCGGTGTGAAAGCATGACTTTTAAATTAATTTATTAGTTATGTGATATGTCATAAATTTTATTTATAATGCATGTCCTTGAATTTTAAATTAATACATATTTTTATCATGCTAATAAAAAAAATCACTTGCTCATCCCCTTGTGTCCTGGTGGTAAACGTAGATATTTATCATTTCTTGGGATCCAGGATCGAGCACTAGTATTGCATGATGTGTGTGCCTTCCTTGAAAAAAGACTAAAAGAAAGTTGAACAGATATTACCCATTGCATCACACCAGCATATTCTAAAAAAAAAATCACTTAACCTCCGTTATTTTTTTTATAAAGACTTAACTTCCGTTATATATACAGTGGTCAATTTCTTCATCTATTTTTTTGTTGACAAACTTCTTTTTTGAACAATGTTGACAAACTGTATCTACACTAATTAAGTTTGCGGGCAAAGGTCAATCTGCCCCCATATTAAACGAATGAAAATGGAATGTTCATAGTAAAAATCTATTTATTTTATACCAGATTTAAATTACTTACATTTCTCTTCCATAGAGGACAATATTATCCCATATTTGGTAGCGTTTTATTTTTTAGTTTAACTACTAGTATCTAATTTATTGACGGACTAATTCAAATCGTGTTTTGCAGATGTTCAATATAAATGCGATTCTCTCAATTCATTTTTTTACATTCACAACGCCATGATTCAAACCCCTAACTTTACTTTATGGGGACAATTTGGTAGCGTTTTATTCATTGTTTTAATACATTGTAATGAAATAACCATAGATTTTGATGGCATTTTTTTCTGCTAATACAGTAGAAATAAACTAGCTCACAAGCTATCCTAACCGGTCAGATTCCAGCATCCCCTGTACCTCTACCGGCGGCTCAACCAACCATCCATTTCCTTGCTGCTGTCGACCAAACTGGCGGGCAAGACGATCCGCCACCATATTTCCTTCACTTCCAATGTGCTGGACCACAATCTCCCAGTCCCGGCACAGCAATCCAAAGATTAAATCCACAACCACGTCCCCTCGCATTGCCAAGGATTCGTTATTAAGGATTCGAATCACCTCCATGTTATCCGATTCCAACATCACCTTCCGAAAATCGAGCCGTCATGTATGGAGTAACGCCTCATACGTAGCCCACAACTCCGCCATTAACACCGAGCAACTCCCAACCATACGGGCGAAACCAAACAACCATCTACCCGAGCTATCACGCACAACACCACCTATCGCAGCTTCCCTTCGCTGTCCATACACCGAGCCGTCCGCATTCACCTTCACCCATCCCATCGGCGGGCATTGCCAGCTTACCCTCAGCTGCCGCGCACGGCGTGCAGCACCAGTAGATGGTACCGGCACTTCAAACTCGGACGCCAACTGCTTGCATTGAGCAACAACATCCTCAGCCCCAACATACTCTTCATCAAATATCAAGCTACAACGACGCTTCCAAAGTAACCAACACCCGACGGCAAACACCGTCTCCCATTTTGCTGCAGCCATTGGAATCGCACCGTTATTACGCAGGTTATGCAGCATCCAATCCTCAAAATCCATCGAATCGAATGTAGCACGATGGCCAGCGGGAACCAGCCCTCCCCACAGACGACAAGCTGCTAGACAGCGGCGCAGGACATGATCGATGTCTTCCCCTCCTCGTCGACAGATACAACAGCCACCATCACTCGCAAGCTGCCGTCGTACCCTTTCCATGTTCGTGAGAAGCCCCCCTCGCAACACCAACCATAAGAATGTCAACACCCGCTGCGGCAATTTAAGTTCCCATAATATGCGCCATTTCTCTTGGCCATTTACTGCCCTTGAACCATCCAGGAACCTGTATGTCGAAGATACCGTGAATGCTTTGTCCACCTCCCATCTGTAACTCGGGCAATCCGGGCCAAACCAAGCTCTAGGCGGCGGAATGGCTTTTATTTTGGCCACAACCTCGGTCGGAATCAAATGTTCAAACTTGCACTAGTCCCACTTACCATCCGCGGTAACCATGGTGTTTATTGGGACCGGATTAGGCGGCGATAAGCGGAGATATTTCTCGCACAACGGCCCCTCCTCATCCACCCAAGTGTCGTACCAAAAGTCCGTACTCACTCCATCCCGCACATTCCATAAAATGCTTCCTCGGATAGCCTCCCAAACTTTACTCAATCCTTTCCAAAGATGCGAACATCGCTTCCTATCAATGCTTAAAGGAACCTCCTCGCGCCATCCATATTTCTCCCGGATTACCTGTACCCAAAGCTTGGTTGGTTCGGTTAAAATTTCAAACCCCACTTTCATAAGAAATGCATTATTTTGAAGCTCCAAATCCTTAAAACCCATACCTCCATTCGTAGTTGGCATTCGCATGGTCTCCCAATTTACAAGCGCAATACTACGCTTAGCCTCGCTACCACCTCATACAAACCTCCTTACAATCCTTTCCATTTCACGACAAATCCCCTTCGGCAAAAACGTTGCTTGCATAACATAGGTTGGAATCGCTTGCAATACCGCCTTAGCTAATGTTATCCGACCCGCCAGCGATAAAGATTTCGCCACCCATCCAGATAGCCGTTTCTCCATTTTCTCCAGAAGATACGCATATATCGCTTTAGTAACCCTTTTATGCAATAATGGTACTCCTAAATATTTTCCAAGGTCCTCAACAACCTCAAACCCCAAACTTTGACCAATAAACACCCGCACATCATGCGATACATTCTTAGAGAAATAAATTTGAGTCTTAGCAACGCTTACCCGATGTCCAGAGCAGGCACAAAATTGCTCCATAACCGTGTGAATGGCGCTCATTTGACTAGATTCTGCCTCCGCAAAAAGAACCAAATCATCCGCAAAGAAAAGGTGGGAGACCCCCGTGCCTGACTTCGCCAACCGAATTGGTTTCCAAATCCCCGCTTCTACTTTCGCATCAATGCTATGAGCAAGACGCTCCATACACAAAACAAAAAGATATGGCGATAACGGATTCCCCTGCCGGATACCCCTCGACGGGCGAAACGATTCTGTGACATCTCCATTCCATAAGATTTGCGTCGAGACCGTTCTAACACACGTCATGATTAACTCCGTTAATTTCTCCGGTAGCCCCACCTCGCGCAACGTATCCTCAATGAAATGACATTCAAGCCGATCATAAGCTTTTTCAAGATCAACTTTGATCGCCATGAAACCTTTCTTTCCACTCTTGATACTCATAGAATGAATAATCTTCTGTGCCAGAATAATATTGTCTGTAATGTTACGCCCCGGGACAAAGCTTACTTGGTTTGCAGAAACCCACTTAGGGAGGAACTTCTTCAGACGTTTCACCAAGGTCTTAGCTATGACTTTATACAACACCGTGCACAAACTGATAGGCTGAAACTGACTAATTGATTCCGGTGACTCCACTTTAGGTATAAGAACCACAAGAGTCTGGTTAAGCCGGTTATCAAATGGTGCCCCATCAAAAAAATCTTTCACTAGTTGGAACACCGATTCACCCACAACATCCCACTGCTTCTGATAAAAATCTGCATGGATGCCATCAATACCCGGTGACTTGAGAGGCTCCATCTCGAAGACTACTCTCCTAACTTCCTCCATTGTGACATCCGCACTCAATGTACGTAGCTCCCCTTCGCTGAATCTATGAAACTTACCCGAAAGCATCTGTTGTGTGCAATCATGAATCCCTGCCGAAAACATATGGCGAAAGTATTCCGTCGCATGCATCTTCAGCTCCTGATGCTCATAACACCAGCGCTCGTCATCCACCTTTAGCACACTAATAGTGTTGCGTCGGTGCCGCTATATAGTGCTACCATGGAAAAACCTTGTATTCTTGTCTCCCTGCGATAGCCAAGTAACCCGGGATTTTTGATGCCATAGACTCTCTTCCTCCTTCAACACTTGTGCCAATTCCATTTTAAGCTCACGTTCCAAACCGATCAAGTATTCCGAATCCTGCCGTGATCGTGCTAACTCCACCCCCTTAATTCGCGCGAGGAGCAGAGTCTTCCTACGTCCAATATGGCCGAAAACATCCCTATTCCAATCCTTCCCTTGCTTCTGGAACTCTAAAACATTATCAAAAATAGATTTATCTCCACACCATACCTCCGATACCAAACGGTGAAAATCAGGATGCTCGCTCCACGCCTTCACATACCTGTAAGGCCTTGTAGTTTTCTCCACGATACCATCTCCTACATGCAAGAGTACTGGGTTGTGATCAGACTCTAATTTTGGCAAATGCAGTACCTCAGACACCGTAAAAGCTTGAAAAAGAGCCTCATTACATAAGCATCGATCTAGTCTCTGTTTCAAATCTCCCCGCTCCCACGTGAATAACAGCCCTTGGAAACCCATATCGATCAAACCAGAGTCAAACAAAAAATCCTTAAACCTCGAGCACACCCCTAGCCGATTACTCGAACCTCTATCTCGTTCCATAGGACTAACAATAGCGTTAAAGTCCCCTCCTAGTACCCATGCTATCCCCTGAGCCGGTTCTAGGGCTTGCAACTGATTCCATAACATGCTTCACTTGCTACTATTCGGACTAGCATAAATAAAGGTAATAAAACACGACCTTCGCCGCGCTATATCATAACACCATCCATGGACAAACTGAGAGGACACTGCCATAACATCTATCTTTACAGACGGTCTCCACAAAACCCAAATGCCGCCCGAAAAACCCGTGGCCTCAACTCTATACGAATTCTCAAACCCCGTTCGACGAATAAATGAATCCGCTTTACGTCCACTTATCCGTGGCTCAAACAAAGCTACAATATCCGGCTTCTGCACTTGCACCATTAATTTAAAACAACGAAAAAAATCTGAGCCCGCGGCTCCTTGAGCATTCCAAAAAATTACTCTAACCATAATTAACACTAAAGAGTGATGAAGAAACAACCCGACACTTAGGACGACATATCCACCGTCTCCATCGTCTCAAACGCCTGGTTCGCACTCCATTGAACCTGGTCCGCCTCGTTTGCCGCCGATAAGCCCCGCGTACGGTTCCCGCTTTTAACCTCCTTTTCTGCTGTGTTCAGTTCCGCTGACATAGAATTTATCCATTCTGTAAGGATTGGCTTAGTAGGTCCCCGTTCATCCATCTTCTTTGGCTTAAGCCCCTTACTCTCTACATTTTTCGCGGCAAGCATATTCTTCACATTGCCTTTGGAACCAGCTTTCCGCGACCCGGTTTTCAACCCACGACCATTATTATCTTGCAACACACCCCTCCCATCCTTCTCTACTACTCGCACCACCTTATGATTCGCCGCTGCCAAGCTAGTTTTCTCAGCAACCACCTCCTGATTAGAAGCAACCTTCTCCCCCTTCGATATACCATGCGACTGTGCCCCTTCACTACCTTCCCTCTCAAGCGCAGGCACACACATTGCCCCACCAACAACATGCACGTCGGCCACCTTCTCCGTCCTCATGTTCGAAGGCCCAACTTCATTGGTCTCCACGAATTCTTTTCCAATCCCTTCCTTCCCAGCGGTGACCGCTTGCTTTCCCTTACCCGACTCCGGGCAGCTCACACCACCACCATTATTATTCGGAGTAGCGTCACTCCCTTGCACCCCGCTAACATTACGCAAAACCGCGAACCTTGAGCCCACGCCCTTAGCCATAGGTTGCTGCCTATCTCCAGCCTCACCTTGTTGTTTACTTCCCCTAGCCGGCCTACGGCGTCGGGTGCTCACTTGCATCCAAGGCCCATAAAGGTCACTCTCAGCCGGTGCTGCCACAGTGGCCGCTGGCTGCCTCTCCTCCTTATCACCTAAATGCTCATGCTCCTTCCCACAAGCCTCCATTTGATGTCCATACTTGCCACAAGTATAGCATATCAGTGGCAAACCCTCATACTCAATATTTTGGCGGAAACCGTCAATCATCACCCCCGAAAGAAGTGGCTTACCCAGATCAACAACCACGGCGAAGCGAGCAAAACGTCCTCTCTTACCCTCTAGCGTATTATAATCGATCCTCACCACCTTACCAAACATCTTAACGATCTCTCTGAACATGCTCTTAGTATAGTAACGATAGGGGAGCCCCGGGAGCCTCGCCCAAACCACTATATGTTGTGGATATGCCTCCGACGTAACAAAGGATCGAGTCCAGGGCTGTACCGTCAGATAGCTTCCATACACCACCCATGGTCCTCCGGAAAGAACCTTGTCATAATCCGACTCACGTTCGAAACAAACTAAATAATAGTCGTTATCCAAGTCCACCAACTCCATGCGACCCACCGGAGACCACAACGCTTTCACCCTATTCAAGAGCGCCCTATACCCAATTGCCTTCCCCAACAGCCGAACTATTAGCGAGCCTGCCAGTTTCGCGTCGATTGACTCATGCACTCGCTCAGAGAAATTAATACTAGGCAAAACTCCATCCATCTTTATCGTCACATCCTCCTGCAACAACTCAATGTCAAGATCCTCCAACGCCCGCTGACTCGTCTCACTGCCGGTTACCGCATCCTGGAAAGATAATTTCGCCGGACCCATCATTGACTCACTCCGTCCCGCCACTGCCCCGCCCTGCGCAACGACACCCTCCGAAACAACATCCTTCATACAAACATCTCCCGTCACCACACCTTCTGCCTCGTTCGCTGTCGGTACATCCTCAACAGCAGTTTTACGTTCCTTTGACTCTCTCTCCACGCCGGCCTCTAGCGCCTCACCAGCCCTCTCCAGACTCACCGGCACCGGGATCTCGACAGACACATCCGGCGGTCTCCCCGGGACCACCTCCCTCGATCCCATGACAACGATCACTGTTTACGCACAAAACCCTAATGCTCTTGGTTTTTCGGAGAGAAAAAACCCTTAAATACTCTTTCTTTTTTGATGGCATTTTTTATTCGAGTTGTGGACTTAAATTATTTATTAATTACTTTTAAAATTAAAATTTTATTATGTAAATATTATTTTATCTTGAATAGATCCAAACTTTTGAATAGATCCGAGCTGAGATAATGAAAAAGGGGTTTCGCTTTGTAAACGACTTAACTCATAAATAAGTGTGGGCTATACCACGAGCCTGGTTACTCATAATATAATTTATCTAAACAATTAGATAAATACAAAAAAAATTGATCACGATTTTAAAAAAATAGGTTACTAATATAATTTGTGTAAACAATTAGTAACAATTATAAAACAGGTTAATAATTCCTAATATGAATGGTTTTCTATCCATTATAATGATTATGATTTATCAACAAATTGTTTTAAAAATATTTTTAATATCAAATTAGTCAATATTATAAAAAATAAAAAGTATTTTAGTTAAGAACCCAACAAATGGTCTGGATGATGTTAATCCTAGAAGACCCGAGTTCAATCGTTTTATTTGCAAGATGTGTGCATTTTCAAAAGGTTAAAAATATGTATGAATAAATACTACCTTATAATCACAATAAATTAAAAAGTATCACATCACTCTTACTTTTATATGTTAAAATGATTTTTAAATACAGAGTATTTTAATAATTTAATGAATATTATTATTAAGTATTAACCGATTACTATCTGAAACATTAGTATTAAAAATTATAGTTTGAAAATAAACAAATTGTAACTAACTAAAATCGATCAATTTATGTAAATATTTTTATTTTAAAAAAACAAAAAAAAACATTTTAATAATAAATTAATATAAATGGCATTATTGTATTGGTTAAAAATTAAAATCATTATTGTTTTTCTAATGAATACTTTTATTTTATGTGTTTAATATTAAAATAACATGTAAGTTGAATTAATAATATTTTATTAATAATATAATATTGCATTAATAAATTTAGTATAAATTTTAAAATTTATGTTAGGTACTATTATTTGAAACAAATATATTTACAACAATAGCCAACTAATTTATTTTTTAAAAAAAAAAATTCTTCCAAACAAACATTATAAATTTTTTATATGTTTTTTTTTTTAAAAAAAATGTTCATATTGGTTAACCTAAATATTGAAATTACATTTGACCAAATTTAATGTCTCGAGTTAATTAGGTACTAATTTTGAATTTTTGTATTTTCATACTTTTAAAATTTTCTTAAATAAAACAAAAACTCATGATTTGAAGATCAAATATGAAACTAACAAATTTATATATAGTATAAGTTTTATTTTTCATTCGACTTATAATTATGAGTGTAACCCAATCTAAATGTAAAGCAGTAGTTTACAATCATGATCAAGAATTTAAATTTCAAGAAAAAATTACAGTGTTTTTGAGTTGATTTGATTTTAAAGCTTTAGCTGTTCTTGGTCAATTTTTCTAATAAAAAAGGAAATTAAATAGGACCTAAATGATAGTTTTGTCAAAACAAGCACTCCTTTTCATGGAAAGCAAGTATTCTGTAACATTAGAATTTAGGACAAAACCATTCACTTTAAACCACTTTTTCCCAGTAGGATGATTTGTTTTTTCACATTGATTACCAGGTGAAAATCATGTCTTAATTATGATTGGATTAAACTCCGAGTTTTGAGCGTTCCATTTTCTGGGTTTTGCACATGGAAACAAGAAAAACAAGGCAAGGAAAAATGATGATGATTACTAATATTTTGTTAAGCTAATCTCCATTAAAGGAAGTTTCACTTTCCACCAATGGATTACGGAGAATTTTCCATTTACAGCACAAGAGAAAAAAATTCTAAAAGCTTCCAATTACGATCTAATCATTCCCGCACGCCCCCCACTTTGGTGTTGCTCACCTTTTTCCCATCCTACGTCAACCCTTCTTCTTCTCCAGATTTCATTTTTTTACTGGATATCGCGTGGTAGTAGTTTAACTTCTTACATGATTCCCATCTTACAAAATTCTCGGATCTTCATTTCAATAACCCATAATTACATACATGTTTTTGCCTTTAGTTCCACTGTTCAGGACAATACCAATGAAGACTCGGAGCTTGCTCATCTGAAAAGAAATTGCAAGCTTCATCATCTGCGGTGAAGAAATTGTGTTCTTCCATCTTCACGTACTGCTGGGGCTGTTGATAGGTGAAATTGAAGCAATCCATGGAGGACGGTGAAGAAGAAGATGTAGTCGACGATATCAACAGTGAAGAAATAGCCGCTTTGTTGTTGTTGACGATCATGTCTTCATTCAAGATAGCACTGGAGTCACTGTCCGATGACCCGTCTTTCATGTCCGGGAAAAGGGTGGTGCCGCCGACTGATCCAATGCTGTGGTCCAAGGTCTCGTAGTTGAGATCTGCAGGCTCAGAGGCTTCACTTTGTTCGAGTGTTTTGTTATCAGTAGTTCCGGGCACGATCACCTCCTCTTTCACCGAAACATCGCTCTGGGTGCTCTCCCCACTCTGCTTTGCCTGCAACTCTCTTATCTGCAGAAAAAAATTAACACACTTTAAACAAACCATCCCATATTAAAATAAGTGAAATCGTCATTACCTCCTTGAGAAGAGCTTCATTCTCATGCTGTAAAGCTTCATAATTGGCCTTGAGAGTATCATAATTGGTTTTTAGAACGCCGTAGTCCCTTTCCAATTGCTTGGTCTTCCACCTCGCACGGCGGTTTTGGAACCACACGGCAACTTGTCTCGGTTGCAAACCGAGTTCTTGAGCTAGTTTCACTTTCCTCTCCGGGTCGAGCTTGTTTTCGACCTCGAAATTCTTCTCCAAGGCCTTAACTTGATCCACACTTAATCTCCTCTTCTTCTCGGAAACGTGCCCCGATTCTTCAAGGCAACCTTCTTCATCTAATCCCTCCAACATCGACTGGAACTCCCTGCTGTATATGGGGTTGTTCCTCGGACTATGCTCATCTGCACCCAAACAAAACAAGCATAATTTAGAACCTGGTTTCAAGTATAAATAGTAGTAAATCCAAGTAGGGAAATTGGGATTGTTTTATTGGACCTGCAGTAGGACAGATGGACATCAAAGCACCCACAGAGTCTGAGCTGCCAAGTGATCTCTTCATGGCAATTTCAGACAGATCTGTTCTTCTTTGTGTTAAAAAAGGTTGTTGCGGAGTGAATTGTTTTGGTCAGAATCAGATGTTAAACAAGTTTTGTTAAGGGCTGAAAGGGATGTTGTTAGAGAGATTTGGAAGAAGAGTATGACCCTTGTCTAGAACAAGACCAGGTTGTACAAGGTTGTAGTAGTTTACAACTGTACAACAAGCGCTGCACTCTCTCAATTCCCCCACCATTATATTTCTGGTCTCTCTGCAACACAGCTTCCTCACTTGTCTCAGTTCCCATCCAAAACAAACCCAAGGTTTCAAAGAATTTGTATGAACAACCTCCACAGAATGTGTGTGTTTTTTTATTACATAATTAGAAAAATGTTGATGAAGATGGAGAAGAATGGGAAGGGAGTTTTGAGTTTGGGAAATCAGAACCCGGCTGCTTCTAACCAGTTGCTGTCACTTTAAATAAAACTAGAGATGGGTTAGAATCTGACTGGGGTTAGGTACACACAACACCACTCAAGGTTTGGCTAAATGCAAATTAACACAAAATTCATTCCAAATGCAACTTTCTTTTTGGTGGGTAAAACATAAAAATGAAACGACGAAATGTGTATTTGGAAAGCGGTTGTACGGCTCGGCTCATTACGGCTTGGCGCCGTTTATTTTATGGGCATACAAGATTTTAGGATAAAAAAACTATACTAGTATATTATTTCAAGGTGTTTCTTGCCCACTTCCATGAAGTCATCAATCGTATGGGTTAAACGTTAGTTGAAGATACTCTGGAGTCTGAAGATTTGTTTTGTTTTTTTAATTCTTTTAATTTTTTTCATAGATTATTAATTAAAATTTTCTTCATTCATAAAACAAAGATAAATTGTCATGTTTGGCAATTAACGGATAGCTGATAGCGGTTAGAGAATTACATTAGCTGATAGCTGATAGCTGATTGCATTAGCTGATTTGACTAGCAGATTGTATTAGCTGATTGTATAATAGTGTTTGATAAAATTAATTGATAGCTGTTAAATTATTTAAACAAACAAAATGACATATAATGACATGATTATATTCAATACTTGTTTGAATAGTTTATTAGTTATTAATATTTTGTATCTAATTATTATTAATTAGATTTATAAAATTATTTTTAATATAACTTTTTTAAACATATTCAAATTATTTATATAATTATTTTAATATAATTTAATTAATTAATAAATTTAAATACACATATAAATATGTGATAATAAAAAAATAAATAGAATTAGCTTATAAATAGGATGAGAAAAATATTTAATTTAGGTTATTTTGAAATTTTTGGTAACTGGTAAGGGTAAAAAAGTCTTTACAACTCTAATATTAAACATATAATCTCAAAAACTCATATTATGAGTTTTTTAAAATTAGCGGTTTCACCCCAATCCGCTCTTTATCAAACAACAATATTTGCGGATTTGACTGGTCAAACCTCTAATTATGCCTTAAACCTCTAATTTTTGCCTAAACATCTCTTTAATGCGATAACTATATTTAAAATATTTTATATTTAATTAAATTTTGATATACTAATAATAATTTATAGTTCCATACCTTGATTATATTATATTCCCCATGTCCCGTAAATTTTGATTAATATACATAGATCAAGGTTGACAGCTTATCTTGTTAGATTGAGAGGGAACTAGTTGAGGAATATTGAAGAAGAGATCCCTCTGTTGATTGTTTATATGCCAAAATTTTTCACTAGATTCAATTGAATGCTTATTTTTAACTGATATGAAGTGATTGATAGAGATTCGACCATCTAAAATAATGAAATGATGGAATTAATCTAGATAGCTCGACGTTGTAATAGAATATAGAACCATTTATTTGGTGGTCATTGTTCTAATCTGCTCTGTCAGACACAACACAATCTATGAAACAGAGAATAACTGGGATTCATTCAGAGGAAATACATGGAAACTATCCATTGGCCTTAGTTCCAATTAAGTGTATAAATGAACAAGTTTAGACGAACACGACTGTATTTATGTTCATTTATTTATTTTTTAAGGTGTTTTTTATTATTTTTGTTTATTTATTTTTAAAAGTGTTTGTGTCCATTCGCCAATATCTCATAAAAGAAAATGGTTAAATTATGCCACTAGTCCTCAGCTCCTTAGGCATTACAATTTGAACTTCAAGACTCACCATATGTTCAATTTAGTCCCTAACTTCACCAAAATTTAAAAAAATGAAGAAAAAAAAAAGAGAACCAAGTTAAATGAACATAAAAATTTTGTTTATTTAACTAAATAAGTAAATAGTTCGTCGAATGTTCTCATTTATATCCCTAGTCTCAATCCATGGAAACCATCCAACAGAGTTATCCTAGAGAAGTTCGTGACGGTTGTCCGCTCCGTGACCCGGCTTACTGGTACAAGCATTTTCATTTTTTGGGTTAAGTTTGGGGAAAAATGTTCTGCCCCTAATTATGCCCTTTTCTATGCCTCACACTAAAAAATACAAAACAATAAATTATAAACCTTAACCCTAAATTTTACATCCTAAACCCTACACCTTAAAAATACACCATACTCATAATTCTTTAAATCCTAACCATAAACTATAACTTTAAAAGCTAAACTCACTTTTTAAAATGGGACATTTTCTATCCTAAGTTGATAAATACATTATTTGAGACAAACGATTTCTATCCTAAGTTTTGAGCCTAAATTATCGATTTTCTTGTAAATAAATTCTATGGTTCACAAACTTTAATGGGACATAGATGAAGAACACATAGGGCCACCAAAAAAAAAAATCATGACACTGTACTCTAATTGAGTTAAAGTGAAGCCAAAAGCTAGGGTGTGATCAAAGTTGATGGGACTTTGAGCAACAATTCCATCATCGCTGAATATTTCTTCTTCCCATGGTAACCAATGTTCCTGAATCAAAACAAACCAAAGGATTCATAGAAAGCAATTTTACAGCACAAGTGGGAAAACTTAGCTCTAATCTTTATACGTTGTAATGGAAAAGAATTAAAACCCTAAATTGGTGAAAAAACAGTGGGGACAAAGGGATTATTTGTTTGATGACAACAACACGTGTGGGTTGGGGGAAACCCAGAGCAAGAAGAAAATGATGAGCTGTGAGCATGTGAGAAAAAGTTGGATTTTCGGTTTGAAAACAACCAAGAATTGCTCTCTACACAGGGAAACAAAAGCACATCACAAAAGAAAGGCTGTCTGCTGTGATGCCAAACTCACAAACATCTAATCAGTAATCACAACTCCAGCTGATTCCACATTGACTGATGTTTGAAAACAATGCTCCCCTTAGCTTGTTGATTTGGGTAATGAGGACTCCTTTGAACAAAGTGATTAATTTGCCCCCCAACAGACTATGTTACATATGACTCATCAGTGCATATCCAAAACAGGAACACATGATCACAATATGGTGGCCTGCCATCTACCCCATGTTTTTGCCAACCTTATCTCCCTAAACATCTCCTCAACTTGTTTCTGGATTTTACATTCACTCAATTTTCAAGCCTCAGAAAAAGCTCCATTCCTCCTACTGCATGCAGAAGCAAGCATAAGACTGTATTCAAAATTGTTTTTTACCCATATTTTAGAAAGTAGGAAAGATAGTTTTTTTTTTGTCTTTGGATAGCTACAAAGACCAAGGGGCTATGAGGCATGAGCAACTCCATACAGAATTATAACAATGGAAAAGAAAAAAGAATAAAAAGGGAAAAATAAAAGTCACTTGGTGGATGGGCTTTTTGGAGTACCCTTAATGCTAGGCAGCTTTACCTTTTTTTATTTTATTTTTGCTTTCTTTTCTGTTGTATGAGTGGTGTCCAAAGGCTAAGTTGAAATGCAAGGGAAAACGGATTCGAGTTTGTTCATTCAGTATAGTTACGAAAATTTAAAATTCGAATCTCAATATCTATAATTATGATAATCTTGGAGTTTATGTTCATCTTTTGCTCCATTGCTTCATGAATTCCGTCTTTCAATTAATTTTTTTGTTGAATGTGATAAATTATCATGTGATCCCGCATCATATAAAACTATTGATGGATATAGGGAACAGAGTACCACAACTCCAATAAAACAAATGCTGGTTTCGTCTAATTGAACAGCCTCAATTTTGGGAGAAAATAGACATAAATGCTCTATGGTGTTTTCAAGGTATCCAATATGAAGTGAACTATATTTGTAGGGGAATTTAGATTAAAGTATCTGATAAATGACAATGCGTGCACTGATATATCTTGATTACTCATAGCACTCCAAAGACATGATGTAATTTCACAAAAAACCAGTTTGATTTGCAGAAAAAGTGCTGATATAACAATTTTGCAGCATAGATTCAAGTATCAAGTTTACATCAGTGCTGGAATAGAAGTTTCTTCCACAACAATTATGAGACATTTCACGGTCCAAATTGATATATCACAAAATGCTGCTAGCCTCATTGGCAACTCCCGAAACTATCAACTTCATTCTATAGCATATTAGCATGGGACTCGAAGTGTTTGTGTGAGCACGAGAGCTGAAGATTTGCAGGATTAATGGCAACTCGGAAGGAGAATGAAGAAAACACCTATGAACAACTTGAAAAGTTGGCGTCATGTGCCTTGGAGATTAGGAGCACTAGGTTTATATGCATGAGATGTTCTCCTTGGAGAAAATGTGAGTCTGATAGCAGAAAAGTTGGATGGTTTTCCGGTATGCTCTGCCCACCAAGGTTGCAATGTTCCTACTTCCTATATTGCATGTACATGTTTTGCCCGTCTGCCTTCAGTTTAACGTCTTGCTCGTCCCGAGACTCCTTGAAAGCTAATTGTCCATGGAGCATGTGTAGTACTAGGTGCCACCGGGAGTGTCACCCATTCTGTTGTGTGAGAAGTACCGGGAGTTCAAGGTAGATGCAGATTCATCTTTGAAAGACCGGCGCTAAGGAAAAGAGCATGTCAAAACTTGGCCGGTATGCGGATGTGGAATTGAGAAGATCAATGGGTAACGGTATAAGTATAATTAGGGATGGCCATTTGACTGATGCCCAATGAGTTTCGACCCAATCCGATCTTATAGGGTTGGCTTTTGAAAAAAAAATCTAACTTAGTTAGGTTCATGTCTGATTTTTTGAGGATAATGTAGGGTCGGATCGAATTTGGGTTTAAGTTGAAAATACCCTACTCGATTTGATGTAGGATAATAGTTTAATTTTATTATAAGTATTTAGGTATAATTGCTACAATGCTCCTCTCTTTATATATATATATATATATATATATATATTTCAATTATCTTCCTATTTTGTCTAATAAAAGTAGAATAATTATTATAATGCTCTCTCTATTTGTATTTTTACAATTAGCTCCTTATTTTTATCGAATAATAATAAAAATTGGTAATTTTTTACTTATATCGGGTCAAGTCGGGTTTAGATTTTTACTCTAGAATTCGGGTTCGGGTGAAACATCATAAAATATTATGTTGGGTCGAATTTAAATAGAGGTGTTAAATTTTTAAGTTGGGTTCGAATTGATCAAAAACCTGACCCATAGCCTTCCCTAGATCTAACCGGAGGTAAATATGTTATTTTGCCTCTTATATCACATGACCTATCATTAAAAAAAAGTAGACTACAAGAATGACTACATGAACCACCATACTATTAATTGTTATTTAAGTGATATCAATCAAACCATGAACCATTAAAACTTAACGTGGAGTCTTCCTCTGCATCATTGCACGCTTTCCTCTGCATCATTGCACGCTTCTTGTTTGCTCCTTTTCCTTTTCTTTTGCGTTATACCCGCTTATCCTTTCTGCTGTCCCCTGATTATGTCAAACATTGAAAGGACAATGGCTGATCTGTCGTTAGGATCTGGGGAGGATGATGGCTTGGATCTGGATCTAGGAAATCAGAACACCTCAGTAACTTTTGACTTTTGCTTTGTAGGGGCTTTCTTCACCACGAGTGTCATACACTTTCTCTCTATGAAATCGACTTTGGCCAATGTTTTGCACCCCATTGGAGGCATCTCCATATCAGATCTGGGTAGAGGCAGATTCTTATTCCGCCTTTATAATAATGTTGATGCTGATAGAATTGAATCGGGTGAGCCGTGGAACTTCAACTCCCATCTCCTGGTTCTACACCGCCTTCAACAGGGTGATGATCCCAATACTGTCCCTCTTACCCACGTGTGCTTTTGGGTTCTTGTTCACAATGTTCCACATGGTTTTATGTCTGAAAGAGTGGCTTGCTCCATTGGTAACTTCATTGGTACGTTTGTTGAGTATGACTTCACTGATACGGCTTTGAGTTATAAAAGCATTATGCGTATTCGTGTTCGGTTAAACATCCATCAACCTTTGAAGCGCAAGAAAAAACTTTTGTTATCACCTGGCAAAGATCATTATGTCCGCTTCGAGTATGAAAAGTTAACGCTATTTTGCTTTCTTTGTGGGAGGCTCGGGCATGGTGAAAGCTTCTGCCCCATGCGTGTTGATATCAAAGTTGACCCCGGACAATTCGGTTGGGACATGTCTCTCCAGGCTCCGAGACGGCGCAATGCCATCCCGACAAGCATCTGGCTACGTGATCCGGTGGAATTTTCCCCGTTTGGTAATAGCGCTAATTTGGGCGGGAATAATGGTGGTACAACTAATGGTGGAATTAGTGCTGGATTTTCGCAGAGTAAATCAGTGGGATCTCAGGATCAGGTTTTTAATTCTATGCTGCCTAAGTCAACTGCGGTACCTTTGGGCTTTGGATCTACAACTGGGTCTGCAAATGGGCCCATTCCTTTGATGGATATTAATATGACTAACTCTATGGAGGATAGTCCGATAAGCCATGAAGTGGCTAAGCGTCCTCGTGTAAATAACCCTTGCAATGTTTCGGTTGATAATGATTCGTTGGAAGGTAGCTCTCTGCAATCGGCCGGCCTAGATAATAAGGCCCGCCGCTCACAATGAAAACTCTTAGTTGGAATGTCCGTGGCTTGGGGAAGCTACGGGCTATCAGACGCCTCAGTAATAAATTGAGGGAGGTTCGACCCCATGTTATGTTCTTATTGGAGACTAAAATTTCTTCTAGTAAAATGCAACGTGTTAGACGGAGATGTGGTTTTGTTAATGGGTTTGATGTTTCAGCTGAAGGTTCTAGAGGAGGCCTCTCCCTTGGATAGACTCCTAATTTGAATGCTACTATTGATGTGGATTTTCTTGACACTGACTCTAATACTACTTGGAGGTTTACGGGGTTTTATGGAAGCCCTATTGATACTAATCGGAATTCTTCTTGGCAGCTTCTTCGTGAGCTTAACACTGATCCTCTCTTTTCTTGGCTCGTCATGGGCGACTTTAATGAAATTTTATTTGCGGATGAAAAACGTGGAGGCAGGATACGCTCTGATAGGAATATGTAGGATTTTCGGGATATTCTCTCTGATTGCGATCTGGCGAATTTGGGGTATGAGGGCAACTGGTTTACATGGGAAAGAGGAAGGGTTCCGAGCACTAATATCCGCGAACGCCTGGACAGAGGCGTTGCAAATCCTGCTTGGCATGATTTATTCCCTCACTACGCTCTTCAACATTTAACGCATTCTATTTCGGATCATTGTCCGATCTTTCTTAACACCTGTCCTTTGCAAGGGGATGCCCAGTTAAACCGGCCTTTCTTTAAATTTGATGCTAGCTGGATTTATGAGGATGGGTTTGAAGACCTTATTCGAAACAATTGGGCCGCACCTACTTTAGATGTCCGAAGAAAGTTAGAAACTCTTGCTGAGAGCATTACTTATTGGTCCAGGGATTTGAGGAAAAACCGTATGGCTAAGAAAACTTCCCTTAATAAAAAACTTGCTGATCTTGCTCTTCAGGACCCAGATGATGCTAATTTAGCCCAGATGCTAGATGTTAAAATTGCCTTGAATCTGGAAGCGGACAAGGACGAGATTTATTGGGAACAGAAGGCGCGTGTTAATTGGCTTAGGCAAGGGGACCGAAATACTGCCTTCTTCCACAATTGGGCAAAATTTCAGAAAAAACGTAACGCTATTCGTAAGCAGGATTTGCAACGCCTCTGTCCAGGCGTTCGGAGTACATGGTTTCCATTGCGAACTCCTATTTTCACAATTTGTTCACCCACACCCCCACTGATAGCATGCATATTATTATGGAGGCTGTTCACCCTTCGATTACTGGTGATATGAATAACACCCTTCTCTCCGATGTTACTAAGGAGGAAGTCCACCTTGCTGTTAAAGGTATGGCCCCTCTTAAGGCCTCGGGTTTGGATGGCTACCCAGCCTTATTCTATCAGAAATTCTGGCCTATAGTGGGAAATGATGTGTCTGAGTATTGTATTTCGGTCTTAAAGGGGGATACTGGGTTCGAAGGAATTAATATGACTTCGATTATCCTCATCCCTAAAGTGAATGATCCTTTGAATATGACCCAATATCGGCCTATAAGTCTTTGCAATGTTCTCTATAAGATCATTGCTAAAGTCCTTGCCAACAGGTTGAGACGCGTTCTGGATTGTTGCATTGATCAGTCGCAGAGTGCTTTTGTCCCCGGCAGACTCATTACCGATAATATCTTGATTGCCTATGAACTCCTCCACTCGATGAAGTCAAAGTGTACAGGTGTTAATGGGAATTTTGCTTTAAAGCTTGATATGGCTAAGGCCTATGATCGCATGGATTGGGGTTTTCTTCGGAGTATGCTGCTTCGGGTGGGCATACACAGTAGCTTTGTGGATAAAATTATGTTGTGCGTTACTTCAGTCTCTTATTCAGTTAATTTCAATGGGGTAAATGGTGATAGTTTTTTGCCAACTCGGGGGCTTAGACAGGGCGACCCTCTGAGCCCTTATCTCTTTCTTCTTTGTGCGGAAGGCTTGTCATCGATTCTAAATGCTGGACATACTGACGGATATCTGCATGGATCTAAGGCTGGTAGGTATGGCATCCCTATTACACACCTATTTTTTGCTGACGATAGTATCGTTTTTGGAAGGAGCACGGTTGAGGAGGCTACTAAAATAAAACAGATCCTAACTATTTATGAAGAAGCCTCGGGTCAGCAGGTGAACTTCTCAAAATCCCTGATCTATTTTAGTTCTAATGTTTCTAATATGGTCAGGAATACTATTAGTAGCATTTTTGGGGTTCGTGTTTCCACTAATCCGGAGAAATATCTCGGTCTTCCTACGATGGTTGGGAGAAACAAAAAGGCAGCTTTTGTTGGCCTTCGGGACAAACTTCACAAACTTACGGATAATTGGAACAATCGACATCTTTCGATGGGTGGTAAAGAAGTCTTCGTGAAATCTGTTCTCCAAGCAACTCCGATTTATGCCATGCAATGCTTCCTTTTTCCCAAGTCTATTTGCAATGATCTGGAGTCTATCATGAATAGGTTTTGGTGGAGGAATAGTGGATCAAAGAGAGGGATACATTGGTCGTGCTGGAGTAATCTTTGTCTTCCAAAGAAAGAGGGTGGTATGGGGTTCAGAGACTTGGCGAAGTTTAACTTAGCTCTCTTAGCTAAACAAGGGTGGAATCTCCTCACTAATCCTAATAGTCTTCTGGCTCGTGTTTTAAAAGGTCGGTACTTCCCTCACACTGATTTCCTCAACGCCACGTTAGGGTCACAGCCATCATACACCTGGAAGAGCATTCGCAGTGCTAGGGGTCTCCTGGAGTTGGGAATTGGGAAAAGAATTCTGAATGGTGAGTCTACTTGTATATGGACCGATGCCTGGATAGCGGGAAGAGGTAATGGGAGAACAAATCAGGTTACAATTCATCCTGACTATCACTTTGTGTCTGACCTTATTGGGAATGAACCTAGAAGATGGAAAATAGATGTTATTCAAAATATTTTCCCTGCTATGGTGGCTAATCGGATTTTATGTATGCCTTTGCCAATTACCCTGCTGTTGATTCTATTTTTTGGAGAGGGGATAAATCTGGGCTTTACACTGTGCGCAGTGGATATAGGTGGCTTATCAACACCTCAAGCACTCAGTCAGGTGACCCAAATCAGTATGAGGAAAGCTGGCAATCTAATTTTTTCAAGTCTATTTGGTCTGCTAATCTTCCTGCTAAAATCAGAATTCATTTCAAAAGAGTTGTGTTGAATTTTTTGCCTACAGCTACAAACCTAAGAGTGAGAAGAATCCCTGTTGATGCTAATTGTCGGTTATGCAATCATGGGAGCGAATCTGTTATCCATCTTTTTTATGAATGTGATTTCTTAAGGCAGGTTCTACAGTTATTTGGCATCACACTAGGCCCTTGGGACGATGGTCAATCTTATCTTCTATGGATAGCTAATTTTTTTGTGAATCTGAACACGCATAGTCGAAGAACTATCATTACAATTTTCTGGGCAATATGGAGTAAAAGGAGCAAGATCTTTTATGAAAACACTCACCAATCTTACTTGGATGTAGGCCGTTTCGTCTCTCTCTTCCTCCAAGAAATTGACGCAGCTTCTGTGCCGGCCGCCTCACTTCCGCCTACGAATGAAGAAACTTGGTTACCACCACCGAATGACTTCATAAAAATCAATTTTGATGCTCACTATAATCAGAATACCCTTTCATCTTTTTCGGGTTTCGTTTACCTTGATACTAATGGTGATATTATGGCAGCAGGGACTCACCCCAACCCCTTCGTGGCGTCGCCGGAAGTTTCCGAAGCCCTGACTTGTTTCCAATCGATTTCTACGGCGGATGAGCTAGGGTTTAGACGGCTGGTGGTGGAAGGGGATGCTCTCTCCGTTATACAAAAAAATCAATTCCCCGAAGGAGGATCAGTCAGAAATCGCTACGGTCGTGGCTAATATAAAGATTTTCAGTCGGAGGTTTGAAAGGGTTACCTTTCGTTTTACCCGTCGGAATCTGAATAATCATGCGCACGTCTTGGCTAGGTTGGGTCCGTCCTACCCCGCACGACAGATCTGGGTTGAAGAAGCTCCGCCGCCGGTCCTGACAGCTGTTGAACGGGACAAGAAGATAGATCCTCCGGCGACATAAGCGGTTACCCTTTATCAAACGGGTCTCTCTGCATTCTTTACCCGTTTGGCTTTCTTGAAATCTGCCCATGTCTTATCTGATAGACACGTCTATTGGGTTATGGGCAGGTGTTTAACTGTGGCGTTTTATTTCCTTTTTATGAGGATTAATTTATTTATGTAACAGGTATCAACAATACTCTTTTCCCCACTTAGGATTAGGGGGTTTTTAATGAGGTTGTTGATATCCCTCTTATATTTAATAAAGCCAGTTAAACCTTTCAAAAAAAAAAAACTTAACGTGGATAACCTACATCTATCACCATTCAACTATAGGTTTGATTCTATTTTGACCACTAATCTTTTAATTTTGTCAATCAAACCATTCAACTATTTAAATTATATCAATTGAACTACTTGCCATTAAAATCTAACGGAGAGAGTGACGTGAGAGTTAACATAAATTTGTATAATTATGCATTTGATCTCCTTACTTATATATTATATCAATTTGATCATAATTCTAATTTAATTTAATAAATTTAATCCTCTAATTAGATGGTGACACATGCCATCTGATTGAAGAATTTACTCTTAGATTATTTAATGAATTAAAAAAATCCTCATCTGTTATGTGACTCTGTACCTATATATTGAATATAACAGCTCTTCTCTATTGGTTGTTAAGTAATTAGTAATGCAATTAATAATGGTTAGTTTGCTAATAATCAACTTTGGCTTCTGTATCTGATGACATTTAGACTTTGTACAAAATCACAATAAAAATGTATTGAGATAAAAGATTCTACTTTAGTTTTCATTCTTCAAACAGTTTGTTCTTATTTCTTGTTCTTCTCTATCTTGTTATTTTGTTTAAGTGTTTCTAAGGTTCTTAATTATCAATCAACCTCAACTGTGTGAAGATTCATGCATCGTATCAGAGCGATAACGTTCCAAGTTAGATTAATCAACAACAAAAAAATTGTACGAGAACAATTGGCGATGCGCAGGGACGGATGCACATTAGGTGTGGGAGGGGCAACCTTTCCCAACTTTGATGCTTTAATTGCATTTTAAGCTATTGATAGTTTTAAAACTATTATAATTAAGTTTTTGCCCTTCCCAAAATTTTGTAATTAAATATTTGTCTCTCTTAAAATTTTTTGTTTAATTAATTTTTAAGATCTTATTAGTTTTAAAATTAATGGAATTAAGTCTTGACTCCCATTATTTTAGTTTAATTACTTTTAAGTTCTTTAATTTCAAAATTAAAAAAATAAAACCTTAACTCTTTTAATTTTATAGTTTAATAACTTTTTAAGACCCTACTTGTTATGCAACTTGTCCCCTCATGAATAAATCTTGACTCCGTCCTACTCGTTGGCGATGCGTTAGCTGTGGCAACTTTTAAACCCTTTACAAATAAATCATGTCCATCAAGTTAGATGGAACCAATTATCTTCTCTAGAAACATAAAGTGGTCTTTACAATTGAAAGGTTAGAACAGAGCATATAGATGGACATCCCCTTACTGAAACGATGCATATTTATGCATGTGGAGCACATAAGTTTATATTGTTTACGGAGGTTAAGATATATACTATTGTACGTTGACATTAAAATATAAAAAATCGTCATCAACAATTATAGTCATCTTTTATGTGTTAATAATTTGTAATTTGTAATTTTCTATTGATTTTTAAATGTAGCTTTGATAGCAATTCACTTTTGACTTATATGATAGGATGAGTCTATATGTGCGACGAACACCGCTGAACACCACTAATTAATGTTGAACACCATTAAATTAATTAACAAAGATTTAAAATTTTAGTACCCATCAAATAATTAATAATTACTTTAATAAATTAAATTAAATTATTTTTTATATATATTAAAATTTTATTTTTTAATAAGGGTAAACTATATATTTAGTACCTCACATATTTCCGTATTTCTATTGAACCCTTATTATTTAATAATATTTCAATTTGACCTTCTTCTTTACAAAAAAAAATTAACTATTAATTTAAAACCCTAAACTATTAAACCTCAAACACTATTCTTTATTTATTTTGTACCCAAGACAAATCTGTTTCCTCTGCCACTACTTAGTTTCTAGCAAGTTTGCTTCTAATCTATTCGAAAAACAAAGCTTTTAGTGAACCTAAAACATGGGCTCCGTTATTTTTTATTCTACTTGGAAATCAAAGGAACAATTCCCTGAAAAAAAACTAATATATATATATATATACAAATATATAGATTTACCCTGATAAGATACTTTAGAAAATATATGGTTGAAACCTGATAAGATTCCTTGAAAAGAATCGACCGTGATGGAGATTAAAAGCAAGGGTGTCATTGAAGCAAATTGGGTAATAATAGAAGGACTGTCGCTGAAGAAGGATTCCCATATGTTATGCCCAAATGCTAAAGCCAGCACCACAGCAAGAGCAAGAAGAACCGAGAGTTGGAGTGATACGGCCCGAGAGCTGGAGTGACACGGCCATGGCGGTGTTCACGGTCGATTCTTTTAGGCTAAGGTTTTTTTTTTTTTTTTTATAAATAATAGGGTTAAATTGAAATAATATTTAAACAATGAAGATTCAATAGAAATATAGAAATAGGTGAGGTACTAAATATATAGTTTATCTTTATTAAAAAAATAAAATTTTAATATATATAAAAAATAATTTAATTGAAATTTTTAAAGCAATTATTAATTATTTGATGGGTTTTTAAAATTTTAAATTTTTATTAATTAATTTAATTGTGTTCAACGGTGTTCAACATTAGTGGTATTGAGGAGTGTTCGTCGCACGTTGTAGAATTTTCCTATATGATATATTGGCGAAGTCAAAATGGACACTTGACACCCCAAAATATAATTTTTTTTCTTAAAAAAATCTTTAAAATTTTATATGAAAAAGTAAAAAAAGAAAAGAAATTAACGCCACCTTTAAAAATATTTACACCACTTAAAGGAAAACACCCGCATTTTACCCGTCCCGTTTTAAAAAATTATGTATAGAACTTTTAATAATAAAAAATTATATACAGCAGCTGTAATTTAAATTTTTTAGCTATGTCCCTAAATGTTATTGTATTTGTTGTCAATTACTGAACTATCAAATTTAAATTTATGGATTTGTCCATGATTTAAATGTTTATATCTGGACAACTATGCCTTGAGTGTGAGAAAAGATATGAATTTTGTGGCTTTGTTGAATGATTTGTTTATTAACTAATTAAAGAAATTGAAGATAATGTAAGATGAATTTTTATTTGTATTGATTCATTTGTTTGATGTCACTCCCAAATTCGAAGAAAGTCTTATAGAATGAATGTTAAGTTGGGGGAAGAAGTGCTCTTCAACACATTTATAAAATTATAACATCAATGCTTGTTATTATCTTTTGTAACTCTGGATAACAGAAAATTAAGTCGTCTGTTTGAATACTTTTAAGTAAATTATCTAAATAGACAACAATATTATAGCAGTTGTTATGTTTAATTGTAAGTTGTAACTGTGTTAAATTAGATTTGGAGAAGCAAAATTTAAATTTTATGATATTGAAGAGTTAGGTTGAATTACATATTTAAAAAATATATCTTGGGGCTGCATGATTCACTAAGCAATGTGATTATTATTGTTGCTCTATTTTATGTCCGCATATGATGGATGTTGTTGCCTCTTCTTGAAACCTATCCACCATTTCATAAATAGCGGCTGCAACTTCATCCACGCTTCTTAGCTCACAATTCTCTTCAACCTGTTCCCAGAAAATCAAATGAAATCATAATAATAACCCAAAAGGAGTGTTGAAATGTTGAAGAAACTGACAATATATAATATATATGATTAGATTGAATAAAAATTACCTTGACACTCAAGGAATAAAGGGCCATATTTTCAACAGATGTGACATTAAGGTGAAGCACGGTAAGGCCTAGAGAGTGAATCCCTGAAACCATTCTCAAGAGCTGTTTCGGGTGTTTTTTCGACCGAATTTTGACGTGTGCATGGCTATCCATCATTGTCACTTCAACATCCACAACGGAGGATGATGATGACGGCGACCACCCTTTTTCAGCCACAGACTCGCCAGGGAACGCCGCGTGGGTACCGGTAGTTGAGTACTGAGGAAAGGAAAAGAAATCTGAGAAAAGTGATGAAAAAGTGTTGGGATTTGCCATCCTTTTCCGGGCCTCTAAAGAGTGAAGAAATTTCTCCAACTCCTTTACGAAATTAATGGCTCCTCCTATGATTGATGCTTGGTCCCCCTACGAAGAAAAAAAAAGATACTTCCAAAATCATTAAATTAATGTTTTATCATATCACTCTTTTTCTATTACAGAATAAAAAAGAAAAATAAATTAAAAAGGTACCCTTTGAACGTAAGAGTTGGGCATCATAGCCCTAATTTCAGCAAGATAACCATTCATTTGTCTCCTCCTATTTCTTTCAACAGCAATATGAGTCATCCTCTGCTTCTCTTTTTCTTGTGCTCCCCGTCTCCTCCGCCGGCGAGACCGGGCGTCGAGTGGTGGTACGTCCGTCGGAGAGAATAATGATCCACCGGTGGCAAATCCAATATCTGGGGAAGACGAGTTGGAACCCCACGGCCATGATGCACTGAAACCGAAGCCTCCACTTTTAGCAAGCATTTCCTCAGTGTTGCAGGAATTAGCTTTTTGTTGTTGATGTTGAAAACCGACGCCATAACTAAAAGGATCTTGCTGAAACACTACAGCTTCCAACGCCATGGAAATCTCTCTTGGGAGCTTTGCCAAACAAACTATGTGCTCACAACAAGATTTAGGGTATTTCGTATGATCTAAGAATCCTTCCCATCTTCCCTTTATAAAGGGTTTTAAATTAATCCGGTGATTATTTTATTCATTTATGTCATCAAGTTGCACCGAGGCTCATATTGTAAGGGCTGAAGGTAGAGAAATAGAGACAACAGACAGAAAGACACACAGACAGAGAGATTCTCTAATTATTATTAAATGTATTTCTTTGTTATAATCATTGTTGAAGGTTAAATGAAAAAACATACTTTGCTCATCATTTATTGTTACCACATGTCAATTACCATCGTGCGAGCTTCCGTTATACGAACCAGACGAACAATTATTAAAGATCATGTATCGATCATTTATGATCCTTGCAAGCATATCCTGTGAACTATCACCGATGATTATGTGTCGATCACCTGTGATCTTTGTGAATACGTTCTGCGGACGACTATTAACGATCATGTGTTGGTATACATTGTCTTATATGATGACAAATTAGTTTAGGTCATCACTTTCTGAGACGCCTAATTATAATGTCACAACAACTCTCTCTCGTCACATGTTCGAGCCACTATAAATAATCATGCAATAGAAAATAAGGACACAATCATATTCCTTTATCAAAAAACCTTGACCAACAACGGTCTCCAGAATTACCGTACTTACACCATTCACGGTCATTTTTCACTTTACTATCAACATTTATTAATAACTTTTTTTGAATTAACCGACTGTTAACAATCGCTAACTCATAGTATTTTCTATTAATATTAAAATTAGTAAATACTAGCAAGTAGCAAACACCCCAGATGAATGGTGCATATTTCAGTGGAACATAAAAGAACGTTTTCCCAAACCGAAGAAAAAAAGCAATTTTATATTCGTTAAAGATTTTGCGACTAATTACTCGTAGATTATCTAAGATTAGTCAAGATGTTATCTATCATAATAACATTATACTAGGAAAAACCCTGGAAAAAAGACTAGAGTTTTACTGTACGTGGCAAATAGGGTTGGTTTAAGACAAAAGTATAAGTGTGGCTTTGCTGACTAACTCTGACAGGCTGCAGGAACCGGGAGAATCCATGCACGACCACGACATGTGACAGTCTCTGCAATCATATTCCTTCAAGACTAACTTACTCCTTTTTTTAAAAAAATTATTTTCGTGAACAAATAGAAAAGTATTATAATATGAAAAGAATTATGTTGTAATATAATAATAGAGAAAGAATCTTAAATGCAGTTATGTTATTTATTAAATTATGTAGAGTGCAGGAAGCCATGAGATACAACATAAGTGCAAAGTCACATGGAGCTTAGCTCATTTGTCATCCATAGCTTCAACAGTAACGAATCCATGCCCCAAAAAACCAGGCGGTCTCAGCTCTCTTATGAGAGTGATGAAACCGGGGCCATCAAGATCTTTACTCTCAAAAAGTAAAGGCTGACTTTGTGGAAAAAAAAGAAGAAAACTTGCTAAAAAAGTTTGTAGAGATCGATTTAAATCTAGAGATTTAAATTAAAATTTTTGAAACATTTGAAGGGTTTAATTGATATATTTTTTTAAAAATAGTGTATAACTAAGCTTTTTGAAAATTTGAGAAGCTTAATAAGAACTTCTAAAAATTATGGAAGGGTTTTAAGAATATTTAAAAAATTTGAAACTTAATATGAATTTTTAAAAATTACGGGGATAAATCAATTTTTTAAAAACTCTAAGGATTAAATTCTAATTTTCTAAAAAAAAAATTGAGGTCATGACCCTCACAGGTCCTTCTTTGTCTCATCTTGTCGGTAAGACAACATTATAACATAAACAAGGAACTAAGAAAAGCAAAACTTGACATAAAAAGAGCAAGGCGTTGAGAGAATACTCCCAATTCAATTTATTTTATTTACATCACCAAAATTTAAATTTTATATGTTATTTAAGAGACTTATTTGACTAAAAATTAAGACAAAAATTTTATTTAATTAATATTTAAACTAAAATGACTTAAAAATATTATTATACCAGAAAATATTAGGCACAATCTCTCCTTACCATTGAACGGCTTTGTCTTTGATCACAATGATAAAACAAAAACGACATGATAAATACATACACAAACGTGTAAAAATTCACTCAACACAAATTATAAATGTATAAAAAATAGTATATAGTTGCACGAACCAACTTGCCTCAGTGGTTAAGAAAACAACTATTGTTACTAGAGGTCACAGGTACGAGCACCAGCAGCTGTAGCAGGATGATTGAGCATGCATGTATTGAGAACATATACTACTTGTAATCACCTTAGTTTTCAAAAAATATATATATAATAATATATAGTTATGCTCTAGAAATAAAATCATAAACCTGTAAAATATTATATATCAATTTTAAAAAAAAATTATATACATTGACGCGGCATACACAAATACGAGTAGTTCTAGGAAGCAACATGTTAAATACATGCTAAAAAATGCATGTACCGAATTTGTTACAAAAAATAGTAAGAAATTTTGTACATGCACCGAATTTGTTACAAAAATAGTAAGAAATTCGGTATGTACATAATTTCTTACGACTTTTTTGTACATGCCGAATTTCTTACAAAAATTGTAAGAAATTATGTACATACCTTAAGTTTCACGATTTTTTTGTAAAAAATTTGTACATGTACCGAAATTCTTACAAAAGTAGTAAGAAATTATGTACATACCGAATTTCTTACGATTTTGTAAGAATTTAAGTACATTGTACAAAATTTCTTACGATTTTTGTAACAAATTCGGTACATACCTTTTTAGCATGTATTTAAAGTGTTGTTTTTTAGAACTTCCACACAAATACACAAAAAGTTTAAGACGTTGACATGTATATTTTTAAAAAATTAAAAACAAAAAATGACATGGTAGAATTTTTCTTCTTCACTTTACATAAGAGTAAATGTTAATTCAAAAAATAAGACTAAGTGTTTAAATATTTAGTACGACACTTATATACTCGATTACCAAACATATTTAAAATGTAAAACATGCCTCAATAATTTTGAGTCTACAGTTTGTAAAATTCATAATTATTATCTGCTGCATAGCACGTTTTCTGTCTGCTCCATAGCACGTTTTCTGCCTATTTTGGCACGTTTTTCTTCTTGGTTTTTTTGTCTTGTTTGTCTCTACTCCCATGGATGGTGTCTCTGATCCAATGGCGTCTCTGGCTATTGATGATGGAGAGGAAGAAGTTTTGCAAGTCGATATTGTTTCAAGTCTCTCTGAGCATTCCCTCGATCTCTGTTTGGTTGGATCCTTTCTCACCACAAGTATAGTGAAGTTTGATGCGATGCGGCATACTCTTTCGAGTGTTTGGAAGCCTATTGGAGAATTTCTATATCAGATCTGGGTGAAAATATATATTTTTCCGGCTCTTTCATACTGTGGACGTCAACAGGATTTGGGATGGTGGGCCTTGGAATTTTAACGGCCATCTTCTTCTCCTACATCGGCTTCAGGAAGGTGAAGATCCATTAACAGTTCCGTTGTTCCACATTAATTTATGGGTTCAGGTCCATGACCTTCCTCATGGTTTCATGTCTGAAGCGACTGTTGTTAACTTGGGAAATTTTATTGGGCGTTTCCTGGAGTATGATACCAAGATTATGGGGTTTGTGTTTAAGAGAGCCATGCGCACCAGGGTTCGTTTTGATACCCGTTTACCGTTAAAAAGGAAAAAGAAACTGGCTTCTAGAAATGGTGAGCAAGTGTATGCCCGGTTTGAATATGAGCGTATTAAGTTTTTTTGCTTTCTTTGTGGTAAACTGGGGCATGGTGAAGGCTTCTGCCCGATACGGCTCACCGTGGATCCAAAAGATGTGATTTTTCTTTGGGATATCTCGTTACGCGCACCGGAGCGCCGGCAACCGTTGACGAACAGATGGTTGCGGGATGACGAAGGTAATTACAGTTCAAATCTGGGGAATTTCCTTGGTGGAATTTCTGGGATTCCAATTTCCCCTATTGATAACGGAGTAGATCATGGAAATTTTCCAGACGGGCCAAGTCTTTCTACTTTAAATGCGTTGACAATGGCTAAGGAAAATTTTAATTTGGATGTTCATATGGCAAATGTTTCGGAGGATAGCCCATTAGCCGATTCAGAAGGGAAGAAACGGGTTAGGGTCCAAGGAGGAGGTTTAGATGTTTCTCACCAATCAGATTCATCTGGGCTTGGTTTCCCAAGTTCATCGGTCGGCCTTATTCAAGAGGCCCGCCGCTCACAATGAAAATCATGAGTTGGAACGTTCGGGGTTTGGGTAGACCTCAAACAGTTTGTCGTCTCAAGCAAATGCTTTGAGACATTAACCCAGATATTTACTATTTTATTGAAACTAAGTTATCGGCGGAAAAGATGGAACGGGTGCATCAAAAATGTGGTTTTTTGAATGGTGTTGAGGTTAGTTCACTGGGTCGCAGTGGTGGACTTGCCTTGGGCTAGAAAGATAATTGTAATGTTTTGGTCCGTTCGTCATCTCCATGATATATAGACTTTCTAGTTCATGATCCAGCGGGGGTTGTTCAGTGGAGGTGCACGGGTTTCTATGGAACTCCGGAAGAGGCTAATCGTTTGGAATCTTGGAACCTCTTAAGACAACTTAATGATTGTCCAGATTTACCTTGGCTTGTTATTGGAGACTTTAATGAGCTCATGTATGCTCATGAGAAGCAGGGAGGTTGTTTGCGAAGTATAAGGCAAATGGAGGATTTTAAACATGTTTTATTTGATTGTGATCTATCGGATATAAGATATTCTGGTAACTGGTTTACTTGGGAGAAGGGGAGGCTTTCTACAAATGTTATCCGGGAACGTCTTGATCGGGGTGTTGCCAATGCACCTTGGTTGGCCCTTTTTCCAAACTTCGACTTAGCCCATTTAACACATTCGTTCTCAGATCACTGTCCATTGCTCCTTTTGTTCCGAGGTGGCATCAGGGCCCAATATGCGCCATTGGCATTTTAAATTTGAGGCTTCATGGCTCATGTAGGAGTCTTGTGAACCCGAGGTACGTAAGTTGTGGTCAAATTCGGTAGGCACTATACCTGAGCGGCTTGAGGCGGTAAATGAGGGTTTGGGCATTTGGTTTCGGATGATACGGAAAGAGCGTAACATCTCGAAAGAGGATCTCCGGAAGCGGTTAGAGCATCTCAATGATCTTTCCCCCTTTGAAGAGGTTTTGCAGGAGACTCTTGAAACTAAGTTAGCCCTCAATTTAGAATTGGATAAGGAAGAGTTGTATTGGGAGTAGAGAGCGAGGGCAAATTGGTTGGCCAATGGTGACCCGAAACACGACTTTCTTTCATAGATTTGCTTCTCAGCGCCATCGTACGAATAGAGTTACGAGTCTTCTTACTGCTAATGGGGACCATTGTTCAGATCCAACAGATATGGCTGGCATTGCTTATTTCGAGAGACTGTTCATGAGTATAGCTGGAGGGAATTCGAATTTGATTCTTGATGGTATTCCGAGCTGTATAACTCGAGAGATGAATGAAGCATTGGACCGAGAGTTTTCTATGAAGGATGTGTTGGCTGCGGTGAAAGAGATGAGCCCGCTTAAGGCTGTTGGGCCTGATGGATTAGGGGTGGTTTTTTACCAACGGTTTTGGCACATTATTGGGGAGGAAGTTGGGGCGTTCTGTTTGAATGTCATACATGGGACTGTTCCTTTGGAGCCCATTAACAATACACACATCGTGCTTATCCCTAAGGTGAGTTCCCTTTCATCTATGACAGATTTTTGCCCTATTAGTCTATGCAATGTTCTATATAAAATCATTTTGAAAATGTTGGTTATTCGATTCCAAGAGGTTTTGCACTACTGCATAGATGAATCTCATAATGCCTTTGTGCCTGGCCGTCTAATTACGGATAATCTGATTGCTGCGTATGAAATTCTGCATTCTTTTCAGAAAAGGTGTTATGGTCATAAGGGCTCTTTTGCGCTTAAGTTCGACATGAGTAAGGCGTATGACAGGGTCGAATGGCCGTTTCTTAGTGCTGTAATGAGGAAAATGGGCTTTTGTGATGAGTGGGTTCTTAAAGTCTACCGCTTTGTAACTTCTGTATCCTATTCGGTGGTTTTAAATAGGGTTGTGGGCTCACGTTTTAGCCCGTCTCGTGGGCTTAGACAGGGCGACCCCCTGAGCCCATATCTTTTTCTCCTCTACAGTGAAGGGCTCTCGTCACTCTTGCGGGGTGCGATTCATTAGGGGTTGATTAGTGGGGCTAAAATATCTTGATCCGCTCCCACTGTTTCTCACCTACTATTTGCGGATGACTACCTAATTTTTGGAGCTGCTACTTCAATGGAGGCTGTGAATATAAAGGAGATTCTGCACAAATACGCGAGTTGCTCAGGTCAACTAGTGAATTTTGAGAAATCGGGTCTTTTCTTTAGTTCCAATGTGGTGGAAGAGGTTCGGTGTGAGGTGAGAAGTATTTTGGGCATTTCGAGCACATCAAGCCCAGAAAAGTATTTGGGCTTGCCAACAGTGGTTGGGAGGAATAAGAAACAGGCTTTCGCGACATTATTTGATAAGTTTGATGGCCGTATCAATGGGTGGTCGGTTCGGCATCTCTCTACTGGGGGAAAGGAAACTTTTATCAAATCGGTTCTCCAATCACTTCTTTTATACTCTATGTCGTGTTTTCTTCTGCCTAAGACTCTTTGTAAGGCACTGGAGGCTAAAGAAGCAAAGTTCTGGTGGCAAAAGGGTCCGGGGAAGAAAGGAATTGACTGGTGCGACTGGGCTAGTCTCTGCGACTTGAATGAGGACGGGGGCATGGGGTTCCGTGACTTTTGCAAGTTCAATGTTGCTCTTTTGGCCAAGTAGGGGTGGCGTCTGATTTCGAACCCAACGTCTCTTGTTGCTCGTCTGCTACGTGCAAAGTATTTCCCCAATTCGAATTTTTTGAGTGCCCGGTTGGGCTCTTTGCCATCTCTAATATGGCGTAGTATCTGGAGTTCAAGAGGCCTTCTTGAAATGGGCCTTCGTTGGTAAATTAGGTCCGGGAATGATATTTCTATCTGGGACGAGTTTTGGTTGCCAACCTACCCACCTCGAAAAATCCAGTCCACGAGGATAGCGGGCCTTAATTGGGTTTCGGACCTAATGCAACCCAATTCCACTAGTTGGAATCGGGACCTAATAATGGCTTCGTTTAATCCGTCTGAAGCTACGGAAATTTTGGCTATACCAACACCACCTGGGCCTGAGTTGGATATCCGTGTCTGGTCGGGTGAACATTCGGGCCATTATAGTGTTCGAAGTGGTTATCGCTTTCTTCTACAAGGTGTATCATCTACTACTCAGAGTAATGTAATTTTCAAGCAATTGTGGTCTTTACAATGTCCACCAAAGGTTCGTATAGCTACTTGGAAGTTTATTCATAATTTCATTCCAACCAAACACAATTTGTGCATAAAGCGTGTGGCTACAGATCCTACGTGTTTTCGGTGTAATCAGGGGGTTGAGAATTGTGAACACTTATTTAGAGACTGTAACTTTACTTCTAGTATATGGTCTCAGTTAAATTTCGTCTGGCCTAATCAAGTTAATCAATTGTGTTTTAAGGAATGGCTCGCTTGGCTATTTGTTAACAACGATATTCAGAGAAGAGTTACCATTGTTTTAACAATATGGGCGATATGGTTTTCCAGAAACAAACTTTGGCATGAGGGAATTAATCAATCAAAGGATGAATTGATTACCTTTGTAAGGAGTTATGAACTGGAACTTGCGACTTTGGCCCGGGCGAGAACATCGTCAATCAGCTCTTTGCCGGTGAAATGGTCACCCCCTGCATCGTTCGTAAAGATTAATGTGGACGCAGCCTATTCACAATTGCATAAAGTTTCAGCATCTGGTATAATCGTGCGAGATGAGGGAGGCTACCTGCTGGGGGCTTGCTATCGGAAGAACAAGAATGTTCAATCGGTGTTTGCGGCGGAGGCTCTTGCGGTGGTGCATGGATTAGAGTTCGCGGCTGACGTAGGTTTCCAATCGGTGCTTCTGGAAGGTGATTCGCGGTCGGTAATCATGAAACTGGCCTCACCGTCGATTGACTTCTCTGAAATCGGTCCGATCATCTCTACCGCCAAGTTGCTTCAACACCTTTTTGCGAGATGCCTTTTTCGTCACACCGTTCGAAGTGCAAATACAACGGCGAATGCTGTGGCGAGGGTGGGTTTTAACGCCATGCAGGACCATTTCTGGGTCGAGGACGCGCCGCCGACAGTTCTGGCGTGTGTGGAAAATGATCGACGGCTTTTGGCTTCACCATCGTGAAGTGGGTATTTTTGAGGACTGAGGGGAGCTTCACCTCTGTTTCATTTTCCCCTCTTTTCATTCCCGAATTTGGGGCTTTTGGGAATGTGGTCGGCCTGATAGCTTGTGTGTGTCTTTTGATTTTCTTTTCATTTATTGTTTTTTAAGTTCTTTTAAGTTTCAATAAAATCAACTGGCATTTAATCAAAAAAAGCAAACATATTTACTTTTTTTTAACAGGACAAACTACAACGAAGGTCATAAATTATCAGTAAGTTTACATTTGGGTCACCTAATTATTAAAAATTATAATTAGGTCACTCAATTAATATTCTAGTTACACTTGAATCACTCTCCTGTTTAAATACAAACTGACGTTAAAAATGTTGTTGTCGGATAACAAACATGTCACTCAATTAAAATTTGTTACACTTGGGTCACTTTTACGTTAAAATTAAAACAGATATCTAACAAGATATGGTATAATGATATTTTTAAATCAAAATAATTTAATAAATTTAACCTTTCATGTTTAACAAATATATCAATTAATATTCGTGTTAATTAATTTAACAGAAGCTTATAATTAATTACACAATCGAATCATATAAAAAAGAATATTAGATATTAATGTAATGAAAATGTATTTGCCATCGCTTCATGCATACTTATGTTTCAGTATGTAAAAATAACTTATGTGTCATGTTTTAAACATGAATAAAAAATTTGTAGATTTTCATAATAATAAAAAACAGTTTAACAATTACTCTAGTAAATTTGTAAATAAGAACAAAAAATTTAAAATAATTGCAAAAATCATACACCCTTTTAGTGAAAATACACAGGCTTGCTGAGAACTTTTTAGTAAAAATTATAAATTTGTGTATTAGATTAACTAATGATTTCAAATGAAATATTATAGTGTTAATGAGCTATACAAGTGCCTTGGGAGAAGAAAAATGACTAAATTGATAATATATATATATATATGAATGGTTAAATTTTTAAAATTAAAACTAAATTGTTAGATATTTGTTTGTAACTTCATTTATAATTGAGTTCCCTGTTTGTTACCGGACAATAATATTTTTAATGTTTGTTTGTATTTAAACGGGACAATGAATACTTCGTTTCAATACAACTCTAAAACAAATACAACTACATTAAATCAATATCCATTCTGTTACTTTTTTTTTTCGGCGCTCTAAAATAACAATAGCAATATCAAATTTATCTGGATTAAGCATGTGCTTGTCACCTACTCTATTTTTTATTTTGATTTATCAAGTAATGCTGTTTTAATTTTTGTCAACTTTCAATTGAGTTTATGTTACTTGATTGATTGGATATCATGAGTAAAGATAAAAATTTAGTATCATGAAATAAAAAAGACGAGTTTAATGTTATTAATCAGGTTTCTAGTTGAACTTGATGTCACAAGTTAAATAATATATAAATTTCAGTAGATTTGAATTATAGGTCACAATTTTACACAATATTCAACTCGAGTATTTAGTCTATATATTTTAATTTGACATACTTTGATTTTTTATTATTATTATTATTATTATTATTATTATAACTTAACATAATTTAGATTCTAGTGTTCTGAATTCAAAGACTAGGGTTAAAATTTAGGGTTTATTATTAAAATTTAGGTTTTAGTGTTTATGGCTCATGACTTAAGGGTTTAGAGTTAAGGATTTAGGTTTTAAAGATAAATAGTTATGCTGGTGAAAAAATACACTATTTGTACATTAAATATTATTTTGACACATCAACCATACAACTTTATTGATAAACAAAAGTAAAACAAAAACATAATCTATTAAATGTTTTAAAACATAAAAAAAAACAACAAAAATGATATATTTAAAAAAAATAAGCGATGCACCGATCAAATCGGACACTTTCTCTTTGCACCAAAGAAAATCTCGACGGTCCATTGTAGGAATGGTCATTAGGGAGTTGTCAAAACACCAACTAGATGAAATCTCCAGAATCAACAACCACCTTTCACGCCTATTCCCAAAGGAGACAATTCGCTACACAGTTCTGATTACATTAGCCAACAACTCAAAAGGAGATCAAACTATCCAAGACCACCGAAAAACACGAATCAGAAACAAAGTTGTGAGAGTCACCGATCGAACATCAAATGCATGCAAAAGTAGTCATAAAACGTGTCATAAAGGCAGAAAAAACATGTCACAGAGGCAAATGAAAGCGCTACAAGATGTGCAAAGAAAATCAAACACAACAAATAAATTTAAATATAAAAAGACAAAGAAAAATATGAATTACCAGCTATAGACGACCAACACTAAAACTAGTGTTGTTGTTGATTAAGCAAAGAAAAAAAAGTAAACGGTCAGGAAGAGAGCAAAACAAGCTAATAGTTATATCAATATATTAAGGGTAAAGTATGCCAGGTACCACCGAGCTATAGTGTCTGACCTGTTTTTACCATCAACGTTTCAATTGGTCCAAAACTATCATTAACGTTTAATATTTGATCCAATTATACCATCCTTCTGTTAAATCATGGACGGCATGGTGACGTGGACTAAAAAAACCGTAACGGTGCTGACTGTGTACCCTATATATTGTTATTTATTCCACGTCATTAAAAAATAAAAACCCTTTTAGTTTTCAAAACGGCGTCGTTTTCATAATCTTCTATTTTTAAAATTTAAAAACTTAAAATTTCCAGACTTCCAATTGAACTGTTCAAATCTATTAGTTATACTGAAGATGTCAGGAAGAGGAAAGGGAGGCAAGGGACTGGAGAAAGGAGGAGCGAAGCGCCACCGTAAGGTCCTCCGCGATAACATCCAGGGCATCACAAAGTCGGCGATTCGACGCCTTGCTCGCAGGGGAGGAGTGAAGCGTATCAGCGGTTTGATCTACGAGGAAACCCGTGGAGTTCTCAAGATCTTCCTGGAAAACGTGATTCGTGATGCCGTGACCTACACCGAGCACGCTAGGAGGAAGACAGTGACGACCATGGATGTAGTTTATGCACTCAAGAGGCAGGGTAGGACTCTTAGACGATTTGTTGTATCTAGGGTTTGTAATCGAATGAGATTTTTAGGGCTTAGTTGAATTTACAAGTTGTTTTTAGTTGTAATTTGTAATTGGTGCCATCAATGGCGTATTCTGTTGAAAATCGAACGTCATTTCGTCGATCTGCAAGTTTTCAAAAAAAAAACTTAAAATTTTTCCCCAAAAAGGTGTCCATTTCATCATCTAATTATGGAGGTAAAAACATTTCAATACCCAGGGTTCGCCTCTATTTCCCCACGGTCGCCTACTTCTGTTCTGCCTCCCCCTTACAATTATTTTGACTTTCTGTCATCTTCCTTCAAAGCCACCAGAATTAAAAATAGCAGATATTAGGGGGAAACGGCAGCAACGGCGGTGGAATTTTATGAACTAAGAAATGGCCACCCCTCAAGTGAGAGCTAATCACTGTTATCACCAAAGTAATGTCATGGCGGTATCAACATCTCTGAATTCACTTCATCCATTGTTCCTCAGAGGCAATCGTGGTTTCCCGCAAAACAAGAGGATTGCTTTGGACAAATCTCTTGGTTTCGGAAGCTTAAGAAGAAACAAGGGGAGAGAATACGCGGTGGTCGTTGCATCAAGCAGCAACGTGGCTGCACCTGATCTCTGGGATTCATGGAAACCTCAGAAAAGTTCTTCGGCGTCTTCACTCAGCGACATCCTTTGGCCTTCTGCAGGTTAGTTTTACAGCTAAAACGACGACGTTTTGAAAACTAAAAGGGTTTTTATTTTTTATTTTTATAATGACATGGAATAAATAATAATATATAGGGTACATAGTCAGCACCGTTACAGGTTTTTTAGTCCACGTCACCACGCCGTCCATGATTTAACAGAAGGATGGTATATTTGGATCAAATATTAAACGTTAATGATAGTTTTGGACCAATTGAAACGTTGATGGTAAAAACAGGTCAGACACTATAGTTCGGTGGTACCTGGCATACTTTACCCATATATTAATTATGATTTGGGAGGCGCAATCTCGCACCCCAAACATATACCATAAGATAGACATGCATATTACTAAAAATATATATTAATTATAATTATAATATATTTGTATCTATTAAATAAAATATTTATACCTTTATTTGTATTAATTGTTCATTGTAACTTTGAAAAATCAATACCATACCATACCATAATTAATGTTAAAGGTAATTAAAATTAAATATTCTTAATTAATTAATTAAATTCGTTCCAATACATACTTTGAAGAATTAAAAAAATTAACCCGCTTACAATATCGACAAAATTAGAGAAATGTTGCAGCTAAGAATAATTATTAGGAAAATGGGGTCCATTGGCCTATATTTGGCAATATACCGCAAAAACTACGGTGAAACATAAAGTTGCCATCTACAGGCAACGTCTTTGATTATTTAATTTTTTTAATGATTTAAGGCTTCTATAAAAGTAATAAGGGCTGCCATTCACGTGAACCGACAGAATTACCATGCATGCAACACATCACCATACGCAGGTGACCATTTGAAAAAAATAATTGAGAATATTTTATGTAGATGGCGACTTTATGCTTCACTATAGCTTTTGCTGTATATTACAAAATATAAGCAAATAAACCCTATTTTCTTAATAATTATTCCTAGTTTCAATATTTCCTTAATTTTGCTTGTTTGGTCTTCACAATCGGACAATCATGCCACTTAAAGGCGGACCTTGGTGAGAGCCAGAGGGGTCCTGCCCCTAAAGTTTTGAACAATTTACCTTTTATTTTTTCAAATTTACGAATTCTCCTGTTAAATTTTTTAAATTCTCATTAAATTTTATTTTTTAAATTTTTTTAATTAAGTTTTTTTTTAATTTTTTTAAAAATTTCTTATTAAGTCTAAATTTTAAAAAAACTAATTAGACATCTAAATTTTTAAAAGTTTTAAAATTTTTATACTAAACTCCTAAAAGTTTTAAAAATTTTAAGTAAACCCTCAACTTGTTTGATCAAGATTCACCCATGATGCCACTGACTAGGGGTGCTTATTGAGTTGATCAGCTCGCAAACAGCTCGAGATCGACTCGGTCAAAACTCAATCAACACTCGACTCGAACTCGAGCTCGACTCAAGATCTTAACGAGTCTGAGTTGAGCAAGGTCCAACTCGTCTCAATAAGTTCACGAATAGCTCATTATTTTTTTATATAAATTTTTAATGATTTTTGAGTTACCATAAAAAACTATGTTCCAAAAATTATAAATGCTAGTTGAAAACTCTAGAAAAGTTATTGACTTGCTAGATAATTTACCAATAAAATATTTTGTTTCACATTTTCAAAACATTTTGTATTTCCCGAGAATTTCAAAAGTCAATTTTTATTAATAAGAAATTAAATTATAATAGTTAGTCTTTCCTTATTCTTTTTTTTATTAAAATGTTTTTTTCCTTTTATTATTACTTTTTGCATAAAAGTAAAAAAAAGAAAAAAGTCTTTAGTTGCCATATAAAAAATACGATTGAAATTTAAAATATCGATATCTATAAGGCCTTCTCTCTTTTTTTGTTTATCGAAAATTGTTTAAAAATTATAAAGAGTCTCACACTCGAATATCGAATTCACCTCTAGCTCAGTCATGACATGTTCTTTTATTTATCTCCTCAAAGGCCTCACGTTTTTTTCTCTGAATTTATTTATATCAAGCTCAAATAGTATCACTAGATTTTACATATATATTTTTTTAAAATCAAAGTAAAAAATTTTGGCGAGCTTAACTAGCAACGAGTCAAGTCGAGCAACGAGATTTTTTAACAAGCACAAGTCGAGCAAAATTTTAGCGAGCTTAACAAGCAATTAGTCGAGTCGAACATTACAAATTTTTAGCGAGCGCGAATCTAACATTACTCTACTTGCGATTGACTCGATCGATAAGCACCCACCAGTGACGTCGATGCATTTGTCACTTGCCATTAACCTCAAGGTTTTACTTATTTTATTGTAGTCTTGAACTGTGTTTGTAAAGAACAACCCGATACCGAATCCCCGCAAGAAAAGGTGCATTGGATTGGGCATTCTATTGCACTAACTCGTAGGAGCCACGCCCGTTCTACGATCGTTTTCCTTACGGTGTAAATCAATAAAAATTATTTGTTTTATTAATTTTTATGCTAATTTTTATTAAATTATTAACTTTTAAAAAATTAATTTTTAAATTTAATTTACGTTAAATATGAGTAAAGAATCTTCTGGTAAAAAAATAATATAAAATAAAGTGGATTACTTTTATTGATTGATACCATAAATAACATATTAAGAAAAACTCATGATATAATTTTTCGTTTGAGTTAGAGTTTTAGTCAACCTCCTTTCTCCTTCCTTCTTTACCCGTTATCAGAACTACAATTATATAGCTACTTGAGTTGAATTGACAAGAGAAAATAAATAGAGATTCAGGATCCAGACAAGCAATCAGGGATAAAGTCATAATCGAACTCTATAAGAGATTAAATTATTAAACTTTAAAAATTTTAAGATTTTATTAAATATTTAAATTAAAAAATGAGAGACAATATTTAATTTATATGATATTTAAACTTACATAGACTTAAATTGTCTATAGATAAAAAAAATTGAGGGCCCAAATTAAAATTTTAAATTAATTTTTTAAAAGATTTACTTAAAAAATTCAAAAATTTTAATGTTCGATATGTATTTCTAAAAATTTGAGAGTCAGGTTACTTTTCCAAAAAGATTAAAGGACTTATTATGAAATTTTCAAATTCTCGGGACATGACTCCTCTGGTCATGGGTGGAGCCACAAGCAAGGATGGGGTGTCAACAGACACCTGAATTTTTTTTGAAAAACTTCCCCCTATATAATTTTTATGTAAAAATAAAAAATAAATAAAATGTCACCCCTTTATAAATAAAATGATACTTTTTATAAATAGGGTAATTATTTGATACACTAGCGATGGAAACTAAAAGTTTTCACAAACGCTTTAGTTTTAGGGTTTATGGATTTAGTTTAGGGTGTATAGTGCATTTAGGTGTATGAGTTTTGAATTTAGGGATTGTGGTTGAAATTTATAGTTTATGGTTATAATTTAGGGTTTATAGATTAAACCCTAAATCCTAACCATATTACCCTAAAAACTAAACTCTAACTTATAACCTTAATCCCTAAATTATAACCATTGTCCCTAAATTCTAAATCTCTACTCCTAAACCATACACCCTAAACTAAGCCCATAAACCCTAAAATTAAAGCGCTTGTGGAAATTTTTAGTTTTTACCGCCAGTGTATAGGATAATAATTCTTATAAATAATTAATCCTCTTAAATATCGTTGAAAAATGACACCCCTTAAATAAATTTATGGCTCTACCCCTGCCTTTGGTGTGATCTCATGGCAATATCTGTTCGTTTTTTTCTTAGTATATATTATAATAAGCCATATACACCTTACAAATAAATTATTTAAATTTAAATCTTATAAAAATAACAACATTTTCTTTTCAATTAGAATCGCTACGAAAATTTCACACCTTATAAATGATGGATCTTAAATCAAAATAAAATCTGGATTTAAAAAATCCACTTATAATATTTATAAACGGTTAATTTCAACCTGGTATCTCACCAACTCATAAATATATGTATAGCACAATTCTTACGAATTATAAGTGTTGATGTCATTGGGTACATAGTTGGTGGGGTCATGCAACTGATAAAAACGTCCAGGTCAAAGAGGCGTCCGAGTTTGAAGTTGAAACTAGGTTGCCAGCCAGAAGGAATTAGAAATTTATAAAAGGGTAAAAATAAAATTAATAAAATTAGAAATTTATAAGAACCGCCGAAATAAAATTAAAAATTTTAAGAGGGTTATAGTTAGATTTTATAAATTTTAAAAGTATTATAAAGATAATTTTACTTTTTCTCTAAAATAATATATTCTATTTTTTATTAAGAAAAAAGTTGGCAGGGACCAAACCCCCTTAAACCCTTATGTTCCACTACTTGTTGCCAGATTACACAACTCATATATCGTTTATTGCTGAATAAGCCATCACTCATCAAATCCTGGATTTACATGTTGTTTTATATTTTTTTGGTTTGAGCTAAGGTATCCACCGCCGATAGCAGTGATTAATCCCCTCGTCGCGGGTGCTCTCACCAATGAGGTAAACGGCTGGCCATGAAATACACTCTATTTATTAAAAAAATATTCTACTCTTTTTGGTGTCCTTTTCTATGCCGAATATTAAAAAAGTTAAATCTTAAGCCTTTAATCCTAAATTTTAAATCTTAAACCATAAATCATAAACTCTAAAAATACAACCTACCTAAATTCTAAATCTATTTTTTTAGTACAAAAATAAATAGAGAAAGCGAAAAATGACATGATTTATATTCTTCATTTATGTCTGTTTAATGATTAAAGAAAGAGACTAATTTTATTGAGTTAGATAAAATCATTAGAATAATAAAAATATTTTATCAAATATTGAATGGTATTGTATTTTCAAAATTTTAAATTTTAATTCCTAATTAAACTAAAACAATCCTTATAATTGGGTTGAGATATTTAGTGGCGGATGGAAATCATCAATCCCAAATTATGCTCATTTTGGAGTCTCCACTTAAAAAGTGTGTTTAGAATTTAGGGTTCAGGGTTTAAAGTTAGGGGTTGTTGTTAGGATTTATAGAATTAGGAGTATGGTGTATTTTTAGGGTGTAAGGTTTAGAGTTTAGGATGTGAAATTTAAAGTTAGAGTTTATAATTTAATTTTAAATATTTTTTAGTGTGAGGCTTAGAAAGGGGCACAATTAGAAAGCATGAGATTTTTGTTCATTTGGTGGTAGGCAACTAGGTGTATGACTATTTTAGTAGAGTAGTCTTAGACAATTTCAAGACTTAAGCGAAAATTCAAAAAATTACCTTTATAGAACAAAAGTATATGTAATTATTTTAAATAATTAATTTAATATTTTATTAATAAACTGTAAAAACATGATCAAATTTTGTCGAATAAATTATTTTCATTGTTTTGTTGAGAAAACATCTTAAGTACAATGACCAACTTACAAGATTATCACTTGAGAAATTACTAAAGCTATGAAGGAGATAAAATATTGTCCCTTTTCGATACTCATTCTATGTCTCACACTAAAAAAAGTAGGTTTAGAGTTAAAGTTTAATGTTTAAGGTTATGGTTTAAGAATTATGAATAGAATCTATTTTTAGAGTTTATAAGTTTAAAATTTAAAATTTAAAATCAATACTTAAAATTTAACTTTTTAGCATTGGGCATAAAAAAATACTGAAAAGAGAAAGAAAATTATTATCCCTATAATTAGGGATGTAAAAAGCTGACCCGACCTGAAAACCCGACTGAAACCTGCTCGAGTCAGAACCTGATTTGACCTGAAAATTTAATGACCCGAACCCGATCTGTAACCGACTGTTGTTGACCCGAACCTTGTAACGCCCGTGTTTTGGGGTTAGGAGTTAGTCGGGTTTGTAGTCCGAGTCGATAAAATTAAATTAAATCAACTCAACCTTAATTAGGGTCTAATTGGGTTTTAATAAAAAGGGGAGGGACCAATGTGGTAATTTGACCAAAATGATTTTAAAAGCAAGACCACTTTTAAGAAAAGTTGTCATCTTCCCTCTCCCCACTCCCTTTCCAACGTGAAAAGCCAAAAATCTCTTCTTCAAACTCTCCCAAGCTTAAAGTTACTATTCCATTGAACCACATCTTCATTTCAAGGCCATTTTGAGAGATAAAAATATTTTCTAACTCTCCTCTTCATTCTCTATCTATCCATGGCTTTAGATTTTAAAACTATGAACTTTTGAAAACTAGGGCTTGATAAAAGTTTGTGTTTTTATAGGGATTTTCATTTTGTTTTGAAATATGGAGTTGGGTTTTTTATTATTCACATTAAAATGTACCTTATATGTCAAAATGGTTGGGTTTTGTTGAAAACTCGAAGTGGGTTCCTAAAGCAATATTTGCGATGTCAAAAACTTGATTTTTGGTGGGTTTTAGGTTGAAATTAAAGGGCTGATGGTTTGTATATGTTAGGAGGATGTTTTGGGACCTTTTGGGGGTCATTTGAAGGTTTGAAAATGGAATTTTCAGCTAGGGTTTGAGGGAGCACGAAAATTGATATATTTGGGGGATTAATTTGATTGGAAATTGGTTGAAGTTAGTTTGAGCTCAAGGGTTGTGTGTTGATTGAATGTTAGCATTGATTGGGATTAATGGTTGTGTTTTTGGTTGGCTAGAAGCAAGAGGAGGCGTTGGAGGAGCATTGGATTCGAATCCGGGCTTGTAGAAGGCTTATTTTGGTTGCTAAGGAAGGGCGGTGAGTGATTTTAATTATGTTTTAAAGTTTGGTTCGAGTGTGTGTAGTGTGTGAGTGAAATGTGCTTGGTAGGCCATTTCAATATAAATTCAAGTTGTTAGCTTAGCCATTGATTTCCATTAAATGCTATGTGTATTTCCTATTTATGCTCTTGTAAAATGTGGTTGCTTTGCACATGTATACCATGATATGTGTATGTGATGAGCATGAGATATGGTTGATGGATATGTGATGTGGTAAATGTAAATTGGCACTAATTAATTTACCGGGTGTAAATGATCGATCATTAGGATTAGTGTACACACAAATTGAGTCAAAACGTACGTGGCCTTGATGGCGTTAAGTCATCAAGGAGGAGTACGATGATGTAATATTCCACCGGAAGCTATTTTATATTCTACGAGATGATGAGTGGAATCCCATCCGTAGGACATGTGACGATGAGTGGAATCTCGTCCATGCAAGGTCCGGTGATTAGTGAAATCCCACCGAGGTAAAGTGGTTGTTGAGATTTAAATCCGCACACCCGAGTAACTAATAGTGTCCAATTAAACTTGTTCATATGACGGTGATATATGATGTTAAAATATGATGATGTTATTGATATTGAGCTTGTTATGATGTGAGATGCCATATATGACTCTTGAAAGACTAGCTAGGTCTACTTGTGAAATTATCTATGCATGTTAGATATGAGATTTAGGGAATACATGCTTGAACCATGCATTGTTGATGTTTTCGGTTTTAGAGCATCCTCACTAAGCTTATATCTTACGCTCTCATTTTCAACAATGCAGATCATTAGCGTGGTGTTAGCTCGGAGCAAGGCAAGAAGGGCTTTCCAGGTTTGTTGCTCAAGTACGATTAATTATTATGTAGTAGTTAAGCAATGTGGCAAGGGTGTGTTTGAATGAGCTTTGTAAGACTCATATATGATTTTGATGTCTATGACTTGACTTGGTTTGTAAGCATGTTTTAACTTGGCTTATGCTTGTAAAATGAATGCCCTATCGATGCTTAAGGTTGTTTGATGGCATGTAAAACAATATGTGATGATTGGTATCCTTTGTCCTTTTAAAGGTCTTCAGGCATGCTTTACATGATATGTATTTGATGTGAATTTGCCATGTATGAATTATCGTTTGAATCTATGTCTTGTGGTTGGTTGAGCATGCTAAACCTATGATGCATGCATCTAGACTTTGTTTGTTGGTGTTGTGTGCCTTTAGGGGTCCTATGGGACCTTTAGACTTGTGGGAATCCACCCAAATCTGTCTTTCAAAGATTGCAGACAGCCCGTGTTTCGAAACGGGCTGATCGTTTCGGAACGGGTAGGCTTCAGGGACCCCGTATCGGAACGTGTTTCGATACGGTTTGGCCTCTGGAACCCCCTGTTCCGATACGCGTTTCGGAACGTTTGGCTACTGGAATTCTGAGAAATTGACGAGATGAAGGTGTTTCGAAACAGGTCTAGGGGTTTCGAAACGGTCAAAATCTCGTTGACCATGAGAAGTTTACCATCGTGGGCGTTTCGAAACGGTTGACCGCCGTTTCGATACGGCCCCTTGTATAGGCTCTGGGGTTGTTGACCTGGTCAAGGCGTTTCGATACGCCCCAAGGGTGTTTCGAAACGACCTGTTTAAAAGATTAAAATGGGGCTGTTTAAATGTTGCTTTAGGTTCGAATGTTTGTCTCATGTATTTCATTCCGCTGTTTGATCACTTAGGATTCAATACTCCTCTAGACAATATTAAAATGAAAGAGAAAAAAATAGGGTTGCTAACCGAGGGGGAACCTTAACGGGTTTCGCTTCGGTTTTCCCTGTGTGGCCTACTCGGACCGGTCATCCGGCCAGACCGGGACTAGGGGGTTACATTTGTTGGTATCAGAGCCTGAGGTTACCGAGACCTCGGGCAGGTAAGTGAGGTAAGCTTGTTGTGTTAAGTGATCGTGTTGTTCAATGCATGATTGCCATGAAATCTTGATATTTGACTGTTCGTATGATGTTTTGAAGCATGAGTTATTGAGTCTGGTGTAAAGTGTGTGCCCATTGCTACTATTACTTAATTTAAAAGAGATTTTTGGTAAAAGGAGTACTTGAGCACTATTGGACCCTTGCTTTGGCTAACGTAATCCCTATTTGTTTGTTGTTGTAGTTTTTACCTTACTAGCTGTATCATGAGACCACGTGGGAGGCCTAGGATGCTTCGACCGGAACCACGGGCAGCGGCTCCAGGAGTTGAGCCAGTAGTTAGGGTTGAGGCTCAAGTGGGAGAGCCTGTGGTTGGAGTTGGAGCTCCTCCACCACCTCCACCACCACCTCCTCCTCCACCTGGAGTAGGAGGTGAGGTCGGGGCCGAAGGAGAGGGACCTCAGGGAGGCCAAGGTGGCCAAAGACCGGCCGGAATAGACTTAGCTCCCTTGGTTCAGGCGATAGCCGGGGCGTTTCAGGCTGCAGTAGCTGGGGGTCAGGTAGTACACCATCAGGGTGAGGGCACCGTGTTGCCATTAGAGAGACTTCGGGGCCTAGGGGCCGAAGAGTTCAGAGGGTCTACTCCAGAGAGATCAGAGTTGTGGTTTGAGAAGACTGTTTGTATCCTTGCTCAGATGGGGTGTACTGGTGAGCGCAAGTTGGGATGTGTTGAGTCCTTGCTTCAGGGTGACGCCTACACTTGGTGGGTCACCATTACTACGTGTATGGATGAGGCCGAGATTACTTGGGAGTTCTTTGAGTCAGCATTCCGTAAGAAGTATCTGGGTCCGCGATACCTTGATGAGAGGAAGAGGGAGTTTATGGCTTTGCTTTAGAGGAGTATATCTGTGACAGACTATGAGATTTGATTTGTCAGACTGAGTCAGTATGCACCTGAGCTTGTTCCTACAGAGGTGGAACGTTGTAACCGTTTTCGTTATGGGCTGAGTGAAGAGATCAAGACGTATACTCTAGCTTCAGACTACACTGATTTTGATGTCTTGATCGCGAAGGCCAATGACTTAGAGCACAGTTTGAGCTTGACCAAGCGGTCTGGTGGATCTAGTTCGGGTAAGAGGTCCAATAACTTTGATAGAGGTGATGCCAAGAGGCATCGGGACAACATGCATCATTATGATCATAGACGTGGTGGCGGTAACCACGGGAGAGGCCAACAGGGCCAGAGAGCTGGTGGGAAGTTGCCCACATGTGCTACTTGCGGGAGGGACCACACCGGTGAGTGTTGGGGAAATTTCCATTCATGTTGGAGTTGTGGGGCTAGAGACCACATTAGGCGTGACTGTCCACATCTGGTGGGACAGGCACCAGCTCAGGATCCTGCTAGAGCCAATGACTTTCAGAGAGGTCGCGGGCGCGGTAGAGGTAACTTCCAGCCGAGGAACGATGGTCAGAGGAACCTAGCACATGTAGTTGTAGTTCAGCCGGAGGGCGGAGGTCAGGCCAGAGTTTACGCTCAGCGTGGGGATCAGCATGACACCGATGTGATCGCAGGTAACTTCTCGATACAGTCTTTGGGTTTTCTTTCTTTGATTGACTCTGGGTCTACGCATTCCTACATATTGAGTGAGCATGCACAGTCTTTGAATTTGCCTTGTGAGATGTTAGAGGTAGGACTTAGTGTTACTAGTTCCTTTGGAGACATAGTAGTAGTTAGGAAGATGTACCGAAGGTGTCCGTTGATTGGTCAGGGGCATGTGTTTCCAATGGACATGATTAGGGATGTAAAAATAGGTAATCGGACAGGTTTCAGGTCGGGTTCTGTCATGTCAGGTAAAAGCGGATACAGGTCATTTCAGGTAAAAAAAAATTTGACTCGACTCGGGCCGGGTGCGGGTCCATTGCAGTCGGGTAATTTGCAGGTCGGTCCATTTCAAGTCGGGTCAATTTTCAGGTCGGGTCCATTTCAGGTCAAACTCGTTGCAGATCGGGTAAAAACAGGTCGGGTAAAATCAGTTAATTGGCAGGTAAATTGTAGGTCGGGTTCATTTCAGTTCGAGTTCATTTCAGGTCGGGTTCATTTCAAGTCGGGTAATTTTAGGTCGTCGGGTTCATTTCAGTTCGGGTTAATTCAGGTTCACCAGAAATGAACAATTTTGAATAAAAACAAAGTTTTATGGACTATAGTGAAAAAAATAATAAATAAGAGCTAATTTGGACTAAAATAAAGTTTTATGGACTATAATAGGCTCAATTTTGAATAAAAACAAAATTTTATGGACTATAGTGAAAAAAATAATAAAAAAGAGTTAATTTGAAGTAAAAATAAAGTTTTATGGACTCAATTGAATTGAATTAAAACTTAAAGGACTTGAATAAAAAACTTATATAATATAAAGGGTTTTATTTACAATTTACCCCAAATTGAAATTCAATTTGGGAATTGGGCGGTTTCAAAATAAATTTTCCCGCCCATATATATTATAATTTAATATTATTTATTAATTATTATAATATAATATGACTTATTAATTATTATAATAACTTTATAAGTATAAATATATGTGATTATGTGTATATATATGTATTTTTATGTATTCATATGTATATAAATCACAATATATAATTATATATTATACAACATACATGTATATGTAGATACATAATACATACTATGATACTAACAACATACATGTATATATACATGTATATATATATATATTATACAAACATATGTATATATTAAATTATTAATACATTATACATATAACATATCATACATAATAATGAATACATATTATACAAATATATGTATGTTAATATATAATATATAATGTACATGTATATATATATATATATATGTATATATGTGTGTATATATGTATATTAATTATTATATTTAGCCCATCTAAAATATTTAGTCCAAAGCCCAACAATTAATAATTATTATTTATTATTGATATTATTAATTATTATAAATGGGTGGTGGGATATGAGCCCAAATGCCAAACTATTACTATTTATTATTTATTATTTATTATTATATTATAAATACATTATATAACTTATAAGTTTATATATATATATATATATTATATTTATACATTATAGGTTTTAGGGGCCATCTCAAATAAATGGGTGATGGGATATGAGCCCAAAGGCCCAATGCCCAAACTATTACTGATTATTATTTATTATTAATTATTATATTATAAATACATTATATAAATTATAAGTTATAAGTTTATATATATATATATATATATACATTATAGGTTTTAGGGGCCCATCTCAAATAAATGGGTGGTGGGATATGAGCCCAAAGGCCCAAGGCCCAAACTATTACTAATTATTATTTATTATTAATTATTATATTATAAATACATTATATAACTTATAAGTTTATATATATATTATTTATACATTATAAGTTTTAGGGGCCCATCTCAAATAAATGGGTGGTGGGATATGAGCCCAAAGGCCCAAGACCCAAACTATTACTAATTATTATTTATTATTAATTATTATATTATAAATACATTATATAAATTATAACTTATAAGTTATAAGTTTATATATATATATGTGTGTGTGTGTGTGTAACCCCCTCGTCCCGGTCTGGCCGAATGATCGGTCCGAGCGGGCCACACGGGGAAAACCGAGTGAAAACTCCCTAAGGAATTCCCCCCCGGTTAGCAACCCTATTTATTTTTCATTTTAAAATCTTGTCTAAATGGATATTAAACCCTAAGTGATCATACAGCGGAACAACATATACAAAACAATCGAACGAACTCAAACAATCGTGTTATAGCCCAATTTTTAAGCTTAACCTGCAGGCGGTATCGATACACTTAAGGGGTGTATCGATACCCCCTTGACTAGGTCAACTGGTCAAAGTCAACTCATAGAGGCCGTATCGATACACCCAAGGAGTGTATCGATACCCTCCCCAACGGTTGACTTCCCACGGTCAACGCTAAGATGACGGTATCGATACCCCAAAGGCCGATATCGATACCGAACTGGACAGTAGCTCCAGAGACCAAAATAGTATCGATACGCCTCTCAAGTGTATCGATACACGGGCCTGAAACAAGAAGGTGGTATCGATACCGTACCAACCGTATCGATACCCCTGCACAGCAAAAACCTCCAAACTCAGTAAAAACGATCAAGACTCGAATCTAAATGCAATTTAGGATTTTCCTAGACCCCAAGAAGCATTCATACAACATTTACATATCACTTTATAGCCATACAAACACCCAACATGTACATACATCAAGGGAACATGCAATTGAATCAAAGATGACACTTGAACATCCAAAAACTCATACTTCAACATTCAACACAAGGCAAACTCAAAGACACATAACCAACATTCAAGATAAGCAATTTAGGCATGGATAGACACATAACTCAAAAACAATTAACCACTCACCTAAGCTTCCAAGCTCAACGACCAAGCAAGCAATCACCTTCAACTTCCCGGATTCGGTCCCAAAGCCTCTTCCACGTTTCCTCTTGCTTCTAGTCAAACAAAACACATACATTACTTCTCAATCCAATGCTAAACTCAACCATCAACTTACTTTGCAAACACACCCCAATTTCCACAATTTCCCAACCACATAAATCTCAAAAACCCAATTTTCGTATTCCAACAATCCTTGGTTGAATCACCCATTTCCAAACACCCAAATGACTTCCAGAACATCCCAAATCACCCTCCTAACATAGGTAGACCATCAGCCCTTCAATTCCAACCCTAAACCTCCCAAAAACCCAAGTTTTCTTACTCTAAAATTTGCCCTAAGGACCCACTACGAAAATTCATTCAAATTCACCCAAATTAATATATATTGTGTATTTCATTATGCTTAAACAAAACCCCAACACAAATTATCAAAACGAATTGAAAAACCCCCTTAAAAAACCAAACTCCAATATAAACCCTAATTTCCAAAACTCTATATTTTTGAAATCCAAGACAATGGTTGGATAGGGGATAAAGAGGAGATTAAGAAAATGACTTTACCTTTCAAAAAGACCTTGGATTGAAGTTGAAAATGAATGAAATAGTGATTTGATATTTGAGAGGTTTTGAAGAAGGGGAGGGGGAGTTTCACGTGGGTTTAGGGGGAAAAGGGGGAAAAAGATGACAATATGGAAAGTTGTCATCCTTTTTCAAATAATTTGGGTAAATTACAATATAGGTTCCTCCCTTCATTTTAAAGCTCAATTTGGTCATTATTTGTAGTTGAATTGTTTTAATTAAATTTTCATTTAACTCGAACTAAAACCCGGTTAACTCCTAGGCCTAAGACACGGGCGTTACAACTCTCTCCCACTTAAGGAATTTCGTCCCCGAAATTACCTGGTGGAAACAAATACGGAAACTGCTCAACCATATCTACTTTCCTCTCCCACGTGGCCTCTTCCACACCTCTATGTCTCCACAACACTTTGACCAACTCTATGGTCTTTCCACGCAACACCTTGCTATCAGAAGCAAGTATTTCAACAGGCTCTTAATTATAGGACAAATCCGGATTTAACTCTATCTCCTCAACGGGCATCACATGCGAAGGATCCGATCTATATCTCCTAAGCATAGACACATGAAAGACATCATGGATCTTCTCTAACTCCAAAGGTAACCTCAGACGATAAGCTACAGGCACAATCCGCTCAACTATCTCATACGGACCAATGAACCTCGGACTCAACTTGCCCTTTCGACCAAATCTCATTACCTTCTTCCACAGAGATACTTTCAGAAACACTTTCTCACCCACTGAGTACTCAATCTCTTTCCTCTTCAAATCTGCATAAGACTTCTGACGATCGGAAGCTGCTTTCAAACGGTCACAAATCAACTTCACTTTTTCGGTAGTTCCCTTAAGCAAGTCTGGCATACGTAACAGTCTCTGACCTGTCTCAGCCCAACAAATCGGAGTCCTACATCGTCTACCATACAAAGCCTCATACGGTGCCATCTGGATGCTAGACTGATAGCTGTTGTTGTAAGCAAACTCAACCAACGGTAAGTGCTTCTCCCAAGAACCCTAAAAATCAATCACACAACAACGAAGCATATCCTCAAGAATCTGTATCACTCGCTCTGACTGCCCATCGGACTGCGGATGATAAGATGTGCTGAAATGCAAACGGCTACCCAAAGCACTATGTAAGCAACCCCAGAACCTCGAAGTAAATCTAGGATCCCTATCTGAAACAATAGACTTCAGAACCCCATGAAGTCTCACAATCTCACGGATGTACAAGTTTGCCAACTTGTCTAAAGAATCCGTAGTGTTCACTGCTAAGAAGTGAGCACACTTAGTGAACCTATCAACAATCACCCAAACTGAATTCTTCTTCGAAGGAGAAAAAGGCAACCCCGATACAAAATCCATGGTGATCCTCTCCCATTTCCATTCCGGAATCTTCAAAGGCTGTAGCAAACCTGAAGGAACCTGATGTTCTGCCTTCACTCTCTGACAAACCATGCAACGGCTCACATACTCGGCTACATCTCTCTTCAAACCAACCCAGAAGTAATCATTCTTCAAATCTCGGTACATTTTGGTACTACCCAGATGCATAGAAAATGGACTTGAATGTGCTTGATGTGAACACGTCTTCACCAGCACATGTTGCTGATCTGGAGGTCTTACCGTTAGGACCAATTACGCGATCTAGGGCGCAACGTTTCAGGGAAGCTTTGTTCCTTACTTGTGCTAATATTTCAGAATCATTTGATAATACTTATGCCTTAGACGATAGGACTTTTAATGTGTTGCATATTTAATATGTGACATGATTAGGTTATATAATACATGGGTGTTTTTAAATACGTATATTATATGATACATATGTTTGGAATAATTTAATAATATAACTTATAATAATATTTTATATATGTGCAGTATCCCATCTTTGAATTGTAAATGCATGCATAAATTTTACATGTGGTTTAATTCCAATAATGTTTTTATAATGTTTTTTTTATATGTTTGCAGCCTTGCACGTGAAATTTAGAGCAGCCATGGCAGCCTTGCATGTGAAATTTAGAGCAACCATGGCAGCGTGCCATTCCATTTCAACATAATTTCATTGGCAATTCGTGGTGAATACATTCAACCACAACACATATTTGCACATCAATCACGTGGAGATTTGAAGGTGCAGGCCAGCCGAACCATGCCTTCTCAATTCGGATAAGCACAAGGGAAATTAGCCTTTTGAATTTCAAATTCAAAGCACATTTCACATGTGCTTAATTCCAAAGGTGGCGGTCAAATTTCAAACATATGGCTCAAATTCAATCAGCCAAAAGGAGAGGTTATTTGTGGTTAATTGTTTGAATTTGAAATTGTATTTTTTTTAATATTAGCCACAAGAACAATTCGGCTAACTATCCCTTGTGTTATATATATGTAGCCAAAACACTTTGTAAAGGTTACACACTTGGATGAATAATTATTTTGTGAGATTTTTCTCTCAAATTTGGTTCTTTTTAGAACTTTTTCTTTGATACTTCGGGTTCTCAATTGTTCGATAATTGAAGGGTCCAAGTCCGTATTCGAGCAAATTCAAGATAAGGTTCGGGTTCGTTCAACAGACTGTTCGAGTTCTTCCTTGGAGTTTGTTCATCTTTTCCGACTACGAAGAACATATTCGATTCGGGTTTGCATAACAGATTATGTAGGTTCTTTCGAGTTCGTCGTGTCACATTCCAAGAACGTTGCTACCGTTGTTGAATGTTTGAAGAATTTCATCTTCGTCGTTCAAATTATCCTAAAATTTCTGCAACTTTCTTCTCTCCCAATTCTGAATTTTTCTTTCTTTTATTTTTTTTACTATTTAAATATCTAACTTCAACATCATGTTTGTTTCTATTGCAGAGAAATACTTGCTATTATCCTAGATCCGCGAATGAACGAGGAACGTTGTTTTCTTCAACAACACCCCTGTATCAGTGCTTCACTCAGAATCTGACGTCTCAACTCAACATCTTCTGGTACAACAATTCTATCTCTAAAGCACAACAAGCTCTCACCACTGAAACTATACTCAGTCAGTCTTCCTTCGGCTATGTCCTGAACATGAGGAACTAGGCTCGCATCTTGCAATTGCTTCTCTCTAATCAACTGAATCAAAGAAGGCTTCACTTGCAACTCGGTGATCAAACCACCATCATCGGACACACTCAATCTAGCAAACATAGCTCTCAACTCAACGGCCACTTTTCTACTCAAAGCATCGGCTACTACATTTGCTTTACCCGGATGATACTCAATGGTCAAATCATAATCTTTTAACAACTCTAGCCATCTTCTCTGTCTCAAGTTCAACTCTTTCTGTGTCATCAAGTACTTTAAGCTCTTGTGATCGGTGTAAACAACACACTTCTCACCATACAAGTAATGGTGCCAAATCTTCAATGCAAACACAACTGCGGCTAGCTCTATGTCATGAGTAGGATAGTTCTTCTCATGAATCTTCAACTGTCTAGAAGCATAAGCAACAACTCTCCTATCTTGCATCAAAACACATCATAGGCCTACGTAGGAAGCATCACTATAAATCACAAACTCCTTACCTAAAACAGGTTGCACTAACACTGGAGCATTTGTCAAGGCTTCCTTCAATTTCTCAAAGGCCTTCTGTCTTGCATCTGACCATTCAAACTTGACTCCCTTTTGCAACAATTTAGTCAAAGAAGCTGCTACTCTAGAAAATCCATCAACAAATCTTCTATAATAACCAGCTAATCCTAGGAAACTCCTAACCTCGGTCACGGACTTAGGTTGTTTCCACTCAACAATTGCCTCAATCTTCGATGGATCAACTCGGATACCTTCAGCTGAAACAACATGGCCAAGAAACACGACCTCTCGAATCCAGAACTCACATTTACTAAGCTTCGCATACAACTGATTGCTCAACAATCTCTATAAAACAAATCTCAAGTGCTCATCATGCTCTTCTTCTGTCTTCGAGTACACCAGTATATCATCAATGAAGACAACTACAAACCGGTCCAAATAGTCTCTAAAAATTCTGTTCATCATGTCCATGAATGCTGCAGGTGCGTTCGTGAGCCCAAATGACATCACAAAAAACTCATAGTGGCCATATCTAGTCCTAAAAGCTGTCTTCGGAACGTCACACTCCTTCACCTTCAACTGATAATACCCGGATCTCAAATCTATCTTCGAGAACACTGAAGCACCTCTCAATTGGTCAAACAAATCATCTATACGAGGCAACGGATACTTGTTCTTCACAGTCAACTGATTCAACTGTCTATAGTCAATACACATGCGCATGCTACCATCTTTCTTTTTCACAAACAACACGGGAGCACCCCACAGAGAACTAATAGGCCTAATGAAACCACGGTCTAATAATTCTTGCAACTGACTTTTCAATTCTTTCAATTCTTTCGGAGCCATACGATACGGAGCTATCGAAACTGGATTAGATCCTGAAACTGTCTCAATCACAAACTCAACATCTTTGTCAGGAGGCAAGCCCGGTAGCTCTTCAGGAAACACATCTGGAAAGTCACACACTGTTCTGATATCTTTCGGTCTAGCTTCACTCATATCCGGATTCATAACATAAGCTAAATAAGCCTCACATCCAGAGTCCATCAACCTATGAGCCTCTAAAGCTGACACCACATTAGACAAGAACTTAATGTTCTCGTCCACTACCACTACCTCGTAGTCATCGGAAAGCTTCAAAGAAATTCTCTTTGTCTCAAAATCCACACTAGCTCGTTGCTCAACCAACCAGTCCATACCCAAAATAATATCAAAGTCATAGAAGGGAAGTTCCATCATATCAACTGAAAACACATGACCCTGAATCTTCAGCGGACACCTCCTATACATACGTCTAACCACAACTGTCTCACCAAAAGAACTAGTAACATGCATACCTACATCTAAGATCTCAACAGGGATATCTAACTTCCGTGCATGCTCACTCAAAATGTAGGAATGCGTAGAACCCGAATCAACCAAAGAAAGCAAAGACATAGACTGTAACTCAAAATTACCTGCTATCACATCGGTGTCGTTCCCGGCCTCTCTCTGAGCATTGACCCTCGCTGGTCCTCCTGCCTCTGGCTGCACGGCCACAATATGAGCAAGGTTCCTCTGAGCATCTACCCTAGGTGCATCAGCCCTAGGCTGGAAGTAGCCACGACCGCGCACACGGCCTCTCTGAAAATCATTAGCTCTCGCAGGAGCCTGAGCAATGTTCGGTGCCTGAGCCGCCTGATGCGGACAATCCCTCCTAAAGTGGTCCCTCGAACCACAGTTCCAACAAGCATAGAAGTTACCCCAACACTCACCAGCATGTTGTCTCCCACAACGGGTACACTCGGGCAAACACCCTCCTTTTCTATGGCCCTGATGGCCCCTACCATGGTGGCCACCGCCACGCCTATGGTCAAACTGGTGTCTGCCACCTCTGTGCCTCTTGGCATCTCTACCATCATAGTTGTTGTGCCTCTTACCAGAATTAGATCCCCCAGAACGCTTGGCCAGCCCCAAGCTGTGCTCAATGTCCTTGGCTCTAGCAACCAAGACATCAAAGTCAGAATAATCAGAAGCTAAGGTATACCTCTTAACTTCCTCATGAAGTTCGTATCTGAAACGATCACATCGATCCCTCTCAGTAGGCACTAACTCCGGAGCATACTGACTCAGACGAACGAAACGAATCTCATAATCAGTCACATAAGCATCTCCCTGAGTAAGAGCCATGAACTCTCGCTTCTTCTCATCTAGGTACCTCGGTCCTAAGTACCTCTTCCTGAAAGCGGACTCAAAGAATTCCCAATCAATCTCTGTCTCCGGAACCCCAGTAGTAATGGTGACCCACCAGGTGTAGGCATCACCCTGAAGCAACGAGATCACACATCCCAATCTACGTGCGCCCGCACAACCCATCTGAGCCAAGATACGAACTGTCTTCTCCAACCATAACTCCGACCTCTCCGGAGTAGATCCTCTAAACTCCTCGGCCCCCAAGCTACGGAGCCTCTCCAAAGGTAGACTGGCATCGTCATACCTAGGCTGAGCTGCAGCCTGAGCTCCCGCAACTGCGGCCTGAAATGCTCCCGCTATTGCTTGCACAAGCGGAGTCATGTCAATTCCAGCTGGACCTTGGCCACCTTGAGGTCCATCTCCTCCGGCTCCATCCTCGCCCCCAACTCCAGGTGGAGGAGGTGGTGGTGGTGGTGGAGATGGTGGAGGAGCGCCAACTCCCGCGGCCACCGGCCCTTCTAGGTGAGCCTCCGCACCAACAGCCGGCTCAACAAGAGTCGCAACCCATGGTTCCTGACGAACCACCCTCGGCCTACCTCTCGGTCTAGACATCACCTCACAGATATCAACTACAACCACAACAACAAAACATACAAGCTGGGTTAGCAAGGCAAGGCTTCCAAGTGTTCAAGTACGTTCCCTCACTTAAAATCATTTTTCCAATGTAATAGTAGCAATGGGACTCTTACACACATGCTTTGAAATAAAACAATCAACATACTTGTCATACAAGCGTCAACTTATAGAGCAAGCAAACACCGTTCATATCAATCATAAAACACAACTTACCTCACTTACCTGCCCAAGGTCTCGGAAACCTTAGGCTCTGATACCAACAAGTGTAACCCCCTCGTCCCGGTCTGGCCAAATGACTGGTCCGAGCGGGCCAAACGGGGAAAACTGAGTGAAAACTCCCTAAGGAATTCCCCCTCCCCAGTTAGCAACCTTATTTTTTTTCATTTTAAAATCTTGTCTAAATGGATATTAAACCCTAAGTGATCATACAGCGGAACAACATATACAAAACAATCGAACGAACTCAAACAATCGTGTTACAGCCCAATTTTTAAGCTTAACCTGCAGGCGATATCGATACACTTAAGGGGTGTATCGATACCCCCTTGACTAGGTCAACTAGTCAAAGTCAACTCATAGAGCCCATATCGATACACCCAAGGAGTGTATCGATACCCTCCCCAACGGTTGACTTCCCACGGTCAATGCTAAGATGACGGTATCGATACCCCAAAGGCCGGTATCGATACCGAACTGGACAGTAGCTCCAGAGACCAAAATAGTATCGATACGCCTCTCAAGTGTATCGATACACGGGCCTGAAACAAGAAGGTGGTATCGATACCGTACCAACCGTATCGATACCCCTGCACAGCAAAAACCTCCAAACTCAGTAAAAACGATCAAGACTCGAATCTAAATGCAATTTAGGATTTTCCTAGACCCCAAGAAGCATTCATACAACATTTACATATCACTTTATAGCCATACAAACACCCAACATGTACATACATCAAGGGAACATGCAATTGAATCAAAGATGACACTTGAACATCCAAAAACTCATACTTCAACATTCAACACAAGGCAAACTCAAAGACACATAACCAACATTCAAGATAAGCAATTTAGGCATGGATTACAACTCAAACACGGCATCACAAGCCATACAAAAGCAACATAGCATGAAGTCTAAACAAGCTCCTAAACAACCAACAATCATCCATCAAAAGACACATGTCCCATTGCTTAAACTACTACATGTTCAACATTTAAAAGCCATACTTGATGTACTCAAGTCAACAACCACACTTGGAGGCCCTCCACTTGCTCAAGCACCCACGAACTAAGGATCTGCAATGTTGAACAAAGAGAGCGTAAGCAAATATGCTTAGTGAGGGTAAGCTCTAAAAACAAACCTCAACTTTGCAGGGTCCGAGCACGATCTAGCCAAGGCATTACACAAATATGCCAAGGATCCTCAAGAGCCATAAGATAAGATGCATGAGCAATATACAAGTAAATGTCATGATCAACAAGCTCTAAATCCTCAACACGAGTAGTCACATCAAATATCCAAATAAAGATCATTAATCTCAACACATTGATACATTTATCAACCAACATTGGCACCTAGCTATGACCCGAATACACGGATAGACACGTTGAAACTCACATCCAACAACCACATTACCTCACGGTGGGATTACACTCATCACCGGCCTCGCGGAGGGGATTCCACTCATCCTCACGCCCCGTCGATGGGATTCCACTCATCACCGACTATGTTTAAATACAATTTCCGGGCGAACCCGTACTCCTCTTTGGTGACTCAACGCCACCAAGGCCACGCGCGACTTTTGACTCATGTGTACACACTAACATCCTAATGATCGATCATTTGTATTCAAGTATACTAGTGCCAACATTTACTCATTTCACATTACTCATTTCAACCAATTCCGTGCTTAGCACGTACTCACCAACAACCATCATCATGCATGTCTCAATCATCACAATTCATATCCCATCCCACATGTATAATACAATATACATAACCATTCATATCACATATCATACGAGACATACACAACCACATAGAAGAGTTCATCCAAAGGCTCTAGATCAAGCTTAGGATTAGGCTACCACCCTAATCCTAACTCTAAGTGGGTCTACCAAGCCCAACCTAGTCCATATACTCGAACCAACTATTTTAAAACCATTTAAAACAATTAACCACTCACCTAAGCTTCCAAGCTCAACGACCAAGCAAGCAATCACCTTCAACTTCCCGGATTCGGTCCCAAAGCCTCTTCCACGTTTCCTCTTGCTTCTAGTCAAACAAAACACATACATTACTTCTCAATCCAATGCTAAACTCAACCATCAACTTACTTTGCAAACACACCCCAATTTCTACAATTTCCCAACCACATAAATCTCAAAAACCTAATTTTCGTATTCCAACAATCCTTGGCTGAATCACCCATTTCCAAACACTCAAATGACTTCCAAAACATCCCAAATCACCCTCCTAACATAGGTAGACCATCAGCCCTTCAATTCCAACCCTAAACCTCCCAAAAACCCAAGTTTTCTTACTCTAAAATTTGCCCTAAGGACCCACTACGAAAATTCATTCAAATTCACCCAAATTAATATATATTGTGTATTTCATTATGCTTAAACAAAACCCCAACACAAATTATCAAAACGAATTGAAAAACCCCCTTAAAAAACCAAACTCCAATATAAACCCTAATTTCCAAAACTCTATATTTTTGAAATCCAAGACAATGGTTGGATAGGGGATAAAGAGGAGATTAAGAAAATGACTTTACCTTTCAAAAAGACATTGGATTGAAGTTGAAAATGAATGGAATAGTGATTTGATATTTGAGAGGTTTTGAAGGAGGGGAGGGGGAGTTTCACGTGGGTTTAAGGGAAAAAGGGGGAAAAAGATGACAATATGGAAAGTTGTCATCCTTTTTCAAATAATTTGGGTAAATTACAATATAGGTCCCTCCCTTCATTTTAAAGCTCAATTTGGTCATTATTTGTAGTTGAATTGTTTTAATTAAATTTTCATTTAACTCGAACTAAAACCCGGTTAACTCCTAGGCCTAAGACACGGGCGTTACAATATATATATATATATATATATATATATATATATATATATATATATATTATTTATACATTATAGGTTTTAGGGGCCCATCTAAAATACATTATATAATTGAAAGACAATTGTTTCACATGTTATATAAGTATAATAACATTAACTTTATATTAAACATAATACTAACTTATATTTTATATTTATTTTAATTGTATGAACATAATAAAGTTAACATAATATATATTATATAATAAAGCATAATAAGTTTAATATATTATATTATGTATATATTACTAATATATTATATACTTAGTAAAAATTATGACAAATCTTTTAAGTATATAATTTTATTATACATAATATATATTTTTATACTTAAATAAATTTCTACATATATAATTTTATTATACATAATGTAGTTACAAATTAGGACAAATTTTTAAGTATAATGGAAGATAAAAATTTTCTAAGTAATGAAATTAACATAATCTACTAAAAAATTATTAAGTTTATAATGAACAGTTTACACTTTAAATTATTTAACATTTTTAGCCAGGTGTACATTAGTTCAGGTCAACAACATTTTAGGTTCAAAACAGGTCGGGTCCATTAACAGGTCGGGTAAAATCGGATATCGGGTCGATTCAGTCGGATAATATCAGGTAATTTTCCAGGTCGGTCTCGGGTTTGAGTTCGTTTCAGTCGGATGCAGGTCGGGTTTTAGGTCAAAATTAACAGGTCAGGTTCGGGTTCGGGTCGTTTTCAGTCGGACGTAGATCGGGTTCGGTTGCTACAGTAACAGGTTCAACTTGAGTTTGGGTCAGCAACAGTCAGTTACAGTTCGGGTTCGGATCATCGAATTCTCGGGTCAAATCAGGTTCTGACTCGAGCAGGTTTCAGGCAGGTTTTTAGGTCCTGACTTGTTTTTACAACCCTAGACATGATGGAGCTACCTTTCTATAGTTTTGATGTGATTTTGGGTACGAACTGGCTCACGGAGCATAGAGCTAGGATAGATTTTGAAACTAAGAGGATTTCTTTGAGGCTCACAGATGACTATGAGATTGTAGTGGTGGGTGAGAACGTGAAGTTCTTGTCTAATGTGGTTTCAGTTTTAGAAGCTAAGAGGTTAGTTGAGTTGGGGTGTGAAGCATACTTGGCGTATGTGATGAACCCTAACATGAGTGAGGTTAGACCTCAGGACATCCTGACAGTATGTGACTTTCCTAGTGTGTTTCTGGAAGAGTTGTCAGGGTTACCACGGGACAAAGAGGTAGAGTTTACCATTGAGACTTATTCTGATTCAGCTCTTGTTTCGATTGCTCCGTATCGCATGACACCGAAAGAATTGAAAGAGTTGTTGACTCATTTGCAAGAATTGACAGATTGAGGTTTTATTCGGCCTAGTTCTTCGCCTTGGGGTGCACCAGTTTTGTTTGTGAAGAAGAAAGATGAAAGCATGAGAATGTGTATAGATTACAGACAGTTGAATCAGTTGACAGTGAAGAATAAGTATTCGTTGCCTAGAATTGATGACTTGTTCGATCAGTTGAGGGGAGCATCAGTCTTTTCGAAGATTGACTTGAGATCGGGTTACTACCAGCTAAAAGTAAGAGAGGTTGATGTACCGAAGACAGCTTTTAGGACTAGATATGGTCATTATGAGTTCTTAGTCATGCCTTTTGGGTTGACTAATGCACCGGCTGCTTTCATGGACATGATGAACAGGATTTTCCATCAGTACTTAGATCAGTTTGTGGTTGTGTTTATAGATGACATCTTGGTGTATTCGTGAACTGAAGAAGACCATGACCGACACTTGAGACTAGTTTTGAAGACTTTGCTAGATCATCAGTTGTATGCGAAGCTAAGCAAGTGTGAATTCTGGATCTGAGAGGTAGTCTTCCTAGAACATGTAGTGTCAGCCGATGGGATTAGAGTTGATCTGAAGAAGATTGAGGCCATTGTTGAATGGAAGCAACTGAAGTCTGTAACAGAGGTACGTAGCTTCCTAGGCTTAGCTGGATACTATAGGAGATTTGTAGAGGGTTTCTCTAAGTTAGCCGCTCCATTGACGCAGTTACTTCAGAAGAGTGTTCAGTTTGAGTGGACAAATGCAAGACAGAGGGCCTTTGAGAAGTTGAAAGAAGCTTTGACCTAAGCACCGATCTTGATTCAGCCTGAGCCCGGGGAGGACTATATAGTTTACAGTGATGCTTCTTATGTAGGGCTAGGATGTGTTCTCATGCAAGACAAGAGAGTAGTGGCTTATGCCTCAAGACAGTTGAAGACCCACGAGCGCAACTATCCGACCCATGACATAGAGTTAGCTGCAGTTGTGTTTGCTCTGGAGATTTGGAGGCACTATTTGTACGGTGAGAAATGCACAGTGTACACCGATCACAAGAGTTTGAAATACATTATGACTCAGCGAGATTTGAATCTCAGACAGCGTAGGTGGTTAGAGTTGCTAAAAGACTATGATCTTACCATTGAGTACCATCCGGGTAAGGCCAATGTAGTGGCCGATGCATTGAGTAGAAAGATAGTCGTGGATTTGAGAGCCATGTTTGCTAGATTGAGTTTGTCCGGAGATGGTGGCTTGGTAGCCGAGCTTCAGGTTAGACCTACTCTAGGTCAGTTGATTAGAGAGAAACAACTCTTAGATAGATCTTTGGCACCTCACGTGCAAGATATAGTCGAAGGTAGATCTTCAGACTACAGTTTCAGTACCGATGGGGTTTTGTGTTTCAAGGATAGAATAGTTGTGCCAGAGGACAATGATTTGAGACGTACGATCTTGACCGAAGCCCACAGTAGTCCATTTTCTATGCATCCTAGAAGTACGAAGATGTATCGTGATTTGAAGAATGATTACTTTTGGGTTGGCTTGAAGAGAGATGTAGTCGAATTTGTGAGTAAGTGCTTAGTGTGTCAGAGAGTGAAGGCGGAACATCAGGTTCCCTCATGTTTGTTACAGCCGTTGAGGATTCCGGAATGGAAATGGGAGAACATCACCATGGATTTTGTTTCGGGTTTGCCTTTGACTCCTACGAAGAAGAACTCAGTTTGGGTGATAGTAGACCGTTTTACGAAGTGTGCTCACTTCTTGGCAGTCAACACTACTTACACTTTAGATAGATTGGCCGATTTGTACATTGGTGAGATTGTTAGACTACATGGTGTACCGAAGTCCATTGTGTCAGCTAGAGATCCGCGATTTACTTCTCGATTTTGGGAGTGTCTGCATACAGCTTTGGGTACCCGTTTGAACTTCAGCACGTCTTATCATCCACAATTAGATGGTCAGTCAGTGAGAGTTATTCAGATCTTAGAGGATATGTTGCGTTGTTGCATCATTGACTTTCAGGGCACGTGGGAGAAGCACTTGCCTCTAGTTGAGTTTTCTTACAATAATAGCTTTAAGCCGAGCATTCAGATGGCTCCGTATGAGGCCTTGTATGGTCGAAAGTGTAGAACTCCAGTTTGTTGGGCCGAAGTGGGACAGAAATTGTTACCTATGCCGGATTTGCTCAAGGGGACAACTGACAAGGTAAAATTGATTTGTGATCGTTTGAAAGCTGCTTCGAATAGGCAGAAGTCCTATGCCGATTTGAAGAGGAAGGAAGTTGATTTCTCAGTGGGTGAGAAGGTATTCTTGAAAGTGTCTCCGTGGAAGAAAGTAATGAGATTTGGCCGAAAAGGGAAGTTGAGTCTGAGGTACATAGGACCGTATGAGATTGTGAAGAGGGTTGGTCCCGTTGCATATCAGTTGCGTTTGTCGTCCGAGCTAGAGAAGATACACGATGTGTTTCATGTTTCGATGCTCCGTAAGTATAGGTCTGATCCATCACATGTTATGCCCGTAGAGGAGATTGAATTGAATCCGGATTTGACTTATGAGGAAGAGCCAGTTGAGATCTTAGCTTCTGACAGTAAGGTGTTGCGGGGTAGATCGATTGAGTTAGTAAAGGTGCGGTGGCAACGTCGAGGTGTGGACGAGGCCACTTGGGAGAGGAAGGAGGATATGGAAAAGCAGTTTCTGTATCTCTTTCAGTCAGGTAATTTCGGGGATGAAATCCCTTAAGTGGGAGAGAGTTGTAGCGTCCGTGTTTAGGGGTTAGGAGTTAGTCGGGTTTGTAGTCCGAGTCGATAAAATTAAATTAAATCAATTCAACCTTAATTAGGGTCTAATTGGGTTTTAATAAAAAAGGGAGGGACCAATGTGGTAATTTGACCAAAATGATTTTAAAAGCAAGATCACTTTTAAGAAAAGTTGTCATCTTCCCTCTCCCCACTCCCTTTCCAACGTGAAAAGCCAAAAATCTCTTCTTCAAACTCTCCCAAGCTTAAAGTTATTGTTCCATTGAACCCCATCTTCATTTCAAGGCCATTTTGAGAGGTAAAAACATTTTTCTAACTCTCCTCTTCATTCTCTATCTATCCATGGCTTTAGATTTTAAAAATATGAACTTTTGAAAATTAGGGCTTGGTAAAAGTTTGTGTTTTTATGGGGATTTTCATTTTGTTTTGAAATATGGAGTTGGGTTTTTTATTATTCACATTAAAATGTACCTTATATGTCAAAATGGTTGGGTTTTGTTGAAAACCCGAAGTGGGTTCTTAAAGCAATATTTGAGATGTCAAAAACTTGATTTTTGGTGGGTTTTAGGTTAAAATTAAAGGGCTGGTGGTTTGTATATGTTAGGAGGATGTTTTGGGACCTTTTGAGGGTCATTTGGAGGTTTGAAAATGGAAATTTCAGCTAGGGTTTGAGGGAGCACGAAAATTGATATATTTGGGGGATTAATTTGATTGGAAATTGGTTGAAGTTAGTTTGAGCTCAAGGGTTGTGTGTTGATTGAATGTTAGCATTGATTGGGATTAATGGTTGTGTTTTTGGTTGGCTAGAAGCAAGAGGAGACGTTGGAGGAGCATTGGATTCGAACTCGGGCTTGTAGAAGGCTTATTTTGGTTGCTAAGGAAGGGCGATGAGTGATTTTAATCATGTTTTAAAGTTTGGTTCGAGTGTGTGTAGTGTGTGAGTGAAATGTGCTTGGTAGGCCATTTCTATATAAATTCAAGTTGTTAACTTAGCCATTGATTTCCATTAAATGATGTGTGTATTGCCTATTTATGCTCTTGTAAAATGTGGTTGCTTTGCACATGTATACCATGATATGTGTATGTGACGAGCATGAGATATGGTTGATGGATATGTGATGTGGTAAATGTAAATTGGCATTAATTAATTTATCGGGTGTAAATGATCGATCATTAGGATTAGTGTGCACACAAATTGAGTCAAAACGTACGTGGCCTTGATGGCGTTAAGTCATCAAGGAAGAGTACGGTGATGTAATATTCCACCGGAAGCTATTTTATATTTTACGGGATGATGAGTGGAATCCCATCCGTAGGGCATGTGGCGATGAGTGGAATCCCGTCCATGCAAGGTCCGGTGATGAGTGAAATCCCACCGAGGTAAAGTGGTTGTTGAGATTTAAATCCGCACACCCGAGTAACTAATAGTGGCCGATTAAACTTGTTCATATGACGGCGATATATGGTGTTAAAATATGATGATGTTATTGATATTGAGTTTGTTATGATGTGAGATGCCATACATGACTCTTGAAAGACTAGCTAGGTCTACTTGTGAAATTATCTATGCATGTTAGATATGAGATTTAGGGAATACATGCTTGAACCCTGCATTGTTGATGTTTTCGGTTTTAAAGCATCCTCACTAAGCTTATAGCTTACGCTCTCATTTTCAACAATGCAGATCATTAGCGTGGTGTTAGCTCGGAGCAAGGCAAGAAGGGCTTTCCAAGTTTGTTGCTCAAGTACGATTAATTATTATGTAGTAGTTAAGCAATGTGGCAAGGGTGTGTTTGAATGAGCTTTGTAAGACTCATATATGATTTTGATGTCTATGACTTGACTTGGTTTGTAAGCATGTTTTAACTTGCCTTATGCTTGTAAAATAAATGCCCTATCGATGCTTAAGGTTGTTTGATGGCATGTAAAACAATATGTGATGATTGGTATCCTTTGTCCTTTTAAAGGTCTTCAAGCATGCTTTACATGATATGTATTTGATATGAATTTGCCATGTATGAATTATCGTTTGAATCTATGTCTTGTGGTTGGTTGAGCATGCTAAACCTAGGATGCATGCATCTAGACTTTGTTTGTTGGTGTTGTGTGCCTTTAGGGGTCCTATGGGACCTTTAGACTTGTGGGAATCCACCCAAATCTGTCTTTCAAAGATTTCAGGCAGCCCGTGTTTCGAAACGGGCTGATCGTTTCAGAACGGGTAGGCTTCAGGGACCCCGTATCGGAACGCGTTTCGATACGGTTTGGCCTCTAGAACCCCCTGTTCCGATACGCATTTCGAAACGTTTTGGCTACTGGAATTTTGAGAAATTGACGAGATGAAGGTGTATCGAAACGGGTCTAGGGGTTTCGAAACGGTCAAAATCTCGTTGACCACGAGAAGTTGACCGTCGTGGGCGTTTCGAAACGGTTGACCACCATTTCGATACGGCCCCTTGTATAGGCTCTGGGGCTGTTTACTTGGTTAAGGCATTTCGATACGCCCCAAGGGTGTTTCGAAATGGCATGTTTAAAAGATTAAATTGGGGCTGTTTAAATGCTGCTTTGGGTTCGAATGTTTGTCTCATGTATTTCATTCCGCTGTTTGATCACTTAGGATTCAATACTCCTCTAGACAATATTAAAATGAAAGAAAAAAAATAGGGTTGCTAACCGAGGGGGAACCTTAACGGGTTTCGTTTCGATTTTCCCCGTGTGGCCTACTCGGACCGGTCATCCGGCTAGACCGGGACGAGGGGGTTACAAACCTGAATTTGACTTGTTACTGTAGTGACCGAACCTGACCTGCGTCCGACTGAAAACGACCCGAACCCGAATTGGACCTGTTACTATGGACCTGAAACCCGACCTACGCCCAACTGAAACGAACCTGAACCCGAAGCCGACTTGGCAGATAACCGATTTTACCCGACTGAATTGACCCTAGATCCGATATTACCCGACTTGTTTTGAACCCGACCTGTTTTGGACCCGACCTGTTTTGAACACGACCTATTTTGAACCCGACCTGTTTTGGACCCGACCTGTTTTGAACCCGACGTGCTTTGAACCTGACCTATTATTAACTTGAACTGATATTGATCTGACTTGATATTTACCTGATATATAGTTGAAGAAGTCTACGATTTGATAAATTTAAAGCGTTGATAAATGTAAAGTATTAAATTATTAAATTAATTTAATACTAACTCGTTCAGTATAGATTATTTGTGAAGTTTAATAAGAATTAACATACTTAAATTTATTTTATTAAAAATATTCAAAATTTAAAAATTTTATTAAATTAATAAGTTGTGATGGATGAATTTAAAACAAATTATTTAAATTTTAAATCAATTTATTAATTGTGTTCATTAAATTTAAAAAATATTTTATTAAAAAATTTAATTATAACTATTAAAATAAAAAAAAATATTTTTTAGTTTAGGGTAAGTTATTTTTTGAATTAATGGGGGGAAGTTTTTTTGATTGATAGGAAATTATGGGGGAGATTTTGGCACCATATCAAACAAAAACAAAAGGGGAGGGTCCCGCCAATATCAAACAAAATTGAGAGTGGAGGTGAGATTTTTTTATTTAGGGGTTAATTATCCTTTAGGTCCTTCCTTAATTAGATGGTTAGGGTTTAGGTTTTTTAGGTTTTAGTTTGTTTTTTTAGTCTTAACTTTTGGTTTAGTTTCTTTAAATTTTATTTAATTAGGTCATGCTTCATAAATTAATTAATTATTAAGCTTTTTAGTTTGCTTTAAATTTGATTTGGTCCTCGTATAAAGATTTGGTAAGTAATTAGGTTTAATAATTTTATTCATTTGTGATTTGGGCTGTAATTAATAATTTAGTTTTAATTTATTTTTAGATTTGTCCTTTTATGTTTCAATTTATTTTGTTTGTTAGATTTATGTGTTTATGTTTAGGGTTTAAGGATAAGTGTGTCAAGTTGATTGTTTGGGGCTATGAGATTAGTTTAGGATTATGTGATTAGGCTTGCACTCTAATTATTAGTGAATAGTGTCTATAAGATTTAGATATTCGTGTTTGAGGTTTAGGGGTAAATGTGTCAACTTAATTATTTGGGGTTATGAGATGAGTTTAAGGATTAGAGGATTAGGCTTGTACTCTAATTATTAGTGATTATAAGATTTAAGGGTTGAGGTTTATGGGTATTATTTAATTAATTATATATATGTATACTAAAACTTACATACATACATGTATATATATACTAAAACTTAAATACACGCATATACATGTGTTTTAGTATGTATGTATACATATGTGTTTAAGTGTATATATATATATATATATATATAACAATACATGTATATGTATATATCATAATATATGTATATTTATATGTATATGTGTGTATATATATGTAGATATAAATTTTATTATTTTTAATATGGTGATATTTTTATTCATTTTATTTCCTAAAATTTTATTTTTCCACAGAAAGTTACCCTTATTATTTTTTAATTTTTGTAATTTACTCTAATGTTTTAGATATAAATCATTTGATGATATTTTTGTTCATTCTAGTGTCTAATATTGAGATTAAAATGTATGTATGTACCTATCAATGTATGAACCATAAACCCTTAATGAATTTCTCTTAACATGAAACCATAAACCCTAAAAATCATAAACCCTAAACATTAAACCCTAATGTATGTAAGTATGCATATATGTACTTATTTATGTATGAAGCTTGAACCCTTGATGAATTTCCCTAAACCCTAAACCCTAATGTATGCAAGTATGTATGTATCTATCAATGTATGAACCCTAAACCATTAATAAATTTTCCCTAAAACCTAAACCCTAAACCTTGAATCGTCCAATGTTTTATAATTTTAATTTGATATTTCTGTTCATTATAGCCCTTAAAACTTCATTTATATTCCAAATTGACCCCTACTAATTGTTTTTTTAATTAGTCCAATAATATATAATTTTACTTTGACATTTTGTTCATTTTAGTCCTTAAACTGTATTTGTATTCCAAATTGACCATTTTTTATTTTTTAATTAGTCCGATGTTTTATAATTTTAATTTGATATTTTGTTCATTCTAGTCTCTTAACTTTATTTAATTAGTCCGATGTTTTATAATTTTAATTTGATATTTTGTTCATTCTAGTCCCATAAACTTTAGTTTAATTCCAAATTGACCCTTATTTATTGTCTTTTTTATTTCGTCCAATGTTTTATAATTTTAATTTGATATTTTCATCTTCTAGACCCTAAAACTTTATTTTTATTCCAAATTAACCCACATTTATTTTTTTAATTTGTCAAATGTTTTATTATTTTAATTTGATATTTTCTCCACTCTAGTCCCTTAACTTTATTTTAAATCCATATTGACCCATATATATATTTTAATTCATCATGTTTATAATTTTAATTTGAAGTTTTGTTCATTCTAGACCCTAAAACTTTATTTTTATTCTAAATTGACATCTACTTATTGTTTTTTTAATTACTCTAATTTTTACACTTTTAATTTGATATTTTTGTTCATTACAGTCCCCAAAATTTTATTTTTATTCTAAATTGACCCATTTTCATTGTTTTCTTTTAAATTTGTCTAATGTGTTATAATTTTAATTTGATATTTTTATTCATTATAATCCGTGAATCTTTATTTTTAATCCAAATTGACCCCCTTTTCAGTATTTTTTAATTACTCCAATGTTTTATAATTTTAATTTGATATGACTTTAAATAATTAACTCCAAATCAATGACGATTGACGAATGCCAACCTAAAGTCTATCGACTACTTATACGGTTGTACCGAACTCAAACTCAATACGAATTTCAATCTTAAAAATACCCCGACTTGAATTACCCGACCTGAAACTACCCGACCTAAAATTACGCGACCTGAAATGCACCAGACCTGAAATGCAACCGACTTGAAATGAACCCGACCTGAAACGGACCCGACCTGAAATGGACCCGGCCTGAAGTGTATCCGAACCCGAATTAACCTGTCAATTATCTGCTTCGGACCCGACCCGTTTTGACCCGACCTGAAATGGGCCCGACCTGAAATGGAGCCGATCTGAAATGGACCCGACCTGAAATGGACTCGACCTGAAATGAACCTGCACCCGACCCGAGTCGAGTTAAAATAGAAAAATGACATGAAATGACATGTACTCAATTTTACCCGACCTGACGACCTGAAACAAATATTATATGTTTTTACATCCCTAGCTATAATGATTGAAAATAAAAATCCTAAACGGGAGCTCATATTGCCCCCTTCTGTGTGGTACTGTATTTTAGTATATGTGAAAACTAGTAAAATAAAAGGCCAGTTCGAAAAAAACCTTTGGTGGGGGCTAATATTTGTATGATTTGCCAACTAGCTCTACTTATATCACATTATGATGCTGTGGCAGGTGATTTGATTTGACCCTCTGTAGGGTTACTTTGCCTTCTTTCCTAAGACAAGCATATTTTATTTTCTAATTCCACACATGTTGCGTACACTAAACCCGGCGCCCACAATTCACTTCAACCAACATCTCGATTTTGAAGCTGCGGAAGTCATTAATGCAGCTGCCATTTATATTTTCGAAATGAACAGTTTTTATCTTCTTCAAAACATACATATGTTCTGGTTTTAAAACACCGTTCCTGTCGTTTACAGTTTCATTTCCTAAAAATCACTATGGGCGACGAATTCATTTAATTATTTTGATGTATATGATGTTTGTCGTCTATGTTGCACTAATTAGATTCTTGGTTAGGACAGATTGTTGAGTTCTTGATTAGTTCAATTATTAATTAATTAGGATGAGGTTGGATTTCCTGTTCTCTAATGTTTGTCGTCCCATCAAAATGGCGGCTACTTTGCATCTAAACAAAGCTCCAGCCTCCAAGCTTGAAGAAAGAAAAAGTTGGCAGTGGTTGTCAATTTTTTGAACCGACTTGTCCTTGTGACACCACAGCATTGATTAATTAAGTTAATTAAGTCTAATCAATTTCCTCATCACGCGGCCACGTTATCCTAGTAGTTGCACTTTGATTGGTAGCTTGGGGTGATCACGAGTTTAAATATGCTTACCTGTGATTGTTTTTTAAATTTGAGAGTTTGAAGGATTAGTAATTTGGGTATAATGTAAAACAGAATACAAATCCTGTCACATTATGATACTCTATGTATGTCTTTAAAGGTGATTATATTCGTATATAATAGACAACGTCCTCCTTCAAATTTTGGTCGCCTTAGGGCGAATTTAAAAGTTAGACCCTACATCAGAACTTAAAATTGTAGTTGCATCGTATCTTCGGTTATGTTGCGTTTATCATGGTTGCAGACATAACAAATGTTATTTCGGTCATTGCGAGTTTCGCAGTTGTGAATTTTTTTAATAACATATACTATTGTGGACATAACGGTTGTAGGTATCGTGGTTTCAGATGGTGTCGCTACCGCTATATAACGGTCTCTGTTGCGATTACATGCCCCTATTTAAAGACATATACACAATATAAAGTATTGAAAAAAAATATTAAGAGTACGTCCATAATAACAAGTATTGAAAAAAAAATAGACACCTAATAACAAGTATTGAAAAAAATTAAAATTTAAGAGTATGCTCATAATAATAAATAGTAGAAAAATTAAGTCCCATAGTAACAAATATTAAGAAATTGAATTTTAATCTTGTTATTACAAACATACTCTTAACATTTTACTCATTAATACTTGTTATTAGGAGCCCGATTTTTCCCAATATTTGTTAATATGAGCATACTCATAAAATTTAATTTTTTCTCCATAATTGTTACTAGGGGCTTAATTCTTTTCAGTGTGTGTTATTATAAATGTAATCTTTAATTTTTTTTCTCAATATTTGGTATTAGATACCAACAATTGTTTATATTAACTTGTTTCAAACGGCTATGGTGGGTCAGCTATATACCAGATGTAACACCCCCTTCTCTTGGCCTAGTCGAGAACCGGGTCGGAAGGTGCTACCGATGAACAGTACAGTGATTGGTGCAATAAAGTTTTAATTTATAATCAATACTTGAACAATGTTATACAATAATACATTACCAATATGCATCTTAGTCCAATTAACCCATTATGAAATAATAATTAGTCATTTAGGACCAATTCTTAACTATTACAAATTTTAGGGACTAAACTATAAATCTGATAAATTAGAGGTCCTTCGATGCAATTGATTATACCTTACTGAAATTTAATACAATAATAACAAGTCTGTAAAATTTCATACAATTTGGAGTTCATTTACTCATCCAATTGATTCATCCTAAATTCAATGACTAATCTGTGAACATTGTAAACTTTCAATTTCTGCTTTTTAACTAACTTAACTAACCTTGTATCAAAACGCCTTGATGCTGTTTCGATACGAGTACATAATGGTCAACCTTGGTTGACTTTGCCCATTACACGTATCGATACAAGTAAGCTCTGTTTCGATACGGGTTGACTTTCATTGACTTTGACTTTGACTCGTTCCGATACAGGCTAGGCCCATATCGAAATAGAGAATTCCAGTAGAAAAACATTCTGATACAGTTCCAAACCGTATCGATACGCCCTATTCCTTAGGTTCAATTATGCTTAATCGTATCGATACGCCATTACCCCGTATCGATACGACATGACTTGTAATGACAGATTTGTGCTGATTTTTAATCGAATTGACCAACCGAACGATGTTCAAATGCAATGAAACTTTACACACAATATTTCATTGCTATAAACTACCAGCATGTCAAATTTCATGATCATTCAAATACGTTTACTAGGTTTTCACCTAAGTGAGCCAAATATGCCATTTTGCCAACTTTTAACCAAACCAAAAGTCATATTAGGCCTTTAACATCTTTTCAACTTATACACATAATAAACATAACAAAATAGGCACAAGAGACTAGTTCAACTACTTTTCCACCTTTATAGGAGTTCATAAGATCAATATACATTACTTTGATTTGTAGTGACTTGTCTTGTTGCGACTTATCCGATCTTCAAAAGGGGTCGATTCCTTAACATGAAATGCTTGAGATGAGACACGTTAGGCATACATTGCCTAGTGAGTTAGTCACAAAATGTAAATAACAATGAATGATGCATATACATATTCTCATGCTTATCAATATCAATATTATGTTTCAATATACAATGTTTAACATATCAATTCCATTATTAACCCTTGGATTAAATCAAGATAGTGGATACGCGAATTCCTATGTCTCTCCAAATCAATAAATGGTCTAGTCCCTTTGTCTCGCCAATATGACCAATACCAAAACACATTCCTCCGCCTCGCCAAATTAATATAGTCCGTAGCCTTAGGAACGTAGTCCACCCGTACAATGAGCTCATGAATTCTATGGCATGCCAATTGTATCCAAAGTCCATTCAAATCCAAGGTTTCAATGAAAATATCCATATTCAATATTCAATGAGAATTCCAATGATCAATACCTTCAATGATATTATTAGAGAACATGTTTCAATATCAATAATTCATGATGTCAATGTCAATGTTCAATGTCCAATGATTCATTTGCAATGTTTCAATAGCAATAACTATATCAATAAAAATGCACAATGACGATGTCAATATCTATGTCTGATGTTCATTACCAAACTTACCGATACTTACCAATAGATCCATTTAACAATTCGATGCAACTTCTTTAAGGGAAATGTTAGCTATATGACTGAAATCAACAATAATGGATTCAGGAAGGCTCCTCGCCTAATCCCGAGACTCCGACTACACTCACCTTAAAATTCGATACTCTTACGACTCTCGGATAACAACTCTCTTGTTCCTAGACTTTGATGAATTCGATGTGTACTCCTTTTCGTTATCTTGAGCTAAGAACTCAATAGGAAGATTATTGGGATCGATATTACAATATCAAAATCAATATAACGATATCAAAATCGATATCTGACTTAATATAAACAACAACGATAGATTATCCATGGATGGTCAAAACCCTAGCTTGAGGTTAAGCTTGATTTATCCATGGAATCCAACGATTGATAGAGGAAAATAACTTACCTGATTGATGGAAATAATTCGATATCAATAAGTCAAAGAAAACTAAGCTTCGATTTCTCTCCAATGGAGGTGTGTGCTTAGGGGAAGATGATGAAGACAAGAGAGGTGCTTGCTTTCAATGTTTTGGGTAAGTCTATTGTTTCCTATTACTTATTTCTTGTTTTATATATCTTTTAGGATATTCAGCTTTCTTTCATATGAAGGAAAGCTCTCAGACTATCCCACGTAGGTGGGATTTTAATTAAGGAGGGGCTAATTGCAAGATTAGTCCCTCAACTCCCACTATACAATTTTGTTCTCAAACTTGCAATTTCCTCAATTTAGTCACGGATTAGGTTTCGATATTATTCGATGGGGTCCAATAATAATGACTTAACTCAATTAGAGTCCAATATCAAATAATTAACAAGCCAATATAATAAATAAACTTTATCGATGTGAGATTTTCGATTACCAGAACCTAATCCGACTAGACCGGATTTTGGGATGTTACAACTCCCCCCCCCCTTAAGAAAATTTCGTCCTCGAATTTTTACCTGAACCGAAGAGATGAGGATATTGATGTTTTATGGTCTCTTCAGGCTCCCAAGTATCTTCTTCAACATTGTGGCTCCTCTAGAACACTTTAACTAACGGTACAGCTTTGTTACGAAGTTTCTTGACTTCTCTTGCAAGAATTTGAATCGTCCAGTTCTTCCTCGCAGGATAAATTTGGTTGAATTTCTACAGATTCGGGTTCCACAATGTGTGAAGGATCAGAATGGTATTTTCGGATCATTGACACATGAAAAATATTGTGGATTTTACTCAATTCAGAGGGTAACAATAATCGATATGCCACAGGGCTAACTCTTTCAATGATTTCAAAGGGTCCAATGAATCGGGGACTCAATTTTCCCTTCTTGCCAAACCTTAAAACTTTCTTCCATGGTGAAGCTTTTAGGAAGACTTTTCACCCACTTCCTACTCAACGTCTCTTCTCTTGAGATCAACATGGGCATTTTGTCAATCAAAATCAACTTTCAATCGATCATGAATAATGGTAACCCGTTCTTTAATTTCCCGAAGTAAGTCATGGCCCAACATATTACCTTCACCAAGCTCAAACCAACACAATGGAGTCCGACATCGCCTGCCATACAATGCTTCATACGGGGTCATTTGAATTGATGTATGATAACTATTATTGTAGGCGAACTCAACAAGGGATAAGGATTTCTCCCAAGTTCCACCAAAGTCGATGATACATGCTCAAAGAATATAGATTTCTAAGGGTTCAATGGAAGAATCTTTCGATAATTACCTGAATTACCCTTTCTGACTGGCCGCCAGATTAAGGGTGAAAGGTTGTGCTAAGATTAACTCTGGTGCCCAGAGCCCCTTGTAAGGTTCTCCAGAACCGAGATGCAAATCACGGGTCTCGATCGGTGTAACGCCCCGATTTAGGGGTCGGGTGAAAAATAATAATTTAATATTATTTCCGGGTCCGGTTTTGTAATTAAAAATAATTTTGGGCCTCGGGTTTTAAGACAACAAAATTTAGTTGGACCATATTCTTTTTTAAACAAGCCCACATGGCCATGGGGGGGGCACCTATTGTGGTTTTCCTTTTTATTTAAGGGTATTTAGGTCTTTGGACCTTTAATTTTAAACCAACCTAAATAATGATTTTATTTTTTTTAGCCATCTTCTTCCCCACTACCCATTTTTCAGACAAAAGAAACCTCTCCCCCTTTGGAGCACTATTCCATCCATAACTCACCCAATCTTGAAGGTTTTTCGAAGAAACGAGAAATTTGGTTGGTGGAGCTTCGGGGACAAATCCGGAAATTTTGGAGTCTTGAGCTTGGTCTTCGATCTCCTCTTGGGTAGCAACGGTGAGTAGAATTGTTGATTTTTGCATTGAGCTCGATATGGATTCCTTTGGGGTTTGGGTGAGACCTTGAGGGGTCATCTAAACCCGTGTGTAAGCCTCTCCACTCCCATGTTGTTGTGAATGTTGGATGCTTATATGTCATGTTCATTAAGTGCATTTTGAGTTGTTAATTGTGTAGCCGAGTTGAGTTCGTGCCTCACGTGATGGTGGTCTAAACTACGGTGATGTGTAGTCCCACCGGTAGTGACTAGTAGGATAGTACTTTGATGTGTAGTCCCATTAGAAGTCCACTAGTCGAAACGGTGATGTGTAGTCCCACCGTGTGTGTATGATGGTTGTGCTTGTGCAAACCATGTGTTGTTGTTGAGATTAACCCTCGTGCATCCATCGCTTTCTTGCATATAAATCGTGTTTTGGAAAACTACATGTTGTGAATTGTAGAGCCTCTCTCACTAAGCTAGTTGCTTATGCTCTTTGTTTCCAACGTGCAGATCGTTAGAGTTCGGGAGGCGAGCGGGCGAAGGAGGAGCTTTTGGGAGTTCTCAAGCAAGTTTAAGTATGGTTTACTTTTGTAATAATGCCTAGACAATGGGGTATAGAGTGTAGGAGTTGGGGTCAAACTCCTTAGGAATTTATATTGAGTATGTTAAACTCTATGTTATGTTATGCTTGCTTCTTGGTTGCTAGTTATGCTTGATGCGTTGCTTATGTGAACGTGCCTTATTATGTATGTTGCTGGCCTTGTATGCCTTTTAATTGCCTATCCCTTGTGAAGAGTTCATGCTTGTTAAGTATGCATTTTTGGGTGAAATTGCATGAAGCTTTGATTTGTATGAATTTCATTAGATTAATTGCCCCACATGCTAAATTGTGATTGTGGTTTGGTGTATGTATGTTGCTTGTGCTTAGGGAAGTCCAATAATGCATTTAGAGTTAGGTTAAGGGTCACTTGTGCAAAAATCGTAGAGTTGCAGTGCAGGGGGTATCGATACCCTAGCTAGGGTATCGATACTGTCTTGTCCAAAGGCCTCAGATTTTGCCTGGGGTATCGATACCCTAAGGGTATCGATACCCTCCAAACTCTCTGTAATTTGGATTTGGGGGGTTAGAATAGAGCGTATCGATACGAGGTCCCGAGTATCGATACAAATATATTTTGTTGACCAAGGAAGGTTGACCGAGGAAGAGGGTATCGATACCCCTGGTAAGGGTATCGATACGGTCATCTGGTGTTGATTTTCTGGGTTGATCTAGAAGGGGGGGTATCGATACCCCTGGAAAGGGTATCGATACTGCCTGCCTGTAAACTTAAAAATGGACTGTTCATGCATGGCCGGAGTTCGAATGTGTCTTCCTTGTATGTTTCCGTTGTTGTGAATCACTTAGGGTTTAATCATCCTCTAGACAAGATGAAAAAAATAGGGTTGCTAACCGAGGGGGAACCCTTTGGGTTTCGCTTCGGTTTTCCCCGTGTGGCTCACTCGGACCAGTCATCCGACCAGACTGGGACGAGGGGGTTACATTTATTGGTATCAGAGCCTGAGGTTTCCGAGACCTCGGGCAGGTAAGTGAGGTAAGTTAAGGTATTATGAGTGTTTTGCCATGCCTGTCTAAGTTTTGTTTTAGCACGGTGTATGTATGCATGCTATGGTGACCTCTATGTTGTTTGAAAGTTGGTTGAGTCCCCATTGTTAGGCATTGTTGTCAAAATAAAAAGGGAAAATTGTTTTGGTTTAAAGAGCTTGAGAACCGGAGTCCTTTGCCCCTTGCTAACCTAACGTTTCCGTGTTGTTGTGTGTTTGTTGTTTTAGATTACATTAATTGCTATGGTGAGACCGAGGGGACGGCCTAGAGCGGGTGACCAGGCACCCGAGAACGCGCCTCCTACTCTTAATGCTCCGGGTGGTAATGGAGGGAACGTTGGAGGCGATGGTAATGGGGCTCAAGCGGGCCAAGGTCAGGCGGGTCCAGATGTGGCACATTTGATCCAGACTATAGCCGGAGCTTTTCAGACAGCTTTGGCCGGAATGCAAGCTGCAGCACCACCTCCGGGTGCGGGGACATGATTACCCCTAGAGAGGCTTCGCAATTTGGGGGCAGTTGAGTTTCGTGGGTTGTCTCCGGAAGGTTCGGAAGGGTGGCTTGAGAGCACTACTCGCATCTTGGGTCAGATGGAGTGTTCGGATGCTCGTAAGTTGGGATGCATTGTCTCATTGCTTCAGGGAGACGCTTATACTTGGTGGACCACTGCTACTTCTGGTATGGCAGAGGTGGATGTCACATGGGAGTTTTTCAGGAATGCTTTCAAGAGGAAGTACCTCGGAGTTCGGTACTTGGATGAAAAGAAAAGAGAGTTCATGGCTTTGGTTCAAGGCAGTAGGACCGTGTCCGAGTATGAGATCCAATTTGTGAGGTTGAGTCAGTACGCGCCAGAGTTGATTCCGGATGAGAAGGAGCGTTGTGAGCGCTTCAGATATGGGTTGACTACTGATGTGAAGACTTACATGTTGGCCGCCGACTACACTGAGTTCGATGTCTTGGTTTCTAGAGCCAAGGATGTAGAGCAAAACCTAAGCTCTAGAGCACATGCCGGTGGGTCTGACTCCGGGAAGAGACATGCGAACTGGGATAGAGATCATGCCAAGAGGCATAGGGATAGGAGGTATCAGCCGGATACGAGGCCTAGGGGTGGTAACCATGGTCAGGGCCGTCAGGGCCAAGGGGCTGTTGGGCATATTCCGGAGTGCACTAAGTGCGGGAGACGCCACCCAGGTGAGTGCATGGGTATGTTTGGGGCGTGTTGGAATTGTAGCTCCCGAGATCATTTGAGACGTGATTGTCCACACCCCGTCAGAGGAGGACCGGCTCCAGCGAGGGGATTTGAGCATCAGAGAGGTCGTGGGCGCGGCCGTGGGAACTTCCAGCCAAGGAATGAGGGTCAGAGGAACTTGGCTCATGTGGTAGCAGTCCAGCCCGAGGGAGGAGGACCGGCTAGGGTGTACGCTCAGCGGGAGGCTGGGAATGACACTGATGTCATTGCAGGTAATTTCACATTGCAATCTTTGAGTTTGCTTTCTCTGATAGATTCGGGGTCAACGCATTCGTATATTCTAGGTGAGCATGCAAAGTCATTAGGACTACCTTGTGATTGGTTAGAGGTAGGTGTAAATGTCACTAGCTCTTTCGGTGATACAGTGGTGGTTAGGAAAGTGTATAGGAGGTGTCCCTTGATGGTTCAGGGCCACGTATTTCCAGTCGACATGATAGAGCTACCCTTTTATGGCTTTGATGTGATTTTGGGCATGGATTGGCTTGTAGAGCATAGAGCAAAGGTTGACTTTGAGACTAAGAGAGTCTCTTTGAAGCTTACTGATGACTTAGAGGTTGTGGTAGTTGGGGAGAATGTTAAGTTTTTGTCCAATGTGGTTTCGGCTTTGGAAGCTCAGAGATTGTTAAGTTCAGGGTGTCAGGCTTACTTGGCTTACGTAATGAACCCGGATATGAGTGAGGTGAGACCCCAGGACATCAGAACTGTGTGTGACTTTCTGAGTGTTTTTCCGGAAGAACTACCAGGCTTGCCTCCAGACAGGGCAGTTGAGTTTGCTATTGAGACATATTCTGATTCTGCATCGGTGTCGATTGCTCCGTATAGGATGGCACCGAAAGATTTGAAAGAGTTAAAGACACAGCTTCAGGAGTTGACTGACAGAGGCTTCATTAGGCCTAGTGTTTCCCCGTGGGGTGCTCCGGTCTTGTTTGTGAAAAAGAAGGATGGTAGCATGAGAATGTGCATAGACTATAGACAGTTGAATAAGGTGACAGTGAAAAACAAATATCCCTTGCCAAGGATAGATGACTTGCTAGACCAGTTGAGGGGTGCTTCCGTGTTTTCAAAGATTGATTTGAGGTCGGGGTATTATCAGTTAAAAGTAAAGGATGTGGACATACCGAAGACAGCTTTTCGTACACGCTACGGACATTATGAGTTTTTGGTGATGCCTTTTGGGTTGACCAATGCTCCAGCGGCCTTCATGGATATGATGAACCGGGTGTTTCATAAGTTCTTGGACAGGTTTGTGGTAGTGTTTATCGATGACATCCTAGTGTACTCTAGAACCGAAGAAGAGCACGATGAACACTTAAGGTTAGTGCTTCAGACCCTACTTGAGAACCAATTGTATGCCAAGCTAAGTAAGTGTGAGTTTTGGATTAGAGAGGTGGTCTTCCTTGGCCACGTGATCTCCGCTAGTGGGATTAGTGTAGGTCCCAAGAAGATTGAAGCCATTGTAAATTGGAAGCAACCAAAATCAGTGACAGAAATCCGTAGTTTCCTAGGCTTGGCGGGATACTATAGGAGGTTTGTTGAAGGGTTCTCAAGGATAGCGGCTCCGTTGACCAAGTTGCTACAGAAGAATGTTCCGTATGAATGGTCAGATGCAAGACAAGAAGCGTTTGAGAAGTTGAAGAAAGCTTTGACCGAAGCTCCCATTTTGATTCAGCCCGAGCCGGGGAGAGAGTTTGTAATTTACAGTGATGCATCTTACGTGGGGCTAGGTTGTGTACTTATGCAAGGAGGTAAGGTAGTGGCATATGCTTCCCGACAGTTGAAGGTTCATGAGAAGAATTACCCTACACATGACATAGAGTTGGCCGCAGTGGTGTTCGCGTTGAAAATTTGGAGACACCATCTTTATGGTGAGAAGTGCACTGTGTACACCGACCACAAGAGCTTGAAATATTTGATGTCCCAAAAGGAGTTGAATCTTAGGCAACGAAGGTGGTTAGAGCTCCTTAAAGATTATGACCTTACCATAGAGTATCATCCGGGCAAGGCGAATGTGGTGGCCGATGCCTTGAGTAGGAAGATGGCCGTTGAGTTGCGAGCAATGTTCGCAAGGTTGAGTGTGTCTACGGATGGTGGGCTAGTGGCCGAGCTTCAGGTTAAGCCATCGTTGGTTCAGTTGATTCGTGAGAAGCAGTTGCGAGATGAGTCCTTGGCACCTCACGTGCAAGACATAGCGGAAGATAGGCCTACCGAGTATTGTTTCGGAGAGAATGGGATCCTATGTTTCAAGGATAGGATAGTGGTTCTGGAGGATGCCGAGTTGAGGCGTACGATCATGAGTGAGGCTCACAATAGCCCTTTTGCTATGCATCCGGGTAGCACGAAGATGTATCGAGGATTAAAGGAAGAGTATCATTGGGTTGGTTTGAAAAAGGATGTAGCCGAGTTTGTAGGTAAATGCATGGTTTGTCAGAGGGTCAAGGCTGAGCACTAGTTTCCCTCAGGGTTGTTGCAACCGTTGAAGATTCCAGAGTGGAAGTGGGAGCGTATCACTATGGACTTTGTATCGGGACTTCCGTTGACTCCTTCGAAGAAAAATTCAGTGTGGGTGATTGTAGACAGATTCACCAAGTGTGCACACTTCATACCGGTTCATACCACCTACACATTAGACAAGTTGGCCGGATTGTATATTAGTGAGATTGTGAGGTTACATGGGGTACCGAAGTCGATTGTGTCAGACCGAGACCCGAGATTCACCTCTAGATTCTGGGAGTGTTTGCATCGAGCTTTGGGTACATGGTTGAATTTCAGCACTTCGTATCATCCACAGTCAGATGGACAGTCAGAGAGGGTGATTCAGATTTTGGAGGATATGTTGAGGTGTTGTATCATTGACTTTCAGGGGTCGTGGGAGAAACACCTACCATTAGTGGAATTTGCGTACAACAACAGCTTCCAGTCAAGCATTCAGATGGCTCCTTATGAGGCCTTGTATGGTAGGAAGTGTAGGACCCCGATTTGTTGGGCTGAGGCCGGACAGAAACTAGTGTCGATGCCCGAGTTACTCAAGGGAACCACCGAGAAGGTGAAATTGATTTGTGATCGCTTGAAAGCGGCTTCAGATCGGCAAAAGTCCTATGCCGATTTAAAAAGAAAGGAGGTGGAGTACTCCGTGGGGGATAAAGTGTTTTTGAAAGTTTCACCTTGGAAGAAGGTGATGAGGTTTGGGAGGAAGGGCAAGTTGAGCCCGAGATACATAGGGCCTTATGAAATAGTTGAGAGAATTTGTCCGGTTGCTTATAGATTGAGACTCCCTGTTGAGCTAGAGAAGATTCATGATGTATTTCATGTGTCGATGCTTAGGAGGTATAGATCGGATCCGTCCCATGTTATGCCAGTGGAAGAAATAGAGTTAAATCCAGACATGTCTTACAATGAGGAACCAGTTGAGATACTTGCTTCTGATAGCAAGGTGTTGCGTGGCAAGACTATAGAGTTAGTCAAAGTCTTATGGAGGCATAGAGGTGTGGAGGAAGCCACGTGGGAGAGGAAAGCGGACATACTTGAGCAGTTTCCGTACTTGTTTCCGTCAGGTAATTTCGAGGATGAAATTTCCTTAAGTAGGGGAGAGTTGTAACGCCCCGGTTTAGGGGTCGGGTGAAAAATAATAATTTAATATTATTTCCGGGTCCGGTTTTGTAATTAAAAATAATTTTGGGCCTCGGGTTTTAAGACAACAAAATTTAGTTGGACCATATTCTTTTTTAAACAAGCCCACATGGCCATGGGGGGCACCTATTGTGGTTTTCCTTTTAAATTAAGGGTATTTAGGTCTTTGGACCTTTAATTTTAAACCAACCTAAATAATGATTTTATTTTTTTTAGCCATCTTCTTCCCCACTACCCATTTTTCAGACAAAAGAAACCTCTCCCCCTTTGGAGCACTATTCCATCCATAACTCACCCAATCTTGAAGGTTTTTCGAAGAAACGAGAAATTTGGTTGGTGGAGCTTCGGGGACAAATCCGGAAATTTTGGAGTCTTGAGCTTGGTCTTCGATCTCCTCTTGGGTAGCAACGGTGAGTAGAATTGTTGATTTTTGCATTGAGCTCGATATGGATTCCTTTGGGGTTTGGGTGAGACCTTGAGGGGTCATCTAAACCCGTGTGTAAGCCTCTCCACTCCCATGTTGTTGTGAATGTTGGATGCTTATATGTCATGTTCATTAAGTGCATTTTGAGTTGTTAATTGTGTAGTCGAGTTGAGTTCGTGCCTCACGTGATGGTGGTCTAAACTACGGTGATGTGTAGTCCCACCGGTAGTGACTAGTAGGATAGTACTTTGATGTGTAGTCTCATTGGAAGTCCACTAGTCGAAACGATGATGTGTAGTCCCACCGTGTGTGTATGATGGTTGTGCTTGTGCAGACCATGTGTTGTTGTTGAGATTAACCCTCGTGCATCCATCGCTTTCTTGCATATAAATCGTGTTTTGGAAAACTACATGTTGTGAATTGTAGAGCCTCTCTCACTAAGCTAGTTGCTTATGCTCTTTGTTTCCAACGTGCAGATCGTTAGAGTTCGGGAGGCGAGCGGGCGAATGAGGAGCTTTTGGGAGTTCTCAAGCAAGTTTAAGTATGATTTACTTTTGTAATAATGCCTAGACAATGGGGTATAGAGTGTAGGAGTTGGGGTCAAACTCCTTAGGAATTTATATTGAGTATGTTAAACTCTATGTTATGTTATGCTTGCTTCTTGGTTGCTAGTTATGCTTGATGCGTTGCTTATGTGAACGTGCCTTATTATGTATGTTGCTGGCCTTGTATGCCTTTTAATTGCCTATCCCTTGTGAAGAGTTCATGCTTGTTAAGTATGCATTTTTGGGTGAAATTGCATGAAGCTTTGATTTGTATGAATTTCATTAGATTAATTGCCCCACATGCTAAATTGTGATTGTGGTTTGGTGTATGTATGTTGCTTGTGCTTAGGGAAGTCCAATAATGCATTTAGAGTTGGGTTAAGGGTCACTTGTGCAAAAATCGTGGAGTTGCAGTGCAGGGGGTATCGATACCCTAGCTAGGGTATCGATACTGTCTTGTCCAAAGGCCTCAGATTTTGCCTGGGGTATCGATACCCTAAGGGTATCGATACCCTCCAAACTCTCTGTAATTTGGATTTGGGGGGTTAGAATAGAGCGTATCGATACGAGGTCCCGAGTATCGATACGGATATATTTTGTTGACCAAGGAAGGTTGACCGAGGAAGAGGGTATCGATACCCCTGGTAAGGGTATCGATACGGTCATCTGGTGTTGATTTTCTGGGTTGATCTAGAAGGGGGGGTATCGATACCCCTGGAAAGGGTATCGATACTGCCTGCCTGTAAACTTAAAAATGGACTGTTCATGCATGGCCGGAGTTCGAATGTGTCTTCCTTGTATGTTTCCGTTGTTGTGAATCACTTAGGGTTTAATCATCCTCTAGACAAGATGAAAAAAAATAGGGTTGCTAACCGAGGGGGAACCCTTTGGGTTTCACTTCGGTTTTCCCCGTGTGGCTCACTCGGACCGGTCATTCGACCAGACCGGGACGAGGGGGTTACAATCGGAGATAATAGACTTGGGTACTCCGTGGAGCTAGATCGCTTCCTTGATGTACAAGTAAGCTAATTTAAGGAGACCGTAGTCCATTCTAACCGGTATGAAATGAGCTGACTTGGTGAATTGATTTACAATGACCCGTATGGCATCATGTTTTGCGGAAGTTAAAGGTAGACCACTAACAAAATTCATAGTGATCTTCTCCCACTTCCATTTTGGTGGATCGATAGGTTGCAATAGTCCGGTAGGAGTACAATGTTCTTCCTTAACACGTTGACACGTGAAACACTTGGATATGTAATCGACTATGGCCTATTTTATGCTCGACCACCAATAGAGTTCACGAAGGTCCTTATACATCTTCACAAACCCGGGGTGAATAGAAAAAGAACTTGAATGACCTTCAGAGAGAATGTTAGTGCAGAGAGATTCATCATTAGGTACACAGACCCGATCATGGAAACACAAGAGTCCTTCAGAATTAAATATAAAGTCGGGATTATCCGATAACTTAGAGACAATGGATTGAAGCTTAGGATCTTGCTCTTATAAAACCTTGATTCGCGAAACGATGGTAGACCAAACTTGAAGTTCAGCTACAAGACAACGATGCTTCTGAAGTCGGAAATGAGCGTTAATTGCCTGAGGGGCTACAAGATAGAAACATTACAATGAGTCAATGTGCCATACGATACATATAACTCTATATGTACTGTCAATACTTACCAGGCAAAGGTTTGCAGCTGAATGCATCAGCTACAACATTGGACTTGCCCGGATGATAACCGATGAAAAGATCGTAATCTTTAAGGAGTTATATATACCTTCGTTCTCGAAGATTCAAATCTTTTGGGTCAATAATTACTTAAGGCTTTTATGATGAGTAAAATGATAACATTTTTCTCCGTAGAGATAATGTCTCCAGATTTTCAATGCAAAGACCACTGCAGCCAATTCAAGGTCATGAGTAGAATAATTCATTTCGTATGGCTTAAGTTGTCTCGAAGCATAAGTAATGAATTTGCCTTCTTGCATCAATACACACCCTAAACCGAGATACGATGCATCACTTTAAACTGTGTAGTCCTTTCTAGACTCGGGTTGGGTCGGGACTGGTGCATGGGTCAATACTTGTTTTAGTTGATCGAAACTCTGTTGTTGATCCTCAGTCCAAACAAAATGAGCTTCTTTCCTCAATAACTTAGTTAAAGGAGCGGCTATCGTAGAGAACCCTTTGACGAATCTTCTATAATAGCCAACAAGCCCAAGGAAGCTTCTGACTTCACCAATGTTCTTCGGTGGATGCCAATCTACGATAGCTTGAATTTTCTTCAGGTCCATCTGAATACCCGAAGCCGACACAATGTGTCCAAGGAATGCAACTTCGGTGAACACCACTACGATAGCTTCTGACTCACACTTAGAGAATTTCGCGTACAACTGTTTCTCCCGTAAGGTTTAAAGCACAATAAGAAGATGATCTCGATGTTCCGCAACATTCTTGGAATATATTAATATATCATCTATAAACACCACTACGAATTTATCAAGATATAGTCTAAAGACCTGGTTAATCAAATCCATATAAGCTGTCGGTGCATTGGTTAACCCAAAGGGCATCACCAAGAATTCGTAGTGTCCATATCTCGTACGGAAAGTAGTCTTCGGTACATCACATTTATTCACTCTCATTTGATAATAGCTCGACCTTAAATCAATCTTAGAAAACATAGAGACATCTTTTAGTTGATCGAACATGTCGTCTATTCTAGGCAATGGATATTTGTTCTGATGGTTACTTTGTTCAACTGTCGGTAATCAATACACAATCGCATAGAACCATCTTTATTCTTTACAAAGAGGACCAGAGCTCCCCAAGGCGAAGAGCTCGGTTGAATAAAGCCTTTTCTTAACAATTCTTGAATTTGAGCTTTCAACTCCTTTAACTCCACAACTGCCATCCGATATGGTGCAATGGAAACTGGGGCAGTCTTAGATTGCACCTCAATGCCAAACTCTACTTCACGGGTTGGGGGTAATCCCGGAAGTTCATCAAGGAAGACATCATGGAATTCACATACGGTGTCAATATTCTGTAGATGAGATTCGTCTTTAGAATCTAACATCAAAGCACACAATGAAGGATTCCTTGCATTCATTAAAACAACGCTTTCCTTGCCAAGACCCCGAAGGTACAACTTTTTCTTACAACAATCTACCCAGTCTTGATGCTCACTAAGCCAATCTAAACCACAGATAACATCAAACTCATAGATCGGTAAAGCCAACAAATTGGTCGGGAATGGAATCTATTGAATCAATAAGGGGCAGTTCTTGTGCACTACCCTTACGGTGACACAATCTCCTAAAGGATTGGTTACAGATATTCTCGATGCTATGGATTTGGAAGTCATGTTATACTTCTTAACTACAATGGTGCTTATAAAAGAGTGAGTAGAACCAGGATCAATCAATGCATATAAAGGATGTAAATATAACTCAATGGTTCTTGCAATGAAATTAGATTCATCCTCCTCTTCCTTGCTCCTCACATGATACATCTGGACAAGGGCTTTAGAATCTTTCTTATTGAATGGTTTCCCTGAACAACTCGATCTTCTATAGGTTCTCGTTGATCCTTGCTTTGACCCCTTACCTCGAAAGGATTGAGCAAGATAGACAACAATAGTCAGGGTGTTAGTAGATTTGGTTGCATTCAATGGGCAGTCACGAATGAAGTGACCTTGCTCACCACAGTAATAACAAGCTCTAGTTTGCTTACGACATTGACTTGCTGGATGCTTGTTCTAGCAATAATTGCATTAAAGAATATGGCCGAAATGTCTATTCATTTAAATGTTAGGGATATTTTTTTGACATTATGCCAAAAAATTAAAATAGACAGATCCTTTGCCATTTATCCAACTGATTTGATTAAATAGCAAGTATAATAAATGTTGAGTAATTACAGATTTTCGAGATGAATTTGTTTGTCATTAGCTAATTAATCCTTCGTATTATAACGCTTATTTCGATTTAGTAATTTTTTTTCCGAAAATTTATTCTACTTTTACATAGAGGTAGAGAAAAAAAATTTAGGTGAAGGAAATGTTGCACTAAAAATTTATATTCCTTTATCTAGTAATAATTTTAAGTTCAAAGAATTAATTTTGAAAAAAAAACTAAACGTTATAGATCAACGATACAATAATAAATAAAATTAATAAACACCATTTATATATTTTAAAAATTATTGTAGGAAACAATAATTTATATTCATTTCTCACGCGCAATATAGAAAAAAATCATGTAACAATCTTAGAATAAATTACATAAAAACTAAATAAATATGATTTATTGTATAATATTTTTATATAAAGAAATGATAAAAAAAACATTAAATTCACGGCATTTCTATGTCTATATACGGCAAAATTAAGTCAATATTCTTTTTTAGAAAAACATTTAGAAAAATATCCCATTAATGATTGTGTAAAAAAAAATTCTCTTTCAGTTCACGTAATGTAAAATCGCGTTTAACCAAAAACGAGTTTCAAACTTACGCTTAGTTAAACACGAGTTATGTGTTGAGTGGGTAGGTAAGAAATCAAAAAAAAATTAATTTACCAAGTTTTTTTACACAAAATTTACTTTTAGCTAAACTTGAGTTTGAAACTCACTTTTGACTAAACATGAGTTTGTTTTATGTGGACTGAAAATAAAATATTTTTCTACGTAATCATTAATGGGGAATGTTTTTCTAAATAATTTTTTAAAAGATATATTCATTTAATTTAGCCTCTGTATCCCCCAACACGAAATACTATATTAGCATATAAGCCCTAAAAGAAGGGAGTTGTGAAAATAAGAAATTTTGGCGCCTCGCAGAACAAATTCTATTGGTGTTTTCTACTTCACGCGGATCACAATCCTCGTGAAACCCTCTCTCCACCGTACGATCAAAAAGAAAAAGGAAAAGGAAAAGAGGACCTTGTCTGTCCCTCCGCTTCAAATTTCCGAAAGTTTCAAATCTCCCACGTTTCTCACCTCCTCTATAAAACCACCTCAAACCTTTGCATAACCAGGCATCCAAAATTCCCTCTCATTTTCTAGAGAAACAAACAAGAAGATATTTGATTTCATTTCCATTTTTCGCAAATCAAATGGCCCGTACGAAGCAAACCGCCAGGAAATCCACTGGAGGCAAGGCACCAAGAAAGCAACTTGCCACGAAAGCCGCTCGGAAATCAGCTCCGGCGACCGGTGGAGTGAAGAAGCCACACAGGTTCAGGCCAGGAACCGTGGCATTGCGTGAGATTCGTAAATACCAAAAGAGCACTGAACTCCTGATCAGGAAGCTTCCGTTCCAAAGGTTGGTAAGAGAAATTGCTCAGGATTTCAAGACTGATCTGAGGTTCCAAAGCAGCGCCGTGGCGGCTCTCCAGGAGGCGGCTGAAGCTTACTTGGTTGGGCTTTTTGAAGATACCAACTTGTGCGCTATTCACGCTAAGAGGGTTACCATTATGCCCAAGGATATTCAGTTAGCTCGTAGGATCAGGGGCGAAAGGGCTTAGACTTGTAAAGGCCTAATCATACTATTCTGTTTTAGGGTTATTTGTCTGTTAAAAAGTCTATGAAAAATGCATCTCTGTAATGGTAATGAATTGTTTTGTTTCCTATGCTCGATTTGTTCGATTGGAGAACTGGGTTTTCTTGTTTAAAGAAAGTAAAAGTAAAGAACAATTAAATTTATTATGAAAATTTTCTTTTACAGAAGACATGAATGTAAAGGAAAATAAAAAGCTGCACTTGGTCTTGGTCTTCATACCCGGGTCTCAAGGAAGCAATATTTGGCACAGATGGAACCAAATGGATGCCCATAAGTATAACAGGGTGTTGCAAATGTTGTGTTTCTGTGAATGACCTGCATGAATGAATACAAGAAATGACAATTGTTCCTGTTGTCTGAAAACAGAGTGGAGGTGGGCTTACTTAATTGGAGATACTTGTTCCTAATGTTCCATTCCAAATCCCAGTGCTTTCTATCATTTTTTAGTGTCCAATAAGCCCAACCAAAGGAAGCTGCATTATACACCTCTAATTGAGCCCTTCCAAACTCTTCATAATCTGATTCAGATCCACCTGTAACATTCCACTCGTTCACCCACTCACCTGAATTCAAAACCAAACACTAAAAAATGTCGGCCTTTGACTGGCAGCAAGAATGTTGGGATAGGAAACAGAGTTTAGTTACCGATAAAAATGAGGGGACCATTTGTGCCGTTCAAAGCTTGTAGCTGAGCCTCCCGGCTCTTATATATGAATTGGATGTTATCTATGGCACTCAAGTTAACAAAGAATGTGTCGAAGAGATTGTAGTAATGCAAATCCACCACTAGGTTGTGGGAGCCTATATCAGCTTGATAAAGTTCCAGGGGATCTGCATTGCCAATTCTTTGGCAGATTATCACATAAGCCGATGGAGAGTGTTTGCGTACCGCTTCATAGCCTTGCTTGTAATAGGAAACTAATGTATCCAATGGAACTTCTGCGGCAGAGGGCTCGTTCAATAGTTCGATTCCCAACAAGGAGGGATGTTTCGCGTACCTGTGCAATAGACAAGATGGTCCAATGGAATTAAACTTTACAAGGCCAAAAATCTGAAGAGTCCAAGGATAAAATATCTATAATATCGAACAACATCTATACTTTCCTTTTGCTTTCTTTTCCAGATCCCATGGGGGGTAAGTATGCTAATCAAATATCATAGTGTGAATCACGACATGCAATTCCATTAGAGGCATAAATAAACCAGTACCATTGATGATCAAATTTGTTCAGCAGTTTTTGCATGACCTTTGCAAATTGGCGTCTTAAATGAACCACTAGAACTTTTCTTTTCAACCCTCACCACTCTGGTAAAATATCACTTTCAGAGGCAAATCCAATAACTTTTGGCAATTACCTGGAAGCTAGAAAATCTATAACATGCAATGTCCGTGAAATGTAATCGGAAGATGCATGCCAGCCTGTTGTGCCATCTTGGCTAGCACTATGTTCCATTCCATTTTGGGAGCCAGGTGCTGCATGAAGGTCAATAATGCACTTTATGCTGTAGGCTCTGCATCAAATATTACATGCTTATCAAATTAACTGAAGAGATAAAATCATAGCACACTAACAAAGACTTACTCTGCCCACGAGAATGCATTATCAAAGGCTTCTAACGTTCCACCAATGAATGGGGTAGGAGGATCTGGATCGTAAGCAATCCACCAGCCAACAGGGATCCTTACAGTATTTATTCCATGTCTGTATAGAAATTCAAAATCCCCTACGTTCAGAAACGAATTTCTATGCTTCTGCAGTTTCACCCAGGAAACACAAGTTAGGAAAATGGAAGATTGAACATGGAACCTAGTGCAAAGTTATGTTTTTTTTTTGCCTTTCAAAGTTACAGCAATTCATCTGAAAGTCCATAATTTAACTTTAAAGAAAATCTGTCATTCCATAATTATCTGACAATTTTGCCTTGATTAACTACTTGTTAACTATTAAAATGCTCTCATTGGAGATATGCCTTTAGTCCAACATCTAGGGGATATCGTAATAAAATATAAATAAACTGTGTATGAGAACACTAATGCATGTAAAAGAGAAGAGGCAAGATAATAAAAAACTGCTGATATGTTCGCAGCATACATTATCACTTATCAGCAGAAAACATTTTTCATCTTGTTTCTTCAGAGATTGCAGGAACCAAACTATATTACTGAAACTTTATCAGAATATGTTCAACATTTTATTCAACCTTTGCAAAGTGATACATGATAACCTACCGGACATGATTCAGAGTGGCTGGTGATAAGTTTCAATCATCCCTCCGCCCAGGGACGAAGCCACGTTACTATTGGGAGGGGCTCTTGCACCCCCCCACGCCCGGATTTTTTTTTACCTTTGTTTTTTTATATATATATTTAAAAAATTAGATTAATTATGAATTTGCACCCCCACCTTTCAACATTTATGTTCCCCCCACACCCCCCCCAAATCCTCGCTCTGTCCCTGCCTCGACCCCCTCCCATGAAGAAAAAGACAGAAAAATAGTTTGTATGTTACCTCAAGAACCTGTTTTGCCTTGTTATGTCCATATCCATTTGCAAGCTGATAATCTCCATGCAAGTTATTAGCTACAATTGACATTTCAAACGTGGCTGCATTTTCATCCCATCCCGGTGTTCCCGGATAATCTGCTGTCAGCTGATTATCTATGGTGGCCTACAGAATAAAAACATTTTCATCAAGTTTTTTTTTTGAAGTTTTATTGCATAAGTTTTGGCATCATGAACCTGTGAAAGAAATACCGAGTAATGTTATTTGCCATAAGACTGCGGTGCACACATTTTGGTCATGCTACCATTCGATAGATTTATTCTCCAAAGTATAACTGTGATTATAGAAGTTTGTCTTAAACCTGGCTCAGTACACACTAAAAGCAATACTGAGACCTTAATCCTATGATTAACCAGTAATGTTGAGAACTAGACACTGGCTAAACTATTGGGTGCTTAAATATTTTAACCATATCATTTAAGAGGCAATGGCAAAAAGTTGTCTGTCCACCATTATTTGCTGCCAACATACTGAACGGTTATTATTGATTCATCTCGACAAATGTGAAGAGAACTGGTATCATACCTGCAGATAGGTTCCACTCTTTATTTTGATGTGAACTTTACCATTATTATTTCTTTCAATTTGAAATGTTTCAGTTAAAGAAGCTGATTTTGCTGTTGCAGATACGGAGCATCCGCTACCATAACATGTTAGAAACTGGCCCTGTGTGGTGCGGAACTGAAACTCTGATTCAGAAACTCTCCATAACTGCATGACAAAACAATTGTTTAGGTAACAAATTTCATCGCGGAGGAAGATATTCCTTTTTATCGGAAAGCACACAAGTCAGTGCAAGATGAGACTCTTACAATATCAATTGACAAAACCAGAATGACTGTTTGCACAAACACTAATCACAACTGCTAAAGGACATGAAACACTGCAATGCTTTTCTTTTGAACTACAGATTGCTATGTAAGCAGAATAGATAATGGTTTTGCTTATTGTAATATTCGAAAGCATAAGATCAGCAGTGTGAAGCATTGCAATTAGGGATTTACAGAGATAATAGAATTTGGGAATTTCATTGAATTTACTTCATTGATAATACAATGCTTGATTCAATAGGTCCAATACAATTGGGTTTTATAGCCCAAGATGTAACTAATTATATGATTAGTTACAGCAGCCCAACTAATTGTAACAATATTGTTAACATTCCCCTTGCTTCCTCAAGCTCTCAGATCTTCAAAATTACGAACACCAAGTTGAAAACGAAATTCCTCAAATTTAGCAATGGGAATGGCTTTGGTGAATATGTCAGCAATTTGATCAGAAGCTGGAACATAGTTGATACGTAATTGTTGAGAGAGGATCTTTTCCCGAACAAAAAAAAGAGATCTAATTCAACATGTTTGGTCTTCGAGTGCATGACCGGGTTTGCAGCCATGGCAACAGCACTTGTGTTGTCACTCCAAAGTACAGGTGCGGAAGCAGAGAGAACACCTAAGTCAGTAAGCAGAGCCTGAAGCCAAATGAGTTCAGAGGCTGCATCAGCAAGGCTGCGAAATTCAGCCTCTGCAGTCGAACGAGAAACCGATCTTTGCTTGCGGGAGCTCCAGGACAGAAGATGATGGCCCAAAAAAGTGCAGTACCCAGAAACTGATCTACGGTCGTCAGGGTCACTGCCCCAGTCAGCATCAGAAAAGGATGTGAGACTAAGTTCGGATAGAGATTGAGGAGAGTACCATAAGCCGTAGTCTAAAGTACCACTTAGGTAACGCAAAATCCTCTTTACAGCAACCCAATGAACATCAGATGGTTGTTGCATGAATTGTGCAACCTTATTCACAGCAAAACATATGTCCGGTCGTGTGTGACATATGTATTGCAAGGCACCAACAACACTACGATAGGTGTGCTCATCGTGGAAGGGAGACCCATCACCTTTGGCTAACTTGGGAGTGACAGAGATGGGAGTAGGAACAGCATGAAGCCCCCTCAGATCATGTTGAACCAATAAATCAACAATATATTTCTTCTGTGTGAGAAAGAGACCTCCAGAAACGTATCGAACCTCAATCCCAAGAAAGAACTGAAGTTCACCGAGATCCTTAAGAGAAAACTGATGATGAAGCTGATCAATAACAGATGTAATATGTTCAGAAGAGGATCCAGTGAGTAAAATATCATCAACGTAGACGACTATGAATGTAAACACCTCTGTAGACTTGAATATGAAGAGTGAGACATCAGCACTAGATGCTTTGAAGCCCAATTTTTCCAAGAAACCTTTGAGCTTAGTGAACCAGTTCCGAGGGGCTTGTCTCAGCCCATAAAGAGCTCGTTTGAGTCTACAGACCAGTGGTTGACCATCAGCACCATTAGTTTGAAAACCCTTTGGTTGTTGCATATAGACAGTCTCCTCTAGATCACCCTTTAAGAAGGCGTTATTGATATCAACTTGCCTAACTTTCCAATTCTTGGTCACAGCAATGGAGAGAAGGAGATTGATAGTGAATGACTTAACTACGAGGCTGAATGTATCTACAAAATCAAAACCAGCCACTTGGGAGTATCCTTTAGCTACGAGTCTAGCTTTGAGCCTCTCAACGGACCCATCTGCATGTCTTTTCACCTTGAAGAGCCATTTGCATCCAATGGCCTTACGATCAGAAGGCAATTCTACAAGTTCCCATGTGTTGTTGGCAATGAGAGCATTGTATTCGGCCTCAACAGCTGATTTCCAAGCAGGATGAGATAAAGCTTCATGCACAGTGCTGGGAACCTCCTCAACTTGCAAGCGATATGCATTGGGTTTGAAGATTCCATGCTTACTCCTAGTGGTCATGGGATGAGTGTTGAGAGAGCCAGAAGGAACATCCCTTGATTGCTCAAGACCAGCACCCTCTTGGTGCACAACAGTGGCTTCAGCTGATGAAGAAGACTCAGCAACATCTGAGTGAGGAACTGCAGCACCCCCTGGGTGAGTAACCTCAGCACCCCCTGGGTGAGTATCCTCAGCACCCCCTGGGTGTGTAACTTCAGCACCCCCTGGGTGATTAACATTAGCACCCCCTGGGTGAGTATCCTCAACACCCCCTGGGTGATTAACATCAGCACCCCCTGGGTGAGTATCATTAGCACCTTCTGGTTGTATAGGCTCAGGAACACGCATGGGAGAGTCATTAACAAGCAAAGGTGGAGATATATACTGTGAAGAAGAAGCAAAACTGGAAGAAGACAAAGCAGCAGGGAAGACATTCTCATCAAACAAAACATGCCTCGAAATAAACACACGGCCAGTGGTGTTATCTAAACAAGTGTACCCATGATGCTTAGGAGAATATCCCAGAAATATACAAGGACGAGACCTAAAGTCTAGTTTGTGTCTGTTATAAGCTCGAAGGTGAGGGTAACATAAACACCCAAAGACTCTCATAAACTGATAATCAGGGGCCTTGGCAAACAATTTTTGAAAGGGGGATAAACCATGAAGAACAGGTGTGGGCAATCTGTTAATTAAATAAACAACACTTAATACAGCTTGAGACCAATACTTGAAAGGGAGAGAAGCCTGAGCTAAAAGAGTAAGGGCCATTTCAATTATATGCCTATGTTTCCTCTCCACTACACCATTCTGCTGAGATGTCCTAGGACAAGTAAGTCTATGTTGTATACCAAGCTGAGCTAAAAGAGAGTCAAGAAAACAGAATTCACCTCCTCCATCAATTTGTACCGCAAGTAATTTTTCAGAAAACTGAGTCTGAACTAAGCTATAAAACATCTTAAATGCAGTAGAGGCATCAGACTTGTTTTTCAGAAGATAAACCCATGTGTTCCTACTATACATGTCAATAAACGATATGTAGTAAAAGCAGCCATCAGAAGCAACAGAAGAAGGTCCCCAAACATCAATTTCTATCAACTGAAAAGCTTTATCATAAACTGTAGTAGAAGAAGCAAAAGGGAGAGCATGGCTCTTACCCAACTGACAAGCATTACAAAGAGAAGATCTATCTACAGAGAACCTTTTATTCAAAGCTAAACTGACTACCTCAGGTGCAGGGTGCCCCAACCGTCGATGCCATAGCTGATAATCAGAACAAAACTGCCTGGAGGTAGCTGCACAAGTCAAAGCTGATGCAGGAACTGGTAACGAAACTGGTAGCTGAAACTGATAGAGCCCATTAACTTGAGAACCTTCCAATAGAGTAGCCCATGTACTCTCATCCTTCACATAACAAGACTGTGAGTGAAACTCAAAATAAACTTGGTTATCAGTTGCAAATTTAGATACTGATAAGAGGTTCTTAGTGATTTGAGGAACAACCAATAATTGATCAAGAATTAAAGGCTTAATGGGAGAATTAATGTGACACTGACCAACACTGGAGATGAGAAGAGAGGAACCATCCCCAAGTTGAACCTTACCCTAGCCTGTATACTGATGAGCAGAGTGAATCTGGGTAGGTGGAGAACTGGTCACGTGATGAGTTGCTCCCGAGTCCGGGAGCCAAACTGCTGATGAATGGCCAGACGTAACTTGAACATCATTGACCTGTGGAGTCTCAAGAGGAGAGTCAGTAGAGGGGCTATCAACATAAGGAGAATAAGAATGATCGGCAAAATTGTCATGATGATAGCAGCACGTATGAGCCTGTGGATCAGCAGGACGGGAAGAACTCGAACCCCGGCCACCAGTCTTGCAACGAAACCAACACCTATCAGCCAGGTGCCCAAACTTGCCACAGATCTGGCATTGAGGCTTGGATCGACCCCGAAAACGACCAGCAGACGGAGGACGGAAACCACCACGAGTTGCAGAATTGGGAGGAGACCAGCCTTGACCATCAGAGACCTCCCCAGTGGAATCAGCAGTCGGCATATACGCAGTTTTGTTAATACCAACATGAAGGCGAAGAGGATCGGTGACTCGAACCTCCGCATCAATAAGCAAAGAAACAGCAGCATCGAAGGTATACGGATCCTTGCTTGCCGTAATAACCACCACCGTGGGCTCAAATTCGGAGGGCAGACCATTCAGCATCGTGGCCCACAGTTGGCCAGTAAATCACAGAGTTCTTTGATTTGAGACGTATACTCCGACATCGACAGGGTACCCTTCTTAATTGAACGAAGACGGCAGTGTAAGTGCATTAATCGAGTAGTTGTGAGTTTAGAATACCTTCGACAGACGGCACTCCAGACCGCCGCAGAGGATTCAACACCAACGAAGTGGGACAACAGTCGCGAAGTGATGGTGGAGAGAAGCCAGGATGCGAGCGAGCTGTCCTGTTTGATGAAGCGGATGTACGCAGGGTTAATCGCACGCTCACCACTGGAGTCAGTAATAAGTTTGGCCGGCACCGGTGTATCTTCTTCAAGGAAATGCTCAAGGCCAAAACCTCGAACAAGAAGCTTGACTTGCTGACGCCACAAAAGAAAGTTGTCATCGTCGAGTTTGACGCTGATTTGCTTGTTCGCAAAACCAAACGCAGATAGACCGTCATTGAGCGAGGACAAATCAAGATGATCATCGGACGGAGGATCAGTTGGCGGAGACATAGGGAGAAGGAACGAAATTTTCAGGATCGGAAAAAGACCAACAATTGATAGTAGAATTTAAAGAGATAATAGAATTTGGGAATTTCATTGAATTTACTTCATTGATAATACAATGCTTGATTCAATAGGTCCAATACAATTGGGTTTTATAGCCCAAGATGTAACTAATTATATAATTAGTTACAGCAGTCCATGATTAGTTACAGCAGCCCAACTAATTGTAACAATATTATTAACAAGCAGGTCCAGAGAGTCAATCAAGCTCAAGTTTAACATACAAGACAAGATCAAATTGTGAGACAAAGACCAACAATTTTGGTTTGGCTCCTTACCGTAAAGGTTTCCCATGAAGATGCATCAACTCTATCGACTGAAATGTCCATCCCACCGCCATTTTCTGCAGAAACATATTTCTGCAATGTCGCCGACTTGAATTGAACCTGTGTTCCATCCTACATTTCAATATCCATTTAACATATAATTAGAATTGTTCATTTTTAAAAAATTAGAAAAAAAAGCCATAAATCATTTAAAAAAAATACTGACAAGCATATCTCCATTGGGAATGCCATCAAAGAGAGAAGGTTTGATCCAACCTTCAATGACCAACCACCCTCCTAAGTTCACCCCTCTCACTTTAGAATCTCCATGCACTCCCTCCACTTACAGAATTAAAAGAGAAGATTTTTTTTTTAACAATTCGGGTCTCCTACAGAATAAGCATTTATTTTTTCAAGGAAAGAAAGTGAAGCTTTAAGCATACCTGAAAATCCTACAGAGAAGATTAACCAACAAAAGAGTGAAAAAGCAAATACCCATTTGGTAAAAACAAGTTCCATGAAGAATGCAGCCCTCTTAACTGCATCAAACAAAAGCTAAAACATGGAATCCAGCATCAAAAAACAAAACAGAATAAAAGAAAAAGGAGAGAATTTTTAGTAATTCCTTATCAATCAATTTATACAAATTTCAAACTTGTAAATCACAGTATTTAATTCTTTAGTATGGGTTTTGAATTAATTCATTGCGTTAGTCGCCAAAACTCAATCTTCCTTCAAGATCAAGACAAAAACAACTCAATAAAAATAACAATAGAAGAAGAAGAAAAGAGTATTTTTTTACAGTTGCCAAGGAATAAAAAAGAGGGGGAACCTGAAAGCTTCTCTGATTTCACATTATTTTAAAGCTGCAAAACCAAGTAAAGGTTAAAAAGGAAGCACCCTTTTGCTTAAAGATCATAAATGTATGGCTTTTGTGTCAAGCAAAAGGTCTGCTTTTTAAGCACCAAAGATTACAGTTTGAAGTTTGAAACGCCTTTGAAAGATAAGGCGGTTGGTTCCCATTTCCCATTTATGAATGAACATAAAAATGTTTTTTTTTTTTTTTGTCTTTCTTCTATATTTCTATCTTCTTCTATTGTTGTTGCCTTGTTGGTACTTGGTGCCGAGACCCAAGATCAACTAGCCCCAATCCCCTGTCTAAATTATTTTTAATATGATAATGTGATATAAAAGTAACACATGTTTAATTTTTTTAATAAAACACACACCATGTAAAATTAGTGTTCAAACTCGAATCACCTGAATGAATTACATCATTATATATTAACTTTAGTAATGACTTCTAGACTGGCCGTATAATTTTTCTTGCGTTGCTGATAATCAATTAATTTAGTACTAAATTATTTAAGCAATGTTAAAAGATTAAGTTATAGCATTGAAAATAAAATAAATTAAAAATATATTTTTTATAATAAATTTTTATAATATTTAATTTATATTAATTAATAAATAAATTAAATATTGATAGTTATATAAAAAATTAAGGAAAAAAAAACAAGATTAAATCTGTAGAAAAACGACGAAAAAAAAGTTTGAAGGATAATTGAAGGACCCAAGGCAAGAGGAATCTTTATGCAACCGACTTTTCGGTCATAAATCATAATATAGTCGGTCTCTTTTTTTTTTCTCTCCCCTCTCTATCCTACGCATCTTTAATTAGAAATGACAAATTTGGATTTTTACACTTTTTAGGCAATGCATGATTTTGGAATGTAAGGTTATTTTTAACTCTAAAAATAACCTAACCCTTAAACGGCTAATTGGTTTGGATATTCCCCTTAAGGAAATTAATGAGAAAAGTATTCTCTCAGTCTGTTATTTAGAAAAATATCCCCTTTCACGCCATGTAGGATAAATTCACGTCTTGGAAAATGCGAATTCAGAATTCGCGTTACACAAAACGTAAATTTCTATGCTATGTCAGTAAATCAAAATTCGCGTCCTTGCGTGACGCGAATTCAACGATATTTACCACCGATTTCTCGCAGTAAATTGATAGTAAATTAGGACGGTTGGGGAACCTAATTCGTATTCTGCATAACACGAATTCGGTTTGAATTCTCTACCTCTAGAACGCGTTTTCTCTATAAATTGAGGTTGTTCGGGAGAGAATTTTCACCCCTGAAAATTCTCTCTCAAATTTTACTGCTTCACATATTCTACTAGTGCGATAATGGCGGGTTTGCTGAGGTTAGATGAAGGACACGCATGCAATTATCGTCGAAATAATGTAAGTTTTTTTATTTGTTACTTTAATTCGAATATGTAAATTTAAATTAGTGTTGCCGGCATGATTTGAATATGTAAATAGTAATTATTTTTAGAGTAAAAAAATTAGTAAAATTCGAATATGTCTTTAAATTTTATTTTTAGACTAAGAAAATTAGTTAAATTGGAATATATCTTTGGTATTTACTTTTAGACTAAAAAAATTATTGTTACAGTAGAATATGTGATTAGTATTTACTTTTAGAGTAAAAAAAATATTGTTACAGTAGAATATGTGATTAGTATTTACTTTTAGAGTAAGACAATGAGTGAACATTCGAATATGTATTTAGTATCAACTTTTAGACATAAAAAATGTAGTGTGCATTCGAATATGTGTTTAGTATTTAATTATAGACTAAAAAATAGTTAATTTTAGACATAAAAAATAATGTTGATTCGAATATATCGTTTGTATTTAATTGTAGAATAGTGAACATTTCGACTCCTTTTTAGTATTTAATTTTAGACATAAAAATAGTGTACATTCGAATATGTGTTTAGTATTTAATTATAGACTAAAAAATAGTTAATTTTAGACATAAAAAATAATGTTGATTCGAATATATCGTTAGTATTTAATTGTAGAAAAGTGAACATTTCGACTCTTTTTAGTATTTAATTTTAGACATAAAAATAGTGTACATTCGAATATGTGTTTAGTATTTAATTATAGACTAAAAAATAGTTAATTTTAGACATAAAAAATAATGTTGATTCGAATATATTTTTAGTATTTAATTGTAGAATAGTGAACCTTTCGACTCCTTTCTAGTATTTAATTTTAGACATAAAAATAGTGTATATTTGAATATGTGTTTAGTATTTTATTGTACACTATAAAAAATTGTGACATTCAAATATATGATTATTAATTTGTGTGTGTCTTTAATTATTTGTAGAATGATGAAGAACGTCGGTTGAAGGTTTTTATCACTCGGATAAGGACGGAACCGGATCCTCGTCTAGCAAATTACATAGCTCAAGCCGGATTTGGGTATGTGTCGAAGATTGTTGGAGGAGGTGCGAAATTAGATGTTGATTTAATCAACGCGCTTGTAGAGAGGTGGAGGCTAGAGACACATACCTTTCACTTACCCTGTGGTGAGGCGACCCTAACATTAGAAGATGTGTCGCATATTCTTGGCTTGCCTGTAGATGGGGAGGCTATCACCGGATTCGCCAATGACGACTGGGAGGGCTTGTGTCTGGAGTTGTTAGGGGTACTGCCAAACAAACTAGAGGGCGGATGTGTGTATCTGCGGTGGTTGCGTGAAAAATTCTCTAATTTATCGAATGACGCCAATGAAGATATTAAGAAGGTAAAAAAAAATTAATTTTTTGTTAGTAGTAATGAAATTATAAATTTATTATATTTTAATATTTTTTTCATATTGTAGGCATATGCTCGGGCGCATATCTTACAGATCATTGGGGGAATATTGGTGACCGACAAAACTCGCAATAAAGTTCACATGTTGTGGTTGCGGCACTTGCGGGATTTCGAAGAGGACGGTAAATTAAGTTGGGGTTCGGTAGTACTTGCATTTTTGTATAGGGAGTTGTGCAGGGCCGTGCGTGCTGATAGACACGACATCGGAGGATGTCTTTTGCTGCTTCAGGCTTGGGCGTGGTTTAAAATGTCATTTTTACGCCATGAGTTGTCCGCATCAGTTGCCTATGTCTATCCACCATGTTTGCGGTAAGGAACATAATCTTAACTAAATTTTATTTATAAATTGGTTATTTTCCTAATATATTTTTTAAATATTAAAGTTATATTTTGATGTTATGTAGGTGGTTCAATGCTTTAAGTCATGTTGGGCTTCTTAGTATGATGCATTCTATTAGGCAACATATTGACCAAAAATAAGCAAATGAGGTCAATATTTTAATTTTTATATTAACTTTAATATGAATATAGTTTAGTTTACTTATTTTTAATCATTTTTATATTTAATTTACAGTTTTTGTGGACCCTGTATTCGGATTCGGAGATCAACGAGTGTCTACCGATTTTTTCGCCTGAGACGGTGTCCGTTTGGACGGTCGTGGTACCTCTCATCTGGTACGCTATAGTTGAGTGGCATCCGGTCGATCGCGTCCAACGCCAGTTCGGCCGTCTTCAAACTATTCCGTTAGATCCTCCCAATTTCGATGAATTACATAGGATGACCCGACAAGGGAAACTTGAGGTACAATAATTAAATTTGGTTTAATAGTTATCGATTTATACATACTTTACAATTTATAAAAAATAATTTTGTTGATGTTTTGTGGTAGGTGGACTGGTCTGTGAAACATGTACAGTACATTGCACAGTGGCAGGAGAGGCATCAACGGCAGACACTGAATGAGTACAGGATGTTTGATGAGCATATGGTGACCAATGATTACTTTGCATGGTATTTTGGCAATGGGAAACTGTATCTCCTCACTCCGAATGAACAAGCAGTTGTCGTGGAGCCTGTGCAGCGCAATCGCCCCCGGACTCATCTACGAGGGGAGCAGGTGGATCACAACATCGAAGAAATGCTTCATCCTCTAGAGCACGAGGGGCAACTGATGCTACCGATCCGATTCGCCCCCCAGGGCCCCACCCAGTTGATGATTCAGCCGCGGCCCCCGAGTCCGACGGAAGGCTTTTTCACTCTTATTGTGGGAATGATGGGTGGATCTTCGATGCCGACTGCGTACGGTTCATTTCCTGGCATGACCGGCAGATCTTTGACGACGACTGTTCCCTCTGCTTTTGTCCCCTTGTACCCGTTTCATGGTAGGCCTTATGATATTTCGGGCGCCGGGTTCGTTCAGCAAACACCTCCACAGTCGTTGTTCTATTCTAGTGGGCCTGTCGGACCGAGTGGTACTGCTGGAGACGATAGGGATGATGGTCTGTAATAAGTTGTGGTTTAACGTGGACAACGCAATCCCGCTCGAACTCGACATCCACCAAATTGTGGTACCAGCGGACATAGGCAGTAGTCATATTAATTTCTATGTTTTTCGGAATTAGTTCATGCAAACTATTATGTTTTTTTAATGTTAGTTTTTTAAGTAATGTTAATTTATATTTTCTTAATTGAAGTACTATATATTCGAAATTAGTAATTGATACTTTGATATTTAAAAACTTACAATTCTGAAAACTACATCGAAAGGACTGAGTTCACAAAATACAAGTACGCAAGATAAATAACTTACATAACTTCATCAAAATTATATTACTAATCGTAGTCGGTACTTATGTCAGACGTTAAGTTTAGTTCCTCAATTATTTGTTCTTTCTCCTGTCGTCTCTGATAAATTTGTAAGAACACGTCATTCTCGTCTTGGCTAGCTAACGCATTCTAGTCTTGGCCAGCTAACGCATTCTCGTCTTGGCCAGCTAACGCATTTGTTGAAGAACTTGACCCGTCATCAAATTTCATGCTAAGCTCGATGTTTGTTCCCCCATCACGTTTGTATGCCCGAAACATCTTCCGCATATCTTTCTTATCTGATAGTGTGAGCATATAACGCTCCTCGGGGTCGGGCTCATTGACTGGTACTTTGACACGCAAGGCCTCTATTTTTGCGCTCATCGACTCTTTAACTCGTTTTGAGATCAACTCAAATAATTCATTTCTTGGGATCGTTTCACTAAAAGATGTGTAGAAGTATGTTCCACGAAAAAATACAGTAGCTAAATATCGAGCCATACTCGCGTGCAGAAAGGCAGAAGTTTGATGGGATGTCTGAGGCAGAAAGGCAGAAATTTCGTGATGATACGAAAGTAAGAAGTTTGATGGGATGCATAAGGCAGAAAGACAACCTATTTTTTTTGGTGGTGGTAGGCATTGATCAGTGCATAAAAGTTATATATATTTTACCCATCATTTATCCTTATTTTTGTTGCACTCAAGCATGTTTAACTGCATTTTAGGTTAAGTTTTGCATCAACATCACATTTAGATAAAACTGCGCATATACTGCTAAATTTGGTTACTTTTGCAGGTATCTGCTGTGGCAGCATCCAGGGCAGCAGTCGTGGCAGCATCCAGGGCAGCAGAGGAACAGAAGAGCTGGAGTGAAGAAAACTGCCTCATACATCACTATCGTGACAGATGCCGTGACAGATGTCGTGGCAGATGCCGTGACAGTGATGCTGTGACAGTGATGCCGTGACAGATGCCGTGACAGAGGTGGCGACAGTGAAGAAGAAGAGATGGAAAATGCGAAGTGGAGTTCAACTGATAGAGGATTTCAAGCCTAATTTTTAGAGACCACTTGCATAATTTTTGGAGCCCAGAAGCACAAGAAAGGCCTTGCCCAAAGTTTGAGAAGAAAGTCAAAGCAAGAAGATAGGGCGAACTAAAGGACGTTTATTCAGAGATTTAATCTTTAATGAATTGTACTTTAATTCAAACTAGTATTCTTGGTCATTAAGAAAACTTGTAACCAAGGCCTATATATATGCTTGTAATTCGACCTAGAGAAAGATAATCACCTTCCATACCTCTCATCTAAAAACCCTAGCCGTTTCTCTTTCTTCACCATGTTCTAAACCTCCCCTAGGGCAAAGGGTTGATATTGTAAAGTAGTTGTAAGGGTTGTTCTGTTCTTAGGATTTTTTTGTTCAATGAAATAAAACTTCAAGTTTGCTTATTCTGGTTTTCAACATCTTGCAAGAGTATCGGGAGAGCATTGTGAGATTATTCATTTACTTAATATCGGGAGAGTTAAGTATACGAAAGGAATAAGTGCGGGTTCTCCAGTTTATGGTTGAACTATCTCGGACCTAGGGATAAGACGAGGTTAAGCGGCTAAGGAAGAATTCATAAACATCGGTGTTCATACTTCGATTCACGCTGGGAGGTATCATCCAAGACGTGTTCATCGACAGAACTTGGACCTAGGGATAGGACAAGTCAATCTAGGGATTCTTGCCGAACTTGAAGAAACTGAGTTGCTTATCGCTGCCGCGACAACAACAGACCGCCGCCACGACAGGTGCTGCCGTGACAAGAGCCAGACACAGAACAGAAGTCCTTGAACAGTGCAATACCTGCACTACTGAGCAATTCAATTCATGCCTATTTTATTATCCTAATTCTCCTCTTTTACTTGATTATTTTCGTGACAACTTAATCAATCTATTAAATCTCTTCTTTTTCCCTTGTACAGATAGCGAAGGAAATGGTTAGCCCAGTCCCTGTGGAGACGATATCCGATACTCTAATATCACTTTATTACTTGCGACGTGTACACTTGAACTCAATTGCGATAGACTATTTTACACGCAACATGCATGCAGGGATCATATTTGCGTTTTAGAAAACGCGGATTCATCTGAAATGTCAGAAATTATTTTGGAATTCGCGTTCTGTAGAACGTGAATATTTGTATTCGTACAGATTTCGCGTTCTGTAGAACACGAATTCCTGAGATTCCTGCACAATTTGCGTTATGTAGAACGTGAATTCAGAAGAATTCTATAGAATTCGCGTTATACACAACGCGAATTCTAAATTGTTGTTTTACCAGGCTTTGAGATGACAATTGTATCATGATGCTGAATTCCTGCAAATTTCTATCATAATTCTAAATTATTGGTATGCTACTTCAACACACACAATTCTATTTATAAATGAGGGGGCGCAGAATTTCTAGATGCACCATAACAAAACTTAGAATCACAAAGCTCATTGATTTTCAAAAATTGCACCGCGAATTGAGGCTATAGTATACTACGATGGTCAAATGGTCCCCAATTCATACACTGTGATCATATTTCAATCTGAAAATACTGTTAAGATCAACATTCTGAGGCGATCAACCACGTTCCAGTCGCTTAGGACCTCAATATCCAGGAAGGTTCCCAATCGCTCGGGGAGGGAGTTGCAGTCTTTGAAGTATCGATGTCCAACGTCGATAGATCCACTGTATTACACAATATTCGATGTTGAAGACGACAGTTCTGTAGAATTGATGATAGATACACATCGTCAGTACGCAATGGGATGAGCCATTGAGCTGTTTGCAACATTTTCTGAAGTTCACGTTGGCGGTCATAATGTGGTACCGAATTGGTTACGAGCAAATCTCAAGTTCAATCCAAATGCTATTAGTCCGACATTCAAGACACGACATGAAGCAGAAATAACCCGATTAATGCATAAATGACCCCACACTGTGTACACATGAAAACATTTCATAAAACATAATGAGAGGATGTGATTGTACAGATACATGTAATAAAAATCCTTTGAATCACTGTTTTTTTAGACAATGAAAAGGTAAAAGTAACAATATGAGACCCAGATTCGAATCAAACTCTATTAAATAGCTTGAATGTTTCCGTCGCTGCTCGAAGCATCGATCTGGATACATGAGAAAGGGTTGAGAGGTCCAGATTCGAATCAAACTCTCTATTAAATAGCTTTTTAAAGATGATTATATAAATCAATTCAATTAAATTTCTAAACTTTATCGTTTATATGTTTTTGGTAGCTTTTTTGTGCATTTATTAGAATTTAGTGTCGTTAAATAGGAATGAATTATAGAAAATTTTAATTAATAAAGTAACGTAATTATTTTTTATTTAAACATAACTTAAATTCAACCAATAGAATTATTCGGTCATAGGATTAAGGTCTCAGTATTGCTTTTAGTGTGTACTGAGCCAGGTTTAAGACAAACTTCTATAATCACAGTTATACTTTGGAGAATAAATCTATCGAATGGTAGCATGACCAAAATGTGTGCACCGCAGTCCTATGGCAAATAACATTACTCGGTATTTCTTTCACAGGTTCATGATGCCAAAACTTATGCAATAAAACTTCAAAAAAAAAACTTGATGAAAATGTTTTTATTCTGTAGGCCACCATAGATAATCAGCTGACAGCAGATTATCCGGGAACACCGGGATGGGATGATAATGCAGCCACGCTTGAAATGTCAATTGTAGCTAATAACTTGCATGGATATTATCAGCTTGCAAATGGATATGGACATAACAAGGCAAAACAGGTTCTTGAGGTAACATACAAACTATTTTTCTGTCTTTCTCTTCATGGGAGGGTGTCGAGGCAGGGACAGAGCGAGGATTTGGGAGTGGTGTGGGGGGAATGTAAAACATATGTTTGATTTTGATATAATTAACACTTTAAGGATCATTTTGTAAAACTTAAAATTGTTTTTATAAGTCCCTTAATAAGTTTTAAAAACACCAACACTTTAAAACTGATTTATAAAACTCAAACTCAAAACATTTTCTAAGTGTTCCAAGGCAAAACCATTGAAAATCGCCCAGGCGTATCGATACAGCACCAAGCGTATCGATACCATTTTACCAAACTTGGTTATTGTCGAAACCCGTATCGATACCCTAAACCCTCGTATCGATACGCCCTTGTGTTAAAATTCAAAGAGTTTGAATATCGTATCGATACGGCTAACCCTCGTATCGATACAGGCTTTATAATTTTTAAATATAAGTCGGTTTAAAAAATATGACCGTTGGTGTCAGTTGGTTGGTAACCAAACTTTAAAAGTTCGTTGACCCGTATCGATACGCCAAACCCTCGTACCGATACGGTTGTGGACAGTGAGCTAAGTTCAGAAAATAGTATCGATACGGCCCTTGCCGTTTCGATACCCCGTACCGATACACTTACGTGCGTATCGATACCCCTTATTAAATGCACACAACGGCTCTTTCTTTTCTGAGACAGGTACCGATACCCCTTCCCGCGTACCGATACCGGTAGCTGCAGAAGTGCATTAATGGTGGTAAGAGAGGGTTCCAACGGCTCCATTTATGTTCCTAACCACCCAAACGGCTAGAAATCAATGAGGAGGTATAAAAGACACATCCAAAAGCTACAGCAACAACTATTTGATCTTCAAGAAAACAATTATTCATCAAATCCAAGCAATTGTGCCAAATTTCATATTTGTCTAGAAATCCCAATTTGTAATATTCATTCATACTTTGTCAAATTGGGTTGAGTGCTTGTATTGGGGCTATCATTTGTATTGAGAGATACCTTATTAGCCTTCAAATTTTCTTGTTCACTTGTGTGAGGATTGGGTTGATTTTTGGGTAGAAAAATCAACCGAAATTGTAAAGGGTTGCCTCTTTGTCCTAGAAAAGGGGAAGAGCAATTTAGTGGAATTGTTGCAAATCCTTAGTGAAGCTAAGGTAGTGGATGTAGAGTTCATTTGGAACTTGAACCACTCTAAATCTCTTGTCCATCAATTTTTAATTTACAAATTTCCACCACAAACCTTTAAATTTCCAATTCACCCCCTTCTTGGTCAATTTCGATCTTGCGATCCACTCAACAATTGGTATCAGAGCTTAACTCTTTGAGGATTAACAACCACAAGAGGAGATCCTTGGAAGAGTGTGATCATCAACATATCAAGAGATGGCTTCAACCTTCGGTTCCGGCATGTACGAGTCACAATCGACCACAAAGCCTCCTTTCTTCAATGGTGACAACTATTCTTTTTGGAAGAATAAAATGCGTCTATTCATCAAGTCTAGTGATTATCTTGTGTGGGATGTCATTGAGTATGGGCCATACATTCCATTGAAGCAAGACGGTGAAGGCAAGATGGTGTTGAAGAAGAAAGCCGAAATGAGTGAAGAGGAGAGGAAAAAGATTCAAGTCAATGATAAAGCTCTCCACATGCTATTTTGTGCTTTCGGTCCGGACATCTACTCAAAGGTCTCATCAATTGAAAGTGCCAAGGAAGTGTGGGACACTCTTGAGACCACCTATGAAGGCACCAATGATGCTAAAGAAACTAAGATTGGAATTCTCAATCTTAGTTATGAAAATTTCAAGATGGACCCCGATGAGACGGTGTCAAAGATGTTTGATCGATTCTCCACAATTGTCAATGGTCTAAAGGGCTTTGGAGAGATCATACCGGAAGACAAGCTTGTCCGGAAGCTACTCTATTCACTTCCCGAGTCTTGGGATGGAAAGAGAACCGCCATCATCGAAGCAAATAATTTGAAGACTTTGAAGCTTGATGAGCTTGTGGGTTCTCTCCTTACTCATGAGATCATGAAGCAAGGAAGGGAAGATGAGAAAAAGAAAGAAGAGAAAAGAGTAGAGAAGCTTGAAGTTGAGAAGAAGAAGAAGATGGGAATAGCTCTCAAGGCTAAAGCTTCACAACATGATGAGAGCTCATCTTGTGAGGAAGATGAACTTGAAGAATTGGCTATGATAGCCAAACGATTCTCACGCTTTATGAGGTCCAACCGGGGAAGAAAAATCCAAAGGAAGATGGACTTCAAAAGCAAGAACAAGGAAGATGGAAAGGATCCAATCATTTGCTTTGAGTGCAAACAACCCGGCCACATACATTCGGAGTGCCCTCAACTCAAGAAGAAGGGCTTTGAGAAGAGGAAAAAGCTCAAAGCCAAACTTGCTACTTAGAGTGATGAGGAGTCATCGGAGGATGACGAACAAGAAGTGGCTAACCTTTGTCTCATGGCACTTGAGGAAGATTCCTCCATGGTAACCTCTAATTCATCTACTTTAGATTTTTCATATGAAGAATTAAATGATGCATATGATGAGTTACAATAGATATATGATGAATTAGTTGAGAAGTATAAGGAGTCGGTCATTAGGAATAAAAAGATTATTCAAGAACTAAATGAGAAAAATGACTCACTTACTCAAGCTAATTTTAAATTTGAGAAAAAGATTTTAGGGTTAAAAGATGAACTTAAATTTTTTTAAGATGAAAATGTTGATCTTAATAATCTTTTGTCTCAATGTAATTGTGAACACCAAAAGGTGTTGGGTGAGCTAAATGAGCTCAAGAAGTCTTTAAAAAATGTTGGTAGTGCTAAGCATGAAGTAGGAGAATCATCTAGAACACACCAACCTAAGAAAAAGACTAACTACTACAAACAAGGTAGCTATCCTAGACATAGTAGAACTAAAAGAATTAGAAGTGTATGGGTTCCTAAGGAACTTGTTAAATCTAATAATATTATTGCTATGTCATCTTGGATTCCTAAGGGAACCAAGGTTTTGGGAGCTAACACTCATGGACCCAAAATGATTTGGGTACCAAAAACCAAGGTTTAATATCTTTGTTTGTAGGGGGAGCATTGCTACAAGGCCAAGGCACAAAGTCAAAACTCATGGTACCTTGATAGTGGATGCTCGAGACACATGACCGGAGACAAGAGTCGATTCATGGATCTAAAGCCAAAAAGTGGAGGAGTAGTAACATTTGGTGACAACTCCAAAGGCCACATTAAAGGTATTGGCTCCATAGGTAATCACTCTACTATTCTCATTGAAAATGTCTTATATGTCGATGGTCTTAAACACAATTTATTGAGCATAAGTCAATTGTGTGATAAAGGATTTAATGTTTTATTTGATAAAAATGGATGCAAAATTGTAGACATTAAATCTAATAATATTATGCTCATAGGTCATCGCATAGGAAACATATACACGGTGCATTTAGATGACATACATACATCTCATGCATGTTTAGTTGCTCAAAATGAAAATGATGCATGGTTGTGGCATAGGAAGCTAGGACATGCTAACATAAGTGTTTTAGAAAAACTAGTCTCTCTAAATCTAGTTAGAGGTTTACCCAAAATAAAATTTTCAAATGATAAAATTTGTGATGCATGCTCAAAGGGTAAACAACATAGGTATTCCTTTAAATCCATTAATGATGTTTCTACTAGTAGATGCTTACAATTAATTCACATGGATTTATTTGGGCCAATTAGGACTATGAGGTTGGGTGGTAAGTCTTATGCTTTTGTGCTTGTTGATGATTTTTCTATATTTACTTGGGTTCTCTTTTTAAGTACTAAAGATGAGGCTTTGGAAAAATTCATCACATTTTCAAAACTAACCCAAAATGATCTTGAACTTAGAATTTCACATATTAGAAGTGATCATGGAATCGAGTTTCAAAATTTAGGGTTTGAAGATTTTTTAAATGAAAATGGTATTAGCCATAGTTTTTCGGCTCCTCGAACTCCTCAACAAAATGGGGTAGTTGAGAGGAAAAATAGAACTTTACAAGAAATGGCTAGAACTATGCTTTGTGAAAACAATTTACCTAAATATTTTTGGGCGGAAGCCACAAACACCGCTTGTTATATTGTAAATCGAGTAATGATTAGGCTAATTTTAAAGAAAACACCTTATGAGATTTTAAAATCTAAAAAGCCTAACATTAGCTATTTCCACCATTTTGGGTGCAAGTGTTTTGTTTTAAATAATGGAAAAGACAACTTAGGTAAATTTGATGCAAAAAGTGATGAAGCCATTTTTATAGGTTACTCTTTAACCTCTAAATCCTATCGAGTATTTAACAAAAGAACTTTAGTAGTAGAAGAATCTATTCATGTTGTATTCGATGATAACCTCCTTCCTAGGAAGGATTCTTGTGATGATGATGATGTAGGGATCATAAATGCCTTTGATGGAGGTCAAACTTCAAAGGAGGATGAGATTCCAACAAAGGAAGAGGACTCACAAGATCCACCTCTTGAAGCCTTGAAGGACTTGGCCATTGAGGAAAAGGAAGTGAGCTACCCAAGGGAGTTGAACTATGTCAAAGATGGTGAAATCTTGGGTGATCCATCCAAGGGGGTAACCACTCGTTCTTCTCTTAGATTAATGAACCATGTTGCATTTATCTCATGCATAGAGCCTAAAAACATAAAAGAAGCATTGAAAGATGACTTTTGGATTATGGCTATGCAAGAAGAGTTAAATCAGTTTGAGAGAAGTAGTGTATGGATATTAGTTGATAGGCCTAGTAATCAATCTACAATAGGAACTAAATGGGTCTTTAGGAACAAACTAGATGAGAGTGGTAACATTGTGAGAAATAAAGCTAGACTTGTAGCACAAGGTTACACTCAAGAAGAGGGAATAGATTTTGATGAAACCTATGCACCCGTAGCTAGAATGGAAGCCATTAGGATGTTGCTTGCATATGCATGTTATCATAATTTCAAGCTTTTTCAAATGGATGTTAAAAGCGCATTTTTAAATGGTTTTATAAATGAAGAAGTGTATGTGGAACAACCACCGGGTTTTGAAGATTCAAAATTTCCAAATCATGTTTTCAAACTTACCAAAGCTTTTTATGGTTTAAAACAAGCTCCTAGAGCTTGGTATGAAAGGCTTTCAAATTTTTTGATTGAAAAAGGATTTGAAAAAGGTAAGGTGGACACTACACTCTTTATAAAAATGTATAAAAATGACATCTTAGTAGTTCAAATTTATGTTGATGATATTATTTTTGGTTCTACTAATGAATGTCATTGTCAAGAGTTTTCTAAGTTAATGCAAGGTGAATTTGAGATGAGCATGATGGGGGAGCTCTCATTCTTTTTGGGACTCCAAATCAAGCAAAAGAATGATGGCACCTTCATCAACCAAGCAAAATACATAAAGGACATGCTCAAGAAGTTTGGCTTGGAGAATGCAAAGCCTCAAGCCACTCCTATGAGCTCATCTACAAAGCTTGACAAAGATGAAGGAGGTAAGTGTGTTGACTCTAAGCTTTATCGTTCTATGATTGGATCTTTGCTTTACCTTACCGCAAGTAGACCGTATATCTTGTTTAGTGTTTGCTTGTGTGCTAGGTTTCAAGCTAGTCCTAGAGAGTCTCACCTTATAGCCGTTAAGAGAATCTTTAGATACCTTAGAGACACTCCTTGTTTAGGCCTTTGGTATCCTAGAGACTCTACCTTCAACCTTCATGCTTACTCGGATGCGGATTATGGGGGTTGCAAAATTGATAGGAAAAGTACTTCGGGAACTTGCCAATTCTTAGGTAGTATGCTCATATCTTGGTTCTCTAAGAAACAAAATAGTGTAGCCTTATCTACCACCGAAGCCGAGTACATATCCTTAGGGAGTTGTTGTGCTCAAGTCCTTTGGATGAAGCAACAACTCTTAGATTATGGAATTAAAGTTGAAACCATACCCCTAAAATGTGACAACACTAGTGTTATTTGTTTAACAAAAAATCCCATCCAACACTCTAGAACCAAACATATAGAAATAAGGCATCATTTCATTAGAGATCATGTCCTTAAGGAAGATGTGGTTATAGAGTACGTAGACACCTTGAGTCAATTAGCGGACATATTTACAAAACCCTTAGACAAAGAGCGTTTTTGGTCCCTTAGGAGAGAGTTAGGTCTAGCTAGCCTATCTTGACCTTTTGTGACCTCATTTGTGCTTAAATATGCTTGATCTTGTGAAATGCCATGTTTGTATGCTTGGACTCCCAATTTCTTCCATGCCTATAGTTAGGGGGAGTATGATTCTGTTAAAATATGCTTAGAACTGCTCATACATCATTTGCATACTCATAGGAGAGTTTAGGTTCGAGCCTTTGGTTGTTCTTTGAACCAAATATGCATTTCTGGGCATACCGTATCGATACTATTATACGCGTATCGATACCTGTTCTTCATTTCGTTTCCCAGAATTCTCCTCGCTTCACGCGTATCGATACGATTCATACCGTATCGATACGGGTCGTTTCGATACGGACCCCTCCGTTGCGATACGACTTTTCCAACGGGCATTTTTGCAAAAAGACATCTTTATCCCCGTATCGATACTCGACTTCGCTGATGGCTTTAATTAGGCTTTTAATGTATTCAACTTTTACCTAAATTCAAACTTTTGAAAACCTAATTAAACCTAGCCGTTTTTGCCTATAAAAAGGCCCTTCCTCCTTCATATTTTTCACATCTCAACTCAAACCTAAAAGAGTTTTTGAATCAAGCAAGGCTTTGTGCTCTCTTTCTCATCCTTGTGCTAGTTTTCTTCAAATCTTCAAGTTTCTATCAAGGTAATCTCCTTCTTTCTCTTTTTCAATTTTTTTTGTTTGTTTTGTTTTAATTTTTAACAAACTTTGTTTTTCTTCAAACTTTTTCTTGAATTTTTTTTAAAAAATCTCAAAATTTTTAAATTCCTTTTACCTTGATTTTCACTCAAATTGAAGAAATCTCCCTTGCTTATTTTCTCTTTTAGATCATGGCACCAAAAGAATCTTCGAGGAAGCGACCAAGGGCTAATCAAGCCGGTGAATCTTCCATCCTTGGAGCGATTGCTCGTCCTAAATACTCAACCATCTATGAGCAATCCTTTGAAGGCAATTCGGGTCTAAATCACTTTCGTCAATATGAGAATCACAAGATCCATGTCGAAAGGGTAATATCCATCCCTTTTCTCAATTCGGAGCGTTTCAAGTTTGAATACCTCCCCTTGCTTCATCGTTGGAATTTCATGAATTTTATCTCTATTCCCGGTTTTTTCTATCGCCTCTTGGTTTTAATTTTCTATGCTAATGCAAGATGTATCAGTCGTAATGGGGAAGTTGTTGCAATTAGCTCTTACCCTATGGGAAAGAAAATAATCCTTGATGTCAAGTCTATTTGTGAGGTTTTTATGTTGGATGATGAAGGCCTTGATGATGAGCATGGTATGGGGCATGTTCTTAGTGGATCCGTCACCGCCCTTAATGCTCACGACCGAATTCTACATTTGATGGTGTTGTGGTGGTTTCGTCCTTCCGGAGGAAAATATTCCACCATCCGTCAAGTGGATGATTTTTGGATTCGGTGCTTCCGTGAAGCCAAGCGACCAAATCTAGCTCGACTCATGTTCGCGGAGATCGTCTACCTCGTTCAAAATCGTAACACTTCTCATGTCACCTCCTTCACATACGGTACGGCTTTGAGTTATTTCTTTGTTAAAAAGGAAATTGATTACTCCTATGACATTCCAACTCCTCTCACCGATCCCATTGATGAGCGATCTCTTGCTCGGGCAAAATTCACTTATGTTAATGGTGAATGGATACGTGTTGCCGAGTTACCACCGGAAGTCGCCGCAATGCATGAAGAGGCTCAAGCTCCTCAAGCTCCTCAAGTCCAACAACCCAATATGGATGCTCTCATGACCTATCTCAATGAGCAATTCACCGGGTTGCGCACGGACATGAATACTCGTCTCACTTCCATGGAAACTTCTTTTGACACTAGGATGACGGGTATGGAGAATCGCCTTCAATCTCTTGAAAGTGGGCACAATTCCTTGAATATTTCCATTGCCGCTTTCCATGATGAATTGCGTAATAGCATGCGCTCTAATGAGCCTTTGGGACTTGATGACGAAGAGGATGAAGACGAAGAAGACGATTCTTAGATGTTTTCTCTTGTTTGTCATGCATATCATTTAGGTTTTTATATTTTTTATGCACCTATGCTTTATGTTTTTAGGATTAAGGTTGTTCTAGGATTAAAACCTATGCTTTGATTTCTATTTTGCCTTTGTTTGGATTTTAAGTATGTTGCTTTAATGAATAATATCTATGTTGCTTATTATACTTTTGATTTCTTTATGCACTAAATTGTCTCAAAGATTTTTTTGATCTAACAAAAAGGGGAGAAGAAACTAGCTCACACTTTAAAATATTTTGATTTTAACTCAAAGGTTACCAAGCTTATATTAAGGGGGAGTTAACTTTGTAAAGTTTTTTCAAAAATGTCAAAATTTTAAGTTTTAGTTTTGTTATATCAAAAAGGGGAGATTGTAAAACCTATATTTGATTTTGATATAATTAACACTTTAAGGATCATTTTGTAAAACTTAAAATTGTTTTTATAAGTCCCTTAATAAGTTTTAAAAACACCAACACTTTAAAACTAATTTATAAAACTCAAACTCAAAACATTTTCTAAGTGTTCCAAGGCAAAACCATTGAAAATCGCCCAGGCGTATCAATACAGCACCAAGCGTATCGATACCATTTTACCAAACTTGGTTACTGTCGGAACCCGTATCGATACCCTAAACCCTCGTATCGATACGCCCCTGTGTTAAAATTCAAAGAGTTTGAATATCGTACTGATACGGCTAACCCTCGTATCGATACGGGCTTTATAATTTTTAAATATAAGTCGGTTTAAAAAATATGACCGTTGGTGTCAGTTGGTTGGTAACCAAACTTTAAAAGTTCGTTGACCCGTATCGATACGCCAAACTCTCGTACCGATACGGTTGTGGACAGTGAGCTAAGTTCAAAAATAGTATCGATACGGCCCTTGCCGTTTCGATACCCCGTACAGATACGCTTACGTGCGTATAGATACCCCTTATTAAATGCACACAACGGCTCTTTCTTTTCTGAGACAGGTACCGATACCCCTTCCCGCGTACCGATACCGGTAGCTGCAAAAGTGCATTAATGGTGGTAAGAGAGGGTTCCAACGGCTCCATTTATGTTCCCAACCACCCAAACGGCTAGAAATCAATGAGGAGGTATAAAAGACACATCCAAAAGCTACAACAACAACTATTTGATCTTCAAGAAAACAATTATTCATCAAATCCAAGCAATTGTGCCAAATTTCATATTTGTCTAGAAATCCCAATTTGTAATCTTCATTCATACTTTGTCAAATTGGGTTGAGTGCTTGTATTGGGGCTATCATTTGTATTGAGAAATACCTTATTAGCCTTCAAATTTTCTTGTTCACTTGTGTGAGGATTGGGTTGATTTTTGGGTAGAAAAATCAACCGAAATTGTAAAGGGTTGTCTTTTTGTCCTAGAAAAGGGGAAGAGCAATTTAGTGGAATTGTTGCAAATCCTTAGTGAAGCTAAGGTAGTGGATGTAGAGTTCATTTGGAACTTGAACCACTCTAAATCTCTTGTCCATAAATTTTTAATTTGCAAATTTCCACCACAAACCTTTAAATTTCCAATTCACCCCCCTCTTGGTCAATTTCGATCTTGCGATCCACTCAACGGGGAACATAAATGTTGAAAGGTGGGGGTGCAAATTCATAATTAATCTAATTTTTTAAATATATATATAAAAAAACAAAGGTAAAAAAAATCTGGGCGTGGGGGGGTGCAAGAGCCCCTCCCAATAGTAACGTGGCTTCGTCCCTGGGCGGAGGGATGATTGAAACTTATCACCGGCCACTCTGAATCATGTCCGGTAGGTTATCATGTATCACTTTGCAAAGGTTGAATAAAATGTTGAACATATTCTGATAAAGTTTCAGTAACATAGTTTGGTTCCTGCAATCTCTGAAGAAACAAGATGAAAAATGTTTTCTGCTGATAAGTGATAATGTATGCTGCGAACATATCAGCAGTTTTTTATTATCTTGCCTCTTCTCTTTTACATGCATTAGTGTTCTCATACACAGTTTATTTATATTTTATTACGATATCCCCTAGATGTTGGACTAAAGGCATATCTCCAATGAGAGCATTTTAATAGTTAACAAGTAGTTAATCAAGGCAAAATTGTCAGATAATTATGGAATGACAGATTTTCTTTAAAGTTAAATTATGGACTTTCAGATGAATTGCTGTAACTTTGAAAGGCAAAAAAAAACATAACTTTGCACTAGGTTCCATGTTCAATCTTCCATTTTCCTAACTTGTGTTTCTGGGTGAAACTGCAGAAGCATAGAAATTCGTTTCTGAACGTAGGGGATTTTGAATTTCTATACAGACATGGAATAAATACTGTAAGGATCCCTGTTGGCTGGTGGATTGCTTACGATCCAGATCCTCCTGCCCCATTCATTGGTGGAACGTTAGAAGCCCTTGATTATGCATTCTCGTGGGCAGAGTAAGTCTTTGTTAGTGTGCTATGATTTTATCTCTTCAGTTAATTTGATAAGCATGTAATATTTGATGCAGAGCCTACAGCATAAAGTGCATTATTGACCTTCATGCAGCACCTGGCTCCCAAAATGGAATGGAACATAGTGCTAGCCAAGATGGCACAACAGGCTGGCATACATCTTCCGATTACATTTCACGGACATTGCATGTTATAGATTTTCTAGCTTCCAGGTAACTGCCAAAAGTTATTGGATTTGCCTCTGAAAGTGATATTTTACCAGAGTGGTGAGGGTTGAAAAGAAAAGTTCTAGTGGTTCATTTAAGACGCCAATTTGCAAAGGTCATGCAAAAACTGCTGAACAAATTTGATCATCAATGGTACTGGTTTATTTATGCCTCTAATGGAATTGTATGTCGTGATTCACACTATGATATTTGATTAGCATACTTACCCCCCATGGGATCTGGAAAAGAAAGCAAAAGGAAAGTATAGATGTTGTTCGATATTATAGATATTTTATCCTTGGACTCTTCAGATTTTTGGCCTTGTAAAGTTTAATTCCATTGGACCATCTTGTCTATTGCACAGGTACGCGAAACATCCCTCCTTGTTGGGAATCGAACTATTGAACGAGCCCTCTGCCGCAGAAGTTCCATTGGATACATTAGTTTCCTATTACAAGCAAGGCTATGAAGCGGTACGCAAACACTCTCCATCGGCTTATGTGATAATCTGCCAAAGAATTGGCAATGCAGATCCCCTGGAACTTTATCAAGCTGATATAGGCTCCCACAACCTAGTGGTGGATTTGCATTACTACAATCTCTTCGACACATTCTTTGTTAACTTGAGTGCCATAGATAACATCCAATTCATATATAAGAGCCGGGAGGCTCAGCTACAAGCTTTGAACGGCACAAATGGTCCCCTCATTTTTATCGGTAACTAAACTCTGTTTCCTATCCCAACATTCTTGCTGCCAGTCAAAGGCCGACATTTTTTAGTGTTTGGTTTTGAATTCAGGTGAGTGGGTGAACGAGTGGAATGTTACAGGTGGATCTGAATCAGATTATGAAGAGTTTGGAAGGGCTCAATTAGAGGTGTATAATGCAGCTTCCTTTGGTTGGGCTTATTGGACACTAAAAAATGATAGAAAGCACTGGGATTTGGAATGGAACATTAGGAACAAGTATCTCCAATTAAGTAAGCCCACCTCCACTCTGTTTTCAGACAACAGGAACAATTGTCATTTCTTGTATTCATTCATGCAGGTCATTCACAGAAACACAACATTTGCAACACCCTGTTATACTTATGGGCATCCATTTGGTTCCATCTGTGCCAAATATTGCTTCCTTGAGACCCGGGTATGAAGACCAAGACCAAGTGCAGCTTTTTATTTTCCTTTACATTCATGTCTTCTGTAAAAGAAAATTTTCGTAATAAATTTAATTGTTCTTTGCTTTTACTTTCTTTAAACAAGAAAACCCAGTTCTCCAATCGAACAAATCGAGCATAGGAAACAAAACAATTCATTACCATTACAGAGATGCATTTTTCATAGACTTTTTAACAGACAAATAACCCTAAAACAGAATAGTATGATTAGGCCTTTACAAGTCTAAGCCCTTTCGCCCCTGATCCTACGAGCTAACTGAATATCCTTGGGCATAATGGTAACCCTCTTAGCGTGAATAGCGCACAAGTTGGTATCTTCAAAAAGCCCAACCAAGTAAGCTTCAGCCGCCTCCTGGAGAGCCGCCACGGCGCTGCTTTGGAACCTCAGATCAGTCTTGAAATCCTGAGCAATTTCTCTTACCAACCTTTGGAACGGAAGCTTCCTGATCAGGAGTTCAGTGCTCTTTTGGTATTTACGAATCTCACGCAATGCCACGGTTCCTGGCCTGAACCTGTGTGGCTTCTTCACTCCACCGGTCGCCGGAGCTGATTTCCGAGCGGCTTTCGTGGCAAGTTGCTTTCTTGGTGCCTTGCCTCCAGTGGATTTCCTGGCGGTTTGCTTCGTACGGGCCATTTGATTTGCGAAAAATGGAAATGAAATCAAATATCTTCTTGTTTGTTTCTCTAGAAAATGAGAGGGAATTTTGGATGCCTGGTTATGCAAAGGTTTGAGGTGGTTTTATAGAGGAGGTGAGAAACGTGGGAGATTTGAAACTTTCGGAAATTTGAAGCGGAGGGACAGACAAGGTCCTCTTTTCCTTTTCCTTTTTCTTTTTGATCGTACGGTGGAGAGAGGGTTTCACGAGGATTGTGATCCGCGTGAAGTAGAAAACACCAATAGAATTTGTTCTGCGAGGCGCCAAAATTTCTTATTTTCACAACTCCCTTCTTTTAGGGCTTATATGCTAATATAGTATTTCGTGTTGGGGGATACAGAGGCTAAATTAAATGAATATATCTTTTAAAAAATTATTTAGAAAAACATTCCCCATTAATGATTACGTAGAAAAATATTTTATTTTCAGTCCACATAAAACAAACTCATGTTTAGTCAAAAGTGAGTTTCAAACTCAAGTTTAGCTAAAAGTAAATTTTGTGTAAAAAAACTTGGTAAATTAATTTTTTTTTATTTCTTACCTACCCACTCAACACATAACTCGTGTTTAACTAAGCGTAAGTTTGAAACTCGCTTTTGGTTAAACGCGATTTTACATTACGTGAACTGAAAGAGAATTATTTTTTACACAATCATTAATGGGATATTTTTCTAAATGTTTTTCTAAAAAAGAATATTGACTTAATTTTGCCGTATATAGACATAGAAATGCCGTGAATTTAATGTTTTTTTATCATTTCTTTATATAAAAATATTATACAATAAATCATATTTATTTAGTTTTTATGTAATTTATTCTAAGATTGTTACATGATTTTTTTCTATATTGCGCGTGAGAAATGAATATAAATTATTGTTTCCTACAATAATTTTTAAAATATATAAATGGTGTTTATTAATTTTAGGAAAATACTTTGATGCACAAGCTTGTGTAAACTTTAGTTTACACAAGCCCTTTAATTTTAGGGTTTAGGGTTTAGGGTTTTAGGTTAGGGTTTAGGGGTTTAGTATGTAGGGTATATAATTTAAGGTTTATGGGTAGAATTTAGAATTTAGAGTTTAGGATTTAGAGCTTAGGTTTTAGGTTGCTAGGGTTTGTGATTTAGATTTTAAATTTTATAAAAGGAATGTGTAAAAAAAAATTTACACAGCTTGTGCATCAAAATAAAACCCTTAATTTTATTTATTATTGTATCGTTGATCTATAACGTTTAGTTTTTTTTTTCAAAATTAATTCTTTGAACTTAAAATTATTACTAGATAAAGAAATATAAAATTTTAGTGCAACATTTCCTTCACCTAAATTTTTCTTCTCTACCTTTATGTAGAAGTAGAATAAAAAAATTACTAAATCAAAATAAGCGTTATAATACGAAGGATTAATTAGCTAATGACAAACAAATCTATCTCGAAAATCTGTAATTACTCAACAACTATTAAATTCATTATATCATATGTGGACTAAGGAGTCGGAACCAACTCAAAAATTAAGTTATCGCAAACTCATGACAGCAAGTCATTCTCGAATTGTACAAAAATTCCCTTAAGAGATAGGCCAAATGATGAATCCTTTACCTGACATGAAATAAAATTAAAATTGTATTTTTTTAATGTAATCTCATTACGTCAGAAAAACGATGCCGGTTTTTGCTGGGAGCCTCCGGTCAAATGGTGTCTTGAAGTTCAATATCGATGGGTTAGCTCGAGATAAACCGAGACCGGCAGGTTTCGGCAAGGGAAGATTCTGGCGATTTTTTTTTGGTTCTCTCAGTTGTCTCGAATCGAACGAGGCGGAGTTGTGCACAATCAAATTGTCGCAACTACTTTTAAAATCGCGTGTAAAAAATAGTCTGGCGATTTAGGATTTTGAAATCAAGGTTTTTCCATTTTTAATTTGATCATGAAAGTTAGGGTTTTTTATATTAAATTGATTTTTCTTTATTTATTCTTTAAAATAATTTTTGGAGTCGTCGTCGATCACTTTGATAAATCGGACACCATAAAAAATGGACCAAAGATTCTTTTAGCAAAATTTGGGTTCGAGAGTCGGTTACGCGTAGGGAAGGGTTAGCACCCCTACAACGCCCATTATCAACACCTTATTAATTCCACATGGCATTTTGGCATTTCGAACATTAATCCGAATTTAATTAAATCTTTAATTGTTAAATGGATTTTATTTCGAATGGGGATATTCTTTTGAAAGAAAATACATTTTGGACGAATATAAGTTTTGAAACGTCCAAATACATTAGGACACTTCAATTTATATTCAAAATGTATCTCAACACAAAAGGTTTAATGCATGTTCAATTATTGTCTTGTCATTTTTAAGTCAAAACCTAATTAGGGTTCCATTGATTTAATTAATTAAAATCTATGAATATTGTCAAGTTTAGGACTTATGTGATAACACCTAAAAAAATTGGGCATTACCCATACTTGCCCTAAATTAACAATATTCTTATCATTAATGTCTCTAATTATTTAATCCTAATCTCAATTTTATTTAAACTAACTACAAGTGATTTCCATTTTCTATGTTCAAATGAAATATTGAATTTCTTACTTAAATACTACTTGATTAGCATCACATTAACTTAGGATATTTAAGCTTTTATTCAATATCTATTTATTTACTATAATGTTCTTTCCTATCAAATTAATTAAGTTTAATTAGGGAATCTAATCCTTAAAAGGTTATAACTCTATTATACTAAGTGTAATAAATTCTCCTAGACAAGTATAATACATACATATTTAAAAGGTTTGCGTACAAGATGAATTAAACAAATAAATAAATTTAAAGCAACTAAAATAGGGATCAAATTGAACTAATATTGAAAATCGGGTGCCTAATTACAAGCCTTTAGTGACTAAATTTAAAGAAGAGGAAAACTGAAAGCTCAAAACATAGAAAACCCGAAGTAGGGTGCGGATCCTAGGTCCGACCCGTTTGAAAACGTGCGGATCCTAGGGCCCGCCCGCACCCAAATCGGTGCGTTTAAGTACCCATATAAAGCCCCCTTTTCTAATTTCGATTTCTTTTTCCCCATTTAAAAAGATTGCTTTTCTCTCTACCCATGACTCACTCTCTAAATCCTCTCGACTCAAACACGAAATTTCCCAGATTTCATGATCCAAACGGATCAAACTCACCCTTTTTCTCAACATTCAAACACCATTCTTCATATTTCCGCGTTCGATCCAAAAACCACCCCCACCGACCAAACAAATGTGTTATCCAGCCACCACTCTTAACCTTCGATCACCGTCCACCTTCGGGCGGCCAATATGGCCACCGCGGGTGATTTTCGACCGTCGTGTCAGCCGCCGGCCGAAACCCTAAATACCCAAAAATATATATTTTTCGATTTCAAGCCCTAAACCTAAATATAATTCCCGTTTCGACAGAAACACCCAACTTCCCCGGCCTAAACTACTATAACCAAGCCCATACCCTCTTCGACTCCACCAAATCTCTAAAAAACTTCGGTCGCCGTGAAATGCTCTGATTCCCCTTTCAGCTCTATTTTTTTATTTTTCTTTTTCATATCTATATTTTGCTTCAATTTACCTTATTTTTCATTTAAATCTAACATTTTTTTTGTATTTTTGCAGGAATTAGAAATGACTATGTAATAATTACCTTCTCTGGTGGCTGAAACAACGATTCTAGCAGCTTTCACGACGACCAGTGCTTCCTTCGACACCTGTTCGAATTCCCAGCGATGCTCGGGTGTCTCCTAAGCTTTCTGGTGGCGTTTGGCTTCCCAATGGCGATTTGGTTATCGAGGTAACCTCTCTCCTCTCACTTATTACTTTATTATTATTATTGGTATCTAATTAATGTGGCCATTAAAAAATGTTCTAACATTTCTCTCTCTTCCCTTTTTATAGGTAGATGTAGGCGCTGATGTCAGCGAAATTGAATCCGCCTGAAACCACTTTGAACCAATGGGAAAATGCCACATGGGCAAGTGTAGGCGGGAAAAGGAAACAAATATTGAACTTGTGTTTATTTTGTCAAAAATGGGTGGGAATGAGCTGTTAGAAAGGGGTCTTGGATTGTAAAGTGGTTTTGGGCTTTGCACTGTAAACGGGCCTTGATATGTAAATGGACACTTGAACTATTTTTATATAATATGGGGATTTATTTATTTATGGCCTTATTTATATTGAACTTTTAATATATGACTATTCTTGGACAAAATACGAATATTATAGCTGCCCCTCTTTGCTCATTACTGTGGAACATGAATAGGGCAAAGACTGAAAAGACACGAATTTTGTCCGAACTTGCTGACTGTTGCTCTGAGCTGTAAGGTCTTATTCTCATGGACTTTCTTTTCTCCTTCCCCTCTAGAAGATTGAACAAGTTCTTCTCATTTGGAACCTCTCAATACTTCTGTCAAGGGTAACCGTAGGGTCCGAACTAGCTCTTCTCATTAAGAACTGTATCTTCGTTGGGCGAACTCTTCTCATTAGGAGTCATTTCTTTTGTGGGCTAACTCTTCACATTAGGTGTTTTAGGGTGAACTCTTCTCATTGGGAGTTCTTCGGTCTTCTTGAAATATTAATCCATCTCTCTCTGCAAAGGTGTTGAACAAACAAGTGCTTCATTCTAACTCTTCATTCTTCTGACATGTTGGACAAGGTCTGAAAAAGGCTAAACTATCCATTCTCCTGAAACGCGGCAAAGCCTGGAATCATTACACTCTTCATTCCTTTGAAATGCTTATCCACCTCTCTGTAAAGGTGTTGAACAAACGAGCTCTTCTTATTTGCAATTCTAGACTCTTTGTTGGGCCAACTCTTATTGTTAGGAGCTCACCATTTCTGCAAAAAGAAATATCATCAGTTAATAAGGATTCTTCTTGGTGTAATATGAGATGTCTTCAATTTTCCGCTTGAAGCATTGAAATCTTTAAAGTCACTACTTTTCTGCTTATGTTGACTTGATCTTTCAATCTGAAACTTGCATCAGATCTCTTGTTGCTTTCTCTATTGGCCTATCGTTTTCTACACTCGAAAATTGCATGACCTGCAAAAGTCAAATCTATCATTAATCTTTCAGCATAACTATAATGCAAATGTACAACGTGGGTATACCATTAAGAAACTTCAAGTGTTTCAATGAGAAACATTGAATCTTTTGACCAATTAAATCGCGAATCCTCTTTATTTGAGCTCAGAGTTGATCATCTCGTTTTCTATTTCCTTTTTCTTAACCGGTTGCCCAAAAGGTTAATATCTTTGTCAATATTGTGCCACATCTGTCTTACCGTGACGCCATCCATAAGGTTCTCATCATTTTCGGAGGTGCCAATCTGAAGGACTTGAAATCACACCTGAAGAACTTACTGATGACCCAAAGAATTTAGAATTGTAATACATTTCCTTTCCCATGCAAACAATCGAATATCTTTGCAGAGACCCGCCTCTTTAAACATGTAGTGTAATGCCCTAAAACGTACCCTAAAAGTATTTAAGCTTGCCACCTAAGTTAAATTAATTTAATTAAGCTTAATCCTAAACCAATTAGGATATCTAATGATCTAATTTAAAGAAACGAAAGAATGGTGACCAAATTGAGAGGATTAAAATGAATCATTAATGACAATGCAAAATTGCATGCTAAATAAAATATAAAGAGGGAGCTTAACACATGCCATATTGCATGACAATAAGGTGTTGTGAAAGAGAGCTACACTTGGCAATTCCATGAGACAAGGATGACAACACCTTGTCATCTTTTTCTTCACTCTCCTCCACTCACCGAAATTGAAGAGAAAATAGAGAGAGAGGGAGCTGAAAATATCAGCCATGGAAATAGCTAGGAAAAAGCTTGCATGTTAGACAGTTTCAAGTAGGAAATCAAGTTAACTTAATTTGGTAAGCTTCTTTCTTTGGTTACTTCATGTTATTGAGTTTAATTCATGATTGTAACATGTTGTTATGTCGAAATGCTTGTTTATGGATGCTGAAAATTAGAATAATCTAATCTATAGCATGTTAGAATGTTAGATTATGAAGTTATGACTTGGCCGAATCATGTTAGTGTATGAGTTAGTGATCGATTGATAGGAATTGGTAAAATTGATGGCTAAAATGAAAGAATTACTAAATTTAGGGACTGGTCTGTACTTAATTGATCGCAAGAAAAATTTGTTAGAAACAGGGAAGTGGTTAAATTGCAAATTAATAAGCTGAAAATTTGCTAAGTTAGGAAGCTAATTGATCATCCTAGTGAAATTGTAGTAAAAATGAATAAAAGGACTGAATCTGGAATTTTGAAAATATTGAGGACTGAATTGATTGATTTAGGGGCTAATCTAAAATATATGAAATAAGGGAAAATATATTGAAAATGTGTATAAGGTCCTAAAATGAAAATTGGTAATAAGTTAGTAAAATTGAATTATTAAAAGCATGCTCTAATGAATCTGTCTAGAAGTCCTGTTATGGGCAGTGTCTTTGAAAAATCAGCATAAATTATAGGAATCGAATTTTAAGTTGAATTTTTGATAGAATATACTTGAGAGTGTCTATTTTAATTAGGAACAAACGACACTAAATTTCGAGTTGTGTAGAGAAATTTGGAACCAAAATCGTGCGAAAAGTGCAAGTCATCCAAAATGTATGAGTGTCATATCTTTAAGCAATAATCTGTATTAATTAGTTAGAAATTAAAATACAAAATTTATATGGTTTTAAACATAATTTTACTAGCTTTAAAATGGTATAAATTAATTGAAAATCCGATTTACGGATTGAGAGATATGACCAAATTAGTAACCAAAGTTAAATATGTCCAGAACTGCAAAATGATCTATGTTTAAATAATAAACTGTATTGATGTATAAATAGGAAAAATAGGAATCATGCATGGATAAAAATTTAGTTGAATAAGCTTTCTAATGGTATAAATTAATCAAAATTTTGACATGTATATTAAAAGATATAGGCGGATTAGTGAAAGGTGTGCAAATTGCCAGAACCTGAAAAACAGTTTAGTGCTTGTAATAAAATGTGTGAATTGAATTTGATATGATTTTAATACATGCTTATGTTGTATGAATACTAGATTAAGAAATGGTAGAAAGGATGGATAAGTTTCGGGACGAGAATAAGGATTCGGGTATCCCATAACTTCGAGATACAAGGTGAGTGTAGCAATACTTAGGGTTGGGACTTAGGTCCTAACCACCCTTGCATGCCTATTTTATTGTTCAAATAAATTTGCCATGAAATGAATCTAATTTCTACTTGGTAAATGATTAAGGGAAGAATGCCTAAATGGGAACTTTGGTAAAATGTACGTGACTTGATAATAGAAAATGGAATATATCCACTTGCAATGCTTGATTAATTCGATTCGTATGTTGTTTGAATGCTATGGTGCAATGCTTGATTAATTCGATTGGTATAATGTTGAATGTTATGATACAATGTTTTGATTGATTCGAATAGAATGATACTTGAATGCTAATATGCAATGTTTGTAATTTGTTTGATCACCCGAAAAATTGATTAAGAGTTATATGACTTAAATGCTTAAAAAGGAATAAATTTTGAAATGATTGTTGCTTAATCACTCGATGTGTATGTGGAAAATGTTGATTGAATTTTTATATGAAAGCTGAACTATATACTCGATATATGATAATTGTATGACATGATTTTGTGATTAAGGACACACGTGTTATACTTGGAATTAGATTTGTATGTGAAATACATAAAATAATCGAATGATGCATTATGGATTATGATTGTTAATAAAACGAATGAAACCTGATCACATGAATAATAAAGCCCTTGGTTATATGGTCAGTTTAGGTAGTACGACATGCCTAGAGTCTAGAGCTCTTTTTAATTTGGTACGTGAGTGTACCTGATTTTATGGTACGTAAGTGTACCTATTCACTTAGTGTAATTGACACTAAGATGACATGTAATACGTTAATACGAATGTGGTACTTGAGTACCTATGATATGGTGAAATAATTCACATTTTTTGTAATACGTGATTCGAATACCTAGCTAACTATATGAACCAAGGAAGAATGACTAAGCCAATATCATCTTTGTCATTTTTTGCAAACAAAATTTACTTTTACTTTCTTTCCTTTATCATTCAATGATTGTTGATTTTTGACACGTACAAGACCAATAGTTTGTAACATCACATTGGTAATAAAAAGGATTTTACTTTCTTAGAATGATCTTTATCACTCTTGTCATTCTTATAGCCTCACTACTAGTGGGTAGAAGTATTCTTAAAATGACCATATTTTTTATGTATATATTCATAGCCTTGACCACGGCCACAACTTATAATGTGATTTTTATCCTTTCCATAAATAATCTCACATTCACTTCAGGGAATGGAGCAGAGCCAGTGAACCTTTAAAACTTTTTCACGATATTGTGTCTGAAGACAACATTATTTGCGTGAAAATGGAGTATGTTTTTATTAATATATCCTCATCACAAAGAACAAAGATTTAATCCTTGTACGTGGCATTGTTAAACCAGCTCACAAGGTCCTTTTAAAAAAACCTCATTTGAGTCTAGTAGCCTCGCAGAACGGGACGTCCAGCCAATATACTTGGATTATATCGAAGTCATGTTACCAATTGAATAGTAATTTACCATGTTTGCATTCACTTTAAGGAATAAAATAGATCCAATAATCGCATGAAATAAACATCATGCTTGATGTGGAGTGGATCGAATGATCGAAATGAACCAAGAGGGTGTGAATTGGATTTTTAAAGGTTTAGGTGGTGGAAATTGCAAATTAAAAAGATAGACAAGGAATTTTAGAGTGGTTCAAGTTCCAAATGAACTCTACATCCACTACCTTAGCTTCACTAAGGATTTGCAACAATTCCACTAATTGCTCTTCCCCTTTTCTAGGCTAAGGAGGCAACCCTTACAATTTTCGGTTAAATTTTCTACCCAAAATTTAACCCAATCCTCACACGAATAGAACAAAGATTTTGTTGGCTAAGAAAGTATCTCTCAATACAAATTGTAGCCCAATTACAAGCACTCAACCCAATTGAAAATGATAAGAATGAAAATTACAATTGAGGTTTCTAGACAATATTGGGATTTAGGCACAAATGCTTGGATTTGATGTTTGGATGTTTGCTTTTGGATCAATAGTTGTTGCTGGAGCTTTTAGAGGTCCCTTTTATACCTTCTCATTGATTTCTAGCCGTTGTGGTTGTTGTATTCATTAATAGAGCCGTTGGGGGTGTTATCTCACCACCATAAATGCAGTATGCAACCTACCATTTCGAAAACACCCTACCCCGTTTCGAAACAGACCAAAATAGAAAGAGTCGTTGGGGTGCATTTAAAAGCCCGTATCGAAACGGTATTTACCCGTTTCGAAACACTTTTGCCACTGTCAAGGGTCGTTTCGAAACGACTTGAACTCGTTTCGAAACGCCTTAACGGTTTCTTGAAAATCAGTTAAAAACTTGCAACGGTCACATTTTTCAAATTAAATGAAGAACCGTTTCGAAACACTTGATGTTGTTTCGATACGGGTTCTCTATGTTCTAAAGTCGTTTCGATACTTGTTTCGGAACATGGGTTGGCAATGTTGAAAATGTTTCGATACCCGTTTCGAAACATGGGTTGACAGTTTCAAAACCGTTTCGAAACGCCTTAGGCCGTTTCAAAACAGGGACTCGAAAAACACTGTTTCAGCTTTAAGAACACTTAGAAAATATTTGGAAAGCTTAGTTTTTAACTTAGGCATATTCTTTAAATCATATGGGGATGTTTGAGGACTTAAAAATTCGTTTTGACATTTTCAATTTAGTCCTTAGGTTCTTTAGTTATATCAAAATTAAAATATTGGTTTCACAATTTCTCCCTTTTTGATATAACAAAACCGAAGTTAGAATTTTTAAGAGTTTTGAAAATTTTGAACACATTCTAACTCCCCCTTAATTTAAGATTGGTTTTTAAAGTTTTAAAAAGATTTAACTTTGAAATTCAAGGTTTAAAACTTAAAAACACTTTAAACATTTAAAACGAATTTTTGGCTCTTAAATTTCTTCTCCCCCTTTTTGTTATATAAAAAATAATAAACAAGGCTCATAGAGAAGAGAAAGGGTTAGTACCAATAAGAATTAAGCAATAAGCAACAATAATATGGATTCATAAAATTAAAATATCCAAAACATACATCAACAATAAGTTCAAAGCATAATCCCAAATAAGATCAAAAGCATAGGTTCATAAAATATAATGAAACATAAAGATGCAAACTTAATCCTAAAATGCATAGATAATATGATATGTCATGAATGTCCTAGGCCTCGTCGTCACCATCATCATCCGAAGTCTCATCATCGCTCTTGACTTGAGAACGGCGAAACTTCATCCATTGGCCATAAAAGGTGGAGAATGACAAATCCATGTTCGAGTGGGAATTCTCAAGGGATTGGAGGCGATACTCTACATTTTGCAAGCGAGTGCTGATGGCACCAAAAACCGAAGCCATGTTAGTGTCCATGGCATTGAACCGCTCAGTAATCAAAGCCGTGAGAGCTTCATTGTTCGCAACTTGAGCTTACGGTTGAGGTTCAACGGGAGGAGGATGGGGAGGTGCTTCCTTATCAACACGTTCCCAAACATTGTTCATATAGCGAAAACCGGACTTTCGGAGAGAGGAGTCACCAATTTTTGACTTGCGGGGTTCCGGAGAGTCGTAGGTGCAATCGAGACCAATCTGGCTAAAGATGTGACTTAAGATCGTTCCATAAGTGAAAGGTTTCAAGGCATCGATGTCACGAAGCTTAATATTTTTAACCATCTCGGCAAATATGATCTTAGCAACATTAGGGCGCTCACCACGACGGAAACACTCAAGCCAAAAATACTCAACTTGACGGATGTGAGAATATTTACCTCCGGAGGGGCGAAGGAACCATGAGACCATCAAATGGAGGAAACGATCATGTGCATCCAAAGTAAGCACTAGACCGGTGTGAGAACCAAAATGACTCTCATTCTCAATTCCGACATCCGTAAGAGAAAATGTAGACTCCAAGAGAGGGACATCAACAACAAACTTTCCCCCCAAAATATAAGATTCAATCCCAACAACTTCGGAATTTGTTTCATAATTGATAAGGTGAGCATTGGAGTAAAAGATAAGTACCATGTTTTTGTAGAAAATGTCCGGGATGCTCAACAAAACAAGAAGATCCCATTCTCTCAAACGCTCGAGGTAACGGAAAAGAAATCGCTCGGAGTTAAGGAAGTTGAGATCAATCACACGCTCACGACGAACTTCGTAATCCTTGACATATTTGAAACGTTCTCTCAACTCCGTAGTTCGAAGAGATTTTTGAAAGAGCAGGGCGAGATTTGGACGCATACTCAATTCACCGGTTTGAACGGACTTACGCCTTTTGTTAACATTCTCCGTCATCCTAAAAATATATGCAAGCAAGTTAAAAAAAATTGAGTGTATGCATAGATTTCTTAATTCAATCCAATGATAAATCCCACTTAGGTTTAAAAACAAGTTTTTAAAATCAAATAAACAATTTAAAGAAAATTTTTAAGAGAAAAACAGTAAAAAAAATACGAGTGAAAATTTTTATATTCGAATCAGAAAATTGAAGATTTTGAATTTTTTTTACAAGATATGAAAAACCCAAGCATAAAAACATATAACCTATACAAAAATAAAATTTTCTAACCTAAGATTCGAATACAAACTGAAGGAAAAAGAAAAAGAGGAAAAATACCTTGATTTGGGATTTTGGATGAATGGATGAAAATCCTTGCACAATGTTGTTGAAACTTGCTTAGACTAGTGTTTTAGAGAAAACCCCCTCAAGTTTTGGTGAAAAACAAAGAGGTTTAGATGGTTTTTATAGGAAAAATTCGGGCTAGGGTTTTTAGGGTTTGGGAGAGTTTTAATTTAAAGTGAACTTTATCATTAAAAGCCCTTCTTAAAGCAGTCCGCATATCCGTTTCAGAACGGGCTTGACCGTTTCGAAACGTAGGCACGAAGGTTTGACCGTCTTTTGGACTCCAGCTGACCGTTTCGATACGGGGTTGACCGTATCGAAGCCCCGATGACTCGTATCGAAACTTGTTTCGATACACCCTTGGCAGTAGCCAAAACGTTTCGAAACCTTGTTAAGGCGTTTCGAAACGCCCTTCTCTCAAGTATGAATTTGAAGCATCCGTATCGAAACAGGTTGACCCGTTTCGATACACCTGGGCCTAGAAGTGCAGATGAGGCTCTAAAAGTGCAGAAAATTGAATTTTTCTAAGGCCTAACTTGCATGAATGACATGAATGAGCAGGAAAAACATATGCAAACATAAACATACTCCCCCTAGCTATAGGCATGGATGAAATTAGGAGTAAAAACACATAAACATGACATTTCACAAGATCAAGCAATTTTAAGCACAAAAGAGGTCCTAAAAGGTCAAGATAGGCTAGCTAGACCTAACTCTCTCCTAAGGGACCAAAAACGCTCTTTGTCTAAAGGTTTTGTAAATATGTCCGCTAATTGATTTAAGGTGTCTACATACTCTATAACCTAATCTTCTTTAAGGACATGATCTCTAATGAAATGATGCCTTATTTCTATGTGTTTGGTTCTAGAGTGTTGGATGGGATTTTTTGTTAAACATATAACACTAGTGTTGTCACATTTTAGGGGTATGGCTTCAACTTTAATTTTATAATCTAAGAGTTGTTGCTTCATCCAAAGGACTTGAGCACAACAACTCCCTAAGGATATGTACTCGGCTTCGGTGGTAGATAAGGCTACACTATTTTGTTTCTTAGAGAACCAAGATATGAGCATACTACCTAGGAATTGACAAGTTCCCGAAGTACTTTTCCTATCGATTTTGCAACCCCCATAATCCGCATCCGAATAAGCATGAAGGTTGAAGGTGGAGTCTCTAGGGTACCAAAGACCTAAACAAGGAGTATCTCTAAGGTACCTAAAGATTCTCTTAACGGCTATAAGGTGAGACTCTCTAGGACTAGCTTGAAACCTAGCACACAAGCAAACACTAAATAAGATATCCGGTCTACTTGCGGTAAGGTAAAGCAATGATCCAATCATAGAACGGTAAAGCTTAGAGTCAACACACTTACCTCCTTCATCTTTTTCAAGCTTTGTAGATGAGCTCATAGGTGTGGCTTGAGGCTTTGCATTCTCCAAGCCAAACTTCTTGAGCATATCCTTTATGTACTTTGCTTGATTGATGAAGGTGCCATCCTTCTTTTGCTTGATTTGGAGTCCCAAAAAGAATGAGAGTTCCCCCATCATGCTCATCTCAAATTCACCTTGCATTAACTTAGCAAACTCTTGACAATGACATTCGTTAGTAGAACCAAAAATAATATCATCAACATAAATTTGAACTACTAAGATGTCATTTTTATACATTTTTATAAAAAGTGTAGTGTCCACCTTACCTTTTTCAAAACCTTTTTCAATTAAAAAAGTTTGAAAGTCTTTCATACCAAGCTCTAGGAGCTTGTTTTAAACCATAAAGAGCTTTAGTGAGTTTGAAAACATGATTTGGAAATTTTGAGTCTTCAAAACCCGGTGGTTGTTCCACATACACTTCTTCATTTATAAAACCATTTAAAACGCGCTTTTAACATCCATTTGAAAAAGCTTGAAATTATGATAACATGCATATGCAAGCAACATCCTAATGGCTTCCATTCTAGCTACAGATGCATAGGTTTCATCAAAATCTATTCCCTCTTCTTGAGTGTAACCTTGTGCTACTAGTCTAGCTTTATTTCTCACAATGTTACCACTCTTATCTAGCTTGTTCCTAAAGACCCATTTAGTTCCTATGGTAGATTGATTACTAGGCCTATCAACTAATGTCCAAACGTTACTTCTCTCAAATTGATTTAACTCTTCTTGCATATCCATAATCCAAAAATCATCTTTCAATTCTTCTTTTATATTCTTAGGCTCTATGCATGAGATAAATGCAACATGATTCATTAATCTAAGAGAAGATCGAGTCGTTACCCCTTTGGATGGATCACCCAAGATTTCACCATCTTTGACATAGTTGAACTCCCTTGGGTAGCTCACTTCCTTTTCCTTAAGAGCCAAGTCCTTCAAAGCTTCAAGAGGTGGATCTTGTGTGTCCTCTTCTTTTGTTGTTGGAATCTCATCCTCCTTTGAAGTTTGTCCTCCATCAAAGGCATTTATGATTCCTACATCATCATCATCACAAGAATCCTTCCTTGGAAAGAGGTTATCATCGAATACAACATGAATAGATTCTTCTACTACTAAAGTTCTCTTGTTAAATACTCGATAGAATTTAGAAGTTAAAGAGTATCCTATAAAAATAGCTTCATCACTTTTTGCATCAAATTTACCTAAGTTGTCTTTTCCATTATTTAAAACAAAACACTTGCAACCAAAAGGGTGAAAATAGCTAATGTTAGGCTTTTTAGATTTTAAAATCTCATATGGTGTTTTCTTTAAAATTGGCCTAATTATTACTCGATTAACAATATAGCAAGCGGTGTTTGTGGCTTTCGCCCAAAAATATTTAGGTAAATTATTTTCACAAAGCATGGTTCTAGCCATTTCTTGCAAAGTTCTATTTCCCCCCTCAACTACCCCATTTTGTTGAGGAGTTCGAGAAGCCGAAAAATTGTGGCTAATACCATTTTCATTCAAAAAATCTTCAAACCCTAAATTTTGAAACTCGGTTCCATGATCACTTCTAATATGTGAAATTCTAAGTTCAAGATCATTTTGGGTTAGTTTTGAAATTTGATGAATTTTTCCAAAGCCTCATCTTTAGTACTTAAAAATAGAACCCAAGTAAATCTAGAAAAATCATCAACAAGTACAAATGCATAAGATTTACCACCCAAGCTCATAGTCCTAATTGGACCAAATAAATCTATATGGATTAGTTGTAAACATCTACTTGTAGAAACATCATTAATGGATTTAAAGGAAGACTTATGTTGTTTACCCTTAGAGCATGCATCACAAATTTTATCGTTTGAGAATTTAATCTTGGGTAAACCTCTAACTAGATCAAGGGAAACTAGTTTTTTCTAAAACACTAATGCTAGCATGTCCTAGTTTCCTATGCCACAACCATGCATCATTTTCATTTTGTGCTACTAAGCATGCATGAGATGTATGAATGTCATCTAGATGCACCATGTATATGTTCCCTATGCGATGACCTATGAGCATAATATTATTAGATTTAATGTCTACAATTTTGCATCCATTTTTATCAAATAAAACATTAAATCCTTTATCACACAATTGACTTATGCTCAATAAGTTATGTTTAAGACCATTGACATACAAGACATTTTCAATGAGAATAATAGAGTGATTACCTATGGAGCCAATACCTTTAATGTGGCCTTTGGAGTTGTCACCAAATGTCACTATTCCTCCACTTTTTGGCTTTAGATCCATGAATCTACTCTTGTCTCCAGTCATATGCCTTGAGCATCCACTATCAAGGTACCATGAGTTTTGACTTTGTGCTTCGGCCTTGTTGCAATGCTCCCCCATGGAGGAATTTCCCTCAAGTGCCATGAGGCAAAGGTTGGCCACTTCTTGTTCGTCATCCTCCGATGACTCATCATCACTCCAAGTAGCAAGCTTGGCTTTGAGCTTCTTCTTCTTCTCAAAGCCCTTCTTCTTGAGTTGAGGGCACTCCGAACGTATGTGGCCGGGTTTATTGCACTCGAAGCAAATGATTTGATCCCTTGCTTCTTCTTTGTTCTTACCTTTGAAGTCCATCTTTCTTTGGATTTTTCTTCCCCGGTTGGACCTCATAAAGCGTGAGAATCGTTTGGCTATCATAGCCAATTCTTCTAGCTCATTCTCCTCACTAGAAGAGCTCTCTTCAAGTAGTGAAGCTTTAAGAGCTATTCCCATCTTCTTCTTCTTTTCAACCTCTAGCTTTTCTACTCTATTCTCTTCTTTCTTTTTCTCTTCTTCCCTTCCTTGCTTCATAATCTCATGTGTAAGGAGAGAACCCACTAGCTCATCAAGCTTTAAGGTCTTCAAATTTTTAGCTTCTATGATGGCGGTTCTCTTCCCATCCCAAGATTCGGGAAGTGAATAGAGTAGCTTCCGGACAAGCTTGTCTTCCGGTATTGTCTCTCCAAATCCTTTGAGCCCATTGACTATGGTAGAGAACCGATCAAACATCTTGGACACCGTCTCATCGGGCTCCATCTTGAAATTCCAATCTTAGTTTCTTTGACATCATTGGTTCCCTCATAGGTAGTCTCAAGAGTGTCCCACACTTCTTTGACACTCTCAATGGATGACACTTTGGAATAGATGTCCAGGCCGAATGAACAAAAGAGTATGTGGAGAGCTTTGTCATTTACTTGAATCTTTCTCCTTTCTTCTTCACTCATCTCCACCTTTTTCTTCAAAACCATCTTGCCTTCACTATCTTGCTTCAATGGAATGTAAGGGCCATCTTCAATGACATCCCAAACTAAGTAGTCATTGGACTTGATGAAGAGACGCATTTTATTCTTCCAAAACGAATAGTTGTCACCATTGAAAAAGGGAGGCTTTGTAGTGGATTGAGACTCATACATGCTCGAACTGGAGGTAGAAGTCATCTCTTGATTTTTGGATGATCACACTCTTCCTAGGAACTCCTCTTGTGGTTGTTAATCCACAAAGAGGTAGGCTCTGATACCAATTGTGGAGTGGACCGAATGATCGAAATGAACCAATATGGGGGGTGAATTGGGTTTTTAAAGGTTTAGGTGGTGGAAATTGCAAATTAAAAAGATAGACAAGGAATTTTAGAGTGGTTCAAGTTACAAATGAACTCTACATCCACTACCTTAGCTTCACTAAGGATTTGCAACAATTCCACTAATTGCTCTTCCCCTTTTCTAGGCTAAAGAGGCAACCCTTACAATTTTCGGTTAAATTTTCTACCCAAAATTTAACCCAATCCTCACACAAATAGAACAAAGATTTTGTTGGCTAAGAAAGTATCTCTCAATACAAATTGTAGCCCAATTACAAGCACTCAACCCAATTGAAAATGATAAGAATGAAAATTACAATTAGGGTTTCTAGACAATATTGGGATCTAGGCACAAATGCTTGGATTTGATGTTTGGATGTTTGCTTTTGGATCAATAGTTGTTGCTGGAGCTTTTAGAGGTCCCTTTTATACCTTCTCATTGATTTCTAGCCGTTGTGGTTGTTGCATTCATCAATAGAGCTGTTGGGGGTGTTATCTAACCTCCATAAATGCAGTCTGCAACCTACCGTTTCGAAACGCCCGACCCCGTTTCGAAACAGACCAAAATAGAAAGAGCCGTTGGGGTGCATTTAAGAGCCCGTATCGAAACGATATTTACCCGTTTCGAAACACTTTTGCCACTGTCAAGGGTCGTTTCGAAACGGTCGAAACGGCTTGAACTCGTTTCGAAATGCCTTAACGGTTACTTGAAAATCAGTTAAAAACTTGCAACGGTCACATTTTTCAAATTAAATGAAGAACCATTTCGAAACACTTGATGTCGTTTCGATACGGGTTCTTTATGTTCTAAAGCCGTTTCGATACTTGTTTTGGAACATGGGTTGGCAATGTTGAAAACGTTTCGATACCCGTTTCGAAATATGGGTTGACAGTTTCAAAACCGTTTCGAAACGCCTTAGGCCGTTTCGAAACAGGGACTCGAAAAACATTGTTTCGGCTTTAAGAACACTTAGAAAATATTTGGAAAGCTTAGTTTTTAACTTAGGCATATTCTTTAAATCATATGGGGATGTTTGATGACTTAAACATTCGTTTTGACATTTTTAATTTAATCCTTAGGTTCTTTAGTTATATCAAAATTAAAATATCGGTTTCACACTTGCATTCACTTCAGGGAATGTCTTCCATAAAACTTGTTGGATCGAGACTAATTTTCGTAACTTGAACTTAGAAGAAGTCAATAGTCGAGTTTTTCGACACATGATAATTATTTTTTTCGAGCAAATATAGACTTTATAATAGTCTTCTTGTAGATTCAAAATTACTGTGATTTATCGCACTTTAAAATCATAGTTTAAGGGGGAAAAATAAATTTTACCAATAATGATTTTTCTCTCGAGGATGATGGAGACGTAGCAAATGACCGAGACTGTAACACCCCAATTTTGGGCTTAGAAGTTTTGGGTTTTGGACCGGACCAGTCGGGTTGCGGTTCGAATTTAAAAGGTGATTTTTAGGAAAGCCTAGTTCGGGTTACATTAAAAATATGGAAAAATGTCTTAAAATCCTCTTTTATTATATATAAGAGAAAGGTGAAATCAATTTTACAAAATGTGGTTTGGAAGAGTGACATTTTGGGTTAGTGACCAAAATGTAATTTTTAAAAACTGTGTGACGTTTTTAAAAAGGATTGAAACTTTGAATCTTTAAGGAGCTATTTATCCAATAGGAGTTTCTCCAGATTTTTCTAAAATATTAATGGTTTTTAAATAAAAGTAAAGGGAGGGAAGATATTTTGGCATTTTCTAACTAACTTTCCAAATTTCCATTTTCCTTTTCTCTCATCTTTTCTTTCAAACCAAACACATTTCTCCAGAGCATTTTCCTCTGATTTTGGCATCTAAACATGAGATTTTAATCCTCTTTTGATCTCTAATCATCTCTTCATCAAAACCTTTGTAATTGTTATTTGGATCTTCAAGAATTTTGGTTTTAAAAAGGGAGAAACTCAAGTTTGGAGGTAAGAACGTCCTTCTCCTCTAAACTCTCAGTTCTTTACTGAAATTCCCAAGTTCTCAATCCTTGAATTGTGTTTTGTTAAAGGTTTTTGCAAGGTATTCTTGATCTTGGCTTTAAAATGTAAGATTTGGTTGATTTTGATGAATTTTCGTATGATCTGATTGGGCATGGTTTTAAGGTGTCTTTTTGATGTTAAATGGATGTTAAATTGATGAGAAATTGAGGTTTAATCAATGCAACCCCGAATAGGTTAATTTTTCTAAGTTTTGCTTGAGTTTTTGGTTGTTTTTGGAGTGATCTTGATGATCTGTTATAGCTGGAGGTATAAGGACGTGTTTGGGGATCATTTTGAATGTTAATTGATGTTTATAAATGGTTAGAAGTGATGGATCTTGGCTGGGCTAAGTTTTGGAAGTGTTTGGAGGTGATTTCGGTTGTGTTTGGTAGTCGAATTGTTGTTTTTACAAGGAGCAGCGTGTTGAGTTGTGTGGCTGGTGTTTTTAATGCATAATGATGCATTAATCCTCTGTTATTGTGTGCTTGAAACATGGGAGATTGATCCGTGAGCATTAGAGGTGGTGTGGAAGGTTTTGGATGCTTGGAAGGCATGTTGGCTAGCCTTGTTTTGTGTATCGGTGAGTGAAGTTGGGTTTTCAGCTTTTAAACCAAGGTTTGAAGGTTTTGGGAGCTTAGTTTAAGTCTAAACAACTTAGCTAAGCTCAAGAGTAAGTAAATGGAATTTCTCTCTTGGTTGTGTTATGAAATGGTTTTTAAAGCACTTGTGATTGTTGGATGCAATACATGTGATTTGCATGTTTTAAATTCTATTTTGAAAGCATATTTTAGCATGGTTTAATGCTGGTTTTGAAAGCCATGTGTGGAGGATGCTCAAGGTAAGAGATCCTTGGTTTGTACATTGGAATTGTGGAATTTATGCATAGTGTTGCATGTTGTTTAATGGCTTTGAGTGATGCTTCAAAAACAGTGGATTGATGATGGTAATTGGTGGTTTTGGCATTTTGGTTATGCTTGTAAAACAATGGATTAATGTGGTAAGATGGTTATATTGGCAAGTGATGTAAGTGGTTCTTGGTTACTTTAATCGGATATAGTTAGCCGGCTATAGGATTGGGTGCACCGTGAATAAAGTCGCCTTGGATGTGGAGTGGTTGTGAGTGAACCGGTAACTCCATCCAAGTACACTAACGAGATGGTTAAGAACACCATGGTGGTTAAAATTCCATGGGTGGGTCTTGTGTTAAGGTTATAATGGTGGTTAAAATTCCATTTGAGGACCTTGGGTAAGCAAAGGTTATAATGGTGGTTAAAATTCCATTTGAGGACCTTGGGTAAGCAAAGGTTATAATGGTGGTTAAAATTCCATTTGAGGACCTTGTGCTTGTTAAGATCACAATGGTGGTGTAAAGTCCATGTGTGGATCTTGTGAAGTATGTCCCGGATCTCGTTAGTGATGTTATACAACTACCAATGGTTAATGTTAAGGTCATATGGTGGTTAAAATTCCATATGAGAACCTTGTGAATGTTAAGGTTATATGGTGGTTAAAATTCCATATGAGAACCTTGTGAATGTTAAGGTTATATGGTGGTTAAAATTCCATATGAGAACCTTGTGAATGTTAAGGTTATATGGTGGTTAAAATTCCATATGAGGACCTTGTGAATGTTAAGGTTATATGGTGGTTGAAATTCCATATGAAGACCTTGTGTATGGTAAGGTCAAATGGTGGTTAAAATTCCATTTGGGAACCTTGGGATTGGTAGTGTGTATGAAGCGTGGGGACAACGCTTGTGATCCGCGTATCCGATTGGATGTTGAGTTGAAAAGTGGATATGGTTTATCACTTGGAAGCCAATATAATGTTCTTGAATGTAATGAAGCATAAAATGCTTGAAATGATGCATGGTTGCATGAGAGGTGTATAATGATTTATGAATGCATGTATTACTTGTTAGCTTGAACAAGTGTTGTTTATCTATTGAGAATGATGCATGTGTGCATGAAATCTCTTTAGTGCATTGAAGTCTTGCAAAGACTTGTTTTTAAAGGCATGTGATGCAAATATTGTTGGTGTGGTTCATATGTTGCATTTGTTTAATGCAAGTGTTAGATTGAATGAGTAAATGGTTTTTAAAAGTTTCTTGCTTTAAGATGATTTTCAAGTATGAGAAAGGTATGATGTAAAGTGGAAGTGTTTTCCAAGAATTTTGTATTTAACCTTGCATATGATGTTCATGCATGGAATGGTTAAATTGATGGTTTTGCAAGTTTGTGCTTTGAAAAGGTTTACTTAGCTTTCTAAGCTAAGGGTTGGTTTTCATGTTGAACAATGCATGATTTTAAGCATGTTGTTGAAAAGGATTTTCAAACATTGCTTTGGTTTATCGAATCGAGTTTGCTTTTAAAAGTGGTTTTATGATTCGTTGCATTGATGGTGTTTTGGTTTTGAGCATTCCTCACTAAGCATTATGTGCTTACGCTCCTTTTTGTCCATCAATGCAGATATTTGAAGTTGGAACAGCGAGAAGCAAGGGATTCAAAGAAAGCTCCACTTGAGATGTATGTCTCGGTTAATAGCTATAGATAATAAAGGCAATGGGGGAAGAATCTCTTATGTTGATGTTTTATGAGATTGTGTATGTTGGACAAGATTGGTTTATGGTTTTGAACTATGTGGTTTAACGCTTGCAACGTTTGAATCATCTTATGCTTAAGTCAATATGTTATGCTTCTTGTTTTAAAAGCATGTTGAGGGTTGGATATGTTGAATGAGTTGGTGCACCTAGGGGTGGTCTTGTATCTAGATTTTGATGCAATTATGTCCCTTGTGTGTTGAATGACTTGCTGGTATGATTTGGTTACCTTTAGAGCATGTTTGATGGGTCAATCGTGTGTTAAACCAGCAATTTTTCTACAATCTGGGCAGCCTGTTTCGGAACAGGTGCTACCGTATCGGAACGGGGGCCTGAAATGGCCTGGGCGTTCCGAAACGGAAGGAACTGTTCCGGAATGGTTTGGCCTCTGCCAGGCCATGTTTCGGTACCAGTTTCGGAACGGTCCCGCGTTTCGGAACATGTCCTTCCTGTTCCGGAACACTTGACCGTTGGGCACTGAAATTGTTGGTTAAATGTTTTGAAAACCTTGCGTTTTGGTCCTGAACTTTGTATATGCAATTGGATGAGTTTGAGATGTCCGTTTGAGCTGAAATTTGACAGGGAAGCATGAAACATGACTAATTTCAAAGTGGTAACTTTTAATTGGGTTAAGTCCCTGAAATTCTCAGAATTTACAATTTGGTCCCTAATTCCTTAATTTGTGCAATTGAGTCCCTGAATGTTCTCTGATTGAAATGATCTTTATGTATGCTGATCTTGTGAACATATCTAGGGTTAATATGCATCTAGACAAGATTAAAAAGAAAAAAAAGGGTCGTTAATCAAGGTTGACTTTCGGGTTGACTTTGGTTTTCCCCGTGTAAACTTCTTAATTCGGTTCAACCGTCTGGGCCGGGTTAAGGGGGTTACATTTGGTGGTATCAGAGCTCAGTTGCGAATGCTTTGGGAAACGGTTAATTGTTGTAATATGTGTTTGATGTTTATTCCGATGTGTGGTTGAAAGTCGGTTGAAATGCGTGTTTTTGGGCGAATTGTTGATGTTTTTGTCATGCTTTTTGATTGTGAATCTTCATTGAGCTGATGTGGATTTGTGCTGATGATATGTTGTTGTTGTGAGCTGATTTTATGAATGATGAAAGTGTTATGGGTATGATATGTTGATATTATGCTGTTGTGGGTGAATGTTGTTTGATGGAAGTATGATCGAATATGTTGTTTGATATGCTTGGCGTTGTGATATCCATGTTTCCATTGACTGTTATGTCATGTAAAAGGGGAGAATTCGGGATACCCATTGCCTTATTATTATAGCTATTGTATTATTTTGGAGTTGGAGTTTGAATCCTTGCTTAAAGCTGGTCTAATTGATTTGTTTGTTTTGTTATGATTGTTTGCTGTTAATAGCATGGTGAAATCGATGAAAGAATGGCAGTTGGGTGAGATGGTTGCTGCCTTAGTGCAGGTTGTTAAGGCGTGGAATTCACCTTTTAATGGAGGTGTTTCGTCTCAGTCTTCTGTGCCTGGAGTTGAGGTAGTGAGGCAGGAGGAAGAAGTTGGTTCTGTGATGAAGAGTTCATCACCTATTGTTCATGAGGTGTTGGGAACACCTCAGGCTGTGGCAAAGGTAAAGTTTGTAAGCGCGCCGGCTGCGGGATGTGTGGGTTTGTCGAAACAGCGTTTACATGATTTGGGAGTTGTGGAGTATCATGGTTCGACACCTGAGACGTTCGAGGCCTGGTTGGCCAGTGTGGTTCTGATTTTGGATCAGGAAGGTTGTGACTATGCCTGTAAGCTGGGAAGTGTTGTCTCATTGATGCTGGAGGACGCTTGTGCCTGGTGGACATCCGTAGCGGTGGCATCGCACATCCAGGATATTGATTGGGACTTCTTTGTGTCTGCCTTTTATGAAAGGTATCTTGGAGGGAAATTCCCAAGGATTAAGCAATATGAGGGTGTGGTTTCTGTTTATGAAGGTGGGAAAGGTTTAAGCGAGAGAGTTGTGGATACTGACCTCGGGGGCGGTCAGCGTAAGAGGCTATATGATAGAAGGTTTTGCTTGGATTGAAGTTTGGATGGTAGTGCAAATCTGGGGCAAGTGTTGCCTGATCAAGAAGTGGGTTCTCAGTTACCGGTGTGTGACCGTTGTGGAAGGTGCCATGTTGGAGGTTGTTGGGGCGCAGGTGTTTGTTGGAACTGTGGTTCTAAGGAGCATGTGAAGCGAGATTGTCCTCAATTGGTGAGATCAGCTTCAGTGGTAGCAGAAGGGTCTCTGAAGGGTCATGGGCACGGCCGAGACAAGGTTCGAAGGTGGCAGGGAGAGAGGAAAGTTGTGAAGAGCTTGGAAAATGAAATCTGCTGGAGTTGTGGGTCTATTGGACATTTGAGACTTAATTGTTTGAAGTTGGCTCGGGATAGCCAGGGTTCTTTACCGCAAGGAGATGGTGGTGACCTTGGTGTGTTAGCTGATGCTGCAGCGGTGCGGCTGGAGAATGATGGTTCTGCAAGAAAGAGAGCTCGTCTGTTGAAGCTCCGGGTGGTGAGGTGTTTTCAGGTAACCTTGTTAAGTAATTTTTGCTCTAGTATCTTAGTTTGGTTTCAGTTGGTCTTTCCTTGCGTAGATAGTATGGCCTCGTTGCTAGCATGTTTGGTGTAGTAGTTGTTGTTGTTTGAAAACATCTTTAGTGTGAAGAGGGCATTAGTGAGTATCTTATGGATAATGGGTTGCTAGGATGATGGGGTGGTCAAGTTAGAAGTGAGATAGTAGGTTGTTCTTAGACGGATTCTGAGGATGTTATTGGTGGGTGTGAACTAACATACATGCACAGTTAAAATCATTTGTTATATGTTGTATTACATATGTACTGGTCCATGCATACATGTGACATGACATTAGAGGTTTTGCATACATGTACATCAGGCATTGATAGGGCATATTGGTGATCATGCATACGAACGTTCACACTCGCTAATAGCTAATCGGGTCTGTTAGTGTTGTGATGGGATTAGGTTGGATGATGGGTTTAGAGGTTGTGTTGGTGCTAGGAGAATGTTAGAAGTAATGGAGGGTATTAAGCGAGTTGTCAGTAATAGTGAGTGCGGTATAGCATGTTGGTAGAAGGAAGGTGTTTGATGCTTTATGGGTTTAGCGGTGTGGTGGTGAGGAGATTACCGATTGAAGTTAGAATCGGTCAAGTGGTTTAGAATAGCTAGTAGAAGTGGTAGTTCCTTGGTATTAAGTGATGTTGCAGGTTAGTGGATGTGTTCCAGAGTGCTGAGGTAATTTAGGCTTGGTATGGTAGTAGAAGGCTTGTTTTTGTAGATGAGGGTTCGTAGCAACCTTCGAAGAGTTGAGAAGATGTTGAGTTGTGGGTTGTAGAAAAGGGTTAGTCTGGGAAAATATGAGTTTCGTAACCTAAATATGTAAGTGTAGGTTGGGCGGTGTCCTGGTAAGGCAGGTGTTGTAGTCAATCTTGAAGTGGAAAGGCAATGTAAGATCAAAGGCCATTGTTGGATGGGTGAGTTCTTGTGAGAAGCGGTTGGCTGGTTGTGATTAAGTAAGTTCCTTCTGAAGTCAGCTGGTGGTGTATGGAACGGCTGGCGGAGTCAAGGTTGGGGTTTTGGTGATGTGATTTTTGGATATTGGGTGAGTAGTCCTGGGGAATCATTATGGTAATGATAGCGGCGGATGTGAAGGAATGTCAGCATTGCGTTGAGAGGTTTGAGTAAGCAGTTGATGCTTAAGAATTCTTGCTTGGTGTGGTAACCTTTGGAACATGTTGAGTAGTTGTGCAAGGGGTTTTGGAAGCAGTGGAGGTTGTGGGTTACATGGTGGCTGAACTGGATTGGTTGGTGTCACTGTGTGAACAAGTTTTGGAAGTTTTAAGTTAAGGTGTTGTATGCTGTAAAGTTGGAGGTTCTTCAGGTTGTTGTTGGGGTTGTGTGCAATCCGGAAGTGTGAAAGGTTAAGGTGTGGTTAGCATCGGAGTGTTTTGGAATTCGTGAACAGTATGTGCTGGTGTTGGGTTTGGTGGAGTTTTGTGAGGAAAGTGTTCAGTGGTGGTTAAGTCTCCTGTGTTGCCTTGGGTGTTGCTTTGAGAAGGTTGGTTGTTCTCTTTTCGCCAGTTGAAATTTCGAGGACGAAATTTCCTAAGAGGGGAAGAATTGTAACACCCCAATTTTGGGCTTAGAAGTTTTGGGTTTTAGACCGGACCGGTCGGGTTGCGGTTCGAATATAAAAGGTGATTTTTAGGAAAGCCTAGTTCGGGTTGCATTAAAAATATGGAAAATGTCTTAAAATCCTCTTTTATTATATATAAGAGAAAGGTGAAATCAATTTTACAAAATATGGTTTGGAAGAGTGACATTTTGGGTTAGTGACCAAAATGTAATTTTTGAAAACTGTGTGACTGTTTTAAAAAGGATTGAAACTTTGAATCTTTAAGGAGCTATTTATCCAATAGGAGTTTCTCCAGATTTTTCTAAAATATTAATGGTTTAATTAATGGTTTTTAAATAAAAGTAAAGGGAGGGAAGATATTTTGGCATTTTCTAACTAACTTTCCAAATTTCCATTTTCCTTTTCTCTCATCTTTTCTTTCAAACCAAACACATTTCTCCAGAGCATTTTCCTCTGATTTTGGCATCTAAACATGAGATTTTAATCCTCTTTTGATCTCTAATCATCTCTTCATCAAAACCTTTGTAATTGCTATTTGGATCTTCAAGAATTTTGGTTCTAAAAAGGGAGAAACTCAAGTTTGGAGGTAAGAACGTCCTTCTCCTCTAAACTCTCAGTTCTTTACTGAAATTCCCAAGTTCTCAATCCTTGAATTGTGTTTTGTTAAAGGTTTTTGCAAGGTATTCTTGATCTTGGCTTTAAAATGTAAGATTTGGTTGATTTTGATGAATTTTCGTATGATCTGATTGGGAATGGTTTTAAGGTGTCTTTTTGATGTTAAATGAATGTTAAATTGATGAGAAGTTGAGGTTTAATCAATGCAATCCCGAATAGGTTAATTTTCCTAAGTTTTGCTTGAGTTTTTGGTTGTTTTTGGAGTGATCTTGATGATCTGTTATAGCTGGAGGTATAAGGACGTGTTTGGGATCATTTTGAATGTTAATTGATGTTTATAAATGGTTAGAAGTGATGGATCTTGGCTGGGCTAAGTTTTGGAAGTGTTTGGAGGTGATTTCGGTTGTGTTTGGTAGCCGAATTGTTGTTTTTGCAAGGAGCAGCGTGTTGAGTTGTGTGGCTGGTGTTTTTAATGCATAATGATGCATTAATCCTCTGTTATTGTGTGCTTGAAACAAGGGCGATTGATCCGTGAGCATTAGAGGTGGTGTGGAAGGTTTCGGATGCTTGGAAGGCTTGTTGGCTAGCCTTGTTTTGTGTATCGGTGAGTGAAGTTGGGTTTTCAGCTTTTAAACCAAGGTTTGAAGGTTTTGGGAGCTTAGTTTAAGTCTAAACAACTTAGCTAAGCTCAAGAGTAAGTAAATGGAATTTCTCTCTTGGTTGTGTTATGAAATGGTTTTTAAAGCACTTGTGATTGTTGGATGCAATGCATGTGATTTGCATGTTTTAAATTCTGTTTTGAAAGCATATTTTAGCATGGTTTAATGCTGGTTTTGAAAGCCATGTGTGGAGGATGCTCAAGGTAAGAGATCCTTGGTTTGTACATTGGAATTGTGGAATTTATGCATAGTGTTGCATGTTGTTTAATGGCTTTGAGTGATGCTTCAAAAACAGTGGATTGATGATGGTAATTGGTGGTTTTGGCATTTTGGTTATGTTTGTAAAACAATGGATTAATGTGGTAAGATGGTTATATTGGCAAGTGATGTAAGTGGTTCTTGGTTACTTTAATCAGATATAGTTAGCCGGCTATAGGATTGGGTGCACCGTGAATAAAGTCGCCTTGGATGTGGAGTGGTTGTGAGTGAACCGGTAACTCCATCCAAGTACACTAATGAGATGGTTAAGAACACCATGGTGGTTAAAATTCCATGGGTGGGTCTTGTGTTAAGGTTATAATGGTGGTTAAAATTCCATTTGAGGACCTTGGGTAAGCAAAGGTTATAATGGTGGTTAAAATTCCATTTGAGGACCTTGTGCTTGTTAAGATCACAATGGTGGTGTAAAGTCCATGTGTGGATCTTGTGAAGTATGTCCCGGATCTCGTTAGTGATGTTATACAACTACCAATGGTTAATGTTAAGGTCATACGGTGGTTAAAATTCCATATGAGAACCTTGTGAATGTTAAGGTTATATGGTGGTTAAAATTCCATATGAGAACCTTGTGAATGTTAAGGTTATATGGTGGTTAAAATTCCATATGAGAACCTTGTGAATGTTAAGGTTATATGGTGGTTAAAATTCCATATGAGGACCTTGTGAATGTTAAGGTTATATGGTGGTTGAAATTCCATATGAAGACCTTGTGTATGGTAAGGTCAAATGGTGGTTAAAATTCCATTTGGGAACCTTGGGATTGGTAGTGTGTATGAAGCGTGGGGACAACGCTTGTGATCCGCGTATCCGATTGGATGTTGAGTTGAAAAGTGGATATGGTTTATCACTTGGAAGCCAATATAATGTTCTTGAATGTAATGAAGCATAAGATGCTTGAAATGATGCATGGTTGCATGAGAGGTGTATAATGATTTATGAATGCATGTATTACTTGTTAGCTTGAACAAGTGTTGTTTATCTATTGAGAATGATGCATGTGTGCATGAAATCTCTTTAGTGCATTGAAGTCTTGCAAAGACTTGTTTTTAAAGGCATGTGATGCAAATATTGTTGGTGTGGTTCATATGTTGCATTTGTTTAATGCAAGTGTTAGATTCAATGAGTAAATGGTTTTTAAAAGTTTCTTGCTTTAAGATGATTTTCAAGTATGAGAAAGGTATGATGTAAAGTGGAAGTGTTTTCCAAGGATTTTGTATTTAACCTTGCATATGATGTTCATGCATGGAATGGTTAAATTGATGGTTTTGCAAGTTTGTGCTTTGAAAAGGTTTACTTAGCTTTCTAAGCTAAGGGTTGGTTTTCATGTTGAACAATGCATGATTTTAAGCATGTTGTTGAAAAGGATTTTCAAACATTGCTTTGGTTTATCGAATCGAGTTTGCTTTTAAAAGTGGTTTTATGATTCGTTGCATTGATGGTGTTTTGGTTTTGAGCATTCCTCACTAAGCATTATGTGCTTACGCTCCTTTTTGTCCATCAATGCAGATATTTGAAGTTGGAACATCGAGAAGCAAGGGATTCAAGGAAAGCTCCACTTGAGATGTATGTCTCGGTTAATAGCTATAGATAATAAAGGCAATGAGGGAAGAATCTCTTATGTTGATGTTTTATGAGATTGTGTATGTTGGACAAGATTGGTTTATGGTTTTGAACTATGTGGTTTAACGCTTGCAACGTTTGAATCATCTTATGCTTAAGTCAATATGTTATGCTTCTTGTTTTAAAAGCATGTTGAGGGTTGGATATGTTGAATGAGTTGGTGCACCTAGGGGTGGTCTTGTATCTAGATTTTGATGCAATTATGTCCCTTGTGTGTTGAATGACTTGCTGGTATAATTTGGTTACCTTTAGAGCATGTTTGATGGGTCAATCGTGTGTTAAACCAGCAATTTTTCTACAATCTGGGCAGCCTGTTTCGGAACAGGTGCTACCGTATCGGAACGGGGGCCTGAAATGGCCTGGGCGTTCCGAAACGGAAGGAACTGTTCCGGAATGGTTTGGCCTCTGCCAGGCCATGTTTCGGTACCAGTTTCGGAACGGTCCCGCGTTTCGGAACATGTCCTCCCTGTTCCGGAACACTTGACCGTTGGGCACTGAAATTGTTGGTTAAATGTTTTGAAAACCTTGCGTTTTGGTCCTGAACTTTGTATATGCAATTGGATGAGTTTGAGATGTCCGTTTGAGCTGAAATTTGACAGGGAAGCATGAAACATGACTAATTTCAAAGTGGTAACTTTTAATTGGGTTAAGTCCCTGAAATTATCAGAATTTACAATTTGGTCCCTAATTCCTTAATTTGTGCAATTGAGTCCCTGAATGTTCTCTGATTGAAATGATCTTTATGTATGCTGATCTTGTGAACATATCTAGGGTTAATATGCATCTAGAAAAGATTAAAAAGAAAAAAAATGCCGTTAATCAATGTTGACTTTCGGGTTGACTTTGGTTTTCCTCGTGTAAACTTCTTAATTCGGTTCAACCGTCTGAGCCGGGTTAAGGGGGTTACAGAGACAACTTCTCATAATCCCTTTATATAACGTTTCTTTCCAAGTCATTTAAATACATGTAAAACTCAAAACACGGTTAAAAATATTAACTCATTAATAGTAATAGAATATCATAAACGTCTTGTTTAAATATAAAACATTAATTGAGACATGAAAAATCTCAATAAATATTAACTCTCAATAATATTAATAAAAAATCTATTACTAGTACGTAATTGAGAAACATAAGAAAATCTCAATAAACTTACATCAATAAACTAAATAAAATAGAAACATGCGGAACATATGCAAGATTATCCATTTTCTATGAAAATAGGCGCACATGTTCATAGTCTAACGTGTTAATATGTTCTAACCCAATATTTTTTTAATTTATATTAATATGTTTGGTTTTTTTATTTTAGTTCAAACACATCAAAGAGAAATTAATCAAGAGAGTAACTTAAATTTATGTAATTTACACCAAACACAACCTCTTTGTCTCTATCGATTCATCTTTTGGTTTGTGAGAAGCCACAAATTCATTTCTTTTCAATGCTCAAATACAATCAAACATACTTCCAAGATTTTAAAAAAAATTAATAAAAAATTAAGTTAAAATATAAAGAAAAAAAAAACAATCGGTAATTTAAAAAAATGAAAAGAAAAAAGAAAACTTATCTTTGGTTCATCCTAGAATCAAATTCTTTTCAATAACTTCTTTTGGATTCAAACAATGAATATCTCGATTGATTAGTGTTGTGTTGATAACGTGGTGTGAGTAAAATAATGTAGAACAACGAACAAGAGTAAAAATATAAAGAGATAAGAGAAAAAGAGAGATTTGTATTATTCTCAAATATAGACTTGTATACAATGCCTACAATAAATCATTTATTTATAGGCATAAGAAGTACAAAATACATTAAACTCTAATTAATGTAGATAATATTACTAATGATAAAGTAAGTTAAGTTTTCTCGATAAAATTCTTACCATAATAGAGATCCGCATAGATAAATATTCATGACATTTACTGGGTTTAAAAAAAATAGACTTGTCTTTTAACCAATTGATTTTTAAGGACTTTTAACAAAAATAAAATTGAAGCTTAAATAACAGTCCCCTGCTAAGCTTCCAGTAAACGCACCACTTCACGCGTGACCTTTTCTTTCGTCGAACGTTCCAGAAGAATGGATGAATCGAAGACTGAAACTCAACCAAAATCCAGCACAATGCAATCTCTGTCCCGAGAACCGGACCCGAAAGACTCGGATCCCGCAATGGACGCGGAGGGCTTTGTTATGGTGCCCACATCTGAGCCACGGGAAAAGGAAGAGAAAGAGACTCAGGATCTGAAAGCGAGTCAGATTCAAAGCCCGCAATCACCGGTCCAGACACCATCCGGGTCGAGAAAATCAGTTCATTGGAGTCCGGAACTGGTTAGTGAATCGCCTGCTGTGGATCACAGCGCCACCATGCCACCTCCTAACGGATCCAATCCTTACGTTACTCACGCTCCGCCTCCGGAATCTTCTTCGGCTTCCTTCAAAGGCAAGCTATTACACATTTTATTTCTAACTGCTCTTTTATTTGATCATTTTAATTATTAAATTGTTTATTTTTTAATTTGGAAACAGAGAAAATGGATGTAGTTAAGGGTGTCTTGGGGAGATGGGGGAAGAAAGTGGCAGAGGCGACGAAGAAAGCCGAGGATCTGGCCGGGAACACGTGGCAGCACTGTATTTTTCTTTTAAAAGTTCCGATTGCCTTTTAATTTATTTTCAATTCTTATTGTTTCCCTTCTTGATTGGATTTGTGTGATTGTATCGAGTTTGCAATTTGTGGGCTTTTTTAGACTTGGAATTTATTAAGAGTGCTTGGTAATTTGATTTGTTTTAGTTTGTGATGAGATAGAACTATGTGGGTTTTGGGTGGTTGCTATTGATATTAAGTTACTGAAAATTGAAATCTGAGATATTGAAGTAGGGTTACTAACTTACTATCTGGGTTAAGGCTAGGGTACTCTATTGTTCTTCCTTTTGCAGGGTTGGTGTTAGCTCACTAGTTTAAGAGTAATATAGGGCAATAATCTTTCATTGCTTTTTTGTAAACATGTTTTTAGCAGTTTTTTTTAAGGAAATGTAATTATCCATTTAGTCAAATGTTGGTTGGAGTTCACATTTATGTCTTCACTATTTACTTGGGAAAATAGTAGAATTTATGCCAGATTTAAGGTCAGGGTACCTTGGTTAGTTCTTATAAATTATGCTCAAGAGATTATTCATACTCTTGCATTTTATCAAACAAAGGGCAGAGACTGATGAAATATTGACAAAGAAAAATGTGACTTATTTACAACCTAGCCAAGGGGGGTATCCAAACATAGAGCTAGTGTTAGAAAGGGTCAGTAAAAGTGGGGAATCTCACATTGCTCTGTTTCCAGAGAGTTTGTTGTTATTGCTTCCAAATGTCCCAATAGTTAGTAAGAGCTTTGTAGTCTCTTTTTTAAGACTGATGAGACACCTATAGATCATGAGATTGCATCATTAAACGGCTTCCTCATGTCCCAATAGTTGGTAAGAATCTTTCTTGTCTGTTTTCTCATCGTTTTCAATCTCTTGATTTTGACCTTGGATTAGAACTTAGAGGCAAGCTAGATGTGTCTTTATTCTGCATTTAGTTGTATAGCTTATTATTTTAAGTTTAACCGTAATCTTATTCTTATTTTTTTAATAATATATGGTCATCTGATTCACCCTTAGTGATGCTCAAGCCTACCAATGTGTTAAATATGTCACACAATACATTCTTGTTTCTATTAATGAATTAAATTACCATCATCCAAACCATGTTTTCTATTTAATTATTCAGGTCTCCTGTACATTTGTTGATGACAACTCTTGCACTATGAATATCCCCTAAATATTATCCATCTGAGGAGTTTGAAGTCTCCTTTTTATTTTATTTTATTTTATTTACTTTTCACATTCTGTTCTCTAATATTAGAATTCTACTTCACCCACTCAATTACTTTGTTCGAGTACATACTACTATGATGTAATTGTGCATCACCTTTTCTTAATGTGGACATTGAGAACTCTGTAGCCCAATTGTACATTCCCTCTGTACTTATGGTCATTTGTATCTCCTTTAGCTACTTCGCCGCCGCCGCTTTTTTGGGTCATTACTCATTAGATTACCTCAACTTATTCATACATTGAATGGCCACAAAATACTGATCTTACGTATCCTTGATCATGTCTGGTCTCTTTTCTATCGGTTTTTATGGTGATTTCCTTTAGAATCACACTGTTTCTTTTTTTGGACATAAGAAGTATATTGTCAAATATTCAATTTTGTAAAAGAAAGATACATGGAAAATTATGGCTACAGTTTTAAATTAAAATCATATTCTATTTTTTATGGATTTTTTCCTTTTATTCACTAGCCATGCTCTAACCCCGTCTCATATATTCTTTCTTATCAAGAAGTTTCATATGCATAAAATCACAGAAGATATGTTTTTCTCTTTTCTTTATCAGTAAAAACAAGCCCTAGTTTTGCTGAGGCTGCCATGGGAAGAATTGCTCAGGGAACAAAGGTTTTAGCAGAAGGTGGCTATGAGAAGATTTTTAGACAAACTTTTGAGACAGTTCCAGAAGAGCAACTTCAAAATTCATTTGCATGTTACTTATCCACATCAGCTGGTCCTGTCATGGGAGTTTTATATGTATCTACAGCAAAGCTAGCATATTGCAGTGACAGTCCTCTTTCCTATCAAAATGGTAGCAAGACTGAATGGAGCTACTACAAGGTTTGTTTGCATTATCCTCGCACGCTTCCATTTATAAAAGACTGGTAGCAATGAGATCATATTTCCTCTACACTTGATGATGTTGAAGCTACATCACATCGCTAACCCTTTGCATAAAAGCATTTGGTTACACGTTTATGGTATAGGAAATTCAGTTATGATTCTTGACATTTCTTCTGTTGGCTTAAACAGGTAGTTATCCCATTACATCAACTTAAAGCAGTTAATCCTTCAACAAGTCGAGCCAACCCTTCTGAAAAGTACCTCCAAGTTATCTCTGTCGATACTCATGAATTTTGGTTCATGGGCTTCTTAAATTACGATGGTGCTGTTACATGCCTACAGGAAGCTTTGCAACAACATAGCTTACAATCTGTGTGATACTATTTCTACCAGCATAACCTTCACATGCGAGCATTTGCTCTACTGGTGGAGGCATTTGATAGAAAATTCTCCTTTGGGTGCTCTTCAATATTCTATGGCAATGAAAAAAATAGGTAATGGTAGAGTTTGTATCTGGAAATCATATGCAAGTTGGAAGAAAATAATACAATGAAACTGCTCTGTTTTAAACTCTTGTTGTAGCATGACTTTCTATTATCCTTTCTATAACTAGATAGCATACCAAATCTTTCTGCATTATTTTGCTATATGCAACTGCCTTGTCGAATAGGTTCCGATTAACAGGGTGAAGACTGAATCCTTGAAATCTGATGCAATAACGGGTACGTTTGTTTATCTGCATATTGCTTTGAAATGATGTAGATTCAGGTATATAATATACTTATTAAATTGCAGCCGCAACGCAGTGTAACGGCCGCATCGTAATGGTTTTAGAGGTCCCTGCGACACTGCAAACCGTAACTGCATCTAGAATCATAATTACATTTAAGAGAAAAATTAAGCCGCAACCGCATCCACAATTTAATGCTATTATATTATCTTATTTGGTTATTGAGCTTTGAGTTCACAGTTCTACGAACTTTTCATGGTGGCAGTTTTCGGGCTTAACTGGCCATAGGTCCATGAACATTGGTATAATTTAACTTGTCATTAGCAGAAAACTCAAATATTTTAATAAGTGATTGATTGCACCACACGGTTAGACTTGGCAATTCAATTATCCGTATTTTTATTGTATTATAATTATGTTTGAAGTATTTTATATTTATATATGAGAAAATGTTTTATACGTTGACAGTGAAAAAAGTTTTCTCACAAATAGATTTAATTTAAGGTTTAAGTGTTTAGAGTTTAGAATTTATTCTGAATTTTTAAGAGTTTAACCTTTCAAAGATAAAGAGTTGTCCTGCACAGTTGCACACGTAGGATTAACTGTTCCAGGCACCATTAAATTATAATTCAAATAGTAAATTAGTCCTCAATCTTCAAATATAAAATTAATATAACAAAGCGATGTAAAATATCATTATAAATAATTATGGATTAATATCCTATACACTGATAGTAGTAATTGAAAGTTTTCACAATCGCCTTAGTTGTAAGGTATAGGGAGTTAGTTTAGGGTATAAGGTTTAGGTGTAGGAGTTTAGAATTTAGGGATAATTGTTTCAATTCAAGGTTTAGGGTTATAATTTGAGGTTTATACATTAGGGTTTAGTTTTTAGGGTAATATGGTGAGGATTTAGGTTTTAATCTATTGACCCTAAATTATAACCCTAAACTTTAAATTAAAACAATTATCCCTAAATTCTAACCACCTACACATAAACCCCTAAACCATATACCCTAAAACTAAGGCGCTTGTGGAAACTTTCAGTTTCCACCGCCTGTGTATAGAATATTTATCCAATAATTATTTCAAATTTTCAAAATTCTTCTTGTTTTGCATATTACCACAGAACTAAGTTCACTCTTTGATTTGATCCGTTATAGAAACAAGGCTTCAGTCCGACCAATTATCCAAATGACGTTAACAAAATCTTTATATAACATAAAAACGAACATGTTTTTTTTTTCTCTCTCTAAATTTTCGACGAGTTTGCAGTGCTACATTCGGCCACCCGAGTGGCCCAAAATATTTAAAACGATACAAACCGTTGTCTTACAAGCTTAAGAGATCATTTATTTGGTTTGTTTAAGATCATTTATTTTGAAGCCAGATATACGGTTGAAATAGTTTTGAATGAATTACAACCTTGACACGTTAATGTTTCACACTATACATGCACACCTAAGGTAATTATTTATTCTACTCATTTATTCAGAAGCTGTTTAGCCCGACCGAAGCAAAGGCAATTCTTTCCATACCGATTGGAGGACCCCAGATCCATGACTCCTTCATCTGGGCTGGGACAAAAAATGGTGATTACACGGCCCGTTCCGGATATAGGTTTATTGAGGACTCCTCCAAGAACCGTGACAACCCTTCTCCAAGTGAGGATCTAAGTGACAATAAGAAGTTCTGGAACTCTATTTGGAGCCTAGGTGTCCCTGCAAAGATTCGTGCCTTTCTATGGAAATTATGTCATAACATTATCCCAACGAAAGGTGTTCTAGCAGCTCGGTTCCATGGAAACTATAAAGATTCGGACTGCTGTCCACGGTGTGGAGAACACAGAGAATCGATTGAACATCTCCTTTTCTTTTGCCCTTTTGCACAGGGTGTGTGGAAGGCTTCAGGATTCAGCTATTCTCCTTCTATTATTGGCTTTCCTGGTTTTCCGAAATGGTGGTGCAAAATCAACGGATTGAGGCAGAAGGGAATGTTCGAAGAAGGCTGCGCACTTATTGCTTTTCTTCTATGGTCTCTTTGGAAGTCTAGGAACGCGCTGGTTCATGAAAATTTTAAGGATCAGCCTTGGGAGGTAGGGCTGAGAGCGGAACGAGCCTACATTGAATTCCACAACATTCCTTCAGCTTGCCAATCAAGATCTTTTCATCCTGATCAGGAACCAAAATGCTGGACTCCTCCACCGTTGGGCTCAATCAAGATAAATTGTGATGCAGCGTTTGACCACCTTACTGGGATTGTGTCAGCTGCAGCTATTGCTCGAGACAGCTTCGGATCCGGTCTGTGTGGTCTCTCCAACTCTTTTGTTGCTTCCTGCGCTGCTTCTGCGGAAGCTTTAGCCATAAGGGTTGGAATTTCATTGGCTATCAATCGGGGTTTCGACAATATTATTGTGGAGACTGATTGTAAAGCGGTGATTGATAGGATCAACAAAGGAATTCAGTCCGATTGGACTACAGCTGCTGTGGAGGAAGACATTAGACTGACCTCCTCCTCTTTCACGTCTTGTATCTTTTCCTTTGTTCCTAGGATATGTAATCAGGCGGCCGATCGGCTTGCCAAGTTGGCAAAGGATACTCGGGGCTTAAGTTTTGGGACATTGGACCCAACCTGTCTTTTTCTTTTCGTTTGTAATCTTTTTAGTGGTTGAATGAAAGTAATCCTTTGAACAAAAAAAAAGAGGTTACTCTGATGTTGATGTACTTTCGAGAACCAAAAAAAGTTGTAAACTGCGTACGAAAACAATCTGAACGCTGAACTTACAAAGTTTAGTAGTACATACTATCTCTTTATATTTCTTAAGGCTCATAAATATAAGTATGCAAATTCAACATAAGCATATGCAATACAAGTCATAAATATAATTTATATAAATTTATTTTGATGATACAGAAGAAAAAGAGTTGTTAAGGAGTAGCCATATATATCCCTGGCCATCCAAGGCAACACCTCCATGGGATGAGTATCATGTATGAATGTACACATTCACCGGTGCAATAGCAGCAAACTTGTGGGCAACCATATTAGCCTGGAGTCGAACATGAGTGATCCTTACTTCCCATTGTCGTAATAGGAGCTCCTTAATGCTGACCACAAGAGCGTTGCCGCCTAACACTGGCATCATTTGTTGTCACTTCGTCTACCGTCACTGCCACTGTTCTCTCATCAATAAAACCACGAGTAGCTAGAGCCTAGAGGTTCCCCTTCGTCAACCCATACATGGTTCCACAAATCAGTCCGTAAACCATTTCAAACCTCCCAACGAATACTACGCTTTAAATCAGGCCAGATATGTGATAAACCCCAGAACGGTGATGAATTGCATATCGACAAAATCTTGGGTGAGACCTACCAGTGTGAAAAAAATTTGATTCGTTCATCATATATTTCGGTCGGAATTTTAGATATTCGATATGTTTTTTGATTTTTTTAAGATATTTCGAATAGAATATCAGAAAAAAATCTGATCGAATACGGATCAAGACATTTTAAGTTTCAGATTGTTCAAAAAATTTCGAAAAAAATAAAGGATCTTTTTCTATAGGCTAATTGTTATCTTAGCATGTTACAACAATAGCAGATAGCATAGTTAAAAGTAAAGTAAAAGAGATAGGAAGAAGTAAAACTGCCCACTTTCTTTATTCAGCTAAGAAGTCTATAAATAGGCAGTACATAACAGCTGAAAATTAGTAACTAAACAAAAAAAATCAGAATTTCTACCAAATAACAAGGAACGTGAATACATGAATAACAGATTCCATAAAACTAGGACATTAACTATAAACTAGGACAACTAAAAATACTTAACATTTCCTCCCTTAAACTGAAAGTTCTCAAACATTCAGTTTAGTTAGGCTCATTAAATGAGCAGACTCTCATTAACTTCCCGAGTTTTTGAAATATAGATAACTTCAATGACTTGGTCATTTATCAACGATTTGATCTTCACTTTTACAGTAGAAAACACATATTGTTCCATCCGTGATATCCCTTAGGAAATGAAACTTCACATCTATGTGCTTGCTTCTTCCATGTAGGACTGGATTTTTTGAAAGTTTAATTGATGAGTTGTTGTCGCAATAAATTGCAATAGCTCATTCTTGACTGAACTGCAACTCCTCAAGAATTCTCTTTAACCAAATCGCTTGACACGCACATAAACTTGCTGCAATGAACTCAGCTTCAGTGGTTGAGAAAGTAACAATAGATTATTTTTTAGATGACCATGAAACAGGCCCTGAACCAAGCATAAAGACGTAACCTGAAGTGTTTTTCTGTCATCTATATCGCCTGCATAATTATTGTTAGTAAACCCGACCAAGTCTAACTTCATCACATTCTTGTAGAACAATCCATATTCTTTTGTTCCTTGCAAGTATCAGAAATCTCTTTTGGCAACGAGGAGATGCATCTCTGTTGGATTCTCCATGTATCTACTGATCAAACTCACATAATGCATAATGTTGGGCCTTGTTGTAGTTAAGTACATCAAGCTACCAACAATTTGCTTATAGAGAGTGATGTCCACCTTTTTTCCTTCCGATCCTTATGCAATTTTAATCTAAACTTAGCTGGTGTACTAACCGAATTGCATTCATTCATTTGAAACCTCATTTATGCAATTTTAATCTAAATCCGGCTGGTGTACTAACTGAATTGCATTCATTCATTTGAAACCTCATCAAAACATCCTGCACATATTTTCTTTGTGAAATAAAAATTTTAACTGGAGATTGCCTCACTTCAATTCCAAGAAAACAATGCATCTTTTTAAGATCAGACATGTCAAACTCAAACATCATAGACTGTTTAAATTTCTCAAACATGGAAACATCATTTCCAGTATAAATTAAATCATCAACATACATGCATACAACAAGCATCTTTCCATCTTCTCCAAGCTTAACAAACAAAGTATGCTCATATGGACATTTTTGAAATCCTTCACGTATAAATAGGCTTCAATACGACTATACCAAGCGCGAGAGGCTTGTTTTAGTCCATATAGTGTCTTTTACAATTTATAGACTTTATTTTCACATTCAAGTTTCACATAACCAGGAGGTAATACATTTTCTTGAAGATCACCGTGTAAGAATGCCGATTTGACGTCCAGCTGAAAAATGGGCCAAGAATTTTGTGCAACCAATGCTATCACCAATCTGATAGTGTCATGTCGAACTACTGGAGCAAACACTTCTTTGTAATCAACATCAAATTCTTTCTTGTAGCCTTTAGCGACCAAGCGCGCTTTACATTTGTCAACTTCGCCTTTTTCATTCAATTTAGTCTTATAGACCCACTTTTCATCAATAGCCTTTTGCCCTTTTGGAAGTTCAGTTAACTCCCAGGTGTTGTTTTTTTTCAATGGCTGCTATCTCATCATTCATCGCCTCTCGCCATTTTGGTTTCTTGACAGCTTCTTCGAAGGTTATTGGATCACAATCTGAAAACAAAGCAAAATGAACAATTGGATCATCATATTGGTTAATTCCAGTTATCACATAGTCTTGCATCCAAGCAGGGTTTTTTTGACTCGTTGAGCTCTTTCCACCGCACCTACATCTGGAATTTCTTCAGTGGCAATTGGTTCATCATGTATTTCAACATGTTGCATTGTTTCTTCATCCCCGTTTTCAAAATCAACATGGATTCGTTGTTCACGCTTGCATTCATCATGACTCCAAAATTCTGTCTCGTTGAAAACAACATTGCGGATGATGACAATTTTCTTGGTGATTGGATTGTACAATTTGTATGCCTTTAATTGCTGACAAACACCAAGAAAGATACATTTTTTCTCCTTTGTCGTCAAGTTTACCCCTCCTTGCATCTGAAACATGTGCATATGCTATGCAGCTAAAAAATTTGAAATGATCAACACTTGGTTTTCGTCCACCCCAAGCTTCTTCTGGTGTCTGATTTTGAACAACAAATGTGAGACTTCTATTCAGGACATGAATGCTCCAATTGACAGCTTCAGGCTAACAACTTTTCTGAACTCCGCTGCTCTTTAATATAGACCGCACCATGTTCATGATTGTGCGATTTCCCCCCTCTAAAACGTCATTTTGCTGTGGCGTATATGCTGTTGTAAGTTGCTTTTTAATGCCATGCTCCTCACAAAAATTTTCAAATTCTTGCGAGTTGTATTCACCACCACGATCACTGCGAAGAATTTTTATTGGCATGCATGCTTCCTTTTCAACCTTTGCATTGAAGCTTTTAAAAGCTGAAAAGGTTTCAGATTTTTCCTGCAAAAAATAAACCCAAATTTTCTGACTATAGTCATCAATGAATGTTCCGAAGCAACGTTTACCACCATTTTATGTCAGATTTATGGGTCCACATAGATCAGAGTGAATAAGCTCCAAAACTTGCTTTGCTCTCCATGATTTTCCTTTTGGAAAACTATCTCTGTGTTGTTTCCCAACCACACAGTCTTCACAAATCTCAGACTGGCTTTTAATCTGTGATAAACCTGTCACCATGTTTTTCTGCTGCAATGTTTTGAGCCCACCAAAATTTAGATGCCCATAACAAAAATGCCATAGCCACGCCTCTTCCTTCACTTTTGCTGAAAAATATGAATGATTGAGGCCCTGGAGATAGAGTGGAAACATCTCGTTCGATGTCATGTTCACCTGAGTGATCAAGCCTAATTTCTCATCTTGAACTATGTATACTCCATTTTGATGAAGGTTTCATATCCCTTCTCTTGCATCTGACCCACACTTAGTAAGTTGGTCTTCAAATCTGGAACAAAGAGAACATTGGAAATAGTGTGGATAATGTCTCCTTTAGTTTGGAGAGTGATTTTCCCTTTCCCATAACAGATATCGTGGAGTTATTACCGAATTTGACAGTGTTACGAAAGGTTTCGTTTAATTCGGAAAAAAATCTCTTATCTCCACACATGTGGTTGCTGCAATCAGTGTCTAAGTACCACAAATTTGGTTGTGTTTCTTCATTCACATGACACACCATCAGAAGAGAAACCTCTTCCTCTTGCTCTGCAAAATTGGTTGATTCTTCCCTATTTTGCTTATTTAGTTTGAAATTTTGACTGATAATGACCATGCCTGTGGCACCTATAGCATTCAACATTTGACTTGTCTACTGACTTTCGTTAATGAGTTGCTGAGTTATGACCCCCTCGTCCCCGTCCTCATCCTCTTCCTCGAGATTGACTGTCTTAGAAATGTTGTTGCTGCTAGTTCCATTGGTTGTTGCTTCTCTTCTCTTTACTTCTGCCTCTACCTCCTTTAGGCAACGAGTGATTTTCTGTTGAAGCTTGCAAAGCTTGCTCCTCGATGTCTTGTTGCTTGATCTTTTGTTCATGTACCAGTAACGAACTTTGTAGCTCATCAATATTCTTGGATTCCTCAATTGCACAGACAACAAAATCGAATTTTGGTATCAAGGATCTGAGCATCTTTTCAATTATGATGACATCCTCTGACTTGTCCCCGAACACCCACATCTTATTAGTGATTTCCATGACTCGTGAGAAATAAACTGCAATCGACTCACCCGACTTCATCTTCAAGTTCTCAAACTCGGTGCGAAGTGTTTGAAGCTGCTGCCTCTTTGCTTTCGTTGAGCCTTCATAATTTTTCCTCATTGAATCCCATATCTGCTTGGAGGTGTTTTTGCAAAGAATAGTCTCCAAGATTGAATGATCAATAGCCTGAAACAAGTAATTTTTGGCCTTCAGATCCTTCAACTTCATTCCTTCAATTTCGGTCTTTTGTGCGTCTGTCATTGTTGGTGTTAATTTTGGTATTCCATCAGAGACAACTTGTCAATATTCTTTCGATTTTAGAAAATTCTCCATTAGCATTCCCCAATGACCGTAATGACCATCGAAACAAGGAATCGCTGGCTGTACAAAGTTTTCAGAGGCCATTGTTGTTAAGTGTAAACTATTGTTTGCTTTTAAATGAACCACCCTCTGATACCAATGTTACAACAATAGCATATAGCAGAGTTAAAAGTAAAGTAAAAGAGATAGGAGAAAGTGAAATTGCCCACTTTCTTTATTCAGCTAACAAGTCTATAAATAGGCAGTGCATAAAAGCTAAAAATTAGTAACTAAACAGAAAAATTAGAACTTCTACCTAACAACCAGGAACGTGAATACATGAATAATAGATTCCATAAAACTAGGACATTAACTATAGACTAGAACAACTAAAAATACTTAACAAGCTTGACGACACCATAATGTCCAGTTCTATAGAATAGACAGATCTGGTTTTATTTCTTCCATTTTCTCAATTCCTCCCTAGCACATCTTAGTGCTTTCTTTCTTTCGACCATCTCTCGTTTTACTTCTTCCATCTTTTTCACGCTTCTTGACTCGGATTTCTTAGCTTGCTTAATGAATTTTTTTTGGCTTTGCTTGGTATGAAGGATGGAAATGAAGAATGGTGAAAATTTTGTTATTCTAATGGTGGGAATTCATAGCTTTTGTTTAGCATTGTTGTTCAAATCAGCTTTTGGATCAAAAATTGTGCTAAACAGCTTAGCTTTTGGAGAAATTTTTTTAGCTTTTGCGATTGTAAGAGAAATTTTGAGAGCTAAATTACAATTTTAACATTCATTTGCTATTGTGTTTATTTATAATTTATAATTTATAATTCTTTATAAAGATATAATTATATAATTAATAATTATTTTTTAAAATTTTAAAATAATATATATTTATTCATGTCAAGTTTTTTAAATAAAATATTTTAAATTTGTTATATTTTTATGGAACACGTATAATTGTTAAAAAAATATATTTATCAACAAAAATATTTTTATATTTTTGGAATAACTTAAGCTGATATATTTCATATATTATAACATTAGAGAATTTGAATATCATATATATATATATATAATGTCTAAAATGGTCATTTATCTTCTTAAAAGTACTTTTTGACAGCAATGGTGAACACTAAAATCTTATAACCAACTTTTTAAAATCTCTTTCTAACAAGACTTTTAAAAATCACTTTTCAAAAGTAATGCTAAACCCTTAAATCATTCTCTTACTTTGAATCTTAACCATTTGATTAACAAATTTTTCATCATTCATACCAAACAAATCCTTCATCTCATGACGGCACGATGACTTATTTCGCTGCCTCACGTGCACGTTTACTAAGCTCATGGTACTCGTCTATGATTTAGATTAATCCAGTTAACTTGTAACAAGTATAAAATACTAACAATAGATTAAAAAAGCTTAATAGTAAAAAGGGTAAGCTACACAGATTACCACTTAATTATGGGGTTGGTGTCAATTTGACGACTATACTTTCAATTTTACAAATATATCACTAAACTATTTAATTGGTTCCAAAAAAACGGAAATGCTAACGTGTTTTGTTAAATAAAACTGGTATAATTACACATTTGATCCTTTTTATTTATACAATCTATCAATTTGACCCTAATTTTAATTAAATAAAATAAATAAATTATTTAACTAGGTGGTGACATGTTATTGAAAGACTTTAATTATTTTATTTAATTTTAATTAATTAACCCTGGGTGAATTCGAACAAGCGACCTTGGACAGAAAATGGGGCATGCTTACCACTAAGCCAATCACATTTTTGTGATATGAGTTACAACATTTAATATATGTCTTAAATGCTTGTTAGTGATCGAAAAAATGGAAACAAGGAAAAATGGACTTGAGTGGACTCAAACCAACAACCTTAGAGTGAAGGTGGGGTATGCTTACCAATGGGCCAAGCATATTTTTGAGATATAAAGTACAACATTTAATATATGTCTCATATCTTTGTTAATGCCTAGAAAAAAGAAAGAAATGTGATTTTAGGAAATTCAAACACGACATACTTATGATGCATAAAAACATCTAACTCAATTAAATAAATCTAATAATTAAATTAAATTTAAAAATATTTTGTATATATTCTAAATTAGGGTAAAGTACACAGACGATCACTAAACTTTGGTAAAAAAAAACAAAAACAAAATAGTAACCAAACTTTTAAAAATCACAAAATGACAATTAAACTTTATGTTTTATAACAAAATGGTAACTAGACGTTAAATCTCGTTAAGTGCATGTTATAAAATTGGTATAATAACACATTTAGTCCTTCATATTTATATATTCAATCAATTTAGTCCTAATTCGAAACAATTCACTAAATTTAGCCCTCGTTATTTATACATTCTTTCAATTTGGTCCTTAAAGCAAAATTCCAAAGTATGGTAACATGATAAATAATTACAATTAAATTTTTATAGGAACTTGAAACTCGACTCGAATCGAATCGAAAAATTTTAAATAAAGTTTGAGTTGTAAAATATGACGCGTCAACTCGAATAACTCGAAATATTTGAATATTTTAAATCATTTTTCTTTTAAATCGAATATTTTTTAAAATAGAATATTTAATATTTCCATATTTAAATCACATTGAATATTTAATAACTACTTTAAATATTCAATTTAATTTAAAAATATTCGATTTAAAAGAAAAAAAATTGATTTAAAATATTTGAATGTTTAATAACTACTTTAAATATTTTTCTTTTAAATATTTGAATATTTAATAACTAATTTAAATATTCGAATATTTTAAATCAATTTTTTTTCTTGTAAATCGAATATTTTTAAATTAAATCGAATATTTAAAGTAGTTATTAAATATTTGATGTGATTTAAAAGAAAAATTGATTTAAAATATGCAAATATTTTGAGTTATTCGAGTTGACGCATCATGTCTTAAGATAGAGGTGAGCGTTCGATCGAGTCGAGTCAAAAAATTTCGAGCTATTCGAGTTGACGCATCATATTTTACAACTCAAACTTTATTTGAAATTTTTCGATTCGAGTCGAGTTTTCGAGTTCCTATAAAAATTTAATTAAATATTCGAATATTTTAAATCAATTTTCTTCTTTTAAATCGAATATTTACAGTAGTTATTAAATATTCGATGTGATTTAAAAATGAAAATATTAAATATTCTATTTTAAAAAATATTTGATTTAAAATATTCGAATATTTCGAGTTATTCGAGTTTACGCATCATATTTTACAACTCAAACTTTATTTGAATTTTTTTCGAATCGAGTCAAGTTTTCGAGTTCCTATAAAAATTAATTAAATATTTGAACATTTTAAATCAATTTTTTTTCTTTTAAATCGAATATGTTTAAATTAAATCAAATATTTAAAATTGTTATTAAATAATCGATGTTATTTAAATATGGAAATATTAAATATTCTATTTTAAAAAATATTCAATTTAAAAGAAAAAATGATATAAAATATTCGAATATTTCGAGTTATTCAAGTTGACCTGTCATATCTTAAGATAAAGATGAGTGTTCGATCGAGTCGAATAAAAAAAATTCGAGTTACTCGAGTTGACGCGTCATATTTTACAACTCAAACTTTATTTGAAATTTTTTCGATTCGAGTCGAGTTTTCGAGTTCCTATAAAAATTTAATTGTAATTATTTATCATGTTACCATACTTTGGAATTTTGCTTTAAGGACCAAATTGAAAGAATGCGTAAATAACGAGGGTTAAATTTAATGAATTGTTTCAAATTAGGACTAAATTGATTGTATAAATATGAAGAACTAAATGTGTTATTTTACCAAATTTTATAACATACACTTAATGAGATTTAACGTCTAGTTACCATTTTGTTATAAAACATAAAGTTTAATTGCCATTTTTGTGATTTTTGAAAGTTTGGTTACTATTTTGTTTTTTTACCAAAGTTCAGTGACCGTCTGTGTACTTTACCCTTTAAATTATGTTAGTTTACGATTTCAAAATCAAAAGTTTAAAATTATATTAAATTCATTTAGTGAATCCTAACTCACGAACATAATTTAATTTTTTATTTATTTAATATAAAAATGATTTGAAGATCCACTTAATTAAATTATTATATATATAATTATATTAAAAAATAAAAAAAAATTATATTAAATTCATTTAATGAATCCAAACTCACGAACATAATATAATTTTGATCTATGTTCATGAGTTTGGATTCACTAAATTAATATAATTTTAAACTTTTAATTTTAAATCGTGCACTAAATAAAATTTAAAATATATACAAATATTTTTAAATTTATTTTAATTATTAGATTTATTTAATTGGGTTAGATGTTTTTATGCAACATAAATATGTCGTGTTCGAGTTTCCTAAATTCACATTTCTTTCTTTTTTTTCGGGCATTAACAACGATATGAGACATATATTAAATGTTGTACTTTATATCTTGAAAATATGCTTGGCCTAGTGGTAAGCATACTCCATTTTCATTCTAAGGTTGTTGGTTCAAATCTACCTAGGTTTATTTTTCCTTGTTTCCATTTTTTCGGTCATTAACAAGCATTTAAGAGATATATTAAATGTTGTACCTCATATCACAAAAATGTGGTTGGCTCAATAGCAAGCACACCCCACTTTTAGTCAAAGGTCATTGGTTTGAATCCACTCAGGGTCATTTTCCCAACTTTCATTTTTCCTTCTTGATTGGAGGGGGAAATTAATTAAAATTAAATGAAAATAATTAAAGTCCTCCAATAAGGTGTCACCACCTAATTGAATAATTAATTTATTTTATTTAATTAAGATTAGGGTCAAATTAATAGATTGTGTAAATAACGACCAAATGTGTAATTATACCGGTTTTATTTAACAGAATACGTCAGCATTTTCGTTTTCTTTAACGATTGGTGGCCTGATTGGAACCAGTTAAATAATTTAGTGGTATATTTGTCAAAATTAAAAATATAGTGGTCAAATTGACACCAACCCCATAGTTGAGTGGTCATCTGTGTAGTTTACCCTAGTAAAAAAAGTGTCCAACCTATATTTTGTTTTCCAGTTTAGTGTCTAACGTTTCATTTCGCAATTCAAATCAAATTTTTCCGTGACAAATGTTAAAATTTTTCTGTTATCCAATAAAAATACGATACGTGTCATATTTCTAGTATTTTCATTAATTTTTATTTTTAAAATAAAAAAAATCTTTAATTTTATAAAAAAAACTCAAATCTTTAATTTCTCTAAAACCCACAAACTAAAACCCTAAATCCCTAAATTCCTTCCCTCTCACCACCGATTCAACCACTATCGGTCACCTTTACCTTCGTCGCCCCCCCCCCCCCCCCCCCCCCAAGGCTGAAAGCGCGTCGTCGAAAATCGACGAATGAACTGCCGATTGCTTCGTCGACGAACATTCAAAAATAAAGAAAAAATAGACTTATTGGGCTTTTAACTTACGGCTAAAAGGTGGAGATGCTGAACGGTGAAGTACCCGACACTTGGGTGGTGAACGGTGAACCGCCGACATGTGGGGATGCCGAACGGTGAAGAAGATGTGATTTGAGGGATTGATTGAAAAAAAATTAAAACTTTAGGGTTTACTAAGAAGTTCATATTTTTAAAAAAATTCAGAAAATAAATAAATAAGCAAGCCACGTATCATGTTATAATTGGATAACAAAAAAAATTTAACAGCCGTTGACGAAAAAATCTGATTTAAGTTACGAAATGAGACGTTAAACACTAAAATGGCCCGAAAAAATATTAAACAATAAACTAAAAAAATGGTATAAATTGGGCACTTATTAACTGTGCTTAAAAAAACGATACATGCACGTCATATCATAGTTTTCAAAATTAAACAATTTCAGATATTCAGTCTGCACCAAGAAAGTTGCTGATAACATTATTTTAGATGGTTAAGTTTCTCAATTATCCAAGGAAACAAGAATACACCAGACATGGATGCGATACAAATATGTACATATATATTATAAATTATTAACATATACCAACACAATAAGAACTCGAAAATCTAAAGAAAAAATACACATGTTGGATAGGAAAAGTGTGATGAAGGGAGCAGAATTAGAAAAATGCAAGTATTTGTCCAAATAGAATGTTCTGACATTAATAAGTTACAGCTGCTTTTGTTTGTTACATATGAAACAATTTGCTGTTTTTACTGACTCTGCATTCTCATTTTCGAGAACTGGTACACTCAAAATCAAATAATATGGTAATCCCGTTCCTCTTCCTCTTTAACCATTATTTCTTTTGCCATCCTATAACCAGCAGCCTAAACAAGAAATATTGTAAAACCTTAAATGAACAATTTCAAAACTTTTAGACGAAGTCGGGCTGGCCTGTAGACGTCAAGCATCGATGCCACATACGGCTGTTCGGATCTACTTCTCGGGGATGAGAAATGACCTCAGGAATGGGGAAGTAAACATAATGAGTGTTGCATATACCGACTGTAATGCCGCTATATCCAGCAAATGCACCATGAACCTGTAAATACATGAATGCATACCATTTCAGGAGACTGGTTTTAAATCACACAGTGCCAAAATTAAAATGTAAGGGTTAAAAGTAATGGATACTTACAGCATTTTGTCCAAGAACAGTGCACAGAATTCCATCTGATGCATTTGCACGGCATGCACGGATCATGTATGTTGGATCAATATACTTCACATCAGCAGGGATGCCAATTTCCTTAAAATATTTCTTTGTCTGGTAGGAAGATAGTGAAATAACATTTAGTACCCTATAATGTTCAAATGCAAGAAACATAAACAAATCATTCAATGGAAGAACATAGAATGCGATTTGCTCCGCCGTCTCACAGAAACACAAAAATTAGAAAGGGGTGCCTACCAACAAGGCTTCAAATGTTTATAAATTGCTGCATTAGATAAGATTCTTACATATAAAATTCGTATACCAAATGTCGATCCTTATGCAAGGCAATTAAATAAGGTATGATTTGTAACTTGAAAAAGACAGGAAATCCCCCTTGCTTCTTCAACCAGGAGTTTACAAACAAACAAATGTAAGAAATAGAGAACACTAGGATGAAAATGGAATACCTCTTGTTGGATATGCACACCAACATCTCCAAGTACAATGTTTCCAGAAGCATCAGTAGCATTAGTTTTTTCAACAAGATTCTGCACCAAAAAGCAGCATCTCAGAAATGCTCAGTTCACATATTTTCATGTGTATCATATAATCAAATTTGAACATCTCTAAGAATTGACTCTCCGTCTTCAAATAGGGAAAATACAGTAAAACAATTTCTCAAACAAATATAAAGAGATATTCTGGTAACTTAACCCTGTTTTTGAAAATACCTATTTTGGAAGGGAAATAAAGCTCAACCTATTGGTTCTTTTACCCTTCAACTACGTACTTATGAATTTCATCAGGCTCAAAACATTTACACTGACAAAACATGATACAATTGAGAAAACACCAAGAATTTATTTTAGAAGGAATGTCTTTGCATAGCTGCCAAATGAATATAGAACAATCTTCTTTGCAGTAAAGCAAGTGAATTTCACATAATTATAATTCCCATAAGAGAAGTTACTGAAATTGAGAAAGAACCAAAACTTCTTAATAGAATTGAAAGGAAGACACAATAGAATACACAACAGATTAAAGTAAGAAACATGAAAAAGCAATAATAAAACAAACCAGCAGCAAGTAAAATCCTAAATATTACAATGGAGACGTTGTCAACCCAAAAAAGAAGGCATCATGATCGGTTTGGAAAGGACCATCAAAACTACAAACTTGTGGACAATTATAACTTCCAATAAGGTTCAAATAGCAACACACACACACACACACACTTATATATAGTCACCTGTCCAGCTCCTTCTGCCACACAGACCACAGCTGATCCCTTTGTCTCTATTAGGTATTTCAGATGCCTTAATACACCATGAGGCCCGTGCAAATTGAAAGGTACCTAGAGAATGCATGATTTGGCAGCATTAATAACTTGCATTTAAGGACTGTGATGTGCATAGTTGATCATAACTTATGGTTAATAATCAGCAAAATACCTCTGGAATCAAACATATGTCAACTTGCCCACTAGCTAAGGATGATTGCATGGCTATGAAACCACTGCTACGACCCATCAATTTCACGATACCGATTCCATGGTAAGCACTATGTGCCTGGTAATTGATTAAAGGAAAAAAAAATAGTTAGAGACATGAAGGACTTTTTGCACATACATTTAAGTAGTTAAGTGTCATATAATGCACGAATTTAAAAGTTGAACAATTTTTTATATCAACACCAACAATCGAAGCAGATATACCTCAATGTACGCAGAGTTGATTGCTCGTTGTGCTTCTTCAACAGCAGTATCAAAACCAAAGGTTTTATCCATCAGCAGAATGTCATTGTCAATAGTTTTTGGCACACCAACTACAGCCACTTTCAATTTTCGTTTGCGGCACTGAAAACAAAAGTGTACAAACATATAGAATTAGGAAAACACAAAGCCGGCCCCTATTTGTGACAAGATTTTCACAACTCTTATAAATTCTTAATCACAGATCCTTTAACATCCCTCCAGATTGATATATTAGATATAACTTTGAAATGAAAAACATAGCTTAGAAATACCAAATATGGAAAATAAATCTGAATCTTTCAGTTACCCAAGAGGCCAAGACCATTGTAATGCCTTGAAGTTAAATCCAATGACAACATATTTATAAACACAGCTTACACTTCAAGGGATTAAAAAGAAACTACCTTAGTTTCTATGAGTTCTGTTTTCAAGTTTAAGATGGTAATAATAAAGGAAATACCAGGTTCACGATTAATAAATAGTGCTAAAGATGAAGATTATATAATATCTGATATGAACCTCATTGTGAATAGCATTGGCCCCAGCATGAGTACCGTTTCCACCCAGCACAAAAAGCATGTTGATTCCTCTTTCCTGACATCAATTTTGGAAACATATCAGAAAATTACTACATACTTGCCTCATGAGTCTGGCTATTTTAATTCAAAATTTACAATTCCTTCAAGAAGACTTGAGTTAATCTGACAGTAGCTGAAGAGTTTTGAGTACCTCCATACTAGTGACAATATCACTGACAGAGGGCCCTCCACGTGAAACTCCTAACAAGCTTCCACCCGAAAGGTGCACATTTTGGACTACTTTCCGCGATAGCTGAAAATCAATCCAAATTAACAATAGAAAATCTTGGATGGAGCAAGATGTTTCTAACAGACCATTGTAAGGAAAGAAACATAACTTACCGGCATTTCAGCCAAACCTTTGTCAGAAAATCCACGATAACCAAAAGGAATCCCCACAATGTTTCTTACACCATATATTTCCAGTGTGATGACAATCTGCACAAATTCATTAATTTAAGCATGTATTGATCAATAAACACCAAAATCATTCAGATTTCAGACTAAACATGAAACTTCAATTTAAAGAATATATATTTATGATGCTAAGATCCACTCATAATTACTTCATCAGTTTACAGTTTACACTACGACAGAAGTCAGACTTTAACTACCAAACTTCAATTAATTCACTGTAAATACCTTTTTTTATAAAGCAAAACCATAAATTCATTAAGTTTGTGCAAACGCATCTAAAGTAGAAGAAAAGCTTTGGTACATGGTCTGAAATTAGGATGAAATTTATTTACCAAATGAAAAAAACGAGATATATTTCATGTCCACAATCTCAGTCAGTAGGCAGTGAAAATGAACTTTTGATTTTAGCATGAAATACAAATTAAAAACCAGTTAACAATTACATAACTACAACAATGAAAGCACTGAGCCAAATCAAATTACAAACGTGCCAGCAGCATATTGAAATTTAAATATTGTGCTGACCTGTCTAATGACATCATTAAGACCAGGGCAAAGCCCACCACAAGTAACAATTGCAGCCTTCACTTCTTCTGGTTTGAAATATATTTTCTCTCGAGGCCCAGCACGATGAACCCTAACATGATATGCCATGATGTTACATATAATATCAATAACGGCCAAATAAACTTTAAAGTTGCATACATTAAACAAAAGCAGTGATAAGGAAATATACAAAACGGCAACAAATATGGACATATGTGATGACATTGGATCTATAAGTTACCAATTCTACTAAATCGATACCAAAGTTGGAAAACAATATTAAAAATACTATAACAATATTTTACTACACATTATTTAAAATAACATAGCCTGTAAAGAAAGATGTGATGCATGAGTTCACAAAAACCTATTAATATGTCAAGAGTTATACTTACCATTGTTCAACCCAAGTACAGTTAGGATCAATGCATTCTGCACCAGCAGAAGTGGGAGAAGAGTAATGTATGACCTGAAATATTTAAAAGATCAAAATTATTTTACCAATATAGTCTAAACGTGGATGATTAATTGAAATCATTGCGAGATTATTTCTCTCAAGCATTGTTTTGATTTAGGATATAAATATAAGGACAGAGATGGGCAAACAACAGTTTACTTCTAAAGGTGCAAGACTGGATTTCTTTCCTAAAAACACTTTATGCCATTTCAGGTAATTTTGAATTCTCATTTCAAATACATACCCTGTAGATGGAATTTTTCAATTTTGAAGATGAACTCAAAGCTCTATAAGCATGTGTAAAAATTCCAATTCTCCATATCACAATTCAGCAACTTAGTATATACCGAGGAAACAAATTAAAAAATATATGTATATATTTACCTTAAGAAGCACTCTGTCATTATTATTAATATAACCATGCCACTCCTCATCAGAGGGATAACCTTCCGCAAAATCCTCATTAACCGGAGTTCTGTAGCCAAACGAAAGAATATATATGATTTTTTTATTTGCAAAGTTCAAAATAATTAATTAAAATTTTAATAATAAAAAAGATAAACGCGATCAAATATTCTAAAGGTAAAAGCACACAATTGTAAAATTTTCAAGCAATTCATTGAATTCCAAAATAACTATCAAGTACATTGTAGAATTTCCTCACCCTTAGAGTAAAGGAAAAGGAACACATAAGAAGAGAAAAAATTAGCTGAAAACAGTAAAAAGAGGGAAAGTAACTGTATTTGAACCTCATTCTGAGACAAAAAGTGGAAGGAAAAGAGTGAGCATCGGGGAAAGTATCGGTGATGTGAGGAATATTGAAGCGCCTTTCGAAATCTTGCTGATACTTTGACTTCCAGTCAGGATCACTAAAATCAATGCTGTTTTTGGAGGTTTGTTGACTACATTGAACCTTGGTGAAAAATCTACTCCTTCTCTGCGATCTCAGGGTGCCGAGACCCAAGGAAGTAAATCCATGGCGATAACCGAGGAGACGACGACGATTAACGCTGTCGTTTTGAGGGAGGCTTAGGTTTGGAGAAGCGGAACCGGTGATGGCGCGGGTAAGAGTTTCCATCTGGGGGGTGCAGAGAAGAGAATGATGGAAGATTCAAAGCTTTTATTTTGTATTTTTGGTTTTGGTAAAGCGATGTATTGGTAATTGGAGGGAGAAAGCAGACAAATTGAGATCGGCTGCCGGCCAAACTACCAAACTTTGGCTTATAAAACCGAGGAGGCTTTCACGCCGTTGCACAGTTGCACTTCTTTCACCAATTTAACTTTAACTCCCCTTCTTATATTCAAAAAAAAAAAAAAAAACTTTAACTCCCCTTCTTTATTATAAAAAAAATTATCTAAAAATCATAAACTGACTTAAATTTAATATCTCTACTTTATAATATACATATCTGTGTATAATACAAGCTTTCAACCCCATGAGAATACTTTTTATTCTTCGTTATATCATTAAATTTACATTAAAATTATTTTTTTATTATGATTGTTTATTTATACGGATGTCAATCATATGATAAAAACTTTATCAGAAAAAATTATATTATATGTTCGACTCGTCACGTCATCTATGGTCCCAACTAATAAAAGACATTAATTTCATTAATTTTTTTTATATCATCTTTTTACCAAGTGAATCTAAAATTGGTAAAAAGTGTTTTTTAATTTAATTTATTTAATTTACAGTAAACTGAGTGAAGATTTACTCAATAAAAAATACATGGAAAAATTAATGAAATGGATACTTTTTATTGGTTGGGACTGTGGATGAAGTGGCGAGTCGGACCTATGATATAATTTATCCTTTATCAGGTACGTTCCTCTCTTTTTTCTTGTATGTTTTGATTAGTTACTAAATATCATATATATATATATATATATATTTACACTATATATATACATATGGTAAAAAATTTAATACACAAGTTGTGTAAAATTTAATTTATACAAGTATGTATATTTACACTATAAAACTTAAATCTTAATTTTCTAACACTAACCCCTAAAAATTAAACCATGAACTCTAAACCATATACCCTAAAATTTAAACAATTAACCTTAAATTTTAAACCTTAAAATTTAAACTCTTAACCCCTAAAACTTAAAATATGTGCAAGCTAAAATTTACACGGTATGTATATCAAAGTTTTTTCATATATATTATAACATGAATAGATATATATATATATATATATATATATATATATATATTGTATCAATTTAATATTATCTTTGTTTTTAAACTTGAAACCATGCCGCTTTATTAATAAACAAAAAAATTAAGAACATAATCTTTCAAATATAAAAAAAAAAACAAAAAAAAAAACATATCCAAAAGAAAGCTAAAGGGATGCAGACACTTCCTCTTTGTACCACGGTTAATCTCTGAAGTCTATAATAGGAATAGTCTCCTTTGGAGTTGTCAAAACATGAACTAAACAAAATTTTCAATAAAAAACTGTAAATACCTTTTACGTCGGTTCCATAGGCTATGATCCACTACACAGTTTTAATTACATCGGCAAACAACCACAAAAGAGATCAAGCTATCCAAGACCACTAACAAACTCAAATTGTGAGGAACACTACACGAGCATCAAGCGGTCACAAAGGTATCTAAAAAACATGTCATAAGATAGAGGCGTGTTATAATGACAGAGACAAGACGTGCCACTAAGGCAGAAAAAAAAACGCAATAAGATTTGCGAGGAGAAGATAACTAAAACACATAGAATTTTATTAAAAACTAAAAAAACTAAAGCGAGATATAAGAAAACATAAAAAAGATTGCACACCAGCGATCAACGACCAACATTAAGACTAATGTCATCGATCGTTGATTAAAATAAGAACAAAAAATGCAAAACGACATATTTAAATAAAAAACAAGCGGCTAAGGTTTATGGGTATGGGAAAGAAACGGCTAATTAATATTATATTATTGATTCAATTTAGTCAAATATATATATATATATGGTAAAATTTTAATACACAAGCTGTGTAAAATTTAATTTATACAAGCATGTATATTTACACTATAAAACTTAAATCTTAAATTTCTAACACTAACCCCTAAAAAATAAACCCTAAACTCTAAATTCTAAACACTGACCTTAAATTCTAAACCTTAAACTTTAAATTCTTAACCCCTAAAACTTAAAACATGTGCAAAATTATATATATATAAATACATATATAAATATTGTATCAATTTAATATTATCTTTGTTTTTGAACTTGAAACCATGCCGCTTTATTAATAAACAAAAAAATTTAAGAACATAACCTTTCAAATATCCAAAAAACAATAAAATTTAACATATCCAAAAAAATTAAAGGGTTGCAAACGCTTCCTCTATGTACCACATCAAATCTCTGAAGTCTATAGTAAGAAGAGTCTCCTACAGAGTTGTCAAAACATGAACTAAACGAAATTCCCAATAAAAAACCGTAAATATCTTTTACGTCGATTTTATAGGCTCTGATCCGCTACACAGTTCTGATTACATCAACAAACAACCACAAAAAAAGATCAAGATATCCAAGACCACTAACAAACTCAAATTGTGAGGAGCACTACACAAGCATCAAGCGGCCACAAAGATATCCAAAAAAATATGTCATAAGACAGAGACATGCCATAAAGACAGTGACAAGACGTGCCACAAAGATAGAGAAAAACAAACGTAATAAAATTTACAAGAAGAAGATAACTAAAACACATAGAATTTTATTAAAAACTAAAGCGAGATATAAGAAAACATGGAAAAATTGTATACAACGATCAGCAACCAACATTAAGACTGATGTCGTCGATCGTTGATTAAAATAAAAACAAAAAAAATGTAAAACGACATATTTAAATAAAAAACAAGCGGCTATGTTTATGGGTATGGAAAAGAAACGGCTAATTAATATTATCTTATTGATTCAATTTAGTCAAATATATATATATATATATATTATTGAGTAAACAAAGATGACTCCAAATAGAAATGCATAATGGTTAAAAAAAGGAAATAGAAAGAGATAAGGTCCTCTTAGGATTCGTTTGAATTGTTTTTGTTACTTTTACGAAAGCAAAGAGACAAATGAAAACACAAAGAAATATATAGAAAATCTGAAAGGGACGAAAAAGTTAAATGTGTTGAAAGTAAAAGTAGTTGGTTAAAAGTTTGTTAGATATTAGAATCAGTTAGTAAAGTTTGTTAATTAGTTCTTTGTTGTTAGGCTTTTATGTTAGTATATATAAGTCAGCTTGTAATCTAACATTATTCAATGAGAATGAAATATTTTCAACATGGTATCACGAGTCTTTTTTTGATCCATTCTGTTTGGGCTGTTTTTTCATTCTTTTGTTAGGCTTTTCTGTTTGGCCTGCTTTGTTTTTTCATTCTCAGCCTATCTTTCAATCTTTTCTTCGTTTTTCGGTTTTTTTCCCCTTTCTTCTCCGATGTCCACCGTCATCGACTTTAATCATGTTCTTTATCTCCATCCGTCTGATACGTCTGGTGCGCCGCTTGTCTCTCTTCAGTTGACCGGCATCGACAATTACAGTATATGGAGCCGTTCGATGCGTCTTGCGTTGCTCGCGAAAAACAAATTAGGGTTTGTGACTGGCGATTGCAAACGAGAAAGCTTTGAGGAATCTCTTCGTTCTCAGTGGGATCGGTGTGATGCATCTGTTATCTCTTGGATTCTGAACTCAGTTAGTCGTGATTTGTCTGCCGATGTCGTCTTTGCTTCGAACGCGGCGCTTATTTGGAAGGATCTCCGTGAGCGTTTTGAAAAAATTGATGGCGCTCAGATATTTTTTTCTCCACCGCGAGATTGCGACGACATTGCAAGGTGATCTTTCTGTTTCCACCTATTACACTCGCTTGAAATTGTTATGGGATGAGGTTGTTGTTCTTGTTCCTTTTTCCACATGTGACTGCGATGCCTCGGAAGACAATCTGGTTGTCCATCTTCAACATCGCCTTTTTCAATTCCTCATGGGTTTGAATGAGACGTTCTCAGCCGTTCGTAGCCAGATACTCCTTATGAAGCCTCTTCCCTCCATCAACCAGGCCTATTCGATGATTTTGCAAGAGGAGTCTCAACGGACTCATCTCAATGGAGTCTCTCTGATTTCTTTGGTCTCTGATTCCACTGCTCTGTATGCTTCGGGCAATAGCTCTTCTGGTGGTGCTTCATCTCGCCGTCGCTTCAATGGCACTTGCGATCATTGCAAGATTCGGGGTCACAAAAAGGACCAGTGTTATCGCCTTGTTGGATTTCCATCCGACTTCAAGTTCAACAAAAAGAAAGATGTCCAAGCTGCTTTGGTTACTGACTCGGTTTGTTCTAGTCCTTCGTCTTCCGGTGTTACTTCTTCTGCTAATTCTGTCTCATCTCCGGCACCGATGTTTACTTCGACTCAATACCAGCAGCTCTTGGATCTGATCAATTGTACTCATTCTTCTGTTGCGAAGCCTTCTGCTAATCTGGCAGGTGATGTTTCCTGTTTTTCTGCTCGATCTCGATCTGTTTGGATTCTAGATACAGGGGCTACTGACCATATGTGTTCTGATTTCTTGAGTTTGCATAATCCTATTTCTTGCTCTTCCACTTCTCGTTCTGTTTTGCTCCCTAATGGTAAACATGCTGATATTACTCATTCAGGAACTGTTCATTTTTCTTCCTGATTTGACTCTTTCGAATGTCTTGTATATCCCTGCATTTACTCATAATCTCATTTCAGTTTCCAAATTGACTTCAGACTTATGTTGTGCTGTATTTTTCTTTCCTGACTTCTGCTTGATTCAGGATCTCTCCAGTGGCAAGATGCTGGGGATTGGTAAACTGAGTGGTGGCCTATATGTTTTCATATCTCCTGCATCTGTGCCTGGTTTGTCTTGCACTTCAATTCCAACTTGTATGACTTCTGTTGTTAATAAAAGTACCTTGTGGCATTCTCGTTTAGGTCATGCTCCTTACAATACTTTAGCCAAATTATCTTTGTCTGATAGCATTTCTGTTGACTCTTGCTCTCATTGTCATATTTGTCCTCTAGCTAAACAACCTAGACTTTCTTTTCCCTCTAGTTCCTCTCGTTCGAACCTTCCTTTTGAACTTTTACATATGGACCTTTGAGGGCCGTATCGAACCTCTACTGTTCATGGTCAGAGATACTTTCTTACTATAGTCGATGACCATTCTAGGATGACATGGGTGTTTCTGTTGAGATTGAAGTCAGACACTGTTCTTTTTATCAAAGCTTTCGTCTCTTATGTTTCCAATCATTTCTCCTCCTCTGTTAAGTTCATTCGCACAGATAATGGGACTGAATTTTTTAATAGTTCTTGTTCTGATTTTTTCTCTTCTCTTGGTATCTTACATCAAAGTAGTTGCCCCCCCACACCCCAACAAAATGGTGTAGCTGAGCGTAAGCATAGGCATCTCTTAAATGTGGCTAGGGCCTTGAAGTTTCATGCTAAAATTCCTGTTAAATTTTGGGGATATTATGTTACCACTGCCTGTTATTTGATAAACAGACTTCCATCTTCTGTTCTGCAATGGAAGTCTCCTTTTGAATTACTTTATCATCATTCTCCTTCCTTAGCTCATCTTCGTGTCTTTGGGTGTCTTGGTTATGCTTCAAATAATTCTTCTTCTGATAAATTTCCCCCTAGGGCTTTTCCTTCAGTTTTTCTTGGTTATTCTGAAGTTTAAAAAGGTTATGTCATGTTCAATTTGGATTCTAAGTCTTTTTTTTGTGAGTAGAGATGTCATTTTTCATGAGGATGTTTTCCCATTTCACTCTTCTACAGCTGATTCCAGTCCCTGGTTATTTCCTTCTAATATTTCCTCTACTGATGATGATTTTCTGGTTGTTCAGTCTCCTCATATCTCAACAGATTCATCCCATGACTCCTCTACCCCCCCTCAACATGTTTCTCCTCAACATGTTCCTTCTCCACCTGTTTCTCCGCAATATGTTTTTCAGGAACCTGTCCCTTCTCAACCTATTTCTCAACCTATTTCTCTTCGTCGTTCAAATCGAACCACTCGTCCTCCTCATTGGCTTCATGGTTTTGCTTCTATTTGTTCTTCTTCTTCCTCAAAATATCATCTTTCTTCTCATCTCTCTTATGACCATCTTCCACCCTCAACTTCTTCTTTTCTTTCCAAAACTACAATAGTTGAGCCAACTTCTTATTCTGAAGCCATCAAAAATCCCTTGTGGGTAGCAGCAATGAAAGAAGAGATTCAAGCTCTTGAACTCAATCACACTTGGTCTTTAGTTCCCCTCCCATTTGGTAAGACTCCCATTGGATGTAAATGGGTTTTTCGAGTGAAATACAACTCTTATGGTGTTGTTGAACGTTACAAAGCACGTCTTGTGGCCAAGAGGTATAATCAGAAGGCTGAGATTGCTTATACTGAGACTTTTTCTCCTGTGGCTAAAATGGTCACTGTTCTCACTGTTTTGGCTCTTGCTGCTGCTCATAATTGGCCATTTTACCAGATGGATGTGTATAATGCTTTTTTGCAAGGAGATTTGCAAGAGGAGGTTTACATGGAGTTACCACCAGGATTTTGCAGACAGGGGGAGTCAAGGGTGTGTCGGCTGCACAAATCTCTCTATGGTTTGAAGCAAGCTTCAAGGCAATGGAATGTGAAGCTGTGTGAAGCTTTGTTACAAGTTGGTTATCTTTAGAGCAAGTCAGATTATTCCATCTTTACAAAACGTGAAGGAGAGGCATTGATGGTAATGTTAATCTATGTAGATGACTTACTTATCACTGGAAATAGTGATGTTCTAATTACAGAGTTGAAATTGTTGTTGAATCAAAATTTTAGAATGAAAGATTTGGGGAGTTTGAAGTTCTTTCTGGGTTTTGAAGTTATGAGATCCAATGAAGGGATTTTGTTGAATCAGAGAAAGTATGCATTGAAGTTGATTGAGGATTTAGGCCTTGGAGGATCAAAGCCTGTTTCTACTCCCTTAGAGCAGAATGTCAAGTTCACAACAACAGTTTTTGATGAAGGCCTTGGAGAGAGTATTGAAGATAAAGTGCTGGAAGATGCAACTGTTTATCAAAGGTTGATAGGAAGACTGATTTATCTTACACATACAAGACCAGACATAATGTTTACGGTGCAAAATCTTAGTCAGTTTATGCATCAACCAAAAGAATCACACATGACAGCAGCTTTAAGGATTGTTAGATACATAAATAATAGTCCTGGAAAAAGGATTATTGTATGAAGCATCAGATATAAACAGATTCCAGCCTATTGTGATTCAGATTGGGCTTCTTGCCCAGTTTCAAGGAAATTTGTAACTGGATATTGTGTCAAGATTGGGAACTCTTTAATATCCTGGAAATCAAAAAAACAGAACACAATTGCGAGGTCGTCTGCCGAGGCTGAATATCGTAGCATGGCAGTGGTTGTTTCTGAAGTGGTATGGTTGACTGATTTTTTAAGAGAACTGGAAATGTATGATGACAAGCCTGTGAAGCTTTATTGTGACAGTAAAGCTGCACTTCAGATTGCTATGAATCCAGTGTTTCATGAACGCACCAAACATATAGAAATTGACCTTCATTTTGTAAGAGAGAATATACAAATGGGTCTCATACAAACGCAGTATGTTTCTTCTGCAGAGCAGCTTGCAGACATTATGACAAAGGCTCTTGGTGTGCAACAACATGAATATTTGATGAGCAAGTTGGGAGTTAAAGATATCTTTCAACTACCAACTTGAGGGGGAGTGTTGAAAGTAAAAGTAGTTGGTTAAAAGTTTGTTAGATATTAGAATCAGTTAGTAAGTTTGTTAATTAGTTCTTTGTTGTTAGGCTTTATATTAGTATATATAAGTCAGCTTGTAATCTAACATTATTCAATGAGAATGAAATATTTTCAACAAAATAAAATAAGTCATAGCTTTTGCACCTTATCGAAGATATTGAGGGTAAAGAACGATAGTTTAATTTAAAGTTTAAGTATGATAAATTTTAAAATTTATTCAGTAATTTACAATATTATACGTTTTAATAATATTTTAATTTAATTTTTTAATAATTTTAAAATTTGTTTTTATTTATTTATTGTTTTTTCGACAAGTTTCAAAACTTAGGAAGAATTATAAAAAAAAACAATATAAAATATTATAAAAAAGGCTTGTGTTCTTTGACCTCCTCCTGCTCCATGTCAATATATTACATTCCATATTTTAAAGCCTTGTGTTCTTTGACCTCCTCCTGCTCCATGTCGAATCTTTGGCATTGAAGATATCCGGGGAATAACTAAATTATAATTTGACATATTTACTACTTGAGATATACATTTTCCAAGTTTTGATTTTGAATCAGAAATTAAAACCCGGGAGTATAACTGCAATCATTTATTTATTCTTATAAAATGAATAATAAACTATTCTCGCTTTTTTATTTTTGTAAAATTAATTTTAAATTTTTTAGAAATAATTATATAGATTCCACATTTTTAATTTATATTCTATTATACATAAATATTATTAATTTAATTTTTAGAATAATTTAATACTAACTTTATAAAAAGATAAATTATTATTTAATTGGTTATATTATTATCGAATAAAGTGGAAAAATTAAACCTAGTTTGATTTTTAATTTTAATCATAGTTAAGATTAAATATTAAATTAGTTAAAATTATAACAACTTTTTAATTACACTTAGTGGTTAAGTATTTGAATATTTATCTAAGAGATTTTGTGATTGAATCCCTCCCCTAACTTTAACATTTTATTTGTGTTGTAATATAACTTAAATATATGTTTTAGTGAAAATAAAGCAGATTTAGGCCTAGCACAGTTCGTACGTGCTTGGCGTTATTATGCAAGATGGTAAGGGTTTGAAATCTTGTTGTTGTAAAATTTTCTTTTATTTTCTTCATTCAATTAGTGGATACTTAATTGGTCGAATAAAATTAAAGAGAAATAATGTCTAGATGTGATAGAAATGATTAAAAAAATATTTAAAAAAATCCACATCAACATTGGCTTCTCTTATGACCAAAATAAAAAAAAGGGGAATAATTTAGTGACTAATGGTGTTGTTTACCCTTTATTTTTTACCATTGGCTTCTCATATATATGCATTTCTATTTGGAGTCGTCTAAATCTCTTGTCATGTTTTCCCCCCCACATCCTCCATCATTCTTCTTTTATTTTTAATCTTTTAATCAAATGTTTTAGGAATAATTATATGAACAGGTTGAATTACACTTCGAATTCATTTTGTTGAGTTTTTTTTTTTATGTATTGAAAATATTAGTTTGTTTACCACGATAATATTCAAAATATTTTTTTTTCGAACACTTGTTTAAAATCCTAAATATTTTCAAAAGTAGATTTGCATTAAATACACTAGATTTTGACATTTTGTATACGATGTAAAAGAAGAAAAAAATTGTGTTAGAAATAAGTAAATTGATATACAAGCTCATTAGATTTACGTTTAAAGTTTATCACCTGTTACGGTCATGTCGTCCCAACCCGATCGGCATGTCGTGCGACATTTGAAAAGGAACAAATCTTAGACAAGTCAGCCTTATTCCACTTGAAAGGGAACACATCCCAGACAAGTCAGCCTTGCTCGAGTCCAACTTCAGCGACTTTTATTCAGAAGCGTCGTCTTGTGATCCAACAGGCAACACGCCTATCCAGCATCGATCCAACATCGTATCCCGCAGGGCCTAGCGAATGCTAGGAGCCAACCCCTAGGTTCCGGACAAGGCGCGATATGGGGCCAGATGGCCCCAAACGTCCCAAGGGCAGCACCCGAGGGAGACATCGTGCCATTCGCTTGGCCCCGATGCCCGCACACCTAGGCCCCACTCGAGCCTAGGAGAAGGTCACTTACACCATGGTCGCTCGGCTGCTAGCACATGGCGAGGGGATGGTGGAGACCCAACACCAGTCACTTCCCCCTAAAGAGCTAATAAAACTTACCAGGAATGCTCGCAGTAGACGATGGAATGCTCGAAACGGGGACATTTTTCTGAACAGGGCCCTCGTCGTCTTCGATAAGCACCGGAATTTATGTCGTATGATTTAACATTTAAGTTCTAAGATTAGAGTTTAAGGTTTAGGAATTTAAAATTTAATTTTTTAAAAAAGATTGCTTAGTATTTTTTTACACAACTTGTGTATCAAAATATAACCCTAAAAATATAGGATTATATTTTAAATCACAAGCTGGGTAAAAAATTACACAACCCTCTTTAAAATATAACATCTAAAAATATAACTCTAACACTCTAAATCTTAAATTCTAAATATTACAAACTAAACTTCTAAAACTTAAACACTAAAATGAATAGGTTTATGTACACAAATTTTTATATCAAAATATTTTAAAATATATAAATTATTATTTAATACATTAGCAATGGATGCGGCTTTAACTCATCATTGTTCATCTTTAATTAATATTAAAATAAATACTTATTTTCAAAAAAAAAAAAAATACTTTATGGTCACATGGTTGTTAATTAAAGGTGCAAGTGAGAAAAAAAATATATCTTTCGCTGTATTAAATAATTTTTTTTATTGCCTTGTTTTGTAAATAGTTTTTGACTGAAAATTAGAAGTTTAACCAAACAAATTCGTTAATTTAGATATTTGGTAAATAAGTGATTGTAATAGCCGATTGGGGTGAAAACTCTCAATTTGAAAAGACTTTTTTTAAGACTTTTTGAGTTAGAAGTTGAGATAAAAAATGTAAAGACTCTTTTGTCTTTAAAAATTACAAAAAAAATCTTAAATAACATAAATTTGAATAATTAACAAAATTAAAAATATAAATTTATAAATATGAAATTAATATATACATATAAATTTAATAATTAATAAAATCATATTCAAATTGTAATTTCATAGATAAAATATTAATATATATATATATATATTTAAATTTAATAATTATTAAAATTTTATTAAAAATTAACTTCACAAATAAGAAATTAATATATACATCATTCATATATGCTTAGTATGATATTAAACAATTAATTTCTATAATTTAATTAATATTTATATATACAAAATATTAATAATTAATAAATTATTCAAACAAGTATTGCATATAATCATGTCTTTATATGTTATTTTAATTGTTCCAATAATCAAACATGTATCAGTTATCTGTTAATTTTACCAATCAATTTTATATAATCAGCTAATGTAATCCGTTAGTTAAATCAGCTTATGTTATCAACTTTTTTTTTTTGCTCAGTAAATTTAATTTTGTTGATTAATAAGACCGAAAGATATACCTCATTAAAAATCTCCCTAAACTTAGCTGAAAAAAATAATACACACATCCCGAATATAACTTGTCCAAAGAGCTCCCACTATTTAAATTTAGTGAGAATTTTTAATAAAGCCTTTTACTTTTCAAAAAAAAAAAAAACTTGTACAAGGAGCTACAAACCAACAATCTGGGCAATAAGTCAGCATATAGACCAAATCTGGGAAACACCATGGAATGCACCCAAATTGCACGAGGCTTTTACAATACTCAAGTTGTTACCACCAGCAAGCTGGACAATAAGTCAGCAAAGAACCCGAATCTGGAAAACACCAACACCTAAATTTCTAAACCCTAAAATTGAAAGAAAAATATTATGGAATGCACCCAAATCTCTAAACCCTAAAATTGAAAGGCTAATGTAAACTTTGTTTACACAAACTTATGTATCAAAGTATTTTCTTAAATATACCAACAAAGGTTGGCCCAAGTTTTATATCCGGGTACCCAGAATTTTCGGGTACCTAAAAGTCGGCCCATAAGAACCGGGTACCCGCAAAATTCGGGTACCCGTAAAATCGGGTACGAGTACCCGGTTTACTTGTTTATATATATTTTTAAAATCTATTTTTTAAAAAAATACATAGGAAACAACAAAATTTCATGATATATTTCAAACACAAAAATTATTGATTTGAGGTTAGTTTTAAAAGAGAAATATTTGGGTATATATATATATATATATATATATGTATCTATATATATATTAAAGTTTATCGATAAAAGAATGTATTAAAAATATTAATTTCGATCATATTTTTTCTTTCGACTCTCATATGGACAAACTAATATAAATATTTTTAAAAATTTGTAAACTTAAAAGTATATAATACAAGTATAAAAAGAAGTTAGGGATTTAAAATTAATTTTAAGAAAAATTAATAAGAAACATAAAATAAAAATAAAATTTAAAATATAAAATATATAAATATTAAAATTAGCGGGTCGGGTACCCGGCCCGAAAAATTCGGGTACTTTAATATAAATACCCGGTAAATTTTAATCGGGTAGACAGGTCGGGTAGTTCAGGCTGGGTATTTTTGAACACCCCTACCAAGTAGTAAGCAGCTTGGTATCGCTCAAGTAAGTATCGAGTTCGAGGTGTTGTGTATGCAGAAAATCCCCACTTGAAGACTCACCAATCAAAGTCAGGCGTGCGTGCGACGCGGGTCGATCAAGATTAGTTAGGGCGAAACCCTGAAAACTGAAAAGGCAACAAAAAAAATATTTTCCTATATATATAGTTATAGTTATTATTTGATATATTGTTAGTGAAAAATAATTCCACAAATTACTATTCAGATGATGTCAAGTATCCTTTTAAGTAAATTTAAAAATAATTAATAAATAATAAAACATTTAATCATTTAAATACTACTAGTGAAATTATTTTTTTCAATAGTAATGTATCAGGTAATAACCTCATTTATTACAAAATGAATAATTTAGACAGTAGACCACTAATTAGAAATATGAAAAAGAGAAATGTTAATTTAACCCAAAACAACGAGTGGCAATATAGAGAGAATTTAAATTGAAACTTTGAAAACAATATTAAAAGAAATTGTCATAAATCTAAACATGTTCTCAGGAGATTGTCATAAATCTAAACGTGTTTGAGCACCAGCAGTTGCAACAGGGTAATTGAACATGTATTGTAAAATGGTTGAGAGTATATTCAGAACAGATACTACTTAGGATGAGACTACCACGTGCGACGAACACCGATGAACACCACTAATGATGAACACCGATGAACACCATTAAATTAATTAATAAAGATTTAAAATTTTAAGGACTCATCATATAATTAATAATTGTTTTTAAAAATCCAATTAAATTTTCCTACTACTTATAATAACTTTAGCTTTCAAAAAAAAAAGGGTTTGTCTAATTTATGCATACATGCATAGGTTAAAGATCATTTAATAACTTAAATTTAATACAAGATTCTATTCGGAAAAAACAACAACAATAATCATTTAATGTATTACACAACCCTAAAAGATTCTATTGAAAAATCTAAACACAAAATCTTAAATCATATACCCTAAAACATAAACCTTAAGCCTTAAAACACTAACCATAAAACACTAACACTAACCCTAAATTCTAAACCCTAAACTACAAAAATAAAACATAAATCCTAAAACACTAAAATATAAAACCCTAAATCATAAACTATAAACTATAAACCCTAAGCCTAAAACCCTAGACCCTAACCCTAAAACACTAACCATACCACTAAAACCCTAAACTTAAAAACATAAACCATAAACCTAAAACTATAAACACTAAAACATAAAGCTCTAAGACTAACCATAACCATAAACCCTAACCACAACACCATAATCCCTATACACTAACTAAATCCATAAAACCCTAAACCCTAAAAACCTAAAACCCTAGCCATAAAACCATACAACAATAAACCTTGAAACTATAAACCCTAAACCCTAAACCCTAATAAATTATATGGGAAAATTTTCAATAGAATATTTTAAGATTTTGTAATACATTAAATAATTATTATTTTTTAAATAGAATCTTTTATTTAATACAAGCTATTTATTAATTGACCCTTAACCTATACATTAGAAAAAACCTTAAAACATTATAGTAATAATTTGATGTTTGATATTTTCAATCTGCTATTACTTCAAAGAGGGAAGGGATTATTTAAATCAATCGACTTGTCTTTGGCAGCCCTAGCTTTTCTTTTTCCTCTAGCGCCGCTCTTTCATTTTAGTTAAATTTAGGCCGGTGGCGATAATAACTTTAGGGTTGTTTGTCGACCGTCGATCACTCATTTTTATTTGTTTGTTTCGTTCTTTTGATTTTTAGTCTTTTAATCCAATAAATCTGTCTTCATGACATGCTTCCCTCTACTGTTTGGTAATTTTTTGCTTTTTAGCACACTTTGTTGTTATTTATTTTCTATCAGTATTGGATCTGACGTCGCTGCGACTGATCAAGATGGCGCTCATTTCATTATGCTGTTGATCTTCTTGTCTTGAGCCCTTGAATCGGATTCAGATACGCGATTACATCTACCGTTTATTCACGATTGAGTTGTGGTAATGACCTTATTGTCAACGTACGTTCATTGTAATATGCATTTGTCAATATTGTTTGTTGATGATTTACCCATCATCGTCGATTTGGGGATGTTTCTATTCATCTTTTGTTTCGAGTCTTTAGATTAGATTCTTATATGTTTCTTGTATGGTCCTCTTATGATCTAGAGCCGCTAATTTAATTTTTTAGGTTTGTGTCTGGATTTAGGTATTTGTTTACTTAGTGGTAAACTTTCATTATAATTTCTGATATTTCTTCGTTTAATAAAATTAGTAGATTTAATTTAAAAAAAAATTAAGTTCACTTTGGTTAAAAAAATAAGTTCACTAAAGCATTAATTAGACCACACGAAGAGAAAAACAGGGACATTAAGGCGAAAAATTAAGGTTTGAAAATTATAGCTTATTTTTTATAATTTAATCAAATATTATTATTTTTATTCAATTTAGTTAATAAGATTTGGCCTGGTTCAAATGAAATCCAGTTCGAATATTGAATGCTACAAATAGCCCATTTGTGGTCTAATACAGATTTTAAAAAAACACATTTGATTACATGAAAGTAAATAACCAACATGAAAATAAAACGGAAACAATTAACTAAAGTCGCCCGAGAAAATAAACCTTTAAAAAATTTAGAAAAATAAATAATTTAACAAAACGACATTTTGGTAATTTTATAAAATTTAAACCCAAAACATTCAAAACTTAAATACAAGTTTAATACAATTAGAAACATCTTATACCTCTTGTTTTCCTATAAACAAAGTTCAAATTGAAGTAAATTTAATCGATTTGGGGTTTGGGAATTAAAATGTAAATAATTCATAAGTTGAATTAAAGATAAAAACTCAATTTCGGGTCCGTTTTAGACTCATTAATTTCAATTAAACTTAGGCTTAATACAACTTTTCCCCCTAAAGTATACCCGATTTCACAACTTGCCCCCTAAACTTCATTTTGCCCACTTTTTCCCTTAAACAATTCGCCGTTACTTATTTCCCCCATTCTGTTACCCCTTGCCGTTAAAAAAAATCCAGCCAATAACATGCTGCCACGTCATCAACTCATTGACTAAGTCAATCCATCTGGTTTTATTTAAAGGGTAAATGACATGTCAAGTCTGTCAGGTTTATTTTTTGTTCAATTTAGTCACTGAAAAGTCTATTTTTACTTTAAATTGACCCCTATTAGTCTCTAATTTTTATAATTTAGTCCATTATTTGTTATTATTAATAATATTATTTTATTAAAATGTTAATATTTAATAAAATAAATAAAAATAAACATTTTAATACTAAATTAGTATTTTTTTAGATTCGAATTCCAATTATTAATTTTAATTTCACTATATTTGAATTATAGTTTTTGAGTAAAATTCAAATTATATTCGAATCATGTTCGTATTATATTTGAATCTTATTCAAATTATATTTGAATCATCTTCTAATTATATTCGAATTTTGCTATATTCGAAATATATTTTTTGAGCAAAATTCAAATTATATTAGAATAATATTTGAACCATGTCTATATTATATTCGAATCATATTCAAATTATTTTCGAAATATAATTTGAATATGATATTTCGAATGTAATTTGAATATGATTCGAATATAATATGAACATTATTCGAATATAATTATAATATAATTACATGTTTTTTCAACTATTATATTCGAATCATGTTCATAGTATATTCAAATCATGTTCAGCATGTAATTATATTCGAATCATGTTTAACAGGTAATTATGTTCGTATCATGTTCATATTATATTCGAATCATATTCAAATTATCGAAATACAATTTGAATATCATATTTCGAATGTAATTTGAATATGATTCGAATATAATATGAACATGATTCGAATATAATTCTAATATAATTACATGTTTTTTCAACTATTATATTCGAATCATGTTCATACTATATTCGAATCATGTTTAACATGTAATTATATTCTAATCATGTTTAACATGTAATTATATTCGTATCATGTTCATATTATATTCGAATCATATTCAAATTATTTTCAAAATATAATTTGAATATCATATTTCGAATGTAATTTGAATATGATTCGAATATAATATGAACATGATTCGAATATAATTCTAATATAATTACATGTTTTTCAACTATTATATTCGAATCATGTTCATAGTATATTCGAATCATGTAATTATATTAGAAATATCATATTCAAATTATATTTCAAAAATAATTTGAATATGATTCGAATATAATATAGACATGGTTCAAATATAATTCTAATATAATTTGAATTTTGCTCAAAAAATATATTTCGAATATAGCAAAATTCGAATTAATAATTCGAATTTAATTAGAAGATGATTCAAATATAATTTGAATATGATTCGAATATAATACAAACATGATTCGAATATAATTTGAATTTTACTTAAAAACTATAATTCAAATATAGTGAAATTAGAATTAATAATTAGAATATAATTGGAATTCGAATCTAAAAAATTACTAATTTAGTATTAAAATATTTATTTTTATTAAATATTAACATTTTAATAAAATAATATTATTAATAATAACAAATAATGGACGAAATTATAAAAATTAGAAACAAATAGGGGTCAATTTAAGGTAAAAATAGACTTTTCAGTGACTAAATTGAACAAAAAACAAACCTGACAGACTCGACATGTCATTTACCCTTTAAATAAAACCAGATGGATTGACTTAGTCAATGAGTTGATGACGTGGCAGCATGTTATTGGTTGGAATTTTTTTCAACGGCAAAGGATAACGGAATGGGGGAAAATGGGTAACGGCGAATTGTTTAAGGGGAAAAAGTGGGCAAAATAAAGTTTAGGGGGCAAGTTGAGAAATCGGGTATACTTTAGGGGGAAAAAGTTGTATTAAGCCTTAAACTTAATGATAAATCCATGTTGAAATCGGATTTGAAATATAGTGTTAATTGAAAAATAAGTAGTTTATGGGTCATTTTTAAACATGCATAAAATATAGGGACCTATTTTGCAAAAAGTAAAATTATACATTTCTTTATGAAATCAATATCATCGTTGACATATAGACCAAGCTTCATGTTAATCTAAGATAAAAACAAGTCCTTAATTGCAATTATAAAATTAGTGACTGAAATGTAAAGTTTGTAATTGTAAGATATTGGACTAAATTGTAAAATAGAAATAAATAAGGGTCATTTTTAAATTAAATTAAGTTTTAGGGATTAAATTGAACAAAAAATAAAATCATAGTGAAAATATTAGATAAAATTAGAAACAAATAAAGATCAATTCCGGATTAAATAAATATTTTAGAGACTAAAGTGAAACAATATTTTTATATTAAAACTATTGAATTTAATAATAAAATTAGAAACAAACAAGAGTATATTTTAGATTAAAATAAAATTTTTAGGGACTAAACTGAATAAAAATAAAATTATAACAAAAATATTGGATGACATTATAAATATTAATAATAAATATGATGAAAATAAAATTAGAATTTTTTAAATATAATTTGATAATTTTATTATTAAAGTATTATAACTTTCATTTTTTTAATTTTTCACCTAATAATAGAGAGAATTATTTATATAGGAGCTACTTCCCCTCTTATTTTCTTTCTTTCAAATTTTCCACCATACTAACTCTTAAATTCATTTTATTTCTATTTTTCTCTTCCTTCCACTATTCTACCCAACCAAACAAAGTGTACGACCCATCTTCACAATTATGGAAATAACTAGCATTTAGCCCTAAAAACAAGTGGGTAATTTATTGTTTTTAGTTAACTTATAAACACTACCTCCTACGAATGAATAGAAATTTTCAATATTTTTGGTGCCCTATTTATGTCTCAATATTAAAATTAAGTTCATAATTAAAGTTTAGAGTTAGTGTTTATGATTAGGATGTAACGCGTATTTTTTAGGGTTTAGAATTTAGATTTAAGACTTAAATTTTAATCTTAGTGTTGAGCATAGAAAGGGGCATAAAATTTTTGTTCCTTTCATATATATATATATATATATATATATATATAAGAATAGAAATCATCCGCCCTTTTTCGATGCCCCTATTTATGTCCCCAATAAAAATTTAGGTTTAAGATTTATAGTTAAGGTTTAAGGTTAGAGTTTAGGGAATTATGAGTATGATGTATTTTTAGGGTTTAAGGGTTATGGATTAAAATTCAAAATTATGGTTAGAATTTAATTTTTTAATGTTGGAGCACAAAAAAAACATCAAAAATGAGTCGAGAATTTTTGCCCTATATGTAATTACTAAGCCAAACCAAAACAACACTACAAAAAAATGTACATATACCGACGCCTATTTATACCGGCGGACAAAGGTCGTCGGTATATACGATATATACCGACAGAAAATAACAATGTCAATAAAAGTTACTAGTTTTGCCGGCGAATATAAAAATCGTCGGTGTAGATAACACATTTACCGACGGACGACAAGAAATCGTCGGTATAGGTACACCACATACCGATAGTTGTTTAGGTGTGTTGGTAAAAATATAACTTATATCGATGAACTGTTGTAACCATTGGTATAGGTAAATCATATAGCGATGGTTTTTTCTGTTTGTCGGTATAACATAAATATATACCGACGGTAATATATTATCCGTCAGTATAGGTTTGACATATACCGATTGTGAGTTGTGTCTGTCGGCATAAATATTTATTTTATTTTTATTACTTTAATAAAACGCAGCGTTTTAACTCCACCCAAACTAAACTTTTTCAATTCGTAATTGCCTCTTAGTCGTTCCGTCGCCTTTCAATCCATAATCCCTTTTTGGAGATATTCTGCTGCATCCTCCATGCAATTTGCCAGTCTCTATCGGTAAATATAATTTTTTATAGCCTCTAAAGTCAAGCTGTTGTTTCTTTGTAAAACTTGCAGTTCATCAATGACTGTCTTTGAGATTCTTATATTTAAGTATGTTTCAAACGATAGACTCCTCACCTCGTATTGCCTTTGAGATCTAACCATTTACAGTTTGTAGTTATAATGATATCGAACTCTAAACTTAGCCTAGTTGGTGTATGAAGTCATTGTAAGAATGCTCTGTGGTTTCCTTTATGTACTTGTTTGTTTGACCAAAAGTAAGATATCGCATAAGACTTGGGAGTTCCTTTGAATTTGGTTTGATTCCATTCAACCTAATTTCACAACTACGCAAATTGATTCTTTTATTCTACTGAAAGGGTTTTCTGGAATGATGTTTTAAGTTTTAACAATATCATAGTCTTAGAGATAAACTTGTCTTCATTTCTAAAACAATATTGCTAATGTTGGGATTTGCTACTTATTCATTTTGATTCTATATTATACTGTTGTTTACACCAAAATTGTACACATTGGATACTCATAGGCACTTGAATGTAAGTAGGTGAGTGAACATTGATTTAAGACCTTTAATTAATTTCTACTATCATGTTAGATAATCACTACATATTTCAGTTTTTTCTCTGGTTTAAAATTTGCAGAAACACAAACTTATTAGTTGCACGTACATAATAAACAGAAAGCAATGACAAAAGATAATCAAGGTTCTGAAACTTGACTCTTCAATTGCAGGTTTGACTCATCAATGCCATTTTTGAGTACTAAATTTCAACGGTCATATATATATATATATATATATTATGAATGATCACATAAATTGTTGGACTTCTTTGTTACGAATGATCACATATGTTGCTTTAAGTGTCACATGGCAATGTTTCTACATGGGTAGATTCATTTCTTAATAAGTTTTTTCATATATTTGAAAGACTCATATCCAAATATAAGATGTATAAGTGTCAAATATGAATATTTTATTATCGATGATCAAATATTCATACTCAGTGTCAGATAAAGGATATTACTTACCTTATAAACAAGGCTAACCTTCTTTCCTTGATGTTTAGGGCGAACCTTCTTATCAATAACTAGAATATTGCTTACTTAGCTCCCTATCCCAAAGTTTTTACCTTAATTTATAAATTTGCATTATTATATTGCTTACTTAGCTCTCTCTCTCTCTCTCAAATTTATTAGTTCATTGGTAATACAAGTATTATTGATGAATAAGACATGGATCAATCTTAGATCAAGGGCAAGTGAAGAATACATTAGAGGGGTTACTAATTTTTTAAACTTTGCCTTTGAGAGAACTGAAGATGGAAAAATTTGGTGTCCTTGTGTAAATTGTGTAAACACTTATAGAGTATCTATGAGAGATGCATTTGATCACTTAATATGTGATGACTTTCTTAAGGGTTATGTCTGTTGAATTTTTCATGGGAAGCGATGTGATGGATCTACGCCACCAATTACAACTAATGTAGAAGAAAGAGAGTTTGGACACGACATTCATAACCTCTTGGATGATATGATGGCAGAGCGAGTTATGAATAATGATGAACGTAACAATCATTCGGTAGATGCAACTACAAGGCTTGGTGATCATAATCATAGACTTCAAGGAGACAATTTTTTTGATTTACTCAAAGATGCAAAGGTGCCACTTTATCCAAATTGCAAGAACTTTTCAAAGTTGTCCTTTATCATTTATTTGTTCCACATTAAATGTTTTAATGGGTGAACAAATAAGTCTTTCAATTCCTTATTGGAGGTGTTAAAACTTGCATTGTCGGATGATAATACTTTACCAAGATCTTATCATGAATTGAGTTTAAGATATGAAAAGATTCATGCTTGCCCAAATGACTACATGTTGTTTTGGAAGGAAAAAGAAAAAAAATTTGTTTGAAATGTGGAGCCTCTCGATGGAAAGGAACCTCAAATAGTGTCGAAGATGGGGATGTTTAAACTTCTTCAAAAAAAACAAGCCGCAAATATTTTACGTTAGTTTCCACTCATTCCAAGATTGCAAAGACTATTTATGTCTTCAAATGTTGCTCCTTCGATGACTTGGCATGAAGACAGTCGTAAGAACGATGGACGTATGAGGCATTCGACAGATTCCTTGGCTTGGAAATCATTTAATTCTCGGTATCCTGAATTTTTTTCAGATCCTCGTAACATCCGCTTAGGATTGGCTTTTGATGGTTTTAATACATGTAAAACTCTGAGTGTGATGCACAGTACTTGGCCTGTTATCGTGATACCTTATAACTTACCATCGTAGATATGTATGAAGCAGTCAAATTTTATACTCTCTTTGCTCATTTATGGTTCAAAAGGTCCAAAAAATAATATAGATGTATACTTGTAACCTTTAGTTGCAGAATAACATGAGCTATGAGAAGTTGGTGTTGAAACTTTTAATGTTACAACGAGTCAAACATTTTAACTTCGTACAACATTAATGTGGACTATAAATGACTTCTCAGCATATGTCAACTTATCTGGATAGAGTACTAGAGGAGAGTATGCTTGTCCTTGTTGTGGGTATAATACCGCTTCTACAACAAGTATCCTCTACAACAAGTGCACACATCTTGCCTGCTCAAACTTTGGACACTATAGCAAGCAAATTATCCAGGTAGCAACCAAATTGTTGTTTATGCTCATAATTAAAGCATTTTTACTGCTATTTAATTTTATTTTAAAAAATATTTTAGTGCTGTTAAGTTTAATAACAATTTTGTCTTTACTATTTAGCTTATAAATAGTGGATATCTTTTTTCATTTTATATATATATATATATATCTTATAAGCAAATGACATTTGCTTTGAAACACTCTTTATTTTTTTTTAAATGAGTATTGTTTTGAGTTGAGAGAAGAGTAGTACCACCCAAGTTCACTTTATCATTTGGGTGTACGAAATTTGGAGGAGTCGTGTTAATTTCAGGGAGCCATTCGCCCATTGTAGCGATTACACACATTGAGACGAGTTCGCTTCTAAGGCAGTGATTAATACCACAACATGGTTGATCGATTCATTGCTTATATATTTTATTTTATATTTTTCAGTCAATACTAATGCCTCATTTTGTAGTAATATTTTTTCAAACACAAATTACCTGCCAGAAAATTTTTACCTTATAGAGGGAAAAACGTCCCTCCTTTACCAGCAATGCAGTCGAATTCTGACTTCATTCACTCGTGCTATTTATTAAGTCCCAACAATAAATAAATCTTTTAATTAATTACCAGTAGGACATGCAAGTTTTATTATCAATGCATTTGTATGGCCAGTTCAGTTTTTGAGTTTTGAGACTAAGTTTTCACGGGAAATAAAACCTAAGATATGGAAGTCTACTTATCATATATCCCATGCATGAAGAGAGAGTTTGGAGTTCTTTTAGATTATAAATTAGATAATTTGTTTTTAAATTAGTTGCATGTAACAGCTGACAAGGTTGATTATTAATGCACGTTTAATAAAGCTAATTTTAATCAGATTTTCAGTATAATGATTTCGCAAGATAAAGAGTGAAAATGTAATTATTAATTTAGAAATGTGTAATGTTACACATAAATTTTAATTTTTGTACAAATCTACGAAAGTTTGTGTAGTTTTGATATTATAATTATTATTTTTATCGATGATAATGATAAGAATGGATTACAACCCAATAGAAACATAATCATGATACTAATGAGAGACTTATCTTGTAACATCTTCGATCCGGATATTATATTTGGGCCTCAAGCTCAACTCAAATCCATAAAATTTCTCAATTGGTTTAGCCCAAACAAGTTATTTCCAAGACATTTAAGGTCCACAAATAAAATATAGTTAAATAATCAAAACGATACAAATGAGCTCCAATTTAATTTAAAACATTTGATTTGATTAATACAATCTCAAAAAATAAGAAATACAAACTCGACCACGTAAGGTCCTATGAATACATAGCCCACTAAACACAAGAATCGTACTTCAAAGACCTTCACATGCTGGAATCTTGTACTGATAAAGCTCCTCGATCCCACGATAAATCTACACACGAAAACAACGATTCCGAGTGCTGAGCTTACAAAGCTCAGTGGTACACACCTACTCTACTATACTTCATGCTAATCATCAACATAAGCATGCAAGCTAGTACAAGCAATAATGAGAGATAATTAAACACGTGGCGCTACCACTATTCACCTAAACACATGGCATTAAACGAGTTCATAGCTCACTTAGCAATCAACATATCAATATTTCACATAACATCACTTAAAGTGTGGCCCGGTGTCACCTAGCTAGGAACTCACACTCGGGAGAGACCCGATCATCACTAAGCCTCAGATCAAACTCCCAAACACACTCGGGTGTGATCTGAAAATCACTAAGCCTTGGATCAAGCACCCCAAAACAACTCAAGTGTGACCATGTCCCACTAAGCCTCAGATCAAGCACCCCAAAACACATATGGTCTAGAATCACATAGCCTCGGATCGCACATTAGGCATCCAAATCCCTTCAACAATTACTCACATAGAATTCATATGATACCAAATCATTTCAACATTTGCTTTAACATCACCTAGTTTTCACAAGGCTTAAACATGTTTAAGTTCTCATTCAATTTCCATACAGAGTTAGATTTCCTTACTTTCGATTTTACAATTCATTTTATACCTTAGGAGACCCCTATACTCCTTTACCTCGAACTCAAAGTCAAAAATATTGAGCAAAATACTATTGCACGTAACGATACGCGACTCAAGGACCAAATTGAACACCTTTTAATTTCAAGGGATCGATCCCTTTTATGAGGGGATCAATCCTTTTCAACTAAATTCCTGGGAGGTCATTTTGGTTCGCTAATGGAATTCAAGGGATCGATTCTTTTCCTCGATGGATCGATCCCTTATGCATGATTGGCCGAAAACCCTATGTTTTTGTCGTGTTTTACACATTTCATAACATTTGGCATCTTTTGCACCAAAGTTAACCACATAAATTCACCAACTATTTAACTACAATTCCTATCGTTAACCCCCCCAGTTGGTTTTACATGTTATGATAAGCATATTAAGTGATTTCCTACTCATTTTACACTCTACAAACATAAATTTTGGGTTTTACCAATGTAATTTTTCATGCTTTCAAACACAACCTCAACACCCAAATCCTACCACACATATTATTTTTATGAGTTCCTTAAACACACAAGAGTTAGTAATGTACTGACGCGTTTACACAATTAACATTGCTTACCGACTTTATACTCATTTATTCGAATATAACCATTATTCATCTATTACACAAATTTCAATAAAAACACACCAATCCATTCAAACTAGTATACAAAACATCACATTCATCTCAATCAATCCAACAATCACCAATCAAACATATTGGCATCACAAACGACCCTACACGGTCTCCAAATCCTCTAACAATCCCGTCATATTCGCAACATCATCATGCAACTCAAAATATCAAGTCACATACAATCGGTTTCTACTCATGCTTATATATCGTCAACCTATTTTGTAACCACTAACCAGCAAGACAATTACGTTTATGATGCTCATAAAGCAATGGGAGTTTGAGGTGTACTAACCTTATGCTGATATCGCTAAAATCCTCATCCAAGCTTCCTGAATATTCCACTTGACTCGATACCTGATCCCGAATAATCCTCGTATACCACAGAATACGAAACTATATTAATTCATGCACGCTATAATCAAATCACAAGGTCAAATGCGTAAAAACAACTTGTTGGGTTCTAGTTTGGCAAAACAAAATGTGCCAAGGGATCCGTAACGTCGAGAAACCCCCGGGTAGGGTCTCCCGAAAAAGTCAACGCTCAGTCAAAATAAACGGTCAACCCAGTTGGTCAACAATCCAAGTGATCCTGTGCAGCGCAGGTGCACAGAAGCTACGGTGCACCTACGGGCAGTGATCTAGTGCGCACATATGCAGGGGAGCATGGTGCACTCAAGTTGCTGAACAACGTCCACTCTCAGCATTCAGCCGCCAGAGAGTGCGACAACTTCCGGTGGCCGGACGACGACAACAAGCTACAGTTCGACATATTTTCGGCTGATGAATCATATGGTGACCTTCGTTTTCGATTTTGAACACTTGGACATGGCTAACTCGCAAAACCTGAACATTCTCTTTCTTCACCACTTCCAAAGATAACTCCGATGGAGATTCTGAAACCACCGGCCGACTCGTCTCGACGAGTAGGTGTAGGAGGTGTCATAAATAGACGATCGATTTCCGATAAATCAGAGTCAAAACTCCTCACCTTTACTTTTCTCCCACTTTCTTATTCTCTTCCCCCCCCCCCCCCCACTTTTCCATTTTCTCTCCCTCGATCAAATCATCCTCACTTTTTCCTGCCTACCATTCTCCTTTTCTTTTTCTCTTTTAAAACTCAAACTCCTTAAAATAAAAGATGATACATATTTTAACTAAAGGTCCAACACCCCTTTCTTTCATATTATTACTAGTCCCAAATTCAAAATTCTTATCTTAGACTTCTAAAATTAAGGCCCAAAATTCAGGTCCGAAACTCGATTCGTTAACCTGAAAATCCAGGTCGTTACATATCCGGTGACCTTTATGACACACTATCACATTGATATTTGTGGTTACATCTTTGTTGGATTTTTATTCCAGCATAGGTGATTTAAGATGTAACATTAACATGTTTAAATTATTTTTTCTTTTTTAGTGCCCCTATTTACGCTCCCATATTAAAAAAATTATGTTTAGAGTTTATGGTTGAAGTTTAAAGTTAGTGTTTAGAGAATTAGGGGTAGGATATATTTTTTAGATTTAAAATTTAGAATTTTAATTTGAAGTTAAGACTTAAATTTTATTTTTTAGTATTGAGGCATAGAAAGAAACACAAAAAACATGCATATGACTTTTGGATAAAAAATTTCTACCCCTTTTCAGTGCCCCTATTTATGCCCCAATACTAAAAAACACTACAAAATTAAATTTTAAGCTCTAACCCTAAATTCTAAATCCTAAATACTGTACCTTATACCCTAAAAATACACAATACGCTAATTTCCCTAAACCCTAACATAAAATCATAAACTTAATTTTAAACGTAAGAGCATAAATAGGGTCACTGAAAAAGGGGTAAGAATTTCTATCCGTGACTTTTGGCAATTTTGGGTGAAAACCCTTTTTTAAATAATATTGGGAAAATGGCTCCCTAAAACTATTATTTGGCAAAATGACCCCCTTTCTTGCCAGGTCGACAGACCTCGCGTTCTATAGGACGCGAGGTACGGCATCGCGTTCTGCAGAACGCGATTTTAGTCGACGTGGCGTTGCTGTCCGTGTTAACGGTTTCACAGTACCTCGCGTTCTGCAGAACGCGAGGTGCACGAGAAATTGAAAAGGCGGCTGGAATATATCGCACGGACCTCGCGTTCTGTAAGACGCGAGGTCTGTGCATTTCCATCCTGAACCACAAGGAAAAACAAGCGTAAGTAGGCCTGTTCAAACCCAATTTCGAGCGTGTAAATGGTATATTTTTAGCGATCATCGAGTTTGGGGTCGTAGTACTGAAAATTGTCTATCGTATGATACCAACATGGTTAATTTCCGTCCATTCTACAATGGTTTAAAATGGGTTTGAAAACCTTATGCTAGCATACTTTTTTTTATTGAAGTTGTATTTCAACTAATGTCGATTTTCGGTTTTTTAATCCCATTAAATTTATTAAAACCAAAAATTAAATAAACATTATAAAGTTTAATTATAATATGCAAACAAAATTATAATTCGTAAACAAAATTAGAATACGACATTATAAAATTTAAAAGTGTTTTACATAAATATTAAAAACATAAGTAGAAAACAACAAAAAAAACTAAAAATGCCTATGTCCACCCGTTCCGCAGTCGGGTGGATGACGCTCACGATCCGGATACCTCCTCCGTCCATCGTGTGGTGGTCCCTGGTCCATATCATCCTGACCATCGTGCGCGATCTGCGGATCTGTGCTGGGCCCAGGCGGGGAGTGAAACAAACTACCTATCAGCGTACTCTCCACCATCGGAAACCCATACTGAGGTGGACAATCGATAAGCATAAGGTCAGTCGTGGGCGTATGGGGGCGATAGGCATCAGTGGAGCCGTACTGGGGTGGAGGCATCGTCTGCTCGAAAGTCGATGGACCGCTATTCAATGGTGGTCTCGGACCGCGCTGCGTCGACTGCCTCTGGGTCTGGGACTGACTCTGGGTCTGGCTCGCTCGCCGGCTCCCGCGTGGGCGGTTTTAAGGTTGCAGGGGAAGCCCTGCTTCGCGCTCGGCCGGAGTAAGGATATGTGGCTTCCCATTGTTGCTATACCACTGGTCATAATTGAAAGTGACCGAAGGACCCCCTACCATAATTGGTTGGAGAAACTCTGAGTGTCTGAGAAATCGTTGAGCCCAAAGCGCTATCCAGATAGCGTGGTGCTCGGCCCAGTCAATCTCCGTCTTCCCATGATGCGTAAGATTGTGGAAGGAGTCCATATTTTGCGGAGGGGGTGGAACATTTTGGACGTACCCGAACTGTCGGAGTACCCTATCCGTAGAATGCCACACGCAAATTTTGTAGTTCAGCAGCGGCACGACGGAAATCTAGAGGTCTCGCTCTTGCACAATATCTGCTGGAGTAATGATGCGAATCTCCTCTGAATCATAGCGCCTCCACACGAACTAAAAAGAATGAAAAAGGTAGTAAAATTTCTATATGAAATATTATTGGAAAAAATAGTTTGGAAAAAACCAAAATAATTGTTGAATTACCTTGTCCTCCGTCAAGGCATCGAATCTATGTCTGTATGCTTTCTGGGACTCCGGCAGGGCGGTGTGGGATAGTGTGGTGGTCCACCTTTAAATAATGAAAAAGATCGTTAAATAAAATAATTTAATAAAAAAATATAGTAGATTATGTAGTACCCCCGTAGAAGCGGAAATGACATAGGACTGGGAATCCTAAGCTGTGGTGCCAAAGTAGGGATCCGAAGCCAAACCCAAGCCTGCAGGAATAAACAGCATCCTCCCATCGATGCTTTGGAGGTGTCAACGTTTCTGCAGAGGTCTCTGATAAGAAACGCCAAGACAGCTGACCCCCAAGATTTTTGTCCAGACTCATCTAAATTTGTCAGATGACGAAGCCACATAACGTGCACTTTGTTCCGAGTTTTTTCGGGCATTAATATCCCGCCAATAATGCGCAAGATGTGGGCTCGCGCACACCGCTGTGAAAATATAAATTAATAAAGGCATCCTAATTAAAAAAATTGTAAGTTCATCATAAATAAAAAAAATTGTAAGTATCCTAAAAATTTAATGTAGGCAACCTAAATATTTAATAAAGTATCCTAAATAGTTACTGAATTCATCCTAAATATTTATCCTACATATTTATAATTTATCCTAAATATTTATTAAAAAGATCCTAAATATTGTCTGAATTCATCATAAAAAATTCATAAAGCAGCCTAATGTGCAAATAAATAATTTTAATTTAATCATAAATGTAATAAAAGCATACTAAATATAATAAAAAAATACCTGAAGTGTAACATCATCCGCATCGGGGGGAGGGGTTCCAAAGTTGTCCTCCAAGTACGATAGAGAAATTTTCCCTCCGTCCCACACTCCATCAGGGGGCAGCACGCCCATTGTTCAGTAAATAGGATTGGCCAATGTGCCATCGCTATACCAGTAATAACGCTGCCATTTATAGGCAACCCCAGAATGTAGGCAACATCCTGCAACGTAATTGTTGCCTCGCCAAATGGAAGATGAAACGTGTGCGTCTCGGGTCTCCACCGTTCTATCAGCGCGTTGATCAACGACGGTCTAACCTTCACCCCCTATATAGCGAGCTATGTGCCCAAAACCAGCCCGCTCAATCAAACGCATAACAGCAGGAACGGGTGCGACGTTGATACGGTTAAGGTAACATTGTAAGTTACGTTCGTATCCCTGAAAAAAATAAAATAAAATAGTTAGTAAAAATAAAAGAATATAATTTAATTAAAAAATTTAGACAATAAAAGGGAAAAAATAATACCTTTGGATTGTTTCGCCAATATTCACTGCAGTGACTCGCTTGGTTGCATAGCAAGGGCTCCATGTGATCGAACGATATATAAAAGTTGCTGACAAATTTTTGTAAATTTCTATAGAACTCGCGTTCTGTGGAGGTTTTTAGAAAAAAACCTCCAATTTATAGAGGACCTCGCGCCGTTTCGGATGCGAGGTTAATGAACCTCGCGTTCTATAGCACGCGATATTCGTGGACCTCGCGTCCTATAGAACGCGAGGTTCATTGAAAAGGCGCGTCAATGAACAGACGCGTGAACTGAACGGTCAGAAGGGACCTCGCGTCCTATAGAACGCGATGTTCTAAAGATATCGCGTTTTACAGGACGCGAGGTTCTAAAGATATCGCGTTCTACAGGACGCGAGGTCGTGGGATTTTTTAAATTAGAGTTTTTAAAGCGGGAAACTCATTTAATATTTAATATTACAATTTTTATTTACAATAATAACAATAACAATAAAAATAATAATTATAATTAAAATAATAATAATATTAATAATAATAACAACAATAATAATAAATGATACTAACAATAAAAATTATTAGTATGATAGTAATAATAATAACAATAATAATAAGAACAATAATAATAATAACAATAATGAATCATACTAAATACGCGTTATGTTTTCAGTAGTAACTAAAAATAATGACATAGCGCAATATTTTGGAAGTTAAATTAAAACAAAACTTCCAAAATACGCGCTATGTTGCCATTAGTAGCTGCAAACGAAAACTACGTACGCGAATACAGAAAAAAATTATGTGGGTGCTCCTTGCCTCTCCAAGAGTTTGCTATTTATACAAGGAGGTGAATATGATGACGTGGCAACCTCGCGTTCTGTAGGACGCGAGGTCACTCTTATCTCGCGTTGTACAGAACGCGAGGTCTATGAGATGTTTGTATATATATATATATGCATAGAGATGAATTTTTGTAAGCAGTTAAGTTTAGTTTAGGTCAGTTGAATATGAGTTCGTGTAATGCTGCGTTTTTTTCCGTTGCAATTTTTATGTCCGAAATATTGTTCATTTATGATAGTTGGAGTTCACTTAAATATTTGTGTTCTGCGGGGTACATACCTTAATATTTACTGACATATCGCAATATTTTGGAGGTTGTATGCTGCAGTAGTGGCTTCAATGGCAGCTTCTGTAGCCGCCGTCGAGAGGATCCCCGACTACAGTTTTGAAAAGAAAGGACTTTTAGGAAGCGGGGGCGGATTCAGATCGACATTTTCAGATGCGGCGGGTGCCAATTACATTTGTTAATGTGGATCAAAGCTGCTACCATTTACTCATTTCAGATGCGGCGTGGCAGCCAACATTTACATCTGGATTTCGCTCTCTGCTTCTTTCAGTCGGGACCTCCGATCAAATTTGCCCACTGGAGCTGCTGAATATATTCTTTCGAATTTTATAGATAATTTATGTAGTTGTCTCAATTTACTTATTAAAGAATACATGTTGAAAGTTTTGTTAAATGAAATGCGACTTAAATTTACTTATGTGGTGTTTTTCCTTTCCTATAAATACCCACGAATTCCACCATCATTTACTCATTCCAAATTCTCTCTAAACACCCAATCCTTGCTCACTTTATTGCAAAATTTAAGGCAACATTTTATTTTCTCGATACTTATTTTGAGTCAACAATCACCGGCAAAATGTCACTGAAAGATTTAATACAGTTGACAACAATCGAGGTTAGTAAACACACCGACAAACAAATTTATTCCATGGAATGTCGAATCCCAACACCGTCAGCTAATGAAACGCACTACGTTATGAAGCTTACGAACGAAACAGACGTTCGTAACATGTATGACCGGCTCAATTCCGTCGGAGCTAGAGACGTCGATTTCAATGTTAAGTTTGTTAACGCCGACGAAGGTAGTACGTCTGCACCCGTAGAACCTGCTCCGAACACTGAACACGCACCGTCTTCATCGGATGTTGATGCGGCTGTGGAGGAGCTGTAACTTTTTATGTACAGGCGTAGACAAAGAAAACAACAGATGATCGAAGAACTAAACCTAAGTTCAGACGTGTCCACTGACTACGATGATTCGGATTAACCATTAACTTATGAAATTATCTTCCAATTATGTTATATGACGTCTTATTTCATCCTTTATTAATGTTAAACGGACTTCAAGTTATGTAAAACTACTAGTACTCAATTACATTATAAGCACTAGTAGTAGTAGTATTCAATTACCAGACTACAATTGTCTCAAATTCTTGAACATGTTCTCAATTACACAAACAAACAAATAGTAAATAGTACGGTTATTATAACTTCTGATGGAATATTTGAAACAAAGCATTTAAAGTGACCTCGCGTTCCATAGAACGCGATATCTTTAGAACATCGCGTTCTATGGAACGCGAGGTACGAATATCGCGTTCTATAGAACGCGAGGTACTGGTTAACCCTGCCTCCCATCAAATCTATCCCTTACTTGTCAAAAGTTAGGGGACTGCCTCCCAGGCACACGCCATTCCTGACTTGTTCATCATTTACCTGCTTATCGGTTTTAGGTAATGGACAAGCAAAGTTACCTCTCTGAACCATTATTTGCCTTACACAACCAGATTCTCGTGGATTGCAAGGGCCAATAATTTTGCCTATATATGAAGAAGAACCATAAAACGAAAATATAAGTTTCAATTAGCAATCAATTCCTAGAGTTTCTAAGTATCAAAATTTCAAAAGTCTTTCATAAAATATTCAAATGGCCGGACGAGGCGTTACTACGCAAGTTTACTACGATGGGCATATATTCGAGGGTACCGAACTCGACGTCCTTTTTCACTGTGAAGATCCGGTAACGTTAAAGCTTCTGAGGAGATTATCGTTCAAGAAGTTGGTCAAGGAACTGGAGGCAAAAGTTCCTCATTTCGATAATCATCGTTTGTCCGACGTGAAGTATCGGGTGCCAATATTTATAGACCCTTTAGAGTACTCTGTATGCCAAACTGTGGCAAATGCTGATGTGCAAATGATGATGGAAGCCCACTTCGAGTATTCAATTGGGGGGCCCCTCGAGCTGTATGTATCGTTCTCCGAGTCTAATCTAGTTGTCGAAATACTAAGCTGGGGCCGGGCGAATTTCGACTTCGATCCGAATGCCAACGTTGATAGCCCGACCACAGGTCTACGACGTGATTTTGGCCTACTCTGTCAAGACAACGAAGTTGGTACATCGTCATCTGCTCCTCCAAGGCAGTCATGCGTAGCTAGTATCGGGTTCGACCTGAACCAACCCCCAAACGATGAATTCGATGCACCAACGAATGCATCGTACATTCCATACAATCCATACAATCCTTATAGTTTTGGGGGGGAGGGAACGTCGACTCCTTACGTTACGCACGACCATGAAGCATCATATGGCCGACACTCAATGTATGTCTCTGGAACCGACTACGGTCAACCATCTATGGGGAGACATTCTTCTTTTGGGGGTGAGGGAGCGTCATCTTCTTACGCTATGCACGACCATAATTCATCATATGGACGACACTCAACGTATGTCCCTAGCACGGAGTACGTTCAACCATCAATGGGAATACATTCTTCTTATGGTGATCTTGATTTTGGTCTTGGAAATGAGGTTCCTGAGCGATCTCGTGAGAGGTCTCCCGCTCATCGACCCCAATCCTCGCCTCAAAGGGTAGTGATTCCATAAGCTCTACTATTCCAGCTCCCGGAGGATGCTTCTGACGAAGAACCGATTAGAGAACCCGGGCCAGACGGAGACGAGCTGGGGCCATTCTATCCCGAACCAGAAGACTTGACAGAGTTACCAGAAGACCCAGAAGACACTGCCGTTCCACCACCAGATTTGGACGAAGAACTGACTGCGACCAACTTTCCTGTAGATGCAAAACCAATTTCTATGTTCCAGCCACCATCCCACTTCACAACGGTTGATATAGATGCAATGGACGTCCCTGATTTTCTCCATGACGACACAATAGATGGCCGAGTCCACCGTTCTGATGGTGAACTAAGAATTGGTATGGCGTTCGCGAAGAAGGAAATTGCGGTGGCGGCAGTTAAGCAGTACAACCTTCGTCACAATGTTGAGACGACGGTGAAGAAAACCCAAGCCAAATACTACAAGGCTCACTGCGTCCAAAAGGATTAAGGCTGTAAATGGAAAATCCGTATATCAGAGTTGGAGAGGGCAGGCAACCGTTGGAAAATAACAAAACTTGAGGGGCCCCATACATGCACCGTTGCTAGCCTCAACCAGGATCACAAGAACCTGGATGCAAAGTACTTCGCGGACATCTTTTCCACACTGGTGAAAACAAATCCCACTGTGTCGGTCCCCACATGTCAGGCTGCAGCTCTAGCTGTCACCGGCTTCTGTCCAGGTTATTTGAAAGCATGGTATGCAAGGAAAAAGGCCAAAGAGGAATTGTATGGCCGATGGGAGGAATCTTACATAGAGTTGCGCTCGTGGCTTAATCTCATGCAGAAACACATCCCCAGAATGGTTGTCAAACTTGATACAGTTCTGGCATACGAAAATGATCGTGTCGTCCGAGGTGTTTGTCAATTCCACCGGTTATTTTGGACTTTCCCCCAGTGCATCAACGCATTCAAGCACTGCAAACCTATGGTCCAAATCGACGGCACATGGTTGTACGGAAAATATACACAGATTCTACTTCTAGCTATAGCACAGGACGACAATCGCAAATGCGTTCATGTTGCATTCGCAATCGTCCCGAAGGAGGATTTGAAGTCTTGGACGTTCATCCTTACGAACCTACGAAAATATGTCCTTGATCCTGTAATACGAAGAAGAAGGGATGAAGGGGTGTGTGTTATTTCTGACAGAGGCACAGCGCTGCTGTGGGCGATACAAAATTTAGGTAATTATTGGAAGCCTCCATACATTCACCACCGTTTTTGCTTGCGGCACATAACCGCAAACTACCTGCTGAAATACAAGAATCGTGATGAACGTCAAATGGTGCTCGATATGGGTACGTCATTTATGTCATTTTCATTTACTATATTACTTGTTACTCGGTTCAATTTACGACCTTTTTTCATGTGTTTTTCGCCCATAACTATTCAACTGTCATCCCGTAGGCAACTCGTACTACAAACAAGAGGTGGCTGAACTGCTCGAGGAACTGAGAGCGAGAAACAAAAATGGCGCAGAATACCTTGAAAAAATCCCAAAGGAAAAATGACTTCATCGTATGACGAGGGTAAACGTTTTGGTCACATGACAACGAACTTGGCTGAGGCAGTGAACTCATCACTGAAGGGAGTTCGGCAGTTGCCTATCACTTCCATTGTCAAAGCGACCTATTATCGTTTAGCTACCCTTTTTGCAACCTTGGGCAGGCAAGCAACTGAGTACATGGCAGGTGGACACAAAGTCCATCCAGATTTTCGATCAAGACTGCATATTCAATTGAGCCAATCAAGACAGATGCAAGCAACTCTCTTCTTGCGACAAGGACACTTGTTTCGTGTTGCGGAATTTTCCAGGCGGTTAGAAGGCATTCAGCACAACGCTTACGTGGTAGATCTGAGGGAAAGAACCTGCGAGTGTGGAATATTTCAAACTTTCAAATACCCGTGCGCACACGCCATTGCTGCTTGCACTAACCAACGAATAGAATACATGCATATGGTTGATCCGATATACTTACTCAAAACGGTGCTTAAAGTTTACGAAAAAGAGTTTCCTCCAATCGGAAATGAGGTTGATCCAAATGCTGTGGACACTGAACCGATCATACGCCCAGATCCAGCACTACTACGAGCCAAAGGACGTCCACCTTCTACAAGAATATTTTGTGCCGAGAATTTGGTCGAACATCGAGAGAAAACCGGACAAAAGAAGCATTGTTCTATATGTCGAAATCCTGGGCACACAGCTCCTAAGTGTCCTAATCGCTCAGCCCCTCGTATTAATTAATTATTTTTAATTTGTATATGTGAGTTCGCATATGACAATCTAATCAATAAAGTCAGTCCACTTCGATTTATACAATCCGTCGTCTTATATTTTCAATCATTCAAAAAAATATGTTATGATAGTATTTTCGAACAACTTTAAATAAGCGTACAATGGACGAAAGTTGACCGTGTCAGTGTCATACGATAGAGAATTTCCAGTACTACAACCCCAAACTCGATGTTACCTAAAATTTTAAAATTTATACGTATGAAATTCTGCTCGAATATGCCTATCGAAATTTGTTGAAATACAACTTCAATCAAAAAAAGTATGCTAGCATAGGGTTTTCGAAGCCATTTTAAACCATTGTAGAATGGACGGAAATTAACCATGTTGGTATCATACGATAGACAATTTTCAGTACTACGACCCCAAACTCGATGATCGCTAAAAATATACCATTTACACGCTCGAAATTGGGTTCGAACAGGCCTACTTACGCTTGTTTTTCCTTGTGGTTCAGGCTGGAAATGCACAGACCTCGCGTCCTACAGAACGCGAGGTCTGTGCGATATATTCCAGCCGCCTTTTCAATTTCTCAGAGACCTCGCGTTCTGCAGAACGCGATGTACTGTGAAACCGTTAACACAGACAGCAATACCACGTCGACTAAAATCGCGTTCTGCAGAACGCGATGTCGTACATCGCGTCCTACAAAACGCGATGTCTGTCGAACTGACAAGAAAGGGGGTCATTTTGCCAAATAATAATTTTTAGAAGCCATTTTTCCTAATATTAATTAAAAAAAGAATTTTTCACCCAAAATTGCCGTGACTTTTATACCAAAGAAACCTTTTAAATTTATAACTCCAATTACAAGTTTGTCTTGATTTGACGTGTACGCTAAAGAGCTCAGGTTTGGATAAATTAAGTGTTTTTTTTACAGTTTACCTTCGGTTTGATTAGTAGTGTAACTGTGTAAATACATGAACTATGCATTGTTAATGATGACATTTGGTACCACTTCTTGAATGATTGTCCTTTCCCCATCAATCATTGATATTGTGACATCATCTTTTTATGTTTTTTTAGATGTTAGCACAGTAAATTATTTCGTAAACATTTATCGTTGTTACAAAAAATATTATATGTATTCCAACAAATGATGTAAAAGTATGAACATTAATTATAGCTAGAGAAAAAGTAAAAAGAAATTTGTGAAAGATAAAATCTCTTTTGTCCATAATTATGGAAAATGTTGTAGGCTGTCCAATGTTTTGAGTAAGTTGTTAACATTTTTCGTAAATAAAAAATAATGTTAACACTTTTTATATGTACAGATACAGTTTCCCAGATCCCATTTTTCATACCACAGTCATCGCTCCCCAAGCAACTCACCATGGAGCTCTCTAGCAGCCTCACCCGTCCCATTTCCGCCACACCTACAATCAGATCCTTCACCGCGTACCCGTCTTTCTGTCCCCATCTCCGCCCACTCCCACCGTTTAGCCCCACCGCCCGCCGCCTCTATTCCCGTACCATATCTCAAAACCCTACCCCATCTTTTATGTTCTTCTTCAACTCATTATTTCATTATTAAACGGTACAATGGTTTGTTTTTCTTTGTATAGGGGTTTCGCATTTGAATAGCCCGTTGCTTAAAGCAACAACTTCCACAGGTCCTAAATATCGGTGTTTTAGGGAGGATCGCGATAGCGCGGCAGCATTGGACGAAGTTCCGGCGGTTCAGGAGAATGTGTACAGTGAAAAGCTGCCGGTGGAAGACCTTAAACAACAGTCAGCTGACCAAGAGGAGTTTTCGGAGAAATTAAATATAAAGGTTCACATTTCACCCTAAACTCTAAACCTTTTTTTAGGGTTAACTAGTGGAGTAGTCATTTATATTTCTCTCAGTACAGAGTTGGCCACCGATTTTGAAAAACGACCAGTAAGTTCACTTACGTGTCCAGGGCGTAAAATTTTGGTCACTCAGCCGTTTGTTTACTGAACTGGCAGCGAAAAAATAAGGGTAAACTACTACAATGGCCACTAAAGTTTATCCTATGTACATTTCTGCTCCCCAATTTTAAAAAATAAATATTATGATCACCACTGAAAATGTTTCTTTATAATTTCACCTTAAATTTTTAAAAATTCATTTTTCATCCTTAAAACTTTACAATCAATTAGTACAATAATATTATAAAGGCTTAAATGAAAAATAGGTGCCCAAAGTATACTGCTCAAATTGTTCCTATTTAATAACTAAATTTTCATGTTATTCCTATTTTTTCACTATGAATTATTTTTTTTATTATAACATTACATGTCATTTTTTATTATTGTTAAATTAAAAATAATTTAAAAATAAAATAAAATCAATTTTATTATTATTAAATTTAAAATATTTAAAAAATATTACTTCTTAAAATAATTTAGGTGTCTAAAGTATTTTTTTTGTAAAAATAGGTACCCATAGTTTCGATAGTTACAATTTTAGGTGCCCAGCTGTTAAATGAATATTAAAAAATGTCAACCAATCGGTGCTTGACACATGACATTAATTTTAATTTTTTTAAGTTTTTTTAATGGAAAATACTCAGATTTTTCACATTTTTATAAAATCTCAAAATTTTACGAGCTTCACAAAATAGTCCCTAAATTCCTAAAAATTTCCAAACTTTCGTCGTCGATTGCTGCCGCTTTTGCCGCTGGTCGTCGTCGCTGACCACACCCACTTGGTCGCTAGACCAAGACGACCATTTCCCCTAACACGGTGTCACCAGAACCACCCAACGACATACAATCGAACGTCGAACATGATCGATTTCGCCAAAAACCTAATATCTCTAAATCCTAATTAACCCTAAACCTAACTTTTATTATTGAAGCATAAATAGGGGCACCAAAAAGGGACAGAAAATTTCTATATATATATATATATATATCCATGGCTTGTTTGATTGTGTTTGTACACATAAGTACTTGTTATGTTGGCCTTTTAGTGTGCTTTTTCTTTGTGAAAATGGGGTTTTTACTTTCTTGATTAGGTTTTGGACTAAAAGGTATTTGTTAATTGTGTGATGATACTCGACTTGAGTCAATAAGTTAATATATTTGTGATAAGAAGAGAATGAGTAGAAACTTTGTGTTAGTCAAATTGTAGATTTGTCGAGGAGTAAATGGTTTGCAATTGCAGCCATATTCAATTACATTATATGGAGGCGGTGCATTGGTTGCTGTATGGCTAGCTTCAGCTGTTGTTGAATCAATTCCATTGGTGGGTTCCAAATCTCAAATCTGGATTTCTTTGGAAAATGAATTTATTTATATTTCTTTTGATTCACCATTTTTACTCTAACATTCAGTTCCCCAAGTTGATGGAAATTGTGGGGCTTGGCTACACCTGCTGGTTCAGCTCGCGTTATCTGTTATTCAAGGTAATTAGGTAAAGCTATTTTGGAATTCTAAATAAATAATCCCCTAATTCTTTTCACTTACATTTGCCAGCCAAACAGGGAGGAATTGGCTGCTAAAATTGAAGACCTTAAGCAACAGCTCCTTGGTTTCAACGATGAGCTTAAACACTACATTTCCTCCGGATCTAATCTTGACTTTTAAGTCTAACCGGATCTATTATTAATATCAATGTTTCAAACTCAACGTTTCTAATTATTAATATATTTATCCAAAAATAATAATCAGAAATGCTTGCAAATTATTAACATGTACCAAATTTTGTACGGTGACCAATATAAGTAGAACAGATTTCACTCCATGACAGCGTTTCTTAGAAAAGTTTTCGGTGCATAAAAGTAAATTTTTTTCAACATGAAGAGACAAACACATGATTTTATGTCAGGGTGAAAAGTCTTAGGTGATTATATTAAAAATTTAGGAGTACCAAGGGCGGTTTAAGGAGCCCTATGCAATTTTCAAAAATGGGGCCCTTAACTTATAATGATTCTTTTTCATATAAAGTTTCCTTAATAAAAAAATTAGATTACTCTCTTAAGCAACATAAAAATGAGTTACAAACCTACATTTTCACTTAAAAAGTGATGTTATTCTTGGATATTTTGAAGTAAAATCATCTATAATGCTTTCGATATCAACTTCTTCCAAAAGATTAGTCTCGGTTGCCATCAAAATAAGTCTATTTAGTTTTTCTTGTGACATAGTTGTCTGTAAGTATGAGTTCACAAACATCAATTTTAAAAAGCTTCGCTCTGCAGAAGCAACAATAATAGGATTAGTCAATAAAACTCTATATACAATTGTCGCATTTGGGAAGCAATTAAAAACGTTTTAAAATTTTTAATAAATTCATTGCTCCTATTTTTCCTTGGATAAAAGCTCTCTACGTAATTTTAGCACAACAAATAACTCATTTTCATCAACATCATATAACACATCTTTCCTAAGAGTATTTTCAAAATTATTGCAATAAGCTTTGAGATTAACATCATCAATAAATGTAATTTATCATAGTGAAACAAGAAGCCATCAAACAATGTCATCCTATTTGAAATTTTTTCACTGCCAATCGAAAAATATGAAATTACAAACCGAAAATTAAAAGTATACTTTTAAGAAGAATTGCACGCACACACTGGCACACAAGCTTTAGAAAATGGGAATTAAGAGAATCATTTTATTAATCTTGCAATTGCCACCATATACACACATCTTACTCATCTTATTAATTTCCTACAATACCTAAGAAAAATTAAATCGAGATTTGCTGGTAATTTTCTTTTAGAAATAATTATATGTATAGTAATTTATTTCAGGGCCCTCTTTTTTCAGGGACCATGTGTGGTCGCACATGCCCAGAACCACTCTCGAGAAGTTCGCAATTATAAAATTTTAAAAAAATAAACTTAAATTATTAATAAAAAATAAAAAAATACATAAACTATATTAAAATTTAGAATTTACAATGGTGTGACTACCCCTCTAACCTCCCTCGGTACATCTCACAACATGACTCGATGGATTTGATTATTGCTATATGGGAGGCCACGTCAATTGCAAGCAAAAGAATAAAGCCGAGAGGCGTGGTAATGGTATTAGTATATTTGATAGTTAATCATATATGGAACGGTGAGTCATATGTTGTTGTGTTTCATTTAGCCCGTCACTTTCTTGGTATGTGTTTGCGAAATGATTGGTTCACAAACGTTAAATTCCACCCGATATATAACCAAATGCCACCCAACTTTACCATAAATCTCCATCAATTATTATATATCTTCGTATCACCCACACTTACAATCCAAATATATGTATTTTTAGATTTAAACTTACTTTCTTTTTATTATAAAAAATCGAAATAATTATATTAGGTCATAGGTTCTAGACCTATTAAGAATACCCTCCCTCATTTCCCTAGAGCTCCTCATCTCTCCCTTTAAGTAGGATTAGGATTAAAATTAAATTTAAATTTTATCAAAAAAATTGTATCATCGACACATTACAAACCACTAACAAAACCTGATTTTAACTACGTTCTTTTATAATTTATTTCAGAGTGTTTTAATTAGTAAAAATCATACGATAATAAACTATGAGGTATAGTGTTGGACCGATCGTTTATCTCTTGTTTTTTTTAAATGAAACCTGGCATTGAACAAAGAGAAGAAAAGAGGATACATAACAAAACCAATCGTAACTCGCTGGAAGACAAGCGACGAAGCACCACCGTAAATCAACCGGTCACATTCCGACCAGGGAAACAAGAGAGAGTCACAGAGAAAAACAACAAAAACAAATCTAGACAAGCCGGATGGAACAACAAAACACCCAAACGAAGAAACATAACAGGGAAAACGAAACGAAAAAAAATTGGGAGCAACAGGGGAGAGAAACAAGTGCCACCGACCAAAGTCGAAGCAAAAATGTCAAATTCAGAGTCATCATCTGCATGTCCGTTGCGGTGGTCACCGAAAGATGAGAACGGTGAATGGTGATGTAGAGCAACGATCAGCACATCGCGTCCATGATGTAGAATTTGACGAGGCTGAAAAGCAAGGAGAGGCAAAGCCGGGCTATGAAGCACAGGGACACCACCTTAGGGCCGTCCCACGTCCCCAATATGTCCCCAAGACAGGGACGTCTCAACTTTATCGGGGACGGTCAACGCTTATTAGAGACGTATCCGAATATATTTACTTAAAAAATGGAACCCCATCTTCTTTGTGAGCAAGGTTTTAAAAACCATTAAACTAATCCGAACTTTAAAAACTCAATGATAATTAAACTAAAAAATTATCCTTAAAAAACTACTAAATTAAACTATGCACCTAAAAACTATAAACTTAACACTTAATCTCAGCCAAAAGGCCAAGACTAGATTGCTTCCTTGTTCTATCTGATAAATGCCTATTTATAAGATGCTTTCTCTCCTTGCTTTATGTATCTTATGGATGTGAGATATTAGGTGTGTATTGTATTTATAACCTATTTTAACGTTTAATCACTCAAGCTTTAAATAGGAATGGATAAATATTTATTTCAACCATGTCATCTTTTAATTTTATTAGTTTGGTCATTGATTTTCTCTTTATTTAGAATGTAAAGTTAAATTTTCATTCAATTTAGTCATTTAATTTTAGTAATCTCTTAATCTAAGTGTTAAAAAGTAATTTAAAATTATTAGAAGTGGATTTAAATAACTACATTTATAATTATTGTTTAATACAATTATAATTTTAGTCATTATTGTATTATAAATTTTAATATTTTTTATTATATATATATTAAAATTTATTTTATATTTGTCGTACTCTCGCCGTACTCATACTCTCTAGTTTTGAAAATTATCGTTTTATGTCCCCGACCCCGTATTTGTCCCCATATCTGTATCTGTGCAACTTAAAAACCGGGGACCATCATTGTCCTGGCCGATGGAGGAGGCGGAGACATCCTCACGACACACCTGCAAACACGAGAATAGAAAGAAAACATGGAAAAACGGGAGGGAGAAGATGAAACACAACTCGACAAAACAAAAATCAAAAGCACCGAAAACAGTGGAGGCGTCGCCTTGCCTCATGACCGTCGGTGAGAAGAACCACCCAAAACCTTGCATCGAACTGATGTTTCACAAAGGAAACAAATCCATTCAAAATCCCGATACAAAGGGTGGAGAAAAAGCCCCAAAGGCTAACCTGTCATCCCCGAGTGAGTTCTACGACTCAACAACATCGGAAGACGATTATTCAGATCAAAAGGGATCTAAGATGTAACACCCTCAACCCGATTTCGTAAAAAATTAAAATCAAAGATGTTACCGCAAGAAAATTTCACGTAACATGCTACATTCTTCTAAACTTGTAGAGTAATTTAAAATAGGTTAACAAAAAAATTTCCTTTTTAACACTTAATACCTTAGAGGTCTTATGCGTCACTCATACGATTTTAATCATACGGTCTCAATCATGGATTCAACCACAATTTAATGGAGTCTTAGAGTTTTAACTTCCTTGTTAATAAAAATATCTTATCCAATTGATTACTACCTTAACAGAAATAGCTTAATAAATTTAGAATATATTTATGTGGTACAATCATATAACCGTTAACATCCAACTCTTAATACCATGGACTTACTAGAATTTATCCATGTTCAACAAATATTTCGAGCTAACTAAACAATTCATTTACTACACATATTACAAGCAAAATTTCTCTTTATTCGGCCCTTTATTTATACCTACGTAGAACTAATTGTTTTATATAATAATTGAAATTTTTTTTGGACTAGATTGAAAAAAATTTAAAATATGTTTTTAGTCAAAAACAACTTGAAAATATGTTTAAGGGTTTTACAAGGCTTTGAAAAGATTTAAAGTGTATTTAAAGTAGTCAAAACCATGCTTTAAGTGTAACCGTACTGATACGGTAGGGAACCATATCGATACCCTTTAGGGTTTTAACTACAATGATTTTCCAGTAGCCAAAACCCGTACTGATACGTTTTGCCGTATCGATACGAAGTACTTTAAAATGCCCAACGGCTAGTTTGCGTACTGGTACGGTTGTATCGCGTACAGATACGCCTAACTACCCCAACGGTCAATTTCCCAACGGTCTTTTAAATTGCAAGACCGTACCGATACTCGTGACAAGCGTATCGGTACGCACCAGCTGAAGTGCTCAACAACTACTTCCTTATCGGGACCATATCGATACGGTTTGAGGATTATCAGTACGCCAAGCTGCATAACTGCATTTATGGTAGGAAATAAATGTTCCAACGACTCTAATTCAGCCCCAACGGTCTTCAACGGCTATAAACTCAATTAGAAGTATAAAAGGGACCTCTAAGCATCAAGAGATAGTTAATGCTTCAATTGTCAACAACATTATGATGAAATATTGTCTTTAGAGCTTAATTGTACATTTATTGTATAGACAACACTTGTGAGCTTAATTGTCAAATTTGCTCAAGTGTTTAGGTTTTGGGTGAGGGCTAAATTGTGCAAACAAATAATTATTAGAGGGATTTCTAGTTTGCTTTGAATTTCTCTTGTAAGAGAGTGTTTGATCAAGCTTTGGGTAGAAAGCTTGATCGTTGTAATGGTTTCCTCCCCATCCAAGAATAAGGGACAAATTTCTTAGTGAATTTGGTTGAAATCCTTAGTAGGAAGCTAAGGTAATGGATGTAGGCTTTGGGTTAGAAAGATGAACCACTCTAAATCCTTGTGTTCATCTCTTATATTTTAGCTTCCACAAAAACACCCAAAAATTTAATCTTCTCCACACTTGTCAAACATTTCGGTTGTGACCATCGAGCCCAACAATTGGTATCAGAGCTTGGCTCAATTGAAGAGGATTAACATCCTATTGAGGTGTGTTGCGTGTAAAAGATTCTATCGCAATAGAGTGCAAGTGTACACGACGCAAGTAGTAAAGTGATACACGAAGTATCAAATGTCGAATCCACATGGACTGGAAATAACTTTATCCTTGGATTGCTGCACAAAAGAGAAAGAAGATAATTTAATTGTTTGTAGGGGAATAATAAAGAATATTGAAGATAAATGATTAAAGGATTCAGGATAGAGAAATAGGTCGGTATTGATTTGCTTAGTAGTGCAGGTGTTGCACTGTATAGGACTTCATGTTCTGTCGTTGTTCCTGTCGCGGCAGCACATGCGACGGCATCAATTTGTTGTTGTTGTGGCAGCGATCACACAACTCTGTACTTCAAGCTTGGCAAGAATCCCTGCTGTTACTCGTCCTATCCCTAGGTCCAAGTCTGTCGATAAACACGTCTTTGATGATACCTCCTGACGTGAATCGAAGGATGAACACCGGAGTTGTTGAATCCTTGCAACTACTTTACAGAATCAACCCTTAGCCCTAGGGGAAGTTAGAACATGATGAGAAGGGAGAAACGACTAGGGTTTAGGGGAAGACGACTAGAGAATAAGATATCCATCCCTAGGTCAAATTACATGCCTTTATATAGGCTTTAGGTTCAAGTTTTTTAATATGGCAAGAATACAAGTTTAAATTAAAGTACAACTCTATTAAAGACTAAATCTTTAGGGTAGATGCCTTTAGTTCGTCCTCTTTTCTTGCTTTGAGTTTCTTTTTTGAACTTTGGGCTTGGCCTTCATTCTGATCTAGGGCTCAGAAAAATATAGGAGTGACCCACGACAGACCAGCTTAATTTCCTTTTTCTGTCGAGATCCACTTCACTTTTTCCCTTCGACATAGCTGTCATCGTTGGCTGCCACGACAACATCATTCTTCTTGACTGCAGTCCTGTGTTCAAGCTCTGCTTCTCCACTGCCCTGAGTCTGCTGCGACAGCTACCTGCAAAAGTAACCAAAATCAGTAGCAACTGTGCCATTTTATATAATTGTGATGTATATATGAAATCTATCATAAATGCAATGAATTATGCTTGAATGCAGCAGAAATATGGGTTAAATAGGGGTAAAATATAGAACTTTTACACACTCAACACACCCTCAAACTCAAGTTCTTGCCTGCCCTCAAGCAAATATTACCTAAGTAAAATGAAGTATTTTTTTGTTTGGCTTAAATCAGCGAACCTTACATTACCTACCACTTATATTCTATTAAGAGCAATACCTTGTCGGGTATTTTTGGATTCATTCAGAACCATGCTATAATTCTTGTGTAGTGTGGACAGGTTTTGTGAACACTTATGCATCTAGACCACCTTAGTATATCAGAATAGTTATGCTTACAAACTTGAGGTCATGCCGATTCAATTTTTTTCTAGAGGCAATTCTTAGGCTCCTTTAGTTTTTTCTGACTCTTGAATTAGCTGTATCTTTTCTGGAGGCAATTCTTAGGCTCCTTTAGTTTTTTCTAACTTAGCTCAAAAAGAAATCTCCTAAACTAAGTGCAAGGCAGTTTTGCATGCAAATGAGTCTGAATAATTTTTCTTTCTTTGTTTGTTTTCCTAGAGCCAGTGATAGGCACCTCTAGGGGCAGTTTCAAGTGGGTAAACATTCCTATTCCAGTGTACTAAAGTAATCTAGGAGGCACGAGAGTCACAAAGAGTGTTGTACAGGGTAGAATTATAGCAATGCTCTAAACAGATCCTAAAATTTCCTAAAGGCACTGTCACGACAGCATATGTCGCGACAGGTAAGTTAAGTTCAAAGACTTAAGCCAAATTTTCATTTTCATTTTTTAAGCAAAAATAAACTAAACACTTAGACACAATTTTGAACCTAAGAACATTTCATATTATTGAAGGGATGCCACCCCAAACTCAAGGGTTGCATTGCTCTCAATGCACGATGACATAAAATAAAAACATCACAATTATAATAAAAACAACAGACAACAAAAATAAGATAGAAACTTAAATTTAGGTGATGTCGTCGTCGTTGCTGCTGCTGCTGATCTCTAGCTGCCGGCGGGCAGTGACTTTCGTTGTGGGTGCCGACAGAATGATCAGAGAGGCGGAGGTAGTCTTCTTTTTAGCTTCCTTCGGGGGATGGATGCGAGTAGGTGAGATTTGGGGTGGTCTTTCCAGCACTTGTACCTCTTCAGAAGAGCTGCTGCTGCTGCTACCACTACTGCTGCCAGACTTGCCCTGGCTGGATGATCCTTCACCGGTGTTGGGCTTCTGCCTTTTCATCAAAGTGAACTCCTTTGAAAGGTTCCTTTTGACAGAAGGCTCTCCATCAGATTCTTCCCAGATGGAGGAGGAAGAGAACCCATCAATAAAATCATCAAGATCGGTCAGAGGCTCCTTTCGTTTCTCTCCTCTGGCAGAGACAGTGGCCGTGTGGCTGCCACCTTCAGCTGTCGCAGCCGGGGTTGGAGTGGACGCATCAGAGGGTGTTTTTGGTGTGGCAGCAGGGGTAGGGGTATGGGCAGGTGTAGGGTAGCAAAATAGTGATCGGGGAAAACAGGAAACTGTACATTTGCAAAATTTAAATTGCTTTGAATAAAATGTACTATTGTTGCTGTGAAGTCTCTGAGAAAATTCATCAGACCCAGCTGTCGTTCCTCCATCTTCTGCAGGGTGGCTAGGATTTGAGTAGAGGAGTATGTTGGAGGAGCTGTTGCTGTTGGCTGCTGCTGTTCTGTGGCGGCAGGTTCTGTCTGAGTGGGCTCTGCTGGTTCCTCTATTGCGGCAGACGGGTTGAAGCAGGAGATGGGTGTGGTAGCTTTCAGCTCCATCAGACTGAATATGTTGCATTCCGTCCATCCTTTCCCTTAAACCTTGTAATCTTCAGGGATTTCGGGAACGTTGTGCTCGCGGCAGATCTCGGTGATGAGGTATAGGAAGTAAAGGGAACTTGATGGCTTAAGAGCACACTCCAAAGTTCCTTCTCGTATGTACCGGCCGATATGAATAGGTCTCTCATTTAAAATGGAGTGAACGAGAGCTAACCTGGGTCTATCGATCGTGCTGTTGTGGGAAGAAGGCATAATCTTCTTCTTGACGAAGTGGTTTCATAGCTTTGCCTCTGGAGTGAGTTGAGTGCGTTTGACTGTCCAACGGTGCTTGGGATCAGCATTCCACTCTGTCCCTTCTTCAGTTACTTCTGCCATGACATCATCGTAGTCTGCCGGCGATAGACTTTCCACGAACCTCTGGTGCCCGTCTTCCTTCGTGCCGACGTAGATGTCGTAGAGGGTATTGATGTATTCTAGCTTGAAAGTGACTTCCTTACCTCGTACTGTCACGGTCTGTGTATCCCCGCTGTCGATGGCAGCATAGAATTCTCGGACTAAAGTGGCATTCATCTCCTCGGGCTGGGCAGCAAACATCTACCATTTGAGGGCTTTAATCTTCCAAGCTATAAATGGTTTGAGCCCGAAATTTTCCGTGCAGTTGGAGTAGAGGAAACCTCTATCTTCCCACATCTCCCTTTTTTGGAAGAAGGTGTAGTAGCGGTCGATGGAGTCGGAGGTGGCAAAACGGTTGGGGAGTCTGTCGTGGCTGGGTGTGCCTGATGTTGCGGCGGAGCTGGAGGCAGCACTTCTTCTTGTTTGTCTGGTACTCATAGTTGCAAGACTGTAGAAAAATGAAAGAAAAATCTGAGATCTAGAGAGAAAGCAAGTTGAGAGAGTTAAAGTGAGGTGAAAAATGAATAGTAAAATGGGGTTTATATAGATGAAGGTGTTGCTGCTCGTTGGAGCTGTAACGGCAGACGCGAATAACGGGGCCAGCTGTTACGCGGTTTCTGACGCGTCTATCACGCGTTTTCGTGTCTGCTGCGCGTCTGTTACGCGTTTGCGTGTCTGTCGCGACAGCGTGATGACTGGCTGTCTTCTCCGCGTCTGTCGCGATAGCTGTTGACAGGATATGACGATAGACTCCTCCTTTGGGCTTTTTAGGCTGCTGGTGGGCTAGTTCACTTCTTCTCCTCTCCTCGTTTCCTTTATTTCCTAAAAATAATTAAAATAAAAACTTAGTCCTTAAAAATAAAATAATTCTAATTTCCTAATAAATATATATATAAATAATAATAATAATAAATAAAATAAAATTAAGTTAAATTAGGGATGCCTTGAAGGGTATCTCCTAAAGTAACCACTTCATGCATTCTTGGGGCTTCAGTCCCCTGATAATGCTTCAGTCTTTGTCCGTTGACTTTAAATTGGTGCCCGTCTTTTAAGGATTTGATCGTGATTGCACCATGAGGAAAAACTTGCACAACTTGGAATGGGCCGGACCATCTAGATTTCAGCTTCCCTGAGAAGGGTTTCAACCTAGAGTTGAATAACAACACAAGCTACCCTGGGCAGAATTGTCGTGGCAGCAACTTCTTGTCATGCCATCTCTTTGTCTTGTCCTTGTAAATCCTTGCGTTGTCGTAGGCCATTGCTCGAATTTCTTCAATTTCATTCAAGTCAAGTAACCTTCTCTGTCCTGCCTTATCTAAGTCCATGTTCACTGCCTTGATAGCCCAGTAAGCTCTGTGCTCTATCTCAACAGGTAAATGGCATGTTTTTCCGTATATCAGCCGGTAGGGTGACATTCCTAATGGAGTCTTAAATGTCTTTCTGTAGGCCCAGAGTGCATCACTGAGGTGTAAGGACTAGTCCTTTCGAGTCGGTTTAACCATCTTCTTAAGGATGTTCTTTACCTCTTTGTTGGATATTTCGGCCTGTCCATTGGTCTGGGGGTGATAAGTTGTTGCAATCCGATGCTTTACACCATATTTTCTTAAGGCAACAGCTATGACCCTATTTTCGAAATGTCTCCCTTCATCACTGGTGATCGCCTTAGGTATGCCAAATCTGGAGAAAATATTTTTGTGCAGAAATCTCTGAACAGTCTTGACATCATTTTTTTGTGTGGCGATCGCTTCAACTCATTTGGACACATAGTCCACTGCTAGGAGGATATATAGATTCCCACATGATGCTGGGAATGGTCCCATGAAATCAATCCTCCAAACGTCAAAGATTTCGACTTCTAGGATGTTTTGCAGCGGCATCTCATGTCTCCTTGAGATGTTTCCAGTCTGTTGACAATTGTCACAGCTTTTGTAGAATGCTTGGGCATCCTTGAACAATGAGGGCCAATAAAAACCAGACTGCAAAACCTTGGCAGCGGTTTTGTTACCACCTAAGTGTCCCCCATATGGTGAAGCATGACAGTGATGTAGCACAACTTCCTACTCGTCCTGTGGTACACACCTCCTGATGATATGATCTGCACAATGTTTGAAAGAAGAGGTTCGTCCCAATAATAATGCTTAACATCATTTTGGAACCTCTTCCTGGCTTGATAATTAAGTTCAGGAGGAAATATTCCGCTAACTATATAATTAACGAAATCAGCATACCATGGGAGTTCAGAAAACTTACCTACCGCCATGACTGTCGCGGCAGTGCTCGTGGCAGCAAACAGCTGCTCGTTAGGGAAGGTCTCCAGTATGTGTGTCTCGTCTGTTGGCAGACCCTTTCCCCTCTCTAATCTTGACAAGTGATCTGCAACTTGGTTCTCTGTCCCCTTTTTCTCCTTGATTTCAATGTCGAATTCTTGCAGTAGTAGAATCCAACGTATCAGTCTGGGCTTTGCATCTTTTTTAGCAAACAGATACTTCAGTGTAGAGTGGTATGTGTGGACCACCACCTTCATTCCAAGTATGTATGAACGGAACTTGTTAATCGAGAACACCACTGTTAATAGTTCTTTTTCTATTGTGGTGTAATTCAATTGGGCGTCGTTCAGTGTTTTGCTTGCGTAATAAATTACGTGGAATAGCTTGTCCTTTCTCTGCCCAAGTGCTGCCCCTACAGCGTAATCACTGGCATCACACATAATTTCAAATGGCAAACTCCAGTCTGGTGGCTGTACAATTGGGGCTGTTACCAACTTCTCTTTCAGGATTTTGAATGCCTCAGTACATTCAGTATTGAAGTCGAAGGGACGATTCTGCTCAAGTAGGTGGCATAAAGGCTTGGTGATCTTCGAAAATTTTGCTATAAACCTTCGATAAAACCCAGCATGCCCTAAAAAACTCTGAATTCCCTTGATTGTGGTGGGTGGCGGCAGCTTTTCAATCACTTCTATTTTGGCTCTGTCAACTTCTATTCTGCGGCAGCTTACCTTGTGGCCTAGGACTATCCCTTTATCCACCATGAAGTGACATTTCTCTCATTTTAATACCAAGTTCGCTTTCTCGCATCTTTCGAGCACCTTCTGTAGGTTGCCTAAGCAGCTTTCAGAATTGTCTCCAAAGACAGAAAAATCGTCCATAAATATCTCCAGAAAACCCTCCACCATGTTAGAGAATATCGCCATCATACACCTTTGGAAGGTTGCTGGTGCATTGCAGAGTCCGAATGGCATTCTCCGAAAAGCGTAAGTACCATATGGGCAAGTGAAAGTCGTTTTCTCTTGATCCTCCCGTACGATGGCTATTTGGTTATAACCTGAGTAACCATCAAGAAAACAATAATAAGGTTTTCCCGCTAATCTATCCACATTTGATCAATAAAAGGCAGGGGGAAATGGTCTTTCTGGGTAGCTTTGTTAAGCTTCCGATAGTCCATACAAACCCTCCAACCGGTCACAGTCCTGGTAAGGATTAGTTCGTTTTCTTCATTGGTCACCACGGTTATTCCTGCCTTCTCAGGTATGCATTGCACCGGGCTCACCCACTTACTATCCGAGATGGCATAAATTATCCCAGCATTAAGCCATTTGATAATTTCTTTTCGAACCACTTCTCGCATAGCGTCATTCAAGCGTCTCTGGGCATCAATGGTCGTCTTATGATCATCCTCTAGGAGAATTTTGTGCATGCATGGTGCCAGACTGATGCCTTGGATATCAGCTATCGTCCATCCAATAGCCTTTTTGTGCTGCTGCAACATCCCTATCAGCTGATGTTTCTGTTCCTGCATCAACTTGGAAGAGATGATTACGGGCAACGTATCATTTAATCTAAGGAAAACATATTTGAGTTGCCCTGGCAGGGGCTTAAGGTCTAGAACATGTGGTTCTACAGTTGAGGGCTTTTGGATGATGTGTTCATTCAAGGTATAGTTTAAAGGCTCGAATAACTTACCTAGAAGATTGCCTATCCAGATTACCTCCTCATGACCTTCAATGTCAGACGTGTTAGAATCTGAGAAGCTGCTGCCATCGTCGCTGCCGTGACAGTCTTCCAAATGGCTGCTGTGGCAGTGGCCAAATTTGATGTCATGGCAGCACGACCTGATGCAGGGTTGATCAAGGATTACTTCAGTGATAGCCTTGCATTCTTCTTCTGCATCAGCGTGTTTTATTGCTTGGAGAACATTTAGCTTGATCTCTTGATCATTCAATCTCATTGTAAGTTCTCCCTTTTCTACATCAATCAGTGATCTGCCTGTGAATAAGAAGGGTCGCCCCAGGATGATTGGTGCATTCTCATCTGTTTCACAATCTAAAATAAGAAAGTCGGCAGGAAAAATAAACTTATCCACTCTTACCAGGATATCTTCAATCTTACCTTTTGGTTGCACGTAAGAGCGGTCTGCCAGCTGCAGCATAACTGTCGTGGGTCGTGGTCATCCAATACCTAATTTCTGAAATACAGATTTTGGCATTAAATTAATACTAGCACCTAGATCACAAAGTGCCTTACCCATGAATGTATCACCAATTATGCACGGTATTATGAGGCTCTCAGGATCCTTCTTTTTCTGGGGTGGATGCTTGTGCAGAATAGTCATGCATCCTTCTATCATTTTAACCGTTACAAATTCCCCAAGTTTAGATCTCTTCGACATAGCATCCTTGAGAAATTTGGCATAACCGGGCATCTCCTTGATTGCATCTAACAGCGGAATATTGATATGAACCTGCTTAAAAATATCATAGATCTTTTTGAGCTGGTACTCCTGTTTCTACTTCTGTAGCCGCTGTGGAAAAGGAGGTGGAGGACGATAATCTTCAATTCGTCCTTCCCATTGTATTCGGATCTGAGGAGGCTTAGGTTCTTCATTATTCTCCTTTGTCCCTTCTGCTGTCGTGACAGGTGTAGCGGCAGCAGGCTGTTTATCATCTGCCGGGGTAGCATTCGCGGCATTCGATTCTAGGGCTGGTTCCTTAACTGGTTCAGCTTTCTTCTCCGGCCTTGGTAATTGCTTCTCACTCCTTGTTGTAATGGCTTTGCATTGCTCATGTGTGGGTTGTCTAGCGACCTCAGTATCGCTAGGGAATCCTCCGTTCTGCCTTGGCTTAATATGTTGGGAAACCTGACCCATCTGTGTCTCAAGTGATTTTAGAGTAGCTTCATGGTTAGTCATTCACATCTCTGTTTTATCCATGAACAACTCAGTCTTCTTGACGAAGTGATCCATGTTTGCTATGTAAGTTCCTGTCTGTGACATAAATGTGGCCAAGGTTTGCTCTAGTATAGTAGGTGTGGCTGCCGGTGGCTGTTGCGGTTGCTGCCGAGTCAGGAGTCTAGGTGCCCCCTGGTTTTGAGTGTTCTGTACTTGAGGATTCAGGGCGTTGTTGGGGTTACTCCAGGAGAACTTGAGGTCTTTCCTCCAGTTGAGATTGTAATTGTTGGAGTCATAGTTCCTTTGCTTGTTAAAGTTCCCAACATACATTCCTTCCTCTAGCTGTAGCGGGCAGTCTTTCGAATTGTGATTCCCACTGCAAGTTTCACATACCTCTTCTATAGAGTAGACGGGTTTTGAATCTTTCTTTAGCAAATTCTCTACTGCCTTTGTGAGGTACGCGACCTGTGTCTAGGGAATTGTCAGCTTCATAATCCTTCACAGCTAGTACTCGTTTACCTCTCCTCACTGTGGGAAATTGCTCTTCATTCTTCGCCAAATTCTTCAATACTTCCATGGATTCGTCTGGATCTTTATCCAACAGCAATCCATTGGCTACTGAATCTATTCTAATTCGAGTGTGTATGTTGGCAACATTGTAAAATTTGATGACTTGATTCCAAACAGGGAATCCGTGCATCGGTCAATTCCTCAGAAGAGTAGTAAACCTGTCCCATGCCTCGTGCATTGGCTCGTCATCTTCCTGTTGAAAAGTAGCAATTTCGTTACGTAATCGCTCAGATAAATGGGAAGGATTAAAACGAGATAAAAATTCACGAGTTAGATCTGCCCAAGTTCGTATTGAACCCGGCGTTAGTTTGTTCCACCAAGTTTTCGCTCTAACCCTCAATGAATGAGGAAATAACCGAACCACATATTTCTTGGAACGTTTTCAGATGTTCCCTGACATCCTCTGTAGCAGCACCACTAAACTGGCCAGCGGAAGTAATCATGCTAAACATGACAGGTTCCAGCTCGAAGTTTTCAGCTTCCACGTCTGGCAAGGTGGTCTCCAGTTCCACATGATCATTGATCATGTAATCACGGCATGACCATCGTGCGGCCACGACAGCGGTAGGCGGTCCGTTTCCTTCATCTCCGATAGGATCTTCAGGATCTTGGGGATTCCCTTGGTTGTTCGTCCCGTTATTCATGGCTTCTAATTGTTCCTCAAGATAATCGTTTCTGGCTATCAAAAGACGGACTCAATTCTTGAGATTGCACGAGCGTTCGATTTCAGGATCTAGCTGATACTCGGGTTCTTTGCCTCATCTAGATCTGCGCATAAGCAAACGAAAAACCTTGTGAAGAGCACAGGGTGAACAATCCAAATAAAAACAGAAAAATTAAAAAGAATGTGCAGTAAAAGTAGGGTAAAGATATGTTGCCAGTCCCCAGCAACGGCGCCAAAAACTTGTTGCGTGTAAAAGAGTCTATCGCAATAGAGTACAAGTGTACATGACGCAAGTAGTAAATTGATACACGAAGTATCAGATGCCGAATCCACATGGACTGGAAATAGCTTTATCCTTGGATTGCTGCACAAAAGAGAAAGAAGATAATTTAATTGTTTGTAGGGGAATAATAAAGAATATTGAAGATAAAGGATTAAAGGATTCAGGATAGAGAAATAGGCTGGTATTGATTTGCTCAGTAGTGCAGGTGTTGCATTGTATAGGACTTCATGTTCTGTCGTCGTTCATGTCGCGACAGCACCTGCGGCGGCAGCAGTCTGTTGTTGTCGCGGCAGCGATCACACAACTCTGTACTTCAAGCTTGGCAAGAATCCCTGTGTTGACTCGTCCTATCCCTAGGTCCAAGTCTGTCGATGAACATGTGTCTTTGATGATACCTCTCAGCGTGAATCGAATGATGAACACCGAAGTTGTTGAATTCTTCCTTAGCCACTTAACCTCGTCCTATCCCTAGGTCCGAGATAGTTCAACCATAAACTGGAGAACTCGTACTTATTCCTTTCGTATACTTAACTCTCTCGATATTAAGTAAATGTATAATCTCACAATGCTCTCCCAATACTTTTGCAAGATGTTGAAAACCAGACTAATCAAACTTGAAGTCTATTTTATTGAACAGAAAAAATCCTAAAACAGTACAATCCTTGCAACTACTTTACAGAATCAACCCTTAGCCCTAGGGGAAGTTTAGAATATGATGAGAAGGGGGAAACGACTAGGGTTTAGGGGAAGACGGCTAGAGAATAAGATATCCTTCCCTAGGTCGAATTACATTCCTTTATATAGGCCTTGGGTTTAAGTTTTCTAATATGGCAAGAATACAAGTTTAAATTAAAGTACAACTCTATTAAAGACTAAATCTTCAGAGTAGATGCCTTTAATTCGTCCTCTTTTCTTGCTTTGAATTTCTTCCATGGACTTTGGGCTTGGCCTTCATTTTGATCTAGGGCTCAGAAAAATATTGGAGTGACCCACGACAAACCGGCTTAATTTCCTCTTTTTCTGTCGAGCTCCACTTCACTTTTTCTCTTCGACATAGCTTTCATCATTGGCTGCCACGGCAGCGGCCACGACATCATCATTCTTCTCGACCGTAGTCCTGTGTTCCAGCTCTGCTTCTCCACTGCCCTGAGTCTGCTACGACAGCTACCTGCAAAAGTAACCAAAATCAGTAGCAACTGTGTCATTTTATATAATTGTGATGTATATATGAAATCTATCCTAAATGCAATGAATTATGCTTGAATGCAACAGAAATATGGGTTAAATAGGGGGTAAAATATAGAACTTTTACACACTCAACAAGGTGATCCAACAAGCTCGAACAACATTTCAAACAAATGGTTCAATGGCACAATCCATCGACAAGCCATCGTTTTTTGACGGGACCAACTATGCTTATTGGAAAACGAGAATGATGTTCTTTGTCAAATCCAAAGACTACAAGCTTTGGGACATCATTGAGGATGGTTCGTTCGTACCACAAAGAAGCAAGGCGGAATGGAGTGTCGACGACCGCAAGAAGATGGAACTAAATTGCAAGGCTTTGCACTTCATCTTTTGTGCACTTAGACTCAACATCTATAAGAAGATGTCTTCTTGTGAGAGTGCTAAGGAAGTATGGGACAAGCTTGAAGTTACATACGAGGGAACAAACGAAGTAAAGGAGACCAAGATCGAAATCCTCAACTACGAGTATGAAAACTTCAAGATGGATTCGGAAGAGGATATTGAGAAGATGTTCCATCGATTCTCCACCATCACTAATGAAATAAAAGGATATGGAGAAGTCATTCTGAAAGAAAATCTTGTCTGAAAGCTTATCTACTCATTTCTCGAGTCATGGGACTCGAAAAAGACCACCATCAATTAAAGCAAAAAATCTCAAGACCTTGAAGCTTGATGAACTCATGGGGCCACTTTTCACTCACCAAATCATGAAGAAAGACAAAGAAGAAGAGAAGAAGAAGGAAGAGATAAGAAAGATAGGGAAGAAGAAGATCATGGAGCTAGACATCAACGCGAGTGTCGTTGCTCTCAAATCCTCCACATGCCATCATGTAGAACTAAGTGAGGAGGAAAGCGAAGATGAAGAGATGACCTATCTCTTCAAGAAATTCACCTGGTTCATGAAGAGCGAATTGAAGAATTCTAAGCATGAATCGAAGAAGAAGATGAAAGATTCCCACAAGTTCAACAAAAATGGATCATCTTTAAAAAAAGCATACGTGGCGACATGGAGTGATGAAGACTCCACCGATGATGAGGTAGCCCACCTATGCTTCATGGCCCTCAATGAGTGGGAGGTAACTTCTAACTCATCTTGCTCAAATTCTTATTCATTTGATGAGTTACAAGAAGCCTATGATTAATTGGTTTTTGAATTCAAGGCTTCACTTTTGAAAAACAAGAAATTGATTTCAAAGTTAAAAACCGAAAATGATTTGCTTTCTAAAACCAATTTAAAGTTTGAAGCAAAAATCAAAGATTTTGAACTTAAAGTTTTAGATTTACAAAACTTGCTTCAAACGATGGAAAAGATCATAAAAAATAAGTTGATGATCTTAAGAAAGAAAAAGAATTGATTTCCAAAGAGCTTGAAAAGAAAAATGCTTTTAGAAAATCAATTTTTTATCAAAGACAATCTAGTGTCCCTATATTCTTAAATGGAAAATGTTTTAGAAGTGTTTGGGTTCCAAAAGAACTAATCACTTCAACAAAAAGGGATGAAATTGAAAAATGGATTCCTAAGGGGACTAAATTATGTGCAACTAACGTCTATGGATTCAAAGCAATTTGGATACTAAAAATTACTTGATTGTCTTGTTTAGGTGTGATAAACAAGTCCAAATTTGAGGGGGAGCTCCATGCACACAAAGAAGAACACTTGAAGAAGGAAGGCTTCACATCCTCCCTTGAGTTCAAGTGTGGTAAAATCTAGTTGTTTTATTTGTTTAATTTGAATCATTTTTTATTTCAACTAGATTATCATATATGTTGAACTAACATTGTTTGATGCTTTGAGTAAGGGGAGCCAATTTTAAAACCAAAATTTTAATTGTGTCATTTTTTTACCTCCTAAGTTATTTTGAGCCTAATGTCTTTTTAAATTCTTGTTGATATAACAAAAAGGGGGAAAATGGTTTAAAAATGATTTTTCAAGAGAATAAGATAAGGGGGAGCTTTAATTTCATTCAAATATTAAATCTCTTATTCAAAATTTTAAAATAAAAAGGGGGAGAGAATCCCAAACAATTTTTCAAGTTGATTTTATTATATCAAAAAGGGGGAGATTGTAGAACTAATTGTTTTGATATAATAATTGAAAATGTTTTAGACTAAATTGAAAAGAATTTAAAATATGTTTTTAGTCAAAAACAACTTAAAAATATGTTTAAGGGTTTTACAAGACTTTGGAATGATTTAAAGTGTATTTAAAGTAGTCAAAACCATGCTTTAAGTGTAACCGTACCGATACGGTAGGGAACCGTATCAATACCCTTTATGGTTTTAACTACAATGATTTTCTAGTAGCCAAAACTCGTACCGATACGCTTTGCCGTATTGATATGAAATGCTTTAAAATGCTCATCGGCTAGTTCGCATTTCGATACGGTTGTATCGTGTACTGATACACCTAACTACCCCAACGGTCAATTTCTCAATGGTCTTTTAAATTATAAGACCGTACCGATACGCTTGCCACGCATATCGATATGCACCATCCGAAGTTCTCAACGGATACTTCCTTATCGGGACCGTATCGATACAGTTTGAGGAGTATCGATACGCCAAGCTGCAAAACTGCATTTATGGTGGGAAATAAAGGCTCCAACGGTTCTAATTCAACCCCGACGGTCTTCAACGGCTACAAACTTAATTAGAAGTATAAAAGGGACCTTCAAGGATCAAAAGATGGTTAATGCTTCAATTGTCAACAACATTATGATGAAAGATTGTCTTTAGAGCTTAATTATACATTTCTTGTATAGACAACACTTGTGAGTTTAATTGTCAAATTTGCTCAAGTGTTTAGGTTTCGGGTGAGGGCTAAATTGTGTAAACAAATACCTATTAGAGGGATTTCTAGTAAGAGAGTGTTTGATCAAGGTTTGGGTAGAAAGCTTGATCGTTGTAACAGTTTCCTCCTCATCTGAGAAAAGGGGACGAAATTCTTAGTGAATTTGATTGAAATCCTTAGTAGGAAGCTAAGGAGTGGATGTAGGCTTTGGGTTAGAAAACCAAACCACTCTAAATCTTTGTGCTCATCTCTTATATTTTAGCTTCCACAAAAACACCCAAAAATCCAATCTTCTCCACACTTGAAAAACATTTCGGCTATGACTATCGAGCCCAACAACCTATCTTATCATTATCATACTTTTCATCTTTAATAGGTTTCTTACTCTACGACTATCATCATCAAAAGGGCATACAATCTTTTCAAGAAGAGAAAACATTTATACATCTAAAAATAAGCAATATACTTGTAGGATTTCAAACACAAATTTATTCCTTTTAATCAATTATGCCCGTATAATTGTTCACTAGTTGTTAATTGCTAAGCATACTCATAATACATATATACACAATCCACAAGATAAGAAAGCATATTCTATGAACTTAAGGGCGACTCCTTCATCATGACTCAAATTAGAATCAAGTTAACTTTACTTATTCTTCCATAACCATTTGGCTTATTCTAACCATGTTTTAATTCAATTCTCATTTAGAATCCATATGACTTCAAAATTTATTATATCATGGTCCTTATCAAGCATTTATCCAAACATAACCTAATCGAAGTCTTTGCATGCCTATTAACCTTCCTTTGGTTACAAGATTTACACCACATTCATTCCAACATTTATAACACATTTTCCTAAGGATTATCCTGCATATAATAAAATAGATCCAAAAGTATTTCAACTTGTTATTAAGATTAGGAACAAACAACGGTGTAAATTATAAACACAAGACCATAAACTCATCAAGCAACCTTCTAAGAGGCATAAAAGATTGCTTACAATAGCATAATTTATTTTAGGACTTGAGTGCATATACATAACCCAAAAGGTACCCAAAATGCCTCAAACATGCGTACAAACTATTGAACTCGAGATCATTTATATTCTTTTTTATCTCTCGAAAGCCATCAATAACCAATAGGGTCTTAATTACATATTTCATGGAATGTTTATAAACTATACATATCATAAAGAATGTGTTACAATAAGCTAAGATAGAATAATGAGCCACCATTCTAGGAGTATCAAAGCTAAGAGAAATCCAGCTCTACTTGGATTCCAAATAATGACTTGCAACCTTTAACCACAATCGGATTACATGGGCTTTAAATAACCTAAAATGCATGATAATGAATGCATTAGGCTTATATAGCCTAAGTGAGGTAGTGGCATCAAAATGGCGAAGCATAGTGTCCATGATATTATATGAAAGAAAATCAAGAGGTATAAGCATAAGTCATTATTAGTTCTTTATAGCTTAATCTTAACTTTAACGAGGCTTGTTAATTGGAAATTTTGATCAAAGTACGTACTTTTTGAAATCTTATCAGAGGATCATATAGAGTTTGTAGCTAAGTTTCTTCAAGTTCCTTATTAAATTTCATAACTTATTTTATTGAAGTCGTCTTACCAAGTTTATCATAATCCTTATCAAAGTTTTCATAATTCTTTTTGAATCTTATTAGAATGTGTTGAGTGCCTAAAAGTCCTATATTTTACCCATCATTTATCCTTATTTTTGCTGCACTCAAGCACGTTTAATTGCATTTTAGGCTAGTTTTTGCATTTACATCACATTTAGATAAAACTGCACAGATGGTGCTAAAATCGATCACTTTTGCAGGTATCTGTCGTGGCAGCACTGAAGGCAGCTGAGAGCAGAGGCAAGTTGCGGAGCAAGAGGTGAGGAGACGAGGTTCATGGTCTATCGTGACCGCTGTTGTGGCAGACGGGGTGAAGACACCTGAGGTAGAAAACGCGAAGTGGAGATCGACAGATAGAGGATTTCAAGCCGGATTATTGTGGGCCACTCGCATATTTTTGGAGAGTAGAAGCAGAAGGAGCTCTATTGAAGTAGTTCCAGTTGCCACCAAGGACACATCCACCGCAGAATGCCGTCTGGACGGCAATACGCCGACATAGTCAAGATGGGTCTCGTTTGATAGAGGATATTTTTCTGAGTCCATTGAGTCCAATCTTGCATTTTTCTGAGGTCGGGAGCGGAGCATAGAGCTGATCAAAGATCGATAAGTAAAGTAACTTATCTTTACTTGTTGAACAAGGATTTCTACTCCAAGAAGGATTTCTACTCCAAGAAGAACTTTTACTCCAAGAAGGACTTAGACTAGATCTTTTCCTATATATACCCATGTATGTAAGGGTAAAGGATATCACATCCCATACCTCTCATCTCATTCTCTAGTCGTCTTCCCCTAAACCCTAGTCGTTTTCCCCCATCACATCATGTTCTAAACTTCCCCTAGGGCTAAGGGTTGATTCTGTAAAGTAGTTGCAAGGATTGCATTGTTTTAGGATTTTTTTCTGTTTAATAAAATAGACTTTAAGTTTGCTTATTCTGGTTTTCAACATCTTGCAAGAGTATCAGGATAGCATTGTGAGATTATACATTTACTTAATATCGGGAAAGTTAAGTATACGAAAGGAATAACTACGTGTTCTCCAGTTTATGGTTGAACTATCTCAGACCTAGGGATAGGACGAGGTTAAGTGGCTAAGGAAGAATTCAACAAAATCGGCGTTCATCCTTCGATTCACGCCGGGAGGTATCATCAAAGACGTGTTCATCGACAGACTTAGACCTAGGGATAGGCCAAGGCACAGCAGGGATTCTTGCCAAAATTGAAGTACTGAGTTGTGTGTTCGCTGCCACGACAACAACAGACCGCTGCTGCAGCAGGTGCTGCCGCGACAGGCGCTATGACAGAACAGAAAAGTCCTAGACAGTGCAAACACCTGCACTGCGGAGCAAATCAATACCGGCCTACTCTTTACTCTGAATATTTTCATCTCTTATTTTCAGTCTTCTTTATTATTTCGTGACAAACAATTAAACTCTTTCTTTTCACTCTTGTGCAGCAATCCAAGGTTAAAGCAATTAGCCCAGTCCCTGTGGAGACGATATCCGATACTTATGTATCACTTTACTACTTGCGTCGTGTACACTTGCACTACATTGCGATAGATTCTTTTACACGCAAAAAGTTTTTGGCGCCGTTGCCTGGGACTGGCAACATACTCTTACCTTTACTCCTGCACTTTTCTTTTCTCTTTATTGTTATTTTCATTTTTCTTTTTTTTCTTTTTCTATTTTTATCAAAAAACTCAGGTGAAATACAGGTTTAAGGGCATCAACATGACAGGAAAAACCATTCGAGAGCTGATGCGGAAAAGTTATTGCAATTACCGGAAAGGCAATCATGCACCAGAAAGTTGTCCCCATCTTTTCGGTGAATATATGGACAACCAACAATGGAACCAACAAAAACAATATATGCCACCACAACAGCAACAGGGACAACAGATGTTGATGCCGCAACAGCAAAAAATTTTATGCTATGATCAAAACCCGCAATTTTTTTTATACCATAACAGTTTTGCTGCAGAATCCGACATGCCCTGGCAATGTCATCATCCTCAAGAGCAGTCAAAATTCTTAGAAGACACACTGCAAGCCTTCGTGGCACTCATGCAAAAACTGTCGGCTTCTACGAACGCAAGTATCGCCAAGATGGATGCACTCTTGAGCAGACTGGTCCTCATTCATGCCACGGATGAACCTGAAATCCTGAGGCAAGGTGACGAGGATGCCCATGTGAAAGAATACCCAACACATGATGAGTATGAGCAACAACTTGCCATGGCAATGATCGAGGAGCCGGAATGGAGCAACACCGCAACAACGCTGAGTGAAATTCAAGAGAATGTCACTGCGACAACCACATCCGAGGCAAACTCTCAACCCACTACCTCGGTTATGCCCGAACAAGATTGCACGCATCCATCCCTGTCATGGCACTCGCACGACCACCTAGAAGAGCTACCCAATGATAATGCCTCGCAAATGGAATGCGAGCAGGTAATAAACGAACATTTTGAATTCATTAAAAACTCACAAATTCCATTGCAGGTATTAGAGGAACCAAAGCCGGTGGACTCAGAATCATCGAAGTCTCTACTGATGGAGATTTACGAATGGCCTACAGAATTTGATATGGAGAATTATGGTACTTTCCAATGTCCCCTTGACCTACAAAGTAACCTGATAAAGGGTTGTCAAAATAACTGGTTGCCACAGCAGCAGACACGACAGCAAGGGCTACATTCAACCACAACAACATTAACCGAAAACAAGGTAATTTTGTGGTCGAATGTCAATTTAATTTTTTCTAATCATATATTCATTCCCTCAGAAACATTACCAAGAAGGGAGGACTTCGTGGACTACAAAGGGAAGAGAAAGAAAAGAGCCCCCACCATGAGAATAATCACCAGATGGAGGGTACGGATGGACTTCAAGAAATACCGGAAACGACCCCTCAAGCATCAATAGAACATGGAGCAGTTACTTTAGGAGATGCACCTCAAGGCACTCCTAATTTAACCTAATTTATTTTATTGTATTTTATTATTATCTTATTTTATCTTTATTGTTTTAGGAATTAGAAATTTGATATTAGTTTTTAGTTTGTTTGTGTTATTAGGTAAACAGAGAGAACCCTTGCAATGACGATACAAGCAACCCGAGGAAGCTCTGCCTCCACCCCTGCCGCGGCAGCACTCATACTCCCTAAGATGAATTCCAAAGTGACTGCCGCCAACAGCAGTGAAGATAGTGACGCAAGGAAGAAGTCAGCCTCCGTGTCTCCAACTCACAGGGCAGCACCCACAGCTCCTCCGACAAAGTTCAAGGAGACTACACGCCGACAGCTCCTCATCCAAAGCTCCAGCAGCAGCGACGACAGCCGCACAACTTAAGTTTTCTTTTTTTCTGTCGTCTGTTGTATATATTATCTTTTTGTGATGTTTCACTTTTCGGTCATTTTTATTTTCTATTTTTCATTTTTATGTTTTGTGTCATGCATTGAGAACAATGCAACCCTTGAGTTTGGGGGTAGGCATTCCTTCTAATTATTAATATAATATTGCATTTAGTTTTAATTGTGTCACGTTTATTTTTTATGCTTAAAAAAATAAAAAAATGGCTTACTTTATTGAACTTTTATTATCTGTTGCTGCCATCTCTGTCGTGACAGCCCCTTAAAAATATTTTAGGAAGTAAGTAGAGCTTTAGTATAGTTCTGAAAAACTGAAACACTTTGTGACTTACTTGATAACAGACTTTCTCTAGCATACTTAGAATAGAAAACATAGAACTTAGAGTAGAAAGAGACTAGAAACTCAGGAAACCTAGAGGTGCCTATCTCTGGCTCTAGGAAAATAACCAGAGAAAAACTTCTAGAGGTGCCTATCACTGGCTCTAGATAGTTAACTAGATGTGCCTGAAATACTGGCTCTAGTAGAAAAAAGAAAAATTCAGAAAAAAGAAGGAAAACAACTAGAGGTGCCCAATACTGGCTCTAGTAAAAAAAGAATTAAGTCTCGAAGGAAAACTCTAAACAAGCTAAGTATAATATTCTAGTTGCTAGGGAAGTCTATATTCATGTATGTTCACAATAAATGCACACACATGCACGAGAACTATACTTTTGCTCTAAGTAGATCCTTAAATATTTGAACAGGTGCTAAACATGATAGGGATGGTATTGTGGGTAAGGATTGTTCACTGACTTAAGCTAAGAAAAAAAATAAAAATATATATATATATACATATGTATGCATGCATGTTAGTTAGGTTGCATTTGCTTGAGGACAAGCAAGGATTCGAGTTTGGGGTGTGTTGAGTGCTTAAAAGTCCTATATTTTACCCCTCATTTATCCTTATTTTTGCTGCACTCAAGCACGTTTAATTGCATTTTAGGCTAGTTTTTGCATTTACATCACATTTAGATAAAACTGCACACATGCTGCTAAAATTGGTCACTTTTGCAGGCATCTGCCGTGGCAGCACTGAAGGCAGCTGAGAGCAGAGGCAAGTTACGGAGCAAGAGGTGAGGAGACGAGGTTCATGGTATGTCCTGACCGATGTTGTGGTAGACGGGGCGACAGTGAAGACATATGAGGTAGAAAACGCGAAGCGAAGATCGACAGATAGAGGATTTCAAGCCGGATTATCGTGGGCCACTCGCATATTTTTGGAAACTAGAAGCAGAAGGAGCTGTACTGAAGCAGTTCCAGATGCCACCAAGGACACTGCCACCGCAGAATGCCGTCCGGACGGCAATACGCCGACATAGTCAAGATGGGTCTCGTTTGATAGAGGATATTTTTCTGAGTCCACTGAGTCCAATCTTGCATTTTTCTGAGGCCGGGAGCGGATCATAGAGCTGATCAAAGATCGATAAGTAAAGTAACTTATATTTACTTGTTGAACAAGGATTTCTACTCCAATAAGAACTTCTACTCCAAGAAGGACTTAGACTAGATCTTTGCCTATATATACCCATGTATGTAAGGGTAAAGGATATCACATCCCATACCTCTCATCTCATTCTCTAGCCGTCTTCCCCTAAACCTTAGTCGTTTTCCCTCATCACATCATGTTCTAAACTTCCCCTAGGGCTAAGGGTTGATTCTGTAAAGTAGTTGCAAGGATTGCATTGTTTTAGGATTTTTTCTGTTTAATAAAATAGACTTCAAGTTTGCTTATTCTGGTTTTCAACATCTTGCAAGAGTATCAGGAGAGCATTGTGAGATTATACATTTACTTAATATCGGGAGAGTTAAGTATACGAAAGGAATAAGTACGGGTTCTCCAGTTTATGGTTTAACTATCTCGGACCTAGGGATAGGACGAGGTTAAGTGGCTAAGGAAGAATTCAACAACATCAGTGTTCATCCTTCGATTCACGCCGGGAGGTATCATCAAAGACGTGTTCATCGACAGACTTGGACCTAGGGATAGGCCAAGGCACAGCAGGGATTCTTGCCAAAATTGAAGTACTGAGTTGTGTGTTCGTTGCCGCGACAACAACAGACCGCTGCCGCAGCAGGTGCTGCCGCAGCAGGTGCTGCCGCGACAGGCGCTACGACACAACAGAGAAGTCCTAGACAGTGCAAACACCTGCACTATGGAGCAAATCAATACCGGCCTACTCTTTACTCTGAATATTTTCATCTCTTATTTTCAGTCTTCTTTATTATTTCGTGACAAACAATTAAACTCTTTCTTTTCCCTCTTGTTCAGCAATTCATGGTTAAAGCTATTAGCCCAGTCCCTGTGGAGATGATATTTGATACTTACGTATCACTTTACTACTTGCGTCGTGTACACTTGCACTACATTGCGATAGACTCTTTTACACCCAACAGAATGCTTTATCAAGACTTATCGGAGATCACAACTGAGCTTATTAGAGTTTCCTTATCAAACTTAGCATTTGAGTTCGTATCTTTTAGATTGTTTTCCTTGGATCACTATTGGACATGGGAAGCATTGGTCCGAGTTTGACCGTATTGGTCCGTGTTACACATAGCTCAAAGCACATAGCAATGACTAGTGTCAAAAACATAACAATCCTAACTTCTCAAATATCCAACCAATTGTCGCTAATCTCCGTTTCATCTCCCATATTACCTTTTACTATCGCCAAAATATCACATATAAATGGGGCGTCCCCCAAGCCGTAGCTCATGGACCGTAGTCCCTGGCATACATATATACCTCTGCACCATGCCAATTGTCCAAGGTCTTCTATTACTCAGGCAACTTACGTATCTTATGCTTTAAGATTATGAGTATCTTATTTTACAAGCAATCTTACTTGGTTCTTTATTTAATGTCTTTTAGCAAAAGATAGATTTTTGCTCCTTAGAGCCTGAATTCTTATAATATTTAAGGTTTATGTTATTTCTTGTATTTTATGCTTCCAAGGATTAAGGGTTAATATCAATTCAAGGCAAGGCTCATACATATAAATACTTCTATTCTACCATCATTACACATCATAGATGAGCGTAGAATGTATTCATACTGCACATGTAATGCATACCTTAACCATGGAACTTTAATGCCATGTATGTATCCCAAACCCAGATGCTCTATGTGAGCCTTATGCAAGAATGATCATGTATGATCCATACTTTAACAATTAACACACCAATCCAACAAAAACAAAGATCAGAGTGACTCTGTTTCACCCGAAACAAATGCAACTACACTCACTTGTTATTCCAAAGTTATGGAATACCTGAATCCACAAACACTCATAGCTTCCCCGCTAGCTCATTCTTCCTACTTCTCCTTATCATGATAGGTACCTCGAACAAGTTAACAAATTATTAGAACTAATTTGATTATTCATATATGTACATCAACCAATCTTTATCATGTCTATGTATTTATGTATTCAAAAATAACTCTCAACTCTTTACATCAAACCAAAAATAGTAAAATACACTTGTATATACATATATATACATGTTAAATTAATACAACATGCTTTTATATTTAACAAAACAATCCAAACACTCATAGTTATACCTAAACACATCAAAACAGTCCAATATGATCATGTACATACTAAACATGGCAATATCACGTATCTATTCACATTTGGGTACACACAACAGTCCATTTTCCGTTTGTATAAGCACCAAACAGGACAGCGTGTATATTCACACGTTTAGACATAACAAAACAGCCCATATATTCCATACAAGTCACAGCAGTCCTCTAGTCATATATACACATATAAAACTGTCCAAATTTGCACACAATTCACTCAAAAGGGTAGTACAAGTACGTTTAAACACATTAATTTATCTAAAACAGATCAACATGCTTATATATTTACACCTACAATCAATTTTACACCTTTGTACATTCATATTTTCAAATCCGAACAGCTTACATGTACACACAATTTCATATCAAACAATTCATAAATTTTCTTGCCAAAACAGTCCATAACATTTCTCTATTTTCCTACAAAAACAACCCCTCACTCCAATGTTTATAAAACAATCCTTGGAAACATCAAAACAGCCCTTTAGTAATCCTTTAGACTTGCAAAACAACTATCAGGTTTTATCACCTAATAAAACAGTTCATATATTTTCATTTTTACTCAAATCTGTCCATAACAAATTAATTTAAAGCAAAACAGTTCACTAGGGATGCAAAACAGTCCTTATGTGATCTTACAATCTCAAGATTGTTAACTTATACTTGTATACACATTTATTACCTCCAAACAATCCTTGATATGTTCTTAAATATCTAAAACAGTCCACATTTTTTCAAATCAGCTCCTAAATGCATCCTTAAGCAATTCTCTTGTTTAACTAACCAAAACAGTCCATTACGAACTCAATTATACTCAAAACAGCACCACAATTATGTATATACCAACATGCAATCGAAACAGTCCCATTTATGCTCATTCTTACATCAAAATAACTCTAGATACATTGCATTTAACTAAAACAATCCCTTATATTCGTTATGTAAACCCTACCATGTTTTACCATTCTAAAAACAGTCCATAATATTTTTATTTTGCTTCATAACTTAACATATTTGCACACACACACATATATATAAATTATATATATTTATATTGTTCAAACAGTCCATTAATTCTCTGTACAAATTCAGAGCAGCCCTAATCTTTTAGATTCACATTTAAACGAGTAAAACAGTCCTAACCTGATATTCATGTGCTTATTTTTCTTAGACTTATTAGCATTAAGTATGGTGTCTAGGATTTTATAGTCCAAGCATGAAACACAACCAATCATAGAGATGTTCGAATGATCAAAGAAGAATTCTTAATATGTAATGTTCCACCTTAATTCATAATAGATTCGCCAAGAAAAATATAGGGAAAAGGGCAAGCATACCACTCAAATTAACTACAAGAATTTCTAGCATGAATTCATTATTTTAACAATCTAATAGCCATAAAACACAAGAAACATCACACTCAAAATCACCATTTCAATATTTGATCTAATCAAGAGGAGAAGAATCATACATTCTTCTTCAAGTTACTCAACCAAAATCTCCAAGAAAGACATTAATTCAAGCTTTAAACCTTAAATTCATGGAAGAAGCCTTCTTTCTCTCCCTTATTATCTTCATTCGGTCAATTTGGGGAAGATGATAGTGTTTTGGTTATCATTTACCTTTAAGCAAGACCACAAATGTCTCTACTTCTCATGGACATGTGGGCTAATCCTTCTTAAATTTCTCCTTAAGCATGCAATTCCTCAATTTTACTTTATGCTCAGTTTAATCCTTTTATACATAAAACATCCTTTATTACATTTCTTCCTTTTTAGTCCAATACACTTGATTTAGCTATCAAGGTACTCAATAGAGTAATTGACTTAGAGATTAAGATAGTAACATCCTTCTAAGTCTAATTTTGGGGTATTACATAAGCCAAGCTACCGACGACTGGTAGTCGGTTGAGGGAGGCGCACGAAAACTTTTAGGGTTTTTAAGACCATCATCGACCGTTACATTAATTTTAAACCAATTGTTTACCGTTGGTTTTTTCCTGTTTTTTTCTTCATATTTTTCATCATTTTCTCTTTTCTCCCTGATATTTTTTTAATATTGTTGATTGATTTCTTTTTCAGACCATCATGTTAAATATTGATAAATATCTGTAATCATCGAAGATAGATTATGGTGAAGTTGTGGTAATGTCAATATGTAACCCCTAGACCCACCTATGCGTTAGTACGAATCTTAGTAAGTCACATTAGGGTCACCGGAGCGATCCACGTTAAAATTTCAAATAAACAAATTGCTAAATCATTTAAGATCATAAATCAAGTTTTGAATTAAAATACCATTTCAAAAAAAACATTCAGACAATGAAACGAAACCATGGTACAAGTTATCAATACAAGTTTCAGACTCGAATATAAATCAAAACATGACATACATGTCCCCTAATTACACAAATACCATATTCTGCGAGCAAGCCAAAGAAACTCCTACACCGACGTTGATGGCTGCAACATTTCGATCTTTCAACCTGTGATGGTAAAAACAACGTGAGCTTCGAAAAGCTCAGTAATACAAACTACCAGGAGATGCTAAAAGCACAAGAAGCTATACGGCAAGCTTTACATTGTCATGAAGAACTAGGCAATGGTAAGCTCAAATTACGATTCGATAATTCAGTGAAGCATTAGATTAGTAGGTAACAGAGTTGTTCTTTATTTGATCACCCGAATCTTACGGGATGAGTCTAAAGCTAAAGATTCAGAAGAGATTCAGGTTCCAAAAGTTGAATTAAGGAGTTCAAAGTGGTTCATTAAGCGCGAATTGTAGTTTTAGTGAGATTTCAACTTTGATGCGTTAATTTAGTATGGTATGTTTCAGAAGAGGTCAGAAAGTTTTATTAATTTACTTAACTACCCTCCAACTGAACTCCAAAATGTAATTCCCCCTAAACTGCACACAAAAGGTCTTACCCTAGGCCTGAGGCATAGAAGCCTACCTAAGGGAATGCCTTAGGTCCAGAAAGATTTACCCTAGGCATGTCAGGCGTAGGAGTTACCTAAGGGAATGCCTTAGGTCCAGAAAGACTTACCCTAGGCATGTCAGGCGTAGGAGTTACCTAAGGGAATGCCTTAGGTCCAGAAAGACTTACCCTAGGCATGTCGGGTGTAGGAGCTTATAGAAAGGCTTACCCTAGGCCTATTGGGTATAAGAGCTTAGGTTTAGAAGGTCTTACCAGCGTTGAGCCTAGAGATCTTCATTTATATCCCAGATAATATACCCCAGATGAAATTTAGTTTATATTCAGAAGATAGTAATATCAGAAAACAGATATATTTTTATATCAAAAGACATATATCAGATTTTATTTTTGTATCAAAAGACGGATATCAAGTATATTTTTGTATCAGAAGACAAAAGCCAATAGTTGAGCTTTCATTACGGGTAACAGAGTCATACTTTTAATTCAGAGAAGATAATCTTTGTTTAAAGCAGAGTGTATTCGTGAACATAGGGTACACACTTTATGGTTCAATATATTTCTCAGGGACACTTGATAATTATCAGAAAATGAGCATAGAACGTCTGACAATTTTGAACTGATTTTAAAACGAGGTCCTTAGGCGAGGGAGCTCGGTACTAACAGCTCAAACCAACATTCAAAAGTTGACACAATGAGATCATTGATATTTCAGATGTATCGAGAGTGATCCAATCAATTAAGCTTACGATGGCACTTTGGTCATTTCAACCTTCGAATGTAATTAGGTAATTAGAATATTAGGTAAAAGCAGTGATGTACAGAGTTCAGAAGTTCTAGTTACTTATCAGGTTTCTGAGTCCTTTTGAACTGATCGCGAACCATCATTTCAGTGTTTATTATTTAGCTGGATTGGTACCCTTAAATACTCACTTCTTAAAATCGACTACCTTGTATAACAAAAGCTCTTTTTCACTAAGCAACCATTGAATGTACAACGGAGAAAATCGAACATGTATTCAATTGGTATTCTTCAAGTATTCGAACATGTGGATTGTACCTGAAATACACGCGAAGAACATACTGCTTTTACCATTGACTTAAGTACTTCCTCCAAATAACTCTAACATGCTTTTATATGGTATTCTTCCAACATCACAAAAGTTCCTGAATCGACCAACCAACATGGGTAGTGTATTACCACTTTTAGAGCCATTATATTCGCTTGTCTTTATTGATATTTCTCATTTCAAGTCTTAGAGGTATTTTCAGTCACCTCGACGTCTGAAGGTGTTTTAATTATTCGAGGCCTTTCAGCTCTTCCGACTATTTATTCATTTCAGATCTCGAGAGTATATCCATCATTTCAGATAATTTGACAATTAGTACTCGAGGATATTTCAGTCTTCTGGTCATTTCGTTCATCTCGATCACCTCAGGCTAATCGATGTTTTCAATCCTCTTAGGTCATGTCAATTAGTCTGGTATCTTACGCCACTTTGATTAGTTTAGATATACGAATGTTTTTCCATAAATTATCTTCGGAGATTTATTCAGAATCTTAGAAAATCTAAATACCTTATAAAACCGAAGATTTAAGTCTTGATACTAGAACGTTCCAAGAAATTTCGAAATTTTCAGATGAATCAGTTGTTTTACCAGATCCATTGTATGTTTCTATGTTACTTTCATTGTCATGGTTATTTTAGTCCTTTTTAAACATTTAGGGCATTTTTCGTAATTTTATACCAGAATATTTGACGTTGAATCCTTCTAACTCTATTAATCGGGTTTCAAGATTAATTACCTTATTAATCACCTATCGAACTCAATCCTTTTGGGCTACTAAACTTCTCTTTCAAATAACTCTGTCTTATTTAGATTGCCATCCTTTTGTTTCGTAAGCGAGATGACTCAGCAGAGTTAGAAGTACACTTAATCAAAAACATACATACTTTAACCGAATACCAACATGTTTCATAGAGCATGCAAGAGGTAGAAAAATATTACCTCAATTATGGGTTATATTGGTTGACCATTGAAACGACATTCGAACACTCTCGATTTTGAATATGACATCCTTTATCTCAGGCATGCGAAGATGCACAGATACCTTCCATTAAACAAAAATCCTTAATCAATCTCTTATTCACATTGCCTTAAAATTGAATCATGAAACACATAAACATGATTGGGTTTCAAGGTTAGATTCAGAGGCTTTCGGGTTGGAATTATACGAAATAGAATTCAAAAACGGACTTAGGACATCGAAAAACATAAAATAGGGCTTTTCAAAAAAAATTAACTTTTTTGTCAAAGTCAACGATGACGTCAGCGATCAAGTCAACGATGACGTCATGCAGACGGCACTGGTCAACTGGTTTGACTCGGCTGAGTCAACTGGAGCAAGCTGACTCAATGAGTCGACTTGGGCGAGTTGAGTCACTGAATCAACTCAGGAAAAGGGTCGGGTCAGACTCGGGCAAATGGGTCGGGTCGGGTCGGACTTAGGCAAATGGGTCGGGTCGGACTCGGGCAAACGGGTCAGGTCGGACTCATATGGGCCGGATCAGACACCAAGCTGAGATTGGTTTGGTTGGGCTCAGACCGGGTTTGGTTAATAGTTTTGGATCGAGTTTAATATAGACCGGTTCACATACCCAAGAGCATAACTGGTCATCGAATGGTCAAAAAATGAAAGCTTGTCAACTCACCAATGTAACCCATTCGTTAAAAACATAAAACAAGCTGGAATCTTACCGGATTTAACCAAAATGAAGGTGACGAGGTTGCTTTGGCGTAGCTCTGGCGATGGACTAAACGTCCACAGACAGTCCATCAGATAACTGGGTTTCACTTAGCTCGAAGTGAGGAGTTTCCCCGCGACGAGGGTGTGACGAACGGATATTGATCGGCGCTAGAATCGTCTCAAAACAGAGGCGACAGAAGTTTAGGTTACATTTGAACATTTAATCGAATCTTCACGGCGAACAGCGCAGCGCATCGGCGAGTGGAGCACGGGGTGGGTTTGGGACGGGACGACGATTTCGTCGGTACAGGTGGTGGTGGCCACGGCGGCGTGGTGGAGAAAATTGGGGCTTGGTCGGAAAGGTGGGGAGTTGAAAGGTCTAAAGAGGGTTTCTAGATTTCATTTCTCTTCAGATGCAAGTGTAAAAGTTGTGGTTGAGGTTGGTTCAAAATGTTTAATTTTTTTTGGTCGAACCCGAGAGACATAAATCACATAAAAATTGATTGAAACTAAAACCAAAAAATGGCTTAGCTTAAATGGTTATGGCTCTTGTATACCAACCCAAAGGTCACAGGTTTAAACCCAATAACACTAAATTCCTTTTTTATAGGTGTTACACAATCTGTCAGGAAGTCATCATTAGTATATTCATTTATATGTTCTTGTTGGTGGTATTTACTAGGGATGCTTATTGAGTTGTCAGGAAGACATCATTATTATATTCGTTTATATGTTCTCGTTGCTCGACTCGATAAGTTCGCGGGTAGTTCGATATATTTTTTTAATAAAATTTTAATAATTTTTGTTGCTATCTTAAAAAATTATTTTCTAAGAAGTTTAAATGCTAGTTGAAAACTCTAAAAAAGTTCAGTGACTTGATAGGTAAATTTTTAATAAAATATTTGGTTTCAAATTTATAAAAAAAATATTTCTTGAGAAATTCAAATGTTAATTAGTATTAATAAGAAATCAAATTATATTAATTAGTATTTCCTTTTTTATTAAATCATTTTTTATGATATTATTTTATGTATAAAAGTAGAAAATAGAAAGAAAAAAATCTTTAATACTCATATAAAAAAATACGATTGAAGTCAAAACACCAAAATCCCTAAGGCCTTCTCTTATTTTTTGTTCATCGAAGATTGTTGAGAAACTAAAAAGAGTCTCACACTTGAATATCGACTTTATCTCTAACTCAATCATGACATGTTCTTTTATTTATCTCCTCAGTCTTCACGGCTTTTTCCTGAATTTGTATGTTTATATTAAGCTCTAATAGTATCACTAGATTTTACCTATATTTTAAAAAATAAGGTACAAATTTTGGCGAGCTTAACGAGCAACGAGTCGAGCAGCGAGATTTTTTTAACGAGCACGAGTCGAACAAAATTTTAGCAAGCTTAACGAGCAACGAGTTGAGTCGAGCAACAAAAAATTTTAACGAGCACGAGTTGAGCACTACTCAACTCGTGATCGACTCGCTCGATAAACACCCATAGTATTTACAATTATCACCGACAATGCTGTTTGTTTGCCTATTATTTATCTGGATTATTTGGTTGAGCTTCTAACCTTTTCTTTATTTGGTTCCATTTCATTTTCTATTTTAAAATAATTAGTTTTAAACACTAACAAAAAATCTGTAACACCCTAAATATTCCCTAATTCGGAAAACCTAAAATTTGAAATCCCTAATTTAAAAACCCTAACATTTGGGAATTTAAGTCTTAAACCTTAATTTGAATTTAAGGATTAATTGGGCTTAAACTATACTTCAGTGACCAAATTGATAAAAATTAAAACTTTTGTGATCCTTCTACAATGAGTGTAAAAGTTACAACCCCAATCTTGCTTTTTACTCATTTGTTGAGGTATTTAATCCTCTATTCAGAAACCTTGGCTCTTTCATTTACTTTTCGGCCGCATGCCCCCTTCTTCTATTTTGTTCATTTTCTCTCAAAAAACCCACCCCTCACCTCTGCATCTCCGATCAAAGTCCGATGACCACCCATTCTATGTTCGTTTCACACTCAGACGCCACCTTTGTAACCCTTGTGACCTTGTGAATAAGCCCCAACCTTCGAATATCCTTCATCATCCCTTGTTTTCCGACGAAGCTCCGATCGTGCCAAGCCACCATCGGTTTCGCAATCGGTTACCACCATCGTGACCAGCATCTCCTTGCGAACGAAATCCTTCTCTCGGATCTTGTTCGTCGTCCTTTTTTTGCTCGAACCGGTGAGTAACCGGTTCAGTTCCCTTGAGTTTGTGTTGTTGCTTTCTCCGTCAACCTTTATCATTTTGCGTTGGGTAAGCTTTTTCTTACCTCATTGGGTTTGTTTCAGTCCTTTGATTATTGTTGTTGACCATGGGTTTCATGTTGTTCGGTCGAAATGCCCATTTTGGTGTTATCGAAGGTAGTGTCAGTGAGCTACTTTCGATGCATCGTAGAGCCGCCAATGCCGTGTTATTGAGCTGCCACCATTAATGGGTTCTCAACAATCCCTATCCATCATTTGTGGGTTTTGAAAACCCTTGTAAATAAGGGAAGAAACCCTTGTGTGTTTCTTACTGTGCTATATATTTATTAATGTAGAGTTATTATCGTAAGTTCTGATTCAAATAGAATTGAGCGTGAGACTCGCCCTTCTCGACATTAGAGCTATTGTTACATAAGGTGTGTTTCTTACTGTGTTATATATTTGTGAAATGATATTTGGTTTTTGCTTGCTTGATTTATTATCTGATTGTGATTCGACAACATTTTGAAACATCATACATGACATACTAAATTGTGTTTTTAAATCAAACATCAGATTTTCGGAAATGAAACACTCGTACGAGTTCGGTTTTGTGATTTTACAATCATATCATGAGTCTTGGGATCAAAAATATGTTCGGAAAAAATAAGGGAAACCTCCACTCTGGCGAGGGCAACCTCCACTCCGTAATGATATATGATAGTCGGTTATTGAGTCATGCATCAGACATTACATCATTATGATTCATATTTCCTGGATTGAAAGTGTTTTCAAAAGACTTTATCAGAAAAATAAAATATTGTTTTGTTTGTGTTTGTTACACTTTAGAGACACGCTAAGCTCTTTAGCATACACCCCTTAGTTTCTCTTTCACATACTCAAACTCTTTAGGCGACTCGGTAGTTGGAGCATTTCATATTTATTCAAATATCTTATCATTCAGTATGAACTCTTTTGTTTACTTCGGATTACTATTTTAACATTTTTGGGATATTTATGTAAAATGGACTTTGGGACTGTTTATAGTTTGGGTTTTATTAAATGCATGCATTTATTAAGTTATTTTCGAAATTTTAATCAAATTGTCTGAACAATGTTATACGACTACGCTTTATAATAAATGAAATTCTAATGAGCTTATTTATTTTTTATAATAATTTTGTATTTTAAAGTACTTAAATTTAAGACCTATAACTTGAGGGACAAGTCTTCAAACGAGACTTTCTAGATTCGACCTATTTCTTTTGGGCCATGTTTAGGGGTTACATTTAGTGGTATCAGAGTCAGGTTCAACCCTCGGACTGTAAGGCTCACAACAATTATTTTCAAACATTTTCGACTTTTGCATGCATCTAAAGTATTTTAGGATAAATGTGTTTTTTTAATATATACTACGATATTTTGTGATTTTGACCTTATTGTTTTCAACGTATTTTAAATCTGAGACTCCAGTACAGAATCTAACCCTAGGTTATTATCTTTTGTAGATAGTCGATTATGCCACTACGTAAGAGTTCTAGTTTCGTGATTTGTCGAGGTCGTACAGTCGCTTCTTGTAGTGATCATTTGCCCATGTGGATCATACAAAAAATCAAAATATGATATCGGATATTGAGAATGAACCTTTGGGAGGATATCAGATTGGGAGTGATAACTCACTTGATATTGAGGACACTGAGACAGTTCAGCCGGACAGTGCCATTGTTCATCGTGAGTTGCTTCGTTATCTTTTTCAGTCAGAGGGTCCGAGGAAACCCATATCTACAGAATTCATAGTTGTTGGGAGAAAAATTGTTTGAGGGTAAAACCGGTACACATCCAGTTGATGCAGAGTATTGGCTAAAGAAGTTACAACGATTTTTTTGTTGAGATGGATTATCCTTTCAATTAGAAATTAAGGGTCGTTGTATCTTTGTTAGAGGGTGAAGCTAAAAATTGGTATGAGTCTATGGTAGATATTGTTCCACCTAGTCAGGTCACATGGGAGTTTTTCCGAGAGGCTTTTCAGGATCGATAAGTGGGAGCCGAGTTCTTAGCGAAGTGTCGCGATGATTTTATGAATCTGAAGCAAAATAATATATCAGTGAATGATTATGAGATAGATTTTCGGAGGTTGATCAAGTATGCTCCTGGGTTAGTTGCGACTGAGAAAGATAAGTGTGACTAGTTTTTAAAGGGATAATTGAGCTAAGAGTGTTGAGAGGATAATTGCACTTATGGAATTTGAGGAAGTTCAGAATTCTGAGAAAGACGTGAAGCTACCGGACACATCTGCTCAGCCTAGTTTTGTCAACTCGTCTGGAAAGAGGCTTAGAGATGAGTTTGTTCCTCATAGTTATTGAAATGTGAGACCTGCAGCATCGACAGTTTTGTATAGTAGTGTGGGTAGTTCGAAAGTTTGTTGGCCTATTTCTGTATGTGGCTTTTGTAATAAAAAGCATAATGGAGTGCAGATTGATGAACAAAGTGTGTTTTAGATGTGATTCCCATGGTCATTACTTAAAGAATTTTCCACGTTCACCTACTGGTTCATCCGTGCAGAGTCAGACGCATGCATCAATTCAGGCACCTCATTGAAGTAGAGGGCATCTTAGGTCAGTTGCTTCTGGTACTGGTAGTAGAGGTAGACATGCTCAGAGCGGTGGATCAGCTAGATTCGAGATTAGACGTCTAGGTTCGGTACATCCGACCGAAATTCGTGTTGGATATGATGATATGCACGATGACATAGCATGTACAATTTGATGTTTCAGTTTTTTGTTGTTATAATGGATTATGAATTAAGAATAAGAAAGTATAAGTATGTGTTGATAGTTTGAGATTTGTTGCTAAGTCTGAAATTTTCAAGGACAAAATTTCTTTTAAGGGAGAGAGAGTTGTAACACCCCAAATTTTCCCTAATTCGAAAAACCTAAAATTTGAAATCCCTAGTTCGGAAACCCTAACATTTGGGAATTTAAGTAAGTCTCAAACCTTAATTTGAATTTAAGGATTAATTGGGCTTAAATTATACTCCAGTAACCAAATTTTTAAAAATTAAAACTTTTGTGATCCTTCTAAAATGAGGGTAAAAGTTACAACCCCAATCTTGATTTTTACCCATTTATTGAGGTATTTAATCCTCTTTTCCGAAACCCTGGCTCTTTCATTTACTTTTCGGCTGCATGCCCTCTTTCTCCTATTTTATTCGTTTTCTCTCAAATAAACCACCCCTCACCTCTGCATCTTCGATCAAACTCCGATGACCCCCCATTCTCTGTTCGTTTCACGCTCATGCACCACCTTTGTAACCCTTGTGACATCGTCAATAAGCCCCAACCTTTGGATATCCTTCATCGTCCCTTGTTTTCCGACGAAGCTCCGATCCTGCCAAGCCACCGTCTGTTTCGCAATCGGTCACCACCATCGTGACCAACATCTCCTCGTGAACCAAACCCTTCTCTCAGATCTTGTTCGTCGTCCTTATTTTGCTCGAACCGGTGAGTAAACATTTCAATTCCCTTAAGTTTGTGTCATTTCTTTCTCCGTCGTCCTCTATCATTTTGTGTTGGGTAAGCTTTTTCTTTCCTCATTGGGTTTGTTTCGGTCCTTTGATTATTGTTGTTGACCATGAAATTCGTGTTGTTCGGTCGGAATGCCCATTTTGGTGTTATCGGAGGTACAATCGGTGAGCTACTGTCGCCGTATTGTAGAGCCGTCATCGTCGTGTTGTTGAGCTGCCACCATCGATGGGTTCTCAACAAACCCTAGCCGTCATCTGTGGGTTTTGAAAACCCTTGTGTGTGTTGGGCCATCAAATTTTGGGCCTTGTGGATGTCATACCAAATCAGATTAAGTTATGGGATGTGTTATTGTCGGTCCCAACCCCGTGAGAAACCAAATTGTTGACCTATCACTATGTGAACCTGTTATGACTCTTAACCAGGCCGAACCATTTGAGGGAACCGGTTATGGAGTTGGAAAGTAGTTGTAACACCCCAATTTTGGGCTTAGAAGTTTTGGGTTTGAACCGGACCGGTCGAATTTTCGGTTCGAATATAAAAGGTGGTTTTAAGGAAAGCCTAGTTCGGGATGCATTAAAAATATGGGAAAATATCTGAAAATCCTCTTTTAATATATATAAGAGGGTGGTGAAATCAATTTTACAAAATGAGGTTTGGAAATATGACATTTTGAGTTAGTGACTAAAATGTAATTTTTGAAAAGTTCGTGACTGTTTTAAAAGGATTGAAACTTTGAATCTTTAAGGAGCTAATTTACCCAAGGGAGGATTTCTCCAGATTTTTCTATATTTTTAAAGACTCATTTAAGGTTTAATTAATGAAAAGAAAAGAGGGAAAAAGATATTTTTAGTTTCATAACTAACTTTTACCAAAATTTTCCTATTTCATTTTCTCTCAAAATTCCCTCAGCCAAACATATTTCCACAGCAACTTTTCCTTTGATTTTCACACCTAAAGTTGAGATTTCAATTCCTAAATGATTCCTAATCATTTCTACACCAAATCCTCATCATTTGCTTATTGAATTTTCAAGAATTTTGGCTCTAAACAAGGAGAAATCCACATTTAGAGGTATGAACGTCCTTCTCCTCTAAATACTCAGTTCTTTACTGAAATTCCCAAGTTCTTAATCCTTAAATTGAGTTTTATTAAAGGTTTTGATGTTGTGATCTTGATTTTGGCTTAAAATGCAAGATTTGGATTTAATTTTGAAGAAATTCGTATTAAATGATTGGGCTCTGTTTTGAGATGTCTTTTTGATGTATTTTGGATGTCTAAATGATGTGTAATTGAGGTTTAATCAATGCAATCCCGAATAGGTTGATTTTCCTAAGTTTTTACTTGTGAAAATGGTGGTTTTTGGGGTGATCTTGGTGTTTTGTTAATGCTGGAGGTATAAGGACGTGTTTGGGATCATTTTGGATGTTAATTGATGTTAAAAAATGGTTAGAAGTGATGGATCTTGGCTGGGTTAGGTTTTGGAAGTGTTTGGATGTGATTTCGGTTGTGTTTGGTAGCCGAAATGTTGGATTTGCAAAGAGCAGCGAGTTTAGGTGTGTTGCTGGTGTTTTTAATGCATGATGATGCATTAATCCTCTGTTGTTATGTGCTTGAAACAGGGGAGAATGATCCGTGAGCAATAGAGGTAGCGTTGTTGGTTTCAGATGCTTGGGAGGCTTGTTGGCTAGCCTAGTTTTGTGTATCGGTGAGTGAAGTTGGGTTTTCAGCTTTGAAACCAATGTTTGAAGGTTTTTGGGAGCTTAGTTTAAGTCTAAACAACTTAGCTAAGCTCAAGAGTAAGTAAATGGAATTTCTCTCTTGGTTTGTGTTATGAATTGGTTTTTAAAGCACTTGAGATTGTTGGATGCAATGCATGTGATTTGCATGTTTAAATTCTGTTTTGAAAGCATATTTTAGCATGGTTTAATGCTGGTTTTGGAAGTCATGTGTGAAGGATGCTCAAGGTAAGAGATCCTTGGTTTTGTACATTGGAATTGTGGAATTGATGCATAGTGTTGCATGTTGTTTAATGGCTTTGTTTAATGCTTCAAAACAGTGAAGTGATGATGGTAATTGGTGGTTTTGACATTTTGATTATGCTTGTAAAACAATGGATTAATGTGGTAAAATGGTTATATTGGCAAGTGGTGTAAGTGGTTCTTGGTTACTTTAATCGGATATAGTTAGCCGGTTATAGGATTGGGTGCACCGTGAATTGAGTCGCCCTGGATGTCGAGGGGGTTGTAATTGTACCGTAAACTCCATCCAAGAATCCTAGCGATTGAGAAAATTGGTGTCACCACGATGGAGGTTGGCTCTCGTGGGTGGGCTTGGTTTAGTGCCACCACGATGGAGGATGGCTCTCGTGGGTGGGCTTGGTTTAGTGCCACCACGATGAAGGATGGCTCTCGTGGGTGAGCCTTGTTAAATGTCACCATGATGGAGGATGTCTCTCATGGGTGGACTTTTTTAAGTGTCACAACGGTGGAGGGTTGCTCTCGTGTGTGAGCTTGGTTAAGGTGATTACAATGGTTGTGGTATCTTCCATGTGTAAGCCTTGTGATGTGTCCCGGCTCTCGCTAGTGTATTATACAACTTCCGATGAGTGATGTTGAGGGGGTTGTGACTGTACCGTTAAACTCCATCACGGGTGTTGAGGGGGTTGTGATTGTACCGGTAAACTCAACCTTGTGTTGTTCGGTTGTGTGTATGGAGCGTGTGGGACAACGCTTGTAATCCGCGTATCCGATTGTGTCTTGTGTTATGATGGTTTGTGAATTATCACTTGGAAGCCAATATAATGTTCTTGAATGTAATGAAGCATGAGATGCTTGAAACGATGCATGGTTGCATGGGAAGTGTGTGATGTTCTAAGAATGCATGTATTACTTGTTAACTTGTACAAGTGTTTATCTTATATTAAGAATGGTGCATATGTGCATGAGAATCTCTTTAATGCATTGAAGTCTTGTGAAGGCTTGTTTTAAAAGGCATGTAATGCAAATGTTGATTTTGTGGTTCATGTATTACATTTGTTTAATGCATGAGATAGATTGAAGGAGTAAGTGGTTTTCAAAGGTTTCTTGCTTTGAGATGATTTTCAAGAATGAGAAAAGTATAATGTGAAGTGGAAGTGTTTTCAAAGGAATTTGTATTTAACTTTGCATATGATGTTCATGCATGGAAAGGTTAAATTGATGGTTTTGCAAGGATGTGCTTTGAAGTGAGCTACTTAGCTTTTCTAAGCTAAGGGTTGGTTTTCATGATTGAGCAATGCATGATTTAAAGCATGTTGTTTAAAAAGGGGTTTTCAAACATTGTTTTGGTTTATCGAAATGTGTTTACTTTTTAAAGAGGTTTTATGACTCGCTGCATTGATGGTGTTTTGGTTTTGAGCATTCCTCACTAAGCATTATGTGCTTACGCTTCTTTTTGTCCATCAATGCAGATATTTAAAGTTGGGACAGCAAGAAGCAAGGGATTCAAGGAGAGCTCCACTTGAGATGTATGTCTCGGTTAATAGCTATAGATAATAAAGGCAATGGGGGAGAGTCTTTTATGTTGACGTTTAATGAGATTGTGTATGTTGGACAAGTTTGGTTTATGATTTGAACTATGTGGTTTAACGCTTGCAACGTTTGAATCTTCTTATTCATAAGTCGTTATGCTACGCTTCTTGTTTTAAAAGCATGTTTAAGTGTTGGATGTGTGGAAGGAGTTGGTGCACCTAGGAGTTGTTTTGTATATAGATTTTAATGCAATTTGGTAGTTGTGATGCTTGGCATGTTGTTGCTTTGTTGAGGATTGGTTTGGAGCATGTTCGATGGGGTTTAAAGGTGTTAAAACATGCCTATATGCTGTTTCTGGGCAGGGTGTTTCGAAACACCCTTGCCTGTTTCGAAACAGGTGCTTGATTTGACCTGGGTGTTTCGAAACAGGTAGAGGTGTTTCGAAACACTTTGGCTACTGCCAAGCCCCGTTTCTGAACGGGCTAGCCTCGTTTCTGAACGGGCTAACCCCGTTTCGAAACACTTGACCGTTGGGCACTGATTTGAATGGTTTTGAAGTTTGCAAGCTTTACGTTTTAGTCCTGATTTTTGTATATGCAATTGATTGAGTTTGAGATGTCCGTTTGAGATGAAATTTGACAGAGAAGCATGAAACATGACTAATTTCATAATGGTAACTTAAAATTGGTAAAGTTCTCTTAATTTTCAGAATTTACAAATTGGTCCCTAAATTCGTATTTTGTGCAATTGGGTCCCTTATTGTTTTCCGATTGCTGTGATTTTTGAGTATGCTTATCTAAAGAGTATGCCTAGGTTTAACGTGCACCTAGACAAGTTTTAAAAGAAAAAAAAGGGCTGTTAATCAAAGGTTTACTTTCGGGTTGACTTTGGTTTTCCCCGTGTAATCTTCGTAGTCCGGGTCAACCATCTAGGCCGGGCTAAGGGGGTTACAAAGCGAGCCAGTGAACCAATTCTAAACCAAACTGGTTTAGGCCCATGAAAACAAACCAGTTTTGACCATGTGACATTAGCTTTGATTTGTCCATGATGTCATCTTTGACCTTTTGACTGTTTGAAACGGTTTTGACTCTTGGATCTATTTTGACCGGACAATTGACCGAATTAGACCTTGACTATTGACTAGATGACCAGTTTGACTGAGTTGACCTTTGACCAAGTTGACTATTGACCAGTCAAGCCAATGTTGACTTTGACTTTCTGTTAGAGTTGACTTTGACTTTGACCATTAGGGTTGACTTTGACCTTTGATCAAAGTTGACTTTTTCAGAGAACATTCATCTTGACCTTTTTCAATGTTTGTGAGTTCTAATCTGTTGCCTGTTTTGTCAAATTTAAACTCGAGAGCTTCATTTTACTATTTAAAATTAATTGTACTTAGTAATTTCAGATAAATTGAATATCGGATTGACCCAAGTTATTCTCCTGTTCAGAAATTGTCTCTGAGGCCGACGAGTTACCTCTAGTTGTTCTGACTGATCGGGCACTGACAAGCCTCGTGAACTGTCAAATAAAATTCCTTAAACTCAATTAAAGAAATAATTTAAGTAGAATAGTGAGAGTAAGGGTTGATCCGCAGGGACTAAGGAGTTCCCAATATCTGTTTGATTTTGATGATTATCAAGCAATCTGCAAGTAACAAAAGGGGGGTTTAAGCGAAATAATTCGAGAAGATTAAAATAAATAAAGCGAAAGAAATAATTGAAATAGATTATGATAAGAGTTAGCCTCCAGCTTTGCTTCACCCTCCTCGACTTGTCTCGATCACTGAAAGGGATATTGCTTCGAGTTCTTGCCGTTACAGACTACAAGGCCTAACCCTTGTAACTTGGTTCTCTATGGTAAACTAAATTCCAAGGTCAATCCTTAGAATCTAGTTTTTGTTTGATTAACTTCGTCAATCGATGCTAACGCAAATTCTTCGTTTAGTGCTAGAAAAGCTCGTGCTCAGATGGATTATCTCAACAAGAATTGTATCCGATCTTGATTCCCCTTAATGGACCGCCACTAAGTTTGTTCTTAGGGAGTTGAATATGTTACAAGCCTAATCTCATCCCCAACGGTGGATCAAAACCACGTCAACTCGACGCGCACTTTCAAAATGAAGTAATCGTGATGCCTAAAGGAAAGGCCGATTGTCCGATCCCATTTCATTGAAAATCAAGAAAGAAATCGAAGGTTTGAAGAAATTTGTCTATTCTCACAAGGTAAACCGAGTTTAGCTTAGCTTTTGGATAAAGGAGGATTTAGCTAAGCATAGCTTGCGAGAAACCATACTTAGCTTTTTTAATAAAGGGAAAGTAAAGAAAATTAAAAATAGAGAGAAAGGAAATTTTAAAAACTCTAAAGTGAAAATGAGAACAATAACAGTTGATGATTTGAGTTTCACCCCAAATGGGTTATTTATAGCATCCTAAAACCCTAAAAATCTAAAAAGAAAGAAAATAATAATTCCTAAATTATTTAAATAAAATACAAAAGATAAATCCCAAATTTAAACTTCAAATTTTGCCTGATAAGTTGTCCTATCTTGGCTGATAAGCTATCAACTGTTGCTGACGTGGCATCTTCTAGAAGCCGTCGACGTGTCGTTCAGTCAGCATTTTAATGCCCCAATTCATGCCCACTAATATAGCCAAGAATCCAGAAAACTTGCAGAATCCAGCCTTTTCCAATATGTTTTCCAGACACGAAGTCCTGCATAATAAACCACAATCCGGCACCACAAATCAACCATTTAAACGTAATTAGAGCTAAAATAGTGACCAAACTAGCTACGCACGTTCTTCGAGATTCACACGTGAGTATAACCTCGGATTTGTCTTGTGTTTATAGTTGGTGGCTTAGTGATAGGATATTTATTAATATAGAGTTATTCTCGTAAGTTCTGATTCAGCTAGAATTGAGCGTAAGACTCGTCCTTCTCGACATTAGAGCTATTGTTACTTAAGGTGTGTTTCTTACTGTGCTATATATTTGTGAAATGATATTTGGTTTTTGCTTGCTTGATTTATTATCTGATTGTGATTCGACAACGTTTTGAAACATTATACATGACATACTAAATTGTGTTTTTAAATCAAGCATTAGATTTTCGGAAATGAAACACTCGTACGAGTTCGTTTTTGTGATTTTACAATCATATAATGAGTCTTGGGATCAGAAATATGTTCGGAAAAAATGAGGGAAACCTCCACTCTAGCGAGGGCAACCTCCACTCTGTAATGATATCGGATAGTCGGGTATTGAGTCATGCATCAGACATCACATCATTATGATTCATATTTATTGGATTGAAAGTGTTTTCAAAAGACTTTATCAGAAAAATAAAATATGGTTTTGTTTGTGTTTGTTGCACTTTAGAGACACGCTAAACTCTTTAGCTTACACCCCTTAGTTTCTCTTTCACATACTCAGACTCTTTAGGCGACTCGGTACTTGGAGCATTTCATATTTATTCAAATATCTTATCATTCAGTATGAACTCTTTTGTTTACTTCGGATTACTATTTTAACATTTTTTGGGATATTTATGTAAAATGGATTTTGGGACTGTTTATAGTTTGGATTTTATTAAATGCATGCATTTATTAAGTTATTTTCGAAAATTTAATCAAATTGGCTGAACAATGTTATACGGCTACGCTTTATAATAAATAAAATGTTATTGAGCTTATTTATTTTTTATAATAATTTTGTATTTTAAAGTATTTAAATTTAAGACTTATAACTCGAGGGACAAGTCTTCAAACGAGACTTTCTAGATTCGGCCCATTTTTTTAGGTCGGGTTTAGAGGTTACAAAGTCATCTTAATATTTTATAAACTCTTTTTATATTTTTTTAAATATTTCTTCATCGTCTAATAAAACTAATTGTTATTATTTATGAAAAATTGAAGAAAAATATCTAAAACCTCATATGATAATAAATAGGTATCGGCATATGGTATTAATATTGGAGAATATTCTTCCAGTCTAAAAATCTATAACTCCCGATAAAATTCATCCCATTATGTAAGCGTAATTAGATACCAGAAAAGTCTGATTCTAGTTGGAAAAAAATAAAAAATTTGACTAGATGTGAAAAAATTCGACTCGACACATTTAAATTGTAATTTTATAAAATCGAAGTTCGACTTGACTCGAAAAAAATTTAAATAAAGTTTAAATGTTGTAAAATGAAACTTTAAATAACTCAAAATTTCTAGTAATTAGTTGATGAGTTTTCAAGTTCAAGTCGAGTCTCTAAACCTTGCATGATATATGGATCACGAGAAATTATATTATGGGTTCTTCCCACCACATTATCGGTGGGACCAACCAATAAAATGCATCAAATTTATTATTTTTTCATCTCATCTTTTTACCAAGTGAATCATCACTCATATTTACTGTAAATTAAATTTAAAAACAATTTTTACCAAGTGAATTTTTACTTGGTAAAAATATGACATGGACAAATTAATGAAATGAATACATTTTATTGGTTGGTCTCATGGATGGCGTGGTGAGAATGACTCATGAAATAATTTCTCATGGATCACATATGAAAATATATATGACTTATATAATTATAGAAAGTCGTTTAAATTGAAACCAAATAATATCTTAATATTATAAATTGTTTACAATTAAATTTGAACAGAAACTTAAACAAATAAACACTAATTTTATAAACTCGACTTAAATCAAAAGAGTTTGAAATGAAATTTAAATTATAAAATATTACTAATAAACTTAATTAAATCGAAAACTTTTTACTTAACTCCACTCAAACAAATACTCATCCTTATCGTAACTCCCGTGGAGTTAAGTGAACGCTTGTAATGTGTTTTGATGAACAGCTTTATGTTTGTTTGTTGAAAGCAAAGAGTTGATTCTTGGTGACATTGACTTTTGACAGTAATGAGTAGCAGCCGTCAGAATGAAACAAATATAGTAAATGATTATGATATTACTTTTTTAAATATAAATTCAGACAAACATTTTCTTACAATCAGAAGCCAAGACTAACTCTGCCTCCGGATTCCATGGAAAACTTTTTTTTATTTTCATCCCAATATATAAAAACTCAAAATTAAGAAGATTCTTTCTTCCTTGTCGTCGAAAAAACCTCAAAAATTCTTAAGCAACTTTCGAACCTGTTCCAAGGTAACAAAAAGCACCACCGTAAACGGTCCCTGTCTGGAGATGGTGGGTATGAACCCCTTGTATAGAGCCATGGGTCCTTCCGCCTTCACCGTCTTCATTGCACAATCCCAAGCCCCGGCGTACGGAGGCTTTTGTCCCGGCACTACCTTCATGTTCATTACCCTTGTCTTTATCACATCAACGGGATTCGACACCACCGCCGCCACGAATCCAGCCGAAAAACTCGCCGCCACGTGTGTCCCGAGCCCATCTTTCATCCACCCATTTGACAAAATTAATTCTTTGACCTGATCGTAGGTGGCCAACTGCGACGCCGTCACCAACATCGCACGGTTCACCGTAAGCGACGAGCCGCGCCACAGGGAGGTAATCCCTTCTTGTTTGGTCATGCGAACGACAGCGTCGATGACGCTGGTGTAGTTACGGCGTTGAGATGGGGGTAAGCGACCGTCGGCTTGCATACGAACCATTGCGACGTCGGCCGGGTTCCCGAGGGCAGCGCCGATGCCTCCGGCTATTAACCCCGCGGCGATCTTGCTGGCGAGAGGCATGGTATTGGTATGTGGATCAGACCATTTATGTTTGAGGATGTCGTAGATCCCCATCCGGGTGGTGGAATAGAGGGTCTGGCGAAGCATGGTGGCAGAGACACCTGAGAAAAGAGCTGCGACGCCTTCAGTCTTAAATATCCGAATCCCGGTGGCTATGGGTCCAACACGCGCGGAGGCGGAAGGTCGGAGGTGCACAGTAGTGGAGGCGGCGTGGGTGGAGGGGCGGAGGGGGGCCTGGGTTTCACCCTGGAGTTGCATTCGAACTTTGATTAAATCCAGTGGGTGGGTTGAACATCCAGCGACGATTGAAGCAATGCCTCCTTCGATAAAACCTTTGACTCCTCCCATTTCAATGATTTAGTTTTTCAACAAAACCTGGTTGCAGGGGGAAATAAAAGAAGAATTGGGAATGAAGATGGAGATGGAGAGCTATTGAACAAGAGTGAGGAACGCTGGGCCTTTGAGACATATGCTGGGAAACTTACAAATATAGCAAACTCAATGAATGGATGGATACGGGGAATGTGTATTTATAGCAGCGCGGAATGGCATGTGGGAGATGATCGACTCTTCTCTGCTTTTATTTGGTATTCAATCCTACACTTCAATTTTGCATATTTTACTCCTTTAGTTTTTTAATGCTATCAATCACATCACCGAAATCTTAAACCATAAAATTAAAACAGTTAAAATTTAATCTCACTAATTTTAAAAATAAAATCCTTAAAAATAATTAAACTAGAAAAATTGAAGAGTCGGTATTTAATTTAATTAATTTTAAAATTGATAAGGCCCTAAAAATAAATTATATCAAACAATTTCAAGAGGGACAATGACATGATTAAAAGGCGTAATGCTAAACAATTGTCCCATAACGTTTCACTGAATAGTCATTTTGCCCTCAAATTCTTTTTTTAAGCAATTTAACCTTTAATGTTTCATTTTGGGTCAAAATGGCCCATCTACGAATGAAAATTGTTACTCAACTTGCGATAAACAACTTGAAATGACTTGACAAAATGACACGTCAGAAGAAAAAATATTTTATATTTAATTAATTTTTTAAAATTATATTTTGACTCATTTGTCATTTTGTAAAGTCAGCATAGTTGTCTATATAACGTTGTCATCGCCGCGTGCACTTCCATGTAGGTTTGTTACGTCATTTATCGTCAGTTGACTAATAATTTTCATTCGCATAAGGGCAATTTTGACCCAAAATGAAACGTTGAGGATTAAATTGCTTCATAAAAGAATAGGGGCCAAAATGACTATTCAGTCAGAAGTAAGGGAAATTTTTTGACATTATGTCTAGTTAAAATGGTGTTAAAACTATTAATGACCTAAAATATAGTTAAACCATCAAAGTTGGGGTAATTTCCCCTCCCACCCTCTAGTTACATTATTCTTTGGTATCAATAGTAGAGGTGTTCAAACAGTTAATTCGATCAGTGGTCGAACCGAATTACTCAAAACCGAATTAACAAAAAAAATTAAATTTTTAACCGTTAACCGAACCGAACTTTTTTCAAAAAAAAATAACCGAACCAAACAAATTTTGGTTAATTTGATCGATTTTCGAATTAACTGAAATTTATCACTAGTTTTGTTAATCAAAATTATTAAACAATAAAAATCATTGAAAATACTTTTTAGTTCACAATGACCATTTGTATTTAATTTAAACAATAACTAAACATAGATAAAACATTAGAATTCTAGATTAAACATTAGATTTTTTCATTTGGGTTAGAAGTGTGTTTTAAAATTTTAACGGGTATGGGCTTAATAAGTATAATATATTTATTTTTTGTTATATTTTGGTTAATTCGGTTAATTAACCGATTTCAAACAAAATTAACCGATAACTGAACTTTAAAAACATCTTTAACCGTTCACCGACCGAAAAAAAAAATCGGTGGCCGACCGTTTAACCGAACTAGATCGATTTGATCGGTTAATTCAATTTAATCAATCATTTGAACACCCCTAATCAATAGGTCTAAATGGATAAACTAATTAAATTGTTGCATATAAAGTGATGAGCATAATATTTTTGAACAATTTCCATTCATTCAGTTGATATGAAAAATTATTATTGATTGAATTTTTCATGTATCTTCGATTTTGTGATTAAATAACAAATATAAAAAAAAAAAAACTCACATCACCACTTCAATAATAACAACTAAGTATGTTACCAATTTAGACTTCTTAATAATACTATAAAACTAAAGAACTGAATTATGTGAAATTAAATTAGAAGGTTAATTTTTTTAATTTTAATAAATTGTAAGAACTAAATCCACAAGCGGACATTTATATTTTAAGTAAATTAAACCACAGTTCACTATATTACGAATAAGTTTACAATTGGATCATTATATTTAAAAAAATTACAATCAAATTACTATATCTATCAATTATAACAATTGTATCACTTTATCATTAAGTATGCGACGGACATTATCTTACTCATAATTGAGTGAACAAAATGTAATTTTACAGAAAACAAATTAACGTTTGTTACACATTTAACAAAAAAATGACATAATTGTTACAATCAATAAATAGTGTGATTAGATTATGATTTTTTAAAATATAGTAACTCAATTGTGAATTGAATCATAATAGAGTGAATTGTGATGTAGTTTACTATTTTAATTAAACGTAGGCTCAGGCCATCCAGATAGAAGTGGGTTCGAGAAGAGAACGGTAAAATTTGTTTAAAATGCAAATGTATTTTTATTTATTTTTTTCATTTAAAAATATATTGTTTGTAAAGATTCTTTTTTGATTTTGTTGATTTTTTATCGGGTCAATGAGAAAGAAAATGAAAATTAATTAATACATATTTTTTAAATTAAAGCATTAAAAAGTAAAATAACTGAAATTTGGTTAAAACATTAAATTATCATTAATTGGAAACTCCAATGTGAAATAAAATTAAATATACTTGACAGCTAGACAAAAGAACCTGATTCGTGAGTCAAAAAAAATTAGTTAAAACATTAATTGCCTTTTATCATCATTAATTTTCTTTTTGAATTATTTTCAAACTCATAAATTTAATAGTTTATTTATTTCAAAATAATTATTTTCAAATAAAATAATTATAAATACTAGCATTTTACAATGATGCATATAATATTTAAACTATTCATATTACTATCCTTTAAATCAGAGACAATTGCAATTGAGTGTATTCAAATTCACATCTTCTTAAATGTTGCAATAATAACAATTAAACTAATATTCAATTAATAATTTTATAATATTAAAAATAATAATAAATCGATCAAAATTTGTCAAATCGTCTATACATTCCCGCAAATAGTTAAGTGATTTTATTGGTATATTTATATCAATGTTGAAACATCGAGTACTAAGGACATGTTTGATCATTTATGGAAGAAATACGGTTATTGAATTTTTAATGATTTAATATTTTAAGTATTTTTTAAAGTTTAAAGTTAAAACAATGTCTAATCACTGGATATACGTGAGATGATAAAAAAAATTACCTTGGGAAACAAAGAAAATTAAAAATAAATAAGTCTTTTGTTGTGAATATTTATCTATGTGGATGTCTATCATGATTAGAACTTTATTAAAGGAGTTTGATTTATTTATTATTAGGAATATTATCTCTATGAATTAGAGTTTAATGTATTATGTACTTCTTATGCCTATAAATAGATGATTCATTGAAGGCATTGTATACAAGTCTATATTTTGAGAATAATACAAATCTCCCTCTTTCTCTCATCTCTTTGTTCTTCTTGTTCTTACTCTTGTTCTTCTTTATTTTATTCACAACACGTTATCAGCACGACTCTAATCAACTGAGGTCTTCATGGTTTGAATCCAAAAGAAGTTATTGGAAAGAATTCGATTCTAGGATAAACCAAAGATAAGTTTTTTTTCTCTCTTCATTCTTTTAAATTACCGATTGTATTTTTCTTTATATTTTAACTTAACTATTTTTTTTTTGAAAAGTTTGGAAGTATGTTTGATTTTATTCGAACATTGGAAAGAGATAAATTTGTGGCTTCTCACAAACCAAAAGACGAATCGACAGAGACGAAGATGTTGCGTTTGGTGTAAATTACGTGTGTTTTCTTTTGTTTCTAAAAGGGTTAATTAGCGGAAAAAGTCGATAATGTCGCATTGTTTTCCTTACATGCCTCCTCGGCTTTTAAAGTAGGGATCGATGGAATCGATTAAGGTTTGTAGAGCGAAAGTATTTGTGGGTTTTCATTTTTGGTACTCAACTACTTATTCTTTTCATACTTGATTAATATTATTTGTGTTTGTATATTTGTAAATTCATGAAGTTTGATGACGGTGCATATAAAGCATGTTCGATTTACTGACTATACTTTGTAATCATGAATAACAAAGTTATGTACGTAGAACTATGGTAGTCTTTCATATAAATTCATTAAAATACGTACTCTAGGTTTAAGTTTTTTTTAAGTAACAAAGATATGTACAATAATTTATTATAGTTTTAATACATTAATGAAACACCTCTGTTGGTTTAGTTTTTTTTAAAGAAAGAGTTATGACATAGATCCTCTGATTTCTAATATATTCAATTCAGCCCATACATATAGATCTTATTATTATGGTTTCATATATATTTATTTTTGACACAATGGTTTAACTTTGTATTAAGATCAATATGTGTTTATAATATTTTATTTGATGATATTGATATTTTAACCATATATTGAGTTTTACATGTATTTAAATGACTTGGAAAGAGAAACGACATTATGAGAAGATGTTTTGGTCAGTTGCTACGTCTCCATTTTCCTCGAGAGGAAAACTAATATCGGTAAATTCTGATTTTATTTTTATTCTTTAAATTATGATTTTAATGTGCGATAAATCATTGTGAATTTCAATCTATAAGAAAATTATTATAAAGTCTATAAGAAAATTATTATAAAGTCTATATTTGCTCGAAAGCAATATTCCCTGAAGTGAATGTGAGATTATATTATGGAAGGAATAAAAAATCACATTAAAAGTTGTGGTCGTGGTCGAGGCTATGAATATACACATGAAAAATATAGTCGTTTTAAGAATACTTCTACCCGCTGGTAGCGAAGTTATAAGGATGACAAGAGTGATAAAGATCATTCTAAGGAAGTGAAATCCTTTTACCAATGTGATGTTATAAACCATTGGTTTCGTACTTGTCAAACGCCAAAGTATTATGGACTTTATCCATAATCATGAATGATAAATGAAATAAAATATAAACAAAATTTGTTTATGGCGAAAATAATTATGGCGTTATTGGTCCAACTCAATTGAATATTATTAATTTTCTCATAACCCTTGAAGGGAATAATTTACCATTTATTTTATTTTCCTTATAACCTTTAACAGGAATAATTGATTTATTTTATTTATTTTATGTTAATTCGTTTTATTTATTATTTATTTATGTTAGTTTGCTTTATGTTTATTTATTTCGCATATTATTTATTTACGCTTTATGTTTATTTATTATTCGAAGAATATGATTACTTCCGGAATAAAATATACAATGAATTGTGGCTATTTATGCCTAGAATTGTGGCTATTTATGCCTAGCAGATAATGCAAGTACTCATATTGTACTTAAGCATAAGAAATATTTTTCCCATTTAAATGCAAGGGGAAATATGAGTAGTATTTCTCAAAGTACTAAAGTATCAATACTTCGGAAGAGCACTTGAAAGTTTATCTCTGATAGATAATCGACTTGATATGATGTGCTATATTTTATATTTTTCATTCCTCGAAGTGAATGATACAAAGTACATATTTTCATTACCTGAAGTAAATGAAACAAAGCACATTTTGAAAGGTGCACAATTATGCATTTCTCGATTAAAATACAAGGGAATAATGTGAGTACTATATCCGGAAGTACTAATATCACAAAAGGCTTTGGTTGAGCAAATATGTTATTGTTAAATGGAACTTTATTACATATTCACAGTGTGTTATACTCGTCAAAGTCATAAAGAGAGCAATATGAGTTCGCAAACTATCCCTTTGGGAATTATAGATAACATATGTTATCAATTGGCATTTGAAATAAGCCAATATGAATATAAGTTTTGGTAGCCAAAAAGTCAGTTGAAAGCCCTAGGAGAGCTATATATTGCTACCAAAAGATAATTTCAATTGAAAGCTTCGAAAGAGCTAAATATATTCATATTTAAAGGAACAATTTTGATGGTCGTACTAGACATGTACAAGTAAGATTGAATTACATGTTATGGTAAACAAGAAGTTTACAATTTCATAGATATATACACACATATATATAGTTGGCATGATCGGTTAGACCATCCTGATCAATAATGGTGCAGAAATTATTGAGATTTACATGCACATGTATTAAAAGAACATGTAGTTCTTGTGGTGCTTATTCTCAAAGGAATGGATTAAATTTCACTTATTAAAGAACGTGAAGTTCTTGTGTTGCTTAAAGGAATTGATTAAATTCCACTTACTAAAAGAACTTGAAGTTCTTGTATTGTTTGTTCTCAAAGGATATAGATGATCTCACTTACCAAAAGAATTAGAACTTAAAGTTCTTGTACTGAGGTTAAGACTATATGTCTTGCATATCTGAACGAAATATGGGCCCATATATCCACAAATGTGGAAAGTTTTATATGATTTTAGTAGATGCATCTACATTGTTTTATCGACTTACAACCAGAAGTTTGTGAGATTGATTCTAAAAAGATTCAGATTATGCAGTTAGACTATTCGCTTGAAAAGCTAGTGGATTTATATTTTAGGCTATATCAGTTGTTACAAAGCCTATTGATTATGAAAAATATAGTTTAGCAAAATTTCAATTGGATGCCTCCTATTTAATAGCTAAACTATGAGAACAAAAGAGTTATCATTTATATGGTGTTTCCATATAGCAACACTTATACGCATCAAGCCAACGAGTTATAATAAACTCCCCGTTATGATTGGTTTTTGGTCAGAAACCATACATCTCTTATTTTATGATTTTTGAATGTGCGATATGAATTGCTCCACCACAACGCACAAAATGGGTAAATAAAAAAGGTTGAGAATATATATTGAGTACGAGTATCCTTTTATGTTTAAATTCTTAAACATTAATTGGAGAATCATTTGTGACATGATTTTTCTCAACATCAACATCAGGGGAGATGATAATCAGCTGGATAGAGGAAAATGAATTATCATTATCTAGATCCTCGTATATGAACTAGAAGTTCATAAGATAATTCATGTTATTACATGTCAATTGCCAGACATATTTACTGACCCAATGAGAGTAATTAAGTCTCATATACCAGCTGAAATGCTCTAAGTTTAAATTACATGTTAGAGCGAGAGAATGTAAATCATGCCTGAAGCATGATAGTTGAAATGGTTCCAATGATAAAAATTCTCGTAAATAGAAAGTAATATGAGATGGTCATATATTGGAGGCGGGTGCTCCTGAAGAGACCCAAGACATAACAAATAATAAAACTCTATAAGAGTTTCAGGTACCTGAAATAAAGATTGAAATCTTGAAGAGATCTCGATGAGTTATGTCATTACGAGAATGGAACCAGAAAATTGGAAAGTTGTCGACAACGATTTTACATAAAATACTTCTATAGAAGTAAAGAAAGAAATCGAGGATCTTGTATAAAATCTATCCAGAAGTATAGATATTGAATTGGCCAATGTTTAAAGACGCTTTAAACTTCTAAAATAGAAGTATTTGGACCAGCAGTCCAAACACCTAAAAGTGTAATGCAAGTGAGGCACAAATAAGTAGTCGTAAATACGACTTGAACTATGATTTATGAGAAGTTTTAATTACTTCATGGTGGATGCAATTACTTTGGCAGTTTTGAAAATTTTACATGCGTCTAATTATTTGTGGATCCATATTTATCATTGAAGGATCTAAAATGTTATAAGAATATGGAAATTTCTGAGGAAATTTATTTAGACATGTCTCATGAATATTTTGGCGCATTTGGTATAATCGCCTTAGTGAATACTAATTGAGAAAATACTATAAGAATGATCAGATTTCCTTATGTATTTTATAAAGGAGTTTGGATCAAGATCCATTATGATAATTTTAAAACTCCTAAAGAGCTTCAAATTGGAAACTCATGAAGTACTTTCAATACAAGTACTTGAATCTTGACATCAAGTTTATCTCGACCTGAATATCGAACATTTTTATATATTTCTTTTGTCTATGAATAGACATAAGCTGAAAGAATCTTAAAGAAGATTCAATATGAATAGAGCATATCTATTGAGTATCCCAATAGTTGTAAGATTGTTGGATGTGAATAAAGATAATTATATCTTTTCTTGGTCTTGAATATACAAAGATCATTACATTTAGATCTTCAAACATTCGTTGATGCCTCCTCAAATGTCGTAGAAATAATTGTTATGCACGAGGCAAGCCAAAAAATATGTTTGGCTAAGACTATTGACCCAACATATCCAAAAGATATGTGAATTTACTTTTACAAGATATGATAAAAGTTATCTTGTGTGAAGATAACGCAAGATGTATATCTCAGTTTGAAAGTGAATACATCATGGAACATATTACTCCAAAGTTTTCATCCCTCACGGTCTTTAGAAAAATGATATTCAAGATTAAATTATGAAGATTCAAAGATCTTCTGTGATGTTTGCATGAGGGGGAGTAAATATGTGTTGCACTCTTTTTCCCTTAACCGAGGTTTTGTCCCAATGAGTTTTCCTGGTAAGGTTTTTAATGAGGCAACATGTTATGTGTATCAAAGATGTGTGTACTCTTTTTCCTTCACTAAAGAATTTTTTTCCCACTGGGTTTTTATCTTAGTAAGGTTTTAACGAGGCACATTATCTTCATAGACATCCAAGGGGGAGTGTTATAAATATTTATCTATGTGGATGTCTATCATGATTAGAACTTTATCAAAGGAGTTTGATTTATTTATTATTAGGAATATTATCTCTATGAATTAGAGTTTAATGTATTATGTACTTCTTATGCCTATAAATAGATGATTCATTGAAGGCATTGTATACAAGTCTATATTTTGAGAATAATACAAATCTCCCTCTTTCTCTCATCTCTTTGTTCTTCTTGTTCTTATTATTGTTCTTATTCTTGTTCTTCTTTATTTTATTCACAACAGTCTTAAAATTTTTCACGAAGAATGTTTTTATAGATCCTATTTTATTTATTAATTTATTTTAAATATATTATCTTTTAAAATTTACATTTATCATAAAAATATAATTATACTCGGTATATAATTTAAAAAAATATATGAAATATGCATAATTTAAATTCAATAATTAAATAAATATGTGATATTATGATTCATCGTAAAAACTCAATTAGTTTTACACTAATTCAAAACCTAACAAGTGGTCTCAGTGGAAAAGCAGATGATGTTTATTCTAGGAGACTCGAGTTCAAGTGCTTTGTCTATAAGGTGTGTGCGCTGCCTTATCAGAAGGTTAAGAATAAAAAATATTACGGATGAAAAAAAGAGGAACGTTTAATCTTATTCATCCATTTCACATATACAATGACCATAAATTAATATAAAAACTAATTTAATTTTATATAGTATAAATAGATACTAACCCATTATATAAACTAAATTGATTTAACAAATTCGTGTATACAATTTTGAAGATTAAACGTATGGAAAATACAACCCTTAAAATGGTTAGGATTTGGGGCAGGCTTTCGAGATTTAAGACTTTGGGTAGTTCAGTTAGGGCCCAATTTGTATAATGGTAAGTTGAGAAAAATATAACGCTGCGTCGCCTGAGAGATTCGAACTCTCGCGGGAAAATCCCATGTACTTAGCAGGCACACGCCTTAACCACTCGGCCAAAGCGACAGTTCATTGGCAAACCAAAAGAAAAATAATAAGTAGCATGTGTTTTTGTTTTCTGATGTGAAGGTAGCTATCGAACCAAAAAAAAAATGGAGGTTGAATTCACTTTTTAAGTTTCAAATTGATTATTGTTAACAACACTAATTAATAAATTAAATATTTTTTGAATAGAAAAATTAAATAAAAATATTTTTACATTAAAGGGTTAGGATTAATAAACATATACTACATGTAATCGCATACAAATATTAAAAAATTGTGATAACAAATTTTTATTGCAATCATGTTACCTTAACATTTTTCTTAGGTATTTAATATTTTTAAATACACATATTCGATTCTAAGGGGGTTATCTTAAAATTTTAACGATATGTTCTATATTCAAAAAGTATACATTAAAATTCTAAGTATAAACACGTGATTTAAAAATTGTTAAGGACATAATTGCTTTAAAAACAAAAGTTATGCACTTAATTTAAAAAAAAGGTTAAGTACCTAATTACACTATTCAAAAAAATCAAATGTCTAATTACACCAAAAGAAATTGAATATAACATTGCGTGTAAAAATCAAAGTTAAATACCAAAGATACAACATGTACTATAGCATGTCCTTACATGCGTAAATGAACCGAACTTGAATGGACAAAGTTATGTTTGAATTTATCAAAATTTTTAATATTATGTTTGTGTTTGTGTTTGTTTATTTATTTTTTGAAAGTATTTATTTGTTTAGTGTTCACAAACATATTCGTTTAACGTTCGCGAACATATTCATTTAATGTTCGTGAACATGTTTGTTTAGGGTTCTTGAACACTCCTTTTACCCTTTTATTTGCAAGCCAAAGAAAAAAATGGTAAAATTATGTCACTAGTCTTTAAGCTTCACAATTTGAACTCCAAAGTTCATCTTGTGTTTAATTTAGTTCACACCTTCACCAATGTTTAAAATGTTAAAAAATAAAAGGAAAAGGAGAACCAAATAAACAAAGCTTGTTCGTGAACATAAACAAACCGAGCACACCTTTGTTCGTGTCTGTTCGTTTATTAAATGAACGTAAAATTGCCGTTCATACTCGTTTATTTAGCTTAATAAACCAACATAAACAAACGTTATACGAATAATTCATCGAACAGTCCATTCATTTACGCCCGTACACTAATCAATTGCATAGAAGCTTGATCTCATAAGCATATGCTTAATAATAAACCGTGAGCCTTTAATAAATGATTATGTTAAACCATTGGAAATGATATTAAACAAAAAGCTTTTGAAGTAAACACTCCTAAATTATCTAAATGCACCTATTTGATAGGTTGATCGAGGAAACTTGATCTCAGCTTTATAATTTGAGTAAAAACTTTAGCAAAAGCAATATGACGTGATATAAATAAACAAACATGTGATTATTCTATGCAATTGATTGGGGACATAAAAATAACCATAAAATACTGGAATGATACAAATAGTAGGTGAAAGTTAAGGTCGGCATTTGATGGAGTCAAATAAAATAATTTTGAGTTAATTGAGTTGACGAGTCATATTTTATAACGTAAATTTTATTTAAATTTTTGAGTCGAGTTGTACAAGTTTTTATTCAAATTTAATTATAAACATGTATATTGTTGTAATACTAATTAGTTCAAATTTAAAGGCTTTTTAAATCATATACTACACACATACACACATGTATATACTTCTTCATATTTTTTCATATGTGATATACATATATCATGCAAAGTTGAGGGGTTCGACTCGAAAATGAAAATCAATCCACTTATTACTTAAAAATTTGAGTTATTTGAAGTTCCATTTTATAACTTAAAATTTATTTAAATTTTTTTTCGAGTCAAATTTATGGAATTATGATTCAAGTCGATTTTTTTACATTTAGTTGAGTCGTGTCAAATTTTACTTCCATTTTCTTAAAAATATTTTTTTCATTTTAATACTTAAAATTTTGTGAATTTTTACGTTTATGAAATTTTATAACTTAAAAAATTGACATTGACACATTAAGTTTAGAAAATATACACCCTATTTTTCCCTTCTTATTTTTTTTTTTCATTTTTTCCATCCAAACATGTCTTTCTTTCTTTTTTTTCCTCTCACTCATTTCTTTTTTAAACTTAACGTGTTATGTCGGCTTTTTTAACTATGATTGACGACAATAACTATAATAAAAGTATATTAAAAGTTTAGTGACGCTCACTGTATTACAAGTTTTAAAAGTTCAGTGATCATATTACCTTCGCCCTAAAAGTTTAAAAACTATTAGTATAATTTATTATTAAATATATAAAAATCTAAGCTAAAATTATTATTATATCATGACAAGTCACCATCACCTTTAATTTAAAAGAATTTTAATTATCAATCGGAAAAAAACATAAAATTGCTGACCAAAGTTTTAAATGTACATAAATAAATTAGAAAAGGAGTGTAGAAGTGGGAAATGGGAGTGGAGAGGAGCAATGGGGGTGAGATTGGACATTTGAAATGATGTGGCTTTTTTTGTATTTTTGGATGTAGCAGTGCTCTAACTAAATTTCAACTCACCAAGACAAGAAGATTATGTTCCTTTCAACTATTCCAACTTCCAACCACCCTATTGTTTTAGTTGAAACTTAAAACACAAACCATCCAGGCATCCACCATGATCATAGTACGACACCTTTCAATATTCCCTAATTCACCATTCTTAGGGTACACCAGAAAATTGGAATGAAAGTGAGGAGGTGAAGAAAAAATAGAAAGAAAATGAAATTTAACCATGTTTGGTAGGGAAGAAAATAAGAACGAAACAAAAATTAATGGGAGAATATTTTCAAAGGAATCCGCCCAATTTTAGTCGGAACAGAGCAAGGAAAAATGGAAGAGATATGATTTAAAAATAAAAAGTCAAATTTACCCTTAACAAAAAGGTAACGATTTTGGAAAGAAATTAACAAGTAATATTCTATTTTTAGTATTATAAAAATTTAAAATTAATAATAAATTTTAAAAATTAATTTGATTTGGAGATTCCATGTTTAAGGGGTACGATTAGAGGTAGACAAAATTCGACTCGAAAAAATCGAATTATCTGATTCAACAGAAAAAAATTTGACTCATAATTTCATAAACTCGACTCGAAAAAATTTCAAACAAAGTTTGAGTTATAAAATGATAATTCAAATAACTCAAAATTTTTAGTAATTAGTTAATCAATTTTCGAGTTTAATTCGAGTATGTCAATTATGCTTGATCTATTATGTATATCACATATGAAGATATAAGTAAGTAAGTAAGTAAGTAAGTAAGTAAGTAAGTAAGTAAGTAAGTGTGTGTGTGTGTGCGTGTGTGCGTGTGTGTGTAGTGGCAGATCTAGAAATTATTTTAAGGTGAGCACAAGTTAAAAAATTAAGGACTAATTCATAAAATTTAAAAACCAAATGTGTGAACTTTCAAAAGTTCAGGGCGGCCTGGGCCCACCCTAGCTCTTAAGCAGATCAACCACTGTGGGTATATAGTGCAAGGCGGATGTCGCGAAGGAATGCACCTTTCAAAAAAAAAAATTAAATAAAGTTTGAATCGTAAAATAAGACTTGTAATCTCGAATAACTTGAAACTTTTTACCCGACTCGATCGAACGCATAGCCCTAGGTACAACTAGAATTAATTTATTATTTGTATACACATTTTTATTTTAAATACTTTATTTTTATAAATTTATTGTATAAAGATATAAAACAAAATATTTTTTAGTCTTTTTAAAAAAATACATCTCAATAAAATGTACAAATAATTAATATCAAAACAAAGATTATCAATACAAGTAAGGGTACAGTGGTAAAGTAATTTTTATTTTCTCCTATATTTTCGTTGTACCAAACAATAAAAATGAAAAAAAAAATATATTTTCCTTCTAGTTTTTCATCCTCCCAACCAAGCACACCAATACGAAAAAAAAGATATATTTTACATCATTTTATTTTTTTATTACTCTAATTTTTCATCCTTCTAATTTTTTTTCCTCTTTACCGAGCAAAGTCTTAATTATAAAGAAGATTATAGCCTCATAATCACTGACCACTTGTTTGATCATTCATCCCAATAGGCAATGGGTGTACACATATATACTATATTAAAGTTTTCTTTTATATATTTTTAAATTTTAGGGCGAAACTAGAAATTTATAAAGGGAGTGTACTGAGATTAAAAATTTTGAAGAGCATAATAAAATTTTAAAAAGATTGAAAGGATTTTAAAATTAATTTTATTTTATTTTTCTAAAAATATTATTCTATTACTATTGGAGAATTTTTTTTTGAGGGGGCATAATTGTTAGAGTTGTGCGCATTACCTTTTATTCTCTTGTAAATTACATGTCTGCCTGTGCTGTGCATATATGTATGTAATGTATTTATGAGATGGTTCCGGTTGTTAATAGCAGCATGTTATAGATTTAACTGGTGCGGGAAATGTGCCAAGGGAACTAAATTTATGATATTTTTTTTTTTGAAAGCTAAGGTGATTACAAGTAGTATCTGTTCTAAATATACTCTCAACCATTTGCCAATGAAAGCTCAATCACCCTGCTGCAGCTGCTGGTGCTCGAACCCGTGACCTCTAGGAACAACAACCGTTCCCTTTACCACTGAGTCAAGTTGGTTCGTGCAAATTTATGATACTTCTTTAATTGCTTTTAATAGGCACTTTTTAATATTGGTAGTATTTCGACGACAATTAATTGTATTAGTTGATTCTTACCTTCAACAAATTAACATAATACAAATGCAAATAACACGAGGACGTAACAGAGGAGGATCTTTAAATTATTTTTAACTTTTATTATATACGTTATTAAGAAACACAAATATTTTCTTGCACAGTTCTTGTTCTTGTAAAAGACTCGTACTACTTTTAGTGATTATGTATTACATACTTTTTTTATTCGAAGATTAAACTGGATATTTTTCACTTTAAAAAATAAAATAATTTTTATTATAATAGTATTAGTATATAAAATAAAAATAATATTAAATAAAATTAACAATAATGTTAATAATTATTAATATTTAAAATAAAAAAATAAATATCAATTAAACCTATAACGAAGGGCAAAATCTCGGTAAAAGCAAAGCCTATAGCGACGATCACACCATAAAACATCGTTGTTATATATATACCATCTATACCGACGGATAATGTTCGTCGTAATAAATACGCTAATTTGTCGGGATAGTCCACACCTATACCGACGGACGTATCCGTAAGTATAGGGTCCCAACATCTATACCGACGGTTATGTCCGTCGCTATAGAGATATATCAACTAGCATATTACTAACGACGTTTTATATGTCGTAATATATATTTTGTTCGCGACAAAAAGTTTAAGACCGTATACTTATACTAACGAATTTTTGTCTTTTACCGATGATTTTCTCTTCGACACTATATGTCATTTTTTTAGTGCTTTTATGTTCCACACCTGTCCAAGATGCACCTTCTTTCTTTCTATTAGAATTTTGATTTAGTTTATATGTTAGGTTTAATTAATTAAGAATTACTCCCCTTAGGTAGGAATTATTCAAAAAAATTTAAAATAAAATTATTAATCGTACTTTTGGGTATTGTGATTTTATGGTATTATTTATTTTTTAGCCCTTTAATAAAATATACATATTATAAAGGTGTTATTTGAGCTTGAGTATCCTGAATATAATAAATTTATTTAACTCCATTTTTAGCTTTTACTCGTTTGTCTATAACAAGTAATTTAGAAGAAAATAAAAATAAAAATAAATTTATTTAGGCTATAGATGGAAATGCCATACTAATTACACATAATTAAGCATTGCAAAAAAGAAACTAATTCATTTCAATTTAATCGAAATAACGCTCAAGTATAGTGGCATGTTTTAAAATAATCCTAATAATCCTTAATTCAAAACTCTAGTTTTTTTTTTTAAATAGCCGCCGTCTACTAATTTTTATTTTATTTTTAAATTAACCACCTATTGGTAATTATTTTGATGTTAATTGTTGATCGATGATGTTCGTTATTTTAAAATAATTTTAATATTTTTATTGTGGCACATTTTTTCTATTTTTGTGGCACATTTTCTTTACTTCTGTGATTTTATTTCATCTGTCATTTTGACATAATTTAACATATTTAAATTTTGATGTTAATTTTTATAAAATTTTATTTTTCTTTGTACTTTTAAATTTTTGTATGAGATTTTAGGCATCTAAATGCATTGTATTTTAATATGTTTTATGATTTTTTTAATAAAATTAAATTAATAACGCACAAGTGATAGAAGTCTTAAATTGTGCATTTTAAAACCAGGTTGATTAAAAAAGTATATAACTTAAATTTCAATAAATATTTACTGAAGCGTGAAAGAAGATAAAAGTAAGAGAGAAGAAAATGAATGAATCCAAATCCATGGTGATTGGTGAGGCGATAGAAACAGTTTTGTCTTGTTATCACCAAAGGGAAAAACAAGATTCCGTCCTCCCTACTAATTATTAATACCAACAACGAAATACCTCTGATTTCCTCTCTCTATTTCAGATGCCCAATTCCTCTTCTCTCCTCAACTTCCCCTTTTGCCCCTCCAACCACCACCGTCGCCGCCGCCACCGTCGCCGCCGTCGCTTATTTCCATGTATAGCAAAGCCCCGTTCATCTTAGCTTTTCTCTTCCCTGGACCCATTCTCGGCGCCGGCTAAACTTGAACTGAGATAGGATAAATTCTCGGATAAGAAATGCTGGTTCCTGGATCTCTAGGGTTTGACGTCGTCGTTTTGGTATCCTTGCTTGGTGTCTTTTTGGTAATCCGCCATAAGTTGAGGAATGCGGCGGCCAGGAAAGAGGAAGTTACGAGGCTGCTCGAAATGGTCTCACATGAATCCGCCGTAGTGGAAGCTCAAGCCAACGTAGAGTACGGTTACTTTCCCAAGTACCAGTGTGCTGTTTGCTTTGCCCCTACAACCACCCGCTGTTCTCAGTGCAAATCTGTTCGCTACTGGTTCGTTCCATGTCCCCCCTTTTATAGTTAGGTTTAATTTTGACCTAATTTGTGCAGATAGAAAAGTAATTTTCTGGGGGTTAGTAGAGAGTAGGAGCTACTGTGTGTTTTGAGAATTTGTAGTTGAGAGTAATTGCAGCTGTTGAAGGTGAATTGAATGATGAAGATGAAAACTTATTTCGGTTTTGAAGGGGTAATGGTGGGCTTAATTTTTTGAGGGGAAGAGATTATAGCGTTGAATTCTGACAGAAACTGATTGGGACTTTCCCATTTTAGTTGTGTTTTAATAAGCATTGTAGTTGAGAATTGTACTTGATTTTAGTGAACTTTAGATCTTAGGCCTCTCAAGAAGTTCTATACGGTTTAGGGTTGCATGTTTGTTTGCTTATTTAATTTTAACTAAAATTTAGTGAAAAGATCGCGCTGAATCATTTACATTTCCCCAAAGGTTGGTCTTTATGTTTTATTCGATTTATGAGTTGTGATCCAGTTGTTGTTGTGGTATTCTCTGTTTTTTGATATTGTTTATTGGGATTGTGTTATGGGGAAATGGGATTGTGTTATGGAGAGTTGTGCATTGAATGATGTCATCCGCAGCAACTACTGGACCATTTATTGGAATGCTGTTTTTACCCGTTTTCTTAATCTGTGCTTGACGGTTGGGTTCGATTTTTTAGCATCGTTCTTTCTGATAAATGATAGCCTTCATTGCCCTTATGTACATATTTATTTATCTCAACTTTGCATAATAGAGCTTTACCACATAGCTCCATAATAAGAGTGCCATACAATTTAAAGATGTAGAAGATAATGCCTGGAGTTCATTTTAGGTTTAGCTTAATTAAATTACTATTCATTTAGTGGTTGGCTATATGAATCCCTTTGCTCTCCGAAATAAAAATTTCTTCTTCCATTCTTATTAAAGGTCTCGGCCTTGCTTCGTCGTATTGTATTTATGTGATAAATATTTTGTTTATAACATATAGCTCTTGTTTAGAGTGCCATTCTGTTCTCTTTGCGTGGGTGTCATGTATCATGGTGCCACTCCCTTCTCTTTTATGGGTGGAAAGTGAGTGGTGGCATATATCATGGTGGTTGAATAGAAGATTACATTGTCTGTCATTTTTTCCCTTAGATTGCTTGTAACATAAAATAGAAGATTTGTTCCTTTTTCTTGTAATTGTTTTTAGTAAATGCACTGTATAGTCAAGTATGTTTGCTGTGCTATTTTCATCATCTACTATTGACTTTTTTGTTAATCTCATATAGTTCCGGCAAGTGTCAAATAATCCACTGGAGAGAAGGCCACAAAGATGAATGTCACCCTCCAACTGATTTTGCAGCAAAAAAGCAGTCTGGACTTCACAGCTATGATTCTGAGGTGGAAAATACATTTAAGACATCTTCTGACTCATCAGCAGTGGTAGAAGATTGTGAAGGTGATGGTAATCTGAAGCCTCATACAGATGCCATGGCAACAGTTAATGCTTTTGCCCCACCCTGTTCTTCGTCATTAGCTGCTGTGAGTTTATCTGGTGCCAGTAGTGAATCACTGCTTGATGTTTCTCCCAGCAGGACTCTTCTGTCTGGCCATAATGACAAGTTAGGCAGACAGCGTTCTGATGATATTGCCACTGGTATACCTAAAAGTAGGACTTCTGCTAAGAATATGAAAGAAGCTATCTCCCCTTCATCAGAGTCTAATAATCTGAGCAAATTAAACAAGAAGAAATCCACTCATGAAGAAGTTGAATTGAGAAGGCAGTTTACTAACAATAATAATCTCATGCTAGATGGTGTCCATCCTACAAGAGCTGTCTATAACAAGTCAACCAGAGCTGTTTCATCTGAATCATTAGTTACTGATGCATCCAAGAGAAGGAACTTAACATCCCTGGGCACTTCAAGATATAGGACTGTAATTGGTGATAGAGAAGATGACTTGCAACTTTGTGAAAGTAAACACTCCACAACTTCCTCATGTAGTACTTCCGGTCATCATTCAACTTCTGCTCCTGGAGGGCATTCTGTTCAGAGTTCCAACTCTGGCTTGCCTGCAAAAAATAATGCTGTCCCTACCTTGCCACCAACCGCTAGTAATGGCTTGAAAACATCGTTGCGGAAGGTTGTACAACAGTTCAAAGCCTCCAAACAGTCTAAATCTCATCTTTTTGGTTTTGGTAATGAGGCTGATAGAAAACACCATTACAAGGTAGTTTTCAAATTACAATATGTTATTTTGTAGATGTTCTCATTGCATTGTCACATCGTATTCCGAAATTAGAGCAATATTTGATGTGATTTGGCAGATAATCTTTCCATATGAGCTATTCATGGAACTATACTCTTATGATGCAGTGGAACTATGCCCATTTGGCCTTAATAATTGTGGGAACAGGTGACCTTCGTACTTGCACTTATTTCAATTCGCAAAAAAATATTTGTTGTCCTGAGATGGTTTCAAGTAGTTTGCATTTTTGAAACTTTTTACTGGTGCTAATATGGTATGCTGGAACTTGTGCATATCTCTTCACCTTTACATTACAAGACGAGTACAATCATACACTTGGTGTATATCATGGATTTCTTTGTTTTCCCCCAAATATAGTTGATTATGTTTGAGTTATTATTTTCTCATCTCCTACTGTGTAATAAGGTGCGTTTTTTATTTGCTAATTTATACTTTTCCTCTGAAAATTACTGCAGTTGTTATGCTAATGCTGTCCTTCAGTGTTTGGCTTTTACTCGGCCACTTACCTCATACCTTGTCAAAGGACTCCACTCTAAAGCATGCAAGTTTCTGGACATGACTTTTTCATTAATTCATTCTTCATTCATGTCTTTCCTTTAATATGATGTTTATTGCTGATGTGCAGGTCGAAAAAAGGAGTGGTGCTTCATCTGTGAGTTTGAATGTTTGATTTTGAAGGCAAAGGAAGGGGAGTCCCCTTTGTCCCCAATCCGGATATTATCCAAAATACAAAAAATTGGAAGTAATCTTGGTCCTGGGAAGGAAGAGGATGCCCATGAATTTTTGAGGTGAACCAACCGTTAAAACCTTTTCTTTTTGTATACTACTTTGGTATAACCTTCTCAAATGTGAATTAGACTTCACATCAGTGAGACGACAGGTATGCAGTTGATACAATGCAATCTGTCTGCCTCAAGGAAGCAAGGGCTGCAGGTCCACTGGCTGAAGAGACGAGTCTAATTGGCCTGACTTTTGGAGGTTTTCTTCATTCTAAGGTTTTTCACAGTTTTGATTATTCATTATGTCCATGTATTTATTGAATTTATTCTTATTCAACAGACACAATGTAATTGAGATTTTTGCTATTTTGTTATGGAATTACCATGATTGGGTTGTCAGATAAAGTGCATGAAGTGCCTAGGTAAATCTGAGAGGTATGAGAGGATGATGGATCTAACTGTTGAGATTGATGGGGACATCGGAAGTCTGAAGGAGGCACTTGCACAGTTTACGGCTACTGAAATTTTGGATGGAGAGAACAAATATCATTGCACCAGGTTTGTTGCTTTGTAGTTTGCCATGTCATTGATGTTGTTAAGGTTCCACATATTACCATGCCTGCTTGGCTGTTATGGCCTATCTTTTGTTCTAGCTGAGTAATTTTGAAATCCCAGTTGATCTTAATGTGTTTATTGCTCTGTCATCCCACTTTTAGTGTCAATGAACTTTGACTTTGGCTATTTTACTGTGATATTATTATGGTTATTGCTCAAGTTTTTTTCTTTTGTGGCATATTTGTTCCAATTTTAGCATTGTTACTTGGATTGGCATGTGATTACTGTCCTATGTTCAAAGCAAACGTCCAGTATTATAGAGGTTTGACCTTCTCATGGTAAATTCTCCCTTTTTCATTCAGGTGCAAATCTTATGTAAAAGCAAGAAAGAAGTTGACGGTATCAGAGGCACCAAATATTCTTACCATTGTTTTAAAGCGGTTCCAGGTAATTCCATGATAGCGAGTTTCTATTTTTGTGCTTCCATGTGCTTATTTGAATGTCAATCCTTGCTTTACCATCTGTACTTTTGCAGTCTGGAAATTTTGGGAAGTTAAATAAGTCTGTTCAGTTTCCTGAGATCCTTGATATGGCCCCATATATGAGTCGAGAAAGTGATAAGGCTGTCATTTACAATCTCTATGCTGTGGTTGTTCACTTGGATGTAATGAATGCTGCCTTCTCGGGTCATTATGTTTGTTATGTGAAGAGTTTCCGAGGGGAGTGGTTTAGGATTGATGACAGCACGGTATGCTCCTTCCTTACTAATATATGTGGAGATCTCTTCATCTTCATTCATGTGATACGCATTACTTACTATACATAAACCTGATGTGCAACGTGTTTTGTAGGTAATACCAGTGTCATTGGAGAGGGTCTTACTTGAAGGGGCGTACATGCTCCTCTATGCGAGGTAAACTGTGACTTTGAAAGCTTGGTTAGATGAAACTTTGGTTTTTATTTTTATATTTTTTTCAGCACAAATAAACACAGTTCTTCAAAACTTTAGGCACTCTCCAATGGCCCCGGCTTTGGTAAGAAAAAACCTTGAGTCTCATGGTTTCAAGACTAGGAATTTGGAAGCTGTTCCTTGTAGCCGTAACATATCCAAGTCTAGATCCGACTCTAATTTTTCAAAGTTGGATCCATCGATAGCACAACGGAAACACAGACATCCTTCCATGCAAAGAATTCCTTCAGCTGATTCCTCGAGTGAGAGTTCTTCCATTTTCAGCAGCTCCGATGCAAGCTCATGCAGCACAACAAGCACCAAGGACTCTTCTAGGAGCGAAGACTTCTCAGATTATTTATTCGGTGAAACAGGACCTGAATGGTACAGTCAATATGGGATTTCTTCAGACACAGATCCCTCGTCCTCCTATTCCTATCACGGTTTCGGTTTCAACACAGACTCAGGGAGGGAGATGGATGGCCATGGTGGGTGGGTGAAGGGGGATGGGAACTCATCCACATTTTTGTACACTGACTCGAGTAGACAGCGTTGGAATAGTAACGGTAGAGCCTCAGACTTTGAGCAAGGAGGCTGGTCTAACCCATTTGATGTAAGATCAACGGGTATTGCACATAGGAGAGCAAGCGTAGACGGATCAACTCAAACGTTTTATTGAGGTTTGAGTTGACATATAATAAGATCTAACTTTGAGTTATTAACTTTATCATTATGATTATTCACAAAACCAGAGCAGAAATCGCATTGCTCCATAAAATCTTGCTGGGTCGCATCCAATAAGGACCCAGTAAATATCATTATGGGACCACCCTGTGCCCACTAATAACAATGACTAAACTTCTCGAGTTTGTTTTCACTTGCACTTTATTCCAGTATTCAGGCTCATCTTATTCTATTTTTCCTTTTAAGTTTCTCTTTTACAATCATTCTCTTCATCGTCTCTATCGTTAAATAAATAAATAAAGATGATGTGGATAATAAGATGGCATGTGTAATAAATAATAAATAAAAAGCAGAATTCATATATTTTTTTCTAAAAAAATAGAATTTCTTTTACAAATTAAAGATTTCATGAATTTTTAAATTTCAAATAGACTAAATATAATTATAATTAAATTCAAAACATAAATTTTGATTGTTTGAGTTTTTTAAAGATAATTTTGATATTTCTAACATTTTTTATTTTTATGATTTTCTTAATTTGACAGAAAATAATGTATTTTTTTACATTAAAGATTTCATGATTTTCTTATTTTGATATTTCTAACATTTTGATATATTTTTTCTAACATTTTTTTATTTTTTTAAACATAATTTTTTTGAACAATTTTTATTTAGAGGGAAAAGGAAATTTTGAAGTTGAACTTTGATTTATTGAAATTTGAAAATTAAATTTAACATTGTTCAAAAAAATTAAATTTAACAAACTTTTATTCCTTATGGTACTTGTATATTACAAATCTAATTCAATCAATGAACTTCGGTTAATTTGATGTTTTTTAATACTTGCACTTTATTTAAAATCAAATACTATTTACTTCACTATTCCTTGATACTTGAAAAAATATCATTGGTAAAATAACATGTGAATACTAGAAAACAAACTCGAAGCCTTATGAAAAATTCAAAATATTATAAAATATTAAATAAAAATATCAAACATTAAAATAAAAAATAAAAAAATCTTGCACCTTTTTTTATAAAAGCAATACACGTCAAATAATACTAAAAATTGATTTCTTTAGGTGATTTCTCTTCGACAATATTTTTAAATAAAAATCTTAATTGTTCGATGCCAATATTAATGTTAAAAATATTTTATTAAACGCCCGTCCTTTTCTATTCTAGTGACAAAAGTAGATGTTCATCATCTCTTAAGACTTAGGTTTGAGCACTAATAATACATATTGTGTGTGCCGTCTTTGAAAAGACTAAGAAAGTTGAACAGATACTACCATTACATCACACCAGCATATTCAAAAAAAATATTTTATTAATAGAGGAATATTACATTCACGTAGCATGATTCGAACTCATACAAAATGGAGGCAATATGAATATCCTTAACAACTAGGCCAATTAACGTTAAAATTCTTAATTTTAATGGAATAAATCTGTAATATTAATTAAATGATAATTAATCTAAAATAAAAAGCAATTTAATATGAATACAAAGTTTACTTCAACATTTCTATAATTTTATCTAGTTAAATAATTTATTCCTTCTATTAAATAATTAGTAGTAATATATTAAAAATATTAATATTTTAATGTCAATTTAGTAATATAAAATTTCCAAATTAAGAATCAGGCACCCATTGTTTCTGCAACATCGTTCAAGAAAATAACCTCTTCATATGAACCAAAAATAATTCCAACAAAAACTACTGGAAGGTTGAGTAAGTTTAAAGAATAAAACATTGATTAAACGAAGTTAACCATTTACTCATCCAACTATGGGCATCTGCTTCATTTTCCTGCATATGCCACACAGGACAGGACAGGACAGTACCAAATTTGTATATGGAGGAAATTGGAAAAGCAAAAGCCTAAATGGATTACCTCCGCTTCCATCATCACCGTGGGCTTCTTAGAAATCAAAACCGGGTTTGCTCGGGTGCTATCGACTGTCCTGTGCTGTTGCTAACTGGAGCATGCTTTCTCCTTCCGCATGGCCAGTACAAAATAAGTATAAAATCCAGTTGCAGCAACAATGAAGACGCCGATTAAAGTGCATACAGTTGTAGCGCAAACATACAGGTACCTGGATGAATTAACAACATTAGATTTACCACAAGCGAAGTAATAGGAATTCCATCCAATCAAATACTTGGATGTCTTTTCTTTTAATATAAAATAGGTTAAATGTTATGCAAGGACAAGAACACCGGTTATTCGTGCAATTCGTCATCATTCAATATAACACGCATGCATAATCATCTAGGAGGAACACAGATTCCCAGTGAGGCTTCAAACTTACTTGGGAGAGAAAACACTCCAAACGAACAAATGATTCTGCATCAACAGCAATACGACTGTGTATGCAGTCAAGAGAATTGAATTTAAGACCAGCGGTACAAGGCAAGGAAAACCAAGCAACATCATGAGAAGATCTCCAGCATTTGCTTTCTCAGGTATAACAAGATGGGCCATGCTTTTTGTAGAGATGTACATTACAAGGCTTAGAAGAATAAACATGGGTGACGCGTAGGTGATAATAAACATTAGAATGCCGGACAGGAATGTTGAGTGGTTTGATATGCCCTTGCAATGAGTAAAACATTGGGAAAGTTAGATAGTCAATTGATAATATCTTAAATTTCACATGAATAGCAAATATCAAGTTTGCAGATAAGCCTTCCATTTAAAAATGGGACAAAAAAATGTCTTGCATTCAAGCATATGTATTAAAAGCAAGAGAACAATCACATACGATGAAAGCTCCAGCAACATCAATAGTAGCCAGTGTATTGCTATTTCCTAGAGAAAAATGACCAGCCATTCCCAAGTAGTAAAATCCTGCAATCTAAGAGAACAAAATAATGGCATTAGTACCGGAAGGCTGTTTCTCATTTAAAGACTTCTTAAATGCACTTTCACACCCGTTCAACTTCTATACTGATACAAGAATAGCTGCTTTCAGGACTAAAATATTTGTTCTCTCTGTTCATGATGTAAAAGTTTAATTTCTAATATTTGATTTTCGACAAATTTAGAGTTTCTTTTACACAGAGAACACTGCAAAAACACAAACCCCGGAACAAGTGATAAGGGAGAAAAATGGTGCAAGCCGAGGAGAACACACATCTTTATGGATTACGTAATAACACAACAAAACCGAAAATCTAACCATCACAACTATGAATGCCATCAAATGAACAAACTAGTACTCTAAACTGAAACTACAAATTCAAGAGCTTCTCACCCTTAGCATGCTGCTTTCTAAATATCCCACTTCTAAAAGTTCAACGCAACTGCTTTCTATTTATGGACCATGGCATGCAACATAAACATAAATGAGGAAGTAAAAATCAGTCAGCAGAGCATCCACTAGCAACTAACCTCTACCCATTCTTTATGATGTGTTCCACTTCTAACAAAATAGTGCACGCCGGCCACTATTTGCAAAAGAAGCAACAATATGGGTGTTGTGTTGATTGGCTGTTGAAGCAACAGTTGCAGAAGACACCAACATAATATGTATGCCCATCCAACCACATATAAAGAATCTCTTAGTTCCACCAATGGGAACTTCTCTTGAATGCTAGGGAAAATAGGAGGTGTAATTGTATTATCAGCAGGGAAAATCTTAGAGGTTGAGAGAGGAATAAGCCATGGCAAGGCCACAACAGTCCCGATTGTCACAGCACCAAGAATTGCATAGATTATTTGTACCAGAAAGGTAGCACCATAATTAGTTGACGAAAATGCATAATCCTGATATCGTGTGATGTGCAGCAGAACCAACAATCCAGATATCAGAAAGCTAAGTCTAACCATCTGAAAATATTTTCCTTTGGTTTCTATAGAAAATAGAGCAAATAAACCTACGCTAATCACCAGAACGGCAGATATTAGTTGAAGTGGTTTCACATATTGACTCCCAGCCTGTTCAAGCCATTTAGAAATGTCAGGAAGACTTGTCCAGTTTACACCGCCTTGATGCCAGCCTCTCAAAATCCTTCCAGAGATGAGCAGCAGAAAGATGCAACATATTCTAAAGAAACCTTCTCCACTTTGTCCTTTTTGCATGAGAAAAGAACTCTGCAAACCAACTGCAGAAAGGGACTGTGCTGTTTTACGGAGTAATAAGAGATAGAATGTGGATATCAAAAAATACCATGTATAATGCTCTTCTTCTACCATAGAACTTGATGTCATACATGTAACAAGGATTAAGACAGCACTGACAATGAATGTCTCGTCGAAAGACCAACCATTCATTCTATCATTTAAGTTCGAGGTTTGTTGCTTTCCTCCATGGTAAATTTCTCTGAGCCAACAAAACATCAGGCTTGATAATATTACACTCGAGATAAACAATGTTGCCAGTCCAAGTGCAAGTAGCTTAACAGGTTTCTGCCCCCGTATATTAAGAAAAGGAAAAGAAAGAAAATGAAAACTGTCAAGGATTAAAAGAAAAATAAATTAATATCTTTGAAAAATGCAAGTCTTTTGTTTAGACCACACTGAATATCACCAATTCATTTCAGTTGGTTCAGAAACTTGTTGAAAAAGAATATACATACATCAGTAGTTCTTCGCGATAACCACTCACTTGCAGATTTGAGAAACTTGTAATATGCTGATGTAGTCCTGCTGTAATCTTTGTTGCTAGCAGACCTATATGTTATAAAAAATAAACGGGATTAGGAATATTGTATCAGGATATCATTTCATCATTGGGGTGCTAAAATAGTCTTGACACGTAGAAAACCCACTCAAATCCCCTCTTAGACTTCCAGGAGGTGTATAGAGCTGCCGCTTCCATATACAAGCAACAAAGCATATTCTCTGTCGTATGATTGCACTCACTCGAACTTGAACTCTGATGATCATAAAATGCATCACAGGGAAAATTTCTGCATGGTAAACCTGATAGCTGAGCATGCAACAATCTGAGTAACTGCCAAGCATTCAACTCCAGGGCCCTCAGATGTTGGTCCTCTGATTTCATTGAGAAGGAATGGAATTAGATAAGCACACACATGGGCCTAAAAAGGAAGAGACTTATTTTCTACATTGAAACACCCTTTAGTTCCTCCCCATTTATCACTTAAGACTAGGAGATAACAATTTGGTCCAAACTCTACCAGTTCCAAATACACACATAGTTACACTTTAGCCTCTTTTGCTGCACACTGTGCATAGCTGTAAATGTGCAATTACATGTCTTCTAATGGTAGCATCTTAGGGTAGAGGAGTAGAGAAATGCATGTTGGAAAAACATTATCATACTCAAGATAGTAAAGAGGAAAACACATGCCACTCTGATATCATCTAGGAGCAAGGTGAAACAATCTCTAGAAGAATTGCATTTTTTTTCTTTTGGAAAATAATATCCACGGTTTTTCCCCATTTCATACCATCATGACCACCTGGAGAATTAGATACCCAACCCATAACCAAGAGCAAAGCTCTATCAACTAAGGAGAGTAGAGATAAACCTTTTAGAGAATCAAAAGCTTCTCTAATAAGAACACCAACATTGTTTTTAGGGATTGGAACACCAAATAGAAGAGCCAAGGTTGGTGCAATGTCAATCTGCATGAAATATTATGCACAGAAAATAAAATAGCATAGTTAATCACTCTTGCACCCTATTCTCATATCTGGAAATTCTTGACGCTGCTAAAGCACCTATCCACTCAGCAATGGATAAGGAGTTTGTGATACAGCTTGAGGAAACAAATATAACTACTAGAAACCATTAATAGCAACAATATAATGTTGTGAATTTCCATTTGATTACCTGGTTAATGACTGATGCATAGTCAAAGATATGATTCCTCAGACCAATGAAAAGAACTAAGGAGTCAGTTTCTTCATATGTAGAACCCCCGTGATTACCATTTTCTGTCATGCCATGATCACTTACTATCATCTACATGTTGAATAAAATGAAGATATATCAGTAAATAAAAAATACCAGATGATTCAATATAATTCATAAAGGCAACAACAAATAAATAAAGCCAAGTACTTGCATCACATAAAAGAAAGCAACATGCAGCATGAGGTGGTAAGAGATCAATTAACATTAACTGAATATCTCATATTTATTTATGAGGATACCAGTTTTCACAGGCCAAAAGTGCGTACATGGGCATGCATACATGCTAGTGCAAAGAGCTCATTGAATTCGAAACAAGCCAAATGAACCCAAGGCTTAAACCAAACCTGAATTTTCCCATGGATGGAAAGTGTAGGAATATACTTGCCGATGGGACTCTAATATTTACTTGTATTAGGACTCTAATATTTAATTTTTATTCCTGCAGATTTGTATGTACATAGTTTACTTGTATTAGGACCTTAACTCTATCTCTACTCTTGTATAGATTAACTAGGAGTCCTAGAGTCCTACTTTAAGTTAGCCTTATCTTGGTAAGAGTTTTACCTAACATAGGAGTTTTATTATTAGTCTAATTCCAACTCTTGTAGCCTATATAAAGGCCCCTATTCGACAGAATTAAATCAAGGAAAAACCTTTCTTCTGTCCATATCAATTACTTACATGGTATCAGCCTAAATACTTTCCTGGCGAAATTTTCCCCTCCTCTTGAACCGACATAATATTTTTTTCTGTCCATTTTAGACAGAATTTTCTTTTTCCCTTCTCCTCTTGCCTCGTTTATTCTGGCCGAGCTCCCTCCAAATCTTCATCTTCTGGTATCCAATTCACTAAAGACCAGATGATGGAAATCCAGAAATTGTTTGAGAAATTTCAAGGAACTCGTGAGGCTCATTTAACTGTTGCAGAACAAGACGGTACTCCTCTCTCCTCTGCTCTTACTACTTCCAAAACAACTCCGATTTGGATTTTGGATTCTGGTGCATCAGATCATATGACTGGGGATCGAAGTCTCTTTTCTACCTTTCAACCGACAACTGGTACGAGTATTCGAACTGCTGATGGGACTATTTCTCAGATCACAGGCCGTGGATCCATTCAAGTGGATAACTTAATCCTTGAGGATACTCTCCTTGTTCCTAATCTCACATTTAATCTCATTTCTGTGAGCAAATTATCCAAGGATTTCAATTGCTATTTGAATGCTTTTGGTTGTACTTTGCAGGCACTGAATTCACAGAAAAGGATTGGTGCAGCTAGGTTGCAAAATGGGCTCTACGTACTCTCTTAAAGTTCTCCCACATTAGTTACTGTTTCGCATTTAAATTCTGTTATGTTATGGCACAATCGTTTAGGTCATCCCAGTTTTTATTATCTTGCTAAACTTCAGCCTTCATTGTTTGTTAATACAAAACCAAGTTTATTTCATTGTGATGCATGCTCTATTGCGAAACATACTAAGAAACCTTATCCTCCATCTAAATACAAACCCTCGCATCCCTTCTCTTTGATTCATAGTGATATTTGGGGACCTTCTCGGGTACAAAATGAGAACCATTGTAAGTGGTTTATTACATTTATTGATGATCCTACTCGCCTTAGTTAGACCTTTCTTATGCAAGAAAAATCCGATACTCCTGTCATCTTTGAACAATTCTATAATATGGTTCTAACCCAATTTCATACCCGAATACAACAGTTTCATTCTGACAATGGTAGGGAATATTTTGCTCACTCCTTGGGATCATTCTTTCACAAACATGGGATTGTTCATCTTAGTTCCTGTGTTGACACCACTCAACAAAATGGTATTGCCGAAAGAAAAAACCGTCATCTCCTTGAGGTAACCCGAACCCTTCTTTTTACTACCCATGTTCCTCATTATCTTTGGGGTGAAGCTTTATTGACTGCGACTTATCTTATCAACCGAATGCCAAGTAAGGTTCTTGCCTTTAAATCACCTCAATCTTTGTTCGTGGGGTATTACCCTAGTTTTAAACCTATTTCTTCTATTCTACCTCTCAAAATGTTTGGTTGTACCACTTTCATTCAAAATCACAAACCAAACAAATCCAAACTTGAATCCCGAGCTATTAAATGTGTGTTTGTTGGGTATTCCTCCAGGAAAAAAAGGTATAAAGTTTTTCACCCCCAAGAAATATTTTGTCACTATGGACTTGACTTTTCTTGAACAGGAGCCTTACTTCCAACCTACAAGAGCTCAGGGGGAGTCTTCTCAACCTCTCTCACCACTTTCCGAGGTAATAACACCTCCCTTGTCCTTCCCACAATCAAATTTGTCGCCTTCTTTATAACAGCCAGAACAGCCCACTCCTTCTTCCGAGCATGATCTATCACCCAAAATTGTCACAAAACAGTCCACAACTTCTGTCCCACCTATTGTTCATGTTTATAACCGACGAAAACATATCCCTGAGTCTGTGAGAAAGGGGCCATGGTGGCCGGAGATGCAATAAATAATGGCGATTTGTGTTTGATCGGTGGTTAGGGATTTGTTGTTTGAAGAAGATGAACAGGATATTTTCTAGAGAGAACAATGTGTTTCTCTATATTTTCTTATTACTCTTAATTATTCAAATGTATACAGAGTAAGCCTTTAAATAGGCTGATATAGAATTCTAATATAACTAAAACTATACTTTTATCTTTAATTTAAATAAGACTTCTATTAAATCTAAACTACTGATTAGGAATAAACTCTAATTACACATTAAATAAAAACTCTAACACTCCTCGTCAACTTACACTCTCCCTCAAGCTCTAACACTTATCGGATAACTTACACTCCCCCTCACAAGCTGGTGAGCAAACGTAATAGAGCACCAGCTTGGATCTTGGATGTGATGCCCTACTCATATTTCTTCTGCTGAAAAAAATGCTCCCTATTTTCGAGAGTCTTTGATTTGAAGAGGACAGAACCATGATGTTCTTGCGCAGCAATTGTTGATGGCATGCAGTTCCTAACTGAAAGGTCTAATGCCAACGATGTAAAAAAGTGATCACATGAATCTACACTCCCCCTCAAGCTGGTAGTTACACATACTAGAGTTCCAGCTTGGATCTAGCTTGGATCTTTGATGTAGAATCCCTTGAAAAAATATTATCTAGTTTTTTTGGTTAAACTAGAACCTCTTCTTCTATCTTTTAGGATGGATGGTTAAGATAGAACCAAATAGTTTTTAAGGCTAAACTATAACCTTTTCATCTATCTTTTTGATTGGCTAAGATAGAACCATGAAATAGAGAAGAAAACAGCAAAATTAAACGAGTAGAAATTTCACTAGAGATGTAAGATTCCAACGAGGGAGAAGCCAAGGAACGAGTGTGGCCTAATGACAGCAGCGGAAAAGAAAAAACAATGTGCATCTGAAAAATCAGATCATGGTCAATCTGTTTCAGATTAGAGATGGCAGCAGTGGTGACGACATCAAGACCGTTGTTGGCTCATGATACCATGTGAGAAAGGGGCCATGGTGGCCGGAGATGCAATAAATAATGGTGATTTGTGTTTGATCGGTGGTTAGGGATTTGTTGTTTGAAGAAGATGAACAAGATATTTTCTAGAGAGAACAATGTGTTTCTCTATATTTTCTTATTACTCTTAATTATTCAAATGTATACAGAGTAAGCCTTTAAATAGGCTGATATAGAATTCTAATATAACTAAAACTATACTGTTATCTTTAATTTAAATAGTACTTATTCCTAATTTAAATAAGACTTCTATTAAATCTAAACTACTGATTAGGAATAAACTCTAATTACACATTAAATAAAAACTCTAACACTCCTCGTCAACTTACACTCTCCCTCAAGCTCTAACACTTCTCGGATAACTTACACTAGGATAGAAAACAAAATTTAAAAAAAGATAGAAAACAGAAAGGATAGAAAGTATAGAAAACAAAAAGTTGTTTCTGTTATTTCACGTTAAAAAAAGATACAACATAAGACTCCTTTTATAGTCTTTTTTAGGAGTTAAACTAGGATAAGAACTCCTAGTACTACAAAACTTCTAACTCTTACAAGACTTAGGACTATTTAGGAGTTTAACAACTTTCGGTTGTATCTTGCAATCTACTACGCGCCAAGAATTGGATATGAATTCAGCAACCCATATTAATGAGACAAGTAAGCATTCTTCACAGAATTTAGATGATTTTCCTATTGCCATTCGTAAAGGAGTTCGAACATGTACTAAGCATCCTATACAAAAGTTTGTTGGTTACTCTTCTCTCATGCCCTCTTTTCAAGCATTTACAGCTAGCCTTGATGCCCACAAAATTCCTAAAGATATTAATGAAGCTCTTAGTGATCCACGGTGGAAGAGAGCTGTCCAAGAAGAACTCTCGGCACTTGAAAAAACTGCTACTTGGACGATTACTGATTTACCTTCCAGGAAAAAAGCTATCGGATGCAAATGGATATTTGTGATCAAATATAATTCAAATGGGAGTATTCAGCGATATAAGGCACGGTTAGTGGCTAAAGGTTTCACACAGACTCATGACATTGATTTTACCGAGACTTTTGCACCGGTGGCCAAACTTAATACTGTCAGAGTTCTTCTTAGCATTGCTGTCAATCTTGATTGGAACCTACATCAACTTGATGTCAAAAATGCCTTTCTCAATGGGCATCTTGCTGAAGAAGTTTATATGAAGATTCCTCCCGGACTTCAAGCTTTTGGAGGAGCAAAGAAAGTGTGTAAATTGAATCGGTCTTTATATGGCCTTAAACAATCTCCGTGGGCCTGGTTCAAGAGATTTACTATGGTTATCCTCAAAAGTGGATACAATCAATCCCTTGTCGATCACACACTCTTCTTTAAAGCATGCTCGAACGGGAAGAAGGTCCTTCTACTTGTCTATGTCGATGACATTATCATCACCGGAGATGGTGAAGCAGAAATTTCTAAACTCAAACAAACACTTCAGAGGGAGTTTGAGACTAAGGACATGGGCAAACTTCAGTACTTCTTGGGAATGAAAGTAGCTCGATCTCTGCAAGGATTAGTAATTAATCAACGGAAATATGTGCTTGATCTTCTCCAAGAAGCTGATTTACTTGGATGCAAACCAGTCGATACTCCTATGGATGCTAATCTTTCGTTCAACTCGACAGCTCCTCCTCTTCGAGATAAAGAAAGATTTCAGAGGCTTGTTGGGAAACTCATTTATTTATCCCTTACTCGGCCTGATATAACATTCTTTGTTAATGTTTTAAGTCAACATATGAGCAACCCCACTGAAGAGCATATGGCAGCAGCTTATCGAGTCCTCAAATATCTCAAAAAGACGCCCAGACATGGCTTAAGTTTTCGGAAAGGTACTGACAGATCTATTAAGATCTATACAAACTCGAGTTGGGCTAGAAATTTGACAGATCGAAGATCCACAACTGGGTATTGTTCCTTTGTTTGGGGTAATCTTGTGACATGGAAGAGTAAGAAACATGTCATTTCTCGAAGTAGTGCAGAAGCTGAATTTCGAGCACTAACCCAAGGCATGTGTGAAGGCCTTTGGCTTCTTAAACTTCTCAATGAAGTGGACCCTCGAAATGCTAGCGATTTTGAGATTCTTAGTGATAACCAATCTGCTATAAAAATTGCTAAGAACCCAGTTCAACATGATCGTACCAAACATGTTGAAGTTGATAGGCACTTTATAGCCGAAAAAGTCAAGAATGGGACTGCTCGACTATCATACGTCCCATCCGCTAGCCAACTCGTTGATCTACTCACAAAAGCTTTGCCTCCAACAACATTTATTGCGTTTATTTCCAAGCTGGGCATATACAATGTATATACGCCAGTTTGAGAGGGAGTGTAGGAATATACTTGCCGATGGGACTCTAATATTTACTTGTATTAGGACTCTAATAGTTAATTTTTATTCCTGCAGATTTGTATGTACATAGTTTACTTGTATTAGGACTTTAACTCTATCTCTACTCTTGTATAGATTAACTAGGAGTCCTAGAGTCCTACTTTAAGTTAGCCTTATCTTGGTAAGAGTTTTACCTAACATAGGAGTTTTATTATTAGTCTAATTCCAACTCTTGTAGCCTATATAAAGGCACCTATTCGACAGAATTAAATCAAGGAAAAACCTTTCTTCTGTCCATATCAATTACTTACAGAAAGACATAACTCTGCTTTGGAAAGCTCACCTGGCACTAAATACTAAGAAGCCTTGAACCATAGAGAGACCGAAGTCTATGTCATTTCACAAACTTAATAAAGAAGTCTTGACTTATTACAATAGTCAAGATCTTAGATCCCATATATATAAGTTCTTCAAATCAAAGCTCTGAAATGGTCTATGTGAACAAATGTTTGGACACTTTGTTTGAAGATCAAGAGCTAATGATAAACCAGAATGGACCCATATTCCATTCAAAGTTGATCATGGATATTGGTTAGCTTTCTAAACACTACATTCCTATCAGCAATTGCCTTGCAAAAGCGTACACATCATTCCCAATTCCAAAACTGTTGATGGTGATTATGGACAACAACTTACAACCATGCATATAAGCACACACTTCCATTTAGCAATTAGCTTGCAAAAGCTTTTGTAAGCATTCTCTCTGGCCTTTCCCACAAACATAATGAATGGCATGAATAAGGATTTGCATACACACATATATGCATATAATAGTGTGGTAGCAGCGCTATACCAAAATTCTTGTGGTCTTATCTTAAAAGTGACCCTATCTCCGCCTATTACCAATTGGCTTGAGGTTGCTTAACATAGTAGCAGATCCTAAGTTATGTTTTGTTGTTCTTCCTGTCTAAACCCCTGGTGAGGCTGACTCCCTTTGTTAGGTTGTCCAAGCATAGGCGCCTGTTCCAATGTTACCCATCACCATCTAGTATGCATGTTTTTACCCCATATATTTATCGGCACCTCATATGTTTTGTTGTTCTTCCTGTCTAAACCCCTGGTGAGGCTGGCTCCCTTTGTTAGGTTGTCCAAGCATAGGCGCCTGTTCCAATGTTACCCATCACCATCTAGTATGCATGTTTTTACCCCATATATTTATCGGCACCTCATATATCTTGCTACCAAGTATATAGAGGTTATTTTACAAAATAATAATCACAAGTTTGAATCCTGGTGCAATTGTAAAATAACAACTAACAAGCATAAGAAGTGATGGAGCTAAATCAATGACCGAAAAGCCAATTTTAGAGTTTGAAATCCTTCAATTTACCCTACAGTTTAGGATTCTCCAGGATCATACATCAATTCATCATTAAGATTTTGAAAAAGTAAGATGCAATTGTTTGGAGTCATTATATCAGTAATTCAAGAAGCAATAAATAGCACAAACCAAAAGTGGTCGCCCTGGGCGATTTCCTTGGGATTGAATAATACTTGAATGGATCAGCTTCACCACCTCATCCATCTCCTTCAGTTTTGGGGCCATCAACACACTATGAAAGATGAATAAACATGCAAGTGAGGTTCAAAAAATACAACAAACATGTTAGAATATTTTCCCACTATGGAAACCGATATAAATATCAAGTAACAAATTGGGTTGAAAAAAGTCACATAAATAAGATGGGCAAAATATACTAGCATCTTTGAGTTTTGATCGTATTTAGGGATGGCAGCGGAGCAGCGCAAGAATTGCCTTACCCACCTCTGCTCCACTCTTGAATAGATATTGAAAACATCCCATTCCATGGATGTCGATTACATCCATAACTGCTCCACACTGCTCTACAGTCTACACCACTCAATTGCACTTTTGTACCAATAATTTTTAATTTAATATTATAGAAACATATATTATAATTTATTCTAAACATAATTTCAATATATTTTTTTCAGTTTAGTAAGTATATCTAGCATATGTATTAAAAATTATAAAAAAATTATAGAATAGTTTCAAGGCTAAAATAGTAATTTTAAAAGGGGGGCAAGGGGGGTGCAAAGCAAGAATTTACCAAAACTGCCCCGCTTCCCCACCTGCCTCCATGGTTTTTTTTAATGAAAAACTTCTCCATTTGGAGTGGATCTATGCCATCCCTTATCACATTAGACCTCAAACATTTTTCTCAAAATGGTGATACAAGGATACTGCATTGACAATTACACTGCATCCGACACAAGACAATATTTTACACTGCAAACACAAAGCATCCTGAAAACAGCATCAATAGGAAAAGGCAAGGGACGTAATTTGAATAATCCAATATGTAGTTCTACAAACCATAGATCAGATGAATAATGTCACAAAAAAGCAGAAAAAGCTATACCGATGAAAGGCATAAATTAGACCAATACACGATTCTTATATTATAGATTATGTAATGACCCATTTCTAGATTATTAATTATATTGCTCTCAACTTTATGTATCATTACTTTTCCAGCATTTTTGCATGACATCTAGATCCATAAGCAGAATTTGATCCAAGTTAAACGGAAAAGGGAACTTTGAAAAGGCATTTGTCTACATAGGGAAAAATGAGAGAGGCTCTCTTTACCTATTAATCCCAAAAAGAGAGATTGAAAGTACGCAACATATTGATAATCATACTGCAAAACACAATTCGTTCCAAAATGCTGCATTTTCATAATTGAATGTAGGTAGTGCCACAATACTTGTTATACAAGTGCAGCATCAAATGTCTAGTCATTTAGGTTTTAATGACATGTGTATATATGCGTGTGTTTATTGTAACAAACATTAGTCCTTTGGGTTACAATTAAATGTATGGTGTAACTGCTGAGGATGAAAATGCATTTCAAGAACATGCTACCTCAGAATACAGTTATAGCCTAAATTGAAGATTAAAAATGCAATTTAGACAAAATGAAGATAAAGGAATAATAACATAAAGAAATACCTGCTCCGCCCGCCGATATGTCCAACATGATCCAATCCGAGATAATGCAGAATCTGGAAATAGCACCAATTAAAATTGTGCTGAAATAGAAGTGAAATAAACCACCAAGAAACCATAATTCAACAACTAAATTTTCAACTTAGCTTTCAGAATAACTAAATATAATTAATAATGCAAATTTATATTGAGAAACTTTTGCATATCCAAATAGAAACTTCTAATTCCCATAGTACAAAGAGTTTATCAAGAGCATTAAACTTCAGCAGAGGAAACGGAAAAGGTTGGAAAAAAAGGTGCAATCAGGCTGGTGCAGTGGTGCTTAACATTATAATAACATAATAGATGTGAATCAAGATGAGCAGTATGGAAGCACAAATAGTTAAGAGAATACAACAAATAAGAAGGCCCAGCGCCCCAGCCTAACACAATAAATCCTATCAAGCTAAAAAGAGAAAACGACGCAAACAGGAAAACTCCTCTCATTCTGCTCAATCTAGAGTCATTTTTTAACTGCATTGTGAAGCATATTTTACTATTTTAAATATAGAATGTACTGGAGTTGATTTGTAGTTATTGGAGTATTTCATGAAGTTCTAAATTCATGCCACTCTTACTTGGCACAACATAATCACTGGCTTTCAACTGAGTTTTGATCATATTAAACACCAACAGAACACCTAACATTGGCATATTAAGTTAATCTTCAAACCAGTTGATGTTAATTATAATGAATTTATAAATAAGACAGCTCAGAGAACAGGATGGAGATAAATAAGGGAGAAGAATCAGAAGTATGTAACTAAACCATTCGACAAGAAGCACCTGAAGAAATACATGCTCACATCCCAAACAGAAAGAAATAAAGCTGAAAATAAAAAGTTCCTATCTTACAAAGACCATTAGGTTACTACAGTCTGTATTGAGCTTCAAAGAAATGCAGCATAGATCTTCACGCAGAAAATATATATAAAAAAAATCACAGAGACCAACCTGACCATCAATACCAGAATAGTGTGAATGGAAAGAGTGGTAAATGGTAACCATGAACCTCTTAAAGAACCTTAGAAACTAGAGAGTAATTAAGGTGGCAACCCTTGGTGTCTTTTTTATCATGTTTCTCCAATTATAATAAGAAAATGTAAATAAAAAGAGATGGAGACAGCAATCAAAATAACGGTATTACAAAATATTTCCTTTTAGATCACTGAAAATAAACAAATGCTAACCAAAAGATTCCAGTCATCTTTACTAAGTTCGTCTCTCAAATGTCGTGAAACGTTTTGATCTACTTGCACGGTATCCTTCACCTGTAACAAGAACAAATTACTTGAAGTCAGGAATAAGTTTACATAATTTTTATAGATAAAGATAATAAATTGTGTTTAAAGAATGAGAGATACATAGAAGCTGCTAACACCATCGTGCCTTTTGAATAACCTAGGAAACAACTTAATCCATGTTTCATCACCAAGCATCACCATTTTCCAACCAATCCTGAAAAATTGACCTGCCATGTGAGTGAATAATGAAGCCCCTCAATAGATTCATTAAAGACAAAAAAAGCATCAGTTACAGATCATCAAGCTAGCTTTAAATCTAACCAAGGAGATTGTCATCCATCATAGCCTGTGTGTTAAAGTTGAATGCAACATCCAAGAATCCACCAATTGCACCAGAGACCATAGCCTACAATCACAAACTAATGCTGTGAGGCTAAAACCATATCCCAAAATACGCATACCTTTCTATATTTTTTTAAAAGGACTTAGATTAGTTGATCCCATATCAGTTGTAAATTCATAATGCAGGCATGACTTGTTCCAGCGAATGAAACATCTTGGTCCAATGTATGTTGGCCAACAAATAATATAACAGGATGGATGAATGTAACATATTCCCGTTTAAGAACAACAAGAAAAGTCCACACCTTTAGTCGAGGCATTGTTACAGTTGGAGGGGCAGCCTTAGCATGATAACCAATAGCCGATCCACTGACTAGCAATGACTGAGTATAAGGCATTGCCTCCTTAAATTGCTTTTTAGGAGGTTTCTCATTTTTTCCAAGCACGAATTCTGCTGGAAGACCATCTATAACCTACAGCAAACTAAACTCCTTGTAAATTATACCAAAAAGAGAGTCAAGTTTACCCTTGAAAAAAAGAAACAAGCAAACCAACTAATACTAACTTACCATTAAAATCAATCTATCAAACGAAGGATGAATCCCCGACAATTCCTAAATTAAATAGAAAACGATCTTCAGAATTTCAAAACAATTGGAAAGGCACAGTTTACTTATTTTCATTTAGTATTTTAGATTATGAACGACTACTAGAACGAACTTGATATAACGATTGAAGCTGATCGGACGGCAAGGTCGTGTCGCTTAGATTTCCAACGAAGTCGCACGCCGGCGCGAAAAAACTCTCTGAGCCACTGGAGATAAAGCAAAACGTTTAAAAAAACAATGTTAGAATTGTGATCTAATTTCAAATTGAAAATGAGAGATCTTCTCTCGTTTTTTTTAACTAAAAGTGTTTACCTGGTGCCAGGAAGAGCTGGTTTTACAGGGAAAAAGCCGAAAACGAAAACGGAAAGGCCGATGATTTGGGTTACAATTCCAGTTATGGTGATTACAGACAGTTTAGTGCAGGTAAGAGGCGCCATTTTCTAAGGATTTTGAATTAGGGAACGTTCAAAAACCCTAATTTCTGCGAGACAGTTGAATGGGATTCAGAAACTGAAAGGGGATATTAGCTGAGCCTGAGAGCAAATACAGTATTTGGATCAGTCCGACAAAATGGTAAAAATACTATTTAGTACCTGAATTCGACTTTATGTTAAATTTGATACTAACATTCTTTACTCAACTACGCACTTGAATTTAGATTCTTTAGTTTAAATTGATATTTAATTTGATATTCTTGTTATTTTGTACAATTAGTCACACCAATTCGATTTTTTAGATCAGTTTGATTACTTAAAGATTTTGTTGTTCAATTTATTATTTCATTTGGAATAAAAACACTAATGTTGTATAAAATTTTAAATTATTTGAATCGTTTAAGTTTGTATAATATAAATAAATTTAAATTCAAAATAATCTAATTTACTTAAAAAATGAATTTCAGATATCAATTTGAATCAAAATATTATGTTCAAGTCAATTCTACAACAGATTCGATTGTTATTAAGTTGTAATCGGAAAGTTCAGATTTGGTACGTATATCGTAAGGGTAATATTTATATAGTGGCAGATGGCTAGACAAAAATGAATTGGTCCTTTGACCTTGGATATCAATATTTCGATATGAGATTCCTAGTCTTTTACATGAGGATTGCACTAAAATGGCTCATTAGTTACCTTTAAAGGGTTATATATTCTTTTATTGATATAAAAAAAGGCTAAAGAAACTAGGAGTACCCAACAAAATGAACAAAGTGAATCAGCCGGCATAATATTAATATCAAATTCAACTAAAAAAATTCAAATTTATGTATATTTTGAACTAAGAAATCAAGTGCATACATCTAAAAATTTCAAAGTACCAAACTAAACCTTGAAACTATGTCCAATTATCTAATCATCAAATATAAATTAATTTAAGTGTTGTTTGATAAACCGAAAAACTAAATGTTAAAAAATTAATACAAAAAGAAAAATTCAACTACAACTGTTGCAAGAACAAAAAATAGAGGGAGAATGGATTGATAGTTTAAAAATATATGATTAGTATTAAACTGTATGCAATTTTGTATGCTTTTTGTCTGCAGTTTTGCACGCTCTCGAACTTTGCTTTAGTTTTTCATGTTTAGCTTGGTAAGTCTTTTGTGATATGGATAACGATTTGGCAAACTTGTCGATTGATGATGGTGAGGAGGAGGCTCTGCAACTTCCACTGGAGATTGAAGAAGCGACTGAGGATCATGGTTTGTGCTTAGTGAGGAGATTCTTGGCAACGAGTGTGATACATTTCTTAGCAATGAAGAATACCCTGGCTGATATTTGGCATCCTCTTGGGGGCATCTCAATAACCGATATTGGAGATAAAAGGATATGCTTTCATTTTTACCATGAGGTGGATTTAGATCGAGTGATTAATGGATCGCCATGGTTTTTCAATAATCATTTGTCGATTCTACATAGATTGAAAGAGGGTGAAGATCCTTTAACTGCGCCTCTGAATTTTGCTGATTTTTGAGTTCAGGTTCATGATCTACCTCAGGGTCTGATGTCAGAGCCAATGGCGCGTCAATTCGACAATTTCATTGGGTCGTTCATTGATTATGATATAAGTCTAATAATTACGGGAAGGAAACAATATATGAGTGTCAAGGTTTCGATTAATGTCCACTTACTATTGAAAAGGAAGAAAAAATAGCTTTGAGTAAGGACCGTTGTGTTTTTGCTCTTTTCCAGTATAAGAAGATAACCTTATTTTGCTTCATTTGTAGTAAGTTAGGTCATGGAAAAATCTTTTGCCCCTTACGATTAACTCTCGATCCAAAAAAGGTGACTTTTGGATGAGATTTATCTCTATGTGCTTAACCTAGAAGAGGATCGCCACCGCCAAGTAGATGGTTGAGGGAGGAGATTTTTGGTACTTCCCTAATGAAAGTTAAGGCTGCCAGGGATGTGTATGGGCAGTTATTAGATTCAACTAATGTTAATTCACCAACAAATGACAATGTGATGCAATATGGGCCGCCAAGTATTCCCACAAGGATTAAAATTCTATTGTGAAAGGGCCCACTCATGTCAAACCTGGGTCCTCTGGCCAAAGTTATATGGACATGTGCTCAAATGCAGAAGATAATCCAATTGCAGTGGTGGATGGAAACAAAAGATAACGTGTGAAACAAATATTTTAATTTTGATATAACTAAAAACCTAAGGACTAAATCGAAAAAGTCAAAACGAATTTTAAGTCCATAAAATATCCCCATATAATTTTAGTATTATGCCTAAGTTAAAAACATACATTTTCAAATACTTTTTCTAAGTGTTTCAAGCCAAAGCACTGTTTTTCAAGCACCCGTTTCGAAACGGCCATAAGGCGTTTCGAAACATTTTCACCACTGTCGACCACCGTTCCGAAACGTGTATCGAAACACTTGAAAGCGTTTCGAAACGACACAAATCGTTTCGAAACTGTTCTTCATGTTGGATTTAAAAAGGGCTAAATTATTTCAAAATATTTCAGATTTTTAAGTATAAAAGGGGTGTTTCGAAACGGATCAAGCCCGTTCCGAAACGACCCTTTGACAGTAGCCATTCCGTTTCGAAATGGATCAATGCCGTTCCGAAACAGGGGCTAGGTTTTATTTTGAAAATGTGACCGTTGTATGTTTTAATCGAATTTCTGAAAACCGTTAAGGCGTTTCGAAACGGGCTAGGACCGTTCAGAAACGACCCTTTTACAGTGGCAAAACCGTTCCGAAACGGCCATAAGGCGTTTCGAAACGGGCTCTTAAATACACCCCAACGGCTCTTTCTATTTTAGTCCGTTCCGAAACAGGTTTCCCGTGTTCCGAAACGGGTTGGTGCAGACAGCATTAATGGTGGCAAGAGAGGGTTCCAACGGCTCCATTTATGTTCCCAACCACCCAAACGGCTAGAAATCAATGAGAAGGTATAAAAGGGACATCCAAAAGCATCAGCAACAACTATTGAACTTCAAGCAAACATCCAAACATCAAATTCAAGCATTTGAGCAAAAATCCCAAATTTGTGTAAAATCCCAATTTGTGTTCTTCATTCATATTTTGTAAAATTGGGTTGAGTGCTTGTATTGGGGCTATCATTTGTATTGAGAGATACCTAATTAGCCTACAAATTCCTTTGTTCTCTTGTGTGAGGGTTGGGTTGATTTTTGGGTAGAAAAATCAACCGATATTGTAAAGGGTTGCCTCCTTGTCCTAGAAAAGGGGAAGATCAATTTAGTGAAATTGTTGCAAATCCTTAGTGAGACTAAGGTAGTGGATGTAGAGTTCATTTGGAACTTGAACCACTCTAAATTCCTTGTTCTTCAATTTTAATTTGCCAATTTCCACTACAATCCTTCAAATTTCCAATTCACCCCCCCTCTTGGTAAATATCGATCTTTCGATCCACTCAACAATTGGTATCAGAGCTTAACTCTTTGAGGATTAACAACCACAAGAGGAGATCCTTGGAAGAGTGTGATCATCAAAATATCAAGAGATGGCTTCAACCTCCGGTTTCGGCATGTACGAGTCACAATCAACCACCAAGCCTCCTTTCTTCAATGGTGACAACTACTCCTTTTGGAAGAACAAAATGAGGCTATTCATCAAGTCAAGTGACTACCTTGTATGGGATGTCATTGAGGATGGGCCATACATTCCATTGAAGCAAGATGGTGAAGGCAAGATGGTGTTGAAGAAGAAAGCCGAAATGAGTGAAGAGGAGAGGAAGAAGATTCAAGTCAACGATAAAGCTCTCCACATGCTTTTTTGTGCTTTCGGTCCGGACATCTATTCAAAGGTCTCTTCCATTGAAAATGCCAAAGAAGTGTGGGACACACTTGAGACCACTTATGAAGGCACCAATGATGTCAAAGAAACTAAGATTGGACTTCTCAATCTTAGTTATGAAAATTTCAAGATAGAGCCCGATGAGACGGTGTCAAAGATGTTTGATCGATTCTCCACAATTGTCAACGGGCTAAAGGGCTATGGAGAGATCATACCGGAAGACAAGCTTGTCCGGAAGCTACTCTATTCACTTCCCGAAGCTTGGGATGGGAAGAGAACCGCCATCATCGAAGCAAAGAACTTGAAGACATTAAAGCTTGATGAGCTTGTGGGTTCTCTCCTTACTCATGAGATCATGAAGCAAGGAAGGGAAGATGAGAAAAAGAAAGAAGAGAAAAGAGTAGAGAAACTTGAAGTTGAAAAGAAGAAGAATATGGGAATAGCTCTTAAGGCAAAAGCTTCACAACATGATGAGAGCTCATCTTGTGAGGAGGATGAACTTGAAGAATTGGCTATGATAGCCAAACGATTCTCACGCTTCATGAGGTCCAACCGGGGAAGAAAAATCCAAAGAAAGAAGGACTTCAAAGGAAGGAACAAAGAAGAAGGGAAGGATCCCATCATTTGCTATGAGTGCAAACAATCCGGTCACATCCGTTCGGAGTGCCCTCAACTCAAGAAGAAGGGCTTTGAGAAGAAGAAGAAACTCAAAGCCAAGCTTGCTACTTGGAGTGATGAGGAGTCATCTGAGGATGACAAACAAGAAGTGGCTAACCTTTGTCTCATGGCACTTGAGGAAGATTCCTCCTTGGTAACCTCTAACTCATCTACTTTAGATTTTTCATATGAAGAATTAAATGATGCATATGATGAGTTACAAGAGGTATATGATGAATTAGTTGAGAAGTTTAAAGAGTCGGTCATTAAAAACAAGAAAATCATTTTAGAGCTAAATGAGAAAAATGACTCACTCACTCAAGCTAATTCTAAATTTGAGAAAAAGATTTTAGGATTAAAAGATGAACTTAAATTCTTTCAAGATGAAAATGTTGATCTTAATAATCTTTTGTCTCAATGCAATAGTGAACACCAAAAGGTGTTAGGTGAGCTAAATGAGCTCAAAAAGTCCTTAAAAAATGTTGGTAGTGTCAAACATGAAGTAGGAGAATCCTCTAGAACACACCAACCTAAGAAAAGGACTAATTACTACAAACAAGGTAGCTACCCTAGACATAGTAGAGCTAAAAGAATTAGAAGTGTATGGGTTCCTAAGGAACTTGTAAAATCTAATAATATTATTGTTATGTCATCTTGGATTCCTAAGGGAACCAAGGTTTTGGGAGCTAACACTCATGGACCCAAAATGATTTGGGTACCAAAAACCAAGGTTTAATATCTTTGTTTGTAGGGGGAGCATTGCTACAAGGCCAAAGCACAAAGTCAAAACTCATGGTACCTTGATAGTGGATGCTCGAGACACATGACCGGAGACAAGAGTCGATTCATGGATTTAAAGCCAAAAAGTGGAGGAGTAGTAACATTTGGTGACAACTCCAAAGGCCACATTAAAGGTATTGGCTCCATAGGTAATCACTCTACCATTCTCATTGAAAATGTATTATATGTCGATGGTCTTAAACATAATTTATTGAGCATAAGTCAATTGTGTGATAAAGGATTTAATGTTTTATTTGATAAAAATGGATGCAAAATTGTTGACATTAAATCTAATAATATTATGCTCATAGGTCATCGCATAGGAAACATATACATGGTGCATTTAGATGACATACATACATCTCATGCATGTTTAGTTGCTCAAAATGAAAATGATGCATGGTTGTGGCATAGGAAGCTAGGACATGCTAGCATTAGTGTTTTGGAAAAACTAGTCTCTCTAAATCTAGTTAGAGGTTTGCCCAAAATTAAATTTTCAAATGATAAAATTTGTGATGCATGCTCAAAAGGTAAACAACATAAGTCTTCCTTTAAATCCATTAATGATGTTTCTACTAGTAGATGCTTACAATTAATTCATATGGATTTGTTTGGGCCAATTAGGACTATGAGCTTGGGTGGTAAATCTTATGCATTTGTGTTAGTTGATGATTTTTCTAGATTTACTTGGGTTCTCTTTTTAAGTACTAAAGATGAGGCTTTGGAAAAATTCATCACATTTTCAAAATTAACCCAAAATGATCTTGAACTTAGAATTTCACACATTAGAAGTGATCATGGAACCGAGTTTCAAAATTTAGGGTTTGAAGAATTTTTGAATGAAAATGGTATTAGCCATAATTTTTCGGCTCCTCGAACTCCTCAACAAAATGGGGTAGTTGAGAGGAAAAATAGAACTTTACAAGAAATGGCTAGAACTATGCTTTGTGAAAATAATTTACCTAAATATTTTTGGGCGGAAGCCACAAACACCGCTTGTTATATTGTAAATCGAGTAATGATTAGGCCAATTTTAAAGAAAACACCTTATGAGATTTTAAAATCTAAAAAGCCTAACATTAGCTATTTTCACCCTTTTGGGTGCAAGTGTTTTGTTTTAAATAATGGAAAAGACAACTTAGGTAAATTTGATGCAAAAAGTGATGAAGCTATTTTTATAGGTTACTCTTTAACCTCTAAAGCCTATCGAGTATTTAACAAAAGAACTTTAGTAGTAGAAGAGTCTATTCATGTTGTATTCGATGATAACCTCCTTCCTAGGAAGGATTCTTGTGATGATGATGATGTAGGAATCATAAATGCCTTTGATGGAGGTCAAACTTCAAAGGAGGATGAGATTCAACCAAAAGAAGAAGATACACAAGATCCACCTCTTGAAGCCTTGAAGGACTTGGCTATTGAGGAAAAGGAAGTGAGCTACCCAAGGGAGTTGAACTATGTCAAAGATGGTGAAATCTTGGGTGATCCATCCAAGGGGGTAACCACTCGTTCTTCTCTTAGATTAATGAACCATGTTGCATTTATCTCATGCATAGAGCCTAAAAACATAAAAGAAGCATTGAAAGATGACTTTTGGATTATGGCTATGCAAGAAGAGTTAAATCAATTTGAGAGAAGTAATGTATGGACATTAGTTGATAGGCCTAGTAATCAATCTACAATAGGAACTAAATGGGTCTTTAGGAACAAACTAGATGAGAGTGGTAACATTGTGAGAAATAAAGCTAGACTTGTAGCACAAGGTTACACTCAAGAAGAGGGAATAGATTTTGATGAAACCTATGCACCCGTAGCTAGGATGGAAGCCATTAGGATGTTGCTTGCATATGCATGCTATCATAATTTCAAGCTTTTTCAAATGGATGTTAAAAGCGCATTTTTAAATGGTTTTATAAATGAAGAAGTGTATGTGGAACAACCACCGGGTTTTGAAGATTCAAAATTTCCAAATCATGTTTTCAAACTTACCAAAGCTCTTTATGGTTTAAAACAAGCTCCTAGAGCTTGGTATGAAAGGCTTTCAAATTTTTTGATTGAAAAAGGATTTGAAAAAGGTAAGGTGGACACTACACTTTTCATAAAAATGTATAAAAATGACATCTTAGTAGTTCAAATTTATGTTGATGATATTATTTTTGGTTCTACTAATGAATGTCATTGTCAAGAGTTTTCTAAGCTAATGCAAGGTGAATTTGAGATGAGCATGATGGGGGAGCTCTCATTCTTTTTGGGACTCCAAATCAAGCAAAAGAAGGATGGCACCTTCATCAACCAAGCAAAATACATAAAGGATATGCTCAAGAAGTTTGGCTTGGAGAATGCAAAGCCTCAAGCCACTCCTATGAGCTCATCTACAAAGCTTGACAAAGATGAAGGAGGTAAGTGTGTTGACTCTAAGCTTTATCGTTCTATGATTGGATCTTTGCTTTACCTTACCGCAAGTAGACCGGATATCTTGTTTAGTGTTTGCTTGTGTGCTAGGTTTCAAGCTAGTCCTAGAGAGTCTCACCTTATAGCCGTTAAGAGAATCTTTAGATACCTTAGAGACACTCCTTGTTTAGGCCTTTGGTATCCTAGAGACTCTACCTTCAACCTACATGCTTACTCGGATGCGGATTATGGGGGTTGTAAAATTGATAGGAAAAGTACTTCGGGAACTTGCCAATTCTTAGGTAGTATGCTCATATCTTGGTTCTCTAAGAAACAAAATAGTGTAGCCTTATCTACCACCGAAGCCGAGTACATATCCTTAGGGCTTTGGATGAAGCAACAACTCTTAGATTATGGAATTAAAGTTGGAACCATACCCCTAAAATGTGACAACACTAGTGCAATATGCTTAACTAAAAATCCCATCCAACACTCTAGAACCAAACATATAGAAATAAGGCATCATTTCATTAGAGATCATGTCCTTAAGGAAGATGTGGTTATAGAGTATGTAGACACCTTGAATCAATTAGCGGACATTTTTACAAAACCCTTAGATAAAGAGCGTTTTTGGTCCCTTAGGAGAGAGTTAGGTCTAGCTAGCCTATCTTGACCTTTTTGGACCTCTTTTGTGCTTAAATATGCTTGATCTTGTGAAATACCATGTTGATGTGTTTAAACTCCTAATTTTATCCATGCTTATAGTTAGGGGGAGTATGTTTATGCTTAAATATGTTTTGCCTGCTCATTCATGACATTTATGCATGTTAGGCCTCTTAAAAGATCATTTTTCTGCATTTTTAGAGCCTCATCTGCACTTTCAGGCCCAGGTGTATCGAAACAGGTGAACCCGTTTCGATACGGATACCTTAAATCCAGCTCTGAGAGAAGGGCGTTTCGAAACGCCTCAAAAGCGTTCCGAAACGTTTTTGATTCTGCCAAGGGGGTGTATCGGAACGCGTTCCGATACGGGTCAACGGGTGTTTCGATATGGTCAACAGCGTATCGAAACGTTATGTTTATGGTTTTAAAATGGTCAAAACCCTAGCCGCCCGTTCCGAAACGGTCTTGACCGTTCCGAAACGGCATCGCGAAATGCTTTATTTAGGGCTTTTAATGACACAAATACACTTTTTTATCAAACACTAAAACCCTAAACCGCCTCCCTCTCTATAAATACCCTCTAAAACTCTTTGTTTTTCACAAAATTGTGAGGGGTTTTACTCTTCAACTCAAGTCTAAGCAAGTTTCATCAATCTTGTGCAAGGATTTCTTCAAAATCATCCAAAATCCCAAACTAAGGTAATTTTTCAATTTTTTTTTCTTTCTTTCAATTCATGTTCGAATCTTAGGTTAGAAAATTTTATTTTTGTATAAATTATATGTTTTTGGTTGTGGGTTTTCAAAATCTTGTAAAAAATTTTTCAAATCTCAAAATTTTTGATTCGAATATAAATTTTTTCAATCGTATTTTTTTTAAAACTGTTTTTATTTTAATTTTGTTTTCAAAAACCTAAGTGGGATTTATTATTGGATTGATTTTAATTATCAATGCATACACTTATTTTTAAAACACTTGCTTAATATTTTTAGATGGCGGATCAATCGAACAAAAAGCGCAAGGCCGTTCAATCCGGTGATTCAAGCATTCGTCCGAATATCACGATGCTTTTTCAGAAATCTCTTAAGAATCCGGACGCGCGTGCTCGCTTTGCTTATGTCAAGGACTTCGCGATTCGTAAGGAACGAGTCATTGATCTTGACTTCCTCAATTCCGAGCGATTCCTTTTCCGTTATCTCGGCCGTTTGGATGAGTGGAATCTCTGGTATTTCTTGAGCATTCCGGATGTTTGCTACAAAAACATGGTACTCCTCTTTTACTCCAATGCTCGTTTTCTTTATGATGAGTCCAAAACCGAGATCATAGGAATTGAGTCATCCTTACTAGGCAAAAAGATTGTTGTTAATGTTGCTCTTTTGGAATCTGCTCTTAAACTTAAGAATATGGGTCTTGAGGATGAACGTCATTTTGGCAATTTCACCGGTAAAGCACTTCATTTGGATGTGCATGATCGTGTTCTTCACTTGATAGTATCTTGGTTTATTCGCCCTTCCGGTGGTAAATATTCTCATATCCGTCAAAGAGATCATTTTTGGTTAGAGTGTTTCCGTAAGGGTGAGCGCCCAAATGTGCCTAAGATAATCTTTGCCGAGATAGTCAATAATATCAAGCTTATTGACACGAATGAGTTGACATCCTTTACTTATGGCATTGTCTTGAGCGCCCTATTTCATTATCTTGAAATTGATTGTACCTATGACTCTCCGGAACCTCGCAAGACCAAAATTGGTGAGTCATCCCTTCGCAAATCCGGGTTCCAGTATGTGGACGGTATTTGGGAAAGAGTTGATAGAGAAGCGGATCCTCCTTTCGTTGCTCCCCCACCGCAAGTTCAAGCCGCGAACAATGATGCCCTCACGGCTTTCCTTACCGAGCGATTCAATGCCTTGGACACTCGGATGAATGCTTTGGACACTAGCATTGCTTCGGGCTTTGAGTCTATGGGAAATCGGTTGAAGAATGTCGAGGATCGTCTTCATTCTCTTGAGACTTCACATTCCAACTTGGACCTCTCCTTCTCCACTCTCTATGGGCAATGGACGAAGTTTCAACGTTCTCAAGCCAAGGACGATGATGATGATGATGAGGATGATGATGACGAGGCTTAGGATATTTATCTCATATCATATCATATTATCTATGCATTTTAGGACTAAGGTTGCATCTTTATGTTTTCTCATGTTTTAGGACCTATGCTTATGGCTATTTTATTTTGGGATTTTATTGTTTGAATTATGTTGAACTTAATGTTTTGAATTATGTTTTGGATATTTTGGTTATGAATTTATAATATGGTTGCTTATTATTGCTTATTGGTACTAATCTTTTATCTTCTCTATGAGCTTATGTTGTTCTTTTTGATCTAACAAAAAGGGGGAGAAGAAATTTAAGAGCCACAACACTAAAATTCGTTTTTTTAATTTTAAAAGGTTTTTAAACTTAAACTTCGAATCAAATTTTTTTAAAAAAAACCTATCTTAAATTCAGGGGGAGTTAGAATATTTTCAAAACTTTCAAAATTCTCAAAAATTCTAACTTTGGTTTTGTTATATCAAAAAGGGGAAGATTGTGAAACAAATATTTTAATTTTGATATAACTAAAAACCTAAGGACTAAATCGAAAAAGTCAAAACGAATTTTAAGTCCATAAAATATTCCCATATAATTTTAGTATTATGCCTAAGTTAAAAACATACATTTTCAAATACTTTTTCTAAGTGTTTCAAGCCAAAGCAGTGTTTTTCAAGCACGCGTTTCGAAACGGCCATAAGGCGTTTCGAAACATTTTCACCACTGTCGACCACCGTTCCGAAACGTGTATCGAAACACTTGAAAGCGTTTCGAAACGGCACAAATCGTTTCGAAACTGTTCTTCATGTTGGATTTAAAAAGGGCTAAATTATTTCAAAATATTTCAGATTTTTAAGTATAAAAGGGGTGTTTCGAAACGGATCAAGCCCGTTCCGAAACGACCCTTTGACAGTAGCCATTCCGTTTCGAAACGGATCAATGCCGTTCCGAAACAGGGGCTAAATTTTATTTTGAAAATGTGACCGTTGTATGTTTTAACCGAATTTCTGAAAACCGTTAAGGCGTTTCGGAACGGGCTAGGACCGTTCCGAAACGACCCTTTTACAGTGGCAAAACCGTTCCGAAACGGCCATAAGGCGTTTCGAAACGGGCTCTTAAATACACCCCAATGGCTCTTTCTATTTTAGTCTGTTCCGAAACAGGTTTCCCGTGTTCCGAAACGGGTTGGTGCAGACAGCATTAATGGTGGCAAGAGAGGGTTCCAACGGCTCCATTTATGTTCCCAACCACCAAAACGGCTAGAAATCAATGAGAAGGTATAAAAGGGACATCCAAAAGCATCAGCAACAACTATTGAACTTCAAGCAAACATCCAAACATCAAATTCAAGCATTTGAGCAAAAATCCCAAATTTGTGTAAAATCCCAATTTGTTTTCTTCATTCATATTTTGTAAAATTGGGTTGAGTGCTTGTATTGGGGCTATCATTTGTATTGAGAGATACCTAATTAGCCTACAAATTCCTTTGTTCTCTTGTGTGAGGGTTGGGTTGATTTTTGGGTAGAAAAATCAACCGATATTGTAAAGGGTTGCCTCCTTGTCCTAGAAAAGGGGAAGATCAATTTAGTGAAATTGTTGCAAATCCTTAGTGAGACTAAGGTAGTGGATGTAGAGTTCATTTGGAACTTGAACCACTCTAAATTCCTTGTTCTTCAATTTTAATTTGCCAATTTCCACTACAATCCTTCAAATTTCCAATTCACCCCCCCTCTTGGTAAATATCGATCTTTCGATCCACTCAACATAACGTATAGTAGGAGAGTTGCGGACAGTTTCGAAATTCAACGATTTCGACATGTCTGGTGTAGACAATAAGATATCGGCTGACTCTACGAGGTAGAGCAGCCATGCACAATGAAGCTCGTATGCTGGAATGTCCGTGGATTGGGGAAGTCGCGGGTGGTGAATCGTCTCAAAAATCATCTAAAAAATACTAATCCCCGGATTTCGTTTCTCATGGAAACAAAGATTAGTGCAAGAAGAATGGAACATGCTCGTCGTAAGTGTGGTTTTTTATTTGAAATTGATGTTGGTTATGTGGGTTCTATAGGTGGTTTATCGATTGGATAGAAGACTGGCATGGATGTAACTTTGAAAAGTTATTCCCAGTCGCATATTGCTATTGTTATTAAAAAAGATGAAGCTATAGTTTGGCATTCTACATGCTTCTATGGCAGCCCAGAAGAACGTTACAGAGATGAATCATGAAATCTCCTGCGACAGTTGAACTCTGATCAATCTATGCCATGGCTGGTGGCTGGCGATTTTAATGAAATAGCATACTACTTTGAGAAAAAAAACGTGGCTGTTTGCGTTTAGAATGTAATATGTTAAGATTTCGTGAGGTTCTAGCAGAATGTGATCTTTGTGATCTAGGATTCAATGGCAACTGGTACACATGGGAAAGTGGATATTTGCCAACAAATAATGTCCGTGAAAGACTTGATAGAGTTGTTGCAAATTCAAACTGGTAGGCTTTCCACTCGAATTACTCAGTTTCTCATTTGTGCCACTCTTTCTCGGATCATTGTCCAATTCTGATTGAAACGAGTGGACATAATAACCAGCATTATAATAGCTACAAGTCTGGGTTTTGCTTTGAGGCTAGCTGGACACTTGAAGAAGGTGTGGACCGGGTGATTAGATCCTTTTAGGTTGGCTCTCAGGCAAATGTACCAAGTCGACTAAAAGATTTTAGTTTGATTCTTTCATCATGAAGTAAAAATCTGAAACAAATATCCACTAAGCGCAAATAGGGATGGGCACGGGACCCGGACCCGACGGGTTCCGACTCGGCCCGATCAGGTCGGATATTTTTATGAAAAAATCGGGTTCGGGTCGGGTTTTTGTGTAGGGTGAGGTCGGGTCGGGTCGGGTTCGGGTTTTAGGGTGAAAAAATCCGACCCGACCCGGGACTAATAGTGTAATTTTCCCCTAATTTTTTTAGGGATATTTGTAATAATACCCTTTTTTATATATTTTTTTATAATTAGGTCCTTAAAATTGATTTTTTATTTACAATTTAGTCCTTAAATTTATTATTTTTTACAATTAAGTCTCTTTAAATTATTATTTTTACAATTTAGTCCCTAAAATTGATTTTTTTATATAGGTCGGGTCGGGTCAGAGTCGGGTTTAAGGTATTTATTTTCGGGTCGGGTTGGGTCGGGTTTTTTAAAAGATATGATCGGGTCGGGTCAGGTTCGGGTTTAGGGTTAATATTTTCGGGTCGGGTTCGGGTGGGCCAAAAACCCGACCCGACCCGTGCCCATCCCTAAGCGCAAACGAAACTTTCATGAACGTTTAGCTGCACTCTCGATGTTGGACTCGGATGAGACTATACTAAATGAGCTTGTTGGGGTAAAGTTCGGTTTAAATATGGAGGCAGATAAAGAAGAGTTGTATTGGAAGCAAAGGGCGCGCGTTAACTGGATTCATAATGGGAACAAAAATATACCTTTTTTCTATAGCTATGCCTCATACATGAAGAAGAAAAATGCAGTGAGAGGTTTATATGACGTAAATGGAAACTGGTTAACTGGTGAGATGTATCTTCTAAATTTGGCCAATGACTATTTCAAGAATTTCAGCACATCAACACCAATTGTTTCCTCCATTATTTTTAAGTTAGTGCATCAATGTGTTACTGTAGAGATGAATGACATGCTTTTAGCCCCATTTACACATGATGAAATAAGGTCAATTGTGTTTAATATGGCTCCATTAAAGGCTTCAGGGAGGGAGGGATTTCCTGCACTATTTTTTCTGAAATTTTGGCATATACTTGGCAATGACATTACAACTTTTTTGCTTATCGGTACTTCATGGTGAATCGTATGTATAATTGGTGAATAGTACCCAGATTGTTCTCATTCCAAAGGTTAGTAATCCTGAAAACATGGCACATTTTAAGTCAATAAGTTTATGTAATGTGATTCACAAAATTGTGGCAAAAGTATTGGCAAATAGGTTTGCATGTACCTTGGATGCTTGTATTGATAAATCGCATAGAGCTTTTATTCTCGGGCGTCATATTTCAGACAATGTAATTATTGTCTATGAGGTTTTGAACTCTATGGAGAATAATCGTAATAGGAAAAAGGAATTCCTTGCGTTAAATGGTAATATGAGTAAAGCGTATGATCGCGTGGAGTGGTCGTTCTTGGAAGGCATGATGATCAAGTTGGGTTTTGATATCCGATGGGTACAATTGATCATGCGCTACGTATCAACAGTGTCATACAATGTTAGCCTCAATGGTAGTCACGGTTCTTCATTTCGGCCATCTAGAGGATTGAGGTAAGGGGATCCGTTAAGCCCTTACCTCTTTTTGATATGTACAGAAGGCTTGTCTATTTTGTTGAATGAAGCAAATAGACAGGGAACAATAAATAGAAAAAGTTGGGTTGTGACAGATTGCAGATTGGGCACTTATTGTTCGTAGATGACATCATCCTATTTGGTGAGGCGTCGGCATTAGAATCAACCAATATAAAGTCTTTGCTCACTACTTATGGGAATGCTTCTGAGCAAAGAGTAAATTATGAGAAGTCCTTAATTTACTTTAGTGAGAACGTTGCTATGGAAAGTAAAGAACAAATTGCAAACTTGTCAGGTGTTCGTGTTGGGTTTTTCGGTGCTCGATTTCCTTCAACCGTTCTAGCTCGCCAAGTGTGGAGAAGTTGGATATTTGGGTGAATTTGTGGGAAGTGAAATATAGACAAAAAACACAAGGATTTATAGTGGTTCGGCCTTCTAACAAGCACCTACACTCACTATCTTAGCTTCCCACTAAGGATTTCAACAAATTCACTCTTTAAATTTTGTCCCCTTTTCTCAGCTTAGGAGGAAACTATTACAACGATTAAGCTAACTACCCTTAGCTTAATCAAACACTCTCTTACAATAGAAATTCTAAGCAAACTTGAAATCTCTCTAATAGGTATTTGTTTGCAATCTTAAGCTCTCACTCAAAACCTATACACTTGAGCAAATTTGACAATTAAGCTCACAAGTGTTGTCTATACAAGAAAATGTACAAATAAGCTCTAAGACAATTTTGACATCATATAGTTGTTGACAATTGAAACATTAGTCTTATCTTGATGCTTGGAGGTCCCTTTTATACTCTTAATTGAGTTTGTAACCGTTGAGGACTGTTGGGATTGTTTTAAAGCCGTTGGAGACTTTATTTCCCACCATAAATGATGTTTTGCAGACGTCCGTTTCGAAACAGTCGAACCCGTTTCATAATGCCCTTCTTCAGAACTAGCCGTTGAAGTCTGATGCAGCAAGCCGTTTCGAAACACTCTTGATCTGTATCGAAACGGTAGCAACCCCGTTTCGGAATGAGTAGCAGTTGTTCTGCAATTTAAAAAGTCGTTGGGAAAATAGCTGTTGGGGAGGTTTTGACCGTTGGGCGTATCGAAACACCAAAGAGGTGTGTAAAACCTATGTTTGATTTTGATATAACAAAGTAGTTTAATAATTAAATTGAAAAACTTGAAATATATTTTTAAGTCTCTCAAAAGGTTTTAAATCAACAAGACTTTAATCTAGTTTAAAAAACTCAAACTCCAAAATATTTTCTAAGTGTTCCAAGGCCAAACTATTGAAAATCGCATATGCGTATCGATACGCTTCTAGCCGTATCGATACTTTTTTTACCAAACTTGGCCACTAGAGAAACGCGTTTCAATACGCCCCCTTACCGTATTGAAACAGATTGAATCTGTATCGATACATTCTCTCTGTAAAAACTGAAGGAGTTTGAATGGCGTACCGATACGGTGTCACCCGTATTGATACGGATTTAATGGAATTTTAAATTCAAAAGCCTTAAATGTTTTTGACCATTGGTGTTAGTTGTTAGGTAATAGATTTTTAAAGAATTGGTTGTCCCGTACCAATACGCTCTTACCCGTATCGATACGGAATCTTCCAGTGAGCTTTGATGAAATAATTGTTACGATACGGTCTTACCTGTACCGAAAAACTTCCTTAACTCATACCGATACGCCTACATGTGTATCGCTACACCCCTCTTGTAATTGTGCAACGACTCTTTCTATTTTGAGACAGGTATCGATACACCTTCCCGTGTATCGATACTGTAGGTTGCAGAAGTGCATTTATGGTGGAAAGATAGGGTCCCAATGGCTATAATCAATACCCTAACCGCCCAACGACTAGAATTAATGGAGAAGGTATAAAATGAAGCCAATTGAAGACCATCAACAACTATTGCATCCAAAAGAAACATCTTTACAAAAATCCAAGCTCAAAGTGCCTATTTTCTCATTCTTGTAAAATCCCAAATTGAGTTGTGTGTAATTTCTATCTTGTATTCCAATTTGGGTTGAGTGCTTATATTTAAAAGGGCAAACTTGTATTGAGAGATATCTTTCTTGCCTTAAATTCTTCTTTGTATTCTTGTGAGGGTTTGGTCAAATTTTGGGTAGAAAATCCTTAGTGGTAGCTAAGGTAATGGATGTAGAGTTCATTTGAAACTTGAACCACTCTAAATTGTCTTGTTCTTTAATTTTTGCTATTCCACTTTCTCCAACAAATTTTAAAAACCCAATTCACCCCTTATTAGCTTTGATCAATCTATTGATCCACTCAACAATTGGTATCAGAGCCTACCTCTTTGAAGGATTAACAACCACAAGAGGAGATTCTAGGAAGAGTGTGATCAACTAGAAGACAAGCCATGGCATCTACTTCAACCTCCAACCTTTATGAGTCACAATCAACCACTAAACCACTCTTCTTCAATGAGGAAAACTACCCATATTGGAAGAATCAGATGCATCTCTTCATCAAGTCAACGAATTACATGGTTTGGGATGTAGTGGAAGAAGGCCCCTACATTCCGGTTAAGAGAAACAATGAAGGAAGACTAGTTCTGAAGGTGAAGTCGGTGATGACCGAGGAAGATAGATGGAAGATTCAAGTCAACGACAATGCTCTACATATCATATTTTGTGCACTTGGTCCGGATATCTACTCAAAGGTTTCATCTATCGAAAGCACAAAGGAAGTGTGAGACACTTTGGGGACGACTTATGAGGGCACTAGCGATGTGAAAGAGATGAATATTGAGTTGCTAAACTTGAGCTATGAGAATTTTAAGATGGACCCGATAATAGCGTCTCAAAGATGTTTGATCGATTTTTGATCATCGTCAATGGCCTCAAAGGATTCGGTGAAGTAATTCCCGAAGATAAGCTAGTGAGGAAGCTTCTATACTCTCTCATGGAGTCTTAGGATGGTAAGAGAACGACCATCATTGAAGCAAAGAATTTGAAAACTTTGAAGCTTGATGAGCTTGTTGGGTCTCTTCTTACACACGAGATCATGAAGCAATGAAGAGAGGAAGAGAAGAAGAAGAAAGAGAGAAGAATAGAGAAGCATGAGGCAGAGAAGAAAAAGAAGCTGGGAGTTGCTCTCAAGGCCTTTCTACAAGAGGGGAGCTCTTCCAGTGAGGAGGAAGACCTTAAGGAATTGGCTATGATTGCCAAACGGTTCTCACGGTTCATGAAGTCCAACCGAGGGAGAAAATTTCAAAGAAAGATGGACTTCAAGAACAAAAGCAAAAAAGAAGAGATGGATTAAATCATTTGCTTTCAAAATGAAAATATAGATTTAAATAATCTTATTTCTCAATGCAATGTAAAACACCAAAAGGTGTTAGATGAGCTTAATAAGCTCAAAGAGTCTTTCAAAAATGTTGGTAATGTGAAAAAATGAAATAGGTGAATCATCTAGAACAAACCAACCTAAGAGAAAACCTATAACTACAAACAAAGTGACTTCCATAGGCATAATAGAACAAAAAGAATTAGAAGTGTATGAGTTCCTAAGGAACTTGTCAAATCTAATAATGTTGATGCCATGTCACCTTGGATTCCTAAGGGAACCAAGCTTTTGGGAGCTAACACTCGTGAACCCAAAATGATTTGGGTACCAAAAATCAAAGTTTAATCTCTTTGTTTGTAAGGGGCATTGCTACAAGGCCAAATCACAAAGCCAAAACTCATGGTACCTTGATAGTGGATGCTCGAGGCACATGACCGGAGACAAGAGTCGATTCATGGACTTAAAGCCAAAAAATAGAGGAGTAGTGACTTTTGGTGACAAATCCAAAGGCCACATTAAAGGTATTGGCTCCATAGGTAATCACTCTACTATACTCATTGAAAATGTTTTGTATGTTGATGGTCTAAAACACAATTTATTGAGCATTAGTCAATTGTGTGATAAAGGGTTTAATGTCTTATTTGATAAAAATGGGTGCAAAATTGTTGACATTAAATCAAATAAAATAATGCTCATTGGTCATCGCATAGGTAACATATACATGGTGCATTTAGATGACATTCATTCATCCCATGAATGTTTTGTTGCACAAAATGAAAATGATGCATGGTTATGGCATAGGAAACTATGACATGCTAGCATTAGTATTTTAGAAAAAAATTAGTTTCCCTAAATCTAGTTAGAGGTTTACCCAAGATCAAGTTTTCAAATGATAAAATATATGATGCATGCTCTAAGGGTAAACAACATAGATCATCCTTTAAATCCATTAATGATGTTTCTACAAGTAAGTGTTTACAACTAATTAATATGGATCTATTTGGGCCAATTAGAACAACTAGCTTGGGTGGAAAATCGTATGCTTTTGTACTTGTTGATGACTATTCTAGGTTTACTTGGGGTTCTATTCTTATGTACAAAAGATGAGGCTTTAGAAAAATTCATCATGTTTTCAAAATTAACTCAAAATGATCTTGAACTTAAAATTTCTCACATTAGAAGTGATCATGGAACCGAGTTTCAAAATCTAGGTTTTGAAGAGTTTTTAAATGAAAATGGTATTAGCCACAATTTTTCGGCTCCTCGAACTCCTCAACAAAATGGGGTAGTTGAGAGGAAAAATAGGACTTTACAAGAAATGGCTAGAACCATGCTTTGTGAAAACAATTTACCTAAATATTTTTGGGCAGAAGCCACAAATACCGCTTGCTACATTGTAAATCGAGTAATGATTAGACCAATTTTAAAGAAAACACCTTATGAGATTTTAAAATCTAAGAAGCCTAACATTAGCTATTTTCATCCATTTGATTGCAAGTGTTTTGTTTTAAATAATGGAAAAGACAACTTAGGTAAATTTGATGCTAAAAGTGATGAAGCTATTTTCTTAGGGTATTCTCTAAGCTCTAAAGCCTATCGTGTATTTAATAAAAGAACTTTAGTAGTAGAAGAGTCTATTCATGTTGTTTTTTATGATAACCTCCTTCCGAGGAAGGAATCTTGTGATGATGATGATGTAGGAATCCTTGATGCCTTTGATGGAGGACAAACTTCAAAGGAGGATGAGATTCCAACTAAAGAAGAAGATGCAGAAGATCCACCTCTTGAAGCCTTGAAGGACTTGGCTCTTGAGGAAAAGGAAGTGAGCTACCCAATGGAGTACAACTATGTCAAAGGTGGTGAAATCTTTGGTGATCAATCCAAGGGGGTAACTACTAGGTCTTCTCTCAAACTCATAAATCATGTTACTTTTATCTCATGCATTGAGCCTAAGAACATTAAAGAAGCATTAAAAGATGAATTTTGGATTATGGCTATGCAAGAAGAGTTAAATCAATTTGAGAGAAGTAATGTATGTACATTAGTTGAAAGGCCTAGTAATCAATCTACTATAGGAACTAAATGGGTATTTAGGAATAAACTAGAAGAGGGAATATATTTTTATGAAACCTATGCACTCGTAGCTAGAATGGAAGCTATTAGGATGTTGCTTGCATATGTATGTTATCATAACTTCAAGATTTTTCAAATGGATGTGAAAAGTGCTTTTTTAAATAGTTTTATAAATAAGGAAGTGTATGTGGAACAACCACTGGGTTTTGAAGATTCAAAATTACCAAATCATGTTTTTAAGCTAGCCAAAGCACTATATGGTTTAAAACAAGCTCCTAGAGCTTGGTATGAAAGACTTTAAAACTTTTTAATTGAAAAAGGTTTTGAAAAATGTAAGGTGGACACTACAATTTTCATAAAAAGATATAAAAATGATATCTTAGTAGTACAAATATACGTTGATGATATCATTTTTGGATCTACTAATGAGTGTCATTGCAAAGAGTTTGCTAAGTTAATGCAAGGTGATTTCGAGATGAGCATGATGGGGGAGCTCTCAATCTTCTTGGGACTCCAAATCAAACAAAGGAAGGATGTCACCTTCATCAATCAAGCAAAGTACGTGAAAGATATGCTCAAGAAGTTTGGCTTGGAGCAAGCAAAGCCTCAAGCTACACCAATGAGCTCATCTACAAAGCTTGACAAAGATGAAGGAGGTAAGTGTGTTGACTCTAAGCTTTATCGCTCTATGATTGGATCTTTGCTTTACCTTACCGCAAGTAGACCAGATATATTGTTTAGTGTTTGCTTGTGTGCTAGGTTTCAAGCTAGTCCTAGAGATTCTCACCTAATAGCCGTTAAAAGAATCTCTAGGTACCTTAGAGATACTCTTTGTCTAGGACTTTGGTACCCTAGAGACTCAACCTTCAACCTTCATGCTTATTCGAATGCGGATTATGGGGGATGTAAAATTGATAGGAAAAGTACTTCGGGAACATGTCAATTATTAGGTACTATGCTCATATCTTGGTTCTCTAAGAAACAAAATAGTGTAGCTCTATCTACCACTGAATCCGAGTACTTATCCTTAGGGAGTTGTTGTGCTCAAGTCCTTTGGATGAAGCAACAACTCTTAGATTATGGAATTAAAGTTGAAACCATACCCCTTAAGTGTGATAACATTAGTGCTATATGCTTAACCAAAAATCCCATCCAACACTCTAAAACCAAACATATAGAAATAAGACATCATTTCATTAGAGATCATGTCCTTAAGGAAGATGTTGTTATAGAGTACGTTGACACCTTGAACCAACTAGCGGACATTTTTACCAAACCTCTAGACAAAGAGCGTTTTTGGTCCCTTAGCAGAGAGTTAGGTCTAACTAGCCTACCTTGACCCTTTAGGACTCTTTTGAGGTTAAAATTGCTTGAATTTGTGAAATTGCATGTTTATGTGTTGTTGATCTTGATAGACACCATGCTTATAGCTAGGGGAGTATGCTTATGATAGAATATGCTTAGTCTTGCTCATTCATCAATTGCATTCATTTAGGAGATGTTAAAATCGAGCCTTTGGTTGTTCTTAAAGCCAAAAATGCATTTCTAGGCATAGGGTATCAATACGACCTTAAGCGTATTGATACGAGTACTTTATTAGTTGACCAGACTGCATTTTCTCTAATACGGGTATCGATATGGTTAAACCCGTTTCGATACGAGCTAAGAGCATTTCGATACGGATAAAATCCGTTTCGATACGAACCTCTGACACGCGTTTCTATGGAATTACCTTTTTACCCCCGTATCGATACACCCTTTGGCGTATCGATACTCGATTGTGCAAACTGCTTATTAATGGCATTTAAAGAGTTTCACTTTTACCAAAATTACAATTTCAAAACCCTAGTCGTTTTTACTCTATAAAAAGCCTCTCAATCCCTCATATTTTCACCACAAAACTAAAAATCTCTTGAGGGTTTATCAACATCAAGCTAAGCTTTGAAAGCTTTCTATCAATTTAGTACAAGTTCTTCTCCCATTCCTCTCTATCAATATCAAGGTATAAAATTCTTTTTATCTTTTTATTTTCTTTGATTTTCGTTTTAAATTTTCTTGTTTTGTTTTGTTTTCTCAAAAACAAACTTTATCAAACTTTTTGTTTTTGATTTGTCTTTCAATTTTTTTAACCTTGATTATTGATTTTCAATGGGTTGAATGAGAAAAATAATACCTACACACTGTTTTGATCTACTTCTCTAGACAATGGCACCCAAAAAGAGAGCGCGTACTAGCGAAGTCGGTAAAGCATCCAATCCTGGAGATGGTACTCGTCCAAATTTGACCCTTATATATCAACGATGCTTTCGAACCACCGGGGAACTCACCTATTTTCACACTTTTCAAAACTATAAAATCCGTCCGGAGAGGGTAATTTATGTTCCTTTTCTTAACTCGGAGCACTTTAAATTTGTCTATTTACCTTTTCTCCAAGAATGGAAGTTCATGGATTTTATACAAATTCCCGGTTTTTTCTATCACAATTTGGTTTTGATTTTCTATGCTAATGCCAAGTGTGTTGCCAATCAAGCGGGTGAAGTTACTGCTGTCAATTCTTATCTAATGGGTAAAAAGATCACCATAGATGTTCCATCTATTTTTGTTGTTTTCATGTTATAAGATGAGGGTATCGAAGATGAGAATTCCCTTGGTCATATCTTGGGAGGTTCCATGACGGTTCTCAACGCTCAAGATCGAATCCTTCACTTGATGATTACTTGGTGGTTTAGGCCTTCAGGAGGAAAATATTCTACCATCCGCCAAGTAGATTATTTTTTGATTCGGTGCTTCCGTCAAAGACAACAACCAAATCTTGCTCGCATTATGTTTGCGGGGATTGTATATCTCGTGCAACATCGTCATACAACTCTTGTCACTTCATTCATATATGGCACCGCCTTGAGTTACTTCTTCACTCAAAAGGAGATTGATTGTTCTCACGACTACCCGACACCCCTCACCGATCCCATTGATGAAAGATCTCTTTCTAGGGGGAAGTTTCATTACTTCAATGGTAGTTGGCTTCGTCTCTCCAAACTTCCCAGCGATGCAATTCCAGAAGAGATTGCCAATCTTCAAGCTTCTCAAGCTCCTCCTCCACCTTCCATGGATGCTCTTATGACTTTTCTCAACGAACAATTCACGGGCTTACGCACGGGAATTGCTTCCATGGATCAAGTTATGAATTTAGGGTTTGCCTCTATAGAAACACGCTTCACAAGCCTTGAAGATCACGTGAAAAATGTGGAGATGTGTCTCACTTCTCTTGAAGGTGGTCACAACTCGATGAACATATCTCTTACCGCTTTTCATGATGAGTGGCGTCAATCAAGGAGGAATGATGATGCACATGAAGAGGACAATGAAGATGATGAAGATGGCGATGAAGAAGAGTAGTAGATTATCTTTGCATTCCATTCATGTCATTTATGATTTCTATTTATGCACTTTGAATTATGTTCTTAGGATTAAGTTTGAATTCTAAAACCTATGCTTTGATTATTGTTATTTGGATTTTATTTTGATGTTTCCTTTATTATGAACTTAATGTTTATCTATAATATGTTGCTTGGTTATTATTTATGCCTTTTGCCTATGTTTATCTATGTCTCTTATTTTTGATCTAACAAAAAGAGGGAGAGGGAACAAGCTCACTTAAAATTTTTAACTTAAATTTTACCTAGCTAACATTAAGGGGGAGTTGTTTTTCCAAAGTTTTTCAAAAGCCTTAAAAATTTCAAGTTTTGGTTTTGTTATATCAAAAAGGGGGAGATTGTAAAACCTATGTTTGATTTTGATATAACAAAGTAGTTTAAGGATTAAATTGAAAAACTTGAAATAAATTTTTAAGTCCCTTGAAAGGTTTTAAATCAACAAGGCTTTAATCTAGTTTGAAAAACTCAAACTCCAAAATATTTTCTAAGTGTTCCAAGGCCAAAATATTGAAAATCGCATATGCGTATCGATACGCTTCTAGCCGTATCGATACCTTTTTTTACCAAACTTGGACATTAGAGAAACGTGTTTCGATACGCCCCTTACCGTATCGAAACATCGTATCAAAACAGATTGAATCTATATCGGTATGCTCTCTCTATAAAAACTGAAGGAGTTTGAATAGCGTATCAATACGGTGTCACCCGTATCGATACAGATTTAATGGAATTTTAAATTCAAAAGCCTTAAATGTTTTTGACCATTGGTTTCAGTTGTTAGGTAATAGATTTTTAAAGAATTGGTTGTCCCGTACCGATACACTCTTACCCGTATCAATACGGAATCTTCCAGTGAGCTTTGATGAAATAATTGTTTCGATACGGTCTTACCCGTACCAAAACACTTCCTTAACCCGTACTGATACGCCTACACTTATATCGATACGCCCTCTTGTAATTATGCAACAGCTCTTTCTATTTTGAGACAAGTATCGATACGCCTTCCCGTGTACCGATACGGTAGGCTGTAGAAGTGCATTTATGGTGGAAAGAGAGGGTCCCAACGGCTATAATCAATACCCTAACCACCCAAACGACTAGAATTAATGGAGAATGTATAAAATGAAGCCAATTGAAGACCAACAACAACTATTGCATCCAAAAGAAACATCTTTACAAAAACCCAAGCTCAAAGTGCCTATTTTCTCATTCTTGTAAAATCCCAAATTGAGTTCTGTGTAATTCCTATCTTGTATTCCAATTTGGGTTGAGTGCTTGTATTTAAAGGGGCAAACTTGTATTGAGAGATATCTTTCTTGTCTTAAATTCTTCTTTGTATTCTTGTGAAGGTTTGATCAAATTTTGGGTAGAAAATTTGACCGGTATTGTAAAGGGTTACCTCCTAAGCCTGAAAAGGGGAAGAGCAATTAGTGGATTGTTGGAAAATCCTTAGTGGTAGCTAAGGTAGTAGATATAGAGTTCATTTGGAACTTGAACCACTCTAAATTGTCTTGTTCTTCAATTTTTGCTATTCCATTTTCTCCAACAAATTTTAAAAACCCAATTCACCCCCTCTTGGCTTTGATCAATCTATTGATCCACTCAACAGGGTGTTTCAAAACGAAAACCCTCCGTATCGAAACGGGCAAGCCCTGTTTTGGTACATGTTTTGGCAGTTTCAAAATGTTTCGATACATGTCCCCATGTTTCAAAACGGATACCTTGAAAACTCTGTTTTGGTTACTTAAAAATGTTTCAAACATTGCCAAAACCATTTAAACCATCCACAAACTTATTTCCAAGTTGGTTGGACTTAAAGACACTTTTGAAATCTTTTCATTTTAGTCCAAAACTATTTTTCAATTATTATATGAAAACATTAGTTCTCCAATCTCTCCCTTTTTGATATAATAAAACTAACTTGAAAAATTGTTTGGGATTCTCCCCCTTCAAGTTTAAAATTTTGAATAAGAGATTTCAAAATAGACAAGTAATTAAAGCTCCCCCTTATTCATTTGAAATTGCAAATTTTCAAACCAAACTCTCCCCCTTTTTGTTATATCAAAAAGAATTTAGATAACTTTTAAGTTCAAAATAACTTTGGAAAAAAAATTGACACAAAAAAATTTTGGTTTTAAAATGGCTCCCCTTACTCAAAGCATCATAAAAAATGTTAGTCCAACGTATATGATAATCTAGTTGAATAAAAAAATCAAATTGAACAAATATAAACAACTAGATTTTTACCACACTTGAACTCAAGGGAGGATGTGAAGCCTTTCTTCTTCAAGTGTTCTTCCTTGTGTGCATGGAGCTCTCCGTTTGGACTTGTTGATCACTCTCCATCATACATAAACAAGACAATCAAGTAATTTTTGGTATCCAAATTGCTTTGGATCCATAGACGTTAGCTGCACAAAGTTTAGTCTCCTTAGGAATCCATTTTTCAATTTCATCCTTTTAGTTGAAGTACTTAGTCCTTTTGGGACCCAAATACTTCTAAAAACTTTACCATTTATAAATTTAGGGGCACTAGATTGTCTTACATAAAAATTTGATTTTCCAAAATTGTTTTTCTTTTCAAGCTCTTTGGAAATCAAATATTTTTCTTCTTGAACTTTTTTAAGCAAATTTTGTAAATCAACAAATTTTTGCTCAAACTCATTGAGTTTTGCTTCAAGTTCAATTTTGGTTTTAGAAATCAAATCATTTTGAATTTTCAAATTTGAAACAATTTCCTTGTTTTTCAAAATGTGATTTTTAAACCTTAAAACCAAATCATCATATGCATCTTGTAATTCATCGAAGGAATATGAACATGAAGTAGATGGATTAGAAGTTACTCTTGAATCTTCGTCGATGGCCATAAGGCAAAGGTTGGCTTGTTCATCGTCGGTGGAGTCTTTATCAGTCCATGTAGCCACATATGCCTTCTTCTTATGGCTTGAAGTACTTGCCCTCTTCTTCTTCTTCTTCTTCTTCTTCTTCTTCTTTTTCTTCTTCTTCTTCTTCTTCTTCTTCTTCTTCTTCTTCCTCTTCTTCATAGACTCATATTCAAATTCTTTCATTGCTTTCTTTATGAAAGGGGCACACTTCTTGAAGAGATGAACTATCTCTTTTTCTTCATCCTCCTCGCTTGTATCAACATGGTTGCACTTGAAGGTTTTGAGAGCCATGACATTTGCATGGATGCCAAGCTCCATAATCTTCTTCTTCCCCATCTTTCTTATCTATTCCTTCTTCTCTTGTTTATCATTTTTCATGATTTGGTGAGTGAGAAATGACCCCATGAGTTCATCAAGCTTCAAGGTCTTCAAATTCTTAGCTTCGATGATGGCGGTTCTTTTTTAGTCCCATGACTCGGAAAGAGAATAGATAAGCTTTCAAACAAGCTTTTCTTCTAGAATGAATTCTCCATAACCCTTGAGTCTATTAGTGATGGTGGAGAATCGATGGAACATCTTCTCAATGTCCTCTTCCGGATCCATTTTGAAGTTTGCATACTCTATGTTGAGGAGACCGATCTTGGTCTCCTTTACTTCGTTTGTCCCCTCGTATGTAACTTCGAGCTTCCCAAACTTCCTTGGTACTCTCGAAAGAAGACATCTTTTCGTATATATTGAGGCTAAGTGCACAAAAGATGAAGTGCAAAGCCTTGCAATTTAGCTCCATCTTCTTACGATCGTCAGCACTCCACTCTGCCTTGCTTTCTTTTGGTACAATCGGGTCATCTTCAATGATATCCTAAAACTTTTAGTCTTTGGATTTTACAAAGAACGTCATCCTTGTCTTCCAATAAGCATAACTCGTCCCGTGGAAGAAGGGTGGCTTGTCGATGGATTGCACCATTGAGCCGGTTGTTTGATGTGATGATTGAGCTTGCCGGATCGCCTTAATAGGGTGTTAATCCTCTTAAATTTAGCCAAGCTCTGATACCAATTGTTGGGTTTTTTTGATACAAGGGTGTTGATGGTGAAAACAACATTCCTCGTTCATTTGCGGATCTAGAATAATAGCAAGTATTTCTATGCAATAGAAACAAACATGATGTTGAAGTTAGATATTTAAAATAGTGAAAATGAAAGAAAAGTTCAGAATTGGGGGAGAAGAAAGTTGCTGAAATTTAAGGATGGTTTGAACGTTGAAGATGAAGTTCTTCCAGCATTCAACAACGGCAGCAACACTTCTGGGACTTGACACGATGAACTCGAAAGAACCTGCATAATCTGTTATGCAAACCCGAATCGAATATGTTCTTCGTAGTCGGAAAAAGATGAACAAACTCCACGGAAGAACTTGAACAATCTGTTGAATGAACCCGAACCTTATCTTGAATTTGTTCGAATACGGACTTGGACCCTTCAATTATCGAACAATTGAGAACCCGAAGTATCAAAGAAAAAGTTCTAAAAAGAACTAAAATTGAGAGAAATTTTCACAAATATTATCAAATTCATCAAGTGTCTAACCCTTTACAAGTAAGTGTTCGGTCAATAAATAATACAAGAGGGTGGTTAGCCGGTTTACAACATGTGGCTGAAAGTAAAACATTTGAAAATTAAAATTCAAAGAACAAAACTTCCAAGCGGCATTCTCCTCTCATTTCTGGCCGTGCATGTTGAAGTGGCTGGGCGGCACTTTGAAATCACATTTAACATATGATGGAAATGTTTGAATTTCAAATGACATTCATTTGTTCTCATCCAATCTGCCGCACATGTGTATAATGGAGACAACTTAATTTCGTTGCATGCTTCAATTGCTTCTCAAGAAACTCACGTGCCTTTTTGTAAACTGAATTCCATGTGATGTGCATTTGCTTGAATTTCAAGAAGTTTGGCTGCTCCTTGCGGCATATAATTTGATGTTGGCCACACATGAAGGCATGGATGGTCATGCATGCACATTACACACATACAATTGGTCCTATCAAACAAATATACAATAATAATAAGTCACCATATAATAATCCAAAACTAAACCAATATAAAAACATTATAAATCATATCAAACACACCTAATAATTAATATAATATAAATATGTCACATATCAACATGCAACACATTAAAAATCTTATCTTCTAAGGCACAAATGTTATCAAATGATTTAGAAATGTCAGTACAAGTAAGGAAAAGAGCTTCCCTGAAACATTTAGCTCTAGATCGTGTAATTGGTCCTAACGGTAAGACCTCCGAATTAGCAACATGTGTTGGTGAAGGTGTGCTCACATTATCCCCCCTTATTGAAAAAGATTTGTCCTCAAATCTGTAGAATCACCATAAGGGGTTAAATCAGAAACATTAAATGTGGCACTTACATTATATTCACCTGGTAGATCCAACTTGTAGGCGTTGTCATTCACTTTCTCCAACACCTGAAAAGGACCATCTCCTCGCGGTAACAACTTGGACCGCCTTTGGGCCGGAAATCGTTCCTTTCGGAAATGAACCCAAACCCAATCACCAACATCGAAGGTGACTCGCTTCCTTCCTTTGTTTGCATGCCTTTCGTACTCCTGAGTCCTTCGTTCATGATTCTCCTTCACCTGTTGATGCAACTTCTTCACATATTATGCTTTCGCTTGACCGTCCCTGTTCGTCACCTGTTCCTTTGGCAAAGGCAACAAATCTAGAGGCGTAATAGGATTAAAACCATAAACAACCTCAAATGGTGACATCTTAGTAGCAGAATGTACATCATGATTATAAGCAAATTCAACATGTAGCAAACAATCTTCCCAAGTCTTAATGTTCTTTTTAACGGTTGAACGAAGTAAAGTAGATAAACCTTGTTAACAACTTCAGTTTGTCCATCAGTCTGGGGATGGCAAGTAGTAGAAAACATGAGTTTCGTACCTAGTTTTCTCCAAAGAGTCCTCCAGATGTGACTCAAAAACTTCACATCCCTGTCAGAAACAATCGACCTAGGAATACCATGTAAACGTACAACATCCCTAAAGAATAAGTTAGCCACATTAACATCATCATCAGTCTTATGGCATGTAATGAAATGTGCCATCTTAGAGAACCTATCAACCACAACAAAAATATTATCTCTACATGTCCTAGTTCGAGGCAATCCCAAAATGAAATTCATAGAAATATCAATCCAAGGGGAATCAGGAATAGGTAAAGGTAAGTACATACCATGTGGTGAAACCTTCGATTTTGCTTTTCTACAAGTCACACAACGTTCACAATACCTTTCAATATCTTTGTGCATCTTTGGCCAAAACAAATGCTCCTTCAAGGTATGTAATGTCTTGGTGACTCCAAAATGACCCATCAATCCACCTTTGTGCACCTCACGGATCAGTATGTCACGCATTGAACCCTGTGGAATGCATATCTTGTTTTCTTTGAAAAGATAACCATCATGCTTGTAGAATTTTCCATATGCACATTTTTCACAAGCATTATACTTATCTCTAAAATCAGGATCATCAGGGTATAACTCACGAATGTATGCAAAACCAATCAAATGTGAATCAAGATAACTCAAAAGTGCATACCTTCGTGATAATGCATAAAAAACGACATTATCTTTCCCCTTTTTGTATCGAATGACATAAGGAAAAGATTCTAAGAATTCAACCCATTTAGCATGTCGTTTATTTAATTTATGCCGACCTGTGATACATCGCAAAGCCTCGTGGTCAGTGTGGATCACGAACTCCTTAGGCAACAAGTAATGCTGCCACGTCTCCAATGCCCGAATCAGTGCATACATCTCTTTGTCATAAACTGGATAATTCAATGTCGCTCCACTTAGTTTCTCACTGAAATATGCAACGGGCCTCTTTTCCTGCATTAAAATTGCGCCTATACCAACTCTAGAAGCATCACATTCAATTTCAAAAGTTTTATCAAAGTTGGGTAAGGCTAACACTGGTGCTCTAGTCAAACAATCCTTAATTTTCAAAAAAGCATCTTCTTGTTCTTTACCCCACAAGAAGCTAGAATTCTTCTTAATAATCCTGGTTAAGGGGGCGGTAATAGAACTGAAGTTAGGAACAAACCGTCGATAAAAACTTGCTAGACCATGAAATGATCTAACCTGAGTAATCGATGTAGGTCGTGGCCATTCCTGAATTGCTTTAATCTTCTCAGGATCGACTTCAACACCCTGTTCACTCACAATGTAACCAAGAAATGTAAGTTTGTTAGTACAAAACACACATTTCTCCATGTTACCAATAGCTTCTCCTTTCTCAAAGTTTGCAACACGACTCTCAAATGTTCTGCATGATCCTGCAAGGTCTTACTGTAAATTAGAATATCGTCAAAGTACACAACACATAATTTACCAATAAAGGATCACAAAACATGATTCATTAATCGCATGAAAGTACTAGGTGCATTAGTTAAACCAAAAGGCATCACTAACCATTCGTACAAACCTAGCTTTGTTTTGAAGGTTGTCTTCCACTCATCGTCTTCTCGCATGTGAATCTGATGATATCCGCTCTTTAAATCGATTTTGGAGAAGATGGCGGCTCCACAAAGCTCGTCCAACATGTCATCAAGTCTCGGAATGGGATGACGATACTTAATTGTAATCTGGTTCACAGCTCTACAATTTACGCACATTCTCTAAGATCCATCTTTCTTCGGCACTAACAGTATCAGAACAGCACACGGACTCAAACTCTCTCGAATGTAACCCTTGTCCATCAGCTCTGTAACTTGTCTTTGTAGCTCTTTCGTTTCTTCAGGGTTAGTTCGATAAGCTGGTCAATTTGGAATAGTAGCACATGTAATGAAATCAATCTGGTGCTTAATGCCACGAAGAGGTGGCAAATCCTTTCGGTGTTTCTTCCGGAAACACGTCCTCAAATTCCTACAAAAGGGACACAATCGATGCAGGCAAAATAGTAGGAAACTCAGCCAATAAACAATAATCTTTAAACATTAAAATAAACAAAGATTGGTGAGAGGAAAGACATTTCCTGATTTCTCAACTGCTTGCATAAACGTTCATCTTTTTCTTCTCCTTTGCAGCTTCCTTACTCTTTTTCAAGCTTGCTTGATCTTCAATTACTTGACTCGGTGTCAAAGGAGCCAAAGTAATCTTCTTACCTGCATGCATAAAAGAGTATCGATTTGTAAAACCATCATGTGTTACCTTCTTGTCATACTGCCAAGGGCGTCCCAAAAGAAGGTGAGTAGCATCCATCGCCACAACATCACAAAGAACCTCGTCCTTGTAGTTTCCAATTGAAAACGGTACAACAATTTGTCTCGTCACTTTAAGTTCTCCACCGTCATTCAACCACTGCAATTTGTACGGATGTGGATGCTTCGTCGTCTTTAGACCTAGCCTGTCAACCATCACTGAACTAGCAACATTAGTACAACTACCGCTATCAATAATCACAACACATACCTTGTCTTGCACCTTGCATCGTGTGTGAAAGATATTCTCACGTTGTAGATCATCCGGTACTTGTTGCACATTCAAACTTCACTTAATAACCATTATTTCCATCACTTTACCAGTTTCAGGAACCTCTAGGCCAGTCTCGCCTTCCTCTTCATTAGGGACATCATGCACTTCCTTCTCAGAATCTGATTCAATCTCTCCATCATCTCACATCAACATATCCCTTCGGTTAGGACATTAACTAGCAACATGTCCTCTTCCAAGGCACTTGAAACACTGGATATCTCGCGATTGTTCTTTTACCACCACTTGTTGTTTGCCACGCCCATTATCAGCAACGTGAGGCTTTGGTGTGCTGGTTTCGCCTTGCTCTCGAATCCGGAGTGGCGTTTGCGGTGCTTGTTTCATGGAATTGTTAGGAGTATATAATTGATTTGAAAAAGATTTAAAGGAAGGGTTACCTTGATTTGAAGACTTCATGCGCTGATGTCGTTCAATCTTTATTGCCATTTGCACCATGCCATCAACCTCGACATAATACTGTAACTCAACAACGTTGGAAATCTCGGTGTTCAACCCTGCTAGAAAACGTGCCATGGTAGCTTCTCGATCTTCCTCGATATTCGCACGCATCATAGCCATTTCCATATCCTTGAAATAATCCTCAACGCTCCTACTTCCCTGTTTCAAATTTTGCAACTTTTGAAACAAATCACGATGATAGTGAATAGGAACAAACCTTTTATGCATTAGTCGCTTCATCTCGATCCATGTTGCAACTGGGTCATCACCAGTACGTCTACGGCTAAGCAGTAACTGGTCCCACCATATCAAGGCATAATCAACAAACTCTGTTGCTGCTAGTCGAACCTTCTTTTGTTTCGAGTAATTATAACACTCGAAAATGTGCTCCACTTTGCTTTCCCAAGCCAAGTATGCATCAGGACCTGAGCGTCCCTGAAAAGAAGGAATAGAAACCTTAATGTTAGTCAAATTATCGTCTACCCGTTGCACACGTCCTTGTCTATGAATATACTGCCTCGGTGACCGTTCGACTTCATTTTCGTTCAATACATCATTAACAGAGTTGGATCCTCCGTCAAACCTATCCATCCTTGACTGTAATGGCTCTAAGGCGGTAGCCACTACTCGTTGCATCATTCTCTCTAAGGCTTGCATTTGAGGAATCGGTGGATCCTGGTCAACCGTGTGATCATCGGAACCTGCCATAATTAACAACAAAATGAATAAAAGAAAACAATATTATAGGTTAGTAAAATAAACAAAAAAGGACCTCACAGCACACACAATCAAAGTCTCGCAGATGTCACTCCAAAGAACAGTGCACTCAAAAATTAACACTCAGCGCTCGTGTTTCACTCAGGAGAAAATTTGAATGGCTCTTTTTGTCTCCCCTTCTAATCTCACACGCTCAGTTTGCCTTTTCCCTCAATCTCTTGTATTTAGTTCTTTAAAGGAACTAATTCTAACGTTTCAGATTCTGCAAGTGTTGTCAAATTGCAAGGAAAACAACGAGGAATGAGAAAATAATGTTAGAACAAGGATAAGGGTTAGAAATTAAAGAAACAACAACGAAAGTTAAGAATTGGGATGAAAAGAAGACAACAAAAAGAAATGATGCTAAAAGAACAAGAATTTAGCAACTTACGCAATAGAAATGCTTACCACCATCTTATCTCCGGAACAAACAAGAAAAGCTGATTTCGGGTGATTACAAAGCATTTCAAGGTAAGATAAACACATCCTTCAACATATCAAACATTTCAACAATGTTGTTTTTCATTCTTACACGCTTCAACACTCTTTTTCTTTTTCTTTTTTGAATTTCCGAATTTTCTTTTATATTCGAAATATTATTTTTTGACTTTTTTTGGTTGTCTAACTTTTAGAATTTCCAGAATTTCGAATTTTTTATTATTATTTATTTTGTTGTGTTATATATATATATATAGTGCAGAAAGTGCTAAAATTCGACCAATGCTCTGATACCATATGATACAAGGGTGTTGATGGTGAAAACAACATTCCTCGTTCATTCGCGGATCTAGGATAATAACAAGTATTTCTCTGCAATAGAAACAAACATGATGTTGAAGTTAGATATTTAAAATAGTGAAAATGAAAGAAAAATTCAGAATTGGGGGAGAAGAAAGTTGCTTAAATTTAAGGATAGTTTGAACGTTGAAGATGAAGTTCTTCAAGCATTCAATAATGGCAGCAACACTCATGGGACTTGACACGATGAACTCAAAAGAATCTGCATAATCTGTTATGCAAACCCGAATCGAATCTGTTCTTCGTAGTCGGAAAAATAAGAACAAACTCCAAGGAAGAACTCGAAAAATCTGTTGAACGAACTCGAACCTTATCTTGAATTTGTTCGAATACGGACTTGGACCCTTCAATTATCGAACAATTGAGAACCCGAAGTATCAAAGAAAAAGTTCTAAAAAGAACTAAAATTGAGAGAAATTTTCACAAATATTATTAAATTCATCTAGTGTCTAACCCTTTACAAGTAAGTGTTCGGTCAATAAATAATACAAGAGGGTGGTTAGCTGGTTTACAACATATGGCTGAAAGTAAAACATTTGAAAATTAAAATTCAAAGAACAAAACTTCCAAGCGGCATTCTCCTCTCATTTCTGGCCGTGCATGTTGAAGTGGATGGGCGGCACTTTGAAATCACATTTAACATGTGATGGAAATGTTTGAATTTCAAATGAAATTCATTTGTTCTCATCCAATCTGCCGCACATGTGTATAATGGAGACAACTTAATTTCGTTGCATGCTTCAATTGCTTCTCAAGAAACTCACGTGCCTTTTTGTAAACTGAATTCCATGTGCTGTGCATTTGCTTGAATTTCAAGAAGTTTGGCTGCTCCTTGTGGCATATAATTTGATGCTGGTCACACATGAAGGCATGGATGGTCATGCATGCACATTACACACATACACTTGGTCCTACCAAACAAATATATAATAATAATAAGTCACCATATAATAATCCAAAACTAAACCAATATAAAAACATTATAAATCATATCAAACACACCTAATAATTAATATAATATAAATATGTCACATATCAACATGCAACACATTAAAAATCTTATCTTCTAAGGCACAAATGTTATCAAATGATTCAGAAATGTCAGTAGAAGTAAGGAAAAGAGTTTCCCTAAAACGTTTAGCCCTAGATCGTGTAATTGGTCCTAGCGGTAAGACCTCCGGATCAACAACATGTGTTGGTGAAGGTGTGCTCACATCATTTTCGGTGCTCGATTTCCTTCAACCGTTCTAGCTCGCCAAGTGTGGAGAAGTTGGATATTTGTGTAAATTTGTGGGAAGTGAAATATAGACAAAAGACACAAGGAATTATAGTGGTTCGACTTTTTAACAAGCACCTACATCCACTACCTTAGCTTCCCACTAAGGATTTCAACAAATTCACTCTTTGAATTTTGTCCCCTTTTCTCGGTTTAGGAGGAAACCGTTACAACAATTAAGCTAATTACCCTTAGCTTAATCAAACACTCTCTTACAAGAGAAATTCTAAGCAAACTTGAAATCTCTCTAATAGGTATTTGTTTGCAATCTTAAGCTCTCACCCAAAACCTATACACTTGAGCAAATTTGACAATTAAGCTCACAAGTGTTGTCTATACAAGAAAATGTACAAATAAGCTCTAAGACAATTTTGACATCATATAGTTGTTGACAATTGAAGCATTAGTCTTCACTTGATGCTTAGAGATTCTTTTTATACTCCTAGTTGAGTTTGTAGCCATTGAGGACCGTTGGGGTTGTTTTGGAGCCGTCGGAGACTTTATTTCTCACCATAAATGATGTTCTACAGACGTTCATTTCGAAACAGTCGAACCTATTTCGGAACGCCCTTCTTCAAAAGTAGCCGTTGAAGTCTGATGCAGCAAGCCGTTTTGAAACGCCTCTAGCCGTTTCGAAACACTCTTGATCCGTATCGAAATGGTAGCAACCCCGTTTCAGAACGAGTGACAGTTGAGCTACAATTTAAAAAGCCGTTGGGAAAATAGTCGTTGGGGAGGTTTTAACCGTTGGGCGTATCGAAACACCAAAGGGGTGTTTCGAAACGAAGACCCTCCGTATCAAAACGGGCAAGCCCTATTTTGGTATGGGTTTTGGCAGTTTCAAAATGTTTCGATACAAGTCCCCCTGTTTCAAAACGGATACCTTGAAAACTCTGGTTTGGTTACTTAAAAACGTTTCAAACATTGTCGAACTATTTAAACCATCCACAAACTTATTTTTCAAGTTGTTTGGACTTAAAGACACTTTTGAAATCTTTTCAATTTAGTCCAAAACTATTTTTCAATTTTTATATCAAAACATTAGTTCTTCAGTTCGCATATCCTCTAATCCTAAAAGGTACTTAGGTTTGCCAACAATGGTAGGGAGGAACAAAAAAGAAGCTTTCAGCTATTTTTTGATAGATTCAACATCAAAGTGGATAGATGAGGGGTAAGGTTCCTCTCTATGAGGGGCAAAGAAGTTCTTATCAAAGCAGTCTTGCAATCTATACATGTCTATGCAATGCAATGCTTCTTGTTGTCTAGTTCTCTCATCTCTGTGTCGATCTTTGGATCAAATCATGGCTAGGTTTTGGTGGAGTAATGGTTCACGTCGAGGCATTCACTGGTGTATATGAAATCAATTGGCCCAACCAAAATATGCTGGAGGTTTAAGTTTTCGAAACCTAAGTCAATTTAATGTTGCCCTTCTAGCTAAGCAATGCTGGCGCTTGATCTCACAGCCAAATTGTTTTTTTGCTCAAGTGTTGAAGGCTAGATATTATCCCCGAAATGATTTTATGACTGCTGAGTTGGGAGCTCGGCCTTCATACATTTGGAGAAGCATATGGAGTGCTCTAGGTTTGATTGAGAAGGGATATGGGTGGCGTGTTGGTTCTGGCAGTTTTATAAATATATAGAATGAACTATGGATTCCAGGCCCTGGTGATGGCAGAGTGAAGAGAGATTCAATGAACATTCAACATACACTGGTGGCGGACCTTATTAACTCAGATGAAGGGGTATGGAAATACAATGTTATTAGTGATCTGTTTGATGAGGACCAGGCATCTCGAATTCGCACAATTCCCCTATCGAAATCGAAATTTGCAGATAAAATTATTTGGCGATATGATGGATCGGGATGTTACAATGAAAAGAGTGGCTAATAGATGAACATTGTAATAATCCTGAGATAATTATCGCGATTCTATACTACATTCTGGGGTGTCAACGTCCCTTCAAAGATTAAGATCACTAAATATGTGGAAAGTTTGGTTGGCTTCTTATTTTGTTACTTTATCGGACTATAACAAAAAAATTCTTTTGGTGGCTCTTGCGGAAATTACAGTTGTATCAGAGTGAGAGGTGGATCGGATGTATCTGCAAACATCTCATGCCATATGACTGTGTTGTTCAGGTTTTACAGGCTGCTATACTGTTTCTTTATTATTTGCATTTTCTTAGATGCACTCCCAGACAACTTCAGTTTGAATTATGCTGGTTTTATTTGATTTTGGTACAGCTTGTTCCGTCTCTCTAGAGGAAACTGGTTATTATGTTAGGGTTTATCTCTTGTTGCCTTAGTGTCGTTTGAGCCTAAGGTTGAGGTTTGTTCCCTAGTTGTTTAGGGCGACAGACAATTACTTGTTGTACTGTCTTTGCTCTTTATTTTTTGAAACCAGCATTTTTTTTAAAAAGTAAGTGTTGAATTCAAATTTATAATTTTTCGTAACATTTTAATGTTAGGGTTTATGGATTTAGATTGTAGTTTAGGGATTTAGGTTGTAGGGTGTAAAATTTAAGGTTTATGATTAGAATTTAGAGTTAAGGGTTTAAAAATTTAAGGTTTAAGTTTTAAGGTGTTAGGCTAGGGATTTGAGTTTTAAATTTTATAGTTTAAATATGAAGGGTTGTATAATTTTTTTTATACAACTTGTGTATCAAAATATAATTAGATTTTATAGTAAATGCAACTTTAAAAATAATATAGTTGAAAGAAATAATATTTTTTTATGTCTAAGAGATTAAGCTAATTGTCTCTCTCACGATAAATTACAATTGCATAATATAAAAAAAAGTTTTCTAACGTTTGACTGAATAGTTATTTTGGCAATTATTCTTATTTTTAAATCAATTTAATCCTCAATGTTTTATTTTGGATTAAAATGGCCCATCTATAGATGAAAACTGTTAGTCAACTGACGATAAACAACTTGAAATGACGTGACCAATATACATGGCAATGCACACAGTGATAGTAGTGTCATATAGACAAATATGATGGCTTTACATAATGACACATCAGTCAAAAAATATTTTTATAAAATTGTATACAATAAAAAATATTTTTTCTTCTAACATGTCATTCTGTTAAGTCATTTCAAGCTGTTTATTGTTAGTTGACTAATTGTTGAGATATTTATTTTGATATAACTCAATAAAAATATTTTTGGACTTGAAAAAATATTACAAAATTAATTCAAGGTCCATTCAACTTGAAAAATATATTTGAAAGGTTTTTGAAAAGATTGTTTACTCAAACAAATTTTTAAAATGTCTTAAAAGTTAAAAATTGACTTGTCGTACCGGTACGATCTTTCTTCGTACCGATTTGCAAAAGAATTTTGATTTTCAGAGAGCACTTCGCATACCTATATGGAAGCCTCTATATCGATACCCGAAGTACCGTACCGATACGAATGTATCATGTACCGCTACACTCTGCATTTATGTGCAGCGACTCTCTCTTGTATTGAAAGGTACCAATACCTACTTTCGAGTACCTATACTCAAGGTTGCAAAAATGTATTTATGGTTGGAGTTAAAGTTCCCAACGGCTAGTTTTTCATTTCACTCTATAAATACAAGCCAAAGACACTTGAAGAAAAAAAGAGGATGAACAACCAAGCTTAAAGATCAAGATAGTAGAGTTCTTTATTGTCTATTTTGTAATCTCTTGTAACCTAGTCCAATCCTAGTGAGCCAAAAATGTGTAAACACCCACATAGAGAGATAATTAGTTTACATTGTCCAGACTTCGTAATTAAGAGATAGGTTCTAGTTGATCCTTATAAAAACTAGGGAGAAAGTTCTATTTTAGCCCGTGAAAATATAGGGATGTAAGGTTACCCCTTAAACCCGTAAAATAAAAGAATTCATTGTTAGTGAATTGGAAAATCCTTAGTGTGGATGCTAAGGTAGTGGATGTAGACCTTGGTTAGAAGGTCGAACCACTCTAAAATCGAATTTGCCAAATTGTCATTTTTTCAGTTTTTGTTTTCCCAATTTCAAAAGAAACTTCCACACCCTTCAACAGCGCTAATTTCGGTTGAAGACATCGAGCCTATCACTAACGATTTTCATCCGCAGATAGGTTATTTTGATCCAGTATGAAACGTTGAGGGTTAAATTAGTTCAAAAAAAAAGGAACCAAAATAAATATTCAGTCAAACGTTAGGAGCATTTCATTTTGGCTTTATGCCATTACAAAATAATACATGTTTAAGTATGTTCATTTTCATGTCATTTTCGATACTATAATTGTAATTATAACAATTTAGTTAAGACTTAGTCAATGATTAATATTATTTTTAATTTATAATCTAAACAAAAATAAATTTCTCTCAATTTTATTACATTATTTTTTAATTTCTCTTATTAGTGGTCGACAAGAAAACTATATATTTATTTTAAGGATAATTATACAATGCACTAGTAGTGGAAATATTTTGTTTCCACAAACGCCTTGTAAAACCAAAACTTTAATTTTGATATAACAAATATTTCAAGGACTAATCTGAAAAGAAGATAAATTTTTAAGTCCTCAAACTTCTCAAAATTGACAAGCAAAATGATTGAGTCAAAACTCAAGGTCCCATAAAATTTTCTAAGTGTTTTCCAAGCCAAAACAGTGATTTTCGACTAACCGTTTCGATACACCCCTTAAATGTTTCGGAACGATTTGAAACTGTAAGTGATTTTAGACTAACCGTTTCGATACACCCCTTAGGTGTTTCGAAACGATTTGAAACTGTCAAGTGTGGGCTCGAAACGAGAGAACTCGTATCGATACGGTAGTATCGAAACGGTCTCACTCGTTTTGGTACGAGTTTTGAAAGTTGGTTAAAAAATATGATTGTTACTTGTCATAACCATTTTATTGAAAGTTAGTTAAGCGTATCGATACGCTTTAGGTACGTTTCGATACATGTTTTTCATAGTTTCAAAATGTTTCGATACGGCCTTGTTCCATTTCGAAACGAGCTCTTTTAGTATCGGAACGACCACGATCTTTTCGATACGGTCTCTTAAATGCTCCTAATGGCTCTTTCTGTTTTTGCTCCGTTTCGATACAAGTGATGTCGTTTCGATACGGGTAGTTGCAGAACAACATTAATGGTAGGAAGATGAAGTCCCAACGGCTATAATTATGATGTCAACCACCCAAACAGATAGAAATTAATGAGAAGGTATAAAAGCAAGCATTTTGAGCACCAACAACAACTATTTGAACCTACAAGAATCATCTAAGCATCAAATCCAAACCCTAGTGCCTTTTATTGTCAAATTCTTGTACCCAACTCCTTTTAGTGTTTCATTTTTATTTATATTGTGAGTTTGGGGAGTGATAAATTGTATTTGGGTAAACAAATCATCATTTGAGAGGAATGCGTAAGGTTTACCATTTTCTCTATTGTAAATAATGTTTCAAATTAAGCTTTGGGTAGAAAGCTTAATTTCGTTGTAAGGTTTCCTCTTCATCCAAGAAAAGGGGAAGAATCAATAGTGGATTAGTTGAAATTCCTTAGTGGGAGCTAAGGTAGTGGATGTAGAGTTCATTGGAGAACTTGAACCACTATAAATCTCTTGTGCCAATTTTTATTCATCCATTTCCCTCCATTCAAAATTTTAATTGCCAATTCACCCCCTCTTGGCTAATTGCATTGTTTGATCAACTTAACAATTGGTATCAAAGCTACACTCATTGGAAGAATTACAATCCTCTTGAGTCGATTCTAGGAGAGTTTTGATCAACAACAAGTCAAGCAATGACATCCACCTCCATTTCCAACCTCTATGAGTCTCAATCTATCATCAAACCACCATTCTTCAATGGGGATAACTACCCATATTGGAAGAATAGGATGAGACTCTTTATCAAATCCACCGACTACATGATATGGGATGTATTTGAAGAAGAGCCATACATTCCTCTGAAGAGAGATGGTGAAGGAAGACTTGTCCCAAAGGTGAAAGCCGAAATGAACGAAGATGATAGAAGAAGAATGCAAGTCAATGATAAAGCCTTGCATGTCATCTTTTGTGCTCTTGGTCCGGATATCTACTCCAAGGTGTCTTCAATCGAGAATGCCAAGGAAGTTTGGGATACCCTCGAGACAACATATGAGGGAACTAGCGATGTCAAAGAGACAAAGATCGGTCTACTCAATCTAAGCTATGAAAACTTTAAGATGGATCCCGATGAAAGTGTCTCCAAGATGTTTGATCGATTCTCGGTCATCATCAACGGATTAAAGGGTTTTGGTGAAATCATTCCTAAAGACAAGCTAGTGAGGAAGTTATTGTATTCTCTTCTGGAATCTTAGGATAGCAAGAGAACAACCATTATTGGAGCTAGAGATTTGAAGACTCTCAAGCTCAATGCTCTTGTTGGATTTCTACTTACCCATGAGATCATGAAGAAGGGAAGAGAAGAAGAAAAGAAGATGGAAGAGAAGAATGTTGAGAAGAAGGAAGTTGAGAAAAAGAAGATTGGAATCGCACTTAAGGCTTCATACCATAATAGCGATTCTACTGAGGATGAAGATGAGAAGATGGTCATGTTGGCCAAACGATTCACTCGTTTCATGAAGTCCAACCGAGGGAGAAAGTTCAATAGAAAAGGGGACTTCAAGAACAAGAGTAAAGAAGAAGAGAATGATCAAATCATTTGTTATGTGTGCAAGAAATCCGGCCACATTCGATTCGAGTGCTCTCAATTAAAAAAGAAGAGTTTTGGGAAGAAGAACAAGCTCAAAGCTCAAGTGGCAACTTGGAGTGACGAGGAGTCATCCGAGGAGGAGGAGGAAGTGGCTAACCTTTGCCTCGTAGCCATTGATGATGAACTAAAGGTAAACCTCAACTCATCTAATTTCGATTTTACATATGATGAGCTTCATGATGCATATGATGAGTTGCAAGAGGTCTTTGATGATTTAGTTGAAAAATATAAAGAATCAATTTTGAGAAATAAGAAAAATATTTCGATTTGAAAAATCAAAACGAGTCTCTTTCAAAAACTAACCCCGAATTGGAAAAGAAGATTTTATATTTGATGATTCTTTCAAATGATCTAAAAAAAATGTTGATTTAGAAAAACTTTTTTCCGATTTTCAAGATTATCACACAAAGGAGGTGGATAATCTTAAAACTTCTATTACTATTGGGAGAAATAATTTTGAGAAAAGGAAATTCTTCTAAAACCCAATATGTAAAAAGAAAACATTTTTATCCTAAACAAAGAAACTTTTCAAAGCAATCTAATAATAAAAGAATTGTGAGTGTTTGGGTTCTCAAGGAACTCATTATTTCTAATAACGTGAATGCTATTGCTTCTTGGATTCCTAAGGGAACCAAGGTTTTAAGGGCTAACACATATGGACCCAAAATGATTTGGGTACCAAAAATCAAAGCCTAATTTCTTTATTTGTAGGGAAAGCATTGCTATAAAGCCAGAGCTTCATGTCAAAACTTATGGTAACTTCATGTCAAAACACATGATCGGTGACAAGAGTAGATTCTTGGAACTAAAGCCAAAGAGTGGATGAGTAGTGACTTTCGGTGACAACTCCAAAAGCCACATTGAAGGAATTGGCTCTATTGGTAATCACTCTTCTATTTTTATTGAAAATGTTTTATATGTCAACGGTCTTAAACATAATTTATTTAGCATTAGTCAATTATGTGATAAAGGTTTTAATGTTCGTTTTGATAAAAATGGTTCCAAAATAATGAACATTAAAACAAATCATTTGATGCTCATAGGGCATAGGATAGAGAATATCTACATTTTGTATTTAGATGACATTCACACATGTCATGCATGTTTAGTTGCATATGATTAAAATAACTCATGGCTTTGGCATAGAAAATTAGGACATGTTAGCATGAGTGTTTTAAAGAAATTAGTTTCCCTTAATCTAGTTAGAGGTTTATCCAAACTTAAGTTCTCTAATGATAAAATATGTGATGCACGCTCTAAGGGTAAACAACATAGAACCACATTTAAATCCATTAATGATGTCTCTACTAGTAGATACTTACAATTGATTCATATAGATCTTTCTGAGCCAATTAGAACTATGAGCTTGGGTGGTAAATCATATGCTTTTGTATAACTATTTCAAGGACTAATTTGAAAAGAACATAAATTTTTAAGTCCTCAAACTTCCCAAAATTGACAAGCAAAATGATTAAGTCAAAACTCAAGGTCCCATAAATTTTTCTAAGTGTTTTCCAAGCCAAAATAGTGATTTTCGACTAACCGTTTTGATACACCCCTTAGGTGTTTCGGAACGATTTGAAACTATAAAGTGATTTTAGACTAACCGTTTCGATACACCCCTTAAGTGTTTTGAAATGATTTGAAATACGTTAGTATCGAAACGGTCTCACTCGTTTCGGTACGAGTTTTGAAAGTTGATTTAAAAAATATGATCGTTACTTGTCATAAGTGTTTTATTGAAAGTTAGTTAAGCGTATCGATACACTTTAGGTGCGTTTCAATACGAATTTTTCACAGTTTTAAAATGTTTCGATACGACCTTGTTCCATTTCGAAACGAGCTCTTTTAGTATCGAAACGACCACGATCTTTTCGATACGATCTCTTAAATGCTCCCAATGGCTTTTTCTGTTTTTGCTCCATTTCGATACATGTGATGTCGTTTCGGTACGGTAGTTGCAAAACAACATTAATGGTAGGAAGATGGAGTCCCAACGACTTTAATTATGATCTCAACCACAAAAACGGCTAGAAATCAATAAGAAGGTATAAAAGCAAACATTTTGAGCACCAACAACAACTATTTGAACCTACAAGAATCATATAAGCATCAAATCCAAACCCTAGTGGATTGGTTGAAAATCCTCAGTGAGAGCTAAGGCAGTGGATGTAGAGTTCATTGGAGAACTTGAACCACTATAAATCTCTTGTGCCAATTTTTATGAGAGCTAAGGCAGTGGATGTAGAGTTCATTGGAGAACTTGAACCACTATAAATCTCTTGTGCCAATTTTTATTCATCCATTTCCCTCCATTCAAAATTTTAATTGTCAATTCACCTCTCTTGGCCAATTGCATTGTTTGATCAACTCAACACGCCTTAATTTTAGGGGTTAAGGATCTAGTTTAAGGTTCATAGTTTAGGAGTTTATGTTTATGTGGTTAGAATTTAGGGTTTATGGTTTGAATTTAGAGTTTAGGGTTATAGGTAAAAACCTAAGTCCATGACATATTACCCTAAAACTTAAACCCTAACTTTTAAACTCTAAATTCTAACCACAAACCTTAAATTCTAAACCTATAAACTATGAACCCTAAACTAAATTTCTAACCCTTAAAATTAAGGCACTTATAAAAATAAATATTTTCACCACCAGAATATAGATATTTTCCCTTATTTTAATAGCTAAAATTTTGTGCCTTTTTACCATAGTGCGTGATAACTTGTGATCTCTATATGGACTATCAACTTAAGGTACAATTTTAGATTAAATTTTAAAGTCTACAAGTGTTTATTAAATTATTTTAAAATATTTTTTTTGAATATTATATTTTCAAAAATTACAAAATAGACATTAAACTTTAAAACTTGTTATAAAATAGACATTTAATCAATAGATGTCGTTAACAACCAAAGGACAGATAAATTGACCGTGTCCACCTAATTAAAGTAATATATTAGTTGTTAAAAAAGGGTCATTGAACTTTTTAAATATTATAAATGATCCTTGAGCTATTTAATTGTTACAAAATAGTCATTAAATTATTTAATTGTTGTAAAATAGTCATCGAATTATTTAATTGTTGCAAAATAGTCATCGAATTATTTAATTGTTGCGAAATAGTCATCGAATTATTTAATTGTTGTAAAATGATTATTGAATTATTACAAAATAATTGGTTGTTACAAGTTATACAATAATATTTATAGTTGATTTCAAGATACTTTATTTCAAGAAACATTTCAAATGACAGAATGAAATTTTTTAAAAAAGATAAAAAATCTTTAATTTCTTTCATTCGAGAGTCGATCACGTAAGCCAAGAATGTTTGAAATCCTTTAGGGATAATCTTATTAGTCTTGATTGCTAATCACAAAAGTAGGGTAGTTTATACCCTTTAGCAGTCACCAAAATCTTATTCTTACTCAAACCATACAAAAACAATCTCTTGCACTGAAAGTCAACCCAAAGCTTGATGTACTCCAAACCAATCGAGACCTGAAATCAGAAGGAATTCTTAGAAAAATAATTGCATAAAACCGACTAGGAGTTCAATCCATGTTATTTTTCAACATTAACAAATTCCTCCTTTGTGCTCCTGATACCTGATTTATTCTCCAAAGGGTTTCTTTTACATAAATCTTTATGTATTTTTTTTCAACATAGCTGTTGACGATGGAAGTCAAACGATTTAAGAAAAAATGTGAGGTAGAAATGTGGTCCTGTATGAAGGTTTCCATGGGCCATTCTTTCCCTTTATATTATTTTTTGTGATATTCTTGGGAAACATTTGGAGGAAAGCTTCCTCCGAAAGGCTTGAGAGGAGGATTTGCATCGCCAATAAAATTAAATGACTTAGCGAAAAAGAAATTTCAAGTTGTAAATTAGTATAAAATGCAGATATTCTAAAATAAAAAAGAATAGCAGGGATGAAGTATGTGATTATGTAAGCAGGGATGAAGCTTAGGTCAGGCCTAAGGACTAAGGAAGCCTTCACCTCTCCAAAAATTTAAAATTTTTATAATTAATCTTATGATTTTTTTTTTGAAAATTTTAATTTGATCCCTTAAATTTTCTATTCAAAATAATATTTTTAATATTATTAATTAAATTCTTTAAAATTTTAAGTCCCTTTAATTTTTAGTCTAATAATAATTTAAGTTATAATAAATTTAAATTTTAAATAAATTAATTATTTTCTTTAAATTTTAAGTTTAAATACTTATAAAATTCTTAATTTTTTAAATTAAATAACTTAACCTCTTCTGACATTAAGTTCTAACTTCGTCCTTGTATATAAAAAAATTACGAGGCCATCCCAAGCCTACTAAGTCACGTAGTGTCGATATTTCACAAATGGCCTCTTGAAAACTGGGGTCAACCTTAGCTTGTGTCACTCAAACTCAAAAGTCGAACCTACTCCACTCATTATTTTATCGTACAAGAATCGAGGAACACCGTCTATTCTCATTTTCATTTCCTTTTTAAAATGAAATTGTAACTCGTGTTAGTTATGTGATTCTAGATTTCTATCCGATTTTCTTATTCACACAACTTGTCAACACTTTAAATGGCAAATCATCATTCTTCTAAGATATTAAGAGTTGCATCATAAAACAGACCTACATTTCAAACAACTGTTAATTACTTTGATAATATTAATATATGCCACTCATTAAATTCTTGTACATTTGAAATTTAATCCTTTTATTTTCATTTTCAAAAACTTAATCTTTTCCGAATTTAAAATTTAATAATATCATCATTTTCATCGAAACTATTCAGCGAATTCTTGTTGACGTAACTTTTTAAAATAGAGAAAACATTGACTTAAAATTATGAGTGAAAAATTAAATTGATGTTGTGAATAAAATAACGAAGAACAACGAACAAGAATAAAAGATCAAAGAGATGAGAGAGAAAGAAGGAGATTTGTATTATTCTCAAATATATAATTGTATACAATGCCTTCAATGAATCATCTATTTATAGGCATAAGAAGTACATAATACATTAAACTCTAATTCATAGAGATAATATTCCTAATAATAAATAAATCAAACTCCTTTGATAAAGTTCTAATCATGATAGACATCCACATAGAAAAATATTCATAACACTCCCCCTTGGATGTCTATGAAGATAACGTGTCTCGTTAAAACCTTACTAAGATAAAAACCCAGTGGGAAAAAAATTCTTTAGTGAAAGAAAAAGAGTACACACATCTTTGATACGCATAACATGTTGTCTCATTAAAAACCTTACCAGGAAAACCCATTGGGACAAAACCTCGGTTAAGGAAAAAAGAGTGCAACGCGTATTTACCCCCTCATGCAAACATCACAGAAGATCTTTGAATCTTCATAATTTAATCTTGAATATCATTTTTCTAAAGATCGTGAGGGATGAAACTTTGGAGTAATATGTTCCATGATGTATCCACTTTCAAACTGAGATATACATCTTGCGTTATCTTGACACAAGATAGCTTTTATCATATCATGTAAAAGTAAATCCACTTATCTTTTGGATATGTTGGGTCAATAGTCTTAGCCAAACACATTTTTTGGCTTGCCTCGTGCATAACAATTATTTCTACGACATTTGAGGAGGCATCAACGAATGTTTGAAGATCTAAATGTAATGATCTTTGTATATTCATAGATATTTCTTGACCAACTAATATATAGTACTTCAAGACCAAGAAAAGATATAATTATCTTTATTCACATCCAACAATCTTACAACTATTGGGATACTCAATAGATATGCTCTATTCATATTGAATCTTCTTTAAGATTCTTTCAGCTTATGTCTATTCATAGACAAAAGAAATATATAAAAATGCTCGATCTTCAGGTCGAGATAAACTTGATATCAAGATTCAAGTACTTGTATTGAAAGTACTTCACGAGTTTCCAATTTGAAGCTCTTTAGGAGTTCTAAAATTATCATAATGGATCTTGATCCAAACTCCTTTATAAAATACATAAGAAGATCTGATCATTCTTATAGTATTTTCTCAATTAGTATTTACTAAGGCGATTATACCAAATGCGCCAAAAATATTCATGAGACATGTCTAAATAAATTTCTTTAGAAATTTCCAAATGCATATATCATTTTAGATCCTTCAAGGATAAATATGAATCCACAAATAATTAGACGCATGTAAAATTTTCAAAACTGCCAAAGTAATTGCATCCACCATGAAGTAATTAAAACTTTTCATAAATCATAGTTCAAGTCGTATTTACGACTACTTATTTGTGCCTCACTTGCATTACACATTTAGGTGTTTGGACTGCTGGTCCAAACACTTCTATTTTAGAAGTTCAAAGCGTCTTTAAACATTGGCCAATTCAATATCTATACTTCTGGATATATTTTATACAAGATCCTCGATTTCTTTCTTTACTTCTATAGAAGTATTTTATGTAAAATTGTTTGTAAAATCGTTGTCGACAACTTTCCAATTTTCTGGTTCCATTCTCGTAATGACATAACTCATCGAGATCTCTTCAAGATTTCAATCTTTATTTCAGGTACCTGCAACTCTTATAGAGTTTTATTATTTGTTATGTCTTGGGTCTCTTCAGGAGCACCCGCCTCCAATATATGACCATCTCATATTACTTTCTATTTACGAGAATTTTGATCATTGAAATCATTTCAACTATCATGCTTCAGGCATGATTTACATTCTCTCGCTCTAACATGTAATTTAAACTTAGAGCATTTCAGCTAGTATATGAGACTTAATTACTCTCATTGGGTCAGTAAATATGTCTGGCAGTTGACATGTAATAACATGAATTATCTTATGAACTTCTAGTTCATATACGAGGATCTAGATAATGATAATTCATTTTCCTCTATTCAGCTGATTATTATCTCCCCCTGATGTTGAGAAAAATCATGTCATAAATGATTCTCCAATTAATGTTTAAGAATTTAAACATAAAAGGAGACTCGTACTCAATATATATTCTCAACCCTTTTTATTTACTCATTTTGTGCGTTGTGGTGGAGCAATTCATATCGCACATTCAAAAGCATAAAATGGGAAATGTATGGTTTCTGACCAAAAACCAATCATAAAGGGGAGTTTATTATAACTCGTTGGCTTGATGCGTATAAGTGTTGCTATATGGAAACACCATATAAATAATAACTCTTTTGTTCTCATAGTTTAGCTATTAAATAGGAGGCATCCAATTGAAATTTTGCTAAACTATATTTTTCATAATCAATAGGCTTTATAACAACTGATATAGCCTAAAATATAAACCCACTAGCTTTTCAAGACGAATAGTCTAACTGCATAATCTGAATCTTTTTTAGAATCAATCTTACAAACTTCTGGTTGTAAGTCGATAAAACAATGTAGATGCATCTACTAAAATCATATAAAACTTTCCACATTTGTGGATATATGGGCCCATATTTCGTTCAGATATGCAAGACATACAGTCTTAACTTCAGTACAAGAACTTTAAGTTCTAATTCTTTTGGTAAGTGGGATCATCTATATCCTTTGAGAACAAACAACACAAAAACTTCATGTTCTTTTAGTAAGTGGAATTTAATCAATTCCTTGAAGCAACACAAGAACTTCACGTTCTTTAATAAGTGGAATTTAATCAATTCCTTTGAGAATAAGCACCACAAGAACTACAGGTTCTTTTAATACATGTGCATGTAAATCTCAATAATTTCTGCACCATTATTGATCAGGATGGTCTAACCGATCATGCCAACTATATATATGTGTATATCTCTAAATTTGTAAACTTCTTGTTTACCATAACATGTAATTCAATCTTACTCGTACATGTCTAGTACGACCATCGAAATTGTTCCTTTAAATAGGAATATATTTAGCTCTTTCGGAGCTTTCAATTGAAATTATCTTTTGGTAGCAATATATAGCTCTTCTAGAGCTTTCAATTAACTTTTTGGCTACCAAAACTTATATATATATTGGCTTATTTCAAATGCCAATTGATAACATATGTTATCTATAATTCCCAAAGGGATAGTTTGCGAACTCATATTACTCTCTTTATGACTTTGACGAGTATAACGCAATGTGAATATGGAATAAAGTTCCATTTGACAATAACATATTTGCTCAACCAGAGCCTTTTGTGATATTAGTACTTCCGGATATAGTACTCACATTATTCCCTTGCATTTTAATCGAGAAATGCATAATTATGCACTTTTCAAAATGTGCTTTGTTTCATTTACTTCAGGTAATGAAAATATGTACTTTGTATCATTCACTTCGAGGAATGAAAATATAAAATATATCACATCATATCAAGTCGATTATCTATCAGAGATAAACTTTCAAGTGCTCTTCTGAAGCATTGATATTTTAGTACTTTGAGAAATATTACTCATATTTCCCCTTGCATTTAAATGAGAAAAATATTTCTTATGCTTGAGTACAATATGAGTACTTGCATTATCTGCTAGGCATAAATAGCCACAATTCTAGGCATAAATAGCCACAATTCATTGTATATTTTATTCTGGAAGTAATCATATTCTTCAAATAATAAATTAACATAAAGCGTAAATAAATAATATGTGAAATAAATAAACATAAAGCAAACTAACATAAATAAATAATAAATAAAATGAATTAACATAAAAAAAATAAAAATAAAAAAATCAATTATTCCTGTTAGAGCTTATAAGGGAAATAAAATAAATGGTAAATTATTCCCTTCAAGGGTTATGAGAAAATTAACAATATCCAATCGAGTTGGATCAATAACGCCATAATTATTTTCGCCATAAATAAATTTTGTTTATATTTTATTTCATTTATCATTCATGATTATGGATAAAGTCCATAATACTTTGGCGTTTGACAAGTACGAAACCAATGGTTTATAACATCACATTGGTAAAAAGATTTCACATCCTTAGAATGTTCTTTATCACTCTTGTCATCCTTATAATTTCGCTACCAGCAAGTAGAAGTATTCTTAAAACGACTATATTTTTCATGTGTATATTCATAGCCTCGACCACGACCACAACGATTTTTTATTTCTTCCATAATATAATCTCACATTCACTTCATGGAATGGATTAGAGCCAGTGGGCCTTTGAAACCTTTTTCACATATCCTTATCATAGAGAACAAAGATTTAATCCTCGTACGCGGCATTGTTAAACCTGTCCACAAGGTCCTTTAAAAACCTCCTTTGAGACCAGTAGCCTCGCAGAACGGGATGTCCAGCCAATTATACTTGGATTATATCGAAATTATGTCTCTAACTGAATAATGATTTACCATGTTTGCATCCATTTCAGGGAATGAAACAGATCCAATAATCGCATGGAATAAACATCATGCTTGCATTCACTTCAGTGAATGCCCCACCATTGATAATTGCATGGAATAAACATTATGCGTTGCATTCACTTCAAGGAATGTCTCCCATAAAACTTTTTGGATCAAGAAGAATTTTCGTAACTTGAAATTGGGAGAAGTCTATGGTCAAGTTTTTCAACGAAGAAGAAATATTGCTTTCGAGCAAATATAAACTTTATAATAATCTTCTTGTAAATTCAAAATCATCATGATTTATCGCACTTTAAAATAATAATATAAAGAATAAAAATAAAATTAAAATTTACCGATATTGATTTTTCTCTCGTGGACAATGGAGACATAACATATGACCGAGATAGCTTCTCATAGTCCCTTTATATCACATCTCTTTCCAAGCCATTTAAGCATATCATGTAAAACTCAAAACACGGTTAAAAATATTAACTTTTACCAAATAAAATGACATAAATAATAATATGAAAAATATCAAATATAATCATATAAGTAAAAGTATGAATAAGCATACCGCTAATTAACCCTTTTAGGAACAAGAGAAAACACACGTAATTTACACCAAACACAACCTCTTCGTCTCTGTCGATTCGTCTTTTGGTTTGTGAGAAGCCACAAATTTATCTCTTTCCAATGTTCGAATAAAATCAAACATACTTCCAAAATTTTCAAAAATTAAAACAAAGTTAAAATATAAAGAGAAAGACAACCAGTAACTAAAAAAATAAGGAGAAAAAAAAACTTATCTTTGGTTTATTCTTTAATCGAATTCTTCCCGATAACTTCTTTTGAATTATAACGATGAAGACCTCAGTTGATTAGAGTCTCGTGCTGATAACGTGTTGTGAATAAAATAACGAAGAACAACGAACAAGAATAAAAGATCAAAGAGATGAGAGAGAAAGAGGGAGATTTGTATTATTCTCAAATATAGAATTGTATACAATGCCTTCAATGAATCGTCTATTTATAGGCATAAGAAGTACATAATAATACATTAAACTCTAATTCATAGAGATAATATTCCTAATAATAAATAAATCAAACTCCTTTGATAAAGTTTTAATCATGATAGACATCCACATAGATAAATATTCATAACAATTGACATAAAAATTGAATTTTAACTAATAATTATTTTTAAATTAATAACTAATAATATAGTAATAATAATTTATATATAATAAGATTTTTAATGACTAGTTAATTTTTTTATGTAACTAATTATCTTTTATAAAAATAGTTTCAATATTATTTCATCAAAATTAAAATATTCACTGTCAACAAAAAGGGTAATTATTCCATGCACAAGCGTTTTGGTTTTAAGGTTTAGAAATTTCGTTTAGGGTATAGTGTTTAGGAATTTAAGTGTATGCGTTTTGAATTTAGGAGGTGTGGTTAGAATTTAGGTTTCAAGGTTAAAATCTAAACCCATAACTATATCACCCTAAACTTAAACCCTAACCTCTAACCATTAACCCTAAATTTCAGACATAAACCCTAACTTTTAAACTCATACGATTAAAACCATAGCTCTTAAACCCTAAATCAAGTCGATAATTTCTAAAATTAATGCGTTTATAAAATTTTTTTGTTTTTATGTCAGTGCATAACTTCACTAATAAAAATAACTTCAATAAACCTCTTGAACGATATATTATAAATATAAAATCGTAAAACCGTCATAAACTTTAAGTTTAAAGTGGTTGTGCCTCTTTTGGTGCGGAACAGCCATCCATGTTATTTGAATTTATACATGCAGTAAGTTAGTTATTGAGATTTTGGTGGCGTTACGATAAATTTAAAAATCACTCTATTAATAGATATTAAAAAAAATTAAATTTTAAGAGTATATTCTTAATAATAAAAAGTATTAAGAAAAAATAGGCTCTAATAACAAGTATTATAAAATAAATTAGACCCTCAATAACAAATATTTAAAAAATTAAATTTTAAAATATTGTGAAAAATTAGACCCCATATATTAAATTTTAAGAGAAGAACCCAACAAGTGGTTCCAATAAAAAAAGAGGATGATGTTCATCCTAAGAGACCCGAGTTCAGATCGCTTTGTCTGAAAGGTGTGTATGCTCTGTCAAAAGGTTAAGAATATGTATGAACATATACTACCTTGTAATCGCCTTAAGACTATTCAAAGAAAATTTTAAAAGCACGTCCCTAGTAATATGTATTAGAAAACAATTGGGTCTCTAATAACAAGTGTTGAATTTTTTTAAGAGTATGTCCCTAAAATCAAATCTTTGAAAAAAATTAGGGCTCTAATAATAATAATGGGAAAATGGACCCCTAATAAGAAATATTAAGAAAAATAAATTTTAATAGTAGATGCCTAATAATAAATATTGAAAAAAATTTAACTCATAATAACAAATATTAAAAAAAATGAGGTTATAATAACAAGTACTAAAAAAAATTAGACCCTTGATAACAAATATTGAAAAAATAGACACGTAACAACAAATGTTAAAAAAAATTAGGCCCTAATATCAACTATTAAAAAAATTGAATTTTTATAATAAATATTATAAAATTAAATTTTAAAAATAAATTCTTAATAATAAGTATTAAAAATTAAACCCTAAAATCAAATATTAAAAGAAATAGGCACCGGACCGGCGCCCCTCCTTCCTTATCTGCAGAAATAATTATATTTTCCCTCCCCAGAAACACTGGACAGGAAAATGTGCCATCCCTGCGAGATTTCAGGTTGCAGACTTTATGTCGGTCTTTTCATAAAGTATGAATTTAGGTATGATACGAAGTTGTTGTGTAATTTGTTTTTTTAATTTTAGGTGATTATAAAGTAGTATTTGTTTATACATATTTTTAAAAGATAAAAATTTCTTGTCCCTTTTGTTAATGCTCTTTTTTATGCTTAAACAATAAAAGACACTAAAAAATTAAATTTCAAACCTTAACTCTAAATTTTAAATTCTAAACCCTATATCATATACCTTAAAAATATACCCTACTCTAAAATTTATAGATCCTAACCACAACCCATAACCTTAAACCCTAAACTTATTTTTTTTAGTGTGAGGGTATAATTTTTAGTGTGGGGCATAAATTAAGGTTTAAGGTTTAAGGTTTAAGGTTTGTGGTTTAGGAAAAAAAATTTAAGATAAAAATCTGTTGCGCCTTTTCGGTGCTCCTTTCTATACTTCAACATTAAAAATACTAAAAAAATTTAAATTTCAAGCCCTAACTCTAAAATCTAAATCCTAATCCCTACGCTCTAAAAAATACACCTACCTCAAATTCTCTAAACTCTAACCTTAAAACCTAAATTCTAAACGTAATTTTTAATGTGGGACATAAATAATAGTACCGAAAAAGGTAAATGATTTTTATTCGCCTAAAATATATAAGGCAGCAATGCCAAATTGCCAATGCATGCAATTGCATGGTACTTATAGCATAAGTTTGCGTCAACTTTAAAACACTTGTCTCTGTTTCCTCAATTTCCTCCTATCTCCATACTCACCTTCGATCTGTTACTTGTCTTCAAGCATTCCAAGCTTTAATCGCAGTTACTTTGTCCTCCCTTTACACCGCCATTGACACGTATATGTATATATATATATATATACACATATACGTGTAACTCTGCGTTTGATCATTGATCCACAAATACAGTATCGAGTATTGACTTACAGTTTTCTTAAGAAAGAAAAGGAGAAGGAAGAAAAGGGTGTACTCTGATTGTAAGTTTAGAGAAATTTGATTAGATATGGTTGAATTTCTTGGTGAGATCGAACCTCCTAGCCCTGTTTATGAAGCAGAGCTGCCGGAGGAGGATGGAGAACAAGAGGAGATTGGCTACGAAGAGCTCAAGAAGCGGATGTGGAAGGACCGTGTACGGATGGAGAAGATGAAGGAAAAGTGGGAGAGTTCGGAGCCCGATCATCATTCAGACGCCAAGGAAGAAGCATCCCGCCGCAAGAAGATGTCCCGGGCTCAAGATTCCATCCTCAAATACATGGGGAAAATCATGGAAGTATGCAAAGCGCAAGGCTTCGTTTACGGGATAGTACCGGAGAAAGGAAAGCCCGTTACCGGCTCGTCGGATAGCCTACGCAAGTGGTGGAAAGAGAAGGTTAAGTTCGACAAAAACGCCCCACCTGCTCTGGAGGAACTGTTGCCAATAATTCTGGAACAAGGCGAACAGGACCCTATTTCTAGTTTGTATCTCCTTTATGAGTTGCAGGACACGACTCTGGGATCACTTCTTTCCTCTTTGATGCAACACTGCACACCCCCGCAACGGAGATTCCCATTAGACAGGGGCTTAGCCCCTCCTTGGTGGCCAACCGGGCAAGAGCTGTGGTGGGGGGAACAAGGGACGTCTCAACAACATGGTGCTCCTCCTTATAAGAAGCCTCATGATCTCAAAAAGGCCTGGAAAGTCAGTTTATTGGCTGCTGTGATCAAGCATATGTCCCCGAATTTAGGCAGGATGAGAAGGTTAGTGTCACAATCCAAGTGTTTGCAAGATAAGATGACAGCCAAAGACACTTTCACTTGGTCTAAAGTGGTTAACCAGGAAGAAGCCCTTTTAAAGCTAACAGAGAAATGTCTCAGAATCTCACCCGAAAAAGATGATGGGGAAGAACAGGATTCAGAGCATAGCCATCTAGCTGACAGGGGCAAGCACGATGAGAATATTGTCATCTCTGGTGATAAAAGGAAGTGTGTTTTCGAGCGAGAGGTTACCCCGAGTGCGTTATATGCTTGCCAGCACTCAATGTGCCCGCGTAGCACACTGGAACTAGGTTTCACAGGCAAGAGCTCAAGGAGTGACCATGAATCAAGTTGCTCCTACCGGTCTAAAGAAAGTGATTTGAGCCAAGAAAGCAGTGAAGAATCAGAATTTTCTGATAGGAGTCTTGTTCCATACGATCATCACTCACTTGGTCCTCAGACCAAAACACATGACAGTACCTGGAAAATACGTGCCGTGACAGATTGGCTCGACGTTGAGCTAGAAAAGGCTGATGATCAACTAAATGAAGTAGGGGATCCATCAGACATGATTTTGCTAGAGTATATAAACTACTTAACTAGTACAGTTGAAGGTGTACCATTCCCCCCAGAATTTCTATTTCAAAGCGGAGATATGGACTTAAGTTCATTTCTGTTATTTCCAGAGAACATTGATGATCAAGGATTAGCTTCAATTTGGGATATGGGATATGATGGAACATCTAAATCATGACCGATGATCGAGTAAGCTCAAGTTTGCTCAAACACTTGAAATTTCAAACGGGGGCCAACAGAAAACATGCTCAATCAAATCTATTTATTTACTATAAACAGTCTCTTGATGTAGAAAACTATGAGGTTTTTTATTCATGGTTTTGCTTTTCTTTCTTTTCCCTTTCCCACCTTCCCTAAATATTACTCTCCCCCTATATTGTACTAGGAAGTTGCTTTACATCAAAAGATATATGTATGTATTTTAGAGGAAAACAAATACAGGTGAAAAACTTATCTAAATCAATAGAAGCTTTTAAGTTACTAGTCATAGAAACTATGCCTTCGAGGTATGCATTCGTCGTAATCAAATCTCCTTATACCACATGAATAACCTTTCTTGAATTTATCGTATTTCCTTCTTACTATGACCTCAACTGAGAAAAGAGCAGAAACAGGTCTGTGATCAGAAAATCTGGACTCTCCACGGATATACGATAATTGCTCGATTCCTGAACCGCGCCATAGTATCCTATCACACCTGAAGAAACATTTCATGTTTATCAAAAAGAATCAAGTAATTTCCATTTAGCATTGATGTAAGAAGACGAAAATACCATGCAGGCGTTCGGCGTTTCTTCTTGGATTTGCCATTTTCTCCGGCATATGAATCCGAATTATATGAATACTTGTAAGTAGGAGCAAAGAGTATCCGTCCCTCTTTGAAACCATCGAATACTCTTCCGGCTTCTCTCTCCATATTTAACTGCATTCAATTGAAAAGAACAGGTCAGTCAAGTTAAAACATGAAAGGAACTTTTACCACTTCACTGTAATCCACTTTCTTCTGTTTACTTTTTAGTAGTTAAATCCAGACGTCATTTTCTTGAATACCGATTAACTTAACACAGCAGGATTTTCATGGAAGCAGCATCTAGAAAAGGACTGGCCGACTTGTGACTTTTTTTTTGTAGTTTCTTAATGGCAAAAGGTAGTAGTTATTGACCATTGCTTATATTCATGAAAAGGGTTGACATTATTGTCTCAATTTCGTCCTCAAACTTCTGATATTACTATCTGTTGGTATTTCCAATGCATATCAGTTTTGGAATTTTCTCCAGAACTAGACACATATCAGTATCCGTCACTCGCACCAGAGTCTAAAAGACATTTTTATTTAACATTTCGAAGTAGAAAGTAATAAACCTGATCTTTCTCCAGAAGGGTGTCCCAGTTATTTGCCTCCAGCAAGGTCCTGGTTGTCTCATAGCTCAAGGCTACCCGATAATTCAAATCTCCGAGCCATATTACTCGGCTGCAATACTTAACAATGGATGAATCAGAGACATTGCGGACAATTTAAATATAAGAAGGGTCTAATGGTTATATCAATGCAAACATACTCATGCTCAATAATTTTCTCTGGGGCTCGATGATTTGGAGTTTTGCAAATGATGGGAAACTGTAAGCCTTTGATGATCTCAGAAACATCAGCATTTCTCCTGAGCTCATCACCTTCTTTTTCACCCGAAGCTAAGTGACTGCACACAAAGCAAAGGCTTGTTTGGTGCAACGATATGCTTACTGCTATACACCCCTGCAAATATTTGATTATTTATTCCCCAAATGAATTAAACTTGGTGTGGGATTATTCTCGAACATATAATTGATCACAATATAGTAAAACTGAGCAGATCAAATCCTTGTCATTTATGTACCAACCTTGTTGCCAAGGCGTTTCATTATACCTCTTCCTACAGAGGAAACTCTGACATGACCAATGTATGGCATCAACTCCTTTCGAGCCCATATCGAGAGGAACAGTCCGACCATCTGCTTGCTGGTGATAAGGCGGTAACTCATTTCTTCAGTTGAACAAAGGGGGAACATCTCAGAGAGTGCAACCAACTCACCGTCGCCGATACTCGTATCACAACCCACAGGTAAGGGACCAAGGTCTAGATCATTTGCTAAATCCCGAACAGTCTTGTGCATTCGGTTCACCCCATATGTGGAATCAACAGGGCAGTTGCAAGTCTTGAGAAGGCTACTCCCAGCCCTGAAATTCTTACTCAGGATTTTGAGCACAGGTTTGTCAAAAATATGAGGATTGGTCAGTGATTTCAACTCCTTTGAGGCATCAGTATCAGAGTTTTTTGAATCATTTCCAGAGTCCGGAGATGAGTGCTTGGGACTGTGACGTGGCTTGTTAAGTGCTTGGTTTATAAGGACCAGCCATTTTGCAGCAGGTTCATTGTCTTCACTTACTAAAACGTTTCCAGCATTGAGTGGAACAATTTCTTGAAACCTGGGAAATCAATAGTCTAAGTAAAACAAGCTCCAAAAACACTCATTCAGAAGCCAGAAAGCAGTATGAATCTGGGACAAAATCAAACAACTCATGACAAATTGACAGTAACTTTCTAGACAATGCCACAATAGGCCAGAAACTGAAAAAGGGAACAAAATTCTGAGTCAATCATACCCACAAACATATATATCTGCAGAGCTGTCCATAAGAAAGAAATCTTCCAGGTTCATGTCACTGATGGGCGTCTTCCCTCCCACATTCCAGGTTGCAACAAATATCCTGCAAGCTCAACAATGGGATTTTCCTGTTGTAAGATGTAACATAGGCCTAATCAAATGTAAAATAACAACTTCAAACCACAACGCGGAATCCATACCGAAAATCTCGAATTTCAGTCACTGATGCCATGGAACACTCGAAATTTGAGAGATTCAGCCCTTCGATTAACCCGGCACTTTCCCTTCTTTCTGAAAGTAGATAAGGATTAGCAACATGATGTACATTAATTTTGTGTTTTCCCTCTCCCAGTTCTAGATTCTAATACCAACAAATTTGGCAATGATAAAGGCCAAAGGGTCAACATCAGAACTAGAACTTCTACCGGTCCTTTTAGATTTCCCCCCATTTCAATTACTAATATCTGGTTTATAGATCAAACTATTTCTTGTTAGGTAAGCTACCAAATTTTTTTACACCAGATAAGAACAACTTAGTCCCCTTGATGATGGGATAAGAAATGAAAGCTGTCAAGCACTATTATTGTCTATTTTGTTTAAGCATTTCATTTTTCTTGATGTATTCATGTCCGAAAAGCATAGAATAAACCTTTGTCAAAACACATATTCATATCCGACACATATTTGAGTTCGAGTGACATATATATGTATAAACATTTTCATAACCACGTCCTGAAAAGAAAATAGGGCTGATTGGCACCCAATACACTAACCATACCTAAGAAATTTCTTCTTATGCGAGAAGAGGCTTCCAAAAAGTCCTTGTTCCCTGATGTAATCTTAATCTTCTTCTCCAAATCTACCAAACATAACCCATAAAATACTTCAGGGAAAAAAAACTGAAAAAGGAAAGTAAAATTGATAGTCTGATAAGGGTGATACCGGCAGAAATTGTATCACAATCTGATGGTGCAAAATCATCGTCTGAGCCGCCTCTACCTCGTCTCTTAGAAGCAAAAATCTTTGGAATATTGAACTTAACCCATTGCAAAATCAAATCAAATATAGAAACAATTGTTTGGCCATGCACAAAATCGAAGATTAATATACCTTCTTTTTCTTGTCATTTTTGACGGAGTTATCAGGAGAGGTAACGGTGGTGGTGGTTCCACGCTGGTTGTGGCGGTCTTCATCATCCCCAAGTTGGCCGGCGGTCTTCGTCATCCCCGAGTTGGCATTCATTCATTAGGTTTACTTAGAAAGTAAGAAATAACCGTCAAAATTTCCGATAACTCCTAAACTGTCGAATGACAAAGGTTCATAACAAAACACCAAATAAAATCTGGGTCTGTGGAGGTGTTTTTCATTTATTTATTTATTTTTGTTTTGGAAAAATAATTAATTGAAAACATTTTTGATTTTTGTGATCTGTTTGAAAGGATGAGCCATTGGCGCCAATTGTTTCGGAGAGTTTAAGACTTATTAGGAGAGGGAAAGCAAAGAAACCGTTGAGTCGCAGTTCACAAATTAAAAATCTAATGTAAAAAACTGCTTTCATTTTATCATTCCATTCCTTTCTTGCTCTCTTCTTTTAATCAAAGCTTCTCGGCCGGTATAAATGGAGTAACATTTAGATTTTTTTTAAATCAATTAAATCATTTCCATATTTTATTTAATTAGACTCCTTTATATATCGTGCCGTTAATATCTTAATGGTGTGATGATTTAGATGCTAAAAAACGACCTCGTTTTGGTGTCGCTATTTTGATACTAAATTGCCCAAAACGGCGTCGTTTTACTAGAGAAAAATAAAAAAAATTATAAACTCAATTAGAATTAAACCTAGAACCTTTAGAATCAAAGGCTACTTTTTAACCATTAAGCTAAATTAACATCTTTACTTTGTTAAACTACAGTTGAGATTAATTCAATTTATTTTATTATATAAATAATATTACTCTATAAAAATAATATAAATATATTATAAATAATAATAATATACATATAATAATATATAAAACTAATAAATAAGATATATTTATATTAAATAAAAAATTATATTATTAATAATATTAAATATATAAATAAATAATATATTATAATACAAACTAAAAACTAATTTTCAAAAAAATCCTAAAGTTTCCAAAATTTACAAAAAATCTCAAAATCACCAAAACATTAAACTCTAATCTATAAGCCATAAAGCTCTAAATCATAAATCCTAAAACCATAAACTATTCAGCAGCCAAAATGGATGGATTCAGAGTTTAAACTTTAGGGTTTTGGTGAATTTTGAATTTTTTAGATTTATTTAGAAATTTTAGATTTTTTAAAAATTAATTTTTAGTTTTTATAGTAATATATTATTTGTTTATATATTTTAATATTATTTGTTTATGAATAAAATTTTAAGGTGTAAAGTTTATAGTTTAGGGTTTATGGGTTTAAAGTTTAATGTTTTGTTGGATTTTGGGCTTTTTGAAAATTTTAGGGTTTTGGAAATTAGTCTTCTAGTTTTTATAATAATATATTTATCTATTTATCTATCTAATATTATTTATAATATAAAATATTTATTTATTTTTATTATTTTATTTTATTTATATAATTAATATATGTATACTAATATATTTATATTATTTATATAGAGTAATATTATTTATATGGTAAACTGCAGTTTGAAATATATATTATTTTTGTAAAAAATAATTAAAGATGTTAAGTTGATTTAGTGGTTAAGAGTTTGTCTTTGATTTTGAAGGTTTTAAGTTCAAATCCCATTGAGTGCATATTTTTTTATATTTTTTCTCCAGCAAAACGGCGTCTTTTTGGTCTAGCATTCAAGTCATCACACCGTTAAAGAGTTAACAGCGTGGTGGTATAAACGAATTGAAAAATAAATGTTTGATGGTAAATTTGGAACAATAAAAAAGTTGATGGTAAAAACGGGTCATACCTAATAATTTAGTGATATCTGACATAATTTACTCTTATATTAAATATGATGGATGACCGATGATGACATCAAGAACTTTTGTACATGTGATATTGCATGTAGATAGTTTTACTAATTAATTGTTACTATTTTGTCTAACATTTCACGTTAACAAATAATTGAAAGTTTTAAATAATTATGAAAAAATCAATTAAATCATCTATTCGAATAATTTACCCTAATAAACTCTTAATTCCAAGAAAGTAAAAAAATTAAAAAATATTTTTTTGTTATAAATATTTATCTATCATGAAGATTTGACTTACTTTATCATTAGGAATATTATCTACATTAATTAGAGTTTAATGTATTATATACTTCTTATGCCTATAAATAGATGATTTACTGAAGGCATTGTATATACAATTCTATATTTGAGAATAATACAAATCTCCCTCTTTCTCTCATCTCTTTGATCTTTTATTCTTGTTCGTTATTCTTCGTTATTTTATTCACAACACGTTATCAGCACGAGACTCTAACCAACTGAGGTATTTATCGTTCAAATCCTAAAAGAGTTGCCGAAAAGAAGTTGATTCTAGCATGAATTAGAGATAAGTTCTTCTCCTCAATTATATTTTAATTATTGATTATTTTTCTCTTTTGATCTTTAATTTGTTTTTAATTTTTGAAAAATCAATGGTTGCTCGAAAGATTTTGGTGCTCTTTGTTTAAATCCCAAAGAAATTACCGGAAAAGTCTTGATCCTACGTTGAACTGAAGATGGTGATATGTTTTGAAGGTTTGAACCAACCATGGATTTTGAAGCACGATCTTGCTCGATTCATGATTTTTATTGGTGATTCCCCGAAAGAATTTCAATTTCATATTAGTGACTACAATTTTGTGATCTACGATGAAAAGAATGTGAACCAATGTTTGATTGCAAAGATTTTGGCTTGAATGCACTCCTTAAATCTTGATTCTCCGTCCACTCAATCAAAGGTCACGATTTTCATTTTTTTTATTTTCAAAAGAAAAATTCTTTATTTCTCAGCTTATATTTGAACTTTGATATTTATTCACGATTATTATAATTATGTGATTTGATATTTTTAATCGTTTTTTGAGTTTTACATGTGTTTAAATGGCTTGGAAAGAGACGTGATATAAAGGGATTATGAGAAGCTATCTCGATCATTTGCTATGTCTCCATTGTCCACAAGAGAAAAATCAATATCAGTAAATTTTGGTTTTATTCTTATTCTTTATATTATTATTTTAAAGTGCGATAAATCATGGTGATTTTGCTCGAAAGCAATAATTCTCATGTGTTGAAAATTTGTCTTGATCCAAAATATTTTATGGGAGGCATTCCCTGAAGTGAATGCAAGCATGATGTTTATTCCATGCAATTATTGGATCTGTTTCATTCCCTGAAGTGAATGCAAACATGGTAAATCACTATTCAATTGGTAACATAACTTCGATATAATCTAAGTATATTGGTTGGACATTCCGTTCTGCGAGTCTATTGGTCTCAAAAGAGGTTTTTAAAGGACCTTGTGGACTGATTTAACAATGCTGCATACGAGGATTAAATCTTTGTTCTCTGTGACAAGAATATGTGAAAAAGGTTTAAAAGGCCCACTGGCCCTACTCCATTCCCTGAGGTGAATGTGAAATTATATTATGGAAAGAATAAAAGCTACATTAGAATTTGTGGTCGTGATTGAAACCATGAATATAAACATGGACAATATGATCATTTTAAGGATACTTCTACCCACCGGTAGTGAGGTTATAATGATGAAAAGAGTGATAAAGATCATTCTAATGAAGTAAAATCTTTTTTATTACCAATGTGATGCTATAAATCATTGGTCTCGTACTTGTCGTACGTTGAAAAATCAACAATCATTGAATGATAAAGGGAAGAAAATATAAGCAAATTTTATTTGCGAAAAATGAAGAAGATGATATTGGTCCAACTTTATTTGGACATTTTTGGTCCAATTCATTTGGACGTTGTTAATTTTCTTATAACCCTCGAAAGGAATAAATCATCTTCTAATTATTCTCATAACTTTGAAGAGAATTATTTATCTTTTTATTTATTTTGCTTTATGCTTATTTATTTTACACACATTAATTATTTATGTTTTATATTTATATTTATATATTATGATATTTATTTATTTTATTTAACATGATTACTTGTCAAATACAATCTATGGTGACGTTTTATGCTCAACATAAGCATAAGATATATTTTCCCATTTAAATGCAAGAGAATAATGTGAGTATCATTTCTCAAAGTACTGAAAATATTGATGCTCTAGAAGAGCAATAAATTCTTGAGAGAAAGCACATTATGAAAAGTGTAGAATTTTGAATATTATAGTACTTATCGCTAATGGTAATAATATCGTCACCACTAGAAGTGGAAATTTTAAGAGAGTAATATGAGTTCGCAAATTATCCTTTGGGAATTATAGATAACATATGTTATCAATTGACACATGAAATAAGCCAATGTGGATATAAGTTCTGGTAGTCAAAAAGTCAGTTGAAAGCTTTAGAAGAGATACGTTGAGTGGATCATAGAATCGATTTAAGCCAAGAGGGGGAGGGGGTGAATTGGATTTTTAGAAATTTTGGTGGTGCAGTGGAAAATAAAAATTTGCAAGACAAGGGATTTAGAGTGGTTCAAGTTCCAATTGAACTCTACATCCACTACCTTAGCTTCACTAAGGATTTTCCAACAAGTCCACTAGTTGATCTTCCCCTTTTCTAGGCTTAGGAGGAAACCTTTACACAATGACCAATTTTTCTACCCAAAAATTGACCCAATCCTCACACAAGGTTTACAAAAAAGTTTAAGGCTAATAGCTAGTATCTCTCAATACAAATGTAGCCCTTTTACATGCACTCAATCCAATTGAAACAAATAAGATTGGAAATACAAAGTACCACAAATTGGGGTTTACAAGAAAATATGGGAATTTAGCACAAGAGCTTGAATTTGATGTTTGGATGTTTCTCTTAGGCTCAATAGTTGTTGCTGGTGCTTTTAGAACACCCTTTTATACCTTCTCATTGAATTTTAGCCGTTGGGGTTGTTGTCTTCATAATTATAGCCGTTGGGATGTAATCTTCCCACAATAAATGCAGTCTACAACTACCTGTTCCAAAACGCTCGACCATGTTTCGAAACAGACCAAAAATAAAAACAGTCGTTGGGGTGTAATTAATAGGTTGTACCGAAATGGACACGGTCGTTTCGATACGTTAAGAGCCTGTTCCGAAACGTGCTAAAGCCCGTTTCGAAACATTTTTCCACTGCAAAACCTGTATCGAAACGGCTTAAGAACATTTCGATATGCTCTAACTGTCTCTAAAAAATTAGTTATTTAAATTGCAACGGTCATATTTTGAAACCAAGTTTGAAAATCGTTTCGAAACGTTTGAGGTCGTTTCCATACTGCCATATCAAAACGGTTCAACCCGTTATGTTGTTCTTCATCCGTTTCGCAACATGAAGACCTATTTCGATACACCCGTATCGAAACGAGAAAGCTAGTTCCGGAACAGAGGTTAACAATTTCAAAACGTTCCGAAACGCCTAAGTGTCGTTCCGAAACGGTGACTCGAAAATCGTTGTTTTGACTTGGTAAACACTTAGAAAAGTTTAAATACTCTTAGGTTTTGACTTGGACATTTTTCTTAGAGACTTAAAGTCTTTAAGACTTAAAAATTCATTTTCTCCTTTTCAATTTAGTCCTTAAATCCTTTGTTATATCAAAATCAATTAATTAGTTTTACAATCTCCCCTTTTTTGATATAACAAAACCAAGTATAAATTTTTAAGAATTTTGAAATCTTTGAAAAAGTTCTAAATCCTCCTCAATGTAAGATGGGTTTTAAAGTTTTGAAAAGATTTAAATTTCAAATGTTTGAAACTTAAAAACAACTTTAAAAACACTTAGGCTCCTAGATTACTTCTTCCCCTTTTTGTTAGATCAAAAATAGATAAACAAGGCTAATCAAGAGAAGAAACGAAGACATAAACAATAAACCAAACAACATAATTATCATAGATATCATTAAGTTCAAGAAACAAATAATCAAACCAAACAACATAGATATTTAAAGCATTAAAGTTCACGCACAATCCTAAAGACACATAATCAAAGTATAGGTCTTTAAAATATGAAAACATAGATAGGTGCACACTTAATCCTGATATGATAGCCTAATATGATATGCAATATGAATCCTAGGCCTCGTCATCATCGTCACCATCATCAAGAGAATCATCATTGTCCTTAGCTTGAGCACGATGATAGTTCCTCCAATCACCATAGAATATGGTGAAATATAGATTCATCGATGTTTGTTGATTCTTAGAAGAGGAGACACGTTCCTCCAAGGATTGAATGCGAGTGTTGAGAGCACCAAAACCCGAAGCGATGTTTGTGTTGAGTGGATCGCAAGATCGACATTGACCAAGAGGGGGTGAATTGGAAATTTAGAGTTTAGCGGTGGAAATTGCAAATTAAAAATGATGAACAAGGGATTTAGAGTGGTTCAAGTTCCAAATGAACTCTACATCCACTACCTTAGCTTCACTAAGGATTTGCAACAATTCCACTAATTGCTCTTCCCCTTTTCTAGGACAAGGAGGCAACCCTTTACAATTTCGGTTGATTTTTCTACCCAAAAATCAACCCAATCCTCACACAAGTGAACAAAGAAATTTAATGGCTAATTAGATATCTCTCAATACAAATAATAGCCCAAATACAAGCACTCAACCCAATTGAACAAGATATGAATGAAAATTACAATTGGGGTTTTAGACAAAATGGGATTTTTGCACAATTGCTTGGATTTGATGTTTGGATGTTTGCTTTTGGATCAATAGTTGTTGCTGGTGCTTTTGAAGGTCTCTTTTATACCTTCTCATTGATTTCTAGTCGTTGTGGTTTTTGCACTCATCAATAGAGCCGTTGGGGATGTTATCTCACCACCATAAATGCAGTCTGCAACAACCCGTTTCGAAACGCGGGGTACCTGTTTCGGAACAGACTAAAATAGAAAGAGCCGTTGGGGTGCATTTAAGAGCCCGTTTCGAAACGCCTTAGGGCTGTTTCGAAACACTTTTTCCACTGTCAAGGGTCGTTTCGAAACGGTCTTAGCCCGTTTCGAAACACCTTAACGGTTTTCAGAAAATCAGTTAAAAACACTATAACGGTCATATTTTCAAATTAAACTTAAGACCTGTTTCGAAACGCTTTGGATTCGTTTCGAAACGGATTTGCTACTGTCAAGGGTCGTTTCGGAACGACCTTAATCCGTTTCGAAACACCCTTTTTATCTTTAAATATTCAACAAATATTTCAACCGTTGTGCCTTTTTTAAATCAAATATGAATAACAGTTTCGAAACGTGAGATACCATTTCGAAACGGGGTCAAGTGTTTCGATACACGTTTCGGAACGGTGGTTGACAGTGATGAAAACGTTTCGAAACGCCTGAGGGCCGTTTCGAAACAGGAGCTTGAAAATCACTGTTTTAGCTTGAAACACTTAGAAAAATATTTGAAAAACTTTGTTTTTAACTTGGGCATAATCTTAAAATTATATGGGGATATTTTGAGGACTTAAGATTCGTTTTGACATTTTCAATTTAGTCCTTAGGTTTTTAGTTATATCAAAATTAAAATACTTGTTTCACAATCTCCCCCTTTTTGATATAACAAAACCAAAGTTAGAATTTTTTGAGAATTTTGAAAGTTTTGAAAATATTCTAACTCCCCCTTAATTTAAGATAGGATTTTAAAGAAAAAAAATGTTTAACTTGAAATCCAAGTTGTAAAGCTTTAAAAAACCTTTTAAAATTTAAAACGAATTTTAGTTTGTGGCTCTTAAATTTCTTCTCCCCCTTTTTGTTAGATCAAAAAGAACAATGAAAGCTCATAGAGAAGACAAAGGATTAGTACCAATAAGCATTAATAAGCAACCATAAAATTAATTCATAATATCAAAATATCCAAAACATAAACCAACATTAAGTTCAACATAAAATCCCAAATAAAAAGCCAAAAGCATAGGTTCCTAAAACATAATAAAACATAAAGATGCAATCTTAATCCTAAAATGCATAGATAATATGATATGATATGATATGATATGAAAATCCTAGGCCTCGTCATCATCATCCGAAGTATCATCATCGCTATTGGCTTGAGAACGGTGAAACTTCGTCCATTGTCCATAGAGCGTAGAGAAGGATAGATCCAAGTTGGAATGGGAAGTCTCAAGAGTAAGAAGACGATCCTCGACATTCTTCAAACGATTGTCCATAGATTCAAAACCCGAAGCAATGCGAGTATCCAAAGCATTGAACCGCTCGGTAATGAGAGCCGTGAGGGCTTCATCCTCAATACCCTCATCTTTAAGTTTAAAAATAGACTCCAAGAGAGCAACATTAACAACAAACTTTTTGCCCAATAAGGATGATTCAATTCCTATAATCTCGGTTTTGGTCTCATCATAAATAAAACGAGCATTAGAGTAAAAAAGGAGTACCATGTGTTTGTAGCGAATATCCGGAATGCTCAAGAACAAGATGAGATTCCACTCACTCAAACGGTCGAGATAACGGAATAGGAATCACTCGGAATTGAGGAAATCAAGATCAATGACACGTTCTTTGCGAATTTCGAAATCCTTGACATAAGAAAAGCGAGCACGCATCTACGAAGTTTTAAGGGATTTCTGAAAAAGCAGAGGAAGATTCGGACGAACGCTCGAATCACCGGTTTGAACGGCCTTGCGCTTTTTGTTAGCTTGATCCGCCATCTAAAAACATTAAGCAAGTATATTTTAAAATTAAGTGTATGCATTGATATTTAAAATCAATCCAATAATAAATCACACTTAGGTTTTTGAAACAAAATAAAAATAAAATAAAATAAAAACAGTAAAGAAAAAGACGACTGAAAAATTTTATATTCGAATAAAAAATTTTGAGATTTTGAATTTTTTTTACAAGATATGGAAAACCCACAAAGAAAAACATATAATTTATACAAAAATAAAATTTTCTAACCTAAGATTCGAACATAAATTGAAAGAAAAAGAAAAGAAAAAAATACCTTAGTTTGGGATTTTGGATGATTTGATGAAAATCCTTGCACAATGTTGATGAAACTTGCTTAGACTTGAGTTTTAGAGTAAAACCCCTCACAATTTTGTGAAAATCAATGAGTTTGAGAGGGTATTTATAGAGAGGGAGGCGGTTTAGGGTTTTAAGAGTTTGATAAAATGTGAACTTTATCATTAAAAGCCCTAAATAAAGCAATCCGCGATGCCGTTTCGGAACGGTCAGGACCGTTTCGAAACGGGACGACTAGGGTTTGACCGTTTTGAGACAATAGGCTGACCGTTTCGATACGGTGTTGACCGTATCGAAGCCCCGTTGACCCGTATCGAAACACGTTTCGATACACCCCTTGACAGTAGCAAAAACGTTTCAGAAAGCATTGGAGGCGTTTCGAAACGCCCTTCTCTCAGAACTGGATTTAAGGTATTCGTATCGAAGTAGGGTCACCCGTTTCGATACACCTGGGCCTGGAAGTGCAGATGAGGCTCTAAAAGTGCAGAAAAATGAAGTTTTAAGAGGCCTAACATGCATAAATGTCATGAATGAGCAGGCAAAACATATTCAAGCATAAACATACTCCCCCTAACTATAGGCATGGATGATATTAGGAGTTTAAACACATAAACATGGCATTTCACAAAATCAAGCATATTTAAGCACAAAAGAGGTCCTAAAAGGTCAAGATAGGCTAGCTAGACCTAACTCTCTCCTAAGGGACCAAAAACGCTCTTTGTCTAAGGGTTTTGTAAATATGTCCGCTAATTGATTCAAGGTGTCTACATACTCTATAACCACATCTTCCTTAAGGACATGATCTCTAATGAAATGATGCCTTATTTCTATGTGTTTGGTTCTAGAGTGTTGGATGGGATTTTTAGTTAAACATATTGCACTAGTGTTGTCACATTTTAGGGGTATGGTTTCAACTTTAATTCCATAATCTAAGAGTTGTTGTTTCATCCAAAGGACTTGAGCACAACAACTCCCTAAGGATATGAGCATACTACCTAAGAATTGACAAGTTCCCGAAGTACTTTTCTTATCAATTTTGCAACCCCCATAATCCGCATCCGAGTAAGCATGAAGGTTGAAGGTAGAGTCTCTAGGATACCAAAGACCTAAACAAGGAGTGTCTCTAAGGTATCTAAAGATTCTCTTAACGGCTATAAGGTGAGACTCTCTAGGACTAGCTTGAAACCTAGCACACAAGCAAACACTAAACAAGATATCCGGTCTACTTGCGGTAAGGTAAATCAAAGATCCAATCATAGAACGATAAAGCTTAGAGTCAAAACACTTGGGCTTAGGAGTTTTGGGCGTTGACCGGTTGGTCAAAGTGCTGTTCGAATCAAAAGAGGTGAAATTAGGAAAGCCTAGTTCGGGTTTCATTAAAAATATGGAAAAATGTTCTAAAATCATCTTTTAATATAATTAAGTGAAATGTGAAATCAATTTTGGAAAATGAGTTTTGGAAGTGTGACATTTTGGCTAGTGACCAAAATGTAATTTTTGCAAGTTTGGTGGCTGTTTTATAAAGGGTTGAAATTTTGAATCTTTAAGGAGCTATTTACCCAAAGGGAGTTTCTCCAGATTTTTCTAAGATATTTTAAGTCTAAAATCTGATTTTAAAGGTTATTAAAATTGGAGGGAAGCCATTTGGCTATTTTTGGATTTTGTAACCAACTTTTCCTAATTTTCTTTCTCTCATTTTCTCTCAACCCAAACACTACTTTTCCAGAGAATTGGATCTGATTTCTTCACCTAAATCCCTCCTTTCAACTCTCATTTGATTCCTAATCATTGTATCTTCAAAACCTCTTCAATTGCTAATTGTTTCAACAAGGATTTTGATTGCAAAAAGAGGAGAAACTCAAGTTTGGAGGTAAGAACGTCCTTCTCCTCTAAACTATCAGTTCTTTACTGAAATTCCTAAGTTTTCAATCTTTAATTGAAGTTTAATTAAAGGTTTTTAAGTGGTGAAATGAATCTTGGCTTATTATGCAAGATTTTGATGATTTTTGATGATTTTCGTTAGATCTGATTAATCTGTGATTTGAGAGGTGTTTTTGATGTTAATTGATCTCTAAATTGATAAGGAATTGAGTTTTGATTGATGCAATCCCGGATAGGTTGAGTTTCCTAAGTTTAGCTTGTGTTTCAAGGTTGTTTTTGAGGTGATCTTGGTGATCTGTTGTTGCTGGAGGTATAAGGATGTTAATAGGTTGTTTTTAGATGTTATGTGATGTTTATGGAAGTGAGGTTTTGCTGGTTTATGGCTGGGCTTTGTTTAGAAGTGGTTTGGATGCATTTTCGGTTGTGTTTGGTGGCAAAAAATGGAGGTTTGATGAGAGCAGCGAGTTTAGGTGCTTTCATTGAAGCAATTAATGCATGATGATGCATTAATCCTCTGCTTTGATGTGTTGAAACATGGGAGGCATCTTTGGATCCAAGAGTTGTTGATCCGGAAGCTTGATTTGGTGCTTTGGCTTGAAGCAAAGTGGAAATCGGTGAGTGCATTTGTGGAAATTGGATTTTCAGCTTTTAAACCAAGGTTTGAAGGTTTTGGGAGCTTAGTTTAAGTCTAAACAACTTTGCTAAGCTCAAGTGTAAGTTTTCGGAATTTCTTTCTAGTGGTGGCCATGATTTTGTTGTGATGCAAAATGATGATTTGCATGTTTTAATTACTGTTTTGAAAGCATGTTTTAGCATGGATTTTGCTGATGATGTAAGCCATATGTTGAAGGTAACTCTAGGTAGGATGTTCCTTGCTTTTGTACATTGTTTAAATGTGGATTGATGCTTTTAAATGCATGATGAAAATGGCTTGGTTTAATGCTTTAAAACAGTGGATTAAATGTTGAAAATGATGTATATTGGCAAGTGATGTTTTGAAAAGATTAAGGTCACTAAGGTGGTTAAAAGTCCTTGAGTGAGCCTTGTTACTTAAGAACATCAAGGTGGTTAAAAGTCTTTGGATGATTCTTGTTGCGGACACTAAGGTGGTTAAAAGTCCTTAGGTGATCCTTTCCATGGTGTTTAAAAGTCCATAGGGCCATGGTGTTTAAAAGTCCATGGGGCCAAGGTGTTTAAAAGTCCTTGGGACCAAGGTGTTTAAAAGTCCTTGGGGTGATTCAAGCATTGGACACAAAGGTGGTTAAAAGTCCTTGTGTGGTCCTCATTCATGGTGTTTAAAAGTCCATGGCCAAGGTGTTTAAAAGTCCTTGGGGCCAAGGTGTTTAAAAGTCCTTGGGAAGTTGATGAACTTGTTTTAAGAAATGGAATGTATCACTTGAGCCAATATGACATGTTATGTTTATGTTGAAGCATGAGATTGCTTGTTTAAAGTATGCTTTTGAGCATGTGCAAGGTTGATTTAAAGCATGTTTTGTAAATGTTTTGAATTGCATTATTGAATGGTTTTTAAGAGCATACCTCACTAAGCTTTTGCTTACGCTCTCTACGTTTTCTTAATTCAATAATGCAGAGCATTAGAGAACCTTGAGGGGCAGCAAGGAGGGCAAGCATACAAGTACAAGTAAAGCTCAATGTATGGAAGGTTTTTGTTAAACATTTTAGCTTTTGGGTGATTTGGCAATGGGGGACCAAAGTGTATGTTTTGGGAGGTGTTTGGGACTCCCTAAGTATGTTGAATGTTGATTTGAATGCTGGTTTTTGGATTGGATCATTACATGCTTGTTTTGGAAGTTTTGTGTTTTGAATAGCTAGCTTGTGTAGGAAGCATGCCTATAGAATTGGGGCTTTTTGCATATGATGTTGTTTGGTTGATTTGATGATGCCTATAAGTCATATATATGTTGAATTGCATGCTGGTAAAGTTTGGTGACATTTGGAGCATGTTTGAATGATCTATTGCATGTTTTGGAATGCATTTTGCTGCAATCTGTGCAGGCGTTTCGGAACAGTGTGCACCGTTTCGGAACGGGTGCCTTACATGAACCCAGGCGTCCGAAACGGTATGCACCGTTTTGAAACGGTTTGGTCTCTGCCAAGGCCATGTTTCGGAACCCGTTGCGGAACGGCCCGTGTTTCGGAACGGGGTCTACCTGTTTCGGAACGGTCGACCGTTGGGGGCTGACATTGGCAGTTATATGTTTTGAATTGTTTGCGTTTTGGTCCTTATCTTGTTTGTTCAATTGCATGAGCTTGGGAAGTCCTTTTGAGCTGAAATTTCACAGAGAAGCATGAAACCTGATTAATTTCAAGTTGGTAACTTTAATTTGGGTTAAGTCCTTTTAATTATCAGAAATTACAATTTGGTCCCTAAAGTTGTAATTTGTTCAATTGGGTCCCTGTTTGATCTCTGATGTTTGTGATCTTTGAGTATGATGTTTGTGTGATCACAATTATGACTAATGTGCATCTAGACAAGATTAAAAAGAAAAAAAGGGTCGTTAATCAAGGTTGACTTTCGGGTTGACTTTGGTTTTCCCCGTGTGACTTTCTTAATTCGGGTCAACCGTCTAGGCCGGGTTAAGGGGGTTACATTTGGTGGTATCAGAGCTGAGTTCTCGAGTAATTGGGAATGAATGTATGCATGATTGAAGTATGTTTGGCTTGTATGCTTGTTGTTTGAAAGCATGATCAGTGGCTTGAGATGTTGATGCAATTGAGATGTATGTTGTGATGTTGCATGTTGAGGGTACCCATTGCCAAACAAAAGCTAATGAAATGATGTTGATTTTGAATGAAATTGAGCTTGAATACTTGGATTGCTTACCTTGCTGGGCCTGGCTTGTTTTATTTGCATTGTGATTGCATGGTAAAAGTATGGCACCACGTAGAGAGTTAAGAGGTAGTGTGCGAGCTACGGCTCCCAATGAGAACGAGAATGAAGAGAATACGGGTAGTGCAGTGTTACCCCCTCCACCGCCTGGTGGTGGTGCTGGAGGTGAAAGAGCTGAAGCCGCAGCTGGTGCTGGAGCTGCTGGACCAGAGGTTCGTCAGGGGCAAGCTATGCCTGATATGTCTATGCTGGTACAAGCTATTGCGGGTGCTTTTCGAGCAGCAGTAGCTGGAGCTCAAGGAGCTGGGCATCAGGGAGATGCTGGAGTTAGACTACCTTTGGAGCGTCTGCGCAGTCTTGGTGGGACTGAGTTCAGGGGTATGTCGGCTGAGAGTTCGGAAGCTTGGCTAGAGAGTACCAAGCGTATCTTGGGTCAGATGAGCTGCACGGATGTGCAAAAGTTGGGATGTGTTGTGTCCTTGCTGCAGGACGATGCGTATACGTGGTGGACGACCACCATAGCTGGGATGGCTGAAGTTGATGTTACTTGGACATTCTTTCAGAATGCGTTCAAGAGGAGATATCTAGGAGTGAGATATCTGGATGAGAAAAAGCGTGAATTCATGTCTCTTACCCAAGGGAGCATGAGTGTGGCTGAGTATGAAGTGCAGTTTGTACGGCTCAGTCAGTATGCACCGGAGCTGATACTTGATGAGCGGGAGAGGTGCGAAAGGTTCCGTTATGGTTTGGTGACGGAAGTAAAGACCTATATGTTGGCTGCTGAGTATAATGATTTTGATGTGTTGGTGAGCCGATCCAAGGACATTGAGATGAACTTGGGTTTAGCTGCGAAAGGTGCTGGAGCGAGTTCTGGTAAGAGAGCTGCTGAGTATAGTTCCGGAGGTGGACGGAACAAGAGGGGACGTGACCAGAAGTATCAGTCCTCAGCCAAGAGAGGTGGTGGTGCACCTGCTAGAGGTGGTTTTGCTAGAGCTGATCCTAGTGCTTGCTGGATCTGTGGTTCGCGTGGTCACATGAAGCGTGACTGTCCTCGTGCTGTGAGGGAGGTGCAAGCTCCTGTCGTGGCAGCTGGTAATGGATGTTGGAATTGTGGTTCTGTTGACCATTTGAGGCGAGATTGTCCGAGGTTGGCTGTTGGCCAAGAGCGTGCTCCTGTTGTTGCTGCACCGCAGAGAGGTCGTGGGCGCGGCCGTGGTAATTTCCAGAGGAGAGAGGAAGGTGGTCGTGGAGTAGCCCATGTTGTGGCTATTCAGCCTGAGGGTGGAGGCCAAGCGAGGGTGTATGCTCAGCGCGAGGGAAGAAATGATGCAGATGTGATTGCAGGTACCTTTACTTTGCAATCCTTGTCATTGCTTTCTTTGATTGATTCTGGATCTACGCATTCATACATTTTGCGTGAGCATGCTGAATTGCTTGGTTTGCCTGTTGAGTCTTTGGATGTTGGTGTTCGTGTCACTAGTTCTTTTGGTGAAACTGTTGTGACTCGAAAGCTTTATAGAAGGTGTCCCTTGGTTGTTCAAGAACATGTCTTTCATGTTGATCTTATGGAGTTGCCTTTTTATGGTTTTGATGTGATCCTTGGTATGGATTGGCTTGCTGAGCATCGTGCTGTTGTGGATTGTGAAAATAAGCGGGTTTCGCTTAAGCTTGCGGATGATTATGAAGTTGTTGTAGTTGGTGAGAATGTGAAGTTTCTTGCTAATGTGGTGTCTACCTTGGAGGCGAGTAGGATGTTGAGGCAGGGTTGCGAAGCCTATCTAGCTTTTGTGATGAATCCTAGCTCTAAGGAGTTGAGGGTGCAAGATATCAAGGTTGTGAAGGAGTTTCCTGGTGTTTTTCCTGAGGAGTTGCCTGGTTTACCTCCTAATCGCGAGGTGGAGTTTGGAATTGAGCTGTATGAGAATACAACTCCTGTGTCCATTACTCCCTATAGAATGGCACCTAAGGAGCTGAAGGAGCTGAAGACGCAGTTGCAAGAGCTGCTAGATCGTGGTTTCATCCGGCCGAGTGTGTCACCTTGGGGTGCTCCTGTCTTGTTTGTGAAGAAGAAAGATGGCACTATGAGGATGTGCATTGATTACCGTCAGCTGAACAAGTTGACTATCAAGAATCGGTATCCTTTGCCAAGGATTGATGATCTCTTTGATCAATTTCGGGGAGCTGCTGTGTTCTCTAAGATTGACTTGAGGTCAGGGTATTATCAGTTGAAGGTGAAGGATGTGGATGTGCCTAAGACAGCTTTCAGGACAAGGTATGGGCATTATGAGTTCCTTGTGATGCCGTTTGGTTTGACAAATGCTCCTGCTGCTTTCATGGACATGATGAATCGTGTGTTTCATGAATACCTGGACAAGTTCGTTGTGGTGTTCATTGATGATATCCTTGTGTACTCGCGTACTGAGGAGGAGCACGAAGAGCATTTAAGGGTTGTGCTGCAAGCTTTGTTGGAGAATCAGCTTTATGCTAAGCTGAGCAAGTGTGAGTTTTGGCTTAAGGAGGTGGTGTTTCTTGGGCATGTGGTCTCAGCTGAAGGGATTCGTGTTGATCCTCAGAAGATTTAGGCGGTGATGAACTGGAAAGTTCCTAAGTCTGTTCATGAGGTCCGTAGTTTCCTTGGTTTGGCGGGATACTACCGGAGGTTTGTGGATGGTTTTTCCAAAATTGCTGCTCCTTTGACGAAGCTGTTGCAGAAGGATGTTAAGTATGAGTGGACGGAAGCGAGACAACAGGCTTTTGAGAAGCTTAAGGCGGCTTTGACGCAAGCTCCTATCTTGATTCAGCCTGAATCAGGGAAAGAGTTTGTGGTCTATAGTGATGCATCCTATGTTGGTTTGGGGTGTGTGCTGATGCAAGAGGGTAAGGTTGTGGCTTATGCGTCGCGGCAGTTGAAGGTGCATGAGCGCAACTATCCTACGCATGATATTGAGCTTGCTGCAGTGGTGTTTGCTCTGAAGATCTGAAGACATTATCTGTATGGTGAGAAGTGTACTGTGTACACGGATCACAAGAGTTTGAGGTATCTGATGTCTCAGAAGGAGTTGAATCTTAGACAGTGGCGTTGGTTGGAGTTGCTCAAGGATTATGATCTGACGATTGAGTATCACCCTGGAAAGGCTAATGTTGTTGCGGATGCCTTGAGTAGGAAGGTAGCTGTTGAGCTGAGAGCTATGTTTGCTAGCTTGAGCATATCGCGAGATGGTGATCTTGTTGCTGAGTTTCAAGTGAAACCATCTTTGGTTCAGTTGATCAAGGAAAAGCAGTTGTTGGATGATTCCTTGGTGTCTCATGTTCAGGATATCGCGGAGGGTAGACCTTCGGATTTCTGCTTTAATGAGGATGGTGTGTTGTGTTTTGGTAGTCGGATAGTAGTGCCTGCTGATGTTGAGTTGAGGCGTGCTATTCTGACTGAAGGTCATAGTAGTCCTTTTGCTATGCACCCTGGTAGTACTAAGATGTATCGTGATCTTCGTGATGAGTACTATTGGGTGGGTTTGAAGAAGGATGTTGCAGAGTTTGTTAGCAAGTGTTTGGTGTGTCAGCGAGTTAAGGCTGAACATCAGGTTCCTTCTGGTTTGTTGCAACCGTTGAAAATCCCTGAATGGAAGTGGGAGAGGGTTACCATGGATTTTGTATCTGGTTTACCTTTGTCTCCATCGAAGAAGAATTCTGTTTGGGTGATTGTGGATCGCCTGACGAAGTGTGCGCATTTCTTGCCTGTGCATACTACGTTTTCTTTGGATAAGATGGCAGAGCTGTACATTGCTGAGATTGTGAGGCTGCATGGTGTGCCTAAGTCGATTGTGTCGGATAGGGATCCGAGGTTCACATCGCGTTTCTGGCAGTGTTTGCATCAAGCTCTGGGTACAAGGTTGCATTTCAGTACATCCTATCATCCTCAGTCGGATGGTCAGTCTGAGCGGGTTATCCAGATTTTGGAGGATATGTTGAGGTGCTGCGTGATTGAGTTCCAAGGTTCTTGGGAGAAGCATCTGCCTTTGGTTGAGTTTGCTTATAACAATAGTTATCAGGCGAGTATACAGATGGCACCTTATGAGGCTCTGTATGGGAGGAAGTGTAGGACTCCTCTTTGTTGGGCTGAAACTGGTCAAAAGTTGGTTTCGATGCCTGCTTTGTTGAAAGGGACCACCGAGAAGGTGAAGCTCATTTGTGAGCGGTTGAAGGCTGCCTCTAATCGGCAAAAGTCTTACGCAGATTTGAAGCGTAAGGAGATAGAGTATGCGGTGGGTGACCGTGTGTTCTTGAAGGTTTCGCCTTGGAAGAAGGTGATGAGGTTTGGCCGGAAGGGTAAGTTGAGCCCTCGGTACATTGGACCATATGAGGTGGTTGAGCGTGTGGGTCATGTTGCGTATCGATTGAGGTTACCTCAGGAGTTGGAGAAGATTCATGATGTGTTCCATGTTTCTATGCTCCGAAAGTATAGATCTGATCCTTCGCATGTGATGCCTGTGGAGGAAGTGGTTTTGAATCCGGATTTGACCTATGATGAGGAACCGGTGAAGGTTCTGGATTCGGATAGCAAGGTTCTTCGTGGCAAGACCATTGAGTTGGTGAAGGTGTTGTGGAAGCATCGAGGTGTTGAGGAAGCCACGTGGGAGCGGAAGGAAGACATGCTGAAGCAGTTTCCTTATCTCTTTCCTTCAGGTAAATTTCGAGGACGAAATTTCTTAAGGGGGGGGGGGAGAGTTGTAACGCCCCGGTTTTGGGCTTAGGAGTTTTGGGCGTTGACCGGTTGGTCAAAGTGCTGTTCGAATCAAAAGAGGTGAAATTAGGAAAGCCTAGTTCGGGTTGCATTAAAAATATGGAAAAATGTTCTAAAATCATCTTTTAATATAATTAAGTGAACTGTGAAATCAATTTTGGAAAATGAGTTTTGGAAGTGTGACATTTTGGCTAGTGACCAAAATGTAATTTTTGCAAGTTTGGTGGCTGTTTTATAAAGGGTTGAAACTTTGAATCTTTAAGGAGCTATTTACCCAAAGGGAGTTTCTCCAGATTTTTCTAAGATATTTTAAGTCTAAAATCTGATTTTAAAGGTTATTAAAATTGGAGGGAAGCCATTTGGCTATTTTTGGATTTTGTAACCAACTTTTCCTAATTTTCTTTCTCTCATTTTCTCTCAACCCAAACACTACTTTTCCAGAGAATTGGATCTGATTTCTTCACCTAAATCCCTCCTTTCAACTCTCATTTGATTCCTAATCATTGTATCTTCAAAACCTCTTCAATTGCTAATTGTTTCAACAAGGATTTTGATTGCAAAAAGAGGAGAAACTCAAGTTTGGAGGTAAGAACGTCCTTCTCCTCTAAACTATCAGTTCTTTACTGAAATTCCTAAGTTTTCAATCTTTAATTGAAGTTTAATTAAAGGTTTTTAAGTGGTGAAATGAATCTTGGCTTATTATGCAAGATTTTGATGATTTTTGATGATTTTCGTTAGATCTGATTAATCTGTGATTTGAGAGGTGTTTTTGATGTTAATTGATCTCTAAATTGATAAGGAATTGAGTTTTGATTGATGCAATCCCGGATAGGTTGAGTTTCCTAAGTTTAGCTTGTGTTTCAAGGTTGTTTTTGAGGTGATCTTGGTGATCTGTTGTTGCTGGAGGTATAAGGATGTTAATAGGTTGTTTTTAGATGTTATGTGATGTTTATGGAAGTGAGGTTTTGCTGGTTTATGGCTGGGCTTTGTTTAGAAGTGGTTTGGATGCATTTTCGGTTGTGTTTGGTGGCAAAAAATGGAGGTTTGATAAGAGCAGCGAGTTTAGGTGCTTTCATTGAAGCAATTAATGCATGATGATGCATTAATCCTCTGCTTTGATGTGTTGAAACATGGGAGGCATCTTTGGATCCAAGAGTTGTTGATCCGGAAGCTTGATTTGGTGCTTTGGCTTGAAGCAAAGTGGAAATCGGTGAGTGCATTTGTGGAAATTGGATTTTCAGCTTTTAAACCAAGGTTTGAAGGTTTTGGGAGCTTAGTTTAAGTCTAAACAACTTTGCTAAGCTCAAGTGTAAGTTTTCGGAATTTCTTTCTAGTGGTGGCCATGATTTTGTTGTGATGCAAAATGATGATTTGCATGTTTTAATTACTGTTTTGAAAGCATGTTTTAGCATGGATTTTGCTGATGATGTAAGCCATATGTTGAAGGTAACTCTAGGTAGGAGTTCCTTGCTTTTGTACATTGTTTAAATGTGGATTGATGCTTTTAAATGCATGATGAAAATGGCTTGGTTTAATGCTTTAAAACAGTGGATTAAATGTTGAAAATGATGTATATTGGCAAGTGATGTTTTGAAAAGATTAAGGTCACTAAGGTGGTTAAAAGTCCTTGAGTGAGCCTTGTTACTTAAGAACATCAAGGTGGTTAAAAGTCTTTGGATGATTCTTGTTGCGGACACTAAGGTGGTTAAAAGTCCTTAGGTGATCCTTTCCATGGTGTTTAAAAGTCCATGGGGCCATGGTGTTTAAAAGTCCATGGGGCCAAGGTGTTTAAAAGTCCTTGGGACCAAGGTGTTTAAAAGTCCTTGGGGTGATTCAAGCATTGGACACAAAGGTGGTTAAAAGTCCTTGTGTGGTCCTCATTCATGGTGTTTAAAAGTCCATGGCCAAGGTGTTTAAAAGTCCTTGGGGCTAAGGTGTTTAAAAGTCCTTGGGAAGTTGATGAACTTGTTTTAAGAAATGGAATGTATCACTTGAGCCAATATGACATGTTATGTTTATGTTGAAGCATGAGATTGCTTGTTTAAAGTATGCTTTTGAGCATGTGCAAGGTTGATTTAAAGCATGTTTTGTAAATGTTTTGAATTGCATTATTGAATGGTTTTTAAGAGCATACCTCACTAAGCTTTTGCTTACGCTCTCTACGTTTTCTTAATTCAATAATGCAGAGCATTAGAGAACCTTGAGGGGCAGCAAGGAGGGCAAGCATACAAGTACAAGTAAAGCTCAATGTATGGAAGGTTTTTGTTAAACATTTTAGCTTTTGGGTGATTTGGCAATGAGGGACCAAAGTGTATGTTTTGGGAGGTGTTTGGGACTCCCTAAGTATGTTGAATGTTGATTTGAATGCTGGTTTTTGGATTGGATCATTACATGCTTGTTTTGGAAGTTTTGTGTTTTGAATAGCTAGCTTGTGTAGGAAGCATGCCTATAGAATTGGGGCTTTTTGCATATGATGTTGTTTGGTTGATTTGATGATGCCTATAAGTCATATATATGTTGAATTGCATGCTGGTAAAGTTTGGTGACATTTGGAGCATGTTTGAATGATCTATTGCATGTTTTGGAATGCATTTTGCTGCAATCTGTGCAGGCATTTCGGAACAGTGTGCACCGTTTCGGAACGGGTGCCTTACATGAACCCAGGCGTCCGAAACGGTATGCACCGTTTCGAAACGGTTTGGTCTCTGCCAAGGCCATGTTTCGGAACCCGTTGCGGAACGGCCCGTGTTTCGGAACGGGGTCTACCTGTTTCGGAACGGTCGACCGTTGGGGGCTGACATTGGCAGTTATATGTTTTGAATTGTTTGCGTTTTGGTCCTTAATCTTGTTTGTTCAATTGCATGAGCTTGGGAAGTCCTTTTGAGCTGAAATTTCACAGAGAAGCATGAAACCTGATTAATTTCAAGTTGGTAACTTTAATTTGGGTTAAGTCCTTTTAATTATCAGAAATTACAATTTGGTCCCTAAAGTTGTAATTTGTTCAATTGGGTCCCTGTTTGATCTCTGATGTTTGTGATCTTTGAGTATGATGTTTGTGTGATCACAATTATGACTAATGTGCATCTAGACAAGATTAAAAAGAAAAAAAGGGTCGTTAATCAAGGTTGACTTTCGGGTTGACTTTGGTTTTCCCCGTGTGACTTTCTTAATTCGGGTCAACCGTCTAGGCCGGGTTAAGGGGGTTACAGTTTGTATCTATCGAGTTGAACTACTCGGTAAGGAAATCCATAAGTGCATCATTGTTAGGAGCCGGAGTTTGAGGTGCCAGAGCTCTCCTATCAACACGAACCCATTGGCAAAGAGTATAACGAAACCCGAACTTAATAAGAGAAGATTCACCAATCTTTTGCTTTCGGGGTTCCGGAGAATCATAGAAGCAATCATAACCGAGGTGAGCGAAGACGTAGCTTAACATTGTTCCATAAGTGAAGGATGTAAGTGCATCGGTGGTACGAATCTTCACTTCATGGACCATCTCGGCGGACATGATTTTGACCAAGTTCGGGCGTTGTGCTTTGCGAAAACACTTGAGCCAAAAGTAATCAACTTGTCGGATATGTGCAAATTTACCTCCTAAAGGGCGAATAAACCAAGAGATGATCAAATGTAGGAATCGATCATAAGCATCCAATGTAAGAACGGATCAAGTGTGAGCACCAAAGTGATTCTCATCCTCAATACCTTCATCTTTGAGACCAAGAGCTTTCTCTAAAACAGATATATCAATACGACACTTCTTGCCTAAAAGATAAGACTCGATGTCAATTACCTCGGTATGATATTCATTGTCGATGAGAATGACATTGTAGTAGAAGAGCAAGACCATGTTCTTGTAAACAATGTTGGGAATTCCCAAAAAGGCTAAGAAATCCCAATCTTGCAAGAGAGGTAGATAACGGAATTCGAAACGCTTGGAGTCAAGGAAGGCGATATCCACAACACGCTTTCGTCGAACGGCCAAACCATGAATGATTTTGAAGCGATCCTTAGCTTCTTGATTCCTAAGGCTCTTTTGAAAAAGGAGGGTAAGGTTTGGACGAATGTTTTCTTGGTTCGAACCTTCACCCGTTTGAGTCTTTCTTTTTTGTTAACGTTTTCCATTAGAAATTCCTAAAAACACAAAGCAAGCAATAAGAAAATTGGAGTGTATGCACTTAAATCCTTAATTCAATCTAATGAAAATCCCATTGAGGTTTTAAAAACACTTTAAAACGTATATTCATATATAATTTTTTTAAAGAAAACAAAATTTGAAAAACTGTGTAAAAAATACGATTAAAATCAAATATATTCGAATAAAAAAATTTAAGATTTTGAATTTTTTTTACAAGTTTTGGAAAACCCAAGATGTAAAACTTATATTCTATACAAAACTAATATTTTCTAACCTAAGATTCGAATGAAATCAAAGGAAAAAGAAAAAATTAGAAAATACCTCAAAAAGGATTTTGGAAGAATGGATGGATGAAATTGCACCAAGTTGTTGAAGTTTGCTTAGATTTTAGTTTGAGAGTAAAAGCCCTCAAGATTTGATGAAAAAAATGAGGTTTGGAGGGTTTTTACAGAGAAAAGTCGGATTAGGGTTTTTAGGAGTTTAATAAAAGATGTTATTGAGCAATTAAAACTCCTTATAATAGTTGTCCAGATACGCATTTCGAAACAAGCACGAATGTTTTGAAACAGACGTACCGAAACGTCTACTACCGTTCTGAAACCTATTGATTGTTCCGATACAGATTTGACCGTATCGAATCCCACGAGATATCCCGTATCGAAACGCTTTTGGACCGTTTCAATACATTTCTTGGCAGAGGCAAAATGTTTCGAAACCCTTTGGGGAGTTTTGAAATACCATGATCAAAATGAACACTTTTAAGGCACCTGTATCGAAACAGATTGACCCGTTTCGATACGCCTAGGCCTGGAAGTGCAGATGAGGCTCTAAATTGCAGAAGAATTGAATTTCAATGAGTCCTAGATGCATAAATGATATGAATGAGCAAGAGAAACATGTTAAAAAATATAAACATACTCCCCCTAACTATAATTTTGGATGAAATTAGGATCAAAAACATAAAAGCATGGCATTTTACAAGAAATCAAGCAATTTAAGCACAAAAAGGTCCTAAAAGGTCAAGATAGGCTAGTTAGACCTAACTCTCTCCTAAGGGACCAAAAACGTTCCTTATCTAGAGGTTTGGTAAAGATGTCCGGTAATTGATTTAAGGTGTCTACAAACTCTAAAACAACATCTTCCTTAAGGACATGATCTCTAATGAAATAATGTCTTATTTCTATGTGTTTGGTTCTAGAGTGTTGGATGGGATTTTTGGTTAGGCATATAGCACTAGTGTTGTCACACTTAAACGGGTATGGTGTCTACCTTAATACCATAGTCTAAGAGTTGTTGTTTCATCCAAAGGACTTGAGCACAACAACTTCCTAAGGATATGTACTCAGCTTCGGTGGTAGATAAAGCTACACTATTTAGTTTCTTAGAGAACCAAGATATGAGCATACTACCTAAGAATTGGCAAGTGTCGGAAGTACTTTTTTTTTATCTATTTTGCAACCCTCGTAATCCGCATCCGAATAAGCATGAAGGTTAAAGGTTGAGTCTCTAGGGTACCAAAGTCCTAAACAATGAGTATCTCTAAGGTACTTAAAGATCCTTTTAACTGCTATAAGGTGAGACTCTCTAGGACTAGCTTGAAACCCAACACACAAGCAAACACTAAACAATATATCTGGTCTACTTGTGGTAAGGCAAAGCAAAGATCCAATCATAGAGCGATAGAACTTAGAGTCAACACACTTACCTCATTCATCTTTGTCAAGCTTAGTAGATGAGCTCATTGGTGTAGCTTGAGGCTTTGCATGCTCCAAGCCAAACTTTTTGAGCATATCCTTGATGTACTTAGATTGATTGATGAAGATGCCATCCTTCATTTGTTTTATTTTGAGTCCCAAAAAGAATGAGAGCTCCCTTGCCATGCTCATTTCAAATTCACCTTGCATCAACTTAGAAAAGTCTTGACAAAGCAATTCATTAGTAGAACCAAATATAATATCATCAACATAAATTTGAACTACTAAGATATCTTTGCCATTGTTTCAATAAAAAGTGTTGTGTCCACCTTTCCTTTCTCAAAACTTTTTCCAACTAGAAAACTTGAAAGTCTTTCATACAAAGCTCTAGGAGCTTGTTTTAAACCATACAAAGCTTTTGACAATTTAAAGACATGGTTTGGAAAAATTGGATCTTCAAAACCTGGTGGTTGTTCCACATACACTTCTTCGTTTATAAAACCATTTAAAAACGCACTTTTGACATACATTTGAAAAAGCTTGAAATCATGATAACATGCAAATGCAAGTAGCATCCTAATGGCTTCCATTCTAGCTAGGGGTGCATAAGTTTCATTAAATCAATTCCTTCTTCTTGAGTGTAACCTTGAGTAACAAGCCTAGCCTTGTTTCTCACTATGTTACCACTCTCATATAGTTTGTTTCTAAAGACACATTTAGTTCCTATAGTAGATTTATTTCTAGGCCTATCAACTAATGTCCACACTTTACTTCTCTCAAATTGATTTAACTCATCTTGCATGGCCATAATCCAAAAATCACCCTTTAATGCTTCTTTAACATTCTTAGGCTCAATGCACGAGATAAATGCAACATGATTAAGCATTTTAAGAGAAGAGCGAGTAGTTACCCCATTGGATGGATCACCCAAGATCTCACCACCCTTGATATAGTTGTACTCCCTTGGGTAGATCACTTCCTTTTCCTCAAGAGACATGTCTTGCAATGCTTCTAGAGGCAGTTCTTGTGCTTCTTCCTCTTTGGTTGGAATCTCATTCATCTTTGATGATTGTCCATCATCATTGGCTTTCATCTTTGATCTCACCACCCTACATCATCATCATCACAAGAATCCTTTCTCAGAAGGAGGTTATCATCGAAAACCACATGAATATATTCCTCTACAACTAAAGTTCTTTTGTTAAACATATGATATGCTTTAGAGTTTAAAGAGTAACCTAGAAAAATAGCTTCATCACTTTTTGCATCAAATTTACCTAAATTGTCTTTTCCATTGTTTAAAACAAAATACTTGCAGCCAAAAGAATGAAAATAGCTTATGTTAGGCTTTTTAGATTTTAAAATCTCATAAGGAGTTTTCTTTAAAATAGGCTCAATCATTACTCGGTTAATAATATAGCAATCGGTGTTAGTAGCTTCCGCCCAAAAATACTTAGGTAAATTGTTTTCACAAAGCATAGTCCTAGCCATTTCTTCTAAAGTTCTATTTTCCCTCTCAACTGCCCCATTTTGTTGAGGAGTTCGAGGAGCCGAAAAATTATGGCTTATCCCATTTTCATTACAAAAGACATCAAGACCCATATTTTGAAATTCGGTTCCATGATCACTTCTTATATGTGAAATTTTAAGTTCAAGATCATTTTTGGTTATTTTAAAAAATGTGATGAAGTTTTCTAAAGCCTCATCATTGGTGCTTAAAAAGAGAACCCAAGTATATCTAGAGTAATCATCAACAAGCACAAAAGCATATGATTTTCCACCCAAGCTAGTAGTCCTAATTGGCCGAAAAAGATCCATATGAATTAATTGCAAACATCTACTTGTAGAAACATCATTAATTTACTTAAACGAGGATCTATGTTGTTTACCTTTAGCACATGCATCACAAATTTTATCTAATGAGAACTTGAGCTTAGGTAGGCCTCTAACTAGATTTAGGGAAACTAATTTTTTCAAAACACTAATGCTAGCATGTCCTAGTTTCCTATGCCACAACCATGCATCATTTTCATTTTGTGCAACTAAGCATGCATGTGATGTATGAATGTCATCTAGATGCACTATATATATATATTGCCTATGCGATGACCAGACATTAAATCCTTTATCACAAAGTTAACTTATGCTCAAAAAATTATGTTTTAGACCATTGACATACAACACATTTTCAATAAGTATGGAAGGGTGATTACCTATGGAGCCAATACCTTCAACGTGGCCTTTGGAGTTGTCACCAAATGTTATTACTCCTCCACTTTTTGGCTTTAATTCCATGAATAGACTCTTGTCTTCGGTCATGTGCCTCGAGCATCCACTATCAATGTACCACGAATTTTGACTTTGTGCGTTGACCTTGTAGCAATTCTCCCCTACAAACAAAGAAATTAGGCTTTGATTTTTGGTACCCAAATCATTTTGGGTCCATGTGTGTTAGCCCTCAAAACCTTGGTTCCCTTAGGAATCCAAGAAGCAATAGCATTCATGTTATTAGAAATAATTAGTTACTTAGGAACCCAAACACTCCTAATCCTTTGACCTCTATATTGCTTAGAAAATTTCTTTGTTTAGGATTTAAAGATTTTTGTGAAACCAAAATTGATTTAGATATAACATCTAAACTTATGGACTAATTTTCAAAACAATAAATTTTAAGTACCTCTTAAAGTCTCACTATTGACAAGTCTTTTAAACAAAATAATATCTCAAGACAAATTGTTCTTAAATGATAAATATTTCTATGTTTTTCCTATGTGTTTTCAAGCCAAGCTACACCAAAACGCCCAGGTGTATCGATACGGTTTTTAGCCATTGGAATTTAATAGACATAGCGTACCGGTACAATATTACCCTGTATCGATTCGATATTCATCTGGGCAACTCTTTCAATGATACTGTACCGATACGCTTTACAACCGTATCGATACGACAAGCTTATCTTTGCAAAATCTTTGCATTTAATTTTTGACCGTTGACTTGTCAGTTAGTTGGTATCCCAATATCTAAATGACCGTTATACCGTACCGATACGCTAAGCATGCGTACTGATACGCTTTTTATTAAAACCAAACTTGGGATTCCAGTGAGCAAATCTTGTATCAATACGCCCTTCTGTATCGATACCCCCTTAAAACTGTACTGATACGCCTTCTAAGCGTATCGATACGCGATGTTTTCAGTCACAACGACTTTTTCCTCTTTGATACATGTACTGATACGCCTCTAGCCGTACCGATACAGTAAGCAGCATAGCTGCATTTATTGCGGGAAATTGCATCTCAACGGCTCTATTGATGATCCCAACTACCCAAACGGCTAGATTTCAATACAAGGGTATAAAAACAAGTCTCAATTGAACAAGCAACAACTATTGAACCTACAAGCAACATCAAAGCACTCAAATCCAAACTTTGCACCTTTAGAGTCAAATTCTTGTACCAAACTCTTGTGTTCTCAGTTGTAATCTTTTTATTGTATGTTTGGGGAGTGTGAAATTGTAATTGGGTAAACAATTATCCTTTGAGAGGAATTTGTAGAGTTTACCAAAAACTTCTCTTTGTAAAAGTGAGTGGATTAAGCTTTGGGTAGAAAGCTTAATCAAATTGTAAGGTTACCTCCTCATCCAAGAAAAGGGGAAGAATTCAAGTAGTAGATTGGTTGAAAATCTTTAGTGGGAACTAAGGTAGTGGATGTAGAGTTCGTTTGGAGAACTTGAACCACTCTAATTGCTTTGTGTCACATTCTAATTTTTCATATTCTCACCACCAAAATTTTTATCGCCAATTCACCCCCTCTTGGCCATTTGCAATTGTGTGATCAACTCAACAATTTTCTTTTTACATATTGGGTTTTAGAAAAGTTTGCTTTTTCAAAATTGTTTCTCTCAATAGTAATAGAAGTTTTAAGATTATCCACTTCCTTTGTGTGATAATCTTGAAAATCGGATAGAAGTTTTTCAAGATCAAGGTTTTTCTTTTTAAGATCATTTGAAAGATTTATTAAGTACAAAACCTTATTTTCCAATTCCGAGTTAGTTTTTGAAAGGGATTCATTTTGAGTTTTTAAATCGGAAATATTTTTCTTGTTCCCCAAAATTGACTCCTTATATGTATCAACTAACTCATCATATACCTCTTGCAACTCATCAAAAGTAAAATCAACACAAGATGAGTTAGAGGTTACCATAGAATCCTCCTCAAGAGCCATGAGGCAAAGATTGGCCACTTCATGTTCCTCATCCTCGAATGACTCCTCATCACTCTAAGTAGAAAGCTTGGCTTTGAGCTTCTTCTTCTTCTTCTCAAAGCCCTTCTTCTTGAGTTGAGGGCAATTGAAACGTATGTGACCCAACTTCTTGCACTTAAAGCAAATGATCGGATCCCTTTCTCCTTCTTTTCCTTTGTTCTTGAAGTCCATATTTCTTTGAAATTTTCTCCATCGGTTGAACTTCATGATCCGTGAGAACTGTTTGGCTATCATAGCCAATTCCTCAAAGTCTTCCTCCTCACTAGAAGAGCTCTCCTCTTGTAGAGAGGCTTTGAGAGCAACTTCCAGCTTCTTCTTCTTTTCTACCTCATGCTTCTCTATTCTTCTCTCTTCCTTCTTCTTCTCTTCCTTGCTTCATGATCTCATGTGTAAGAAGAGACCCAACAAGCTCATCAAGCTTCAAAGTTTTCAAATTCTTTGCTTCAATGATGACCGTCCTCTTACCATCCCAAGACTCCAGGAGAGAGTATAGAAGCTTCCTCACTAGCTTATCTTCTGGAATAACTTCACTGAATCCTTTAAGACCGTTGACGATGATCGAAAAACGATCAAACATCTTTGAGACGCTCTCATCGTGGTCCATCTTGAAATTCTCATAGCTCAAATTTAGCAACCCGATCTTCGTTTCCTTCACATCGCTAGTGCCTTCATAAGTCGTTTCCAAAGTATCCCACGCTTCTTTCGCGCTTTTGATAGATGAAACCTTTGAGTAGATATTCGGACCAAGTGCACAAAATATAATATGTAGAGGTTTTTCGTTGACTTGTATCTTTCGTCTATCTTCCTCGGTCATCTCTGACTTCACCTTCGGAACTAGTCTTCCTTCATCGGTTCTTTTAACTAGAATGTAAGGACCTTCTTCCACTACATCCCAAACCATATAATCCATTGACTTGGTGAAGAGATGCATCCGATTCTTCCAATATGGGTAGTTGTCCCCATTGAAGAAAGGTGGTTTTGTGGTTGATTGTGACTCGTAAAGGTTGGAGGTTGAAGTAGATGCCATGACTTGTCTTTGGAATTGATCACACTCTCCTAGGAATTGCTCTTGTGGTTGTTAATCATTCAAAGAGGTAGGCTCTGATACCAATTGTTGAGTGGATCGTAGAATCGATTTAAGCCAAGAGGGAGTTGAAGAAACCGTATTTTGTCCGGGCATATATATATATATATATATATACTATATCTTCACTATAAATAAAACCAAAAAATAACAACTAAATAAATAATAAATACAAAATTAGTCCATAAATAAATAAACATTCAACTTAGTGTCCATTTACACTCCAAATATTAGATACAAGCCTTTTACATCACAAAAAATCCCAAAGGCCTAATAAAAGCCCAAATCCGTAATTTACAAGCTAAAACCACTCAAACAAACACAAATCCATTTTGTGCTTTCTTTTCCCGCCTAAAAAATCCACATGGCGCCTTCTTATTCGTCTATTCCCTTTTCACATGGATCAAACCCCAAGATGACATCAGCCATTGCATCATCTCCCACCTACCTATAAATAGGAGAGAGAAATTTTGTGTCAGTATTAATTACCATAATAATTACCTAACATTAATAATACTAATAATAATTAAATAATAAAAAGAGAAAGAGACTAAATTACCCTTGAGAAACACAAACGGTGCCAGAAATCAAACCGTCGGGAGTCGGAATCGTCATCGGAAAGCTGATCTTCACCGTACATCACTGCTGGCGGTAGTTTGAAGTCGAGAAATCGCCGTTGGAGAGCCGAATCGCCGCGAGGCCAGAATCGAAGTCGCCAAAGATTCGAACCGCCATCGTGGAAGCTGGATCTGTCGCTGGAGAAGACCAGGAGTTGCCGGACCGCCGTGCCTTGCCACAAAACCGAACCGTTGCACTTTTCCTCGAAGCCGAGTTGTCACCGGAAGCCAAACCGTTTTTGCGAAGCCGAATCGAGGCCGAGAGTCAAACCGTCACAGGAGAAGCCGAAACATCACCGGAAAAGGAATCGCAACACCGTCGGAAGGTACTATTCTCACCGATTTTCAATTTCCTGCAAAATAAACATGAAAATATGTTAGATCGAAATAAAAATAATAAAAAACAGAAAGAAGAGTAGAGATTTGAGTGATGTATGGCGGTCGGAGATTGTGAGAGTCGTCGGAGTTGAAAAACGGTCTCAGTTCGGGATAGTTAGGACGTAAGACGGTTGGAGATGGGTGGATTCGGTAAAATTTGGGCATAGATCTAGTTTTTAGAAGTAAAAATTGTTTTTTTTTTATGTTTTAGGGTTCCGGCCGGCGGCCGACGCGGTGGCCAGAAATCGCCTACGGTGGTCGTCCCAGAATTGATGGCGGTGAAAACGGCGACCGGTTAGGTTCGGTTGAGAGAGTTTTTTCAGAGAAAAAATGAGAAGAAAGAGATTGAGGGAAGGGGAAATGTACGAGTTGACTCGCTAAAAAAAACCCGGTCGCGACAGCTTGGCGACTCTGCTGGGGACAAAATTGAGAGTCAAGCCTAATAATTAATTACACATGGAATTTTGGCATTTCGAACATTAATCTAGATTTAATTTTTTCTAGAAAACTGTTCGATGGATTTTAGGAAAAATGGGGGTAGCTTTTGTGTATGCTATATCTGTCATTCACGCATACACCATAAACTCGGGTTTTTCACCCTTATGTGGGAGTAAGACAATATCCGACGTGATGCTCTCCAGCTCCGAGCTCGGATTTTTTGTCTTCTTTCGGTATACTAACCTTACGCGTCGCGGGGCTCACGCCTCCGTTGTAAGGGAATCGTAATTTACCATACTGACTAATTTCTTTTGTTTTCTTTTAATTTTGTTTTTGTTTTGCATTTTGCACCGCATCATCATTGCATAGAGGTATTGATTCAAAAAGTGGTTATCAATAGAAGACAATCATAATAGATGAAGGGAATCGTAATCCGATAGAAGAGACTATAAATATGAGGCAGTATCCGAGACGAGTCACGAGAAAATGAAAATCAGTTCATCCAAGGGTTGTACATCTGATTATGTCAATACTGAAAAGAATGAAATACACGAATTAAAAAGGCAGATGGCTGAAGTGATGACTATGATGACAATTATGACCAAGGAAAATGGGCATATTGAACTGAAAGAAGACCTGAACAAAAACCAGAACATGTATAAATGACCAGGTCCGAGCACTGTTATAATTCACACTAATAAACCAACTGGAGGATGAATTTTGAAAATGTAATGATGGATCCGAAAGAATCCCGAGTGAATGTAAATGAAGAGTCTTTTAACTCAATCCCGATGACATATGCAAATTTACTCCCGCTTATGCTAGAAAAGGGATTTGTGAGCCCGATTTGGTCCAAGCCCAAAGAATTTTCTTATTCGGGAGGTTACAACGATAATGCAATGTATGATTATCATCAGGACAGTTCAGACCACGCTACTGAGAATTGTGAAGCTTTGAAGAACAAGGTTGAAGATCTTATCAGGGTAGGCCTATTGAGTTTTGAAGACGAAAAGCCCAAATTTTCCTGGAAGCCTGACAATTAATAGAATACTTGGAGATGCAAAGATGAAGAAAAATTCAAATCTATCAGAATCAATTCAGTGTTCAGGACAAAGTTCAAACTTTAATATCCCTTCAACAGATTACCAAAAGACTAGAGATCACAAATTTCATTTTGATCCAATTCCCATCTCACACCAAGAATTGTATCCTCAGTTGCTGAAAGCCCAATTGGTGACCCCACAATTTGTCACACCTTTGTAAGCTCCGTATCCAAAATGGTAGGACGCCAAGGCTCACTGTGAATATCACGAAGGAACCCAGGGACATTCGATTGAAAATTGCATCTCCTTCAAATGACGGGTTCAAGTTCTTTTGGAGCACAGAAAATGGAAACTCGAGACATAAAACCGTCATGATTCAATGATTGAGTGAGAGACACGCGATTCAAGGACCTAGAAAAAGGGGCATATGTTCGAGTATGAGGTTCAAATAAGGAAGCTAAGGTATGGGAAGGATAATCTGGATGAAGAGCTGAAAAGTTTGCAATTTGATTATCAAGAAATTCGTTCAATGCTTAAGAACGCTAGTTTAGGTGTGACCCTGGAACAATCAAAGAAACGAATTAAAGATCTGAAGTGTGAAGCTGAGTATTGGAAGAAAAACTGTAAAGCAAATAAGAATCAAGTCAACACGCTCTTGTGTGATCTGCAGACAATGAAAATACAACGCAGTGCCGTCATAGACAAGTTAAAAGTTAGTGAAGCTAAATGCGAGATGACGAAAATGTACATGCAAATGTATGAGGATACTGCTATCAAGCTGAAGGCCAGTCAAGCTGAAAACGAAACACTAAAGAAGAAGGCAGATGAGCACCTCAACATCACACTAAAGTACAAGAATCTTATAGAGGATATCAAGAAAGACTGTCAAGAAAGTGAGAAAAACAACATGTCCAACTTCAGAGATCGAGAATGAAAATACGAGAAAGAGACAATGACATAAAAGATGTCGCGACCTAAGCGCGAGAAGTGGCTCAACAAGTAGAAAACTTGGCTAGTGTAACAATAGTATTGAGTCAGAACGTTGAACCGACATTAGATCATGGAGGGAAGCTGACTTTGCTCTTAGAAGAAATTAAGAAGTTGGGAGTCAGAGCTCATCAATATTTGTAGAATCTAGTATCAGATGAAACGAATTCTATTATCTCAGTGAAAGTCATTCTACGATAGTCACTTATAGAATCAATACCTCCTACATTCATGCATTCGTTCATTCTTACATTCATGCATTCTTACATTCATGCATCTTGCATATATTTCATACTTCATGATCATCATACATGTTGCTGATGGGGAAGAATTTGCATCCTTGAAGGAAGAAGTTAGTCCGAATCCAAGAAATTGATTTCTCATCAGTATAGCTTTGGAAGCATGAATGATTTGGTGGCTAGAGTGGACAAGCTTGAAGAATGCCAAGGACAATTAATTCAAATTTAGAAAGAAATGATGAAGTATATGAGGAAGTTCCAAGATGAAACAAAGGGGTAGATTAATGAGCTGATGAGTATGATAATTACCACAACCAAAGGAAAAGGGTTTGGCAGAAGATTCTTTCATGTAAAAGGACATTGGAGATACAAGTGACAATTGGAACAAAGACCTCGTGGCGAAAGAGACTTTAACTGATAAAGACCAAGCTATTATCAGTCAACATGAGATAGTTTGCACTGCCCAGAATGTCCTACTGAGCTGGAATTGGATAAAACTAAGGATTCTCCCTTGAAAATCTACTTTTCCCATGTTAACAAAGATTTGGATAAAATGGAGCTGCAAGTTAAGGAAAATGAAGAATGCAACAAGAAGATGAAGATGTCAGTTGCTTTGAAGTCTGAATCGTCACCTCACTCGGCACAAGATAAACCTTTGATGTCAACAATTTCAAAACCTCATCAGTTATTGGCTGATCAAGCTTTTGGTTCTAAAAAAAGAGATAAATTGAAGGACTTACAATTTAGTCCTACTCCTTTCACATATCAGAAATTGTTCTCCAAGTTGCTACAAGCTCGACTAGTTGCACCATGCTTTGTTAAACCACCATTGCCCCCATATCCAAGATGGTTCAAGGAGGAGGATCATTGTGACTTTCACGCTGGTATCCAAGGTCATTCCATCGAGAAATGTATAAATTTTAAGCTTAAAATTCAGCATCTACTAGACCTCAGGGTATTGGGATTTGATATGACAATTCCAGATCTGAAGATCAATTATCCAAGTACAATCAGTCCCGTGAAATTAGACAATGATCAAAAGAACGAGGATAAAGAGAAGACGAGTCTTCCCAATGGGGTTAGTGAGATGACAATTTTGGGTTTGAAGGTCAATTATCCTGCTATAATCAGCCTTGTGAAGACAGACAAAGATCGAAGTAATGAGAATAAAGAAAAGGCAAGTTTTCCAAGGGGGCTAGACGCAGAGCGATGTTAGCCGAAAGGAAGCATTTACAACAGGGGTAATACCTCGTCCCTAAGCCATGGAAGAAATGTCAGATCCATTGCTTTTCAATTACAATCTGAATAGTATTTGTGATTTCCACATGGGAGCACCAGGACATGCTATTAAGAGATGTATGCCTTTAATGGAAGAGATCAAGAAACTAGTTAGTAATAGAGTCCTAACACAAGAACTAGTTCAGAAATGGGAGACAAGAGGAATAGAGCAAGCTGTTATACCAAAATCTGAGAACTAGGATGAATGCTTCCAAGACTATCCAGAGTTCTGAAGAGTGTATCTTACTCATATCTGTGCAAGGACTATTTCTAAAGTGATACAAGGAAATAATTTTGCTAATTATGGCCCGAAAGTAGTAAATACCATTTTCTAGGGGCATATGTCATGTTTGATGGTTTTCATTTCAATGAAGGGATGTTTTAATCAATGAATATATGTATATTCTCTTCTCACCCTCGTAGGCCCCTAGATGTCAATTGCAAGGTGCGATAATGATTCTGGTGTGAAGAACGATTGGATGTTGTGAAGACACTAAAGTTAGATTTATTTCCTGGTCTACTCAGGTCGGCAAAGTAAGAAAAGGCTAGATTACAACACTTTTGATGATGTTCGATGAAAAATCCTCGAAGTTCATAAACAGTGAAGCAGACTAGGCGATTTTAATCAAGTAGAGTTGCTTGAAATTGAAGTTCTAAGTGTAGTCTTCTATACCTTAAAAGACACAATAAGAGCGAGAAAGAAAAAGAGAGGAAAATAGAGGAAAAAGAAAAGCTGGAAAAAATAAATAAAAAATAAAGTAAAAAGGTGAAAAAAAGAAAAAAGAAAAAAAAGAAAAAAGAAAAAAAAGAAAAAAGTGAAAAAGAAAGAAAGTGAAAGAAAAATGAAAGAAAAATGGGAGGAGTGAGGTAAAGAACTATTGAATAAATAAGTCTCGGAACATCCTAATGAAGCTGTGGGGGATGTTGACAAATTTAATAAGGAGCTACGCTCCACCTGTCCAATACCCAAGCGTCAGAGATGTATCTTTGAAGGCATGTGTATAATAATATAATAATAAGTACTATTAACAGTAAGAAGCACACAAATGCACTTATAGAACTCTATTCTTAGAATGATATTTTTACATTCTACTGGTTAAACAAGCCCAGAAATCTTGAACACATTTATGAAGGGAAAATGATGAAGAGAATAGAAAAGGAGTTGTTTTCTGGCTGGATTGAGCAACTCGGTAATCACAGGGTGTGAACCGAGTGATTTGGAAGAAATTTCATAACCTCAGACGTTGCCGCGACATTCATGAGTTATGTTACCCATGGGAGGGTTGAATCTAAAATGCTCTTGCACTTGGTATCCAGGGCATCCTATTATGTTTTCTTTCTTTATTAAGATCATGATTTTCCAGGCCTAATAAGGCACTCTCTATTGAAATGACGATCAGCAAGCTGACAATATTTTCAAAAAAAAGAGATTTCCTTGTATTGTTTCAGAGATAAACTTTAGTATGCAAGATCAAGAGTACAAATGGTCACCTGGATATAGTAAAGATATGGATGAATACGAGACGCTCATTTGTTCGATAATTTTCTAGTCAAAGAGAAGAATCATTCATCAAGGGTCACGGTGAGGACAATGACAAGAATGCAGATATCATAAAGATAAGGGATCTAAAGTGTGTTCCCACCATGTATTTTTTAATAAGTCTACAAAATGAATTTGAAGAAAGTTTAGGGATTTGTAAAGTTCAGGGACCTGAAGAAAGTTCAAGGACCAAAAAGCAAAAAAGTTCAGTGACTAAAAGTTTGGGGACTTGAAGCATTTGTTCGCCCTAAATGATGACAGAAGGGGCAAAATCTACATGATGGAGCATGAAATAAAGAGATCAAGGGCATTATTGACTGTGAAGATGGGATTCTTGGGGCATGAGAATCCAAGTTGGAATAGACCAGGAATGATGCAGAGCTCGAAAGAATTCGATCACCAAAGAAGTTAGAATTTGCTCAAGAAAAAATGAGCCAAATAATAAAGTTTTGGGGCAAGTGTTGTCAGAACCTGAAGACAATGAGAGCTCTAGAAGCTCAGTTGATCAAGACCTGATAAGAAGAAGAAAAATAGCATAAGAACGAAATTTTGGGGCAAAGTTTGCCAGAGCAGGGAGATAATAAGAGTTGCAGATAAAATTCAAGAAGAATCAAGCTAAGTCAAATTTGAAAAGAGTAGATGAAGTATCATTGCAGTAGAAGCAAAAAGCTTAACAAAGAAGCAAAGAAAATCAGATCCCATCCAAGTGGTTCTCAGTTGACACAATCTATGCATCATATAGCTAGGCATCCATAAGATAGGAGCATTCTAATGCATGCATTCAAAGCATTTTTATACATTTTTGCAGGAATTTACAAGAATCAACAAAAAAGCAACCCAGATTTCAATCCACAGTTTCAAGATTTAGAAAAAAGATTCAACAAATAATTGCAAAGATCACAACAAAGATTTCAACCCGTTTGAAGAGATAGATTTCAACAAAGAGTTCAACCCGTTTGTAGAGACGAATTTCAACAAGATTTTCTGATTTTGAAAACAAGAAGAAGAAGGGAGAAAAGAGAAGGAAGAACAAAATGGTCCACACTGCCAAGAGGAACGGATTTAAAGACATGTCGTTTATAGAGGTGGATCCCAAGTCATTCCGAGAGGCGGATCCCTGCAGAGATATTCAATTATTTGTGCAGGAAAGGAATTGTATTACAACTTTGAATCATTCGAGTAATTAGTAAGCCTTTCGGGCATCATGATTTCAAATCTTCCAAACATCTCTAGAAATGATGAGAACTGTATGGATGGCATCAAAGTAAGACGGTTATGGCATGATATTGACAAAGAGATTGACTTTCTAGGGCCTCAGTTTAAAACAAGAAAAAGAAGAGGAAGAAAAATGAAATGGTCCATGCTATCATGAGGAAAACACAAGAAAGATCAACCTTAGGATCAAATAAGAAAGATGCGCAATATAATAGTTCAAAATTTCAGAGTTTCTCATTGGAGCAATTTAAAAGTCACATACAGTAGAAAGAGACGGACTTATACAGAAGGAAACAAGATATTTGATATGAGTTTTAGATTGAAAGATGGAGATACCCTTGACAGAAAGCAGTGACTCTAAAGATCTCAATGCTTCAAAATGGAAATTGAATATGTTTTATACTACTCCAATTTGAATTAATTGATGATGTTTCTTTTGTAGGTTTCAGTTTCGTTTATAGAAGCGGATTTCAAGACGTTCCGTTTACAGAGACAGACCTTAAAGACGTACCGTTTACAGAGACGGATCTTAAGACACTCTGTTTATAGAGGCAGATACATTTCATTTATAGAGACATATCTCGGCAAAGATTTCAACATGTTGGAAGAAGTGGTGGATCCCGACAAAGATATTAACCTCATGGATTACCGGTTAAGAAAAGAGAAAAGAAGAGAGAATGGAAAACAAGATGGATCAATATTGAACTCAAATGAAGAAGATTCACAGTTTAACTGGTCATGCAATTTCCGAGTGTAGAAAGAGATAAACCGAAGCAACGAGAGACCTTATATGGTTTTCTGATTGAAAGATCAAGACACCATAAGCAGAGAATTAGTGATTTTAGAAATTCCAATGCTTCAAACGAAAAATTGAAGATATCTTATACTACACCAAGAAGAATCCTTATTAATTGATGATATTTCTTTTTGCAGGAATGGTGAGTGTTGTGTGTAAAAGAGTCTATCGCAATAGAGTGCAAGTGTACACGACGCAAGTAGTAAAGTGATACACGAAGTATCGGATGTCGAATCCATAGGGACTGGAAATAGCCTTAACCTTGAATTGTTGCACAAGAAAGAAGAAGATAATTTTAATTGTTTGTAAGGGAATACTAAAGAATACTGAAGATAAAGGATTAAAGAAATCAGGATAGAGAGAATAGGCCGGTATTGATTTGCTCAGTAGTGTAGGTGTTGCAATGTATAAGACTCCCTGTTCTGTCGTTGCTTCTGTCGCGGCAGCACCTATGGCGGCAGAGGTTTATTGATGTCGCGGCAGCGATCACACAACTCTGTACTTCAAGCTTGGCAAGAATCTTTGTTGTGCCTTGTCCTATCCCTAGGTCCAAGTCTGTTGATGAACACGTCTCTGATGATACCTCCCGGCGTGAATCGAAGGATGAACACCGATGTAGTTGAATTCTTTCTTAGCCACTTAACCTCATCCTATCCCTAGGTCCGAGATAGTTCAGCCATAAACTGGAGAACCCGTACTTATTCCTTTCGTATACTTAACTCTCCCGATATTAAGTAAATGTATAACCTCACAATGTTCTCCCGATACTCTTGCAAGATGTTGAAAATTAGAATAAGCAAACTTGAAGTCTATTTTATTGAACAGAAAAAATCCTAAAACAATGCAATCATTGCAACTACTTTACAGAATCAACCGTTAGCCCTAGGGGAAGTTTAGAACATGATGAGAAGGGGGGAAACGACTAGGGTTTAGGGGAAGACGGCTAGAGAATAAGATATCCTTCCCTAGGTCGAATTACATGCCTTTATATAGGCCTTGGGTTCAAGTTTTCTAATATGGCAAGAATACAAGTTTAAATTAAAGTACAACTCTATTAAAGACTAAATCTTCAGAGTATATGTCTTTAATTCGTCCTCTTTTCTTGCTTGGAGTTTCTTCCTTGACTTTGGGCTTGGCCTTCATTCTAATCTAAGGCTCGGAAAAATATATGAGTGCTCCACAACAGACCGACTTAATTTCCTCTTTCTGTCGAGCTCCATTTCACTTTTTCCCTTCACCATTGTTGTCGTCCTTAGCTGCCATGATAGCGGCCTCGGCAGCGTCGTCCTTCTCGACTTCAGTTCTGTGTTCCTGCTCTGCTTCTCCACTGCCCTGAGTCTGCTGCAACAGCTACCTGCAAAAGTAACCAAAATCAGTAGCAACTGTGCCATTTTACATAATTGTGATGTATATTTGAAATCTATCCTAAATGCAATGAATTATGCTTGAATGTAACAAGAATACAAGTTAAATAAGGGGTAAAAAGTAGAACTTTTGCACACTCAACACACCCCCAAACTCGAATCCTTGCTTATCCTCAAGCAAATGTAACCTAACTAACATGCATGCATACATATATATACTTTTTTTCCTTGGCTTAAGTCAGTGAACAATCCTTATCCACAATACCATCCCCATCATGTTTAGCACCTGTTCAAATATTTAAGGATCTACTTAGAGCAAAAGTATAGTTCTCGTGCATGTGTGTGCAATTATTGTGAACATACCTGAATATAGACTTCCCTAGCAACTAGAATATTATACTTAGCTTGTTTAGAGTTTTCCTTCGAGACTTAATTCATTTTTTTTCACTAGAGCCAGTAACGGGCACCTCTAGTTGTTTTCCTTCTTTGTTGGAATTTTTCTCTTTTCTACTAGAGCCAATATTTCAGGCACCTCTAGTTAACTATCTAGAGCCGGTGGTAGGCACCTCTAGAAGTTTTACTCTGGTTATTTTCCTAGAGCCAGTGATAGGCACCTCTAGGTTTCCTGAGTTTCTAGTCTCTTTCTACTCTAAGTTCAAAGTTTTCTATTCTAAGTATGCTAGAGAAAGTCTTTTATCAAGTAAGTCACAAAGTGTTTCAGTTTTTCAGAACTATACTAAGGCTCTACTTACTTCCTAAAATATTTTTTTAGGGGCTGTCACGACAGAGATGGCAGCACCAGATAATAAAAGTTCAAAAAAATTAAGCCAAAGATTTTTTTTGTAAGCAAAAATAAACTTAAATAGTAATTAACACTTAGACACGATTTTGAACCTAAAAACATTTCATATAACTGGAGGGATGCCACCCCCAAACTCAGGGCTGCATTGCCCTCAATGCATGATGACAAAAAAATAAAAACAAAAAATAAAAACATCACAATTATAACAAAATAGCAGACAACAAAGATAAGATAAAAACTTAAATTTAAGTGTTGTCGTCGCTGCTGCTGTTGCTGCTGTTGATTTGTATCTGCCGGCGGGCAGTGATCTTCATCATCGATGCCGGCATATGGCTTGGAGAGGTGGAGGAAGTCTTTTTCTTGGCTTCCCTCGGGGGCTGGATGCGAGTAGGTGAGATCTGGGGTAGTCGTTCCAGCACTTGTACCTCCTCGGAAGAGCTGATGCTGCTGCTTCCACTACTGTTGCTGCTGCTGTCCGACTTCCCTTGGCCAGATGGTCCGTCTCCGTTGTTGGGTTTCTTCTGCTTCATCTGAGTGAATTCCTTAGAGAGGTTCCTCTTTACAGAGGGCTCGCCATCAAATTCCTCCCAAATTGAGGAGGAGGAGAAACCAACAATAAATTCGTCAAGGTCGGACGGTGGCTCATTTTGCTTTTCTCCCCTGGTAGAGGCGGTGTGGCTTCCACCTGTAGCTGTCGCGGCCAGGGTTGGAGTGGACGCAACAAAGGGTGTTTTGGTGTGGCAGTAGGGGTAGGGTGTGGGCAGGTGTATGGGCAGCAAAATAATGATCGGGGAAAACAGGGAACTGTACATTTGTGAAATTTAAATTACTTTGAATGAAATGTACCGTTGTTGTTGTGAAGTCGCGGACAAAGCTCATCAGGCCCAGCTGTCGTTCCTCGATTTTTTGCAGGGTGGCTAGGATTTGAGTGGAGGTGTCTACTGGGGGAGCTGCTGCTGTGGGCTGCTGCTGCTCTGCGGCGGCAGGCTCTGTCTGGGTAGGCTCTGCTGGCTACTCTGCCGCGGCAGACGGATTGAAGCAGTTGATTGGTGTTGCAGCTTTTAGCTCCATAAAACTGAAGATATTTCTCTTCGTCCATCCTGTACCTCGAACTTTGATATCTTCAGCAATTTCAGGGACGTTGTGGCCACGGCAGATTGCTGTGACGAGGTAGGGGAAGACAAGGGGTCCCGATGGCCGAAGTGCACAATCCAAAATTCCCTCCCGAATATAGCGGCCAACATTAATGGGTCTCTCGTTTAAAATGGAATGAACGAGAGATAACTTGGGTTGATCCATTGTGCTGTTGTGTGAGCTGAAGAAGAAAATAAAGGAAGATTGAAGAATTTCATAATGAGAACAACTTCAAGATTCCATGAGTGGATGGTTCGGACAAAATTCGTGTCTTTTTGGTCTTTGCCCTATTCCTGTTCCACAACAATGAGCAAAGAGGGGCAGCTGTAGAACTCGTATTTTGTCTAGGCATACCTATATATATACTATATCTTCACTATAAATAAAACCAAAAAATAACTACTAAATAAATAATAAATACAAAATTAGTCCATAAATAAATAAACATTCAACTTAGTGTCCATTTACACTCCAAATATTAGATACAAGCCCTTTACATCACAAAAAATCCCAAAGGCCCAATAAAAGCCCAAACCCCTAATTTACAAGCTAAAACCACTCAAACAAACACAAATCTATTTTGTGCTTTCTTTTCCCGCCTAAAAATCCACATGGCGCCTTCTCATTCGTCCATTCCCTTTTCACATGGATCAAACCCCACGATGACATTAGCCATTGCATCATCTCCCAAACGGTAGGGAGAAATCGAACCGCCGGGAGCCGGAATCGTCATCGGAAAGCCGATCTTCACCGTACATCACTGCCGGTGGCCGTTTGAAGTTGAGAAATCGTCGTTGGAGAGCCGAATCGCCGCGAGGCCAGAATCAAAGTCGCCAAATATTCAAACCGCCATCGTGGAAACTGGATCTATCGTCGGAGAAGACCAGGAGTTGCTGGATTGCCGTGCCTTGCCACAAAACCGAACCGTTGCGCTTTTCCATGAAGTTGAGCTGTCACCGGAAGCCAAACCATTGCCACGAAGCCGAATCGACGCCGAGAGTCAAACCGTCACGGGAGAATCCGAAACCTCACCAAAAAAGGAATCGCAACACCGTCGGAAGGTACTTCTCTCACCGATTTTCAATTTCCTGCAAAATAAACATGAAAATATGTTAGATCAAAATAAAAATAATAAAAAATAGAAAGCAAAGTAGAGATTTGAGTGATGTATGGCGTCAGAGATTGTGAGAGTCGTCAGAGTTGAAAAACGGTCTTGGTTCGAGATAGTTAGGACGTAGGATGGTTGGAGATGGGTGGATTCGGTTGAATCTGGGCCTAGATCTAGTTTTTAGGAGTAAAAACTAGTTTTTTATGTTTTAGGGTTCCGGCCGGCGGCCGACGCGGTGGCTGAAAATCGCCTGCGGCGGCCGGCTAAGAATCGATGGCGGTGAAAACGGCGGCCGGTAAGGTTCGGTTGAGAGAGTTTTCAGAGAAAAAATGAGAAGAGAGAAAGTGAGGGAAGGGGAAATGGGCGAGTTGACTCGCTAAAATGGGTTTTATACCCAGCCTAAAACGGTGTCGTTTTGGCACCGAGTTTGGGCGAGTTCGCGCGGGCCGTGTCGGGTCAAAGTAGGATCTGTGTTTTTTAGGATTTTGGGCAAATTACAGCTTTAGTCCTTAGAGTTTTATGTTGTAATTCAATTTGGTCACTATTTCAATGAAATTTAAGTCTTGGAGTTTTAATTTCTTTCAATTTAGCCCTAATATCAGCTTTATTTAATTTTAAATTGTGTGTATGTTGCATGATTAATAAATTGGGCATGTAGTTTTATTATTTAGATAATTTAATCACTTAATAAATACTAATAATTAGAGCCCTTTAAGATTAGATTCTTTAATTAGATTTAATTAATTAAATAGGAAAAATCGTTGTAGCAAATAAATGAATATTTGAAACAACATTAGAACATTCAATATTGGTTAGTGTCACAATGAAGAGTAATGTTAACCAATGAGCGTTCCGATGAGAGTTTCAATTTTTCATTTCAACTTAGAAAATGGAAGTGATTTGTAATTACGTAAATTTTAAAATTAAATTAGGATTAATGATTAGAGACATCTTAATTAGAAATATTATTATTTTTGGGCCTCTTAAAGATAGTGTCCAATATTATTATGGAAGTTGTCTTTCATGTCCAAAAATTAATAATATTCATAAAATTTTAATTAAATTAATTAATGAAGCCTAATTAGGGTATACTTAAAATGGCAAGACAATAATTAATCATGCATTAAACTTTTTGTGTTGAGGTACATTATTTGAACATAAGTTGAAGTGTCCTAATGAAATTGGATGTTTCATAATTATATTCGATCAAAATATATTTTCTTACAAAATGATACCCCCATTTGGAATAAAATCTATTTTACAGTTAAAAGATTTTATTAAATCAAGATTAATGTTATAAATGTCAAAATGCCACGTGTAATTAATAAGGTACCGATAACGAGCGTTCGTAGGGGTGCTAACCCTTCCCTACACGTAACCGACTCCCGAACCTGAACTTTTCAAAAAGAATCTCTGGTACGTTTTTATGGTGTCCGGCCTACCAAAGTGCCCGGTGGCGACTCCAAAACGATTTTGAAGCAAATAAAGAGGGTTTTGACTAAAAATGGAAAATTAATTAATTATAAGATAAAATTGGTCAAAAACCTTGTTTTTCCGGATTTCAATTGTCAGGCTGATTTTATTCCAAACATTAAAAAGCGGGCTTAAAAAAACAGCCGCGACAGGGGTGAATTGGATTTTTAGAAATTTTGGTGGTGAAGTGGAAAATAAAAAATTTCAAGACAAGGGATTTACAGTGGTTCAAGTTCCTATTGAACTATACATCCATTACCTTAGCTTCAATAAGGATTTTTCCAACAACTCCACTAGTTGATCTTCCCCTTTTCTAGGCTTAGGAGGTAACCTTTTACACAATGGCCAATTTTTCTACCCAAAAATTGATCCAATCCTCACACAAGGTTTACAAAAAAGTTTAGACTAATAGCTAGTATCTCTCAATACAAATGTAGCCCTTTTACAAGAACTCAACCCAATTGAAACAAATAAGATTGGAAATACAAAGTACCACAATTGGGGTTTACAAGTAAATATGGGAATTTAGCACAAGAGCTTGAATTTGATGTTTGGATGTTTCTCTTAGGCTCAATAGTTGTTGCTGCCACTTCTAGAACTCCCTTTTATACCTTTTCATTGAATTCTAACTGTTGGAGTTGTTGCCTTCATAATTATAGATGTTGGGATGCAATCTTCCCATAATAAATGCAGCCTGCAACTACCTGTTCCGAAACGCTCGACCCTGTCTCGAAATAGGCCAAAAATAGAAATAGCCGTTGGGGTGTAATTAATAGGTCGTACCGAAATGGACACGATCGTTTCGATACGCTAATAGCCTGTTCTGAAACGTGCTAAAGCCCGTTTCGAAACATTTTTCCACTACCAAAACTTGTATCGAAACAACTTAAGAATGTTTCGATATGTTCTAACCGTCTCTCAAAAATTAGTTATTTAAATTGCAACGGTCATATTTTGAAACCAAGTTTGAAAAATAAGCCTGCCGCAGCAGCACCAACATTAGCCACCCCAGCGACAGAGCAAAGCAGCGGTCTTGAAACAAATGATCCTCCCCAGACTAAGCCCCCAAGCAAGGATCATGTAGAGGACATCCATCTGCCAGCACCCTTTCCCCAAAGGCTCAAGCAACAGCAACAAGAGCACCGGTTCGGAAAATTCCTAGATATTCTGAAGCAGGTGCATATCAACATACCTATGATAGAAGCCATTCAAAGTATGCCAAACATCTCAGACACATGGTTTCTAAGAAGAAGAGGATTGGGGAGTTCGAGACAGTGGTTGTCACTGAAGAATGCATGGTAGTGTTGCATAACAAGCTCCCGCCCAAGTAGACAGATCCGGGCAGCTTTGTTATCCCATGCCGGATAGGCAGCAAACATGAAACCAGAGCCCTATGCAACTTGGGAGCCAACATCAACCTGATGCCCAAAGCCGTCTTTGATAGACTAGGTATTGGGCTTGCCAAACCTACCTTTGTCATGCTTAAACTAGCTGACCATTCATTTGTACAACCGGAGGGAAAATTGAAGATATCGTGGTAAAGGTGGGCAACCTGATTCTTCAAACCGACTTCCTCATCTTAGATTGCGAGGCCGATGAAAAAGCCCCTATTATCCTCGGGCGACCATTCTTGGCCACGGGTAGAAAGCTTATAGATGTGGAACTTGGGGAGCTGACAATGAGGGTAGAGAACCAGAGCATCAAGATGAACGTGCTACATCCCTCAGAAGAAGAAAAAGGAAGACTCGATGCAAGAGCAGCCAAAATCAGCGTGGAAACATGCCAGGGCAGCAGCTGCCGCGACAGACGAAAGGACAGACTTAAGGACCCAGTAACGCAGCACTTGAAGGAACAATAGGACCCCCAGGAGGGAAGAAAAAGTCAAACCACCTCAGGAAGTGGTTATGTCTGGGAGATGCACCTAAATTCACTCCCAACATAACTTAATTTTTATTTTTTTAGTTTTATTTTCGTTTTTATGCATTAGGATTAGAATTTATTTTATTTTAGGATTAGATTAGTTTTCAGAATTTTATTTTTCAGAAATTATTTAATTATTTTTATTTCCATTTTTATTATTTTTTACTTCAGGTTAGGGAATAAAAGAGCGGGAAAAAAAGAAGGCCCAGCAAGGAGCCCGCCCACCTTCCCGTCGAGACAGTAGCCAACGCGGCAACACATAATAGCTAGTTTGTCGTCAACGGTTAGCTACCAACGACTCCTAGAATAACAGGTAGAAAATCTCGTAACGTGCGCAAGAAAATCGTACCGTTGGGCATTTAATGCTGCCACAACACCTCTTCGCAACTCCTATTACCCCACTCATTCACTTCATTTTACTTTACTTTCACCTTTTGCTATCTTCTTTCTGACTCCCCTAATCTCTCATTATTTTTCATTCTAGTTTCAGCTACATACAACCGTTCACATGGCATCAGCATCAAAACAAAAACCCACCTACAAGAGATTTTGCTACAAGGAGGACGAGGAGAGATGCAGAAACAAGTTCTCTAAGCAGGCAATATGGGAGGAGCAAGGGTTCCATTACATATGGCAAGCGGGAGACCGTGGTCTAGAGCCTACTCTGTTCGAAACCATCCACAACAAGGGATGAGAGATGTTTGCTCAACAGCCAGAAAATAGCTAACATCACCATAGTCAGGGAATTCTATTCTCATCAGCCCTGCCTAGAGAAACCATTTGTCTACGTCCGCGGGGAGCCGGTCAAACTAAATGTTGTTGTAATCAATAGGTACTATGGCCTTGATATGGAAGACAACCCTCATGAGGAATGGAGGCAGTCAATGACGGCTGTCGATTATGAGAAAATCAAGGCCAAACTTTGCAAGCCAAACACACCATGGCCGAGAGGAAAACACGTGGGATATGTCCAGCACCGCCACCTGCTTCCCAAGGCCATGCTACGGAATACCTTTGTAAAAAGGCCTCTGCTGCCCACATCCCACAACTCAACCGTCGATCGGCCGCGTCGCGCCTTAATTCACAGTATTCTGATGAACCGACCGATAAACGTAGGGGAAATTATCTGCACAGAAATCCAAAACTGCTTCAAAAAGGAGAAAGGCATGTTGTACTTCCCGTCCCTCATCACAGGTCTCTGCACCAACTTTGGTGTCCCAGCAGAGCCCACAGATGAGCTAACGACTGCCAAAGAAGGCTGGACCAAAAAGGTTCACATTCAAATGATGCAGGATGCGGAGAAAGAGCCAGCAATGCCCAGCCAGCCTTCAACCACACAACCTGAAACTCCATTCGCCCCAGGCAGTACTAAAGTTGCCCAGACAAGGAAGTCATCCCACTGTTGCGCACCCTTCTAGACAACACAAAGCGCATTGAGCAACAGTAGTTGGCCTTCATGAATTATGTGGGGGAGGCCCAAGAAGCTCTTGTGGCTTATTTTATGCAGAAATTTCCTAGTGATGTGCCCATCCTGCCGCCATACCCTGCAGAGGTTGCAACAGCAACCCAATCGCAAAGAACGCCACCAGTCGCTGCTGTCCGCCAGACTAACCACCAGGTGCCATCTCCGACGCACTATCCAACTTACTCAGCCACCACCCCATCCAACACAGTGGCAGAATCCCCCCATGAGGCACCAGCAGCACCTTTCCCCTCCCTGCACAGCAAGGACATGGGTAGACACCTCCTCATCGGAGGAAATTGAGCAGCAGCCGCAGGAGCCAGAAACAGCAGTGGTAGCAGCAACAACATCCATCACTATGGCATTTATCCCTCTGGCAGAACCCACAAAGGAAGGCACTAGGAAGAGGAAGTGGCACATAATAGCCGCCAAACCTGTAGACCTCAAGACGGAGTCAGAAGAGAGCGACGCATCTACCGCCGTTCCCCCTGCCGAACCTCAAGAAGAGCCACACCATACGCCAAAAAGAGTTCAGCCGCCGCGGAAAGAAAAAACCTCACATGTTAAGACCGCTGCCAGGACATCTGTCGGCCGCCGCTTCATCATCCAAACATCTTCCTCCTCCTCAGCTGACAAGATTCCAGCCTCCTCTCAACCCTCAGCAAACTTTTGATTTTCTTTCTCTTTTCTTTTTTTTTGTTTTCTTTTATTTTTATTTTTTAACTTGTATTTTTTTAAAATTTTCTATTTTGTGCATTGAGGGCAATGCCCATCTCGAGTTTGGGGGGATAGCTCTCACATCTTTTATCTAGGCATCTTTAGTTGCATATAGGTTGCATTGTACTTGCCTTAGTAATAATCGGAAAAGAAAAGTTTGTTATGACTTGTGCCTATGATAGGATAGCCGATTAATTTATTTTCGCACCTAACTAAAAATTGAACTTAATCTTGGGAAAAAGTATGAAATATGACTTAGAATTTTTTTCTTTTTGCCTAAAATTGTCAAACACCTCTATTACTTGCTGAATGTGTTAGAATATTTGATGAACATTGCCTGTTTATTTTTAGAATTCTTTCCAAAATTCTAACAATGATTACAAGTTGCCGTTGAGGCATGCAAAAGGAATAGAAAAATACAGCACTACCACAGTAGCAGAATCAAATACAAAGAACAATGATATTTTACCCTAGAGGTGCCCGCAACAGGCTCTAGAAAGAATCATGTGTGAGGACACTCTGCTGCTATCAAAGTCTATGAATTTAAAAGCCTTGAAGTGACAGACAAATTAGCATAAGTGAATGAAAGTCTTCACGGGATGACTGTACTCCAAGGGTTCAGGGTTTTGTAGTTTACTCCTATCTCAACGTCAGACCTAGAAGAGTAGTTGTGATAAGCTGAAGCCCTCATTTCCATATTGAAAATATAGTGCTTAACTGTGCTGCCTCAGCAACAGCCTTCAAGTCACAGCAGCATCTTTGTTTAAATATTTATTCTGTATATTCAGCATGTTTATAGACATGCACACACACACTGGCATGAGAAATTTAACTATGAGTTATTTTCTTGCTTATCTCCCTTCACTAATTTAATATAGGTGCCACGGCCTTGAGACATAAAATCAAGTCAAAAACAAGTTTTTCTTTTTGATTTTTATTAGAGCAAGTATTTTAAGTTGCATTACTTGAGGACAAGCAATAGATCGAGTTTGGGGGTGTGTAAAGTGTCCACAAGTCCTTACACATTCCACCTCTTATTATTACTGTTTTAAGCTCATTTTAGGCATAAGTAGGTCCATGCATTGCATTTTACAGTACTTATTTGGTTTACCTTGCTTTTATAGATTATCGTTTATTTGGTAAACAAGAGATGTTGTTTTAGTGTAATTTTGTATTTATGTACTAAAGGCTGAAAGAGGGAGCCGAGGAGCTGAGGATGCAATGCTGAGGCAACAAACCTAGGAGTTGTACTGATGCAGTTCCAGCAGAAGACAGTTGCTGCCAAGTAGCTACTGAGCAATGTTGCTACCGACCTTGCTGCCCATGGTAGCTGACTATGGAGTTTGAGAACCGGAGTGCGATTTGTAGAGCTTAAAATCATGAATCTATCGCCGCCATCCACGTAATTTTCTGACGTCTGTAGCAGCAACCAGAGCCGCCAAAGTGAGATCTCAAAGTTACTTGCGGGCTAAGGCAAATGAGATAAAGTCCACATTTTACGCAAAGAAGTTAGAGTTTAAAGTCACATTAAATGTGGAAAGTTACTTTTGAGGACTTCTACTTTAAGGAGGACTTAGCCTAGTTATTTGTCTATAAATACTCATTGTACTCCTAGTTCAAATCATCTTAGGTTTTCTATAGACTTAGCTAGTTTCTCTGTCGCTGCCATGTTCTAAACTCCATTTGGGTCAGGGTTATGTTGTAAATTAATTGTGAAACGGTTGTTTTAGGTTTTGAGTTGTTTTTCAATAAAATATTCCAAGTTTGCTTAATCTATGCAATTCATTCTTTCAATTAGTCCTAACCAGTCAGTTGATAGAATCCATTTGTCGGACACGAAAGTGTAAGGCTCATGAAAGGGTTAAGCACGGTCACAACATGTTGAGGCATGACTAACTTGGTTCCTAAAAAGATTACAAGTTTCAGCGACTAAAAGGGATCACCAACCGAGTTTACTAGCCTGTGTTAGGTTTATGCTGAGATTTCTAGGTATTGCCTACGTCACGCTAGGTTTCGAGCATCCTTGCCTAGAAATAGAAAGGATCACTATCGACTATCCCGCCGAACTTGGAGTATCTGCCAGACTTGCCGCTAGGACTTCTTCCCATTTCACCTGCCGAGACAACGAAAGTTGCAGGGGCAGTGACCCGCTGCGGCCGCGTGATAGGGTCGTAGCTGCCGCCCGCCATACCCGCCGAGGTAGCATATTGTGGCAGCGCAAAAACAACTTAGCCTTTTACAACGCAGTTTCACACTAAGTGGCAGCATAACCCTGCTTGCTTTATCAACCTGAATTACCTCCTCTATTACTTGTGTTTTCATTTACCTTTCATCTTAACAAACAATTTTGTGTTTTTATTTTACCTTGTGCAAGGACTACAAAACGAACCTAGATGTTCAATCCTCGTGGGATTTGACATCTTTTATACTATAATTGTAACACCCAGGTTTGGGGGCCGGGAGAAAATAATATTTTAATATTATTTCGGGTTCGGTTTTATAATCTAAATAATAAAATATTTTCATGGGCCTCGGGATTTCAAAGTGTTTAAAACTATGTTGGGCCTATCTTCTAAGTCCAAAATCCATGGGCTTTAGAAGATGTGGGTTTTGGCCATTCATTAATGGCATAGTTGTAAATATGAATTTTTTGGGTGAATTAAAAATAAAACAAAAGATGAAGACATGTGCTCATCTTCATCCTCCTCCGCATTTTCATTTTCTAACGTGAAGAAGAGGGTTTCTCTTCACCTCACTCTTCCACCTCCTTTCTTCTTCATCTTTTGAGCTTTTTGAAAGGTAAATATAGTTTTGACTTGGCCTTGCTATCCTCTATATTTTGGTATTTTTAGATTTCACTAAAACTATGTATTTTACATTTGGGTTTTTCAAAGTTTTAAGCTAAAGGTAAAAGCTTTATGGGTTTTTACTAAAGCCTTTGATTTGTTGTTGTTAGATATGTTGTTTGTGAACCTTGAGGTCCAACATAGTTGATTTTTACATGGTTTTATGCTAATTCCCGAATTTGGATTTTGGTGGGGTTTTATGAGGGTTTTTAGTTGAGTTTTGGGTGTGGTTTGTGTTGGAATTTGAGGGTTGATATTAGGGTAATAGTTGGGGGCTGTTTTGGAAGCATTTGAATGTGTTAAATGTGTTGAAATCACAAGTTTTGGGCTGGGTATAAGGGCTGCTCGGGTTTGGTGATTTGGGGGGTTGTTCATGGCTTGAATTGTTGTGTTTGGTGTTTGATTAGTATTCCGGGTTGGCTACTTTGATGTTTGAGTTGATTTGAAGTTGTTTTGCTTGTGTTGAGGTGATTAGAAGCGAGATTTTGTGTTGGTGAAGCCTCGGGAACAAATTCGGAAATTTGAAGGTGTTGGTTGCTTGGTGTTGAGCTTGGAAATGAAGTTGAGTGGTTAAATATTTTTAAATGGTTTTTAAGTGTTGGTTCAAGCATGTGGACTAGGTTGGGCTTGGTAGACCCACCTAGAGTTGGGAGTGGTAGCCTAATCCCAAGCTTTAGTTAGAGACCTTGGTTGATCTTTAAAGTGTTGATTTATGCCTCGTGTTTAATCGTGTTTATGGTGGATATGTATATGTTGTTATATGTGTATGTTGAGGCATGGCTTGTTGCATTGTTATATGCACGTTGATGATAAATATGACGGGGATATACATGTGTGTGAAATATGATGTGATATTTGTATTAATGATATACATGTGGTGTTGACATGTGAAATGATATTATGAGGTGATTGTATGATCCGAGGATCATGGTGAGTACATGCTAGGCATGGAAATGTGGTTTGTGCATGACGGTAAGTCATGGTGAGTACGTGCTAAGCACGGAAGTTGTCATGAAGTGATATTGTGAAAGATTAATGAAATGTGTAGTATTGGCACTAGTATGCTTGGGTACAAATGATCGATCATTAGGATGTTTAGTGTGCACACGTGAGTCAAATGCGTGTGTCGTCTTGATGATGGTAGTTATCAAGATGGAGTATGGGTTCGCCTGGAAATCTTCTTATATATATATATATTAGTCGGTGATGAGTGGAATCCCATCGACGGGCGTGAGGATGAGTGGAATCCCTTCCGCGTGAAATGAGGCGTGAGGATGAGTGGAATCCCCTCCGCGTGAACTGTGATGAGTGTAATCCCACCGTTAGATAATGGTTGTGTTGTTGTTGGATGTGAGTTCCAACGGTTATCCGCGTATTCGAGTCATAGCTAGGTGCCAATACGGATTGTGAACTAAGTTGCTTATATGTTGAATATATTTATGTTTCCATATGTGGTGGTTATGGACTTGTTGAGCATGACATGGTTTGGATAATATGTTCATGCATCATCCTTTATTTTGGCTCTTGAGGATTGGAGGTAAGACCATGCATTCTATTTTGATTCTTGCTCGTGCTTGGACCCTGCATTGTCGAAGGTTTGTATTATGAGCATACCCTCACTAAGCTTTTATGCTTACGCTCCTTTTTGTTCGACAATGTAGATCAGTAGCTTGTAGGTGGCAAGGGCAAGGAAAGGCCTCCAAGTGTTGCTTACGGTTAGCTCAAGTATAATCTTTAAATTGCAAGATTGTAATAGTAAAGCAATGGAATAGATGTCGTTGTTTGAGCCTTTTGAAATATGTTATGTTGTTGTGTAGGAGCATGTTAGACTCCTTTTATATGTTTGTTAATTTGGCTTTTGGGATGATTGCCTTGCTTGTAAACCATGTTGGTTTTGTCTATCTTGTTTTATCTAAGTGTTGGTCTTGTTGAAGCTTATTGCCTTTTGTGTAAATGCCATGAATGGATGCTTCATCTTAGGCCTTGTGTGAATTGAGTATGTTTTGACATAGGGTCCATGCCTCTAGATCATGCTTGTATATGTGGAGTGCTTATCGGGTCGTTTAGGGCCTTTAGAGTTGTTGAGAAATGCTTAAAGTTGGTTTTCGAAGGTTGCAGACAGCTAGTGTTTCGAAACGGGTTGGGCCGTTTCGGAACGGGTAAGGCTTCAGAGACCCCGTATCGAAACGAGTTTTGATACGGTTTGGCCACTGTGAACCCCTGTTCCGATACGAGTTTCGGAACACTTTGGCTACTGGAAATCTAAGAAATTGCCGAGATGAAGGCATTTCGAAACGGGTCAAGAGGTTTCGGAACGGTCAATATCTCGTTGATCACGAGAAGTTGACCGTTGGGGGCGTTTCGGAACGGTTGACCTCCGTTCTGATACGGCCTTCTCGTGTGGACTTGGGGCAGTTGACCAAGTCAAGGTGTTTCGATACACCTTGAAGGTGTTAAAAACGGCCTGCCTAATAACTAATAAATGGATTGTTTGTTTGCCGTTCTGTGTCCAGTTGCGTGTCTTCCTCATTTTATTCCACTGTTATGATCACATAGGATTTAAATGTGCCTCTAGAGAAGATTAAATTAAAAGAAATTTTTAGGGTTGCTAACCGAGTGGGAATCCTTAACGGGTTTCGCTTCGGTTTTCCCCGTGTGGCCTACTCGGACCGGTCATCCGACCAGACCGGGACGAGGGGGTTACAATAACTTGGCAGGAGTATGCACTTGCGCTCTCACAAAAAGGGAACACCTACACGCCCTACAATAAGCATAAAATATATTTTCCCATATAAATACAAGGGAATAATGTGATTACTATATCTCAAAGTACTGAAAATATTGATGCTCAAGAAGAGCAATAAATTCTTGAGAGAAACCACATTATGAAAAGTGCAGAATTGCGAATATTGTAGTAATTATCGCTAATGGTAATAATATCATCACCACTAGAAGTGGAAATTTTAGGAGAGTAATATGAGTTCGCAAAATATCCCTTTGGGAATTATAGAGAATATATGTTATAAATTGGCATCTGAAATAAGCCAATGTGGATATAAGTTCTAGTAGTCAAAAAGTCAGTTGAAAGCTTTTGAAGAGATATATATTGCTACCAAAAGATATTTTTTATTGAAAGCTCCGAAAGAGCTAAATATATTCCTATTCAAAGGAACAATTTTTATGGTCGTACTAGACATGTACGAGTGAGATTGAATCACATATTATGGTAAACCAGAAGCTTACCAAATTCAAAATGTATATATACACTTGTATATAGTTAGCATGATCGGTTAGACCATCCTGATCAATAATGATGCGAAAGCTATTGAGATTTATGTGCACATTTATTAAAAGAATCTGAAGTTCTTGTGGTGCTTGTTCTCAAAGGAATTAACTAAATTCTACTTATTGAAAGAACACGATGTTCTTGTGTTGCTTGTTCTCAAAGAAACTGATTAAGATCCCACTTATCAAAAGAACTTGAAGTTCTTGTACTAAAGTTGTGTTGGAGTATGCCCAAAGACCAATCATATGATGATTGAATAGACATACTATTTTACTAGATTTATCAAGTAATGGCATTGTCGTTATTATCATTTGGTATGTTTCTGTGCATCAAACTAACCATTGGATAATAATGTCCATACAATAATATGATTATTGTTAAATAGGATCCTTAGTCAAATATTATTACAGGTATGGACAGTGATAATATATAAAGACTAATATGTGGTTGATGACAAGCGTTGTCATTGACATAGAGATGTCAAAATCAACACATAAGTATTTGTTAGAGAACAACATACTGGATTAACCCGCTATGAGCATGTTTCTTGGGTAATTATGTGGCAGTCACAACATTGCTCATGATAAACATAAGTATAATCCTCAGACTTGAGATCAACATGATTTCAACATAAAGATTTACATATTTTGACATAGTCAAACGTGTGTCGTAACTGACTACATTATAAAGACTGATGATTGGATACGTGATGACCTATGTAGTGAAATATGGTTGATCAAGAAAGGATTTGTTCCTCCTACATAATGGGAGAAATATCTTCAGCCACTTGATTGAGTGAGATTAGAAAATGCATGGCCATGCTCGAATATTATGATATGAGATATCATAGAGATTCGTTTATCATAATCTACTCAAGACATCAAGAAACACTAGATGGACAACGCAAGTGTGACTAACCCATGACTTGTGTTCATCTAAGATATAAAGGACAAAAGGATGAAATACATAAAGGAAGTTTATTCAGGAATTAGAAAAGTCAAACCATGACTTCATGCAACTTAGGTAGCAATGATGTATTGCTAGATGCCACTCATTGTTTGTAAAATTAGAACAGTTCTAATTTTGTTGCTAACGTTGCATGAACCTACAAGGGTCACACCCTTCGAATGAAACAAACAAAAATTGGAAACCATACTCCCTATTTTAGGGAGGTTGTCGAAAATCCCCTATGGGATAGAGGAAATCGGCAACTCCCTTAAATGGGAATAATATTGGATAAATATTGTATTTATCATATATTATTTAGAGTATGGAAAATATTTAGAGACTTAAATATTATAGAATAAGATTCTAGAAATTTAAATATATATTTGTAATTTATATAATGTATATCTAATTCCAAGTTTATGTAGAATTAGATTCTACATAATTAAAAATATATATTTAAATATATTTAAATCCAAGTAAAGATAGAATGAGATTTTATATAATAAATATATATATATATTTGGATTAAATATAATGTATATTTAAATCCATGTTTTATGTAGAATAAGATTCTACATAATTAAATATATATATTCCATTTAATATTATTAAATATAATGTATATTTAATATAAACCAATTTCATGTAGAATTAGATTCTATGAATTTTGGTTGAACTTGGATTTAAGGTATTCAACTAGAATTAAGTCTCTGAATACTATTTAAAGGGACAAGGGCTAGCAACCAAATCATCCTTCTTCCTCCTCTTGAAGATTTCGACAACACCCTTAGGGATTCCCCACTGGAATTCAACATATCCCAGAAAGCTCTCTGAGAAGCTGTTCGATATTTTTCTGGTGTTCTACTTGCCCCCTGGCAAATCCCTGAAGGTTCCCTTGCTCGATTGCAAGTCCCGGTTGAACTCCTGGTCGATTTCAGACTCCCTCAAAAATCCTTGGAGGGATTTCGATTTCTCCCTAGAAGGTGTTCAAACCTGTCGAAATTTATCCCTAAGTGTTAGGGAGGCGGAAACTTTGTTCGTTTTGTTCGGGTGGACTCCGTAGAGGTCGTTACGAACCTGTGACGATTCCGGTTTTACTTGACACGGTTATTCTGACATACCGTCGGTTTTCCAGTTTCTAGAGTTTTAAAAGGTAACTCTTCATCTTTTCACCCTGGATTCGTTCCTGTACATGGATCCTGGGTGGATTACGCCGGATTAATTTTTCCGCTGCACCACGGGGCATGCCGACGTGACCCAACAAGTTGGGACTGCATGTCTTGCATATCTGAATGAAATATGGGCTCATATATCCACAAATGTGGAAAGTTTTATATGAATTTAGTAGATGCATCTACATTTTTTATCAACTTACAACCAAAAGTTTGTGAGATTGATTCTAAATGGATTCAGATTATGCAATTAGACTATTCGTCTTGCAAAAACTAGTGGGTTTATATTTTAGGCTATATCAATTGTTACAAAGCCTATTGATTATGAAAAATACAGTTTAGCAAAATTTCAATTGGATGCCTCCTCTTTAATATCTAAACAATGAGAACAAAAGAGTTATTATTTATATGGTGTTTCCATATATCAACACTTATACGCATCAAGCCAACGAGTTATAATAAACTCGCCGTTATGATTGGTATTTGGTCAGAAGCCATACATTTATCATTTTATAATTTTTGAATGTGCGATATGAATTACTCCACCACAACGCACAAAATGGGTAAATAAAAAGGGTTGAGAATATATATTGAGTATGAGTCTCCTTTTATGTTTAAACTCTTAAACATTAATTGGAAAATCATTTATGAGATGATTTTTTTCAACATCAGGGGAGAGAATAATTAGCTGGATAAAGAAGGAAAATGAATTATCATTATCTAAATCCTCGAATATGAATTAAAAGTTCATAAGATAATTCAAGTTATTGTACGTCAATTGCCAGACATATTTACTGACCTAATGAGAGTAATCAAGTCTCATATACCATCTGAAAATGCTCTAAGTTTAAATTACATGTTGGAGCGAATGGATGTAAATCATGCCTGAAGCATTATAGTTGAAATTGGTTCCAATGATCAAAATTCTTGTAAATAGAAAGTAGTATGAGATGTTCATATACTGGAGGCGGGTGCTCTTGAAGAGACCCAAGACATAACTAATTATAAAACTCTTGAAGAGTTTCAGGTACCTGAAATAAATATTGAAATCTTGAAGAGCTCTCGATGAGTTATGTCACTACGAGAATGAAACCAGAAAATTGAAAAGTTGTCGACAACGGTTTTGCAAACAAGTTTACATAGAATACTTTTGTAGAAGTAAAGAAAGAAAATGGGGATCTTGTATAGAAATCTATCCAGAAGTATAGATATTGAATTGGCCAACGTAGAAAGACGCTTTGAACTTCTAAAAGAGAAGTATTTGGACCAGCAGTCCAAACACCTAAAGGTGTAATGCAAGTGAGGCACAAATAAGTAATCGTAAATACGACTTGAATTATGATTTATGAAGAGTTTTTATTACTTCATGGTATATGCAATTACCTTGGCAGTTATGAAATATTTTATATGCGTCTAATCATTTTGTGGATCCCTATAAAAGGAAAGTTATCTTTGACGGATTTAAAATGCTAGAAGCATTTGAAAATTTCCAGAGAAATTTATTTAGACACTTCTCATTGAATATTTTGGCGCATTTGGTATAATCGCCTTAGTAAGTACTAATTGAGGAAATATTGTAAGAATGATAAGATTTCTTTATGTATTTTTATAAAGGAATTTTGGATCGAGATCCATTATGATAATTTGAATTTCATTAGAACTCCTAAAGAGCATTAAATTGGAAACTCATGAAGTACTTTCAATGCATTTAATGAAATTATTTGAGAAAAAAATTGACATCAAGTTTTATCTCGACCCGGAGATTGAGCATTTAAATATCTCTTTGTCTATTATTGGACATCAACTAAAAGAATCTTAAAGAAGATTCAATATGGATAAAACATATCTATTGTAAGATTGTTGGATGTGAATAAAGATAATTATATCTTTTCTTGGTCTTGTGACATCATATATTAGTTTGTCAAGAAATATTCATGGATATACAAAGATCATTACCTTTAGATCTTCAAACATTTGTCAATGTCTCCTCAAATCTTGTTGAAATAATTTTTATGCACGAGACAAGCCAAAAATGTGTTTGGCTAAGACCATTGACCTAACATATCCAGAAGATATGTGATTTACATTAACAAGACATGATACAAATGCTATCTTGTAGAGATAATGCAAGGTGAATACATCATGGAAAATATTGCCCCAAAGTTTTATCCTCGCAATCTTTGGAAAAGTATTCAAGATTGAATTATGAAGATTCAAATATCTTATGTGATGTTTTCATGAGGGGTAGTAAATATGTGTTGCACTTTTTTTCCCTTAATCGAGGTTTTGTCCCAATGGGTTTTCCTAGTAAGGTTTTTAATGAGGCAACATGTTATGCGTATCAAAGATGTGTGTACTCTTTTTCCTTCACTAAAGAAAATTTTTTTCCCACTGGGTTTTATCTTAGTAAGGTTTTAACGAGGCATATTATCTTCATAGACATCCAAGGGGGAGTGTTATGAATATTTATCTATGTGGATGTCAATCATGATAAGAACTTTATCATGGAGATTTGACTTACTTTATCATTAAAAATATTATCTACATTAATTAGAGTTTAATGTATTATGTGCTTCTTATACCTATAAATAGATAATTTACTGAATGTGTTGTGTATACAATTCTATATTTGAGAATAATACAAATATCTCTCTTTCTCTCATCTCTTTGCTCTTTTATTCTTCTTCGTTGTTCTTCGTTATTTTATTTACAACATTTTTTAATTTTTTTAATATTCATAATTTTTGAACCTTTTGCAATTACTTTTATTTTTTAAAAATAATTTTATAACATTTTGTTTCTTAAATTTTATAACTTTTTTACTTTTTATGGATTTCTTGAAATTAAGGGACTGTTTGGTAGTTTTTTATTTGTTATTCATCAACAACCATATTAGTTACAACTTACAAGTGTGCAAAAATCGGATCAAACTATCCAAACCAATCAATTTTGATTTTTTAGATCAATTTTGACAGTTCAATTTGAAGTTTTTATTATCAAAATAGTATGATCTTATATGACCGAAAAAAACATACAAATGACATTATCTAAGTCAATTTAATTTTTTTTAAGACACTTCAAAACGCAAAAGACTAAAAGAGAAGGAAGCGCAATAATAGAAAAGTGAGCAAGGAAGATTTTGAGAGGGAAAAGAGTATGGGTGGATCAGTGGATGGAATCGTGGAATGTATAAGAAAAACGAAAGTTCTATTAAGAACATTAAATATGGCACGAATGTCTAACTTTCTAAGGATATTTTGTTTTGCTAACTAGACGGTGGAGAAAAAATATAAGCCATGTTTGGTAATTAGCGGATAACTGATAGTGGATTACATTAGTTGATAGCTGATTGTATTAGCTGATTTGATTAGCGGATTGTATTAGCTGATTGTATAAAAGTGTTTGGTAAAAATAACTAATAACTGATAGCTGTTAGATTATTTAAACAAGTAAAGTAACATATAATGATATGATTATATTTAATACTTGTTTGAATAGTTTATTAGTTGTCAATATTTTGTATCTAATATTAGATCTATAAAATTATTTTTAATATAACTTTTCTAAACATATTCGAATGATTTATATATTAATTTATTATTTATATAATTATTTTAATATAATTTAATTAATTAATAAATTTAAATACACATATAAATATGTGATAATAAAAAGAAAAAAATAAATATAATTAGCTTATAAATAGATTGAGAAAATATTTAATTTAGGTTATTTTGATATTTTTAGTAACTGGTAAGGGTAAAAGAGTATTTAAAACTCTAATATCAACCCTCTAATCTCAAAAAACTCGGGGTAAACCTTTCTTTACCAAACAGGGCCATAGGATAAAATTTTCTTTACTGAGTGAGTAACTTACCTACCTATGTTTATTTAATAGTTTTTTTTATCAAAATGTTTATTTAATAGTTGGGAAAACTACACCGGTGGTACCCTAACTATGCCTGTTTTCCTACTTTGGTCCCAAAACTATGTTTTTCGGAAAAAGAGTCCCTTCCGTTACATAGTTCTCCTGTTTTGGTCCCCCGACGTTAAATAACTAACGGTTTTGCTGATGTGGCATTTTTAAATATTTTTTAAGGCTGACGTGGCATTTTTTAATATTTTTTAATCATTTCTCTCTCCTCTTATATATTATTTTTATTTAAATTTATTCACCCAATCATGTTGTGACACGTGTCACTACACTATTAGGTGAAACCCCCCCCCAAAAAAAAAAATCCTAAAAATCAGACTTGGTGCCGCTGGGATTCGAACCCAGGACACCAGTGCACCAAACATGCACTTGAACCAACTAGGCTAAGCTGGTTAACTGATTCAAATCTACTAACATTTATATTTATATAAGCAGAGCCCTTTACTTGCATAAACCCTCGTCGAAAGCTTCGATTTCTGCATCTGAATTTAGATCTAAGTCTGTTAGGAGAACCCGTCTTTCGAAATCCGAAAAGGATAAGAAATCGTCATCGTTGTGGGATTGGAAGAAGCCTTTGAAAGCATTAACTCATATTATGCAGCATCGGTTTCGTATTTGTTTCTTTCTCCATGTGCATTCTATTGAAGGCTTGCCTGCCTATTTGAATGACTTTTAACTTATGTGTGCATTGGAAGAGGAAGGATGAGGTGCTGTCGACTCGTGCGGTGAGGGTCGTGGATGGAATTTCTGAGTTTGAAGAGACGTTGATGTGTAAATGTTTTGTGTATGGTAGTAGAAGCGGGCCTCATAATTCGGCGAAGTATGGGAACAAGCTTTTTCTAATCAGTGTTTCTGTTGTTGACATGTCGGGGGATGATATAGGACAGCATTGGATTGATCTCACGAGGCTGTTGCCGCTTAGTTTGGATGATTTAGAACGGGAGAAAGGGTCGAGTAAATGGACAACAAGCTTTAACCTTTCTGGCAAGGCTAAGGGTGCTACTCTAAATGTCAGTTTCAGTTTCATGGCAATGAAGGAAAAATTAGTTGAATCAAGCAACAATTTGAATGCATCACATCTCGTAAATCTAACAGAGAAGGGGTCAAGCGCAATGGGAGAGATTGAAGTTCTTCGTGCAGGCAAGGAGAATGAGATGCTTCAGCATGGTGGGACTGTTCCAAGCAATGTAAACCGCAGGTCTCTGTCTGTTGATGTAAAGTATGGTGCTGAAGTGTTGCCAAATTTGGGGGTGGAACTTTCCAAATCGATAAGCATTTTATATTTTGTACAGCTTAAATATAAGTGTTTGTAGATTTGAATCAAGTATCCAACCTAGCCTAGTTGGTTCAAGCGCATGTTTGGTGCGCTGGTGTCCTGGGTACGAATCCCAGCGGCACCAAGTCCGATTTTTAGGATTTTGGGGGGTTTTTTCACCTAATAGTGTAGTGACACGTGTCACAACATGATTGGGTGAATAAAATTAAATAAAAATAATATATAAGAGGAGAGAGAAATGATTAAAAAATATTAAAAAATGCCACGTCAGCCTTAAAAAATATTTAAAAATGCCACATCAGCAAAACCGTTAGTTATTTAACGTCGGGGACCAAAACAGGAGAACTATGTAACGGAAGGGACTCTTTTGCCAAAAAACATAGTTTTGGGACCAAAGTAGGAAAACAGGCATAGCTAGGGTACCACCGGTATAGTTTTCCCTTAATAGTTTTATAGAGAACATACATGTTAACTAATATGTTAGTTAATGTTGATTACTTTTGTCTATTCAAACATTTTTAATAATATTTTCAATTATATTTTCATTTATATGCTATAAGTTTCAAGAAATATAATCATATATTTTTTACATTTATTTATTTTTAAATGATAAAAAATTATTTTATTTTCATAAATGATTATATAATTTTATTTTTAAATATAGATAAAAATATTATCTAAAATAAATAAATCAAATACTCTTACATTTATATATGAAAGGAATTCGTATACCCTTACTTTCTATATTATTCATTGTCTTGTTCATGTATTATTGTCACATGGCTCTAAATTAATTATAGGTTGCCACGGTCACCGTTCAATTAGTTGCGATAAATTTAATAAATGTAATATTTTTTACAAAAAAAAAACACATCGATGCGGTATAATGCCATGTCATCATTAACATCCATGTGGACATGCCACATTATCATTACAATCCCTGTGTGCTTATCTAGTCAGCGAGAACCGTTGGCTAACGGTTTTCATCTAACGAATGGCTCTTTTGTTAAAAAAATGAAATATCGAGGACTAAAATACTTCAAAAAAAAGGGGGCCAAAGTGACAAATGTGTGGAATATTAGAGACATATTTAGGCATTATGCCAAATGTATTTGTATGCATATCAAAATGTTAAAAAAGTATGAACATTATACTATCATGTAATCACATCAATTTTATTTAAAAAAACACGAAACGAAACTATCAAAATTAAAATATATGAACTATTAACTATTTTTTTGTTCTAAAAGAACAAAATTCAACTATTTCATCTTAATTTTGAAATATTATATTTCTTCAAGGGCTATTGTTTGACGCAAGGTCACACTCATTGATCCAGAAACTAGCCGAACATGATATTACGATGGGTCAAAATATTTTTTAATTTATTTAATTTCTCTTCTTATTATATTAAAAAATAAATTATTTTATTAAAAATTAAAATATTAATTATATTACATTTAAAGTTATAAAAATTGTTTATGGGTAAAAATGTATTAATTGTATTGTAATTCTAATATTAAAAATTATTTATTGATAAAACTTAAAAGATATATTAATTGTATAATATTTATTATTTTATTAAAAGATACATTATATAACATTTATTAATTAGCAAATCATGTATCACTTCAGTTGGGTAATCTACCTAGTGGATATATATATAGCATTGCCAAAAAAACATCTACACATATCACAATACAATTAAATTTTCAAACCTCAAGGCAAAGAACAAAATAAAAAAAAATTGACAAAGAAAAGCTCCCTCAAGAGATTTTGAGAAAAAAAAATCTTATCGGTTTTTTAATTGGTTGACGGGCTTCAAAAACCTACGAGTATAAAAAAAATACACTATTTTATTTACATGGTTATATTTTGATGCACAAACTGTGTAAAAAAAATTACACAACCCTTTATATTTAAGTTATAAAATTTAAAATCTAAATCCTTAGCACCATAAAATTTAAACCTTAAACTTTAAATTCTACACTCTACACACTAAACCCCTGAACCTAACCTAAATATTTAAACCCTACAATTGAAAGACTTGTGTAAACTAAAGATTACACAAGCTTGTGTATTAAAGTATTTTCCTTACATTAATATAGAGAGAAAGTAAAACAACTTTTTTTGGATCAAAAAGTAAAACAACTTGAGTTATATTTGAATACACAAGTTGTGTAAAAAATTTACACAACCCTTTTATAAAATTTAAAACATAATTCCCAACCCTAGCACCCTAAAACCTAAATTCTAAACATAAACCTTGAATTCTACACCCTACACACTAAACCCCTAAACCTTAATCCCTAACCTAAAACTCTAAATCTTTAAATTGTAAGGCTCGTGTAAAATAAAAAGTTTACACAAGCTTGTATATCAAAGTATATTTTCAAACAACTTTGATTAACACAAAGTAAACCAAATTTTGATTAAGAGAAAAAAGCAAAATGAAATAAATGAAAAATCTAAAAAAAATTACCTAAAAAAATTATAGGAAGTGTTGAGCTCAATACAATCAACAAAAATATTAATAAAAAAATAAAAAAATCCAGTATTAGACTCATAATCAATTTTCTTCGCGCGGTGTCTTCACTCAAATGTACAAATATTGAATCGTTTTCAAATGTGTTGGAACGATAATAATTAATGTTCGGATCTCATCTAGGGTTGTAAAAACAGTTAATCAGATGAGTTTCAGGCCGGGTCCTGTCAGGGGTCCCAAATCATATACAGGTTAATTCAGGTTAATTTTTTTTTTACTCGACTCAGGTCGAGTGCGGGTCAGTAGCAGGTCGGGTCCATTTCAGTTCGGATCTATTTCAGTTCGGGTCCATTTCAGGTCGAGTTTATTTCAGGTAGGGTTCAAACAGATCGAGTCCGAACCAGGTAATTGGCAGGTTAATTCGGGCTCGGGCAGACTTTAGGTCGGGTTCATTTCAGTCCGGGTTCATTTTAGGTCGGGTTCATTTCAGGTCGGTTTCATTTCAGGTCGAGCTAATTCAGGTTTTGAATTCGTATTATTTTTTAGTTCAGTTCAATTGTACAACTAGCCGATATTTATTTTGAGTTAATTATTTAACGTCTTTCATGGAATCACATTAAAAATAAAAATATGACACTAGAAATGAATAAACATATCATAAATGATTCATATCTAAAATAATAAAGTAAATTAGAAACTTGAAATAGGGTCAATTTCGAATAAAAACAAAGTTTTAGGGACTATAATAAACAACAAATAATAAATAAGAGTCAATTTGGACTAAAAAAGTTTTAAGGACTTAATTGAATTGAACTAAAACTTAAAGGACTTAAATGAAAAACATCTAAAATTTAAAGGGCTACAAAATATTTAGCCCATCTAAAATGAATGAGGGTTGGGATATGAGCCCAAAGCCCCAAAGGCCCAAACTATTAATAATTATTATTTATTAATAATTATTATATTATATATACATTATATAAGTTATAAGTTTTAATATATATATATATATTATGTTATATTAATTATTATGTACGTACGTACTACGTATACATATAATATATATTATATCTTTATATGTTATATTATAAGTTTTAATATATATATTATATGTTATATTAATTATTATGTACGTACATAGTACGTATACATATAATATATATTAATATATGCATATTATACAAGTTTTAATATATATATATATATATATGTATATGTATATGTATTGTATTATATGTTATATTATATATGTATATGTATTAGGGTTTATGGTTAATACATACATACTTAATACATTGTATACATATATGTATATAGATTATTGATTTGTGGTTTAGGGTTTAGTGTTTAGGGTTTGAGAGTTAGAGTTTATATTCGAGGGTTTATGGTTTAGAGTGTTGCATTAAGGTTTACGAGTTATCATTTTGTTTATGGTTTAGAGTTTAAGGGTTTAAGGTTTAGGGTTTAAGATTTAAGAGTTAGGGTTTGTATTTGAGGGTTTGTGGTTCATATTAGAGTGTTTACGATTTAGGGTGTTGCATTATGGTTTATGAGTTACCATTATAGTTTATGGTTTAGGGTTTGAGGGTTTGAGAGTTATGGTTTTATATTTGAGGGTTTAGGGTGTTGCATTATGGTTTACGAGTTATCATTATTGTTTATGGTTTAGAGTTTAAGGGTTTAAGAGTTAGTGTTTATGGTTTAGGGGTTACAATTTAAGAGTTAGGGTTTGTATTCGAGGGTGTGTGGTTCACATTAGAGTGTTTAGGGTTTAGGGTGTTGCATTATGGTTTATGAGTTATCATTTTTGTTTAAGGTTTAAGGTTTATGGTTTGAGAGTTAGTGTTTTATTTTTAGGGTTTAGGGTTCATGTTTATGATTTATGAGTTAGGGTTTATATTCGAGGGTTTATGGTTCATATTAGAGTGTTTAAGTTTATGATGTTGCATTAGGGTTTATGATTTATCATTATTGTTTATGGTTTAGAGTTTAGGGTTTGAGGTTTATGATTTAAGAGTTAGGGTTTATATTATAGGGTTTATGATTTATATTCGAGAGTTTATGGTTTATGGTTTGAGAGTTAGGGTTTATATTCGATGGTTTATGGTGTTACATTAGGGTTTATGAGTTATCATTATGGTTTATGGTTTAGAGTTTAAGGGTTTAGGTTTATGATTTAAGAGTTAGGGTTTATATTCAAGGTTTTATGGTTCATATTAGAGTGTTTAGGGTTTAGGGTGTTGCATTGAGGTTTATGAGTTATCATTATTGTTTATGATTTAAAGTTTAGGGTTTATGGTCTAGGGTGTGTTGCATTAGGGTTTATGAGTTATCATTATTATTTATGGTTTAGAGTTTAAGGGTTTAGGGTTTAGGATTTAAGGATTTATGGTTTAGGGTTGTATACATACATACATATATACGAAGATATATTATAAAATAAAAAAACCTTAAACCCTAATGATAACCCTAAACCCTTCACCAAAAAACAAACCCCTAAACCCCAAACACTAATTCAAAAACCCTAAAGTGAAACAAAACCCTAAATTGAACCCATAAAATCAAAACCCTTAATCATTTGCTATCATAACATTAAACCCTAAACCCCTAACAATAAACATTAAACCCTAAACCTTAAATCATAAACCCTCGAACTAACCTTAGTTCATTAAACACTAAACTCTAATTCAAAACCATAAACACTAACCCCATAAATCTAAACCCTAAAACACTAAAACTATAAAACCTTAAAATTAGATAGTAAACCCTAAAAACCTTTAAGTTATTTAAAAATCAAGTTTATATTTTAAGTTGGTGAGAAAACAGTTACATTGAAAGTATAATAATATGTATAATATTTTAAGTCAAATAAAAATTAATTTAAATTTTAAGTTGGTTAAAAATCAAGTAATAATATGTATAATATTTTAAGTTAATTAAAAATTAATATATATCACATTTATGTATATTGTATATGTTATATATATTATGTATATAATCTGTAATATATGTATATTATATGTATTATGTATATTATATATATTATGTATTATGTATATGTATATGTATATGTTATATATATTATGTATATAATCTGTAATATATGTATATTGTAATATATGTTATATATAATATGTAATACATAATTATGTATTATGTATATGATATATATATTATGTATATCTATGTATTATGATTCATGTATCATGTTTGTGTATGTGTATGTATATAATATGTATGTGTATATATAGTAATATATATGTATTTATGTGTGTATGTATGTATTTATGTATTATGTGTCATGTGTGCATATATATATATATATATATATATATCATATGTATATTTATGAACTTTTTTAATTCATTAAGTCATGGATTTCGGGTCAATATCAGTTCAGGTTCAAAACAGGTCGGGTAAAATATGATCTCGGGTCGATTCAGTCGTGTAATATCAGGTAATTTGTCAGGTCGGTCTCGAGTTCGGGTTCGTTTCAGTCGGATGCATGTCGGGTTTTAGGTCAAAATTAACATGTCAGATTCGGGTTCGGGTCGTTTTCAGTCGAACGCAGATCGAGTTCAGTTGTTACAGTAACATGTTCAACTCAGGTTCGAGTCAGCAACAGTCAGCTACAGTTTAGGTTCGGGTCATCAAATTCTCAAGTCAAATCAGATTCTGACTCGAGCAGATTTTAGGCAGGTTTTCAAGTTCTAACTTGTTTTTACATCCCTAATCTCATCTAAAAAATCTTCGCAAGTCGGCACATATCAGTTTCATCAGCTTTCACATATCAGTTTCATCAGCTTTCACTCTTTCAAGACCGAACCGGCTAAACCTGTTGATTGTTTATACTTGTTGTCAATATAGTTAACAATTAATGTGATCAAAAGATTTGAGCGACTTAAATAGAGTTTTAAAGTTTTTAGCAATATTGGATACTTAAAAAATTAAATTTTAAATTCTAACCTTAAATTTTTTATCCTAAACTATACACCCTAAAAAATACACTTTGCTTCTTATTTCCTAAACTATAATCATAAATCTTAATTTAAAACCTTAAACCATTTTTGTTTTTAAGTGGAGCACCAAAAAAGGCAAACGATTTCCATCGAATCCATTCTGAAATTTGGTCTAATTAGTTACCCTTGAATCTATGTGTTTGAACGACTTACATGAAAGTTTTAGTAACATCAAACTTTAGCAAAAAAATCATTTTTTATGCTGAATGATACATCACAATTAGTATTCCATTTTCTCTTAAAAAAAAAATACAGAACAACTTTGGCAACGCCAAAAAAAGTACAGTAGTGATTTATTTATTCTTTTTACAGTGACAAATATCCACTTTCACCATGTGAATGTAATGTTTTCTTTGCACCTCCAAAATCAGGACAATGCAGATAAGCAACCAAGGAAACTTGAGCGATTCGCATAGAGATTGGTGACGAGCTGCACTGCTACATTGCAAGGAACCCTGCAATCTACAGAAAACTCAGCCCGGACGAGGGACTAGAATTCGGCACTTGGTTGTCTCCTCACTCCTGCAAATGCGTAAAGCATATCGACATGAACATTTCGTATTTCAGACAGTTCCACAAGTAAAACACATATGAAAGGACCAACATGGAACTTACCTTTGAGCTTGTGTTACTGAAACAGCTCATCCAATTTTTCCCTGTAAAGTGCAAGGCTCTGCATGTAGAAAATACAGCAACCGGTTCAGCTTCATTTTTCGAAAAGGGACAGAAAAAGCCATCTAACCTGCAAGAATAACAACTACTCCAATCTTTATTCTCCATGCCTAGAGGTGCTCGCATCCACTTGCCAAATTATGGAAGTTGGAACCTAGTGGCTAAGTTCATACAGGTCTAGATGAGATCATGTAATTGAGTTTGAAATGCACCAGATAAACTCATTAACTGTTGCCAATGGTCTATTAATCTATCGAATTACAAAATATAGAAGATTCATGTCATCATGTTTGAAATGCACAACTTGATTGTACTGGTTAACTATCGCCAAATGGCCTACTGAAAACGACAATGTTAGATGAAATGTCTCTAATAAAAAGTTATTGAAAGGAAAAAATGGAGAGGAGCAGCTGTTAGCTAGTGGCCTCATCGGATAAGGCGCCATTGTATTCAATGAAATCCAGTGAACGATGGAATCGTTCATTCTGCATGTCCATGTTTATAACTCAAGAAAACAACATCAAAAGCAGTAAGAAGTAATTTTCTAACACTGAACTCAACCCAAGTATAAAAATTCGGTTATATGTACAGGGCCAGGCTATTGAAATTTGGAAAATGTCCCCTGGCCTGTAAAGACTGGCCTCACAGATAAACTAGGTTACAGACAATTACAGAACATGTCTAATGGAGTTCACTAAGCGAGGAACATTAGTTTCCTAAACATATAAGAAACAGAACATCAGTCCTCTTGTTGACTTAATTATTGGACTCGGTTAAAACTTTCAAATTATAAAAGAATAATGGCTATTAATTCCAAGCAGTAAACCAAATCTTGATTCTTGAGAACTAAAACAAGTGCAGTTTAGATAGTGACTATCGATCGAGTTCATACCTTGGTGTAGGCATAAACGCCAGCCTCTTTAGACCCCACGAGTCTTCCTCTTCTAATAAATTCACCCCCTTTATATATGTATAGTAAGGGAGTCCCAGTAGGCAATTCTAAGGCAGTAACCTGTTTACGGATAAGAAATAGAGGTTATTATTAGCTATGTTAAGATGAACATTACTAAAATATGGTTTGCTACCTCATGTGGAGTTAATTTTTCAAGATACATGATAATAGACCTCAGGGAATTTGCATGGGAAGCAACCATCACGTGCTTTCCAGATTGAAGTTGGGGTTCAACCTGTAATGAAATCTTACTTGTTCATTCGGTTCTAAAGATAAGATGTTGCATGCTGAAGTTAGTTTTGGTCTAGTAGTAAAGCTTACATGTTCTCTAAAATAGGCTACAGCTCTTTGAGAACACATTTCCAAGCTCTCACCATTGGGTGGAGGAATATCGTAACTTCGTCGCCACTCATGAACTTTCTCTTCTCCATATCTCTCATCTGTTTCCTGCTTGTTAAGGCCCTGTAACTCTCCGTACCTGAACAGCAGAAAAGCTTGTTTTATGATCAAGCTCAACCAAGAAAATGTCAAAGGCAAAGCCAAAGATATGGAAAATTAATGTACATTCTTTCATTCAACTCCCAAGCTGTGATAACCGGAATAGATTGCCTTTTAGTCTCATCACTGGAAACCTGACTCCAATATTCCTTTGCCCGATCACTTCCGTTATGTTGTATGATAGGCACCTGAAAAGCATACAAGGAACTAAAGGAATCTCTATGTTGTGCGCATAATATAACGGAAGCAATCATCAATCATTGAGAAATTGGATAACAGAGACATCGGTTTAAGGCACCTTTTTGTGGCGGTGTTCAGTCATGGCAAGCATCGCAGTCATCTGTGCGCGAATCAGCGAGGACGTATAAATCATGTCTACAGGTATATTGCTTATTCTTTTGCCAGCTTCGACCGCTTCCTCTACACCTTTCTTGGATAATGGAACATTGACACAACCAGTGAACAAATTCTTCTCATTCCATAGAGACTCACCGTGTCGAATTAATATCAAAGCAGACTCCACTACAGCAAAAATACATGAAACACCAGTGAGGGGAATGATCTATATAATTGGTTCGGGATAAGATCAACTCACCTGAAGTATAGTTTTTGTAATCATCTGTATTTTGTGAGACGGGTGAAAGTGGATACAGCCCTGGTGAATGAGAAGACAATGCATGAAGTAGGTGCGACTTTGACTGGCCATAGATACAACTCCTTTTTGCAAGCAATCTAATGTCAAGCTGTAATGAATAATTGCTATATTTATTACAACCGCCCCATTCATTGCCACTGGAATTCACCTGAATCCTTCCTATTGTTTTGAGGAACATGGCAGCAGCCGTTCAGATAGTCCAAATCCAATGTAACCTATTAAACCACCAGCAAATTAATATTACGATATTAAAAACAAGGAAAAAGTAATAATACCATTTCTAAAATATATAGAAAACGCACTGGAATTCTGGGAAGACATACGATTATCTTTTTTCCAACAGAACAAAGGAAGAAGATAAATAAATTAACAAAACAAAGCCATTGCAACAAAAGAGCAAAGAATGGAAAACTTACTTGAGAGGACAAATGGGTGTGAATAGGAATTGACAAAAGAGAAAGAAAAAGGTGTTAATTACGAGGAACAAGCAAAATGCAAAACAAAATTAAAGAAATCTGGTTAAGGGAGGAGAATGAAGGAAGAAAATGTTTAAAAAGGAAAGAGTCAGCTTGTATAAATATAGCGGGGGAAAACGGAAGGAAAAGAAAGTGGCGCAGTAGTCTCTCCGGTTAATATACACAAATTGACTCGGTTACGTGTGCTGATTTAGGATGACAAAACTCGAGTTGCATCCACCCTTGACGGGAGTTTTCTTAAAAAATGTGGACATTTTTGTGACTTAAAAAAACTATATAATTATCGACAATCGGACTAAAATATTTTTTTTGCTAAAAATAAGTGCTTAAAGTTTATACAGTTGTAATTTAACAAATAAGTGCCGTCAATTTTGCGTTCGACGTTCAATTGGCACGTCGTTCGACGTTTTTGACGACATCATATTGGGAGAAATGACCGCTTAGGTCCGAAGATCAAAGGGGGTGTGCTCAGAGGCGACGATGGGTGCCAGAAGCAGCGACGATATAGGGGATTTGGGTAATTTTAGGGATTTTGGGAGTGTTTTGTAAAAATTAAAAATTTTGAGGATTTTTTGAAAAATTGAAAATTCTGGGTTTTTTCTTAATTTTTTTAAAACAATTCAAATTAGTGTCACGTGTCAAGCATTAATTGATTGACAATTTTTTGTAATACCCTTAAAGGGCCAGACACCTAAAATTGCAACGGTATAAACTTTAGGCACATATTTTTAGCAAAAAAATACTTTAGGCATCTAAAGTTTAAAAGAGATATACTTTGGGCACCTATTTTTTATTTAAGTCTTTTTGTTGAACAATTTCTACCTAGGGAGAGAAAAGTGATAATTTACTCCTAATGAATTTCGAACCCACATCTTATGGGATAAAAATTTTCTGCCCCTTTTTCGATGCTCCTTTTTATGCCACAATACTAACAAACACTAAAAATTTGAATTTCAAACCCTAACCTTAAATTCTAAACCCTAAACCCTACAACATAAAAATACACCTACCCTAAATTCTCTTAACTCTAACCACAAACCCTAACCTTAAACCGTAAACCATAAATCCTAAATCTAATTTTTAGTGTGAGGGCATAAATAAGGGCACCGAAAAGAGGGAGATGATTTCTATTCCATCTTATGAGGGAGGAGAAGTTGTCAAATGAAAGTTTTAACCACTTGCTCTAGAGATTGTTGACTAGAGGAAATATTGTGTTATGTGGCTTAACAAATATAAAATATTTTAAATCATAAAAGATTATGCATATATAAAATATAAAATATTATTAAATAATTTAAAATAATTTAAAATATTAGACAACTAAAGAAATTATAAAAAGAAATATAAAAATCTATTAAACAATATTTCAATGTACTCAAAAAGGAAATGGAGTTCTATCTTAATATGCGGTTGAATGTTAGATTCTTATTTTAGGTATGGAGTGGTTTTAAAATTTACTGCTAACGTTTTACCTCTATTTGAGTTAATAGAATAAGAAATATTAGTTACAAATTTTTTTTTCAATAAATATCTCGAGAAACAAAAAAAATGAAAATGAAAAATGGATGTTAGAAATTTTTAAACACTTCTTCCAAAAAAAGTACTAGAAAGCCTTTTTACCAACATGAGTTTACTGTTATTCTTTGAACATATGTTCAATAATGTCTATTTTACATAGGAATAACAAAGACTTTGAGAGTTATTCCTATTGTTTTAAAAAATGGGATGAAGTTGGGCCAAGTTGATGTTCATGAGTATTATTTTGGACCTAAAATTTAGTTTTTCAAATAAAACTGACACAAGAAGACAACATATGTTTGAATTTTTTCATAATAAAGTGTCGAAACTATTTTTTACGCAAGAAAATAGCTTGACGACTATTTTTTAAAATTAGGGTTTTGCCTTTTTAATTCGATTTTGAAAATTATTTTAGAGTCGCCACTAATCATTTCGAGGTAGACCGGACACCATAAAAATAACTAGAGATTCATTTTTTAAAATTAGGGTTCAAGAGTCGGTTACGTGTGGGGAAGGATTATCACCCTACAAACGCCCGTTATCGGTACCTTTAATTTTACGTGGCATTTTGGCATTTCGAATAATATTTTAAATTAAATTTAACCATTAATTATTAACTGGATTTAAATTTCAAATGGAGACATTCCTTTTATAAGGAAATATATTTTATTAGAATATGAGATTAAAAGTACCCCTATACGTTAAGAGCACCCCTATTCATATTCAAAAAATATATTTCTAACATAAAAGGTTTTTAATGCATGACCAATTATTGTTTTGTTTATTTTAAGTTCTGATTTAAAAAGGTTCTAATTAATTATATATTATCTAATTCTTATTTTTGAATAATAACCACTAAATTTTTATTAAAACTATAGAAGATAACACAATTACAACACATCTAGGAAGAAGAATAATAGGACTAATCTACCAAAAACTCTTACAACCAAAAAATAAAGAAAAGTGAATACTTCTATAGAGATAAGCATACTGTAAAATCTAATTTGATTTTGATATAACAAATTCGCCCAAAGACTTATTGCAAACATAAATAAATTTTTAAGTATTTTAAAGTCTCACAAAATTGACAAGCATTTGAACCAAAAATGATTTTAAGTCAAAATGTTCAAACCAAACAATTTGTTCTAAGTATTTTTAAAGCCAAATTAATCAGTTACGCTAAGGCATATCGATACGATTTTATGTTACAGAAATTTCAATCGCCTAAAGTGTACCGATACGGTTAACTCCGTATCGGTACCGTGTTTGAACTGAGTTTATTTTTAAGGCATAGCGTACCGATACGGTTGTCCCTGTATCGATACTGTTTGGTTTGATTCGATGAATCTTTGCATTTAATAATATAGTCGTTGCTTGTCAGTTATGAAATCAACAAATTTTCAAACGGTCGTTGGACCGTATCGATACGCTATCGATAAACCCTTATAGCGTATCAATACACTTTTTGCTTAACTTTCACTCAGATTTCCAGTGAGCAAAATCCGTATCGATACGCCCCTTATTTTACACTATAACCATATTGATACGCCTATACGCGTATCAATACACCACTCTTAAATGTACACAACGACTCTTTCTGTTTTGAGACAGGTATCAATACGACTATTCGTGTACCGATACGATAGGTTGCAGAAGTGCATTTATTGCGAGAAAAATGGAGCCTAACAATTGTATTGCCGATCCCAACCACCAGAATGACTAGAAATCAATGTAAGGGTATAAAAGAAGGCCTCAAAAGCCACAACAACAACTATTGAACCTATTTGCAGCAATCTAAGCATATACCCGAACCCTTGAGCTTAAAGAGTCAAGTTTTTGTAAGCTCCACTTGTGTAATTTTCATTGTATCATTTTTTTTTGCATCATGATGATCTTTAAACTCTATTTAATATGTGTGTATTGAATGGTAGGATGAGTACTTTCTTTTTGAATACCATGAGGTTGTAAATGTTATTCTCATGGTGTTTTGTTTAGAGGCATGATAATCCTCTTTTTGTTGTATATATGTTATGGATATAAGCATGAATTATAGTCATGTATGCATCTTGTTATGAGATCATATGATAATAAATAAAACAAGTATGATCCTTGAAAGTTTAGTAACATTGATATACCTTTTTCCAATTATGGTTTCGAATTGCATAAGGGGTTATATATATATAGATGAGAAAAATAGTCACTTGGTCCACTTGGAAACTATTCGAAATGATTAGAAAAACTATATTTGATAAATGAGTAGTTAATTGGAGAAGAGGTTATAATTATATGAGTTAATTATGTTTGATTAAATTGCATTGTTGTTAAGGATTAGAACCGAATAGAATTCTTAATAATCAAAATTTAATTGCTTTAGTGAAGTTGTCCATTTGGGAATTGTTTATTGGTCATTGCATAGTTCTTATTTTAAAAGGGGATTTTTTTAATTTGGTCCACTTTTCAGTTAATCTTGATTAGAATTGTTTCCGAACACTCATCGCTCCTAACCTGGGTGAGGGGTGTTACATTAATTGGTTATCAGAGCTTTTTAGGTTAGATCCTAAAACTAGATTGAGTCTGCATGCATCATTAGTAAAGCCACCATGAGTCATATTTTGAATCACTTGTATATATATTGCTCATCTAACTCTTTTATCTTGCTTAATTATAGAATGCATGAACCTAGATCTGCTCGGGATAATGAAAGTCTTGGGAGTTCCTCTAATGAATGAAAAAGTGTTAGGATGGGAGATCATCTGATCCGAAATGAACCACCAGAAACGTCTCAACCCCGAGCTCCAATACAGCAAACTGGAACACAAGAGACGATTCAAGTTTAAATTTAGGTTCAATCTCAACAGGATGTTCCTGTGATTCAAATAGCTCAAAAAGAATGCTTATTAAACATGAAAGAAATGTTCGATCAACTCGTATTGAACCTCAAGCAAGATCATTCTTCCACACCTACAGTCACTGTACCGAGTCGAGCTCTTATTGACAAATTGGCTCAGCATCGAGCCTATACTTTCTCAGGTGGGAATGATGAAAAATTGGAATGCTTGGATATTGGTTGGAAAATACAAGGAAGGTGGTGACCAAACAATTGCAATGCTTGGATGAACACAAGCTGGAGTGTGCTGCAGCCTTGCTGGCAGATGAAGCAATGAGCTGGTGGGAAACCACTATTCTGACTGCTCATGCAGAAGACATCATGTGGAAATTCTTCATAGAAGAATTCAAAAATAAGTATATTAGTGAGCAATATTTAGCTGAACGCCGAAAATGTTTCTTGTATCTCAAGCAAGTTAACAAACCCATTGAACAGTATGTGGCTGAATTTTGCAAGTATTGCAAGTATGGCTCGAAATACATTAAAACAGAAGCTGATAAATGTCGAATGTTCATCGACGGCTTGAATGATGAATTGAGCCCAATTTTTACAGCGTTGGGAATTACTGACTTTCAGAATCTTGTTAATCAAGCTATCGCAACTGAGGCGAAGATGAAAGCTGCAGAAAGAAGGAAGGTCGGGAACCAAAATGACAAGAAACAGAAGCGAGACGAAAAATCTAGCTGGCAATCAAAGAAAACCAAGTATCATAAGGAAAGTTCATTGACATACACTCCTACACCGAGAAGTAATTTTACACCGAGGCCTCAATCAGTAAATAAGCCCTCAGTTCCAATAATCTCGGCAAATAGCACGGGAAATTCCGGGAAGGACCCACTTGCGAATTTTGCCATAAACTTCATTTTGGCCAATGCCGATCTTAATCTAATATATGGTATGCTTGTGGTGGAGTCGATCACTTTATTAAAGGTTGTCCCAAAAATCAAAATAGGGCTTTATCCTGATCTACTACAAATCAGAGTCCAGCTCCATCCAATCGGGGCAAAGGTCTTAACAAGACTCAATCGGGAAATCATGGCAAGAATAAAAGAAATCATTCGAATACCCCTGCTTACACTCATCAAAAATCTCGAGCTCCTGCTCGTATATATCACATTCGGGGATGTAACACCTGAGTTTAGGGGTCGGGTGTTAGGTGAGTTAATTGTGTTCGAGTCGTTGGGCTTGGTTTAAATAAAAATGGGCTTGGTTTTAATTTTAAAACGGCTTGTGATTTCATTAAGGGAAAAATGGAGATTCTCTAATTAATGAAAACAAAACAAGTAAAATGCTTTGAAAACTATCATCTTCTTCCCCGAGAATCAAAACCCACGACACAAAAACCTTCCCAACCCCAAGTTACTGTTCCCTCTATTTCCTCATCGATTTCAAGTGTTTTCATCGAGGTAAATATGTTTTTGACTTCTCCTCTTCGTCCTTAACGTTTCTATGGTTTCAGTTTTTTCATAAATACCATTATTGAAGTTCTTCAAGTATTCAAATTTTAGGTAAAAGAAGGAAACTTTAATGGGTTTTTAATGGGTTTTTGATTTGTAAAGATAATATATGTTATAGTCTTGCCCTTAAGTGTATCATATCTTAAAATGGTGGAGTTTTGTTGAAATCTCGAAATGGGTATTTTTGGGTGTGTTTAAGGGTAGAAATCTTGAGTTTTTGAGGAAGTTTTGTGAGGGAAAGTTGGGCTGATGGTATGGTTATGCATGAGGGTTGTTTTGAACGTGTTTAGTGATGATTTGGATGTCGAAATTGATAGGTTTTTTCTGGGTTGTATTCAAGTCCGAAAATGAGGATTTTGGGTTAGTTCTTAGCTTGGAAATGTAGTGAAATCGTCTTGAGATTGTAATTTGATTAGTGACAGTGATTTTGTGGATGTTTTTATGAGTAATGCGCTATTTTTGGTTGATTAGAAACAAGAGAAACTGTTGGAGAAGCTTCAGGCTCAATTCCGGGAAATTTGGAGGCTTGATCGACTTTCTCGGCTTGTATTGAGGGTGTTTGGTGAGTGGACTATTTTCAATGGTTTTAAATTGGTTTAAAGTATGTTGTTGGAGTTTTAGGTTGTGCTTGGTAGGCCAATCTAATGTGGGGATTAAGTGTGTAGCTTAATCCCTTATTCAATCTTGTATATTCCTTGTTAAATGTGCATAAGTGTGAACTTGTGTGATATGTGTTCGATTATGCATGTTGTGATACATTTATGTTGCATGATGGTGGTTTATATGTTGCGTTGCATGGTTGCAAAATCATGGTGAGACTCGTTTAGTATGTTGGCACTAGTTTTAATTATCGAATATAAATGATCGATCATTAGGATGAGTGTACACACGGTAAGAGTCAAATTCGCGCGTGGCCTTGGTGATGTGTAGTCACCAAGGAGGAGTACGGTGAAGTAACATTCCACCAGAAAGTGTATTTGTGTGTGATGATGAGTGGAATCCCATCCGTAAACGAAAACGGTGATGTGTGAAATCCCACTGGAAGGTAATACTGTTGTTTGAGTACGTTGGGGCGAAAATCCCAACGGTAGCTATCCGCATATCCGAGTAAGCTATATAGTTTCCAATATACTTGTTCATGTGTGGTTGATGTATAAGATGTTTTGTTACATCCATGTTTAGCATAACATGAGTTAAGATGCAATCTTCATGCATTCTTGTAGAGGTTGGCTATGTTGATATGTTGGTGTTAATGTATATGTTGTTGATGTTTATGGATACCATTCTTTGGACCCTTCATTGTCTATATTTGTTTTTGAGCTCCCTCACTAAGCTTTCAAGCTTACGCTCTCGTTTCCGACAATGTAGATCATTAGTGTAGAAGTTAGCAAGGAGCAAGGAAGGGGCACCCAAGAGCGTGTGTTACTGCTCAAGTATGGTTTTCTTAAATATTGTAATAGATAGCAATGGGGATGCTATTTGTTGTCGGAGCGTTTGTTAGACTCCTAAGTTTACTTTCATGATGTTGAATGTTAATGCTTTATGTTGAAGGCATGTAAACCTTGTTTATGAGAGGCTTATGTGGATGTATGTTTCTTAATAGTTAAATGTCTCATATGCATGCTTGTATGTTTGATCATGTTCATGCTAGGATATGATGCCTCTAGATTGTATGCATGGTGGTTGCTTGTGATCTTTGATGTTTGGGGCAAGTTGGGGACCATTGGGGATGCTAAAGTCTGTTTTTCGAACCACTCTGTGAGTAAGCGTATCGAAACGCTCGATGTGGTTTCGGAACGGTTGTAGCTATATGGATACTCGTATCGGAACGGGGGTGGTGCCATTTTGATACGATTTGACACTGTGAGCTCCCGTTTCGGTACGCGTATCAATACGGTTAACCACTGTGAGTGCCTGTTTCGGAACAAGTTTCGGAACGTTTCGACACTGTAGACCCCCGTACCAGAACGAAGTGGACCGTATCAGTACGGCTTGGCCATGCTTTTAAACTAGAGCCCGTGTTTCGAAACACCCGTTTCAAAACGCAGGCGTGTAATTTGACTTTTTGGCATCTTCAAAGGTTCTCGGATGTTGCGTTTTAGCCCTTAATGTTTGTTTGCTTCCTTGTTAAGTTCGTATGAGTCTTTTATGAATGGTTTTGCTTCGTAAGCATGAAATCAGACTAACATGTCACTCGGTAAATTTAAGTTACCTTACGTTCTGCTTGGTCTGATTCGCTATCGCTTTCCACTGTCGCTTCTCACTTAGGATTAATATGATATTTAGACAAGATAATTAAATGAAAATTTTCTAAGGCTGCTAATTGGAGTGGAGCCTTAATGAGTTTCGCCCCAATTTTCCCTATATAACCCGTTCGGACCGGCCTATCGGCTAGACCGAGACGAGGGGGTTACATTTGTTGGTATCAGAGCCTGAGGTTTCCACGACCTCGGGAAGGTAAGTGAGGTAAGTTTGAAGTGTTATGTTGCAATATCTCGGTGTATGTTGTGCGGTGAATGCTTTTGCTATGTTTGCTTGTTGTTCGCTTGCTTGCATGATGTTTGAAAGCATGTGTTAGTATGGTTGTTGTGTTGAGGCGTAGTTGTCGAGTTCCCATTGCTACTATTACTTTATTGGAAAAGATTTTGTAAAGGAATACTTGAGCACCTTGGACCCTTGTCTTTGCTAACTCGATCCTTGTGTGTTTACTTTGTTTGTAGTTGATATCTTGCTAGCCGTAAGATGAGACCTAGAGGTAGGCCTAGGGTGGTTCATCTGGAACCACGGGCAGCAGCTCCTGAAGTTGAGCCGGTTGTAAAGGCGGAGGCTCCTCCACCCTCTCCTTCTCCTCCTCGTTAAGAGGGAGGTGAGGCGAGAGCTGAGGGCGTAGGACCTCAGGTTGGCCAAGGTCCAGTCGGTATAGATCTAGCTCCGTTAGTTCAGGCTATAGCTGGGGCTTTTCAAGCAGTTGTGTCCGGGGGACAAGCAGTGGCACCACCTCAGGGTGAGGGCACCGGTTTGCCACTTGAGAGGCTTCGAAGTTTGGAAGGTGAAGAATTCTGAGGGTTGGCACCCGAGAGATCAGAGGCTTGGTTTGATAAGACTATTCATATCTTGAGATCAGAGGCTTGGTTTGATAAGACTGTTCGTATCTTGTCTGAGATGGGTTGTACTGGAGCACGTAGACTGGAATGTGTTGTTTCTTTGCTTTAGGGTGATGCCTACACTTGGTGGGTCGCAATTACTATAGGCATGCCAGTTGCCGAGATTACTTGGGAGTTCTTTGAGTCTGCTTTTCGCAAGAAGTATCTGGGTCCCCGTTATCTTGATGAAAAGAAGAGAGAGTTCGTGGCCTTGCTTTAGGTTGGCATGTCAGTGACCGAGTATGAGGTGCGGTTTGTCAGATTGAGTCAGTACGCGTCCAAGCTAGTTCCTACTGAGAGGGAACGATGCGACCATTTTCGTTACGAGTTGAGTGAAGAAGTAAAGAGGTATACTTTGGCTACATATTACACGGACTTCAATGTCTTGGTCGCTAGGGCCAAGGACATAGAGCACAGTTTGGGTCTGACAAAACGTTCAGGTGGTTCTAGTTCAGGGAGCAGGCCCGCTGACTTTGATAGAGGTGATGCCAAGAGGCATAGGGACAATAGGCATCATTTTGATCACAGACGTGGGGGTGGTAACCACGGAAGAGGCCATCAGGGCCAAAGAGCTGGTGGGCGTTTGCCCAAGTGTGCTAGGTGCGGGAGGCATCACACCAGAGAGTGTTGGGGAAACTTTCATGCATGTTGGAACTGTGGAGCTAGAGATCACCTTAGGCGTGATTGTCCACATCAGCCTGGGTTTGCACCAGTTCAGGCTCCTGCTAGAGCTATTGATTATCCAAGAGGCCGTGGGTGCGGTCGAGGTAACTTTCAGCCAAGGAACGATGGCCAGAGGAATATAGCTCATGTAGTTGCGGTTCAGCCGGAGGGCGGAGGTTAGGCTAGAGTTTACGCTCAGCGAGAGGGACAGAACGACACAAATGTGATTGCAGGTAATTTCTTGATACGGTATCTGAGTTTTCTTTCCTTGATTGACTCCGGGTCTACGCATTCATACATTTTGAGTGAGCATGCAAAGATGTTAAATATACCTTGTGAGGTACTATAGGTAGGTGTTAGTGTTACTAGCTCCTTCGGGGATACAGTAGTGGTTAGGAAGATGTACAGAATGTGTCCATTAATGGTTCAAGGGCACATATTTCCAGTGGACATGATGGAGTTACCGTTCTATGGCTTCGATGTGATTTTGGGTATGGACTGGCTTACAGAGCATAAGGGTAGGATAGATTTCGAAACAAAGAGAGTCTACTTGAAGCTTGCGGATGACTACGAGATTGTGGTAGTAGGGGAGAATGTAAAATTCTTATCGAATGTTGTTTCAGCCTCAGAGGCTCAGATATTAGTTAAGTTGGGTTGTGAGGCGTACTTGGCCTACGTAATGAATCTGAACATGAATGAAGTTAGACCACAGGATATCCGAATAGTGTGTGATTTTCCGAGTGTGTTTCCAGAAGAATTGCCTGGTTTGCCGCCTGACAAAGAAGTAGAGTTTGCCATAGAGACATACATAGATTCTGCTCCCGTTTCTATTGCTCCGTACCGTATGGCACCGAAAGAACTGATAGAGTTGAAGACTCCGTTACAAGAGTTATCAGACAAAGATTTTATCCGTCCGAGTTCTTCGCCTTTGGAGTGCTCCGGTATTATTTGTGAAGAGGAAAGACGGTAGTATGAGGATGTGCATTGATTATAGACAGTTGAATCAGTTGATAGTGAAGAACAAGTATCCCTTGCCGTATATCGATGATTTGTTTGATCAGTTGAGAGGGGCATTAGTTTTTTCGAAGATTGATTTTAGATCTGGTTATTACCAGTTGAAGGTAAAGGAGGTTGATGTACCGAAGACAACTTTCAGGACTAGGTATGGTCACTACGAGTTCTTGGTTATGTCGTTTGGGTTGTGAAACGCACCGGCTGCTTTCACGGACATGATGAACAGAATCTTCCATGAGCACTTAGATCAGTTTGTGGTTGTATTCATAGATGATATTTTGGTGTATTCGCGTACCGAGGAAGATCATGAGAGGCACTTGAGGTTAGTTTTGCATACTTTGCTAGACAACCAGTTGTACGCTAAGTTGAGTAAGTATGAGTTCTGGATCAGAGAAGTAGTTTTTCTAGGACATGTAGTGTCAGTCGAGGGGATTAGAGTTGATCCGAAGAAGATAGAAGCCATTGTTGAGTGGAAGCAACCAAAGTCTGTGACAGAGATTCGTAGTTTCCTAGGCTTAGCAGGTTAGGAGGTTTGTGAATGGGTTCTCAAAGATAGCCGCTCCTTTGACAAAATTGCTTCAGAAGAATGTTCTGTTTGAGTGGTCAGATGCGAGACAGCAAGCCTTTGAGAAACTGAAAGAAGCTTTGACAAATGCACCGATTTGGATTCAGCCAGAGTCGGGAAAAGAGTATGTGATCTACAGTGATGCTTTATGTGTAAGATTAGGTTGTGTGCTCATGCAAGACGGAAGAGTGGTGGCTTATGCCTCGAGACAGTTACAGAATCACGAGCGTAATTATCCGACATACAACATAGAGCTAGCCGCAGTTGTGTTTGCCTTGAAGATTTGGAGACATTATTTGTATGGTGAGAAATGCACAGTGTATACGGATCACAAGAGTCTGAAGTATATAATGACACAAAGAGAGTTGAACCTTAGGCAGCGTTGGTGGCTAGAGTTGCTTAAGGACTACGATCTCACGATTGAGTACCATCCGGGTAAAGCCAATGTAGTGGCAGATACTTTGAGTAGGAATATAGCTGTTGAGTTGAGAGCCGTGTTTGCTAGTTTGAGCTTGTCCGGAGATGGTGGTCTAGTGGCCAAGCTTCAAGTTAGACCTACCTTAGGCCAGTTGATTAGAGAAAAATAGCTGTTAGATAGGTCTTTGGCCCCTCACGTGCAAGATATAGCCGATGGTAGACCATCAGACTACAGTTTCAGTGTTTATGGGGTCTCGTGTTTCAAAGAGAGAATAGTTGTGTCGGATGACAGTGATATGAGACGTACTATCTTGACTGAAGCACACAATAGCCCGTTCTCTATGCATCCTGGTAGTACAAAGATGTATCGTGATCTGAAGAATGAATACTACTGGGTTGGTTTGAAGTAAGACGTAGCCAATTTCGTGCGTAAGTGTATGGTATGCCAGAGAGTTAAGGCAGAACATCAAGTTCCATCAGGTTTTTTGCAACCGTTGAGGATTCCGGAATGGAAGTGGGAAAATATCACCATGAACTTCGTTTTAGGTTTGCCTTTGACTCCTTCAAAGAAGAACTCAATTTGGGTTATAGTTGACCGCTTCACAAAGTGTGCTCACTTTTTAGCTGTTCATACTAGTTACTCCTTAGATAAGTTGGCCAATTTATACATTAGTGAGATTGTGAGACTGCATGGTGTGCCAAAGTCGATTGTGTCTGACAGAGATCCAAGATTTACAACTAGATTTTAGGGGTGTTTGCATACTACATTGGGTACCTGATTAAATTTCAGTACGTCGTATCATCCTCAGTCAGATGGTCAGTCATAGAGGGTTATACAGATTTTGGAGGACATGTTGCGTTGTTGCATTATTGATTTTTAGGGTACTTGGGAGAAACACTTGCCGTTGGTCGAGTTCGTATACAATAACAGTTATCAGTTGAGCATTCAAATGGCTCCGTATGAGGCTATATATGGTAGGAAATGTAGAACTCCGATTTGTTGGGATGAAGTAGGTAAGAAGTTGTTACCGATGCCGGATTTGCTTAAGAGGACTACTGATAAGGTGAAGTTAATCTGTTGCCATTTAAAGGCAACTTCGGATAGACAAATATCCTATGCCAATTTGAAGAGGAAAGAAGTTGAGTATGCCGTGGGAGATAGAGTGTTCTTGAAAGTCTCTCCGTGGAAGAAAGTTATGAGATTTGGCAGAAAAGGGAAATTGAGTCCGAGATACATTGGGTCGTTTGAGATTGTGAAGTGAATTGGTCTGGCTGCTTATCAGTTACGTTTGCCATCCGAGTTAGAGAAGATCCACAATGTGTTCCATGTTTCGATGCTTCGAAAGTATAGATCAGATCCGTCGTACGTTATGCATGTGGAAGAGATTGAGTTAAACCCATACTTGACGTACGATGAAGAACCAGTTGAGATCTTGGCATCAGATAACAAAGTGTTGTGTGGTAGACATATTGAGTTGGTCAAAGTGAGGTGGCAACGCCGAGGTGTCGAAGAGGCCACTTGGGAGAGAATGGAGGATATGGAGAGGCAGTTTCCGTATCTCTTTCCTTCAGGTAATTTCGGGGACGAAATTCCTTAAGTGAAAGAGAGTTGTAACACTTGTGTTTAGGGGTCGGGTGTTAGGTGAGTTAATTGGGTTCAGGTCGTTGGGCTTGGTTTAAATAAAAATGGGCTTGGTTTTAATTTTAAAAGGGCTTGTGATTTCATTAAAGGCAAAATGGAGATATTGCGTGTAAAAGAGTCTATCGCAATTGTAGTGTAAGTGTACACGACGCAAGTAGTAAGTGATACGAAGTATCGGATATCGTCTCTACAGGGATTGGGCTAATAGCTTCACCTTGATTTACTGCACGAAAGTAAAAGAAATATTTGAGAGTTGTCACAAGAATAATAAGGTAAAAAACGCAAATAAAAGAATTAAGTTATCAAGATAGAGAGAATGGGCTGGTATTGAATTGCTCAGTAGTGCAGGTATTGGATTGCTTAGGAACTCCAGTTCTGTCGTCGTGCCCGTCGCGGCAGCACCTGTCGCGGCGGCTGTCCGTTAGCTGTCGCGGCAGCAACACACCAACTCCGTACTTCAAGTTTGGCAAGAATCCCAGATCTACCTTGGCCTATCCCTAGGTCCAAGTCTGTCGATGAACACGTCTTTGATAATACCTCCCGGCGTGAATCAAAGGATGAACACCGATGTGTATGAATTCTTCCTTAGCCACTTAACCTTGCCCTATCCCTAGGCACAAGATAGTTCAACTATAAACTAGAGAACTTGCTCTTATTTCTTTCGTATACTTAACTCTCCCGATGCTAAGTAAATGGATAACCTCACAATGCTCTCCTGATGCTCTTGCAAGACGTTAATAACCAAAATAAGAGAACTTGAAGTTTATTTTATTGAACTTGGAAAATCCTAAAACAAAACAACCCTTGCAACTACTTTACAAAACAACCCGTGGCCCTAGGGGGAATTTAGAACATGTCGGTGACGGGTAAACGACAGAGGGGTTTAGGTTATCGGTTATAGGGTAAGATGAGGGATGTTTCTAGGTTAAAACCTATGCCCTTATATAAGCTTTGGGCTCAAGTATTCTAAGGTAACAAGGATTACAACTTTAATTAAAAGTAAGATTCGAATAAAGACTTAATCTCCAAGAGTCCTACTTTGCAGCCGCCATCCTTGTTTCTAGGAATTTCCTTTCCTTGAGCTTGGGCTTGACATATCTTTTGATCCGGGGCTTGGAAAAATATTTGGCTTTCATACGACAGACGAGCAGATTTTTCTCTATCTATCGAGGTCCATTTTACTTTTCCTCTTCATAAGGCTGTTGTCACCTTGCTGTCACGACAGGTCTCTGGAAACTTCGTCCTCATCGTCTACTTGTCCAGTTCAGCTCTTCTGCTTCTCTGCTCTGCGCCTGCCTTCTTCGTCTACGATGGCAGCATCCTGCAAAATTAGCCATTTTTAGTAGAATCCGTGCCTTTAATCCATTTGTGATGTTTTGCTGAAAACTAACCTAAATGCAATGCAATGATGCTTGAATGCAGCAGAAATATGGGTTAAAAAGGGTGTAAATAATAGAACTTTTACACACTCAACACACCTCCAAACTCAAGTTTTTGCTTGCCCTCAAGCAATTAAAACCTAAAAGAAAAATGAAAATTTTTTGTGTTGGCCTTCAAACAGTGAACTGTCCCTTACTCGTCGCTCATTCTCTGTGGCGGCAGCAACCTGTCGGAAAGGTTAGGATCTGTCCGGAATCTCCCTATAGCTCTCGTGCAATGTGTGCATGCTTTTGAACAGTTATATGCTAAGGCTCTCTTAGTTTCACTAGAATATTCAACTTTTTAACTCGAATTTTTATGCTAAAGTTTATTTTTTTTAGAAGGCACATTTTCATGCTTCTTTTTCTTCTATTTTCAAGCTAAATTTTTCTAGAGCCAGTTTTGGGCACCTCTAGTTAGCTTCCTAGAGCCGGTTTCGGGCACCTCTAGGTTTTTGATCTTCTTTTGCTAAACTTCTTTCCTAGAGCCAGTGTTAGGCACCTCTAGGGGCTATTCAAGTTCTAAGCATCCTATTCTAGTTTGGCTAGAAGAAATCTAAGCAATATAACAATCACAATGGTGTTTTAAGTTTTTCAGAACTATAGAAAGACTCTAAACTTCTCCTTAAACTGTCCTAAAGATGCTGCCACGACAGAGCTGTCATGACAGGTAAGTTAACTTCACAATTTTAAGCCAACAATTTAATCTTTTCTGATTTTTTTTAAGAGAAATTAAATAAAAGACACAACAATAATAAAAAGATGTACTACGACTCCATTAATGATGGAGGGTTGCCACCCCCAAACTCGCGGGTTGCATTGCCCTCAATGCAAAATGACAGAAAAAATAAAAACATGAAGGCAAGTACATCACAAAATAAATAAGCAGGCAGCAAGAAAAGAAAAATAAGACTTAAATTTTCAATCGCTGTCCTCGCTTCTGCTGCTGACACGGATCTGGCGGCGGCGTCTAGGTTGTGGAGGAGGCTGGGCAGGTTGCTCCACGAGCTGGATATCGGAACTGCTGCCACTGTCCCAAGTGCTGCTGGTGGTGGTGCTAGCCTTGGGCATCAACTTCCTGTTTGCCACGTGCTTCTGCCTCTTGACAGGCATAAATTCTCTCTCCAAATTCCTCCTGATCAGCGGGCTGTCATCAGAGGCAGGTCTCTTTGTTCCTCTAGCAGAGGTTTCGGCCGTTGGACTGCCTGCTGCCGTCGGGGCAGGTGATGGGGTGGAAGCAGTAGAGTGGGAATGTGGGGAGGCAGGTGGTGTAGGTGTGTGGATAGGGGTGTGGACAGGGGTGGGGATGTGGAAAAAATGGGCAGGAAAAGTAGGGAAATTAACATCGGGAACATTTAAAGTGTTGGTAATAAAATTTACCGTCGAGTTAGCGAAGTCCTGAATGAACGTCATCAATCCCATTTGTCTCTCTTCCACCCGTTGTATCGCAGCAAGGATGAGGACAGACTGGTCTGTCGGAGTGGTGGCGGCAGCAGGTTCAGGGGCAGGCTCCTCTGATGATTCTGCTGGGGAGCCGGCTGGATTGAAAGACGAGATAGGCGTAGCCACTACCAGCTCCATGAGGCTGTTGATGTTGTTGTCTGTCCAGCCTCTGCCCTTGATGAGTTTGTTGGAGGGTTCCTCGGGGACAGCAGCACAACGGCATAGGGAAGTTATTGTGAATGGCAGGCAGAGGCGGGAGTCGGAGCGGAATGTGCAGTCCAGGATGCTGTCCCTCATATAGCGACCCACATTAATAGGCTTGTCCTGCATGATGGAATGAATGAGGGCGAGCCGCTGCTGGTTTACTGTCGTGTGGTGGGAAGAAGGCATGATACGCTTTTTGATGAAAGCGTTCCAGAGTTTGGCTTCCGGGAGGAGCTGCCCCCCTTTTACAGAGTGGGGGTTCTTTTTGCTGGTTGTCCATGTTGTTCCTTCCTCTGTCACCTCCGCCATAACAACACCATAGGCGGCAGCATCTAGGGTGTCGAGAAATTTCTGGTGGGCATCATCATCGGGGCCAAAGTAGAGGCCAAACATGTGGTTGATGCTGTCAGCAGTGAAAGGCACCTTTACACCTCGAACGGTGACAGATGTTGCTGTTCTGCTGTCGATAGCAGCATAGAACTCCCGGACTAATGTGTCGTTTAGTTCTGCCGGTTGTTCGGCAAATTGCTCCCATAGTTGAGCCATGATTGCCTTTGTGATGAACGGTCGGAGTCCCATGTTGGGTGCTTTTCGGATGTAAATGAAACCCCTCTCCTCCCATAACTCCTTTGTGGCGAAGGGCGTCGCTGCTGCTGAAGATGAGGCTGAGGCAGCACTACGGCGGGTCTGTCTAGACGACATGTTAGTGGCAAGGGTTGTGAAATAGAGAAAACAAATAAAAACTAGAGGAGAAAACAAGGAAGAATAAGCAGAAGTGAGAAAAATGAAAATGAAAACGGGGTTTTATAGCGGTCGAGTTGCTGCCCGTTTAATGCTGTAACGGCAGGCGTGAATAACGGGGCGACGGATGGGATTTAGCGTGTCTGACGCGTCTGACACGCATTTATGCGCCTATTACGCGTCTGCCACACGCTTCTGCGTCTGCCGTGTCAGTCTGTTGACAGCCTGTCATATATGTCTGCGGCGGCAGCCGAAACGACAGGCTTCCATAAATGGGCTTTGTTGGGCTGATGGATGGGTGGTGGGCTTGCGTCACTTCTCCTTTTCTTCTTGACTCTTTATTTCCTAAAAACAAAAATTATAAAAACAAAACATTATTCAAATAAAATAACTTAATTTCCTAATAAATAATAAAAATAAAAATAAAAATAAAAATAAAATTCAGGTTAAATTAGGGGTGCCTTGTGGGGCATCTCCTAAAGTAACCACTTCCTGTATTCATGGGGCTTCAGTCCCCTGATAATGCTTGAGGCGCTGTCCATTGACTTTGAATTGGTGCCCGTCTTTTAATGATTAGATAGTGATGGCACCATGGGAAAAAACTTGTACTACTTGGAACGGGCCAGACCATCTAGACTTCTTAGTATTTTTCCTGTAAATTCTTGCATTATCGTAGGCCATTGTCCGTAATTCCTCAATCTCGTTCAGATCTAATAGCCTTTTCTGGCCTGCCTTGTCCAAGTCCATATTCACTGCCTTGATTGCCCAATATGCTTTGTGCTCGATCTCGACATGCAGATGACAGGTTTTCCCATAAATTAAACGGTAGGGAGACATGCCCAGTGGAGTCTTAAAAGCTGTCCTATATGCCCATAATGCATCGTTCAGAAGTAAAGACCAATCTTTCCTAGTTGGTTTAACCATCTTCTCAAGAATGTTCTTCACTTCCCTATTGGAAATCCCAGCCTGTTCATTGGTCTGTGGGTGGTATGTTGTCGCGATCCTGTGCTTGACACCATATTTCTTCAAGGCGGCAGCAATTACCCTATTATCAAAATGTCTCCCTTCATCACTGATAATCGCCTTAGGCATGTCAAATCTAGAAAAAATATTTTTGTGCAAAAACTTTTGGACCGTTTTGGCATCATTCTTTTGAGTGGCGATAGCTTCCACCCACTTAGAGACATAATCCATTGCTAGGAGGATGTATAGATTTCAACATGAAGATGGAAAAGGTCCCATAAAATCAATCCCCCAAACGTCGAAGATCTCGACTTCTAGAATGTTCTGCAGTGGCATCTCGTTTCTCCTCGAGATGTTACCTGTCCGCTGGCACCTGTCACAGTTCTTGTAAAAGTCCTGTGCATCTTTATACAGTGTCGGCCAGTAGAACCCTGACTGCAGCACCTTGGCAGCAGTTTTATTGCCTCCTAAGTGACCTCCATATTGTGAAGCATGGCAGTGATGGAGAATGTCTTCTTGCTCTTCTTGTGGTACACACCTCCTTATAACCTGATCTGCGCATAATTTGAAAAGAAGAGGTTCGTCCCAATAATAATGCTTAACATCATTTTGGAACCTCTTCCTGGCTTGATAATTAAGATCAGAAGGAAGTATTCCGCTAACTATAAAATTAACGAAATCAGCATACCAGGGAAGTTCAGAAGACTTACCTACCGCCATGGCTGTCGCGGCAGCAAAGAGCTGCTCATCTGGGAAGGTCTCCAGTATGTTTGTCTCGTCGATTGGTAGACTCTGTCCCTTCTCCAACCTTGACAAGTGGTCTGCCACCTGATTTTTTGTCCCCTTTTTGTCCTTGATCTCAAGGTCGAACTCTTGTAATAGCAAGATCCACTGTATCAATCTAGGCTTAGCGTCCTTTTTCGCGAACAAATACTTTAGGGCAGAATGGTCGGTGTGTATTATTACTTTCGTCCCAAGTATGTAAGAACGAAACTTGTCGATGGAGAACACCACAGCTAACAGCTCCTTTTCTGTGGTGGTGTAGTTCACTTGGGTGTCATTCAACGTCTTGCTGGCATAGTATATGACGTGAAACATCTTATCTCTGCGCTACCCAAGTGCTGCCCCGACAGTGTTGCGTGTAAAATAGTCTATCGCAAATGTAGTGCAAGTGTACACGACGCAAGTAGTAAAGTGATACTAAGTATCGGATATCGTCTCCACAGGGATTGGGCTAATGACTTCACCTCGAATTACTGCACGAAAGTAAAAGAAATATTTGAGAGTTGTCACGAGAATAATAAAGTAAATACGTAAATAAAAGGATTGAGTTATCAAGATAGAGAGAATAGGCTGGTATTGAATTGCTCAGTAGTGCAGGTATTGAATTGCTTAGGATTTCCAGTTCTGTCGTTGCTCCCGTCGTCGACAGCACCTGTCGCGGCGTCTGTCCGTTGGCTGTCGCGGCAGCAGACACACCAACTCCGTACTTCAAATTTGGCAAGAATCCCAGATCTGCCTTGCCCTATCCCTAGGCACAAGTCTGTCGATGAACACGCCTTTGATTATACCTCCCGACGTGAATCGAAGGATGAACACCGATGTGTATGAATTCTTCCTTAGCCACTTAACCTCGCCCTATCCCTAGGCACGAGATGGTTCAACTATTAACTAGAGAACGCGCTCTTACTTCTTTCGTATACTTAACTCTCCCGATGCTAAGTAAATGGATAACCTCGCAATGCTCTCCCGATGCTCTTGCAAGATATTAAAACCAAAATAAGAGAACTTGAAGTTTATTTTATTGAACTGAAAAATCCTAAAATAAAGCAACTCTTGCAACTACTTTACAAAACAACCCGTAGCCCTAGGGGGAATTTAGAACATGTCGGTGACGGGTGGACGGCAGGGGTTTGGTTTTGGTTATCGGGTAATCGGTTGTCTCCTAGGTTAAATCTATGCCCTTATATAAGATTTGGGCTCAAGTCATCTAAGGTAACAAGGATTACAACTTTAATTAAAAGTAAGATTCTAATAAAGACTAAATCTCTAAAGACTCCTACTTTCCAGCCGCATCCTTGTTTCTAGGAATTTCCTCTCCTTGAGCTTTGGCTTGGCATATCTTTCGATCCGGGGCTTGGAAAAATATGTGGCTTTCACACGACAGACGAGTAGATTTTTCTCTATCTATCGAGGTCCACTTTGCTTTTCCTCTTCATGAGTCTGCTGTCACCATGCTGTCACGACAGGTCCATGACAGCTTCGTCTTCTTCGTCTGCTTGTCCAGTTCAGCTCTCCTGCTTCTCTGCCCTGCGCCTGCCTTCAACATCTACTATGGCAGATACCTACAAAAATAGCCATCTTTCAGTAGAATCCTTGCTTTTAATCCTTTTGTGATGTTTTACTAAAAACTAACCTAAATGCAATGCAATGATGCTTGAATGCAGCATAAATATGGGTTAAAAAAGGTGTAAATAATAGAACTTTTACACACTCAACACACCTCCAAACTCAAGTTTTTGCTTGCCCTCAAGCAATGAAGAAAGAAAAATGAAAATTTTTGTGTTGGCCTTCGAACAGTGAACTGTCCCTTACCCGTCGCTCATTCTCTATGGCGGCAGCAACCTGTCGGAAAAGTTAGGATCTGTCCGGAATCTCCCTATAGCTCTCGTGCGGTGTGTGCATGCTTGTGAACATTTATATGCTAAGACTCTCTTAGTTTCACTAGAATATTCAACTTCTTAACTCGAATTTTTATGCCAAAGTTTATTTTTTTAGAAGGCACATTTTCATGCTTCTTTTTCTTCTATTTTCAAGCTAAATTTTTCTAGAGCCAGTTTTGGGCACCTCTAGTTAGCTTCCTAGAGCCGGTTTCGGGCACATCTAGGTTTTTGATTTTCTTTTGCTAAACTTCTTTCCTAGAGCCAGTGTTAGGCACCTCTAGGGGCTATTCAACTTCTAAGCATCCTATTCTAGTTTGGCTAAAAGAAATCTAAGCAATATAACAGTCACAATGGTGTTTAAGTTTTTCAGAACTATAGAAAGGCTCTAAACTTTTCCTTAACCTGTCCTAAAGATGCTGCTACGACAGAGCCGTCATGACAGGTAAGTTAACTTCACAGTTTTAAGCCAACAGTTTTAATTTTCTGATTTTTTTTAAGAGAACTTAAATAAATAAGACACAACAATTAATAAAAAGATGTGCTAAAGACTCCATTAAAGATGGAGGGTTTCCACCCCCAAACTCAAGGGTTGCATTGCCCTCAATGCAAAATGACATGGAAAATAAAAGAAAAAAGTACATCACAAAATATAAAGGCAGGCAACAATAAGAGGAGAAAAAAAATAAAAACTTAAATTTTAGTCGCTGTCCTCGCTGCTGCTGCTCACACGGATCTGCCGGCGACGTCTGGGCTGAGGAGGCGGCTGGGCAGGTTCAGGGGCAGGTGCTGTGGCAGGTTGCTCTACAAGTTGGACATCAGAACTGCTGCCACTGTCCCAGCTGCTGCTGGTGGTTGTGCTGGCCTTGGGCAGCCGTTTCTTGTTTGCCACATGCTTAATTCTCTTGACCCGCGTAAAGTCCCTCTCCAAATTCCTCCGGAGAAGAGGGCTGTCACCAGTGGCAGGTCTCTTGGTTCCTCGAGGGGAGGTGTCTCCCAGAGGGGCTGCCTGCTGCCGTCGGGGCAGGGGATGGTGTGGAAGTGGCAGAATGTGTATGGGGAGAGACAGGTGGTGTAGGAGTAGGGGAGGGGATATGGAAATAATGGGCGGGGAAGGTGGGGAAGATGACATCCGAATAATGTAAAGTATTAGTACTGAAATTTACCGTTGCATTTGAGAAATCGCGGATGAAAGTCATCAAACCCATTTGCCGCTCCTCGACCCGTAGGATTGCAGCAAGGATGTGGGCTGACTGGTCTGTCGGAGCGGTGGCGGTGACAGCTTCAGGGGCAGGCTCGGTGGCAGGTTCCTCATCCGAGTCTGCAGGTGGTGCATTTGGATCGAAGGCGTTGATGGGTGTTGCAGCTACGACCTACATGAGGCTGGAGATGTTATTGTCGGTCCAGCCATGACCTTGGTGTAGTTTTTCGGAGGGCTCCTCTGGGACTGCAGCACATCGGCAGAGGGCAGTGATGGTGAACGGCAGGCAGAGTCGTGAGTCTGAGCGGTAGGCACAATCGATGATGCTGTCCCTCATGTACCTGCCCACATTGATGGGCCTGTCATGCATAATAGAGTGAATGAGGGCCAGCCGCTGTCGGTTGACTGTCGTGTGGTGGGACGAGGGCAGGATACGCTTTTTGATGAAAGCGTTCCACAGTTTTGCTTCGGGGAGGAGCTGCCTCCTATTGACAGAGTGGGGGTTCTTCTTGCTGGTTGTCCAAGATGTACTAGCTTCTGTCAGCTCCACCATGACAGCATCATAGGTAGCAGCATCAAGGGTGTCTAGAAATTGTTGGTGAGCATCATCATCGGGGCCAAAGAAGAGGCCGAACATATGATTGATGCTGTTGGCAGTAAAGGGTACTTCCACTCCTCGGACGGTGACAGATGTCGCCGTTTTGCTGTCGATGGCCTCGTAAAACTCCCGGACCAAAGTATCATTTAACTCTGCCGGCTGTTCGGCAAAGTCCTCCCATAACTGTGTCGTGATGGCCTTCACAATGAACGGTCGGAGTCCCATATGGGGAGCGTTTCTGTTGTAAATGAAGCCACGCTCCTCCCATAATTCCTTGTTGGCGAAGGGTGACGCTGCTGCTGAAGAAGAAGCGGCAGCAGCGTTACGACGGGTTTGTCTCGACGACATTTTGGTTGCAAGGGCTGTGAAAGAGAGAAAACAAATAAAACTAGAGGAGAAAGCAAGAGAGAAAAATCAGAAGTGATGAAAAATGAAAGGGAAAACGGGGTTATATAGCTGTTGGGTATCTGCCCATTTAATGCCGCAACGGCAGGCGGGAATAACGGGGCGGCAGATTGGATGTAGCGTGTCTGACACGCAATTATGCGTCTGCTGTGCGTCTGTCGCACGCATCTGCGTCTGCAATGTCAGTCTGTTGACAGCCTGTCCAGTCCGTCTGCGGCGGCAGCCGAAACGACAGGTTACCATAAATGGGCTTTATTGGGCTGATGGATGGGCGGTGGGTTTGGGCCACTTCCTCTTTCCTTCTTGACTCCTTTATTTCCTAAAAACTGAAATTATAAAAACAAAACATTATTCGAAAAAATAAACCTAATTTCCTAATAAATAATAATAATAATAATAAAATAAATAAAAAATAAAAATTAGGTTAAATTAGGGATGCCTTGTGGGGAATCTCCTAAAGTAACCACTTCCTGTATTCCTGGGGCTTCAGTCCCCTGATAATGCTTGAGGCGCTGTCCATTGACTTTGAATTGGTGCCCGTCTTTTAATGATTGAATTGTGATGGCACCATGGGGAAAAACTTGAACCACTTGGAACGGGCCAGACCATCTAGACTTTAGCTTTCCTGGGAAGAGTTTAAGTCTAGAATTGAATAACAACACAAGCTGCCCTGGGCAGAACTGTCGTGGCAACAGTTTCTTGTCGTGCCACTTCTTAGTCTTTTCCTTGTAGATCCTTGCGTTGTCGTAAGCCATTGTCCGTAATTCTTCAATCTCGTTCAGATCTAATAACCTTGTCTGGCCGGCCTTGTCCAAGTCCATGTTCACTGCCTTGATTGCCCAATATGCCTTGTGCTCGATCTCGACAGGCAAGTGACAGGTTTTCCCATAAATCAGTCGGTATGGAGACATGCCCAATGGAGTCTTAAAAGCTGTCCTGTATGCCCATAATGCATCATTCAGAAGTAAAGACCAATCTTTCCTAGTTGGTTTAACCATCTTTTCAAGAATGTTCTTCACTTCCCTATTGGATATCTCAGCCTGTCCATTGGTTTGTGGGTGGTATGCTGTCGCAATCCTATGCTTGACACCATATTTCTTCAAAGCGGCAGCAATTACCCTATTATCGAAATGTCTCCCTTCATCACTGATAATCGCTCTAGGGATGCCAAATCTAGAAAAGATGTTTTTGTGCAAAAACTTTTGGACCGTTTTGGCATCATTCTTTTAAGTTGCGATTGCTTCTACCCACTTGGAGACATAGTCCACCGCTAGGAGGATGTAAAGATTTCCACATGAAGATGGAAAGGGTCCTATAAAATCAATCCCCCAAACGTCAAAGATCTCGACTTCTAAAATATTCTGTAGTGGCATCTCGTTTCTCCTCGAGATGTTACCTGTCCGCTGGCACCTGTCACAGTTTTTGTAAAATTCCTGTGCATCTTTATATAGTGTCGGCCAGTAGAACCCTGACTGCAGCACCTTGGCAGCAGTCTTATTGCCTCCTAAGTGACCTCCATATTGTGAAGCATGGTAGTGATGGAGAATGTCTTCTTGTTCTTCTTGTGGTACACACCTTCTTATAACCTGATCTGCGCACATTTTTAAAAGAAGAGGTTCGTCCCAATAATAATGCTTAACATCATTTTGGAACCTCTTCCTGGCTTGATAATTAAGATCAGAAGGTAATATTCCGCTAACTATAAAATTAACGAAATCAGCATACCAGGGAAGGTTAGAAGACTTACCTGCCGCCATGGTTGTCGCGATAGCGATTGCGGCAGCAAAGAGCTGCTCATCTGGGAAGGTCTCCAGTATGTGTGTCTCATCTAGCGGTAGACTCTGTCCCGTTTCCAACCTCGACAAGTGATCTGCCACCTGATTTTCTGTCCCCTTTTTGTCTTTGATCTCAAGGTCGAACTCTTGTAATAGCAAGATCCATCGTATCAACCTAGGCTTTGCATCCTTCTTTGCGAACAAATACTTGAGGGCAGAATGGTCGGTGTGTATTATTACCTTCGTTCCAAGTATGTAAGAACGAAACTTGTCGATGGAGAACACCACAGCTAACAGCTCCTTTTCTGTGGTGGTGTAGTTCACTTGGGCGTCATTTAACGTCTTGCTGGCATAGTATATGACATGAAACAACTTGTCTTTGCGCTGCCCAAGTGCTGCCCCGACAGCATAGTCACTAGCATCACACATGATCTCAAACGGTTGTGTCCAGTCTGGTGGCTGTACTATGGGGGCTGTCACTAACTTTTCCTTCAGAACCTTGAATGCTTCAGTACATTCTTCATTAAAGTCAAAGGGTCGGTTTTGCTCTAAGAGATGGCATTAGGGCTTTGTGATTTTTGAGAAATTTGCAATGAATCTCCTATAAAAACCAGCATGCCCTAAAAAACTCCTAATGCCCTTGACAGTGGTTGGCGGCGGCAGCTTCTCTATGACTTCTATTTTGGCCCTGTCGACTTCTATCCCACGGCAGCTAATCTTATGGCCTAGAACTATCCCTTCATCTACCATAAAATGGCATTTTTCCCAATTTAGAACAAGATTAGCTTTTTCACATCTTTCAAGTACCTTTTTAAGGTTGCCGAGGCAGCTCTCAAAATCGTCTCCAAAGATATAAAAATCATCCATGAAAATCTCAAGGAAGTCCTCTACCATGTCGGAGAATATTGCCATCATGCACCTTTGGAAGGTGGCAGGTGCGTTACAGAGGCCGAACGACATCCTCCTAAATGCGTATGTTCCGTAGGGGCATGTGAAAGTCGTTTTCTCTTGATCCTCCGGTGCAATAGCGATTTGGTTATAACCTGAATAACCATCAAGAAAACAATAATAAGATTTACCCGCTAATCTATCAAGCATTTGATCAATAAAGGGTAAAGGAAAGTGGTCCTTTCGGGTAGCTTTGTTAAGCTTCCGATAGTCCATACAAACCCTCCAACCGGTCACAGTCCTGGTTGGGATTAGTTCATTGTTCTCGTTGGTTATCACTTTCATTCCTCCTTTCTTTGGAACACATTGCACCGGGCTTACCCATTTGCTGTCGGAGATGGCGTAAATAATACCAGCATCTAACCATTTAATTATCTCTTTACGCACTACCTCCTTCATTGCAAGGTTTAACCGCCTTTAGGCATCAATAGTCGGCTTATGATCTTCCTCTAGTAGGATTTTGTGCATGCAAATCGCCGGACTAATGCCCTGAATGTCTGCTATCGTCCATCCAATCGCCTTTTTGTGCTGCCTTAGCATGTCGACCAGCTGTCGTTCCTGTTCCTGCGGCAGCTTAGCAGAGATGATTACGGGCAGTGTGTCATCACAACCAAGATAAGCATATTTAAGCTGCCCTGGCAGGGGCTTAAGTTCTAAGACAGGTGGTTCAACAGTAGAGGGCTTTTGGATTAAATGGTTATCTGAAGTATAATTCAAGGGTTCAAATAACTTACCTGGACGATGGTCTAACCAGTTTACCTCCTCATGACCTTCAGTATCAGATGTATCGGATTCAGAGGAGTCGCTGTCATCGGTGCTGTCGTCATTGCTGTCGTCGTCACTGTCGTGACAGGCCTTTAAGTGGCTGTCGCAGCAGTGACCAAATTTTATATCACGGCAGCCCGACCTGATGCAGGGGTAATCAAAGGTCACCTCGATGATGGCTTTGCATTCCTCATCCACATCGGCATGTTTCATTGCTTGGAGAACATTCAACTTAATTTCTTGATCGTTCACGCGCATGGTGAGTTCTCCTTTCTCCACATCAATCAATGATCTTCCCGTGGCTAAGAAGGGTCGCCCGAGGATTACTGGTGCGTTCTCATCTGCCTCACAATCTAAAATAAGAAAGTCAGCAGGAAAAATAAGCTTATCCACTCTTACCAGAATATCTTCAATTTTTCCCTCGGGGTGAGCGGTCGGCTAGCTGTAGGGTTACTGTCGTGGGCCGCGCTTTGCCGATACCTAATTTCTGAAAAACAGATTTGGGCATTAGATTAACACTAGCTCCAAGATCACAAAGTGCCTTACCCACAAATTTGTCGCCGATTACACAAGGTATGAGGAAGCTCCCCGAATCCTTCTTTTTCTAGGGTGGTTGCCGATGAAGAATACTCATGCAACCTTCTTGCATCCTTACCGTTTCGAATTCCCCAAGTTTAGATTTTTTCGACATAACATCATTGAGAAATTTAGCATAACCGGGCATCTCCCTAACAGCATCTAACAACGGAATATTAATATGAACCTGTTTAAAAATATCATAAATCTTTTTAAGTTGAGATTCATGCTTAGCTTGCTGTATCCGTTGAGGGAAGGGTGGTGGGGGACGATAATCAGCAATACGTCCTTCCCACTGCATGCGAATCTGAGGATGGTAATCTTCTTTTTTCTCCTCTATCGCTTCTGCTGTCGTGACAGGCTCATCGGCAGCAGTCTGTTTATCACCTGTCGGGGCAGATTCCTCGGCAGGTTTTTCCAAGGCAGGGTCCTTTTCTGTTTCAGCTTCTTTTTTCGGCCCTGGTAGTTTCTTCCCACTCCTAGTAGTAATCGCCTTACATTGCTCATGTGGGGGTGGTCTAGCATTTTCAGTATTGCTAGGGAAACCTCCATTCTGCCTCGGCTTAATATGCTGCGACACCTGACCCATTTGTGTCTCTAAAGACTTCAATGTAGCTTCATGGTTTGTCATCCTCATCTCGGTTTTATCTATAAAATTTTTCGTCTTCTTGACAAACTGATTTATATTCTCCATATACGTACCAGTCTGAGACATAAAAGTGGCCAAAGTCTGTTCCAATACACTACTCGTGGCAGGTGGTGGCTGCTGTTGCTGCAGCGGCGGCAGGTTCTGCGGCTGCAGTTGCTGTCGCGTCAACAATCTAGGACCCCCTTGATTCTGATGATGTGCTTGTGGATTTAGGGCATTGTTAGGGTTACTCCAGGAAAATCTGGGATCTTTCCTCCAATTGGGATTATAGTTGTTGGAATTGTAGTTTGGCTTGTAATTTCCAACATATTTTCCCTCTTCTATATTTATAGGGCACTCATCCCTACTATGATTTCCCTCACAAGTAGCACAAACTTCCTCGACAGCAAATCCTCGTAAGTCCTCTTCACTCAATAAGTGTTTCATAGCTTTAGTGAGGAATGCTACCTGTGATTTCATAGTGTTGTCGGCCTCATAGTCCTTGACAGCAAGTACCTGTTTACCCCCTCTTCTAGCGGTTGGGAACTGCTCCTCGTTCTTGGCTAGATTTTTCAAAACTTGCAGTGCCTCATCCGGATCTTTATCCAATAATAGTCCATTTGCTGCAGAATCAATGCGAATGCGAGTTTGTAAGTTAGCAGCATTATAGAACTTAGTTACCTGATTCCAGACAGGGAATCCATGCATTGGGCAGTTCCGTAGAAGAGTAGTAAATCTGTCCCAGGCCTCGTGCATCGGCTCGTCATCTTCCTGTTGAAAAGTAGCAATTTCGTTACGTAATCGTTCAGATAAATGTGAAGGATTAAAACGAGATAAAAATTCACGAGTTAGATCTACCCAAGTCATAATGGAACCCGGTGTAAGTTTATTCCACCAAGTTTTAGCTCTGTCCCTCAATGAATGGGGGAATAACCGAAGCCTCAGTATCTCCGGACTCACTCCTGGCAGTCTAAACGAACCACATATCTCCTGGAACGTTTTGAGATGCTCCCTAGCATCTTCTGTCGCAGAACCACTGAACTGCCCGGCGTTGTTGATCATACTAAACATGACAGGTTTAAGCTCAAAGTTGTCAACATCAATATCCGGCAGCGTGGTCTCCAGCTCTACATGATCGTTCAGCATGTAGTCACGACATGACCGTCATCCATCTGCCCCAGGCGGGTCGACGACAGGTGGTACACCGCCACCAACAGGCTGGTTACGTGCCATCTGCTCTATCTTTTCCTCGAGGTATTCGTTCCGGTCTAAAAGGTGGCGAAGTTGTTTCTTGAGATTGAAGGAACGTTCGATCTCCGGATCTAATTTATACTCAGGATCTTCACCTCTTTTAGATCTGCGCATAAACAAGAAAACCTCGTGAAAAGCAAGAGTTGAAAACGCAAAAGAAAAATTAAAGAAAAACAAAAACAAAAACGAAAATTAAAGAAAAAGAAAAATAAAAGCAAAAAGTGCAATAAAAGAAAGATGTAGTTATGTTGCCAATCCCCGGCAACGGCGCCAAAAACTTGTTGCGTGTAAAATAGTCTATCGCAAATGTAGTGCAAGTGTACACGACACAAGTAGTAAAGTGATACTAAGTATCGAATATTGTCTCCACAGGGATTGAGCTAATGACTTCACCTCGAATTACTGCACGAAAGTAAAAGAAATATTTGAGAGTTGTCACGAGAATAATAAAGTAAATACGTAAATAAAAGGATTGAGTTATCAAGATAGAGAGAATACGCTGGTATTGAATTGCTCGGTAGTGCAGGTATTGAATTGCTTAGGATTTCCAGTTCTGTCGTTGCTCACGTCGTCGACAGCACCTGTCGCGGCGTCTGTCCGTTGGCTGTCGCGGCAGCAGACACACCAACTCCGTACTTCAAATTTGGCAAGAATCCCAGATCTGCCTTGCCCTATCCCTAGGCACAAGTCTGTCGATGAACACGTCTTTGATGATACCTCCCGGCGTGAATCGAAGGATGAACACCGATGTGTATGAATTCTTCCTTAGCCACTTAACCTCGCCCTATCCCTAGGCACGAGATGGTTCAACTATAAACTAGAGAACGCGCTCTTACTTCTTTCGTATACTTAACTCTCCCGATGCTAAGTAAATGGATAACCTCACAATGCTCTCCCGATGCTCTTGCAAGATATTAAAACCAAAATAAGAGAACTTGAAGTTTATTTTATTGAACTGAAAAATCCTAAAACAAAGCAACCCTTGCAACTACTTTACAAAACAACCCGTAGCCCTAGAGGGAATTTAGAACATGTCGGTGACGAGTGGACGGCAGGGGTTTGGTTTTGGTTATCGGGTAATCGGTTGTCTCCTAGGTTAAATCTATGCCCTTATATAAGCTTTGGGCTCAAGTCATCTAAGGTAACAAGGATTACAACTTTAATTAAAAGTAAGATTCTAATAAAGACTAAATCTCTAAAGACTCCTACTTTCCAGTCGCATCCTTGTTTCTAGGAATTTCCTCTCCTTGAGCTTTGGCTTGGCATATCTTTTGATCCGGGGCTTGGAAAAATATGTGGCTTTCACACGACAGACGAGCAGATTTTTCTCTATCTATCGAGGTCCACTTTGCTTTTCCTCTTCATGAGTCTGCTGTCACCATGCTGTCACGACAGGTCCATGACAGCTTCGTCTTCTTCGTCTGCTTGTCCAGTTCAGCTCTCCTGCTTCTCTGCCCTGCGCCTGCCTTCAACATCTACTATGGCAGATACCTACAAAAATAGCCATCTTTTAGTAGAATCCGTGCTTTTAATCCTTTTGTGATGTTTTACTAAAAACTAACCTAAATGCAATGCAATGATGCTTGAATGCAGCAGAAATATGGGTTAAAAAAGGTGTAAATAATAGAACTTTTACACACTCAACAGACAACATAGTCACTAGCATCACACATGATCTCAAATGGCTGTGTCCAGTCTGGTGGCTGTAATATGGGGGCTGTCACCAGTTTTTCCTTCAGAACCTTGAATGCTTCAGTACATTCTTCATTAAAGTCAAAGGGTCGGTTCTGCTCTAGAAGATGGCATAGCGGCTTGGTGATTTTTGAAAAATTTGCAATGAATCTTCGATAAAAACCAGCATGCCCTAAAAAACTTCTAATACCCTTGACTGTGGTCGGCGGCGGCAGCTTCTCTATGACTTCTATCTTGGCCCTGTCGACTTCTATCCCACGGCAGCTAATCTTATGGTCAAGGACTATCCCTTCATCCACCATAAAGTGGCATTTTTCCCAATTTAGAACAAGATTAGCTTTTTCACATCTTTCAAGTACCTTTTGAAGATTGCCGAGGCAGCTCTCAAAATCGTCTCCAAAGACGGAAAAATCATCCACGAAAATCTCAAGGAAGTCCTCTACCATGTCGGAGAATATGGCCATCATGCACCTTTGGAAGGTGGCAGGTGCATTACAGAGTCCAAACGGCATCCTCCTAAACGCGTATGTTCCGTAGGGGCATGTGAAAGTCGTCTTTTCTTGATCCTCCGGTGCAATAACAATTTGGTTGTAACCTGAATAACCATCAAGAAAACAATAGTAAGGTTTACCCGCTAATCTATCAAGCATTTGATCAATAAAGGGTAAAGGAAAGTGGTCCTTTCGGGTAGCTTTGTTAAGCTTCCGATAGTCCATACAAACCCTCCAACCGGTCACAGTCCTGGTTGGGATTAACTCGTTGTTTTCATTGGTTATTACGGTCAATTCCTCCTTTCTTGGGAACGCATTGCACCGGGCTCACCCATTTGCTGTCGAAGATGGCATAAATAATACCAGCATCTAACCATTTAATTATCTCTTTACGCACCACCTCCTTCATCGCATGGTTTAGCCGCCTTTGGGCATCAATAGTCGGCTTATGATCGTCCTCTAGGAGGATTTTGTGCATGCATAACGCCGGACTAATGCCTTGTATGTCTGCTATCGTCCATCCAATCGCCTTCTTGTGCTGCCTTACCATGCCGATTAGCTGTCGTTCCTGTTCCTGCGGCAGCTTAGCAGAGATGATTACGGGCAGTGTGTCATTGGAACCAAGATAAGTATATTTTAACTGCCCTGGCAGGGGCTTAATTTCTAAGACAGGTGGTTCAACAGTAGATGGCTTTTGGATTAAATGGTTATCCGAAGTGTAATTCAAAGGTTCGAATAACTTACCTGGACGATGGCCTAACCAGTTTACCTCCTCCTGACCTTCAGTATCAAATGTATCGGATTCAGAGGTGTCGCTGTCGTCGGTGCTGTCGTCGTTGCTGTCGTGATAGGCCTGTAGGTGGCTGTCGCGGCAGTGACCAAATTTTATATCACGGCTGCCCGACCTGATGCAGGGGTGATCAAGAGTCACCTCAATGATGTCCTTGCATTCCTCGTCCACATCAGCATGTTTCATTGCTTGGAGAACATTCAACTTAATCTCTTGATCGTTCACGCGCATGGTGAGTTCTCCTTTCTCCACATCAATCAATGATCTTCCCGTGGCTAAGAAGGGTCGCCCAAGGATGACTGGTGTGTTTTCTTCTGCCTCACAATCTAAGATAAGAAAGTCAGCAGGAAAAATAAGCTTATCCACTATTACCAGAATATCTTCAATTTTTCCCTCGGGATGAACGTAAAAGCGGTCGGCCAGCTGCAGAGTTACTGTCGTGGGCCGCGCCTTCCCAATACCTAATTTCTGAAAAATAGATTTGGGCATTAGATTAACACTAGCACCAAGATCACAAAGTGCCTTACCCACAAATTTGTCGCCGATTACACAAGGTATGATGAAGCTCCCCGGATCCTTCTTTTTTTGGGGCGGCTGCCGATGAAGAATACTCATGCAACCTTCTGTCATCTTTACCGTTTCAAATTCCCCAAGTTTAGATTTTTTTGACATAACATCCTTGAGAAATTTAGCATAACCGGGCATCTCTCTAACATCATCTAACAACGGAATATTAATATGAACCTGCTTAAAAATATCATAAATCTTTTTAAGTTGAGATTCATGCTTAGCTTGCTGTATTCGTTGAGGAAAAGGTGGTGGGGGACGATAATCAGCAATACGCTCTTCCCACTGCATGCGAATCTGAGGACGGTAATAATCTTTTTTCTCCTCTGTTGCTTCTGCTGTCGTGACAGGCTCATCGGCAGCAGTCTGTTTATCACCTGTCGGGGCAGCTTCCTCGGCAGGTTTATCCAAGACAGGTTCCTTTTCAGTTTCAGCTTCTTTTTCCGGCCCTGGTAGTTTCTTCCCACTCCTAGTAGTAATTGCCTTACATTGCTCATGTGGGGGCGGTCTACCATTTTCAGTATTGCTAGGGAATCCTCTATTCTGCCTCGGCTTAATATGTTGAGAAACTTGACCCATTTGTGTCTCTAGAGATTTCAAGGTAGCTTCATGATTTTTCATTCTCATCTCGGTTTTATCCATAAAGGTTTTTGTTTTCTTGACAAACTGATTCATATTTTCCATATACGTACCGGTCTGAGGCATAAAGATGGCCATAGTCTATTCCAATATACTGCTCGTGGCAGGTGGTGGCTGCTGTTGCTGCTGCGGCGGCAGTTGCTGCGGCAGTTGCTGTCGCGTCAGCAATCTAGGTCCTCCCTGATTCTAATTATGTGCTTGCGGATTCAGGGCATTGTTAGGATTACTCCAGGAAAATTTGGGATCCTTCCTCCAATTGGGATTATAATTGTTGGAATTGTAATTCGGCTTGTAATTTCCAACATATTTTCCCTCTTCTATTTGTATTGGGCACTCATCCCGACTATGATTTCCTTCACAGATGGTACAAACTTCCTCGACAACAAATCCTTGTAATTCATCCTCATTCAATAACCGTTTCATTGCTTTAGTAAGGAACGCTACCTGTGATTTCATAGTGCTGTCGGCCTCATAGTCCTTGACAGCAAGTACCCGTTTACCCCCTCTTCTTGCCGTCGGAAACTGCTCCTCATTCTTGGCTAGATTTTTCAAAACTTGCAAAGCCTCGTCCGGATCTTTATCCAATAATAGTCCATTCGCTGCAGAATCAATTCGAATGCGAGTTTGTAAGTTAGCAGCATTATAGAACTTAGTTACCTGATTCCAGACGGGGAATCCATGCATTGGGCAGTTCCGTAGAAGGGTAGTAAATCTGTCCCAGGCCTCGTGCATTGGCTCGTCGTCTTCCTGTTGAAAAGTAGCAATTTCATTATGTAATCGCTCAGATAAATGCGAAGGATTAAAACGAGATAAGAATTCACGAGATAAATCTGCCCAAGTTACGATTGAACCCGGCGTAAGTTTATTCCACCAAGTTTTAGCTCTATCCCTCAATGAATGGGGGAATAACCGAAGCCTCAGTATCTCCGGACTAACTCCTGGCAGTCTAAACGAACCACAGATCTCCTGGAACGTTTTGAGATGCTCCCTAGCATCGTCTGTCACAGCACCACTAAACTGCCCGGCATTGTTGATCATACTAAACATGACAGGTTTAAGTTCGAAGTTATCAACATCAATATCCGGCAGCGTGGTCTCCAGCTCTACATGATCGTTCAGCACGTAGTCACGACATGACCGTCGTCCAGCTGCTGCGGGCGGATCACCGACAGGCGGGTTGTTATCGCCAAGGGGTGGTATGCGACCGCCGGCAGGTTGGTTATGGCCCATCTTCTCTAGCTGTTCTTCGAGGTATTCATTTCTATCTAAAAGTCGGCGAAGTTGTTTCTTGAGATTGAAGGAACGTTCGATTTCTGGATCTAATGGATACTCAAGATCTTCACCTCTTTTAGATCTACGCATAAACAAGAAAACCTCGTGAAAAGCAAGAGTTGAAAGTACTAACGAAAAAGAAAAGAAAAATTAAAAGAAAAACAAAAGCAAAACGAAAAGTGCAATAAAATAAAGGTGTAGTTATTTTGCCAATCCCCCGGCAACGGCGCCAAAAACTTGTTGCGTGTAAAAGAGTCTATCGCAATTGTAGTGCAAGTGTACACGACGCAAGTAGTAAGTGATACGAAGTATCGGATATCGTCTCCACAGGGATTGGGCTAATAGCTTCACCTTGATTTACTGCACGAAAGTAAAAGAAATATTTGAGAGTTGTCACGAGAATAATAAGGTAAAAAACGCAAATAAAAGAATTGAGTTATCAAGATAGAGAGAATGGGCTGGTATTGAATTGCTCAGTAGTGCAGGTATTGGATTGCTTAGGAACTCCAGTTCTGTCGTCGTGCCCGTCGCGGCAGCACCTGTCGCGGCGGCTGTCCGTTAGCTGTCGCGGCAGCAACACACCAACTCCGTACTTCAAGTTTGGCAAGAATCCCAGATCTGCCTTGGCCTATCCCTAGGTCCAAGTCTGTCGATGAACACGTCTTTGATGATACCTCCCGGCGTGAATCGAAGGATGAACACCGATGTGTATGAATTCTTCCTTAGCCACTTAACCTTGCCCTATCCCTAGGCACAAGATAGTTCAACTATAAACTAGATAACTTGCTCTTATTTCTTTCGTATACTTAACTCTCCCGATGCTAAGTAAATGGATAACCTCACAATGCTCTCCCGATGCTCTTGCAAGATGTTAATAACCAAAATAAGAGAACTTGAAGTTTATTTTATTGAACTTAGAAAATCCTAAAACAAAACAACCCTTGCAACTACTTTACAAAACAACCCGTGGCCCTAGGGGGAATTTAGAACATGTCGGTGACAGGTAAACGGCAGAGGGGTTTAGGTTATCGGTTATGGGGTAAGATGAGGGATGTTTCTAGGTTAAAACCTATGCCCTTATATAAGCTTTGGGCTCAAGTATTCTAAGGTAACAAGGATTACAACTTTAATTAAAGTAAGATTCTAATAAAGACTTAATCTCCAAGAGTCCTACTTTGCAGCTGCCATCCTTGTTTCTAGGAATTTCCTTTCCTTGAGCTTGGGCTTGACATATCTTTTGATCCGGGGCTTGGAAAAATATTTGGCTTTCACACGACAGACGAGCAGATTTTTCTCTATCTATCGAGGTCCATTTTACTTTTCCTCTTCATAAGGCTGCTGTCACCTTGCTGTCACGACAGGTCCCTGACAGCTTCGTCCTCATCGTCTACTTGTCCAGTTCAGCTCTTCTGCTTCTCTGCCCTGCGCCTGCCTTCTTCGTCTACGATGGCAGCATCCTGCAAAATTAGCCATTTTTAGTAGAATCCGTGCCTTTAATCCATTTGTGATGTTTTGCTGAAAACTAACCTAAATGCAATGCAATGATGCTTGAATGCAGCAGAAATATGGGTTAAAAAGGGTGTAAATAATAGAACTTTTACACACTCAACAGGAGATTTTCTAATTAATGAAAACAAAACAAGTAAAATGCTTTGAAAACTATCATCTTCTTCCCCAAGAATCAAAACCCACGACACAAAAACCTCCCCAACCCCAAGTTACTGTTCCATCCATTTCCTCATCGATTTCAAGTGCTTTCATCGATGTAAATAAGTTTTTGACTTCTCCTCTACGTCATTACCGTTTCTATGCTTTCAGTTTTTCATAAACACCATTATTGAAGTTCTTAAAGTATTCAAATTTTAGGTAAAAGGAGGAAACTTTAATGGGTTTTTAATGAGTTTTTTATTTGTAAAGATAATATATGTTATAGTCTTGCCCTTAAGTGTATCATATCTTAAAATGTTGGAGTTTTGTTGAAATCCCGAAATGGGTATTTGTGGGTGTGTTTAAGGGTAGAAATCTTGAGTTTTTGAGGAAGTTTTGTGAGGGAAAGTTGGGCTGATGGTATGGTTATGCTTGAGGGTTGTTTTGAATGTGTTTAGTGATAGTTTGGATGTCGAAATTGATGGGTTTTTGCCGGGTTGTATTCAAGTCCGAAAATGAGGATTTTGGGTTAGTTCTTGGCTTGGATATGTAGTGAAATCATCTTGATATTGTAATTTGATTAGTTGCAGTGATTTTGTGGATGTTTTGATGAGTAATACACTGTTTTTGGTTGATTAGAAACAAGGGAAACTGTTGGAGAAGCTTCGGGTTCGATTCCGGGAAATTTGGAGGCTTGATCGACTTTCTCGGCTTGTATTGAGGTTGTTTGGTGAGTGGACTGTTTTCAATGGTTTTAAATTTGTTCAAAGTATGTTGTTGGAGTTTTAGATTGTGTTTGGTAGGCCAATCTAATGTGGGGATTAAGTGGGTAGCTTAATCCCTTGTTCAATCTTTTATATTCCTTGTTAAATGTGCATAAGTGTGGACTTGTGTGATATGTGTTCGATTATGCATGTTGCGATATATTTATGTTGCATGATGGTGGTTTATATGTTGCATTGCATGATTGCGAAATCATGGTGAGACTCGTTTAGTATGTTGGCACTAGTTGTAATTACCGGATATAAATGATCGGCCATTATGATGAGTGTGCACACGGTAAGAGTCAAATTCGCGTGTGGCCTTGGTGATGTGTAGTCACCAAGGAGGAGTACGGTGAAGTAACATTCCACCGGAAAGTGTATTTGTGTGTGATGATGAGTGGAATCCCATCCTTAAACGAAAACGGTGATGTGTGAAATCCCACCAGAAGGTAATATTGTTGTTTGAGTACGTTGGGGCAAAAATCCCAACGGAAGCTATCCGCATATCCGAGTAAGCTATATAGTTGCCAATATACTTGTTCATGCGTGGTTGATGTGTAAGATGTTTTGTTACATCCATGTTTAGCATAACATGAGGTAAGATGCCATGTTCATGCATTCTTGTAGCGGTTGGCTATGTTGATATGTTGGTGTTAATGTATGTGTTGTTGATGTTTATGGATACCATGCTTTGGACCCTGCATTGTCGATATTTGTTTTTGAGCTCCCTCACTAAGCTTTCAAGCTTATGCTCTCGTTTCCAACAAGGCAGATCATTAGTGTGGAAGTTAGCAATGAGCAAGGAAGGGGCACCCAAGAGCGTGTGTTGCTGCTCAAGTATGGTATTCTTAAATAAGGTAATAGATAGCAATGAGGATGCTATGTGTTGTAGGAGCGTTTGTTAGACTCCTAAGTTGGCTTTCATGATGTTGAATGTTAATGCTTTGTGTTGAAGGCATGTAAACCTTGTTTTTGAGATGCTTATGTGGATGTATGTTTCTTAATAGTTAAATGTCTCATATACATGCTTGTATGTTTGATCATGTTCATGGTAGGATATGATGACTCTAGATTGTATGCATGGTGGTTGCTTATGATCCTTGATGTTTGGGGCAAGTTGGGGACCATTGGGGATGCTAAAGTCTGTTTTTCGAACCACTGTGTGAGTAAGCGAATCGAAATGCTCGATGTGGTTTCGGAACGGTTGTAGCTCTAGGGATACTCGTATCGGAACGAGGGTGGTGCCGTTTCAACAAGATTTGACACTGTGAGCTCCCGTTTCGGTACGCGTATCAATACGGTTAACCACTGTGAGTGCCTGTTTCGGAACAAGTTCTGGAACGTTTCGACACTGTAGACCCCCGTACCGGAACAAAGTGGACCATATCGGTACGGCCTGGTCATGCTTTTAAAGTGGAGCCCGCATTTCGAAACGGGCAAGCCTGTTTCGAAACGCAGGCGTGTAATTTGACTTTTTGGCATCTTCAGCGGTTTTCGGATGTTGCATTTTAGTCCCTAGTGTTTGTTTGTTTCCTTGTTAAGTTCGTATGAGTCTTTTATGAATGGTTTTGCTTCGTAAGCATGAAATCGAACTAACATGTCACTTGGTAAATTTAAGTTACCTTACGTTCTGCTTGGTCTGATTCGATATTGCTTTCCACTGTCACTTCTCACTTAGGATTAATATGATATTTAGACAAGATAATTAAATGAAAATTTTCTAGGGTTTCTAATCGAAGTGGAGCCTTAACGGGTTTCGCCCCGATTTTCCCCGTGTAACCCGTTCGGACCGGCCTATCGGCTAGACCGGGACGAGGGGGTTACAGGGGAAGGGAAGACGAAGAATCTCCCGATGTCATTGCAGATACCGTTGAACTAAACTCAATATCTTTTTATGCTTTGATAGACTCGGGATCTACACATTCTGGTTCGAACCAACCTATTGGTGTCAAGCCCTTTAGGAAGAACTTCTAATATAAATTTGATTTGTTGAAATTTCCCTCTTACCATTCGAAACTTGCCTTTCCTCGTTGACTTATATTTATTACCCACTTGTGAATTTGATTTAATTTTGGGATTAGACTGGTTGGGTAAACATGAAGCTTGGGTAGATTGTCAAAATAAAAGATTATACCTCCGGGGTTTAGGAAAAGAGTCTATACTCCTGATCGATAAAAGCCTACCTTTATTTTTGCTTCTATGGTTTTACAAGATCAAATTGACTTTGGTTTACCGAAAATGCCAATTGTTTCTGAATTCGTTGATGTTTTTCCTGAGGAACTCCTTGGTCTTCCCCCGACTATAGAAGTGGAATTTGGGTTTGAAGTCCAGCCTGGAACAAATCCGGTGTCCATTACGCCCTATCGTATGGCACCAATCAAGTTAAATGAACTTAAGAAGCAAATTCAAGAACTTGAAGATAAGGGATTCATTCGACCCAATATATCTCCCTGGGGCGCTCCTGTTTTGTTCGTAAAGAAAAGGATGAGACAATGAGGCTTTGTATTGATTATCGGCAACTAAATAAAGTAACAATCAAGAATAAATATCCGTTGAGGATTTGTTCGATCAACTCATACCATCTACTGTGCTTTCCAAGATCGAGCTTCAATCATGATATTATCAGATGAAAGTAAAAGACGAGGATGTGCCTAAAACAACTTTTAGAACAAGATACGGCCATTACGTATTTCTAGTAATGCCATTCGGGCTAACTAATGCCCGACTGCATTCATGGATCTCATGAACAAAGTATTCAAGCCTTATTTGATAAATTTGTGGTCGTCTTTATTGATGTCATCTTGGTCTACTCTCGTGACAAGGAGGAACATGTCGAACACCTTAGAATCGTCTTGCAAACTCTCCGAGAACGTCAGTTATTTGCTAAATTTTCCAAATGTGAATTCTGGCTGCCAGAGGTGTCATTCCTTGGTCATGTCATTTCGGCTCAAGGAATTAAAGTAGACCCGAAGAAAATCCAGTCTATTGTTGATTGGAGACCCCCAAGAAATGTGAGCAAAGTTCAAAGCTTTCTCGGATTAGCCGGATACTATAGAAGATTTTTCAAGGGATTCTCCACTATCGCCTTGCCTTTGACTAAGCTTCTCCGAAAAGACGAGCCTTTTTCGTGGTGGAAAAAGCAACAATGAAGTTTCGACCAACTTAAACAAGCCCTGACTCATGCCCCAGTTCTTATTCAACCGGAACCGGGAAAGGAATTCACAGTTTTTAGTGATGCATCTCATTCAGGTTTAATATGCGTCTTAATGTAAGGAGACACTGTGGTTGCTTATGCTTCACGTCAATTGAAACCTCATGAACTCAATTATCTGACTCACGATCTTGAACTTGCTGCGATCGTGTTCGCTCTTAAAATTTGGAGGCATTATTTGTACAGTGAAAAGTGTCATATCTTTAGCGATCATAAAAGTCTCATATATCTTATGACTCAAAAGGATCTGAATCTAAGGCAAAGAAGATGGGTAGAGCTACTTAAGGATTATGATTTAATTATCGACTATTATCCGTGAAAGGCAAATGTGGTCGCTAATGCCCTTAGTCGAAGACCATACTCGGGTAAATTAATTTAAATTAAAAAAAACTTTGAATATTAAAAATTGAATTTATCTTTCTTGTGTTGCAAGAAACCCTTCGAACGAGTATCTTATCTCGCAAGTAATCCCTCAAAACTTTTATCGAAATTATCTTATTCGATCTTGTAGCTTAAAACTCTATAAATGCTCACCTCCGAGTGTATCAGAAGCGAGGATTCATGTCCGAGCTTCAAATCCAATCTAGTTTAATATCAAGAATTAAAGAATTACAGCAAAGTGATCCCGAACTTCAAGCAATCATCTTGAAGATTGACTCAGAGGCAAATTGAGACTTCTGAATTCATTCGAATGGCATGTTGTATTTCAAGAATAGAGTATGCGTTCCGAATGATGAAAAATTGAAAACTAAAATTCTACATGAAGCTCATCAAAGTTCCTTCTCGATTCATCCTGTATCTGTCAAAATGTTTAAAGATCTTAAATCATTGTATTTGTGACCAGGAATGAAATCAGCCATCACCGACTATGTATCTAAATGTTTGAACTGTCAAAGGATCAAAGCGGAACATCAAGCTCCCACGGGATTGCTACAACCACACGAATTTCCTCAATGGAAGTGGGACCGAATCACTATGGACTTTGTAACCAGTCTTCCTTGCACTCCAAGAAAATGTGATGCAATGTGGGTAATAATGGACCGATTCACTAAATCGGCTCACTTTATCCCTGTACGAACGAACTATAGTCTGGAGATTCTAGTTGACTTGTACATTCGAGAAGTGATATGTTTGCACGGAGTTCCTACCTTAATTGTTTCTGATCGATTTCCTAGGTTCACAGCTAGATTTTGGAAAACCTTACATCGTGCCCTTGGGACTAAGTTAAATCTTAGTACGGATTTCAATCCCCAAAGTGATGGTCAATCAGAAAGAGTGATACAAGTACTTGATGATATGCTCAGAGCCTGCGTTATCGAATTTGGAAGAAATTGGGAGAAATTTATACCGCTAGTAAAGTTTCCTTACAACAATAGTTATCAAGCTTCGATTCAAATGGCACCGTTTGAAGCTCTTTATAGAAGAAGATGCATGACACCTCTATGCTGGTCCGAATTAGGTGAAAACAAAATTCTTGGTCCTCAATTTCTTTAGGAAACCGAAGAACAAGTTCAAACTATTCATAGCAGACTGAAGCAAGCCTTTGACAGACAAAAAGCTTATGCTGATTTAAAGTGAAGAGACGTCCAACATAATATTGAGGATAAAGTGTTCCTGAAAGTTTCTCCCTGGAAGAAAGTCTTTAGATTTGGTAAGAGAGGAAAGCTCAGTCCTGGATTCATCGAACCCTTTGAAGTAACTGAAAGAATTGGTCCAGTGGCCTATCGACTAGCATTCCCTAGCGAGTTCGATAAGATTCACAATGTCTTTCATGTTTCAATGCTCCAGAAATATCAATCAGATCCATCCCATGTCCTAGAGCCGGAAGAAGTCGAATTAAATCCTGATCTATTTTATGAAGAAGAGCCAGGCCAGATTCTTGATAGAGAGATTAAAAGACTTCGAAACAAGAATGTTTCCTTGGTGAAAGTCTTGTGGAGAAACCATAAGATGGAAGAAGCAACCTAGGAACCAGAGGATACAATGAAGAAGTAATATCCTTATCTGTTCAATTCAGGTAAGAATTCGAGGACAAATTCTTCTTTCAAGGAGGGGAAAATTGTAACACCCTCATTTGTACCTAATTAATTATTAGATTCATTAGCTAATAAACAAACCTAATTAATTATTAATTAGCTACAATTCGATCAATAAGGACTAAATTGAATAAAATTTCAAATCATTGAATAAGATAAGTATAGGAGCAAATTGAATAAAATTAAACATAAGGGATTTGCATATCTCAAAACCGAGACTCCCTAATTTGCCCTTCCACTATCCTAAGCTCTAAAAGCTAATTAGAGAGGGTAAATTAGACAAAACAAAGCCTAGTGAATGACACCTTGTCATCACCACCATTCCTTCTCATAGCCGGCTAAGTAACCAAGAGAGAAGAGAGAAGAAAGCTTAGCTAACATCCATGGAAAATACTCATCCTCTCATTGCATGAAGTTGAAATTAGCTTGGAAAAATTTAGAGAGAAAGCTTGGTAAGCTCCTCACTTCAAGCTATGTTCATTTTCAACCTTAGGTTATGAAAATGTTGATTTTTGCATGATAATTGGTTTGAGATAAAGGCTGGAAAAACTTGGTTAGAATGATGTAAGGACTGTGATTTAGTAGAAAATAATTTGGTTGAGGTAATTAATAGTTTAGGGTTAGCCGAACCATAGGAAAATCATTAGGATTATCTCTAGTATAGTAGTTACATGAAAATTTCGAAATTAGGAAGTTTACACTCGAAATTAGAAAACTTTTTGTGGGAAGAAGTTATTCGGGGCTATGTGTCCTAAAAGATGGAAGTGTTAATTTGTTGAAAGTATAGGGACTAGCGTAGTTAAATTGAAAATTTAAAGATTAATTGAGTAATTGGAAACTAGAAATCCCGGAGAATGATTGAAAGAGTAATAAGAATAAATACTATAAGGACTTAAATAATGAATTGGAGATGAACATAAGCTAATTAAGTGTTTTGGTTGTAAAACATGCTATTAGGGACTGTTTTGGAAAGTTTGGTCTAATTAGGGACCTATGTGAACTTAATTAAAGTTGATTCCAGTATAGAAATGCAATTAAGATGAGGAGTGTTGTATTATAAAAAGAAATTAGTTGAATTAGTATGGAATTTAGATCGAACAAACTACTCAAGTATGTCTTTAATTTCAAGAACACTTTTAAAGCACTGTTTTGGCCTAACTTTATCGAATAAACTGCTTTAATTGGGAAATAATTAGAATGCAAACCTTGTATGGTTATAAATTCAATTATTTAAGCTTTCTAACGGTATATAATAATCGCAATTCCGACTTACGGATAAAATGATACAAGCAAAACATTAGAGGGTATACAATATGTCCAAAGCAGTGAATGGTTTAGACATTTACCAATCGATGTTTTGTAATTTAAGATCACTCTATCTAATTGGATGTTAACCAATTTTTATTGTATGGCATGTGTTCGATTAAAGCAATGGAGAGAAGGTTTCGAAGAAGGCACCTCAATAGGCAAGAGGGACTCACTCAAAGGCATCCAAATTCAAGAATAACTAGGGAATATTGTGAGTGTAATCTTCCTTAGGATTGGAACTTAGGTTCTAACCAAATCATCATCATGTCCTTGTCTTTAATATAAAATTGGATTAATATATATTTGGTAACTAGGGAAGAATAACTTAAATTAATAATTGGACACTTTGATTGAAACTTGTGGATGAATTGAGTAGTGCTTTTCTTGTAAATTCTTGGTTGTTTCGCATGCATTGGTGCTTGTTGATCTTATATTGAAGATATATGTTTGCTTCCTTGATTGTGAGGTATTATTGTTGAGTGTGTAAAAGTTCTATTATTTACCCCTATTTAACCCCTATTTCTACTTCATTCAAGCATAATCCATTGCATTTAGGTCAGTTTACAGTTAGACATCACAAATATATTAAAAGGCACAGTTTCTAATGAAATTGGTTGCTTTTGCAGGTTGCTGCTGTAGCAGATGGAGAGGCAGGCGCTGGGCAGTGAAGCAGAAGAGCTGGAACTGGATAAGCAGTCAAGGAGGACGATGCTGCCATGGTTGCCGCCGTGACAGCAGAGGACGACAACAGTTTTGAGGAGAAGAATCAAAGTGGACCTCGATAGATAGAGAAAATTAAGCCCGTCTGTCGTGGAAAACCATTATATTTTTCCAAGCCCTAGATCAAAAGGAATGCCAAGCCCAAAGTTCAAGGAGAGAAAATCCCAAGCAAGAAGGATGATGATTTAAAGTTAGATTCTCTGAAGATTTAGTCTTTATTAGAGTTGTACTTTAATTTAAACTTGTATTCTTGCTATTTTAGAAAACTTGGACCCAAAGCGTATATAAGGGCATGTATTTCGACCTAGGAAGGACATCACCTATCTCTAGCCTTCTTCCCAAAACCCTAGCCATTTTCATCCTCTCAACATGTTCTAAATTCCCCTTAGGGCCACGGGTTTATTTGTAAAGTAGTTGCAAGGGTTGCTTTTGTTTTAGGAATTTTCAGTTCAATAAAATAAACTTCAAGTTCTCTTATTCTGGTTATTAACATCTTGCAAGAGTATCGGGAGAGCATTGCGAGGTTATCTATTTACTTAATATCGGGAGAGTTAAGTATACGAAAGGAATAAGTGCGAGTTCTCTAGTTTATAGTTGAACTATCTCGGACCTAGGGATAGGACGAGGTTAAGTGGCTAAAGAAGAATTCAACAACATCGATGTTCATCCTTCGATTCACGCTGGGAGGTATCATCAAAGACGTGTTCATCGACAGACTTGGACCTAGGGATAGGCCAAGGCACAACATGGATTCTTGCCAAACTTGAAGTACAGAGTTGAGTGTTCACTGCCGCGACAAGCAACAGACTGCCACCGCGACAGGTGCTGCCACGACGGGGATGACGATAGAGCTGAATTTCCTAGACTTAGCAATACCTTCACTACTGAGCAATTCAATACCAGCCCATTCTCTCTATCTTGATTTCTTTAATCTTATTTTCCAGCATTCTTTATTATTCTCATGACAACATCTTAAACTATTCCTTTGACTCTCGTGCAGTAATTCAAGGTGAAGCTATTAGCCCAGTCCCTGTGGAGACGATATCCGATACTTCCGTATCACTTTACTACTTGCGTCGTGTACACTTGCACTACAATTGCGATAGACACTTTTGCACGCAACAAGTTTTTGGTGCCGTTGCCGGGGACTGGCAACATAACTCTACATTTTCTTTTACTACACTTTTCGTTTTTATTTTTCTGTTTTAATTTGGTTTGTTCAACTTTTGCTTTTCACAAGGTTTCTTGTTTATGCGCAGATCGAGATGAGGAGAAGAACCTGAGTATCCATTAGATCCTAAAATAGAACGTTCGTTCAATCTTAGGAACCGACTTCGTCACGTACTATCCAGGAACGAGTACCTTGAGGAACAGTTAGATACGATGCAAAACCAAGGGAACCCCCAGGTTGATAATCCTGTCGGAGATGGAGAGATTATACCTCCTGTCGGCGACCCGCCTGCCGCTGCCGTACGACGGTCCTGTCGAGACTACATGCTGAATGATCATGTAGAACTAGAAGCTACGCTGCCGGATATAAATGTTGACAACTTCGAGCTGAAACCTGTTATGTTTAGCATGATCAACAACGCCGCTCAATTTAGTGTTGCTGCTATAGAGGATGCTAGGGAGCATCTGAAAACGTTCCAGGAAATCTGTGGTTCGTTTAGACTACCAGGAGTTATCCGGAGATACTGAGGCTTTGATTATTTCCCCATTCATTGAGGGACAGAGCAAAGACTTGGTGGAATAAACTTACGCCGGGTTCAATTAGAACTTGAGCAGATTTGTCTCGTGAATTCTTATCTCGTTTTAATCCTTCACATTTATCTCAGCGATTACGTAACGAAATTGATACTTTTCAACAGGAAGATGACGAGCCGATGCACGAGGCCTGGGACAGATTTACCACTCTTCTAAGAAACTGCCCAATGCATGGATTCCCCGTCTGGAACTAGGTAACCAAGTTTTATAATGCTGCCAATTTACAAACTCGTATTCGAATTGATTCAGCAGCAAACAGATTACTACTAGACAAAGTCCCAGATGAGGCAATGCAAGTATTAATAAATCTGGCTAAGAATGAGGAGCAGTTTCCGACAGCAAGAAAAGGGGGTAAACAGGTCCTAGCTGTTAAGGATTATGAAGCTGACATCACAATAAAATCACAGGTGGCATACCTTACTAAGGCAATGAAAAAGCTCTTGAACGATGATACACAGCCCGTATTTGCTGTCGAAGAGGTCTGTGAAATTTCTGAAGGAAATCACAGTTCAGATGAATGTCCTATACAATTAGAAGAGGGAAAGTATGTTGGAAACTACAATAAGCAGAATTATAACTCCAACAACTACAATCCCAGCTGGAGAAAGGATCCCAAGTTTTCTTGGAGTAATCCCAATAATGCTCTAAATCCTCAAGCACACAACAATCAGAATCAGGGAGGACCGAGATTGCTGACTCGACAGCAACTGCAGCCACAGCAGCAGCACCAACAACCACCAGCTGCCACAAACAGTATACTGGAACAGACTCTGGCTACGTTTATGTCTCAAACAGGAACTTACATTGAGAACATGAATCAATTTGTCAAGAAGACAGAGACATTCATGGATAAAACAGAGATGCATATGACAAATCATGAAGCTACTCTGAAATCATTGGAGACACAGATGGGTCAGGTTTCCCAGCATATAAACCCAAGGCAGACTGGCGGATTTCCTAGCAATACTGAAAATGCTAGGCAGCCCACACATGAGCAATGTAAAGCCATTACTACTAGGAGTGGGAAGAAACTACCAGGGCCAGAGAAGGAAGCTGAAACAGTGAAGAAACCAACCTTGGACATACCTGCCGAGGAGGCTGCCCCGACAAGTAACAAACAACCTGCTGTCGATGAGCATGTTATGATAGCAGAAGGGACAGAGGAGAAAGATGATGAACCCAAACCTCCTCAGATCCGTATGCAGTGGGAAGGACGTATTGCTGATTATCGTCCCCCACCTCCTTTTCCTCAACGGTTACAGAAATTGAAACAAGAATCATAGCTTAAAAAGATTTATGATATTTTTAAGCAGGTTCACATCAACATTCCACTGTTAGATGCCGTTAGGGAGATGCCCGATTACGCCAAATTTCTCAAGGATGCCATGTCGAAGAAATCTAGACTTGGGGAGTTTGAAACGGTTAAGATGACAGAAGGATGCATGAGTATTCTGCACAAGCATCCACCCAGAAAAAGAAGGATCATGGGAGCTTTATCATACCTTGTGTAATCGGAGATAAATATGTGGGTAAGGCACTTTGTGATCTTGGTGCTAGTATAAACTTAATGCCAAAATCTGTTTTTAAGAAATTAGGTATTGGAAAAGCTCGGCCCACAACAATAATTCTGGAGCTGCAGACCGCTCTTACGTTCATCCGGAAGGAAAAATCGAAGATATTCTAGTAAGAGTGGATACGTTTATTTTTCCTGCTGACTTTCTTGGTTTAGATTGTGAAGCAGATGAAAACGCACCAATCATCCTAGGGCAACCCATCTTAGCCACGAGAAGATCACTGATTGATGTAGAAAAAGGAGAACTCACCATGAGAGTGAACGATCAAGAAATAAAGTTGAATGTTCTCCAAGCTATGAAGCATGCTGATGCAGAAGAAGAATGCAAGGTAATCACTGAAGTTACCCTTGACCAACCCTGCATCAGGTCGGGCTATCACGACATCAACATTGGTCACTGCCTCGACAACCACTTAGAAGATTGTCACGACAGCATCGACGACAACAACTCCTCAGAATCTGATACATCTGATCAAAAGGAGATAAACTAGATAGGCAATCGTCCAGGTAAGTTATTCGAGCCTTTAAATTATACCTCGGATAACCATGCAATTCAAAAGCCGTCAACTGTTGAGCCCCCTGTTTTAGATCTTAAGCCCCTACCAGGGCAGCTAAAACATGCTTTTCTTGGTTTAAATGATATGTTGCCCGTAATCATCTCTTCCAAGTTGATGCAGGAATAGGAACATCAGTTAATAGAGATGCTGCAGCAGCACATAAAGGCTATTGGATGGACGATAGCTGATTTTCAAGGCATTAGTCCTACATTATGTATGCATAAAATCCTTCTCGAGGATGATCATAAGCCGACTATAGATGCTCAAAAGCGGCTGGACCATGCAATGAAAGAGGTGGTGCGAAAAGAGATAATCAAATGGTTAGATGCTGGAATAATCTACGCCATCTCGGATAGCAAATGGGTGAGCCCGGTGTAATGTGTTCCCAAGAAAGGAAGAATGACTGTGGTAACCAACGAAAACAATGAGTTAATCCCAACCAGGACTGTGACCGATTGGAGGGTTTGTATGGACTATCGGAAGCTTAACAAAGCGACTCAAAAGGACCATTTTCCTTTACCCTTTATTGATCAAATGCTTGATAGACTAGCGGGTAAACCTTATTATTGTTTTCTTGATGGTTATTCAGGTTACAATCAAATAGCTATCGCACCGGAAGATCAAGAAAAGACGACATTCACATGCCCGTACGGAACTTATGCTTTTAGGAGAATGCCATTTGGACTATGCAATGCACCAGCAACCTTTCAAAGGTGCATGATGGCCATATTCTCCGATATGGTGGAGGACTTCCTAGAGATTTTTATGGAGGACTTTTCAGTCTTTAGAGACGACTTTGAAAGCTGCGTAGGCAACCTACAAAAGGTACTCGAAAGATGTGAAAAAGCAAACTTAGTATTGAACTAGGAAAAATGTCACTTCAGGGTGGATGAAGGGATAGTCCTTGGCCATAAGATTAGCTGTCGTGGCATAGAAGTCGTCAGAGCCAAGATAGAAGTGATCGAAAAGTTGCCGCCGCCCACCACAGTCAAGGGAATCAGAAGTTTTTTGGGACATGCTGGTTTTTATCGGAGGTTCATTGCGAACTTTTCAAAAATCACCAAGCCCTTATGCCATCTTCTGGAGCAGAACCGACCCTTTGACTTTAACGATGAATGTACTGAAGCATTCAAGGTTCTGAAGGAAAAGCTGGTAATAACCCTAATAGTACAGCCACCGGACTGGACACAACCATTTGAGATCATGTGTGATGCTAGTGACTATGCTGTTGGGGCAGCACTTGGGCAGCGAAGAGACAAACTTTTTCACGTCATATACTATGCCAGCAAAACATTGAATGACGCCCAAGTGAACTACATCACCACAGAGAAGGAGTTATTAGTTGTGGTATTCTCCATTGACAAGTTTCGTTCTTATATACTTGGAACGAAGGTCATAGTGCACACAAACCACTCTGTATTGAAGTATCTGTTCGCGAAAAAGGATGCAAAGCCTCGATTGATACGTTGGATCCTGCTATTACAAGAATTCGACCTTGAAATCAAGGACAAAAAGGGGACAGAGAATCAGGTGGCAGATCACTTGTCAAGGTTGCAGAAGGGACAGAGTCTACCAACAGATGGGACAAACATATTGGAGACCTTCCCAGATGAGCAACTCTTTGCTGCCACAGTCACTTCCGCGACAGCCATGGCAGTAGGTAAGTCTTCTGAACTCCCCTGGTATGCTGATTTCGTTAATTTCTTAGTTAGCGGAATAATTCCTCCTAGCCTTAATTATCAAGCCAGGAAGAGGTTCCAAAATGATGTTAAGCATTATTATTGGGACGAACCTCTTCTTTTCAAAATCTGTGCAGATCAGGTTATAAGGAGATGTGTACCACAGGATGAGCAGAAAGATATACTTCATCACTGCCATGCTTCACATTATGGAGGACACTTAGGAGGCAAAAAAACTGCTGCCAAAGTTCTGCAGTCAGGATTTTATTGACCGTCATTGTATAAAGATGCTCAAATCTTCTACAAGAGCTGTGACAAGTGCCACCGGACATGAAACATCTCAAGGAGACATGAGATGTCGCTGTAGAACATTCTTGAAGTCGAGATCTTCAACGTTTGGGGGATCGATTTTATGGGACCATTCCCATCTTCATGTGGGAATTTGTACATCCTTCTGGCAGTAGATTATGTATCTAAGTGGGTTGAAGCTATCACCACTCAAAAGAATGATGCCAAGACAGTTCAAAGATTTTTACACAAAAACATATTTTCTAGATTTGGCATCCCTAAGGCGATCATCAGTGATGAAGGGAGACATTTCGACAACAGGGTTATTGCTGCTGCCTTGAAGAAGTATGGTGTCAAGCATGGGATCGCAACATCATATCACCCTCAAACTAATGGACAAGCTAAAATATCCAACAGGGAAGTTAAGAAAATTCTTGAGAAGATGGTTAAGCCAACTAGGAAAGATTGGTCTTTACTCCTTAATGATGCATTATGGGCTTATATGACAGCTTTTAAAACTCCATTGGGAATGTCTCCTTACCGATTGATTTATGGGAAAACATGTCATCTACCTATCGAGATAGAGCACAGAGCATAATGGGCAATCGAGGCAGTGAATATGGACTTGGACAAGGCAGGGCAGAAAAGGCTATTGGATCTGAACGAAATTGAAGAAATCCGAACAATGGCTTATGACAATGCAAGAATCTACAAGGATAAAACTAAGAAGTGGCATGACAAGAAGTTGCTGCCACGACAGTTCTGCCTAGGGCAGCTTGTGTTGCTTTTTAACTCTAGGTTGAAACTCTTCTTAGGGAAGCTGAAATCTAGATGGTCTGGCCCGTTCCAAGTTGTACAGGTTTTTCCCCATGGTGCCATCACAATCAGGTCTTTAAAAGACGGGCACCAAATCAAAGTCAACGGACAGTGCTTGGAGCATTATCAGGGAATTGAAGCCCCAAGAATGCAGGAAGTGGTTACCTTAGGAGATGCCCCACCTGACATCCCTAATTTAACCTAATTTTTATTTTTATTTTTTATTTTTATTATTTAATTATTTATTAGGAAATTAGATTTATTTTATTTTTAAGGATTAATGTTTTTATTTTTATTGTTTTTAGGAAATAAATGAGACAAGAAGAAAAGGGGAAGTGAATTCAGCCCACCATCCTTCCATCAGCCCCAAAAGCCCAAATTTTGGAGCCTGTCGTTACAGCTGCCGCGACAGACGCAGAAAAGACAGGTTGTCAACACGCTGTCGCGACAGACATGGAAACGTGTAACAGACGCGCAACAGACATGGAAACGCGTGACAGACGCGTTAGACACGCTACCGCGTAACAGCTGGCCCCGTTATTCGCACCTGCGGTTACAGCTCCAACGGGCAGCAAATCCTTCTCTATATAAACCCCGTTTCATTTTTTCATTTTCACTCACTTCTACTCTTCTTACTTGCTTCCTAGATTTTATTTGCTTTCATTTTCATTTTCACAACCCTTGCAACAATGTCTTCCAGAAACACCCGTAGGAATGCTGCCTCCAGCTCCACCCCGACAGCAACCACCCCACGCTCATTTCAGATCAGAGATATGTGGGAAGAAAGGGGATTCATTTACACTTCAAAGGAGGGAAATTTGAACCTAAAACTGTTCATTGCCCAAAAAATTCGAGCTCTATAGTGGCAGATCTTCGCCAAACAACCTGAGGAGATGAACGTCTCTTTAGTGCGTGATTTCTATGCTGCTATCAATAGCAGGACGGTGACAACAGTGACTGTATGAGGAAGGGAAGTTTCGTTCGAAGCTGAATACATTAACACCCTGTACGGATTCTACGTCGGCATCAACGACGACGCCCACCAACAGTTCCTCAACACCCTTGACCCTGCTGCCTATGATGTTGTCATGGCAGAGCTGACTGATGAAGGAACACAGTGGAACACCAGCCGCAAGAACCTAAGGACGGTAAAGAGGACTCAACTCCTGCCGAAAGCCAAGTTATGGAACGCGTTTATCAAAAAGCGCATCATGTCGTCATCACACAATACCACTGTCGACCAGCCCAGGTTAGCATTAATTCACTCCATTTTACATGAAAGGCCCATTAATGTGGGCAGCTATATCCGCGAGAGTATTCTGGAGTGTGCGCACCGGCCGACGGGACCGCTCTACCTCCCATACCTCATCACAGCCCTCTGCCGCGGCAGTGGTGTACCTGAAGCTACCACCGATCTTAGAGTCCAGGGGAAGGGATGGACGGACAAGAACATACTCAGCTTAATGGAGCTGACTGTTGCCATCCCTCTGTCATCATTTGATCCAGCTGCCACGACAGCAGACACGACAGAGCCGCCGAAGACTGAGCCTGGTGCCACAGCAGCCAGGCAGCAACCATCAACAGCAGCCCCAACCGACTCCTTCTCCTAGATCCTTGTTGCTATACAAAAGATGAAGGAATGACAGCTCGGTCTGATGAGCTTCATTAGGGATTTTACTGCATCTACGGTACATTTTATCCAAAACTCTTTAAATTTCACTGATGTCGTATTTCCCACCTTCCCTGCACATTATTTTGCTCTACCAACCCCTGCCCACACCCCAACACCTGCTGCCACACCACGAACACCATCTGCAGCATTAACACCAACACCTGCCCCGATAGCCGCTGGCAGTGCTGAGACTTCTGCCCGTGGAACGAGACGCAGAATGCCCTCAGAAGAGCTTGACGCCTTCATTGCCGATTTTTCTTCCTCCTCCGTTTGGGCCGCAAACGACAATGAACCCTCTGTTAAGAGGAATCTCTCAAAGGAGTTTACACCGGTGAAAAGGCAGAAAAGAATGGCAGATAAAAACAAGATGAAAAGAGCCAGTGACAGCAGTAGTGACAGCAGCAGTGGTGAGGACAGCAGCAGCAACTCATAAGTCCAGGTTATGGAGAAACCCCCTCATATCTCCCCAACCAGGATTCAACCACCGAGGGAGGCCAAAACGAAGAACACCTCTGCCTCCCCTATCCGCCAGCCAGCCCCGAAGGCTCGTGCCCGCCGCCAGATCAGAGTCAGCAGCAGCAGCGACGACAGCGCTTGAAAATTTGAGTTTCTTAACTTATTTTGTTGTCTGCTTATATATTTTATGATGTACTGCTTTTATTTTTTTAACTTGTCATTTGCATTGAGGGGAATGCAACCCTCGAGTTTGGGGGTGGCATCCCTCCATTAATGGAGTCTATATTAGTTTTAAAATTGCATCTTTACTTAGTTTATTTTAAGTTCAAAAAATTGAAAATATGAAAATTTTGGCTTAAGTCTGTGAACTGAACTTACCTGCCGTGACAGCTCTGTCGTGGCAGTGCCTTTAGGATAGTTTTAGGAGCAGTTTAGAGCATTTCTATAGTTCTAAAAACTTAAACACTATTTGTGACTGTTATACTGCTTAGAACTCTTTTAGTCAACTAGAATAGGAAGCTTAGCACTTTAATAGCCCCTAGAGGTGCCTAACACTGGCTCTAGGAAAGAAGTTTAGCAAAAGAGACTCAACAGCCCTAGAGGTGCCCGAAACCGGCTCTAGGAAGTTAGCTAGAGTTTCCCAAAACTGGCTCTAGTGAAACTTTAGCTTAAAAAAATAAATGAAATCGAGTCAAAACAAAAAAAAATCAAAGGAGCATAAGAAATGCCTTCAAAAGATAAACTTTGGCATAAAAATTCAAGTTAAAGGCTGAAATATTCTAGTGAAACTAAGAGAGTCTTGGCATAAAGCTGTTCACAAGCATGCACACACTGCACGAGGACTATAGTGAGACTCCAGACAAATCCTAGGTTATCCGATAGGGTGCTGCCGTCACAGAGAATGAATGAAGGGTAAGGAAAGTTCATTGTTTTTAAGCCAAAACAAAAATATTTTATTTTTCTTTTAGGTCTGAATTGCTTGAGGGCAAGCAAAAACTTGAGTTTGGGGGTGCGTTGAGTGTGTAAAAGTTCTATTATTTACCCCCTATTTAACCCATATTTCTGCTACATTTAAGCATAATCCATTGAATTTAGGTCAGTTTACAGTTAGACATCACAAATATATTAAAAGGCACAGTTTCTACTGAAATTGGTTGCTTTTGCAGGTTGTTGTTGTAGCAGATGGAGAGGCAGGCGCTGGGCAGTGAAGCAGAAGAGCTGGAACTGGACAAGCAATCAAGGAGGACGATGCTGCCATGGTTGCCGCCGTGACAGCAGAGGACGACAGCAGTTTTGAGGAGAAGAAGCAAAGTGGACCTCGACAGATAGAGAAAATTAAGCCCGTATGTCATGGAAAACCAATATATTTTTCCAAGCCCTTGATCAGAAGGAATGCCAAGCCCAAAGTTCAAGGAGAGAAAATCCCAAGCAAGAAGGAGGACGATTTAAAGTTAGATTCTCTAAAGATTTAGTCTTTATTAGAGTTGTACTTTAATTTAAACTTGTATTCTTGCTATTTTAGAAAACTTGGACCCAAAGCCTATATAAGGGCATGTATTTCGACCTAGGAAGGACATCACCTATCTCTAGCCTTCTTCCCAAAACCCTAGCCGTTTTCATCCTCTCATCATGTTCTAAATTCCCCTTAGGGCCACGGGTTGATTTGTAAAGTAGTTGCAAGGGTTGCTTTTGTTTTAGGAATTTTCAGTTCAATAAAATAAACTTCAAGTTCTCTTATTCTGGTTATTAACATCTTGCAAGAGTATCGAGAGAGCATTGCGAGGTTATCTATTTACTTAATATCGGGAGAGTTATAAGTATACAAATGGAATAAGTGCGAGTTCTCTAGTTTATAGTTGAACTATCTCGGACCTAGGGATAGGACGAGGTTAAGTGGCTAAAGAAGAATTCAACAACATCGGTGTTCATCCTTCGATTCACACCGAGAGGTATCATCAAAGACGTGTTCATCGACAGACTTGGACCTAGGGATAGGCCAAGGCACAACAGGGATTCTTGCCAAACTTGAAGTACGAAGTTGAGTGTTCGCTGCCGCGACAAGCAACAGACTGCCGCCGCGACAGGTGCTGCCGCGACGGGGACGACGACAAAGCTGAATTTCCTAGACTTAGCAATACCTACACTACTGAGCAATTCAATACCAGCCCATTCTCTCTATCTTGATTTCTTTAATCTTATTTTCCAGCATTCTTTATTATTCTCGTGACAACATCTTAAACTATTCTTTTTACTCTCGTGTAGTAATTCAAGTTGAAGCTATTAGCCCAGTCCCTGTGGAGACGATATCCGATACTTTCGTAGCACTTTACTACTTGCGTCGTGTACACTTGCACTACAATTGCAATAGACACTTTTACACGCAACAATTATGACATATTGTGGTTGGAAATGAATTAGAATTATGTTCTTGTTTAATCGAAACAAGCTTATGCATGATTATCTAATTGTTAAGTGTTATTACTTGTATTGTTTATCCATGAAAATTAATTAAATAGATCAAATTTAAAGTAAGGATTACAAAGGCCTTGGTTCTAGTTGTTCCTAGGTAGTATGACATGCCTACAGTCTAGAGCTCGACTTGTTAAATACTAAGTGTACTGTTTTGTTGGTGATACATTCACTTCCTTTTAGATGCCAAGAGCATCGACTTGATAGGTACTTATTGTACCGACTTGTTTGGGTGTAGGCACCTTCTTGTTAAGATATTTAAAGTATCGACTTGGATTATGTGACTCGAGTACCTTTGAATTAAATAGGTACCAAGGCCTAATTGAATATAAGATATTTGCTATGAATTGAATTGAATTTTGTGATAGAGGTTATGTAATGAATTGATTCTAATGATAATGGTATGCTTCGAATTGAATTTGGTGATAATTTATATATGCTAAATTGAAGTTGTATTAATTGTTTTCAATCGATTGGAATATGTTTAATACTTGGTTGTAGTAATCGAATGAATTATTGGACCCTTGCATAATATGAATTGAATAATTGATGTATTAGAATTGGTAATTGAACAACTTATAATAACCAAAATTGAAAATGGCAATTGTGTATTACCTCGCTAAGTACTTCCATGTACTTATCACCTCTTGTTTGTTATTCTTTCCAAAACTCAAGATCGGTTGCTTAGAGATATTCAGCCCTTGGAGCTTAATATATACAAGTGAAGAAAGATTGAAAGTATGACATGCTTTGATTATGTTTTGATGATAGTGGGTGGCTTAGGATCGTGCATTGTGGTCTTGGTTCTTTGCATCATGATGATCTTTAAACTCTATTTAAGATGTGTGTATTGAATGGTAGGATGATGACTTTCTTTTTGAATACCATGAGGTTGTAAATGTTATTCTCATGGTGTTTTGTTTAGAGGCATGATAATTGTAGAACTAACACAACTCAACAATAATCCTCTTTTTGTTGTTTATATGTTATGGATATAAGCATGAATTATAGTCATGTATGCCTCTTGTTATGAGATAATATGATAATAAATAAAACGAGTATGATCCTTGGAAGTTTAGTAACATTGATATACGTTTTGCCAATTATGGTTTCGAATTGCATAAGGAGTTATATATATATATATATATATATATATGAGAAAAATAGTAACTTGGTCCACTTGGAAACTATTCGACATGATTAGAAAAACTATATTTGATAAATGAGTAGTTAATTGGAGAAGAGGTTATAATTATATGAGTTAATTATGTTTGATTAAATTGCATTGTTGTTAAGGATTAGAACCGAATAGAATTCTTAATAATCAAAATTTAATTGCTTTAGTGAAGTTGTCCATTTGGGAATTGTTTATTGGTCATTGTATAGTTCTTCTTATTTTAAAAGGGGATTTTTTTAATTGTGCCCACTTTTTAGTTAATCTTGATTAGAATTGTTTCCGAACACTCCTCGCTCCTAACCCGGGTGAGGGGTGTTACAAGTGATTACATGTAATTGGGCAATATATCAACCTTTTTAGAGGTATTTTTCATATTGTCATTCCTTCTTTGTATTAAGAGAGTCTTAGTTAATCTTTGGGTAGAAAGATTAACCGATTTTTAAATGTTACCTTTTAAGCCTAGAAAACGGGACGAATATCTAATGGATATTGTTCAAACTCCTTAGTGAGAGTTAATGTAGTGGATGTAGAGCTTGTTCGAAGCTTGAACCACTATAAATAGCCTTGTTTTTAATTTTCACATTTTCAATTTTCTCTCTTCCACTTTAAAAAGCCAATTCACCCATCTTTTGGCCAATTTCAATTCGATTGGTCCACTCAACAATTGGTACTGGAGCCTAACTCTTTGAGGGGCTCATATCCATAAGAGGAGATCCTAGAAGAAGATCAATCGACCACAAATCAAGCCATGACGTCTACCTCTGACCAAAACCTCTTTGAGTCACAATCGATCACCAAGCCGCCATATTTCAATGGAGATAACTATCCTTATGGAAGAATATAATAAGGCTCTTCTTCAAGTCATATGACTACGTCCTTTGGGATGTGGTGGAAGATGGACCAACCATTCCTATTAAGAGAGATGAAGAAGGAAGGCTCATTCCAAAGACAAGAGCAGAGATGACCGATGAAGATCGTAGAAGGCTTCAAGTGAATGAAAATGATCTTTACATCATTTTTTGTGCACTTGGACCCAACGTGTATGCAAAGATGTCATTGTGCAGAAGCGCAAAGGAAGTATGAGACAAGATAGAGACCACCTACGAGGGCACAAACGATGTAAAGGAGACCAAGATTAGGATCCTTAATTTGAGTTGCAAGAACTTCAAAATGGAGCCGGATGAGAGCGTCTCCAAAATGTTTGATCGGTTATCCATAATAGTAAATGGTTTCTAGGGCTTCGATGATATCATTCCCGAAGACAAGCTAGTCCGAAAGCTTCTTTACTCTCTTCCTGAATCATGGGATGGAAAGAGAACCGCAATCATCGAGGTCAAGAATTTGAAGACATTGAAGCTCAATGAGTTGGTAAGATTTCTCCTCACTCATGAGATAATGAAGCAAGGAAGGGAAGAAGAAAAGAAGAGAGAAGATAAAAGAGTGGAGAAGTAAGAAGTAGAAAAGAAGAAGCAAGGAATTGCTCTCAAGGCTTCTCAAGAGGAAAGCAATTCATGCAGGATGAATTTGAAGAATTGGCTATGATAGCCAAGAGATTCTCTCGGTTTATGAAGTCCAACTGAGGAAGAAAGTTTCAAAGAATAAGAGACTTCAAGAACAAGAACAAAGAAGAGGAGAAGAATCAACTCATTTTTTAGTGCAAGAAGCTGGGGAACATAAGATCGGATTGCCCTCAACTCAATAAGAAGGAATTCGATAAGAAGAAAAAGCTCAAAGCCTACATTGCTACTTGGAACGATGAAGAATCATCATCCGATGAAGAGGAGCACGAAGTGGCTAATCTTTGCCTCATGGCTATTGATGATGACCCTAAGGTAAACCCTAACTCATCCACTTTTGATTTCACATTTGATAAGCTTCAAGATGCATATGATGAGTTGCAAGAGGTTTACGATGAGTTGATGGAAAAGTACAATGAATCAATTTTGAAAAACAAGAAAATAATTTCTAATTTAAAAACCCAAAAAGATTCCCTTTCCAAGACCAACTCGGGACTGAAAAGAAGATTTTAGTTTTACAAGATGACTTCAAATATTTTCAAGATGGAAATGATGATTTAAACAACTTCTATCTTAAGTTCCTGATGATCACCACAAAGTGGTGAATGAGCTTAAGGCTTCTCTTAATGTAATTGGGAAACAAGATTTTAAAAAAGCAAGTTCTTCAAAACCCAACTATGTGAAGAGGAACTTTAATGGCTACAAACAAAGAAGCTCTCAAAGGCATCCTAAAGGTAAAATAGTTAGAAATGTATGGTGATAACCTCGTAAAAAGAAAAGGAAGAAGCAAAGGCATCCTAAATGTATGTTGATAACCTCGTAAAAAGAAAAGGCATCCTAATTTCATTCGCATATAGCTGCATTTAGTTCACGTAGTTGTATTTGGTGTGTTGCTTGGTTGTTTTGTTTTATTTAATGAAATGGGTGTTGCTTGAGGAAGGTTCATTCTGGTATGGTGTTGTTTAGGTATGCAAAGAAAGAAGCAGGGCAAAGAAAAATGCCGCGACATTCTGGACGCATTTCTGGGCACAGAAAAGATAAAAAGAGAAGATATTTTGAGAGCCCCCACATGTGATTCCACCAGCCAGCTGTGCCACACATGTGACCTAGGGAATATTTTTTGGGTCACACAAGGAATCTTTTGGGCACAAAACCCTAAGAGCCCTACTATATAAAGGACAAGATACCCACATAAAGGGGAAATTTGAAAAAAGTTACTTTTGGGTGCTAAGGGTGAGGAGAAAAAGGCGACTACTTTCCATTTTCTTCATCAACTTGGTGTCCTCCATTGTCGAAGCTCCAAAGGGTGACCTTGCTGGCCTTTGAGAGAAGCAGCAAGTCTAGGGTGGTTCACGACAGTCCAAGGCGGCACGAGAGATTCTTTTTCTTTGTTGTTCTTTGCTTTAATATTTATATTCTTAAAATGGGTTGGTTGAAACGAATGGTGATGGATGTTTTACACCCAGCCATGAACTAACTTTAGATGGCTTGGGTTTGTTATGGATGATTTATTTTAGTTTTTTAATGAATGTTTAGCATGTTTCCAGCTTCATATGCTTTGTCTACTGTTTTATTTCCTTCAGTTTGTAAGAGCTTTCGAGAGTTAGTTGTTACTTAAGTGCAAGATTAGCTTAGTGGTCGAGAGAGCTAAGCTTAGATCCATGTAGACAATAGGGTTCTATGCTGAGAGGAACAACTCTAAATCACCTTAGAGATAAGGATAGAGTTTCAATGACTAAAATGGGTAGTATGTAAACGATAAGTAGCTTGCTAGGGTTCATGCTGAGAGGTATTGCCGTAACATTCTGGCTGTCGGGTTTCTTGCTAGAGATAGTTTAGAAGCACTATAGTAAATCTTGTCAAGCATAGTTTGAGCTGGAAGGTGTTAGATAAACATTAAAACTAGACGTTAGAATCCTTAGCAAACCCAGCATATCATTCTCAATAGAGAGTTTCAAATAAAATTGAGGACCTTGCAGCTTATTCAGTTTATTTCAGTTTTATTTAGTTGCATTCGCTACAGCATTATGAAATCTTCTCATTTGCTATCATATTTACATTCAGTTTGTATTTTGTGTGCTTACACTTAACTTGAAATACCTCCAATACCTGTGGAGATGATACTTACTCATCATTGCATTACATGTTTCGATGTGTATACTTGCACTATTTGCGTATCATTTATAGTACACCGCACATCGCAACAAGTTTTTGGCGTCGTTGCCGGGGATTAACAATTGGTCATTTTAAGTTTAGTTTTGCACCATTGTATTTTCTATGTTTATATAGATTTATTTTTTGTTTTTTCGTTTGTCTTTTTCAAGTGCGTGCTGGAGCATGACCCGAGGAAAACTCGACGAACCCATACTACCGACCATCCCTAAAATTGAACATATTTTCCGACAAAGAAGTCATTTACAAGAAGCTCTCAAAATCATGAATGAAACATAGAACCAAGGATTGCCAATTGGTAATCAAGCAGATCTTGAAGTTGCAGAAAATAGCAGACTTGCAGTTCATCCACGAGCTATTAGAGATCATTTGAATTCGATCTTGGATGATCTCAACCCTGGGATTGTGGCTTCCGAGATTCAGGCAGCCCACTTCGAGCTTAAACATGTGATGTTCAACATGTTGAACTCGATTGGATATGCAACCCCCTAAACCCGACCCAGAATGAATGGGCCGAATCTATGAAGTCACGATTGAAAACTAGTCCCACGAGTTAGAAATCTTAAAGTTATATACTTAAAAGTATAAATTATTCTCGAAAATAAATAATAAACTCAATAATTTCATTCGGTATAAAACGTAATCATATATCACTGTTCAGACAACTTGATTAAAAATCTGAAAGTAACTTCATAGATGCATGCATTTAATAAAACCCAAATTAAAATAGTTCCAAAGTCCATACTACAAAAATATCCCAAACAACGTTAAAATATTAATTTTGAGGTAACAGAAAGGTTAGTACTGAATAATAATTTATTCTAATAAACAAGAGATGCTCCAAGTACTGATCGCCTAAAAAGTATGAGATATCTGAGAAGTAAAAACTAAGGGGTGTAAGCTAAAGAGCTTAGTGTGTCTCTAAAGTGCAAACAAAAACAAAACAAAACAAAACAATATTTTATTTTCTGATAAAGACTTTTCTAAAAACACAACAAAACCGGATCGTGAAGATATGATGTCTGACGCACATGAATCATAGTACCCATCTCCGATACACGAAAAAGTAAGGTTCCCCAGAACCTACTTTCTCCATCGTCACCATTCGAAGTGGAACTCAGCCCGAAGGGTGGAACCACTGATCCGAAGCGGAATTCATCTCGAAGGGTGAAACCACTAAACTTCCTCGAACAAACCCAAACCATATACCCACAATGATATGATGCAGATTTTATAATCCGAGTCTCATCCGAAACTTGAATTATGAAAATTCAAGTTGCATAATACTATAAATCTGATGTTTTACGATTCCGAAAATCTGATATTTCACAATTTGGTAAATCTGATTTTTAGTTAAAAACATAGTATGATATGTTATGCATGATATCTGAAAACTTTCACAAATCACAACACAGAATAAATCACACAAGTTTATAACATAAAAGAAACACAAAAGTTTGTAACACAGGAAGAGACACACCTTTAAGCAATAAAAGCTATAATGCGGAGAAAAGTGCATCTTACGCTCAGATCTAGCTGAATCAGAACGAAAAGATCTCGAAGAATGTGAACGATCGATCTGAACAGGATAAGGTAACTCGTCGGTCTTAGAGTCGATACCCTTGCTTGACGGCGACAGAGATGACGAATGACAAAATCGACGGTAGCGATGGCGCAACAACGGCAAGGACAACAGCGGCTCACTACACACATTAATTTAACTAAAAATTTTGGGTAAATTACAACATAAGGGTTCCTATGTTAACTCACTTAATAGATTAGATACCAACGTTCCGAATTAATTCAATTAGGTCACTGAAATTTTAACTAAAAATTAATTTAATTCATAATTCTCAATTAGGGTTTTGAATATAAAATTCTCAAATGTTAGGGTTTTTGAATTAGGGATTTCAAATTTTAGGTTTTCCGAATTAGGGAAATTTTGGGGTGTTACAACTATCCCTCCCTTAAAGAAATTTCGTCCTCAATTTTTTTAAACTTAACCACAGATTCCAAAACTAACCCACACATACTTGTACTTTCCTATTCTGAATTCGTGATCCATCATAAACATAATTATGATATGAACATATTACAATGTATCTGATATTTCATCGTGCATATTATCATATCCAGCACGAGCTCTGGTCGAATATACTGAACTTGGTCACCTAATCTCATATCCAGCTGACCTATCACTCTAAACAGGTCTACCTCTACTAGTTGTACCAGAAGCAGTTGATCTAAACTGCCCTCTACTTCGGTGAGGTGCCTAAGCAGACGCATGTGTCTGACTCTGAACGGATGAACCGGTAGGTGATCGAAGACAATCTTTCAAGTAATGATCCTAAGAACCACATCTGAGACATGTTCTATTCATCAATCTACACTCTCTGTTATTCTTCTTATTTCAATAACCACATATAGAAATAGGCCGACGAACTTTTGTACTACTCACGTTGTCTGACGGAACTGTCGGTGCTATAGTTCTCAAATTCTGATAATTATGAGGAACAAAATTATCTCCAAACCTTTTTCTAGACGAGTTGACAAAACTAGACTGAACAAATGTGTCTGATTGCTTCACGTCTTTCTCAGAATTTTAAACTTCCTCAACTTCCATAAGTGCAGTTATCCTTTCAGAAGTCTTAGCTCGACTAACCAGGTCGTTGAACATTTTATCATGATGCGTAGCAACGACTCTCTGAATAGGTAAACAAAATCCTTTCGAAACCAGCCACACTTATCTTTCTCAACAGTAACTGATCCAAGGACATATTTTATCAACCTCATAAACACTATCCCATAATCATTAACTGATATTGTTTCGTTTCATATATATGAAATCATCTCGACGTATCACCAGGTACTCCACTCTCACATATCAATTCTCATTATCATAAATCTCATTTAAATTTTCTGTCTAAATTAGCATAAGACGGATGATCACAATCAGAAGCAACATCAAGACAACAACTTAACGCAACACAAGAACTTCTACACGATGGCTTAGTAACTATCTACAGAAGATAATAACCTATATTTAGATTCGATACTAGAGTCTTGAATTTAAAAACACGTAGAAAGTAATTCAATAAAAGTCAACTGAAACCATAGCAAGTTTTTTTTTTGAAAAACAAAATTCTAATTTACCCAAAATATTTCTGATGCATGCAAAATTTGAAAATATTTTGAAAATAACATTTTGGGAGCATCATAGTCCGCTGGTTGAACCTAGGCTCTGATACCACTAAATGTAACCCCCTAAACTTGGCTCAGAAGGAATGTGACGAATCTATGAAGTCACGATTGAAAACTAGTTCCACGAGTTAGAAATCTTTAAGTTATATACTTAAAAGTATAAATTATTCTCAAAAATAAATAATAAACTCAATAATTTCATTCGGTATAAAACGTAATCATATATCATTGTTCAGACAACTTGATTAAAAATCTGAAAGTAACTTCAAAGATGCATGCATTTAATAAAACCCAAATTAAAATAGTTCCAAAGTCCATACTACAAAAATATCCCAAACAACATTAAAATATTAATTCTAAGGTAACAGAAAGGTTCGTACTGAATAATAATTTATCTGAATAAACAAGAGATGCTCCAAGTACCGATCTCTTAAAAAGTCTGAGATATCTGAGAAGTAAAAACTAAGGGGTGTAAGCTAAAGAGTTTAGTGTGTCTCTAAAGTGCAAACAAAAACAAAACAAAACAAAACAGTTTTTTATTTTCTGATAAAGACTTTTCTGAAAACACAACAAAACCTACTTTCTCCATTGTCACCATCCGAAGTGGAACTCAGCCCGAAGGGTGGAACCACTAATCCGAAGCGGAATTCATCCCGAAGGATGAAACCACTAAACTTCCCCGAACCAATCCCAAACTATATACCCACAATGATATGATGCATATTTTATAATCCGAGTCTCATCTGAAACTTGAATTATGAAAATTCAAGTTTCATAATACTATAAATCCGATGTTTTACGATTTCGAAAATCTGATATTTCACAATTTGGTAAATCCGAAGAATGTGAACGATCGATCTGAACAAGATAAGGTAACTCGTCGGTCTTAGAGTCGATACCCTTGCTTGATGGTGGCATTGATGACGAATGACAAAATCGACGGTAGTGACGGCGTAACAACGGCAAGGACATCAGCGGCTCACTACACACATTAAACATAGAAAGACAACGAGGGAGACAGATCCGAATGATTCCTCTTCAATTCGATTCAGACAACGAACATCGAGGGAATGATGGAGGGTGGAATTGTTCGTGGAATGATGGCGGTCACGGTGGTACTAGTCGTGCAAGCAACAGACGGTGAACAAAGGGTTGAAGAGGATGGCGGCAAACGGTGATACAAGGGAAGGTCGAACGGTTTAACATCATTTTTAAGCAAACGACAGTTGATAAGGGGAAACTGGGGGTTGGGTTGTCTCGCGAGATGACGATGGACGAGATGGTGTTGGTGGTGTGAAACACGGACCACAAAGCAAGCTCGATCGGAACTTCGCCGAAAAATAAGAAAGAGGGTGAGGGAGAGACATCGTGGGAGATGAGGGATATAGGGAAACGGATGTTGCAAAAAAAAAAACAAAATAAGACCTGCCAGCCGGTATAACTCAAACAATTTAGGTTTAAAACCTAAATTTTGGGTAAATTACAACATAAGGGTTCCTTGGTTAACCCACTTAATAGATTAGATACCAACGTTCCAAATTAATTCAATTAGGTCACTGAAATTATAACTAAAAATTAATTTAATTCACAATTATCAAATAAGGCTTCGAATATAAAATTCCCAAATGTTAGGGTTTCTGAATTAGGGATTTCAAATTTTAGGTTTTCTGAATTAGGGAAAATTTGGGGTGTTACAAGATAGTTTGGTGGCTCGCCTCATGAAGATGCAAGACAACATGTTCGTGCATTCTTGGAGGTTTGTGACTCATGTAGACAACAAGGGGTGCATGAAGATGTGCTGAAGCTGAAATTATTCCCTTACTCATTGCGTGACCGAGCACGAGAGTGGTTGAGTGGAGTACCAGCTGGTTTGATGGAATCATGGACAGACTTGTGCAAAAGTTTTTTTGTTGCGGTATAATCCACCCAACAGGAACACCCAACTAAGGAATGATATTGCTTCCTTTCGTCAAGCTGTTGACGAGTCGTTGTACGAGTGTTGGGATAGATTCAAAGGATTGTTGCGCAAATGTACAAATCATGGTTTCGTGAATGGACTAAAGTAGTTATATTCTACAATGGTGTTAATGCTCCCACGAGGATGATGTTATATGCTTCGGCAAATGGAACTCTGCTGAACAAGTCGCTCGAAGAAGCATTTGACATCCTTTATAGGATAGCTAACATTGACTATGAATTTCCTTCTTTGAGATTAGGAATGGGAAGGAAGACTCAATGAACATGTGATCTTGATGCAGATGATTCAATTGCAGCTCAATTATCAGCCACCAAGAATGTGCTAAAGAATCTCCAGCGTCCTAACGAGGCGAAGGAAGTGAAGACTGCATCTACTTGTCTTTGTTGCGACGAAAACCATCATTTGAGTGAATGCCCAAAAAACAACGAGTCTACCAACTATGTGGGGAATTATAGCAGGAACAAAAACCCCTACTCGAACACCTACAATCCAGGGTAGCATTAGCATCCTAACCTTTCTTTGGAAAATCAAGGAATCAGCAACAAAATCTGACTGAAACCTCAGGTTTCCAGCAAAATGTGCCATAGCAAAACAACAAGGGTTTAACATCTTCATCAACCAGCAATTCTTTGGAAGCTACTTTCAAGGATTTTATGACAACTTCGAAGGACTTTATGACAACAACGAAGGCTCTACTTCAAGAACACTTTACGACTATTAGGAGTCAAGGAGCACTACTACAAATCCACAGCTCATCCTTGAGAGCATTGGAAACCCAAGTAGGCTAAATCGCGCAAGCTTTGCATGTTAGACCTCAAGGAAATCTGCCTAGTAATACTGAAGTCACTAAAAGTCATGCCAAAGAGCAGTGTAGTGCACTCACCTTAAGGAGTGGCACCCAACTCAACAAGGAAGATAAGTTTGGGGGGAAGAAGAAGGAGGACTCCAACCCCAAAACTGTGCATAAAGGATCTGGTGAGCAAAAGGAACCAGCTAGTGAGCAAGAGAAGGAGGAGGAATTGACAAATGAACCTACTGATGGAAGAGTGAATGGTACAGCAAAAGAAAGAACCCCACTAGTAGAGGAAGAAGTCGGACCCCCACCACCCTTCCCTCAAAGATTGAAGAAGCAGAACGACGATCTCCAATTCAAGAAATTTGTGGATGTTCTTGACCAGTTTCATATCAAGGTCCCCTTTTTGGAGGTTGTTGATCAAATTCCCACTTATGCTAAATTCCTCAAGGATATTGTTACCAAGAAGGGGAAGGTTGAAAGGTATAGGACTGTTGCTACATCAAAAGAATGTTATTCTGTGTGGAGTAAGTTGCCACCCAAACGGAAGCATCCAGACAACTTTATCATCCCATGCTCCATTAGTAACAGTTATATAGGAAGAGCCCTATGTGATCTTGGGTCTAGTGTTAATCTAATGCCCAAGTCTGTTTTTATGAAGCTTGTTTTGGGAGAAGCAAGGCCTACAATTGTTATCTTGTATCTAGCCGACCGATCTCATGTCCGTTCGGAAAGAATGATTGAAGATGTTGTGGTGAAAGTTGACAAATTTGTTTTCCATGTCGACTTCCTCATTCTCGATTGTGAAGTTGATGAAAATGCACCCATAATCTTGGGGAGACCTTTCTTAGCCACTAGTCGTATCTTGATTGATTTTGAAAAGGGGGAGTTCACAATGAGAGTGGCTGATCAAAGGGTGACCATAAATGTCTTTGACACCCTAAGATATGTGGATGAAAAAGAGGAATGTCAATATATAGATTCTATGGCAGAAGAAGAAGCCGCAAAATTTTGTTGTAGCAATTTCTTGCAAATTGAGGATTTTATAAAGCTCAATGAAGAAGACAATGAGGAGTTCAAGGATCTTGAAGAGTTCGAGGAATTTGAGGAGTTCCCAATGGAGGTACAACAATCAAGCTTGCTTATAGCTAGACCAGGAACGCAATTCAAACCTCTAGATTTTTCTGAATTTACTCATCGAAAACCCTCACTTGAGCATGCACCCACATTAGAACTAAAGCCATTACCATCACACCTTAAATAAGCTTATTTGGGTTCAAATGAAACTTTGCCTGTGATAATCTCATCTAGTCTTACACCTAAGCAAGAAACTAGCTTGATTAATATGTTATCTCAACATAAAAAGGCTTTAGGTTGGACTATTGCTGACTTGAAGGGCATAAGCCCTACTATTTGTATGCACAAAATTTTGCTTGATGATTGCCACAACAATTCTGTTGAACCTCAAAGAAGGCTCAATCTGGTAATGAAGAAAGTGGTGATGAAGGAGATAATCAAGTGGCTCGATGCTGGTATTATCTACCCAATATCCAATAGTTTGTGGTTCAGTCCGGTACAATGTGTACCTAAGAAAGGAGGCATGACTGTGGTAAGCAATTAGGATAATGAAATGTTGCCAACAAGGACAGTCATGGGGTGGAGGATATGCATAGAATATCAGAAGATAAACAAAGCGACCAAGAAGGACCATTTCCCCTCCCATTCATTGACCAAATGCTAGATCGATTGGCGGGAAAATCCTTTTATTGTTTCCTCGACAAATACTCAGGGTACAACCAAATTGCTATTGCACCAGAAGATCAAGAGAAGACAACTTTCACATACCCCTACGGTACTTATGCCTTTAGGAGGATGCCCTTTGGGCTTTGCAACGCTCCAGCCACTTTTCAGAGATGCATGCTAGCCACTTTCTCGGACATGGTTGAAGAGTTCTTGGGGATATTCGTGGATGACTTCTCAGTCTCCGGAGATGACTTTGAGTCATGCTTGGGCAACTTGGAAAAGGTACTAAATAGGTGTGAAGAAGCTGACTTGGTTATCAATTGGAAGAAGTGCCATTTTATGGTGACTGGAGGGACTGTTTTGGGGCACAAAATATCGAAGAAAGGGATAGAGGTGAACAAGGCAAAGGTTGAGGTGATCGAGAAACTATATCCCCTACCACTATGAAGGGTATTAAGAGCTTCTTGGGCCATGCAAGCTTCTATAGGAGGTTCATCAAGGACTTCTCCAAGATCTCCAAACCACTATGCACCTTACTACAACAAAACCAATCCTTCATATTTGATAATGATTACCACATCGCATTCAAGGAACTGAAGGAGAAACTTATCGCAGCACCCATTGTTATTCCACCGGATCGGTCCTCATCATTCGAGTTGATGTGTGATGCAAGTGACTACGCAGTGGGAGCAGCCCTTGGGCAACGTCGAAGTAAACTATTTCATGTTATTTACTATGCTAGCCGCACTTTAAATGATGCACAAATCAACTACACTACCACCGAAAAAGAGTTACTAGTTGTCGTGTTTGTCTTTGATAATTTTAGAGCATACTTGATAGGCACTAAGGTCATTGTTCACATCGATCACTCAGCCATTAAGTACTTAGTGACTAAAAAGGATGCTAAACCTAGACTTATTAGGTGAATACTTCTCTTGCAAGAGTTTGATCTAGAAGTTAGAGATAGAAAAGGTTGTGAAAACCAAGTGGCTGATCACCTATCTAGGCTAGAAAACAAGGCTGAAAAAAATGATGAACAAGAAATTAAAGAGGAATTCCCTGATGAGAAAATATTATATGCTATAGCAATTCTGTGGTATGCCGATATTTTTAACTTTCTCATTAGTGGTATTTTGCCTTCTGATTTGAATAGCCAAGGTAGGAAGAAGTTCAAGCATGATGTACGATTCTACTTTTGGGACGAACCTTCTTTATTGAAGCAATGTGTTGAACAAATGATAAGAAGATGTGTCCCCAAAGAGGATCAAAAGAAGATCATATTCCATTGCCACTCATCCTCGTGTGGGGGCCACTTTGGAGGTGCTAGAACTGTTGCAAAAGTCATTCAATCATGATTTTATTGGCCCACACTTTTTAAAGAGGCACATGAATATTGCAAAACTTGCGATAGATGCCAAAGGATAGGAAATATTTCTCGAAGGCACGAAATGCCATTGCAAGGTATCTTATAAGTGGAATTCTTTTATGTATAGGGAATGGATTTCATGGGACCATTTCTCTTCATCATTTGGGGATCTCTACATACTGTTGGCAGTGGATTATGTGTCAAAATGGGTGGAAGCAGTGGCGACACCAAAGAATGACTCCAAGATCATTTTTTAGTTCCTTCAGAAGAACATCTTCTTAAGGTTTGGAGCACCACGAGCCATCATTAGTGATGAGGGAACTCACTTTGACAACAAGCTGATCGCCAAGGCATTGCAAAGATACGGGGTGAGACATAAAATTGCTACGACACATCACCCTCAGACCAATGGACAAGCTGAGATCTCCAATCGAGAGATAAAGAAAATACTTGAAGAGGTAGTCAATCCCAAGAGAAAAGACTACTCTCTAAGGCTTGATGAGGCTCTATGGGCCTATCGCACAGCTTTCAAGACACCCTTGGGAATGTCCCCTTTCAAGCTTTTCTATGGCAAGGCATGCCATCTTCCCGTAGAACTTGAACACAAGGCCTATTGGTCCACCAAGAAGCTCAACATGGACGCTCAGCTAGCTGGAGAAAGGAGGATGTTGGAGCTTAATGAGATGGAAAAGTTTAGGCCCATGATTATGAAAATGTACGATTGTACAAGGAAACAAAAATAAGTGGCACGATAAACATCTTTTGCCGCGACATTTCTCAGAAGATCAACAAGTTGTAACACCCGAGTTTGGGGCCCGAAAGATACTCAGGTTTCGGCGTTGGGCTAAACCGGTTCGAGTTAGTTTCTTTGAAAGAAGACTTTATTAAATAACACTAAAAAGGGGTCTTTTATTAAGTAAGGGGCAAAAAGGGAATTTGGGGGTTTTAAAACAAAAAGGGTTTTTTATTCAAAAAAGAAGAAGCCACCATCTTCCTCCTCCTTTCTTTTTCACATTACTTTGCCAAAGCCACCATTTCCACTATTCCATTGGAGAAATCCTCACACAAACACACAAGTTTACAAGGTAATTTCTCCCTTGTTTCGATTTTCCTTCCCTTGAACTTATTATTGTTTAAATATTTCTTTAAAAACTCATTGTTCAAAGTTTTCCAAAATATCATGAGTTTGAAAAGAGGAAGGATGAGGGGATTTTCGTATGGGTATTTAAATGTCGTGTTTAGGGGTGTTTTTAATCTTGTTTTGGTGTCATAAAAATGCTAAAATAGAGGTTAAAAGTAGGCAACCCGAAATGGGTATAAAAATGGGATTTTTTGGTTGAAAAGGTTGAGTTTTTGGCTTGTTTTGGGTTGAAAGTGTTGCTGGTGGTTCCTTTGATGTTGGGGTGTTTTTAGATGATTTTGGTGTGTTTGGAATGTTTAGTTTGATGGGTTATTGCTGGGCTTTGCTTAAGAACGGGTTTGAATGGTATTTTTGATGGATTTTGGCTTTGAATCGCTGAGAGAATGTTGTGGATTTGTGAACTGATGTTTGACAGTGAATTTATGGAAGAGTGGGGAAGTAATACTTTGTTTTTGGTTGACGAAAAATAGGAGAAACGAGTTCAAGTACTTTGGACGCAATACCGGGTGATACGAGGGCTTAAGAATGGTAAGAATGGTGTTTCGGCTTTCGTTGGGCTCAATCGGTGAGTGATAATCTTTTGAAGTTTAAAATGATTTCAAAATGGATTCTTGGGGGTTTGGGTGGAGCCTTAAAGGCTAGCCTAAACCCAAGTGTAAGTTTTATAAATTACCTTGTTTCGTTAAGTGTTGGTGTGTGCGATCATTGGTGTTGTTGTGTGAAATGTGGATTGTCTTTACTCTCCGTTTTATTGTTGTTTTGTAGTCAATGTTGATGTCAAGCATCACATGATGGTTTTCGTTACTAACGGTGATGTGTAGTCCCACCGAGAATGGTTGTGCATGTGCAAACCATGTTTAGTCTATGCTTGTGTTATTTCATCCCTTACTTAAATGGTTTCGTTTTCCAAACTAAAATATTTGTTTTAACTGCATTGTTGTTGTGTTTAGAGCTCCGCTCACTAAGCTTTAAGCTTACGCTCTCTTTTTACAACAATGCAGATCGTTAGAGGTTTTGGGAGGCAAGTGGGCAAGGGAGGAGTTTCTTGGAGTTTTTGCTAAGCTCAAAGTATGGTTTATGTTTTGTAATAATGCTTACAAAATGGGAATATTAGGCTTTTGTATGGAGTTGGTTTTCAAACTCTTAAGTCTTGTTTTTACTAATGTTGTTGACATGTTTATCTGTTGAAGCATGCCTTGTTATGGTCTTTGACTCTTTTGTTGAATGTTAAGCATGTTTGGTTGGACGTTATACCTTGGTTGAAGACTTAAGCTTTGTTTTGTGTTGGAATGACTTAAATGAATGTTTCTTGCTTGCCTTGAATCATATGTATGAGTATATGTTGCTTAAATACTTGTTAAATGCCTTTGTGTTGAGTCCCTTTTATTTTTTACAGCTAAAATCAGTCTTGCATGGCAGCACGTATCGATACGCTCAAGAGCGGTATCGATAGGGTCCCTTATTTTGGGCAAGGCGTACTAGTACGCGGGGGCGTATCGATACCCAAAATGCTCTCTAGAAATTTGAGAAATTGACGAGATTTTGGTGTATCGGTACGGGTTATAAGAGTATTGGTACAGTCTTTGTAGTTGACCAAGGGAAGTTGACCGTTGAGGGCGTATCGATACTCACCTTGTGGGTATCGACACGGTTTCCCTAGGTTTGACTTGGGGTGTTGACCAAGTACAAGCGTATCGATACGGTCCTATAGTGTACTGATACGGCCTGTTGAAAAATCTGAAAATGGTTATCTTAATTACCTGTTTTGCTTGTTTTACATTTGTGTGTTTCCACTGCATGTCCTCTCACATAGGATATAATTAATGCATCTAGACAAGATAATTAAGGGGGGAAATAGGGTTGCTAATCGGGGTGAGATCTTATCGAGTTTCGCTTCGGTTTTCCCCGTGTAACCCGTTCGGTTTGGTCTGTTGGCTAGACCGGGACGATGGGGTTACATTTGGTAGTATTAAAGCCAGGTTACGAGGTCTCCCGGGAAGGTAAGTCAGGTAAGTTGGTTTGTTTGGTTATTTGCTATTGCACGGTGTATAAAAGCATGCTTTAATGATCTTGTTGTTTGTTGAAGTTTAGTCGAGTGTTCCCATTGCTAGGTGTTGTTATTGGAAAATGGTTTGGGTTTAAAGAGCTTGAGAACTTGGATCCTTACCCTTGCTAACCTCATGTTTTCTTGTGTGTGATGTGTTTGTTATTTTAGATTTTATCTTCGTTATGGTAAGACCGAGAGGACGGCCTATAGCGGGTGACCAGGCACCCAGGGATGTGCCTCATGTTCCTCCTGCTCCCGATGGTAATGGGGTGGGTGGCGAAGTTAATGTGTCTAAGACCGATGCAAATGCTGGAGGTGATGGTAATGGACCTCATGCCGGTGCAAATGATGGGGGGTAATAAAGCTCAGGTATGTTAGGGTCCGGCAGGTGCGGACATTACTCATTTGATTCAGACTATAGCCGGGGCTTTTCAGACAGCTTTGGCCGGTATGCATGCTGCAGCACCCCCTCAGGGTGCGGGGACTGGTTTACCCCTTGAGAGGCTTCGTAGCTTGGGTGGAGTCGAGTTTCATGGTTTGACTCCCGAGGGTTCAGAGGCTTGTCTCGAGAGTACTACATGCATCTTAGGTTAGATGGAGTGCTCAGACACTCGTAAGTTGGGTTGTGTTGTCTCCTTGCTTCAGGGAGATGCGTATGCTTGGTGGACCATCGTTACTTCGGGTATGGTAGAGGCGGATGTCACTTGGGAATTCTTCAGAACTGCCTTTAAGAAGAAGTATCTTGGAGTCCGATATTAGGATGAAAAGAAGAGAGAGTTTATGGCCTTGGTTCAAGGTAGCAAGACGGTGTCTGAGTATGAGGTTCAGTTTGTGAGGTTGAGCTAGTATGCTCCCGAGTTGGTTCCCAATGAGAGAGAACGGTGTGAGCGTTTCCAATATGGGTTGACTAGAGATGTGAAGACTTATATGCTTGCCTCTGACTACACCGAGTTTGATGTTTTGGTCTCTAGGGCCAAGGATATTAAGCAAAACTTAGGAAGTTAACCATTGACCAAGGGAAGTTGACCGTTGAGGGCATATCGATACTCACCTTGTGGGTATCGATACGGTTTCCCTAGGTTTGACTTGGGGTGTTGTCCAAGTACAGGCGTATCGATACGGTTCTATAGTGTACTGATACGGCTTGTTGAAAAATCTGAAAATGGTTATCTTAATTGCTTGTTTTGCTTGTTTTGTATCTATGCGTGTTTTCATTGCGTGTCCTCTCACATAGGATATAATTAATGCATCTAGACAAGATAATTAAGGGGGGAAATAGGGTTGCTAATCAGGGTGAGATCTTAATGGGTTTCGCTTCGGTTTTCCCTATGTAACATGTTCGGTTCGGTCTGTTGGCTAGACCGAGACGAGGGGGTTACACAAGTGCTTCTCTATAACTCAAGGCTCAAGCTATTTCCTGGAAAACTAAAGTCTCGATGGTTAGGCCCCTTCCTCGTACACAAGGTTTACCCTCGCGGAGCTGTGGAAATCAAGAAGCTCGATGATGACATTGTGTTTAAGGTCAATGGCCAGTGCCTGAAGGTCTACAATGTAGCTCTGACCTTGAGAGACAAGTCATCCCTACTCCTCTATGACCCTTGAGAGTTTGCTTCTTCCCACTTCTTTTTATTATGCTATAGCATTTTAATGTTTTTATGTTTATAAATAATTTAGTTTGTCTTTTTATTACTCGCACTTTTATCCTTTATCTTAATTGCTCTTCGTTTTGTTTTGTTTTATTTTATGATGTTATTTTGTTTTTATCCCATGTCAGAACTAACCTAGAGCTGCAGGTGGCACGCTAAGACTTTATTTAAGGAGACAAGCTCTTTCTTATTAGGGTTAAGCTTTTGCCTCTATCCCAACAAGGAAAGGGAAACGGGCCAAACTATTTACAAGGTTAAAGGGGGCGTCATTAAAAAGGAAAAAAGGGGGATTTTATTCCTTTTTAAATTTCAAACCATATCTCATTATAACCCCACACATTCTCTCTCCACCTTTTTACCTTTTCATTAAATACCCGTCCTCTTTCTTCTCTTACACACGCCGCATAACCGCCATCTATCACCCATTCTCTCTCCAATTACGTCTGACAGTTACCAAGGTTGTCGAACTCCCCACATCATAGCCCCTTTTTTTGCATATCAACCTCATCATCTTCTCCTCTTCATCTTCTTTTTACCTTACGCCACCTACACCAAAACCTCTATTAAGGCAAAAAAACACCTCTCTTTACCTCACAAAAATTTCCCAAAAATCCCTTCTGACTTTTTGCTCTACCCTCTAGCAACTATGGTTCACTGCAAAAACGTCATTGGTGCCTCAAGTAGTGCACAAGCCTCGCTCACCATCGAAATCAAAAAGTTATTTGACAATGCAGCCAAAGAACGATTACAACTCATCAAAGAGAGAAAGTCGTTCGTTGAACAAGGCTTTAAGTTCCCTACTGAGGGGGAAGCAGATTTTGACAAGGAGGTCATAGACATTATCACTGCACACGGCTGGGAGACCTTTGTGAAGCACCCAGGCGACATCTTGGTTCCCATGGTACGAGAGTTCTATACTCATCTGACGAGCCCTATCCAGTCAGGTGTGTATGTGAGAGGGGAGCAAATCAAGTTCACCGCCGCGACTATCAACAAATTTTTCAGGTTAAAGAACGTGGTGGACCAACACACCTCATTCGCTAGTGCTGATGCCCAAACATATAAGGAAGTCCTGGAAGACTTGTGCTTTGCTGGGACTGAGTTGGACCAAACTGGTAGGTCTGTGGAGCGAACCCGCCTCAAGCCTGAAGCCAAGGTTTGGAACCACTATTTGAAGACTCGCCTCATGCCTACCTCCCACTCGGAAACTGTGCACATCACTAGGTTGCTGCTCATGCAATCCATTCTCAACAGCCGGCCTATAGATGTAGGCAAACTTATTGTTGATGAAGTCTACTCCTGCCTAAAGAGGAAGTCGAGCCCTCTAATTTTTCCCAATCTCATCATGACTCTTTGGCGCAAGAAACAAGTGTTTGAAGATCCTGAAAAAGATGAGATAGAAAAAGGAAAGAATCCTCTAACCTCGGACCAAATCCCTAGCCTGAGAGGATTCGATGAAGATTCCCCGACAGAGACTATTGGTGGAGGAGCCAAATAATTTGATGCGACAAGAGTCGCATCCTTGGTAACCACAACCAAACGCCTGCACACAAAAATGGAAGAGATGCTTAGCAACTTGACAACCTTCTTTCGGTATGTCAAGGAGAAAGATGTATTGCTCAATGCCTATCTGAAGGAGATGCTACCGCATATGGAAGTGAACTTCCCTACCTTCCCTGAGGACTTATTTGTTATCCCAAAAGATCCTCCAACCTCCATGAGAGATAGCATATCCCGTTCAATACTTGCTGCAAAGAAGAGCTGACTAGTGTTTATTCTATGTTATGTTTTGTGTTTAAATACTCCTTGGTTGCTCATTATTGTTGCTGATTTGGGCATTTTTACATGATTTCTGTGCAGGACAATGATTTCTGGAAAATGTGCTTAAAAGGTCTGGAAACTGTAGTTTTTGTTCTAGAATCATGGCTGGATTAGTGGGCATGAACCTGGGCATGAAATGGCTGACGTGTCAGATCATCAGCAGCTTCTAGAAGGTCTAGTCAGAAATTCTAGAAGGCAGACGGACGGCTGAGCAATTCAAAATTCAAGTTTTTAGAAATTATCTCTTTATCTTTTTAGGAATTATCTTCTCATCTTTAGGATTTAAATTCAAACAATTATCATTTGTATTTTTAGCTTATTTTTAGGGTGTTTAGAAGGCTGTAAATACCCTTTCAAGGTGAGCCTAAGAGAACACGCTTCACTTGTCTTGAAATCATTGTGATCAAAACCTTCTTTTCTTTGCTTTTATAAATTCTCTTTTGGTTTTTACCTTGTTTATTTTTAAAAGTTTTTATTTTAAATGCTAAGTATGACTTCTGTCATGCTTAGCTAATTTCTCTTCAAGTCGAGGGGTAAAGCGATGACTCAATTCCAACGTGAGGATTAAAAAGCACTTAAACAATTTCGGGTATCTCTCTCAGTTTTTTGAGCTTATTTTCAAAATCAAAACGATTTCAAAACCAAAGATTGACGTTGGTCAAGATGTTGTTTTGGTTAAATGTGTGGGAGGAAGGATCAGGTTATCGAAGCACATTCGACTTCCTAGGAACACACTTAGCAAAATTGTTTGCTAAGACGTAACTGAGATCGGAATCAGTTATTATTGAAACAACATAATCCGAGTCGGTTTTTTATGAACTTAAACATTTTTTATCTACAACATTGTGTTGATTAGATCAATTTCCAAGATCAATATCAAAGATGGCACCTGGGTATTCGGTTTACAAAACATAGTCACAAGGATTGGTCCTTGTAGACAAGTAACCAATGTGAATCTCGAAGTAAAAAACCCTTTTTCGATGATCCGAGGAAACTGAGTCAGAGCAAAAGCCTAAGGTTGACTTACACCATACTAAATCTATTTCTTTTTAATCTTATTTATAATCTCTTTATTTTCTTACTTTTATCCACAAATCCCCACCTTTACTTAAATATTATTCAATGAGTGTCTTGATAATTTAACTAATGTGCTTAATAGATGCTTAGAATTTAATCTTGTTTTAAACTATGAAAAATGTCATTTTATGGTTGATAAGGGATTAATTCTGGGACACATTGTGTCGTCTAATGGAATTGCCGTCAATAAGGGCAAGACCGATATTATACGCTCACTACCTTACCCCACAACTTTGAGGGAGGTTCGTTCTTTTCTAGGCTATGCAAGCTTCTACCGAAGATTTATTAAAGATTTTTCAAAGCTAGCGCGACCGTTGTGTGAGCTGTTACAAAAAGATAGTCTTTAAATTTAATCATGAGTGCAAAGAATCGTTTAATGTACTTAAAGAAAAGTTGATCACGGTGCCAATCGTCAAAGAACCAAATTAGGAATATGATTTTGAGCTTATGTGTGATGCTTCGAATACGAGCGTTGGATCCGTTCTTGGACAAAGAATCGGCAAAGAACCACATGATATTGCCTACGCTTCACGAACTCTGGATTCGGCTCAGAGAAATTACTCCACAACAAAAAAAAAGAATTACTTTCTATTGTCTTTGCTTTAGATAAATTTAGATCCTATTTACTTGGAACTAAAGTGATTGTTTTTTCTGACCGTGCAGCTCTAAAGTACCTGATGAGCAAAAATGAGGCAAAGCCCAGGCTTATCTGATGGATCCTGCTTTTACAAGAATTTAATTAGGAAATTAAAGACAAGAAGGGATGCGAGAACTTAGCTGCAGATCATTTGAGCCGCATACCCCTTTCTATAATCGGTCCAATGCTTCGAGAAGAATTCCCAGAGGAACATTTGATGTTGATGCAGAAGATGGTTCCATGGTAAATTACCCTTAGACTTGCCTAGATCTAAAACTAATCAGCTAAAGCGAGAATCTCTATATTTTCTTTGGTATGATCCATATCTTTAGAGGCATTGCTCGGATAAGGTAATTCAAAGATGTGTTCCTGAAAGCGAGGTAAATTCTATCCTTAGCTTTTGTCATTCTTATTCATGCGGTAAACATTTTGGACCTAAAAGAACTGCACATAAGATTCTTAAATGTGGGTTTTATTGGCCTAATATTTTTCGTGATGCGTATACATTTTGTAAATGTTTTGAAAAGTTTCGACGCGCCGGTAACTTAAGCCGTTGAAGTGAGATGCCTCTTAATCTAGTTCATGTATATGAAATATTTGATGTATAGGGTATCGATTATATGGGTCCATTTGTTTCATCTTTTGGTAATTATTATATAATTTTAGCTTTCGATTATGTATCAAAATGGGTGGAAGAAAAAGCTACTCGTAATAATGATGCTAGAACAACTGCCGAATTTCTTAAAACTTTTATTTTTTCTGGGTTCGGCACTCCAAGAGCTATAATAAGTGACCAAGGAACGCACTTCGTTAACCGCTTCGTAGAAGCTCTCATGAAAAAGTATGGCGTAACTCAGCGGATCGCCATGAACTACCACCCTCAGACCAACGTACATACAGAAGTTTTGAATTCTTGAGATCAAATCAATCCTCGACAAAATTGTAAAACCAAATAGGAAGGATTGGAGTTTGAAGCTAAATGATGCCTTATGGGCATACCGTACCGCCTATAAAGGTCTCATTGGCATGTCCCCATATCGCCTAGTATTTGGTAAGCCATGTCATCTACCAGTTGAACTCGAGCATAAAGCTTATTGGGGGGTTAAGCAATTTAAGATGGACATGGAAAGAACCGGCGAGGCATGGAAGTTAGACATTCAAGAATTGGAAGAAATTCGAAGGAACGCTTATGAAAACACCGAGATATATAAAGAAAAACTCAAAGAATATCATGACCAAAAGATTTCTTTTAAATCATTTGTTATCGGGCAAAAAGTTCTTTTGTTTAATTCCAAACTCAAACTTTTTGTAGGTAAGCTGAAGTCAAAGTGGCTCGGACCTTATAAGGTGACTCAAATATTTCCACATGGTGCAATAGAGATTGAAGACGATACGAGATATCGATTCAAAGTAAACGACCAAAGATTGAAGCCTTATTACGATAACGCTCCGGTTGGATTAATTGAAGAAATTGACTTGGAGGAGCCTGAGATCTAAGCGAAATAGGTCGTCGAGCTAGCGACATTAAAAATAGCGCTCATGGGAGGCAGCCCATATTTTTAATTTATCCTTTCTAGTTTAATTTGTTTTCGATTTTATTTTGTTTGGTAATTTTATCTCAATTTTTTAATTTTTAACTTTGTAGGTACCCCGTTATTCCTACTTGAATTTTAAGATGGAATCAAGAATTGTTCGAATCAAAAGTGAGAAAATAGAGAAAACTCGTCCTAAGCGTGAGAAGAGACATGCAGCCGTCACTAGATTGGGGAGTATTCCTTTTCCCTCTCTTTTACTTTAAACTTGAAATACGTTTTGGAACAAAACAGATTAAGTGACAGGTGGGGGGAGGATGGCATGTTGAATTTCACCTTGCTTGTTGGATGGTTGAATTTGAGTTATTTTGATTTTGATATGTTGAAATTGTTGTTGCCTATTCTTTAGTTTACTTGATTGTTTTAATTTTTCCGATGAATTTTTCATCTTGCTTTGAATTGAACATTGGATGCATGATGGTTAGTTGGCATAACTAGTGAATTTTACCATGAAATTTTTTACTTTCCATGGTTTATTGGTTGAGTTGATGCTAGACTTGATACATTGAGCCTATTCTTGTGAGCTTTGAGCCTAATGAGCATACACTTTTCATTCTTGCTCTTTGTTTCTTTGATTGTGCCAAACTAGTCTTAGCATTCTAGAAGTTGTGGTGTAATGCTTGTCGAGACTACATGCATGAATTTGATGTTTTTAGTATGATAGAGGTACTTAGGATTAACTCTTTCGCTACCTAAAATGCCTACCCTTTTATTTATCCCTTAGTGAACCATGTTTGATCATATATTCCTTTTGTTTGATTTTCACCCCATCAAATTAAACCCAAAATCTTTCTTTTTATTTTCCTCTATTTTCTTTCCCTTGCCGAGACTCGAGATCATTCTTGTTCCATAAAAGAAAAAAAACAATTTTCTGTTCGAAAAAAAGAATCGAACAAACAGTACAATATAGAAAAAAATATTGTGCAGAAAAATCCAGTGCAGTTTGGTTCGAATAGTGCAGAAAATTATAGTGCAAAAAAATATTGTGAAGTGCATAACATTTTGGATAAATTGTTTGAACAGTTAAAAAAACACAGTGAACAGTGCATTGATTCGAACAGCAAAAAAAACAGCCCATTTGTTTGGAAAAATGGTTGTTTCAATTGCCTTTCATCTATCCTTGTTCTATTTGTCATTGTGCTTCATGTTAATTCGTGAATTGTTTCGAATCTTTTTGGTCTCTTGTCTTGCCTCTGTAAACCTTTTCTTTTCATCCTTTTTGATACCCATACCTTAGCCACGTTACAACCGGGTTTAAAGAACTCTTGACTTTTGCATCATATTCATTTTTAAGTAGTGGAGATTGGATTTAATTACAAGCTTATGGTAATGCTTTTACTTGTCTTGGCTTGAGCGTTTCTTTGTCCTTTAACAAATTGAGCGGAATGAGTGAATCTCTTGTGAGGGTATTGAGTCTTGCATCATGAGATTAATGAGCTATTGGAATGTTTTATTTTTCTTTAACTTATTTCCCAGCTTTGCCACTTGCTTGATTATTTTCTAGTTTCAATTAATTTCTTTGATTTTGGTTCATTGGGATGATTAAGGCATGATGTACACTGGAAAATGGCAACTTATGATTTTGGCATGTTGATTGAGAAATACTTGAGGACAAGCATTGGATAAGTGAAGGGGGAATTTGACTAGTGTTTATTCTATATGTTTTGTGTTTAAATACTCTTTGGTTGTTCATTATTGTTGCTGATTTGGGCATCTTTACATGATTTCTATGTAGGACAATGACTTTTGGAAAATGTGCTTAAAAGGCCTGAAAACTACATTTTTTGTTATGTAATCATGGCTGAATTAGTGAGCATGAACCTGGGCATGAAACGGCTGACGTGTCAGATCATCAGCAGCTTCTAGAAGGTCCAGTCAGCAATTCTAGAAGGCCGACATACGACTGAGCAATTCAAAATTCATGTTTTTAGGAATTATCTTTTTAGGAATTATCTTCTTAGGAATTATCTTCTTATCTTTAGGATTTAAATTCAAACAATTATCATTTGTATTTTCAGCTTATTTTTGGGGTTTTAAGAAGGCTATAAATACCCTTTCAGGGTGAGCCTAAGAGAACACGCTTCACTTGTCTTGAGATCATTGTGATCAAAACCTTCTTTTCTTTGCTTTTATAAATTCTCTTATGGTTTTACCTTGTTTATTTTTAAAAGCTTTTATTTTAAATGCTAAGTATGACTTCTGCCATGCTTAGCTAATTTCCCTTCAAGCCGAGGGGTAAAGCGATGACTCAATTCCAACGTGAGGATTGAAAAGCAGTTAAACAATTTCGGGTATCTCTCTCAGTTTTCTTAGCTTATTTTCAAAATCAAAACGATTTCAAAACCAAAGATTGACGTTGGTTAGGATGTTGTTTTGGTTAAATGTGTGGGAGGAAAGATCAGGTTATTGAAGAACATTCGACTTCTTGGGAACACACTTACCAAAATTGTTTGCTAAGAGGAAACTGAGATCGGAATCAGTTATTATTGAAACAACATAATCCGAGTCGGTCTTTTACGAACTTAAACGTTTTTTATCTACAACATTGTGTTGATTAGATCAATTTGCAAAATCGATATCAAAGATGACACTTGGGTATTCGGTTTACAAAGTATAGTATCAAGGATTGGTCTTTGTAGACAAGTAACCAACGTGAATCCCAAAGTAAAAAACCATTTTTCGATGATCCGAGGAAATTGAGTCAGAGCAAAAGCCTAAGGCTGACTTACACCATACTTAATCTATTTCTTTTTAATCTTGTAACACCCCAATTTTGGGCTTTGAAGTTTAAAGTCTGAACCGGACCGGTTTAAATTACGGTTCGAATATAAAAGGTGGTTTTAGGGAAAACCTAGTTTGGGATGCATTAAAAATATGGAAAAATATCTAAAAATCCTCTTTTATTATATATAAGAGAGTGGTGAAATCAATTTTACAAAATGGGGTTTGGAAATATGACATTTCAAGTTAGTGACTAAAATGTAATTTTTGAAAAGTTGGTGACTGTTTTAAAAGGATTGAAACTTTGAATCTTTAAGGAGCTAATTTACCCAAGGGAGGGTTTCTCCAGATTTTTCTAAAATTTTAAAGATTTATTAAAGGTTATTTAATAAAAGAAAAGAGGGAAAAGGGATATTTTAGTTTTATAACTAACTTTTGCCAAATTTTCCCATTTCATTTTCTCTCAATTTTCCTTCAGCCAAACACATTTCCACAACCACTTTTCCTTTGATTTTCACACCTAAAGTTGAGATTTCAATCTCTAAATGATTTCTAATCATTTCTACACCAAATCCTCATCATTTGCTTATTGAATTTTCAAGGATTTTGGCTCTAAACAAGGAGAAACTCACATTTAGAGGTATGAACGTCCTTCTCCTCTAAATACTCAGTTATTTACTGAAATTCCCAAGTTCTCAATCCTTAAATTGAGTTTTATTAAAGGTTTTTATGTTGTGTTCTTGATTTTGGCTTAAAATGCAAGATTTGGATTTAATTTGGAAGAAATTCGTAATAAATGATTGGGCTCTGTTTTGAGATGTATTTTTGATGTATTTTGGATGTCTAAATGATGTGTAATTGAGGTTTAATCAATGCAATCCTGAATAGGTTGATTTTCCTAAGTTTTTACTTGAGTTAATGGTGGTTTTTGGGGTGATTTTGATGTTCTGCTATAGCTGGAGGTATAAGGACGTGATTAGGCTCTTTTTGGATGTTAATTGATGTCTAAGAATGATTGGAATTGATGGATCTTGGCTGGGTAATGTTGTAGAGGTGTTTGGATGTGATTCCGGTTGTGTTTGGTAGCCGAAATGTGAGTTTTGATGAAAGCAGCGAGTTTAGGTGTTTTGGCTGGAGATATTAATGCATGATGATGCATTAATCCTCTGCTTTGATGTATTTAAAACATGGGAGACATCTTCGGATCCTTGTGGTGTTGATTCGGAGGCTTGATCGGTGTTTCGGCAAGCTTGCGAAACGGAATCGGTGAGTGAAGTTTGGTTTTCAGCTTTGAAACCAATGTTTGAAGGTTATGGGAGCTTAGTTTAAGTCTAAACAACTTAGTCTCAAGAGTAAGTTTTTCAGAAAAACTCTCTTTTTGAAGAACCATGAGATGGTTGAATGCAATGTGTTTATTTTGCATGTTTAAATTCTGTTTTGAAAGCATATTTTAGCATGTTTAATGCTGGTTTTGTAAGCCATGTGTTGGAGGATGCTCAAGGTAAGAGATCCTTGATTTGAACATTGATAAATGTGGTTTGATGCATTGTGATGCATGATTATTGAATGGCTTTGTTAAATGCTTTAAAACAGTGGATTGATGATGTATATTGGCAAGTGATGTGTTGGTTTAAAAGTACTTGAATCGGATATAGTTAGTCGGCTATAGGATTGGATGCACCGTGAATAAAGTCGCCTTGGATGTTAAGGGGTTGTGATTGTACCGTAAACTCCATCCAAGTACACTAACGAGATGGTTAAGATCACAATGGTGGTTAAAAGTCCATGTGTGGATCTTGTGTTGTGTGTCCCGTGTTCTCGTTAGTGATGTTATACAACTACCAACTAGTGATGTGGAGGGTTGTGATTGTACCGTAGACTCCATCATGGGTGTTGAGGGGTTGTGATTGTACCGGTAAACTCCACCTTGAGTGTTGGTAGTGTGTATGAAGCGTATGGGACAACGCTTGTAATCCGCGTATCCGATTGTGTTTTGAGTTGAAAAATGGTTATGGATTATCACTTGAAAGCCAATATGACATGTTGATGAATTGAAGCATGAGATGCTTGTTTTGTATGCATTGATGCATGATAAATGTTGTTTTGAAATTAAAGGCCTTGGAAAGGTGTTTTTACAAAGTGCATTATTGTGTTGTTTTATTAGAGCATTTCTCACTAAGCATACGTGCTTACGCTCTCTCTTTCTTGAACCAATAATGCAGAGCATTGAAGAGCTTTAAGGGCAGCAAGGAGGTCAAGGATCCAAGTGAAAGTCTAAGCTCATGTATGGTGACTATTTTCACAACACTATTAGCTTTTGGTATTTGGCAATGGGAACCTAGGTTGTGATTTTTGGGAGATGTTTTGGACTCCCTAAGTTTGTCTTGATGCCTATGATGTTTTGGTTATGTAATTGGCCACTTTGGTGTTTGCTTGATGACTTGATGTTTGGTTGGTGTTGAGTATTAGGTTGCATGCCTATAGTTTGAGGTTTTTCCTAATCGATGCTATGGATGTGTTTTGATGGTGCTATTATGTTCCTTTAGTGCATAATGACTTGTTGGCATGATTTGGGCGTCATAGGTATGCGTTTGATGGGTCGAATGCTTGTTAAACCAGTAAATTTCTGCAATTCTGGGCAGCCGTATCGGAACGGGTGCTACCATTTCGGAACAGGGGTCTGAAATGGCCTTAGCGTTTCGAAACGGGTAAGAGACGTTCCGAAACGTTTTTGCCACTGCCAAGCCCTGTTTCGGAACAGGTTTCGAAACGGTCCCGCGTTTCGGAACGGTCATCCCCCGTTTCGGAACACTCGACCGTTGGGCACTGAATTTTATGGTTATATGTTTTGAAATCCTCACGTTTTAGTCCTGATTTTTGTATGTGCAATTGCTTGAGTTTGGAATGTCCGTTTAAGATGTAATTTGGCAGAGAAGCATGAAACATGATTAATTTCATAATGGTAACTCAAAAATTGGCAAGGTCCTCTTAATTTCCAGAATTTACAAATTGGTCCCTAAATTCATATGTTGTGCAATTGAGTCCCTTATTGTTTTCCGATTGCTGTGACTTTTGAAAATGCTTATCTCAAGAGTACACCTAGGGTTAATATACATTTAGACAAGATTAAAAAGAAAAAAAGGGTCGTTAATCAAGGTTGACTTTCGGGTTGACTTTGGTTTTCCCCGTGTAATCTTCGTAGTTCGGGTCAACCGTCTAGGCCGGGCTAAGGGGGTTACAAATCTCATTTATAATCTCTTTATTTTCTTACTTTTATCCATAAATCACCACCTTTACTTAAATATTATCAACTCACCTCTTGGCTCAGAGATTAAACAAGCATAAATCAGGAAGTTTTCTTAGTCCCTGTGGGATCGACCCTTACTTCTCTTAGCACTGCACCACGTTCGGAACCTACCCAAAGAGAGAAAACTACAAAAGAGACCCCAACTTCAAGCAAAGCATGTTCACAGCCCCAACTCTCAACTCAAGAGAAAGAGAAAGCTTCCACCATTGCCACTGTTGACAATAGTAAGAAGAGAAAGAGAAAAAGGAAAGGAACCAATACATGCCCCACCGACCAAAGACCTTGTCAATGATCTGGCCACTATAGACAATGAGGAGGAGGACTTAATGGACCACACTCCTACACCATCACCTTCGTCGACTCCAAATGCCACGACGAGAACCAAACGTCGCCAGAAGCGCATGACAGGTTGTGTGTGGAACACCCCTCGCGCATAGAGTGATTCCTCCGAAACTGATGATGATGATGACCAGACAGAGCAACCTACCCAAGAATCCCAGAACAAAGCAGCCCCACCATTAGAAATGAATGCCTCTGACCCACCCATTGCTCCGCTGAAGAAGAAGTGCGCCAAGTACAAGGCAACCAAAACAGCACCACCGAAGTAGGACCCCAACGAGGTACCTCTACATTGCATTTAGGTTAGATTCATTTAATTTACTTTTCATGCATTGAGGACACTGCATCCTTCAAGTTTGGGGGAGTCGTGTTCTTAGTTAGTCATTTGCATTTGTAGTTGGAAATAGAATATTTCTATGACATATTGTTTAGTTTAGATACAGTTTTATGAATAAAATGAGGATGTCAATGATGAGTACTTTTTTATGGATTTGGATTGATTGAATGTTTAGGACTGTTAAGATTGGTGGAACTGACTTTAGGACTTGATACTTTTAGATTAAAACGTGCACGATATATGTTCTCTATGCTTAGGATTGTTAGTGGATTTTGAAGAACTCTTGCATACCTTAGTATGAATGAACCTAATGATAAATGAAAGCAGTAAAGGCTTTGCTAAACTCCCCTATGCTAATTGAGTACGCTAAACTGTGAATAAATGTTACATCATATATATAGAGGGACACTCTGCTTTGTGTTGCATTTCCTGTAAACTATGCATAAATAAATGGTAGCAACATCAAATGAGTGAATGAAAGTAGTCACGAGATGACTCTACCTACCAGCTTGGGGGTGAGAGGTTTGCTCCATACTCATCTAGAGTTGAGGACCATAGTTGTGATGAGCTGACACCCCTCTTAGTTAAAAAAAACAGCTTGAACTATGGGAGTATATTTGTGTTTAATTGATTAAAGGCATACTAGGTTGCATTAGAGATCTTGCCCAAAATTTTTCTAACTCTGTTAAGCATAGATTACATTCAACACACACACACACATGAAAAGGATCTTGTCCTAGAGAAAGTTCTTAAATTCTTGATTTGTCTAGCGTGTTGAAGCCTATATTTTTCTGAGGATTGAAATTTTGCCATAGGACCATCTTGAACTAAACTTTTCCATAACATTCTCTCTATTTTTCTCTACTCATTGCTTGAGGACAGGCAACAGCTTAAGTTTGGGGGTGTGATAACCTCATAAAAAGTATGCATTTCATGCCTTTTTACTTAGTTATTTGCTTGTCTTTAAGCTCGTTTCATTCACATATAGTTGTATTTAGTTCATATAGTTGCATTTGGTGTGTTGCTTGGTTGTTTTGTTTTATTTAATGAAATGGGTGTTGCTTGAGGAAGGTTCGCTCTGGTATGGTGTTGTGCAGGTAAGAAAAGAAAGAAGCAGGGCAAAGGAAAAATGTCGCGGCATTCTGGACGCATTTCTTGGCGCAAAAAAGACAAAAAGAGAAGATATTTTGAGAGCCCCCACACGTGATTCCACCAGCCATTTGTGCGACACGTGTGACCTAGGGAATATTCTTTGGGTCACACAAGGAATCTTTAGGGCACAAAACCCTAGGAGCCCCAACTATATAAAGGACAAGATACCCACATAAAGAAGAGAGCTGAAAAAGTTACTTTTGGGTGCTAAGGGTGAGGAGAAAAAGACGGCCACTTTCCACCTTCTTCCTCAACTTGGTGTCCTCCATTGTCGAAGGTCTAAGGGGTGACCTTGCTGGCCTTTGAGAGAAGCAACAAGTCTAGGGTGGTTCACGGTAGTCCAAGGCAGCACTAGAGATTCTTTTTCGTTGTTGTTCTTTGCTTTAATATTTATATTCTAAAAATGGGTTGTTTGAAACGAATGATGATGGATCTTTTACACCCAGCCATGAACTAACTTTGGATGGCTTGGGTTTGTTATGGATGATTTACTTTAGTTTTTAATGGATGTTTAGCATGTTTCCAACTTCATATGCTTTGTCTACTGTTTTATTTCCTTAAGTTTGTAAGAGCTTTCGAGAGTTAGTCGTTACTTAAGTTCTAGATTAGCTTAGTGGTTGAGAGAGCTAAGCTTAGATCCACGTAGACAATAGGGTTGGATGCTAAGAGGCACAAATCTAACTCACCTTAGAGATAAGGATATAGTTTCAACGATTAAAAGGGGTAGTCCATAAACGATAAGTAGCTTGCTAGGGTTCACGCTGAGAGGTATTACCGTAGCATTCTGGCTGTCAGGTTTCTTGCTAGAGATAGTTTAAAAGCACTATAGTAAATCTTGTTGGCATAGTTTGAGCTGGAAGGTGTTAGATAAACATTAGAACTAGACGTAGGAATCCTTAGCAAACCCAGCCTGTCATTCCCAATAGAGAGTTTCGAATACATTTAACGACCTTGCAGCTTATTCAGTTTATTTCAGTTTTATTTAGTTGCTTTTGCTACAACATTTCTGAAATATTCCCATTTGCTATCACATTTACATTCATTTTGTATTTTGTGTGCTTGCACTTAACTTGAAATACCTTTAATTCCCGTGGAGACGATACTCACTCATCACTGTATTAGTTGTTTCGACGTGCATACTTGCACTATTTGTGTATCATTTATAGTACACCGCACAACGTAACATATGGGTTCCTAAGGAACTAGTAGTTTCTAATAATATTCATGCTATTGCTTCTTGGATTCGTAAGGGAACCAAGTATTTGGGAGCTAACTCACATGGACCCAAAATAATTTGGGTACCAAAATTCAAGAACTAATCTTTGTTTGTAGGGGGCATTGCTACAAGGCCGAAGCTTCAAGTCAAAACACTTGGTACCTTGATGGTGGATGCTCAAGACACATGAACGGTGACAAGAGTAGATTCATGGAGCTAAAGCCAAAGAGTGGTGGAGTGGTGATATTTGGTGACAACTCCAAAGGTCACATTGAGGGTATTGATTCCATTGGTAATCTCTCTTCTATTCTCATTGAAGATGTTTTATATGTCAATGATCTAAAGCATAATTTGTTGAGCATTAATTAATTGTGTGATAAGGGTTTTAATGTTCTTTTTGATGTTAATGGTTGCAAAATTGTGAACATTAAAACAAATAAAATAATGATCATTGGTCATTGCATAGGTAACATATACATGGTGCATTTAGATGACATTCATACATCTCATGCATGTTTAGTTGCTCAAAATGAAAATGATGCATGGTTATGGCATAGGAAACTAAGGCATGCTAGCATAAGTGTTTTAGAGAAATTGGTTTCCCAAAATCAAGTTAGAGGTTTACCTATGCTAAAATTTTCCTTAGATAAAATTTTTGGTGCTTATGTTAAGGGTAAACAAAAACAAACTTCATTTAAATCCATTAATGATGTTTCAACTAGTAGGGTATTATAATTGATCCATATGGATCTTTTTAGGCCTATTAGAACAACTAGCTTGGGTGGAAAATCATATGCATATGTTTTAATTGATGACTTCTCTAGATACCCTTAGGTTCTCTTTTTAAGTACAAAAGATGAGGCTTTAGAAAAACTCATCACATTTTAAAAAATTACTCAAAATGAACTTGGTCAAAACATTTCTCATATTAGAAGTGACCATGAAACGGAATTTCAAAATCTAGGTTTTGAGGATTTTTGTAACACTAATGGTATTAGCCACAATTTTTCCGCACCTTGAACTCCTCAACAAAATGAGGTAGTTGAGAGGAAAACCATACTTTAGAAGAAATGGCTAGAACCATGCTTTGTGAAAACAATTTACCTAAGTATTTTTGGGCAAAAGCCACAAACACCGCTTGTTATATTATAAATCGCGTAATGATTAGACCAATTTTAAAGAAAACTGCTTATGAGATTTTAAAATCAAAGAAGCCTAAAATTAGCTATTTTCATCCTTTTTGGATGCAAGTGTTTTGTTTTAAAAAATGGAAAAGATTATTTAGGTAAATTTGATGCAAAAAGTGATGAAGCTAATTTCTTAGGTTATTCTTTAAACTCTAAAGCTTATCGAGTTTTTAACAAAAGAACCTTAGTTGTAGAAGAGTATATACATGTGGTTTTCGATGATAACCTCCTCCCAAGGAAGGATTCTTGTGATGATTATGATGTAGGGATCATTGAAGCCAATGATGGTGAACAATCATCAAAGGTGGATGAGGTTCCAACCAAAGAAGAAGAAGCACTAGATCCTCCCATAGAATCCTTGAAGGACATGAATCTTGGCGACACTACATCAAGTTCAGTATATATCGGCATTTCTCACGGTGTTTTTAGAACAAACAACGCTAGTTTTGTACATATCGCGGCGTTTAAGGAAAAAGCCACAAAATGATATATTTCGCAGTGTTTATAAAAAATGCCGCTATAAACTGATATAAAGCGGCGTTTAATAAAAAATGCCAATATAGTGAGTGACTTAGTGGTGTTTGTTTTGAAAAACGCCGTGATTGTTAGTACTTTAATGGCATTTGGATTAACAAACGTCGCGATAGTTTTCATTAGCCTTTTACTCTTCCTCAAACAAACAGACACGATCTCTAAATACCAAATCCCTAAATCTCTATTTCTCTCTCACCACTCGTCACTGGTGGTTGTTGCGTGTAAAATAGTCTATCGCAATGGTAGTGCAAGTATACACGACGCAAGTAGTAAAGTGATATGAAGTATCGGATATCGTCTCCACAGGGATTGGGCTAATAGCTTCACCTTAATTTGTTGCACGAAAGTAAATAAAATATTTGAGAAGTTGTCACGAAAATAATAGAGTAAACGCAAATAAAAGAGTGAAAATATCAAGATAGAGAGAATGAGCTGGTATTGAATTGCTCAGTAGTGCAGGTATTGCAGAGTTTAGGAAATCCAGTTCTGTCGTCGTCACCCGTCACGGCAGCACCTGTCGCGGCAGCAGTCCGTTGATTGTTGCGGCAGCAAACACTCAACTCAGTACTTTCAAATTTGGCAAGAATCCCAAATCTGCCTTGGTCTATCCCTAGGTCCAAGTCTGTCGATGATCACGTCTTGATGATACCTCCTGGCGTGAATCGAAGGATGAACACCGATGTGTATGAATTCTTCTTTAGCCACTTAACCTCGCCCTATCCCTAGGCACGAGATACTTCAACTATAAACTAGAGAACTTGCTCTTATTTCTTTCGTATACTTAACTCTCCCGATGCTAAGTAAATAGATAACCTCACAATGCTCTCTCGATGCTCTTGCAAGATATTAATAACCAAAATAAGAGAACTTGAGTTTTATTTTATTGAACTGAAAATTCTTAAAACAAAACAACCCTTGCAACTACTTTACAAATCAACCCGTGGCCCTAGGGGAATTTAGAACATGTCGAGGGCAGGAAAACGGCTAGGGGTTTTGGTTATCGGTTATAGCGTATTCGATATATGATATCTCCAAGGTTAAAATACATGCCCTTATATAAGCTTTGGGCTCAAGTTATCTAAATTAACAAGGATTACAACTTTAATTAAAAATATGATTCTAATAAAGACTAAATCTTCAAGGAATCTATTTTCCAGCCGTCTTCCTTGTTTCTTAGGATTTTCTCTCCTTGAACTTTGGGCTTGACATATCTTTTGATCCGAGGCTTGGAAAAATATATGGTTTTCACACGACAGACGGGCTAAATTTTCTCTATCTGTCGAGGTCCACTTTGCTTTTTCTCCACCAAACTGTTGTCGTCCTCTGCTATCACGACAGCACCATGGCAGCATCGTCCTCTTTGTCTGCTTGTCTAGTTCAGCTCTTCTGCTTCTCTGCCCAGCGCCTGCCCTTATCGTCTGCGACGGCAGCAACCTGCAAAAACAACCATTTTTTAGTAGAATCTGTGTCTTTGAATATATTTGTGATGTTTTGCTGTAAACTAACCTAAATACAATGAATAATGCTTGAATGCAGCAGAAATATGAGTTAAAAAGGGTGTAAATAATAGAACTTTTACACACTCAACACACCCCCAAACTCAAGTTTTTGCTTGCCCTCAAGCAATTAAGACCTAAAAGAAAAATGAAATATTTTTGTTTTGGCTTTCAAACAGTGAACTTTCCCTCACCCGTCGTTCGTTCCCTATGACGGCAGCAACCTGTCGGATAATTTAGGATCTTTCCGGAATCTCACCATAGTTCTCGTGAAGTGTGTGCATGCTTGTGAACAGTTATATGCCAAGACTCTCTTAGTTTCACTAGAATATTCAACTCTTAACTCGAATTTTTATGCCAAAGTTTATCTTTTTGAAGGCACATTTTCATGCTTCTTTGATTTTTTTTGTTTTGACTCAATTTCTCTATTTTTCAAGCTAAAGTTTTACTAGAGCCAGTTTTAGGCACCTCTAATTAACTTCCTAGAGCCAGTTTCAGGCACCTCTAGGGTTATTGAGTCTCTTTTGCTAAACTTTTTTCCTAGAGCCAGTGTTAGGCACCTCTAGGGGTTATTCAAGTGCTAAGCTTCCTATTCTAGTTTGGCTAAAAGAAGTCTAAGCAGTATAACAGTCACAATGGTGTTTAAGTTTTTCATAACTATAGAAAGGCTCTAAACTTCTCCTAAAACTATCCTAAAGTTTCTGCCACGACAGAGCTGTCACGACAGGCAAGTTCAATTCACAGTTTTCAGCCAAAGTTTTTCAATATTTTCAGATTTTTTTAAGAAAAATAACTAAGTAAAAGACACAAAATTTTAACTAAGATGTACTCCATTAATATTGAGGGTTGCCACCCCCAAACTCAAGGGTTGCATTGCCCTCAATGCAAATGACAAAATAAAAATGAAAACATATGAAGGCAGTACATCACAAAATATAAATGGCAGACAGCAGTGATAAGATAAGAAACTTAAATTTAGGGGTTGTCTTCATTGCTGCTGCTGAGACGGATTTGGCAGCGGATTCTGGCTCTTGGGGCGGGTTGGGGTGGTTGTTGTGCAACCTGAATATCAGAGCTGTTGCCGCTGCTGTCACTGCTGCTGCTGGCCTTTGGCAGAGTTTTCTTGTTTGCCATTCTTTTCTGCCTCTTCACCGGTGTAAAGTCTTTCGACAAGTTCCTCTGAATAGAGGGTTCAACGTCACTATCTGCCCAGGCAGAGGAGGAAGAGAATCCAGCAACAAAAGCAGCAAGGTCATCCGATGGTACTGGTCGCTTTGTTCCTCAAGCGGATGTTTCAGCATGGGTGATGTCAGCTGCCGTCGGGGCAGGTGATGGTATGGAGGCGGCAAATGGTGTATGTGGGGTAGCAGCATGTGTAGGTGTGTGGACAGGGGTGGGGACAGTGAAGTAGTGGGCAGGGAAGGTTGGGAAAACAACATCAGGGAAATTTAAAGTAGTTTGAATAAAATTTACCGTGGATGCGGCAAAGTCCTTGATGAATGTCATGAGGCCCAACTGTATGTCCTCCATCCTTTGATTGGCAGCTAGGATCTGATTGGAGGGGTCTGTCGGAGCAGCTGCTGCGGCGGCATGTTCAGGATTTGGCTGCTCTGATGATTCAGCTGGGGTGGCAGCGGGGTTGAAAGACGAGAGAGGGGTTGCCACTGTCAGCTCCATGAGGCTGATGATATTCTTTTCTGTCCAACCTCGTCCTTTCACTATGGAATCGGTGTCGGCTTCCGGTACATTATGACAGCGACAGAGGGACGTGATGAAATAAGGGAGGCAAAGGAGGCTCGACGGACGATGTGCACTTTCCAAAATACTTTCTCACATATAACTACCCACATTAATGGGTCGTTCATTTAAAATAGAGTGTATTAAGGCTAACCTCTGCTGGTCAACGGTGGTATGAAGCGACGACGGCATGATCCTCTTTTTGATGAAGGCATTCCACAGTTTTGCCTCCGGTAGCAGCTGCTCCCTTTTCACCGTGTGAGGATTTTTTCGGCTTGTATTCCATTCGGTCCCATCTTCCGTCAGCTCTGCCATGACAGCGTCATAGGCAACATCATCCAAGGTGTCGAGGAACTGTTGGTGTGCATCATCATTGGGGCCTAGGTAGAGGCCATATAAAGAGTTGATGCGCTCGGCTGTGAACGACACTTCTTTCCCTCTGACAGTCACTGTTGTCGCCGTCTTGCTGCTGATGGCAGCATAAAATTCCCTCACCAGCGTCTCGTTCATCTCCTCTGGTTGTTCCGCAAATGATTGCCATAATAGAGCTCTTATCTTTCTGGCGATGAAAGGCTTGAGGCCCAGATTCTTTGCCTTTGGAGTATAAATGAAGCCTCGTTCTTCCCACGGATCTCTGGTTGCAAAGGACTGTGGGGGAGTTGCTGCCGGTGAGGAAGTTGAAGCAGCACTGCGGCGGGTTTTTCTGGAAGACATGTTAGTGCAAGGGTTGTGAAAAGTAAATGAAAGCAAATGAAAACTAAAGGGGGAGAACAAGTAAGAAAGGCAGAAGTGAGTGAAAATGAAAATGAAACGGGGTTTTATAGAAGAGGAATTAATGCCCGTTGAAACTGTAACGGCAGGCGCGAATAACGAGGCGGCTGTTGAACTTTAGCGTGTCTGACGCGCGTTTGCGCGTCTGTTACGCGTCTGTCACACGTTTCTGCGTCTGTCGTGACAGCATGGTGATAGTCTTTCTTTTCCGTGTCTGCCGCGGCAACTGGGACGACAGGCTTCTATATTGGACTTTGTTGGGCTGATGGATGGGTGGTGGGCTGAGTTCACTTCTCCTGTTCTTCTTGGTTCCTTTATTTCCTAAAAAACAATAAACATAAAAAACATTATTCAAATAAAATAAACCTTATTTCCTAATAAATAATAGATAATAAAAAATAAAATTTAGGTTAAATTAGGGATGCCCGGTGGAACATCTCCTAAGGTAACCACTTCCTGCATTCTTGGGGCTTCAGTCCACTGATAATGCTTGAGGCGCTGTCCATTGATTTGAATTGGTGCCCGTATTTTAATGATCGGATTGTGATGGCACCATGGGGAAAAACTTGTACGACTTGGAATGGGCCAGACCATCTAGATTTCAGTTTCCCTGGGAAAAGTTTCAGTCTAAAATTGAAGAGCAATACAAGCTGCACTGGGCAGAACTGTCGTGGCAGCAACTTCCTGTCATGCCACTTCTTAGTTTTCTCCTTGTATATTCTTGCATTGTCGTAGGCCATTGTTCGTATTTCTTCAATCTCGTTTAGATCTAACAGCCTTTTCTGTCCTGCTCTGTCCAAGTCCATATTTACTGCCTTGATTGCCCAGTATGCTTTGTGCTCTATCTCGACAGGCAGATGACATGTTTTCCCATAAATCAATCGGTACGGAGACATGCCCAATGGAGTCTTAAAAGCTGTCCTATATGCCCATAATGCATCATTGAGGAGTAAAGACCAATCTTTCCTAGTTGGCTTAACCATCTTCTCAAGAATGTTCTTAACTTCCCTATTAGATATTTCAGCTTGTCCATTGGTCTGTGGGTGGTATGCTATCGCGATCCGATGCTTGACACCATATTTCTTCAGGGCGGTAGCAATAACCCTATCGTCAAAATGTCTCCTTTCATCACTGGTAATCGCCTTAGGGATGCCAAACCTAGAAAAGATGTTTTTGTGTAAAAACCTTTGGACTGTCTTGGCATCATTCTTTTGAGTGGCGATAGCTTCTACCCACTTAGAGACATAATCCACTGCTAGGAGGATGTATAGATTCCCACATGAAGATGGAAACGGTCCCATAAAATCAATCCCCCAAACGTCGAAGATTTCGACTTCTAGAATGTTCTGCAGCGGCATCTCGTTTCTCCTTGAAATGTTTCCTGTCCTTTGGCACCAGTAACAGCTCTTGTAGAAGTTTTGTGCATCTTTATACAGTGACGGCCAGTAAAACCCTGACTGCAGCACCTTGGCAGCAGTTTTGTTGCCTCCTAAGTGACCTCCATACTGTGAAGCATGACAGTGATGAAGAATGTCTTCTTGCTCTTCTTGTGGTACACACCTCCTTATAACCTGATCTGCACATATTTTGAAAAGAAGAGGTTCGTCCCAATAATAATGCTTAACATCATTTTGGAACCTCTTCTTGGCTTGATAATTAAGATCGGAAGGAATTATTCCGCTAACTATAAAATTAACGAAATCAGCATACCAGGGGAGTTCAGAAGACTTACCTGCTGCCATGGCTGTCGCGGCAGTGATTGCGGCAGCAAAGAGCTGCTCGTCTGGGAAGGTCTCCAGTATGTTTCTCTCATCTGTTGGTAGACTCTGTCCCTTCTCCAATCTTGACAAGTGATCTGCCACCTGATTTTCTGTCCCTTTTTTGTCCTTGATTTCAAGGTCGAATTCTTGCAATAACAGGATCCACCGTATCAACCGAGGCTTTGCATCCTTTTTCGCGAACAAATACTTCAGGGCAGAATGGTCTGTGTTCACAATTACCTTCGTTCCAAGTATGTAAGAATGAAACTTGTCAATGGAGAACACCACAGCTAATAGCTCCTTTTCTGTGGTGGTGTAATTCACTTGGGTGTCATTCAGTGTCTTACTAGCATAATATATGACATGAAATAACTTGTCTCTCCGCTGCCCAAGTGCTGCCCCGACAGCATAGTCACTAGCATCACACATAATCTCAAATGGCTGTGTCCAGTCTGGTGGCTGTACTATTGGGGCTGTTACCAGTTTTTCCTTCAGAACCTTGAATGCTTCAGTACATTCTTTACTAAAGTCAAAGGGTCGGTTCTGCTCCAAAAGATGGCATAGGGGCTTGGTGATTTTTGAGAAATTTGCAATGAATCTCCGATAAAAACCAGCATGTCCAAAGAAACTTCTAATGCCCTTGACTGTTGTCGGCGGCGGCAGCTTTTCGATCACTTCTATTTTAGCCCTGTAGACTTCTATCCCACGGCAGCTAATCTTATGGCCAAGGACTATCCCTTCATCCACCATAAAGTGGCATTCTTCCCAATTTAAGACCAGGTTTGCTTTTTCACATCTTTCAAGTACCTTTTGTAGATTGCCGAGGCAGCTCTCAAAATCGTCTCCAAAGACTAAAAAATCATCCATAAATATTTCAAGGAAGTCCTCTACCATATCGGAGAATATGGCCATCATGCACCTTTGGAAGGTGGCGGGTGCATTGCATAGTCCAAACGGTATTCTCCTAAAAGCATACGTTCCGTAGGGGCATGTGAAAGTCGTCTTTTCTTGGTCATCCGGTGCGATAGTAATTTGATTATAACCTGAATAACCATCAAGGAAACAATAGTAAGGTTTACCCTCTAATCTATCAAGCATTTGATCAATAAAGGGTAAAGGAAAGTGGTCTTTTCGGGTAGCTTTGTTAAGCTTCCGATAGTCCATACAAACCCTCCAACCGGTCACAGTCCTGGTTGGGATTAACTCATTGTTTTCATTGGTCACCATGGTCATGACAGTCCTGTAGGTGGCTGCCGCGGCAGTGACCAATTTTGATGTCATGACAGCCCGACCTGATGCATGGTTGATCAAAGGTAACTTCAGTGATAACCTTACATTCCTCGTCTGCATCAGCATGCTTCATAGCTTGGAGAACATTCAACTTAATCTCTTGGCCATTCACTCGCATGGTGAGTTCTCCTTTCTCCACATCAATCAGTGATCTTCTCGTGGATAAGAAGGGTCACCCAAGGACGATTGGTGCGTTTTCGTCTGCCTCACAATCTAAAACAAGAAAGTCAGCATGAAAAATAAATTTATCCACTCTTACCAAAATATCTTCAATTTTTCCTTCCGGATGAACATAAGAGCGGTCTGCCAGCTGCAGAGTTACTGTCGTGGGCCGCGCCTTTCCAATGCCTAATTTCTGAAAAACACATTTTGGCATTAAATTAACACTAGCACCAAGATCACAAAGTGCCTTACCCACATATTTATCTCTGATTACACAAGGTATGATGAAGCTCCTCGGATCCTTCTTTTTCTGAGGTGGCTGTCGATGAAGAATACTCATGCAACCTTCTATCATCTTTACCGTTTCAAATTCCCCAAGTTTAGATTTCTTAAACATGACATCCTTGAGAAATTTAGCATAACCGGGCATCTCCCTAACGGCATCTAACAGGGGAATATTAATATGAACCTGCTTAAAAATATCATAAATCTTTTTTAGCTGAGATTCTTGCTTAGCTTGTTGTATCCGTTGAGGAAAAGGAGGTGGGGGACGATAATCAGCAATACGTCCTTCCCACTGTATACGAATCTGAGGAGGTTTGGGTTCATCAGTGTTCTCCTCTGTCGCTTCTACTGTCGGGGCAGCTTCCTCGGCAGGTTTATCTAAGGCTGGTTTCCTTATTGTTTCAGCTTCTTTTTCCGGCCCTGGTAATTTCTTCCCACTCCTAGTAGTAATAGCCTTACATTGCTCATGTCTGGGTTGCCTAGCATTTTCAGTATTACTAGGAAATCCTCCAGTCTGCCTCGGCTTAATATGTTGGGAAACCTGACCCATTTGTGTCTCCAAAGATTTCAGAGTAGCTTCATGATTCGTCATCCGCATCTCTGTTTTATCCATGAATGTCTCCGTTTTCTTCACAAACTGATTCATATTCTCAATATAAGTACCTGTCTGAGACATAAAGGTGGCCAAAGTTTGTTCCAGTATACTGCTCGTGGCAGCTAGTTGCTGTTGCGGTGGCAGTTGCTGTCGCGTCAGCAATCTAGGTCCTCCCTGATTCTGATTGTGTGCTTGGGGATTCAGGGCATTATTAGGATTACTCCAAGAAAACTTGGGATCCTTCCTCCAATTGGGATTATAGTTGTTGGAATTGTAATTTGGCTTGTAGTTTCCAACATACTTTCCTTCTTCTAACTGTATAGGACACTCATCCGAACTATGATTCCCCTCACAGATTTCACATACCTCCTCAACAGCAAATCCATGTTGTGTATCATCATTCAATAACCTTTTCATTGCTTTAGTAAGGAAAGCTACATGTGATTTCATCGTGCTGTCGGCTTCATAATCCTTGACAGCTAGTACCCGTTTACCCCCCTCTTCTTGCTGTCGAAAACTGCTCCTCATTCTTAGCCAGATTTTTCAATACTTGCATTGCCTCGTCCGGGTCTTTATCCAATAATAGTCCGTTTGCTGCTGAATCAATTCGAATACGAGTTTGTAAGTTGGCAGCATTATAAAACATAGTTACCTGATTCCAGACGGGGAATCCATGCATTGGGCAGTTCCGTAGAAGAGTAGTAAATCTGTCCCAGGCCACGTGCATTGGCTCGTCATCTTCCTATTGAAAAGTAGCAATTTCATTATGTAATCGCTCAGATAAATGCAAAGGATTAAAACGAGATAAAAATTCACGAGACAAATCTACCCAAGTTCTAATTGAACCCGGCGTAAGTTTATTCCACCAAGTTTTAGCTCTGTCCCTCAATGAATGGGGGAATAACCGAAGCCTCAGTATCTTCGGATTAACTCCTGGTAGTCTAAACGAACCACAGATCTCCTGGAACGTTTTTAGATGCTCCCTAGCATCCTCTGTAACAGCACCACTGAATTGACCGGCATTGTTGATCATACTAAACATAACAGGTTTTAGCTCGAAGTTGTCAACATCAATATCCGGCAGCGTGGTCTCCAGTTCTACATGATCGTTCAACATGTAGTCACGACAGGACCGTCAGCCGGCGGCGGCAGCAGGGTTGCCGACAGGCGGTATAATATCGCCGACAGGCAGGTCGTCTCCATTGTGGGCCATCTTCTCTAACTGTTCCTCAAGGTACTCGTTTCTGGCTAGAAGGTGACGAAGTTGTTTCTTGAGATTGAATGAACGTTCGATTTCCGGATCTAATTGATACTCAGGATCTTTTCCTCGATTCGATCTGCGTATAAACAAGAAACCTTGTGAAAAGCAAGAGTTGAATGCACCAAAGAAAAACAGAAAAATAAAAACAAAAACAAAAAGTGCAGTAAAAGAAAAGGTAGAGTTATGTTGCCAATCCCCGGAAACGGCGCCAAAAACTTGTTGCGTGTAAAATAGTCTATCGCAATGGTAGTGCAAGTATACACGACGCAAGTAGTAAAGTGATACGAAGTATCGGATATTGTCTCCACAGGGATTGGGCTAATAGCTTCACCTTAATTCGCTGCACGAAAGTAAATAAAATATTTGAGAAGTTGTCACGAAAATAATAGAGTAAACGCAAATAAAAGAGTAAAAATATCAAGATAGAGAGAATGGGCTGGTATTGAATTGCTTAGTAGTGCAGGTATTGCAAAGTTTAGGAAATCCAGTTCTGTCGTCGTCACCCGTCGCGGCAGCACCTGTCGCGGCAGCAGTCCGTTGATTGTCGCGGCAGCAAACACTATACTCAGTACTTTCAAGTTTGGCAAGAATCCCATATCTGCCTTGGCCTATCCCTAGGTCCAAGTCTGTCGATGATCACGTCTCTATGATACCTCCCAGCGTGAATCGAAGGATGAACACCGATGTGTATGAATTCTTCTTTAGCCACTTAACCTCGCCATATCCCTAGGCACGAGATAGTTCAACTATAAACTAGAGAACTTGCTCTTATTTCTTTCGTATACTTAACTCTCCTGATGCTAAGTAAATAGATAACCTCACAATGCTCTCCCGATGCTCTTGCAAGATATTAATAACCAAAATAAGAGAACTTGAAGTTTATTTTATTGAACTGAAAATTCCTAAAACAAAACAACCCTTGCAACTACTTTACAAATCAACCCGTGGCCCTAGGGGGAATTCAGAACATGTCGAGGGCAGGAAAACGGCTAGGGGTTTTGGTTATCGGTTATGGCGTATTCGATATATGATATCTCCTATGTTAAAATACATGCCCTTACATAAGCTTTGGGCTCAAGTTTTCTAAATTAACAAGGATTACAACTTTAATTAAAAGTATGATTCTAATAAAGACTAAATCTTCAAGGAATCTACTTTCCAGCCGTCTTCCTTGTTTCTTGGGATTTTCTCTCCTTGAACTTTGGGCTTGACATATCTTTTGATCCAGGGCTTGGAAAAATATATGGTTTTCACACGACAGACGAGCTGCATTTTCTCTATCTGTCAAGGTCCACTTTGCTTTTTCTCCACCAAATTGCTGTCGTCCTCTGCTGTCACGGCAGCACCATGGCAGCATCGTCCTCTTTGTCTGCTTGTCCAGTTCAGCTTTTCTGCTTCTCTGCCCAGCGCCTACCCTTACCGTTTGCGACGGCAGCAACCTGCAAAAATAGCCATTTTTTAGTAGAATCTGTGCCTTTGAATATATTTGTGATGTTTTGCTGTAAACTAACCTAAATGCAATGAATAATGCTTGAATGCAGCAGAAATATGGGTTAAAAAGGGTGTAAATAATAGAACTTTTACACACTCAACAGTGGTCATTCCAGTTGTCCCTTAGGTCGCGTCTTCACTGGACGTTCGGGGATCTCAATATACTATTTCGGACACTTATCTCGCCGGCAGTCGTTCCAGTTGTCCTTTGGGTACTTTGGCACAATGATCTGCAATGAAGGTAACATCTTCCGCGACGAACATTTGTACATTATTCAATCATGGTTCTGTTGTTTCTTTTGAAAATTCATTATTTGTTTATTCTATGGAAGTTTAAAGCAATTGCTTCAAATCGGCTCGAGCATCAGTAAGTGTAAATTTCGTAATATTTCCTGATTTCTGCTGATCCTGCTTTAGAAAATAGTTTGTTCCCCAAAATGTCATGTACCATTACTCTTTGATCAAATGGAGTTTCAAGCAGACCACTTTAAAATGCCTTATCTAGAATAAATTTCCTATGATAATTAGAACATGTTGCAATCACGTAAGATTCTGTAGAGCGTTTGGGTGTTCTCTAAATATGAACGCAAGTGCACACTCCTGTCAAGTTGTAATATAAAAGATATTGTCTCCCACAGGGATTGGACAGTTTACTCGAATTGTAATTCTTATACGAAGAAAATTAAATGCACAAGTTAGTTTAGTTTATAAAAGAATTAAAAGTAAATAAAACACAAGTAATTGAAGAAAAGATCGGGGTGATAGGCTGGGTCAGATTTTGCTACTCCCTAGTGTGAAACTGAGCTGAATAGGTTAAGTTGCTTTGCGCTGCCAGACTTTGTTGCCTCGACGGAGGATAGTAGGTTGGCTGCTTCGACGCTTTCGTTGCCTCGGCAATGGAATAGATAATTGGCTCGGCGGCAAACTCGGCACACCTTCAAGTCTCGGCCGAACGCTTCGATAATGATCTCGCTTATGTCTAAGTCAGAAAACTATTGTTGCCCACTGCAGATAATACTTGTCACGACGTGAATCTTGCAAAGACAACAACCTTTGTTCGTCCTCTTTTAGTCGCCTTAAACTTGCACCTATTTCTAGGCCGAATTGGTCAACACCTAATTAGGATGAGGATCGTACTTATCCCTTTCGTGAGTTCGACTCTCAATACAGAACAAATGGATAGTTAACAACTAATCTTTCGAACTTAATTGAAAACTATGAAGAGCATGGAATAAGCAAACCTTGAAAGTTTTATTGCAAAAACAAACTTAATACCTAAACAACCATTCTCACACTAGTTTACAACATAACCCAAACCCAAGAAAGAATTTAGAACATAATGGCGGCAAGAAAACCTAAGCTATGCCTAAGGGAAAACCTAAGTTGTCTACAATTACAAAATATGTCAAGTATATATAGGCATTAGCTAGGTCAAATTCTCCTTGGAGTAGAAGTCTTCAAAGTTGCTTTTGCATAAAATGCAACCTTTAATTCTAACTTCTTTGAGTTGAATGTGGACTCCTTCTCGTTGCCTTGTACCGCAAGTTATCTCGATTTCCTCCTTCGGCGGCTCTGTCCGCTGCTCCATGCGTTAGAAAATTGAGCGGATGGCATTGTTAGAATCAGGGTTTTCTACTCTACAGATCGCACTCTAATTCTCCAATTCCTCAGCTTGCTGCCCTGGACGGCAGGTACTCGGCAGCGGCTTTCTCTACTTGGAACTGCATCAGTACAGATCCCTAGTTTGTTGCCTCTACATCCTCTCCTCTGATATGTCCTCCTCCTAACAACTCCTAGCCCTGAAATGGAAATTAAACTAAAACAACATATTTTTCTTACCAAATAGAAGATAATCAATAAAATCATGGCAAAGTAAAGAATATTGTAAATATGCAATGCATGAACCTAAATGTGCCTAAAATGTACTTAAGAACAATAATAATATGAGATGGAATGCATATAAATTATAGGACTAATGAGCACTTTACACACCCCTAAACTCGAACTATTGCTTATCCTCAACCAATGCAAACCTAAACATACTTGCCCTTTAAACTAATCAGAAAGAAAAACCGGTTTTAAACTTGATTTAGCACCTCAAGGTCGTGGCACCTACATTATATTAGTTAAAGGAGAAGAGCATAAATTAACTCAGAATTAAACTACAATGCCAGTGCAGTGTGTGCAGAAACTGTGTACAGGCTGAATCTGAAGAACATTCTAAGTAAACAAAGATGATGTCATGGTATATAAGGTTGTTGTCGAGGCAGCATAAGTAAGCATATTTATTTAATCATGGCAATAAGGGCTTCATCTCATCACAAATACTCTCTAGGTCTGAAATTAAGATAGGAGTGTAACACCCCAATTTTGGGCTTAGAAGTTTTGGGTTTGAACCGGACCGGTCGGATTTTCGGTTCGAATATAAAAGGTGGTTTTAAGGAAAGTCTAGTTCGGGATGCATTAAAAATATGGAAAAATATCTAAAAATCCTCTTTTAATATATGTAAGAGGGTGGTGAAATCAATTGTACAAAATGAGGTTTGGAAATATGACATTTTGAGTTAGTGACTAAAATGTAATTTTTGAAAAGTTTGTGACTATTTTAAAAGGATTGAAACTTTGAATCTTTAAGGAGCTAATTTACCCAAGGGAGGATTTCTCCAGATTTTTCTTGATTTTTAAGACTCATTTAATGTTTAATTAATAAAAAGAAAAGAGGGAAAAAGATATTTTTAGTTTCATAACTAACTTTTACCAAAAATTTCTCATTTCATTTTCTCTCAAAATTCACTCAGCCAAACACATTTCCACAGCAACTTTTCCTTTGATTTTCACACCTAAAGTTGAGATTTCAATTCCTAAATGATTCCTAATCATTTCTACACCAAATCCTCATCATTTGCTTAATGAATTTTCAAGGATTTTGGCTCTAAACAAGGAGAAATCCACATTTAGAGGGGAGAATGATCCGGAAGCAAAAGAGGTAGCATTGGAGGGTTTGGATGCTTAGAAGGCTTAACGGATAGCGTAGTTTTGTGTATCGGTGAGTGAAGTTGGGGTTTTCAGCTTTAAAACCAATGTTTGAAGGTTTTGGGAGCTTAGTTTAAGTGTAAACAACTTAGCTAAGCTCAAGAGTAAGTAAATGGAATTTCTATCTTGGTTTGTGTTATGAATTGGTTTTTAATACACTTGTAATGGTTGGATGCAATGCATGTGATTTGCATGTTTAAATTCTGTTTTGAAAGCATGTTTTAGCATGGTTTAGTGTTGTTTTTGAAAGTCATGTGTTGAAGGATGCTCAAGGTAAGAGATCCTTGGTTTTGTACTTTGGAATTGTGGAAGTGATGCATAGTGTTGCATGTTGTTTAATGGCTTTGTTTAATGCTTTAAAACAGTGAATTGATGATGGTAATTGATGGTATTGGCAAGTGATGTAAGTGGTTGTTGGTTACTTTAATCGGATATAGTTAGCCGGCTATAAGATTGGGTGCACCGTGAATTGAGTCGCCTTGGATGTTGAGGGGTTGTAATGGTACCGTAAACTCCATCCAAGAATCCTAGCGATTGAGAGAGTAGGTATCACCACGATAGAGGATGGTTCTCGTGGGTGGGCTTTGTTAAGTGCCACCACGATGGAGGATGGCTCTCGTGGGTGGGCTTGGTTTAGTGCCACCGCGATGGAGGATGGCTCTTGTGGGTGAACCTTGTTAAATGTCACCACGATGGAGGATGGCTCTCGTGGGTGGACTTTGTTAAGCATCACAACGGTGGAGGGTTGCTCCCGTGTGTGAGCTTGGTTAAGGTGATTACAATGGTTGTGGTAGCTTCCATGTGTAAGCCTTGTGATGTGTCCCGGCTCTCGCTAGTGAGTTATACAACTTCCGATGAGTGATGTTGAGGGGTTGTGATTGTACCGTTAAACTCCATCACGGGTTTTGAGGGGGTTGTGATTGTACCGGTAAACTCCATCTTGTGTTGTTCGGTTGTGTGTATGAAGCGTGTGGGACAACACTTGTAATCCGCATATCCGATTGTGTTTTGTGTTGTGATGGTTTGTGAATTATCACTTGGAAGCCAATATAATGTTCTTGGATGTAATGAAGCATGAGATGCTTGAAATGATGCAAGGTTGCATGGGAAGTGTGTGATGTTCTAAGAATGCATGTATTACTTGTTAACTTGTACAAGTGTTTATCTTATATTGAGAATGGTGCATATGTGCATGGGAATCTCTTTAGTGCATTGAAGTCTTGTGAGGACTTGTTTTAAAAGGCATGTAGTGCAATGTTGTTTTTGGTAGTTCATGTATTTTGCATTTGTTGAATGCATGAGATAGTTAGAAGGAACCAATGGTTTTCGAAAGGTTTTGCTTTGAAATGGCCATCAAGCATATGGAAAGTATGTTGTGAAGTGGAAGTGTTTTCCAAGGAATTTGAGTTTAACCTTGCATGTGGTGTTTATGCATGGAAAGGTTTAAATAATGGTTTTTGAAAGAATGTGTTTTGGGGTAAATTGTTTAGCTTTTCTAAGCTAAAGGTTGGTTTTCATGTTGAGCAAGACATGGTTTAAAGCATGATGTTTCAAAAGAGGTTTTTCGACCAATGCTTTGATTTATTGATTTACAACTACTTTTAGAAGGGGTTTTATGATTCGCTGCATTGATGGTGTTTTGGTTTTGAGCATTCCTCACTAAGCATTATGTGCTTACGCTCCTTTTTATCCATCAATGCAGATAATTGAAGTTGGGACAGCAAGAAGCAAGGAATTCAAAGAGAGCTCCACTTGAGAAGTATGTCTCGGTTAATAGCTATAGATAATAAAGGCAATGGGGGGAGAGTCTTTTATATTGATGTGTAATGAGATTGTGTATGTTGGAGAAGTTTGGTTTATGATTTTAACTATGTGTTTTAACGCTTGCAATGTTTGAATCTTCTTATTCATAAGTCGTTATGATATGCTTCTTGTTTTAAAAGCATGATTAAGTTTTAGATGTGTGGAAAGAGTTGGTACACCTAGGGGTTGTTTTGTATCTAGATTTTAATGCAATTTGGTAGTTATGATGCTTGGCATGTTTTTGATTTGTTGAGGATTGATTTAGAGTATGTTCGATGGTGTTTAGACGAGTTAAAACAGGCTTTTCTGCTGTTTCTGGGCAGGGTGTTTCGAAACACCCTTGCATGTTTCGAAACAGGTGCTTGATTTGGCCTGGGTGTTTCGAAACGGATAGAGGTGTTTTGAAACACTTTGGCTACTGTCAAGCCCTGTTTCTGAACGGTCTATCCCCGTTTCGAAACACTTGACCGTTGGGCACTGATTTGAATGGTTTTGAAGTTTACAAGCTTTACGTTTTAGTCCTGATTTTTGTATGTGCAATTGCTTGAGTTCGTGATGTCCGTTTAAAGTAAAATTTGGCAGAGAGGTATGAAACATGACTAATTTCATAATGGTAACATAAAAATTGGTAAAGTCCTCTTAATTTTCAGAATTTACAAAATGGTCCCTAAATTCGTATGTTGTGCAATTGAGTCCCTTATTGTTTCCCGATTGCTGTGATTTTTGAGTATGCTTATCTCAGGAGTATGCCTAGGATTAATGTGCATCTAGACAAGTTTAAAAAGAAAAAAAGGGTCGTTAATCAAGGTTGACTTTTGGGTTGACTTTGGTTTTCCCCGTGTAATCTTCGTAGTTCGGGTCAACCGTCTAGGCTAGGCTAAGGGGGTTACATTTGGTGGTATCAGAGCTGAGTTGCGAATGCTTGGGGAAATGGTAAATTGTTGTAATAAGTGTTTGATGTTTATTCTGATGTGTGGTTGAAAGTCGGTTAAAATGTGTGTGTTTGAGCGAATTGTTGATTTTTTTGTCATGCTTTTTTATTGTGAATCTTCATTGAGCTAATGTGGATTTGTGCTGATGATATGCTGGTGATGTGAGCTGATTTTATGAATGATGAAATTGTGATGGGTATGATATGTTGATGTTATGCTGTTGCGAGTGAATGTGTTTGATGAGAGCATGATCGAAGTATGTTGATTGATATGCTCGATGTTGTGATAACCATGTTTTTATTGATTGTAATGTCGTGTAAAAGGGGAGAATTCGGGATACCCATTGCCTTATTATTATAGTATTGTGTTATGTTGGAGTTGGAGTTTTGAATCCTTGCTTGAAGCTGGCCTGATCGTTTTGTTTGTTTTGTTATGATATCTTGTTGTTAATAGCATGGTGAAATCGATGAGAGAATGGCAGTCGGGTGAGATGGTTGTTTCCTTAGAGCAGGTTGTTAAGGCGTTGAATTCACCTTTTAGTGGAGGTGTTTCGTCTCAGTCCTCAGTGCCTGAAGTTGAGGTAGTGAGGCAGGAGGAAGAAGCTGGTTCTGTGATGAAGGGTTCATCACCTATAGTTCAAGGGGTGTCGGGAACATCTCAGGCTGTGGCGAAAGTGAGGCTTGTAGACGTGCTGGCTGTGGGACATGCTAGTTTGTCGAAACAACGTTTGTATGATTTGGGAGCTGTGGAGTATCATGGTTCGACACCTGAGGCGTTCGAGGCTTGGTTAGCCAGTGTAATTCTGATTTTGGATCAGGAAGGGTATGACTACGCTTGTAAGCTGTGAAGTGTTGTCTCATTGATGTTGGAGGACGCCTGTGCCTGGTGGACATCTGTGGCGGTGGCAACGCATATCCACGATATATATTGGGACTTCTTTGTGTCTGCCTTTTATGAAAGGTACCTTGGAGAGACATTTCCAAGGGTTAAGCAGCGTGGGGGTGTGGCTTCAGATTATGAAGGTGAGAAAAGTTTAAGCAAGAGAGTTGTGGATACTGACCTCGGGAGCAGTCAGCGTAAGAGGCTACATGATAGAAGGTTATGCTTGAATCGAAGTTTGGGTGGTGGTGCAGACGTAGGTCAAGTGCGGTATGATCAAGGAGTGGTAGCTCGGTTGCTGAAGTGTGACCGTTGTGGAAGGTGTCATGTTGGAGGTTGTCGGGGCGCGAGAGTTTGTTGGAACTGTGGTTCTAAGGAGCATGTGAAGAGAAATTGTCCTCAAGTGGTGAGATCAGCTTCAGTGGTAGCAAAAGGGTCTCAGAAGGGTCGTGGGCACGGCTGAGACAAGGTTCGAAGGTGGCAGGAAGAGCAGAAAGGTGTGAGGAGCTTGGAGAATGAATCTTGTTGGAAGTGTGGGTCTGTTGGGCATTTGAGACGAAATTGTTTGAAGTTGGCTCGGGGTAGTCAGGGTTCTGTACCGCAGGGAGATGGTGATGACCTTAAGGTGTTGGCTGATGCTACAGCGGTGTGGCAAGAGAATGCTGGTTCTGCAAGGAAAAGAGTTTGTTGTCGGAGCTTCGAGGCAACGAGGTGTTTGCAGGTAACCTTGTTAAGTAACCTTTACCCTAGTTATCTTAGTTTGGTTTCGGTTTGGTTTTCCCTTGCGTAGTGGGTATGGTCTCGTTGCTAGCATGTTTGGGGTAGTAGTTGGTGTTGTTTTGAAAACAACTTTAGTGTGAAGAGGGCATTAGTGGGTATTTCGTGGTTAATGGGTTATTAGAATGGTAGGGTTAGACAAGTTGGAAGTGAGATAGGAGGTTGTTCTTAAACGGATCCTGAGGATGTTATTGGTGGGTGTGAACCGACATACATGCACAGTTAAAACCATTGATATATACTATATTATATATATGTGTCGGTACATGCATACATGTGACATGACATTAGAGGTTTTGCATACATGTACACAGGCATTGATAGGGCATATAGGCGACCATGCATACGAACGTTCACACTTGCTAATAGCTAGTTGGGTCCGTTAGTGTTTTGATAGGGTTGGGTTGAATGATGGATTTTAAAAGTTGTTTTGGTGCTAGGAGAATGTTAGAAGTAATGAAGGGTATTAAACGAGCTGTCAGTAATAGTGAGTGCGATATAGCATGTTGGCAGAAGGAAAGTGTTTTGGCGCTTAAAGAGTTTAGTGGTGTGGTGGTGAGGAGATTATCGGTTGAAGTTAGAATCAGTCAAAGTGGTTGTGAATAGCTAGTAGAAGTGGTAGTTTCTTGGTGTTAAGTGATGTTGCAGGTTAGTGGATGTGTTTCCAGAGTGCTGAGGTAACTTGGCATTGATGTTGTAATAGAAGGGTCGTTTTTGTAGGTGATGGTTCGTAGCAACCTTCGAAGAATTGAGAAGAGGTTGTGTTGTGGGTTGTAGAAAAGGGTTGGCCTGGGGTGAATAGAAGTTTCGTAATCTTAATATGTATGTATAGAATGGGCGGTGTCCTGGTAAGGCTAGTGTTGTAGTCGAAGCTTGAAGTGGAAAGGCAATGTAAGTTCAAGGGCCATTTTTGGTTGGACGGGTTCTTGTGAGAAGTGGTTGGCTAGTCGTGTATAAGTAAATCCTTTCCGAAGTCACCTAGTGGTATGTGGAACAGCTGGCGGAGTCAAGGTTGGGGTTTTGTGATGTGAATTTTCGAATGTTGTGTGAGTAGTTTTGGTGAGTCGTTATAGTAGTGATAGTGGCGGAGGTGAAGGAATGTCGTCAATACGTTGAGAAGTTTGAGTAAGCAGTTGAGGCTTAAGAATTTTTGCTTGATGTGGTAACCTTTGGAAGAGGTTGAACAGTTGTGCAAGGGGTTTTAGAAGCAGTGAAGGTTTTGGATCACATGGTGGTTGAACTGGATGGGTTGGTGTCACCGTGTGTACGAGTTTTGGGAGTTATGAGTTAAGGTGGTGTATACTGTAAATGTTTGGAGGTTCTTCAGGTTGTTGTTGGGGTTGTGCGCAGTTCGGAAGTGTGAAAGGTTAAGCTGTGGTTAACATCTGAGTGTTCTGGAAATTGTGAACAGTATGTGGTGGTGTTGGGTTTGGTTATAGTGTAAGTTTAATTGTGGAGGAGTTTGTTTGGTGGAGTGTTGTGTGGAGAGTGTTCAGTGGTGGTTAAGTCTCATGTGTTGCCTTGTGGGTTGCTTTGAGAAGTTTGGTTGTGCTCTTTTCGCCAGTTGAAATTTTGAGGACGAAATTTCCTAAGAGGGGGAGAGTTGTAACACCCCAATTTTGGGCTTATAAGTTTTGGGTTTGAACCGGACCGGTCGGATTTTCGGTTCGAATATAAAAGGTGGTTTTAAGGAAAGCCTAGTTCGGGATGCATTAAAAATATGGAAAATATCTAAAAATCCTCTTTTAATATATATAAGAGGGTGGTGAAATCAATTGTACAAAATGAGGTTTGGAAATATGACATTTTGAGTTAGTGACTAAAATGTAATTTTTGAAAAGTTCGTGACTGTTTTAAAAGGATTGAAACTTTGAATCTTTAAGGAGCTAATTTACCCAAGGGAGGATTTCTCTAGATTTTTATTGATTTTTAAGACTCATTTAATGTTTAATTAATAAAAAGAAAAGAGGGAAAAAGATATTTTTAGTTTCATAACTAACTTTTACCAAAAATTTCCCATTTCATTTTCTCTCAAAATTCCCTCAGCCAAACACATTTCCACAGCAACTTTTCCTTTGATTTTCACACCTAAAGTTGAGATTTCAATTCCTAAATGATTCCTAATCATTTCTACACCAAATCCTCATCATTTGCTTAATGAATTTTCAAGGATTTTGGCTCTAAACAAGGAGAAATCCACATTTAGAGGGGAGAATGATCCGGAAGCAAAAGAGGTAGCATTGGAGGGTTCGGATGCTTAGAAGGCTTAACGGCTAGCGTATTTTTGTGTATCGGTGAGTGAAGTTGGGGTTTTCAGCTTTAAAACCAATGTTTGAAGGTTTTGGGAGCTTAGTTTAAGTGTAAACAACTTAGCTAAGCTCAAGAGTAAGTAAATGGAATTTCTCTCTTGGTTTGTGTTATGAATTGGTTTTTAATGCACATGTGATGGTTGGATGCAATGCATGTGATTTGCATGTTTAAATTCTGTTTTGAAAGCATGTTTTAGCATGGTTTAGTGCTGTTTTTGAAAGTCATGTGTTGAAGGATGCTCAAGGTAAGAGATCCTTGGTTTTGTACTTTGGAATTGTGGAAGTGATGCATAGTGTTGCATGTTGTTTAATGGCTTTGTTTAATGCTTAAAAACAGTGAATTGATGATGGTAATTGATGGTATTAGCAAGTGATGTAAGTGGTTGTTGGTTACTTTAATCGGATATAGTTAGCCGGCTATAGGATTGGGTGCATCGTGAATTGAGTCGCCTTGGATGTTGAGGGGTTGTAATGGTACCGTAAACTCCATCCAAGAATCCTAGCGATTGAGAGAGTAAGTGTCGCCACGATAGAGGATGGCTCTCGTGAGTGGGCTTTGTTAAGTGCCACCACGATGGAGGATGGCTCTCGTGGGTGGGCTTGGTTTAGTGCCACCACGATGGAGGATGGCTCTCGTGGGTGGACTTTGTTAAGCATCACAACGGTGGAGGGTTGCTCCCGTGTGTGAGCTTGGTTAGGTGATTACAATGGTTGTGGTAGCTTCCATGTGTAAGCCTTGTGATGTGTCCCGTCTCTCGCTAGTGAGTTATACAACTTCCAATGAGTGATGTTGAGGGGTTGTGATTGTACCGTTAAACTCCATCATGGGTGTTGAGGGGGTTGTGATTGTACCGGTAAACTCCACCTTGTGTTGTTCGGTTGTGTGTATGAAGCGTGTGGGATAACACTTGTAATCCGCGTATCCGATTGTGTTTTGTGTTGTGATGGTTTGTGAATTATCACTTGGAAGCCAATATAATGTACTTGGATGTAATGAAGCATGAGATGCTTGAAATGATGCAAGGTTGCATGGGAAGTGTGTGATGTTCTAAGAATGCATGTATTACTTGTTAACTTGTACAAGTGTTTATCTTATATTGAGAATGGTGCATATGTGCATGGGAATCTCTTTAGTGCATTGAAGTCTTGTGAGGACTTGTTTTAAAAGGCATGTAGTGCAATGTTGTTTTTGGTAGTTCATGTATTTTGCATTTGTTGAATGCATGAGATAGTTAGAAGGAACCAATGGTTTTCGAAATGTTTTGCTTTGAAATGGCCATCAAGCATATGGAAAGTATGTTGTGAAGTGGAAGTGTTTTCCAAGCAATTTGAGTTTAACCTTGCATGTGGTGTTTATGCATCGAAAGTTTAAATAATGGTTTTTGCATGAATGTGTTTTGGGGTAAATTTTTTAGCTTTTCTAAGCTAAAGGTTGGTTTTCATGTTGAGCAAGACATGGTTTAAAGCATGATGTTTCAAAAGAGGTTTTTCGACCAATGCTTTGATTTATTGATTTACAACTACTTTTAGAAGGGGTTTTATGATTCGCTGCATTGATGGTGTTTTGGTTTTGAGCATTCCTCACTAAGCATTATGTGCTTACGCTCCTTTTGGTCCATCAATGCAGATAATTGAAGTTGGGACAGCAAGAAGCAAGGAATTCAAAGAGAGCTCCACTTGAGAAGTATGTCTCGGTTAATAGCTATAGATAATAAAGGCAATGGGGGGAGAGTCTTTTATATTGATGTGTAATGAGATTGTGTATGTTGGAGAAGTTTGGTTTATGATTTTAACTATGTGGTTTAACGCTTGCAACGTTTGAATCTTCTTATTCATAAGTCGTTATGCTATGCTTCTTGTTTTAAAACCATGATTAAGTTTTGGATGTGTGGAAAGAGTTGGTACACCTAGGGGTTGTTTTGTATCTAGATTTTAATGAAATTTGGTAGTTATGATGCTTGGCATGTTGTTGATTTGTTGAGGATTGATTTAGAGTATGTTCGATGGTGTTTAGACGAGTTAAAACAGGCTTTTCTGCTGTTTCTGGGCAGGGTGTTTCGAAACACCCTTGCATGTTTCGAAACAGGTGCTTGATTTGGCCTGGGTGTTTCGAAACGGGTAGAGGTGTTTTGAAACACTTTGTCTATTGTCAAGCCCCGTTTCTGAACGGTCTATCCCCGTTTCGAAACACTTGACCGTTAGGCACTGATTTGAATGGTTTTGAAGTTTGCAAGCTTTACGTTTTAGTCCTAATTTTTGTATGTGCAATTGCTTGAGTTCGTGATGTCCGTTTAAGGTGAAATTTTGCAGAGAGGTATGAAACATGACTAATTTCATAATGGTAACTTAAAAAATTGTAAAGTCTTCTTAATTTCCAGAATTTACAAAATGGTCCCTAAATTCGTATGTTGTGCAATTGAGTCCCTTATTGTTTCCCGATTGCTGTGATTTTTGAGTATGCTTATCTCAGGAGTATGCCTAGGATTAATGTGCATCTAGAAAAGTTTAAAAAGAGAAAAAAAAAGGTCGTTAATCAAGGTTGACTTTGGTTTTCCCCGTGTAATCTTCGTAGTTCGGGTCAACCGTCTAGGCCGGGCTAAGGGGGTTACAAGGAGCAAACTACAAAACCCCGAACCCATTGAGTAAAGTCATCCTGTGAAGACTTTCATTCACTCATACTAATTTGTCCGTCACTTCAAGGATTTTCATATTCATGGACTTTGATAGCAGCGGAGTGTCCTTGCACATGATTCTTCCTAGAGCCGGTTTCGGGCACCTCTAGGGAAAGACATCATAAAGATTTCTTTCATGTCGTGGCAGTGCTTTTCTTTTTCTGTTTGTTGCCTGTCGTGGCAGCTTCCTGCAACCAGTGTTAGAATTTTACTAATAATTCAAGCAAGCAATGTTTACCAGAAATTCTAACAAATTCAGCAAGTAACATTAGTGTTTTTTAATTTTTGGCATTAATAGAAAAATTCTAAGTTTACTTCATGCTTTCCCCAAATTGAAGGTCTTTTTAATTGGTACGAAAATTTAGAGTCGGCTATCCTATCTTAGGCACAAGTTCTAACGAAATTTTTCTTTTTCGATTAATTTTTAAGGAAAGTATATTATGCAACCTATATGCTACTAGTATGTGTCTAAACAAAATGAGTGCTAACCCCTCCCCCAACTCGAGATGGGCACTACCCTCAATGCACAAAATAAATTACAAAAGAAAACACAAAATAAATTACAAAAGAAAACACAAAAATTAAATACAAAGAAGATAATTAAAACATAAAAATAAGCAAGAAAATAAAGAAAAGAAAAGAAGTAACGCTAGAAGTTGGCGGAGGGTTGAGAAGAAGCTGGGGTCTTCTCGACAGATGAGGAAGAGGATGAAGACTAAATGACAAGGCAGCGGCTGGCAGATGTCCTGGCGGCAGATTTGGCCGGTGAAATCTTTGTTGTCCGCGGCGGCTAGACTCTCTTAGGAGTGGGGAGAGGAGCTGCACTTTGGTCTGGTTCAGATTCAAACTCCTCTTCTTATGGCTCGGCGGAGATGATGTGCCGCTTTCTTTTCCTGGTTGCCTCTGTTATGGACTCTGCCGGTGGATCTTCTGTTGCCATGGGTTCTACTGTTGCTACCGGCTGCTACTCCACCTCATTGGATTGGGAGCTGTTGGCAACCGTTTTCGTTGTGTGGGCTGGAGAGAAATGTTGTTGATGCCTCTCGACAGTGTCTACCACCATGTTAGAAGCAGAGAAGGCGGGGTAGGACGGGTAATGCGTTAGAGAGAGCATCTGGCGGCGCAAGGCAGCGTCGCGGGTAGTTGCTTCTAATGGTGTTTCTTCTTTGGGTGCGGCTGCGACGGCTAGATCTGTAGGGAATGTGGGTAGGGTGGGGCCGCCATTAGGAAATTTTTGAAGAACATAGGCCACAAAAGACTCATGGACCTCCCCACATACTTCATGAATGTCAATTGATGTTGCTCTATCCTTTTGTTGTTGTCGATGAAAGTGCGCAGCAGGGCAATGACTTCATTGGTTGGGGCAGCTTCAGTACTGCCTGGGGCGGTTGGTGTAGCTGGCTGGGCGGCGCAAGGCTAGCTCGGAGTGATTGGTTCTATCTCTTGGGCATGCATCATCTGCAGGAGGACTTTTTTGGGCTAACCTTCTTTGGCGGTTGTCATCTCATCATTTGGATCTGAGGGAACGTTGAAGTTGGCACATAAGTCGGTGATGAGAGATGGGAAGTATAGTCGGCCCTTTGATTTGCGAAAACAGTTGTGGATCTCCTTATAAATGATTTCCCCAACGTTTATTGGCATGTTTACCATTATGGAGTGGATGAGAGCGAGACGGGGCTTGTCCATTGTGGAGTTGTGGGAGCTGGGTAGCAGACGTTGTTTGATGAAAGTGTTCCATAGTATCGGCTCAGGAAGCAATTGACGACGTTAGACTGATCCGCCATGTTTGTCTGCCAAGCAAGGAGTGTTGGGTTCGTACAGCTGAGCCTTGATCTTGTCATAGTCGGCAGCCGTCAGTGACTGCCTCCATTCTTCGTGTGGGTTGTCGTCCATCTCGAGCCCATAGAAGTTGTTGATTACTGTCGGGTTGAGCTTGACTGGTTCCCCTTGAACAAATACGAACGACAGCTCAGGGCGGGGGTGGTGGGCATAGAATTCTCTAACCATCGTGATGTTTGCCGCCTCCGGCTGCCGTGTAAAGATTTCCCAATCCTTGTTGTGGATCTTCTCAAATAGAGCGGGCTCAAGGCCGAGGTCCCCTGTCTGCTGGGAGTAATGGAACCCTTGTTCCTCCCATATTGCTTGCTTTGCGAACTGGGTTTTATACCGCTTTGCATCTTCATGAGAGAAGAACCTTTGAAAGGTGGGTTTGGCTTGCGATGTTGATGCCTTGTGTGAGACAATTTTTGTAATCTGAAACTAAAATAAGAAAATGAGAAAGAGAGCAGTGGATTCAAGAATAGGATAACAAGCAGATGAAAGTAAAGTAAATGAATGGGATAAGTGGGGTTTATATAGATGGTGCCGAGAAATGTTGTGGCGGCATTAAATGTCCAAGGGGCAGATTGCTTCGCGCACGTTACAAAATTTCTGCTCGTTATTTTTGTAGCCGCTGACAGCTAGCCGTTACGCTGTTTCTACGCTTTGCCGCCCTCAGTTGTCTCGGCAGGATGGTGGGCGGGCTTCTTGTTGGGCCTTTTCTTGGTCCAGCTCTTTAATTCCTAAAACCTAAAATAAAAATAAAAATAATTAAATGCTAAAAATAAATTCTAAAAAATAAACGAAATGTGGAGAATAATTTTAACTTAATTTAAAATATAATCCTGAAAGAAAGAAAATATTGGAATAAATTAAACTCTATTCTTAAAACATAAAAATAAAGAAAATAAAAGATGAAATTAATTAAGTTGTGTTGGGAGTGCATTGGGGTGCATCTCCCAGACATAACCACTTTCTGAGGTGGTGTTTCTTGTCTTTCCCTCCTAGGGGTCCTCCTGTTCTGTAAGGTGGTGTGTTGTTGGGTCCTTCAGTCTCCCATTTGGTCTACCGTGACAGTTGCTGTCTTGCTCTGTCTTAGTGCTGATTTTGGAGGCCTGAGCGTTCGGGCATCCTTCCTTTTCCTTTACTGGGGGATGTAATACATTTAGCTTGATGCTTTGATTGTCTACCCTCATGAACAGCTCCACATGCTCCACATCTATTAACGTTTTTCATGTGGCCAAGAATGGTCGCCCAAGGATAATAGGGGCGTTTTCATCGACCTCACAATCTAAGATGAGGAAGTCTGCTGGAAAAATAAGGATGCCCACTTGAACTAAGATGTCTTCGATCTTACCCTCCGGTTGTACAAATGAGTAATCAGCAAGTTTTAGCATAATGGAGGTAGGTTTGGCTTGCCCAATACCTAGCTTGTCGAAAATTGCCTTAGACATCAGGTTGATGCTGGCTCCTAAGTCGCACAAGGCTTTCGTTGCATGGTTGATGTCGATTCTGCATGGTATAACGAAGCTACCTAGATCTGTTTGTTTTCGTGGCATCTTGTTATGCAGCATTGCCATACATTCCTCTATGATAGCAATTGTTTCGAACTCCCCAATTCTCTTCCTCTTAGAAACCATTTCCCTTAAATATTTTACACAAATGGGCATGTTCTGGATGACTTCGATGAGAGGTATATTTATGTGCACCTGTTTCAGAATATCCAAGAAATTCCGAAACTGGTGTTTCTGCTTCTGTTACTTAAGCTTATGGGGGAAAGGTGGCGGCAGGCAGATGTCCTCTATACGCTTCTTGCATGGGAACTTGATATGTGAAGGATCGTCTACCTCAGGGCTGCTGTCAGTCTCATCTACCGGGGCAGATGGTATTGCTGCTACTGCGGCAGGCAGTTTTTGTTGTGCTGGTTGTTCATCCGATGGCTTTTTCATTCTAGGTTCATCCAACTATTTCCCACTTCTGGTTGATATGGCTTTGCATTGTTCATAAGTGGGTTTGGATGCTACCTCTGTGCTGCTAGACGCTGCACCCTTTGTTCTGTTGCTTATGATCTTCGTGAATTGCCTAAACTTGGTCTCTAGGTTCTTTATCGCAGCCTCTTGATTGTTCATCCTCATCTATGTTCTGTCCATAAATGACTTAGTTTTATCAATAAATTTATTAGTACGAACAATAAAATCACTAGTTCTAGACATAAAAGTATGTAAAGTATTTTCGAGTGAGTTATTGCTCGTATTTTGTTGCTGCTGAGGCGGCTGTCTGGACAGGTTCTGTTGGTATCCTTCTGGTTGCTGAGTTGGGTTTGCAGCTGTGATTGGATTACTCCGGAAGAAGTTCGGATGTTTCTTCCAGCCAGGGTTGTAAGTGTTGGTGTTGGGCCTGCTATTCCTCTCATAGGTCCCCATGAAGTTCGCAGATTCACTGCATTCAAAGGCCTCATACGTCTTTCCTTTGGTCATACTCATCACCAGCTCGGTCAGCTTATCTAGACGGGCATTAAAAGATTCCATGGCCTCTACCTCGTTCACAACAGCTGGTCGCCTTATGCCGCTGCGGCGGGCTGTAGGGAACTTGTAGTCGTTATTACCAATCTTGTTCAGGATCTGTAGTGCCTTCTCATGTGGTCTATCGAGGATTATTCCATTGGCGGATACGTCGAGCATCATTCGATTTGGGTAGTTCACCCCATTGTAAAACATTGACACATGCATCTAGGCCGGAAAACCATGAAACGGACAGTTATTTAGCATCTGTTGGTACCGCTCCCATGCTTCATACATTGGCTCTTCATCCTCTTTTCGAAAATTTGTGATCTCGTTTCATAGCATGTCTGTGACATTAGATGGGCTGAAACGATCCAAGAAGTCTTTGCACAACTCTGTCCATGTGCTGAATGAACCTGTCGGCTGGTTGTTCAACCACTGCTTCACCCTATCTCTCAGTGAATAGGGGAATAACCTCAGCTTTAACACATCTTGGTGGGCTCCATGTATCTTAAATGCTCTACATATGTCTAGGAATCCTCTCAAGTGCTGCCGAGCGTCTTCTTTGGTAGTTCCCCCAAATTGCCCCAATGTGTTGATGATGTTGAACACCATGGGCTTTAGCTCAAAATGATCCGCCTCGATTTTAGGCTCTGCAACAGTTGGGTCAAATCCCCTGAAGTCATGCTCCAAGTAGTCCCTGGTGGTTTCTACATACTGTTACTGCCTAAGAGGAATTGGGGGTTGTTGTCTAGGTGGGACTTGCTGCTACTGTCTGGGCGGCAGATCTTGCTGCCCATCCCTGCCGATACGGGCATCTATAGTAGGGTTACCGTCTTGGCCGTTAACCATTATTTCTTTTTTCCCACTCTTTCTTGGCTTTCCCTAGGGCTTCTCTCACTTCTTTCTTAAGTTCTCTTACTCTTCGTTTGATGTCGTCAAAGATAATGATTTCTCCCTTTGGATTTGCTATGGTCATGCACTAGCAAAGGAAACTGTAAAATTCTTTTTTTTCGAATAAAATAAAAACTAAAAATTAAATGCAAATAAATAAAATTGCAGAAATATAAAAATGAATTTACTATTGCTAATCCCCGGCAGCGGCGCCAAAAACTTGTAGAGCGTTTGGGTGTTCTCTAAATATGAGCGCAAGTGCACACTCATGTCAAGTTATAGTATAAAAGATATTGTCTCCCACAGGGATTGGACAGCTTACTCGAATTGTAATTTTTGCACGAAGAAAATTAAATGCACAAGTCAATTTAGTTTATAAAAGAATTAAAAGTAAATAAAACACAAGTAATTGAAGAAAAGATCAGGGTGATAGCCTGGGTCAGATTATGTTGCTCCCTAGTGTGAAACTGCGTTGAATAGGTTAAGTTGCTTTGCGCTGCCAGACTTTAAAACTCGGCGGAGGATGGCAGGTTGGCTGCTTCGATGCTTTCGCTGCCTCAGCAGTGGAACTGATAATTGGCTCGGCAGCAAACTCGGGAGGCCTTCAAGGCTCGTCAGAACGCTTCAATATTGATCTCGCTTATGTCTAAGTCAAAATATTGTTGTTTCCCACTGTGAATAATACCCGTCACGGTGTGAATCTTGCAAAGACAGCAGCCTTGGTTCGTCCTCTTTTAGCCGCCTTAAACTCGCACCTATGTCTAGGCTGAATTGATCAACATCTGATTAGGATGAGGATCGTACTTATCCCTTTCGTGAGTTCAACTCTCTCGATACCGAACAAATGGATAGTTAACAACTAATCTTTCGAACTTAATTGAAAACTATGAAGAGCATGGAATAAGCAAACCTTGAAAGTTTTATTGCAAAAACAAACTTAATACCTAAACAATCGTTCTCACACTAGTTTACAACATAACTCAAACCCAAGAAAGAATTTAGAACATAATGGCGGCAAGAAAACCTAACCTATGCCTAAGGGAAAACCTAAGTTGTCTACAATTACAAAATATGTCAAGTATATATAGGCATTAGCTAGGTCAAGTCCTCCTTAGAGTAGAAGTCTTCAAAGTAGCTTTTGCATTAAATGCAACCTTTAATTCTGACTTCTTTGAGTTGAATGCGGACTCCTTCTCGTTGCCTTGTACTGTAAGTTATCTCGATTTCCTCCTTCGGCGGCTCTGTCCGTTGTTCCAGGCGTTAGAAAATTGAGTGGATGGTATTGTTAGAATCAGGATTTTCTACTCTACATATCGCACTCCAATTCTCCAATTCCTCAGCTTGCTGCCTTGGGCGGCAGGTGCTCGGCAGCGGCTTTCTCTTCTTGGAACTGCATCAGTACAGCTCCCTAGTCTGCTGCCTCTACATCATCTCCTCTGATATGTCCTCCTCCTAACAACTCCTAGCCCCGAAATGGAAACTAAACTAAAACATCTTTTTCTTACCAAATAGAAGATAATCAATAAAATCATGGCAAAGTAAAGAATATTGTAAATATGCAATGCATGAACCTAAATATGCCTAAAATGTACTTAAGAACAACAATAATATGAGATGGAATGCATATAAAATATAAGACTAATGAGCACTTTACAGATTCTACCGCTGTTATTTATGAATTCAAAATCTAAATATGGAGGAGAAACGTTTTTTCTTCCTTTTGTTCTTTTTTTGTTTTGTTTTAATGAGTTTTTGTTTTTTTTGAAGGATACATAAAGAACAAATGGAGAAATGACAGGAAGAGATCAAGGAGCTGAGATTGACAGATGCATCAAATGAAGAGGCAAGTGCTTTGTTGAATAATGCTCGTTTTTACTTCAGAATCCCCTTTTCTTTTCATGAAGGTTAAGTGAAGTGAGATTTGTTAATTGTAGTAATTAGTTTCAAGTAATTTGAACTCTTTTTACGTAAATTGGTTGTAATTAGTTTCAATCATTTTTAACTCTTTTGATGTAGGATGGAAGTTTTTTGAACCTAAATTTTGCACTACGCAGTATGGACTAAATAGGAGAGATTATTTTGTTCAAAATCTAAACTTAATAATTTAATTTTTTAATAAATTTACTATTTGTTTCTGAATTTCAATGTTTTGATAGGTTTGGAACCCCACTCTGCTGTTCTAGAGAATGAATCTATTCATATTCACACAATGGTATTGTCTGGAGGAATATTTTTGGGGCTAAGGTATTATTACTAGGTTATTAATGTCTGTTATTTATTTTATTTTATTTTTTTTACTTGCAGATACAATGACCAAAAAGCTCTCATGGCTTACCAAAGATACTTTATCCACTAACACTCTTGCTGAAGCCAATCACTCAGTTTATAATGCTTATTTGGTTTCTTTGATTCAAAGTTCCTCCTCCTAATGCTTTCATAGTGCAGGTGAGCTTTTATTTTCCACTAGAGAGAGCACAAGTTCTGTTTTCTCTATTGTTTAGAACAAATAGTCTTAACTGGTACTGAATGTTGTCGTGGTATTTTCACCAGAATTTGTATAATTCTTTCAATTGAATCGATATTTCAAAGATTTTGATGTACTATTACTCTATTAAAGTTTTACGTAGAGATTAACCACAAATTAGCTCTTCTATTAATTGCTCGAGAGGCTGAGAATAAAAAAATTTCAAAGATCTAGTGATGAGTGGAAGCTTGTGAGAAATGGCTTTCAAAAGAGATGCATTTTTTTGAAAGGATCAAAAGACATATAGATATCGGCGGACAACGGAACGAGTTGTATGATATTTTCTTGTTCCTTCACAGTAACTAGAATGTTTATTTATACATATCAAACTAACATGTAGTTTGGGGACTATTGCAGGCAAAAGCTCTTGAAGAAAAGAATATGCGTGATCTTCTTGCTCAAAGAGTTCAAGCGGAAAGAAATGTACACTTTTGTGTTTTCACCTGTGAAGATATTTCAAGATTACAAAGTCATTTCTTATTGATTCAACTGATATGAGTGTAATGGTTTGAATCCTTGTTATGGATCAATTTCTTAAATTTTAGTCCTTTTACATTTCAGATTTAAGAATTCAATTTTAATTGTCAATGGTTTGAAATAGTAATTTGTAAAAAAATCAAAAAGGCAAATTTACAGCGTTTGTAGTAAAAAAGCCACTAAATATCCAATCACATTTAGCGATTTTTTGGTTAAAAGTGTCACTATAACTCAACATTTGCGGCGTTTCAAAATACAAATGCCACTAAAGACATGGTATTAGCGGCATTTTGAAATACAAACGCCACTACAAGCATGGTATTTTTAGCGGCGTTTTAAAATTCAAACGCCACTAAAGAAAGAGTATTAGCGGCATTTTGATTTTCAAACGCCACTATAGAACTTGACCTTTTGCGTCGTTTTTTGTTCGCAAGCGCCGCTAACTATTACGGCGCTAGATCTAGCGGCACTTCTTGCGGCGCTTTTGCTAGCGCCGGGAGGGTTTTTAGCGGCGCTTAAAAATGCCACTATAGAGTAAAAAACACCACTAAAAACCTATTTTGTTGTAGTGTGAAAAGAAAGTGAGCTACCCAAGGGAAATGGTGAAATCTTGGGTGATCTATCCAAGGGGGTAACCACTAGATCCTCTCTTAGATTGCTTAATAATGTTGCATTCATTTCGTGCATTGAGCCTAAAAATATCAAAGAAGCATTAAAAGATGATTTTTGGATATTGGTCATGCAGAAAGAGCTTAATTAATTTGAGATGAGTAAAGTTTGGACATTAGTTTATAGGCCTAGTAATAAGTCTACTATATGAAATAAATGGGTCTTTAGAAACAAACTAGATGATAGTGGTAAAATAGTGAGGAACGAGGCTAGACTTGGTGCTCAAGGTTATACCCAAGAAAAGGGAATCGATTTTGATAAAACCTATGCACTCGTAGTTAGAATGGATGTTAAAAGAGCATTTTTAAATGTTTTTATTAATGAAGAAGTGTATGTTGAACAACCACCCAGTTTTGAAGACCCAATTTTTCCAAAACATGTTTTTAAATTAACCAAAGCTTTATATGGTTTGAAATAAGATCCTAGAGCTTGGTATGAAAGGCTTTCAAATTTTTTGGTTGAAAAAGGTTTTGAAAAAAGGCAAGGTGGACACTACACTTTTCATTAAAAGAAATGGAAATGACATATTAGTAGTACAAATTTATGTTGACGATATAATCTTTGGTTCTACTAATGAGTTTTATTTCCAAGAATTTTCTAAGCTAATGCAAGGTGAGTTTGAGATGAGCATGATGGGGGAGCTCTCATTCTTTTTGGGGGTCCAAATCATGCAAAGAAATGATAACATCCTCATCAATCAAGCTAAGTACATCAAGGATATGCTCAAGAAGTTTGGCTTGGAGAATGTGAAGCCTCAAGCCACTCCAATGAGCTCATCAATTAAGCTTGACAAAGATGAAGGAGGTAAGTGTGTTGATTCTAAGCTTTATCGTTCAATGATTAGTTCTTTGCTTTACCTTGCCGCAAGTAGACTCGACATAATGTTTAGTGTTTGCTTGTGTGCTAGGTTCCAAGCTAGTCTTAGAAGGGGAGCTCCCATTCTTCTTGTGTGCTCTGTTTAATGTTTTTGATTTTTAAATTTTGGGGATTGATGATGAACACTCTTTGGAACATTCTCAACTTGGTTCCATAATCTTTCTTGACGCCTATGATCGTATCCTCCATCTTAACATCTCTTGGTGGCTTCGCCTTTCTAGTGGCAAGTTCTTTACTATCTGCCAAGTGGATGCTTTTTGGCTTCGTTGTTTCCGTGAGGGTAAGCGCCAAAACCTTTGTCAAATTATGTTTGTCGACTTGGTCTATCTTGTTCAACATCGTTACACCGATCAAGTCAAGTCTTTCTTCTATGGCACGACTTTGAGTTTCTTATTCCATTCCTTGGAGATCGATTGTTCGCATGATATCATCGAGCCTCTTGGTAAACTGATCGATGAGCACTCCCTTACTCGTGCTCACTTTGAATACACTGACCGTGAATGGGTTCGTGTTAATTGACCTCCTCCTCAAGAAGATCAACCTCTTCCGGTAGCTCCATAAGGTCCACAAGTCAACCAAGCTATATCTTCCATTAATGGACTCATGGTGATCTAAATGAGCAATTCATCTCCTTAAGGACTAATATTGCTTCTTTAGATACAACCATGAATACGAGATTTACGACCATTGATACATGTTTTACCTTGTTTGAAGATCCATTCAAGGCCATTGAGCAACAACAAACCTCCATGGATGTCTCTCTCACTACTTTCCATGGTGCTTGGCTTAATGCTTTGAACTCTCAAGCCAATCGCAACGATGATGATGAGGACGACGACGACGACGATGAGGACGAGTAGTTTTTGAGCATCTCATTAGATATCATATCATTTAGGATTTCTATTTTACTATGCATTTATGTTCTATGTTTAAGAACCCTATGCTTTGATTTATATTTATTTTAGGATTTAAGTTTGGGTTTTAAGTTTGAAGTTATTTGAACTTATAGTGCTTTGGATATTAATTTGAAGTTTAATATTATTATGTTGCTTTGATTATGCTTTACTTTGTGCTTTATTTTTATATATTTTCTATATATATCCTTGTTATATGCATTGATTTTGATCTAACAAAAAGGGAGAAAAGTGTAAAAACATAAATTTTTACAAACTTTTGAAAACAAATCTCAAATTAAGGGGGGTAAACTTTTCAAAGTTTTCAAATACTTAAAAATTTACTTTGGTTTTGTTATATCAAAAAAGAGAAGATTGTAAAACCTAATTTGATTTTGATATAACAAATTTTCCTAAAGACTTATTTGCAACCATAAATAAATTTTTCAGTATTTCAATGTCTCACAAAATTGACAAGCATTTGAAAAAAAAACTGATTTTAAGTCAAAATGTTCAAACCAAACAATTTGTTCTGAGTATTTTTCAAGCCAAATTAAACAGTTACGCTAAGGCGGATCGATACGCTCTACTCGTATTGATACAATTTTACGTTACTGGAATTTCAATCGCCTAAAGTGTACCAATACGGTTAACCTCGTATCGATACAGTTTTTGAATTGAGTTTATTTTTAAGGCATAGCGTACCGATACGGTTGTCCCTGTATCGATACGATTTGATTTGATTCGATAAATCTTTGCATTTAATAATAGAGAAAACTACCCTGGTGACCACTCCGCGACCTGTTTTGACCACCCAACTAAAAAAATTCAAAATTTTACCACCCAACTATTTAAATTTAAATTCATCCAATCGGGTGATGGCATGTGTCGTTATCAGATTAGTTGATTGATTTTATTTATTTAAATTAAAATTAGGACCAAATTGATATAATAGGTAATTAATAGGGACTAAAAGTGTAATTATACAAATTTTACTTTAACTACCATGTCATCTTTCCATTAGATTTTAGCGGCTGATGGTCAAAATAGGTCTATTTAAATCGTTGGGTGGTCAAATTTTGAATTTTTTTAGTTTGGTGGTCAAAACAGGTCGCGGGCAATAGTTGGCTGGTTACTAGGTAGTTTTCACTTAATAATATAGATGTTTGTCAATTATGAAATCAGCAAATTTTCAAACGGTCGTTGGACCGTATTGATACTCCCTTATAGCGTATCGATACACTTTTTGCTTAACTTTCAGTCAGATTTCCAGTGAGCAAAATTCGTATCGATACGGTCTTTGAGTATCGATATGCCCCATATTTTACACTATAACCATACTGATACGCCCCTCTTAAATGTACACAACGGCTCTTTCTATTTTGAGACAAGTATTGATACGAATGTTCGTGTACCGATACGGTAGGTTGCATAAGTGCATTTATTGCGGGAAAAATGGAGCCCAGCGACTCTATTAATGATCTCAACCACCATAACGACTAGAAATCAATGTAAGGGTATAAAAGCAAGTCTCAAAAGCCACAACAACAACTATTGAACCTATTTGCAACAATACAAGCATATATCTAAACCCTTGTGCTTAAAGAGTCAAATTTTTGTAACCCCTACTTGTGTAATTTTCATTGTATCATTTTCTTTCAAGTTTGGGGAGTGATTACTTGTAATTGGGAAATATATCAACCTTGTGAGAGGTATTTTTTAGATTGGCATTCCTTCTTTGTATTGAGAGAGTCTTAGTTAATCTTTGGGTAGAAAGATTAATCGATTTGTAAAGGTTACCTCCTAAGCCTAGAAAAGGGGATGAATATCTAGTGGATATTGTTCGAAATCCTTAGTGGGAGGAGTTAAGGTAGTGGATGTAGAGCTTGTTTGAAGCTTGAACCACTATAAATTGTGTTGTCTTTATTTTTCAAATTTTCAATTTGCTCCCCTCCACTTTAAAAAGCCAATACACCCCATCTTGGCTAATTTTTATTGGATTGATCCACACAACACATATCATCAAAATTCAGAAGCTTTCCCGAATCTTCTTGTCTCTTTCCAATCGAAACGCATAACTAGTGAAAAAGGAATGGTGAGCGACCCAAACTGTCAGGCAAAAAGTTCTGCTACCCATGACTGATTACATCGGCAACCAACCATCAACCGAGTGATGATCCATCTTTGTAAGACCACCGATGAAACCATAATCATATATTAGCGTCGTGAAGATCTTTGTGCGATTACCAACCAGTCGCCAAGGTATGTTGAAATCATGTCACAAGGATAGATGAAACAAACCACAAAAAACAAAGAAAAGCTTGTCACAATGACAGAGAAAAACGCGTGTTACAAAGACATATATTCTTATGAAAATATAAAACAAGAAAATAAAAAACGTCGGCGATTGACAATCAAAAGCTAATTGATTGCCGATCGCTGGCTAATGAAAAAATATTATTTAAGTTTATGAATAGTATTTAATTCAAAGACTTACATGAGATAACACCCAATTGCTTGAGCACAATCCATATTTAAGCCTCAAAATTAAATAATATTCCTAATTCAATTAATTAAACTAATCGTTAAATTTCTAAACCTAATTGAAGCTCTAATTTAATTAAATAGATTAATTATTATTTTTTAATTTTAAATGAATACTCAGTATTCTACTTAAAAGCTCATGTTGGATAACACCCTATTGCAATAAGACACTACCCAAATTTAAAACTTCAAAGCTTCCCACCTAATATTCATTAACTTGCTATAATGCTCTTCATAATTAAATTATTAAATCCTAATAGAACCAAGGCTAAGGCTTACGCAATTAAATCTAGGTAAATTAATTATCTAACAAATAATCATATATGCAATATTTAAAACCATGCATCAATCATATAGCTTAATTGCAAAGAAATTAAAACAATTAAATGATTGAATTAAAAAAAATTACAAACTTTAATTTGATTTTTATTGAAAATAGGACCAGATTGAAAGACATTGCAAAATTATAAAGACTGAAACACAAATAAGCCTAAAACCATTAAAAACGTGCGGATCATATACCCGACCTGATTAACAACTCGCGGATCCACCCAAACTCGGTGCTAAACGACACTATTTTGACTCGTGTATAAAAAGCACCAAACCGAGAAAACTCATCCATTTACCTCAGATCACTCTCTCTCTCTCTCTCTCTCAACCATTTCTCCTCTCCCAAGCTCTCTTAACTCAAACACTCAATAGCCGGATTTTAACCCCCTAAACGGATCAAACACCTTTATTTCCCACCAAATTTACCATTGTCCTTCACAATTTCACCTGTTTAATCCAAAATAACACTGAATCCTCTTTCTTTTTCTGTTTTCAAAGATCAAACACCTTTCTTTAGGATCAACATTCATCCATGTTCATCTAAAACTGGATGAGCACCGTAACTCCTGCCACTCTTCGCCCTAAACACCACCGTCAGATTGTAACGGGCCTATTTTATATTTGAGTAAAACTCACCGTTTAATAGTAGTTTAAGTAAAATTACGTCATTTTGTATTTGAGGGATAAAACCCTAATTGAGCTAGGCTTTTGGGAATCGATCAATTGAATGAAAAATATATGGTCTTCCTCTTTCTTCTGCTTCTTCTCTTATCTTTGCTCTGTTCTATCTTCTTCCTTAATTAAAATTCGTGTTCTTCAATTTGTGTTCTTACAAAGGCATCAGAGCCATCGATCGCGGCCATGGATGAAGGTTTTCAGTCGCTTTTGTCTAAGTGTAGTGAGGATATAAAATCACTGTTCGATGGTTTTTTCAGCAATCGAACTCTCTTAGTTACAATCCACCATGTGATTTGGCCTATTACTCAAGACGTGCTGCATCGGGTATTCTCACCTTATGGGTCTGTGCAAAAGATTACTTTGTTTCAGAATTCGATTGAGGTTCAGTTCTTGGTACACTTTCAAGGTTATGGCGCTATCGCTGCTAGAAATTCTCTTCAGGGTCGTAATATTTACGACGGTTGTTGTCAGCTCGATATAAAGCTTTATGACGATGCGGGGTTGACTGATTTTGTTGAGCCAACACAAATTTTGGATTCATGTATTGCTGCCACAGAGGTGGGTTCGGGTGAAATCCAACAGGATGATGAAAGGTTGGTAACAGGCTCTTTCGAAGTCAAGGTGTTCGACGAATTGTATGTGTCTATGGCTGAATATGCAGACGTCGCCATCTTCGAGGATTCTACTGTGCAGTCTGAAGGCATTATGGACCAAGCTGATTCGGATGACCAAACTCAGGTACCTATTTCTGATGAACCTACTGATGGATTTCTGAGTCAACTGCCATGAGACAAAGTCTCAATTTTCGAGGGGAGTGATGACTTGCAAGTTCAATCGGCGAACATTGAAGTGGTGAACATCGGATTATCTCACATGCTCGGTGAATCGTTCATGCGAAAATATCAAGAAGTCACTGATGGAGCGGTCCATATTTTCGGGGAATTTGATTTTCAACGTGATTACACATCGGTAATTGATTCGTCCAAACTGTTTGAGACACTAGACATATTGATAGCAGTAATGGATCAGGTAATGAAAAATGAATGTCAGTATAAAGTTCGTATATGCAACTTTGGTATTCAAATAATTCATTCTTTAGTTCTGAATTGCTTATGGTTATTTGTACCTGATTGTGGTTATGGATCTGTATCTAGAATTGTTGAAGTTGATGATCCTTATGGTTTTAGACTATTATTAATGGGGAATGGTGAAATGAAACTAAAAGTTAGAACTGTGGAAGGAGTGATTTGTTGGATGGAAAGTGTTGATGATGTTGTATGGGATGATGGAGTATCAAGAGGATCGATTAGCTTATGTATTATTGAAGTTAGTCCAGACCATGAACTAGCTTACGAAGGAGTAAGTAAGGATGACGTGGTCAAGAGTAAAGAGAAATTGAAGAAGGTTGTTAAGAATGGTGAAGCTAAAAAGGGAACACACATAGAGGATGAGATTGTCTACTGTGCTTTATCTTTTAAGAACCATGTTAGATTTGATTCTGATTTGTACTTGAATCTTCATGAATTTGGGATGAAATTATATTCAGAAGCAATGGCAGATGATGTAACAAATGAAGACGCACAAGAGATGTTTAAAATCACTACAGATAAATTCCAAGAGAGGGATGCTCTACCATTGTTCAACCGGAGAAATGTTCACATGTCCAAGGCGAGGAAACATGTCAAATTAATAGAAGATGGCTCAACAGAATCTATGCTAGACTAGGTTAAGATTGCATTTGATGATGAACTTAATCATGCTCCTGTTGTTGATGTTAGCTTTTTGACTCATTATGGTAAACCTTATGATGGAAACGCATGCTACTTTAAAAGCACGTTGTTTGTTTACTTTAATGGTCAAGAAGGTATTGAAGTTTATGGTGTTTTAGTAGTGATGACATTAGGAATGTTTTGCGCGGCTGTTGCAAAGGTAACCTTTAAGGGTGCTACAACCATCTTGGGAAGCAATGTTTTAACTGATCTGTTAGAAGTTTTCAATAGAATGGTTGTTTTTGTTTGTACCTTTTTAACAAAATATGAGCTTGTAGGCACACTGCATTCTTGTATGCCTGCTACTTGTGACAGAACCAAGCAGTCAACTGAAGGGGTTATCCTATCTGTTATCGAGTTTGTAACACTAAGAGGGATTGAGCTGAGTGACAATGTTGTTTCAAGAACCTCTCAATATTTGTTCTCAGTCGCAAGGCAGATTTGTGTATTTAAAAGGGATCCAGCAAAAGGAGAAATTTTAAGTTTTCTTCCCGAAACTCAGTTGGAGGATGAAATGCTGCAAGCTGTTTTTTTGGCCCTTACTTCCTTCTTTAGAGGTGGTGGTAAAATTGGAGACTTAGCTGTTGGACCGAGCTACTTTACATTTTCTGTTGCACTTTACTTCAACTTGGAAGTTGTCATTGCCTTGTTATCTCTGGTCGACATGAACCACTACGTGCATTTTGACTTGCATTTAAGGCATTCTTACAAGTTGGACGTTTTTTATCCCGGAAGTATTAAACTTGCCTACATCGACATGGAAACTGTATTGTTGGTTGATCTTTGGTTTTTAACCATTGTCGACAATGAGGAACTACTGCTGGTTCATACATCATTTTCGATCAAGGCTAAGAGAGCATGGGGACACGTTTGGTCTAATCATCGGACAAAAATGAGGGTCTTGTTTTAATCCTTGAGGACAAGGATTATTTCTAGTAGGGGGATTTGTAACGGGCCTATTTTATATTTGAGTAAAACTCACCGTTTTAATAGTAGTTTAAGTAAAACTACGTCGTTTTGTATTTGAGGGATAAAACCCTCATTGAGCTAGGCTTTTGGGAATCGATCAATTGAATGAAAAATGCCTGGTCTTCCCCTTTCTTCTGCTTCTTCTCTTATCTTTGCTCTGTTCTATCTTCTTCCTTAATTAAAATTCTTGTTCTTCGATTTGTGTTCTTAAACAGATCTTAAGTCATCGTACTCTGATCACCCTCAACTGTTCGTCGGCCACCATCCAAGACATCCGACCATCGTTCTCTTCTGGCCGGCCGCCGTAAAGTGATTTCAGGCCACCGGTCAGAACCCTAAAATCTCAAAAAAGTTCCCATTTTCGATCCTAAACCCTAAAAAACTAACCCGAGTTAACAGAACTATTCGGTCTTCACCTGATCTAACCTAAGCTAACCCATCCTGAACCCTCTTCAACTCCGACCATACCTAAACACTCTAACAACACTCCGACCACATTGAGATAAGCTACTGACTTCCTTTTATTTTTCCAGGTATACTTTTTTTATGTTTTTAGTTCGTACTTCATTTCGAATATTTAAGAACGTGAACTAATGTACATCTATTTTATTTTGCAGAGAATCGAAGTAAAAACAAATACCTCCACAACGATGAAGTTGCAAATTCGATCTCCCAACGACGGTTGATATTCTCCGACATTGTTCTAGCTTCCGACGAAGATTCGGCTTCACGACGGTAGTTCAAATGGCTGGCATCTCTTTAATTGTTAGAGGTTCAACTCTCGATAAGACTTTTTATCTCTCTCCATTATTATTATATTTAGGGTAAACTAACCCAATAACCACCATATTATAGTAAATGTATTAAAATGACCACATTAAAAAAATCGACTCAATTGACCACCCAAACTATTGAAATTGAATCAATGTGACCACCAGCCGTTAATGGGCTAATGGAAGGTGACGTGACAGTTAAAAAATTAAAGGTATAATCACACATTTGATCCTTATTATTTACACATTCTTTCAATTTAGTCTTAATTTTAAACTAATAAAATAAATTAATTAGGTGGTGACACGTGTCAACACTTTATTGGAGGAATTTAATAATTTATATTTGATTAATAAATTATTTTCCTCCTTCAATCAGGTGGTGACACGTGTCACCACCTATTTAGAGGAGAAAAATAAAATCTCCAAAACTACTTTTGATGGGAATCAAACTTGGGTTCAACAGGGATAAAAGCAACGCCTTAACCACTACACCAAACACATATTTGTGCTAAAAATCACCAATTATATTATATGTCTTATTGTTTGTTACCATTCAAATTCATCTTCTTCCTCATCACTCCACGTAACCCAGTCGCGTTATAACCTCTCCAAAAGACAGTAGGGAATTGATAATTGCCAAAAGGATATTCTATGAACACTATCAAAACTGTTTGTAGTTCTAACCTCTCCAAAAGCTCCTCTTCCAATATTGGTTAAAAGATGAAAATCATCAACACAAATCTGTGCCTTTTAAGCCGCATATAATCTGACTCTTTGCGCTCCAACTCCTTTAGCAGAAATATTTGCTCCTCTTGTGGAACATCTGAAGATGCCAACTGCTTTTACAAAATCAAACGCCTGCAATTTTGCAGGATATACCAAAGTCAAACTCTTACAGTTTTTCTCTTCTCAGGATATAACATGTCTCCTTTAAAACTACAATCATCTAATATAAATATTGTTTGACAAGGACAAAAGTAATGAGGAAGAAGATGAATTTGAATGGTAACAAACAATAAGACATATAATATAATTGGTGATTTTAGCATAAACATGTGCTTGTGCAGTGGTTAAGGTGTTGCATTTGTTCCTGTTGAACCCAAGTTTGATTCCCACTTAAAGCAAGTTTGGGAATTTTGTTTTTCTCCACTAAATAGGTGGTGACACGTGTCACCACCTGATTGGAGGAGGAAAATAATTTATTAATTAAATTCTTTCAATAAGGTGTTAACACGTGTCACCACCTAATTAATTTATTTTATTAGTTTAAAATTAGGACTAAATTGACAGAATGTGTAAATAATAAGGACCAAATGTGTGATTACACCTTTAATTTTTTAACTGCCACGTCACCTTCCGTTAGCTCATTAACGGCTGGTGGTCACATTAATCTAATTTCAATAGTTTGGGTGGTCAATTGAGTCGATTTTTTTTTAATGTGGTCATTTTAATACATTTACCATAGTATGGTGGTCTTTGGGTTAGTTTACCCTTATATTTATTAGTGTTAGTTTTATTAATGGTAGGTAATTATTATGGTAATTATTGTCTATTAAGAAACTTAACATTTTCTCTCATGCTATTTATAGGGAGTTAGAATATGAGATCATGAATGACAGTTGTTAGCTCAGGGTAAAGAAACACAAATTCAAGTGATATTGGTTTGGACCAATGGGAGATTGCCACGTGGCAAAGTTTAGGCGGGAAAAGAAATTAACTGATGTATTTTGGTTTTGTTTGAATTATATGTATCAAAAAGAGCAGAAAAATCAAATGTGAAGAGGATTTGGGCTTGGGCTTTCGGGCTTTGGTAATTTTGGTTGTAAATAGACATTTTGAACATTGGACATCATTTTGAGCTACTTATTTTTTTATATGTCTAATATCTATTTATTATTTATAGTGAATGCATATATTATATTCGGATAAATTTCGAGTCTTACACAAAGCTTGAAATCTAATAATATATTCACATAAAATATGAAAAAACTACTGCTTGAGATCTAAAATGAGACTCGTGAGCATCACTTTGGTTCATACACCTATCATTTTTAAATTGTAGGAAAGAATTTTAAAGTCATTGTTATTTTAATACATGGTTGACTCCGTTGAAAATGTGCTTATGGATGACAATATATTTGAATTAGTGAGAGGCAATTTAAAATTTGTTCGATGGTGGTGTTCAATTTTTTTATAATTTTATTTTTATAATTTTTATACTTTCTCGAATCTTTAAATATTTTTATTCGAGTATTTTTAATACTTTAAAACTTGCATCAAATATTTAAATTTAAAATTTATTTAATTTTTAATTATTTTTTGTTGCCCTTTTGGTTTCCAAGGCTTCGCTCAACTAATTCAGACCGACCCCACGTCACATACTTGTCTTTGGTGGGTGAGCCTCCCAACGAGGATTTTTTTGCATACACAACACCTCGAACTCGAGACCAACTTAAACAATACCAAACTGTTTATCACTTGAACCAACTCTTTTGATTAATAATTTTTAGTTTCATATGTTTTTTTTATTTCAAAGATTTTTTTTATAATTTATATATTATTTAAGGATTAATAAACAATTCACCCCAAAAATATACACACTCAAACTTTAAGAGAAAAATCGATTAAACTCTTCTACAACATTAACATGCACATATGCATTGTCACATCAATAGACTTGGTAAACTTGACCTGAGACCTGATTTTGACCCGAACATGATGATTCGAAGTTGACTCGAAACCCGAAATAAATCGACTCGAAATTTTTGTTGACCCGAAATAGACCCAAACCGAAAGCTGAATCGAATGGACCCGAATCGAAAGTTGGACCGAATATCGACCCGATTTTAACCCGGAAATTAAGGTAAAATAAATGAATAATTTATTTTTAATATTATCTATTTTTAACAATATAATAAATAGTATAATAGTGTATGTTTTTATTATCTTTTTGTATTATACTAGGGGAGAGATCGTTGCTTTTCTCAAAATTGTAGTATAATAACTTTTATGTCATTCTAAGTTTAAATATTAATTAAATAAGGCTTTTTTTCCCTACTAATTTTTAAATTTAGAAGTTTAATAGACTTTTTTCCCTCCCAATATTTGATCTTAACTTCATTCTAAACTACACCATAAACCTTAAATCATTAAAACTAAGCCTTAAAAATCCTAAACCATAAATCTTAAGCTATAGAAATTAATCTCATAAACTAATAACCCTAAACTACAACATAACCCCTAAGCCATTAGCACTAAGGCTAAACTCAAAACCATAAACCAAAATTAGGGCCCATTTTCACAATTTACCATAAAATATAGCCTAAACTCGAAATTAGAGACCAATTTAAAATTTTGAAAGTGGAGAAATTTGAGAGCCCAATGACCAATTTAACCAAAGAAATAAATAGAGGTCAAATTCGGCTAAAAATTAAATCTTAAGAACTTAAATGAAAAAAATACCAATATATTAAAATTATTAGACTAAATTATAAAAAATAAAAATAAATAGGTGTCAATTTCAACTAAAAGTAAATTTTTAGGGACTAAATATCACTATGGGGAGGGGATTGCTATATTCGAAGTCCAAACTATGGGGATACTTCATACTTGTGACTAAATTGAATTAAAATAAAATTTAAAAGTGAATATTAGGACTAAAATGTAACATTTTAAATGTAACAGAAATTAGAGATGAATTAACCTCTAACCTAAAAAAATGGGCGGTTTCCCGCAAACATTATGCGTTTTCCCTTTTTTTTCTTTTTACAAATTTCATTTTCCTTTTTTAATTAAAATAACATGTTATCTTTTAGTTTTAGGTTAAGGGCAATCAATTGTTTAGCCCTCTATATTTTACATGTTTTTTATTTAAGTCCCGAATTTCACTTTTAGATTCTAGTTTAATTCAATTGAGTTTTAATTTAAATTAATTTAATTGAAATTCCACATTTAATTTTAGAATTCTTTTAATTATGTTAATGATTTAAATATTTAATTAAATTCAAATGCATAAATTAGAAAGTTAAATCATAATTAATCTCATAAACCAATAACCCTAAACTAAACCATAAATTATTAATAATAAACTCAAAACCATGAACCTTAAGGAATCATAAAATCTCATAAACTAATAACCCCAAATTAAACCATAAACCTTAATGAATCAAAATTAATGTCATAAACCAATAACCCTAAACTAAACCATAAACCTTAAAGAATCAGAATTAATCTCATAAATCAATAACACTAAACTAAACCATAAACTATTAATATTAAACCATAAATTATAAACCTTAAAAAACTATAATTAATCTCATAAACCAACTTAAATATAAACATTAGATAATAGAAATACCCAACTCAAACCGAATTGACACAATCTTATCTATCCTCCACTAACATACAATCTTCTACATCAACAAAGTCTCTGTGAATCATAACCCAACTCAAACCGAATCAACCCGAAAATTCAAAGTTTGACCCGACCCGAATTACCTGATTTTGACCTGAACCGAAAGCACCCGATTTGATATTGACCCAAACCGAAAACAATTGATCCGATTTTAACCCAATTTGTTACTCGAACCGGACCCCTTATCATAAACCCGAACTAAACCTGAACCAAATCCAAACCGAACCGAATATAAACTAATTCTAAACAGACCCAAAATGACCCGAACCGAAATGACCCAAATCGAAACCAAACTGAATGACTCGATTGCCACCTCTACTAATATCAATAAGTTGGACTACCATGCCAACAAGAATAACTATTATGTTAGCGCGCATAATAATAGTTTTTTTTTATAATGAACCGGCCTTTATTTATTATAAACTTAAAACCAAAAACGTAATAAAGATAAAAGACAAAATAAAGCAAGAGAAAAGACATAAAGCAGATAAACGGCCAGTCGGTTCATCTCTCCACAAAACTCAGATAAGCCAAACGATCAAATGTGAGGGAGAGAGAAAATCAGAGGGGGAAAGATCTGAAAACCCCTAACGCTCCAAAAAAGCAAACTCCGACTGCACTCAAGGCGGCTCCGATAGTCTACGATCCGTCTCCGCCACAGCTAAGACCTCCGCCGGCGCGTCCTTAACCCAGAAGCGATCTTCGCCCGCGACTCGTGCCGCCTGTGCCAAAGCGTGCGCCGTCCGATTACCTTCCCGGGGAACAAACTGAAACATGCAAGACTCAAAACCAGCGGCCAAAGCTTTGATGGACCAGGTAACAGATCGAATCTCTGATAAATCTTCCTCCGTTGAAAGTACCTTTTTGATGACGGTTTTTGAATCACTTTCGAGGATGATTTTCCGGAAACCCAAGTCTTGTGCGAAGAGGAGCCCATGCAAAACGGTCAGAGCCTCCGTGAAGAAGGATGAAGGGGACGAAGTAACTACTCTGTACGCCGCACCTTGAACAGCCCCCGTGTCGTCTCTTACAACCATCCCCATAAAAGAACTCGATGGGTTCTGAGGAAAGCTCGCGTCCGTATTAACCTTAACCCAGTCGAGTGGGGGACGGGACCAAATGACCAACCCACTGGTGCTTGGATGGGAAAGCGTAACCCCAAGCGATCGAAATTCATAATCGTAGCCTCGAACAAAGTCACTTGTGTTTTTTTGGGGGGGAGGGAAGATACTAGTTTTTTTTTCTTTCGAAAAAGTAGAAGAGTTTAAATTGCATGGGTAAACTACATTTTAAGTCATTTAATTATGAGTTTGATAATAAGTAAGTTGTTTTTTAAAGTCGCAAACATGTTATTCAATTAAAATATTTTTACAAATAAGTCATTGACTATTAGATATTAAGAAGAAAATAGTGACATGGCTTGATATAATAATAGTTTAGTCTTCAAAACTTATACAATCTATTAATTTGATCATAATTCAAAACAATTCAATTAATTTAATTATTCGTATTTAAAATTAGTCTTTGTTCTTCTCCTAGAAATATTATATTAGTTTATTGTTACTTTCTCGGTATAACAATAATTGGACAATAACTTGTTGTTGCTTTATGAAAGATGCAGTTATTCAACTATTACTTTTATCTAATAAGCTTGCTTTGATATTATCATAAAAAAGATTAAATTGATAAAAAAAATAAACATAAATGGTTAGATTTATTGAATTGTTTCGAATTAGGACAAAAGTAATAGAATGTTTAAAGTTTGGGACTGAAAGTATTATTATACTAGGTCGCATTAGATGTTCGTTTCAATTTTATGATAAAGTGACCTATTTGTAACAATATTTTAATTGCGTGACTTGTTTATAACTTTTTGAAGAAAAACATAAGCAGATCTTGGTAACATAGTTTGATGGGCTACGTAAAATTTTCAACTATTTTTTATGTCTAAATTAAAATTTTTAAAATGTTTGAAGGGTTTTATTTATGGATTAATATCCTATACACTGACAATGGAAATTGAAAGTTTCCACAAGCGCCTTAGTTTTAGGGTATAAGGAGTTAGTTTAGGGTATAGGTTTAGGGGTTTATAATTTAGGGATAGTTGTTTTAATTTAAGGTTTAAGGTTATAATTTAGGGTTTATAGGTTAGGATTTACTTTTTAGGGCAATATGGTGAGGATTTTGGTTTTAACCTATAAACCCTAAATTATAACTCTAAACCTTAAATTGAAACAACTATCCCTAAATTCTAAACCCCTAAATTCTAAACCCTTACACCTAAACTCCTAAACCCTATACCCTAAAACTAAGGCGCTTGTGAAAACTTTCAATTTATACCGTCAGTGTATAGAATATTTATCCTTTATTTATTTTTAAAATAGGAGTTTAACTAAAATTTTCAAAAATTTAATAAAATCTTTAAAAAAAACTTTAACAAAAAGACTTAATTAAAAATATTAAAAAATTAAAATATAATAAGAATTTTTAAAATTTTGAAGTGTTGTTTTTTTTAAAGAATTAAATATTAATTTGTCAAATTTTAGAAGACATGTCTCCTCGTGTTCTTACAAGCAGGTCAAGCCCTGGGTCAGGGAAATAAGGGCGCTCGCCCAGGACCCACTACTCAAGGAAGATACATGTTTGTAATATTTTTCGAATTATATTTGTTGTTAAATGTCTATTTTTTTCTAATACTTGTTATTAGTTGCCCAATTTTTCAATATTTGTTAATAGGAAGCTAACGTTTTTCCCAATGCTTATTATTAAGGGTTTACTTTTAGAATTTATTTTTTCTAATACTTGTTATTAGGGACACATTTTTTTTTCTAATATTTGTTACTAGGGGCTTAGTTTTCAATACTTGTTATTATGGACCTACTCTTAAATTATTTTTTTTCATTACTTGCTATTAGGGATTGGGATTTATACCACAACAATGACCGTAATATGACGATAACGACACCATCTGAAAGCGTGATACCTACAATCGTTATGTCCACAATAGCGTATTTATTAAAAACGTTCACAACCGTGATACTTGTAGTGACTGAAATAACATATGCAATGTCCGCAACCACGATAAACGTAACACGATCGCAATAAACTCTGACTTAAGGCCTATTTTTTAGATTCGCCCTAGGCCACCAAAAACTCAGTGCGGACTCTGCTTACAAGGGTATGCCCTCCAAGAAAAATAACAAATTTGTTGGTAAATCCATATTTAAGTGTCATTATGTGTAATTCATCCAAATTACATTGATGCTTCAAATCAGAATCACATTCCTTTCGAGCGAGGCAACAGCAGATTTGCATGAGGCAAATAAAAAATGAGAGAGAAAACAATGGTGAAGGTGGCAGGTTGTTTGAACCTAAGGGCTGATAATCGATCACTAGATTAGAAACCCAATTTGGACGAACTTGGGTCACCCCAGCTTATGCAAGGTTTGTGCAGGCTTTGCATCTCATCAGAGGCATTGAAGGTACGTACAACTCATTCATCACATTATCTAATTTTTATGGGTTATTAATATTGTTTTTTATGACCAAACTGGCCACATTAATGAAAAGAATGTTTCGCCATTTTTTGTTTTTTTTTATCACATGATCTAAAGTGGCCGTAGCCCATTAGAGTTTGACAAATACCGCATTGCCATTGCATGATTGCTCAAATAACTTCAAAAAACAATGAGAAAATGTAAAAATCAAAGCCCCCATGTGAAGTGCTATAAGTTATTTAGAAAGTGCTCCTATACATTGTATGGTAATGAATGAAGATTGAAGAATGCAGATGGTGTGAACACAGTGTCAACAAAGTCATTAATGAAAGGGTATTGCATTATAGGGCGTTCGGTTCACGAAATGTAAGATTATATTTGAGAATAAAAGTTTCGGAATGTAACATTACTTGACATATTATTAGAAATAGTACATTACCTTATTTGGTTTGTTTGACTGGATTATAAGATTATAATGTTTGGTTGAGTAATATAAGATTACCTGAAAGCAGATTTTATCAAATTGCTCTTCTCATATATTTTTTTAACAAGTTAAATTTTTAATATTAAATTAAAAATATTTGTATGAAAATTCATAAAACTATTCACGTTATACTATTTCAATTTTACAAAAAAATTTATATCTAACATATTATTAATATAATTAACGTATTAAATAATGTTCAAATACAACCATGCTTTCACCACAGAAAATAACATCACAATATATATTATTTTAAATGTATGTACAGAAATATAGTGCTTGGTAGCTCGTATAATTTGTTTATATTCTTCTACTTAGCATACAAAATTTATAGATTCAAATCTGCTTTAATTTTTTGGTCTCTATCAGGTTGAAGGAGTAGATGATCATTGAGAGCAAACATGATTCTAAATGGGCATCCCAAGATCAACCAACACAAAATATAACAATAACTATTAGATAATTATTTAAAAATAATATTAGAGATATCATAAATATATATTAATAAAAACATATTAAATACTAAAGTACTATTTAAATGTATGTAACACCATTTTTTTAACAATTTCTACCTAGGGAAAGGGGATTCGCTCCTAATGAGTTTTGAACCCACAACCTAAGGGAGAGGGGATGGTATTGCTCCAGAGATTGTTGATGTATGCAACACCATTTAAATATTAAACTAATATAAAATAAAAATATATAAACTTACGACTTAAATCATTAGCTATCTAGTTTAAAATATGCTACAAAAGATCTAAACGAAAAATTATTATTTTAGGGGCAATATTGTTCAATTCAGTGGGAATTGACAAATACTAAAGAAATGGTTAGAATAACTGACTAGTGCTTAAATTATACATTATTTTATTAATAATTACTCCTTGATTAGTTGTTTTAAGATGCTTAGCTGGTGATTTTCTGTTCTTTTCTGTGCAAGGCATCAGATTATGAAAATTGTGCTAAAAAGGCTAGATTTTGCAAGTTTTTTGGATTCATGGCTGGATTAGGGGGCATGAATTGGGGGATGATTGCACTGACTCGATGCCACGTCAGCAGGCTTTTAGAAGATGACGTCAACAACGCGTGATAAGCTATCAGTCGCGTTCAGAGCACTTATTAGCCGTGATTAGGATCAAAGCTTGGGATTTATCTTTTATTTTTGAATTTTAAACATTTTGGGATTTAATTATTATCACTTAACATTTATCTTTTGTATTTTAAATATTTTAGGATTATCTCTTATCTTTTTAAGAAAATTTTTAGGGTTTTAGGATGTTATAAATACCCCTTTGGGGTGAGACTCAAATCATCTCTTGTTCATTGTTTCATTTTACTTTGAATTTTATTAAATTACTTTATCTTCTTTTTCGTTCTTACTTTTTTTTAAGTTTTCTTTTTTTATTTATTTTAAAATAAGCTAAGCATGATTTTTTAAGCCGAGGGCTACATCAATGACTAAATTTCAATGGGAGGATTGAAAAGCGTTTTCAAAATTTCGAGAATCTCTTTCAATTTTCTAAGGTTTGATTTCTAAACTAAAACGATTTCAAAACTAAAGATTGACTTTGGTCAGAATGTTGTTTTTGGTTAAATATGTGGGAGGAAAGATCGGATATTGAAGCACATTCGACTTCCTGGGAACACACTTAGTAAATTGATTACTAAGAAGAAAATTGAGATCGGAACTGTTGTTAATGAAACAACATAATCCGAGTTAGTTTTTACTGAACTTAAACGATTTTGATCTACAACATTGTTGTTGACTAGATCAACTTCGTAAATCGATATCAAAGATAGAACTTGGATATTCAGTTACAAAAGCATAGTCTCAAGGAGTGACCCTTGTAGGCAATTAACCGACGTGAATCCCGAAGTAAAAATCTTTTCCAATGATCCGAGGAAAGTGAGTCAAAGCCAAAGTCTAAGGCTGATTTACACACATTAACTTTATTTGTTTCTAAACTTCGCTATAATTCCTTTGTCTTTTTGCTTATTTTACAAACCTCCTTTTCACTTTGATATTACTCAAATCACTTCTCAGCTCAGAGATCAAACGAGTATAATCAGGAAGTTTCTTAGTCCTTGTGGGATCGACCCTTACTTCTCTTTTACTACATTTAAATTCCTTTATTTATTATCAGGGAAGAAGGAATTATTTTGACGCGTAAACGACGTATGTCAAATTGGCGTCGTTGCTGAGGAGTTCGGCAAATTTACTGATTAAATTTTGTTTTGATCTATGACCAGGTCGTCAAGCTAAACAACGTTAAATAAAGCGCTTATTGAGAGGCAACTCATTGGTTCTTTTCTTTGTTATTCAATTCTAGTTTTATTTTTTACGTTCTTTAATTATTATACTATTTGTTTTATTTTAGGTACAAAGAAATTTCATGGATTAAATAAATCTAGTTGATCTAAATCTGATATATTTGAGAAAGAGTTGCACGAAGGGGAGCATGTTCAACATCAAATCGACAGGCAAAAGGATGTTTTTTTCCACTGTGGACCCCACATTTTTTTACTAAACCTACACCCAAATTATTCACGTGAAAAAGAAAACAAGAGAAGAAAAAATATTTTACCCACACAGCACACCACCAAATCCTTTCATATTTCAATTTTTAAATTTTCCTATCCCTATCATAATCTTCGCCCAACCCATCTCTATTTTTAATTACTATGGACCCCACCTATCTCTCATATTTACTTTTCAAAACTCTTTGACCGATTAGATTAAAGTTTATCCTTATTTGTGCACAAACCAAAATTGCTTAATTTTTTCTTTATTTATTTATCCTAACTCATCTCTTTATCCTTACCTCCTCCTCCTCCTCCTCCTTATTATTATTATTATTATTATTATTATTATTATTATTATTATTATTATTATTATTATTATTATTAATCCCTTCCATGGACCTCACACCTTGTTGATAAACCAAATGTTTTTTCCCAAACAAATATTTTCTTTTTAATTTACCCTCTGCACGCTTATTAACAAATCCCATTTTTTATTTGTCTTATTATTTTAATTTCCCCATGTGATTTATTAAACTTAACACCCTTTTTACCTTTTTTTCTCTCCATCTTTGTCCCATACCCAAATCAGCATCCATCTTCGTCACATATGCACAATGGCATCAAGCACCCCATCTCCTCCAGTTGAACTCGAGCCTTCACCCGTTCGTACTGCCGCGACCGACGCTAGCTCAGGGAGTTTCCTATACCCTCTCTTTTATTTTGCTTTTGCATGTTGGACAAAATGACTAAGTGAGGGGGAGTAGAATTTGTGTTAAATTCTTTTTCTTGCATATGATTTGTGATTGAAATTGAGCTATTTCTCGATTAGAATTGTTGATAATCTTGGTTGCCAATCTCTTGTTTTATTTAATTTCATTGTATTTCTTTGTGAATTCAATCTTGTTCTTGTTGAATTTAGGATGAATGATAGCATGTCATGAAAAATTTATGGTGAGAATAACATTCATATCATTTTGATCAAAAAGTGTTATTGTTGGCAGCGATTATTCTTGGTAATGGTCTTTTCCGCAAACATAGTTTACTTAGCTTTTCTCTTGTTTTTCAACCTTATTTCATGTTTCCCTCTTCTTCACATGCACAAAATGCAGACCTTAAGCTGCCATTGAAGGCTGTAAACCTTTGAAACTGGCTCGTCACTGAAGGATGGATGAAACCTTTGTTAGATTTAGACTTAAAAGCAGGAAAGCTTAGAGAAAGAGAGACTGTACTCTTATTTTCTTTATTGAAAATAGTTGTAATATCCTCAAATAAGAACCATCTTATATATGTACATCCTAAGGCCAGTGAAGAGTTAATTAGAATAACGGTAATCTAACAACTTCTCTAACCGTTATTAACCGACTCTAACTAATCAAATATAATGATACAACACAATAATTTTAGCTGTATTCATTGACTAACAAAATACATTTTTAAATAACACTCTAACATTCCCCCTGTAACATCAAGCTTTGACCACTTCTCTCTAGCCTTCGAGAAGCAAACCTGTAAACAACAAAAGAAACAAAAACAAATTGCACAAAGTAAAGTAAAAATTTCAATGAGAAACCATAGACACCATAGACAATTTGGTACGATGCCGATGAAACACGAGAGCAGACAGAGGCTTAGTCATGACATCTACGACTTGTTCAAAGCCCGAGACTTCATTGACTTCAAGCATGCCAAAAGCTACCTTTTCGCAAACAAAATAAAGATTTAATTCCACATGTTTGAACTTCGAATGCATGACTGGATTAGCAGACAATGCTACCGCACTCGAATTGTCACACTAGAGCACAAATATTCTGTCCAGTCGAACACCTAATTCACTTAATAGAGACTCAAGTCAGATAATCTCAGTAGTTTCACAGGCAACACTCCGATATTCTACCTCGGCAATCGATCTGGACACTACTGGTTGTTTCTTCGACCCCTAGGAGACATGGTTATTCCCAAAATAAATACATAAACCTGTAGTGGACCTACGATCGTCACGGTCAGATCCCCAATTAGCATCAGCATATCCTATTATAGACAAGCAAGGTGAGGAAACAAACCAAAGACCAAAGTCTAAAGCGCCACTGAGATAGCGTAAAATGTGTTTCAGCGTCTGCAAATGTGTATCTAAAGAAGCCTGCATGAACTGACAGGATTTATTGACAGCAAAAGCTATCTCAGATCGAGTAATAACCACATATTGTAGTGCCCCATCTATACTCCTATACTCTGTCACATTTTCAATAGGACTACCTTTTGTACTTGACAACTTGCTATTAGTAAGCATGGGTGTAGGAAGTTTTTTCGACTGATCTAACCCACTCTTTCTAAGAAGATCAATTATATACTTACGTTGGCAAAGAAAAACAACATCTAACACATAACTCACCTCAATCTCCAAAAAATAATGCAACCTACCAAGATTTTTTAATGAGAAAATTTTATCCAAATTAACAATGACTTGTTAGAACAAAGCATACTAACTGAAGATACCTTCTTCACAAACAAAGAGACTATATTTATGTTATCTACATATGCCAATAAGTAGACTATATGTATGTTAGTCTTCTTCACAAACAAAGAGAAATCAAACTTAGTTAGAACAAAGCCTAATGACTGAAGATACCTTCTTAGCTTTTCAAACCAGGCTCTAGGGGCCTGTTTTAGACCATAAATAGCCTTATGTAGCTTGCACACCAATTGTTGACCCTTCTCACCTTGCTCATAACCTGGTGGTTGACTCATATATACCTCTTCAGTTAAATCACCATTCAAGAAGATATTGTTTATGTCTACTTGTCTTAGACATGAACCCCTAGTCACAACAAGTGAAACAATGGTCCTTACTATAACAGGTTTCACAATTGGACTAAAAACCTCATGAAAGTCTATACCAGCCTCTTGAAGATATCCTTTTGCAACAAGCCTCGCCTTGTATCATCAAACAAACCCATCAGCATTTTGTTTCAACATGAATATCCACTTACAGTTAACATCTTTTTTATTTTGGGGCAGCTGAACAAGTGACCACGTATTATTGCTTAACAAAGCATCATATTCAGCCTTGACAGCAGCTTTTCAATTCTCATCCTTGAAGGCTTCATGAATGGTTCGTGGCTCACTTATTATATCAAGATGAACACATTCTGCTTGAAAAGCTTTAGGCTTTCGAATGCCATTTTTCCTCCTAGTAACCATAGAATGAACATTCCTGGCACTTTGTATTTCATGTAGAATGCGAGAGATACACTAAACACTTTCAAGAGCTGTCGTAGCACCTTCTGCACAATTCTCAAGACAAGAATCATCAGCAACTGGAACTGTTACAACTCCTTCTTCCCAATGCAAAACATCATTTTCAACTTGTAAAGAGGATTGATCTTCTGAAGAAACTTGCCCTATGTTAACAAAAAATTCATTTGAAAACCTATCATGATTTTCAACTATTGTCACTAGATTTTCACCTATTATTATTGTTGTTGTTGTTGTTGTTGTAGTAGTAGTTAAAGCCAAAAAAAATGCAAAAAAATAAATAAAAAGAATCCGTTTAAATTAGATAAGGTGTCCTAAATAAACCCATTTAAAATAAAGCCCACTCCAAAAATTAAATAAGTAAGAACCCATGTTAAGTTTTTTTTAAAAGGCCCAAACAAACCCATTTATCTTTGTTTTTTTTTTCAGGTTTAACGTAGATCGTTGGATTTAGGGCATTAAGGATCAAGAGACCAGATTGGATCAAGCAAAATCAAAAGGGGGAAGGGAATGGGTACCAGCCCGCGCCGCCACGCGCCTGGCACGTGCGCGACACGCGCACGGGGCAGGTGTCCCAAATCCCAATTAGAAACGATGGTTGGGCCGACAGCCGGCCTTCTCCCGCCGTCCCTGGGCCACAGCGGCCGCCGTGAGAGGTGCCGGTCGACTCGCCTCAGCCGGTCGATTCCGTTGCCGCCGACCCTAACTCTTGTCGTCGCCGGTAGCTCGTCGATTTAGGGAAAAAGGGCTCGAACTCTAATTTAATCTTGGGGCAAAAATCCCAAAATTCGAGCCAATTTGAATGAAATTTTGCTCAATTCTCAACGGGTCAAAGCTGTGCTGATCAGATGGGATGATTTTATGGGACAAAAATGGGGATTTTGTCCCCCAAATTGCCTTGATTCCCAATCCCCTAAACTCTATTAATAATGATATTTGTGCATTGTGAAAACACCAAGAATACACCCAAAAAAACACAAGAAAAATACTTGAAAATGTTATCCGAAAATCAGTAAAAAATTCTTGGAGTTTGCTGGAAATTTGCTTGAATTTGGAGAAGTTCCGGGTTGAATTTTTGAAGAAGAAGGCTTGCGATTTTTTCACCACTGGTATAATTTCTTTTCTTCTTTATTTATTCCGAATTTAATTACTATCATTAGATTTTTGTTCATGTTGTTTAGATACGTTTGATGTTTGAAACTTGAATTTTGTGCTTTGTTTATATGTTTATCTTTTTAACTTTTAAAAAGTGATTTGAATTTCTTTTGTTTTGTTTTTACAATAAAAGCTTGTCTGATTCAAGTTCTTTTTAAGAAACACTAAAAATCATGTTATAGAGAATAAATTGAAGAAAAGTAAGTTCATGATCCTAATTTAAAAATTAAAAAATTGTGTTGTCAAAATAGAAGTTTTTTTAAAATTTGAAAATTAAAAATAAAATTTTGATTTACTTTTGAAAAATTTAAAAGATATTGGTTTTGAAAATAAAAAGATTTTAAAAAATAAAAGTTTGTTTTTTTTAAAAAAAAAGTTTCTCTAAGACATAAAAATAATAAAAGGGGTTTCAAAACCTATAATTTTAAAAACATAAAAAGCATAAAAATAAAAAGAATTTTTAAAAAATTAAAAAACATTAAAAAGGTTTGGAATGATTAAAAGATTTAAGAAAAACTAGAAAGGGTTTAAGGCATAGAGAATTATAAAAAATTTTAAAAATGGTTTTTAAAAAAAAACTTAAAAATAAAAAACAAAAGAATAAAAGGTTTAAAAATATAAAATTTTGAAAACAAAAAGGTAAAACACACACAAAAAGTACAAAAACATAGAAATTTCGTTCAAAAATTTAAAAATAAAAAAAACAAAAAACTTTTTCAAATGGTAAAAAGTAATAAAAGTCTTAAAACTAAAAAGCTGCAAGCAAGAAATAATAAAAATGAAAAAATGAAAAAATGAAAAATTTATTCAACAAACAAAAAAATAAAAGGGTAAACTAACTCAATGACCACCATACTATGGTAAATGTATTAAAATGACCACATTAAAAAAATCGACTTAATTGACCACCCAAACTATTGAAATTGGATCAATGTGACCACCAGCCGTTAATGGGCTAACGAAAGGTGACGTGGTAGTTAAAAAATTAAAGGTATAATCACACATTTGATCCTTATTATTTACACATTCTTTCAATTTAGTCATAATTTTAAACTAATAAAATCCTAATAAATTAATTAGGTGGTGACACGTGTCAACACCTTATTGGAGGAATTTAATTATTTATATTTGATTAATAAATTATTTCCTCCTCCAATCAGGTGGTGACACGTGTCACCACCTGTTTAGAGGAGAAAAACAAAATCCCCAAACATGCTTTAGGTGGGAATAAAACTTGGGTTCAGCAGGGACAAAGGCAACGCCTTAACCACTACACCAAGCACATGTTTGTGCTATAAATCACCAATTATATTATGTCTTATTGTTTGTTACCATTCAAATTCATTTCTTCCCCATTCAAGTATGCAACACCCAGAAAATAACGTGTTCTTTTCGTTAAAAAGGGGAAAAAACCTAGAGATTGGAGTCTAAAAACACGAATACCCTTTTCCCCTTCGCTTCCTTCGTGATCGAATCGAACGTGTTCAACGCAGAAGGGTGTTTCACCTGGATAAACAAGAACATGTTACATGTACATATGTCACAGTTAAGTTTCATGTGATTGTTGTAGGCATGTTTACCAGCCATGAAGCATAGGCTGCAACATCAGGTGGGTCGATAAATGTCAAACAGCCATTGGTTCCATTATCATCATCATCTTCATTCTCTGGACCGTTGAAAGGTTTCACTTTCATCTGCTTATTGGAATGCGATATTTGAAATCACATTGTGTGCTTAAGCTTTGCCAAATTTCTCTTAATCATCTATTAAGAAATACACATAAATATATACAAAAAGAAGAACAGAAAACAATTAAAAACCATATCTAAAACCCACGATTTTATGCCAAAAATGAAATGTTTGTAGTAATCATCTAAATGAAATGTTTGTAGAAAATAACATTTTCTGGGTGTTGCATACTTGAATCAGGAATAAGATGAATTTGAATGGTAACAAACAATATGACATATAATATAATTAGTGATTTATAGCACAAACATGTGCTTGATGCAGTGGTTAAGGCGTTGCCTTTGTCCCTGTTGAACCCAAGTTTGATTCCCACCTAAAGTAAGTTTGGGGATTTTGTTTTTCTCCTTTAAATAGGTGTTGACACGTGTCACCACCTAATTAAGTTATTTTATTAGTTTAAAATTAGGACTAAGTTGAAAGAATGTGTAAATAATAAGGACCAAATGTGTGATTATACCTTTAATTTTTTAACTGCCACGTCACCTTTCGTTAGCCCATTAACGGCTGGTGGTCACATTGATCCAATTTCAATAGTTTGGGTGGTCAATTGAGTCGATTTTTTTTTAATGTGGTCATTTTAATACATTTACCATAGTATGGTGGTCATTGGGTTAGTTTACCCAAAATAAAAATAAAGCTTCAAACCATTTCAAGTCTAAAAAGTAAAGCTCGTTTTGTTTCTTTCCTTTGTTTTGTCTTTAGTGATAAGCCGAACTTTAGGGATAAGTTCTTTAAGCCTAGATAGAAACTTTTGATTGATAAAACTCTCTTCACAAAATTAAAACACACTTAATAAAATTTAAACCCCAAATAGGAATAAAGAATGTAGATCTTCTTAGGTTTAATAAATTTCAACTTAGAATAAGTGAAAAAACTCCAACAAATCGAATTTCTTTGTTGATTGAAAAGCGAAACTTAATTAATGTGGTGTCTTATCAAACGGGAATGAAGGGTTAGCGCCAGAAGTTTTGGCGGTGATTAGAGTTTATTTCCCGGGCGATAAGGCCGTTAAAATAGATTTATATTCATTAAACGGACAAATGAAATCGAACCTTCATTAAACGGACAAAATAGATTTATATTCATTTCCCGGGCGATAAGGCCGTTAAAAACGTTGTTTTAATAAAATAAAACGTTTTATTAAAATAACCCCGCTTTAAAGTGATCTAGTCACACTTTTTCAAAAAGATTGGAGGCGACTCCATGTTTTTAAAATTTTCCAATATGTCGAGCTCAAAAGGGTTGCGACAGCTTGACGACTCTGCTGGGAAATTTTGTTTTTTTTTTTAAATGAAAAGAGGGTCAGGCCACATATTGATTTCAAAATGTTTTCAAAAAAGGGTTTTCTTAAAAACTAATAGAATTTGCAAGTTCACAATAGGTTCAATTTTTTTGTCCGTTTAATGAATATAATTTTATTTTACGCATTCTAAAATTCTTCAAAGAAAGCTCTATACCCGAGCTTGTCCTATTTGTTTAAGTGGGGGGAAAATACTTTGCTCATGTCAGAATACTAATTCTCCATATGAGCCTAGCAAGTACCTTCGGGACTCATGCCTTTTGTCTTCGTAAGGGTATTGATCCTTCGAGAAGACATAGGTGATGAGTCCTCCTAAGTTGAACTCGATTCGTTTGAAGCCTATAATGGGTGAGAATCGAGGGTCTTACTACCATTAGTAGGTGACAACAAGGACAGCTCGGGTACCCTTCTAGAACTAAACCATGTGAGTGAATCTAGAGCCTACCCCAATAGAGCCGTGTGGAAAACCTTGGGCTTTAGTCTGGTCAAAATTATTTCGTAGAGATAATCTATGGAGACATGTCATGGAGTGTTGGAATGTGCTGCTCAAAATTATTCGTACAATGAAATTATTTTGGACCTTTAGGGTTTTATTTATGTTTTTTATTAAAAAGCGTACTAACCTTTTTATGTGTGTTTTGTTTTGTTTTTTGGGGTATATTTATTTGTTGCATGCATCCCATATTTAGAGGGGATCGATTCTAAAGCATGTTGCTCAATTAGAAAAGCTTTCGCCATGGATGGAAGGTACCTAAAAGAAGAAGACAATGCAGATGTACGTCACCAATTTGAGGTCCATCAGCAAGCAATAAGAATTTGACGAGTAATCACGTGGAGGAAACATCGAAGTATGCTTACATCAGAGCCAAGCAGAATACCATAAGTCCCAAGTGCTATGAGACCACTTCGATAGTTCAACCAAGCTGAATTTGAAGATGATCATTGGTCTACTCGGCTTAGGGGCAACGTCAAAAGGACCCAGGAGCGAGACGAGTTTGATAGAAGCATCACATCCTAAATTAAAGATGTAGCTAAGCATGTGACGTCAAGAAACTACATTTCTTCCCCCCTACGTCAAACCGATAGGGAGAGTAGGACCAATGCTTCAAAGACTGGTCGAAGAGAAACTGGGTGCTCAGACTGAGACATATTTGTAGGACCTTTGACATTCAATGGAAGCTACTTCTAGAGCAATACCTTAATGGAATCGATGGCCCTCCGCTTGCATTCATACATTTGCATTTTTTCCTTGCATTTATGTTGTGATCGTTTCATACATTCACACATGATAAGAAACCAATCACATGATAGAATTTTAAGAATAGCAAAAACATCCCACAAGTATGATACTCGTTCTCAGTCTAGAGCAATGGCCATGGAAGACGGATTGATAACTGTTGCGCTTATTCAATGTCGCAATTTTAGTGCAAGTATACACATTGCCAAGTTATAATATAAAAGATATCATCTCCACATGGATTGGGGATACTTCTAGAGATTATTGTCTCGTACTGTAGAAAATTAAAAACACAAGTAATGGTTTGGTAGAGAAAACAGCTAAAATAAAGAAAACAAGTAAATTAAAAGATTGAGTAGATATAATGATAGAGTAGGCCAGATTATATTGTGTCGTAGTGTGGAAATTGAATGAAACTATCTTAGTTTTGAATGCAAACGTTAACTTAATTGTCTCGGTTTTGAATGCAAATTGTCTGGATTATATTCATTAAACGGGCAAATGAAATCGAACTGTCATGAACTTGCAAATTCCAATTTTTGAAATCAATAAGGTACCAAGCGTTGTGGGGGTGCTAACCTTTCCCCACGCGTAACTGACCGCCGAACCTGTTTTTTGGTTTTCTCAAACCAAAACTGTTGTTTTAATAAAATAAAACGTTTTATTAAAATAACCCCGTTTTAAAGTGATCCAATCACACTTTTTCAAAAAGATTGGTGGCGACTCCATGTTTTTAAAGTTTTCCAATATGTCGAGCTCGAAAGGTTTGCGACATCAACATCAATGGTTTGTAAATAATCGTGACTAGAACTGACTCCTGTCTGATCCACATGAAGAGGAGATTCTTCTGGAGGACTAGGAACCTCAAGAATGTCAGTGGCCTGTAGAGTCTGTTGACCAAAATCGAGCCCATGCTGACCATTATTGAGAGGAGGTTCTTCTGGAGTTCCAAGAATTCCATGATCATCTGTGACACGAGGTTCTCCTAACATTATAGTGGCAGCACCCAAACCAGTGGACTGTATATTTTCCTGAGTTGAGACATGTGGCTGAGTGGTTTCTAAAACAACGACTTTTGACACTGAAGAGGAGATGTCCCCAGGATGTGAAAAAGGACTGAGCCACCAAAGGTAAGCAGGTGAATGTTAACATGTCAATAGAAGAAACTCCAGTGGAAGCAAAAGGAAACACTGACTCAGCAAAGGTTACATGTCTAGAGATGAAAATTCCCACACTGTCATCTAAGAATTTGTACCCTTTATGTTGAGTGCTATATCCCAAAAAAACACATTTCTTGGACCTAAATTCCAATTTGTGTCGATTGAAAGGTCTAAGATAAGGAAAGCATGCACACCCATACACTTTAAGATAAGAATAATTTAGTGTTTTACCAAAAAGAACTTCATAAGGTGTTTTTCCATGTAGAACATCAGTGGGAAGCCTATTGATTAGAAAAACAACAGAAACAAAGGCATGACACTAATACTTCATTTGCATAGATGAGTGAGCAAGCAAGGGCATACCAGTTTCTATAATATGCATATGTTTCCTTTCAGCAGTGTCATTCTGCTAAGACGTTTTGGGACATAACACTCTATGTTGAATACCTTTAGATGACAACCATTGTCTAAGGCCTAAAAAATCTCCCCTACCATCAGTTTGTAAAGTCTTTATTTTACAACCAAACTGAACTTCAACTTGTTTATGAAAATTAACAAAGCAGTCCATAACTTCAGACTTTCTTTTGAGCAAATACAGCCAAGTATGTCTGAAATATACATCCATGAAAGATACATAATAGTTAAAACCTTCAGAAGAGACATGAGGTGGACCCCAAACATCTGAGACCACTAGCTGAAAAGGACCATCATATGTAGTTAAGGAAGTAGAAAATGGCAACTTGTTAGCTTTCCCTTTTAAACAAGCAGAACATATATCATACATTTTATTTGAATCAAAATAAACATTACATGAGTTAAGAACAGTCTTTAGAACACGCAATGAAGGGTGTCCAAGACATTTATGCAACAAATCAACAATACTATCACTCTTAGTTACATTACAAGTCTGATACGGAGCATGACTTTTAGAATTGAAAAAACCAGGAGTAGCTAACTTGTAAAGTCCTTAAGGTGTGAGGGTTCCCTCCAAGAGAGTAGCATGTGTCTGAACATCCTTCACACAACATTGATTAGGGTGAAATTTAAAATAAACACCATTCTCCCTAGCTAATTGAGAAACATATAATAAATTCTTCTTTATAGCAGGCACATGCAACAAATTTTGAAGAACCAATGGCCTAGACTGAGTAAGCAGACTACCCTGACCAATATGAGATATTCTAACACTACTGCCATTTCCCTTTAAAAGACTATCACTACCTTTGTAAGTCATACCTGACTGAAAAACAGAACTGTAATTTGTGATGTGATGAGTAGCTCCTAAGTCAAGATACCAAGTTATATCCCTAGAAGCAGCAAGCTTGGAAGAGGAACTGGATACAAAATTTGCAGCCATAGGAGAAACAAAGTCCTTCGAAATAGAAGTAGTTAACAAAGAGGGTGATGGAGGAATTGAAGAAGAGACTGAAACTGGTAATCCAAGATGTGAAACCACGCCAGTAGCACCAGTTGATGTATAATGATGCTCACCAAAAGGTTGAAAATTAGAAGAAGGAACAAAGGTATTTCCAGTGATATTTCCAGGATAATTGGAAAACTGAGAATGATTCAAATTCAAATTCTAAAGAGATGTAAACTGATTCTGAAAACCATGAGCCTGTGTAACAACATGACTATAGGCCTGAAGAGGTGCAGCCTGTTGATGAAATTTCTGAACAGGTGCATGTGTAGCCTGTTGTTGATAAGTCTGGACAGTTGCATTCTGTCTATAGCCCTGACCAGAAGGTTCTGACCTTTGTGGATGTCCCCCATTAGGGCAGCTTTGTTGCCATGGATTATCAACATATTGCCCTATAGCAACAGTAGGATCTTGAGTTTGACCCTGAAAGCTAAGGTCAAACCGATAATAACACTTTTGAACAATATGACCAAACGTTCACATAGCTGACATTGAGGTCGATTAGTATTATAACGACCTCGACCTCTGCCTTCTCGAAAATTATTTCCTCCAGGACCACCACGAAAGAAATTTTGATCATGAGAAGCCCGAGCCACATTCAAGCGTGATATATTACTAACGGTAGAATTATCAGTGTTGGACAAGTGTTGATGAGTTGTCAAGTTGGCTTAAATCGACAAGCTGTCTGTGAGAAAACTCCTCTGTCGTGCCTCACAGTCCAAAAGCATATCAGTCAATGTATCAAAGACAACGTCTCGCGAGAAGCAATCCCTATAACATATTCAAACTCCACTGATAAGCCTGATAAAATCACACTATCTTGCTCTGACTATGAAATTACATTACCAGAAGCACCAAGTGAATCACAAATAAGCTTGATTTTAGCAAGAAATTCACTAACTGAAAGACATCCCTTTTTCTGAGAATGCAGACTGTGGCGAAGAGATGAAATTTTGGCACTGGAGCGAGCTCCAAAAAGCCTGGAAACTGCATAACATATTGCTCGAGTAGAAGTGAGACCAATGAGATGAGGTAACACATCATGATGCATTGTGAACAGCAGCCACGAGGTAAGGAGTTTGTCTTGTTGATGACAAGCTATAAACTCTGGATTTTCTTGGACTTGCCCTGTCGCATTAGTAACAACTCGACTTGGAGGAATAAAACTATCAAATACAAAATCCATAAGACCATAGCCATCAATGATTAATAACACTTGATGCTTCCAAAGAATATATGTTGCCTCAGTTAGTTTAACAGTATCGTGTTTAGGAAAATATTGCACAAACGCAGTACGAAAGGAAGAAGGTGGTTGAGAACCACCATTAGAATCAACAGGAAATGGCGATTGAGACCTCGTATGATCTATCTGAGGTAGAACCGTAGCACCAGGAATGGAATCTTGAGCCATGGTAGACTATTACAATCTCAAGAGGCAAAACCACTAGATCATTTCAACAAACAAGTGGTGAACGGATAAAACCACTCAACAAGAAACCAAAGCAAATAGAAACAAAGAACAAACCAGAAGGACGAATCCAAGTTGATGCAACACCTCAAGATTCTTTAACAACAAAATCAAGAAGGCCCAATATCAGATCTAAAGAATATAAGAACAGACCACTCGTTTGTTCTTCAGACTATGAGTCACCACAAAACAAACATCCTCACAATCTAGAATATATTCTTGGAAAATAAGATCTAAGATTGAAGCAAGAATCACACATCGATCCAGAAATTCATTTTACTCTCAATTTCGCACATTCGTAACAATCCTTTAAACTGAATAAAAAAGAAACAGAATGCTTACAGTAGCAAAATATGAAGAGTGCAAATTTTGAATCACTTGTTTCATGATCTCGCAATTGCTCCAGTTACGGATTTCCAGAAAAAGAACACAAAGAGCGAACGACGAACTGTAGAATGAAGATCTCCAGGAAAGAAAGACGACTGATACCATGTTAGATTTAGATTTAGAAGAAGGAAAGCTTAGAGAAAGAAAGGTAATACTCTCATTTTCTTTATTGAAAACAACTGTAATATCCTCATAAGGATCGGCTTATATATGTACATCCTAAGGATAGTGAAGAGTCAATTAAAATAACGTCAATCTAACAACTTTCCTAACCGTTATTAACGACTCTAACTAACCAAATATAATGATACAACACAACAATTTTAGTTGTATTCAATGACTAACAAAATACATTTTTAGATAACACTCTAACAACCTTGTCGTTTTGATGGATGATTAACAAAGATCTTTTGGTGATCTTATTGCAGCTTTTCTATTTTCTTTAGTTATGGTTTCAGTCAATTAGTTATAGTTTCCTGTGGTTATAAAAGAAAGAAATTAATCCATCTTATTCTTGTCGTTTAATCACCAATGAAAAACCAACTGTTTAATAATTTCTATTTAATAAAAGGTTATTATTCCACGCATTACCAGTGAAAAAATACTCTATAAATATGTTTAATTTATTTTAAAAGTTAAAATTTAAATATTTAATTAAAAAAATTAAATTCTAAAATCTAAATTTTAAGCCCTAAACGTTTACCTTGAATTAAACTGTTTATGATTTTTTTTCAACACTAGTACATATAATATTTTCCTTAATAAAACCAACCATCAATAATATGTAAATAAAATTAGTAAAAATCTAACAATTGGATTAAAATCTACACATTTAACTACCAAACAAACTAGCTTTTCTACTAAAGTCAAGACTGATCATGTGACCCAAAGCTGATTTTCCTTTCCGATGTATTTTTTAAAATCTCACTTTTACCTGTTTTAGTGAGAAATTATATCATGGGTTATTCTTGTCGCGTCATCAATGAGACTAACCAATAAAAATTACTCATCTCATTAATTTTTTCATGTCATATTTTTACCAAGTGAATCTTCACTTGGTAAAAATTATTTTAAAAATTGATTTACAGTAAATATGAGTGAAGATTCACTTGGTAAAAATATGACATAAAAAAATTAATGAGATGAGTAATTTTTATTGGTTAGTCTCATGGATGACGTGGCAGAAATGACCTACGATATAATTTCTCTGTTTTAGTATATCAAAATAAAAAAATTTATATTGGAATTATAAATGAGAATAATTACGAATCTTAAATAAAAAAAATATAAGACAAGTTTTAAAATGTGTACAAATTACCAACAAGAATTAGTGCAAGTGATAAATAATTTGATATTATTTAAGCATATTTTAAATTTGAAACTTTATGTATACAAAATATTTTTACTGAAAAAATCACCCACTAAAATTAAATATACAATACATGACATATCAAATTAATCACAGTAAAGCACCAAGAACCGAAAGAGTAACAGAAAAAATGTAGAGATTGAAGCGTGATTTGCAAAAGTTCCATTGGTATATTTTTAATAGAGGTGCATTGAACACGACAAGGTGGGAAATTACATATACTACTGATATGATGGGAATCTAATACCATTTGCTTCAAAAGTGTTAGAAGATGGACCCGACCTCGAGGTCAAGTCTTTCCAGTTCCACTACACAAAAGTTTGATTCTCGTATGCTCTGCCTCTGCCTGTGAGGAAACTAAAGTTACTTTAACCCACTTGTTCTTCACAAATATTTAGAATCATCAAACAATTAGCCCGGTTAATAACTAAATTGAATTATTAAAAATCTAACTAATTAAATTTAATTTTTTTAATCATTAATCAAATTGATTTAAGTGCGATTAATTCAATTTATTTTTTGAATTAATAAAATTTTTAGTTTTGATTCAAAATAATAATTTAAGCAGCAATAAATTGACGATATGGTTTCTTTATTAGATATATATATATATATATATATTAATTTTTTAGACTTTATTTTTTTGTTTTGGGTTATACTTGAAATTGAGATTAAAAATATAAATATTGAGTTTTAAATATAATATGTAATTGATGGGATTTAAGATTAAAATTAAAATAAAAAATATATTAATTATACATATTAAAATTTTAATTAATTTGATGAATTCGATTAATTAATTGGTTTAGACTGAATTAATCGAACTTTAAAAAAATTAACCGTGAGCTGAACGTATACTTGATTAATTGAACTAATTTTCAGTTTCATCAATTAAATCAATCTTATCACATCGCCACTTGCACATTTGGTAATTGCTTGTGCATCTCCAAATATCAAATACTAGAAGCCCCATGTGTAATGCTGTCATTTATTTAAGAAACTTCTTCCTGTATGGTAGGAGTGATGAATGGAATAGATTGGAACGATTGTATTATCTAAAAAAAGAACTCAATTTTTAATTTCAAAAATATTTTTATTATAAAAATAGTCACAATATGAATGGTGACACGGATATAAAGAAAAACATTGGTTATAAAAAAATTAATATTAAATAGATGTTATATTGCTTTTTAAATTAAAGAAAAATACTTGCACGAACCAACTTGCCTTAGTGGTTAAGGAAACGGTTGTTGTTCCTAGAGGTCATAGGTTCGAGCACCAGTAATTGCAGTAGGGTGATTGAACGTTCATTGTCAAATGGTTGAGAGTATATTTAGAACAAATACTACTTGTAATCACTTTAGCTTTCATAAAGTAAAATACTTGATACACAAGTTTGTGTAAACTTTAATTTACACAAGTCTTTCAATTTTAGGGTTTAAGTTGTGGTTTAGGGGTTTAGGGCCAAAGATTTAGGTTTTAGATTTTATAGCTTAAATATGAAGGGTTGTGTAATTTTTTTACACAACTAGTGTATAACCCAAAGCTTATGTGCCCCTTTTCGATTCACATTTCTATGCCCTATCATTAAAAAAAATTATAAGTCGTAACTAGGGATGGGCACGGGTCGTGTCGGGTTTTTGGCTCACCCGAACCCGACCCGAAAATAAATACTCTAAACTCACACTCGATCCAACCCGACTCGAATATTTTCTTTAAAAAATTCGACACGACTCGACCCGACCCAAAAATAAATATACTAAACCCGATCCGACCCAACCCGAGGAAAAAAAAACTAATTTTAGGGGACTTAAATGCAAAAAAAATTATAATTTGAAGGACTAAATTTTAAATAAAAATTCAATTTTAAGTAACTAATTATAAAAATATATATAAAGAAGGGGTATTATTATAAATATCCCTAAAAAGTTGTGGAGAATTGCACAATTAGACCCGACCCAAGCTCACCCTTAATAAAAACCCGACCCGAACCCAATTTTTTCATTAAAAAATCCGACCCGGTCGGGCTGTGTCAGGTCGAAACCCGACCAGATCGAGTAAAATGCCCATCCCTAGTCCTAACCCTAGATTCTAAATTCTAAATCTTAAACTCTAAACCTTAAAAATACAACATACCCACAATTCCATAAACCCTAATATTAAACCCTAACTCCTCACTCTAAACTTTAAACCTATTTTTTGTGTGCGGGGCATAAATACTAACACCAAAAAAGAGACAAGGGATTTATGTTTGATTCGAGCATCTTTTTTAAAGAACTAAAATTATAGAACAAATACTACCATGTAATCATATAAGAATTAAAATAAATAATATTCTATTTATAAAATCAACGGTTTTTACGGGATCCGTACAAGTCTTAAAAAAAAAAATCGGTAGGTGTGAATACAAATCAAAGTCGTTAATAAAAGAATGCTACTTTCTGGCGATCGTGCACTTTCTTATAATTTGAGAGTGTTCCCCAAACTGTCATAAAATTATTTCAGAAGAGAGGAAGGGTAAACATGGATTACTTCACTTTTCTCTTGTTTCTCATCCTTATTTCATGTTTTCCCTCTTCTTCACATGCACAAAATTCAGACCTTAAGCTGCCATTGAGGGCTGTAAACCTTGGCAACTGGCTTGTCACTGAAGGATGGATGAAACCTTCTCGTTTTGATGGAATTATTAACAAAGATCTTTTGGTAATATCACTTTAGCCATGGTTTCAGTCATTTAATTATCAGCAGAATGTTTCATTTTATTTCTTTCAATTGGTATAGGATGGAACTCATGTTCAGTTTCTCTCCACAAAGCTAAACAAGTATCTGTGCGCTGAAAATGGTGGTGGAACGCTTGTAGTTGCCAACCGTCCCTCAGCTTCTGATTGGGAAATCTTCAGGGTCTGTTCTCTCATCAACTTTATTCTTTAATGGTGGTGTAAGTAATCAATCTTCGAATTTTGCTTTGTTTGATGGCAGTTGTGGAGGGTGAATGAGTCACATTTCAACTTGAGAGTGTTCAACAAGCAGTTTGTGGGATTAGGAAGTGGTGGTGTAGAAGCTGTTTCGAATACGCCCACCGGTTCAGAGACATTTCAGATTGTAAGGAAAGATGATGATCTCAGTCGAGTTCGCTTCCGAGCATCGAATGGTTTGTTCCTACAGGTACTTTTGTATTGAAATTGCCTTTGCTGCAGGCAATTTACCTGATGCAGTTTGCTTTGATGATGTTCCTACAGGTACTTTGCATGAAATAAATGTTAGTTGAAGTTATTGACGGTTTTCCTTTTCGGCTTTTCGCATTGTAATTAGGCACAATCAGAGACGCTGGTAACTGCAGATTATACAGGGTCCGGTTGGGACGATGGCGATCCATCTGTGTTCAAAATGACAATCGTTAACATCTTAGAAGGTGAATTTCAAATCACAAATGGTTATGGTCCTGATAGAGCCCCTCAAGTCATGCAGGTAATTAAGGCTCTTTTTACTCCTTAAACAAGCACAGTTAAAGCCAGGGTACTTGAATTGACTCTTGACGAAAACCATGACTTTTCAGGATCATTGGAATTCTTACATCACGGAAGAAGATTTCAATTTCATGTCAGCAAATGGACTGAATGCCGTGAGGATACCTGTGGGATGGTGGATAGCGCAGGATCCAACTCCGCCGCAGCCTTTTGTTGGCGGCTCTTCGAAAGCACTAGACAATGCTTTCACATGGGCAGAGTAAGGATATCTTCAAGGGTTGACACAAAAGAAGACATGTTTAATTACAAATTCTAAACAATCTAGTTTGTGAAATCGATGCAGGAAATACGGGATGAAGGTGATTGTTGATTTGCATGCAGTTAAAGCCTCGCAGAACGGTAATGATCACAGCGGGTCGAGAGACGGTTTTCAGGAATGGGGAGATTCCAACATCGAGGAGACTGTAGCGGTCATAGAGTTCCTTGCAGCAAGGTTAAGATGAGACTAAACCACTTTATGTCATGCTTTGTCTAGGCAACTTGAATCTGAATGTTCAATATAATTCCTTGACAGATATGGTGGAAGACCAGGTTTGGCCGCAATCGGGTTGATGAACGAGCCTATGGCACCGGGTGTAACCATAGATGCACTTACAAAGTATTACAAAGCTGGATACGATGCCGTGAGGAAGTACACAACAAATGCATATGTGATCCTATCGGCTCGTTTGGGACCTGCTGATCCAAAGGAGCTCTACTCGTTGGCCGGTAGCATGAATCGAGTCGCCATTGATGTGCATTACTACAACCTCTTTTCAGATACGTTTGAAAGCATGACTGTGCAACAGAACATCGATTATATCAATAACCAGAGGGCTTCCAATCTCGGCTACTTGATCTCGCCTAACGGTCCCCTGGTCTTAGTTGGTAATTTAAGTTCCAAACTGTTCAGTTTAGGCATGCAAATGTAATGTGATTGATCTTAGATGGTGGTAAAAAATTGTTGTTGCAGGGGAATGGACCGGAGAATTTGATCGAGACGGTGCATCGATGGAAGATTACCAGAGATATGCGAGAGCTCAGATAGATGTTTATGGTGATGCAACTTTTGGGTGGGCGTATTGGGCTTATAACTGCGATAGAAACCATTGGAGCCTCAAGTGGATGATTGACAACAACTTTATAAAGCTTCAGTGACAAGTGTTTGATAATGAAGCCTTAAAATTACAATAAATGAGGCTGGGGATTCCTGATAAATTGTTGGTGCACTCTATTATTAAAATGTTTAACTTTATATTTTTGCAGACTTCAACTAAGTTTCTTTGTTTTTCCCATGCAATCTTTCTCATCAAATATAGTAATGAATAATTATTTAAAACTTAATTTATGACATCAATTTTGAAATATAATCGAATCCAAAAAATTTGGTACGACATTTTTGAGTAGTCGATATTATACTTCCAATTTGAAATGTGATATGTGCTTTTATTTGGGCATAATTATAAACGACATCTCTATATCTGTGTATATTGTGACTTAATTATAAGTGCTCAAAGAAAGTTAGTCGAAACTGACAATTATATTTTAAAGTTAGTCGGAGGGCAGATTAGCATTTTCCTGTATTGATGCAAACTCCCCTACGCCCCTAGTTGTGTATGCGAGTGGCGGTTGTCTCAATTGTTACCGGAACATATTTTACAGAGAATTGCAACGGTCAAACCACCGCAGCCTTTGTTGGGGAATGATATGCCTGGCTGGCTACAAAGTCGGCTTACTCGGTGGAGTGAGTAGAGAAAGATTTGGTCCTTGCAATTACCACAAAGAATCAGGGTTTTCCTTTGGTTAGCTGTGCAACAACGGTTGCTAACGCAGGCACATGGCTAGTTCGGGGGAATGCACAATTTGTCGAATGGGGGAAGAGAGTGTGGACCACATTTTCGCATGACTAGATGACTATGGTTGAGGCTCATTCGGCCGAAAAGACTTAGGGACTTCCTGTCCTTACTGTTCAACTTCCAAGAGTGGATGGAGAGGAATTTTCACGCAGATTGTGATATAGCTATTGTCAATGACAACAATTGAGTAATCAAGTTCTCGGTTTATTGATGGATGCTATGGAAGCATAGATGTAGCACCTTCTTTCATGCTGACTATGTGCAGCGGGAGGACTTGGGGCTTTGGTGCGATCCGCCGAATTTATTGCAGCCTTTGCGCAACCATCTGGTTCAGGTGGTTCACATGATCTGACGAGATTGTCCCGACAATGTCCTCCTGTGGGATGGGTTAAAGTTAACTCCGACGGCGCAGTACGAACGAGTGACAATATGTCAGCTGCAGGGGGTCTAATACGAGATGATCAAGGCTCTTTATAACCCCTCGTCCCGGTCTGGACGACTGATCGGTCCGAGTAGGTTACACGGGAAAAACCGAAGTGAAACCTGTTAAGGCTCTCCTTCGATTAGCAACCCTAGAAATTTTTTTTTAAACATTATCTTGTCTAAAGACATTCATACATCCTATGTGATATACGACAGCGGAAAGACAGCGAAGCGATGCGAAGCAATCAAAACAAGCAATTCAACAACCCATTTTAGCCTTTACCACAGGCCGTATCAATACACTAGGAGACCGTATCGATACGCCTTGACTAGGTCAACTGCCCAAAGTCAACCTAGGGAGACCGTATCGGTACACTGGTTGACCGTACCGATACGCCCTCAACGGTCAACTTCTTACGGTCAAACGATAAAAATCGTACCGATACACCCAAGAGTCGTACTGATACGCCAAAATCTTGTCAATTTCTCAGATTTCCAGAGAGCTTTTGGTGTATCGATACACCCCGTGTACCGGTACGCTAGGCTTAAACTGAGCCCCAAAGTGTAGGACCGTATCGGTACGGCCTTTGGGCGTACCGATACGCCCTGCACTGCAAGACTCAATTTAGCTGCAAAACGAACCAAGACTCAACTCTAGATGCATTTTACAACTCGTCTAGTAACATACCAACACTCATACATCATTTAGCAACCAAGATTAAGCATGCGATGCTACTTAACCAAACAAACGTGGCATCCAACACAAGATAGGCACTTAGGTAGGAAACTTGCATAAAAACATACATGATTTCACCATTTCATCCATAGGCAATAAACACACACATAGACATTTCATAGCAAGGTTTCACATGCTTTTAGACAACACATAAGCAACATCATAACCAAAGATTTCAAGCCACATCAAAGGCATTAACATCAAACCAACACATACGAGTCTAACAATGCTCATACAAACCCATGGCATCAATAATCCAACATGCTAGGACATCAAAAGCCAACAAAGAAGTTTGAACTCCAACTCCATACAAGTCTAATACCCCCGTTGTCTAGGCATTATTACAAAGACTTAAACCAAACTTGAGCTACTAGAGAACTCCGAAAAGCTCCTTCCTTGCCCACTTGCCTTTCAAAACTCTAACGATCTGCATGTTGGAAAAAGAAGAGCGTAAGCTTGGAGGCTTAGTGAGCGAAGCTCTAAAAACTCATCAACCATGCAGTTTTCAAAACACATTTCTTAAATGATAAGTAAACCGTTTAAATGCACGAATGGAAGCACAACAACGCAATTACATGGTTTGCACATGCACAACCAAAACACGGTGGGACCACACATCACCGTACGACTAGTAGTTTTCCGATGGGACCACACATCACCTTACTCTTCTACTAGTCACTACCGGTGGGACCACACATCACCGTAGTTACGAAAACCATCACGTGAGGTTCGACACCAACAACGACTACATAACAACATCAAACGGAAGTAAAGGAAATCCACAAATCACACACAATATCTCAACAATTGATCATGCACCGACACTTAACAATCAAGGCAAAGTTAGTGAACTTACACTTGGGTTTAGGTTAGCCCTCTAGGCTCCACCCAAACCCCCAAGAATCCCTTTTTGAAATCAAATCAAGTTCAAAACATTTTCACTCACCGATGAAGCCCAACCGAAAGCCGAAACACCAAACTCGAGTCTCCAAATTCCCCAGAATAGTGCCCGAAGCTTCTCCGACGGTTTCCCTTGATTCTAACCAATCAAAAACAATACATTACTCAACCGAATCATCACAAAACACTGCCACAACCCCAAACCATAACCACAAGCCAAAATCTTACAATTTCAAACCAAAGCCAATACCATAAATCCCATTTTTGTACTCCCACCAAACCCAGCAGAAAACTACCAATTCTAACACCCAAAACACTATTAAACGCCTTCAAAAAACCTCTCTAACATTGCTACAACATCAGCCCAACTCCCTTTCACAAACCATACCAAAAACACAAGTTTTGACACTTTTAAAATACCCCCAAAACCCAATTTTGGGATTCTTAATAAAAACCAACCAAATTGAGATATAATGTACCCTAGGGCAAGACTAAAACATAAATTAGCTTCACAAATCAAGACTCCATCAAAAACCCATTAATACTTCTTACTTTTACTTCAAAACTTGAAAACTTCAAAAACCTTAAAAGTGATTTCTATGAAAAACTAAAGCTATAGGGATGTTGAAAATGATGAGGAGAAATAAAAAATATGCTTACTTTGAAGAGAGCCCTTGAAATGATGAAGAGATTTGATGAAATAGTGTTTAGGGGATAAGGGGGGGTTTGACGTGAAAAACAAATCAAAGGAAGAAGGAGATGAAAACCTTTTCAAAAGTCCCCATTTCTCATCTTAATTTTCCTTTATTTTAAAATTACTAGCTTGCCCTTAATGAGCCACAAACCCTTTTTAATTAAAACCAAAGCCCAGTTTAATTTAAAACGAGCTCACGACTCAAACCCGATTCACTCGTGTAACATCAGACCCCTAAACCTGGGGCGTTACAACTCTCCCCCACTTAAGGAATTTCGTCCTCGAAATTACCTGACGAAAAGAGGTACAAAAACGTTTTTTCCATGTCCTCCTTTCTCTCCCAAGTAGCCTCATCTACACCTTTGTGTCTCCACATAACCTTGACTAACTCGATAGACCTTCCACGCAATACTTTCTTGTCCGTAGCAAGAATCTCAACCGGCTCTTCATCATAGGACAAGTCGGGGTTCAACTCAATCTCTTCCACTGGCATTACATGAGATGGATCCGATCTATACTTTCGGAGCATTGAGACGTGGAACACATCATGAATCTTCTCTAGTTCGTTCGGGAGTCTCAATCTATATGCAACGGGACCAATTCTCTCAACTACCTCATAAGGTCCAATGAATCTCGGACTCAACTTACCTTTCCTACCAAACCTCATCACCTTCTTCTAAGGTGACACTTTCAAAAACACTTTCTCACCCACAACATACTCTATCTCTTTCCTCTTTAAGTCGGCATACGACTTTTGTCGGTCTGAAGCTGCCTTCAAACGATCACATATCAACTTTACCTTCTCGGTAGTGCCCTTAAGCAAATCGGGCATCGGTACAAGCTTCTGTCCGGCTTTGGCCCAACAAATCGGAGTTCTACACTTCCTACCATACAGAGCTTCATACGGTGCCATCTGAATACTAGCCTGATAACTTTTGTTGTATGCAAACTCTACTAACGGTAGATGTTTCTCCCAAGACCCCTGAAAATCGATGATACAACACCTCAACATGTCCTTCAACACCTAAATCACTCTTTCGGACTGACCATCTGACTACGGATGATACGAAGTACTAAAGTTCAACCAAGTACCCAAGGCACGATGCAAACACTCCTAAAATCTAGATGTAAACCTCGGATCTCGGTATGACACAATCGATTTCGATACCCCATGTAGTCTCACTATCTCACAGATGTACAGATCGGCCAACTTATCTAAGGTATATGTGGTATGAACAGGTATGAAGTGAGCACACTTAGTAAATCTATCCACTATCACCCACACTGAATTCTTCCTTGAAGGAGTCAACGGTAAACCAGACACAAAGTCCATGGTGATATGTTCCCACTTCCATTTCAAAATCTTCAATGGCTGTAACAACCCTGAAGGAAACTGATGCTCGACCTTGGCTCGCTGACAAACCATACACTTACTCACAAACTCAGCCACATCCTTCTTCAGCCCAACCCAATAGTACTATTCCTTTAACCCACGATACATCTTCGTACTACCCGGATGCATAGTAAAAGGACTATTATGAGCTTCGTTCAAGATCGTATGTCTCAACTCGTCATCTTCCGGAACCACTATCCTATCTTTGAAACATAGGATCCCATTCTCACCAAAACAAAAATCGGTAGGCCTATCTTCTGCTATATCTTGCACGTGAGGTGCCAAAGACTCGTCTCGCAACTGCTTCTCTCGAATCAACTGGACTAACGAAGGCTTAACCTGAAGCTCGACTATCAAACCACCATCCTTGGTCACAATCAATCTCGCAAACATAGCTCGCAACACAACTACCACTTTTCTACTCAAAGCAGCGACCACTACATTTTCCTTACCCGGATGATACTCTATCGTAAGGTCATAGTCCTTAAGAAGCTCTAACCACTTACGCTGCCTAAGGTTCAACTCCCTCTGAGACATCAAGTACTTCAAACTCTTGTGGTCGGTATATACGATGCACTTCTCACCATAAAGGTGGTGTCTCCAGATCTTCAAAGCAAACACTACTGCGACTAACTCTATGTCGTGGGTGGGATAGTTCTTCTCGTGAACTTTCAACTGCCTCGAAGCATAAGCTACCACCTTACCTTCTTGCATGAGCACACAACCTAAACCTACATATGATGCATCACTGTAAACCATGAACTCACTTCCTGGTTCAGGCTGAATCAAAATAGGAGCTTCAGTCAAAGCTTTCTTCAACTTCTCAAACGCTTGTTGTCTTGCATCTGACCACTCATATGAGACATTCTTCTGAAGCAACTTAGTCAAAGGAGCCGCTATCCTTGAAAATCCCTCAACAAATCTTCTATAATATCCCGCTAAACCTAGGAAACTACGGATTTCTGTCACTGCCTTCGGTTGTTTCCAATTCACTATAGTTTCTATCTTCTTAGGATCCACACTAATCTCCTTAGCCGAGATCACGTAACCTAGAAAGACTACCTCCCTAATCCAAAACTCACATTTGCTTAGCTTGGCATACAACTGATTCTTAAGCAATGTCTGAAGCACTAACCGTAAATGCTCATCATGCTCCTCTTCGGTCCTATAGTATACTAAGATGTCATATATGAACACTACCACAAACCTGTCTAAAAACTCGTGAAACACACGGTTCATCATATCCATGAAAGTTGTTGGAGCATTAGTTAACTCGAAAGGCATCACCAAGAGCTCGTAGTGCCCATAACGTGTACGGAAAGTTGTCTTTGGTATGTCCACATCCTTTACCTTCAACTGATAGTACCCAGACCTCAAGTCAATCTTCGAAAACACGGAAGCACCTCTCAACTGATCAAGCAAGTCATCTATCCTAGGCAAAGGGTACTTGTTCTTCACTGTCACCTTGTTCAACTGCCTATAATCTATACACATCCTCATACTACCGTCCTTCTTTTTCACAAACAAGATCGGAGCACCCCACAGAGAAATACTAGGCCTAATGAAACCTCTATCGGACAACTCCTGGAGCTGCGTCTTCAACTCTTTTGGTGCCATCTTGTACGGAGCAATAGACACTGGTGCATAATCGGAATACGTCTCAATAGCAAATTTGACTTCCCTATCTGGAGGCAAACCCGACAACTCTTCCGGAAAAACACTAAGAAAATCACAAATTGTCCTGATGTCTTGCGGTCTAACCTCACCCATATTCGGATTCATCACATAAGCCAAATAAGCCTGACAACCCGAATTCAACAACTATTGAGCTTCCAAAGCAGAAACAACATTGGACAAGAACCTAACGCTCTCACCAACTACCACGACCTCAAAGTCATCTGTAAGCCTCAAGAAGACTCTCTTGGTCTCAAAGTCAACCCTAGCTCTATGCTCTACGAGCCAATCCATGCCCAAAATCACATCAAACCTGTAGAACGGTAACTCCATCATATCAACCGGAAACACGTGGCCCTGAACCATCAAGGGACACCTCTTATACATTTGCCTAACTACCACTGTATCACCAAAGGAGCTAGTAACACTTACGCCTACCTCTAACCACTCACATGGTAACCCTAACGACATTGCGTGCTCACCTAAAATGTATGAATGTGTCAACCCTGAATCTATCAAAGAAAGCAAACTCAAAGACTGTAACGAGAAATTACCTGCAATGAAATATGTGTCATTCCCAGCCTCTCGCTGAGCATACACCCTAGCCGGTCCTCCACCCTCGGGCTGAACTGCTACTACATGAGCCAAGTTCCTTTGACTCTCGTTCCTCGGTTAAAATTTACCACGACCGCGCCCACGGCCTCTCTGATGCTCAAAACCCCTAGCTGGAGCCGGTCCGCCCCTAGCCGGGTGTGGACAGTTACGCCTCATATGATCTCGGGAGCCACAGTTCCAACATGGCCCAAAGGTACTCGTACACTCGCCCTAGTGGCGTCTCCCGCATCTAGTGCACTCCGGAGTGTGTACAACAGCTCCTTGGCCCTGCCCCATCCATAGTTACCGCCCCTATGCCTCAAATCAGGCTGATACCTCATATCTCTATGCCTCTTGGAATGATCTCTATCCCAATTCGCGTCTCTCTTCCCGGAATCGAACCCACTAGCACGAGCACTGAAGCCTAAGTTCTGCTCAATATCCTTGGCCCTAAAGACCAAAACATCAAACTCGATGTAGTCAGAGGCAAGCATGTAGGTCTTCACATCTCTAGTCAACCCATACCGGAAACACTCACACCGTTCCCTCTCACTAGGAACCAACTCAGGTGCATACTAGCTCAATCTCACAAACTAAACCTCGTACTCAGACACGGTTCTGTTGCCCTGAACCAAGGCCATAAACTCCCTTTTCTTATTGTCCAAATACCGAACTCCAAGATACTTCCTTTTAAAGGCATTTCTGAAGAACTCCCACGTGACATCCGCTTCGGCCATACCCGAAGTAACAGTGGTCCACCCAGTGCATGTGTCCCCCTGTAGCAAAGAGACAATGCAACCCAACTTACGGGCGTCTCAGCATTCCATTTGACCCAAGATGCGTGTGGTACTCTCAAGCCACGTCTCTGAACTCTTAGGAGTCAACCCACGGAACTCAAATCCACCCAAACTACGGAGCCTCTCTAGGGGTAATCCTGTCCCAGCACCCTGAGGTGGTGCTGCAGCTTGTACACCGGCCAAAGCTGTCTGAAAAGCTCCGGCTATGGTCTGAATCAAATGGGTCATGTCCGTGCCCGCTGGACTCTGACCTGCCTGTGCTCCAACACCCCCAACATTGGCACCGGCCTGAGGCCCATTACCATTACCTCAGACTTGCGCACCCGCCTGAGGCACATTACCTTCACCACCTACTCTGTTACCATCGGGAGCAGGAGGAACATGAGGCTCACCCCCGGGAGCCTGGTCACCCGCTCTAGGCTGCCCCCTCGGTCTCACCATAACGAGTTAGAATCTAAAACAACAAACACACAACACACAAGAAAAACGTTAGGTTAGCAAAAGGGCAAGGACTCAGGTTCTCAAGCTCGTTAAACCAAAAACCATTTTTTTCTTTTTGACAACAACACCTAACAATGGGGACATTTGACTAACCCTTAACTGATCAAAAAGGCCATAAAAACATGCTTCAAACATCGTACTAGCAAGCCAACTTCAAGCATACATGGTAAAACACTCACCGAGACATAGAAATACCATAACACATCAAACTTACCTCACTTACCTACCCGAGGTCTCGGAAACCTCAGGCTCTAATACCACCAAATGTAACCCCCTCGTCCCGGTGTGGACGACTGACCAGTCCGAGTACGTTACACAGGGAAAACCGAAGTGAAACCCGTTAAGGCCCCCCTTCGGTTAGCAACCCTAGAAAATTTCTTTTAAACATTATCTTGTCTAAAAGGATTCATACATCCTATGTGAGATACGACAGTGGAAAGACAACGAAGCGATGCGAAACAATCAAAACAAGCAATTCAACAGCCCATTTTAGCCTTTACCACATGCCGTATCAATATGCTAGGAGACTGTATCGATACGCCTTGACTAGGTCAACTGCCCAAAGTCAACCTAGGGAGACCGTGTCGGTACACTGGTTGACCGTACCAATACACTCTCAACGGTCGACTTCTCACGGTCAAACGATAAAAACAGTACCGATACACCCAAGACTCGTACCGATACGCCAAAATCTCGTCACTTTCTCAGATTTCTAGAGAGCTTTTAGCGTATCGATACACTCCCATGTACCGCTACGCTAGGCTTAAACTGAGCCCTAAAGTGTAGGACCGTATCGATACGACCCTTGGGCGTACCGATACGCCCTACACTGCAAGACTCAATTTAGCTGCAAAACGAACCAAGACTCAACTCTAGATGCATTTTACGACTCGTCTAGTAACATACCAACACTCATACATCATTTAGCAACCAAGATTAAGCATGCGATGCTACTTAACCAAACAAACGTGGCATCCAACACAAGATAGGCACGTAGGTAGGAAATTTGCATAAAAACATACATGACTTCACCATTTCATCCATAGGCAATAAACACACACATAGACATTTCATAGCAAGGTTTCACATGCTTTTAGACAACACATAAGAAAAATCATAACCAAAGATTTCAAGCCACATCAAAGGCATTAACATCAAAACAACACATACGAGTCTAACAATGCTCATACAAACCCATGGCATCAACAATCCAACATGCTAGGACATCAAAAGCAAACAAAGGAGTTTGAACTCCAACTCCATACAAGTCTAATACCCCCGTTGTCTAGGCATTATCACAAAGACTTAAACCAAACTTGAGCTACTAGAGAACTCCGAAAAGCTCCTTCCTTGCCCACTTGCCTTCCGAAACTTTAACGATCTGCATGTTGGAAAAAGAAGAGCGTAATCTTGGAGGCTTAGTGAGCGAAGCTCTAAAAACTCATCAATCATGCAGTTTTCAAAACACATTTCTTAAATGATAAGTAAAATGTTTAAATGCACGAAAGGAAGCACAACAACGCAATTACATGGTTTGCACATGCACAACCAAAACACGGTGGGACCACACATCATCGTACGACTAGTAGTTTTTCGATGGGACCACTGTGAAACCGATATTTTAATTTTGATATAACTAAAGAACCTATGGACTAAATTGAAATTGTGAAAACGAATTTTTAAGTCCTCAAACATCCCTATATGATTTGAAGAATATGCCTAAGTTAAAAACTATGTTTTCCAAATATTTTCTAAGTGTTCTTAAAGCCAAAACAGTGATTTTCGAGTCCCTGTTTTGAAACGGCCTAAGGCTTTTCGAAACAGTTTTGAAATTGTCAACCCATATTTTGAAACGGGTATCGAAACATTTTCAACACAGCCAACCCGTGTTTCGAAACAAGTATCGAAATGGCTTTAGAACATAGAGAACCCGTATCGAAACGACATACAGTGTTTCAAAATGGTTCTTCATTTGATTTGAAAAATATGATTGTTGCAAGTTTTAACTGATTTTTAAGAAACTGTTATGGCGTTTCGAAACGATTTCAATCCATTTTGAAACGACCCTTGACAGTGGCAAAAGTATTTCAAAACAGGTAAGACCGCTTCGATACGGGCTCTTAAATGCACCCCAACGACTCTTTTTATTTTGGTTTGTTTCAAAACAGGGTCGGGCGTTTCGAAACAGTTGGTTGCAGACTGCATTTATGGAGGTGAGATAACACCCCCAACGGCTCTATTGATGAATGCAACAACCACAACGGCTAGAAATCAATGAGAAGGTATAAAAGGGACCTCTAAAAGCTCCAGCAACAACTATTGATCCAAAAGAAAACATCCAAACATCAAATCCAAGCATTTGTGCCTAAATCCCAATATTGTCTAGAAACCTCAATTGTAATTTTCATTCTTATCATTTCAATTGGGTTGAGTGCTTGTAATTGGGCTATAATTTGTATTGAGAGATACTTTCTTAGCTAACAAAATCTTTGTTCTATTTGTGTGAGCTTTGGGTTAAATTTTGGGTAGAAAATTTAACCGAAAATTGTAAGGGTTACCTCCTTAGCCTAGAAAAGGGGAAGAGCAATTAGTGGAATTGTTGCAAATCCTTAGTGAAGCTAAGGTAGTGGATGTAGAGTTCATTTGGAACTTGAACAACTCTAAAATTCTTTGTCTATCTTTTTATTTGCAATTTCCACCACCTAAACTTTTAAAAATCCAATTCACCCCCATCTTGGTTCATTTCGATCATTCGATTCACTCAACAATTGGTATCAGAGCCTACCTCTTTGAGGATTAACAACCACAAGAGGAGTTCCTAGGAAGAGTGTGATCATGGAAAAATCAAGAGATGGCTTCAACCTCCAGTTCGGGCATGTATGAGTCTCAATCCACTACAAAGCCTCCCTTCTTCAATGGTGACAACTATCCATTTTGGAAGAATATAATGCATCTCTTCATCAAGTCTAATGACTACTTAGTTTGGGATGTCATTGAAGATGGCCTTTACATTTCATTGAAGCAAGATAGTGAAGGGAATATGGTTTTGAAGAAAAAGGTGGAAATGAGTGAAGAAGAAATGAGAAAGATCCAAATAAATGACAAAGCTCTCCACATGCTCTTTTGTTCATTCGGTCCGGACATCTATTCCAAAGTGTCATCCATTGAGAGTGCCAAAGAAGTGTGAGACACTCTTGAGACTACCTATGGGGGAACCAATGATGTCAAAGAAACTAAGATTGGAATTCTCAATCTTAGTTATGAAAATTTCAAGATGGAGCCTGATGAGACGGTGTCCAAGATGTTTGATCGTTTCTCCACCATAGTCAATGGGCTCAAAGGATTTGGAGAGACAATATCGGAAGACAAGCTTGTCCGAAAGCTACTCTATTCACTTCCCGAATCTTGAGATGGGAAGAGAACCGCCATCATAGAAGCAAAAAATTTGAAGACTTTAAAGCTTGATGAGCTTGTGGGTTCTCTCCTTACTCATGAGATTATGAAGCAAGGAAGGGAAGAAGAGAAGAAGAAAGAAGAGAAGAGAGTAGAAAAGCTAGAGGTTGAAAAGAAAAAGAAGAAGATGGGAATAGCTCTCAACGCTTCACTACTTGAGGAGAGCTCTTCTAGTGAGGAGGATGAGCTAGAAGAATTGGCTATGATAGCCAAACGATTCTCACGCTTTATGAGGTCCAACCGGGGAAGAAAAATCCAAAGAAAAATGGACTTCAAAGGTAAGAACAAAGAAGAAGCAAGGGATCAAATCATTTTCTTTGAGTGCAATAAACCCGGTCACATATGTTTGGAGTGCCCTCAACTCAAGAAGAAGGGCTTTGAGAAGAAGAAGAAGCTCAAAGCCAAGCTTGCTACTTGGAGTGATGAGGAGTCATCGGAGGATGACGAACAAGAAGTGGCCAACCTTTGCCTCATGGGACTTGAGGAAGATTCCTCCATGGTAACCTCTAACTCATCATCTTTAGATTTTACATATGATGAATTAAATGATGCATATGATCAGTTACAAGAGGTCTATGATGAATTAGTTGAGAAATACAAGGAGTCGGTCATTAGGAATAAGAAAATCATTTTGGAACTAAATAAGAAAAATGACTCACTCTCTCAAGCTAATTCAAAATTTGAGAAAAAGATATTAGGGTTGAAAGATGAACTAAATTTTTTTCAAGATGAAAATGTTGACCTTAATAATCTTTTATCTCAATGTAATAGTGAACACCAAAAGGTGTTGGATGAGCTAAATAAGCTCAAAGAGTCTTTTAAAAATGTTGGTGGTGTCAAGCATGAAAAAGGTGAATCTTCAAGAACAAACCAACCTAAGAAAAAGACTAACTACTACAAACAAGGTAGCTTTCCTAGACATAGTAGAACTAAAAGAATTAGAAGTGTATGGGTTCCTAAGGAACTTGTAAAATCTAATAACATTATGCTATGTCATCTTGGATTCCTAAGGGAACTAAGGTTTTGGGAGCTAACACTCATGGACCCAAAATGATTTGGGTACCAAAAACAAAAGCTTAATATCTTTGTTTGTAGGGGGAGCATTGCTACAAGGCCAAAACACAAAGTCAAAACTCATGGTACCTAGATAGTGGATGCCCAAGGCATATGACCGGAGACAAGAGTAGATTCATGGATCTAAAGCCAAAGAGTGGAGGAGTGGTGACATTTGGTGACAACTACAAAGGCCACATTAAAGGTATTGGCTCCATAGGTAATCACTCTACTATTCTCATTGAGAATGTCTTGTATGTCGATGGTCTTAAACATAACTTATTGAGCATAAGTCAATTGTGTGATAAAGGATTTAATGTTTTATTTGATAAAAATGGATGCAAAATTGTTAACATTAAATCTAATAATATTATGCTCATAGGTCATCGCATAGGGAACATATACATGGTGCATCTAGATGACATACATACATCCCATGCATGCTTAGTAGCACAAAATGAAAATGATGCATGGTTGTAGCATAGGAAACTAGGACATGCTAGCATTAGTGTTTTAGAAAAACTAGTTTCCCTTGATCTAGTTAGAGGTTTACCCAAGATTAAATTCTCAAACGATAAAATTTGTGATGCATGCTCTAAGGGTAAACAACATAAGTCTTCTTTTAAATCCATTAATGATGTTTCTACAAGTAGATGTTTACAACTAATTCATATGTATTTATTTGGGTCAATTAGGACTATGAGCTTGGGTGGTAAATCTTATGTATTTGTACTTGTTGATGATTTTTCTAGATTTACTTGGGTTCTATTTTTGAGTACTAAAGACGAGGCTTTAGAAAAATTTATCACATTTTCAAAACTAACCCAAAATGATCTTGAACTTAGAATTTCACATATTAGAAGTGATCATGGAACCGAGTTTCAAAATTTAGGGTTTGAAGATTTTTTGAATGAAAATAGTATTAGCCACAATTTTTCGGCTCCTCGAACTCCTCAACAAAATGGGATAGTTGAGAGGAAAAATAGAACTTTGCAAGAAATGGCTAGAACCATGCTTTGTGAAAATAATTTACCTAAATATTTTTGGGTGGAAGCCACAAACACCGCTTGCTATATTGTTAACCCAGTAATGATTAGGCCAATTTTAAAGAAAACACCTTATGAGATTTTAAAATCTAAAAAGCCTAACATTAGCTATTTTCACCCTTTTGGTTGCAAGTGTTTTGTTTTAAATAATGGAAAAGACAACTTAGGTAAATTTGATGCAAAAAGTGATAAAGCTATATTCATAGGATACTCTTTAAGCTCTAAAGCCTATCGAGTATTTAACAAGAGAACTTTAGTAGTAGAAGAATCTATACATGTTGTATTTGATGATAACCTCCTTTCAAGGAAGGATTCTTGTGATGATGATGATGTAGGAATCATAAATGCCTTTGATGGAGGACAATCTTCAAAGGAGGATGAGTTTCCAACAACAAAAGAAGAGGACACACAAGATCCACCTATCGAAGCCTTGAAGGACTTGGCTCTTGAGGAAAAGGAAGTGAGCTACCCAATGGAGTTCAACTATGTCAAAGATGGTGAAATCTTGGGTGATCCATCCAAGGGGGTAACCACTCGATCTTCTCTTAGATTAATGAATCGTGTTGCATTTATCTCATGCATAGAGCCTAAGAATATAAAAGAAGCATTGAAAGATGATTTTTGGATTATGGCTATGCAAGAAGAGTTAAATCAATTTGAGAGAAGTAACGTTTGGACATTAGTTGATAGGCCTAGTAATCAATCTACCATAGGAACTAAATGTGTCTTTAGGAACAAGCTAGATGAGAGTGGTAACATTGTAAGAAATAAAGCTAGACTAGTAGCACAAGGTTACACTCAAGAAGAAGGAATAGATTTTGATGAAACCTATGCACCCGTAGCTAGAATGGAAGCCATTAGGATGTTGCTTGCATATGCATGTTATCATGATTTCAAGCTTATTCAAATGGATGTTAAAAGCGCGTTTTAAATGGTTTTATAAATGAAGAAGTGTATGTGGAACAACCATCGGGTTTTGAAGACTCAAAATTTCCAAATCATGTTTTCAAACTCACTAAAGCCCTTTTATGGTTTAAAACAAGCTCGTAGAGCTTGGTATGAAAGACTTTCAAACTTTTTAATTGAAAAAGGTAAGATGGACACTACACTTTTTATAAAAATGTATAAAAATGACATCTTAGTAGTTCAAATTTATGTTGATGATATTATTTTTGGTTCTACTAACGAATGTAATTGCAAAGAGTTTGCTAAGCTAATGCAAGGTGAATTCGAGATGAGCATGATGGGGGAGCTCTCATTCTTTTTGGGACTCAAAATCAAGCAAAAGAAGGATGACACCTTCATCAATCAAGCAAAGTACATAAAGGATATGCTCAAGAAGTTTGGCTTGGAGAATGCAAAGCCTCAAGCCACACCTATGAGCTCATCTACAAAGCTTGACAAATATGAAGGAGGTAAGTGTGTTGACTCTAAGCTTTACCGTTCTACAATTGGATCATTGCTTTACCTTACCGCAAGTAGACCGGATATCTTGTTTAGTGTTTGCTTGTGTGCTAGGTTTCAAGCTAGTCCTAAAGAGTCTCACCTTATAGCCGTTAAGAGAATCTTTAGGTACCTTAGAGATACTATTGTTTAGGTCTTTGGTACCCTAAAGACTCCACCTTCAACCTTCATGCCTATTCGGATGCAGATTATGAGGGATGTAAAATCGATAGGAAAAGTACCTCGGGAACTTGTCAATTCCTAGGTAGTATGCTCATATCTTGGTTCTCTAAGAAACAAAATAGTGTAGCCTTATCTACCACCAAAGCCGAGTACATATCCTTAGGGAGTTGTTGTGCTCAAGTCCTTTGGATGAAGCAACAACTCTTAGATTATGGTATTAAAGTTGAAACCATACCCCTAAAATGTGACAACACTAGTGCTATATGTTTAACAAAAAAATCCCATCCAACACTCTAGAACCAAACACATAGAAATAAGGCATCATTTCATTAGAGATCATGTCCTTAAAGAAGATGTGGTTATAGAGTATGTAGACACCTTAAATCAATTAGCAGACATATTTACAAAACCTTTAGTCAAAGAGCGTTTTTGGTCCCTTAGGAGAGAGTTAGGTCTAGCTAGCTTATCTTGGCCTTTTAGGACCTCTTTTGTGCTTAAAATTGCTTGATCTTGTGAAATGCCATGTTTATGTGTTTTTACTCCTATTTTCATCCACGCCTATAGCTAGGGGGAGTATGTTTATGTTTGCATATGTTTTTCCTGCCCATTCATGTCATTCATGCAAGTTAGGCCTTAAAAAATTCATTTTTCTGCACTTTAGAGCCTCATCTGCACTTCCAGGCCCAGGTGTATCGAAACGGGTCAACATGTTTCGATACGGATGCCTTAAATTCATATCTGAGAGAAGGGCGTTTCGAAACGCCTTAACAGGGTTTCGAAACGTGTTGGCTACTGCCAAGGGGTGAATCGAAACAAGTTTCGATACGAGTCAACAGGGCTTCGATACGGTCAAACCCGTATCGAAACGGTCAGCTAAAGTTCAAAAGACGGTCAAACCTTCATGCCCACGTTTCGGAACGGTCCTGACCGTTCTGAAACGGATTCGCGGACTGCTTTAAGAAGGGCTTTTAATGTTAAAGTCACACTTTAATTAAAACTCTCCCAAACCCTAAAAACCCTAGCCCGAATTTTTTCCTATAAAAACCCTCTAAACCTCTATGTTTTTCACCAAATCTTGAGGGGTTTTTCTCTAAAACACAAGTCTAAGCAAGCTTCAACAATATTGTGCAAGGATTTTCATCCATTCATCCAAAATCCCAATTTAAGGTATTTTTCCTATTTTTCTTTTTCCTTCAATTTATATTCGAATCTTAGGTTAGAAAATTTTATTTTTGTATAGTTTATATGTTTTGACACTTGGGTTTTTCAAATCTTGTAAAAAAAATTCAAAATGTTAAATTTTTTATTCGAATATAAAATTTTTCTCTCGTATTTTTATTCACTGTTTTTCTCTTAAATTTTTTTTTGTTTTGTTTTGATTTGTTTATTTGATTTTAAAAACTTGTTTTTAAACCTAAGTGGGATTTATCATTGGATTGAATTACGAAATCTATGCATACACTTAAATTTTTTTATCGCTTGCTTAATGTTTTTAGGATGGCTACGGAGAATGTTAACAAAAAGCGTAAGTCTGTTTAATCCGGTGACTCGAGTATTCGTCCAAATCTCGCTCTGCTCTTTCAAAAATCTCTTCAAACTCAAGAGATGAGGGAGCGCTTCAAGTATGTCAAGGAGTATGAAGTTCGACGTGAGCGTGTTATTGATCTCAACTTCCTTGACTCCGAGCGATTTCTTTTCCATTACCTCGAGCGTTTAAGAGAATGGGATTTTCTTGTCTTGTTGAGCATCCCGGACGTTTGCTACAAACACATGGTACTTCTCTTTTACTCCAATGCTCAACTTATCAATGATGAAGAAAATTCCAAAGTTGTTGGGATTGAGTCTTTTATTTTGGGGAAAAAGATTGTTGTTAATGTCCCTCTCTTGGAGTCTACGTGTTCCCTTAAGGATGTAGGAATTGAGAATGAGAGTCACTTTGGTTCTCACACCAGTCAAGTGCTTACTTTGGATGCGCACGATCGTTTCCTCCATTTGATGGTTTCATGGTTCCTTCGCCCTTCCGGAAGTAAATATTCTCACATCCGTCAAGTTGACTATTTTTGGCTTGAGTGTTTCCGTCGTGGTGAGCGCCCTAATCTAGTTAAGATCATATTTTCCGAAATGGTTAACAATGTTAAGCTTCGTGACACCGATGCCTTGAAATCCTTTACTTATGGAATGGTCTTAAGTCACATCTTTAGCAAGCTTAATCTTGATTGCACCTACGACTCTTCAGAACCTCGCAAGTCAAAAATTGGTGAGTCCTCTCTCCGCAAGTCCGGTTTTCGCTATGTAAACGATGGAAATTGGGCACGTGTTGATAGGGAAGCACCTCCTCCTCCTCCTCCCGTTGAACCTCAACCTCAAGCTCAAGTTGCAAACAATGAAGCTCTCACGGCTTTGATTACTGAGCGGTTCAACGCCATGGACACTAACATGGCTTCGAGATTTGGTGCTATTAATACACGTTTGCAAAATGTAGAGGATCGACTCCAATCCCTTGAGAATTCACACTCGGCCATGGACATGTCGTTCTCCACCTTCTATGGCCAATGGATGAAGTTTCGCCATTCTCAAGTCAAGAGCGATGATGAGACTTCAGATGATGATGGTGACGACGAGGCATAGGTCTTTCATGACATATCATATTAGCTATGCATTTTAGGATTAAGTTTGCATCTTTATTTTCATTATGTTTTATGAACATATGCTTTTAGTTTTATTTGGGATTATGCTTTGAACTTATTGTTGAAGATTTATGTTTTGGATATTTTAATTTTATGAATTAATATTATTGTTGCTTATTGCTTAATGTTTATTGCTACTAATCCCTATCTCTTCTCTATGAGCCTTGTTTTATTATTTTTGATCTAACAAAAAGGGGGAGAAGAAATTTAAGAGCCAAAAATTCGTTTTAAGTGTTCAAAAGTGTTTTTAAGTTTTAAACCTTGAATTTCAAAGTTAAACCTTTTTAAAAAAAACTTTAAAAACCAATCTTAAATTGATGGGGAGTTAGAATGTATTCAAAATTTTCAAAACTCTTAAAAATTCTAACTTTGGTTTTGTTATATCAGAAAGGGGGAGATTGTGAAACCGATATTTTAATTTTGATATAACTAAAGAACCTAAGGACTAAATTGAAAATGTGAAAACGAATTTTTAAGTCCTCAAACATCCATATATGATTTGAAGAATATGCCTAAGTTAAAAACTATGTTTTCAAAATATTCTCTAAGTGTTCTTAAAGTCAAAACAGTGATTTTCGAGTCCATGTTTCGAAACGGCCTAAGGCGTTTCGAAATAGTTTTGAAACTGTCAACCCATGTTTCGAAATGGGTATCGAAACGTTTTCAACACTGCCAACCCGTGTTTCGAAACAAGTATCGAAACAGCTTTAGAACATAGAGAACTCGTATCGAAACGACATACAGTGTTTCGAAACAGTTCTTCATTTGATTTGAAAAATATGATCGTTGCAAGTTTTTAACTGATTTTTAAGAAACCGTTAAGGCCTTTTGAAACGATTTCAATCCGTTTCAAAATGACCCTTGACAGTGGCAAAAGAGTTTCGAAATGGGTAAGACTGTTTCGATACGGGCTCTTAAATGCAGCCCAACGGCTCTTTTTATTTTGATATGTTTCGAAACATGGTCGGGCGTTTCAAAACGGTTGGTTGCAGACTGCATTTATGGAGGTGAGATAACACCGCCAACGGCTCTATTGATGAATGCAACAACCACAACGACTAAAAATCAATGAGAAGGTATAAAAGGGACCTCTAAAAGCTCCAGCAACAACTATTGATCCAAAAGAAAACATCCAAACATCAAATCCAAGCATTTGTGCCTAAATCTCAATATTGTCTAGAAACCCCAATTGTAATTTTCATTCTTATCATTTCAATTGGGTTGAGTGCTTGTAATTGGGCTACAATTTTTATTGAGAGATACTTTCTTAGCCAACAAAATCTTTGTTCTATTTGTGTGAGGTTTGGGTTAAATTTTGGGTAGAAAATTTAACCGAAAATTGTAAGGGTTACCTCCTTAGCCTAGAAAATGGGATGAGCAATTAGTGGAATTGTTGCAAATCCTTAGTGAAGCTAAGGTAGTGGATGTAGAGTTCATTTGGAACTTGAACCACTCTAAAATTCCTTGTCTATCTTTTTATTTGCAATTTCCACCACCTAAACTTTTAAAAATCCAATTCACCCCCCTCTTGGTTCATTTCGATCATTCGATCCACTCAACAACCACACATCACCTTACTCTTCTACTAGTCACTACCGGTGGGACCACACATCACCATAGTTACGACAACCATCACGTGAGGTTCGACACCAACAACGACTACATAACAACATCAAACGGAAGTAAAGGAAATCCACAAATCACACACAATATCTCAACAATTGATCATGCACCAACACTTAACAATCAAGGCAAAGTTAGCGAACTTACACTTGGGTTTAGGTTAGCCCTCTAGGCTCCACCCAAACCTCCAAGAATCCCTTTTTGAAATCAAATCAAGTTTAAAACATTTTCACTCACCGATGAAGCCCAACCGGAAGCTGAAACACCAAACTCAAGTCTCCAAATTCCCCGGAATAGTGCCTAAAGCTTCTCTGACGGTTTCCCTTGATTCTAACCAATCAAAAACAATACATTACTCAACAGAATCATCACAAAAAACTGCCACAACCCCAAACCATAACCACAAGCCAAAATCTTACAATTTCAAACCAAAGCCAATACCATAAATCCCATTTTCGTACTCCCACCAAACCCAGCAGAAAACTACCAATTCCAACACCCAAAACACTATTAAACGCCTTCAAAACACCTCTCTAACATTGCTACAACATCATCCCAACTCCTTTTCACAAACCATACCAAAAACACAAGTTTTGACACTTATAAAATACCCCCAAAACCTAATTTCAGGATTCTTAATAAAAACCAACCAAATTGAGATATAATGTACCCTAGGGCAAGACTAAAACATAAATTAGCTTCACAAATCAAGACTCCATCAAAAACCCATTAAAGCTTCTTACTTTTACTTCAAAACTTGAAAACTTCAAAAACCTTAAAAGTGATTTCTATGAAAAACTAAAGCTATAGGGATGTTGGAAATGATGAGGAGAAATAAAAAAAATATGCTTACCTTGAAGAGGGCCCTTGAAATGATGAAGAGATTTGATGAAATAGTGTTTAGGGGATAAGGGAGGTTTTGAAGTGAAAAAAAAAATCAAAGGAAGAAGGAGATGAAAACCTTTTCAAAAGTCCCCCTTTCTCATCTTAATTTTCCTTTATTTTAGACATACTAGTTTGCCCTTAATGAGCCACAAACCCTTTTTATTTAAAACCAAAGCCCAGTTTAATTTAAAACGAGCCCGCGACTCAAACACGATTCACCCGTGTAACATCCGACCCCTAAACCTGAGGCGTTACACTCTTGGGTCTTTGGCTTTACACGCATCGTTCTCTCGGTACTTGATGCTGAGCTTTGAGCAGCACATAATGCGCAGTTGCATGCTTTGAGGTTGGGGTTCAGACAGGTAGAGATGGAAACGGATAACCTAGAGGTGTCCAAAATCCTTAAGCATGAATTTGATGCCTTGACGGGAAGTGCACTTGTGGATGCGATCTATGAATTACTGAGTCGAGATTGGACGATGCAAGTTTGACATGTTCGACGAGAACTAAATATGGTTGCAGATCGTCTCGTGCTATTGAGTCGTGGTGCCCCTATTGGCGAGATGCTATTTCTGGATCCCCCACGAAAGTGGCTGCCTTAGTCCATGTAAGGTTATACAACGAGTTAAGAGAGAAAGGTAAAGAGAACCTGAAAACCAACTTATTATTCAAGAAGTAATTCATAAGTATATATACAAGGAGAGAGAACCCTAATTAGGGTTTTTCCAATGATAACAGAATATTAACAACCTTAACAGCCTACGTACAACTCAGCTCACATACAACGGTCACATACACAGATATAGCTAACATACTTCCTATTTTCTTTCTCCTAGAAAGCCTAACATCCTTCATGTACTCCTGTTTTGTTGTTTAAGTGTTGAAGACGTAACTCATCAGCAGAGAAAACCTTGAGTTGTTGGCAAAGCTTAACAAAGAATGCAGCGGATAATGGTTTAGTCAACACATCTGCAACTTGATTTATCGCTGGAACGTAGTTTATGAGAAACGATCCATCCATGACTTTCTCCCTGACAAAACTCAAATCAACTTCAACATGCTTAAGTTTTGCATGATGAACGGGATCAGCTAAGTGAGCAATTGCACTGGTGTTGTCACACCATATTGCTGGTGCAGAAGTCAGGGACACGCCAAGTTCAACTAGTAAGGACTTGATTCACATGATTTCACACATAGCGTTGGCTATCCCTCGAAACTCAGCTTTACTGGACGACCTAGAGACAACACCCTGCTTGTTAGAGCTCCATGCAATAAGATTTTCTCCCAGAAATACACAATGACCTGTAGTAGATCTCCTATCATCAGAATTTGATCCTTAATCCGAATCAGAATACCCTGCAAGCTTTTTTATCGTTGGTGTAGAACTGAAATAAAGACCATGATCCATTGTACCCTTAAGATATTTGACTATCCTTCTTATAGCCTGCCAATGTTTGTCCAATGAATTTTGCATAAACTGACTCACTTTGTTCACAGCATACTGAATATCGGGTCGAGTTATACAAATATGCTGAAGAGTTCCTACAACCTGTCGATATAAAGTTGAATTCAGACATGGGTTCCTATTAGATGATGACAACGAAGGATAAGTTACCATTGGTGTTGACACTGGAGTAGCGTCTTCCATCTTTGTCTTTTTCAGCAAGTCCATGACATGTTTCTTTTGATTAAGGATAAGACCATTCTCAACACGTTGAATTGTCATCCCAAGAAAAAAAAAATCAAAGTTCCTAAATCTTTCAAGGAGAATACATAATTAATCTTGCTAATAACAACGTCAACTTCCTCTGAGTTATCTCCAGTGGCCACAATATCATCTACGTATACCATTGTGTAAATCCTGCTTCCATTGCTTTCCTAGAAATACAGAGAAGAATCAGCCAAGGACATTGTGAACTGTTGCGTGTAAAATAGTCTATCGCAATGGTAGTGCAAGTGTACACGTCGCAAGTAATAAAGTGATACTAGAGTATCGGATATCGTCTCCACAGGGACTGGGCTAACTCTTTCCTTCGCTTTCTGCACAAGGGGAAAAGAATAGATTAAGATAATTGTCACGAAAATAATGAAGTAAACGTAAATAAAAGAATAAAGATATCAAGATAGAGAGAATGGGCTGGTATTGAATTGCTCAGTAGTGCAGGTATTGTAGAGTTTAGGAAATCCAGTTTTGTCACGCGCCCGTCGCAGACAGCACCTGTCGCGGCAGCAGTCCGTTGATTGTCGCAGCAGCAAACACTCAACTCAGTACTTTCAAGTTTGGCAAGAATCCCAGATCTGCCTTGGCCTATCCCTAGGTCCAAGTCTGTCGATGATCACGTCTTGATGATACCTCCCGGTGTGAATCGAAGGATGAACACCGATGTGCGTGAATTCTTCTTTAGCCACTTAACCTCGCCCTATCCCTAGGCACGAGATAGTTCAACTATAAACTAGAGAACTTGCTCTTATTTCTTTCGTATACTTAACTCTCCCGATGCTAAGTAAATAGATAACCTCACAATGCTCTCCCGATGCTCTTGCAAGATATTAATAACCAAAATAAGAGAACTTGAAGTTTATTTTATTGAACTGAAAATTCCTAAAACAAAACAACCCTTGCAACTACTTTACAAATCAACTCGTGGCCCTAGGGGGTTTTAGAACAAGTCGACGGCGGGTAGATGGCGGGTAGACGGCGGAGGGTTTTTGGTTGTCGGTTTAAAGGGAAATCGGCTATGGGTTATGGGATCTATGCCCTAGGTTAAAATACATGCCCTTATATAAGCTTTGGGCTCAAGTATTCTAAGTTAACAAGGATTACAACTTTAATTAAAAGTATGATTCTAATAAAGACTTAATCTTCAAGGATCCTACTTTTCAGCCGTCCTCCTTGTTTGTTGGGATTTCCTCTCCTTGAGCTTTGGCTTGACATATCTTTTGATCCGGGGCTTGGAAAAATATTTGGTTTTCACACGACAGACGAGCATAATTTTCTCTATCTATCGAGGTCCACTTTGCTTTTTCTCCACTAACTTGCTGTCGTCCTCCTGTCACGGTAGCACCATGGCAGCATCGTCCTCCTTATCTGCTGGTCCAGTTCAGCTCTCCTGCTTCTCTGCCCTGCGCTTGCCTTCACCGTCTACGACGGCGACAACCTGCCAAAATCAGCCATTTTTAGTTGAATCTATGCCTTTTATATATTTGTGATGTTTTGCTGTAAACTGACCTAAATGCAATGAAATGATGCTTGAATGCAGCAGAAATATGGGTAAAAAAGGGTGTAAATAATAGTACTTTTACACACTCAACACACCCCCAAACTCAAGTTTTTGCTTGCCCTCAAGCAATTAAGATCTAAAAAAATTGAAATATTTTTGTTTTGGCTTTCAAACAGTGAACTTTCCCTTACCCGTCGTTCGTTCCCTGTGGCGGCAGCAACCTGTCAGATAATTTAGGATTTGTCCGGACTCTCACTATAGTTCTCGTGCAGTGTGTGCATGCTTGTGAACAGTTATATGCTAAGACTCTCTTAGTTTCACTAGAATATTCAACTCTTAACTAGAATTTTTATGCCAAAGTTTATCTTTTTGAAGACACATTTTCATGCTTCTTTTGTTTTGACTCGATTTCTCTATTTTTCAAGCTAAAGTTTTACTAGAGCCAGTTTTAGGCACCTCTAGTTAACTTCCTAGAGCCAGTTTCGGGCACCTCTAGGATTTTTGAGTCTCTTTTTCTAAACTTCTTTCCTAGAGCCAGTGTTAGGCACCTTTGGGGGCTATTCAAGTGCTAAGCTTCCTATTCTAGTTTTGCTAAAAGAAGTCTAAGCAATATAACAGTCACAATGGTGTTTAAGTTTTCAGAACTATAGAAAGGCTCTAAACTTCTCCTTAAACTATCCTAAAGATGCTGCCACGACAGAGGTGTCATGACAGATAAGTTCAAATCACAGTTTTAAGCCAAAATTTTCAGTTTTTTTTTTTTGAAAAAAAAAACTAAGTAAAAGACACCAACAATAACTAAGATGTACTCCATGAATATGGAGGGTTGCCACCCCCAAACTCGAGGGTTGCATTGCCCTCAATGCAAATGACAAAATAAAAATGAAAACATATGAAGGCAGTACATCACAAAATATATATGGCAGGCAACAATAAAAAGATAAGAAACTTAAATTTTAATCATTGTATTCACTGCTGCTGCTGAGGCGAATCTGGCGGTGGGTTCTGGTTCGCGGGGCGGGTTGGGGTGGTTGCTGTACAACCTGAATATCAGAGCTGCTGCCACTGCTGTCACTGCTGCTGTTGGCTCTTGGCAGAGTTTTCTTATCTGCCTCTTTACCAGTTTAAATTCCTTCGACGGGTTCCATTGAATAGAGGGTTCAACGTCATTGTCTGCCCAGACGGAGGCGGAAGAGAACCCAGCAACAAAGGCAGCAAGGTCATCCGAGGGCACTGATGGCTTTGTTCCTCGAGCGGATGTTTCAGCATGGGTGCTTTCGGCTGCCGTCGGGGCAGGTGATGGAATGGAGGCAGCAGATGGTGTATGTAGTGTGGCAGCAGGTGTAGGTGTGTGGGCAGGGGTGGGGACAGTGATGTAGTGGGCAGGGAAGGTGGGAAAGACAACATCAGGGAAATTTAAAGTGTTGTGAATAAAATTTACCGTGGATGCAGAAAAGTCCTTGATGAATGTCATGAGGCCCAGTTGTTTGTCCTCCATCCTTTGAATAGCAGCTAAGATTTGGTCGGATGGGTCTGTCGGTGCGGCTGCTGCGGCAGGTTCAAGGTTTGGCTGTTCTGATGATTCAGCTGGGGCGGCAGCGGGGTTGAAGAAGGAGAGGAGGGTTGCTACTGTTAGCTCCATGAGGCTGATGATATTTTTGTTTGTCCAACCCCGTCCTTTTACTATACGGTCGCTGTCGGCTTCCGTCACGGCAGAACAGCGGCAGAGGGATGTGATGAGGTAGGGAAGGCATAGGAGGGCCGTCGATCTCTGCTGGTCAACGGTGGTGTGATGTGATGACGGCAGGTTCCTCTTCTTGATAAAAGCATTCCACAGTTTTGCCTTCGGCAGCAGCTGCCCTTTCTTCACGGTGTGGGGATTTTTGCGGCTTGTGTTCCATTCAGTTCCTTCTTCCGTCACTTCTGCCATGACAGCGTCATAGGCAGCATCATCTTTTTCCCCCGGACAGTTACTGCTGTTGCCGTCTTGCTGCCGATGGCAGCATAGAATTCCCTCACCAGCGTCTCGTTCATCTCTGCTGGTTGCTCCGCGAATTGTTCCCACAAGAGGGCTCTAATCGTCCTTGCGATGAAAGTCTTTAGGCCCATATTGACTGCTCTTGGATTGTAAATAAAGCCTCGTTCTTCCCACAGATCTCTGGTTGCAAAGGACTGTGGGGGAGTTGCTGCCGATGAGGAAGTAGAGGTAGCATTGCGGCGGGTTTTTCTGGAAGACATGTTAGTGCAAGGGTTGTGAAAAGTAATTGAAAGCAAATGAAAACTAAAAAAAGGAGAGCAAGTAAGAAAAGCAGAAGTGAGTGAAAATGAAAATGAAACGGGGTTTTATAGAAAAGGAATTGCTGCCCGTTGAAGCTGTAACGACAGGCGCGAGTAACGGGGTAGATGTCGAGCTTTAGCGTGTCTGACGCGTCTGACACACGTTTCCGCGTCTGTCGTGACAACATGGTGACTGCCTGTTTTTTTCGCGTCTGTCGTGATAGCATGGTGACAGCCTATCTTTTCCGCGTCTGTCATGGCAGGCTGGCGACAGCCTGTCTTTTCCGTGTCTGCCGCGGCAACTGGAACGACAGGCCTCTATATTGGGCTTTGTTGGGCTGATGGATGGATGGTGGGTTGAGTTCACTTCTCCTGTTCTTCTTGGCTCTTTTATTTCCTAAAAACACTAAACGTAAAAAAAAATTATTCGAATAAAATAAACCTTATTTCCTAATAATAAATAAGTAATAAAAATACTCCTTGTTCTATTGATGCTTGAGGGGTCGTTTTCGGTACTTCTTGAAGTCCATCTGTACCCTCCATCTGGTGATTTTTCTCATGGTGGGGGCTCCTTTCTTTCTCTTCCCTTTGTAGTCTATGAAGTCCTCCCTTCTTGGTAATGTTTCTGAGGGCATGAACATATGATTAGAAAAAATCAAATTGACATTCGACCATAAACTTACCTTGTTTTTGTTGAATGTTATTGTGGTTGAATGTATCCCTTGCTGTCGTGCCCGCTGCTGCGGCAGGCAGTTATTTTGACAATTCTTTATCAGGTTACTTTGAAGGTCAATGGGACATTGGTAAGTGCCATCACTCTCTATATCAAATTCTGTTGACCACTCGTAGATCTCCATCAGTAGAGACTTTGATAATTCTGAGTCCACTGGTGTTGGTTCCTCTAATATCTGCAATGGAATCGGTGAGTTTTCAAAGAATTCAAAAGGTTCGTTTATTACCTTCTCGTATTCCATTTGTGAAGAACTGTCATTGGGTAGCTCTTCTAGGTGGTCGTGCGAGTGCCATGACAGAGATGAATGTTTGCAATCTTGGTCAGGTATAATCGAGGTAGTGGGTTGAGAATTTGCCTCTGATGTGGTTGCTGCTTCAGCATCAGTTGCTGCCGAGGCGGCAGTTGCTGCCGAGGCGGCAGTTGCTGCCGAGGCGACAGTTTCTGCCGAGGCGGCAGTTTCCGCTTTGATTGGGGTTTCTGCCTCAGAAGTGGTTGCTGCCATGACATTCTCTTGAATTTCACTCAGCGTTGTCGCGGTGTTGCTCCGTTCCGGCTCCTCGGTCATTGCCATGGTAGGTTGTTGCTCAGATCATCATATGTTGGGTATTCCTTCACATAGGCATCCTCGTCACATTGCCTCATGATTTCAGGTTCATCTGTGGCATGAATGAGGGTTGGTCTGCTCAAGATTTCATCCATCTTGGCGATACTTGCATCCATAGAAGTTGACAATTCTTGAGTGAGTGTCATGAAGGCTTGCAGTGTGTCTTCTAAGGATTTTGACTGCTCTTGAGGATGATGACATTGTCAGGGCAGGTCGGATTCTGCAGCAAAACTGTTATGGTATAAAAAAATTTGTGGGTTTTGATCGTACCATAAAATTTTTTGCTGTTGCGGTATCGGCATTTGCTGCCCCTGTTGCTGTCGTGGCAGCATATCTTTACGGTAATTGCAAGAACTTTCCCATATCAACTCTCAAATGGTTTTTCCTGGCATGTTGATGCCCTTGAACCTGTATTTTCACCTGAGTTTTTTTTTGTTAAAAAAATTAAAAAATTAAAAAATTAAAAAAAAAATAAAAATAAAAGAAAAGTGCATAAGCTAGGGTAAGAGTGTGTTGCCAGTCCCCGGCAACGGCGCCAAAAACTTGTTGCGTGTAAAATAGTCTATCGCAATGGTAGTGCAAGTGTACACGTCGCAAGTAATAAAGTGATACTAGAGTATCGGATATCGTCTCCACAGGGACTGGGCTAACTCTTTTCTTCGCTTTCTGCACAAGGGGAAAAGAATAGATTAAGATAATTGTCACGAAAATAATGAAGTAAACGTAAATAAAAGAATAAAGATATCAAGATAGAGAGAATGGGCTGGTATTGAATTTCTCAGTAGTGCAGGTATTGCAGAGTTTAGGAAATCTAGTTCTGTCACGCGCCCGTCGCGGACAGCACCTGTCGCGGCAGCAGTCCGTTGATTGTCGCGGCAGCAAACACTCAACTCAGTACTTTCAAGTTTGGCAAGAATCCCAGATCTGCCTTGGCCTATCCCTAGGTCCAAGTCTGTCGATGATCACGTCTTGATGATATCTCCCGGTGTGAATCGAAGGATGAACACCGATGTGCGTGAATTCTTCTTTAGCCACTTAACCTCGCCCTATCCCTAGGCACGAGATAGTTCAACTATAAACTAGAGAACTTGCTCTTATTTCTTTCGTATACTTAACTCTCCCGATGCTAAGTAAATAGATAACCTCACAATGCTCTCCCGATGCTCTTGCAAGATATTAATAACCAAAATAAGAGAACTTGAAGTTTATTTTATTGAACTGAAAATTCCTAAAACAAAACAACCCTTGCAACTACTTTACAAATCAACCCGTGGCCCTAGGGGGGTTTTAGAACATGTCGACGGCGGGTAGATGGCGGGTAGATGGCGGAGGGTTTTTGGTTGTCGGTTTAAAGGGAAATCGGCTATGGGTTATGGGATCTATGCCCTAGGTTAAAATACATGCCCTTATATAAGCTTTGGGCTCAAGTATTCTAAGTTAACAAGGATTACAACTTTAATTAAAAGTATGATTCTAATAAAGACTTAATCTTCAAGGATCCTACTTTTCAGCCGTCCTCCTTGTTTGTTGGGATTTCCTCTCCTTGAGCTTTGGCTTGACATATCTTTTGATCCGGGGCTTGGAAAAATATTTGGTTTTCACACGACAGACGAGCATAATTTTCTCTATCTATCGAGGTCCACTTTGCTTTTTCTCCACTAACTTGCTGTCGTCCTCCTGTCACGGCAGCATCATGGTAGCATCGTCCTCTTTATCTGCTTGTCCAGTTCAGCTCTCCTGCTTCTCTGCCCTGAGCCTGCCTTCACCGTCTACGACGGCGGCAACATGCCAAAATCAGCCATTTTTAGTAGAATCTGTGCCTTTTATATATTTGTGATGTTTTGCTGTAAACTGACCTAAATGCAATGAAATGATGCTTGAATGCAGCAGAAATATGGGTTAAAAAGGGTGTAAATAATAGTACTTTTACACACTCAACATGAACCCAAGTTTATCAACAAGACATGTTCAAAATTTCTCAAACCGTACTCTAAGGGCCTGTTTAAGCCCATACAATGACTTCATCAAGCGACATACCAATGGAGCACCAATATGATCAACTTGTTCAAAACCGGGAGGTTGATCCATGTAGACTTCTTCAACCAAGTCACCATTTAAAAATGCATTGTCAACATCAATTTGCCTTAATGTCCACCCTTTTCTAAGGGCTAAACTAAGCAACACTCGAACTGTGACTGGTTTAACTATTAGGCTATAGGTTTCATTGTAATAAAAGCCTGCAAGTTGTGAGTATCCCTTTGCAACCAATCTTGCCTTATAGCGAGACACACTCTCATCAGAATTCCTCTTTATCTTAAATAGCCACATACAACCAATGAGAATTCGATCAGGTGGCAAGTGAACAAGGTCCCATGTTCTTTTTTAACCAGAGCACTAATTTCTTTTTCCACAGCTTCCTTCCATTCTCTAGTCAACATAGCTTGATGAACATTTCGTGGTTTAGATGTCTGAAACTCAGTATAAAATACATTGGGCTTAAAAATTATGTCTTTAGATCTTGTGATCATATGATGATTACCACCACGACTATCTGAACTGGATGAAGATGAAGACTCCTCTCGAGCAGTCCTAGTTTCATCACCTTGAGGTAGATGCACACCATCACCTTGAGTAGAAGCATTAGGTAGCTGCACACCACCACCTTGGCTTGCACTAGTAGGAGACTGAGGAGCTCTATTTGCACCTGAAGAAGAACATACTCCTAGAGAAGAACACAAGGCTGCTTCACCACTTTGACTGTTGGTCTGAGATGCACCACGATCTGCTCCACTTTGACTGTTGATCTGAGATGCACCACGATCTGGAGTAGTTGTATCAGTCATGGTAGGACAGAAAAATTTTGAAGACATTGAAGCTTGCTCTTTTTTAGCTATTTCTTTCTTAGCCATTGTCTCAGTTGAAAATGCTTCATTTCTGGAAAAAGGAAAAACATTTTCATTAAATTAAACATGTCTCAAAACATATACCCTACATTCCTTGCTGAGACATTTGTATCCATGCTGGTTTGGACTATATCCAAGAAAGACACATGACTGTGATATATACTGGAGTTTATGCTGATTGTATGGTCGAATTAACGGATAGCAAAGACAACCAAATGTTCTAAGAAATCCACAATCTAGCTGCTTGTTAAAAACCATTTCATATGGGGTCTTTCCTTCCAAAACCCTTGTTGGTAATCTGTTAATAAGATAAACAACCGTGTGAAATGCATCAGTCTAATATTTGAAGTGTATAGACGCTTGAGCCATTAAAGTAAGCCCAAGATCAACAATAAGGTGATGCTTACGTTTCACCATACCATTTTTTCAGAGGTATGTGGCAAGTATGTCGAAATTCAACCCCATAATGAGCAAAATAAGACTCTAAAGGTTTACAATCAGTACCACAATCAGCTTGTATAATCTAAAGCTTAGAACTAAATTGCCTTTAAGCTAAACTGTAACACCCGTGTTTAGGGGTTGGGTGAAAATAATGTTTTAATAATATTCGGGTTCGGTTTTATAATTTAAGTAAATAAAATATTGGTTCGGTTTTGTTTGCAAATAAAATAAAGATGTTGGACCCAATCTTTAAACCGAGCCCAATAGCCATTCATTAATGGCATTTGTGTAAATATTTGGTCTTCTAAATTAAAAACCCCCACTTTTAATTTAAAACACAAATGTTGTCATCTTCCTCCCTCCCCATTTTTTTCCTTTCCCACGACAAAGGAGGAGCTTTTCTCCAAGAGACTTTCCCACCTCCTTTGTCCCTCATTTTGGCTCGGTTTTGAAAGGTAAACACGTTTTCAACTTGCTCTCACCTTCCTCTTTTCAAAAGTACAAGTAACTTTCATTTTCATCCATGTTTTAGAATTTGATTTTTGGGAGATTTGAATAAAAGTGGTAGCTTTATGGTGTTTAACTTGAGATTTTGATTTAATATTGTTAGATATGGTGTTTATGAATCAAATGGTCCAACATATATAATTTTTAAAGAGTTTCATTGAGATTCCCGAATTTGGGTTTTGGTGGGTTTTTAGTTGAGTTTTGGGTGTGGTTTGTGTTGGAAATTGAGGGTTGATGTTAGGGCATTGGTTGGGGGTCGTTTTGGAAGCATTTGGAAGTGTTAAATGTGTTAAAATCACAAGTTTTGGACTGTGAAAAGGGGCTGCTCGGGAATGGCTTTTTGGGGGTTGTTCTTGGTTCGAAAAACAAGTGTTTAATGGTTGAATTGTATTCCGGGTTTGCTATGTTGTGTTGTGGACTGATTCGAGGTTATTTCACTTGTGTTGAGGCGATTAGAAGCAAGGAATTGCGTTGGTAAAGCTTTGGGATCGAATCCGGAAGTGAGGAGGCTTGATTCGGCTTTGCTTGTTTTGCTTAAGGAAATGAGGTGAGTGGTTAAAATGTTTAAATGGCTTTGATCAATTGGTTCGAGCATGTGAACGTGGAAATGTTTTCAAGTAACATTTGGATCAAAGTTGGTTTTGAAGAAGTTTAGTTTTGAGCTTGAAAAGTCAATTTTAAACTCAAAGAGTAAGTGATGTGAAATGCCTCTTTAAATTTCCCCCTTTATCATTGTTTTCCACCTCTTGAAATGATATTTTGTTATACATGAAATTCCAATACTTTGGGAAGAAGCTTGTTGCTATTTATTATATCGTTGCTCATGTATGATGGTAATAATGTGGATGTTGATATGCCTTGTAAGATGTGTGTAAGTTGGTGCAGGTTGTGCACGAAAATGGTGAGTAAGACCATTTGTGATTGGTAAGATTGTAATGTAGTAAGTGATGCCTAATTGTGGAATTTGTTACAACTTGTTTGGTTGTGCATGATATAGTGAGTACACGTCGCATGATAGTGATTGTGTATTGTGTTGCATGGTTGGTGTCGAACCTCACGTGATGGTTGTCGTTGCTCCGGTGATGTGTAGTCCCGCTGGTAGCGAATGGTATAAGACTCCGGTGATGTGTAGTCCCACCGGTAGTGACTAGTAGAAGAGTACTTTGATGTGTAGTCCCATTGGAAAACTACTAGTCGAAACGGTGATGTGTAGTCCCACCGTGTGTGTTTGGTTATGCTTGTGCATGCCATGTGTTGTTCATGTGTATCTCACTATATCATTCTCTTTTATGGTTTTGCTTTAATCTAAGATCATACCTTTATGCATACTATGAAGTGTAATGCTATGATAAATGCCTATATTGTTGAATTGTGGTTGAACTTGTATGATAGTAGAAGGATTAGGTCGTTGGATGATTTGTATGCGTTGACCTTCATTTTAAAGAAAGCTTTGAACCCTGCATTGTCGTAGTTATGTTTTAGAGCTCCTCTCACTAAGCTTTATGCTTACGCTCTCCTTTTTCCGACAATGCAGATCTTTAGCTTGGAGTTAGCAAGGAGCAAGATAAGGGCGTCCAAGCGTGTGGTGGTTTGCTCAAGTATGGTTTAATTAAATAATGTAATAGTCTAGCAATGGGAAATGCTACGTGTTTTAGGAGCTTGTATCTAGACTCCTTTGTGTTGGCCACATGTTGTTAATGCCTTATGTTGATGCTTTGGATTGATTATGGTTTGTAATGCATGAATGCTATGATGAATGTTTGGGTATGGTGGCATGCCTTTAGATGTTTAGATTGCCTTTTCTTGGTGCAAACCTCATATGTTTTCCTTGTGCCTTTTAGGGCCTTTGAGTTCCATGTATGACATGTATGCCTTTTAAAGGATTAAGGTTGTTTTGATGGTATGTTCTTTGTGATACTTTCTTAATGCATTATATACCATGTAGGTACGATTGTTCATATTCATGCCTTGAGTAGGTTGAGGTGCGATTAATCTAAGTCGTATGCCTCTAGACTTGGTGGTTGGTGTTGTGTGCTTTTAGCGTTTTAAGCTCATATGTATGGCTATGTATGATTCCATTGTGTTTGTATCATTGAAAGTCTTTATATTGAAGCAAATTATGCTCCCCTGCATCAAGGTTTCGAAACTAGGGGTGAAGTTTCGAAACCTTTGCAAATTTTTGGATTCCAGAGGCCACTGCCCACCAAAGTTTCGAAACCTTTGGGCAAGGTTTCGAAATTTGATGAAAGGTTTCGAAACTTTTGGTGAAAAATGGGTTCCAGGGGTCACTGCCAGCCAAAGTTTCGAAACCTATGGGTAAGGTTTCGAAACCTTCTTTCAGAAATGCCTTGTTTGACCCTTGTGGGCCTGTTTAAAGAGAAAAACTTATAGGTACTAAGATGCCTTTAGTCAAGCCTAAAATTGGGATGTTTGAATGTGGTTTGGGGGTTTAAATGTTGTTTCGTGTGTTATGTTCCGCGTGTTGTGGATGAGAATAGAACGTGTCGATACCCTTGACTGTTTTGTATGGCCGTGGTATGAATGTGTTTTTCCCTTGAATGTTTTCCGCTGTTGTGAATCACTTAGGACTTAATGTTCCTCTAGACAAGATTAATATAAAAAGAAAAAAAATTAGGGTTGCTAACCGAGGGGAACCTTTACGGGTTTCACTCGATTTTCCCCGTGTGGCCCACTCGGACCGGTCATCCGGCCAGACCGGGACGAGGGGGTTACATAAACAATGAAAATTCTTAACAACAGATGCAATATCTGATTTTCTGGCCACAAAATAGATCCAGGTGAATCTAGTATAAGCATCAACAAAGCTAACATAGTAACTAAAGTTATTAGATATTACGGGTGCTGGACCCCATGTATCCATTTGAACTAATTGCAGAGGTTTATCAAACTTGGTTAAAGAACCTTGAAACTGAAGCTTATGATGTTTTCCCAATTGACAAGCATTGCAAAAGAAAGGAGTTTTATTATCACAAGAAATATTACAAGACTTGAGAAGTTTAAGAAGAACATCATTTGAGGGATGACCAGCCCTCCTATGCCAAAATTCTAGATTACCACTAGAAGAAACACTACAAGCTTGATCATTTACATCACAACTATTTACATGATTAACAATAGAATGAATACAATTAGTATAAGCAGAACAAGTATCTTCAAGAGAAGCATCAGGAAAAGAACAAGAATTAGTAGTAGTAAAACCACTTGTCAAAGCACTAGAAGAACACTTGTAAAGACCATCACATTCCATGCCTTGAAGTATCAACTTCTAAGTTGCCAGATCCTTCACAACACAAAAATTTGGATAAAATTCAATAGAAACATTGTTATCCCTTGTAAATTTCGAAACAGACAATAGATTTTTCTTAACAGTAGGAGCATACAATAAATTATTCATAATTAATGGTCTAGCTTGAGAGTTTAACGCAACGTTGCCAATTTTAGATATAGGAATGGTCATGCCATTGGCAACGAATATTGTACATGTGCCTTGATAAGGCAATGAATTATCAAGCATACCTGCATCAGGTGTGAGGTGGGTAGTTGCGCCTAAATCTGGGTACCAAGATGAGTCATTGTAGCTAGCAAACTCATCAGAGACTGCAGCAACAGTTCCATTATTGTCATCTGAAGACAAGAAAGAATCATCTTGTAGCATACCTTGGTCATAATGTACTTCATCAAAGATGAAGCAATGATTAACATTGACGTTAGAACCAACTACCCCATCGAAAGACTGGTCAAAACGAAAGTAACAACGATTGGCGAAATGACCAAGCTTTCCACAAATTTGGCACTAAACACGAGGCCTTCCTCTAAAGTTACGTCCTCCACGTCCTTGAAACAGAATTCCTCTATAAGTTGGTACTTGAGGGTGAAAGTTTTGATAGCCTTGATACACACCATATGTCCCATTCATGTTGTAACCTAACTGACCAGTACTCGGCTGACTAGAATGAGTTACTTGGCCAGAACCTTGAGTCACCCCTGGAGAACGAAAGAATTGAGAGTTTCTTTGATACACCCCAAGCCCAGACGATGATCCTTAAGCAAGATTTACCAAAAGATTTTGAGTTACAAATTCTTGCTGGCGAGCTTCTGTATCCAAAAGAACACTACACACACCATCAATCTTGTAGGGTTGTTGACTCAAGGTGATCACAGCCACCACTGGTTCATATTCTAGTGGCAAACCAGAAAGAATGGCGGAGATATACATGGTTTCAGACAACGAATTTCCACACGCGACAAGACTATCGCAGATGGCCTGAATTTGAGCCAAATATTCCATCATGCTTTGATCCCTCTTTCAAAGACTCATCAGAGAGAAATGAAGATGCATGATCTTCGTTGTTAAGGAAATATAGAAAACATGTTGTACCTTCTCCCAGATTTCGAAGGTCGTTTTGTAGTTTACCAAAGAAGGCAAGATCGACGAGCCTATGGAAGAAAGAAGCCATGAGCACAGGGCACTATGTTGTTGCTTGTAGACCATATACTCTACATTGGTTGTCTTGGTACTTCCTTGATCAAGAACAAACAGGGGCGGAATCTTTATGGTGTCATCAACATGTTCTGTTAATGCCAAGCTTTCAATGGCAAAAAGAACTTGCTAGCGCCAAAGTAAGTAGATGGAATCATCCAACCTAATGGAGATGATTTTGTTCGTGAAAGGCTTAGAAGCACCAGTTGCAGAAGAACTGTCAACCATTGTGAGAACCTCTTATACCATGTAAGGTTATACAACGAGTTAAGAGAGAAAGGTAAAGAGAACCTAAAAACCAAATTATTATTCAAGAAGTAATTCATGAATATATATACAAGGAGAGAGAACCCTAATTAGGGGTTTTCCAACGATAACAGAATATTAACATCCTTAACAGCCTACGTACAGCTCAGCTCACATATTGTGATAAGGTTTTTTGAGAAAATCGAACCAACTAAGGCCTTATCACTTTCTTTTTGAAAAGGAATTTATTAAAAAGGGGGAAATTCGTATTTTGGAAAACTGTAAAAAATTTGGAGTTGCCACCGGCCACTAAGGTAGGCCGGACACCATAAAACCATAGATTCGTTTTAAAAGGGGTTCGGGAGTTGGTTACGTGTGGGGAAGGATTAGCACCCCCATCATGCCCAGAAATCGGTACCAAATTGCTTGTTGCCTTTTGATCGATAGAATTAATTAAATGTTTAATTAAAAAATATGACGGTACACCGGACCATAGACTAAACCGACATCATATAAGACTGATTGTCGTGTTAGTTTAAGGTTCGGGTCCCGTACGTCACCTTTATGCATGATGCAAACAAATAAAGGATGATGCATGTCATTTTCATTTTAATGCTTTTTCTTACCTAGAGACGGTTAAAATTAATCCAAGTATTCGGTTGACATCCATTAATCTAGGACTGTCATTTTTCGGATACCAGGGCTAATTAATACCTCTCTTGGGGTAGATTTTTAAGTCTGGTTATCATGCTTGATAATTGGGCCTCATGAATGACAAGTATATATACATGTCAAAAAGGTACTCAAAATAAACACATAAAAAGTCCACCCAAGGCCCTAACTTAAAGGTCCAAGTTATGGAATATTAATTAGTGGTTTAATCATTTCTCATGATTCTAATATTAGACCCTAGATCGTTTATATCCTAATTAAAAGGTTCGAATCAATTATAGATTATCTTGTATAATTTTTGTCTAAGTGTCACATTAATTCTAATTTTTTTAGTAGTGGGTGCGATTAAACCTAATAAAGGCCTTAAACCTGAATCGACCTGATTACTCGAATCATGCCCCTATAAGGCGGGCGCATAAATCGAAGTAATTAAACTGATTGAGATAACTTAACTAAGCTAACTAACTCAAGCCCATTTTAAGAAAGGGTGAAGCCCATAAGACACTAAATCAACCTACCTATCCTAAGGCCCCAAAAGCCCACATTAAGGATACCTACATCTAAACCACCACAAGCCCCAAATTTAACACCCTAAACATCTATTAATTAATTTAATCGAAAAGACATTTTACATTAGTTTAATTAATACATAAAACTTAATTGATTAAAAAAACCATGGCAACACATATATTCGACACATGTAGCCACTCGAAACACGCGCGAAAACATAAACACTAAACATTCTAGACCGTAAAAACAAACCAAAAACATATATTCGATAAAATAGAAATTAGGCAAAAAACGAACCATGCGGGACCAAAAAAATTATAACAAACATATCGTGTCTGTAACACCCCAAATTTGGGTCTAGATGTTTAGAGTCTGAACCGGATCGGTCTGGAAAACGGTTCGAATCTAAAAGGGAATTTTAGGGAACACCTAGTTCGAGATGCTTTAAAAATATAGAAAAATATCTAAAATCCTCATTTAATATATAAAAGAGAATGGTGAAATCAATTTTATAAAATAAGGTTTGGAAATACTACATTTCGGTGTAGTGACCAAATCGCAGTTTTTGCAAAGTTAAGTAGTGACTGTTTTGTAAAGGATTGAAACTTTGAATCTTTAAGGAGCTAATTTTATCAAAAATATTTTCATCAGATTTTTCCTTAATTTGGTTGATTTAATTAATGTTTTAATTAAAGAAAATGAAAGTGATTAAATGAGAAAACCACCTTTGACTTTTCATAACCACTTTTCACAAATTTTCCCTCATTTTATTTTCTCTCAAATTCCTTTCAACCAAACACTTTCTCTTCAGAAAATTTACTTCGATTTCCACTTCATTTGATGAGATTTCAATCACTCTTTGATTCTTAATCATTTCCTTATCAAATCCACTTGATTTCTACATTAAATTTTCAAGGAAACTTGTCCAAATCAAGGAGAAATCATTCATTAGAGGTAAGCTTCGTCCTTCTCCTCTAATGATCAGTTCTTTACTGAAATTCCCAAGTTATCAATCTTTTATTAATCATTTTTTAAGTAGTTTTAATGTTAGAAACAAGAAATTTGCTTAAAACTCAAGATTTTGGAAGAGGTCTTGAAAATTTTCGTGGTGATTGATTGGGCTCTGTTTTGAGATGGTTTTCTAATGTATTTTGGATGTTAATTGATGTTATAAATGAGGTTTAATCAATACAATCCTGAATAGGTTTGTTTTTCCTAAGTTTTGCTTGCTAGAATGATGGTTTTTGAGGTGATTTTGGCGTTCTGTTATAGCTGGAGGTATAATGATGTGGTTGTGTTGGTTTTTGATGTTAATTGATGTTTAGAAATGATTAGAAGTGATGAATCTTGGCTGGGTTTGGTTTTGAAAGAGTTTGGAGGTGATTTCGATAGTGTTTGGTAGCCAAAATGTGGCTTTTGTGTAGAGCAACGAGTTTAGGTGTGTGGCTGATGATTTCAATGCATGATGATGCATTAATCATCTGCTCTTATGTGTTTAAAACAGGGGAGACATCTTCGGACACTTTTGGAGTTGATCCGGAATCTTAGATAGCGTTTCGACGAGCAAGCGAAACGTAATCGGTGAGTGCGTATGGTTATAGAAGTCCTTGAGGGACAAAAAAACAAGGTTTGGGGATTTAGGAAAGGTTTGAAACACCTTCCTAAGTCCGGAAGTAAGCATTGGCTAGATTGCTCTCTTGAATGTGGTGATTGCCCCTAAAATGCTTTTACATGCTCATGGTTTTAAATTGATAAATTCCTTTTGTTTTTATGCATGAATTATAGCGTGAGATGATACTTGAAATGATTTCATAAAGTAACATGTTGCATAGTTGAGATTTCAGCTTTTATGTTAAAGCATAGCAAATGTTGTGATTTTGAAATGAGATGAGAATGTTGGGTTTTAATGCATGAAAAACAGTAGGTGAGATGATGATTTGACATAATATATTGGCATAGATGTTGAGATACTTACCGGATATAATTGATCGATCAATAGGATGAGAGTGCACTATAAACTAAAAATTCGTATGTGCTCTTTGGTTAAGCCAAAGAGAGAGAACCGATGATGGGCATTCCATCGGGTAGGACTTGGTGAAATACCCAAGCTTTGTGGCGATGAGAGATTCCGTCATGTGAGTGCAGTGATGAGAGATTCCACCGGAAACTATATTGCTAGACGAGTGAGTACAGTGACAAGAGATGCCACCGGAAGTGTCTAGTGAGATGTCCGCATATCTGAGTAATAAAGAGATGTGAAATGCCAATATAAAATATGTTATGGTTTTTGATTCACATGTACCTTTGATGAAATGATTTATTCTATGAGAAATGCATATGTGATATGTTTATGAAATGCTTTAGAGTACAAGCATGAGTATGGCTTTGCCATGAGTTTTGCATTGGTTAAAATGCATGAGATAGAATGAAGGAACATGTGTTTTCAATGAGAAATTGCTTTGAAAGGTTTCCAAGCATGAGATAGAATGAGCATGTGGTTTAAAAGCTTTTGAGAAAGTGTTTTCAAGATATGCATTATTGTGCTGGTTTTCTTTAGATCATGCTTCACTAAGCATTTGTGCTTACGCTCTCTCTTTTACCAATAATGCAGATGATTGAGGTGTTTTCGGGCATCAAGGAAGATAAGTTCATCTAAGGAAGTCCAAGCTCATGTATGGTGAAGTTTTCACACACTTTAGTTTTGATATAATGGCAATGGGAAACCAAGAATTGTATTTGGGAGATATGTTGAACTCCCTAAGGTTGTGGCATGTTTGCTTTGGCTTGTTTGAGTTGTAATTGGCCTTAATTGTTTGATTTGGGATTGGTTTGCTCATTTTGGGTTGTGATAGAAAGCATGCCTCTAGAATATTGAGATTTTGTGTTTTGATGTTATGTTTGTGCTAGGATGTCCCAAATATGTCCCTTATATGTATGATGACTTGCTGGTATGATTTGGGAGTCTTTGGGGCATGTTTGAGTAAGTGTTTGAGTGAAAATCCAGCATTTGCTGCTGTTTCTGGGCAGGGTGTATCGAAAAACCCTATAATGTTCCGGAACGGGGGCCTGAAATGGCAATGGCGTTTCGAAACGCAAGGGGTTGTTTCGATACATTTTGGCTACTAGAATGACATGTTCCGGAACTGGTCTCGGAACATACTCGCGTACCGAAACGGTCAATGTCGTTCCGATACAGCGTTTCGGTACGGTGAGTAGGCGTTCCGAAAAGGGTGACCGTTGGACATAGATTTGAATTGTTTGATGTTCGCATGCATTACATTTTAGTCCTAAATGTTGTAAATGCAATTGCTTGAGGTTGAGATGTCTTTTTAAGATGAAATTTGACAGAGAAGCATGTAACATGATTAATTCCATAATGGTAATCCTAAAATCAACGAAAACCCTCTAATTTACAAAAATTACATTTTGGTCCCTAAACTTGTATTATGTGCAATTGAGTCCTTAAATGTTGTCCGATCGTTGTGCCTTTCTCAATCATGATTCGTGAGTGCTCACTTAGGGTTAACACGTATTTATACAAGATTAAAATAAAATAAAAAGGGTCGTTAATCAAGGTTGACTTTCAAGTTGACTTTGGTTTTCCCCGTGTAATCTTCATAGTTCGGGTCAAGCGTCTAGGCCAGACTAAGGGGGTTACATTTTTTGGTATCAGAGCCAGGCTATCGAATAATTGGGGTTTGTTATGTGGGTGATGTATGTGTTTATGCATGATGTGTCTTCTTTGTGGAAGATTGATGTATGATTAGTGGTGTATGTTTCAATTGAGATGACTTTGTGATGCTATGCCATGTTTGGAGTGTGGTTGGGGATCCCATTGCCATATCAAAACTAATAAGAAGAATTGTTTTCAAAAATGAGCTTGAGTACTTAGATTACTTACCTTATTGTGCCTAATTGTGTTTATTGCATTTTTTGTCAATGCATTGTTTTCTTTATAATGGGGCCACGTAGAGAGCTGAGAATTAATACTAGATCGACAGCTGGTAATGAGAATGTCGAGAATGCTGAAGATTTACCTCCTTCTCCCCCTGGTGGTGGGCTACCCGGTGGTGGTGGTGCTGGAGTTGGTAATGCTTGTGCTGGTGCTGGGGTTGCTGGACCCGAGGGTGTGCAGGGGCAAGCTGCTCCTGACATGACCATGTTGATTCAGGCTATTGCTGGAGCTTTCCAGGCAGCAGTAGCTGGAGCTCATGGAGTTGCGCATCAAGATGATGCTAATGTGAGGTTGCCTTTATAACGTCTTCGCAGTTTGGGAGGGACTAAGTTCAAAGGCTTATCTCCGAAAGGTTCTGAGTCTTGGTTGGAGAGCACCAAGCGGATTCTGGGTCAGATGAACTGCAATAATGTGCAGAAGCTGGGTTGTGTGGTGTCACTGCTGCATGGTGATGCTTATACGTGGTGGACGACCACTATCTCTGGGATGGAGGATGACGAGGTGACTTGGACGTTTTTCGTGAATGCGTTCAAGCGGAAGTACATGTGAGTATGTTGCCTCGACAAGAAGAAAATAGAGTTTATGTCTCTCGTGCAAGCCAACATGTCGGTAGCTGAATATGAAATTTAGTTTGTTTGCCTCAGTCAGTATGCGCCTGAGCTAATCCCTAGTGAGCGGGAGAGATGCGAATGATTCCGTTATAGGCTAGTAGCGGATGTCAGGACGTATATGCTTGCGGATGACTATGCAGATTTCGATTTCTTGGTCACTAGAGCCAAGGACATTGAACCGAATCTTGGTTTGGCAAGTCGAGCTGGTGGATCTAGCTCTGGGAAGCGAGCGGCTGAACGCGATTATGGTAGAGATCGCAACAAGAGGCATAAGGATAGGAAGCCGCATAATGATGCTAGGCGCGGGGGTGGTAACCCTAGTAGAGGTCAGCAAGGACATAATGTTGTTCTGAGGACTCCTGAGTGTAACCGTTGTGGTAGACGGCATGGTGGCGAGTGTTGGGGTAACCTTGGGACATGTTGGAATTGTGGTAACCGAGGGCATTTGAAGAAAGATTGTCCTCAGCCTTTGAGAGAGGGACAGGCTCCGGTGAGAGCAGCTGAGCCACAAAAGGGTCGTGGGCGCGGCCGTGGTAATTTTTAGCGTAGAGATGATGGTGGCAGGAACGTAGCACATGTTGTGGCCGTTCAATCTGAGGGTGGCGGTCAGGCTCGAGTGTATGCCCATCGTGAGGGAAGGAATGATACAGATGTGATCGCATGTACCTTTACTTTGCAATCCTTGTCATTACTTTCTTTGATTGATTCTGGATCTACACACTCGTACATATTGTGTGAACATGCTCAAATGCTTGGTTTACCTGTTGAGTTTTTGGATGTTGGTATGCGTGTGACTAGTTCCTTTGGTGAGACGGTTTTAACAAGGAAGTTGTATAGGAGATGTCCCTTGAAAGTGCAAAATCATGTTTTTCTTGTTGATCTCATGGAGTTGCCATTCTATGGCTTTGATGTAATCCTTGGCATGGATTGGCTTGTTGAACATAGAGCCGTGGTGGATTTAAAAAGCAAGTGAGTTTCGTTGAAACTTGCAGATGATTATGAAGTGGTGGTAGTGGGTGAAAATGTGAAGTTTCTTGCCAATGTGGTGTCTACATTAGAAGCAAGTCGAATGTTGCGTCACGGTTGCGAGGCTTACCTAGCCTTTGTGATGAATCCTAGTTCAAAGGAGTTGCAAGTTTAGGATATAAGAACTGTACGTGAGTTTCCTGGAGTGTTTTCGGAGGAGTTGCCTGGATTGCCCCTAGTCGAGAGGTGGAATTTGGGATTGAGTTGTATGAGAACACAACTCCGGTGTCCATTGCTCCATATCGCATGGCACCCAAAGAGCTGAAGGAGTTGAAGATGCAACTTCAGGAGTTGCTTGATCGTGGTTTCATTCGGCCTAGTGTGTCGCCTTGGGGTGCACCCGTCTTATTTGTGAAGAAGAAGGATGGCACGATGAGAATGTGCATCGATTATCGTCAGCTAAACAAGTTACCATCAAAAATAGGTATCCTTTGCCGAGGATTGGTGATCTTTTTGATCAGTTTTGGGGAGCGGTTGTGTTCTCAAAGATTGACTTGAGGTCAGAGTATTATCAGCTTAAGGTGAAAGTGTGGATGTGCCGAAAACCTCCTTTAGAATGAGGTATGGGCATTATGAGTTCCTTGTAATGTCGTTTGGCTTGACGAATGCTCCTGCTGCTTTTATGGACATGATGAATAAAGTGTTCCATGAATACTTGGACAAGTTTGTTGTGGTATTCATCGACTATATCCTTGTGTACTCTCGTACTGAGGAGGAGCATGAAGGTCATTTGAGAGTTGTTTTGCAAGCGCTTTTGGAAAATCAGCTTTACGCTAAGCTGAGCAAGTGTGAGTTTTGGCTAAAGGAAGTTGTGTTCCTTGGTCATGTGGTTTCGGCTGAAGGGATCTGGGTTGATCCTCAGAAGGTTGAGGCGGTGATGAATTGGAAGCCTCCTAAGTCTGTTCATGAAGTCCGTAGTTTCCTTGGGTTGGCAGGAAACTACCAGAGGTTTGTGGATGGATTTTCAAAGATTGCTGCTCCTTTAACGAAGTTGTTGCAAAAGGATGTTAAGTATGAGTGGACGGAAGCGAGACATCAAGCTTTTGAGAAGCTTAAGGCAGCTTTGACGCAAGCTCCTATCTTGGTTCAACCTGAATCAGGAAAAGAGTTTGTGGTGTATAGTGACGCGTCCTATGTTGGTTTGGGGTGTGTACTAATGCAAGAGAGTAAGGTGGTGGCTTACGCATCGCGACAGTTGAAGGTGCATGAGCGTAATTATCCTACGCATGATATTGAGTTAGCTATGGTGGTTTTTGCTTTGAAAATCTTGAGACATTACCTTTATGGTGAGAGGTGTACAGTGTACACGGATCACAACAGTTTGAAGTATCCGATGTCTCAGAAAGAGTTGAATCTTAGGCAACAACGATGGGTGGGGTTTCTTAAGGATTACGATCTAACGATTGAGTATCACCCGGGAAAGGCCAACGTTGTGGCTGACGCCTTGAGTAGAAAAGTGGCAGTGGAGTTAAGAGCGATGTTTGCTAGCTTGAGCATATCGCGAGATGGAGGTCTTGTTGCTGAATTGAAAATGAAACCATCTCTGGTTCAGTTGATAAAAGATAAGTAGTTGTTGGATGATTCTTTGGTGCCGCATGTTCAGGATTATTCTGAGGATAGACCATTGGATTTTTGTTTTAATGATGATGGAGTTCTATGTTTTGGAAGTCGGATAGTAGTGCCAAATGATGTGGAGTTGAGGCATATTATTCTGACCGAAGCTCATAGTAGTCCTTTTGCTATGCACCCTAGTAGTACAAAGATGTACCGTGATCTGAAGGATGAGTACTATTGGGTGGGTTTGAAGAAGGATGTTGCGGATTATGTGAGCAAGTGCATGGTTTGTCAGGGAGATAAGGCTAAGCATCAGTTTCCATCGGGGTTGTTGCAACCGTTGAGAATCCCTGAATGGAAATGGGAGAGGATCACCATGGACTTTGTGTCTGGTTTTCCTTTGACGTCATCAAAGAAGAATTCGGTGTGGGTGATTGTGGATCGCCGTACGAAGTGTGCGCATTTCTTACCTGTGCATACTATGTATACCTTGGATAAGCTTGCAGAGCTGTATATTGTTGAGATTGTGCGTCTGCATGGTGTACCAAAATCTATAGTGTCGGATAGAGATCCGAGGTTCACAGCAATGTTTTGGGATTGTTTGCATCAAGCATTGGGTACGCGGCTGAATTTCAGTACTTCTAATTGTTGAGTGTGTAAAAGTTCTATTGTTTACACCCTTTTTAACCCATATTTCTGCTGCATTCAAGCATCATTGCATTGCATTTAGGTTAGTTTACAGCAAAACATCACAAATATATTAAAGGCACGGATTCTACTAAAAGATGGCTGATTTTGCAGGTTGCTGCCATAGTCGACGGAGAAGGTGGGCGCAGGGCAGAGAAGCAGAAGAGCTGAACTGGACAAGCAGACGATGAGGACGATACTACCATGGATCTGCCGTGACAGCAGAGGATGACAGCAAGTTAGTGGAGAAAAAGCAAAATGGACCTCGATAGATAGAGAAAATTATGCTCGTCTGTCGTGTGAAAACCATATATTTTTCCAAGCCCCGGATCAAAAGATATGTCAAGCCAAAGCTCAAGGAGAGGAAATCCCAAGAAACAAGGAAGGCAGCTGAAAAGTAGGATACTTGAAGATTAAGTCTTTATTAGAATCTTACTTTTAATTAAAGTTGTAATCCTTGTTAACTTAGAATACTTGAGCCCAAAGCTTATATAAGGGCATATATTTTAACCTAGGAGAGAGCCAATACCCCATAACCAACAACCAAACCCCTCCGTCGTTTACCCGCCGTCGATATGTTCTAAAAAACCCCTAGGGCCACGGGTTGATTTGTAAAGTAGTTGCAAAGGTTGTTTTGTTTTAGGATTTTCCAAGTTCAATAAAATAAACTTCAAGTTCTCTTATTTTGGTTATTAATATCTTGCAAGAGCATCGGGAGAGCATTGTGAGGTTATCTATTTACTTAGCATCGGGAGAGTTAAGTATACGAAAGAAATAAGAGCAAGTTCTCTAGTTTATAGTTGAACTATCTTGTGCCTAGGGATAGGGCAAGGTTAAGTGGCTAAAGAAGAATTCATACACATCGGTGTTCATCCTTCGATTTACGCCGGGAGGTATCATCAAAGACGTGTTCATCGACAGACTTGGACCTAGGGATAGGCCAAGGCAATTCTGGGATTCTTGCCAAACTTGGAGTACTAAGTTGGTGTGTCTGCTGCCGCGACGACCAACGGACAGCTGCCGCGACAGGCGCGACGACAGAACTGGAGTTCCTAAGCATTGCAATACCTGCACTACTGAGCAATTCAATACCAGCCCATTCTCTCTATCTTGATATTTCAACTCTTTTATTTACGTTTTTCTTTATTATTCTCGTGACAATTCTCTCAAATATTTTCTTTACTTCCGTGCAGTAAACTAAGGTGAAGCTATTAGCCCAATCCCTATGGAGACGATATCCGATACTTCGTATCACTTTACTACTTGCGTCGTGTACACTTGCACTACAATTGTGATAGACTCTTTTACACGCAACACTTATCATCCGCAAACGGGTGGACAGTCTGAGCGTGTTATCCAAGTGCTTGAGGATATGTTGAGGTGCTGCGTGATTGAGTTTCAAGGCTCTTGGGAGAAGCATTTGCCTTTGGTGGAGTTTTCTTATAATAATAGCTATCATGCAAGTATTCAAATGGCACCTTATGAAGCCTTGTATGGGAGGAAGTGTAGAACTCCTCTTTGCTGGGCTGAAACAGGGCAAAAGTTGGTATCGATGCCAGCTTTTTTGAAAGGAACCACCAAGAAGGTGAAGCTCATTTGTGAGCGGTTGAAGACAACCTCTGATCGGCAGAAGTCTTACGCGGATTTGAAGCATAAGGAGATTGAGTTTGCGGTGGGTGACCGTGTGTTCTTAAAAGTTTCACCTTGGCAGAAGGTGATGAGATTTGGCCGGAAGGGTAAGTTGAGCCCTAGATATATTGGACCATACGAGATGATAGAACGTGTGGGTCCTGTTTCTTATAAGCTGAGGCTACCGCAAGAGCTAGAGAAGATACATAATGTGTTTCATGTATCTATGCTTCGACGGTATAGATCGGATCCTTCGCATGTTATGCCTGTGGATGAAGTTGAGTTGAATCCGGATTTGACCTATGATGAGGAGCCAGTTGATATTTTGGATTCGGACAGTAAGGTTCTCCGGGGTAAAACCATTGAGCTGGTTAAGGTGTTGTGGAGGCATTGTGGTGTTGAGGAAGCCACGTGGGAAAGAAAGGAAGATATGAAGAAGCAGTTTTCTTACCTTTCTCCTCCAGGTAAATTTCGAGGACGAAATTTCTTAAGAAGAGGAGAGTTGAAACACCCCAAATTTGGGTCTAGATGTTTAGAGTCTGAACCGGATCGGTCTGGAAAACGGTTCGAATCTAAAAGGGAGTTTTAGGGAACACCTAGTTCGGGATGCTTTAAAAATATAGAAAATATCTAAAAATACTCATTTAATATATAAAAGAGAATGGTGAAATCAATTTTATAAAATAAGGTTTGGAAATACTACATTTCGGTATAGTGACCAAATCGCAGTTTTTGCAAAGTTAAGTAGTGACTCTTTTGTAAAAGATTGAAACTTTGAATCTTTAAGGAGCTAATTTTACCAAAAATATTTTCATCAGATTTTTCCTTAATTTGGGTGATTTAATTAATCTTTTAATTAAAGAAAATGAAAGTGATTAAATGAGAAAACCACCTTTGACTTTTCATAACCACTTTTCACAAATTTTCCCTCATTTTATTTTCTCTCAAATTCCTTTCAACCAAACACTTTCTCTCCAGAAAAATTACTTTGATTTCCACTTCATTTGATGAGATTTCAATCACTCTTTGATTCTTAATCAATTCCTCATCAAATCCACTTGATTTCAACATTGAATTTTCAAGGAAATTGCCCAAATCAAGGAGAAATCATCCATTAGAGGTAAGCTTCGTCCTTCTCCTCTAATGATCAGTTCTTTACTGAAATTCTCAAGTTATCAATCCTTTATTAATGATTTTTTAAGTAGTTTTAATGTTAGAAACAAGAAATTTGCTTAAAACTCAAGATTTTGGAAGAGATCTTGAAGATAGTCGTGGTGAGTGATTGGGCTCTGTTTTGAGATGGTTTTCTAATGTAATTTGGATGTTATTTGATGTTATAAATGAGGTTTAATCAATACAATCCCGAATATGTTTGTTTTTCCTAAGTTTTGCTTGCTAGAATAATGGTTTTTGAGGTGATTTTGGTGTTCTGCTATAGCTGAGGGTATAAGGACGTGGTTGTGTTGGTTTTTGATGTTAATTGATGTTTAGAAATGATTAGAAGTGATTGGTCTTGGCTGGGTTTGGTTTTGGAAGAGTTTGGAGGTGATTTCGGTAATGTTTGGTAGCCGAAATGTGGCTTTTGTGTAGAGCAGCGAGTTTAGGTGTGTGGCTGATGATTTCAATGCATGATGATGCATTAATCCTCTGCTCTTATGTGTTTAAAACATGAGAGACATCTTCGGACACCTTTGGAGTTGATCCGGAAACTTAGATAGCGTTTCGGCGAGCAAGCGAAACGTAATCGGTGAATGCGTATGGTTATAGAAGTCCTTGAGGGACAAAGAAACAAGATTTGGGGATTTAGGAAAGGTTTGAAAAACCTTCCTAAGTCCGGAAGTAAGTATTGGCTAGATTGCTCTCTTTAATGTGGTGATTGCCCCTAAAATGTTTTTACATGCTAATGGTTTTAGATTGATAAATTCATTCTATTTTTATACATGAATTATAGCGTGAGATGATGCTTGAAATGATTTCATAAAGTAACATGTTGCATAGTTGAGATTTGAGCTTTTATGTTAAAGCATAGCAAATGTTATGATTTTGAAATGAGATGAGAATGTTGAGTTTTAATGCATGAAAAACAGTATGTGAGATGATGATTTGACATAATATATTGGCATAGATATTGAGATACTTACCGGTTATAATTGATTGATCAATAGGATGAGAGTGCCTTATAAACTAAAAATTCGTACGTGCTCTTTGGTTAAGCAAAAGAGAGAGAACCGATGATGAGCATTCCATCGGGTAGGACTTGGTGAAATACCCAAGCTTTGTGGCGATGAGAGATTCCAAGAATTGTATTTGGGAGATATGTTGAACTCCCTGAGGTTGTGGCATGTTTGCTTTGGCTTGTTTGAGTTGTAATTGGCCTTAATTGTTTGATTTGGGATTGGTTTGCTCATTTTGGGTTGTGATAGGAAGCATGCCTCTAGAATATTGAGATTTTGTGTTTTGATGCTATGTTTGTGCTAGGATGTCCCAAATATGTCCCTTATATGTATGATGACTTGCTGGTATGATTTGGGAGTCTTTGGGGGCATGTTTGAGTAAGTGTTTGAGTGAAAATCTAGTATTTGCTGTTGTTTCTGGACAGGGTGTATCGAAACACCCTATAGTGTTTTGGAACGGGGGCCTGAAATGGCCTTGGCATTTCGAAACGTAAGGGGCTGTTTTGATACATTTTGGCTACTGGAATGACATGTTCCGGAACTGGTCTCGGAACATACCCGCGTACCGAAACGGTCAATGTCGTTTCGATACAGCGTTTTGGTACGGTGAGTAGGCGTTCCGAAACGGGTGACTGTTGGACACAGATTTGAATTGTTTGATGTTCGCATGCATTACATTTTAGTCCTAAATGTTGTAAATGCAATTGCTTGAGCTTGAGATGTCTTTTTAAGATGAAATTTTGCAGAGAATCATGTAACATGATTAATTCCATAATGGTAATCCTAAAATCAACGAAAAGCCTTTAATTTACAAAAATTACATTTTGGTCCCTAAACTTGTATTATGTGCAATTGAGTCCTTAAATGTTGTCCGATCGTTGTGCCTTTCTCAATCATGATTCGTGAGTGCTCACTTAGGGTTAACACATATTTAGACAAGATTAAAATAAAATAAAAAGGGTCGTTAATCAAGGTTGACTTTGGAGTTGACTTTGGTTTTTCCCGTGTAATATTCGTAGTTCGGGTCAAGCGTCTAGGCCGAACTAAGGGGGTTACAGAGCCAACATACATATTCGATCAAAAAATAACACACGGCGTTAAAATCAGGCATTATTAACATACTAAAAGCCATTATACAAAAAAACTTACCAAATTGACAAATATGTTAAAAATAGTGGCAAAATCGAAAAGGAATAAAAAGTTTTGAACTGGATACGAGGACCAAAATGAACACGGGACGAAGGGAGGGGGACTGGACGAACAATAAGACCAAAAACGGACTCGATCTGGGACGAAATTGAACACAGGTCCAAAACCTTAAAGACCTAGGGTGTAATTTAGGAAAACGGAGGCACTTAGTACGCTAAAAACGCGACACTGAGGGAGCAGACGCGAGATTACCCCAAAACTAAACCCTAAAACCCTATAAATACCTAACCTAAACAGCTCGGACACCCTTTTGCCCAGACCAAAACCCTAGCCGTCACACTAGACCACTCTCTCTCGACCCCGAACACCGGCCAGTGATATTCACCGTCCGGCAGACCTAAAACGCTCTCCGGCCAGAAAAACTAACCCCAAAGATCCCAGAAACAAACCAAAGACAAACCCTTTACCTCTGACTCTCCTAAAAAACAAACCCTGACACCCTCTATTCCTTTCGAAACAAAACCCAGAAAACTGAAGACCCAAAAAATCTAGCAGACCCCAAAAAAACGAAGCGACACAGAGGCGAAGAAGGACCCTTCTCGTTCCCCTAATCGAGTCATCATTTAGAGCCACCAGATGGCTAGGCTTATTCTCGACAGAGAAGTGAGAAGTCGAAGAAGACGAAAAGGTAAAAAAAAACAAAAACTTTACTTTTTATATTTTTATCTCTACATGCAACAATGGAAATCGATATACCTGAGAATGATCTGGAATTGGTATTGCTCTTCGTGCTTTTTTTTTGCGGGAGATCACGAATCCCTTACAAATGAGTATCGATTCGGCTTTATAGCCGGAATTTCGATTGTTTTTACATTTTTGTTTATCAGATGGAAAATTTCTATGGGCTCGTATATTTCATTTGGTCGGATTCATGTGTGATTCTGTCATTCACCTGCCATTCTGTTTCCTTTTTGTTCGTTTTGCTTTTCTTTTTCCCCTTTTGTTTTGCTGCATTTGATATTGGCTGATCTCTCTTTCTTTTCGTGCATGGCTCGTACGGTGGAGTATCGTAGCCACTGGATTGTTCGTTGGATCGGACAGGGACGACGTGGCGAGCTCTCGGGTGCATTGAAACATCAGGCGTGTGCTACACGCATGCGCGTTGTGACCTCAAACGCCGCGCGTGGACGTGCTGAGAATTGGGGGAGTCGTTCGTGGAATTCTCTCTGCATCCGAGCTGTTGGATCGTGTTTGATCCAACGGTTTTGGTTCGGGCGGCGCAGCACCATCTGATGGAGGCTAGGGTTTCTGTGGAGGGGCGTTCTGGAGCGTTGGATCTCCATCTGATCCAACGGCTCTGATCGTGCGGCGCGAACTTGGGCGGACCCTTTCCTAGGGTTTCTGTCATCCTCCGTGTGGGCCGTCAGATCTAATCCAGATCTGACGGCTGGTAATTGCCTGCACAGACAACATTGGGTTAGGGCTTGTAATCGGAATTGGGCCAACGGGCCATGTAAACCTTTTAGATTTTCCCTTACTTGTAAATGAACTTTAATAAATTGTTGGGCTTATTATTTTAATTGGACTTTTTCTTTATTTAATTTGGGCTTGTTTATTCAATTGGGTTTTTATTTATTTAATATGTCTTTTTTTCTAATAATAATAATAATAACAACAATAATAATAATATAAATAATAATAATAATAATGATAGTATACGACCATAGTATAATAGATGATAACATAACAGTATAATAGTATTAATAACATAATATACGATAATAATGCTAACAAATAGAACACTAATAAATATGGTAGTAATAATAATAATGGATAATAATAATAGATATTAATAACAATAGACAATACTAATGGAGACAATAATATTGATATAATAAGGATAAAGCAAACGAATAATAGCGATAACAAAACTGATAATAGGTAATCATGTATAGTATGTAATAGAACCGATGACACTATTAGTAGACAACAATAATATTAATAACACGACAACAAAAGGAAACCGGATGATATAAGATCGTATAATACTTAGGGTTTTTCTTATGAACATGGTATAATATGTATACATAGATTATTTTAGGTTAAACAAAGCCCACTATAAATAAAAGCCCGTTTTTATTTAAACATACATGAAAATCAATTAGCCCGAACAAAATTAATGATTACACATACAATGGCCATATACAGTGATATAACTAACAGTCCACAATGAAGCAAGGGATAGCTAATCCATGAGTTTTGTTTACGGTATTACCAAAAAAATTCATTATCAAATTAAAACTCGCTCATCGTACTACAAATTTAACCTATAATTCAACTTATTCCAACACCCTAAGGTAGAGTTTTGACATCCTAAATGGGCTGTTTTTTTTTTTTTTTTGAACGCAAATAACCTTTCATTAAACAACAAACTCAAAGAAGATTACAAAGATCAGTGGAAATAAATTTTAAAATAAACGTAAACAAAATGTCAAGGATTATTATGGGCAAAAAACTAAAATTTGAGATTAATGTAGATAAAGAAGGGAAAAATATTCTATACACTGAGGTGAAAATAAATTTTTTTACAAGTGCTTTAATTTTAGGATTCAGATCTTTTATTTAGGGTTTAAATTTAAGGGTATAAAATTTAGTGTTTATGAGTAAATTTTAGGGTCTAGGTATTATGGTTTAAGTTTTTAGGATAATATGTTAGGGATTTAGGTTTTAACCTATAAACCTTAAATTTTAACCATAACCCTTAAATTCTAAATCTTAAACCCTAAATGGAGTTCCTAAAGTCTAAAATTAATATGTTTGTAGAAACTTTTTATTTTTACCATCGGTGTATGGAATAATTACAAAAAACTATAAACTAATAAAGTTAGGGTAATTGTTCAATACATAGACGGTGGAAACAAAAAGGTTTCAACAAGCACCTTAAATTCAGGGCTTAGGGTTATATTTTAGGGTTTAAATGTTAGAAGTTTAGGTTTAGTGGTTTAGAATTGATAGAGTATGGTTAGAATTTAGGGATTGGGGTTATAGTTTAGGCTTTATTGGTTAAAACCTAAATCTCTAACCAAATTACACTAAACTATAAACCCTAACCTATAAGCCCTAAATCATATATTCTAACCACACCCCTTAATTTCTAAACCCCTAAACCAAACCCTAACATCTAAACCTAATATCTAACTTTAAACACAAAAACCAAGGTACTTGTGGAAACATTTTGTTTCTACCGCCTGTGTATTAAATATAAATACATGAAGTTAAGGTGGAAAGAATAATTTATGTTACAAAATATTTAGAGACTAAGTTTATGTTGGTGTTAAGATATGTAGTTTGAATTATATATTTTTTACTTCAAATTATGTTATGATAATTTTAAAATGTGTTTTTTTAGATATACGAAGCGTACGTCATTTTATATAAGTGTGTTTTTACTTGATAAATGTGTGTTTTGAGATTATTAGTTGGCCTAGTGATCGAGTAAGGCTTAACTATGAAGGGACTAATAGTGAGGGCCACAATCCTCATAAAATATTAAAAGTTGAAAAAAATTATAGTAAAATTGTATTTTGACCTCTTCAAAATATGAAATTCAGTGTTGGTCCTTTTAAGTTTAATTTTTTTTAAAATATTTCTCAAAAAATAATGTTGAGTTCTTTTACTATAATCAATAATGCTTATATTGTCCCATCTTGTGTAAGTTCGAGTCTTGACAGTTATATTTAAAATGTAAAACTTCTCTACTTAATAAAAAAAATGTTTATGTTTTTAAACTTTAAACTAACTATTAAAATTGAAAGACAAAAATATATTTTAATTTTTTTAAATTGATGAAATTATTATATATAAATACGTAAAAACTTGAGTTAATAAATATTTTAAAATATAATTTATATGATAATATATTACGATAAAATTAATATATTTAACTAACAGTCAGTTGATCTAGCGAGATGGTAATGATATATGAGTTGACTACCAACTATTATAGCGAAAATGTTAAAATCTAAATATATAAATTTTCATAACTCAAATATATATATATATATGGATAAGTATTCTATACACAGGCGGTGGAAACTGAAAGTTTCCACAAGCGCTTTAGTTTTAGGGTATAAAGAGTTAGGCTCTGTTTGGTAAATAGCGGTTTGGGCAAAAATTAGAGGTTTGAGGTATAATTAGAGGTTTGACTAGTCAAATCTACTAATATTGATGTTTGGTAAATAGCGGATTGAGGTGAAAAAGCTAATTTTGAAAAAGCTCTTAATATGAGCTTTTTGAGATTAGAGGTTTGATATTAGAGTTGTAATGACTCTTTTACCCTTAACAATTACCAAAAATCTCCAAATAACTTAAACTGAATAATAACATTTTTAATATAAATAATAACATATTAAATATTCGACTTATTTGTTGTTACTACTAATTTATATGGTGATATTTGTAAGTTAATTCTATTTTTTATTATCACATATTTACATGCGCATATAATTTTTTTAAATAATTATATAAATAATAAATTAATATATAAATCTTTCAAATATGTTTAGGAAATTTATATTAAAAATAATTTTTACAAATCTAATTAATATTTATTAGATACAAAATATTCATAACTGATAAATTATTCAAACAAGTATTGAATATAATCATGTCCTTATATGTCATTTTGCTTGTTTAAATAATCAAACAACTATCAGCTATTAATTAATTTTACCAAACACTTTTATACAATCCTCTAGTTAAATCAGTTAATGCAATCAGCTATCAGCTAACAGCTAATGTAATCCGCTATCAGCTATCCGCTAATTGCCAAACAGGGCCTTAGTTTAGGGTATAGAGTTTAGGGATTTAGGTGTAGGGGGTTAGAATTTAGGAATAGTTGTTTCAATTTAAGGTTTAAAGTTATAATTTAGGGTTTATAGGTTAAAACCTAAATTCTCACCATATTACTATAAAAACTAAACCCTAACCTATAAACCCTAAATTATACCCTTAAACCTTAAATTGAAATAATTATCCCTAAATTCTAAACCTCTACACCTAAACCCATAAACCCTATACCCTAAACTAACTCTCTATATCTTAAAACTAAGGCGCTTGTGAAAACTTTTAGTTTTCACCGCCAGTGTATAAGATATTAATCATATATATTTTGTTTTACTCAAATTCATGAGCACAATACAAACCACAAAGCAAAATTGTATTTCATATATTAATTTTTTGTCGATAAAAGATTTGACTTTTTAATATAATTTAAAAATCTTTAATTTATCTTGAATTAGGACTTCATCTTGTGATTTGGGTTGTCCAAGAAAATATTTGATTTTTTAATATAAATTAAAGTTGTTAAGTGAGTTGAAAATACTCAATTAAATAATTATATGTATGAAATATAAAAAAAAATATGGAAAAGAAAACATAGTTTAAAAATATAAAAAATAAATTTATTTATATTTTAAATCTTGCATTAATACACTTTGAAAAATATACAAAATATTACCCTAAAATTAATTAATTATCAAAATTTGCTAAAAGGATGTAATGACGATTATTACGATGAAAACATTTTTTTGTTGGCGATGATTATAATGAAATTAATATTATTTTATTGGTTTAATTTGGTGCCGACCAGTCCACTGAATAGTGAATAGTGAATACATATATTAATATAAGCATAAACAAAAATGAACCAAAGCATTCTTTCACTCTCCACCTACTTCAAACTCGAAATCTCCGCTGCTACCTGCTTCTCTTCATCTCTCCACCAATGGCACTCGCCTCCAACTCGCTCGCGTCTTTCATCCACGGCTCATTGAGTCAACCCGGAAGGCACTCCCAGCTTCTTCCTCCCCCTTCTCTTGCTTTGCCCGGATCTCGTTCTGTCTCTCTGAAGCTCACTCGCCGCTCCACCGCACCCCTACTTTGCTCTTTAGATGCATCCAACACCACGGACAAGGAAGCCCCAATTGAAACAAGTACATTCTTTCACACTCTCAATTTTTACGCTTTTGAAATCTTTATCTTCTTAAATGAAATCTGGGTTTGTTTCTCTTTCTCTTTTCCTATCATTGCTTAGGGTTCCCAGCTTATCCCACTGTGATGGACATTAATAAAATTAGAGAGATATTGCCACACAGGTGAACAAATTCTCCAGAGTTATTTTATTGTTTTTCTAAGCTTTTATTTTTCTTGTTTCCGATATATATTTACTGGGTTCTGTTTTATTATTATTTTTGGCTTGTAGATTCCCATTTTTGTTGGTGGATAGAGTAATAGAATATAATCCAGGGGTATCGGCTGTTGGTATAAAGAATGTGACCATAAATGATAACTTTTTTCCTGGACATTTCCCTGAGAGGCCTATAATGCCCGGTGTTCTCATGGTTGAGGTACCCCTTTTTTACCTCCCTTGAATGATTGGAGATTTAATCACTTTGTTTATCATTTAAATTTTGTCAAATTTTATATTAGGAACTGAATGTTGGATTTTTTTCAGTATACAAAGTTTTATTTTATCTGATAATTGTTTTTTTTTTTATTTTTTGTTATCAATCTAATAAGGAGGTGGTACTCTGGCCCTGCTTTCTGATTACCAAAATTGTGGGAAATAGAAACCCTCCTCGGCTACCTAAGTACAATTGTTAAGACCAGTAGTAGTTAGTGTATCACAACACTAACAGTAGTATATGGGTAGGGGTGTAATCAAGCCGAACACACTCAAGCTGTAAGAAGCTTGTGCTTGAACTTGTAGTTTGTGACTCGTAGCTTGGCTCAAGCTCATTTGGGTTTCATTTTTAAGCTCTAGCATATGAACATCAAACTGCTTGAGCTCACTCGATTAAGCTGTTTTACTTGGTAAAAAATATACTTAATTATCATACTTGATTTTAAGTCTGATTATATCAGTTGAGATGCATTTGTACCAATTTTGCTTCACTAATTAAAGCTTAATTGATTGGTTAGTGTTTCTCAAAAAATAATCTGGCTTTTTCTCTATAATTGGATTTTCTAGAATGTGCATTGTTTCTCCCTCTTCTTTTCATTTATGCATATTTCATGATGTTTCTTTTCCATTAGTCACTTGATACCCAGTTCTGCATTCTGAATGTAAGAATGTTTTGATCTTAAAGATGATACTTTTGCCATGAAAATTATGTGCTTACGTTATCCAGTTTCCATAAATTAATTTATTAAGTTCTATACAACGATGATCAAAGATATTGCTATTGTTACCCACTTGCATGAAACCACGGGTGTATACTGCTAGATAGTTTGTTTTTTTGCCAATACTCCATGGTTCTGTAGATATATAGTAGCTTGTTTCTTTTTATCTTTTTGGCCATATACCTCATTAATCGATCACATAAATAGAGTAAGGCTGTAGACAATCTTACTGCTGAGGTAAAATATGGTTGTATGAAGCCTTGTTAGCAGTTTGGGGTAAAAATTTGGGCTTGACCATGGATTTGGTAGATAATCAACTTTGAAGTCTTTTTCACCCTAAAGATGCTACTGGCGGTTGACATGAACTTAGGTAGAGTATGTTAGCATTAATAAGTACCGTTAACATTTTCTATTCTTTTTGTTATTCAAAGCATTCTTTTGGAAAACCAAGCTTGATTGAACTTCTAGAACATTTTCAGAAAATTATGGCTAGATTTTGTGCCTTTCGAGATCTTCATTTCTACATGTAATATCTTGCTCTCCTGCTTTCTATGTTTGACATCCTATGGTGGCTTCATCTCAAAAACACCAAGTTTTTTTTTTGTGTGTTTTTGCATAAGAATCTCAAGATATGTCCATTCTAAGGTAGTTGATTCTACTGGGAATTTGTATATGTTATATTTTAGCTAAGACATCCTTATTGGTGTTTCTCTTGTTAAAACTACTGACTAATTAATTGGGAAAACAAGCAAATTTTGACTTACATTAGTAACTGCCTCAATGCGGGTTTTTTATTCCAGCTGTGCTTGGTGGCTACTCCTTTGACTTGAATGATAATGCAGAGGAAGTGAGGAACCAAGTATAATGTTTTCCATCACTTGTTTATGGCCTTTTCTACAATGGCTTAGTTCCAAATTAGTAATGGATTTGTAGTATCACTGCATTTCAGGAGCTTTATACCATTCAAGTATTTTCAAAATCAACATTAAATGGGCTTGATTTCATTGTCTGCCACTCTGCTCAGTGCTACTTATTTACATCATGTCATCTTTATAGGCGCTTAGGGTACAATTCTAGCATTCTTTATCCTGAATCACATGTGCATATTAGGGGAAAAACAATGGCAATTAGTGAAACTACTTTGAGCATGGAACAAACATGCTGATAGAGATGATATTGGTCTTTCTTTTATTGTTGGCTCTGATTCCATGGTCAGAATGCTTAATTGGATGTCATTCCAGTATGCTAGAAAAGAGACGAATGCTCTGGTAGCACCCATAATCTTTAATTCGATAACTCTTGAACTCCAGTTCTTCTCAGTTTTCTTTCAACTCTATATCCATCACATGTTTTGGTGACCTAAAGATGGGCTGGTTAATGTTACCGTCCTCAAGCATTTGGTCACCAAAATGTTATTGTCTCTTGCCGCGGGAAACTGGAAAATTAAAATGCTAAAAATGTTAGGTATTTAGATGATTAGTTTCCTGAATGCTAAAACTGTTTATTTCATTTTTAGTATCAATGGGTTGTAACAGAAGAATTTGCTTGGTCTAGGCAATGGCACAAGTTGGAGGTCTGGTTATGCTGCAACCCGAAGTGGGAGGTTCTCGGGAGAACTTCTTTTTTGCTGGAGTTGACAAAGTAAGGTTTAGGAAACCAGTCATCGCAGGGGATACTTTGGTTATGAGGATGACACTTATCAAGCTGCAGAAGCGGTTTGGAATCGCAAAGATGGAAGGGAAAGCATATGTTGGAAGTGACTTGGTATGCGAGGGTGAGTTCCTGATGGCTACTGGGAGTGATTGATAGTCTCAATATTTTATACTTTGTGTTCCTACTAATTTTCTGAAAAGTCATGAGCCATGCTGTACCCGAGGCATTTGTTCCGTATGCATCCCTTTTTAGGAAGGTTTAAGTCGTTTGTTGTTTCAATGAGAATATGTGAGTTTATTTGTTCTTTGCAGACAAAGAAAAAGGTTTGTTGAAGTTTCTTCTATAATTTCATGTAAACCAAAATCAGTTAACGTTTATGATAAAAAGAGGTTGAACAATTTGCAGTGACCATTTGGTACTATGATCTGGAATATTTGCAGGGTTCAATTAATTTTATCATACTTTTAAAAACTCTTAAACAGGTTGTTTCATGAGGACTAGGAGATATATGTGCTCAAAACTATTCAGGTTCAACTCTGAATAACTCAATTTTTTTAAAATATATTTTCTTTTGTTTTTAGTTGGTACTAAAAATCATTAACATGAGTTCAAGCACAAATAATCAAGTTTAAAGTCAAGCATTCAGCATTCTTTTAGCTTCGAATGCAAACCTTGTGTATGGTGAAAATGAAGAGGAACTTAGCTTAACTCATATTGGTTAGTTCAATTATTATTAATAGATAGCATCCAATAGTTGTAGAATTCGAATTTTAACATTCGTTTATCTCTAAACGATAAATTATTTTTTTGTAAGAACAAAAGAAGGGGATTACCATTGACGTGAGGGTGATCCTTTTTGGCTCCCAATGATGCGGCTGATGAGTGCATTTATACCTACTGAATCATATGATTAACCCTGGTGAAAATTATAATATTTCATATCAGTCTGAATAAGATTTCGGGTAATTTATTTGTTTTTTTTTTCTCCTGTGAAAAAAATAATAATTTTTGCTTCAATAAATTTTCACTTCCATCATCGTTTACTCCATTGTTTTTAGACAATAGACATAATAGAACTCACACTCAGCCCTCAATCTCAATCACTAAAAACTGACATGCATTTGCATTATGTAATAACAGAAAACTAGAATCCATATAACCGGCAACAATCTCAAATGAAAAATTAGAAAGAGGGAGACAATAGATTAGAGCAAAGGGAGACGGAAGAATATCTCACAAAGAGATTCAAAACAAGGTTCAAAACGCACTGTTTCATTAAAGTTTGTTACAACTTAAAATTAAAACAAACCAACGACTTAACAGAAATTTAAACACCATCAACAACTAACTTCTTGTCTTCCCAGATCAAGTCATTGCAAGTGCATCTTCTTCAGAACATCCTTGCCCTTAAGAATGAAAATTGAGAAATTGGTGCTAGAGTTGGTGAAGCGACTCCCATGTAGCATCTTCTGAAAAAGCATTAGTCCATTCAACCAAAACTTCAGTGATAGATCAGTTTTTTTTCTTCCCAATTCTTCTATCAAGTCAATGCAAGTGCCTCTTCTTCAGAACATCCTTGCCCTCAAGAATGGAAATTGGAAAATTGGTGCTGGAGTTGGTGAAGCGACTCTCAAGTTGCATCTTCTGAAAAAGCATTAGTCCATTCAACCAAAACCTCAATGATAGCTCGATTTCTTTTCTTCTCAATTTTTTTGTCAATGATCTTCAGTGGCTCTTTACTGATTTCCCCATCAGGACCAATAACTGGCAATTCAGATTGGCAACTCGCGCTTCCAATGTGTTTCTTCAGCTGGGACACATGGAAAATCAGATGAACTTTCGAATCGTTGAGTAATTGCATTTTTATGCAACCATTCCAACCTTGCCAATGATGGGGAAGGGTCCAACCCATTTGGGGGCAAGTTTTTGACGAGTCCTCTGTTTAACTGTCTGTTGTCTGTAAGGCTGCAACTTCTGATATACCAACTCTCCTAGTTAAAACTCACACTCGGTTCTCTTCTTATCAGATTGTTGTTTCATCCTTTCCTGGGCTCTCTGCAAATAAAATTTACGCATCTTCAATGCAGCATCTCTATGTTGTAAGCTCCTTTCAACTGAAGCCACATGGGATTCTCCAGCTGTATATGACAAATGATCAATAGATGGCTGACTATATGAAGCTTGGTAGGGAGTTGTTTGAATAGCTGAGTGGAATGAGGTATTGTACCACTATTCTACTAGGTGTAGCCAATTCTCCCACTCCTTTGGCTTCTCTCTAGTCATGCACCTTAAGTAGGTCTCCAGACATTAATTCACCTTCTCAGTTTGACCATCAGTTTGGGGATGGTAAGCTGTTGAAGGATTGATTTTCACTCCCAACTTTTTAAATAATTCTTGCCAAAATAAACTCATAAAAATCTTATATCTATCACAAATTATATTCCCAGACAATCCATGTAATTTAAAAACATTTTTCATAAATACCTAAACCACATCTTTAGCAGTAAAAGGATGAGCCAAAGCTATAAATTGCCCATACTTAGTCAAACGGTCAACTACCACCAGAATCACATCCTTCTTCTTTGACAAGGGCAATCCTTCAATGAAATCTATGCTGATTGAGGACCAAGCAGACTCATGGATGGGCTGTGGCTGTAAAAGACCTCTAGGATGCACCAAATCAGACTTATTTCTCTAACAAACTGAGCATTCTCTGACCATCATTTTCACTTCCTTCCTCAACCCTTTCCAATACATCAATGCATCCATTTTTTTATGGTAGAATGAGCTCCAGAGTGGCCTTCAGTGGGGCTTGAGTGGAAGAATTCCAACAATTCCCTTCTCAAGTCTAAATTATTGCCTACTACTAGCATTCCTTCCTCCTCAACTGCCTTTCATCTCATGAATATTTATAATGCTTCCCAGATCCTTTTTTAAGCTCTTCAATAATCTTTACTAATCTATCATCTTTTTCTCACGATTCTGCCACCCTTTTAAAAAAGTCAGAGATACTACTGACACACATAGTTTGAATCAGGGCTACAATAGGCCTTCTAGACAATGCATATGTTATTGTGTTATTAATTCTTTTTTATAACAAACTTCAAAGTCATACCCCATCATCTTGATCACTCACTTTTTTTGTGCTAGTGTCACAGCTTAATTTCCAGTTAGAAATCTCATACTTTGATGGTCTGTTCTAATTTTAAAGTGCCTGCCAATTAAGTAATTTGACCATTTCTTCACTGCCACCAAAGCGACAAGCATTTCCTTTTCATAAACTGATAAGACTTGGTGCCTCACCCTTAGACCCTTGCTAAAGAAAGCTAGAGGTCTCCCATCCTAAGACTACACAGCTCCTATCCCCAATTCTGAAGCATCGGTTTTAACAATAAATTTTTTTTTCAATCCGGCAAAGCTAAAGTGGGAGCTGAACTAATGGCTTCTTTAAGTTTTTTGAATGGTTTTTCCTCTTTTTAGGATCATCTCATTCCTCTCTTCTTCAAGAGATTAGTTAGGGGTCTAGCAATCCATCCATACTTCTGAATAAACCTCCTGTAGTAGCCAGAAAGCCCCTAAATCCTCTTAATTCTTTAACTGAAATAGGTGTTGGCCACTTAAAGATACATTTCGCCTTACTTCGTTCCATAGATATAACCCCTTAGAAATTACATATCCTAGGTAATCCATTTCAGTAGCTCCAAAGCAACACTTACTCTGTTTTGCAAATAGTTTATGTTCCCGCAAAATCCCTAAAATTTCTTCCAATTATTTTAAATGATATTGCCAATCCTCAGAATAAACTAAGATATCATAAAAAAAGTAACACTGACTTCCTGAGCAAGCCCTTAAAAACCTTGTTCATAAGTCCTTAAAATTTAAAGTTTAAAATCTAAAATAAAGGTTAAAGCATAAAGTTTAATCATTTAGAAATAAATATAAGAAGAAAAAAACACGAATAAATTATAAATAAAGCGTGAGGTGGACTTCATTCAGAGCAAGTAACGGCCGAGATTCTCTCCTATAATTGATCTGCCCTCTCCCTTTCCATCCATGAAGAGAAGCAGAAGCATGAGGGGCATCAACGTACACCCCATTCTTCTATCCGACCCCTCCCGTGCAGGCTGCAGCTTCTGGTGGATCAGCTTTTACTGCTCCCTTCTTGCGGTCTTGTTGGCTTTGTATATATGTATAGCAGTATAGGTATGTTCCAAATTCAAGTCTAAATTCAAGTCTACATTTGTTATCGTTAGATGTATTATTCTTCCCGAGGACCATTGCGATTTTCACTTATCACCATCCTCATCTCTTTTGTTTTCTCATAAATGAAAAACACACTTAAAAATGATTTCATTGAACATTAGGTTTAGAGATTTTATTAATAATAATTTTATTTTATATCTTTTGATTTGTGGGTTAATTTTATTTTTATATCTTTTGATTTTTGTTTGTTGGCAGTGCGAAACGCTAAAATCGTCGAATGATTCATTTGAATAATTCACGACGAACGGCGATATAACGAACAATGAACGGTGTGTGGGTCGTTGGACGAGAAGAGTGCGCTTCATTCTGTGGCCGAAAATGCGACCAACGCCGGTGGAAGTGGCTGAATTTGAGGACTATTTTGGAATTATTTGAAATTTTTAGGATATTTTAAAAATTTTGATCTAAAAAATAAAATTCAAAAAATGTTTAACACTGCCATGTGTCATGTTTTTATTCGATAACAAAAAAAATTAACGAACAATAACGGCAAGGCACCTATTTGAGTAACATTGAAAACGTTAGGCACATTTGGCCTGAAAAATACTTTGAACGCTTATCTGAAAAAGAATATAATTTAAGTACTTATTTACCACTTAAACTTTTTTTTTTAGTTTTTTCTTTGCAACGTTAACGACATTAGTTGTGTCTTAGTTGATGTTGGAAATTTTACTTATTTATTTTAGCTTTTTTTATCTTTTGTTTTATTTATTTTTGTTCCAATAAGAATATCTTTGTTTTAGATTTTTTTTCGCGCATCTTGTTGTGTTTTAGTTCATCTGTCTTGTGACACGTTTTTCGTTTGTCTTATGATATGATTTTTATCTACCTTTGTGACAGTTTGTTAATGTTATTAAAATTAGTAACCGGGTAGTCTGCAAGATTAATTTTGTTGATCACGTCTTCTACTTCATTATTTAAGCGTCTAGATAAATAGAGACATGAATATTTGATAAGTTGAATTTCTATGGATAATAAAAGCCACAGCCAAGAGAAGATTTTGATTAAAAAAAATTACGCTCTTCAATTTTCATGTTTTATTTTTCTCTTTGTATAGATTTTTTTGGTGAACATAATTACCAAGTTTCTCTTCATATCTTAGGTGTGCTTAATTATATTTTTTATTTTAATAAAATCCAATTTTTCCCCAAAAGAAATAACTAAGCACATCCAAATGTGTCATATCAACAATAATAATTGTCCTTACTCAATTAACAATTTCTCTTCAAATAGTATAAGTTAATTTAATTAAAATTAAAACATCAAGAACTAAAGTACTTAGAAAAGAATAAATAGATTAAGGGTTTTTTTGACATTATGTCTAGAATTTCTGGGTGAAAGCTAGAGCTGCTGGATTTTGTCTTCTAAATACCCAAAAAGGGGCTAATATCACCCAAAGAAAATAATATGCCAATCTCTATTTCAGATTCTTCAAATCTATTTTAGATTGGAGGGACCCCTAACTCTAAATTGACCTTAGCCCACACAACAACAACCTTGTGACGCTGGCTAACCAACCCATTACCCATCAACATTTCTAATGAACCACCAACCGTACAAATGAGCATTCATTCAACTACCTTTTGGTAACGTAGACACAAAATTGACGGTATAAAAGTAAAACCCCACGACATGTTACCATATTCATATAGCACAAGATTCTTATCAAGGGGTAAAATGTATAAGGGACCAGGGCCACTATCCTACACTGATAAGTGGTTCGTTGCAGAAACCAATTCTCAGTTTGTGGACCTGAATGTGACACATTCATGTGCTCCCACTGTACTATACTCTTAAGATGGCATTGTGAGAAGGGTGAAAGGCAGGGGACCATATTCAAACACTGGCCCTTTCATTTTTGGCCTTTTCTGACATGCCCGATTACAAGTGGCATTTTACATTCCATTGTACCAAACCCATGTGATATGAGGAACACAATATTATTTATCAAGTTTCATATCTATTTCCACAAAACAGGTGCTTGGTTCAAGAACAAGCTACAAACATGAGCTCCATCTCGAACTAAAAGGAAAACCCCCCCAAAAAAAGAAGAAGCATAATTTACGAACCACAAACCATCATACAACCATTACAATCTGTGATAACATAAGCCACAGCTTTTATGAATAGGAAAGAGAGAGGGAAAATGGTCCTAAAGTTCTAGGAACCCAAGCTTGTTCCATTTTTCTCTCAACTTCCTTCACTTGTATTCCAAAATCATGTTGTTTTCGGGAGCCAAGCCAATGCAAGCCCTCAGTATGTTCTCCAGCATCGCACGCTGCTTCGACAGAGCATTCACCACCGGTGTGCCCGGTGGAACCTGTTTTTGCCAAAAACAATGTCAGTTAGTCCTCTTTATTAGATACAATTTCTTCATGTGACCCCCATGGTTCTATTCACATTCTTGAGCTAAAGTCTGACATAAAGTTTACAAACTTTTAACTCAATTTTGTCCCCTCTCACCAGATGCCTCATGTGAAATAGTCAGAGCATCTTTACATAAATCCATTCACATGAAATATATCCAAAAAAGTCACCAGAAAACTATTAAGTATTCTATTCAGTTGGCCATAGGAAAAGACAAAGGGATGCTTTGGACTCACAAGAGGGGCCTTGGTGAGGTAACTGAGGATAGTAGCCACAGGGTGGAAAGAGTGGAACTTGCCCTGCAAAATCAAAGTTCATATCAATATTTTGCATAAAAAAGTTTAATGGTTAAACCAGAAGAGACCACAAAGTTAATGACATTATTATACCTCTCCCTCGGCCTTGAGCTGGATCCTGGTACTGAGTTCAGCAAGGAGAACCAAATCTAGGATGATCGGAGCAGCCAAGAGGGAGTCCTCGCATGTGTTGTGCAACACAATGGTGCTTTTGCCTCCCATGAATATCTCAGATGTGTACTCATCCATGGCTCTCTTGCTATCTCCAACATATGGGACATACTACAACACAAGGAAGACAAAAGTATACATTTAAGACCAATCAGACCATAGCCTTAGGTTACACAAGTGGCTAATATGATGGGTAACATTATTTACCTTGATGACCACAACATGATCAGGATGTTCACCAGGCTCATAGAGGATTCCATTGCTCGAGACCATATCGTCGACGACATTGCTCTTCGAAATCTCCTTGGAACGGAAGGTTTGGGGAGCCGATAGATTCATGCCGTCATTATTTCCCAGATGGTTGTAGCTCACTATTGATGTTGGCTGTTAATTAACAACACATCAGTGTCCCAAACACATGCTTTTTACTTCAATCATGCTGTTAAAATTTGCTTAGTACAAAGTTTATGGTGATAGTGGCATAAAGTAGAAAGATTTGTACCTTGATACCAGCCCCAACAAGGAAATCCACAAGGACAGATTTCATCTTGGTTTGGCCACTCTTGAAGTCATCTCCTCCAATCAGACAGTTCCTCTGAATAGCCAAATCAATCAACCCTGAATGCAAACAAATACAGAGGGTTATTATATGATCTACTAATCATTACATTTCAAACAATTAGGAGAGATGGTTAACCTGGAACAAAGGTGTTTTGTGGGCTTCCATTGACGAAGGGAACATTTTCAAGGACACAGGCAATAGCGTACAAAGTGGAAGGAGAAATCTCTGATTCATTCTTCTCCACAGAAGCCAAGAGGCTCTCCATGGTGTCGTTCAGGCCGACGATGGAATTGCTGTACCTTTCGGTGTTTGCGGTCCAGAGTACGACAACCCTGTCCACCTTGTTCTTCTCCTTGAACTCCCTGATTAACACAAAGCAAGTTGAGAGAATGGACATATGAGTTACTCTCTGTTGTGTTTGATTTTAAGAAACATAGCATGGAGGTTAAGTTGATCGTACCTGATGTCTTTGATGATCTGCTGAACTTGTTCTTTCCTGGTGCCCTTGATGACATTATTGGCACGTTCACCTTGGTTAGCAGCAATGAAATCAGGGTCGTAGATTCCAGGGAGTGGTACCATTGATTCCATGTAGGGTCTGAGCTGCTTCTGCAGATCAATGTCGAAGACCTTGGCCCTGGCCATGGCATCGGCCAGGTTCATGTCACTAATGTCCCATCCTCCAAACACAATGTCCTCTGGCTTCACCTGCATTCATTGGTATTTACCATTTACCATTTACCATTTAGCATCTGAATTCCCACATCAAAGCAAATCTGAGTTCATATTTGGAAATTGGAATACCATAGGGAGAAGGCTCTTAAATGGAGCATAAATCTCCTCTCCATTGTAAGATCCAACTCGGATGGTGGATGCTTGGGTCAATGAACCGAAGTAATTAGCTTGCTGCACCTTGTCCTTGGTGGCCCAGGAGATGCCCCTGAGAATATCCATCACCCATTTCTCAAAAATCAACAAACAGAGCAACCTAAAAACCCATCAAAATCATATATACTATATAAAAACTCACTCTTTGTTAGCTATAACGCCACCGGTGAGGGTAGCACCATTGTTTCCTCCCCATCCCACAAGCATAACCCTGCAGCATTAAAAATCAAAAACCAGACAAAAATAAAAACGGAATGGAAAAACAAAATCATGATTCGAACCCTAGTTTAGGGACATGGATATCAGTCTTGAATTCATATTTGACGGTCTTAGGTTTGACAACCCATTGATAGCTTCCGTTCCTGTTCTCATGAACAAGCTCCGTGGTTTCATAGTAGTAAACAGACTGAATTTCATTCTCTGTGTACTTCACATTTGGACTCTCAACCTTAAAACTCTCAATAAACATTTTTGCCGATTTATCTCAAGAGGGGCAAAACCAAATGAATCCTATGAGAAACTGCCTTGCTGTTTTTCCCCCACAAATTTGTGCTTCATAGCGTGGGACTAGGAGGTTTATTTATAGAGGAAACCTCAACCGAGGGGACACACGTGGCGTAATGTCAATGGTTCAATTAACTTCTTTTTATTTATATTACTATTATTTGATTTAAATTAAACAACTATAGTTAGTTGGTTTTAAAATTTTACCATTCACCCTTTGAACAAATTTTTTTTTTACCATTCACCCTTAGTTTCGTTTCGATTCCAGAGAAGGTAGGCCATGCCAATGTTGTTTTTTTACTCTGCCCTTTCGTACGTGTGAGGAGGGGTGCTAGTCATGACACGTGTAATACACTTTACAAGTGGCATAACCTAGTGAAGGAAATTTTTTATTTTTATTTTATTTGTGAGGGGTGCATTGCATGCCCATTGGGAAGGTACTCGAAAGAATATTTAATTGGGTCCATCTCAACGCGCTATATATATGACGTGGGTAAATCTCTGGAGTTTTATGAAACTTTGATAGGATCTATTACTTATATTAGAGTATTTTCTTTTTGTTTTCAATTCTCTGACGTTATTATCGTGGGATCATTATACATGTCTAATAAGATAAGTAACGTCATCACTTATATATTTTAAAATTTTATTTTTTTAATGTAATATTATTGTCTCCACTTTTATCGGGCGTGCCATTCTCTTACACTCAACTTTGTGACGCCCTCGTCACGAGTTAACCACACTCATGATGGAGCATTATCGCGATTGTCCACCCTGCCTACTCTACTCATAGGCGCTCAACGTGAAATCGAATAGTCAAAGGGTCGCTCTGATAGTATTGTTACGAGGTCATTACCCTCTTCCCATAATTCATATCTTTTAGGAAGAAGGTAATGACCCCATGACATTATTCTCTGACTAATCTACATTGATCTGTGTCGTACATTTAATTTTGATGAGTGAGTCTTTCAACGAAAATTTTATGCATATACAAGAACTCAAACTTGAAACATTCTTTAGCGACCATTTTGATCCATTCAGTTAGTCTATTAGAATATGTTTTAATATATGAGTTAATAATACATTAATTTGAATAAAAATAAATGAAAATTATTGTTTATTTTTAATAGATATCATTTTTAGAATAAATTTTTGCTCATCTTTTTAGTATAACTTTATATATTTATTACTTTTTTCTTTATATTTTGACAAATTATTTTAAACTCGTATAATAATTCATATGGTAATTATTTTTTATGTTTTTTTTTTGAAATAATTTTTTTATGTTATTGTTGTGCATCAAACGTATTATTAATTATAGCGGTGTAACACTTGGCTGTAGGTAATGGATTAGTGTTGTATACGCGCTCGATTTGAGCTTTGATTTTCTTCTCAACTGAGAAGTGGTTCCGTGCTTGCTTGTCATGTGAGGCTAGAATGGAAAGTAAATTTATGGGCAAACTACTTTTAAGATGATTAAATTACTAATTCGATTCTATTTTGATAATTAAACTATCAATTTTGTTAATTAGATCATTAAATTATTAAAATGATATTAAACAAGTCATCGACCATTAAATTTTGACGGAATTATTGATGTGACGGTTAAGTAAATTTATATAATTATATATTTAGCCCTTATTACTTACAGATCCTATTAGTTTAATCTAAATTTTAATTTAATTTAATAAATTTAATCCTCCAATCATATGATAACACATGTCATCATCTAATTGGAGGAAAATAAATAAAAGAAAAAAAATACAAGAGTCGAACCCAAGCAAATTGCGGGAAATGGTGTGTCTAGCCATTGAACCAATCCCTTTGTTTGTTTGTTTGTTTTTGAAAAAAATTAAAATTCACTAATTTTATTAAACGATGATATATCCAAAATAACAATGAAAGTTCACACTAGGGTCAGAGTCTTGGCGCAGGGACATAGCCTCGTCCGACAACCCAGTGCTCTTACTAGCTCGGGGCTCAGCCTTATCCGCTCGATGCTTACTGGTTTCGCCCTCCCATGGGCTCATCAGGGAAGCGGGGACAGCTCCCGACCAGTGTGGTGCCTACCAGCACGCCAGTCCCGAAGGATTCAACGGCTGTACGGCACGTACTACGCCCTTATTGCTATCCCGTATCCTGCATTAAGCACAACCAGCAAGCATCTGTCACGGTCTCGAGCATCACGCGAATAGGACCGTGAAAAACTCCCCACTTGAGTCATGCATGCCCTCGCGCATGGGGAGTAAGCTCTTTACCCTCTTCTTTTTATTAGCTCGGGATCTAGTGTGCAATTCCCTGCCTGTGCGCTAGCTGTGACAGATGGTAAACAAAATCTAGACATAATCGTAGTAAACAAAATTAGCGTCTCGAGATCAAAAAAGGACCATACAAGGAAAATGTAAAAACCTAACTCAAAGACTCGAAATGAAAGAAGGATATAGGCATCACTAAAGTCAACGATGACAGGTAAAACCATCAACAAACAACATAAAAATGCATATTACAATGAAGATACTTTGACAATAAGGTCATTACCACAACTCAATCGCGAATAAGGAACGATAGATGCAATTGCGTATCCAAATTCAGTTCGAGGGTCCGAGGTAGGGAGATCAGCAACATAATGAAAAGAGCGCCATCATGATCAGTTGTGGCATCGTCAGATCCAACCCTAATAAAAAATTAAAAAGAAAAAGCGTGCTAAAAGACAGAAAAAACGTACTAAAAGGTAAAGTAAAATTGGGCCACAAGAGCAAAATAATTTATTAAAAACTAAAAAAACGAAATGATAGATTTTGGCGGTCGACGACCAATATTAACATTGGTACCGCCGCCAATGTTTAAAGATAAAGATGAACAAGAGTGAACAACTCTATAGTTGAGAAAAAAATAGTGAGCGACTAAGGGTTATTTTTAAAAAAAATTCACCTCGTACAAGACAATATTTGATATTTCTATTTAACCAATCCCATATTGGTTTAAAGATTACAACATATGATATATATTCAACTGTACTTAATGCAAGTAAATAAAGGAAATAAAAATCACAAAGAGGAGACTCAATGTAACACTCTGATTTTGATACCTTAAAACAATTTCTGAACCAAGAGTTCAAAAATGAATTAAAATAATTCAAATTTAAACTTAATCTTATTATTGCTAGTTAAGTTGTTTAGTTGACATAAGATTTTATTATTGATAAATTTAATAAATTTGTAATATCCCGATCTGACCAGCTCATACAAAGGATTTGAGATACCACAATATTGGGTCAGTCAAGCAACGTAATAATTAAAACTGTAATTTAGCTAAATGATTTAGAACATTTTCATTAAAATGTGTATATTATAAAATCATTAACCAAGTATGGCATAGTTTATAAAATATGGAGCTTCAATTTCAAATCAACGTATAACCAAAATGATTGGAATAATAGTAAAGTTACACTCAACAGTGTAAGGTTTTATGAATACATATTCTTATAAATACAAGTATTATGCTCTGATAAGGATAACATATTGAAATCTCACTTCAATGGTGCTCCCTGAGATCACTTCCAAGCCCATTAACCTGCTAACAGAAACAATGATTCTAAATGATGAACTTATAAAGCTCAATAATACACTTGACACTTCTACTCTATTATACTTTATGCAAATCATAATATAAGTATGTAAGCTAGTAAGATTAACAAATTATTAAAACTAACCACAAATATAGCATATCATCAATAAATGCATCAATAAATACTCACACATAAAAATGAACATTAAGTAAGGTTCGATGTCACATAAATTCAAGAACGTACATTTAATACTTGAAATCACCCTTCAAGTATCTTCTAATGATATTTGGTGTCACACAACCTCAAAAACATACATTTTGTGAAACATATTTAGATGAGATTTAGTGTCACATAGTCTCAGAAACATACATATAACATTAACTTATCATGGTGTCGCAACACTTACAATGAGTATATGGCTCCCAAACCACACAAACAAATACTGCCCTTAAGTCACACAAACAACAAATTCACAAAGGTCTCAATATGGTTGCTACATCTCAACGCATCAATATTTATCAGTTACCGAGTTATTATTGCATTATGTATAAGTACTTAATCATTTTCCACAATCATAAGGCATTAGCAGTTTAATAGGCAAATTACAACTATTTCTTATCATTTTCGATCAATCTTAACATTTCTCTATAGAGGGTATCAAAAATACTATGTGGGTTTCAAAACCCCCTCTTAGGTTTCAAACCCAATTTAGGTTTGATGTTTGAAAAATAAATATAGGTATCAAAACCCTCTTTAGCTCCAATATTTTGGGTATTGAAACTCATCCCAAGGATATCGAAACCTGATGAACAGTTTCAAAATCACTTGAAGATTTATCTATTCATAGGGTTTCGATACCCCAAACTCAAAATTGTAACAAGCACAAAATCACATCTAACCCTCCACGTGACCCTAAATGTTGCCTAATCATATAACATCCTTAGTCATCATCAAAACATCAATTAAGAACCAATTCCCACAAATTGATCTCTATGTCATGCTTTATTCTCAAAAACCAATGTACATCCAAACTAGCAACCAAGGGATCAAATTTATGATAAAAATGAAGCATTTCAAAGTTGAGAGTGTACTTACATTGCTTAAATCTCAAAATAAAGTTCCTTGAATTATTCCTTATAGCTTTTCTCTTCCTCTTGGACTTGGAGGACTCTCTCACTTCTTTTACACTTTTGTTTGATTTTAGTCTCTAAATGATGCTCTTGCGGTGTAGATTATAAACCTTGGACTCATTCAACATGAATGGGAGATTGAATCTTTAAGATGAGCGAAGGGTGTGACTTTGAGAGGAAGAAAAGAGAGAGATATGTGGAGAATTTGGTGATGAAAGCAAAGTGATTCTTCTCGCCACACCCATACACGTCCAAACAACAAGGATTAAGGAGGGTTTAACCCACTATCTTATTTATTCAACTAAGTCGTCGAGCCCAAGGCTTGAGTTAATACTAATCTGTTGACTTAAAAATTCGGGTCGTTACAACTCTCATCTATCTAAAGAAAATGCTGTCCTCCAAATTTACATTTACCAAACAATACAGATGTTGAAACTTGAACAACTGTTTTCAAGGTTTGGAATTACTTCCTATGCGCTGCTCTCATATCTTGAACGCCTTAGCACTATAGACTCTTGTCTCTCCATTCTCCCATCTTTCTAGGTTCTTTCTCTTAAGACAAATATTTCAAGCATCCAAGTTGACGCATTACCCATATGAGTTAGCAGAGATCATGATAAAAAATTCATATCCAGATTGCCTTTAGGTACTGAATTTGCAAGCAAGTAAATTTAGCAATGTATTTGTACATAAAATTAAAATCTTAAACATCAACAGTTCCCTATTATTTTGCAGTCAATCCAAGAGGACCCAATATAAAGTTGCATGCAGACGGAGTGAAGAGTTATTTTGACAATAAAAAGGAAAAAAGCATGCACCATTATTTGATTTGAGTCAGGATGATGAAATAATATTGGTAGGTTTGTTGTATGGACAGGAGTGACTGAAGAAGAGACACCCACCACTCGATTGTTGTGTGGTAATGTGAACACCAACACCATGCACATGAGTGGCCATTCTCCTCTCGGCCCTACACTTCTCTACTCCTACGAGGCTAGGACTACGGAATATGCTATCCCCACCCCTCCCCCTCTCCTCCTTATTTACCTTGTGCTTAACCCCATTCTCCAATTTTCTATACAACAGGTAAAAAAGCGACAAGTTTCGAAATTTGTCCAACCAACCTAAAATGTTATACTTTTTGATAACATTAAGTTATTTTTTTTTGACAAACAAGTTTCGGAACTTGATGAAAAATTACCAACCTAAAAAAATCAAGTTTCGAAACTTGTCGAAAAACATCAACCTAAAAATATAACATTTTTGGCGGCTTGGACAAGATTTGAAACTTACAGTTTTTAGCCTTAAATTAGACTGTCGTATCATAAACTCAACACATAATGGACACAGTTCAATTATAATATCAAAACAATTTAAGTATTAGTATAATAAATGATTATTGTGTTTAAGATCGCTTCAATTCACATCTCAGGAGATATTATAATTGTAATTATATCGATCAGATTAAAATTATCACTTGAAATAGTGAAGCAAATTCGGGATTGTAGCAGTAGCACCAACCCAATTATTTTCCCACGATTCCGGAGGCAAAGAATCTGTGGACGCTAGTATATGATTCAACTTTGCTTTCTTTTTTAAAGTTGAATTCCTCTTTTGAAATCATTGAGGGTGGAAATTGATTTCAGGGTGGTCCATGGGTGAAAGGTTATGGCTTTCGTTTCTGTAAAATATTATCATCATCATCACGTGAATGCTTTTGCTTTTCTAACTTGTTTTTTTGCTTGTCCCACAGAATGTATAGTGCATGCAATTGTGCTTATATTCATACTAAATATGTTACTATTTCTTTAAGCTATTTGTTTGTGTCCTGAGTTGTACACCTTTCTTTCTTGGTGAGCCGTGCTTCAGCAATGATACATTGTTTTCTTAAATCATTCATGTCATTCGCGGATCTAAAATTTTAAAAGTAGGAGTCTAAAATAAATTTATTTTTTTAAAATAGTATGTAAATTTTTTTTTTACTTTTACACGTTAAATTAAAAAAATTAAAAAAAATTCACACCAACTTAAGCATGTTTCTGAAAAATAAAGATGCATCTGCTCCATTAGCGGGTTGTATGCATCCGCTACTGATTCATATTCAACATTTTGTCAAATCTGTGAAAAACAATCTTTTTAAGATCTCTTGTACGTGGAAGCTACCGGTTTTGTTCTTTCTAACTTCACTTAAATTTTTAAAACTTTTCTCCTGTGGTTTTAAATAGGTATAATACTAAAAAAATGACTCTAACATTTCATGAAATAGTCATTTTGTCTTTTATTCTCTTTTTTTGTCTATTTTTATTCTTAATATTTTATTTCAAGTCAAAATGGTCTTTTGGATGGAAACTGTCAGTTGACTAATGATCAACACGAGATAATGATGCCAGCGTCCCAAGCCAATCAACATGCCACGTCATCATCCCGTGTTGACCGTTAGTCAACTAATGGTTTTCATCCACATGATGGCCAAAATAAAACGTTAGGGGTGAAAGTGGACAAAAAATAAGGCCAAAATGACTATTCCATTAAACTTTAGGGGCATTTTTTTGGCATTATGCCTTTTAAATAAAGGTAATTATATCATGCACAGACGGAGAAATCGTTTGATTTTCACAAGCGCCTTAATTTTAGGGGTTATAGATTGAGTTTATGGTTTATAGTTTAAGGGTTTAGGTTTATGTACTTAGAATTTAGGGACTGTGATTTGAATTTAGGGTTTATCGATAAAATTTATGGTATATAGGTAAACTTAAATCCTTAACATATTACCTTAAACCCTAAATTTTAACCACAATCCCTAAATTCTAAATCCATAAATCCTAAATTCTAAACTAGATCTTTGATCCATAAAATTAAAATATTTGTGAAAACAAAAAAAAATTCAATGTCAGTAAATGAGATATTTTCTTTTAAATAAATAGGTTAAAAGACTTCTTATTTTTCTTTCAATTTTAAAATTAAATAAATTTATCTCTCTAAACAGAACAATTTAGTCCCAGTTAACTTAGAAAGTGAGCAAAGGATGGCATTTAATCATAGTATTAATGTTTTACATCAATTTTGTATATATAATTTAGTTGACATGATAATAAATTCATCTTCAACGTGTTGTTTGATTTTATGCAGGCCTTAATGGACTATCCCTTCCATGGGATTGGAACCCTTTAGATTAATAAATTATTTTTATTATAATGAGCGAAGAAAATTATGTCAATTTGATCGCACTTCTAAAAAATTTAACAAATTTATACAATAAATAATATGTTGATTTTTAGAATCAAGATCAAATACGGTTAAAATCATGAATAACTATTTTTTTACAAATAATAGCCACTAATTTTATTGAATAATGATAAAATATTATGAAGTTACAAGAAAAGTCTACAAAACTAGAGTAGACTAATCATAATGACCAATGAAATTTATTAAACCATTGAAGCACACAAATTAGCTACTAAAGTATAAAATAGGATCATACAAGAAAAACGGTTAAAATTTAACCAAACAACTTGAAAGATGGATAGATAAACAAATACGGTTGTCGTCAGTAAAGAATAACATTATAAATATTAACATAAAAGTACATATAACAATGATAGCACGTTGACAAAACTGGCTTTTCACAACTCTACCATGAACAATTTTTTCTTTTTGAACAAAAAAAGTATACGAATTGAATTCAAAGTGAAAAGGATTACAAAAAATCACGCCACAACCATTGAAAATCCAATGTGAAAAACAAATATAGTAAACTTCAAAGGTTGTGAAATACATGATAAGCAAAACCCATCACTTTGTAGAAAAACTTACACAATCTTCTAAATGAAATTCAACAACGGTGTACTTTGACCAGAAAGCTCTATGAATCAATCATTCTTCCGCTGCGAGTTCTTGGCACATCGGCAGACTACCATAAAGAAATCAAAAAAATATCAGATCGTCGATCGTCTTGTGACTAGAAACGCTCGATGATTCTTGTTATCTGAACGCTAAATTGCCGCAGTAGCAAACAATATTGTCACAAAGACAGAGAAAATTCCAAAAAATGCAAAGAAAATACTGCAATACAAGCAGACGAAAAAAGTCAAAAAAGCAAATGTACAATAGCTGGCAAAACAAAACAAAGAAAAAACATAAAACTAAAAAAGAACAAACGATTCTTCATCAAAGGAGAAGAACCTTATTTATCTACAATCAACATAAATATTAAAACTCAGTCGACGACATAAAAGTTGTCGCCGTAAACAATTTCGACGAAGTAAAAAAATTCAAGAGATTTTTTTTTAAATAATTTTTTTAGAGAAAATAAAAGTAAAAAAGGAATAAATTTTTTTATCTCAAGTAAGTTGGTGGTTGGTACCATGAACAATCTTTGACACCTATCAACACAAAATAACCAATCCGGAAGTCCAAACCTTGAATTCATCTTGTGCAAGTATGGTAATAGAGAACAAGCTGACCATTTTCAGCACCCTTGAAGGAGAAGTACGATGTGAGTGAAGTACTGTCGACAAAACTTTGGAAAAAGTGATGGGTTAGGGTTTAAGCTTTTTCAAAAAGTTCATTGGAAGCTTGTGCAACTATGGTAAATGGAAGTGCTTGGACACACCCATATTATAATCAAATCTTTCATCATCAACAAACTCTACCCTCAACCCCAAAATTTTCTCTCTTTTTTAGATGTGGTCGCCGTTGACTTTTTTGCAAAAAATTATATTACAGATTCGGCTCGTCACGTCATTCATGGTCCCAACCAATAAAAAATATTTATATTATTAAATTTTTTCATATTTTTTTACCAAATGAATATATAATTGGTAAAAAGTGTTTTCATATTTTTTTTCATATTTTGTTTATACAAGCGCCTTAATTTTAGGGTTTGGAGATTTCGTTTAAGATTTAGGGTTTAAGGGTTTAAGTGTAGTAGTTGTGAATTTATGGCTTGTTGATAGAATTTTGGATTTAGGGTTAAAATTTAAATTTTTTAGATTAAAATCTAAATCCTAATCATATTACCCTAAAACCTAAAACATAAAACTTAACCACCTAAATTATAATCATAAACTCTAAATTATAATCATAAAATATAAATTCTAAACCCCGACTAAAACCCCTAAACTCTAACCTATAAACTAAAATTCTAAACCCTAAATTAAGGCGCTTATGGAAATGAAATATTTTCACCGCATGTATATGTGATAATATTCATAAAACAAATATAAAAAGGTTTATTAAATCAAAATTTTAATTTTGTGTTGAAATAATTTTAATTGCATGTTCAATTCTTGAGATTTTTAATAATAATTTAAAAAATATTAAAAATTTAACGGTGTACAGCAGTGTGTTGCGTTAATGATGTGCAACCGTGTGCGCCGTCTGTTTCAAAATTTTCCTTTGACAAATCACTATAGTTTATGAAATCTGTTAAATTAAGTGTAATCGGAGATATAATTAGTAAATACACTATGCTAGCCAAACATGTTTAAGGAATTAGAAATCCTTGTAAATTAGTAAGATGGTAGTTAGTGAAAGTTGCAGATTGGTTGGTGTTTTAACACAGGTTTATCTTTGTGGTTTTGTAACTCGGAGTTGGTTTTAGTCTCTTCTAGTTGTAAGCTGGTCAAGGCCTTTGGCTTGTGATGGAGTCATGATCGGTATGTATTCGAGTGCCACCGGCCAGTGTCTACTCCACTCTCTTAATTAATAATATTTCGAGTACTCTTTTTTTCTTATTAGATTCTAGAAAGAGTTTTTAACGAGACTTACTGCTTTTAAAAAAAAAATTACATTTTTATGTAATTATATTATGTTGTCTATACACTCTAAATAAGGGATGAAAATCATCTGCCCCCTAAGTATGCCTTCATTTGTGCCTCTACTTTAAAATAGTGGGTTTAGAGTTTGAGGTTTGTGGTTTAAGGTTTGGGGTTTAGGATTGGGGTGTAGGGAATTAAGGATATGGTGTATTTTTAGGGTTTAGGATATGAAAATTAGGGTTATGGGATAAGATTTAATTTTTAATTATTTTTTGGCAAGAGCATAGAAGGTGGCATGGTTACGGGCATGAGATTTTTACCCATAAATAAGATCTATAAGTAGAATTCGAGATCCAATATTTTTTTATTTATCCAATTTGGATTCAGATCCAATATTTTTATTAACTTAACAAATTATCCAATTTCTAAATTGATAAAAAAAATATTAGATTGTTAATCTTAAAATAAAAGTGATAAGAATTAATTTAACACTATTTAAACTAATAAAGATCAAACTTTACGGTTAGAGAACAAAATTTGAGAGGCTAAGCCGATTCCATTTGTTACAAAATTCGTCACTGCTTTGTAATAAATTAGAAATGAAATGGAAAATACATTTATTTTTTTTTTTGCTTTAAACGATGATGGTCACCCATGGCGGATCTATATGTATCATGATAGTGTGAGTATATGTCCATTCTGAATTTTTTAATCTGTATATATTTATTTTTAATTTCTTAAATTTTATGAATATATTTTTAAATTTTTTAATAATATGAGTTATTTTATCTTAAAATTTTAAATTTTTATATATTTTTATTTTAAATATATTTTTAGACCGTTCACCACCACACTATATAAAAGATTGCAAGTTGATTACGTTTCCGCATGGGAAGATGTTGTCGCCTTGTACACTCTCTAACGTTACAATCGAACAGCAGAGGACCCAGGCAAGCTCTGCATCACTACTCAACTACTACACTTTGCTTTCTGTAACTTCGATTGGTCCACGTTGTCCCATTTCCATAAATTATAAAATAAGTACGATACGTTTTAACACATACAAAATTATTATAATATCTCAAAAAAATATGATATAATAAGACATTTATAACCACATGCTTAATGTTTGATAGTGTATTGTTATTCAATTTTCTCACATTTAATATTTTATTGTACTTGTACGGCTAACCAACAAGAAGGATCCACATCAACTATTACCCGGCTTAAAATTTTGATATACTGAGGTGTTGTTTTGTATTGTTTTTTAAATATAAGTTTTGAAAAAAAAAAATTAAAAAAATTGTAAAAATTAAAATTTTTATCTTTTGCGGTTGAAAAAATATTTTTTTAAAAAATTATTTTCGGGATCATTCATAATTTTAGACAAAGAACTAAAGTGAAGAAGAAGAAGAAAATAAAGAAAGATAAAGGCGGTATAGAGAAAAAAAAGAAAAAAATTATTAGATGGACTTGGTTCACCATATCATCTATGGTCTTATCCAATAATATTTTTCCATGTAATTTTTTTCAAGGTGAATCTTGACCTCTTTCTTACATGTAAAAAAAAAATAGATAATTATTTAGAAGTTAAAATGAGTTGGATGAATCTTATTGTCTGGACTACATATGACATGCTGAGCCGAATTTATTTAATATTTTTTTTGAAAAAAATAAAAGGAGTGAGAAGGCCGCCAAACATTTAAAATTTTCAACCTCCCATATCCCAAATCCCGTTGAGACAAACAATCGTCCCGTAAAAGAGAGAAATTATATCATAGGCCTGACTCGCCACGCCATCCATGGTCCCAATCAATAAAAAGTATTCATTTCATTAATTTTTCCATATCATCTTTTTATCAAGTGAATTTACAATTGGTAAAAAATGTTTTTTAATTTAATTTATAGTAAATTTGAGTGAAGATTCACTCGGTAAAAAAAATAACATGGAAAAAATTAATGAAATTGATTTTTTTTATTGGTTGGGACCATAGATGACGTGGCGAGCCAGACCTATGATATAATTTCCCCGTGAAAGGAGATGGCCGAAGCTTATGTGGCGTGCAACCAGTGGTTGGTCAACGGTATCGCCGTAACGTGGTCACTGATGTCGTTGGTGACATGGCAGCGTCACTGACTGAAGGCTGATGTGGCACAGAGAACTCAAGGGTCATTGATGGCCTTAGAGTTAGTCAACAGAAAGTTTAAGAAATGAACTATTGGGTTTGGTTGTAGATGAGTTTTAGGGTAATTGGTAATGGGCTTAACGACTTTAGCCATTTTGTTTAATATGGGTTATTTGGATATTTATAGTAATGGGTCGCCTCTATTGGGTTTAATTTAAATAGATGTAATTTTGGAGTTAATTATTATTTTATTTTGGATAAATTTTACAAATAGGCTTGATTGGACTGGATTAAAGTTTGTAATGACAACATCAACCAATTATTTCCCTTAGAACCATCAAAAAAGCAAAATTTAGCTATTAAATAATAAAAATATTACAATAGAAAGGTTAAAAAAATCTAACCAAACAATGTTATTTTCTGCAATTATTCCTTATGCCCTAGCGGCTCTTTTTTCTTCATTTTGTTTTAATCTTATGGCCGGCGGAGATATCAAACTTTGTTTCGTTCTTTTGATTTTAGTGATTTTTGTTCAATAAATTTGTCTTTATGACACGCTTTCCTCTATATTTTGGTACGTATTTTATGTTTTTTTGTCATGTTTTTTCTGTCAGGGTTGAATTTGACGTCGCCACTACTGATCAAGATGGCACTCTTTTGATTATCCTGTTGATCTCTTTATTTTGGACCCTCGAACTGGATCTCGATGCAAGTTTAATCACTGCTCTTGTTCGCGATTGAATTGTGATAATAAACATGTTGTCAACGTGCCTTAATTCTGTAATATGCATTTTTTTAATGTTGTTTGTTGATGGTTTGTTTACCTTCATCGTCGAGCTTCGGTGATTGTATCTACTTTATTTCGAGTCTTTCAATTAGATTTTTTTACTTTTTTTTGCTTGGTCCTATTTATGATCTAGAGGCGTTAGTTTTTGTGTTTTAGGAATATGTCCGGATGATGTTTGTTTGCTTTCATTGTAGACTTTCATCTCGAATTTTTTCCATTATAAATAAAACTGACGTACTCATCTTCAAAAAAAAAAATCTAACCAAGCAACTTAAAAAATAAAAGATAGGAACAAATGCTATTGTTGGTCATGAAAGATAAACACCACTAACAATAACATATAAATGATTTTGACGATGACAATTGGTTTTTTCAATGAATGAAATATGAATGGAAAAATGTCTAAAGAGGTTAATGGTAAAAAAAATAACAACCCGATGAACATGGTGTCCCAACATTAAAAAATAAATTTTAAGCTTTAACGTTAAATCTTAAACTCTAAGAACTAAATTTTACACTTTAAACTTTAAATTTTAACCCTAAATCATAATTATAAATTCTAAATCTAATTTCGTACATATAACAGTTCTGCCAGCAAAACCAAAAGAATCAAATTACATATCGGCCAACCCTTTACCACGTGCGCTCAATTAATATTAGTTTTATTGGACATTCTGTGTTTATCCTTTTTGGAATGTTTAGGGTGGCATTTTGCTCATTCCAAATTTACAATGCTGTCAGTTTTGATATAATTTTTTTCTTGATCTGTGTGAAATGATTTGGAAAATCTCTCTATTTGAACGGCTATTTGGTCAGATATTTTTTTTAGGATTTTATTTGGTTAAATACTCTTTCAGAATAACTTTTGGAAAAATAGCCCTCATTCGGCCTACGTAAGAGTAATTCACGTTATGTATGAGGCGATTTTCAAACTCGCACCGCATAGGGTGCGGCTTCCGCGCGATATAAATTATATTATCCGGTATTAATTTTTTTAAATAAAATAAAGTCGCAGCCTGTAGAACGCGACTTTCACGAGAATTTAAAACGAATCGCCGCGATAAACTGAAGTCGCACTTTGTGGGCTGTGTTTTCCGCGGTAATAAATTACAATGGTTGGAAATTTATTTACCGCGTTAGGGTTACGAGAAAGTCACATTTCGTAGGGTTCGGTTTACTGAAATCGTGTCCTGTAGGATGCGATTTCAATTGAATATTCGCACCCCAACCGATGCGATTACCACTATAAATTGGTCCCCACCCTCCCCTTTTACCCCACACCAAAAAATTCACTATCTCTCAAATATACTTTCTTTCAATTTCTCTGTTAATTTCTCGTGTTTGATATAATGTCGGGATTGATAAGGTTGAATCACAAGCACGTGTTCGATTATCATCGGAGACATGTAAGTTTTATCTAATTTTATTTTATTTTATTTTATTATATTGTAATTTATACATACATATTTTTATATTCTTTTATGTATTTTAATTTATACATACGTTTTTAATTTTTTTAGAAGGGGGAGAAACGACGTCTGGAGGTTTCTTACAACCAGATATCGAGATTAATCGACACGTTGATCCAACTGTATTTAGAGTATGCCGAATTTTTGCACGCATCCAAAATTATTGGAGGTGTGAAATTACACGTTGATTTGATCAACGCTCTTTTGGAGAGGTGGAGGCCGAAGACACACATTCCACCTTCCTTGCGGCGAGGCGACGATTACCCTGCAGGACGTTTCCTATATCCTGGGTACTGATGATTGGAATGACCTATGTTTGGATTGGCTAGGGATTGCGTCATAGCGTTTTGACGATGTAAAAATAAAATTAGTGTGGCTGCGAAATAATTTTGGAAATTTACCTTATGACGCGAGCGAAAATGTGAAGAAGGTAACAATAAATTTTTTAGTGAATATTATTGAAATAATAAAAATCTATATATGTGCTAATATATTTTTTTTTCTTATTGTAGGCTGATAATTGCATGAATATCCTTGTTTTCATACCTTTTTGCTATAGTATTTGTATGTTCTTTGGTGATGTTATCTCAACGATACATTGGATGATATTACCTAACCACGAACTGTTTTAGGTGGCTTGGGTTTGATGGATGATTTTATTTTAAGTACTTTTTAATGCATGCTATAGCTTTTTCAATGTTTATCATGGTCTATGCTTTGCTTATGCATTTTATTTCCTTAAAGTTGTAAGAGCCCTCGAGAGTTGGCTGTTCTTTAAGTGTTTGTTGAGGTTAGTAATCGAGAAAGCTAGCCTTAGAACCCCCATAAGCAATGGAGTAGTTGTCAAGAGGCAGACTCTAACGTACATTAGAGATGAGTGATAGGTTTCAAGGGCTAAAAAGGATAGTTCGTGAAGGGTAGGGAAGTGTTAAGAGTTTACACCGAGAGGTATTGTTGTAGCATTTCTGACTCCCAGCTTCCTGGCTAGAGATAATTTAGAAACACTTTTAGAAAATCCTGCCTAGCATAGAAGATAGTTGAAGAGCCTTAGTATCGTTAAGAAGCTTAGTTTAGGTTGTCCATCATTCCTAGCCGGTCATTCCGTAGTGAGTTTCGCATACGAAAGGGGACCTGTTCATCATATTGTTATCTTATCTTTCTTTGCACTGTTTTGCTACAACATTATTTTACACCATCTCTTTTACTACAACATTGTCATCTGAAAAAAGTTCCATCAATATTGTTACAACAAATCGTGAATACCTCCAATCCCTATAGAGATGATACTCACACACTCACTTTATTACTCGTTCGACGCGTATACTTGCTGTTGCGTGTAAAATAGACTATCGCAATTGTAGTGCAAGTGTACACGACGCAAGTAGTAAAGTGATACGAAGTATCGGATATCGTCTCCACAGGGATTGGGCTAATGACTTCACCTTGATTTACTGCACGAAGTAAAGGAAATAGTTTAGAAGATTGTCACGAGAATAATATGATAAAAACGTAAATAAAAGATTGAGTTATCAAGATAGAGAGAATAGGCCGGTATTGAATTGCTCGGTAGTGCAGGCATTGAATTGCTTAGGATCTTCGGTTCTGTCGTCGCTCCCGTCGCCGACAGCACCTGTCGCGACGTCTGTCCGTTGGCAGTCGCGGCAGCAGACACACCAACTCCGTACTTCAAGCTTGGCAAGAATCCCAGATCTGCCTTGCCCTATCCCTAGGCACAAGTCTGTCGATGAACACGCCATTGATGATACCTCCCGGCGTGAATCGAAGGATGAACACCGATGTGTATGAATTCTTCCTTAGCCACTTAACCTCGCCTTATCCCTAAGCACGAGATGGTTCAACTATAAACTAGAGAACACGCTTTTATCTCTTTCGTATACTTAACTCTCCCAATGCTAAGTAAATAGATAACCTCACAATGCTCTCCCGATGCTCTTGCAAAATGTTAAAACCAAGATAAAAGAACTTGAAGTTTATTTTATTGAACTTGAAAAAATCCTAAAACAAAGCAACCCTTGCAACTACTTTACAAAACAACCCGTGGCCCTAGGGGGAATTTAGAACATGTCGGTGACGGGTGGACGGCAGGGGTTTGGTTTCGGTTATGGGGTATTGGTTATTGCCTCCTAGGTTAAATCTATGCCCTTATATAAGCTTTGAGCTCAAGTTATCTAAGGTAACAAGGATTACAACTTTAATTAAAAGTAAGATTCTAATAAAGACTAAATCTCTAAAGTCTCATACTTTCCAGCCGCATCCTAGCTTTTAGGAATTTCCTCTCCTTGAGCTTTGGCTTGACATATCTTTTGATCCGGGGCTTGGAAAAATATTTGGCTTTCACACGACAGACGAGCAGATTTTTCTCTATCTATCGAGGTCCACTTGACTTTTCCTCTTCATAAGTCTGCTGTCACCATGCTGTCACGACAGGTCCATGACATGTTCGTCTTCTTCAGCTGCTTGTCCAGTTCAGCTTTCTTGCTTATCTGCCCTGCGCCTGCCTTCATCGTCAACCATGGCAGCTACCTGCAAAATACACCGTCTTTTAGTAGAATCCATGCCTTTTATATAATTGTGATGTTTTATTGAAAACCAACCTAAATGCAATGCAATGATGCTTGAATGCAGCAGAAATATGGGTTAAAAAAGGTGTAAATAATAGAACTTTTACACACTCAACACTTGCACCATATTTGTGTATCATTTTGTTGAGTTTTAGGGTGCTCGATTCCTTCAACCGATCTTGCTCACCAAGTGGTGGAGAAGTGGTATTTTGGGTGGATGTGGTGTGGAAGCTAAAAGATAGATGACACAATGATTTTAGAGTGGTTCAACCTTCTAACCAAGGTCTACATCCACTACCTTAGCTTCCCACTAAGGATTTCCAATCAATCCACTATTGATTCGTCCCCTTTTCTAGGCTTAGGAGGAAACCCTTATACACCGATCAAGCTTTCTACCCAAAGCCTTGATCAAGCCCTCTTTACAAAGAGAATAGATAAGCAAACTTAAATCCCTCTAATAGGTGATTGTTTGCACAAATAAGCTCTCACACAAAACCTAAAACACTTGAGCAAATTTGACAATTTTGGCTCACTAGTGTTTGTCTATACAAAGAAATGACAATTTAAGTACAAAGACAATTCTTGATCATTTGTTGATTAACAATTGAAGCATTAACCATATCTTGATGCTTGAAGGTCTCTTTTATACACCTTAATGAGTTTGTAGCCGTTACTAGTCGTTGAGGTTAAATTGAAGCCGTTGGAGACATAATTTCCAACCATAAATGTTGTTCTACTGCTAACCGTATCGAAACGTTCGAACCCGTTTCGATACGTTCTTCAAGTAGAAAGAGCTGTTGCAACACCCGTATCGAAACGCTCTTGGCCGTTTCGGAACACCCATATCGAAATGCCTTTTACCGTATTGAAACGATCTGCATTTAAATGTCAGTTGGGAAATAGCCGTTGAGGTTTATGACCGCTATGGTCGATGCCACGTAGGCGTATCGAAACGACATAGCCCGTATCGAAACGCTAGGCAAAATACTCATCCAGAAAAGACCTGTTTCGAAACCCGTTTCGAAATGTTTTGACTCTGGAAGACCCCGTATCAAAACACCTAGGGGTGTTTCGAAACGCCTGGAAGGTTTTGTTTAGTTTGGCTCTGAAAAACATGTAAAACCCTTTAAAAACATCCCCTAAACATAGTTTCAAGTTATTTGGACTTTGGAAATAGTTTTGAATTCTTTTTAAATCAATCCAAAACATTAGTTCTACACATTTATAGTACACTACACGTAAGCAACATAGGCATATGCTCGCCCTTATATTTTATAGATGATCGGCGAGGGATTGATGTATGATAAATCCCGCAACAAAGTTCACACGATCTGGTTGCGGCATTTGCATGATTTTGAAGATGTCGGTAAACTGAGCCAAGGATCTGCAGTTTTGGCAAGTCTATTTAGGGAGATGTGCAAGAACACCGATTCGAAAAAGTATTGCATCGGAGGTTGTTTGGTGTTGCTTCAGTCCTGGGCGTGGTGGAAAATGCCGTTTTACAGCTTCAACTTACTCAACCTACTTCATATATTTTTTTCGTTGGGTTAGATATAAGAAAAGAGTTTATTTTTATAATATACATATTTTTATAATTAAAATTATCTTCTTCTTTTGTAGGGGGACTGTGTAACCCCCTTAGCCAGGTCTAGACGTTTGACCCGAACCGAGATGATTACACGAAGAAAACTGAAGCCAACTCGTTAAAGCTGACTCCGATTGGCGACCCTTTTTTCTTTTATCTTTTCTAGATGTAAAATAAGTCCTATGTGATCACCAAAGAACATAAGAAGGAAATGATACAACGATCGGAAAATGTTTAGGGGTTTAATTATTCAATTTAAACTTTTAGGGACCAAAATGTAATTTCTGCAAATTATTAGGGCTTTTCGGATTTTAAGGTTACCATTTTTCAATTAATCATATTTCATGCTTCTTTGTCCATTTTCATGTCAAACGGATCAACCAAACTCATTCAATTGTATCCACAACATTTAGGGACTAAAATGCAACAGTTTCAAACTTATACAGATGCCATTAACAGAATTAACGGTCGTGTGTCGGTACGCCTGAGACCGTATCAATACGCGGGATGGCAGTGACCAAAGTCACAGAAAGTGTATCGATACGCTTTCCCGCATATCGGTACGCCCTTCAAGCCCGTACCGAAACACTTTCTAATCGTACCGAAACGCTTGTGCAGATATCACACATTTGGCTTATGCGTATCGATACGCAAGCCCGAGTATCGATACGCATACCAGAACTGTCCCAAAAACAGCCTAAAAACGTATCAAATTCCAACATAACATCATAAAATCACATAAACATGCTTTTGACATCAACTCTAACATATTTGCATCAAAAGCTAGTCAGATAACAAGCATTTAGCACACCAACTCATATAGTATATGCAACTAGCATGAACGTGCCTTTAACCATAAACCATAGCAAAACTAAAATGTAAAATGAGAATCCAAACACCACATAATGGCCATATACAAGTCTCAAACCATAAATCAAACTTGTTCCAGGTAATCAACCTCATCACACAATAAGGTGAAGGATTTCCCCCATTGCCTTTATTATCTATAGCTAGGAAACAAAACATACTTTCCAAGTGGAGTCCTTCTTGAATCCCTTGCTTCTTGCTGTCCCAAAATCAACTATCTGCATTGATGGACAAAAAGGAGCGTAAGCACAAAATGCTTAGTAAGGAAAGCTCAAAACTAAAACACCATCAATGTAGCGAAATCATAAAACACCCTTTACTTGAAATCACGTTTCTAAGAGTTAATATATTGTTTGGAAACTTCATTTGTAAACATCATTGCCTTAAATCATGCGCCACCCAACATATAAAACCAGCATTTAAAACCCAAATACAACACATATCTCAAACTTAAACAACATCCTTAAAATTACTTCCATTTAAACCTTCTCATGCATAAACGCTATATGCAAAGTTTAAACCATTTTTCTTGGAAACCATTTCCACATTATGCTCATTCTTCCTCGTACTTAAAAATCATTTCGAAGCAATTCTCATCTTGAAAATCCATGTACCATCTATCTATCTCATGCTTTCAACCAATACAATTCTCATGGCAAAGCCATACATGCTTGTTATACAAAAGCATTTCATAATCTCAAAATCTCATATGCATTTCTCAAAGCATAAAAACATTTCAAGCATTGGTACATGTGAAACACACTTCATTCTCATATATTGGCATTTTCATATTCTATTTTACACGGATATGCGGATAACTTGACTCGAGTTTAAGTCCTACCTCGGTGGGATCTCGCCACCGGACTCTCATGACGGTATCTACCTTCGCCACAAACATTTTAAGTACTTTTTAATGCATGCTATAGCTTTTTCAATGTTTATCATGGTCTATGCTTTGCTTATGCATTTTATTTCCTTAAAGTTGTAAGAGCCCTCGAGAGTTGGCTGTTCTTTAAGTGTTTGTTGAGGTTAGTAATCGAGAAAGCTAGCCTTAGAACCCCATAAGCAATGGAGTAGTTGTCAAGAGGCAGACTCTAACGTACATTAGAGATGAGTGATAGGTTTCAAGGGCTAAAAAGGATAGTTCGTGAAGGGTAGGGGAGTGTTAAGAGTTTACACCGAGAGGTATTGTTGTAGCATTTCTGACTCCCAGCTTCCTGGCTAGAGATAATTTAGAAACACTTTTAGAAAATCCTGCCTAGCATAGAAGATAGTTGAAGAGCCTTAGTATCGTTAAGAAGCTTAGTTTAGGTTGTCCATCATTCCTAGCCGGTCATTCCGTAGTGAGTTTCGCATACGAAAGGGGACCTGTTCATCATATTGTTATCTTATCTTTCTTTGCACTGTTTTGCTACAACATTATTTTACACCATCTCTTTTACTACAACATTGTCATCTGAAAAAAGTTCCATCAATATTGTTACAACAAATCGTGAATACCTCCAATCCCTATGGAGATGATACTCACACACTCACTTTATTACTCGTTCGACGCGTATACTTGCTGTTGCGTGTAAAATAGACTATCGCAATTGTAGTGCAAGTGTACACGACGCAAGTAGTAAAGTGATACGAAGTATCGGATATCGTCTCCACAGGGATTGGGCTAATGACTTCACCTTGATTTACTGCACGAAGTAAAGGAAATAGTTTAGAAGATTGTCACGAGAATAATATGATAAAAACGTAAATAAAAGATTGAGTTATCAAGATAGAGAGAATAGGCCGGTATTGAATTTCTCGGTAGTGCAGGCATTGAATTGCTTAGGATCTTCGATTCTGTCGTCGCTCCCGTCGCCGACAGCACCTGTCGCGACGTCTGTCCGTTGGCAGTCGCGGCAGCAGACACACCAACTCCGTACTTCAATCTTGGCAAGAATCCCAGATCTGCCTTGCCCTATCCCTAGGCACAAGTCTGTCGATGAACACGCCATTGATGATACCTCCCGGCGTGAATCGAAGGATGAACACCGATGTGTATGAATTCTTCCTTAGCCACTTAACCTCGCCTTATCCCTAAGCACGAGATGGTTCAACTATAAACTAGAGAACGCGCTTTTATCTCTTTCGTATACTTAACTCTCCCGATGCTAAGTAAATAGATAACCTCACAATGCTCTCCCGATGCTCTTGCTTATCTGCCCTGCGCCTGCCTTGTCCAGTTCAGCTTTCTTGCTTATCCAGTTCAGCTTTCTTGCTTATCTGCCCTGCGCCTGCCTTCATCGTCAACCATGGCAGCTACCTGCAAAATACACCGTCTTTTAGTAGAATCCGTGCCTTTTATATAATTGTGATGTTTTATTGAAAACTAACCTAAATGCAATGCAATGATGCTTGAATGCAGCAGAAATATGGGTTAAAAAGGGTGTAAATAATAGAACTTTTACACACTCAACACACCCCCAAACTCAAGTTTTTGCTTGTCCTCAAGCAATCAAGACTTAAAAAAAATGAAAATTTTTGTGTTGGCCTTCAAACAGTGAACTGTCCCTTACCTGTCACTCATTCTCTATGGCAGCAGCATCCTGTCGGAAAGATTAGGATCTGTCCGGAATCTCCCTATAGCTCTCGTGTAGTGTGTGCATGCTTGTGAACAGCTATATGCAAAGACTCTCTTAGTTTCACTAGAATATTCAACTTCTTAACTCGAATTTTTATGCCAAAGTTTATTTTTTTAGAAGGCACATTTTCATGCTTCTTTTTCTTCTATTTTTCAAGCTAAATTTTTCTAGAGCCAGTTTTGGGCACCTCTAGTTAGCTTCCTAGAGCCGGTTTCGGGCACCTCTAGGTTTTTGATTTTCTTTTGCTAAACTTCTTTCCTAGAGCCAGTGTTAGGCACCTCTAGGGGCTATCCAAGTTCTAAGTTTCCTATTCTAGTTTGGCTAAAAGAAATCTAAGCAATATAACAGTCACAGAAGTGTTTAAGTTTTCAGAACTATAGAAAGGCTCTAAACTTTTCCTTAACCTGTCCTAAAGATGCTGCCACGACAGAGCCGTCATGACAGGTAAGTTAACTCCACAGTTTTAAGCCAACAGTTTTAAAGTTTCTGATTTTTTTTTTAAAAGAACTTAAATAAATAATAAGACACAAATAATTAATAAAAGATGTACTAAGACTCCATTAGAATGGAGGGTTGCCACCCCCAAACTCGAGGGTTGCATTGCCCTCAATGCAAAATGACACAAAAAATAAAGAAAAACAAGATAAATAAAAGTACATCACAAAAATATAAGGGCAGGCAGCAATAAGAGGAGAAAAAGAAAAAACTTAAATTTTATTCGCTGTCCTCGCTGCTGCTGCTGACGCGGATCTGATGGCGGCGTCTGCGTTGTGGAGGTGGCTGGGCAGGTTCCGGAGCAGGTTGATCAGTAGGTTCATCAGCCGGTTGGGGGACAGGTTCGTCGGCAGGTTGAAGGGCAGGTGGCTCCACTAGCCTGATGTCGGAACTGCTGCCGCTATCCCATGAGCTGCTGGTTGTGATGGCTTTGGATAGCCTTCTCTTGTTTGCCACGTGCTTAATACGTTTGACTCGCGTGAAGTCGCTCTCCAAATTCCTCCGGACACGAGGGCTGTCATCAGTGGCAGCTCGCTTGGTTCCTCGCGGGGAGGTGTCTGCCGGTGGGCTGTCGGCTGCCGTCGGGGCAGGGGATGGTGTGGAAGTGGCCGATTGTGTATGGGGAGAGACAGGTGGTGTGGGAGTGGGGGAGGGGATATTGAAATAATGGGTGGGGAAGGTGGGGAAGATGACATCCGAAAAATTCAAAGTATTAGTGATGAAGTTTACCGTTGCATTTGAGAAGTCACGGATGAAAGTCATCAAACCCATCTGGCGCTCCTCTACCCTCAGGATGGCAGCAAGGATGTAGGCGTTCTGATCTGCCGGAGCGGTGTTGGTGGCAGCTTCTGGGGCAGGTTCGGTGGCAGGTTCATCATCGGACTCAGCAGGAGGGGTGTTTGGATCGAAGGCGTTGAGGGGCGATACGACTATGACCTCCATGAGGCTGGAGATGTTGTTGTCTGTCCATCCGCTGCCCGTCTTAATTTTGTCTGAGGGCTCCTCCGGTACTGCAGCGTAGCGGCAGAGGGCGGTGATGGTGAACGGCAGGCAGAGTCGTGAGTCCGAGCGGAAGGCACAATCGAGGATGCTGTCCCGCATGTATCTGCCCATATTGATGGGCCTGTCGTGCATAATGGAGTGGATAAGGGCCAGCCGCTGTCGGTTGACTGTTGTATGGTGGGACGAGGGCAGGATACGCTTTTTGATGAAAGCGTTCCATAGTTTTGCCTCAGGGAGTAGCTGCCCCCTGTTTACAGAGTGGGGGTTCTTCTTGCTGGTGGTCCATGTTGTCCCAGCCTCTGTCAGCTCCATCATGACAACATCATGGGCAGCAGCGTCGAGGGAGTCCCAAAATTGTTGGTGAGCATCATCATTGGGGCCAAAGAAGAGGCCGAACACATGGTTGATGCTGCTGGCGCTGAAGGGAACTGTCACTCCTCGGATGGTGACAGATGTCGCCGTTTTGCTTTCGATGGCCGCATAAAATTCCCGGACCAAAGTATCATTAAGCTCTGCCGGCTGCTCGGCAAAGTCCTCCCATAGTTGTGCCGTTATGGCCTTCATAATGAACGGCCGGAGTCCAAAATGAGGTGCATCTCTATTGTAAATGAAGCCACGCTCCTCCCATAGCTCCTTTTTGGTGAATGGCGATGCTGCTGCTGAAGAAGAAGCGGCAGCAGTGTTTTGACGGGTTTGTCGTGATGACATTTTGGTTGCAAGGGCTGAAAAAGAGAAAATAGATAAAACTAGAGGAGAATAACAAGAGAGAAAAATCAGAAGTGATGAAAAATGAAAATGGGAAGGGGTTTATATAGCTGTTGGGTATCTGCCCATTTAATGCCGCAACGGCAGGCGGGAATAACGGGGCGGCAGATTGAATGTAGCTTGTCTGACGCGTCTGACACGCATTTATTCGTCTGCTGTGCGTCTGCCGCACGCTTCTGCGTCTGCAGCGTCAGCCTGTTGACAGCCTGTCAAATCCGTCTGCGCCGGCAGCTGAAACGACAGGTTATCATAAATGGGCTTTATTGGGCTGGTGGATGGGCGGTGGTCTTGGGCCACTTCTTCTTTCTCACTTGACTCCTTTATTTCCTAAAAACTGAAATTATAAAAACAAAACATTATTCAAATAAAATAAATCTAATTCCTAATAAATAATATTAATAATAAAATAGAAGTAAAAAAAATAAAAATTAGGTTAAATTAGGGATGCCTTGTGGGGCATCACCTAAAGTAACCACTTCCTGTATTCCTGGGGCTTCAGTCCCCTGATAGTGCTTGAGGCGTTGTCCATTGACTTTGAATTGGTGCCCGTCCTTTAATGATTGAATTGTAATGGCACCATGGGGAAAAACTTGAACCACTTGGAACGGGCCAGACCATCTAGATTTGAGCTTCCCTGGAAAGAGTTTCAATCTAGAATTAAACAACAACACAAGCTGCCCTGGGCAGAACTGTCGTGGCAGCAACTTCTTGTCGTGCCACTTCTTAGTCTTTTCCTTGTAAATTCTTGCATTGTCATAGGCCATTGTCCGTATTTCATCGATCTCATTTAAATCTAACAGCCTTTTCTGGTCTGCCTTGTCCAAGTCCATGTTTACTGCCTTGATTGCCCAATATGCTTTGTGCTCGATCTCGACAGGCAAGTGACAGGTTTTCCCATAAATCAGACGGTATGGAGACATGCCCAATGGAGTCTTAAAAGTTGTCCTGTATGCCCATAATGCATCATTCAGAAGCAAAGACCAATCTTTCCTAGTTGGTTTAACCATTTTTTCAAGAATGTTCTTCACTTCCCTATTGGATATCTCAGCCTGTCCATTGGTCTGTGGGTGGTATGCTGTCGCGATCCTGTGCTTGACACCATATTTCCGCAAGGCAGCAGCAATTACCTTGTTGTCAAAGTGTCTCCCTTCATCACTGATAATTGCCCTAGGGATGCCAAATCTAGAAAAGATGTTTTTGTGCAAAAACTTTTGGACTGTTTTGGCATCATTTTTTTGAGTTGCAATTGCTTCTACCCACTTGGAGACATAATCCACTGCTAGGAGGATGTAAAGATTTCCACACGAAGATGGAAAAGGTCCCATAAAATCAATCCCCCAAACATCGAAGATCTCGACTTCCAAAATATTTTGCAGTGGCATGTCGTTTCTCCTCGAGATGTTACCTGTCCGCTGGCACCTGTCACAGTTCTTGTAAAATTCCTGTGCGTCCTTATATAATGTCGGCCAGTAGAACCCTGACTGCAGCACCTTGGCAGCAGTTTTATTGCCTCCTAAGTGTCCTCCATATTGTGAAGCATGACAGTGATGGAGAATGTCTTCTTGTTCTTCTTGTGGTACACATCTCCTTATAACCTGATCTGCGCACATTTTGAAAAGAAGAGGTTCGTCCCAATAATAATGTTTAACATCATTTTGGAACCTCTTCCTGGCTTGATAAGTAAGATCAGAAGGTAATATTCCGCTAACTATAAAATTAACGAAATCAGCATACCAGGGAAGGTTAGAAGACTTACCTGCCGCCATGGCTGTCGCGACAGCTATTGCGGCAGCAAAGAGCTGCTCATCTGGGAAGGTCTCAAGTATGTGTGTCTCATCAATGGGTAGACTCTGTCCCATCTCCAACCTCGACAAGTGGTCTGCCACCTGATTTTCTGTCCTCTTTTTGTCTTTGATCTCAAGGTCGAACTCTTGTAATAGCAAGATCCACCGTATCAATCTCGGCTTGGCATCCTTCTTTGCAAACAAGTACTTGAGGGCAGAATGGTCGGTGTGCACTATTACCTTCGTCCCAAGTATATAAGAACGAAACTTGTCGATGGAGAACACCACAGCTAACAGCTCCTTTTCTGTGGTGGTATAGTTTACTTGGGCGTCATTTAATGTTTTGCTGGCATAATATATGACATGAGACAGCCTGTCTCTGCGCTGCCCAAGTGCTGCCCCGACAGCATAGTCACTAGCATCACACATAATCTCAAATGGCTGTGTCCAGTCTGGTGGCTGTACTATGGGGGCTGTCACTAACTTTTCCTTCAGAACCTTGAATGCTTCAGTACATTCCTCATTAAAGTCAAAGGGTCGGTTCTGTTCTAGAAGATGGCATAGCGGCTTGGTGATTTTTGAGAAATTTGCAATGAATCTCCTATAAAAACCAGCATGCCCTAAAAAACTCCTAATGCCCTTGACTGTGGTTGGCGGCGGCAGCTTCTCTATGACCTCTATTTTTGCCCTGTCGACTTCTATCCCACGGCAGCTAATCTTATGGCCTAAAACTATCCCTTCATCTACCATAAAATGGCATTTTTCCCAATTAAGAACAAGATTAGCTTTTTCACATCTTTCAAGTACCTTTTTAAGGTTGCCGAGGCAGCTCTCAAAATCGTCTCCAAAGACGGAAAAATCATCCATGAAGATTTCAAGGAAGTCCTCTACCATGTCGGAGAATATAGCCATCATGCATCTTTGGAAGGTGGCAGGTGCGTTACATAGGCCGAACGGCATCCTCCTAAATGCGTATGTTCCGTAGGGGCATGTGAAAGTCGTTTTCTCTTGGTCCTCCGGTGCAATAGCAATTTGGTTATAACCTGAGTAACCATCAAGAAAACAATAGTAAGGTTTACCCGCTAATCTGTCAAGCATTTGATCAATAAAGGGTAAAGGAAAGTGGTCCTTTCGGGTAGCTTTGTTAAGCTTCCGATAGTCCATACAAACCCTCCAACCGGTCACAGTCCTGGTTGGGATTAACTCGTTGTTTTCGTTGGTTATCACGGTCATGCCTCCTTTCTTGGGAACACATTGTACCGGGCTTACCCATTTGCTGTCGGAGATGGCGTAAATAATACCAGCATCTAACCATTTAATTATTTCTTTACGCACTACCTCCTTCATCGCAAGGTTTAAACGCCTTTGGGCATCAATAGTCGGCTTATGATCTTCCTCTAGGAGGATTTTGTGCATACAGATTGCCGGACTAATGCCCTGAATGTCTGCTATCGTCTATCCTATCGCCCTTTTATGCTGCCTTAACATGTCGATCAGCTGTCGTTCCTGTTCCTGCGGCAGCTTAGCAGAGATGATTACAGGCAGTGTGTCATCACAACCAAGATAAGCATATTTAAGCTGCCCTGGCAGGGGCTTAAGTTCTAAGATAAGTGGTTCAACAGTAGAAGGCTTTTGGATTAAATGGTTATCCGAAGTGTAATTCAACGGTTCGAATAACTTACCTGGACGATGGTCTAACCAGTTTACCTCCTCATGACCTTCAGTATCTAATGTATCGGATTCAGAGGGGTCACTGTCGTCGGTGCTGTCGTCGTTGCTGTCGTCGTCACTGTCATGACAGGCTTGTAGGTGGCTGTCGCAGCAGTGACCAAATTTTATATCTCGGCAGCCCGACCTGACGCAGGGTTGATCAAAGGTCACCTCAATGATGGCCTTGCATTCCTCATCCACATCAGCATGTTTCATTGCTTGGAGAACATTCAACTTAATTTCTTGATCGTTCACGCGCATGGTGAGTTCTCCTTTCTCCACATCAATCAATGATCTTCCCGTGGCTAAGAAAGGTCGCCCTAGGATGACTGGTGCGTTCTCATCTGCCTCACAATCTAAAATAAGAAAGTCAACAGGAAAAATAAGTTTATCCACTCTTACCAAAATATCTTCAATTTTTCCTTCGGGGTGAACGTAAGAGCGGTCGGCTAGCTGTAGGGTAACTGTCGTGGGCCGTGCCTTGCCAATACCTAGTTTCTGAAAAACAGATTTGGGCATTAGATTAACACTAGCACCAAGATCACAAAGTGCCTTACCCACAAATTTATCGCCGATTACGCAAGGTATGAGGAAGCTCCCCGGATCCTTCTTTTTCTGGGGTGGCTGCCGATGAAGAATACTCATGCAACCTTCTTGCATCCTTACCGTTTCAAATTCCCCAAGTTTAGATTTTTTAGACATGACATCCTTGAGAAATTTAGCATAACCGGGCATCTCCCTAACAACATCTAACAACAGAATATTAATATGAACCTGTTTAAAAATATCATAAATTTTTTTGAGTTGAGATTCATGCTTAGCTTGCTGTATCCATTGAGGAAAGGGTGGTGGGGGACGATAATCAGCAATGCGTCCTTCCCACTGCATGCGAATCTAAGGACGATAATCTTCTTTTTTCTCCTCTATCGCTTCTGCTGTCGTGACAGGCTCATCGGCAACAGTCTGTTTGTCACCTGTCGGGGCAGCTTCCTCGGCAGGTTTATCCAAGGCAGGTTCCTTATCTGTATCAACTTCTTTTTCCGGCCCTGGTAGCTTTTTCCCACTCCTAGTAGTAATTGCCTTACATTGCTCATGTGAGGGCGGTCTAGCATTTTCAGTATTGCTAGGGAAACCTCCATTCTGCCTTGGTTTAATATGCTGCGACACCTGACCCATTTGTGTCTCTAGAGATTTCAAGGTAGCTTCATGGTTTGTCATTCTCATCTTAGTTTCATCCATAAAGGTTTCCGTCTTCTTGACAAACTGATTAATATTCTCCATATACGTGCCAGTCTGAGACATAAAGGTGGCCAGAGTCTGTTCCAATACACTACTCGTGGCAGGTGGTGGCTGTTGTTGCTGCTGCGGCGGCAGGTTCTGCGGCTGCACTTGCTGTCGCGTCAACAATCTAGGACCCCCTGATTCTGATTATATGCTTGCGGATTCAAGGCATTGTTAGGGTTACTCCAGGAAAATTTGGGATCTTTCCTCCAATTAGGGTTGTAGTTGTTGGAATTGTAGTTTGGCTTGTAATTTCCAACATATTTTCCCTCTTCTATATTTATAGGGCACTCATCCCTACTATGATTTCCCTCACAAGTAGCACAGACTTCCTCGACAGCAAACCCTCGTAAGTCCTCTTCATTCAATAAGTGTTTCATGGCTTTAGTGAGGAATGCTACCTGTGATTTCATAGTGTTGTCGGCCTCATAGTCCTTGACAGCAAGTACCCGTTTACTCCCTCTTCTAGCTGTCGGAAACTGCTCCTCATTCTTGGCTAGATTTTTCAGAACTTGCAATGCCTCGTCCGGATCTTTATCCAATAATAGTCCATTTGCTGCTGAATCAATGCGAATGCGAGTTTGTAAGTTAGCAGCATTATAAAATTTAGTTACCTGATTCCAGACAGGGAATCCATGCATTGGGCAGTTCCGAAGAAGAGTAGTAAATCTGTCCCAGGCCTCGTGCATCGGCTCGTCGTCTTCCTGTTGAAAAGTAGCAATTTCGTTACGTAATCGCTCAGATAAATGTGAAGGATTAAAACGAGATAAAAATTCACGAGTTAGATCTGCCCAAGTCATAATAGAACCCGGTGTAAGTTTATTCCACCAAGTTTTAGCTCTATCCCTCAATGAATGGGGAAATAACCGAAGCCTCAGTATCTCCGGACTAACTCCTGGCAGTCTAAACGAACCACAGATCTCCTGGAACGTTTTGAGATGCTCCCTAGCATCTTCTGTCGCAGAACCACTAAACTACCCGGCGTTGTTGATCATACTAAACATGACAGGCTTAAGCTCGAAGTTGTCAACATCAATATCCGGCAGCGTGGTCTCCAGCTCTACATGATCGTTCAGCATGTAGTCTCGACATGACCGTCGTCCACCTGCTGCGGGCGGGTCGCCGACAGGCGGTATGTCTCCTCCAGCAGGCTGGTTACGGGCCATCTGCTCTAGCTGTTCTTCAAGGTATTCGTTCCTGTCTAAAAGGTGGCGAATCTGTTTCTTGAGATTGAATGATCGTTCGATTTCTGGGTCTAACTTATACTCAGGATCTTCGCCTCTTTTCGATCTGCGCATAAACAAGAGAACCTCGTGAAAAGCAAGAGTTGAAAACAAAAAATAAAAATTAAAGAAAAACTAAAAATAAAAAAAACGAAAACAAAAATAAAAATAAAAGCAAAAAGTGCAATAAAAGAAAGATGTAGTTATGTTGCCAATCCCCGGCAACGGCGCCAAAAACTTGTTGCGTGTAAAATAGACTATCGCAATTGTAGTGCAAGTGTACACGACGCAAGTAGTAAAGTGATACGAAGTATCGGATATCGTCTCCACAGGGATTGGGCTAATGACTTCACCTTGATTTACTGCACGAAGTAAAGGAAATAGTTTAGAAGATTGTCACGAGAATAATATGATAAAAACGTAAATAAAAGATTGAGTTATCAAGATAGAGAGAATAGGCCGATATTGAATTGCTCGGTAGTGCAGGTATTGAATTGCTTAGGATCTTCGGTTCTGTCGTCGCTCCCGTCGCCGACAGCACCTGTCGCGACGTCTGTCTGTTGGCAGTCGCGGCAGCAGACACACCAACTCCGTACTTCAAGCTTGGCAAGAATCCCAGATCTGCCTTGCCCTATCCCTAGGCACAAGTCTGTCGATGAACACGCCTTTGATGATACCTCCCAGCCTGAATCGAAGGATGAACACCGATGTGTATGAATTCTTCCTTAGCCACTTAACCTCGCCTTATCCCTAAGCACGAGATGGTTCAACTATAAACTAGAGAACGCGCTTTTATCTCTTTCGTATACTTAACTCTCCCGATGCTAAGTAAATAGATAACCTCACAATGCTCTCCCGATGCTCTTGCAAGATGTTAAAACCAAGATAAAAGAACTTGAAGTTTATTTTATTGAACTTGAAAAAATCCTAAAACAAAGCAACCCTTGCAACTACTTTACAAAACAACCCGTGGCCCTAGGGGGAATTTAAAACATGTCGGTGACGGGTGGACGGCAGGGGTTTGGTTTCGGTTATGGGGTATCGGTTATTGCCTCCTAGGTTAAATCTATGCCCTTATATAAGCTTTGGGCTCAAGTTATCTAAGGTAACAAGGATTACAACTTTAATTAAAAGTAAGATTCTAATAAAGACTAAATCTCTAAAGTCTCCTACTTTCCAGCCGCATCCTAGCTTTTAGGAATTTCCTCTCCTTGAGCTTTGGCTTGACATATCTTTTGATCCGGGGCTTGGAAAAATATTTGGCTTTCACACGACAGACGAGCAGATTTTTCTCTATCTATCGAGGTCCACTTGACTTTTCCTCTTCATAAGTCTGTTGTCACCATGCTGTCACGACAGGTCCATGACAGGTTCGTCTTCTTCAGCTGCTTGTCCAGTTCAGCTTTCTTGCTTATCTGCCCTGCGCCTGCCTTCATCGTCAACCATGGCAGCTACCTGCAAAATACACAGTCTTTTAGTAGAATTCGTGCCTTTTATATAATTGTGATGTTTTATTGAAAACTAACCTAAATGCAATGCAATGATGCTTGAATGCAGCAGAAATATGGGTTAAAAAAGGTGTAAATAATAGAACTTTTACACACTCAACACTTGCACCATATTTGTGTATCATTTTGTTGAGTTTTAGGGTGCTCGATTCCTTCAACCGATCTTGCTCACCAAGTGGTGGAGAAGTGGTATTTTGGGTGGATGTGGTGTGGAAGCTAAAAGATAGATGACACAATGATTTTAGAGTGGTTCAACTTCTAACCAAGGTCTACATCCATACCTTAGCTTCCCACTAAGGATTTCCAATCAATCCACTATTGATTCGTCCCCTTTTCTAGGCTTAGGAGGAAACCCTTATACATCGATCAAGCTTTCTACCCAAAGCCTTGATCAAGCCCTCTTTACAAAGAGAAAAGATAAGCAAACTTAAATCCCTCTAATAGGTGATTGTTTGCACAAATAAGCTCTCACACAAAACCTAAAACACTTGAGCAAATTTGACAATTTTGGCTCACTAGTGTTTGTCTATACAAAGAAATGACAATTTAAGTACAAAGACAATTCTTGATCATTTGTTGATTAACAATTGAAGCATTAACCATATCTTGATGCTTGAAGGTCTCTTTTATACACCTAATGAGTTTGTAGCCGTTACTAGTCGTTGAGGTTAAATTGAAGCCGTTGGAGACATAATTTCCAACCATAAATGTTGTTCTACTGCTAACCGTATCGAAACGTTCGAACCCGTTTCGATATGTTCTTCAAGTAGAAAGAGCTGTTGCAACACCCGTATCGAAACGCTCTTGGCCGTTTCGGAACACCCATATCGAAATGCCTTTTACCGTATTGAAACGATCTGCATTTAAATGTCAGTTGGGAAATAGCCGTTGAGGTTTATGGCCGCTATGGTCGATGCCACGTAGGCGTATCGAAACGACATAGCCCGTATCGAAACGCTAGGCAAAATACTCATCCAGAAAAGACCTGTTTCGAAACCCGTTTCGAAATGTTTTGACTCTGGAAGACCCCGTATCAAAACACCTAGGGGTGTTTCGAAACGCCTGGAAGGTTTTGTTTAGTTTGGCTCTGAAAAACATGTAAAACCCTTTAAAAACATCCCCTAAACATAGTTTCAAGTTATTTGGACTTTGGAAATAGTTTTGAATTCTTTTTAAATCAATCCAAAACATTAGTTCTACACATTTATAGTACACTACACGTAAGCAACATAGGCATATGCTCGCCCTTATATTTTATAGATGATCGGCGGGGGATTGATGTATGATAAATCCTGCAACAAAGTTCACACGATCTGGTTGCGGCATTTGCATGATTTTGAAGATGTCGGTAAACTGAGCCAAGGATCTGCAGTTTTGGCAAGTCTATTTAGGGAGATGTGCAAGAACACCGATTCGAAAAAGTATTGCATCGGAGGTTGTTTGGTGTTGCTTCAGTCCTGGGCGTGGTGGAAAATGCCGTTTTACAGCTTCAACTTACTCAACCTACTTCATATATTTTTTCGTTGGGTTAGATATAAGAAAAGAGTTTATTTTTATAATATACATATTTTTATAATTAAAATTATCTTCTTCTTTTGTAGGGGGACTGTGTAACCCCCTTAGCCCGGTCTAGACGTTTGACCCGAACCGAGATGATTACACGAAGAAAACTGAAGCCAACTCGTTAAAGCTGACTCCGATTGGCGACCCTTTTTTCTTTTATCTTTTCTAGATGTAAAATAAGTCCTATGTGATCACCAAAGAACATAAGAAGGAAATGACACAATGATCGGAAAATGTTTAGGGGTTTAATTATTCAATTTAAACTTTTAGGGACCAAAATGTAATTTCTGCAAATTATTAGGGCTTTTCGGATTTTAAGGTTACCATTTTTCAATTAATCATATTTCATGCTTCTTTGTCCATTTTCATGTCAAACGGATCAACCAAACTCATTCAATTGTATCCACAACATTTAGGGACTAAAATGCAACAGTTTCAAACTTATACAGATGCCATTAACAGAATTAACGGTCGTGTGTCGGTACGCCTGAGACCGTATCAATACGCGGGATGGCAGTGACCAAAGTCACAGAAAGTGTATCGATACGCTTTCCCGCATATCGGTACGCCCTTCAAGCCCGTACCGAAACACTTTCTAATCGTACCGAAACGCTTGTGCAGATATCACACATTTGGCTTATGCGTATCGATACGCAAGCCCGAGTATCGATACGCATACCAGAACTGTCCCAAAAATAGCCTAAAAACGTATCAAATTCCAACATAACATCATCAAATCACATAAACATGCTTTTGACATCAACTCTAACGTATTTGCATCAAAAGCTAGTCAGATAACAAGCATTTAGCACACCAACTCATATAGAGTATGCAACTAGCATGAACGTGCCTTTAACCATAAACCATAGCAAAACTAAAATGTAAAATGAGAATCCAAACACCACATAATGGCCATATACAAGTCTCAAACCATAAATCAAACTTGTTCTAGGTAATCAACCTCATCACACAATAAGGTGAAGGATTTCCCCCATTGCCTTTATTATCTATAGCTAGGAAACAAAACATACTTTCCAAGTGGAGTCCTTCTTGAATCCCTTGCTTCTTGTTGTCCCAAAATCAACTATCTGCATTGATGGACAAAAAGGAGCGTAAGCACAAAATGCTTAGTAAGGAAAGCTCAAAACTAAAACACCATCAATGTAGCGAAATCATAAAACACCCTTTACTTGAAATCACGTTTCTAAGAGTTAATATATTGTTTGGAAACTTCATTTGTAAACATCATTGCCTTAAATCATGCGCCACCCAACATATAAAACCAGCATTTAAAACCCAAATACAACACATATCTCAAACTTAAACAACATCCTCAAAATTACTTCCATTTAAACCTTCTCATGCATAAACGCTATATGCAAAGTTTAAACCATTTTTCTTGGAAACCATTTCCACATTATGCTCATTCTTCCTCTTACTTAAAAATCATTTCGAAGCAATTCTCATCTTGAAAATCCATGTACCATCTATCTATCTCATGCTTTCAACCAATACAATTCTCATGGCAAAGCCATACATGCTTGTTATACAAAAGCATTTTATAATCTCAAAATCTCATATGCATTTCTCAAAGCATAAAAACATTTCAAGCATTGGTACATGTGAAACACACTTCATTCTCATATATTGGCATTTTCATATTCTATTTTACACGGATATGCGGATAACTTGACTCGAGGTCAAGTCCTACCTCGGTGGGATCTCGCCACCGGACTCTCATGACGGTATCTACCTTCGCCACAAAGATTGGATATTTCACCAAGTCCTACCCCAACAGTATCTCCATCACCAGACCCTATCTCTTTACAAAGCTTGGGTATTTCACCAAGTCCTACTTCGATGGAATGCACATCATCGGTTTCTCATGGCGATAACATTTGTTGCCATAAAGCTTGGGTCTTTCACCAAGTCCTATCCGATGGAATTTACAACATCCGTCTCTCATGGCAGTACCATACAATGCCATTAAGCTTGGGTCTTTCACCAAGTCCTATTCGAAGGAATGCACATCATCGGCCTCTCTCTTTGGAATGAATCCCAAGAGCACATACGAATTTTTAGTTTATAGTGCACTCTACATCCTATTGGTCGACCAAATATATTCGGTAATCTTCTCATCATTTATGCCAATATATCATATTAAAATCATTAACATATCTACTGTTTTCAAATCATGCAACACCATTAAGGCCAAATGTTAAACTATGCCTTTAAAACACAAATTAACACGACAAACTCTCAAAATCATCAGTTTCATGCTTCCCTCATCAAACCAAGTTTGATAACCAATTCTCATGCTTAAAAGCCACACTTAAACAGAAAATCAACCCACATTGCCGAACCAAACACAGCAAAACCAATTTTATTATCTTCAAAACAATAATAGCACAAATCGAGAGAGAAATCAACTTCACTTACTTCCGAACTTAAACCGGCATTTCAAGCATAAATTTAAGTCCCCAAACCTCTTTTCAAAACTATTCCAAAGCTGGAAAACACGTTCTCACTCACCGATACGCAACACTACGCTAGCCGACGAGCCAACCAAGCGTCCGAAGCCTCCAACGCTACCTTGATTGCTTCCGGATTACTCTCCCCTGCTCTTAGCACATAAGAGTAGAGGATTAATGCATCACCGTGAATTAAAATCACCAGCCATTCACTCTAACCCGCTGCTTTACTCAAAACAAGCATTTCGGCTATCCAAAACAACCAAAAACATCTTCAAACACCCACCAAACAAAGCCCAACCAAGATCTATCAATTCTAACCTTTTCTAAAGATCAATTAACATCAAAAAGCAATATAAACATAACCTTATACCTCCAGCAACATCAGATCATCAAAAACACCTAAAAAACCATAAATCTAACATCTTAAACTTAGAAACCCAAACCTATTCGGGATTTATTTGTTAAAACCTTATTCTCAACATCAAATATCGTCCAAAATATGTTAGAAATCAACCTCAAAACAGAGCTTAACATAGACGAACGAAAATCACCAAGATCTCATCAAGAATCTTGAATTTAACAACTATTTCATGTTTATAACATTAAAACAACTCAAAAATCATTAACAAATGATTGATAACTTGAGAATTTCAGTAAAGAACTGATCATTAGAGGAGAAGGACAAAGCTTACATCTAATGGCTGATTTCTCCTTAATTTGGGCAAGATTTCTTGAAAATCCAAAGTGAAAACAAAAGAATTTGATGAAGTAAAGATAGAAAATCCTTAAAAAGATGAAATCTCAGCAAATGAGATGAAAATCAGAGGTTCTTTGACGAGGGAAAAGTGTTTGGTTGATTGGAAGTTGAGAGAAAATGAAAAGAGAGAAAACTATCGTAAAATAGTTATGAAAAGTCAACCTTTGGTTTTTCTTTTAATTCCTTTAATTAAATCATTATTAAAAGCTCCCAAATTAAAGAGAAATCTGATGAAAAACATTTGGTAAAATTAGCTCCTTAAAGATTCAAAGTTTCAATCTTTTACAAAACAGTCACTAGTCAACTTTTGCAAAAACTGCATTTTGGTCACTATACCAAAATGTAATATTTCCAAATCACATTTTGTAAAAAAAAATTTCACCACAATCATTTATATAGTAAATGAGGACTTTTAGATATTTTTTTCCATATTTTTAAAACATCCCGAACTAGGTGTTCCCTAAACCAACCTTAAGGGTTCGAACCGTTCTCGACCGGCCCGATTCGATTTCTAAAACATCTAGGCCCAAAACAAGGGCGTTACAGACTGGTCCTTTAACTCATGTTGGTGTTGCGAAGGGTCTGGACATTATCAGACAGGATATTGAGAATTTCACGAAAAATCAGGTAACACTTTAGTGTATTTATATAAAATAAATTTTATATTTAACTAGAATTGTATATTGTACAATATTTATGGACACCGTACGAGGATCCAAAAGTGCACAAGTACATCTCGGAATTTTCGAACGAGACGAGGCTTCTTCGGAGAGCCATTGTACCACTCGTCTGCTACGCCGTTGTTGAGTGACATCCGACCGACTGCGTTTTACGACAGTTTGGTTGTTTCCAACGTATCCAAGTCATCCCTCTAAATCTGGACAAATTGTACAAACTCACTCGACAAGAGAAGCCTGAGGTAATATTTATATACTTACCGCATTATTTTATTAACTCGAACGTAATTCATATCTTAAAAGAATAATAAATTATGTTATTGTTCGATAGGTTGATTGATCGGTGTACCACCAAAACTATATCGCTCACTGGAGGGAGATGGCGAATTCGCAATGGCAACCCCAACATGATTACCATATGTTTGATACGATGGTTAGCCATGATTACGAGGACTGGTTTATGGCGAATGAGAAGTAATTTATTTTGACTCTAGAGGAACGAGCAGTTGTCTATCGGCTTCAGCAATGCAACTGCCCACCGTCTCAGCATACGAGGGGAGCACAAAACACCTCTAGCAGTGTGTCATCATCGATGAGAAGCCATTCTTCTGCCTCCTAAACACTGACACCATCATATGCTACCCCACCACCGATGCAGCCATAGCCGGCCCCGAGTCTAAGCCAAGGTTGTTTAACGCCTTCTATGTTCGACCCTTATGCTTAGTTTGTGGCGATGATGAGTAGAGCCACGAGCTATCCTGCAGCCTACGTACCCTACATGCCCTTCATGCAGTTTCGCCTGACAATAACCGTATTTGGAACCGAGATTGTAACACCCCATTCTCGGCCTGGTAGAGAACCGGGTCAGACAATGTTACCGGAAAACATATGTTGAGGTCGAAAGCTTAATCAGAGTTCGGAAACTTGTTCGAAATAGTTTATTAGTCTCTTTTAAGGCTTACACATTAACTTATTAACAACTTACTCAATTTGGTGTCAATTTAAACTTTTTCCAACTTAGGGACTAAATTATAAATTTTATAAATTAGGGGTCCTTAGCCGAGATTCATGTCATCATACTAAAATTAAACTTACTAAAATTAGGGGCCCTACATGCCCTTATACTCCACGTAAAATGGGAGTTGTGGCATGACTTTAAGGGGGCGTTTGGTTCACGAAATGTAAGATTACCTCTGGGAATAGGATTACCGGAATGTAACATTACTTGACACATTACTGGAAATGTTATATTACCTTGTTTGGTTCATTTGGTAGGAATATAGGATTGTAGTGTTTGGTTGGAGGAATATAAGATTAATTGGAAGCAAAATTTACTAACTTGTCCTTATGATATATTTTTTTAACAAGTTTAATTTTTAATCATTAAATTAAAAATATTTACACAAAAATTTATAGAACTATTTTCGTTACATTACCTAAAATTTGCAAAAAAACAAATATTTATAATATAATTAATCTTTTTATATTATTATTTTTTAAAAATATTTTATATTTATATACATTTATCCCTTTTTAATTTTTTTGAACATCAAAATATTAAACGTTTAATATGCTTAGATTTTTAATTTTTTATTACTTTCGACTATTTATCAAACAAATTAAAGTAAATAATAAAAAAATCTAAAAGTAGTAAAAATGATAAAAATAAATTAACCTAATGTTTTTTTAAGATAAAAAATATCTTATAAATCAAATAATAAAATTAATAACATCAAGTCTTAACGCATTCAGTCTCAAGCAACATACAATCTCATCTTATAACCCTAGAAACATCGTAAATACAATATTAATAAAATGTACTATTAAATATTACAACATTATCTAAATATATACAACACCATTTATATATTAAACTAATATTAAATATAAATATTTAATAAATTTACACCATAAATAATTAGTTACCTAATTAAAAATGCAATAAAGGATCAACATGAACATAATTCATAATCATAAGGGTAATATTGTCCAAAGGGGAAGGAATTGTGTAATACCTAAGAAAATGAGGGGAATAACATTCCCACCATTTAGGGGGAAAAGAGCAACTCTTGGGAAAAGAATAATACCTCCTAGTGGGAATCCTCCTAAACCAAACATAGGAATGTAAGTCTGGAAAAGATTATTACCCCTGGTAATCATCTTTTCCGCGAACCAAACACACACTAAGGTCATGTTTATTTTCCACCTGCCCCCTTAATTTTGGTTATGTCGTGACTTCCCCTAGTGTGGGTAAAGTCACCGCAATTCCTTTAATATGAAGGAGTTGGTCGTGGGTCCCACTTCTTCTTTTAATAATAATAATAATAATAAACTATTATAAATTAACCTGAATAAGTTTTATTGTTCCAAATAAGATTGAATAAATTACACAATCGATACAAAATATTTGGTCACCAGAATCTAATTCCGACTAGACCGGTATTGGGGATGTGACAACTCTCTCCCCCTTTAAAAAAAATTTGTTCTCGAATTTTCACCTGCAGCATTATGCTCATCTACATGAGCCTTAATAAAGTTAGACGTCTAAACATAACGAGATCAGATTAGCTGTTAAGTCACGATACACAACAATATAACTCATCGGTGGCAAAGTAACACTATAAACAATACGAACATATATAGGTTTAGTCCAAAACTGACTAAACTCTAGCTCTGATACCACAAATGTAACACCTTATTCCCGACCTGGTAGAGAACCAGGTCGAACAGTGTTACTGAAAAATATATTCAGAGGTCGGAAGCTTAATCTGAGTTTGAAAACTTGTTCAAAATGGTTTATTAGTCTCTTTTAAGGCTTACACATTAACTTATTAACAACTTACTCAATTTGGTGTCAATTTAAACTTTTTCCAACTTAGGAACTACACTGTAAATTTTACAAATTAGGGGTCCTTATCCGAGATTCATGTCATTGTACTAAAATTAAACTTACTAAATATTATCATGTGAAGTTTCATTACTAACTGAGGTCATTTACATTTCCGATTAGACGATATAATATTTAATGACCATTTTTGTAAATTCTTTAAAATTGTTTTCATTCGAATTAACCTATCAAACGAATTATAGACCTTATCAAAATTTAAAAGAAAGCTTAAAAATCATATTTCTAATAGCATACAAAATTTTAAGATTTTTCGAACTCATTTACTAAGTTTTCACTATTTAAGCCAAAATATACCATTGTGCCATAATATACTATTTAAAAGCCTTTGAACCTTACACATTATACAACCTTTATACACAGATCAAAATAACCAAAGTCGATTATTTAACTATTTTTCCACTGTACTAGGAGTTCATAGGGACAAAATACATTACTCTTTACTTGTAGTGACTTGTCGATCTTCCAACTAATCCCGATCTCGATCCGTTACTTTCCTTAACCTGAAATGTATGGACAATGAATGGATTAGACTTATATAGTCTAAGCGAGGTAGCCATAAACAATGTATGAACATATCATGTAATGCAACATGTCTCAATATCATCAATAATACTAGGTCATGAACATAAATATCATTTCTATGCTTAATAACAACAACAAAAATATCATGTCATCAATAATCAATATCATGACAACATTAATCAATAGCAATAATCAATAATTTCATAACAAAAGCAATATCAATAACCGATAATTTTTCTTGGATCGATTTAACGTATTTGGATACATGAATTCCACCACTAGATCAACAATTAACAAATATGGTCTCAATACTCTCCACTACACCGTTTTTGACCTCCGTTACACCGTTTTGACCAACACATATCACATCCCTCCACTACACCACAGAACTTCGTACTAATGAGTTCGTAAATTCTATGGCATACTAATTGTATTTAATATTCTGGAATCTAAGGTTCAATAATCAATAGTCCAATTACAATATTTTAATAGCAATATTTCCATATCAATATATCAATAATGATTATTCAATAACAATAGACATATGTTAAAGTTTCACTAGCAATATGCAATAAAAAATTTCTAATGCTCGATTTGCAATACTTACCTATGCTTACCAATAAGGCTTTCAATATGGTTCTATGCAATGACCTTCAATACAATAGTTAGCAAATCAATAAACAATGACTCGAGATGGTACCTAGCAAGCTCCCGAGACTCCGATTACACTCACTTGATACCCAAAGTTATAAAATAGTCCCAATAACGATTCCTCGTTCGATTAATTTGGTTCTCGTCTTCCGAGATGATAACTCTTCAATCACTATTTGTTCTGACTACTCAACTCTCCAATCGAACTCGAATTGTCAATCTACCAGCTTTATCTTTCGAATGAAATTTCCCCATTTTTTTCTTGCTCTATCTGCACATTCCTCTCTATTTATACTAATTAAACCGGCTCCCTTAACACCCTCATACTCCACGTAAAATTAGGGATGTAAAAACAGGTAATCAGATGAGTTTCAGGTCGGGTACTGTCAGGTCGGGTAAAATCGGGTACATGTCATTTCAGGTTATTTTTCTATTTTGACTCGACTCGGGTCGGGTGCGGGTCCATTTCAGGTCGGGTTCATTTCAGGTCGGGTTCATTTCAGATCGGGTCCATTTCAGGTCGGGTCCATTTCAGGTCGGGTTCATTTCATGTCGGGTCAAAACGGGTCGGGTCCGAAGCAGATAATTGACAAGTTAATTCGGGTTCGGATACACTTCAGGTCGGGTCCATTTCAGGTCGGGTCCATATCAGGTCAGGTTCATTTCAGGTCGATTACATTTCAGGTCGGGTGCATTTTAGGTCGGGTAATTTTAGGTCGGGTAGTTTCAGGTCGGGTAATTCAGGTCGGGGTATTTTTTAGGATTGAAATTCGTATTGAGTTTGAGTTCGGTACAACCGTATAAGTAGTCGATAGACTTTAGGTTGGCCTTCGTCAATCGTCATTGATTTGGAGTTAATTATTTAAAGTCATATCAAATTAAAATTATAAAACATTGGAGTAATTAAAAAAATGAAAAGGGGTTAATTTGGATTAAAAATAAAGTTTCATGGATTATAATGAACAAAAATATCAAATTAAAATTATAAAACATTAGACAAATTTAAAAGAAAACAATGAAAAGGGGTCAATTTGGAATAAAAATAAAATTTTGGTGACTGTAATGAACAAAATTATCAAATTAAAAGTATAAAAATTAGAGTAATTAAAAAACAATAAGTAGATATCAATTTAGAATAAAAATAAAGTTTTAGGGTCTAGAATGAACAAAATTTCAAATTAAAATTATAAAACATGATGAATTAAAATATATATAGGGATTAATATGGAATTAAAATAAAGTTAAGGGACTAGAATGAAGAAAATATCAAATTAAAATAATAAAACATTGGACAAATTAAAAAAATAAATGTGGGTCAATTTGAAATAAAAAATGTGGACAAATTAAAATAAAGTTAAGGGACTAGAATGAAGAAAATACTAAAACACACATGTATACATACATACATACTAAAACACATATATATGCATGTATTTAAGTTTTAGTATATATATACATGTATGTATGTAAGTTTTAGTATATATATATATATATGTAAGTTTTAGTATGCATATATTGTTATATATACTAGAACATACATATTTGTATGTATATATGTATACCCCTAAATAATAACCATAAACCTCAACATTTAAATCTTATAATCACTAATAATTAGAGTACAAGCTTAATCCCCCAATCATTAAACTAATCTCATAACCCCAAATAATTAAGTTGACACATTTACCCCTAAACTCCAAACATGAATATCTAAATCTTACAGACACTATTCACTAATAATTAGAGTGCAAGCCTAATCACATAATCCCTAAACTAATCTCATAGCCCCAAACAATCAACTTGACACACTTACCCTTAAACCCTAAACATAAACTCATAAATCTAACAAATAAAATAAATTGAAACATAAAAAGGACAAATCTAAAAATAAGTTAAAACTAAATTATTAATTAGAGCCCAAATCACAAATGAATAAAATTATTAAACCTAATTACTTACCAAGTCTTTATACGAGGACCAAATCAAATTTAAAGCAAACCAAAAAGCTTAATAATTAATTAATTTATGAACCATGACCTAATTAAATAAAATTTAAAGAAACTAAACTAAAAGTTAAGACTAAAAAATAAACTAAAACCTAAAAAATCTAAACCCTAACCATCTAATTAAGGAAGGACATAAATGATAATTAACCCCTAAATAAATAAAAAATCTCACCTCCACTCGTTTGATATGGCGGCAAAATCACCCCCCAAATTTTGTTTGACTGGCGGCAAAATACCCACCCTCCCCCATTTTGTTTTTGTTTGATATGGTGCCAAAATCCCCCATTTTATTTGATATGGTGCCAAAATTCCCCCCATAATTTTCTATCAATTAAAAAAATTTTCCCCCATTAATTCAAAAAAAATTCCCCTAAACTAAAAAATATTATTTTTATTATTTTAATAGTTATAATTAAATTTTTTAATAAAATATTTCTTAAATTTAATGATCACAATTAATAAATTGATTTAAATTTTAAATAATTTGTTTTAAATTCATCCATCACAACTCATTAATTTAATAAATTTTTTAAATTTTGAATATTTTTAATAAAATAAATTTAAGTATGTTAATTCTTATTAAACTTCACAAATAATTTATATTGAACGACTTATTTTTAAATTAATTTAATAAATTAATACTTTACAAAATCGTAGACTTCTTCTATATATCAAGTAAATATCAAGTCAGATCAATATCAGTTCAGGTTAAAAATAGGTCGGGTTCAAAGCAGGTCGGGTCAATTAACAGGTCGGGTTCAAAACAGGTCAGGTCCAAAACAGGTCGGGTTCAAAATAGTTCGGGTAATATCGGATCTCAGGTCAATTCAGTCGGGTAAAATCGGTTATCTGCCAGGTCGGCTTCGGGTTCGAGTTCGTTTCAGTCGGGCGCAGGTCGGGTTTCAGGTCCACAGTAACAGGTCCAATTCGAGTTCGGGTCGTTTTCAGTCGGACGCATGTCGGGTTCGGTCACTACAATAACAGGTCGATTTCAGGTTCGGATCAACAACAGTCGGTTACAGATCAGGTTCGAGTCATTAAATTTTCAGGTCAAATCAGATTCTGACTCGAGCAGGTTTCAGTCCGGTTTTCAGGTCGGATCAGCTTTTTACAACCCTATGAAAAATGGGAGTTGTGGCATGACTTTAAGGTCATGTTTATTTTCTACTTGCCACGTGGTGGTAATGTTTGCTACCTTAATTTTGGTTATGCCATGACTTCCCATAACGTGGGAAAAGCCACGACAATTCCTTCAATAGGAAGGAGTTGGCCTTGGGTCCCTTTTTTTTTAATAATAATAATAACAACAATAAACTATTATAAACTAACCCGAATAACCTTTATTATTTCAAATAAAATCGACTAAATTATACAACTGATACAAAATATCCGGTCACCGGAATCTAATTTTGACTAGACCGGTTTTTTAGATGTGACAGAGATTGTCCATTAAATGTCGCCGCAGTCCATTTTCTACCTTAGCGTGCCCGGTAGAACGAGTGGTACTGCTGGAGCTGGAACTGGGGATGATGGTGATAATGATGGCGACGATGATGACGACGACGACGATGACAATGATCCGGTTGATGTTACTCGCCTTCAACACAATCCCGATCGACCTCGTCATCCACCGTGTTGTAGTATCGGTAGACATATGCATCATTAGTTTTTTAATTTATTGTATTTGAAAATATTAAACTTTATATTTTTATTTTATTTTTTTAATTAGTATATATTTTGGTGGAGGAAATTTTTGGAATACTTTGACTCTCATTTAATTTTAATTAGTATATATTTTCATTAGTATGTCATTTGTTTTGTAATTAGTATATATTTGTAATTAGTATATTGAACTTTCTTGGTGAAGTACAATTAGTTGATTTGAGGGCCGGTCTTAAGAGGACATTTATTTTAGAAACTATTTATATACTTATAAAAGAAAGAAATACACGTAGATTATTATTGTACAATTGTACCCCTAAACATACTAATAAAGATACTTCTAAAAGATCCTCAACTTGTTTTGCTCTCTTGGTCTCATCCTCATTTAGAGAATCGACACTCTTCTTTTGAAGGCCTCAGTAGTCCTTCAAGTTTAAAACTTTGGGGTATGCATTTTGCGAAGTCATGTGTTAACATACTCTCAGCTTACTTCTTGAGCTGAATAGAGAACCAATCCTCGTCTTCTAGCTCGGAGGTCTATTGGATTCAAGTATTGTACCCCTAAACATGCTTTCATGAAGTGGGCAGATGACCAAGTTTCATGAATTTCGTGAGCCCACTAAGACAACCAATTCGACCCACTAATCATGTATTACGACCATGGTTGGGGCTTTGACTCTGATTACATGCGGGGGGTCTTTACCTAGAACAATAGGTTAAGAACCTTGTCTGCCATTCAAAAAGACCTCAGATTCTCAGATATTGTGATTACATCGAACAATCATCTCACAAGAACTAGTAACCCACCAACATCTACTCAACATACAAATGCAACTACAAATAACGACAAATCACAACATTCGAGAAATCTGTTTGCAAATAAATTTTCCAGATACGTGGTTTGTTTCCATTAGTAGTTACAATAAAATCAAAAACTTCAAGCACTACAATGAAGTTTATTTTTTTTGCTTCGACTTCGTGGTGTAGGGTTCACTTCACCGGGAAGGTATTTATATTATAAAACTTTCATCCTGAAAAACACGAATTTAGCGCAGGATCCCTGACGTGTCAGTGGAACTCGCGTTTTGTACGATGCGACTTTCCTGATAAGTCAGGAATCTTGGCCAATCTCGTGTAACTAGAGGATTCATGTATCGCGAATGAAGAGGCTGAACAACGTGTGGCAGATAACACGATACGACGGACCTCATACATGCTAGTTGTTCCAATGTAATTCGATGATTAATACGTTTTGTTAATTACATATTTTGTGATTGTTAACAGTTTGAAAATGTAATCAATCAGATGCAGAAAATTATATTAACGAATATTTTATTAACTAAACGTGCTACAAGATTGTTAATTGACATAACTACACCAACATTAAATTACTAAGCTTAGTTAAAATATAGGAAAAAAGATCATTTTCGTTGTCCTCATAGTCGGTACTTATGTCAGATGTTAAGTTTAGTTCCTCAATTATTTGTTCCTTCTCCTGACGTCTCCTATAATTTCGTGTAGAAACCACGTCCTCGTCTTGAAAATGGGGGACTGTTGATGAACTGAAGCCTTCATCAAATTTTACAATGAGCTCAATGTTCGTACCCCGACACGTTTGTATACCTGAAACATCTTGCGCATATCTTTCTCACTGGATAGTGTTAGCATGTAGTGTTTTTCTGGGTCGAGCTCATTGACTGGCACTTTGACACGCAAGGCAAAAATTTTGGAGCTTGTAGACTCCCTAACCCATGTTGAAATCAACTCAAACAAATTTTCTTTTGTGATTTTCTCATTGAAAGAAGTGCAAAAGTAGGTTCCACAAAAGAAAACAGTAGTAGAAAAACGCGCCATAATTTGTATTTGTACTTTGGAAATATATGTATGTAGAAATTATTTGAGTGGTGTAAAAGTTTGCGACTCTTACAGGCCATTATTATAAAACTCACGTTGCTCAGGACGCAAGGTTGCCTGTATTGTCAAGAATACTGCAAAAGGTGACAGATCTCGCATTGGGCTAAACGCGAGTTCGTCAGACGTCTATGACACGTCAACTCATATTATAAGGGATCCGAGCAAAATTATCAGCCAGAAGCAAACAATAATTGTAAAAATGCTATGTTTTCAATGATGCTAAAATTGGCGCGTTTTAACGAAACTTTAAAGAACGTTAAAAATATAAATAAAATTTACATATTATTTGGGAGTCTGATAACATCACCATAAAACATTGCATATAGCTCAAGCTCAAGGGCCCACCCTGAACAAAACTATATGTGAGATTCCACCATCAATTCCACATCAGCGTCGTCCACAACGTAGAATAATGAGTACGTCAATAGTTCTAACGACTTCACCATCGAAACTTCAACGATTTCAGCTTTTTCATATGACCATGTGGAGCATGTTTCTTCACTTCATTCATCAACTTCTTATACGATAAGTTGTATGGCACCAAAATCAATATAGTACTTGAGAACTGAAATACGACATTGAGAGATGCATCATTGACTATCTGTCTATCGTAGTATACCAAAGCTGTAATAGTTTCTCATCTCTACATATTATATCAATCAAAGTGTTTACAAATTATATTCCAACCTTCAATGAACCAAAATTTTCTTTTTGTTCTCATTGTTGTAAAATTAATTCCGGTGTATATATATACTCAAGAAATCACGTTCCATTTGAGACGAATACTCTGACACGGCAGGAATCATGACATGGTTGGTCAAACTCGCATTCTATAAAACGCGAGTTCTTTGAGGAATCATATTCTACTAACAGTTTGTATTCCTAACATAGTACGTATCCTACAAAGCTGGCAGAACTTGTGTTATACAAAATGTGAGTTACGCTTTGTCAGACCCATGTTAGACGTGGCTCACACGTCACGTCACCTCCCACTAAATGGAGGATAAAAAAATTTCAGTAAATAAATTTTTTTAACAAACGTTTAAAGCAATTCGTGTGCGAAGAAGAAAGACTGCTTGGTTTTTTCAATAATGGAAAAAAGAGTGGATGCTCTAGTTCACTACGATGGTGAGATGATCTTTGATGCCAAACTCGGTGTCATATTCTAGTCCCCAAACAATATTACTCTACAGATTTCGATGGGAGTAACGTATGAAAGGCTGAAGCGAGCGCTAACGAGGAAGATTCCACATGCTTTCAGGAGGTAGTTATAGTCACTGAGGTATCGACTACCTTCGTCAATAGATCTACTTTATTTCATAATATTCGATATTAGTGACGATGGAGATGTGAAAATAATGATCGACACCCATACCAGTATTCCATGGGATGACCCTTAGAGCTCTTTGTAACATTTTCTGAACAAAATGTCGGATTCCAAACGGTTGTGCCAAATTGGCTACGAGCAAATCTCGACTTCGACCCAAATGCTCATAGTTCACCATCAAGTTTGCGACAAGGATTCAACTTACTAAGTACGAGAAATGACCAAGCTTCATTGTCTTCTGCCTCGAGGCTAAGGCATTCTTTCATAGGTAGGTCCGACATTGACCTGAACATGCTGCCAACCAACACTCAACATACAATCCATACAATGCGGGTGTAGAGTCGTCATCATCTATTGGGCTATCCCATCGTAAAGAGTTTAACCCGTTCGATGACTTCTCTTTCGAATGTCACTCAACTCATATCCCTAGTGAGACAAACATAGATGATTTCTCATACGAACGTCACTCAACTTATATCCCAAGTGTAAGGCCATCATCATCTCTGGGGCCGTCCTACCATGAAGAGTTTTACCAGTTTCACGACTTCTCTTCCAGACGTCACTCAACTTATATCCCCAGTGAGGCAAACACAGTTGATTTCTCATCGATGGGAAGACATTCATGTGATGTTGATATTGATCTAGATATTGGACATAAGCCTCGTCACTAGTCTTGCGATCGGGTTACGATTGCAGAACCTAGTAGGGTACATGTTGTTGGTGAATCATAACTATACAGTTTTGAAGGGAATAATTCTGATGAGGAACCACTGAGGGAGCCTGAGACAGAAGGTGACGAGATGGGTTTGTTTCTAGAAGAACCATCAGACCTTGACGAGCCCCGTGAATGCTGAGGATGATGCAGCCGATGTTGTGAACGATGTTGTGAAGGAAGAACCTGTGGAAGTTGTTGCCCCATGCAGTTTTACTGGAACTTGCAGTAGCTTCGCGTATTACTATCCACCATCCCACTTCACAACAGTGGATATGGAAGGATTCCACACTACAGAATTTCCAGAATTCCCATAGTTGGAGCAGTTCAACGAACGGAATAATGGGTGAAATGTATGTTGGGATGGTCTTCAAGACTAAAACACTTGCGAAGGCTGCCATCAAGCATTACAACATACGAAACTCAGTTACCTCCACCGTGAGGAAAACTGAAGCAGATAAATATATTGCTGAATGACCCCACAAGTAAGACGGATGTAACTAGGGGGTCCGTGTATCAAGTTTGAGGATGATGAATAACTTATGAAAGATAACGAGATACGACGAGCCTCATACATGCTCTGTGGCAAGCCTGAATCAAGACCATCCTAACTTGGATGTGCACATGCTCTCTAATCATATCCTTCCACTCATGAAAGCAAATCCACGCGTATATGTGCCGATATGTATAGCCTCGATCAAATCTCGTTTCAAATACACGGTTAAATACGATAAGGCATAGTTTGCAAGATATCGTGCCATCCAACAACTGTATGGGTAGTATGAGGAATCCTATAACGAGTTACGAACATGACTGAACGTGATGCGGGCATACAACCCAAGAACGATTGTGGAACTTGAGATAGTGCCAAGATACGAAATGGATCATGTCGTACCGGGGGAGTGCGAATTTTTCCGCCTATTTTGGACATTTTCGCAATGCGTTAAGGCATTTCGCCATTGCAAGCAATGCTGTAGATTGATGGTACATTCTTGTACGACAGATACACCTAGATCTTACTAGTGGAAGTTGCACAAGACGACAACAGAAAATACATTACGGTAGCATTCTCAATCGTTGAGAAGGAAGATATCTCTTCGTGGATGTTTTTTCTCTCTAACTTGCGCACCCATGTCTTACGTCGGATCCTACGGGCAAGAAACTATGGTATATGTATTATTTTAGACAGAGGCGTAGGGATCAATCCAACGTTTGTGACCGTCTTGGGAACCTCTGTATATTCATCATCAGTACTGTCTGTGATACATTACTGCAAATTACTACCAAAAGTATAAGAAAATGATAAGCGTATAATGGTTCTTCGTATGGGTACGCCTTTCACTCTAAAAATTATTGATTAACATGGCTTTTATTATTAATTCTCATTAACTATTCCGTCTTTTATTGAATAGGCAACGCACACCGAGTAGAGCTGGTTGAGGAGCTGCTAGAAGAGTTGAGAGTTAGAAATCAATATTGATATAAGTATCTTGTTGATATCCTGAGGGAGAAATGGTTGCGATGTTATGATGGGGGTCGTCGATATGGTCACATGATGACGAACTTGGCTAAGGGGATCAATTCGTCTATGAAGGGAACACATCATTTACCTATCACATCAGTTGTGAAGGAAACATATTATCGACTAGCTACCCTTTTTGCAACCGTCGGAAAACAAGCTACGAACTGGATGGCAGGTGGCCACAAGTTCCATCCAGATCTCCAGCTAAAATTTCAGATATATTGTTCGCAAGAAAACACGATAGGTGTCATATCCTTCTCTTGTCACAAACATCACTTTACGGTTACTAAATTTTCACGACCGTTTGAAGGAATTATGCAGCACAACTACGTTGTTAATCTACAAGAGAGATGATGCGATTGTGGGGTCTTCCAGATATTCAAGTACTCGTGTGCGCACACCTTCGCTGCATGTGCATCGGTTCATTTTGACACAATGACACTCGTTGATCCTATATACCGACTTGAAAATGTTTTCAAGGTATACTGATCCGAGTTTCTTTCGATCAGAATTGAACATCATCGTGATGTGGTTGACAATGAACCTAAGGTATGGCCAAATGAATCACTGCGTCGCAACAAAAAAGGTCACCCAAAGTCAAGTAGAATTCACTGTGCTGAGGATATGGTTCCTTGAGAACGGAGCAACCAACCTAAATTGTGCAGCAATTGTAGGAACCCTGGACACGACATCAGAAAATGTCCTTCTAGGACTCGCCCTCGAATCAACTAATTGTAATTGTAACTCTAATATTTTAATCCTAAATAACATTATCAACCTTCCAAGCTACGTTTTCTAGGCACCATTGTAAACATGTGTTCTCGTACTAAAACATGACTACCGACCAATGTTTCCATTTTCTTCATGTAAAGGAATATATCAAGATAGCATTTTTAACACAATTTCTACCACCTTTAGGATGCCTTATACGTGCCAATTTCTGCACCATTGTAAACATGTGTTCCCGTACTACGACGTTAAAGTTAAATAATAATAAAAAACCCGCGAAAATAATACAAAATCAACTCAAACATGACTACCTACCCATGTTTCCATTTTCTTCATGCAAAGGAACATGACAAGATAGCATTTTTAACGCGATTTATACATTGTTTGGGATGCCTTGTACACGCCGATTTTCACACTATTTTCAAGAGATGTATCACTATAATGAGGTAAAAGATCAAAACCACAAAAAATTATCCCCCAAGACCATGCAAATTAACCATAAACAAGCCTATCGAGCTTTGTTTAAACAACATGATTACACAAAACTCGTGTGTTGTAGAACACGACTTTTGCATATATCACGATAAATTTGTGCCGATTCGTTTTAAATTCTCGTGGAAGTCGCGTTCTACAGGCTGTGATTTTATTATTATTTTTAAAAAAATTAATATAGGATAATATAATCCACATCGGGCGGAAGTCGCCTCCTATAAGGTGCGAGTTTTGAAATCGCCTCCTACCGAACACGAATTACCCTTACATGGGCCGAATATAGGGTATTTTTCTAAATATCGTTGTGAGGGGTATTTAGCCCAAAAAAATCCCCCAAAAAATATATCTGGCCAAATAACCCCTATTTGAAGCCGTAATGATAGAGTTCCTAAAAAAATTAATATCTTAAAATTTATCTTTAAATGATCTTAATTTAATTAAAAAATAAAAAAAATATTTCACAAATTGAATTTGATTGGACGATCCATAAAATCTTTTTTTGACAAAAAAGTTAGAGTTTGATTTTTATATGGTATTTTCTAAAACATTTAAGAGTTTGAATTAAATATAAGATTTTATTTGAAAAAACACAATCATTAATGTATTACAAAATTTTAAAAAATTCTCATTTAATGTATCAATGATTAAGATTTAGGATTTAAGCTTTAGTGTTTTAGTGGTTAGGTTTAGGGTTTTTGGTTTTATATTTTAGGTTCATTATTTAGGGTTTATAGCTAGAGTTAGGGTTTATGGTTTAGGGGTTAGGGTTTTAGAGTTTACTAATACATTGAATGAGTGTTTTTCAGTAAAATCTTTTAAAATTTTGTAATACATTAAATAATTATGTTTTTTCAAATAAAATTTTGTATTTAATGCAAGCTCTCAACCATGCATAGATTAGACAAATCCATTTTATATTATCTCTCAGTATAAAACGCATAAAGCATTTAACTATTCATTAAATATATGATTTTTTGTTTGAAAAATAAAGATAAAACCTTGAGCTCTCAAATTGGTAAAAAGAGAAAAAAAGAAAAAACCGCGGCGCGGCGCCCCGGACGAGACGCCTTGATGCCAAAACAGCGTTCAAAACTAGCTTTTACCTAAAACCAAGGCTCGGAGGCTAAAACCGCGTTTGATTCTCTATATAAATAAGCATAGCTGTTTTGAAAACACACTTGGAAATATATCAACTCTCTTCCTTAGAAATCAAAGCTTCCTAATCAACCATCTCTTTACATGGAGATTTCGATGCGAATGAATCTCAATACGAGCAAATATAGGGTAGTTAGCAGGCAGAAGCCTTACAAGGTTCATGTTATTTCGTGTAGGCGCAGGGCCGATAACTTGTGCATGCCGAGAGGAAACGCCAGCTTATATCAAGTGCTTTGCCTCGACCACACTCAGAATGTTGGCTTGGATGAAATCAAAAAGGCTTATAGAAGTTTGGTTCTTCGATACCACCCCGACGTTTGTCCTCCTTCGTCCAAAGACGAATCGACTAAGCGATTTCTCGAGCTCCAAACGGCTTACGAGACGCTTTCCGATCCTGTTTCGCGCAGAATGTATGATTATGAGTTGGATTTTGGATTTGGAGTTGGAGTTGGGGAAAGAAGATCGAAATTTCCTAGAGATGTTTGGGAAAAACAACTCGATGGATTAAAGAAACGATCCTGTGGTAGGATCCAGAGGATGAATCATATGTATAGATAATAATTAAGCTGAGTTTTGGTTCTTCCTTTTTTTCACAATTATTATTATAAAGAAATCTAAATCCGAAAATTAGAGGGAAGAAATGTATGTTTGATGTATTTAAGTTGTTCATGTAGTAATCTGAAAATATTATTTTGTTTTTCATATAATTGACAACTAAAAACTCAGTTTTGTGCACACAATTTTTATATGTAGGCAAGAATACTTATAAAGCAGTATTCCACTTGAGAAATGTGACATAGGACACTCAAAAACGAATCCACGAGCTGGTTCCCATAGTTTTAATTTAACATTATTTTATTAATTAATATTCGATGCAGTAACGTAACTTCTTTTGTTTAAAAAGTAACTCTAATCAAAGGGGGCGTTACAATTTTAGGACTTAAATGACTCGGATTCAAGCATTTTGTACGTGTGTGTCTTTTTTCAAAGGACTAAGATTAAAATTAAAGAACAAATACTACCATGCTATCACATAATATTATTTTAAAAAACAACTCTAATCGAGTTTCAGTTATTAATCTTGTGGCTAAGGATGCTCATATTGCCTATGTATGATAATCTTTATTTAATAAAAAAACTCTAATCAATAATAATGTATATCGATTGTTTATTTAAAGATTAACTAAGGATATAACAGTAAATTAAAATCGTTTTGTGAAGAAACTGTACCAAAGTAATTATGGGTGTTTATGGACGATTAGCTGTACCGGCACAATTTATTGGTACGGTTACCGGAAGTCTCGATTTAACATTTTGATGAACCATTACCGTCATGTTTAAATCGGTTACTGCTTTAAACAATTAACCGATTTATTCGGCACGGTTACTTGGTTAATCATAAACCGTTCTATATATTTATTACTACTAAATTTAATAATTTTAAAAAATCAACAAATTCATCAATATTTATGTTTAAAAAGTCTTCAAAGTTTAAAACAATTAAAAATTTAGTAAAATTATATTATTACACAAATATTAGCAATAATCAATAATTTATATTAATTACACAAATATTTGTATAATCAATAATGTGATATCATTATAATTTTTTTAAAAGAAAAGGACGTTAAAATCTTCTTTACTGTTTGAGTCAACCGAAATCGAGACAAGAACACCGAAAGAGAAAAATACCCTAAATTTATTTTATTTCACGATCACGATAGCATGAACACGAGCTCAACGAAGTTGTTCAATAACAAATGTAAATAAAACAAAGACATGGCAACATAAACCGTAAAAAGAGCTGCAAGATCAAACCAATGTATCTCAATACTAGAATAGATGCAAGTTCGAATAGACGTACACTACACGTTTGATTATTACTAATAATTTAATATCATTATAAAATATAGTTTAAGTATGGTAATTACACATATAGTAGTAATAATTAATAATTAAATACTAATATAAAATTAATTCTTAAAAAAATTATCGATTTTTTTGATTAACCGTTTAACGAAAAATCGTAACCGTTCCCGTCCCGTTTAGCCGCTAATTTTAACGTACGATTACTGTACCATTTTTACTTATTTTTATCGATACAATTATCTACTATTTAATTTGATTTTTTCGATTTTTCGATACGGTATAACAGTTCAGATCTTTATGAACACCCCTAAAAGTAGACCTGGCAAACTTGACCCGAGACCCGAAACCCGAACCGAAACCCGATTTTGACCCGAACATGATGATCCGAAGTTGACCCGAAACCCGAAATAAACCGAACCGAACCGAAATTTTTTGTTGAACCGAAATGGACCCGAACCGATTTGACCCGAACCGAATGCTACCCGAACTGAAAGTTGAACCGAAAGCCGAACCGAATATCGACCCGATTTTAACCCGAGTATCTATTTTTAACAATATAATAAATAATAAAAAGAAGTATGTTTTATTATTTTTTATACTATATCATGGAAGAGACTGTTCCTCTTGTCAATGTTGTGGTATAATAACATTTTATGTTATTTTACGTTTCAATAATAATTAAATAAACTAATTTTTAAATTTAGAGTTTCAATGTACTATTTTCTCTCCCAATATTTAATCTTACATTTACAAAGAAAAAAATGTAAAAAGATTGCATTAAAAGGAATATATACATAATAGACCAATTCATAGGGGCAACCTTTAATTGCATCACTAAATATCACTACGGGGAGGGGATTTCTATATCCGAAGTCTAAACTGTGGGGATACTTGTGACTAAATTAAATTAAACTAAAACTTAAAGTTGACTAAAATGTAACATTTTAAATGCAACATGATCTAAAAAGTAATTAATCTCTAGCTTAAAAAATTGGTGGCTTATTTCCCTCCAAAATTTTGTCTTTTCTCTCTCTATTTTTTCCAATTGTCTTTTTCTTTTTTTCAATCTAGCTTAAAAATTAGAGGCTTATTTCCCTCCAAATTTTTGTCTTTTCCCTCTTTATTTTTACCAATTGTCTCTCTCTTTTTTCTTCCTTTTTTAAATTTAATTGAGTTTCAATTTAGATTAATTTAATTGAAATTTTACATTTAGTTTTAGAATTATTTTAATTATGTTCGTGATTTATGCTTTTTAGATTTTAGTTAGCTCAATTAGATCATAAGTTTAATAAATTAATTCATTTAAGAAATTATTATTATTATTATTATTACATATAATAAACTTTGATTTAATATAATTATACAAAAAAATTAATATGGATACATGAAGCTTTGATTTAAATATTTAATCAAATTCAAATGCATAGATTAACAAGTTGAATCAGAATTAATCTCATACATCAATAACTCTAAACTAAACCATAAATACTTAACCTCAAACCTTTAACCCAACTCAAATCGAATTGACCCGAAAATTTAAATGTTGACACGACCCGAAATCGACCCGATTTTGACCCGACCCGAAAGCGACCTGAACGATCTGATTTTGACCCGATCCAATACCCGAATCGAATCCGACTCAACACAGACCCGAATTAGACCCGAACCGAATCTAAACCGATTCTAGATAGACCCGAAATAACCCGAACCGAAATGACCCGAACCGAACCCGAACCGAATGACCCGATTGCCACCTCTGCCTAAAAATAATTTTATTACCGTTTATTACTTTTTAGGCTTAAATAAAATAAAAAGCCAGCCTTGAAACTATGTTTTTTTTCTTTTAGTCCTTAACAATAGCAAATTCAAAAAAATTGAAGGTGGGCACACATATTAAGTATTAACTACATAAATTTTGCATACGTAAATGAGTACAAATAAAATTTTAGGGTGGTCACGCACAATAAAATGAATAACTAAAAAAGAAAATTGAAATTTTCAGGTCAAAACAAACTACTTTTAGTCCAAAACTACATCCGCTACTAGTTCCTAAACCACTTTCGGGTCAAAACAAGCACATAAATTATTATTTTTGACCACTTTAAGCACCTAAACTATTTTTGGTCAAAAAGTACATAAATTATGCGTTTTTTTTTGCTTTTAGTCCCTAAATTATCTTTTTTGTCCAAATAAATACTTAAATATTTGTGACATGTCAACGTCTAATTGGTCGAAATATTTTTTAACTTAAATAACAATCAGACATAAAATGATCAAAATAATAATTTAGGTATTGATTTGACCCAAAAATAATGTAAGGACCAAAAACAAACAACAAACATAGTTTACTGATTGTTTTTTCATTTAAGTCTATTCTAAAAGAGGCTAAGATTAAAGTATAATAAATTTAAACAACACCATTGGTCACTAATTTTTTTTTATTATTTTGGTCACTCAACTTTCTTTTTGACAAAAACGTCATGTTTTATTATTATTACCGATTATCAAATATTCAACATGATACTGATGTGATAGTTTTAAATTGTTTTTAAAATTTTCATATCATTTTCCTTTTTATAGCCAACATTTATCGAAGGTCCGAATCTCTACATCACCCTTTACATTAATTATTTGTACTAACTAATGAAATTATAAAAACAGGTGTAACAAAATAATGTAAAATTAAGGTGCCTGACTAATTTCTAAGTTGAAGTAAAATAGAGGGACCAAAGCTGAAAGTTAACAATTTCTTGTGATGACCATTTGATTTCTTAATGTAGGAAGAGCGTGGCGGGACGGACCTATGATATAATTTCTCATGTAGGAGGGACAATGTCAAAAGCAAAACCCTTATGGGATCGAATATAAATTCTCTGCCTTTTTTTGGTGCCTCTTTTTATGCCCATACTTAAAAATAGGTTTAGGGTTTAGGATTTAGGGTTTAATGTTAGGGTTTGTGTTAGGTTTTATGGAATTTAAGGTAGGGTGTATTTTTAGGGTATAGGGCTTAGATTTTTGGATTATATCTTAAAATTTATTTTTTAGTATTTTTCATTGTTGGGCAAAGAAAGGAGCACCGAAAACAAGTATATGATTATTATCCATGCAAGTTACACGTCGAGTACATTTGACATGCTAGTATGCTAAGTTAATGTAGCAGATTCCAATTGATCATATTCACAACTTGAATTGATTAATCGAAATTTACAAATAATTAATGAATAGAACCACAAAAAGGGTGGCCCAAATTCTCATAAATTTGGAGATAATTCATCAAATCAATAAGGCAGGGGAACGACCCTCTTTTGGTTCATCTGAGCACTGAATGAGAATTCTTGAGCAAATTGTTAATAGGCTGGCTTCCTTGGGCTTTACACAATAGATTCTTCATTCTTTCTGTCACCTGCTCCATTGAGTTCATTTTCCTTGTTAGCCGTCGTTAATCGATTTACGAAACCATGTTACATAATTATTGACAAATTGGTATGGAATTAAACCTTTCCCAAACTTCCCCTTGTGTAGGGCACTGATCTTTGATATCCAACCGAAGACGGGGACGATGACTTCCTGCTCGTTTCTTCCCTGCAAGTCAATTTTCCGGCATTGCTTCTACTTCGTGTCGTTATTGTCGGGGGACTCTGCCAATTGCCATTCAATATGCTAGGGAGGCTTGATTCCTAGCATCATGCAAAGCACAAACTCAAATACTTAAACATTTGTTCTTTTGATTCTAAGATGAAGTTGTTGAAATTTAGAGTTTATGTTTGAGAACATACCAAAAAGAGCACGGTTGCACAATGCTTTAGAACCTCTAAATTCATGCGAACATCATCCAGGCTCCTGTGTTTTTGCTGCCCAAGCCCAAAGTATGTAGCTAAGCTTGCCATCTGCTTGAACAAAAACAGGTTTGTCATGTCTTAAAATGGCCTGAATTTCAGATATTGATATGAACAGTTTACCTTCATATTACCAGCTCTTTTGCCAAACTTCTCTGAGAGGACTCCTAAAGAATCAATGGTCCCAGCAGATACAGGAGGAGGCCTACCGATGTCGGCAAACGCCTCCTTAATACGAACACAGTCGAATCTCTGGATGTTATGCCCCGCCCAAATCCTACCATTCAAAAGGCCGAATATCTTATCGGCAACGTCCTCGAATCCAGGCGCATTCGCAACAGCATCTCTAGTTATCCCATCACATCGGCCAGACCTCAATGCAACAGCAGACAAGTCCTTGGGCTTAATCAGCGTAGTATAGCTCTCTAGCTCAACGAGATTCCTTGGACAAACTACAATGGCACCAAACTCCAATACCCAGAACCGTTGTCCGGCTCTGTTGGGTACTGTTGTTTCGATATCGAAAAACACAATTTCTGCTGACCCTTCTTGGTCCGGAACAAAACCCTCCATTTCAGCAAGTTATTAGGGAATAAATGTGCCGGGTTTTGGTTCAAGTTTGTTTTTTTGGTGATGTTGGTTGTGATCGTTGTACTCATGTCATGGTATATAAACGGGGGAAAGGAGATGGGAAAATACATGTTCTTGGCATTAGAGATTGGTTGTCTTGTAGTTAAAGTCAATAGTTTTAGGCTTTGGATGAAGGGTTTTCAAAGCTTGTTAGGGATGGATTGCCTTATTCAGAGGGCAAGGGGTTTGGTTTTGCTTCATCTTTGTGTTACCATAGTCTCCTGCAGCAGCAACCTTTTGGACAAGTTGACGCTTTTCTGCCCATTAAAATACTAAATAATTACAAGACATGTGGTTTACGTTGGAACATATGAAGCAAGCTTGTTTTGAAAGGGAATAGATTCCTTGGAATTATAGATCTGGTTACCCTTACCCTACAAGCACAAATATTCCTTCTCAGGGCTGGGGAATTCTAAGAATACTAAATTAACATCATTATTATCTGCAACATACAAGTCAGTCGCGACCGTTTTTAAAACCCGTTTGTAGTAAAATAGTTTGACAATTAGGGTTTTAGAAAAATAATTAAAGCCCTAAGACAAATTTCTCATCATATAGTTGTTGACAAATGAAGCATTAGTCTTTCTTTGATACTTGGAAGTCCCTTTTATACTTCCAATTGAGTTTGTAGCCGTTGAGGACATTTGGGGTTGAATTGGAGCCATTGGAGACTTTACTTCCCTCATTAATTGCAGTTCTGGAGCTGTTTGTAACGGAACACGCGAGGTCATATCGGAACGACCTTCTTCAGAACTAGCCGTTGAAGTCTGATGCAGCATGCCGTATCGAAATACCTGGGGCTGTATCGAAACGTCATACAATTTAAATGATCGTTGGGAAATAGCTGTTGGGGGTTTTGATCGTTGGGATGTATGCCACGTAGGCGTATCGAAACACCAAAGGGTGTTTCGAAACAACCCTTGTCCGTATCGGAACAAGTAAGCCTTATATCGAAACGGGTTCTAGTAGATTCAAAACGTATCGATACAGATTTTGCCTATATCGAAACAGGTACATTAAAAGCACTAGTTTGGCTACTTAAAAACATTTCAAACATTGCCAAAACCTTTTGAAAACACCTCAAACTTATTTTCAAGTTGTTTTTGACTTAGAGAGTATTTTAAATTCTTTTCAATTAAGTCCAAAACATTTTTCAATTATTATATCAAACATATATTTCTACAATCTCTCACTTTTTGATATAATAAAACTAATTTGAAAAATTGTTTGGGATTCTCCCCCTTATTATTTTAAGAAATTGAATAAGAGATTTTAAATTTTGAATGAAGTTAAAGCTCCCCTTATTCTCTTAAAAAATCAATTTTCAAACTATTTCTCCCCCTTTTTTATATCAAAAAGAATTTAAAAGACATTAAGCTCAAAATAATATAGGAGGTTTAAAATTTTTGACACAATTAAAAACTTTTGGTTTTAAAATTGGCTCCCCCTTACTCTAATCATCAAATATTGTTAATCCAACAATATGATAATCTAGTTGTAAAAAAAATAATCTAATTAAAAACAAAAACAACTAGAGATTTTACCAACACTTGAACTTCAAGGAAGGATGTAAAGCCTTCATTCTTCAAGTGTTCTTCTTTGTGTGTATGGAGCCCCCATCAAATTTGGACTTGTTGATCACTCTCCATCACCCCTAAACAAGACAATCATATAATTTTTGGTATCCAAATTGCTTTGGATCCATAAACGTTAGCGGCACAAAATTTAGTCCCCTTAGGAATCCATTTTACAATTTCATCCTTTTTATGTGAAGTGATTAGTTCTTTTGGAACCCAAACACTTCTAAAACATTTTCCATTTACAAATCTAGGGGCACTAGATTGTATTTGATAAAAATTTGATCTTCCAAAATTTGAATTTATTTTCTTTTCAAGTTCTTTGGAAATCAAATTTTTTTCTTCTTGAACTTTATGAAGCAAATTTTGTAAATCATCACATTTTTGCTCAAATTCATTGAGTTTTGCTTCAAGTTCAATTTTAGTTTTAGAAATCAAATCATTTTGAATTTTCAAATTTGAAACTACTTGTTTTTCAAAATATGATTTTTAAACTCTAAAACCAAATCATCATAGGCATCTTGTAATTCATCAAAAGAGTAAGAACATAAGGTAGATGAATTAGAAGTTACCCTTGAATCTTCTGCGATGGCCATAAGGCAAAGGTTGGCTTGTTCATCATCGGTGGAGTCTTCATCACTCCATGTAGCCACATATGCATTCTTCTTATGGCTTGAAGTGCTTGCCATCTTCTTCTTCATTGATTCATGTTCGAATTCTTTCATTGCTTTCTTCATGAATGGGGCACACTTCTTGAAGAGATGGACTATCTCTTCTTCTTCATCCTCCTCCTCGTTTGTATCAACATGGTTGTACTTGGAGGATTTGAGAGCAATGATATTGACATCAATGCCTTGCTTCTTGATCTTCTTCTACATCTCCTTCTTCAAAGGTAGAGACATCATCTCATGTGTAAGAAGAGATCCGATTAGCTCATCAAGCTTGAGCTTCTTCAAGTCTTTGGCTTCAATAATGGTCGTCTTCTTTGAATCCCATGACTCAGGAAGTGAATAGATCGCTTTCCAAATGAGTTTTTTCCCGAAATTTCCTCTCCAAAACCTTTGAGTTGATTGACGATTGTGGAGAATCGGCCGAACATCCTCTTGATGTCTTCATCCGGGTCCATCTTGGAGTTCTGATACTCTAAGTTGAGAAGATGGATCTTGGTCTCATTTACCTCGTTGGTTTTCTCGTATGTGACTTTAAGCTTGTCCCAAACTTCCTTGGCATATTCACAAGAAGATATCTTCTTATAGATGTTGGGGCTAAATGCACAAAAGAGAATTGCAAAGCCTTGCGATTTAGCTCCATCTTCTTGCGATCATCTGCATTACATTCCTCATTGATTCGTTGTGGCACAAACGAACCATCCTCAACTATGTCCCAAAGCTTGTAATCTTTGGATTTGATTAAGAACATCATTCTTGTCTTCCAATATGCATAGTTGGTCCCGTCGAAGAATGGTGGCTTGTCGATGGATTACACCATTTAATCGGTTGATTGAATTGATGTATCGAGCTTCCCAGATCGCCTCAATAGGATGTTAATTCCCTTCAATTGAGCCTCACTCCGATACCAATTGTTAGGCTTGATAGGCTCGATTTTCTTAAACTGAATTAGCTAGCCAAGTGGTAGAGAAGTTTGATTTTTGGGTGATTAAGAAGTGGAAGCTAAAAGATAAAAGACACGATAATTTAGAGTGGTTCGACCTTCTAACAAGCACATACATCCACTACCTTATCTCCCCACTAAGGATTTCACAACCAATTCACTAATTGATTCCTCCTCTTTTCTAGGCTTAGGAGGAAACCCTTACAACGATCAAAGCTTTCTAGCCCAAAGCTTGATCAAACCCTCTCTACAAGAGATAAAGATAAGCAAACTAAAATCCCTCTTACAAGGTTGATGTTTGCACACTAAAGCACTCACCCAAACCTAAACACTTGAGCAAATTTGACAATTTAGGCTCACTAGTGTTGTCTATACAATGAATGAATAATTAAAGCCCTAAAACGAATTTCTCATCATATGGTTGTTGACAAATGAAGCATTAGTCTTTCATTGATGCTTGGAGGTCCCTTTTATACTCCCAATTGAGTTTGTAGCCGCTGAGGACCATTAGGTTTGAATTGGAGCCGTTGGAGACTTTACTTCCCTTATTAATTGCAATTCTGGAGCTGTTCGTATCGGAACACGCGAGGCCGTATCGGAACGGTCTTCTTTAGAACTAGCCGTTGAAGTCTGATGCAGCATGCCGTATCAAAACACCTGGGCTGTATCAAAACGTTCTGCAATTCAAATGATCGTTAGGAAATAGCCGTTAGGGGTTTTGATTGTTGGGATTTATGACACGTAGGCGTATCGAAACACCAAAGGGTGTTTCGAAACAACCCATGTTCGTATCGAAACAGGTAAGCCCTATATCAAAACGGGTTCTAGCAGTTTCAAAATGTATCGAAACAAATTGTACCTGTATCAAAACGGGAACATTAAAAGCACTGGTTTGGCTACTTAAAAACGTTTCAAACATTGTCAAAACCTTTTGAAAACACCTAAAACTTATTTTCAAGTTGTTTTTGATTTAGAGAGTATTTTAAATTCTTTTCATTTAAATCCAAAACATTTTTCAATTATTATATCAAAACATATATTTCTACATAATGTGATACTAATCAACTTAGAACATTTATACTTTCATTCAACATCCATTTATTTTCTATAGTGTCCTCTCCTAGCAAATTAATTGAATTTAATTAGAGAACTTAGTCCTAAAAAGGCTCTAATTTAATTACACTAGATTAATTAAAGTCTCCTAAACAAGAATACTATATGCTTAATTAAAAATATGCATACAAGATAAATAAAAAATAAATTAGAACAATTAAACAAAGATAATTAAACTGATTCGAAGACTAAATTGCATTAAATTCAAAATTATAGAGCCAAATTATAAGGAATTAGTGATTATTCTGCAAAAAAGGGTAAACTCAAGAGCACAAGTCTAATTCCCTTAAAAGGATAACCCAAGCCTGATTTAAATTCGGCCCAAAACTACCAACCCAACTCAAACTTGGCCCAAAAATCCAAGCCCATGCTCGATCGGGTCACATACTCGTGTTCAGACCCGCTTAAAGACTCGCGGATCTTCTCATGACCCGACACCAAAACGATGCTGTGTTGACTCGCGTATAAGAGAGGGGTGACTGGGCCAACTCGACCATTTCTCTTGAACCACTCTCTCTCTCCTCACCCTCTCTCTTTCTAAACTCTCTCGACTCAAACACACCGAATCTAGAAACCCTCACCTTATCTCGATCAAAACCCCACTTTTCCCTTTCAAATTCATCATAGTTCTTCATCTTTTTTATGTTTAATCCCCCCAAAACACTCTTCATCTTCTTTTTCTTTGTTATTTCAGATCGAAATTTCTCTTTCACTCATTTTTCATCACTTGTTCTTCATTTTTTCCTAATTTGATTCAACATAAACACTAAAACACCTTCGCTTCTTGTTTCCCTCAGATCAAAACTCATTTTTATCCCGGTTCTTCACAAATTCAACACCTTTTCTCCATTTGATCCAAAACCCTAGCTCCGTCCGAACTACAACATGTTTCCCGGCCGTCGAAAGTAACGCCGGTCACTGGCCTTCGTCTCCGGTTATCCCTATCCTTTTTCTGATGACCGAAACTTCTCCGATCATCTTCTCCGGCCAGCCTACAACTTTCGATCATCTTCCCCGGCTAAACCTAGGTTTCCGATCATCATCTCCTACCAAACCTGTATCTCTGGCCACCGTCCGCCGCCGTGCTGAAACCCTAAAAGCTTCACTTTTCTCGATTTTTGCTCCTAAACCTAAATCTACAACTCGTTTCATCATAAACGCCCGTCTTCCCCTCTTAAACTAACTACCCGAACCAAAAACCATCATCTCTCTATCATTTTTGACTCCGGCCAAACCTAACTCTCCACTTCCAGACTCCGGCGATGCACAAAAGAAAGCTAAGTGACCGAAACTATCTTGTTTTTTTTTTCATTTTAGAGTTTTTGATCTAGGTTTCACTTATGTTTTTCTAGTTTTTTAGCTTAGGTTTGACTTATTTTTGTGATTTCAATGCAGGAATATGAAAGAGGGAAAGAGGAGCTACCTTCTGATGAACTCTGGCGGTACAATGCTCTGATCAACGACGACGATGTCTGATTCCAGCGTCTCTTCCGATTTTGGTGAAACCTTTCGATTTCTTCTCTCTCTCCAATTATTGCCGCAATTATTATTGTAATGATTGCCCATTAATGACTTCTCTCTCCATATTTATATCAGGTGGTGGGGTGACGTTATTGCTTGCATCAGCGGAGACAGCTGGTTCCAGCTGGGGCTCAATCCGCGTGAACATGGGACAAGCGAATGAGAGTGCGACACGTGTCCCTTGGGTCTCGGTTTTGGGCGGGAAATAAAAGCACAGATGGGCTCTGTGTTTCTTTACCTAGTTTACATATGTTTGTTGGGCTGGCAGATATATATTTATTGTAAATGGGTTGGCAAAATATGTATTTCAGGCCTAATACTTGTATTTGGGCTTTACATAATAAAAATGGGTATTGGATATGTAAAATGGACTCTATATTGTATATTTTAAACTATTTATTTGGATTATTTATTTATTTGGTATTCGAATATTATATATGTACACCCGGACAAAATACGAGTATTACTGCAGGCAAATTTGCAATAACAGAATGTTTTGCTATATTAATCCTAATGATGTTCATAAGCATGGTAAGTTGAAATACATTATCGATAATTTTATCATTAATTTTTTTAACAAAAACAAGAAACTGTATTCCATTAAAAATAAGAAAATATACAAGAAATACAAAGCACCCAAATCACAATTTGGGGAACAAGTCCACCAAAAATATTATTGAATAAAAAACCCAGCACAAGACTAGTGTCGCAGCTGTCGCCGTCATCGACACAAAAACAGTAATAAACACTTTTAATTGGTTAAATTATATAAAGTGTCCCTATTATAATAAAACATTTTTATATAAAATTTGTGATCTTTTATAAGCCAAATTTGAATTGTGTTATCTGTTGTCAATGTGTAAAAGTAAAGATGTATTATTATATTTGAAATAAAAATATTTATGATTTATAAAATATTAAAATTATTTGAATTTGTCAAAAAGCTCATTTAACTTTAATCGATTTAAAAAAATTCAAGTTAAAAAAATCTTAAATTGAGGCCAATTTTATATTAGAAGATAATTCGACCTAATCCTGTTTGAACCTATCCGTTTTTCACATCCTAGATGAATATACAAAATCATGTCGGATTATACAAAAAAAGAATATATTGAAAAGATGAATATCAAACACATGTCGGTAGCAAAAGCTTCAACATCCTTACATAGGATACATATCGGGTAGGCAGTTAATATATGGCTAATATACGGCCTAACCGGTTAGAAATGTGACCGGTTAAAGATAACAAAATCGGTAAAAATTACCTATTTTGTTGTACTGAATATCAATATATTCGGTAGCGCCTAATTTGTTGATAATTTTGAGCTGATGAGGTTTAGGAAATTCCCACGATAACAAAATCGGTAAAATTACCTATTTTGTTGATCCGAATATCAATATATTCGGTAGCGCCTAATTTATTGATAATTTTGAAAGTATCCATACTTTTTATAAAGTATGGATACTTTTTGAACAGCAATGTAAGCGCGGTTGAAAAAATGTCGAAAATATCAATACTTTGTGCACAGTTTTTTGTATTGAATTTAAAAAAAGTATCGAAAAAACAGATACTTTTGTAACACTTTATACAATTTTATCGATACCAAGAGATCGAAAGTATCGTTTCTGCTTCCACAACACTAATAAAAAGTATATCCTTTAGAAGCTAATTTGACAAACCAGTTACATTATTAAAAAAAACAATGTAACAGGTAAATCGTTACCGGATTGTTTGTTTGGTTTCGATACATTTGTAAGAACGTGTGCAAAAGAATCGGTACAATAGAACAAATTAGACATAACCAGTTACATTATTAATACATATAATGTAACCGGTAAATCATTACCGGATATTTTGTTTGGTGCCGATACTTTTTTTAAGAACATGTCAAAAGAATCGGTAAAATACAAGGAAATTTGACATAACCGGTTACATTACTTAAACATATAATGTAATCGGTAAAGCGTTACCGGATATTTTGATTGGTTTCGATACTTTTTTTTAAGAATATGTACAAAAGAATCGGTACATTAGTAAGTTAAAATGATTTTGAAACAGAAAAGGGTCGAAAGAATCGACACAATTGAAAAAAGTATCGAAACCTGGGGAATTGTATCGATTAAATATATAACAATGATATAACCGGTTAAAAAGTATCTACTCTAATACAAACCAAAAAACCTTTGTATTGCTTGGATTGACAGAAAACCTAAGAGAGTATTTGAAATCGAACCGAGTTTGGTTGCTACGAAATACAAGGGATGCATTCTTGAAGTCGTGTTGTATCAGAATCGAAAGGAAAGGTTTTGGGTTTGGGGATTTTGAAGTAAAAGGTATGTTGTCGAAACCCTAGTTTTTTGGTAATGTAGTATTGGGAAGTTATGGTTAATGTGTTGGGTTTAGTGAATTTGAAGTAAAATTGGAATTTGGATCGATTATAGGTCGAAATTGTAATTATATTTAGGAAATAAATATCGGTACTTTGTTCTGAGAACTTATCGGTAAAAATTTATAATGTCACTGAAATGGTTGAAATGGAGCCAGAGTGTATCGAAAGTGAGGAAAATCCAAAGCAACCAAAGGGTGGATATATGTACTTCTAGTAAGTAGCAATGTATTTGTGTACTTGTTCTGTAAATGGTAATTGGATGAAAGTATTTAAGAACATTTAAACTTTCCTATCATGACAGTATGAAAGAAGTGCAGAGGATGAAGGAATGTGGTACTTACAATGTCGGTTCGGTATGTAAATTGAATTTATAGTGAATATAATGTAGGTTTAATATTTTGATTGTTGATGGTTTATGCATAATTTTCAGGTGAGAGACGATGTGATGAAGAAATGGCACACGATGGGTGAAACTGAGAAGGAACCATTTAAGACGTTGTCAACAAATGATGGAGAACAATATTCGGCAAAGAAGAAAGCGCAAGGAAACATTGAGAAGAAAGTATTCGTTAAACTTGTAAATAGTTTGAAAATGATATATAAAAACTCTAACATTATATGTAAATAATATCGGAAGTGTCGACAAGGTATAGCATAAAACGAGTGCACCACATAATAGAGGAGTTGAAATTGAAGGATAAAACCAATGTGTTGGAAGAAATGGGAATTGTATCTCTTATTAGATTGAAGAACTGACCAATTCGGAGGGGATTGTGTCGCTTGTTGATGGGAGATTTTGATTTGCAAAAGTGTAATGTTCAATACGGTAAATATTCATTTCATTTTGGTGTCCGATGTGTTGAAGCCGTATTGGGGCTACAAAATAAAGGGCAGAGTGTGGATGAAGTAATTAAGAAGGAGGATTGGAAACAACTTGTGAAGAAGTATGGCCTAATGTCCAAGGTGACATATGCAACACTTGAGGACGATATAAAAAACGGCAAGTATGAGGGGGATGATCTGAAGGCCCGGGTACTATTGTACATTGTTGGAGTATTCCTTTGTCCAACGGGTGATACATCCCCGAGCAAGAAATGTATGAAGTTGATTTGCGAATCCGGGTTGAAAGGTGAATTAAATTGGGCCTCATATGTCAGTGACAAATTATTTGATGCAATCAAGAGTTTTTAGAAGGTCAAAAACCCCACATACATCAAAGGATGCATAGCTGTCTTAGAGGTAAATGAGTTGAATCTTGGTGTTGGTTTAGAAAACTTTGTAAATAGTTATTATAGAAAATGATAAAGTTTATTATAAATGCAGGTTGCATTGTTTGATTGTTGGTCTGATTCTTCAAGTGTGCTGACCTTCCAAAGAACCAAAGTGGTACGCATCATTGCATGGGGCAAGGAAGAAGTTGCTCGAGTTATGGCAAAGTTAAAGCTGGAAATATCGAAAAAGAAAGTAAGGGTAATTTAAGTATTTATAGATTTGCAAGGACTTAAAAAAAAGATGCTCTAATAATGTAGTTTATTTGTGAAGGTTATTGGCGAGGAGGAAGAGGAGGAAGAGAAGAAGGTAGAAGATAAGGTGAAACAGAATGAAGGGGGAAGTAAATATGACATTTTGATGGCTGAGTTGGCGAAGGTAAAAAAGCCGTTTCTGATTGTTTGCAAAGACAATCCAGAATCGAACATGCAATTGAGAGCTTAAAGGGGGAAGTAGGGGAAAAGGTTGATGGTGTTGTGAAAGAAGTGGTGGAGTTGAGGAGTGAGTTGAAGGGGGTGATTGGAATGGTAGAAAAAAAATGGATGAGGGGATAAATTTATGTTCTGAAATTAAACAAAAGAGGAGTTATGTTGAGGAAAAATATGATGAACTTAAAAAAATATGAAGAAAATATAGAAGAATTGAGTAAGAGGGAGGAAAATATAAGAGAAGTCCACGATCAAGATATGAGGACACCAGATCATGCAATAGATGTAAATCTCGATTCAGGGTGTCCTGCACCAAAAAAGAAGAAGAATAAAAAGGTAAAATGAATAATACAATTGACATCCATTTTGATTATTGTGTTGTGGCTAATATCTATAATCAATATCGTAGGTTACAAAGGTCAAAATACCAAATGGAATTGGTTCAATAGAGGGTACAATGTGTGATTATGTATGGAATAGTGGGTTATTAAAAGCTGCGTAAGTAATATATATTGCTTTGCGAGTGATATTTAAATAATTTTGGGAAAAAATAATACAAAAAATTGCTTGTATAGAGATTTTATCCTAGATTTCGAAAGCCAACACGGCACAGTAGGCGACCTTTGGTCGTTAAGACCCAGAGAATGGCTTTACAATCCGATTATTGATTTGGTCAGCTGGTTGTTGGGTTACGACTCGATGAAGAATAGTTCAGGGAACCGGAAGATTTGCTTTTTTCCAGTCTCCTTTGTGGTAAGTTAAATTTATACACATTTTCGTGTCAAATTTGTTTATGGCTAGTCAATTAATAGAGATTGTTTTTTAAAATGCAGTCAGCGTTGATAGTGGACGATCAAAATGTGCCGAATCTTATAAGCTTCTTTTCTAACACATTGGTCGACCATAATAAAATGACCGATTGTGACACGGTAAGATATTTTTGCGTACATGTTATTCAGTATTTAAATAACAACAATAAATGTTCTAATTTCTTGTGTGACATTTATTGTAGATCTTCTTGCCAATAAACGATGAGAATAATCATTGATGTCTCTTGGTGTTGGATATGGTTGATCGTGTAGCATCGTTTCTTGATAGTCTACATACATCTTACCGGCACAAGAATAGAGTGGAACAATGCAAGAAAATAGTATGTGTCGATACATTTTGTAATTTATAATGTATAATTTCTTCGTAATATAATTTAATAATTTTTTGACGCAGCTGGAATGTTTAGAAAAATTTAATAAGGACGAGACCTTTGTTGATCAATTTGGGAAGATTAAGGTCCCAGTGACGGATTTAGAATTTGTGGTCCGTAAGACGATGTTGCAAACGAACGGGTATGGAATTTGAGTATTTAATAAGTCAAAAATTTATTGTGTTTATCTAACTATTTGACATTTTGCGGCATTATAACATATATGATTGCGGAATGTATGTGGTCATGTGGATGGAAGCTATTTTTGATGGGAGGTCAACGAATGATTTGGTAAGTGGTCCGAAAAGGACTTTTTAAAAAAAAAATTGGTACTGACATTGAGTCGTAACAAAATGTTCTAATTTGAATGTAGGTTGTTGGGGAATATGATCGTCCGAGAATTTTAAACGATCTCATAAATCACGAACTTAATAAAATGAGAGCTAAGTTCACAAGTGCTTGCCTCGAACGCATGAAAAAATAATTCCTTTTGAAAGCAAATATATGTACATTATGTTACCATAATTTTCCCACTATGTAATTGTTTATCATAGTTACTTTGTTGTAATTATGTTAACATAATTATGTTAACATAATAGCTTGTTTGTAAAAATGTAACAATTTTTTTTGTTATGAAACTTATTCATCATAAAGTTTCGATACTTTAATAACGCTATACTAAACGCTATAAAAACTAATTATGGAGACTTTAATGACGCTATAAAAACAATTTAAACAAAACATCGATACTTTTCAAAATAATGCTTGCCATAGTTTACTGGAATTATCGATACTTTCTGAAATAGAAGGAATTACATAGCTTACTGGAATCAAAGTGTCGATACTTTTCTGCCGCTATGAGTACAAATATCGATACTTTTAAACGAAATATATGTATCCGGATAAAAAAATATCCCGAAAAAATCGATACTTCTTTCCCTATATGATAAAATTATCGATACTTTTTGAAACAAAAGGATTGACATAGCTTATTGGAATCAAAGTGTCGATACTTTGTTGCCGCTATGAGTACAAATATCGATACTTTTAAACGAAATATATGTATCTGGTTAAAAAAATTTCCCAAAAAAATCGATACTTTTTTCCCTATATGATAAAATTATCGATACTTTTTGAAACAGAAGGATTGACATAGCTTACTGTAAAGAAAGTTACTATCCTTTTTGACGCTATGAGTACAAATATCGATACTTTAAAACGAAATATATGTATCCGGTTAAAAAAATTTCCTGAAAAACGATACTTTTTCCCTATATGATAAAATTATCGATACTTTTTGAAACAGAAGGATTGACATAGCTTATTGTAAAGAAAGTTTTGATCCTTTTTGACGCTATGATTAAAAGTATCGATAAAATTAAACAAAATCAATGTTTTCGGTTGCGTCTTTACCTTTTTCATTACTGACTACATCAATGTTACCGGTACACTTGTCAATGTTTCCGGTACTGATCTGAATTTGAAATTTAGGCGCGTTTTCTATTTAACCCAACCCTAAACTTAAATCCTCCATTTCCTAAATTTATCGATACTATAGCAGAGATCTCTTCCACTCCAACGACGATTAGCACAGTTCAGAGAAATTGCAGCGTTCAACCTGGGTATAAAATCAACACCAACGAGGACGATTACTACGATCAGATTTACATGTTAGTAAAAGAGACTGATTTTGTGTAATTTAGGGTTAGGATTTTGCACGATTTGGGAGTAACCATTCCTCTTCTGCATATAACAGTTCTTCTGAAGCCAAAAAAATGGCACCCAAACGTAAGAGAGGTAGTGCTTCCAAGTTAAAGTCATCTTCTAACTCAAGGTCTGATGCTCAAGTAAGTTCTTCTGTAGAAAATATGTCTTTTGAAACGCAAAACTTTAGAAGCAAGGAAGAGAAAGTGAAATATGATAGCAATTTCAAAACAAGAAAGATTCGTCCAGAACGTGTTATTGACATGAACTTCTTCTTCGATAAGAAAAACAAATTTGAGTTTAAAGAAACATTTACAGATTGGGGATGGCTTGAACGGCTTGGTGTAGAACCAAAATATTACCCCAATATCCTTAGAGTTTTATAGTGTAATGCAACATTAGACCTCCAGCCTAGTACGGAAAAAATACTAGGAATTACGACTTATGTCATGGGTAAGGAGATATATATAGACCCGTCCTCTATTGATGATGGTTTAGGAGTGAAGAATATAAGAGAATTCGATGAACATGTTTTAGATCCTACCATTAAACGTGTGGATCGGAATAGTCCCATTAACCTTGGTGTGGAGGGCAGATTGTTCCACCTTCTTGTCACTTGGTTTCTTCGGCCTTCCGATGGGAAATTTTTACAATTTCGAGATAGTGATTACTGGTGGTTGTCTAAGTATGAATCAAAAACCGCTCCAAACATAGCAAAACTGATATATGAGACAATTCTAAATATAGTGAAAAAGGGTGCTTCCAATCTCACTACCATATGGATGCATAATTAGCCATATATTGAGGAAGGAAGGAGTGCAATTCAATCTTGACTACCCTCTTTGACTATCCCGGAAGATCGACATTTTATCCTTGACAAAAGCGGGATACGATTTTATTGAAAATGTCGGTTGGATAAACAAATCTGTAATTGGAGCGGAACAAGACAACGACCAAGTGGACAACGTTGAAGCAGATGACCACGAGCGGATGGAAGAAGATGAGATCGAAGGGGTGATTACGATGAAGTTAGTGATTGCTTACATGGTTAATTTCCGTGAGCATTTGGATGCTCGTTTTGGCGAGATTAATGACCAAATCGGCCAAATGCGAGCATATATTTCGTCATTTCGTGCTGACTTCTCCAACTTCCGTAATCAATGCCTTCAAAGAAAATACAAACCTATAGGTAAAATAACCCTTTAAATTTACTATTGACATGCGATTAATTGACTATTAACATGCTTATAACAGAAGTGGAGAATCCAGTGGTGCCTGAAGAGGAGAATGATGAAGAGGTAGACAGTTCAGATGATGATGAGACTGAAGACCCCAACAGATATATGATTTATGTAACACCGAACAAAAAACTTGTCATTTTTTATGTCAACGGAGTCCTTGCATATTATACAAAAGAAACTCCAAGAGGTAATTAAATGTCTTCAAATTTGTTTACGGATGTGTTAAGCTATAAAGAAAAAAATTATGTTGAATTTATTTTCATGTTGTAGATGTTATAATGAGGCCAGGTGTACAAGAATTTATGAATTTTTGTTTAGAGAACTTTGTTGTTGGCATATGGTCATTGAAGTTGAGGTACGCACCGTTATGATTAAAATTGTTAATAATTTCATATTGCTCTTAACGAATTTGATGTTTATCGTGGTAATTGTTCACGATTGTAGGCATAACATTGATCTTGCTCTTAACAAACTAAATGTACAATATGAACAATATATATTCATCTGGGTAAGATGCTTCTTATTTGCGTTCGATAATTGAATTTGTTATGATTCTTACAAATTGGTGTTTCACAATTTACTATAAACAGGATCAAGCAAAGTGCAAAGAAGAAGAGGAATTCACCTTCTGCAAAGATTTGCATGACGTTTGGAATGAGTTTCCTCAATTCAACCCGGAAAATACACTGTTGGTGGATGATTCTACCGAAAAAATAATTTATAATCCAGTGAGTTATATTTTTTCCATGCAATATATTTTTAAGGTAATAAGCTATTCTTTTGTTAATTGATGTTTTCTGTATAGCAATACAGTTACATTTGTCCGCATCCCTATAACCATTCATCTTGCAACGACAATGCATTAGGTATGACAGATACATATGTGACTTATTCCATTGGTTTATTAATATATTGAACAAGTTGACAATATGCTAATTTGACTTATTTTTATATATCCTCAGAAAAGGGCGGAAGCATCCGAGAATATTTTGAAAAGTTGGCGAAGGAGCATAATGTTCGCGACTTTGTTAAAAATAACCCTTTACAAATTTGAATTTTATTTCATTTCTATATGTAACATTCTTGAATTATATATTGTTGTATGTCGGATACATTCAAGTTCCACACTGCTACTATATAGTAATTATAGATATATGTCAGATACATACCAGATAGTTACAATGTCTGTTGATCAGTACGTGTAGTATTCCAAATGTCCTTATTGCCCTGAGACATAATGGAGTGATTGATATTATAATTAATCATAAACAATTGAAGACATAATTGTAGAATAGATATAGTAACTCACATTATAATCCTCATCTACGCGGCCGTAGGACCATTCCGTATCGTTATCAAAAAATTCAGTCGAGGTAGGTTGTGTAAACGAATCCAGACCCAGCTTTAATTTAGGACACGTTACTTTGTTATGTCCCTCAATCTTGCGGAAAGAGCATAGCCTACTTTTCTTCTAGACTATCTTCTTGTGGACTACTTTTCGCTTTCCTAGTCTTCGTTTAGGGTTGCCAACGCAAACCCCATTATCAACATTGCTTCGTTTGCTTGAATCTTTCAAATCGAACGAGTGCTCAAATTCGGCAGTTAGTCTTTTCATCTCATCTCTTGCGGTTATGAAAGATGCATCTGTCTTTGATGCAATGTAGCAAAAACAACTTGACGTTGCACGTGGGGCAGCGAACCGTGCCATTTGCATAACTTCAGGTGCTACATTGAAGTCAAGGAAACTTGGTGCAGCAGCATTCGCATCCTTAGTCCATCGACTTAGAATCAAAGACTTTGGAATAGATGTGTAATCCAAGTGCTTCAAAACATGTAGTTGATGGCAACATGGAATTCCTACAGTCTCAAATTTCCTATACGAGCATGTGACGTTTTCCGAGACGACATCAAAAGGTACGTCAAATCTCGTGTTCTTTTCCTTGTACTTTGACAGAACAAAATTTTGACATTCATCTGATAAGGACTGAATTTGTTCGTCAATCAGGTACAAGGTCTCGTCTTGCAGTTCATCTTGGAAGAGCCGAAATGATGTTCGCGTATAAATTTCACCAGCATGACTTTCTAGGTCTGTCAGTTTAGTGATCTGGAAGGGCGTTGTCTGCGAAATTAAGTAATCTGCTTGCAACTCGTTGATACACATTTTACTAATAGCTTGTTCAATTGTACGAACAACGTCTACATATGTCTTCTTCTTTATCAGGGCACGTCCGAGTGAAGCATTCAAGGACTCGCATCTTTGTGTGGATCGCAAATTCGCAAAGAAACCCGTTTGATATTCTTGAGCCCATAAGTTCCGAGTATTTCCCTTCTCAATCACCCATGGATGCTTTCCGACATTGAATTTGGAAATCATTGCAGACCATTCAATATCAAATTCGCTTGTTGTCCATCAGGAGATCATACATCTAGTAAACGTTGTGCTAAATTTGTTGTCACCAATGTTAGCTTGTACATTGCGAGATAGATGCCACGAACATAATCTGTGCTTAGCATAAGGGAAAACACATTTGATAGCCCTCTACATTGTCCTATCCCCGTCCGTGACAACTAAAAGAGGTGATTTATTCATCATGACTTGTAAAAAATTACGCAACACCCACTCTAATGATTGAGTCGTTTCGTTAGCTATGATTGCAGTAGCAAATACTATTGTGCTATGGTGATGATTGACACCGACAATAGGCATAATTGGTCGTGCATAGTAATTACCTTTGTACGTTGTGTCGAACGCAATAGCATCACCGAAGCAAGTGTAATATGATCTCGATGTTGAATCAGACCAAAAAAGATGCTGCAATGCCCATGATTCATCTGTTGAGTATGTCATAAAAAACCCCGGATCATCTTCTTTCTTGTAATCAAAGTAAGCAATGAGTGCATTCACATCCCCATTGACAAGCTCCTTTGCTTTACCTCTATCAAGTGCATTGTACATGTCTTTACTAGTAAATCCAACATTATGATAACCCCCTGCCTGATTCATGAAATAATTCAGTACCTGTGATGTCCCAACACCAACATCTTTCAACGCTGTTGCCTCAGCCACATCAGCCTCACTCACAGCTCTATTTGAATGCATAAATGATGTCATTATGATAAAAAAATATCGATACTTTTAGAAAAAAAGATTATCATAGCTTACTGGAAACAAAGTTTCGATACATTTTTCCCCTTTTCAGTAAAAGTATCGATCCTTTAGTAAATATCCATGATACGTTAGCAAATCGTATCGAAAATATCGATACTATCTGTCCATTATGATACAAAATATCGATACTTTCAGAACGCGAGGTCCACGAGAATTTGAAAGAGGGCTGAAGATATCGCATTGACCTCGCGTTCTACAGGACGCGAGTTCTGTGCAATTCTGGGCTGAAGAACAAGGGAAAACAAGTGTGGGTAGGCCTGTTCGAGCCCAATTTCAGGTGTGTAAATCGTATATTTTTAGCGATCATCGAGTTTGGGGTCGTAGTACTGGAAATTCTCTATCGTATGATACCAACATGGTTAATTTCCGTCCATTCTACAACGGTTTAAAATGGCTTCCAAAACCCTATTTTATCATCATTTTTTGAATGAAGTTGCATTTGAACAAATGTCGATTTTTGATTTAGTAATCCCATAAAATTTATTCCAAACTGAAATTAAATAAACATTTTAAAGTTTAATTATAATAGATAAATAAAATTATAATATGCATTATAAAAATCAAATGTGTGTAATATAAATATTAAAAACATAAGTACAAATCAGAAAAAAGACTAAAAATGCCTATGTCCACCCGTTCCGCAGTCGGGTGGTCGACGATGACGATCTGGATACCTCCAATCATCGTGTGGTGGTCCCTGGTCCCCATCATTCTGACCATCATGTGCGATATGCGGATCTGTGCTGGGCCCAGGTGGGGAGTAAAACAAGCTACCCACCGGCGTATTATCCACAATGCGAAAGTCATACTGAGATGGCAACTGTGGATAATCGATAAGCTGAAGGTCAGTCGTCGGTGTATGGGGACGATAGGCATCGGAGGAGCCGAACTGGGGTGGAGGCATCAACTGCTGGAAACTCGATGGACCGCTATAAGTATGAAATGTTGCGCCAGAAGATGATGCCCCTACAGTGTCATGACGTGGTCTCGGACCGCGCTGCGTCGACTACCTCTGGCTCTGGCTCTAGGTCGCTCGACGGGTGCCGCGTGGGCGGTTTTGGGGTTGCTAGGGAAGCCCTGCATCGCACTCGGCCTGAGTAAGGATATGCGGCATCTCATTGAGCGTATACCACTGGCGGTAATTGAAAGCGACCGAATCGGCCCTTTCCATAATTTGTTGGAGAAGGGGTGGGCGTTGGGCAAATCGACTAGCCCAAACCGTTATCCAAGTAGCGTGGTACTCGGACCAGTCAACCTCTGCCTTCCCCTGGCGCGTAAGAATGTGGAATCGGTCCATATTTTGCGGAACGGTTGGAACATTTTGGAAGAACCCGAACTGTCGGAGAACCCTATCCGTAGCATACCACACGACAATTTCGTAGTTGAGCAGCGGCACGACGGAAATCCAGAGCTATTGGTCACACAGAATATCCGGTGGAGTAATCTGCTGAATCTCCTCTGAAGCGTAGGGCCTCCACACGAACTAAAAAAATGAAAACGTTTGTAACGGTTATATGAAATATTATTGGAAAAAATAGTATGAAAAAATTCAAATTAATTTTCGAATTACCTGGTCGTCCGTCAAGCTATCGAAAGCATGCCTGAATTCTTTTTGGGACTTCGGCAGGCCGATGTGGGTCAGTGTGCCGCTCCACCTATAAATAATGGAAAAAAATTCGTTAAATAAAATAATTTAAAAATAAAAAATATAGTAGATTACGTAGTACCTCCGTAGAAACGAAAATAACATAGCGGTGGGATGTCTAAGCTGTGGTCTCAAAATAGGCATCCGAAACCAAACACAAGACTGTAGGAGTAAACAACATCCTCCCATCGATGATCTTGAGGCGTCAACATTTCTGCAGAGCTCTCTGTAAAGAAACGCCAAGACAGCTGGTCCCCAAGATTTTCTTCTAGACTCATTTAAATTTGTAAGATGACGAAGCCACATCACGTGAAACCTTTGTGCGGGATTTGTCTGGCATTAATATCCCGCCGATAATGCGCAAGATGTGGGCACGCGCACACCGCTGTGAAAATAAAGATTTAACAAAGACATCCTAATTAAAAAAATTGTAACTTCATCCTAAATTTAATAAAGGCATCCAAAAAATTAATAAAGGCATCCTAATTTGCAAATAAATATTTGTAACTTCATCCTAAATATTTAATAAAGACATCTTAAATATTTAATAAAGACATCCTAATTTTCAAGTAAATATATGTAATTGCATCCTAAATTTATTAAAAGGATCCTAAATATTTAATAAAGGCATCCTAAAAATTTCATAAAGCATCGTAATGTTGAAATAAATATTTTTAATTTCATCATAAATTTAATAAAAGCATACTAAATATTTAATAATGCCATCCTAATTTTTAAATAAATGAAATATATTAAAAATATATAAAATAGTGAAAAAATAGAAAAAAAATACCTGAAGTGTAACTTCATCCGCATTGGGGGGAGGGGTTCCAAATTCAGCCTCCAAATATGATATGTCGATTTTTCCACCGCCCCACACTTCGTCAGGGGGCATCACGCCCATTTCTTCAGCAAATAGAGTTGACCAATAGGCCAACGCTACACCCGTAATAACGCTGCCGTCTGTAGGCAAACCCAGAAGGTAGGCAACATCCTCCAGCGTGATTGTTGCCTCGCCAATTGGAAGATGAAACATGTGCGTCTCGGGCCTACACTGTTCTATCAGCGCTGATCAACGATGGTTTTACCTTCACCCCCTATATATCGTGCTATGTGGCCAAAACCGGCACGCTCAATCCACTCCATAACAGCATCAACGGGTGGGGTGTTGATACGGTTAAGGTAACATTGTAAATTACGTTCGTATTCCTTCAAAAAAATAGTTAGTAAAATAAAAAATTTAATTAAATAAAAAAATTTAAAAATTAAGAGGGAAAAGTAATACCGCTGGATCTCTTCTCCAATATTGATTGCAGTGAGTCGCCTCGTTGCGTAGTAAGCTTTCCATTATTTCGATTGAAAGATAAGAATTGCCGGTAATTTGTTGTAAAAAATCTAAAATACTCGCATTCTGTGGTTGATATAGGGGTAGAGCCTCCAATTTATAGAAGATCTCGCGCCCTTTGGGATGCGATGTTAATGAACCTCGCGTTCTGTAGAACGCGATATCCGTATACCTCGTGTTCCACAGGACGCGAGGTTCATTGAAAAGGCGCGTCACAGAACAGACGCGTGAACTGAACGGTCAGAAGTGACCTCGCGTCCTTTAGAACGCGAGTTTCTAAAGACCTCGCGTTCTACAGGACGCGAGGTCGTGGGTTTTTTTTAAAAGATGACTTCCCAGGCAGGAAAGTCATTTAATAATAATAATAATAATGATAATAATAGTCATAGTCATAGTAATAATAATAATAATAATAATAATAATAATAATAATAATAATAATAATTATTATTACAATAATAACCATAGTAATAATAATAATAATCATCATAATAATAATAATAACAATAATCATAAAAATAATAATAATAAAAAGCAGAATCAAATACGTGCTATGTTGCCATTAGTAGCTGCAATCGAAAACTACTTACGTGAATATGACGACGTATATGAACGCAACTACAAATAACGACATAGCGCAATAATCGGGAAATTAGTTTGAAAAAACTTCCCAACTACGCGCTATGTTGCCATTAGTAGCTGCGATTGAAAATTTTTAGACATGATTTCTACGGGTGCTCCTTGCCTCCCCAAGAGTTTGCTATTTATAGAGGGAGGTGAATCTGCTGACGTGGCAATCTCGCGTTCTGTACAACACGAGGTCCTTTGAACCTCGCGTTGTACAGAACGCGAGGTCATTTAGATGTTGGTATATATATATGCATGAAATATTGTTCGTAACCAGTGAAGTTTTTCTCAGTTGAATATGAGTTCGTGTCATGCTATGTTTTTTGCAGTTGAATTTTTTTGTCCGAAATATTGTTCCTTTATGATAGTTGGAGTTCACTTAAAGATTTGTGTTTCGCGGGGTACATACCCCGCATGATACGTTCATTGAATAATATTTATTGACATATCGCAATATCCGGGAGGTTGTGGGTGACTGCGTCCTATTCAATGGAAGCTTCTGTAGCCGCCGTCGAGAGGATCCGCGGCTACAGTTTTGAAACGAAACGACTATTAGGAAGTTTCGGAAAAGTTTCATGTAAAACGTTCGAGGCACTTCTTGGGGACTCTTTTTTGAAGTACGTAGCTTGCCCGCACAATATGCAAAAAGTCCAGAGTTAAAGAAGCGAAGGCGGATTCAGATCGACCATACTGCCGTGGCAGCCCTACTTTTCAGATGCGGCCGGTGCCGATTACATTTGCTAATGTGGATCAAAGATGCTACCATTTCAGAAGAAATATGATTATTGCGCTCTGCTTCTTTCACTCGGGACCTCCGATAAAATTTGCCCACCGACATATCGCAATATGTGGTGCCGATTATATTTCTCCACCTGGATTTTTTGCATATACTGTTTTGACTTTTTGTAAATATTATATCCAGTTGTCTCAATTTACTTATTAACGAATACTTGTTGCAAGTTGAAAGTTTTGTTAAATGAAATGCGTATTAAAGTTTTGATTCGAGTTAAATTTACTTATGTGGTGTTTTTCCTTTACTATAAATACCCACGAATTCCACCATCATTTACTCATTCCAAATTCTCTCTAAACACCCAATCTTTGCTCCCCTTATGGAAAAATTTCAGGCAACATTTTATTTTCTCGATACTTATTTTGAGTCAACAATCACCGGCAAAATGTCACTGAAAGATTTATTACAGTTGACAACAATCGAGGTTAGTAAACTCACCGACAAAAAAATTTCTTCCTTGGAATGTCGAATCCCAACACCGTCAGCAAACGAAACGCTCTACGTTATGAAGCTTACGAACAAAACAGACGTTCGTAACATGTATGACCGGCTCAATTCTGTTGGAGCTAGAGACGTCGATTTAAATGTTAAGTTTGATGAGGTCAACGCCGACGAAGGTAGTACGTCTGCACCCGTACAACCTGCTCCGAACACTGAACACGCACCGTCTTCACCGGATGTTGATGCGGCTGCGGACGAGCTGCAGTTTTTTATGTACAGGCGTAGACAAAGAAAACAACATCTGATCGAAGAACTAAACCTAAGTTCAGACGTGTCCACTGACTACGATGATTCAGATTAACCATAAACTTCTAAAATTATCTTCCAATTATGTTATATGACGTCTTTTTTCATCCTTTATTAATGTTCAAGGGACCTCGCGTTGTGTAAAACTGCTAGTATTCAATTACATTACTAAACTACAATTGTCTCAATTATTCAAACATAAAACGAGTACATAGTACGAGTTTTATTAATTCTGACGAAATCTTTGTCTCAATATATATAAAGGGACCTCGCGTTATGAAGCACTTGTAGTATTCAATTAAATTACTAGACTACAATTTTCTAAATTATTCAAACATGTTCTCAATTACACAAACAGACAATGAGAACACAGTACGATTATTAAAATTTCTGGCGGAATATCTGCGACAAAGCAATTAAAGCGACCTCGCGTTCTACAGAACGCGATATTCATAAGACCTTGCGTTGTGTAGAACGCGAGGTCCTGCTTATCGCGTTCTGTAGAACGAGATGTTCGCAAAGCCTGCCTCTCGGGTACCATTATCCCTTACTTGTCCAAAGTTAGGGGACTGCCTCCCAGGCACCATTATCCCTTACTTGTCCATTATTTGCCTACTTATCGGTTTTAGGAAATGGACAAGTAAAGTTACCTCTCGGTACCATTATTTTCCTTACACAACCGGATTCTCCGGGATTTCAAGTGGCAATAATTTTCCCTATATATGAAGCAGAACTATAAAACGTAAATATATGTTTCAATTGCCAAAACAATTCCTAAAAATTTTCAAGTATTAAAAATTCAGAAGTCTTTCACAAAATATTCAAATGGCGAGACGAGGCGTTACTACTCTAGTTTACTACGATGGGCAGATATTCGACGATACTGAACTCGGCGTTGTTTTTCACTGTGAAGATCGGGTAACCCTAAAGATTCCGAGGAGATTATCGTTCAAGAAGTTGGTAAAGGAACTGGAGGCAAATGTCCCTCATTTTGATAACCATCGTTTGTCCGACGTGAAGTATCGGGTGCCAACATCTATAGCCCCTTTAAGGTACTCTGTATGCCAAATTGCGGAAAATGCTGATGTGTACATAATGCTGGAAACCCACTTCGACTATTCATTGGGAGGCCCTCGAGCTATATGCATCGTTCTCCGAGTCTAATCCAGTTATCCAAATACCAAGTTGGGGCCGGGCGAATTTCGACTTCGATCCTAATGCCAACGTTGATACCTCGACCGCAAGTCTACGACGTGATTTTAACCTACTGTGCCAAGACAACGAGTTTGGTGCATCGTCATCTACTCCTCCAAGGCAGTCGTGCGTAGCTAGTATAGAGTTCGACCTGAACCAACCCACAAACGATGAATTTGATACACCAACAAATGTATTGTACAATCCATACAATCCTTATAGTTTTGGGGGAGGGAACGTCGACTCCTTAAGTTGCGCACGACCATGAAGCATCATATGGCCGACACTCAATGTATGTCCCTAGCACCAACTACGGTCAACCATCTATGGGGAGACATTTTTCTTTTAGAGGTGAGGGAGCGTCATCTTCTTACGCTATGCACGACCATGATTCCTCATATGGATGTCACTCAACGTATGTCCCTATTACGGAGTACATTCAACCATCTATGGGGGACATTCTTCTTATGTTGATCTTGATTTTGGTCTTGGAAATGCGGTTCGTGAGCAATCTCGTGAGAGGTCTCCCGATCGTCGACCCCCATCCTCGCTTCCAAGGGTAGTGATCGACGAAGCTCTACTATTCCAACTCCCGAAGGATGCTTCTGACGAAGAACCGATTAGAGAACTCGGGCCTGACAGAGACGAGCTGGGGCCATTCTATGATGAACCAGAAGACTTGACAGTTCTACCGGAAGACAATACCGTTCCACCACCAGATTTCGACGAACAGCTGACTGCCACCAACTTTCCTGTAGACGCAACACCAATTTCTATGTTCCTGCCACCATCCCACTTCACAACGGTTGATATGGATGCAATGGACGTCCATGATTTTCCGCATGACGACACAATAGACGGCCGAGTCAACCGTTCTGATGGTGAACTGAGAATTGGTATGAAGTTCTTCACAAAGGATATTGCGGTGGCGGCAGTTAAGCAGTACAACCTTCGTTATAATGTTGAGACGACATTGGATAAAACAAAATCCAAATACTACAAGGCTTATTGCGTCCAAAAAAATCAAGGATGTAAATGGAAAATCCGTATATCATAATTGAAGAGGGCAGGTGACCGTTGGAAAATAATAAAACTTGAGGGGCCCCATACATGCACCATTGCTAGCCTCAGCCAGGATCAGAAGAACCTGGATGCAAAGTACCTCGCGGACATCTTTTCAACACTGGTGAAAACAAATCCCACTGTGTCGGTCCCCACATGTCAGGCTGCAGCTCTAGCTGTCACCGGCTACCGTCCTCAATATTACAAAGCATGGTATGCAAGGAAGCGGGCCAAAGAGGAAATGTATGGCCGATGGGAGGAATCTTACAAAGAGTTGCGCCCGTGGCTTAATCTCCTGCAGAAACACATCCCCATAATGGTTGTCAAACTTGATACGGTTCAGGCATTCGAAAATGATCGTGTCGTCCGAGGTGTTTGTCAATTCCACCGGTTATTTTGGACTTTCCCCCAGTGCATCAACGCATTCAAGCACTGCAAACCGATGGTCCAAATCGACGGCACATGGTTGTATGGAAGATATACACAGACCCTACTTCTAGCTATTCCACAGGACGACAATCGCAAATGCGTTCCTGTTGCATTCGCAATCGTCCAGAAGGAGGATTTGGAGTCTTGGAAGTTCTTCCTTCGAAACCTACGAAAATATGTCCTTGATCCTGTAATACGAAGAAGGGATGGAGAGGTATGTGTTATTTCTGACAGAGGCATAGCGCTGTTGTGGGCGATAGAAAATTTGGGTGACTATTGGAAGCCTCCATACATTCACCACTGTTTTTGCTTGCAACACATAGCTGCAAACTACCTGCTACAATTCAAGAACCGTGATGAACGTCAAATGGTGCTCGATATGGGTACTTCCTTTATTTCATTTTCATTTACTATATTACTTGTTACTCGCTTTCATTTACGACCTTTTTGCGTGTGTTTTTCGCCCATAACTATTCAACTGTCATCCCTTAAGAAACTCGCACTACAAACAAGAGGTGGCTGACCTGCTCGAGGAACTGAGAGCGAGAAACAAACATGGCGCAGAATACCTTGAAAAAATCCCAAAGGAAAAATGGCTTCGATCGTATGACGAGGGTAAACGTTATGGTCACATGACAACGAACTTGGCTGAGGCAGTGAACTCATCACTGAAGGGAGTGCGACAGTTGGCTATCACTTCCATTGTCAAAGCGACCTATTATCGTTTGGCTACCCTTTTTGCAACCTTGGGAAGGCAAGCAACTGAGTACATGGCAGGTGGACACAAAGTCCATCCGGATTTTCGCACAAAACTGCATACTCAATTGGGTCAATCAAGACAGATGACTACAACTCTCTTCTCTCGAGAAGGACACATGTTTCGTGTTGCAGAATTTTCCAGGAAGTTGGAAGGCATTCAGCACAACGCGTACGTAGTAAATCTGAGAGAAAGAACCTGTGAGTGCGGAATTTTCCAAACATTCAAATACCCGTGCGCACACGCCATTGCTGCTTGCACTAACCAACGGATATAATACATGTATATGGTTGATCCGGTATACTTACTCGAAACGGTGTTTAAGGTTTACAAAAAAAAGTTTCCTCCAATCGGAAATGAGGTTGATCCGAATGCCGTGGACACTGAACCAATCATACGCCCAGATCCAGCACTACTAAGAGCCAAAGGACGTCCACGTTCTACAAGAATACACAGTGCCGAGGATATGGTCGAACATCGAGAAAAAACCGGACAAAGGAGGCATTGTAGTGTATGTAAAAATCCTGGACACACAGCTCCTAAGTGTCCTAATCGCTCAGCCCCTCGTCTTAATTAATTATTTTAAATTTGTATATGCGAGTTCGCCCATGACAATCGAATCAATAAAGTCAGTCTACTTCGATTTATACAGTACGTCATCTTATATTTTCAATCATTCAAAAAAATATGTTATGATAGTGTTTTCGAAGCGACTTTAAGTCAGTGTAGAATGGACAGAAATTGACCGTGTCAGTGTCATACGATAGAGAATTTCCAGTACTACGACCCCAAACTCGATGTTAGCTAAAAATTTAATATTTCTACGTATGAAATTCTGCTCGAACATGCCTATCGACATTTGTTCAAAGGCAACTTCATTAAAAAAAAGATGATAGCATAGGGTTTTCGAATCCATTTTAAACCATTGTAGAATGGACGAAAATTAACCATGTTGGTATCATACGATAGAGAATTTCCAGTACTACGACCCCAAACTCAATTATCGCTAAAAATATACGATTTACACGCCCGAAATTGGGCTCGAACCCAAAGAAGTACGCGAGGTCTGTGCGAAATATTCAGCCGCCCTTTCAAATTCTCGTGTACCTCGCGTTCTACAGAACGCGAGGTACTGTAAAACCGTTAACACAAAGAACAAGGCCACGTAGACTGAACTCGCGTTGTACAGAACGCGATATCAGACCTCTCGTCCTACACAACGCGAGGTTCACCGACGTGGCAAGTTTAGGGGTCATTTTGCCAAATAATATTTTTTGGGAGTCATTTTCCCAAATAATAATTTAAAAGGGATTATTGTTTAAAAATTTCCATATTCAACGCTTAATTAATCTCTTATTTCATATTCTTTCAAGGACTCACTAAATAATTTTATTAGTATAAATTATAACCAAAATTATAAGATCATAGCAGAGCACTAAATGTCAAAACTATCGCTTATCACATAATCGTTTCATGGCACCGGTGAAATCATATTTACCATAATGTGATTAGCATGCTTAGTTCATATGCCACTATTTAGGAGTTTGACCAAAAAAACCTTACTAGATGCCTTGAATGTGACTTGCAACTGCTCTTGCACGATCCGATTACTACGAAGTCAAATAATCTTCAACAGCGATCGAATTACAAAAAAACTATTTCAATTTTGAAAATACATGAAAACGAATGCATTAAGTTTACTTAGCCTAGTGAGGTAATTACCACATAATAACAAAGCATAACGTGTGACATGAATCAAAGTAAACAAACATATGATAGCATGTAGTATTGTTAAAATTTAGGTAGCATAATTCCAATTTACTAAATCGAATCATATCTTAAATTTAACTTTGTCTTATAGATGATTTATTTAGAATCTTATTCAAGCATACAATTCTTGTCTTGCTCATAATGAGCCTCATCAAGTTTTATTGCTATTCTTTCATAGTTCATATAAGATTTTATATCTGAATTCATGTATTTTAACAATATTTGCCTTGGATCACATTGGACATAGATAGCATTGGTCTGTGTTTAACTGTATTGGTCTGTGTTTAATTATATTGGTATGTGTTACACATAACACAAAGCACAAAAAATGACTAGTGTTCAAATATATCACATATATGAGATCGTCACCCTGAGCCGTAATCCGGGAACCGCAGTCTGAATATACCATTGTACCATGCAAAAATGTGTTCAAGGGCTTCTATTGTTTAAGTAACTTATAGCATTTTAAACTTTGACATTAGGAGAACAATATTATGACCATCTTTCTCTTTTACTTTCAATTTAGTCACACGATAATTTTAACTTAATTACACACTTAATCATTCATTTTCTTGGAACCTACATTTTTGGCCTAATACTTAATATTTTTATAATTTGATCATTAATTCATAAATATTTTAAACCAAACTAAATTAACCATAAATTAAATTGGTTTAAATAATTCAAAAACTATATTTGTTTGTCAGAAAATAAATTTCGATCATGGATAACCAAAAATCCAGTGAACCGATTTTTGGGTGTTACACATCTTCTGTCGAAACATCTCAAACTAGGAAATGGAAAGTGGTTTTGTGAAGCCATTTGCCACCTGACTGTTCCAGGAACATAGTTCATATTCAACTGTTTTGCTGCTATCTTCTCTCGTATAAAATGGAATCTAAATCAACGTGCTTCAATTTTGCATGATACACAAGGTTAGCGCTCATAGCAATAGCGCTTGTGTTGTCACACCAAATCACTGGTGTATCTTGCTAATTAACTCACATATCTGTTAGGAATGCAACAATCCACATTACTTCTGATGTCGTGTCTGCAATGAACAAATTTCCCCTTTTCAAACCTGATTTTGCGAGGTGATCTGCCATAGCATTTCTTTCTTTCTGAACATATAGAAGCAGACGATGGGGTTTTTTTCCCTTAATCAGACGGTCTAACTCTTTCTGCCCCTTTCTTCTTTCTTTTTGTATTGATCACCTTGTAATTTCCTTAGTTATGCGACATGCAAATCACTCACTAAGCTACTCCTTCCATATATGATATATGTGTGTTGATCCAATATCATTGCGAGAATCATCCATGGGAGAAATAAGCTTCAACATGATGTTAGGTCCCCGAGCTGATACTGAAGTCCCTCTTCCACCCCCTTTGCTCTTTCAACTTGCCACAACTTCAGCTTGATTCCCATCTTGGTAGAGGTAAGAAATATCGGAACTAAAGAAGCGATTAAGGCTGTGAGTTTGGGAAAACACTTGGGCATCCAATTTATTGGCAAAGAGGAAGAAGTGGTAAAGGAAATTGCTGCTTTGGAGGTAGCTGACTTATTAAATAAACACATTTAGAAGGCGCAACAATTGTTTCTTTGATTTTTAGATGGTTGGGTCTGGAGACGAGGAAGGTATTCAGATTACAACGGGTGATTGTGGCGTTTATTCAAGAACCAAGAAAAACAACCTTAAAGTGGTTGTGTTAATTCAAGAGTGGCAGCAGCAATGGCCATTGATTGCATCATAAGAGACAATTTTCCGGAGCAGCTAGCGTTATGGGATAATTTGAGTTCATTGAATGGGTAGTGTTCTTCAAACTGGATAGTAGCATTACGAATGTGAAATCAAGTAATCGTTCAGGTTCCAGGTTAGGTCAGGTCAAATCTGATACGGGTTATATCAGGTTAATTTAATGGTTTGATTCGGATTAAGTTGAGTCCGGGTCGACTCAGATTTGAGTCATTATCAGGTTGATTTCAAATCAGATTGAGTTCGGGTTCGGGTCGGGTAAATTTCAGTTCAGGCCAAAACGGTTCATGTCCGAATCAATTAATTAACGGGTTAATTCAAGTTCAGATGGACTTTAGGTCAAGCCACGTTCAGGTCGGGTCATGTCGTTGACGGATAAATTTCAGGTCGGGTAATATCGGTTTCGGTTGAAGTTCAATTCAGGTCTTATCATGTACATATATATTCCGGTACGGTAATTGTGGGTAAATTTCTGATGAGAATAATTTTTAGGATTAATATGAACCAAAATATTCTTTAGGATGTCGAAATATTTTACAATCTAAAAAATATAAAAATAATTGTGACTAAAATAAATTAAAATAAAATTTAAAAGTGAATGTTAGGATTAAAATGAAAAACTTTAGACGAGTGAGGACCTAAAGGATAATTAATCACTAAAAAAATTAGGCGGCCAAATGGGCAATTATTTATTGGATCAAATTTGGTTTTTAGGTTTTCATAAACAAAGTAAATGGAGAAGGGAGCTAACGGTGGAGTCGAAGGCACAACCAAGAATAAAGTCAAGTAGAAAACTAGGGTTCCGACAGCTTCTAGGGCTTTGGAGGAAACAACTGTGTTCGTGAATAATATTAGTAAAAGAATCCACTGGTCGGCGTTAAGGGAAGTGTTTTACGTTTATGGGAAGGTGAGACACGTATTCATCGCCTACAATCACAGGAAACGCAAAACCTCGAGCAGAACCTTTGCTTTTGTGAGATTTTCCAAGTTATTAGAGGCGAAAAAAGCAATCAAAAAGGGGGAACGGAAGGAAAATAGATGGTGCCTTCATTTCAGTTCAGAAAGAGATTCGTCGTGGTCCAACAAGTCAGAGCAAGAATGGTGGTCGTTCATCGCCGCAATATCTTAGAGTAAAGAATCGGCTCAACGCTTCTCTGGTTTCAAAAGATCGATCCTTTAGGGATGTCGTAATTGGCAATCATAAATCATGGGGGGATAATTCCAGGGTTAAGGAAGAAAATACTAGAGAGGCGGCGCAGGAAAAAGGTGTCAACCTTCGTGTCCCCTTATCAGTGGAAGATAGAGGTTGGATTAATCACTGCTTCGCTGTGTAACCCCCTCGTCCCGGTCTGGTCGGATGACCGGTCCGAGTGGGCCACACGGGGAAAATCGAAGCGAAACCCGTTAAGGTTTCCCTTCGGTTAACGACCTTAAAAATTTCCTTTTATTTTATCTTGTCTATAGGCATAATTAAAACATATGTGAAGCACAACAGCGGAAAATACAAACAATGTAACATACTCCGACCAACCAAAACCTTAAACAGCTCATTTTAGTCCTTTACAGCAGGTCGTTTCGAAACACCCTTAGGGTGTTCCGAAACGCCTTGACTTAGTCAACAGGCCAGGGTCAACCATAAGGTGACCGTTTCGAAACAGGGGTGATCCGTATCGAAACGACCTTGACGGTGAATTTCTCGTGGTCAACGAGATTTTACCGTTTCGAAACATCAAAGGCCCGTTTCGGAACGCCTTTATCTCGTCAATTTCTCAAAATTCCAGTAGCAAAAATGTTCCGAAACGCCCCCTATCCGTTTCGAAACGGCAAGCCATTTGCAAAGGAACCGTATCGGAACAGGGTGACCCGTTCCGAAACGCCCCCTGTCTGCAGACTCGTTTTGGCTGTTTTAAGGCATAAGGGTGCCCCAAAACACCACCAAAACACCCTACAACATTATAACAATTAAACTTAAGGCAACCCAACTATATTAGCATGCTTCAACAAGAATTAAGACAAGTCTAAACACCAAGGTAAGACATCACAAGACATGCATTCATTCAACATCATTCAAACTTAAAGACAACATCTGAGGCACATGGCTAACATTCAAAATGAGCAATTTAGGCATGAGTTACAATTCAACATGGCAACACCAACCATACAAAAGCAAGATACCAAGGAGTCTAAACATGCTCTTAAACAACCAACAACTATCCAAAAAAACAACACATGTCCCATTGCTCAAACTATTACATGTCCAACATCAAAAACTCATACTCGAAGCACTCAAGGCTAACAACCACACTTGGGGGCCCTCCACTTGCTCGAGCAACCCACGAACTAAGGATCTGCAATGTTGAACAAAGAGGGCGTAAGCAATGATGCTTAGTGAGGGTAAGCTCTAAAAACAAACCTCAACATTGCAGGGTCCGAGCACGATCTAGCCAAGGTAAAACACGAATATACCAAGGATCCACAAAGCCACAAGGTAAAGATGCATGAGAAATAGACAATATAAATGCCATGATCATAAGCTCAAATCCACAATTCATGTATTCACATTCAAGTATCCCATTAAAGATCATAACCTCAACACATTGATATACTTATCAAACAACATTGGCACCTAGCTATGACCCGAATACGCGGATAGACATGTTGGAACTCGCATCCAACAACCACATTACCTCACGGTGGGATTTCACTCATCACCGGTCTCGTGGAGGGCATTCCACTCATCCTCACGCCCCGTCGATGGGATTCCACTCATCACCGACTATATTTAAATACAATTTTCGGGCGAACCCGTACTCCTCCTTGGTGACTCAACGCCACCAAGGCCACGCGCGACTTTTGACTCATGTGTACACACTAACATCCTAATGATCGATCATTTGTATTTAAGTATACTAGTGCCAACATTTACCCATTTCACATTATTCATTCCAATCATTTCCGTGCTTAGCACGTACTCACCAACAACCATCATTATGCATGTCTCAAGCATCACCATTCATATCTCATTCCACATGTATAATACAATATACATAAGCATACATATCACATTTCATACGAGACATACACAACCACATAAATGAGTTCATCCAAAGGCTCTAGAACAAGCTTAGGATTAGGCTACCACCCTAATCCTAACTCTTGGTGGGTCTACCAATCTCAACCTAGTCCATATACTCGAACCAACTATTTTAAAACCATTTAAAACAATTAACCACTCACCTAGTCCATATACTCGAACCGATGCCCAAACTCGATTCTAATCAATCCCAAACACAAACAAAACATCCACAATCAAAAGCTCGTCATCGGAACTAACCCATAATAACATTTTCAAGCATTCAACACCCAAATAAGTCCAAAAACAGAATTTTCGAGCAACCCACAAAACCCACTGAAATCTTCCATTTATAGCATCCAATCAATCATCAAATACCCCCAAAGAGACCCTCATATATCATACTAACACTGTAACCCCCTTAACCCGGCCCAGACGGTTGAACCGAATTAAGAAGTTTACACGGGGAAAACCAAAATCAACCCGAAAGTCAACCTTGATTAACGACCCTTTTTTTTCTTTTTAATCTTATCTAAATGCACATTAACCTTAGTTATGCTCATACAATCAGTATACTCAAACATCAGCGCATTCGGAAAATATTCAGGGACTTAATTTCACAAAACACGAATTTAGGGACAAAAATGTAAATTTTGGAAATTATAAGGACTTAACCCAATTAAAAGTTACCAATATGAAATTAATCATGTTTCATGCTTCCCTGCCAAATTTCAATTCAAACAGACATCTCAAACTCATTCAATTGCATAAACAAGTTTCAGGACCAAAACGCAAAGGTTTCAAAACACATAACCGTCAATTTCAGTGCCCAACGGTCGGGTGTTCCGAAACAGAGAGGACCTGTTCCGAAACGCGGGACCGTTCCGAAACACGTTTCGATACAGGGCTCGGCAGTAGCATTTTCGTTTCGGAACGGTTCCTCCCGTTTCGAAACGCCTAGGCCATTTTAGGCCCCCGTTCCGAAACGGTAGAACCCGTTCCAATACGGCCTGCCCAGATTGCAAAAATTTTGCTGGTTTATCACACAATTGACCCATCAAACATGCTCCAAAGGCAACCAAATTATACCAGCAAGACATTACATGCACAAGGAACATAATAGCATCAACTAATCTCAAACATGGCATCAATTAAGCAAATCCCCAATTCTAAAGGCATGCATCTAATTTAGAAAACCATTCAAGCATCATAATACCCAACCAACTTCACAAAGCCAAATACATGTTCCATCATCAAAAACAACATAAAACCAACTTAGGGAGTCTAAAACATCTCCCAAATCAACAACATAGGTTCCCCATTGCCAAATGCCCAAAAGCTAATAGTGGTAAGAAGACATTCACCATACATGAGCTTAGATCTTCACTTGGATTCTTGACCTCTTGCTGCCCCTTCAAGCACTTTAATGCTCTGCATTATTGGTTTAAGAAAAGAGAGAGCGTAAGCAAATAGCTTAGTGAGGAATGCTCCTTTAAAAACAACTCAATAATGCCTTTATAAAACACCTTTATAAACCTTAATTCAAAACAACATTTATACATGCACATAAGCATTTAAAACAAGCATTTCATGCTTCAAAATCAATAACATGTCATATTGGCCACAAGTGATAATCATAATCATTTTCCATCTCAAAATACAATCAATACAAGATCCACACATGGACTTTTAACCACCATTGTGATCTTACAATTCACAAGGACCACACATGGACTTTTAACCACCATTGTGTCCTTAGCACAAGAATCACCCATGGACTTTTAACCACCATGGTGTTCTTACAATCCACAAGGTTCACACAAGGACTTTTAACCACCTTTGTGACCTTAACACAAGAATCACCCATGGACTTTTAACCACCATGGTGTTCTTACAATACACAAGGCTCACACAAGGACTTTTAACCACCTTTGTGACCTTAACACAAGAATCACCCATGGACTTTTAACCACCATGGTGTTCTTACAATACACAAGGCTCACACAAGGACTTTTAACCACCTTTGTGACCTTAGCACAAGAATCACCCATGGACTTTTAACCACCATGTTGTTCTTAATACAAGAACCACCTATGGACTTTTAACCACCATAGTGTTCTTAACCATTCTCAAAACATCACTTGCCAATATGCATCATTTAACAACAACAATCCACTGTTTTAAAGCATTTAACAAAGCCATTAATCATCATGCACCATTATGCATCAAAACCATATTTTATCAAATGTTCAAAACAAGGATCTCTTACCTTGAGCATCCTTCAACACATGGCTTATAAAATAAGAAAATAAACATGCTAAAATATGCTTTCAAAACAGAATTTAAAACATGCAAACAATCACATTGCATTCAACCAACTCATGGTTCATCAACAAGAGAGTTTTTCCGAAAACTTACTCTTGAGCTTAGCAAAGTTGTTTAGACTTAAACTAAGCTCCCAAACCTTCAAAACACTGGTTTCAAAGCTGAAAACCAAAATCCACTCACCGATTCTGTTTCGCAACTTGCCGAAACACCGATTAAGCTTCCGGATCACCACCACAAAGATCCGAAGATGTCTCCCCTGTTTTAAACACATCAAAGCAGAGGATTAATGCATCATCATGCATTAATATCTTCAATGAAAGCACCTAAACTCGCTGCTCTCATCCACACTCCATTTTCGGCTACCAAACACAACCGAAAACACATCCAAACAACTCCACAACACTACCCAGCAAAGATCCATCAATTCCAAACATTCTTAAACCTCAATTAACATCCAAAAAGGATCTAATCACGTCCTTATACCTCCAGCTATAGCAGATCATCAAGATCATCCCAAAAACAACCAAATACTCAAGCAAAACTTAGGAAAATTAACCTATTCGGGATTGCATTGATAAAACCTTAATTTCTCATCAATTACACATCCATTTTACATCAAAATGACATCTCAAAACAATGCCCAATCAGATCATACGAATTTCATCAAAATTAAAGCAAATCTTGCATTTTAAGGCCAAGATCAAGAATACAATTGTAAAACCTTTTATAAAACACAAATCAAGGATTGAGAACTTGGGAATTTCAGTAAAGAACTGAGAATTTAGAGGAGAAGGACGTTCATACCTCTAAACTTGAGTTTCTCCCTTTTTGGAACCAAGATTCTTGAAAAACCAATAAGCAAATGCTAAGGTTTTGTTGAAGAAATGATTAGGGATCAAATGAAGGTTGAAATATAATCTTTAGATGTCAAAATCAGAGGGAAATTTGCTGGAGAAATGTGTTTGGGTTGAGAGAAAAGTTGAGAGAAAAGAAAATGGAAAATTTGAGTGAAAAGTTAGTTATGGCCAAAATATCTTTCCCTCCCTTTTACCTTTATTTTAAAACCATTAATTAATTTATAAATATTCAGGAAAAATCTGGAGAAACTCTTTTTGGGTAAATAGCTCCTTAAAGATTCAAAGTTTTAATCCTTTTTAAAACAGTCACCAAGTTTTCGAAAATTACATTTTAGTCACTAAACCAAAATGTCACACTTCCAAACCCCATTTTGTAAAATTGATTTCACCTTTCTCTTATACATAATAAAAGAGGATTTTAAGTCATTTTTCCATATTTTTAATGCAACCCGAACTAGGCTTTCCTAAAAATCACCTTTTATATTCGAACCGCAACCCGACCGGCCCGGTCCAAACCCAAAACTTCTAAGCCCAAAATTGGGGTGTTACAACTCTCCCCCCTTAAGAAATTTCGTCCTCGAAATTTATCTGAAGGAAAGAGGTACGGAAACTGCTTCAGCATGTCATCCTTCCGTTCCCACGTGGCTTCTTCAACACCACGATGCTTCCACAACACCTTTACCAACTCAATGGTCTTGCCTCAAAGAACTTTACTATCCGAATCCAGAATCTTCACTGGTTCCTCATCATAGGTCAAATCCGGATTCAATTCCACTTCTTCTACAAGCATCACATGTGAAGGATCCGATCTATACTTCCGAAGCATAGAAACATGAAACACGTCATGAATCTTTTCCAACTCTTGAGGTAACCTCAACTTGTACGCAACAGGACCCACACGTTCAATCACCTCATATGGTCCAATGTACCTAGGGCTCAACTTACCCTTTCGACCAAACCTCATCACCTTTTTCCAAGGCGAAACCTTCAAAAACACACGGTCACCCACCGCATACTCAATCTCCTTACGCTTCAAATTCGCGTAAGACTTTTGCCGATCAGAAGCTGCCTTCAAACGCTCACAAATGAGCTTCACCTTCTCAGTGGTCCCTTTCAACAAAGCTGGCATCGAAACCAACTTCTGACCCGTTTCAGCCCAACAAAGAGGAGTCCTACACTTCCTCCCGTACAAAGCTTCATAAGGTGCCATTTGAATACTTGCTTGATAACTATTATTATAGGAAAACTCCACCAAAGGCAAATGTTTCTCCCAAGAGCCCTGAAACTCAATCACGCAGCACCTCAACATATCCTCCAAAACCTGGATAACACGCTCGGACTGACCATTCGACTGAGGATGATAAGATGTACTGAAATTCAACCGCGTACCCAAAGCTTGATGCAAACACTGCCAGAAACGCGATGTAAACCTCAGATCTCTATCTGACACAATCGACTTAGGCACACCATGCAGCCGCACAATCTCAGCAATGTACAACTACGCAAGCTTATCCAAAGAGTACGTAGTATGCACAGGCAAGAAATGTGCACACTTCGTCAGGCGATCCACAATCACCCACACCGAATTCTTCTTCGATGGTGACAAAGGCAAACCAGATACAAAATCTATGGTAATCCTTTCCCACTTCCATTCAGGAATTCTCAACGGTTGCAACAACCCTGAAGGAAACTGATGCTCAGCCTTAACTCACTGACACACCATGCACTTGCTTACAAACTCAGCAACATCCTTCTTTAAACCCACCCAATAGTACTCATCACGAAGATCACGATACATCTTAATACTACCAGGGTGCATAGCAAAAGGACTACTATGACCTTCAGTCAGAATAGCACGCCTCAACTCAGCATCATTGGGCACTACTATCCGACTCCCAAAACACAACACTCCATCATCATTAAAACAGAAATCCGAAGGCCTGCCCTCTGCAATATCCTGAACATACAGTACCAAGGAATCATCCAACAACTGCTTCTCCTTAATCAACTGAACCAAAGATGGTTTCACCTGCAACTCAGCCACAAGACCACCATCACGCGAAATACTCAAACTGGCAAACATAGCCCTCAACTCAACAGCTACCTTTCTACTCAAGGCATCCGCTACAACATTAGCTTTTCCAGGGTGATACTCAATCGTCAAATCATAATCCTTGAGCAACTCCACCCAACGTCGTTGTCTAAGATTCAACTCCTTCTGAGACATTAGATACTTCAAAATGTTTTGATCCGTATACACAGTACACTTCTCACCATACAAATAATGTCTCCAGATCTTTAAAGCAAAAACCACCGCAGCCAACTCGATATCATGCGTGGGATAATTGCGCTCATGCACCTTCAACTGCCGTGAAGCATAAGCCACCACTTTACCCTCTTGCATCAACACACATCCCAAACCAACATAGGACGCATCACTATACACCACAAACTCTTTCCCTTATTCAGGTTGAACCAAGATAGGAGCTTGCGTCAAAGCTGCCTTAAGCTTCTCAAAAGCCTGCTGTCTCTCTTCTGTCCACTCATACTTAACATCCTTCTGCAATAACTTCGTCAAAGGTGCAGCAATCTTTGAAAACCCATCCACAAACCTCCGATAATATCCTGCCAAACCAAGGAAACTACGGACTTCATGAACAAACTTAGGAACCTTCCAATTCATCACCGCCTCAATTTTCTGAGGATCAACACGAATCCCTTCAGCAGAAACCACATGACCAAGAAACACCACTTCCCTAAGCCAGAACTCACACTTGCTCAGCTTGGCATAAAGCTGATTCTCCAACAAAGCTTGCAACACAATCCTCAAATGCTCTTCATGCTCCTCCTCAGTACGCGAGTACACGAGGATATCATCAATGAACACCACAACAAACTTATCCAGGTATTCATGAAATACACGATTCATCATGTCCATGAAAGCTGCAGGAGCATTTGTCAAACCAAACGGCATCACAAGGAACTCATAATGCCCATACCTCGTCCTGAAAGTTGTCTTTGGCACATCCACATCCTTCACCTTCAACTAGTAATACCCTAACCTCAAGTCAATCTTAGAGAACACAGCTGCTCCCCGAAATTGATAAAAAAGATCATCAATTCTCGGCAAAGGATACCGATTCTTGATAGTCAACTTGTTAAGCTGACGATAATCGATGCACATTCTTATAGTGCCATCCTTCTTCTTCACAAACAAGACCGGTGCACCCCAAGGTGACACACTCGGCCGAATGAACCCACGATCAAGCAACTCTTGCAATTGCGTCTTCAGCTCCTTCAACTCTTTAGGTGCCATTCGATAAGGGGTAATGGACACTGGAGTTGTGTTTTCATACAGCTCAATCCCAAACTCCACTTCGCGATTAGGAGGCAATCCAGGCAACTCCTCAGGAAACACACCAGGGAACTCTCGCACAGTCCTGATATCTTGCACACGCAACTCCTTAGAGCTAGGATTCATCACAAAAGCTAGGTAAGCTTCACAACCTTGCCTCAGCATCCGGCTCGCCTCCAATGTAAACACCACATTGGCAAGAAACTTCACATTCTCACCAACCACAACAACCTCATAATCATCCACAAGTTTCAACGAAACTCGCTTATTCTCACAATCCACAACAGCTCGATGCTCAACAAGCCAATCCATACCAAGGATTACATCAAAACCATAGAAAGGCAATTCCATAAAATCAACAGGAAAAACATGATCTTGCACAACCAAAGGACATCTTCTATAAAGCTTTCGAGTCACAACAGTCTCACCAAAAGAACTAGTGACACGCATACTAACATCCAAAGACTCAACAGGCAAACCAAGCAATTCAGCATGCTCACGCAAAATGTATGAGTGCGTAGATCCAGAATCAATCAAGGAAAGTAATAACAAGGATTGCAAAGTAAAAGTACCTGCGATCACATCCGTGTCATTCCTACCCTCCCTCTGAGCATACACTCTAGCCTGGCCACCACCCTCAGGCTGAACAGCTACAACATGAGCTACATTACGTCCACCATCCTCCCTACGCTGGAAGTTACCACGGCCGCGCCCACGACCTCTCTGCGGTGCAACAACTACAGCAGCACGTCCTTGGCCACCACCGGCCAGCAGAGGACACTCCCTCCTCATGTGATCCGTAGATCCACAGTTCCAGCACGAATTACCAGCCGCCACAACAGGAGCTTGCACCTCCCTCACAGCTCGAGGACAATCACGCTTCATATGGCCACGCAATCCACATGTCCAACATGCGTTCGGATCAGCTCTTGCCTTGCCTCCCTGAGCAGGCACACCACCACCTCGCTTAGCTGAAGACTAATACCTCTGATCACGTCCCCTCTTGTTCCGTCCACCACCGGAACTATACTCAGCAACTCGCTTACCAGCACCAGAACCAGCACTTTTAGAAGATAAACCCAAGTTCATCTCAATGTCCTTTGCTCGGCCAACCAGCACATCAAAATCATTATACTCAACAGCCAACATATACGTCTTTACTTCCGTTACCAAACAATAACGGAACCTTTCACACCTCTCTCGCTCATCCGGGACAAGCTCAGGTGCATACTGACTGAGTCGGACAAACTGAACTTCGTACACAGCTACAGACATGCTCCCTTGAGTAAGAGACATGAATTCCCTTTTCTTCTCATCTAGGTACCTCACACCCAGATACCTTCTCTTAAACGTGTTCTGAAAGAACGTCCAAGTCACATCGGCATCCGCCATCCCAGAGGTAGTGCTTGTCCACCATGTGTACGCATCATCTTGCAACAATGATACCACACATCCCAGCTTCTGCACATCAGTGCAATTCATTTGACCCAATATTCTCTTGGTACTTTCCAACCAAGACTCCGAACCTTCAGTAGACAAACCCTTGAACTCAGTCCCTCCCAGGCTGCGCAAACGTTCCAAAGGTAGTCTAGCATTAGCATCTCCCTGATGCCCAGCTCCTTGAGCTCCAGCTACCGCTGCTTGAAAAGCTCCAACAATGGCTTGTACCAGCATTGACATGTCAGGAACAGCTTGCCCCTGACCAGCTTCAGGTCCAGTGCCCCCAGCACCAGCACCAGCTGCAGCTCCTTCACCCCCAGCACCACCACCACCAGGCGGAGGAGGTAAATCCACCACATTTTCAGCATTCTCCTCATTCTCATTTTGAGCCATAGCTCGCGTATTAACCCTCAATTCTCTACGAGGTGCCATTCACTAACAATGCAATCATAATGCCACAAACAAAGTCAGGCTCAGCAAGGTAAGCAATCCAAGTACTCAAGCTCATTTCCACTTAAAAACAAATCATTACATTAGCTTTGATTTGGCAATGGGTCCCCCTAACATGCTTTCACCACAGCATACACCACAATTGTAACATGCTTATAATTCACACAACATGCTTTCACTCAACAAGCATACAAAGCATTCATGCACTTAACACCCAATCATCAGTTCCCAATTACTCGAGAACTCAGCTCTGATACCACCAAATGTAACCCCCTTAACCCGGCCCAGACGGTTGAACCGAATTAAGAAGTTTACACTGGGAAAACCAAAGTCAACCTTGATTAACGACCCTTTTTTTTCTTTTTAATCTTATCTAAATGCACATTAACCTTAGTTATGCTTATACAATCAGTATACTCAAACATCAGCGCATTCGGAAAATATTCAGGGACTTAATTTCACAAAACACGAATTTAGGGACCAAAATGTAAATTCTGGAAATTATAAGGACTTAACCCAATTAAAAGTTACCAATATGAAATTAATCATGTTTCATGCTTCCCTGCCAAATTTCAACTCAAACAGACATCTCAAACTCATTCAATTGCATAAACAAGTTTCAGGACCAAAACGCAAAGGTTTCAAAACACATAACCGTCAATTTCAGTGCCCAACGGTCGGGTGTTCCGAAACAGGGAGGACCTGTTCTGAAACGCGGGACCGTTCCGAAACACATTTCGATACAGGGCTCGGCAGTAGCATTTTCGTTCCGGAACGGTTCCTCCCGTTTCGAAACGCCTAGGCCATTTCAGGCCCCCGTTCCGAAACGGTAGAACCCGTTCCAATACGGCCTGCCCAGATTGCAAAAATTTTGCTGGTTTATCACACAATTGACCCATCAAACATGCTCCAAAGGCAACCAAATTATACCAGCAAGACATTACATGCACAAGGAACATAATAGCATCAACCAATCTCAAACATGGCATCAATTAAGCAAATCCCCAATTCTAAAGGCATGCATCTTATTTAGAAAACCATTCAAGCATCATAATACCCAACCAAATTCACAAAGCCAAATACATGTTCCATCATCAAAAACAACATAAAACCAACTTAGGGAGTCTAAAACATCTCCCAAATCAACAACATAGGTTCCCCATTGCCAAATGCCCAAAAGCTAATAGTGGTAAGAAAACATTCACCATACATGAGCTTAGTTCTTCACTTGGATTCTTGACCTCTTGCTGCCCCTTCAAGCACTTTAATGCTCTGCATTATTGGTTTAAGAAAAGAGAGAGCGTAAGCAAATAGCTTAGTGAGGAATGCTCCTTTAAAAACAACTCAATAATGCCTTTATAAAACACCTTTATAAACCTGAATTCAAAACAACATTTATACATGCACATAAGCATTTAAAACAAGCATTTCATGCTTCAAAATCAATAACATGTCATATTGGCCACAAGTGATAATCATAATCATTTTCCATCTCAAAATACAATCAATACAAGATCCACACATGGACTTTTAACCACCATTGTGATCTTACAATTCACAAGGACCACACATGGACTTTTAACCACCATTGTGTCCTTAGCATAAGAATCACCCATGGACTTTTAACCACCATGGTGTTCTTACAATCCACAAGGTTCACACAAGGACTTTTAACCACCTTTGTGACCTTAACACAAGAATCACCCATGGACTTTTAACCACCATGATGTTCTTACAATACACAAGGCTCACACAAGGACTTTTAACCACCTTTGTGACCTTAACACAAGAATCACCCATGGAATTTTAACCACCATGGTGTTCTTACAATACACAAGGCTCACACAAGGACTTTTAACCACCTTTGTGACCTTAGCACAAGAATCACCCATGGACTTTTAACCACCATGTTGTTCTTAATACAAGAACCACCTATGGACTTTGAACCACCATAGTGTTCTTAACCATTCTCAAAACATCACTTGCCAATATGCATCATTTAACAACAATAATCCACTGTTTTAAAGCATTTAACAATGTCATTAATCATCATGCACCATTATGCATCAAAACCACATTTTATCAAATGTTCAAACCAAGGATCTCTTACCTTGAGCATCCTTCAACACATGGCTTATAAAATAAGCAAATAAACATGCTAAAATATGCTTTCAAAACAGAATTTAAAACATGCAAACAATCACATTACATTCAACCAACTCATGGTTCATCAACAAGAGAGTTTTTCCGAAAACTTACTCTTGAGCTTAGCAAACTTGTTTAGACTTAAACTAAGCTCCCAAAACTTCAAAACATTGGTTTCAAAGCTGAAAACCAAAATCCACTCACTGATTCCGTTTCGCAACTTGCCGAAACACCGATCAAGCTTCCGGATCACCACCACAAAGATCCGAAGATGTCTCCCCTGTTTTAAACACATCAAAGCAGAGGATTAATGCATCATCATACATTAATATCTTCAATGAAAGCACCTAAACTCGCTGCTCTCATCCACACTCCATTTTCGGCTACCAAACACAACTGAAAACACATCCAAACAACTCAACAACACTACCCAGCCAAGATCCATCAATTCCAAACATTCTTAAACCTCAATTAACATCCAAAAAGGATCTAATCACGTCCTTATACCTCCAGCTATAGCAGATCATCAAGATCATCCCAAAAACAATCAAATACTCAAGCAAAACTTAGGAAAATTAACCTATTCAGGATTGCATTGATAAAACCTTAATTTCTCATCAATTACACATCCATTTTACATCAAAATGACATCTCAAAACAATGCCCAATCAGATCATACGAATTTCATCAAAATTAAAGCAAATCTTGCATTTTAAGGCCAAGATCAAGAATAAAATTGTAAAACCTTTTATAATACACAAATCAAGGATTGAGAACTTGGGAATTTCAGTAAAGAACTGAAAATTTAGAGGAGAAGGACGTTCATACCTCTAAACTTGAGTTTCTCCTTTTTTGGAACCAAGATTCTTGAAAAACCAATAAGCAAATGCTAAGGTTTTGTTGAAGAAATGGTTAGGGATCAAATGAAGGTTGAAATCTAATCTTTAGATGTCAAAATCAGAGGGAAATTTGCTGGAGAAATGTGTTTGGGTTGAGAGAAAAGAAATGGAAAATTTGAGAGAAAAGTTAGTTATGGCCAAAATATCTTTCCCTCCCTTTTACCTTTATTTTAAAACCATTAATTAATTGATAAATATTCAGAAAAATCTAGAGAAACTCTTTTTTGGGTAAATAGCTCCTTAAAGATTCAAAGTTTCAATCCTTTTTAAAACAGTCACCAAGTTTTCGAAAATTACATTTTAGTCACTAAACCAAAATGTCACACTTCCAAACCCCATTTTGTAAAATTGATTTCACCTTTCTCTTATACATAATAAAAGAGGATTTTAAGACATTTTTCCATATTTTTAATGCAACCCGAACTAGGCTTTCCTAAAAATCACCTTTTATATTCGAACCGCAACCCGACCGGCACAGTCCAAACCCAAAACTTCTAAGCCCAAAATTGGGGTTTTACAAACACCAGCTCTCAAAAACCAACATTAAACCACCCCAAAAACCACTTTAAAACCCTCTAAAAACCCCCTTGAAACCCAATTCCGAAAATTTCCCAAAATCACTTGAAATTCACATATGATATACTATTTGGCTTCTATACACCATAACTAAGTATATTAAATCAAAATACTTCACTTAACTACATAAAGTTTCTATTTTTAATCCAAACCTTCCAAAATGACATTTTCTAAAACTTTCATGGAAATGAAAATAAGGAGTACTTTTATGGAGGGGAAGTCAAAAATGCCATTAACTTTAAATTTGGAGTTGAAATGGAGAAGCTTTTGAATGAAATAGTAGATTGGGGGAGGGAGTCTTGTTTTGTCGTTGAAATGGGAGGGTGGAGAGAGGTAGAAGATGAGCTAAAAATCTTTCTTAATGTTTGTTTAAAATTGGGGGGTTAAAGACCACTTTGCCCTTAATGAATTGGGCTATTCACATGGAAGGGAAATCCATGGCTAAATGTGGTTAAATCTTAAAACATGGTCAACCCAAATTAATTAATCTGAAAACAAAACCCGAAATATTATTTAAATTATAAAACTAAGCCCAATAATATTAAAATATTATTTTTCACCTAACCCCTAAACCCAGGTGTTACAACTCTCCCCCACTTAAGGAAATTTTGTCCCCAAAATTACCTGGTGGAAACAGATACGGAAACTGCTCAACCATATCTGCTTTCCTCTCCCACGTGGCCTCTTCCACACCTCTATGTCTCCACAACACCTTGACCAACTCTATGGTCTTGCCACGCAACACCTTGCTATCAGAAGCAAGTATCTCAACGGGTTCTTCATTATAGGACAAATCCGGATTTAACTCTATCTCCTCAACAGGCATCACATAAGAAGGATCCGATCTATATCTCCTAAGCATATACACATGAAAGACATCATGGATCTTTTCTAACTCAGAAGGTAACTTCAAACGATAAGCTACAGGCCCAATCCGCTCAACTATCTCATACGGACCAATGAACCTCGGACTCAACTTGCCCTTCCGGCCAAATCTCATCACTTTCTTCCACGGAGATACTTTCAGAAACACTTTCTCACCCACTGAGTACTCAATCTCTTTCCTTTTCAAATCTGCATAAGCTTTCTGACGATCGGAAGCTGCTTTCAAACGGTCACAAATCAACTTTACTTTGTCGGTAGTTCCCTTAAGCAAGTCTGGCATAGGTAACAATCTCTGACCTGTCTCAGCCCAACAAATCGGAGTCCTACATCGTCTACCATACAAAGCCTCATAAGGTGCCATCTGAATACTAGACTGATAACTGTTGTTGTAAGCAAACTCAACCAGCGGTAAGTGCTTCTCCCAAGAACCCTGGAAGTCAATCACACAACAACGAAGCATATCCTCTAGAATTTGTATCACTCGCTCTGTCTGCCCATCGGACTGAGGATGGTAAGATGTGTTGAAATGCAAACGGCTACCTAAAGCACTATGCAAGAAACCCCAAAACCTCGAAGTAAATCTAGGATCCCTATCTGAAACAATAGACTTCGGAACTCCATGAAGTCTCACGATCTCACGGATGTACAAGTTTGCCAACTTGTCTAAGGAATCCGTAGTGTTCACTGCTAAGAAGTGAGCACACTTAGTGAACCAATCAACAATCACCCAAACGGAGTTCTTCTTCGAAGGAGACAAGGGCAACCCTGACACAAAATCTATGGTGATCCTCTCCCATTTCCATTCCAGAATCTTCAAAGGCTGTAGCAAACCTGAAGGAACCTGATGTTCTGCCTTCACTCTCTGACAAACCATACAACGACTCACATACTCGGCTACATCTCTCTTCAAACCAACCCAGAAGTAATCATTCTTCAAATCTCGGTACATTTTGGTACTACCCGGATGCATAGAAAAGGGACTCGAATGTGCTTCACTCAGAATCTGACGTCTCAACTCAACATCTTCTGGTACAACAACTCTATCTCTAAAGCACAACAAGCTCTCACCACTGAAACTATACTCAGTCGGTCTTCCTTCGGCTATGTCCTGAACATGAGGAACTAAACTTGAGTCTTGCAACTGATTCTCTCTAATCAACTGAATCAAAGAAGGCTTCACTTGCAGCTCGGTGATCAAACCGCCATCATCGGACACTCTCAATCTAGCAAACATAGCTCTCAACTTAACGACCACTTTTCTGCTCAAAGCATCGGCTACTACATTTGCTTTACCCGGATGGTACTCAATGGTCAAATCATAATCTTTTAACAACTCTAGCCATCTTCTCTGTCTCAAGTTCAACTCTTTCTGTGTCATCAGATACTTCAAGCTCTTGTGATCGGTGTAAACAATGCACTTCTCACCATACAAGTAATGACGCCAAATCTTCAATGCAAACACAACTGCGGCTAGCTCTATATCATGAGTAGAATAGTTCTTCTCATGAATCTTCAACTGTCTAGAAGCATAAGCAACCACTCTCCTATCTTGCATCAAAACACATCCTAATCCTACGTAGGAAGCATCACTGTAAATCACAAACTCCTTACCTGAAACAGGTTGCACTAACACTGGAGCATTTGTCAAAGCTTCTTCCAATTTCTCAAAGGCCTTCTGTCTTGCATCTGACCATTCAAACTTTTGCAACCGTTTAGTCAAAGGAGCCGCTACTCTAGAGAAACCATCAACAAACCTCCTATAGTAACCGGCTAATCCTAGGAAACTCCTAATCTCGGTCACGGACTTAGGTTGTTTCCACTCAACAATAGCCTCAATCTTCGATGGATCAACTCAAATGCCTTCGGCCGAAACAACATGGCCAAGAATACAACCTCTCAAATCCAGAACTCACATTTACTAAGCTTCGCATACAACTGGTTGCTCAACAATCTCTGTAGAACAAGTCTCAAGTGGTCATCATGCTCTTCTTCTGTCTTCGAGTACACAAGTATGTCATCAATGAAGACAACTACAAACCGGTCTAGATAGTCTCTGAAAATTCTGTTCATCATGTTCATGAATGCTGCTGGTGCATTCGTGAGCCCAAATGGCATCACAAGAAACTCATAGTGACCATATCTAGTCCTAAAAGCTGTCTTCGGAACATCACACTCTTTCACCTTCAACTGATAGTACCCGGATCTCAAATCTATCTTCGAGAACACTGAAGCACCTCTCAACTGATCGAACAAATCATCTATACGAGGCAACGGATACTTGTTCTTCACAGTCAACTGATTCAACTGTCTATAGTCAATACACATGCGCATGCTACCATCTTTCTTTTTCACAAACAACACTGGAGCACCCCATAGAGAACTACTAGGCCTAATGAAACCACGGTCTAATAATTCTTGCAACTGACTCTTCAATTCTTTCAACTCTTTCGGAGCCATACGATACGGAGCTATCGAAACTGGATTAGTTCCTGAAACTGTCTCAATCACAAACTCAACATCTCTGTCAGGAGGAAAACCCGACAACTCTTCAGGAAATTCATCCGAAAAGTCGCACACTGTTCTGATATCTTTCGGTCTAGCTTCACTCATATCTGGATTCATAACATAAGCTAAATAAGCCCCACATCCAGAGTCCATCAACCTATGAGCCTCTAAAGCTGACACCACATTAGACAAGAACTTAATGTTCTCGTCTACTACTACTACCTCGTAGTTATCAGAAAGCTTCAAAGAAATTCTCTTTGTCTCAAAATCCACACTAGCCCGATGCTCAACCAACCAATCCATACCCAAAATAACATCAAAACCATAGAAGGGAAGTTCCATCATATCAACTGAAAACACATGACCCTGAATCTTCAGTGGACATCTCCTATACATACGTCTAACCACAACTGTCTCACCAAAAGAACTAGTAACATGCATACCTACATCTAAGATCTCAACAGGGATATCTAACTTCTGTGCATGCTCACTCAAAATGTAGGAATGCGTTGAACCCGAATCAACCAAAGAAAGCAAAGACATAGACTGTAACTCGAATTTACCTGCTATCACATCAGTATCGTTCCCGGCCTCTCTCTGAGCATATACTCTCGCTGGTCCTCCCGCCTCTGGCTGCACAGCCACAACATGGGCAAGGTTCCTCTAAGCATCTACCCTAGGTGCATCATCCCTAGGCTGGAAGTAGCCACGACCGCGCCCACGGCCTCTCTGAAAGTCATTCGCTCTCGCAAGAGCCTGAGCAATGTTCGGTGCCTGAGCCGCCTGATGCAGACAATCCCTCCTAAAGTGGTCCCTCGAACCACAGTTCCAACAAGCATGGAAGTTACCCCAACACTCACCAGCGTGCTGTCTCTCACATCGGGTACACTCGGGCAAATGCCCTCCTCCTCTATGGCCCTGATGACCCCTACTATGGTGGCCACCGCCACGTCTATGGTCGAATTGATGTCCGCCACCTCTGTGCCTCTTGGCGTCTCTACCATCAAAGTGGTTATGCCTCTTGCCAGAACTAGAACCACCGGATCATTTGGCCGAACCCAAACTATGCTCCAAATCCTTGGCCCTCGCGACCAATACATCAAAGTCTGAGTAGTCAGAAGCCAACGTGTACCTTTTGACCTCTTCATTCAATCTGTAGCGGAATCGGTTACAGCGTTCCACTTCAGTAGGAACCAACTCTGGGGCATACTGACTCAAGCGAACAAAGCGGATCTCATAATCAGTCACAGAAGCATCTCCCTGAGTAAGAGCCATGAACTCCCGCTTCTTCTCGTCTAGGTACCTCGGTCCCAAGTACCTCTTCCGGAAAGCGGTCTCAAAGAATTCCCAGTCAATCTCTGTCTCCGGAACCCCGGTAGTAATGGTGACCCACCAAGTGTAGGCATCACCTTGAAGCAACGAGATCACACAACCCAACCTACGTGCGCCCGCGCAACCCATCTGAGCCAAGATACGAACTGTCTTCTCCAACCATAACTACGATCTCTCCGGAGTAGATCCTCTAAACTCCTCGGCCCCCAAGCTACGGAGCCTCTCCAAAGGTAGACTAGCATCGTCACACCTAGGCTGAGCTGCAGCCTGAGCTCCCGCAATTGCGGCCTGGAATGCTCCCGCTATTGCTTGCACTAGCGGAGTGATGTCAATTCCAGCTGGACCTTGGCCTCCTTGGCAACCTTGAGGCCCATCTCCTCCGGCTCCATCCTCGCCCCCAACTCCAGGTGGAGGAGGTGGTGGTGGTGGAGGTGGTGGTGGAGCGCCAACTCCCGCGGCCATCGGCCCTTCAAGGTGAGCCTCCGCACCAACCGTCGGCTCAACAGGAGCCGCAACCCGTGGTTCCTAACGAACCACTCTCGGTCTACCTCTCGGTCTAGACATCACTCTCACAGATATCAACTACAACCACAACAACAAAACATACAAGTTGGGTTAGCAAGGCAAGGCTTCCAAGTGTTCAAGTATGTTCCCTCACTTAAAAATCATTTTTCCAATGTAATAGTAGCAATGGGACTCACACACACACACTTTCGAATAAACAGTAATTTATACTTGTCAAACAAGCAACCATTCTTTCAAGGCAAGCAAACATCGTGCACTTCAATTTAAAACTTAAACTTACCTCACTTACCTGCCCAAAGTCTCGGTAACCTTAGGCTCTGATACCAACAAGTGTAACCCCCTCGTCCCGGTCTAGTCGGATGACCGGTCCGAGTGGGCCACATGGGGAAAACCGAAACGAAACCCGTTAAGGTTTCCCCTCGGTTAACGACCCTAAAAATTTCTTTTTATTTTATCTTGTCTATAGGCATAATTAAAACCTATGTGAAGCACAGCAGCGGAAAATACAAACAATGTAACATACTCCGACCAACCAAAACCTTAAATAGCTCATTTTAGTCCTTTACAGCAGGCCGTTTCGAAACGCCCTTAGGGTGTTCCGAAACGCCTTGACTTAGTCAACAAGCCAGGGTCAACCATAAGGTGACCGTTCCGAAACAGGGGTGACCCGTATCGAAACGACCTTGACGGTCAATTTCTCGTGGTCAACGAGATTTGACCGTTTCAAAACATCAAAGGCCCGTTTCGGAACGCCTTTATCTCGTAAATTTCTCAAAATTCCAGTAGCAAAAATGTTACGAAACGACCCCCATTCGTTTCGAAACGGCAGGCCATTTGCAAAAGAACCGTATCGGAACAAGGTGACTCGTTCCGAAACGCCCCCTGTCTGCAGACTCGTTTTGGCTGTTTTAAGGCATAAGGGTGCCTCAAAACACCACCAAAACACCCTACAACATTATAACAATTAAACTTAAGGCAACCCAACTATATTAGCATGCTTCAACAAGAATTAAGACAAGTCTAAACACCAAGGTAAGACATCACAAGACATGCATTCATTCAACATCATTCAAACTTAAAGACAACATCTGAGGCACATGGCTAACATTCAAAATGAGCAATTTAGGCATGAGTTAAAATTCAACATGGCAACACCAACCATACAAAAGCAAGATACCAAGGAGTCTAAACATGCTCCTAAACAACCAACAACTATCCAAAAAAACAACACATGTCCCATTGCTCAAACTATTACATGTCCAACATTAAAAACTCATACTTGAAGCACTCAAGGCTAACAACCACACTTGGAGGCCCTCCACTTGCTCGAGCAACCCACGAACTAAGGATCTGCAATGTTGAACAAAGAGAGCGTAAGCAATGATGCTTAGTGAGGGTAAGCTCTAAAAACAAACCTCAACATTGCAGGGTCCGAGCACGATCTAGCCAAGGTAAAACACGAATATACCAAGGATCCACAAAGCCACAAGGTAAAGATGCATGAGCAATAAACAATATAAATGCCATGATCATAAGCTCAAATCCACAATTCATGTATTCACATTCAAGTATCCCATTAAAGATCATAACCTCAACACATTGATATACTTATCAAACAACATTGACACCTAGCTATGACCCGAATACGCGGATAGACATGTTGGAACTCGCATCCAACAACCACATTACCTCACGGTGGGATTTCACTCATCACCGGTCTCGCATAGGGGATTCCACTCATCCTCACGCCCCGTCGATGGGATTCCACTCATCACCGACTATATTTAAATACAATTTCCGGGCGAACCCGTACTCCTCTTTGGTGACTCAACGCCACCAAGGCCACGCGCGACTTTTGACTCATGTGTACACACTAACATCCTAATGATCGATCATTTGTATTCAAGTATACTAGTGCCAACATTTACCCATTTCACATTACTCATTCCAATCATTTCCGTGCTTAGCACGTACTCACCAACAACCATCATTATGCATGTCTCAAGCATCACCATTCATATCTCATTCCACATGTATAATACAATATACATAAGCATACATATCACATTTCATACGAGACATACACAACCACATAAATGAGTTCATCCAAAGGCTCTAGAACAAGCTTAGGATTAGGCTACCACCCTAATCCTAACTCTAGGTGGGTCTACCAATCCTAACCTAGTCCATATACTTGAACCAACTATTTTAAAACCATTTAAAACAATTAACCACTCACCTAAGCTTCCAAGCCCAAAGACCAAGCAAGCAACCGTCTTCAAATTCCCGGATTCACTTTCAATGTTTCACCGATGCCCAAACTCGATTCTAATCAATCCCAAACACAAACAAAACATCCACAATCAAAAGCTCATCATCGGAACTAACCTGGAATAACATTTTCAAGCATTCAACACCCAAATAAGTCCAAAAAAAGAATTTTCGAGCAACCCACAAAACCCACTGAAATCTTCCATTTCTAGCATCCAATCAATCATCAAATACCCCCAAAGAGACCCTCATATATCATACTAACACCAGCTCTCAAAAACCAACACTAAACCACCCCAAAAACCACTTTAAAACCCTCCAAAAACCCCTTGAAACCCAATTCCGAAAATTTCCCAAAATCACTTGAAATTCACATATGATATACTATTTGGCTTCTATACACCATAACTAAGTATATTAAATCAAAATACTTCACTTAACTACATAAAGTTTCTATTTTTAATCCAAACCTTCAAAAATGACATTTTCTAAAACTTTCATGGAAATGAAAATAAGGAGTACTTTTATGGAGGGGAAGATGAGGGGAAGTCAAAAATGCCATTACCTTTAAATTTGGAGTTGAAATAGAGATGCTTTTGAATGAAATAGTAGATTGGGGGAGGGAGTCTTGTTTTGTCGATGAAATCGGAGGGTGGAGAGAGGTAGAAGATGAGCTAAAAATCTTTCTTTATGTTTGTTTAAAATTGGGGGGTTAAAGACCACTTTGCCCTTAATGAATTGGGCTATTCACATGGAAGGGAAATCCATGGCTAAATGTGGTTAAATCTTAAAACATGGTCAACCCAAATTAATTAATCTGAAAACAAAACCCGAAATATTATTTAAATTATAAAACCGAGCCCAATAATATTAAAATATTATTTTTCACCTAACCCCTAAACTCGGGTGTTACACGCTGGGCAAATAAAAAATATGTACGATGCAGAGTTCGTACAACAAGCATTATTATTAGAAGACTTCAAGGTCAAAGTTTGTGTCTGGTCGAGTTTCTATGTAATTATCCAGTGCTTGGAGATTGAACAAGTTCCAATTTTGTGGGATCTTCGTCATAACCTCACACAAACCTGGTTCGAAGATTTAGATACTTTGGCTAATTTCTCAGACGCGAGGAAACTAAAAGTCTGGCTTAATATCGAAGGATTTTCAATCTTCGCTTGGTTTCCGAAAGTCTTCGAAGTTCTAGCTAATCAGTGGGGAAACTTTATCAAACTCGATGAAGACACAAGATTAAGGAATATATTTGACATAGCAAGAATACTGGACGGTGTTAGCTCCGTCGCGGACATTCCGGTCTATCCTAAGGTGACTGTCAATGGAGAAAAAATCCATATAAAAATTTCTACGTCGGCATTTGAGGATGAAAAGTGTTGGATCGACGGAAAAGGGGTTGGGTATCCGGCGGAGTTGAACGACGACGATCTTGGTGAATGTTGCTTCGATTTCGGGGATAATGAGTTTAATATGCTGACTGACATCCTTTCTCCCAAGGTTTTGGGAAGTGAAGATTCTTTTATTTCAATGGGATGCTCTTCCCTGGATCCAGGAACTAAGAAGATTGTATCAGTACGTGGTGACCGTCTTAATTCAGTGGTGGGACTAGATATTGTGGAGGAACATATTAGTGAAGGTCTAATTGATATCCCAGTGGAGAATAACTTTGGTTCGTCGGGGGAATTATCGGATCAAAGCCTCTCATCGGGCCCAACCTTCGATCAAGCAACATGCCTCTTTTGTATCCGACCCAGACTGCTAAAACCCCAAAGACCTATGCGCTTGGGGAAAGGTGGTGGAACCAATTCGAACATTGCCGACTGGGCCTTTACCCGCTCTAGCCCAAATCCCTTCGGGTTATGTCCATCGCTTGGAGAAGGGGGGCTAATGTTAAGATCAAAACCTTCCCCCCTTCGCGATATTGGAAAAAATGAAACTCCAATTCTGGATCCCAATTCAAGATCGGGCATGCAGATTTAACAAGGGAAGACAATTGAGACAGTAGTTGGTCAGTCAAAGGAAGACACTTTTGTACATTGAGCAGTTTCCTCTTCAGTGAATGATGAAGCTAAAAGAACTCTCAGTGTTGCTAAAGATTTGGGGTTCTCCTTTGTGGAACCCAGAGAAGAGGTGCTCTCAAAATTTCGAAGTCTAGAAGAGGCTCCCACCGTTAAGCAGTAATGTCAGATAATAGCGGTAAGCTCCATTTCATTTTATATCCATTCTTATGAAGAAATTTCAGTTCATTTCTTGGAATATACGTGGATTATGTAATCCCCTAAAACAGAGAGTGATCCGTAGAGTATGTTTCAAAGGTGTGGTAAAATTAGCTCTAATTCAAGAAACGAAGATGGATAATTGTCATATCAACGTTCTTCGTGCTTTATGGGGGTCTAAATCAGGGAATTTTATTGTTTGTCTTGCTATGGGTTTCTCGGGGGGTTTAATCACGATGTGGGATCAGATTTTCTTCAATTCTGAGAAGGTTCTGGTTGGTCAAAGGTATTTAATCATGGTGGGCGAGTTTACCATTTGGAGGAAGAAAGTTGTTGTGGCCAATATTTACGCACCAAATGAAGAGGGAGATCGCATGGAATTTTTTCTCCAGTTAGCCAATTTGTTGAACAGTTTTAATATCCCAATCTTACTGGGAGGTGATCTTAATTCGATATTGGAGGCAGAGGAGAAAGTGGGCACATTCTTTAGCAAAAGATCATCATTGAATCTCTCTACTTTTCTGGATAGCTTGAACTTAATTAACCTTCCTCTAATAGGGGGAAGTACACTTGGTTTGGTAAAATGGATCCCCCTCAAGCCAGTAGGTTAGACCGGTTTTGCATCTCCCCAGATATGTTGTCACTATCCGTTGAGAGCGGGTACTCTGGATCTAAACCATTCAAATGGTTCTTATCATGGGCAGATATGGAGGGATACTCAGAGATCATTAAAATGGCAGTAGCATCTTCTGATGGTTATGATATTGGCAGGGTGTTATAGGAGTGTAAGGCGCAATCTAAGAAATGGGTTCAAGCTTCAAGTCTGATGAAGCCTGACTCAATTCCTTGCTTAGAAATGAGATTGCTGGAGTTAGAAACATGAATCTTCGAGAACAAGTCAAACATCTTAGTAAAAGCTGAAGCTGTCCAGTTGAGAAGCCAACTTTGGAAGTTGTATAAGAAAGAAGAGAGAGACTGGCTTCAGAAGTCCAGACTTAAATGGTTTCGAGAAAGAGATAGAAACACTCAGTTTTTTCAACTGACCGCATCTACTCGTAAAATTAGGAATCAAATTCTGCATCTCAATATTGGTGGAGAAAAAATTTCTAATCCAGTATTAATCTCCTCGCATTTTGAGCATCACTTCAAACAAAGCTACTCAACTCGTAATTCTCTTCATATCCATAAGTGGGAGTGTTCTCTGAAGTCTCTGTCTGCTAATTCTGTGGATTGGTTAGAAAGGCCATTCACTAAAGATGAAGTTTGGGAAGTATTAGAGGTTGTTGACGGGTCCAAGGCACCGAGCCCAGATAGATTCAACCTCTCTTTCTACAAAAACTATAGTGGAATCTGTTACAAAATCATGTTATGAAGTTTTTCTCTAACTTTTACAAAGGGGAAGGGTTTCCTACAGAGTTGAATGCAACTTTTTTAGCTCTCATCCCAAAGGTCAATAATCCAGATTCTGTTGATGATTTTAGACCGATTAGTTTGGTCGGGAGTATCTATAAAATCCTCGCTAAAGTTTTAGCTAGAAGATTGGCTACGTTTATGAATCAACTTGTGAGTGAAAATCAGTTTGCATTCATCAAAGGGCGGAAAATAATTGATTATTCCATGGTAGCAAATGAAATTGTCGAATTGGCAAAAAGAAGAGGGGATCAGATTGTAGATTTCAAAAAAGCTTATGACTCGATAGAATGATCGTTTCTATTATTGGTGCTGAAAAAGATAGGCTTTGGCCGTGTAATTGGATTCGGGCATGCATCTCTATAGTTTCCATGGCAGTCTTGGTTAATGGCACTCCCTCAAATTTCTTTCGTATTAAGAAAGGTCTGAGACAAGGTTGTTCGTTATCACCCTTCCTTTTTAATTTAGTAGCAGAGGCATTGAGTGTTTGCTTATCCAAAGCTACCGAGGGGAACTTGTTCAAGGGTGTGGCAGTGGGTAATGGTGAAATCAGAATTTCTCATCTGCAGTTTGCAGATGACTTAATAATCTTCAATGAGGAAAAGAAGGAGCATATCCTAAGCATAAAGAGGATTCTTAGAGTTTTCGAGGCGGCTTCCGGGTTGAAGCTGAATTAAAGAAGACTGAACTATTCGGTATTAATATAGATTCTTGTTTATTGAGTGAATTCGCTGCAACCATCAATTGTTCCCATGGAATCTTGCCAACCAAATACCTTGGTCTGCCATTGGGTGCTATCAAGAATGATACTTCCTTGTGGAATTCAGTGATCGACAAGTTCAGGAAACAACTTACGGGTTGGAAGGGCGCGAATCTATCTCCGGCTGGGCGTCTAACCTTGGGGAAATCGGTGCTTTGTAGTCTTCATCTTTATTTTCTGTCTATGTTTAAGATGCCGACTTCGATAAGTGATACTTTGAATAGAAGTATAGCGAGATTTATTTGAGGAAAGGTGGATGAGAAAACCATACATTGGGTACGGTTGGATGATTTGTGCTCCCCGAAGGAGGTCAGAGGTTTGGGTATTGTAGACATCAAAGTAAGGAACCGTGCTCTTCTTAATAAGTGGTTCTGGCGTTACAACAATGAGCAGAACAGTCTTTGGCGAAGGGTACTATTGAATGAAAAATAATACAGGAAAACTAACTCGTTGTTGCCATCAGTAATCAATCAAAGGAAGCTATCTTGGATTTGGAGGGACATTACTAAGCCTCTTTTCAATTCGACAGACACCTAATTGAAATTATTCGCCTAGTTCTTGGCGATAGTCACTCGATCGATTTTTGGTTTGAGTGTTGGGCGGGCGATGCACCCCTAGCCCATCAGTTCCTTAGAATTTTTGCACTAGCTACAAAAAAAATGGCAAAGTAAAAGATTTTGGGGTAAAGCTGGAAAAGGGTTGGAAGTGGTTGATTCCTCTCCGAAGGATTCTGTTTGATTGGGAATGGACTGTTTGGGAATTATTTTTAAACACTCTAACTAAGTTTTCATCAACTCCTTATATGTACGATTCCTTACGTTGGCTCGATGATTCTAGTGGTCAATACAGTTCAAAGAGCTATTGTGAAATAGTCTCTTCACTGGAAAAAAATCTTTCAACAGTTCGGAAGCTTGTCTGGAATAAGTTCATCCCTCCCAAAGTTTAAATTTTCATGTGGAGAATGGTTCGTGGAAGGTTAGCAACCAAAGTAAATATTTTTAAAAGAGGATCCAAATCTGTGTCCGATCAGCTTTGCCCAATGTGTAAAAAGGAAGCTGAAACTGAGCATCGTATTTTTTTTCTCATGCCACGTAAGCTGGAAGTGTTGGATGCAATGGTGTTCAAAGTGGAATACTATGTTTATTTTCCCAGGGTCTATTGCTAATGTTGTATCAGCATGGTGCGAGTGCTATATTAATAAAAAAGCCAAACTGATTTGGTGCATCTCCTTCTTCAGTTTCTGCTGGACTATCTGGAAGTTCCGCAACGAGATCATCTTCAATAATCGTAGGTACGAGGACCTTTTATTCGATACGGCTCAAATAAGAACGTTTCATTGGTGTCAAAATAATTGGCCTGAGTCTTTTACCTCCGAGAGCTACTTCTTAGTGGACCCCTCAAATGTTTTGATTGATTTATCGACTATTAAAAATTCGAAGACCAAGTGGTGTCAGAAAAAGGGCTCTCTCACCTTCAAGATAGATGGTGCGGTTAAGGTTTCCTCTGGTGAAGCGGGTATAGGGGGAGCACTGCGAAATGTTGGTGGGAATCTGGTGATCAAATTTTCTAAGTCAGTAGGTATTCTTGATGTTTTATCGGCTGAATTGTTGGCAATCAAAGAGGCATGCTATCTATGTAAGTACTTCTCCTTTCTTGCGGAAAGCAAAATTATTTTCTATTCTGATAGTGTAGTTGCCTTGCATTTGATCCATTGCCCACAAAATGCTCCAACTCATCTTAAATCATTAGCCCTTGAACTGTGGGAATGGAATAAATCGAATCGATGGACCTTTGTGAAGATAAATAGAGCTTGAAATGTAGAAGCTGATTCATTAGCAAAAGAAGGCATTGGACGAACTTGTGATCTGTTGCTGGTTGATAATGGAGAAAGTTTATTCCCGAAGGATTAGTTGTCTTCTGACAGTGCTGTAATCTTCTACAGAGTAGTATTCTGGATGATTCTCCTGGTAGAGTTGGTGAATGGGTTCTGTTATTATAGATTCTTCTTCGAAGTTGTGCTGTTTATTTTGGTCGGAATGTTTAGGGTTGTTACGCAATTGAATCTCTATAGGTTAGTAAGGTAGTCAAATCTGTATGGTATTTGTTGCGTATTGTGTATAGCCATTTGGCTATTTGAGTGTTGTAAGTGGTGTTGAACGTCATTTTGATTATTAATAAAAGTAGATAGACACTCTTTTCCCCCAATTTAGGATTAGTGGGGGGTTTTAACGAGGCCTAAATTTCATTTCAAAAAAAATTATTGGATCAAATTTTAAAGTGATTCCATTTGGATTTTGAGGGGAAAGAACTCACTTGTTCTTTTAGTTTAGGGGAAATTTATTTTCTAGTCGTTATAACTTTAGATATTTTTCCTTTAAGTCCCAAATTTTTACTTTTAGCTTTTAATTTAATTCAATCAAGTCTCAATTTAATTTATAATTGAAATTCGAGCTTTAGTTTTAGAATTCTTTTAGGGACTTATGATTTATTTTGTTTGAAATAAATTACAAAATTTGTAGGTTTAGACTAAATTACAAAAATTAGAAATAAATATGGTTCAATTTTGGATAAAAGTATAATTTTATTGACTAAAATGAACAAAAACAACACCATATATACTTTATTGGACTAAATTATAAAAATTACAATTAAATATGGGTCAATTTCAATTAAAAGTACATTTTTAAGGATTTATGAACAAAAATATCATCATATTAAAAATATTAGACTAAATTACACAATTTAAAAATAAAAATAAATCAATTTCAGTTTAAATACGGATTTATAGGAAATTAATTGAACACTAAACTCCTAAACTCTAAATTTCATCCTTATGCCCTAAACTAATCGCATAAATCAATAGGCTATAACCCCTAAAAAGTATAATCACGTAACACGTATGAGACGTATTCATGTTACACATATCAATATAGATTATAGACCATAGAGGCATATACTATAGACTATAGTAATAAATTAATAATAATATCATCACATAAGATATATTATATATAGATTATAGACTATAGACTATATAACTCTTGAAATAATCTCATACACTAAGATAAACCCTAAACCATTAATACTAAACACTAAGACCTAAACCCTAAGCCATAAACCAAAATTAGGACCAATTTCACAATATCATCATAAAGTATAGCCTAAAACTGAAATTAGAGGCCAATTTGATAATTTGAAAGTGGAGAAATTTGAGAGTTAAGTGACCAATTTCATAATTTTACCATAAATTATAGCATAAAACTGAAATTAGAGACTAATTTGACAAATTGAGAATGGAGAAATTTAAAAGTCTAGTAACAAATTTCACAATTTCAACATAGAAATAAATAGGGGTCAATTTCGGCTAAAAATTAATTCTTAAGAACTAAAATGAACAAAAATATCATCATATTGAAATTATTAGACTAAATTAAAAAATTAGAAATAAATAGGGGTCAATTTCGGCTAAAATTAAAATTTTAAGGACTAAATATCACCCTGGGGAGGGGATTACTATGCTCGAAGCCCAAATCATGGGTTTACTTGTGACTAAATTGAATTAAACTAAAACTTAAAAGTGAATATTATGACTAAAATGTAACATTTAAAACACAACATGACCTAAAAGGTAATTAATCCCTAACCTAAAATTTAGGCGGCTTATTTCCCCGATTCCCTTCAAAATCTTGTCCTTTCCCCCTTTTTTTACCATTTTTTTCAATTTTTTTTAAAAAAATGGGAGGGTAGGCGATAAAGAACTCGCGTCAACTTTTAGGTTTGGGGTAATTATCTTTTTAGCCCTTACGAATTTAGATGTTTTTCATTTAAGTCCTAAAATTTTGCTTTTAGGTTTTAGTTTAATTCAACTGAGTCCCAATTTAGATTAATTTAATTGAAATTTCACATTTAGTTTTAGAATTTTTTTAATTATGTCTGTGATTTATGTTTCTAGGTTTTAATTTAGCTCAATTAGATTCTAAGTTTAATAAGTTAATTCAATTAAGACATTATTATTATTGTTATACCATATAAACTTTGGTTTAATATAATTATACACAAAATTTTGATTTAGATGTAAACATGTAATTGTACACATGAAAGTTGAACTTTAATTTAGTTCAATTGTACACACGAGATTTAAATATCTAACCAAATTCAAATGCACAAATTAGCAAGTTGAATTGGAATTAATCTCGTAAATCAATAACCCTAAACTAAACTATAAACCATTAATACTAAACATAAAACCTTAAGGAATTAGAATTAATCTCATAAACCAATAATCTTAGGCTATACCATAAATCATTCATACTAAACCTTAAGGAATCAAAATTAATCACATAAACTAACAACCTTAAACTAAATACTAAACTAAATCATGAGCCTTAAGGGATCATGATTAATCTCATAAACCAATAACACTAAATTTAACCATAAACCACAAACTGCTAATATTAAACCATAAATCATAAACCTTAAGGAATCATAACTAATCTCATAACCCAATACCTTAAACTAAACCATAAATGGGTAACACTAAACCTTAAAACATAAACCTTAAAGAATCAAAATTAATCTCATACGTCAATAAACATAAACCTTAAATATTATAGCATTATAAAAACAAAAATATAACCCTAATAGCCTAAATTCTAAACCTTAAACCTTAGGTTTTTAAGTACTAAACCCATAAAATAACCCATTATTAATAAATTTTGGCAGTTTTAGTATTTATAAATTTAATAAACACCGTTGATAATAATAATTTTAAATTATTAATTCATTTATTTAAATTGTTTTTGTTAAATTATTAATTTGTTATTATTAATTTTATTATATTATACATTAGATTATATAAAATGATTTTAAAATGTTGATAAGTTCAAACTATTGTTATAATGTACATTTATAAATTTTTGTAATTTTTTTTCTATAAGATTTGAAAGCTTAAATTTTAACATAAATTTATTTATTTAATTTAATTTGTACATTTATAAATTGTGTTAGATGGTTAATTTTTCAAAATTTGTGAAGTTACTAAATTAATCAATCTCATGTTTTGATTATTTGATATTATCAATTTATCATAAGTATAATTGTACAAATGTACAATCATGTTCAAATATGAAATATATATATATTAAGTTAAAATATATTTAAATTATTCATTAATTATTACATTAAAATCATAATTAAACTTATTGATATTTCAAGTCACCTATTTCTAATGATTAAGTTAATAATCAACAAATTAATCATTTAATAAAATTAAGGGAAAACTACATCGGTGGTCCCCAAACTATTATCGTTCTCCTATTTTGGTCCCCAAATTATGTTTTTCGGCAAAATCGTCCCTTATGTTACATAGTTCTCCTGTTTTGGTCCCCGGCGTTAAATAGCTAACGGTTTTGCTGACATGGCATTTTCTAAATATTTTTTAATCATTTCTCTCTCCTCTTAAAAAAATGTCACGTCAGCAAAACTGTTAGCATTTAACGTTGGAGACCAAAACAGGAGAACTATGTAACAGAATTGACGATTTTGCCAAAAAAACATAGTTTGGGGACAAAAATAGGAAAATAGTAATAGTTTGGGGACCACTGGTGTAGTTTTCCCTAAAATTAATTTAATGGTTATAATTAATTTTTTAATATAATGATCATACTTAATACAAAAAATTATTAATTTAATGATCATAATTAACAAATTAGTTTAAATTTTTAATAATTTGTTTTAAATTTATCTCTCTCAAGTTATTAATTTAATAAAACTTTTAAATATTGTTATATATTATAATTTATAAAGGATAAAAATATTGATTTAATGATCATAGTTAATAATGTACTTTAAATTGTGAAGATGTATTTTGTCACGCTATAATATAAATAAATTCAAAATCTCACAACTTCATCAATTGTAACTTATTAGTTATATTACAAGTCAGATAAATATCAAGTCAGGTAAATATCGTATCAGTTCAATAACAAGTCAGGTCATTTATAGGTTGAGTCAATTACAGTTCAGGTTTATAATAGGTCAAGTTCATAACATGTCGGGTAATATCAGTTATTTACTAGGTTAATCTCGGGTTCAAGTTCGTATCAGGTTGGATGCAGGTCAGGTTTGGTTACCATATTATTAGGTTGAACTTGGGTTCAGGTCGGGTGAAGATCGGGTTCAGACCCAAAATTTCCGGGTCCAATTCATGTTTAGGTCAACACTAGTTCGGAGTCGAATCGATTTCGGGTCACCACCACCTCGGGTCACAAATAGTTCTAACTCAAGTCAACGGTCAACTGGTCAAAGTCAACAGTCAGAGTCAACGAGTCAAAGTAAACTGAGTTGACTCGAATGAGTGTATTTGGTTGACTCGAATAAGTTGACTCGATTGACTCAGACGAGTTGACTCGGTTCGGGTCAAACGGGTTTGGGTCGGGCCGAATGTGGGTCGGTTACGAGTCGGGTCTGAGCTATGGGTCGACCGGTCCAGCCGGTTCATACTTAGTTTTCGTATCTGATTTGACTTAGGTAGATTAACAATATACTTCATCATGAGTATGCAGGCTACAACCGAGTACCAACATGTTCATAAAGCATACAAGTGGTAGAAAAGTATTACCTTGGCTCCGAGTTATAACGGTTGATCCATGAATGACATTTGAACACTCTTGAACTCGGATTTGACGTCCCTCAACAATTCATCTTCAAGGAACTGTGAGTACCTTCAATCACACAATATCCATTTTAGTCCTTATTCATAGAGCTCTTAACTGAAAAAATAAATAAATACAAAAACATTCAGGTTCAAGGTCAGATTCGGAGGCTTTCGGATCAGAATTTTGTGAAATGGGCTTCAAAAATGGACTTAGGACGTCAAAAAACATAAAATAAGACTTTTTGAAAATTTAACTTTTTGGTCAACGGTCAAAGTCAACGCTGACGTCAGTAGTCAACAGTCAACAGGTCAAAGTCAACGGGTCAAAGTAAACTGAGTTGACTCGGACGAGTTGACTCGGTTGACTCGGTTCGGGTCAAACGAGTTTGGGTCGGGTCGAGCCGGATGCGGGTGAGGTCGGTTACCGGAATGTCGCTGGAAATGTGTCGAAAGCGCCAATTCTGCTGGGAAAAATACACCCATCAATCGGGCATTCAAAACCAACCAATAACAACCCAAAAATCGACCGAAAACTCACCGGATCTAACCTTATAGTCTCAGAATCGCCGAAAAGTGACGAACCACCAATGAAGCTTTCCCAACGCCGATAAGACGAAGGGTTAAGGGATTTTACGTGTCTCCCCTCGACGAACACGGCTGAGCCGACGACGCTCCTAACTGGCGGCGTACATAGTAGGAATCGATGGAAAACAGACGTGGGCTTTCGACGGGGCTGTGATCGAGATTTCGAAAGTGACAACACGTCGAAACAACGCGTGGCTACTACAAGTGAGATCAGACGGTTGAGCGGAGCCCTTGACGCCGACGGTGAAACCTGATGCGTGTAAAAGTGTAACCCCCTCGTCCCGGTCTGGCCGGATGACCGGTCCGAGCGGGCCACACGGGGAAAACCGAAGCGAAACCCAAAAGGTTCCTCCTCGGTTAGCAACCCTAAATTTTTTTTTCCTTTTAATCTTGTCACAAACGAACCCCCAACCACATTCAAACGCCCAAATTTTAATCTTAACTAGAGGCATATTAATTCCTATGTATTTATCTCTTTAAAAAAGGCGAACAAGTCAAAACAGTGCAGTTTTAAGCAGAAGTTTCGAAACCTTTACCAAGGGTTTCGAAACTTTTGCTGGCAGAAACCCCTGGAACCAATTTCTCACCAAAGGTTTCGAAACCTTGGGGAAGGTTTCGGAACCTTTGACCATAGTTTCGAAACCTACCCCAAAGGTCTCGAAACTTTGGTTGGCAGAATGTCCTGGAACCAAATTCTCACCAAAGGTTTCGAAACCTTGGGGAAGGTTTTGGAACCTTTGACCATAGTTTCGAAACCTACCCCAAAGGTCTCGAAACTTTGGCTGGCAGTGACCCCTAGAACCAAAATTCTCTGCAAAGGTTTCGAAACCTTACCCATGGTTTCGAAACCTTAGTGCAGGGGATCACTTTCTGCTCAACCTAAGGACTTCCTAACTTTGAAAAACACCAAAATCATACATAGACATTTGTAGAAGCTTAAAAAGGATCCAAGGCATGAATTAACACTCACAAGACTCGCACATACATTCATTTAAGCAATCATACATGAGCCATACGTAGCAATTAACATGAATCAAGGCATTCGAACATGATATTCTAACAAAAGAGTAAAATTCAGCATTTAAGGCCAAACATGGAAGCTCAAGAGCCAAAATGGCACAATTCAACACAAGAGGTTTGCACTCATACATAATGCAACCTAAGCATCTAAGACATGCCATCACACACCATCAATCAACATAGCATTACATGCTTTACAATCCAAAACATCAATCCAAAACAACATCATTTGAAAGAGTCATACAAGGCTCATACAAACACACCCTATAGCCACATTGCTTAACTACTACAAAATTAACCATACTTGAGCAACAACTTGGAAAGCCCTTCTTGCCTTGCCTCGAGCTAACGCCACGCTAATGATCTGCATTGTTGAACATAGAGAGCGTAAGCTATAAGCTTAGTGAGGGTGCTCTAAAGCGAAAAACATCAACAATGCAGGGTTCAAGCATGTTAATCTTAGTCTTACATACATCAAGCATAGGCATAAGAGTCAAGTAGACTTAGCTAGTCTTTCAAGTAGCATATATGGTCTCTCAATCCTAACAAGCTCATATATCAATATCAACATTATATAGCAATACCATATATCACCAACATATATCATCATCACATATCACAATGTATGTACAAGTTAATTGGCCACTTTAATTACCCCGATTGTGCGGATTTAAACCTCGACAACACTTTACCTCGGTGGGATTTCACTCATCACCGGACCTTGCATGTGCGGGATTCCACTCATCGCCACATGCCCTACGGATGGGATTCCACTCATCATCCCGTAGAAATGTAATAAAAGCTTTCGGTGGAATGTTACATCACCGTACTCCTCCTTGATGACTTAACGCCATCAAGGCCACGTACGTTTTGACTCAATTTGTGTGCACACTATCCTAATGATCGATCATTTACAACCGGTAATCATTTTAGTGCCAATTATCATAACCACATCATACATATATCATCAACCACAATACGTGCTCATCACATATCTACTCATCATGATATATATACAAGTATCAATTAACCACAATCAAGAGTATAGCTAGTAAGCACAATAGCACATGGATATCAAGGGCTAAGCTATCAACTTGAATCAACTAGAAGTGGCTTACCAAGCACACTTCACCCACACACACACACTCGAACCAAACTTTAAAAACAAGTTGAAACCACTCACCGCCCTTCCTTAGCAATTCGAACCAATCTTCCTACGAACCCGGATTCGGTCCCAAAGTCTCTTCCGCGCTTCCACTTGCTTCTAGCCAAACAAAACATACACATTACTTCCCAATTCAATGCTAAACTCAACCATCAACATACTTTGCTAACACAACCCAAATTCCTCAATTTCTCAAATCACATAACCTCCTAAAACCCCAATTTCGTGCTCCCTTAAAAGCTTGCTGAAAATTCAATTTCCAAACATCCAAATGACTTCCAGATCATCCCAAAACACCCTTATACCATAGATAGACCAACACCCCTTCAATTTCAACATAAAACCCACCAAAAACTCAAGTTTTACAACCTTAAAACTAGCCTTAAGACCATACTACGAATTTTCATCCAAAATTAACCAAATTAACATATGTTGTGTATTTCATAGTGCTTAAACAAACCCCCAATACAATTTATCAAAAAAAATTGAAAAACCCCATTAAAACCCCAAATTTCCATATGAACCCTAATTTCTCAAAACCCCATATTTTTGAAATTTAAGACAATATACAAGTAGAGGATGGAGAGGAGGTTAAGAAAATATAATTACCTCTTAAAATGGTGTTGGAAACAAGTGGTAGGATCAATGGAATAGTGACAAAGCTTGAGAGGTTTTAGAAATGGTGTTTTCTTCACTTTAACGTTGGAAAGAAGATGGCAACTTTTGGTTTAAAGTTGTCTAGCTTTTTAAAAACTTTAGGTCAAATTACCTCATAAGCCCCCCCCCCCTTTTTCCAAAACTCAATTGGGCCATTATTTGAAGTTGAAATGTTTTAATTAAGTTTTATTTGACTCGAACTAATACCCGGCTAACTCCTAGGCCCAAAACACGGATGTTACAACTCTCTCCCACTTAAGGAATTTCGTCCCCGAAATTACCTGACTGAAAGAGATACGGAAACTGCCTTTCCATATCCTCCTTCCTTTCCCAAGTGGCCTCGTCCACACCTCTACGTCGCCACCGCACCTTTACTAACTCAATCGATCTACCCCTCAACACTTTACTGTCAGAAGCTAAGATCTCCACTGGCTCTTCTTCATAAGTCAAACCCGGATTCAATTCAATTTCTTCTACGGGCATAACATGTGATGGATCGGACCTATACTTGCGAAGCATCGACACATGGAACACATCATGTATCTTCTCAAGCTCGGATGGCAAACGCAACTGATAAGCAACTGGACCAACCCTCTTCACAATCTCATACGGTCCTATGTACCTCGGACTCAATTTCCCTTTTCGGCCAAATCTCATCACTTTCTTCCACGGAGACACTTTCAAGAATACCTTCTCACCCACTGAGAACTCAACTTCCTTCCTCTTCAAATCGGCATAGGACTTCTGCCTATCCGAAGCAGCCTTCAAACGATCACAAATCAATTTTACCTTTTCGGTTGTCCCCTTGAGCAAATCCGGCATAGGTAACAGTTTCTGTCCTGCCTCGGCCCAACACACTGGAGTTCTACACTTCCGGCCATACAAGGCCTCATACGGAGCCATCTGAATGCTCGACTAAAAATTGTTATTGTACGCAAACTCTACTAGAGGCAAATGCTTCTCCCAAGTACCCTGAAAGTCTATGATACAACAACGCAGCATATCCTCTAAGATCTGAATAACCCTCTCTGACTGACCATCTGACTGAGGATGATAAGAAGTGCTGAAGTTCAAACGGGTACCCAAAGTTGTATGCAGACATTCCCAAAATCTAGAAGTGAACCGCGGATCTCTATCTGACACAATGGACTTCGGCACACCATGTAGCCTCACAATCTCACCAATGTACAAATCGGCCAATCTATCTAAGGTGTAAGTAGTGTTGACTGCCAAGAAGTGAGCACACTTCGTAAAACGATCTACTATCACCCAAACTGAGTTCTTCTTCGTAGGAGTCAAAGGCAAACCCGAAACAAAATCCATAGTGATGTTCTCCCACTTCCATTCCAGAATCCTCAACGGCAAACCTGAGGGAACCTGATGTTCCGCCTTCACTCTCTGACACACTAAGCACTTGCTCACAAAGTCGGCTACATCTCTCTTCAAGCCAACCCAAAAGTACTCATTCTTCAAATCACGGTACATCTTCGTACTCCCAGGATGCATAGCAAACGGACTACTGTGGGCTTCAGTCAGGATCGTACGTCTCAAGTCACTGTCTTCTGGCACAACTATTCTATCCTTGAAATACAAAACTCCATCAGTGCTGAAACTGTAACCTGAAGATCTACCTTCGGCTATATCTTGCACGTAAGGTGCCAAAGATTTATCTAAGAGTTGTTTCTCTCGAATCAACTGACCTAGAGTAGGTCTAACCTGAAGCTCGGCTATCAAGCCACCATCTCCGGACAAACTCAATCTAGCAAACATAGCTCTCAAGTCCACGGCCATCTTCCTACTCAATGCATCGGCCACTACATTGGCCTTACCCAGATGGTACTCAATAGTAAGATCATAATCTTTTAGCAACTCTAACCACCTACGCTGTCTGAGATTCAAATCTCACTGAGTCATAATGTACTTCAAACTCTTGTGATCGGTGTACACTGTGCATTTCTCACCATACAAATAATGCCTCTAAATCTTCAGAGCAAACACAACTGCAGCTAACTCTATATCATGGGTCGGATAGTTGCGCTCATGGGTCTTCAACTGTCTTGAGGCATAAGCCACCACTCTCTTGTCTTGCATCAGAACACATCCTAACCCTACATACGAGGCATCACTATAAATCACATAGTCCTTCCCGGACTCAGGCTGAATCAAAATCGGAGCTTGGGTCAAAGCTTCTTTCAAATTCTCAAAGGCTCTCTGTCTTGCATCTGTCCACTCAAACTGAACACTCTTCTGAAGTAATTGTGTTAACGGAGCGGCTAACTTAGAGAAACCCTCTACAAACCTCCTATAGTATCCGGCTAAGCCTAGGAAGCTACGTACTTCTGTCACAGACTTCGGTTGCTTCCACTCAACAATGGCTTCAATCTTCTTCGGATCAACTCTAATCCCATCGGCTGACACTACATGTCCTAAGAAGACTACTTCTCGGATCCAGAATTCACACTTGCTGAGCTTCGCATACAACTGATGATCTAGCAAAGTCTTCAAAACAAGTCTCAAGTGTCGGTCATGGTCTTCTTCGGTTCGCGAGTACACCAAGATGTCATCAATAAATACAACCACAAACTGATCTAGATACTGATGAAAAATCCTATTCATCATGTCCATGAAAGCTGCCGGTGCATTAGTTAACCCAAAAGGCATGACTAAGAACTCATAATAACCGTACCTAGTTCTAAAGGCCGTCTTCGGTACATCAACCTCTCTAACCTTTAGCTGGTAGTAACCTGATCTCAAATCAATCTTCGAAAAGACCGATGCTCCTCTCAACTGATCAAACAAGTCATCAATTCTAGGCAACGGATATTTGTTCTTCACTGTCAACTGATTTAACTGTCTATAATCTATGCACATTCTCATACTTCCATCTTTCTTCTTCACAAACAATACTGGTGCACCCCAAGGTGAAGAACTGGGCCTAATAAAACCTCTATCTGTCAACTCTTGCAACTGAGTCTTCAACTCTTTCAATTCTTTCGGTGCCATACGATACGGAGCAATCGAAACAGGAGCTGAAACAGAATAAGTCTCAATGCTGAACTCTATCTCTCTGTCCGGTGGTAACCCTGGCAATTCTTCCGGAAACACACTAGGAAAATCACATACTGTCCGGATGTCCTGAGGTCTAACCTCACTCATGTTAGGGTTCATCACATACGCTAAGTATTCTTCACACCCCAACTCCACTAACCTCTTAGCCTCTAACACTGAAACCACATTGGACAAGAACTTCACATTCTCACCCACCACTACGATCTCATAATCATCTGTGAGCTTCAAAGAAATCCGCTTAGTTTCAAAATCTATCCTAGCTCTATGCTCCGTGAGCCAGTCCATACCCAGAATCACATCAAAACCATAGAAAGGAAGTTCCATCATATCCACTGGAAACACATGTCCCTGAACCATCAACGGACACCTTCGGTACATCTTCCTAACTACTACCGTGTCCCCAAAGGAACTAGTAACACTAACTCCTACCTCTAGCAACTCACAAGGCAAATTCAAAGACTGTGCATGCTCACTCAATATGTAGGAATGTGTAGACCCAGAGTCAATCAAAGAAAGCAAGCCCAAAGACTGTATCGAGAAGTTACCTGCGATCACATCGGTGTCATGTTGTTCCCCGCGCTGAGCGTAAACCCTAGCCTGTCCTCCGCCCTCCGGCTGGACTGCAAATACATGAGCTAAATTCCTCTGACCATCGTTCCTCGGCTGGAAATTACCTCTACCGCGCCCGCGGCCTCTCTGAACGTCATTGGCTCTAGCAGGAGCCTGAGCCGGTGCCTGTCCCACCTGATGTGGACAGTCACGCCTAATGTGGTCTCTAGCACCACAACTCCAACAAGATTGATAATTTCCCCAACACTCACCGGTGTGGTTCCTCCCGCAAGTAGCACATGTGGGCAACTTCCCACCAGCTCTCTGACCCTGATGGCCCCTACCGTGGTTACCGCCACCACGCCTATGATCAAACTGATGCCGGTTGTCCCGATGCCTCTTGGCATCACCTCTATCAAAGTTGCTGGACCTCTTACCCGAACTAGATCCCCCTGACCACCTGGTCAAACTCAAACTGTGCTCCAAGTCCTTGGCCCTCGAGACCAAGACATCAAAATCAGTGTAATCTGAAGCTAGAGTATAAGTCTTGATCTCCTCACTCAGCCCATATCGGAAGCGGTTACAACGCTCCACCTCAGTAGGTACAAGCTCATGTGCATACTGACTCAATCTGACAAATTGAATCTCATAATCAGTCACGGACATACTCCCCTGAAGCAATGCCATAAACTCTCTCTTCCTCTCATCGAGGTATCGCGGACCCAAATACTTCTTCCGGAAAGCTGTCTCAAAGAACTCCCAAGTGATCTCGGTCTCATCCATCCCCGAAGTAACGGTGACCCACCAGGTGTAGGCATCACCTTGAAGCAGAGACTCAACACATCCCAACTTGCGCTCACCAGTACATCCCATCTGAGCAAGAATACGGACGGTCTTCTCAAACCACATCTCAGACCTCTCCGGAGTAGCACCTCTAAACTCTTCGGCCCCAAGGCCCCGAAGTCTCTCTAATGGCAATCCGGTGCCCTCACCCTGATGATGAGCTGCCTGACCTCCAGCTACTGCAGCCTGGAATGATCCGGCTATTGCCTGAACCAACGGAGCTAAGTCAATCCCGACCGGTCCTTGGCCACCTTGACCACCTTGGCCTCCTTGTGGTCCCATTCCTTTGGGCCCGGCCTCGCCTCCCACTCCCGGTAGAGGAGGTGGTGGTGGTGGAGGTGGTGGAGGAGCTCCAACTCCAACCACTGGCTCTCCCACTTGAGCCTCAACTCTCACAACTGGCTCAACTCTCGGAGCCTCTGCCCGTGGTTCCGGTCGAACCATCCTAGGCCTCCTACGTGGTCTCATGGTTCAACTAGCAAGGTAAACTACAACAAGAAACAGATAAGGATTACGTTAGTCAAAGCAAGGGTCCAATAGTGCTCAAGTATTCCTCTTTCCAAAAATCTTTTTTAAATTAAGTAATAGTAGCAATGGGCACTCACTCTATACCAGACACGACAGTTCAAGCATTCAAAACATCATACGATCAACTAAGCATCAAGGATTCATGGCAAATCATGCATCAAACAACACAAGCATTTAACACATTAATCTTACCTTACTTACCTGCCCGAGGTCTCGGTAACCTTAGGCTCTGATACCAACAAATGTAACCCCCTCGTCCCAGTCTGGCCGGATGACCGGTCCGAGCAGGCCACACGGGGAAAACCGAAGCGAAACCCAAAAGGTTCCTCCTCGGTTAGCAACCCTAAATTTTTTTTTCCTTTTAATCTTGTCACAAACGAACCCCCAACCACATTCAAACGCCCAAATTTTAATCTTAACTAGAGGCATATTAATTCCTATGTATTTATCTCTTTAAAAAAGGCGAACAAGTCAAAACAGTGCAGTTTTAAGCAGAAGTTTCGAAACCTTTACCAAGGGTTTCGAAACTTTTGCTGGCAGAAACCCCTGGAACCAATTTCTCACCAAAGGTTCCGAAACCTTGGGGAAGGTTTCGGAACCTTTGACCATAGTTTCGAAACCTACCCCAAAGGTCTCGAAACTTTGGTTGGCAGAATGTCCTGGAACCAAATTCTCACCAAAGGTTTCGAAACCTTGGGGAAGGTTTCGGAACCTTTGACCATAGTTTCGAAACCTACCCCAAAGGTCTCGAAACTTTGGCTGGCAGTGACCCCTAGAACCAAAATTCTCTGCAAAGGTTTCGAAACCTTACCCATGGTTTCGAAACCTTAGTGCAGGGGATCACTTTCTGCTCAACCTAAGGACTTCCTAACTTTGAAAAACACCAAAATCATACATAGACATTTGTAGAAGCTTAAAAAGGATCCAAGGCATGAATTAACACTCACAAGACTCGCACATACATTCATTTAAGCAATCATACATGAGCCATACGTAGCAATTAACATGAATCAAGGCATTCGAACATGATATTCTAACAAAAGAGTAAAATTCAGCATTTAAGGCCAAACATGGAAGCTCAAGAGCCAAAATGGCACAATTCAACACAAGAGGTTTGCACTCATACATAATGCAACCTAAGCATCTAAGACATGCCATCACACACCATCAATCAACATAGCATTACATCCTTTACAATCCAAAACATCAATTCATAACAACATCATTTGAAAGAGTCATACAAGGCTCATACAAACACACCCTATAGCCACATTGCTTAACTACTACAAAATTAACCATACTTGAGCAACAACTTGGAAAGCCCTTCTTGCCTTGCCTCGAGCTAACGCCACGCTAATGATCTGCATTGTTGAACATAGAGAGCGTAAGCTATAAGCTTAGTGAGGGTGCTCTAAAGCGAAAAACATCAACAATGCAGGGTTCAAGCATGTTAATCTTAGTCTTACATACATCAAGCATAGGCATAAGAGTCAAGTAGACTTAGCTAGTCTTTCAAGTAGCATATATGGTCTCTCAATCCTAACAAGCTCATATATCAATATCAACATTATATAGCAATACCATATATCACCAACATATATCATCATCACATATCACAATGTATGTACAAGTTAATTGGCCACTTTAATTACCCCGATTGTGCGGATTTAAACCTCGACAACACTTTACCTCGGTAGGATTTCACTCATCACCGGACCTTGCATGTGCGGGATTCCACTCATCGCCACATGCCCTACGGATGGGATTCCACTCATCATCCCGTAGAAATGTAATAAAAGCTTCCGGTGGAATGTTACATCACCGTACTCCTCCTTGATGACTTAACGACATCAAGGCCACGTACATTTTGACTCAATTTGTGTGCACACTATCCTAATGATCGATCATTTACAACCGGTAATCATTTTAGTGCCAATTATCATAACCACATCATACATATATCATCAACCACAATACGTGCTCATCACATATCTACTCACCATGATATATATACAAGTATCAATTAACCACAATCAAGAGTATAGCTAGTAAGCACAATAGCACATGGATATCAAGGGCTAAGCTATCAACTTGAATCAACTAGAAGTGGCTTACCAAGCACACTTCACCCACACACACACACTCGAACCAAACTTTAAAAACAAGTTGAAACCACTCACCGCCCTTCCTTAGCAATTCGAACCAATCTTCCTACGAACCCGGATTCGGTCCCAAAGTCTCTTCCGCGCTTCCACTTGCTTCTAGCCAAACAAAACATACACATTACTTCCCAATTCAATGCTAAACTCAACCATCAACATACTTTGCTAACACAACCCAAATTCCTCAATTTCTCAAATCACATAACCTCCTAAAACCCCAATTTCGTGCTCCCTTAAAAGCTTGCTGAAAATTCAATTTCCAAACATCCAAATGACTTCCAAATCATCCCAAAACACCCTCATACCATAGGTAGACCAATAGCCCTTCAATTTCAACATAAAACCCACCAAAAACTCAAGTTTTACAACCTTAAAACTAGCCTTAAGACCATACTACGAATTTTCATCCAAAATTAACCAAATTAACATATGTTGTGTATTTCATAGTGCTTAAACAAACCCCCAATACAATTTATCAAAACAAATTGAAAAACCCCATTAAAACCCCAAATTTCCATATGAACCCTAATTTCTCAAAACCCCATATTTTTGAAATTTAAGACAATATACAAGTAGAGGATGGAGAGGAGGTTAAGAAAATATAATTACCTCTTAAAATGGTGTTGGAAACAAGTGGTAGGATCAATGGAATAGTGACAAAGCTTGAGAGGTTTTAGAAATGGTGTTTTCTTCACTTTAACGTTGGAAAGAAGATGACAACTTTTGGTTTAAAGTTGTCTAGCTTTTTAAAAACTTTAGGTCAAATTACCTCATAAGCCCCCCCCCCCTTTTTCCAAAACTCAATTGGGCCATTATTTGAAGTTGAAATGTTTTAATTAAGTTTTATTTGACTCGAACTAATACCCGGCTAACTCCTAGGCCCAAAACACGGGTGTTACAAAAAGAGTCCTATTAAATTGGAGCGCAAGTGTACACTTGTGTCAAGTTATAGTATAAAAGATATCGTCTCCACAGGGATTGTGACAATTTCAGAATTAACTTTCCTGCATAAGAAAAATAAAAACACAGATAATTGAGAATTGGTTGGATTGAAGTAAAACTAAAGTAAACAAGGGAAATAGAAGAGGAAATCTGATTGAATAAGTAGGTTGGTATTGATTTGTTTCGTAGTGCAGGTGTTGCACTTTTCAGAGGATTTTTGTTACTTATGTCGTAGAGCTTGTCGCGGCAGCACCTGTCGCGGCAGAGGTCTGATGTTGTCGCGGTAGCGATCAACAACTCTGTTACTTCAAGTTCGACAAGAACCCCTGTTGTGACTTGTCCTATCCCTAGGTCCAAGTTCTGCCAGCAGACACGTCTTGGATGATACCTCTCGGCATGAATCGAAGGATGAACACCGATGTTTGTGAATTATTCTTTAGCCGCTTAACCTTGTACCTATCCCTAGGCCAAGATAGTTTAACCATAAACTGGAAAATTGTATTTACTTCTTTCGTATACTTAACTCTCCTGATATTAAGTAAATAGATAACCTCACAATTCTCTGCCGATACTCTTATGAGATGTTGAAACCAGAGTAAATAAACTTGAAGTTTTATTGATTGAACAGAAAATCCTAAGAAACAGTTTAACCCTTACAACTACTTTACAAGATCAACCCTTAGCCCTAGGGAAAGTTTAGAACATGATGAAGAAGGAAAACGCTAGGGTTTATGATGGAAGACGGCTAGGAACTAGGTTATCCTCCTCTAGGTCGAATTACAAGCATATATATAGGCCTTGGGTACAAGTTTTCTTAATGGCCAAGAATACTAGTTCGAATTAAAGTACAAATCATTTAAAGACTAAATCTCTGAGTAGGCTTCCTTTAATTCGTCATATCTTCTTGCCTTGACTTTCTCCTCAAACTTTGGGCAAGGCCTTCTTTGTGCTTCTAGGCTCCAAAAATAATGCAGGTGGTCTCTAAAAATTAGGCTTGAAATCCTCTATCAGTCGAACTCCACTTTGCATTTTCCCATCTCTTCTTCTTCACTGTCGCCACCTCTGTCACGACAGATGTCACAACAGCAAGTATAAGGCAGTTTGCTTCGACCCTGTCGCCACTTCTATCACGGCAATTGTCATGGAAACTGTCACGACAGTGATTTATAAGGCAATTTTCTTCAACCCTTCACTCCAACTCTGCGGTTATCTTCTGTTCCTCTGCTGCCCTGGATGCTGCCACGACAGGTACCTGCAAGAATTGATCGAAATCAGCAGCATCTGTGCAAAATTATCCATCTGTGATGTTTATGCAAATTTTATCCTAAAATCCAACTAAACATGCTTGAGTGCATCAATAATATGGATAAATAAGGGCTAAAACATAGAACATTGATGCACTCAGCAAAACCCACGGCCGAGCGATGACGGCGGAACAGGGTTGAGCACAATGGTATCGGAGAGACTGGGTTTTGGAGATTTAGATTCAAATAGCCAATTTTTTTTAGTAGGTGAAGGGTCAGATGGGTTGTAAACCTTATTTAATAAGCTTCCCACTTTGGCTCTAATATTATACGAAGCAACCTTTGACAGAAATGAGCACTTGGCTCAGCAATTAAACACAAGGGGCATTATTTGGGGGCGAAGTCGCTGGTTTGAAACCCACCAGACTCATTTCTCTTCTTATTTTTTTTACCTATATTTATTATTATCATCAACGTTATTTGAGGGGTGTTACAGTTACTGGAGTGTTTAGTTGCTTTCATGGTCTTGCGAACTGGTTGCTTTAAACTGGACCAAGAATGCTTCGCTTCGTCCTTGGAGATGGTGGGATACTTTTGATGTGACTACGCCCCTCGATTACAGACTGGAATGGGGAACTACCTAGCTATAGCATGATTAGTTCGATCTCAAATCTTCAAGGCATGGTGGTAGTGTGGTCGGTCTATGGTGATATTGTTGGGATGAAATGTCTTTGCTACTGTTTTGTATTTATGCAATTGTTCATGTGTCGACCTTTAATTGAGGGCAGTGAATTTTCTTGTGTACTGAGAGGAGTAATTTTGTTTGTAGTCTATGGTGAGCTTTGAGATTGTACTTAAATTGGTCTTCTTGTTTCTGTGGTGTTCTCTTGAATTGAGAGTATTATTTTCCCCCATATAAGTTTAAGGAAGTTTTTATTGAGGCTCTCAATTTCGGTTTAGGCTTTATGATTTTCCAATCATATATTTGCCGAGAAAAAAAAAAAGCAAGGCCTAGAAAAGAAGCAATGGTGATGGAGAATAATATTGCGATATCCAGAACAGTTTCACTGGCAAACTTCAAATGCGGTTCCTGGGCTTCATCAAAAATAATACCAGACCCTGATGTTGATGATGATGACTCTATGAATCTCTACTTTCATTAAAATCTTGGGAACGATTCGCATTTACCGATTTCGGCTGCTTTGAAAAATGGTTGGACTCAAACAAGATCAACAGGAAGAAAATCCAACGAATCACCAGCTCGGCATGTCAGGGATCTGTACAACATCGTACCCTGCCTCGCCTGCTTCTTGCATAACGCCTCGTTAGCGTAAGGCTATGGACGATTTTAATGTTGTCTTAGCACAGAGTGCATGAAATTTTCTTACTCAAAATTCTGTCCTTTTGATCATTGTGTTTCATTTTTTTCCCATTGATGCATTGCCCCAGGAAAATGACACTTTATGCTAATGAATTTTAAAGACGAGTCCCTCGCGATTGGAGCAAACCTTCTTCTTTAGTATAATATACTCCCATTTGCTAACAAATTAAGATGTTTGATTAACTCGAAAAAAAGAAGCTATAGTACTATTTATACGAAAATTAAAATTTTAAATTCTAAACTCAAAATTTTAAGCATGTTTGACTGTACCTCCGTTCAGAAAGAGTTAAACTATAGTAAATTATGACTATATTAAAGTTTGACCAATGGAAAATTAAGTGGATCAAAATAGTTATATTTAATAAGTATTTAGATGATACGATAAATGTTAAGAATTGAATAGAAATTTTATATCTTTTTATGTTCTTACCTCAACACAAAAAATAGGATTGGAATTTAGGGTTAAAGTCTAGGGCTTAGATTTAAGATTAACGGTTTATGGTGAAAGTTTAGTTTTTAAGGTCTAGGGTTAGAGTGTAGGACATAGGTTTTTAGTGTTGACACATACGTGTGAACATCAAAAGAGAAGATGATTTTTGTTCAAAAATCTTACGGTAAACAAAGAAAAAACTTGTTTTCTTATAAAATGACCAATGCCTTTTGATTCCGCAGGTCATTTTAACAAATTTTGCCTCAAAACATAAACACTCAAACTAATAGTATTTTATATATTTAATATTAATATAATATTAATTTTTAAAATATTTATTAATATTTTTAATAATATAATAGTTCTATTTTACTATAATAATTTTGACTATTATTAATAATATACAATTATATTAAATTATTACAATTAATACTATTTATTATTTTCATAAAAATATTATATTATACCATTATATTGACATAAATAATGTTTACTAATTATTATAATATTTTAAAGATGATCTTATTGAGTTAAGATTAATGAGAACTACTATTTTATGTATTTAATAGTAGTATGTATTCTATTATTATTTTTAAAATATTAATTATTAAAATATTTAAAATATGTTATTAATAATTTTAATAATATAATATTCTTATTTGAATACTTAACTAATATAATTAATAATATTTATTGTTTTAGTAAAATATACTAGTATTAATATTTTTATTTATAAAATGGTAAAAAAATAATATTTTAATAATAACTATAGTGACATAAATAATATTTACTAATTATTATAATGTTTTAAAATTATATTATTATTATTATTATTATTTTAATAATGAGTAACACTATTTTATGTATTTAATATTAATATAAAATTTTAGTATTACTTTTAAAAATATTTAAAATATACTTAATAATTTAGTATAATATTCTCATTTTAATAAGTAATTAACAATATTTATTATTTAATAAGTTATTCTAGTCTTAATTTTTTATTTATAAAATTATTAAAAAATAGTATTTTTTTTAATAATAATATTGACATAAAAATACTAAATAAAATATTATAATATTTTTTTATAATAAATAATTTATTTATTGTATTTGATATTCTTGAAAATTACGTGGCTTTTATGGGATTAAAACGTGGATGGGGGCTCCTTTAGTTATGGAATCACAGTGGTGAAAATGCCCTTTGACATGTTTGCGGACGAGTGGTGGTGGGGTTGATCGTGGCGTTATTGTTTGGAGTCACCAACGTTGGAAGCCACGGTTTTGCGCCTCATAAACCTTGCTCTATCAGTTGCGTTGCTGTCCTTCGGGATGTTGAGGGACGTCTCCAGACCGTTATGACTTATGAGTGATGGATTTAAATGAGGCTATTTGCTTATGCTTGAGATATGGTGCTGCATTCCAGCAGGTGTACTGTCTCGCCTATAATAATTGAATCTAATTCTAGGGTGGCTCTAACTTAGGTATTACATTAGGTAAGTCGTCCCTAAAAATTATGGCCTTAGTTTTGATCAAATTGATGAAGCTTGCCAATTATTGTCATGCGTAAACTTTAACAATATTTTCTGTGGGACTAATAGTTTTGCGGATACACTGTCAAAGGGATGGTTGATAGAACCTCCTGGTTTTAGGTCTAGAGTTAGAGTAGACTTTGAGGTACATGAATTATCATACCGCTATAATAAAAATATTGTTGACATCATACCTAAACAAATCAAGTGAGCTCAATTTTAATATTTCTATAAAAAAAAAATTATATTAACTCCTTGAAAATCTTATTTAACTCTTTAAAAATCTCATATCACAACAAATCAAGTAGGGTCAATTGACCCCTAAATTATATGTGGCTCCGCCATGGTTTTGGGCTAGCCTTTGAGATGGGGTACATGGCTTGGTGATGCTGTGGGATACTCTGATTTGGTGTTGGGTTACAAAGGAGTATGACTCCAGTGCTAATGCTGTCTGTTCTTGGGGTTTACCACATTGATATGAGATGCATCATGAGCAATTTGCTATCGACTATCGTTGCCGAGTTTTGCTTGTTCTCTTGAGGGATTGAATTTTGGAGAGTTGGGAAGTACGTTGCGTAAGCTCGTTTTTTAGAGGAATAAGTCGCCGTAGCATAGTTTTTTTTTCCCGCTCCGGTTGGTTTTCATGGTTTTTTTTTTTTGGTTATGTTCTCTTGTGTGGTGGTATTTTCTGTTTACAATATGAATTGATGATATATCTTTGTATACTTTTTTTCTTAGTAAAATATTACTTTATTAAGAAAAAATAATTTTTGAAAATTTACCAACAAACAGAAATGCATTGCACACAGCATTAGGAGTGAGCGTTCGACCGAGTTGAGTCAAAAAAATTTGAGTTATTTGAGTTGACACGTCATATTTTACAACTCAAATTTTATTTGATTTTTTTTAATTTGAGTCGAGTAGAGTTTTCGAGTTCCTATACAAATTTAATTGTAATTATTTATCATGTTATAGTACAATTTGATTCCAATTGAAACGACTTTCTCTAATCATATAACATATGCATATATATTTATTCATATATTTTTTATGTGTGGCACATATTTATTCATATTTTTTATATCGATATATATATATATATCAGAAAAAAAAATTAATCACTGAACATATTTTTTGGGGTAAAATACTTAAATCATCAGTCAACTTTGTTCTAAAACCTATTTTAATCACTGAACTTTTAAAAAGCTCAATTTACTCATGAGTGTTTCTTTAGGCGTCATCAACATAGTTTGCATGTGAAAGTAATATATATTTTTGCATGCGATGGCACTGTCGACAGCGGGCGATGTTGCTGTCGGCGGCGGCAGAGGGAGTGGTGGCCGCCAGTAAGGGTTTGAGAGTTTGAGTGTTTGGGATCTGGGATATTTGGGGTATTTGGGTTAAAATTTTTATTTTAAATTATTTTTTATTTATTAATAAATAAAATATAATTTATTTTTATTTTAAATTACTTTTATATTTAATAATAAAATATGTCAAATAAAATAATTTAAAGTGACTAAAATAGATCAAAAAGTAAAATTTAATGACTAAATTGAGCTTTTCGAAAGTTCAGTAGTCAAAATAGGTCTTAGAACAAAGTTGAATGATGATTTAAGTATTTTACCCCTGTTTTTTTAATGTAATTCATTTTATGTAAATTTCAATCAGATTCAGAGCCGTTGTAGTGTCCGTCGCCATGGTGAATTTTCTAAAACTCAACAAGGTCGTGATCGTCCTCCAAGGTTGATACGCCGGACGCAAAGTCGTGATCGTGAAATCCTTCGACAAAAGCACGCGTGACCGACCCTATAGCCACTGTTTGGTTGCAGGGATAAAGAAGTACCCGAGCAAGGTTATTCGTAAGGACTCCGCCAAGAAAACAAGCAATAAGTTGCGCGTCAAGTGTTTCGTCAAGCTCATGAATTACCAGCACCTGATGCCCACGCGCTACACCCTCGACGTGGTTACCGTCGATGCCCTTCAGACCAAGGACAAGAAGGTAGCCGCTTGTAAGGCCACCAAGGAGCGGTTTCAAGAGAGGTTCAAGACCGGAAAGAACATGTGGTTCTTTACCAAGCTTAGGTTTTGAGGGGTTTCTATGCTTGGAGCTGCTTTTAGTGTCTTAACATGGACGGATTCGAATCTGTTTCACTGAGATATTTCTGAGCTATTATTGTTTTTTTACTGTACGTGGTTTTTTTCATTTCTATTACGAATTCATGTTTTTTCAAAAAAAATTATTTAAATAATTTTTAGAAAACTAATTACAATGAAACAAATGGATCCCAAGTTAAATTACTCTATTAATAAGAAAAAAAACATTTTTAAAAGATATTTATTTAAATAAAGATTCTTGATTGGGATTAAAACTATGAGGAATCATCTATATGGATAGTTAATCTACTATACAAATTGTTACGAAACTAATTTAAGATAATTGAATTAAAATTATTTTTTTGAACAAATTAAAATTAAATTTTTAATGTGGTAATTAAATCAAATCAAAATTTTATATAAATTATTGAATAGAATTAAAGTTTAATGTATTACAATATACACAAAATCAATATCCATGTTTAATTTTATGATTTATTCAAGGATGTCTCAAATTTTAGGGGTCATGTGTAATTTATTAAAATAATGTCATTAATTTATGATTTAAAAGGGATAATGTTTTTTTTTTGAACAATTTTTATCCAAGGGAGGGAGAAGAGGAAAATAATATTTTTTTTAAAATAAGTTAACTTAATACAAAAATATCGTTAAATTACCCTGTGAGCAACAAGAAATGACTTACAAAGATCTAAAAATCTAACATTTTCACTTAAAAAGTGTGACTATTCTTGCATGTTTTGAAGCAAAATCAACTGCAACACTTTGAATATTATCTTTTTTCCAAAAAATCACTTTCGATTGTCATCAAAGTAAATCCATATAATTTTTCTTGCGATATAGTTGCATGTAAGTAGGAGTTTAAGAATTTGAATTTTGAAACGCTTCATTCTGCAAAAGCAATAAATATAAGAACATTCAATAAAATTATATGCAATTGTCACATTTGGAAAGCAATTAAAACATTTTAAGAAAATAAAAACATTAACAAATTTGATACTATAAAAGAGACTGTAAAAGTCTTTATGGGTATTGTTGCGTGTAAAAGAGTCTATCGCAATGGTAGTGCAAGTGTACACGACGCAAGTAGTAAAGTGATACGAAGTATCGGATATCGTCTCAACAGGGATTGGGCTAATAGCTTCACCTTAATTCACTGCACGAAAGTAAAGAAAATATTTGAGAAGTTGTCACGAAAATAATAAAGTAACGTAAATAAAAAAGTAAAGATATCAAGATAGAGAGAATGGGCTGGTATTGAATTGCTCAGTAGTGCAGGTATTGCAAAGTTTAGGAAATCTAGTTCTGTCGTCGCGCCCGTCGCGGCAGCACCTGTCGCGGCAGCAGTCCGTTGATTGTCGCGGCAGCAAACACTCAACTCAGTACTTCAAGTTTGGCAAGAATCCCATAAGTGCCTTGGCCTATCCCTAGGTCCAAGTCTATCGATGATCACGTCTTTGATGATACCTCCCGGCGTGAATCGAATGATGAACACCGATGTGTATGAATTCTTCTTTAGCCATTTAACCTCGTCCTATCCCTAGGCTCGAGATAGTTCAACTATAAACTAGAGAACTTGCTCTTATTTCTTTCGTATACTTAACTCTCCCGATGCTAAGTAAATAGATAACCTCACAATGCTCTCCCGATGCTCTTGCAAGATATTAATAACCAAAATAAGAGAACTTGAAGTTTATTTTATTGAACTGAAAATTCCTAAAACAAAACAACCCTTGCAACTACTTTACAAATCAACCTGTGACCCTAGGAAGGATTTAGAACATGTCGAGGGTAGGAAAACGACTAGAATTTGGGAAGGGGGCTAGGGTAATCGGTTATCGGTTATGGGATATATGATATGGGGTATATCTCTAGGTTAAAATATATGCCCTTATATAAGCTTTGGGCTCAAGTTATCTAAAATAGCAAGAATACAACTTTAATTGAAAGTACGATTCTAATAAAGACTAAATCTCCAAGGAATCTACTTTCCAGCCGTCATCTTCTTGCTTGGGATTTTCCCGCCTTGAACTTTGGGCTTGACATATCTTTTGATCTGGGGCTTGGAAAAATATGAGGTTTTTACACGACAGATGGGCTGAATTTTCTCTATCTGTCGAGGTCCACTTTGCTTCTTCTTCTTAAAATTGATGTCGTCCTCTGCTGTCACGGCAGCACCGTGGCAGCATCGTCCTCTTTGTCTGCTTGTCAAGTTCAGCTCTTCTGCTTCTCTGTCCAGCGCCTGCCCTCACCGTCTGCTATGGCAGCAACCTGCAGAAACAACCATTTTTAGTAGAAACTATGCCTTTGAATATATTTGTGATGTTTTGTTGTAAACTAACCTAAATGCAATGAATAATGCTTGAATGCAGCAGAAATATGGGTTAAAAAGGGTGTAAATAATAGAACTTTTACACACTCAACACACCCTCAAACTCAAGTTTTTGCTTGCCCTCAAGCAACTAAGACCTAAAAGAAAAATGAAATATTTTTATTTTGGCCTTCAAATAGTGAACTTTCCCTTACCCGTCGTTCGTTCCTTGTGATGGCAGCAACATGTCGGATAATTTAGGATCTGTCCGGAATCTGACTACAGTTATATTCAACTCTTAACTCAAATTTTTATGCCAAAGTTTATCTTTTGAAGGCACTTTTTTCATGCTCCTTTAATTTTTTTTGTTTTGACTCGATTTCTCTATTTTTCAAGCTAAAGTTTTACTAGAGCCAGTTTTAGGCACCTCTAGTTAACTTCCTAGAGCCAGTTTCGGGCACCTCTAGGGTTGTTGAGTCTCTTTTGCTAAACTTCTTTCCTAGAGCCAGTGTTAGGCACCTCTAGGGGCTATTCAAGTGCTAAGCTTCCTATTCTAGTTTGGCTAAAAGAAGTCTAAGCAGTATAACAGTCACAATGGTGTTTAAGTTTTCAGAACTATAGAAAGACTCTAAACTTCTCCTTAAACTATCCTAAAGTTACTGCCACGACAGAGCTGTCACGACAAGCAAGTTCAGTTCACAATTTTCAGCCAAAACTTTCAATATTTTCAGTTTTTTTTAGAAATATAACTAAGTCAAAGACACAAAATTTAACTAAGATGTACTCCATTAATATGGAGGGTTGCCACCCCCAAACTCGAGGGTTGCATTACCCTCAATGCAAATGGCAAAATAAAAATGAAAAACATATGAATGCAGTACATCACAAAATATAAATGGCTGACAGCAGTAATAAGATAAGAAACTTAAATTTAGGCGCTGTCTTCGCTGCTGCTGCTGAGGCGGATCTGGCGGCGGATTCTGGCTCTCGGGGTGGTTGTTGTACAACCTGAATATCAGAGCTGCTGCTGCTGAGGAAGTAGAGGCAGCATTGTGTCGGGTTTTCCTATAAGACATATTAGTGCAAGGGTTGTGAAAAGTAAATGAAAACTAAAAAGGGAGAACAAGTAAGAAAGGCAAAAGTGAGTGAAAATGAAAATGAAATGGGGTTATATAGAAAAGGATTTGCTGCCCGTTGAAGTTGTAACAACAGGCTTCAATATTGGGTTTTGTTGGGCTGATGGATGAATGGTGGGCTGAGTTCATTTCTCTTGTTCTTCTTGACTCTTTTATTTCCTAAAAACAATAAATATAAAAAATATTATTCGAATAAAATAAACCTTATTTCCTAATAAATAATAAATAATAAATAATAAAATTTAGGTTAAATTAGGGATGCCAGGTGGGGCATCTTCTAAGGTAACCACTTCCTACATTCATGGGGCTTCAGTCCCCTGATAATGCTTGAGGCGCTGTCCGTTGACTTTGAATTGGTGCCTGTCTTTTAATGATCGGATTGTGATGGCACCATGGGGAAAACTTGTACGACTTGGAATGGGCCAGACCATCTAGATTTCAGTTTCCCTGGGAAAAGTTTCAGTCTAGAATTGAACAACAATACAAGCTGCCCTAGGCAGAACTGTCGTGGCAGCAACTTCCTATCATGCCATTTCTTAGTTTTCTCCTTGTAGATTCTTGCATTGTCGTAGGCCATTGTCCGTATTTCTTCAATTTCGTTCAGATCTAACCGCCTTTTCTGGCCTACCTTGTCCAAGTTCATATTCACTGCCTTGATCGCCCAGTATGCTCTATGCTCTATCTCGACAAGCAGATGACATGTTTTCCCATAAATCAATCGGTATGGAGACATGCCCAATGGAGTCTTAAAAGTTGTCCTATATTCCCATAGCACATCATTAAGGAGTAAAGACCAGTCTTTCCTAGTTGGCTTAACCATCTTCTCAAGAATGTTCTTAACTTCCCTATTAGATATTTCAGCTTGTCCATTGGTCTGTGGGCGGTATGTTGTCGCGATCCGATGCTTGACACCATATTTCTTCAAGGCGGCAGCAATAATTCTATTGTCGAAATGTCTCCATTCATCACTGATAATCGCCTTAGAGATGCCAAACCTAGAAAAGATGTTTTTGTGTAAAAATGTTTGGACTGTCTTGGCATCATTCTTTTGAGTTGCGATAGCTTCGACCCACTTAGAGACATAATCTACTGCCAAGAGGATGTATAGATTCCCACATGAAGATGGAAAAGGTCCCATAAAACCAATCCCTCAAATGTCGAAGATTTCGACTTCTAGAATGTTCTGCAGCGGCATCTCGTTTCTCCTTGAGATGTTTCTCGTCCTTTGGCACCTGTCACAGTTCTTGTAAAATATTTGTGCATCTTTATACAGTGGTGTCCAGTAAAACCCTGACTGCAGCACCTTGGCAGCAGTTTTGTTGCCTCCTAAGTGGCCTCCATATTGTAAAGCATGACAGTGATGAAGTATGTCTTCTTGTTCTTCTTGTGGTACACATCTCCTTATAATCTGATCTGCACATATTTTGAAAAGAAGAGGTTCGTCCCAATAATAATGCTTCACATCATTTTGGAATCTCTTCCTGGCTTGATAATTAAGATTAGAAGGAATTATCACGCTAACTATAAAATTAACGAAATCATCATACCAGAGGAGTTCAGAAGACTTATCTGCCGCCATGGCTGTCGCGGCAGTGATTGTGGCAGCAAAGAGCTGCTCGTCTAGGAAGGTCTCTAGTATGTTTGTCTCATCTGTTGGTAGACTCTGTCCCTTCTCCAACCTTGACAAGTGATCTGCCACCTAATTTTTTGTCCCTTTTTTGTCCTTGATTTCAAGGTCGAATTCTTGCAATAGCAAGATCCACCGTATCAATCGAGGCTTTACATCCTTTTTCGCGAACAAATACTTCAGGGCAGAATGGTCGGTGTGCACTATTACCTTCGTTCCAAGTATGTAAGAACGAAACTTATCAATGGAGAACACCATAGCTAGTAACTCCTTTTCTGTGGTGGTGTAGTTCACTTGGGCGTCATTCAATGTCTTGCTGGCATAATATATGACATGAAATAATTTATCTCTCTGCTGCCCAAGTGCTGCCCCGACAGCATAGTCACTAGCATCACACATGATCTCAAATAGTTGTGTCCAGTCTGGTGGCTATACTATTGGGGTTGTTACCAGTTTTTCCTTCAGAACCTTGAATGCTTCAGTACATTCCTCATTAAAGTCAAAGGGTCGGTTCTGCTCCAAAAGATGGCATAGGGGCTTGGTGATTTTTGAGAAATTTGCAATGAATCTCCGATAAAAACCAGCATGCCCTAAGAAACTTCTAATACCTTTGACTGTGGTCGACGGCGGCAGCTTTTCGATCACCTCTATCTTAGCCCTGTCAACTTCTATCCCACGGCAGCTAATCTTATGGCCAAGGACTATCCCTTCATCCACCATAAAGTGGCATTTTTCCCAATTTAAGACTAGGTTTGCTTTTTCACATCTTTCAAGTACCTTTTGTAGATTGCCTAGGCAGCTCTCAAAATCATCTCCAAAGACTGAAAAATCATCCATAAAAATTTCAAGGAAGTCTTCCACCATATCGGAGAATATGGCCATCATGCACCTTTGGAAGGTGGCGGGTGCATTGCATAATCCAAACGGCATTCTCCTAAAAACATACGTTCCGTAGGGGCATGTGAAGGTCGTCTTTTCTTGATCCTCCGGTGCGATAGCAATTTGATTATAACCTGAATAACCATCAAGAAAACAATAGTAAGGTTTACCCACTAATCTATCAAGCATTTGATCAATAAAGGGTAAAGGAAAATGGTCCTTTCGGGTAGCTTTGTTAAGCTTCCGATAGTCCATACAAACCCTCCAACCGGTCACAGTCCTGGTTGGGATTAACTCATTGTTTTCATTGGTTACCACGATCATTCCTCCTTTCTTGGGGACGCATTGCACCGGGCTCACCCATTTGCTGTCGGAGATGGCGTAAATAATACCAGCATCTAACCATTTGATTATCTCTTTACGCACCACCTCTTTCATCGCATGGTTTAGCTGCCTTTGGGCATCTATAGTCGGCTTATGATCTTCCTCTAAAAGGATTTTGTGCGTGCATAACACCGGACTAATGCCTTGAATGTCAGCTATCGTCCATCCAATTGCCTTTTTGTGCTGTCGCAGCATCCCTATTAGCTGTCGTTCCTGTTCCTGTGGCAGCTTAGAAGAGATGATTACGGGCAACGTATCATTTGAACCAAGAAAAGCATATTTTAGCTGCCCTGGCAGAGGCTTTAGTTCTAAGGCAGGTGGCTCAACAGTAGATGGCTTTTGGATTGCGTGGTTATCCGAAGTATAATTCAAAGGTTCGAATAACTTACATGGACGATCGTCTATCCAGTTTACCTCCTTCTGATCTTCAGTACCAGATGTATCAGATTCATAGGAGTTGCTGTCGCCGGTGCTGTCGTCAGTGCTGTCGTGACAGTCCTGTAGGTGGCTGCCGCGGTAGTGACCAATTTTTATGTCGTGACAGCCCGACCTGATGCAGGGTTGATAAAGGGTAACTTCAGTGATAACCTTACATTCTTCGTCTGCATCAGCATGCTTCAGAGCTTGGAGAACATTCAACTTAATCTCTTGGTCGTTCACTCTCATGGTGAGTTCTACTTTTTCCACATCAATCAGTGATCTTCCCGTGGCTAAGAAGGGTCGCCCAAGGATGATTGGTGCGTTTTCGTCTGCCTCACAATCTAAATCAAGAAAGTCAGCAGGAAAAATAAATTTATCCACTCTTACCAGAATATCTTCGATTTTTCCTTCCGGATGAACGTAAGAGCGGTCTGCCAGCTGCAGAGTTACTGTCGTGGGCCGCGCCTTTCCAATACCTAATTTTTGAAAAATAGATTTTGGCATTAAATTAATACTAACACCAAAATCACAAAGTGCCTTACCCACATATTTATCTCCGATTACACATGGTATGATGAAGCTCCCCGGATCCTTCTTTTTCTGGGGTGGCTGCCGATGAAGAATACTCATGCAACCTTCTGTCATCTTTATCGTTTCAAATTCCCCAAGTTTAGATTTCTTCGACATGACATCCTTGAGAAATTTGGCATAACCGGGCATCTCCCTAACGGCATCCAACAACGGAATATTAATATGAACCTGCTTAAAAATATCATAAATCTTTTTAAGCTGAGCTTCTTGCTTAGCTTGCTGTATTCGTTAAGGAAAATGAGGTTGGGGACGATAATCAGCAATACGTCCTTCCCACTGTATACGAATCTGAGGAGGTTTGGGTTCATCATTTTTCTCCTCTGTCGCTTCTGCTGTCATGACAGGCTCATCGGCAGCAGTTTGTTTGTTACCTGTCGGGGCAACTTCCTCAGCAGGTTTGTCCAAGACTGGTTTTCTTACTGTTTCAGCTTCTTTTTCCGGCCCTGGTAATTTCTTCCCACTTCTAGTAGTAATGGCTTTACACTGTTCATGTGTGGGCTGCCTAGCGTTTTCAGTATTGCTAGGGAATCCTTCAGTCTGCCTCGGCTTAATATGTTGGGAAACTTGACCCATTTGTGTCTCCAAAGATTTCAGAGTAGCTTCATGATTCGTCATCCGCATCTCTGTTTTATCCATGAATGTCTATGTTTTCTTGACAAACTGATTCATATTCTCAATATAAGTACCTGTCTGAGACATAAAAGTGGCCAAAGTATGTTCCAGTATACTGCTCGTGGCAGCTGGTTGCTGATGTTGCTACTGCGGCGGCAGGTGCGGCGGCAGTTGTTGTCGCGTCAGCAATCTAGGTCCTCCCTGATTCTGATTGTGTGCTTGAGGATTCAGGGCATTATTAGGATTACTCCAAGAAAACTTGGAATCCTTTCTCCAGTTGGGATTATAGTTGTTGGAATTGTAATTCGGCTTATAGTTTCCAACATATTTTCCCTCTTCTAACTGTATAGGACATTCATCCGAACTATGATTTCCCTCACAGATTTCACATACCTCCTCAACAGCAAATCCATGTTGTGCATCATCATTCAATAGCCTTTTCATTGCTTTAGTAAGGAATGCTACATGTGATTTCATCGTGCTGTCGGCCTCATAATCCTTGACAGCTAGTACCCGTTTACCCCCTCTTCTTTCTGTCGGAAACTGCTCCTCATTCTTAGCCAGATTTTTCAATACTTGCATTGCCTCGTCCGGATCTTTATCCAATAATAGCTCGTTTGCTGCTGAATCAATTCGAATACGAGTTTGTAAGTTGGCAGTATTCTAAAACTTTGTTACCTGATTCCAGACGGAGAATCCATGCATTGGGCAGTTTCGTAGAAGAGTAGTAAATCTGTCTCAGGCCTCGTGCATAGGCTCGTCATCTTCCTGTTGAAAAGTAGCAATTTCATTACGTAATCGCTCAGATAAATGTGAAGGATTAAAACGAGATAAAAATTCACGAGATAAATCTGCCCAAGTTCTAATTGAACCCGGCGTACGTTTATTCCACCAAGTCTTTGCTCTGTCCCTCAATGAATGGGGAAATAACCGAAGCCTCAGTATCTCCGGATTAACTTCTGGCAGTCTAAACGAACCACCGATTTCTTGGAACGTTTTTAGATGCTCCCTAGCATCCTCTGTAACAGCACCACTAAATTGACCGGCATTGTTGATCATACTAAACATGACAGGTTTCAGCTCGAAGTTGTCAACATCAATATCCGGCAGCGTGGTCTCCAGTTCTGCATGATCGTTCAACATGTAGTCACGACAGGACCGTCGTCCGGCAGCGGCAGCAGGGTTGTCGGCAGGCGGTATAATATCGCCGACAGGCGGGTCGTTTCCATTGTGGGCCATCTTCTCTAGTTGTTCCTCAAGGTACTCGTTCCTAGCTAGTAAGTGACGAAGTTGTTCCTTGAGATTGAATGATCGTTCAATTTCCGGATCTAATTGATACTCAGGATCTTTACCTCAATTCGATATGCACATAAACAAGAAACCTTGTGAAAAGCAAGAGTTGAATGCACCAAAGAAAACAGAAAAATAAAAATAAAAATAAAAACAAAAACAAAAAGTGCAATAAAAGAAAAGGTAGAGTTATGTTGCCAATCCCCGGTAACGGCGCCAAAAACTTGTTGCGTGTAAAAGAGTCTATCGCAATGGTAGTGCAAGTGTACACGACGCAAGTAGTAAAGTGATACGAAGTATCGGATATCGTTTCCACAGGGATTGGGCTAATAACTTCACCTTAATTCACTACACGAAAGTAAAGAAAATATTTGAGAAGTTGTCACGAAAATAATAAAGTAACGTAAATAAAAGAGTAAAGATATCAAGATAGAGAGAATGAGTTGGTATTGAATTTCTCAATAGTGCATGTATTGCAGAGTTTAGGAAATCCAGTTCTGTCATCGCGCTCGTCGCGGCAGCACCTGTCGCAGCAGCAGTCCGTTGATTGTCGCGGCAGCAAACACTCAACTCAGTACTTCAAGTTTGGCAAGAATCCTAGAAGTGCCTTGGCCTATCCCTAGGTCCAAGTCTGTCGATGATCACGTCTTTGATGATACCTCCCGGCGTGAATCGAAGGATGAACACCGATGTGTATGAATTCTTCTTTAGCCACTTAACCTCGTCCTATCCCTAGGCTCGAGATAGTTCAACTATAAACTAGAGAACTTGCTCTTATTTCTTTCGTATACTTAACTCTCCCGATGCTAAGTAAATAGATAACCTCACAATGCTCTCCCGATGCTCTTGCAAGATATTAATAACCAAAATAAGAGAACTTGAAGTTTATTTTATTGAACTGAAAATTCCTAAAACAAAACAACCCTTGCAACTACTTTACAAATCAACCCGTGACCCTAGGAAGGATTTAGAACATGTCGAGGGTAGGAAAACGACTAGAATTTGGGAAGGGGGCTAGGGTAATCGGTTATCGGTTATGGGATATATGATATGGGGTATATCTCTAGGTTAAAATATATGCCCTTATATAAGCTTTGGGCTCAAGTTATCTAAAATAGCAAGAATACAACTTTAATTGAAAGTACGATTCTAATAAAGACTAAATCTCCAAGGAATCTACTTTCCAGCCGTCATCTTCTTGCTTGGGATTTTCCCGCCTTGAACTTTGGGCTTGACATATCTTTTGATCTAGGGCTTGGAAAAATATGAGGTTTTCACACGACAGACGGGCTGAATTTTCTCTATCTTTCAAGGTCCACTTTGCTTCTTCTCCTTAAAATTGTTGTCGTCCTCTACTGTCACGGCGGCATCGTGGCAGCATCGTCCTCTTTGTCTGCTTGTCCAGTTCAGCTCTTCTTCTTCTCTGCCCAGCGCCTGCCCTCACCGTCTGGTATGGCAGCAACCTGCAGAAACAACCATTTTTAGTAGAAATTGTGCCTTTGAATATATTTGTGATGTTTTGCTGTAAACTAACCTAAATGCAATGAATAATGCTTGAATGCAGCAGAAATATGGGTTTAAAAGGGTGTAAATAATAGAACTTTTACACACTCAACAGGTATCACTAGTGGTGACAATGAGCCTAACCGACTCGCAAGCTACTCGGCTCGAGTGAGCTTGACTCGAGCTCGTGCTCAGCTCGAGATCTTAATAAAGCTAGATGAGTTGTCCCAAGCTCAACTAGAAAAGCTCGTGAACATGCTCAATTGTATGTTACAGTATTTGTTAACTTGTTATCATGGTTAAATATTTTAAATGTCCTTCTCCTTGAGGACTTGTATAATTTAAAAAATGTACTATGGTTAATTGCGGACTTCAAAAATAAATATTACATTTTCCAAACAGGTTTTCACATGTTATTTTTCAAAACTTCAATAAAAATATTTTAAAAGCAACAAGCCGAGCTCGAGCCGAGCCGAGCTCAAACTGTCCAATTCGAACTCGAGCATGAGCTTAAAATTTTGAACTTGACAAGCTTTGAGCCTGAGCTGAGCCGAGCCAAGCCAAGTTCAAACTGTCCAATTCGAGCTCGAGCCTAAAATTTCGAGCTCGACGAGCTTTGAGCTTGAGTCGAGGCCATTAATACTATTTCCGAGCCGAGTCTGGGCAGGCTCGGGCTCGAATCGTTATCACCCCTAGATATCACAGGAAGAAAGTTGACTTTAAAAAAATAAATGCTTGTTAGCTTGTTGTGTACTTGTGTGTGACATTTTTTTTGTTGAATAAAAATGAGTTTAATATGACTCGAACTCATACAGTGCAATAACAATTTAATTTTTCTATGTGCTTTATCACTAGTCTAGAATCAATCTTTTACATTTCCTTTGCAAGCGTTTAACTTAGTACATTTTGCTTCTTTTTTTAGGCTTGTGTGGTAGAAAGATCATTTGGTTTATTCTTATAATCTACTATTAATCAAAATATTTTTATTACTCATTTACTATATTTATAATTTATTTAATATTTAAACTATTTATGATGTCATCATGTGCATATATCTTGTATATTGTCACGCCGAATTTTATTTTAGTTTAAATTTAAATATATGTTGATCATTAATTAATTTATCTGTGTATTATAGTAATGGATTATAATTATACATATGTATTGAATGTAATTTTATTTATATATTATGTTAATTACTCTAATTGCAATTATACAAATTTATTATTTATAATTGTAATTGTAGCACCAAGAAAAAAGTTACAATTGTACTACCAAGAAGAAAAATTACAATTGTACTTTCAAAACATTTAAATTATTTATTATTGGATTTGACTTTCTATCTCCTACTTTTTAAACCATACGTGAGCTTTCCACCGAACAAGTTACAATAACCGTTACAAAGAGAAGTCCCCCCACCCCCACCACCAAAAAATAATAATAAAACCTTTTATTCACGGATTAGGGCGTGTAATTTTATTAACAAAATAGGATAAATAAAACCTTCATCTATAATAAGGATACAATAAATAGTAAATTACACCAAATGTCACTATTATTAGTAAGTTTACAATTAGATCATCCCATTTCAAAAACCACAATTAAATTACTTAATTAATTCATTGTATCAATCATGTCATTGTTTTGTTAAAGCTCAAACGTGCGTTAATATTTTATTTACATTTTGGTCACTTAATTATAAATAAACTTAATTTTTGGTTTTTCAAATTTCATTTGCGAGTCAACTTTTTTTATTTTCTCTAATCTAATTTCTTAAAATTTGGTATAAGATCAATTCTTCATGGTTTTGGCGTTCTTAGAAAAAATTTCTTCAATTGCTTTTATACTTCATGAATCTATAAATAAAAATGAGAAGAAAAAAACATTTTTCTGTTGAATTGTTGTATACACATCGGTTCTAAAGTTGCAAAGAAGTTTTAAGCTTTTGGTTTCACCATAGCATACACGTCAAGAAACATGAAGCAATTTGTTCCATTTTCATTCTATGCGCCTAATTTCAATGACTTTTGTAGCGAACAATGATGTTCTCATACTTTAATGTGCACTAATAAAGGGAATTTACCACATTATCAATTTCTAAATTAATTTGATATGAAATGAACTTGTAAGCGACGATGATGATTGTGAAGAGACAAATTGTTAGAGTACAATGTAATACAACAATTCAAGAAGAAAACACTCTTCTCATTTTTCTTTGCAAATTCATGAAGTATAATAAGCATCAAATATTTTTTTTCAAGAATATCAAGCAAATGAGGAATTGGTTTTGCATTAACACATAATATATTAGAAAAGAAAACCCAAAAATGTTAGACTCACAAACAAAAGTATAGTAACTAAAATACAAGCTTATTCATAATTGAATAACTAAAATGTAAATAAAACCTTAATTTTTGTTTGAGATTAATAAACGTCATAGTGACCTGATTGTTATAAATGATTGATTGAATGACCCGATTGTTTATAAAAAACAGCAGTCAAATTGTAAATTTACAAATAATAGTGAAATGGGGTGTAATTTACCCAAAAATAGAACACATTTGTATCTCTTCTTTTTTCCAAAAAAAAAAAATCATAAAATGATTGTCTTGACAATTTTTTTTTAAACCAAACACATTTGTTAATTCTCAAGTATTTTTTGTTCTATGTCGTCAGTCTACTTGCTGGTCGTCGCTCATCAAAATTCCTTCCTTTTTATTATTTGTATTCTTAGTTTTTATTTTTTTTTATTTTTTATCTGCCTTTGTGGTATGATTTTTCTCTATCTTGTAATATATTTTTCTTCTACCTTATAACATGTTTTTACCTTATGACACGTTTTTGTCTATATTTGTGGTACATTTATATTTGTGGATAGTTTTCTCATTACACTTGACTTTGATTTATAATTATCGAATATAAATGGTCTTTCAGTAGTTTAATTCTTATTTGTGATTCGTTTGCCAATGCAATCAAATCTGTTTTGTGAAGAAACCAGTATGATTGTTGGTTTCGCTAACCACTCTTTTTTTAATCATTATGTGTGTAATAAAGTTTAAAAGGACCCCACTCTAGCAATTGAATTTAGAAAATGACCTTATTTTGGAAAGAAAAAATTATATGCATCTGAGCATAGAAACATTTTCAGGCACTACGGAGAAGTACCACAAAAAAAAAAAGTTTGACCATTGCCTAAAACTTATCCACACTTAAGTCCTTAGAGTGAGAGTGGGGAATCTGCCTCGTCAGTCGTCACCACAACTCTGTCTCTGTGTGTGTGGACTTTATTCTTACATCATCAAAAGCCAACAATAAATTAATACTTACCAACTTCTCAAACTTGGATTCCCTTAAATATCCAAGCATTCTTTGTCACTTAATATTTTGGATTAATTCTACTGGATGTCCTTAAACTATAGATTAAAATTTTAAATCGGTCCCTAAATTACAAAATATTCTAATTTAATCTGAGTGTTATTAATATCATTTTAATCAGTTCCTTCTGACTTATTCTATTACTTTTTTTATTAAATAATAGTTGGTGAGATGCGTTTCATTTCTATCTAAGGGGATGGGGAAGGGGGATTTTGCTCCTATTAGGTCTTGTAGGGGAATGAGAGAATGACAACCGAAAGCTTTAACCACTTGCTCTATAGATTTTGACAATTTCCCCTCTTTTCTTAAATGCATACAAATAAAATAAATAATATTTTATGTTATGATTATATTACTTTAATTTTATAAAAAATATTTATTTCCTATTTTATCTTAATTATTTTGTTTAAAAATATATAATTTAAAACAATATTTTAATAAAAGAGTTTATAAAAATATTGAGCTATGGTTTATATTTCAGTGACAACTTTTCTGTTGTTCCCATCCTATTCTTTTTGTTGATGTTTAAATCAGTGTGTAAATTATTATTTTATTTAGCTATATAAACAAATATGGAAAATAAAAAAATATATATTTTAAATTAAAACAAATTTATAAGTTTTTAATTAATTATAAATTTAAAAATATTTTAATTACAACATAAAATATTTTTATTTGTTTATACAAAAAATAAATGGAATAGAAGAGTAATGCAAAATTAAAATTGTAAAAGAAAAAAACACTAATTTGTGTTGCAATTAAGAGTATCTTGAAGTTTAAGGGGTCAATTTAGGATATACCTAATAATATCAGGATGATTGATGTTATTTAGCCTAACTTTCTTAACAACCCTCGGGCTTGGAGCTTGAGGTGTCAGGCAATTGAGTAGTAAGAATAGCTCGAAATTGTGATATGTGGCAGCGACGCATGTTTGATTTTGATAAATGAGTATTTTTAACATTTTTTTTGTATATATAAAATTTTAAAATTGAAATTGAAATTAATGATATTAAATTATTTACTATTTGAATTAATCCGTTTTTTTATTGTAATGAGTGAAAAATCTGTTTGGCACTTATAAAATGGGTCTACACATGCATGGCAAGGCAAGCATAGACAGTTAGCCAGCCAGGCTGGTGTTTGTTCCCAATTAATACAACTCAAATCTCAGAGAAGAAGAAAAAAACAGTCTGCTTTGCTTCTTCTTTCTTCTCCACTCTCCAGTCTCCATGGCTGGTTCAGAGAAGAGAAAGATAGACGATGCGTCGATAAACCAAGGTGCGTTATCCAAACGCAGAGCCTGTCTCCTCAGAAAAGCCAGCGAAATCTCCCTTAACTGCAACGCCGATGTTGCACTCGCCGCCTTCTCCCCCTGCGGCCGCTTCTGCAAGTTTTTCAGCCTGGAAAAGTACTCTTTACTTTACTCCCATTCTTTTCTTCCATACCAATGCTTTCAACCGCTTACTTTTCTTTTTTTGTCATTTCTTCATAGGATTACACATGTGCTCGAGCGTTACATCAAGCTACCGCCGGAGAAAAGACATCAGTATGAAATTAAATTCCTATTATTTTACTCTCTTTTTTTGTTTAATTTTATGGTGCTAATCAGTTTGATGCGTTTATTTTAAAACTATTGGTGAAACACAGAAACGTACCGTGTTTAGAGGTAATATTTCTCTTCTTTTTCCCCTTAAATTTATGATGTATGTTGTTGAGCGAAAAATTAATGTAATGTTTTCAAATGTATGCAGTGGAGGTTACATAGGATGAATCAATTGGACTCCGCCCAGGAAGATGAAGCCAAGCTGCTTCACCTCGACACTCAGTTTGTTTCTCTTTATTTCTTACAACTTTGCATTTATTATATATACCGGATAAAAAATAAAATTATTTTCCGTACCGTTTAGATTCTACCGTTAATCGTTGATAACGAACTTACTTTTTTATAACGAAATAACGAACGTACTTGTATTTATTTGTTTATAAGTATTAAATTATAATATTCAACTCGGCCTGATTCGAAATTTTTGACAGTTTTAATTCCACGTTTATTTTTTTTAAATTATTACTATTTGAGGAGAAAAATAAAATTTTATTGTTGCATGTGAGCATTCATCAATTTGACTATAAGTTTGAGTGTTTGTGTCGGTTGTAGTGTTTGGGAGTTACATTTCATATATTTTTGTTCTAAAATAAGAATAAGTATGTATATATTCAAGCATCATATAATACATCAATATTATTTTTATTTTTTAAAATATTTTATTTATCATATTTCTTTTGGTTAATTATATTTAAAAAAAAATAGTTAATGTTGTAAAAATGTTTATTTAGATTTGATTTAACTAAAAATATTCTTGACTTCAAAAGTAATTCTTTGATGCTTGAAATATGATTTATTTTTAAAAGTAATCCTTTTATATGTAAAATTAGGATAGAAATTCTCCTTACTCATTTTTTATTGAAATGCAACTTCAAATTGAATATAAAATCATTACAATAACAGTCAATATGTGTAAATTAGACTTCACACTTAATTTTTGAAAATAAAATTAAAATTCACACTTAGTTTATAACTTTATTAATATTACACACACATATTATTTTCTAACTATAAATTTCACTTTGCTTTTGATGCCTGCATCGACTCCTTCTTGACGTGGTGCTCAATCCCTGGCTGATCCGCTACTTGCAGAGTCAAAGTAATATACTTACAACTTCTAGTATTGAATTGATCTTAATTTTATACATTTTCTGGTTGATAATATTACCTCGGCTGCTATAAATTTAATATTTAGCAGAATCTGGAGCTGCAAATCAAGAAAGCTCTATCAGGGGTGGAAACCTTGGATACCAATCTCAAGTAACTCTGTACCATGCCTAAGTTCTATGATTTTCCAGTATTCCTCTTTCTTAGATACATAATTTGGCATTCATGTTCTTGAAGGGAGTATGAAGTGGAGAATGGAGAGAGTGCTTCACTTTCTCAAGTCTCGAGCTGCGAGAAAAACCTGCAACTTTCCCTCCAAGAAATCAAGGATAGGAAAGTGAGTTCCAATCTGCTACATAATATCTGTGCAGGCGTGTGTGTTGGTTTTTTCTTCTGTTAATCGGAAACTGGCCATGTTATGTTTGCAGGAAAGGTCTCGTAAGGAAAGGAGTCCATCAATGGGGCAAACAAGGCATCAGCAGGTATTAGTTATTTGAAGGGGACAACATTCCATTTGTGTTTTTAGCCTGCAATGTGTGATTAAAAACGGTGATGCAGAGATCTCGAGGTCGACAATCGTCATTTGTTTACAACTCTGGACCTGGGAAGCAAGTGTTGAACCGGGGAAGACAGAACCTGAGTTCCAGCCTTCGGAGGCAACGTGATCTTAGGACCTACCCTTACAGGTTAACTCTAATACCAAATCATTAGAATTGGTTTTTCATTGTTCAAAGCAGAAGCCATTGCATATAATCAAGTGGTTAATGTTGTGCAATTCCAGGGCTGGTAATGGTCTACACGACCGGTTATATCAACCTAGAGGAATATCAGCAGGTTCTCCTGGTGCATCCAGCAGTTCTGCTGGTTACACTCCGATATACCGACTTGTAAGCTCTTATGTAACACATCAAAATGCAATTCCACTTGTTTTCCCTGCAATCCAGGTATTAAATTCATGCTACAAACTTTAAAGTTAACCCCTCGTAAGTTGTTTACGTACTAAACTGCTTGGAAGCTTTTGTAACAACAAGCTTTTTATTCGGATCAGACTCTTCCTGGTATTCCGAACTTGCAGAACTGGAGGCATGGAAACTCATCAATGGTAAGTCCTCCTGATGTAACAGTAGTTTGCTAAATTCTCCATCTTACTAATAATCCCCTCAAATGTTGTCAAATTTATAGCAACAACCAATCATGGGGAATCCTGCTATACCTTGCGTTCCATTTCAGCAGTCACTGCGAGCCTTAGGAACCTCAAATCTGGTATGTTATGGTACACTAGTAATTTACTCTTCACCTGTAATTACTAATCACTGTAAGTTATATTCCCTGGAAAACTACAGTACCAACCAATAATGCATGGTATGATGAATCTGCAAATGGGACTTGGAGGGTTAGGAAGCTCATCTATGGTATGTTATGACACTAAGTAAAAACTTTAGAGATGGTATGTAATTTATCAATTTTTGCTTCCATTTTAGTCATTCCCTTACCATTGATCCTCCAATGAATTTTAGAATCAATCCTCGATGGGAAACGACAACACGACATCTAATGTTCACTTTCAACGCCAGCTGAAAGGGGTTTCAGGCATCACATTATTGGTATATATGATAGCATTTCAAATTATAAGCTTTAATTTTAATTTACACTGAAATTTCATGCTTTTGAATATTCTTACTCTAGGGACAACATGCAAATGATGAATCTTTCAGAGGTGGTAGCAACACAACTAATGGTCAACTCCAGTCCCAGCAGCAGGGAGTTTTAGGCAACACATCAGTGGTATATATGTGATAGCATTCCAGATTATTATTTTTCGATTCCATTTGAAGCATTTGTAACTAAGCTTCTTAATTTTGATTTATACTGCACTTTCATGGTTCTGAATTTTCCTACTACAGCAGGTAAATAATGTACCATTCGGAGGTCAACAGAATCAAACGCCAACTTCTTACGATAATCATGTAATTCTACATATTTTAACTCCGAATTCTTCTTATGGATCCAATATATTTATCTAGAATGTAATGTACTTTTTTTGGAAGCAGAACCCTCAAAATGGTGTGTCGACAATGCCACTGATATCTCAACTTCACGTCAATCCAAATCCAATGAACTTATTATGCAGTCCTAATTACAACACAATGCAGAACTTCGATGTTACTCCCCCTTTGAACACTGAGAGGTATGCATGTCAGCAGAAAAGGCATCCAATATTAGCATCAAAAAAAATTCATGAAATGAACTTGTTTTGCAGCCCTAACTGCAATGCACTTCAGGATTTAGATGTTACTTCTTTTTTGAACTCTGAGAGGTATGTATATCATCAAAACAAGCACTCGGTATTAGCATCAAAGGTAATGCACTAAAATGAACTTGTTATGCAGCCCTAATTGCAACATACTGCATGACTTGGATGTTACATCTTTTATTAACTCCGAGAGGTACGTATATTATCAAAACAAGAATCCAGTATTAGCATCAAAGACAATTCACTAAAGTGAACTTGTTATGCAGTCCTAATTGCAACACACTGCAGGATTTGGATGTTTCATCTTTTTTTAACTCAGAGAGGTACGTATATTATCAAAGCAAACACTCAATATTAGCACTAAAGGCAATTCACTAAAATGAACTTATTATGCAGCCCTAACTGTAACACACTACAAGATTTCGATGTTACATCTTTTTTTAACTCTGAGAGGTAGGTATATCATCAAAACAAGCACCCAGTATTAGCATCGAAGGCAATTTACTAAAATGAACTTGTCATGCAGCCCTAATTGCAACACACCGCAGGATTTGGATGTTTCAACATTTTTGAACTCTCAGAGGTACGTGTATCATCAAAACAAGCATTCAATATTAACATCAAAGGCAATTTACTAAATTGAACTTGTTATGCAGCCCTGATTGCAACACACTGCAGGATTTGGATGTTACATCTTTTTTTAACTCTGAGAGGTACGTATATGATCAAATCAAACATTTGGTATTAGCATTAAAGACAATTCACTAAAACGAACTTGTTATGTAGCCTTAATTGCAACACGCTGCCGGATTTGGATATTTCATCTTTTTTTAACTCTAAGAGGTACGTATATCATCAAAACAAGATCCAGTATTAGCTTCAAAGGCAACTTACTAAAATGAGTTTGTAATGCAGCCCTGATTGCAACACATTGCAGGATTTGGACGTGACATCTTTTTTTAACTTTGAGAGGTATGTATATCATCTGAAAAGTACTCAGTAGTAGCATCAAATGCAATTGACTAAAATGAACTCGTTATGCAGTTCTGATTACAACACACAACAAAAATTAGATGTTACACCCCCTTTGAACTCTGAGAGGTATGCATGTCATCACAACAATCATCTAGCGTTAGCATCAAAGGCAATTCACTAAAATAAACTTGTTATGCAGCCCTAATAGCAACACAATGCAGAATTTGGATGTTACTCCTTTAAACTTTGAGAGGTATGTATATCATCAAAACAAACACTAGTATTAGCATCAAATGCAATATACTAAAATCAACTTGTTACGAAATCGTAATTACAGCACACCGCAGAATTTGGATGTTACACCCACTTCGAACTCTGAGAGGTATGTATATCAGCTAAGCAAGCATCCAATATTAGCATCAAATGTAATTCACTGAAATGAATTTGTTATGCAGTCCTAATTACAACAGAGCACTGAATTTGGATGTTACACCTCCTTTGACATCTGAGAGGTACGTATATCATCAAACAAGCACTCGTTATTAATATCAAAGGCAATTCACACTGAATGAACTTGTTATGCAGTTGTAATTACAGCTCACTGCAGAATTTGGATGTTACACCCACTTCGATCTCTAAGAGGTATGTATATCATCAAAGCAAGCATCAATATTAACATCAAAGGCAATTCACTGAAAGTAACTTGTTATGCAGTCCTAATTACAACACAATGCAGAATTCTGATGTTACACCCTTTTTGAACTCTGAGAGGTACGTATGTCATTAAAACCTGCATCTAGCGTTATCATCAAAGAGATTTTCATCCAATGGAATTCATCTTACAATTGTGCTTTAAGTATTTTCTCTAAACCTTTCTTCAGCATCCCCATCGATGGAGAAGATAACAATGTAAACAATGGCAACACTGACAATAGCAGCACAAATATTAGCAACAATAACGATGCCATCGACAACAAAGACACGAATAAGGAAGATAACCCACAACCAGATTCTCCCTCCTCGATTTTTATCAATAACCTTTTGAGTATTTCCCCTGAATCGTTCTTCAGCATCCCCATCGATAGAGAAGATAACAATGTAAACAATGGCAACACTGACAATAGCAGCACCAACATCAACAACACCATTGGCAACAATGACACAACTGGGGAAAAGAACCCACAGCCAGAGTCCCCCTGCTCGATTTTTATTAATAGCCTTTTGAATGAGGTGAGAACTTAGTTTTCTTGATACCATCAAAATATAAAGCCTATGCAAAACCATTAGTTTTTTTATGGAACCTAAATATTTTTTTCTCAGCTTGCAATGGAAGAAGGCACATCGGAAAGTGCAACAAACATGGAGGGAAACAACTCTATGGAACAAGATAACTTTGGATTGCCGGACAACATGACCCTGGAAGACTTTTATATGTTATTTTGAGCAATCATACAGTTTCGTTCTCAGGCTGCATTTGTTTTCTTCTACTTGTTTCCTTTGAACTTTATTTCGGATTTGCATAATGAAAACAATGAAATAAGACACTGCATGGAATAAAGAGGAAAACATGAACTTGACATTGATAAGTGAGGCTTGTCTATCTTCATTGTTTCTTAGATTAGTTGTTTTCAACACACAGATGACTCCTAGTTTATTTTTCTTTAGCTATTTTTTGCTTATTTGCTAAGCCCGGGTTGGCTTTGGACATGGCATAATTAATTTGTTTGTGTAGGTACCATCATAAGTGTAATCGAGTTAAGTTGAGCTCCAACTCGACTAGAAATTTAATGCTCGAAATTCAATTCAAGCTCGATAGTGTTTTATTCTGTAAAAGGACATTTTTATGTTTAGATCTGATCTATTGGACTGTAACATGAGTTCAATATGGAGTTATTATATTTTATGGATGTTCACAAGTCTGTCAAGATTAAATTATGATCGAAACCAATTACATTTATTGACCAATAAGATGATGACACATGTCAAAGTTTTATTTAAAAAATATCTATTTAAAATGTTTAATTTTAACTAAAATTAAGACATTTGAAGATAAAGTTTATTTAAACGTTCAGGGTCAAACTTGGCATTATGTTATAAAAAATGACATTATTATTATAGTGAATAAAAACCATCAGTAAGGGCAATATGGGCATTTGAATGCTAATAAAAATCAGTATATTTCTAGAACAATTGGCATCGTCTTTACTGATGTTCGCGTTCGTGCAGTACTATAAATGATACGCAAATGGTGTAAGTATACACGTCGAACGAGTAATAAAGTGATGAGTGAGTATCTTCTCCACAGGGATTGGAGGTGAACACAGTTTTCGTATCCAAATTGCTATAGTAACCAAATTGTAATATGAGTATGCTGAGGCAATAAGAAAGATGGGAAAATGTTGTAGCGAAACAAGCAAACAGAGAAGAGATAATCAAATGACATATAGGTCCTTTCTCGGATACAAAGCTCTTTATGGAATGGCTGGCTAGCTTCTGAAGGGTAATCCTCTGAAGCCTCTTAACACTGCTAACGAATCCTAGTTCTTTCCACTATGCTCGGCGGGATTTACTAAGGCTGCTTCTAAACTATCTCTAGCAAGAAGACTAGGAGAATAAACTGTTACAACAGTACCTCTCGGCGTAAACTCTAGACACTCTACTCTCCTAATCTCTATCTATCTTAGCCGTTTAAACCTATCACTTATCTCTAAGGCAGGTTGCAGTCCTTCCTCTTGGTGGTTACTCCATTATTTATGGGATTTAAGGCTAGCTCTCTCGTTCACTCTCCCAAGCTAATGCTAAAGCAATGACCCTCTCTCAAACTTTATCACGCACTACTCTAGCTTTCACTATTAGCTAAGGCTTGCTCCCTCGATCACTACCCCCATCTGCACCTAGGGAACGACCATCACTCGAAGGCATCATAAGGAATGACATGTCTCACGGGGCACTAACATCCCTAATCTCTTACAACCCTGGGTTGTTCCTAAGGCAAGGCCAACTCTCGAAGGCGCTTAAGGTAGGGCCTATATCTCAAAGCACTTACAACCCTAAGCTCTTATAGCTTTAGGAAATTACGGACACCATAAACAAAACATAGATCAAGAAAGAATAGTTAGCATTAACATGAAATTAAGAAAATCAACATAGTATTAACCAACAAAACTCAAACCATCTAAAACAGTTCATGGTTGGGCGATAATCAAACGTATCATCATCATATAACCCTCCAGATAAATAAATGTTATAGCAAAAAGGAAAGACAAACTCCCAGTTCGTCGGTGGACTGCCATAACCGCCTTAGGCTCACCGCCTCGAGCTTTCCGATGAAGGACACCAAGTCTGGTCAATGATGAAGTGCTCCTCCCCTCTATTGTGCTTCCTCTTGCACACTTTCTCTTTTTCTCTTCACCTTCCGCTCTCCCTTTTCAAAAAAGAGATGAAGCCTTTATATAGTGGGCATCTTCTAGGGTTTTGGTGCCTTGGTATCTCCTTGAGGATCCCAAAGAATATTCTCCGACAAGCTCTATCCTCCAGGGGACAAAGAGGACGATCTGTAGATGGAGTGCAGCTGCTGCATAAAGCTTCTTGACATTGTTTGACGTCCTTTTCTGCACTTCACGTGCTTGTACTTTCGCGTGCCAGCTAGCCTTCTTTCTCCTCCTTTGCTATATCCTTTTGTTCCTTGCTTCTTCCCTCGCATTCTGCTCTGTCATCCTACACAAAAACAGCCAAAAACTACCTTTCACACAGCACCAACTCCACACGAGCAATAAATTAAAAAGCACCTATAATGTACTAAAAATGCAACCTACATGCAATGTAATGCACTTGAAAACAGGCAATTGCTATAGCAAAGAGGCATAAATATAGAGGTAATAGCATAGCTATCACACCCCCAAACTTAAGCTATTGCTTGTCCTCATGAAATGAGTAAAACTAAACAAAAAAGGTTGCTATGACAAAGATTTAACGAGGAATTAATTCTATGACAGTGTTTCAACTTTCAGAAAAAGATAGGCATTCAACATCAACAACATTTATTTGTGACTGGCAAGAATTTCTCTTAAGAATAAGCTGCTAGTGAGTGTGTGCGCAAGATTACTTTCGAGCTATGCATGATATGCGAAGAAAATATTTTCAAGGAAGATCAATAATAATGCCTTAGCAATGAATTTTCAAGTATTACAAACTTCCACAAAATGTAAAGGGTACTGTTGCGAAGGGTGTCAGCTCATCACACCTACCGTCCTTAACTCTAGATGAGTAGGGAGCATACCTCTCACCCCCGAGCTAGTAGGTAAAGTCATCTCGTGACAACTTTCATTCACTCATGTGCTTTTCATTGCCACTTATTAATTTTGTGTTTTTTAGATCATGTGGCCTAAAGACTGCACAACGGAGTGTCCTTCTATAGTTATGCTATAGCATTTATTCAATTTTTAGTTTTAGGTACATAGGAGTCTATTTTCTTTTAAGCTCATTTTTCATTCTTTCATGCAAGGTAATACTAAAGTCCTTCCTAAAAAAGTTTTCTAAACCTACCAAGTAGAGAAAGAACGCAATACATGTCTATTTTTTCTTTAGCAAACTCACTCCTAAGATAGTTCTCTAAGTCTCATGCAGTTGTAAAATTTAAGTTCAGGCCTATTGAATTTCGAATGATCATCATTAAGCATCATCAACACATTTGCATATTTCTTCCTAGCTAAACATAATGCCATAGCAAAACTTTTGTCTAATTTTACGATGCAAATGGTATGGTTCTAAACTAAACGAAGGCGAACCACCCCCAAACTTGGAGATGTGTCGTCCTCGATGCATGAAGAAAATGTTATGCAACAATAAACTAAAAAGAACTAAAACTTAAAAAAAGAAATTTGTACCTTATGGGTGCTAAGGTTAAATGTCTCTTATGTCGTCCGTGGAGTGGTCGTTGTACGCCATCGGAACTGTTGAGGTCGCACTGTTGTCAGATTGAACAGGGGTTGGATCAGTTGGTTTGACGGTGCGTGTTGCGTGTAAAAGTGTCTATCGCAATTGTAGTGCAAGTGTACACGACGTAAGTAGTAAAGTGATACGGAAGTATCAAATATCGTCTCCACAGGGACTGGGCTAATAGCTTCACCTTGAATTACTGCACGAGAGTAAAAATAATAGTTTAAGATGTTGTCACGAGAATAAAAAAGAGTACTGGAAAATAGAAGTAAAGTAATCAAGATAGAGAGAATAGGCTGGTATTGAATTGCTCAGTAGTGTATGTATTGCTAAGTATAGGAATATCAGCTCTGTCGTTGTCCCCGTCGCGGTAGCACCTGTCGCGGCGGTAGTCTATTGCTTGTCGCGGTAGCGAACACACAACTCCATACTCCAAGTTTGGCAAGAATCCCTGCTGTGCCTTGGCCTATCCCTAGGTCCAAGTCTGTCGATGAACACGTCTTTGATGATACCTCCCGGCGTGAATCGAAGGATAAACACCGATGTTGTTGAATTCTTCTTTAGCCACTTAACCTCGTCCTATCCCTAGGTCTGAGATAGTTCAACTATAAACTAGAGAACTCACACTTATTCCTTTCGTATACTTAACTCTCCCAATATTAAGTAAATAGATAACCTCGCAATGCTCTCCTGATACTCTTGCAAGATGTTAATAACCAAAATAAGAGAACTTGAAGTTTATTTTATTGAACTGAAAATTCCTAAAACAAAAGCAACCCTTGCAACTACTTTACAAATCAACCCGTGGCCCTAAGAGGGATTTAGAACATGTTGGGAGGATGAAAACGGCTAGGGTTTTGGGGAAGAAGGCTAGAGATAGGTGATGTCCTCTCCTAGGTCGAATTACATGCCTTTATATAGGCTTTGGGTCCAAGTTTTCTAATATAGCAAGAATACAAATTTAAAGTAAAGTACAACTCTAATAAAGACTAAATCTTGAGAGAATATAGCTTTAACTCGTCATTCCTTCTTGCTTGGAATTTCTCTCCTTGAACCTTCGGCTTGACCTTCATTCTGATCTAGGGCTAGGAAAAATATAATGGTATTCCACGACAGACGGGCTTAATTTTCTCTTACTATCGAGGTCCACTTTGCTTCTTCTCTTCAAAACTGCTATCGTTCTCTACTGTCACGGCGGCAACCATGGCAGCATCGTCCTCCTTGACTGCTCGTCCAATTCCAGCTCTTCTGCTTCACTGCCCAACGCCTGCCTCTCCATCTGCTACAGCAGCAACTTGCAAAAGCAACCAATTTTAGTAGAAATTGTGACTTTTAATATAATTGTGATGTCTAACTGTAATCTGGCCTAAATGCAATGAATTATGCTTGAATGCAGCAGAAATATGGGTTAAATAGGGGTAAATAATAGAACTTTTACACACTCAACACACCCCAAACTCAAGTTTTTGCTTGCCCTCAAGCAACTAAGACCTAAAAGAAAAATAAAATTCTTTTGTTTTGGCTTAAAACAGTGAACTTTCCCTTACCCTTCATTCGTTCTCTGTCGACGGCAGCACCCTGTCGGATAACTTAGGATTCATCCGAAATCTTGCTATATTCCCCGTGCAGTGTGTGCATGCTTGTGAACAATTATATGCCAAGACTCTCTTAGTTTCACTAGAATATTTCAGCCATTAACTTGAATTTTTATGCCAAAGTTTATCTTTTTGAAGGCATTTCTTATGCTCCTTTGATTTCTTGTTTTGACTCGATTTCATTATTTTTTAAGCTAAAGTTTAACTAGAGTCGGTTTCGGGCACCTCTAGCTAACTTCCTAGAGCCGGTTTCGGGCACCTCTAGGGCTATTGAGTCTCTTTTGCTAAACTTCTTTCCTAGAGCCAGTATTAGGCACCTCTAGGGGCTATTCAAGTGATAAGCTTCCTATTCTAGTTAACTAGAAGATTTCTAAGCAGTATAACAGTCACAAATAATGTTTAAGTTTCAGAACTATAGAAAGGCTCTAAACTGCTCCTAAACTATCCTAAAGGCACTGCCACGACAGAGCTGTCATGACAGGTAAGTTCAGTTCAAAGACTTAAGCCAAAATTTTCAATATTTTTTAAGACAAAAATAAACTAAGTGAAAGACACAATTTAAAACTAAATTAGACTCCATTAATGGAGGGATGCCACCCCCAAACTCGAGGGTTGCATTGCCCTCAATGCAAATGACAAAAGAAAATAAAAGCAGTACATCACAAAATATATAAGTAGACAGCAAAATAAGTTAAGAAACTTAAATTTTTAAGCGTTTTCGTCACTGCTGCTGTTGACTCAGATCTGGCGGCAGGCACGAGCCTTCTGAACTGGCTGGCGGATGGGGGAGGCAGATGTGTTCTTCGTTTTGGCCTCCATTGGAGGTTGAATTCTGGTAGGGGAGATGTGAGGGGGTTTCTCCACAACCTGTACCTCCGAACTGCTGCTGCTGTCCTCACTACTGCTGCCGTCACTGTTGCTGCCACTACCGTTATCCGGCTTGTTTTTGTCTGCCGTTTGCTTCTGCCATTTTACCGGTGTAAACTCTTTGGAGATATTCCTCTTAACAGAGGGTTCGTTGTCGCTTTCCTCCCAAACAGAGGAAGAAGAGAAACTAGCAATGAAGGCATCAAGCTCTTCTGAAGGCATTCTTCGTTTTGTTCCACGGACAGAAGTCTCAACTGCACATTTGCTGTCAGCGGCTGTCATGGCAGGGGTTGGTGTGGTCGCTGCAAAAGGTGTCCGTGGTGTGGCAGCAGGTGTTGGGGTGTGGGCAGGGGTTGGGACAGCAAAATAATGGGCATGGAATGTAGGAAATATAACATCAAGGAAATTTAAAGATGTTTGAATGAATTGTATTGTAGTGGCGGTGAAATCCCTGATGAAGCTCATAAGACCGAGCTGTCATTCCTCCATCTTCTGTATAGCAGCAAGGATCTGGGAGGAGGAGTCGGTCGGGGCTACTGCTGCTGTGTGCTGCATGGTTTCCGTGGCAGTAGGTTTTGTGTTTGTCGGATCTATCGTGTCTGCTGTTGTGGCAGTAGGATCAAAAGATGACATCGGGGTGGTATCAATCAGCTCCATCAAGCTGAGAATATTCTTGTCGGTCCATCCCTTCCCTTGAACTCGTAGATCGGTGACAGCTTTAGGTACACCATGGCCGCGACAGAGGGCTGTGATGAGGTAAGAAAGATAGAACGGTCCCGTCGGCTGTTTTGCATACTCCAGAATGCTTTCGCGGATGAAGCTGCCCACATTAATAGGCCTCTCATGAAAAATAGAGTGAATTAAGGCTAACATGGGCTGGTCGACAGTGGTGTTGTGCGAGGACGGCATGATGCGCTTTTTGATAAAAGCGTTCTACAATTTGGCTTCCGGCAAGAGTTGAGTTCTCTTCACCGTCCTCGGGTTCTTACGATTGGTGTTCCACTGAGTTCCTTCATCAGTCAGCTCTGCCATGACAGCATCATAGGCAGTAGGGTCAAGTCTGTTCAGAAATTGCTGATGACCGTCGTCGTTGCTGCCCACGTAAAATCCGTACAAGGTGTTGATGTATTCAGCTTCGAATGGCACTTCCCTCCCTCGTATGGTAACTGCTGTCGTCGTTCTGCTGTTGATGGCAACGTAGAAATCTAGAACTAGAGAGACGTTCATCTCCTCAGGTTGTTCAACAAAGATCTGCAACTGTAGAGCCCTTATTTGGTGAGCAATGAACAGTTGTAGGCCCAAATTCTATTCCTTTGAAGTGTAGATGAATCCCCTTTCCTCCCACATGTCTCTGATCTGAAAAGATCGTGGGGTGGATGTTGTTGGGGTGGAGCCTGAGGCAGCACTCCTTTGGGTATTTCTAGAAGACATTGTTGCAAGGGTTGAGAAAATAACAAAGAAAGCAAAAAAGTCTATAGGAAGCAAGTAAGAAGAGTAGAAGTGAGTGAAAAATGAAACGGGGTTTATATAAAGAGGAATTTGCTGCCCGTTGGAGCTGTAACTGCAGGAGTGAATAACGAGGCCGGTTGTTACGTGTTTGCGTGTCTGACGTGTAACCCCCTTAGCCCGGCCTAGACGGTTGACCCGAACTACGAAGATTACAAGGGGAAAACCAAAGTCAACCCGAAAGTCAACCTTGATTAACGACCCTTTTTTTTCTTTTTAAACTTGTCTAGATGCACATTAACCCTAGGTGTACTCTTGAGATAAGCATACTCAAAAATCACAGCAATCAAAAAACAATAAGAGACCCAATTGCACAACATACAAATTTAGGGACCAAATTGTAAATTCTATAAATTAAGAAGACTTTACCAATTTTTAAGTTACCATTATGAAATTAGTCATGTTTCATGCATCTCTGCCAAATTTCACCTCAAACGGCCACTCCAAACTCAAGAAATTGCACATACACAAATTAGGACTAAAACGTAAAGCTTGCAAACCTCAAAACCATTCAAATCAGTGCCCAACGGTCAAGTGTTTCGAACCGGGAATAGACCGTTCAGAAACGGGGCTTGGCAGTAGCCAAAGTGTTTCGAAACACCTCTACCCGTTTCGAAACGCCCATGCCAAAACATGCTCCTGTTTCGAAACAGGCAAGGGTGTTTCGAAACACCTTGCCCAGATACAACAGAAAATCATGTTTTTACACATCCGAACACCAACAACTTTACTTTAAACCATTCCACAACAAATCAACAACAGGCCAAGCATCAAAACTACCAATTTGCATTAAAATCTAGATGCAAAGCAAACCTTAGGTGCACCAACTCCTTCAACACATCCAACAGTTGATCATGCCTTTAAAACAAGAAGCATAGTATAACAACTTATGAAAAAGAAGATTCAAATGTTACAAAGCGATAACAACAAGATTCAAACCACGAATCAATATGGCCAACATGCTTAAACTCATTCACATCAATATAAAAGACACTCCCCCCCATTGCCTTTATTATCTATAGCTATTAACCGAGACATACTTCTCAAGTGGAGCTCTCCTTGAATCCCTTGCTTCTTGTTGCCCCAACTTCAATTATCTGCATTGATGGACACAAAGGAGCGTAAGCACATAATGCTTAGTGAGGGATGCTCAAAACCCAAAACACCATCAATGCAGCAAAACGTAAAACCTCTTTAAAAGTAAATACATTTCGATAAACCAAAGCATTGTTTGAAAACACCTTTTTAAACAACATGCTTTAAATCATGCATTGCTCAACCATGAAAACCAACCCTTAGCTTAGAAAAGCTAAATAACTCACTTCAAAGCACATTCTTGCAAAACCATCAATTTAACCTTTCCATGCATGAACATCATATGCCAAGTTAAACACAAATTCCTTGGAAAACACTTCCACTTCACAATATACTTTTCTCATTCTTGAAAATCATCTCAAAGCAAGAAACCTTTTGAAAATCACTTACTCCTTCAATCTATCTCATGCATTAAACAAATGCAACACATGAACCACAAAAGCAACATTTGCATTACATGCATTTTAAAACAAGCCTTCACAAGACTTCAATGCATTTATGAAATTCTATGCACATATGCACCACTCACAATAACAAACACACTTATGGTCAAGCCTTAACAAGTGTCACATGCATTCTTTCATCATTTACAAATTACCCATGCACCTTGCATCATTTCCAAGCAACTCTTGCTTCATTACATTCAAACACATTATGTTAACTTTCAAGTGATAATTCACAACCCATCACAACACAAGACACAATCGGATACGAAGATTACAAGCGTTGTCCCACACACTTCATACCCACTACCGAAAAACACAAGGTGGAGTTTACCGGTACAATCTCAACCCCTCAACACCCATGATGGAGTTTAACGGTACAATCACAACCCCTAAACATCACTCATTGGAAGTTGTATAACTCACTAGCGAGAGCCGGGACACACCACAAGGCATACACATGGGAGCTACCTCAACCATTGTATCACCTTAACCAAGCTCACACGTGGGAGCAACCCTCCACCGTTGTGACGCTTAACAAGGTCCACCCACGAGAGCCATCCTCCATCACGGTGACTCTCAACAAAGTCAACCCACGAGAGCCATCCTCCATCGTGGTGACGTTTAACAAGCCCACCCACGACAGCCATCCTCCATCGTGGTGACGCTTAACAAGCGCACCCATGAGAGCCATCCTCCATCGTGGTGACACTAATTTCCTCGATCGCTAGGGTACTTGGATGGAGTCTACGGTACAATCACAACCCCTCAACATCCAAGGTGTAAAACCTATGTTTGATTTTGATATAATTAAATCTTTAAGGATCATTTTGTAAAACTTAAAATTGTTTTTATAAGTCCCTTAATAAGTTTTAAAACACCAACACTTTAAAACTGATTTATAAAACTCAAACTCAAAATATTTTCTAAGTGTTCCAAGGCAAAACCATTGAAAATCGTCCAGGAGTATCGATACAACACCAAGCGTATCGATACTATTTTGCCAAACTTTGTTACTGTCGGAACCAGTATCGATACCCCAAACCCTAGTATCGATACACCCCTGTGTAAAATTCAAAAAGTTTGAATAGAGTACCGATACGGGTCACCCGCGTATCGATACGGTCTTTATAATTTTTAAAGATTAAATCGGTTTAAAAATATGACCGTTGGTGTCAGTTGGTTGGTAACCAAACTTTAAAAAAATCGTTAACCAGTATCGATACGGTTAACCCCAATATCGATACGGTTTTGGACAGTGAGCTATGTTCAGAAAATGGTATCGATACGGCCATTGCCGTTTCGATACCCAGTACCGATACGCTTACGTTCGTATCGATACCCCTCATTAAATGCACACAACAACTCTTTCTTTTCTGAGACAGGTACTGATACCCCTTCACGCGTACCGATACCGGTAGCTGCAGAAGTGCATTTATGGTGGTAAGAGAGGGTTCCAACGGCTCCATTTATGTCTCCAACCACCCAAACGGCTAAAAATCAATGAGGAGATATAAAAGACACATCAAAAAGCATCAGCAACAACTATTGATCTTCAAGAAAACACTTATTCATTAAATCCAAGCAATTGTGCCAAAATTCCTATTTGTCTAGAAATCCCAATTGTAATCTTCATTCATACTTTGTTAAATTGGGTTGAGTGCTTGTATTGGGGCTATTATTTGTATTGAGAGATACCTTATTAGCCATCAAATTTCTTTGTTCAATTGTGTGAGGATTGGGTTGATTTTTGGGTAGAAAAATCAACCGAAATTGTAAAGGGTTACCTCCTTGTCCTAGAAAAGGGGAAGAGCAATTAGTGGAATTGTTGCAAATCCTTAGTGAAGCTAAGGTAGTGGATGTAGAGTTCATTTGGAACTTGAACCACTATAAATTCCTTGTCTATTATTTTTAATTTGCAATTTCCACCACAAAACATTTAAATTTCCAATTCACCCCCCTCTTGGTCAATATCGATCTTGCGATCCACTCAACAATTGGTATCAAAGCCTAACTCTTTAGGGATTAACAACCACAAGAGGAGTTCCTTGGAAGAGTGTGATCATCAAAATATCAAGAGATGACTTCAACCTCCGGTTCCGGCATGTACGAGTCACAATCCACTACAAAGCCTCCCTTCTTCAACGGTGATAACTATTCTTTTTGGAAGAATAGAATGCGTCTATTCATCAAGTCAAGTGACTATCTTGTGTGGGAAGTCATTGAGGATGGGCCATATATTCCATTGAAGCATGATGGTGAAGGCAAGATGGTGCTAAAGAAGAAAGTGGAAATGAGTGAAGAGGAGAGGAAAAAGATTCAAGTCAATGATAAAGCTCTCCACATGTTATTTTGTGCTTTCAGTCCGGACATCTACTCAAAGGTCTCATCTATTGAAAGTGCCAAAGAAGTGTGGGACACTCTTGAGACCACTTAAGAAGGCACCAATGATGTTAAAGAAATTAAGATTGGACTTCTCAATCTTAGCTATGAAAATTTCAAGATGGTGCCCGATGAGACGGTGTCAAAGATGTTTGATCGTTTCTCCATGATTTTCAATGGTCTAAAGGGCTTTGGAGAGATCATACCGGAAGACAAGCTTGTCCGGAAGCTACTATATTCACTTCCCGAGTCTTGGGATGGGGAGAGAACCGCTATCATCGAAGCAAAGAACTTGAAAACGTTGAAGCTTGATGAGCTTGTGGGTTCTCTCCTTACTCATGAGATCATGAAGCAAGGAAAGGAAGATGAGAAGAAGAAAGAAGAGAAAAGGGTAGAGAAGCTTGAGGTTGAGAAGAAGAAGAAGATGTGAATAGCTCTCAAGGCTAAAGCTTCACAACATGATGTGAGCTCATCTTGTGAGGAGGATGAACTTGAAGAATTGGCTATGATAGCCAAACGATTCTCACGTTTCATGAGGTCCAACCGGGGAAGAAAAATCCAAAGAAAGATGGACTTCAAAGGGAAGAACAAATAAGAAGGAAAGGATCCTATCATTTTCTTTGAGTGCAAACAACCCGACCACATACGTTCGGAATGCCCTCAACTCAAGAAGAAGGGCTTTGAGAAGAAGAAGAGACTCAAAGCCAAGCTTGCTACTTGGAGTGATGAGGAGTCATCGGAGGATGACGAACAAGAAGTGGCTAATCTTTGCCTCATGGCACTTGAGGAAGATTCCTCCTTGGTAACCTCTAACTCATCTACTTTAGATTTTTCGTATGAAGAATTAAATGATGCATATGATGAGTTACAAGGGGTATATGATGAATTAGTTGAGAAATATAAGGAGTCGATCATTAGGAATAAAAAGATTATTCTAGAACTAAATGAGAAAAATGACTCACTTACTCAAGCTAATTCTAAATTTGAGAAAAAGATATTAGGATTAAAAGATGAACTTAAATTTTTTCAAGATGAAAATGTTGATCTTAATAATCTTTTGTCTCAATGTAATTGTGAACACCAAAAGGTGTTGGGTGAGCTAAATGAGCTCAAGAAGTCTTTAAAAATGTTGGTAGTGTCAAGCATGAAGTAGGAGAATCATCTAGAACACACCAACCTAAGAAAAAGACTAACTACTACAAACAAGGTGGCTATCCTAGACATAATAGAGCTAAAAGAATTAGGAGTGTATGGGTTCCTAAGGAACTTGTTAAATCTAATAATATTATTGCTATGTCATCTTGGATTCCTAAAGGAATCCAGGTTTTGGGAGCTAACACTCATGGACCCAAAATGATTTGGGTACCAAAAACTAAAGTTTAATATCTTTGTTTGTAGGGGGAGCATTGCTACAAGGCCAAAGCACAAAGTCAAAACTCATGGTACCTTGATAGTGGATGCTCGAGGCACATGACCGGAGACAAGAGTCGATTCATGGATCTAAAGCCAAAAAGTGGAAGAGTAGTAACATTTGGTGACAACTCCAAAGGCCACATTAAAGGTATTGGCTCCATAGGTAATCACTCTACCATTCTCATTGAAAATACATTATATGTCGATGGTCTTAAACACAATTTATTGAGCATAAGTCAATTGTGTGATAAAGGATTTAATGTTTTGTTTGATAAAAATGGATGCAAAATTGTAGACATTAAATCTAATAATATTATGCTCATAGGTCATCGCATAGGGAATATATACATGGTGCATCTAGATGACATTCATACATCTATTGCATGCTTAGTTGCTCAAAATGAAAATGATGCATGGTTGTGGCATAGGAAGCTAGGACATGCTAGCATAAGTGTTTTGGAAAAACTAGTCTCTCAAAATCTAGTTAGAGGTTTACCTAAAATAAAATTTTCAAATGATAAAATTTGTGATGCATGCTCAAAAGGTAAACAACATAGGTCTTCCTTTAAATCCATTAATGATGTTTCTACTAGTAGATGCTTACAACTAATTCACATGGATTTATTTGGGCCAATTAGGACTATGAGCTTGGGTGGTAAGTCTTATGCTTTTGTGCTAGTTGATGATTTTTCTAGATTTACTTGGGTTCTCTTTTTAAGTACTAAAGATGAGGCTTTGGAAAAATTCATCACATTTTCAAAATTAACCCAATATGATCTTGAACTTAGAATTTCACATATTAGAAGTGATCATGGAACCGAGTTTCAAAATTTTGGGTTTGAAGATTTTTTAAATGAATATGGTATAAGCCATAATTTTTTGGCTCCTTGAACTCCTCAACAAAATGGGGTAGTTGAGAGGAAAAATAGAACTTTACAAGAAATGGCTAGAACTATGCTTTGTGAAAACAATTTACCTAAGTATTTTTGGGCGGAAGCCACAAACACCGCTTGTTATATTGTAAATCGAGTAATGATTAGGCCAATTTTAAAGAAAACACCTTATGAGATTTTAAAATCCAAAAAGCCTAACATTAGCTATTTCCACCCTTTTGGGTGCAAGTGTTTTGTTTTAAATAATGGAAAAGATAACTTAGGTAAATTTGATGCAAAAAGTGATGAAGCCATTTTTATAGGTTACTCTTTAACCTCTAAAGCCTATCGAGTATTTAACAAAAGAACTTTAGTAGTAGAAGAATCTATTCATGTTGTATTCGATGATAACCTCCTTCCTAGGAAGGATTCTTGTGATGATGATGATGTAGGGATCATAAATGCCTTTGATGGAGGTCAAACTTCAAAGGAGGATGAGATTCCAACAAAAGAAGAAGACACACAAGATCCACCTCTTGAAGCCTTGAAGGACTTGGCTATTGAGGAAAAGGAAGTGAGCTACCCAAAGGAGTTGAACTATGTCAAAGATGGTGAAATCTTGGGTGATCCATCCAAGGGGGTAACCACTCGTTCTTCTCTTAGATTAATGAACCATGTTGCATTTATCTCATGCATAGAGCCTAAAAATATAAAAAAAGCATTGAAAGATGACTTTTGGATTATGGCTATGCAAGAAGAGTTAAATCAATTTGAGAGAAGTAATGTATGGACATTAGTTGATGGGCCTAGTAATCAATCTACAATAGGAACTAAATGGGTCTTTAGGAACAAGCTAGATGAGAGTGGTAACATTGTGAGAAATAAAGCTAGACTTGTAGCACAAGGTTACACTCAAGAAGAGGGAATAGATTTTGATGAAACCTATGCACCCGTAGCTAGAATGGAAGCCATTAGGATGTTGCTTACATATGCATGTTATCATAATTTCAAGCTTTTTCAAATGGATGTTAAAAGCGCATTTTTAAATGGTTTTATAAATGAAGAAGTGTATATGGAACAACCACCGGGTTTTGAAGATTCAAAATTTCCAAATCATGTTTTCAAACTTACCAAAGCTCTTTATGGTTTAAAACAAGCTCCTAGAGCTTGGTACGAAAGACTTTCAAATTTCTTGATTGAAAAAGGATTTGAAAAAGGTAAGGTGGACACTACACTTTTTATAAAAATGTATAAAAATGACATCTTAGTAGTTCAAATTTATGTTGATGATATTATTTTTGGCTCTACTAATAAATGTCATTGTCAAGAGTTTGCTAAGTTAATGCAAGGTGAATTTGAGATGAGCATGATGGGGGAGCTCTCATTCTTTTTGGGACTCCAAATCAAGCAAAAGAAGGATGGCACCTTCATCAACCAAGCAAAATACATAAAGGATATGCTCAAGAAGTTTGGCTTGGAGAATGCAAAGCCTCAAGCCACTCCTATGAGCTCATCTACGAAGCTTGACAAAGATGAATAAGGTAAGTGTGTTGACTCTAAACTTTATCGTTCTATGATTGGATCTTTGCTTTACCTTACCGCAAGTAGACATGATATCTTGTTTAGTGTTTGCTTGTGTGCTAGGTTTCAAGCTAGTCCTAGAGAGTCCCACCTTATAGCCGTTAAGAGAATCTTTAGATACCTTAGAGACACTCCTTGTTTAGGTCTTTGGTATCCTAGAGACTCTACCTTCAACCTTCATGCTTACTCGGATGCGGATTATGGGGGTTGCAAAATTGATAGGAAAAGTACTTCGAGAACTTGCCAATTCTTAGGTAGTATGCTCATATCTTGGTTCTCTAAGAAACAAAATAGTGTAGCCTTATCTACCACCGAAGCCGAGTACATATCCTTAGGGAGTTGTTGTGCTCAAGTCCTTTGGATGAAGCAACAACTCTTAGATTATGGAATTAAAGTTGCAACCATACCCCTAAAATGTGACAACACCAGTACAATTTGTTTAACAAAAAATCCCATCCAACACTCTAGAACCAAACACATAGAAATAAGGCATCATTTCATTAGAGATCATGTCCTTAAGGAAGATGTGGTTATAGAGTATGTAGACACCTTGAATCAATTAACGGACATATTTACAAAACCCTTAGACAAAGAGCGTTTTTGGTCCCTTAGGAGAGAGTTAGGTCTAGCTAGCCTATCTTGACCTCTTAGGACCTCTTTTGTGCTTAAATATGCTTGATCTTGTGAAATGCAATGTTTATATGCTTGGACTCCCAATTTCATCCATGCCTATAGATAGGGGGAGTATGACTCTGTTAAAATATGCTTAGAACTTCTCATACATCATTTGCATACACATAGGAGATGTTAAGTTCGAGCCTTTGGTTGTTCTTTGAACCAAATATGCATTTTTGGGCATACAGTATCGATACTAATCTACGCGTATCGATACCTGTTCTTCATTTCGTTCCCCAGAATTCTTTTCGCTTCACGGGTATCAATACGATTAACACCGTATCGATACAGGTCATTTCGATACGGACCCCTCCGTTTCGATACGACTTTCCAACGGGCATTTTTGCGGAAAGGTCTATTCTATCCCCGTATCGATACCCCAACAGGCGTATCGATACTCGACTGCGCTGATGGCATTAATTAGGCCTTTAATGAGTTCAAATTTTACCTTAATTCAAATTCTTCAAAACCTAATTAACCCTAGCCGTTTTTGCCTATAAAAAGGCACCTCCTCCTTCATATTTTTCACATCTCAACTCAAACCTAAAAGAGTTTTTGAATCAAGCAAGGCTTTGTGCTCTCTTTCTCATCTTTGTGCTATTTTTCTTCAAATCTTCAAGTTTCTATCAAGGTAATCTCCTTCTTTTTCTTTTTAAATTTTTGTTTTGATGTTTTGATTATTTTTGTTTCATTTTTTTAAAACTTTGTCCTTTTTTTTAAACTTTCTCTTGAAATTTTCTTTTAAAATTTTCTTTTCAAAATTTCTCTTACAATTTCTTTTAAAGTCTTTTTACCTTGATTTTTACTAGATTTGAAGAATTTCCCCTTGCTTAATTTCTCTTTTAGATCATGGCACCAAAAGAACCTTCGAGGAAGCGTTCAAGGGTTACCCAAGCCGGTGAATCTTCCAACATTGGAGAAATTGCTCGTCCAAACTATTCCATCATCTATGATCAATGTTTTCATGGCAATTCGGGTCTCACTCACTTTCGTCAATATGAGAATTACAAGATCCGTGCCGAAAGGGTAATCTCCGTTCCTTTTCTCAATTCAGAACGTTTTAAGTTTGAATATCTCCCTTTATTTCATCGTTGGAACTTCATGGAGTTTATCTCTATTCCCAGGGTTTTCTATCGCCTTTTGGTTTTGATTTTCTATGCCAATGCCAAATGTATTAGTCGTGATGGGGAAGTAGTTGCTATTAGCTCTTACCTCATGGGGAAGAAAATTATTCTTGATGTTCCATCCATTTGTGAGGTTTTCAATTTGGAAGATGAAGGCCTTGATAATGAGCATGCTTTGGGGTATGTTCTTCATGGATCCGTCACCGCCTTAAATGCTCAAGACCGGATCTTACACTTGATGGTGTCTTGGTGGTTCCGTCCCTCCGGAGGAAAGTATTCCACCATTCGTCAAGTGGATGATTTTTGGATTCGGTGCTTCCGTGCGAGACAAAGACCAAACCTCGCTCGACTCATGTTCGCGGAAATCGTCTACCTCGTGCAAAATCGTCACACTCCTCACGTCACCTCCTTCACATACGGTACGACTTTGAGCTATTTCTTTATTAAAAAGAATATTGATTGCTCTTATGACTACCCAACTCCTCTCACCGATCCCATTGATGAGCGATCTCTTGCTCGGGCAAAATTCTCTTATGTTAATGGTGAATGGGTACGTCTTGCCGAGTTACCACCGGAAATCGCCGCCGCTTTCGAAGACGCTCAAGCGCCTCAAGCTCTTCAAGTCCAACAACCCAATATGGATGCTCTCATGACCTATCTCAATGAGCAATTTACCGGGTTGCGCACGGACATGAACACTCGTCTTACTTCAATGGAAACTACTTTTGATACTAGGATGACGGGTATGGAGAATCGCCTCACATCTCTTGAAAGCGGGCACAATTCCTTGAATATTTCCATTGCCGCTTTCCATGATGAATGGCGTAATAGCATGCGCACTAATGAGCCTTTGGGAGTTGATGATGAAGATGATGAAGACGAAGAAGACGATGCTTAGACGTTTCCTCTTGTTTGTCATGCATATCATTTAGGATTTTATATTTTATGCACCTATGTTTTATGTTCTTAGGATTAAGATTGTTTAGGATTAAAACCTATGCTTTGATTTCTCTTTTGCCTTTGTTTGGATTTTAGGTATGTTGCTATAATGAATAAAATCTATGTTGCTTATTATACCTTTGATTTCCTTATGCACTTAATTGTCTCAAAGGATTTTTGATCTAACAAAAAGGGGGAGAAGAATCTAGCTCACTTCAAAATATTTTGATTTTAATTCAAAGGTTACCAAGCTTATATTAAGGGGGAGTTAACTTTGTAAAGGTTTTTCAAAAATGTCAAAAATTTTAAGTTTTAGTTTTGTTATATCAAAAAGGGGGAGATTGTAAAACCTATGTTTGATTTTGTTATAATTAAATCTTTAAGGATCATTTTGTAAAACTTAAAATTGTTTTTATAAGTCCCTTAATAAGTTTTAAAACACCAACACTTTAAAACTGATTTATAAAACTCAAACTCAAAATATTTTCTAAGTGTTCCAAGGCAAAACCATTGAAAATTGTCCAGGAGTATCGATACAGCACCAAGCGTATCGATACTATTTTGCCAAACTTTGTTACTGTCGGAACCAGTATCGATACCCCAAACCCTAGTATCGATACACCCCTGTGTAAAATTCAAAAAGTTTGAATAGAGTACCGATACGGGTCACCCTCGTATCGATACGGTCTTTATAATTTTTAAAGATTAAATCGGTTTAAAAATATGACCGTTGGTGTCAGTTGGTTGGTAACCAAACTTTAAAAAAATCGTTAACCAGTATCGATACGGTTAACCCAGTACCGATACGGTTTTGGACAGTAAGCTAAGTTCAGAAAATGGTATCGATACAGCCATTGTCGTTTCGATACCCAGTACCGATACACTTACGTGCGTATTGATACCCCTCATTAAATGCACACAACGTCTCTTTCTTTTCTGAGACAGGTACCGATACCCCTTCACGCGTACCGATACCGGTAGCTGTAGAAGTGCATTTATGGTTGTAAGAGAGGGTTCCAACGGCTCCATTTATGTCTCCAACCACCCAAACGGCTAGAAATCAATGAGGAGGTATAAAAGATACATCAAAAAGCATCAGCAACAACTATTGATCTTCAAGAAAACACTTATTCATTAAATCCAAGCAATTGTGCCAAAATTCCTATTTGTCTAGAAATCCCAATTGTAATCTTCATTCATACTTTGTTAAATTGGGTTGAGTGCTTGTATTGGGGCTATTATTTGTATTGAGAGATACCTTATTAGCCATCAAATTTCTTTGTTCAATTGTGTGAGGATTGGATTGATTTTTGGGTAGAAAAATCAACCGAAATTGTAAAGGGTTGCCTTCTTGTCCTAGAAAAGGGGAAGAGCAATTAGTGGAATTGTTGCAAATCCTTAGTGAAGCTAAGGTAGTGGATGTAGAGTTCATTTGGAACTTGAACCACTCTAAATTCCTTGTCTATTATTTTTAATTTTCAATTTCCACCACAAAACATTTAAATTTCTAATTCACCCCCTCTTGGTCAATATCGATCTTGCGATCCACTCAACACAAGGCGACTCAATTCACGGTGCACCCAATTATATAGCCGGCTAACTATATCCGATTAAAGTAACCAACAACCACTTACATCACTTGCCAATACACATCAATTTCCATCAGTAATCCACTGTTTTAAAGCATTAAACAAAGCCATTAAACCAACGTGCATTACAATGCATCAAACCACAATTATCAACATCAAATTCTAGGATCTCTTACCTTCAGCATCCTTTAACACATGGCTTACAAAACCAGCATTAATCATGCTAAAACATGCTTTCAAAACAGAATTTAAACATGCAAATCACATACATTGCATCCAACCATCTCAAGTGTGTTAAAAACCAATTCATAACACAAACCAAGAGAGAAATTTCATTTACTTACTCTTGAGCTTAGCTAAGTTGTTTAGACTTAAACTAAGCTCCTAAAGCCTCATCCAAAATGTTTCAAAGCTGGAAAACTCTTTACCACTCACCGATACACAAAAATATGCTAGCCAACAAGCCTTCCAAGCATCCGAAGCCTCCAACGCCACCTCTATTGCCTCCGGATCATTCTCCTCTGCTTTAAACACATAACAACAGAGGATTAACGCATCATCATGCATTAAAACCACCAGTAACACACCTAAACTCGCTGCTCTACAAAAATCTAACATTTCGGCTACCAAACACAACCGAAATCACATCCAAACTCTTCCAAAACATAATCCAGCGATCCATCACTTCTAACCATTTTTAAACATCAATTAACATCCAAAATGAACCCAAACTCGTCCTTATACCTCCATCATTAACAAAACACCAAGATCACCCCAAAAACCACCATTTTCACAAGTAAAAACTTAGGAAAATCAACCTATTCGGGATTGCATTGATTAAATATCCATTTCACATCTTTTAAACATCCAAAATACATCAAAAGACATCTCAAAACAGAGCTCAATCATCTATTACGAAGTTCTTCAAAATTAAATCCAAATCTTGCATTTTAAGCCAAAATAAAGATCACAACATTAAAACCTTTAATAAAACTCAATTTAAGGATTGAGAACTTGAGAATTTCAGTAAAGAACTGAGTATTTAGAGGAGAAGGACGTTCATACCTCTAAATGTGGATTTCTCCTTGTTTAGAGCCAAAATCCTTGAAAATTCATTAACCAAATGATGAGGATTTGGTGTAGAAATGATTAGGAATCATTTAGGGATTGAAATCTCAACTTTATGTGTGAAAATCAAAGGAATATTTGTTGTGGAAATGTGTTTGGCTGATGGAATTTTGAGAGAAAATGAAATAGGAAAATTTTAGTAAAAGTTAGTTATGAAACTAAAATATCACTTTTCCCTCTTTTCTTTTTATTAATTAACATTAAATGAGTCTTTAAAATTTAAGAAAAATCTGGAGAAATCCTCCCTTGGGTAAATTATCTCCTTAAAGATTCAAAGTTTCAATCCTTTTAAAACAATCACGAACTTTTCAAAAATTACATTTTAGTCACTAACTCGAAATGTCATATTTCCAAAACTCATTTTGTAAAATTGATTTCACCACTCTCTTATATATATGAAAATAGGATTTTTAGATAGTTTTCCATATTTTAATGCATCCCGAACTAGGATTTCCTTAAAACCACCTTTTATATTCGAACCGAAAATCCGACCGGTCCGGTTCAACCCAAAACTTCTAAGCCCAAAATTGGGGTGTTACAACTCTCCCCCTCTTAGGATATTTCGTCCTCGAAATTTCAACCGGTGAAAAGAACACAACCAAACTTCTCAAGGCAACCCACAAGGCAACATAGGAGACTTAACCACCACGGAATACTCTCCACACAAAACACCACAAAAACCAACTCCTCCCCAAATCAACTTACACTATAACCAAACACAACACCACCGCATACTGTTCACAAATTCTAGAACACTCAGATGTTAACCACAGCTTAACCTTTCACACTTCCGAACTGCACATAGCCCTAACAACAGCCCGAAGAACCTCCAAACTTTTACAACATACTTCACCTTAACTCATAACTCCCAAAACTCGCACACACGGTGCCACCAACCCATCCAATTCCAGTCACCATGTGACCCACAACCTTCACTGCTTCTAAAACCCCTTTCAAAACTGCTCAACATCTTCCAAAGATTACCACATCAAGTAAACTTTAATCACCAACTGCTTACTCAAACTTCTCAACATATTGATGACATTCCTCCACATCCGCCACTATCATTACCATAACGACTCACCAAAACTTACTCACCCATCACTCGAAATCCACACTGCAAAACTCCAACCTTAACTCTGTCAGCTGTTCCACGTACCCCTAGCTGACTTTAGAAAGGATTACTTATACATGATAAACATACCACTTCTCACTAGAACCCGTCCAACCAACTATGGCCCTTGAACTTACATTGTCTTTCCACTTCAAGCTTTGCATACAACACAAGCCTTACCAGGACACCACCCATTCTATACATACATTTTAAGATTATGAAACTTCTATTCACCCCAGGCCAACCCTTTTCTATAGCCCTCAGCACAACCTCTTCTCAACTCCTCAAAGGTTGCTACGAGCCATCACCTACATAAACACTCTCCTATTACCACATCAATGCCAAGTCACCTCAGCACTCTGGAGACATATCCACTAACGTACAACATCACTTAACACAGAGAACCACCACATCTATCAGCTATTCAAAACCACCTGACCGGTTCTAACTCCAGCCGGAAATCTCCCCACCACCATACCGCTAAACTCTTTAAGCACCAAAACACTTCCCTTCTGCCAACATGCTATACCGCACTCACTATTACTGACAGCTCGGTTATCACCCTCCACTACTTCTAACATTCTCTTAACACCAAACAACTCTTAAAACCCATCATCCAACCTAATCTTATCACAACACTAACGAACCCAACTAGCTATTAGCAAGTGTGAATGCTCGTATGCATGGTCACCAATATGCCCTAATCAATGCCTGTGTACATGTATGCAAAACCTCTAATGCCATGTCGCATGTATGCATGTACCAACACATATATATAATATAGTATATAACAAATGGTTTTAACTGTGCATGTATGTCAGTTCACACCCACCAATAACATCCTCAGAGTCTGTCTAAGAACAACCTCCTACCTCACTTCTAACTTGTCCAACTCTACCATTCTAACAACCCACTAACGCCCTCTTCACACTAAAGTTGTTTTCAAAACAACACCAACTACTACCCTAAACTTGCTAGCTATAACACCATACCCACCACGCAAGGGAAAACCAAACCGAAACCAAACAAAGATAACTAGGGTAAAGGTTACTTAACAAGGTTACATGCAATCACCTCGCTGCCTCGAAGCTCCGACAGACAAACTCTTTCCCTCGCAGAACCATCATTCTCTTGCCACACCGTCGTAGCATCAGCCAACACCTTATGGTCACCATCATCTCCCTGCGGTAAAGAACCCTGACTACCCCGAGCCAACTTCAAACAATTATGTCTCAAATGTCCAACAGACCCACAATTCCAACAAGATTCTTTCCCCAAGCTCCTCACACCTTTCCGCCCTTCCTGTCACCTTCGAACTTTGTCTCGGCCGCGCCCACGACCCTTCAGAGACCCTTTTGCTACCACTGAAGTTGATCTTACCACTTGAGGACAATTTCGCTTAACATGCTCCTTAGAACCACAGTTCCAACAAACTCTTGCGCCCCAACAACCTCCAACATGACACCTTCCACAGCGGTCGCACATCGGCCACCGAGCCACCCCTCCTCGATCATGTAGCACTTGCCCCACATCTACACTACCATCCAGGCTTCGATTTAAGCCAAACATTCTATGATGTAACCTCTTACGCTGACCGCTCCCGAAATTAGTACCCACAACTCTCTTGTTAAAACTTTTCCCACCTTCATAATCTGAAGCCACACCCCCACGTTGCTTAACCCTTGGGAATTTCTCTCCAAGGTACCTTTCATAAAAGGAAGACACAAAGAAGTCCCAATCTATATTGTGGATATGCGTTGCCGCCACAGATGTCCACCAGGTACAAGCGTCCTCCAACATCAATGAGACAACACTTCCCAGCTTACAGGCGTAGTCACACCCTTCCTGATCCAAAATCAGAATTACACTGGCCAACCAGGCCTCGAATGCCTAAGGTGTCGAACCATGATACTCCACAACTCCCAAATCATATAGGCGCTATTTTGACAAACTCACGTGTCCCACAGTCGGCACGTCTGCAGGCCTCACCTTCACCACGGCCTGAGATGTTCTCGACACCTCTTGAACTATAGGTGATGAACTCTTCATCACAGAACCAACTTCCTCCTCCCGCCTTAATACCTCAACTCCAGACACTGTAGGCTGAAACGAAACACCTCCACCAAAAAGTGAATTCCAAAACTTAACAACCTGCTCTAAAGCAGCAACCATCTCGCCCAACTGCCATTCTCTCATCGATTCCATCGTGCTAAAAACAACAAGCAATCATAACAAAAGAAACAAAATGATCAGGCCAGCTCCAAGCAAGGATTCAAGACTCCAACTCCAACATAACACAATAGCTATAATAATAAGGTAATGGGTATCCCGAATTCTCCCTTTTTACATGACATAACAATCAATAAAACATGTATATCACAACATCGAGCATATCGATCATCATACTTCCATCATGCTCTCATCAAACAACATTCACCCGCAACAGCATAACATCAACATATCATACCCATCACACTTTCATCATTCATAAAATCAGCTCACAACACCAACATATCATCAGTACGAATTCACATTAGCTCAATGGAGATTCATAACCAAAAAGCATGATAAAAACATCAGCAATTCGCTCAAAGACACACATTTCAACCGACTTTCAACCACACATCAGAATAAACATCAAACACTTATTACAACAATTTACCATTTCCCCAAGCATTCTCAACTCAGCTCTGATACCACCAAATGTAACCCCCTTAGCCCGGCCTAGACGGTTGACCCGAACTACGAAGATTACACGGGGAAAACCAAAGTCAACCCAAAGTTAACCTTGATTAACGACCTTTTTTTCTTTTTAAACTTGTCTAGATGCACATTAACCCTAGGTGTACTCTTGAGATAAGCATACTCAAAAATCACAGCAATCGAAAAACAATAAGGGACCCAATTGCACAACATACGAATTTAGGTACCAAATTGTAAATTATGGAAATTAAGAGGACTTTACCAAATTTTAAGTTACCATTATGAAATTAGTCATGTTTCATGCATCTCTGCCAAATTTCACCTCAAACGGCCACTCCGAACTCAAGCAATTGCACATACAAAAATTAGGACTAAAACGTAAAGCTTGCAAACCTCAAAACCATTCAAATCAGTACCAAACGGTCAAGTGTTTCGAAACGGGAATAAACCGTTCAGAAACGGGGCTTGGCAGTAGCCAAAGTGTTTTGAAACACCTCTACCAGTTTCAAAACGCCCAGGCCAAAACATGCCCCTCTTTCGAAACAGGCAAGAGTGTTTCGAAACACCCTGCCCAGAAACAGCAGAAAAGCATGTTTTTACACATCCGAACACCAACAACTTTACTTTAAACCATTCCACAACAGGCCAAACATCAAAACTACCAATTTGCATTAAAATCTAGATGCAAAGCAAACCTTAGGTGCACCAACTCCTTCAACACATCCAACACTTGATCATGCCTTTAAAACAAGAAGCATAGTATAACAACTTATGAAAAAGAAGATTCAAATGTTACAAAGCGATAACAACAAGATTCAAACCACGAATCAATATGGCCAACATGCTCAAACTCATTCACATCAATATAAAAGACACTTCCCCCTCCATTGCCTTTATTATCTATAGCTATTAACCGAGACATACTTCTCAAGTGGAGCTCTCCTTGAATCCCTTGCTTCTTGCTGCCCCAACTTTAATTATCTGCATTGATGGACACAAAGGAGCGCAAGCACATAATTCTTAGTGAGGTATGCTCAAAACCCAAAACACCATCAATGTAGCAAAACGTAAAACCTCCTTAAAAAGTAAATACATTTCGATAAACCAAAGCATTGTTTGAAAACCCCTTTTTAAACAAAATGCTTTAAATCATGCATTGCTCAATCATGAAAACCGACCCTTAGCTTAGAAAATCTAAATAAATCACTTCAATGCACATTCTTGCAAAACCATCAATTTAACCTTTCCATGCTTGAACATCATATGCCAAGTTAAACACAAATTCCTTGGAAAACACTTCCACTTCACAATATACTTTTCTCATTCTTGAAAATCATCTCAAAGCTAGAAACCTTTTGAAAACCACTTACTCCTTCAATCTATCTCATGCATTAAACAAATGCAACACATGAACCACAAAAGCAACATTTGCATTACATGCCTTTTAAAACAAGCCTTCACAAGACTTCAATGCATTTATGAAATTCTATGAACATATGCACCACTCATAATAACAAACACACTTATGGTCAAGCCTTAACAAGTGTCACATGCATTCTTGCATCATTTACAAATTACCCATGCACCTTGCATCATTTCCAAGCAACTCTTGCTTCATTACATTCAAACACATTATGTTAACTTTCAAGTGATAATTCACAACCCATCACAACACAAGACACAATCGGATACGCGGATTACAAGCATTGTCCCACACGCTTCATACACACTACCGAAAAATACAAGGTGAAGTTTACCGGTACAATCTCAACCCCTCAACACATGTGATGGAGTTTAACGGTACAATCACAACCCCTCAACATCACTCATCGGAAGTTGTATAACTCACTAGCGAGAGCCGGGACACACCACAAGGCATACACATGGGAGCTACCTCAACCATTGTATCACCTTAACCAAGCTCACACACGGGAGCAACCCTCCACCGTTGTGACGCTTAACAAGGTCCACCCACGAGAGCCATCCTCCATCGCAGTGACTCTCAACAAAGTCCATCCACGAGAGCCATCCTCTATCGTGGTGACGCTTAACAAGCCCACCCACGAGAGCCATCCTCCATCGTGGTGACGCTTAACAAGCCCACCCACGAGAGCCATCCTCCATCGTGGTGACAATAATTTCCTCGATCGCCAGGGTACTTGGATGGAGTCTACGGTATAATCACAACCCCTCAACATCCAAGGCGACTCAATTCACGGTGCACCCAATCCTGTAGCCGGCTAACTATATCCGATTAAAGTAACCAACAACCACTTACATCACTTACCAATACACATCAATTTCCATCAGTAATCCACTGTTTTAAAGCATTAAACAAAGCCATTAAACCAACATGCATCACAATGCATCAAACCACAATTATCAACATCAAATTATAGGAACTCTTACCTTTAGCATCCTTTAACACATGGCTTACAAAACCAACATTAATCAAGCTAAACATGCTTTCAAAACAGAATTTAAACATGCAAATCACATACATTGCATCCAACCATCTCAAGAGCATTAAAAACCAATTCATAACACAAACCAAGAGAGAAATTCCATTTACTTACTCTTGAGCTGAGCTAAGTTGTTTAGACTTAAACTAAGCTCCCAAAGCCTCATCCAAAATGTTTCAAAGCTGGAAAACTCTTTACCACTCACCGATACACAAAAATATGCTAGCCAACAAGCCTTCCAAGCATCCGAAGCCTCCAACGCCACCTCTATTGCCTCTGGATCATTCTCCCCTGTTTTAAACACATAACAACAGAGGATTAATGCATCATCATGCATTAAAACCACCAGTAACACACCTAAACTCGCTGCTCTACAAACATCCAACATTTCGGCTACCAAACACAACCAAAATCACATCCAAACTCTTCCAAAACTTAATCCAGCCAAGATCCATCACTTCTAACCATTTTTAAACATCAATTGCCATCCAAAATGAACCCAAACTCGTTCTTATACCTCCATCATTAACAAAACACCAAGATCACCCCAAAAACCACCATTTTCCCAAGTAAAAACTTAGGAAAATCAACCTATTCGGGATTGCATTGATTAAACCTCCATTTCACATGTTTTAAACATCCAAAATACATCTCAAAACAGAGCCCAATCATCTATTACGAATTTCTTCAAAATTAAATCCAAATCTTGCATTTTAAGCCAAAATCAAGATCACGACATTAAAATCTTTAATAAAACTCAATTTAAGGATTGAGAACTTGGGAATTTCAGTAAAGAACTGAGTATTTAGAGGAGAAGGACGTTCATACCTCTAAATGTGGATTTTCTCCTTGTTTAGAGCCAAAATCCTTGAAAATTCATTAAGCAAATGATGAGGATTTGGTGTAGAAATGATTAGGAATCATTTAGGGATTGAAATCTCAACTTTATGTGTGAAAATCAAAGGAAAAGTTGCTGTGGAAATGTGTTTGGCTGAGGGAATTTTGAGAGAAAATGAAATAGGAAAATTTTAGTAAAAGTTAGTTATGAAACTAAAATATCATTTTTCCCTCTTTTCTTTTCATTAATTAACATTAAATGAGTCTTTAAAATTTAAGAAAAATCTGGAGAAATCCTCCCTTGGGTAAATTAGCTCCTTAAAGATTCAAAGTTTCAATCCTTTTAAAACAGTCACGAACTTTTCAAAAATTACATTTTAGTCACTAACTCGAAATGTCATATTTCCAAACCTCATTTTGTAAAATTGATTTCACCACTCTCTTATATATATTAAAAGAGGATTTTTAGATATTTTTCCATATTTTTAATGCATCCCGAACTAGCCTTTCCTTAAAACCACCTTTTATATTCGAACCGAAAATCCGACCGGTCCGGTTTAACCCAAAACTTCTACGCCCAAAATTGGGGTGTTACATGACACGTCTGTCATGCATTTCTGTGTCTACTACACGTCTGTTACGCGTTTGCGTGTCTGTCGCGACAGCGTGTCGATAGCCTGTATATACCGCGTCTGTCGCGGCAGCTATAACGACATGCTCCAAAATTTGGGCTTTGTGGGCTGGTGGAAGGATGGTGGGCTGAATTCACTTCTCCTTTTCTTCTTGTCTCCTTTATTTCCTATAAAACAATAAAAATAAAAACATTAATTCTTAAAAATAAAATAAACCTAATTTCCTAATATGTAAATAATAAATAATAATAAAACTAAAAATAAAATTTAGGTTAAATTAGGGATGTCAGGTGAGGCATCTCCTAAGGTAACCACTTCCTGCATTTTTGGGGCTTTAGTCCCCTGATAATGCTTCAAGCGATGTCCATTGACTTTGAACTGGTGCCCGTCTTTTAGAGATTTGATCGTAATAGCACCATGGGGAAAAACCTGTACAACTTGGAATGGGCCAGACCATTTAGATTTCAGCTTCCCAAGGAAGAGTTTCAATCTAGAGTTAAATAGCAATACAAGCTGCCCTGGGCAGAACTGTCGTGGCAGCAACTTCTTGTAATGCCACTTCTTAGTTTTATCCTTGTAGATTCTTGCGTTGTCATAGGCCAATGTCTGAATTTCTTCAATTTCGTTCAGATCCAGTAGCCTTTATGCCCCGCCTTTTCCAAGTCCATATTAACTGCCTTGATTTCCCAGTATGCTCTGTGCTCTATCTCGACAGGTAAATGGCATGTTTTCCCGAAAATCAGTCGGTAAGGAGACATTCCCAATGGAGTTTTGAAAGCTGTCCTATAAGCCCATAACGCATCATTAAGGTGTAAAGACCAATCTTTCTGAGTTGGATTAACCATCTTTGCAAGAATGTTATTGACTTCCATGTTGGATATTTGAGCTTGTCCATTGGTCTGAGGATGATATGCTGTTGCGATCCGATGCTTGACACCATACTTTTTCAAGGCAGCAGCTATAACCCTGTTGTCAAAATGCCTCCCTTCATCACTGATGATCGCCTTAAGGATGTCGAATCTAAAAATGATGTTTTTGTGTAAAAACCTTTGAACCATCTTGGCATCATTCTTTTGAGTGACGATAACTTCAACCCACTTAGACACATAATCTACTGCCAGGAGGATGTACAAATTCCCACATGAAGATGGGAATGGTCCCATAAAATTGATCCCCAAAACGTCGAAGATCTCGACTTCAAGAATGTTCTGTAACGGCATCTCGTGTCTCCTTGGGATGTTTCCTGTCCATTGGCACTTCTCACAGCTCTTGTAGAAGATTTGAGCATCTTTATACAATGACGACCAATAAAATCCGGACTGCAGAACCTTGGCAGCAGTTTTGTTGCCTCCTAAGTGTCCTTCATACTGTGAAGCATGACAGTGATGAAGTATATCTTCCTGCTCATCATGTGGTACGCATCTCCTTATAACCTGATCTGCATAGATTTTGAAAAGAAGAGGTTCGTCCCAATAATAATGCTTAACATCATTTTGGAACCTCTTCTTGGCTTGATAATTAAGGTCAGAAGGAATTATTCCGCTAACTAAAAAATTAACGAAATCGGCATACCAGGGGAGTTCAGAAAATTTACCTGCCGCCATTGTTGTCGCGGTAGTGACTTTCGCAGCAAATAGCTGCTCATCAGGGAAGGTCTCCAATATGTTTGTCTCATCTGCCGGTAGACTCTTTCCCTTCTCCAACCTTGACAAGTGATCTGCCACTTTATTCTCTGTCCCCTTTTTGTCCTTGATTTCAAGGTCAAATTCTTGCAATAGCAGGATCCAACGTATCAGTCGAGGCTTTGCATCCTTTTTCGTGAACAAATATTTCAATGCAGAGTGGTCTGTGTACTATGACCTTCGTTCCAAGTATATAAGAACGAAACTTGTCAATGGAGAATATCACATATAATAACTCCTTCTCTATGGTGGTGTAGTTCACTTGGGCGTCGTTCAGTGTTTTGCTGGCATAGTATATGACATGAAAAAGTTTGTCTCTTCGCTGCCCAAGTGCTGCCCCGACAACATAGTCACTAGCATCATACATGATCTCAAATGACTGTGTCCAGTCTGGTGGTTGTACTATTGGGGTTGTTACCAGCTTTTCCTTCAGAACCTTGAATGCTTCGGTACATTCAGCGATAAAGTCGAAGGGTCAGTTCTGCTCCAGAAGATGGCATAGGGGCTTGGTGATTTTTGAAAAGTTTGCAATGAACCTCTGATAAAAACCAGCATGTCCTAAGAAGCTTCTGATTCCCTTGACTGCGGTGGGTGGTGGCAGCTTTTCGATCACTTCTATTTTAGCTCTGTCGACTTCTATGCCACAACAGCTAATCTTATGGCCAATGACTATCCCTTCATCCACCATGAACTGACATTTTTTTCCAGTTTAAAACCAAGTTTGCTTTTTCACATCTTTCTAGCACCTTTTGTAGGTTGCCTAGACATCTTTCAAAGTTTTCTCCAAATACTAAAAAGTCATCCATAAAGATTTCCAGGAAATCCTCCACCATATCGGAGAATATTGCCATCATGTACCTTTGGAAGATGGCTAGTGCATTGCATAGTCCAAAAGGCATTCTTCTAAAAGCGTAAGTTTCGTAAGGGCATGTGAATGTCGTCTTTTCTTGATCTTCCGGTGCAATAGCTATTTGATTGTAACATGAATAACCATCGAGAAAACAATAATAAGGTTTACCCGCTAGTCTATCAAGCATTTGATCAATAAAAGGTAAATGAAAGTGGTCCTTTTGGGTAGCTTTGTTAAGCTTCTGATAGTCCATACAAACCCTCCAACCAGTCACAGTCCTGGTTGGGATTAGCTCTTTGTTTTCGTTGGTTACCACGGTCATTCCTTCTTTCTTGGAAACACACTGCACCGGGCTCACCCATTTGCTGTCCGAGATGGCGTAGATTATTCCAGCATCTAGCCATTTGATTATCTCTTTTCGCACCACTTCTTTCATCGCATGGTTCAGCCGCCTTTGTGCATCAATAGTCGGCTTATGATCGTCCTCTAGAAGGATTTTATGTATACATAATGCCGGACTAATGCCTTGAATATCAGCTATCGTCCATCCAATAGCCTTTTTGTGCTGCTGCAGCATCCTTATTAACTGATGTTCCTGTTTCTGCATCAACTTGGAAGAGATGATTACGGGCAACATATCATTTAAACCAAGAAAAGCATATTTTAGCTGCCCTGGCAGGGGCTTAAGTTCTAAAACAGGGGGTTCAACAACCGATGGCTTTTGAATTGCATGGTTATCCGAGGTATAATTTAAAGGCTCGAATAACATACCTGGACGATTGCCTATCCAGTTTACCTCCTTCTGATCTTCAGTATCAGATGTATCAGATTCTGATGAGTTGTTGTCGTCACTGCTGTCGTGACAGTCTTGTAAGTGGCTGCCGAGGTAGTGACCAATTTTGATGTCGTGACAGCCCGACCTGATGCAGGGTTGGTTAAGGGTAACTTCAGTGATAACCTTGCATTCTTCTTCTGCATTAGCGTGCTTCATAGCTTGGAGAACATTCAACTTTATTTCTTGATCGTTCACTCTCATGGTGAGTTCTCCTTTTTCCAAATCAATCAGTGATCTTCCCGTGGCTAAGAAGGGTCGCCCCAGGATGATTGGTGCGTTTTCATCTGCTTCACAATCTAAAAAAAGAAAGTCAGCAGGAAAAATAAACTTATCCACTCTTACCATAATATCTTCGATTTTTCCTTCCGGATGAACGTAAGAGCAGTCTGCCAGTTGCAGAATTACTGTTGTGGGACGAGCTTTTCCAATACCTAATTTTTGAAAAACAGATTTTGGCATTAAATTTATACTAGCACCAAGATCACAAAGTGCCCTACCCACATATTTATCTCCGATTACACATGGTATGATGAAGCTCCCAGGATCCTTCTTCTTCCAGGGTGGATGCTTGTGCAAAATACTCATGCATCCTTCTGTCATCTTAACTGTTTCAAATTCCCCAAGTCTAGATTTCTTCGACATGGCATCCTTGAGAAATTTGGCATAACCGAGCATCTCTCTAACGGCATCTAACAGCGAAATGTTGATGTGAACCTGCTTAAAATATCATAAATCTTTTTAAGCTGTGATTCTTGTTTCAATTTCTGTAATTGTTGAGGAAAAGGAGGTGGGGGACGATAATCAGCAATACGTCCTTCCCACTGCATACGGATCTGAGAAGGTTTGGGTTCATCATCTTTCTCTTCTGTCCCTTCTGCTGTCGTGACAGGCTCATCGGCAGCAGGCTGTTTGTTACCTGTCGGGGCAACATCCTCAGCAGGTGACTCCAAGGCTGGTTCAACTGGTTCAGCTTTCTTCTCAGGCCCTGGTAGTTTCTTCCCACTCCTAGTAAAGATGGCTTTACACTGCTCATGTGTGGGTTGTTATGCTGGGAAACCTGACCCATCTATGTCTCCAATGATTTCAGAGTAGCTTCATGATTTGTCATCCGCATCTCTGTTTTATCCATGAATTTCTCCGTCTTCTTGACAAAGTGATTCATGTTCTCAATGTAAGTTCCTGTTTGAGACATAAACGTAGCCAGAGTCTGTTCCAGTATACTGTTTGTGGCAGCTGGTGGCTGTTGCTGCTACTGCTGCGGCTGCAATTGTTGTCGAGTCAGTAATCTAGGTCCTCCTTGATTCTGATTATTGTGTGCTTGAGGATTCAGGGCATTATTAGGATTACTCCAAGAGAACTTGAGATCCTTTCTCCAACTGGGATTGTAGTTGTTGGAGTTGTAATTCTGTTTGTAGTTTCCAACATACTTTCCCTCTTCTAATTGTATAAGACATTCATCCGAACTGTGATTTCCTTCACAGATTTCACATACCTCTTCGACAGCAAATACTAGTTGTGAATCATCGTTCAAAAGCTTCTTCATTGCCTTACTAAGGTATGCCACCTGTGATTTCATCGTGTTGTCGCCCTCATAATCCTTAACAGCTAGGACCCGTTTACCCCTTCTTCTTGCTGTCAGAAATTGCTCCTCATTTTTAGCCAGATTTTTCAATACTTGCATTGCCTCAACTGGGTCTTTGTCCAGTAGTAATCCATTTGTTGCTGAATCAATTCGAATACGAGTTTGTAAATTGGAAGCATTATAAAACTTTGTTACCTGGTTCCAAACGGGGAATCCATGCATTGGGCAGTTCCTTAGAAGAGTGGTAAATCTATCCTAGGCCTCGTGTATTGGCTCGTCATCTTCCTGTTGAAAAGTAGCAATTTTGTTACGTAATCGCTCAGATAAGTGCGAAGGATTAAAACGAGATAAGAATTCACGAGAGAAATCTGCCCAAGTTCTAATTGAACCCCGCGTAAGTTTATTCCACCAAGTCTTTGCTCTATCCCTCAATGAATGGGGAAATAACTGAAGCCTCGGTATCTCCGGATTAACTCCTGGTAGTCTAAACGAACCACAGAATTCCTGGAACGTTTTCAGATGCTCTCTAGCATCCTCTGTAGCAGCACCACTAAATTGACCGGCATTGTTGATCATGCTGAACATAACAGGTTTTAGCTCAAAGTTGTCAACATCTATATCCGGCAGTGTGGTTTCTAATTCTACATGATCATTCAGCATGTAGTCTCGGCAGGACCGTCATGCGGTAGTGGCAGGAGGGTCGCCGACAGAAGGGATGATCTCTCCATCTTTGGCAGGATTATTATCCTGGGGATTCCCTTGGTTGTTCATTGCTTCTAACTATTCTTCAAGGAATTCGTTTCTGGCTAGTACGTGACGAAGTCGGTTCCTAAGATTGAATGATCGTTCTATTTCAGGATCTAATGGATACTCAAGTTCTTATCCTCGTCTCGATCTGCGCATAAACAAGAAACCTTGTGAAAAGCACAAGTTGAACAAACCAGAATAAAATAGAAAAATAAAAAAAAGTGCAGTAAAAGATAGGGTAGAGTTATGTTGCCAGTCCCCGGCAACGACGCCAAAAAATTGTTGCGTGTAAAAGTGTCTATCGCAATTGTAGTGCAAGTGTACACGACGCAAGTAGTAAAGTGATACGAAAGTAACGAATATCGTCTCCACATGGACTAGGCTAATAGCTTCACCTTGAATTACTGCACGAGAGTAAAAAGAATAGTTTAAGATGTTGTCACGAGAATAATAAAGAGTACTGGAAAATATAAGTAAAGTAATCAAGATAGAGAGAATGTGCTGGTATTGAATTGCTCAGTAGTGTAGGTATTGCTAAGTCTAGGAATATCAGCTCTGTCGTTGTCCCTGTCGCGGCAGCACCTGTCGCGGTGGCAGTCTGTTGAGTGTGTAAAAGTTCTATTATTTACACCCTTTTTAACCCATATTTCTGCTGCATTCAAGCATCATTGCATTGCATTTAGGTTAGTTTTCAGTAAAACATCACAAACGGATTAAAAGCACGGATTCTACTAAAAGATGGCTTATTTTGCAGGTAGCTGCCATAGTTGACAAAGAAGGCAGGCGCAGGGCAGAGAAGTAGAAGAGCTGAAGTGGACAAGTAGACGATGAGGACGAAGCTGCCATGGACCTGTCGTGACAGCAGGGTGACAACAGCTTTATGAAGAGGAAAAGTAAAATGGACCTCGATAGATAGAGAAAAATCTGCTCGTCTGTCGTGTGAAAGCCAAATATTTTTCCAAGCCCCGGATCAAAAGATATGTCAAGCCAAAGCTCAAGGAGAGGAATTCCCATAAAACAAGGAGGCGACTGAAAAGTAGGAATCCTTAGAGATTAAGCATTTATTAGAATCTTACTTTTCATTAAATTTGTAATCCTTGTTAAATTATAATACTTGAACCCAAAGCTTATATAAGGGCATAGATTTAACCTAGGAGGCACCGAATACCCCATAACCGATAACCTAAACCCCTCTGTCGTTCACCCGTCACCGACATGTTCTAAATTCCCCCTAGGGCTACGGGTTGTTTTGTAAAGTAGTTGTAAGAGTTGTTTTGTTTTAGGATTTTTCCAAGTTCAATAAAGTAGACTTCAAGTTCTCTTATTTTGGTTTTAATATCTTGCAAGAGCATCGGGAAAGCATTGTGAGGTTATCTATTTACTTACCATCAGGAGAGTTAAGTATACGAAAGAAATAAGAGCAAGTTCTCTAGTTTATAGTTGAACTATCTTGTGCCTAGGGATAGGGCAAGATTAAGTGGCTAAAGAAGAATTCATACACATCGGTGCTTATCCTTCGATTCACGCCGGGAGGTATCATCAAAGACGTGATCATCGACAGACTTATACCTAGGGATAGGCCAAGGCAGATCTGGGATTCTTGCCAAACTTGAAGTACGGAGTTGGTGTGTCTGCTGCCGCGACAGCTAACGGACAGCCGTCGCGACAGGTGCTGCCGTGACGGGCACGACGATAGAACTTGAGTTCCTAAGAAATCCAATACCTGCACTACTGAGCAATTCAATACCAGCCCGTTTTCTCTATCTTGATAACTCAATTCTTTTATTTGTGTTTTTATTTTATTATTCTCGTGAGAACTCTCAAATATTTCTTTTACTTTCGTGCAGTAAACTAAGGTGAACCTATTAGCCCAATCCCTGTGGAGACGATATCCGATACTTCGTATCACTTACTACTTGCGTCGTGTACACTTGCACTATAATTGCGATAGACTATTTTACACGCAACAAGTTTTTGGCGCCGTTGCCAGGGATTGGCAACATAACTACATCTTTCTTTTAGTGCACTTTTCGTTTTTTTTTTGTTTTTTTTTTCGTTTTCGTTTTCGTTTTTATTTTTATTTTTCTTTAATTTTTTCTTTTGTGCTTTCAACTCTTGCTTTTCACGAGGTTTTCTTGTTTATGCGCAGATCTAAAAGAGGTGAAGATCCTGAGTATCCATTAGATCCGGAAATCGAACGTTCCTTCAGTCTAAAGAAACAACTTCGCCGACTTTTAGACAGAAATGAATACCTCGAGGAACAGTTAGAGAAGATGGGCCATAACCAACCTGCCGGCGGTCACATACCACCCCTTGGCGATAACCACCCACCTGTCGGTGACCCGCCCGCAGCAGATGGACGACGGTCATGTCGTGACTACATGCTGAACGATCATGTAGAGCTTGAGACCACGCTGCCAGATATTGATGTTGACAACTTCGAACTTAAACCTGTCATGTTTAGTATGATCAACAACGCCGGGCAGTTTAGTGGTTCTGCGACAGAAGATGCTAGGGAGCATCTCAAAACGTTCCAGGAGATCTGTGGTTCGTTTAGACTACCAGAAGTTAGTCCGGAGATACTGAGGCTTCGGTTATTTCCTCATTCATTGAGGGACAGAGCAAAAACTTGGTGGAATAAACTTACGTCGGGTTCAATTAGAACTTGGGCAGATTTATCTCGTGAATTCTTATCTCGTTTTAATCCTTCGCATTTATCTGAGCGATTACGTAACGAAATTTCTACTTTTCAACAGGAAGACGACGAGCCGATGCACGAGGCCTGGGACAGATTTACTACTCTTCTACGGAACTGCCCAATGCATGGATTTCCCGTCTGGAATCAGGTAACTAAGTTCTATAATGCTGCTAACTTACAAACTCGCATTCGAATTGATTCTGCAGCAAACGGATTATTATTGGATAAAGATCCAGACGAGGCATTACAAGTTTTGAAAAATCTGGCCAAGAATGAGGAGCAGTTTCCGACAGCTAGAAGAGGGGGTAAACAGGTACTTGCTGTCAAGGACTATGAGGCTGACAGCACTATGAAATCACAGGTAGCATTCCTTACTAAAGCAATGAAACGCTTATTAAATGAAGATGAATTACAAGGATTTGTTGTCGAGGAAGTTTGTATTGTTTGTGAGGGAAATCATAGTCGGGATGAATGCCCAATACAAATAGAAGAGGGAAAATATGTTGGAAATTACAAGCCGAATTATAATTCCAACAACTATAATCCCAATTGGAGGAAGGATCCCAAATTTTCCTGGAGTAACCCTAACAATGCCCTGAATCCACAAGCATAAAATCAGAATCAGGGAGGTCCTAGATTGCTGACGCGACAACAACTGCCGCAGAACCTGCCGCCGCCGCAGCAACAGCAGCCACCACCTGCCACGAGCAGTATATTGGAACAGACACTGGCCACTTTTATGTCTCAGACCGGTACGTATATGGAAAATATGAATCAGTTTGTCAAAAAGACGGAAACCTTTATGGATAAAACCGAGATGAGGATGACAAATCATGAAGCTACCTTGAAGTCTCTAGAGACACAAATGGGTCAGGTTTCTCAACATATTAAGCCGAGGCAGAATGGAGGATTCCCTAGCAATACTGAAAATGCTAGACCGCCACCACATGAGCAATGTAAGGCAATTACTACTAGGAGTGGGAAGCAACTACCAGGGCCGGAAAAAGATGCTGAAATAGAAAAGGAACCTGCCTTGGATAAACCTGCCGAGGAAGCTGCCCCGACAGGTGATAAACAGACTGCTGCCGATGAGCCTGTCACGACAGCAGAAGCGACAAAGGAGAAAAAAAATAATTACCGTCCTTAGATTCGCATGCAGTGGGAAGGACGTATTGCTGATTACCGTCCTCCACCACCTTTTCCTCAACAGATACAGCAAGCTAAGCATGAATCTAAACTTAAAAAGATTTATGATATTTTTAAGCAGGTTCATATTAATATTCCGTTGTTAGATGCTGTTAGGGAAATGCCCGGTTATGCTAAATTTCTCAAGGATGTTATGTCGAAAAAATCTAAACTTGGGGAATTTGAAACGGTAAAGATGACAGAAGGTTGCATGAGTATTCTTCATAGGCAGCCGCCCCAGAAAAAGAAGGATCCGGGAAGCTTCATCATACCTTGTGTAATCGGCGACAAATTTGTGGGTAAGACACTATGTGATCTTGGTGCCAGTGTTAACCTAATGCCCAAATCTGTTTTTCAGAAACTAGGTATTGGCAAAGCGCGGCCCACGACAGTAACTCTGCAGCTGGCCCACCGCTCTTACGTTCATCCCGAGGGAAAAATTAAAGATATTCTGGTAAGAGTGGATAAGCTTATTTTTCCTGCTGACTTTCTTATCTTAGATTGTGAGGCAGATGAAAACGCACCAGTCATCCTTGGGCGACCCTTCTTAGCCACGGGAAGATCATTGATTGATGTGGAGAAAGGAGAACTCACCATGCGCGTGAACGATCAAGAGATTAAAATGTTCTCCAAGCAATGAAACATGCTGATGTAGACGAGGAATGCAAGGCTATCACTGATGTTACCCTTGATCAACCCTGCATTAGGTCGGGCTGTCACGATATTCAATTTGGACACTGCCACGGCAGCCACCTAGAGGCCTGTCACGACAGCAACGACGACAGCACCGACGACAGCGACTCCTCTGAATCCGATACATCTGATACTGAAGGTCAGGAGGAGGTAAACTGGTTAGACCATCGTCCAGGTAAGTTATTCGAACCCTTAAATTATACTTCGGATAACCATATAATCCAAAAGCCATCGATTATTGAACCACCTGCTTTAGAACTAAAGCCCCTACCAGGGCAGCTTAAATATGCTTATCTTGGTTCCAATAACACAATGCCCGTAATCATCTCTGCTAAGCTGCCGCAGGAACAAGAACGACAGCTAATCGACATGCTACGGAAGCACAAGAAGGCAATTGGATGGACGATTGCTGATATACAAGGTATTAGTCCGGCATTATGCATGCACAAAATCCTCCTAGAGGAAGATCATAAGCCGACTATTGATGCCCAAAGGCGGCTAAACCATGCGATGAAGGAGGTAGTGCGTAAATAGATAATTAAATGGTTAGATGCTGGTATTATTTATGCCATCTCCGACAGCAAATGGGTGAGCCCGGTACAATGTGTTCCCAAGAAAGGAGGAATGACCGTAATAGCTAACGAGAACAATGAGTTAATCCCAACCAGGACTGTGACCGGTTGGAGGGTTTGTATGGACTATCGGAAGCTTAACAAAGCTACCCGAAAAGACCATTTTCCTTTACCCTTTATTGATCAAATGCTTGATAGATTAGCGGGTAAACCTTACTATTGTTTTCTTGATGGTTATTCAGGTTACAATCAAATTGCTATTGCACCGGAGGATCAAGAAAAGACGACTTTTACATGCCCCTACGGAACATACGCATTTAGGAGGATGCCGTTAGGACTCTGTAATGCACCTGCCACCTTCCAAAGGTGCATGATGGCCATATTCTCCGACATGGTAGAGGACTTCCTTGAGATTTTCATGGATGATTTTTCCGTCTTTGGAGACGATTTTGAGAGCTGCCTCGGCAATCTTCAAAAGGTACTTGAAAGATGCGAAAAGGATAATCTTGTTCTAAATTGGGAAAAATGCCACTTTATGGTAGACGAAGGGATAGTCCTTGACCATAAGATTAGCTGCCGTGGGATAGAAGTCGACAGGGCTAAAATAGAAGTCATAGAGAAGCTGCCGCCGCCGACCACAGTCAAGGGCATTAGAAGTTTTTTAGGGCATGCTGGTTTTTATCGGAGATTCATTGCAAATTTCTCAAAAATCACCAAGCCCCTATGCCATCACTTAGAGCAGAACTGATCCTTTGACTTTAATGATGAATGTACTGAAGCATTCAAGGTTCTGAAGGAAAAACTAGTGACAGCCCCCATAGTACAGCCACCAGACTGGACACAGCCATTTGAGATCATGTGTGATGCTAGTGACTATGCTGTCGGGGCAGCACTTGGGCAGCGCAGTGATAAGCTGTTTCACGTCATCTACTATGCCAGCAAGACGTTAAATGACGCCCAAGTGAACTACACCACCACAGAAAAGGAGCTGTTAGCTGTGGTGTTCTCCATCGACAAGTTTCGTTCCTACATACTTGGGACGAAAGTAATAATACACACCGACCATTCTTTCCTAAAGTATTTGTTCGCAAAGAAGGATGCAAAACCTAGATTGATACGGTGGATCTTGCTATTACAAGAGTTCGACCTTGATATCAAGGACAAAAAAGGGAGAGAAAATCAGGTGGCAGATCACTTGTCAAGATTGGAGAAGGGACAGAGTCTACCAATAGATGAGACACACATACTGGAGACCTTCCCTGATGAGCAGCTCTTTGCTGCCGCAATCGCTGTCGCGACAGCCATGGCGGCAGGTAAGTCTTCTGACCTTCCCTGGTATGCTGATTTTGTTAATTTTATAGTTAGCGGAATATTACCTTCTGATCTTAATTATCAAGCCAGGAAGAGGTTCCAAAAAGATGTTAAGCATTATTATTGGGACGAACCTCTTCTTTTCAAAATGTGCGTAGATCAGGTTATAAGGAGGTGTGTACCACAAGAAGAGCAAGAAGACATTCTCCATCACTGTCATGCTTCACAATATGGAGGTCACATAGGAGGCAATAAAACTGCTGCCAAGGTGCTGCAGTCAGGGTTCTACTGGCCGACACTATATAAGGATGCACAAGACTTTTACAAGCACTGTGACAGATGCCAGCGGACAGGTAACATCTCGAGGAGAAACGAGATGCCACTGCAGAACATTTTAGAAGTCGAAATCTTCGACGTTTGGGGGATTGATTTTATGGGACCTTTTCCATCTTCATGTGGAAATCTTTACATCCTCCTAGCAGTGGATTATGTCTCCAAGTGGGTAGAAGCAATCGCAACTCAAAAGAATGATGCCAAGATGGTCCAAAAGTTTTTGCACAAAAACATTTTTTCTAGATTTGGCGTCCCTAAGGCGATTATCAGTGATGAAGGGAGACATTTTGATAATAGGGTAATTGCTGCCGCATTGAAGAAATATGATGTCAAGCACAGGATCGCGACAGCTGAGATTTCTAATAGGGAGGTGAAGAACATTCTTGAGAAGATGGTTAAACCAACTAGGAAAGATTGGTCTCTACTTCTGAACGATGCATTATGGGCATATCGAACAGCTTTTAAAACTCCATTGGGCATGTCTCCATACCGATTGATTTATGGGAAAACCTGTCATCTGCCTGTCGAGATTGAGCACAAAGCATATTGGGCAATCAAGGCAGTGAACATGGACTTGGACAAGGCAGGCCAGAAAAGGCTATTAGATCTGAACGAGATTGAGGAATTACGGACAATGGCTTACGACAATGCAAGGATTTACAAGGAAAAGACTAAGAAGTGGCATGACAAGAAACTGCTGCCACGACAGTTCTGCCCAGGGCAGCTTGTGTTGTTGTTTAATTCTAGACTTAAACTCTTCCCAGGAAAGCTAAAGTCTAGATGGTCTGGCCCCTTCCAAGTGGTACACGCTTCCCCATGGTGCCATCACTATCCGATCATTAAAAGACGGGCACCAATTCAAAGTCAATGGACAGCGCCTCAAGCACTATCAGGGGACTGAAGCCCCAGGAATACAGGGAGTGGTTACTTTAGGAGATGCCCCACAAGGCATCCCTAATTTAACCAAAGTTTTATTTTTATTATTTATTAGTTATTATTTATTAGGAAATTAGGTTATTTTATTCGAATAATGTTTTTATATTTTCTGTTTTTAGGAAATAAAGGAATCAAGAAGAAAAGGAGAAGTGATCCAAGCCCACCATCCATCCATCAAGCCCAACAGAGCCCATTTATTGAAACCTGTCGTTTCGGCTGCCGCCGCAGACGGATAAGACAGGCTGTCAACAGACTGAAACGGCAGACACAGAAGCGTGTGGCAGACGCATAAATGCGTGTCAGACGCGTCAGACACGCTAAATCCCATCCGTCGCCCCGTTATTCCCGCCTGCCGTTACAGCATTAAACGGGCAGACCCTCGACCGCTATAAAACCCCGTTTTCATTTTCATTTTTTCTCACTTCTGATTATTCTTCCTTGCTTTCTCCTCTAGTTTTATTTGCTTTCTTCATTTTTCACAACCCTTGCAACTAACATGTCGTCTAGACAGACCCGCCGTAATGCTGCCTCAGCTTCCTCTTCAGCAGCAGCAACGCCCTTCGCCACAAAGGAGTTATGGGAGGAACGGGGTTTCGTGTACATCCGAAAGGCACCCAACATGGGACTCCGGCCGTTCATCACAAGGGCCATCACGACTCAACTATGGGAGCACTTCGCTGAACAACCGACAGTACTAAACGACACATTAGTCCGGGAGTTTTATGTTGTCATAGACAGCAGAACGGCAACATCTGTCACCGTTCGAGGAGTGAAAGTGCCCTTCACAGCTGACAGCATCAACCACATGTTCTGCCTCTACTTTGGCCCTGATGATGATGCCCAGAAGAAATTTCTCGACACCCTCGACGCTGCCGCCTATGGTGCTGTTATAGTGGAGGTAACAGAGGAAGGAACCACATGGACAACCAGCAAAAAGAACCCCCACTCTGTAAAAAGGGGGCAGCTCCTCCCTGAAGCCAAACTCTTGAACGCTTTAATCAAAAAGCGTATCATGCCTTCTTCCCACCACACGACAGTCAACCAGTAGCGGCTCGCACTCATTCATTCCATCATGCACTACAGGCCTATTAATGTGGGCCGCTACATGAGGGACATCATCCTGGACTGCACCTTTCGCTCCGACTCCCGCCTCTGCCTGTCGTTCACAATAACCTCCTTATGCCGCTGTGCTGCTGTCCCCGAGGAACCCTCCGACAAAATCATAAAGGGCAGAGGCTGGACAGACAACAACATCAACAGCCTCATGGAGCTGGTAGTAGTTACACCTATCTCTTCCTTCAACCCAGCCGGCTCCCCAGAAGAACCATCAGAGGAGCCTGCCCCTGAACCTGCTGCCCCCACCGCTCCGACAGACCACTCCGCCCACATCCTTGCTGCACTACAACGGGTAGAGGAACGACAAATGGGATTGATGACCTTCATCCGGGATTTAACAAATTCGACGGTAAACTTCATTACCCACACTTTAAATTTTCCTGATATTCAGTTCCCTACTTTTCCTGCCCATTATTTCCATATCCCCTCCCCTGTCCCCACACCACCTGCCTCCCCACATTCCCACTCTACCGCTTCCACCCCATCACCTGCCCCGACGATAGCAGGCAGTCCACCGGCCAACACCCCTGCCAGAGGAACGAAGAGACTTGCCTCCGATGACAGCCCTCTGATCAGGAGGAATTTGGAGAGGGAATTTACGCCGGTCAAGAGAATAAAACACGTGGCAGACAGAAAGCTGATGCCCAAGGCTAGCACCACCACCAGCAGCACTTGGGACAGTGGCAGCAGTTCCGATGTCCATCTCGTAGAGCAACCTGCCCCTGCACCTGCCCAGCCTCCTCCACAGCCCAGACGCCGTCGTCAGATCCGTGTCAGCAGCAGTAGCGAGGACAGCGACTGAAAATTTAAGCTTTTATTTTCCTTTTATTGCTGCCTGCTTATATCTTTTGTGATGTACTTGTCTTCATGTCTTTATTTTTCTGTCATTTTGCATTGAGGGCAATGCAACCCTCGAGTTTGGGGGTGGCAACCCTCCATCATTAATGGAGTCTTAAGTACATTTTGTTATTAACTGTTGTGTCTTTTATTTATTTAATTTCTCTTAAAGAAAATCAGAAAATATTAAATTGTTGGCTTAAAACTGTGAAGTTAACTTACCTGTCATGACAGCTCTGTCGTGGCAGCTTCTTTAGGACAGTTTAAGGAGAAGTTTAGAGCCTTTCTATAGTTCTGAAAATTTAAACACCTTTGTGACTGTTATATTGCTTAGATTTCTTTTAGCCAAACTAGAATAGGATGCTTAGAACTTGAATAGCCCCTAGAGGTGCCTAACACTTGCTCTAGGAAAGAGGTTTAGCAAAAGAAACTCAAAAACCTAGAGGTGCCCGAAACCGGCTCTAGGAAGCTAACTAGAGGTGCCCAAAACTGGCTCTAGAAAAACTTAGCTTGAAAATAGAAAGAAAAAGAAGTATGAAAATGTGTCTTCAAGAAAATAAACTTTGGCATAAAAATTCGAGTTAAAAAAGTTGAATATTCTAGTGAAACTAAGAGAGTCTTAGCTTATAACTGTTCACAAGCATGCACACACTGCACGAGAGCTATAGGGAGATTCCGGACAGATCCTAACCTTTCCGACAGGTTGCTGCCGCCATAGAGAATGAGCGACGGGTAAGGGACAGTTCACTGTTTGAAGGCCAACACAAAAATTTTCAGTTTTCTTTTAGGTTTAATTGCTTGAGAGCAAGCAAAAACTTGAGTTTGGGGGTGTGTTGAGTGTGTAAAAGTTCTATTATTTACACCCTTTTTAACCCATATTTCTGCTGCATTCAAGCATCATTCCATTGCATTTAGGTTAGTTTTCAGTAAAACATCACAAACGGATTAAAAGCACGGATTCTACTAAAAGATGGCTTATTTTGCAGGTAGCTGCCATAGTTGACAAAGAAGGCAGGCGCAGGGCAGAGAAGTAGAAGAGCTGAACTGGACAAGTAGACGATGAGGAAGAAGCTGCCATGGACCTGTCGTGACAGCAGGGTGACAGCAGCTTTATGAAGAGGAAAAGTAAAATGGACCTCGATAGATAGAGAAAAATCTGCTCGTCTGTCGTGTGAAAGCCAAATATTTTTCCAAGCCCGGATCAAAAGATATGTCAAGCCAAAGCTCAAGGAGAGGAATTCCCATAAAACAAGGAGGCGGCTGAAAAGTAGGAATCCTTAGAGATTAAGCATTTATTAGAATCTTACTTTTCATTAAAGTTGTAATCCTTGTTAAATTAGAATACTTGAGCCCAAAGCTTATATAAGGGCATAGATTTAACCTAGGAGGCACCGAATACCCCATAACCGATAACCTAAACCCCTCTGTCGTTCACCCGTCTCCGACATGTTCTAAATTTTCCCTAGGGCTACGGGTTGTTTTGTAAAGTAGTTGTAAGGGTTGTTTTGTTTTAGGATTTTTCCAAGTTAAATAAAATAGACTTCAAGTTCTCTTATTTTGGTTTTAATATCTTGCAAGAGCATTGGAAGAGCATTGTGAGGTTATCTATTTACTTAGCATCGGGAGAGTTAAGTATACGAAAGAAATAAGAGCAAGTTCTCTAGTTTATAGTTGAACTATCTTGTGCCTAGGGATAGGGCAAGGTTAAGTGGCTAAAGAAGAATTCATACACATCGGTGCTCATCCTTCGATTCACGCCGGGAGGTATCATCAAAGACGTGATCATCGACAGACTTGGACCTAGGGATAGACCAAGGAATATCTGGGATTCTTGCCAAACTTGAAGTACGGAGTTGGTGTGTCTGCTGCCGCGACAGCTAACGGACAGCCGCCGCGACAGGTGCTGCCGCGACGGGCACGACGACAGAACTGGAGTTCCTAAGCAATCCAATACCTGCATTACTGAGCAATTCAATACCAGCCCGTTTTCTCTATCTTGATAACTCAATTCTTTTATTTGCGTTTTTATTTTATTATTCTCGTGACAACTCTCAAATATTTCTTTTACTTTCGTGCAGTAAACTAAGGTGAAGCTATTAGCCCAATCCGTGTGGAGACGATATCCGATACTTCCTATCACTTACTACTTGCGTCGTGTACACTTGCACTATAATTGCGATAGACTATTTTACACGCAACAAGTTTTTGGCGCCGTTGCCGGGGATTGGCAACATAACTACATCTTTCCTTTAGTGCACTTTTCGTTTTTATTTTTAATTTTCTTTAATTTTTTCTTTTGTGCTTTCAACTCTTGCTTTTCACGAGGTTTTCTTGTTTATGCGCAGATCTAAAAGAGGTGAAGATCCTGAGTATCCATTAGATCCGGAAATCGAACGTTCCTTCAGTCTCAAGAAACAACTTCGCTGACTTTTAGACAGAAACGAATACCTCGAGGAACAGTGAGAGAAGATGGGCCATAACCAACATGCCGGCGGTCACATACCACCCCTTGGCGATAACCACCCACCGTTCAGTGACCCGCCCGCAGCAGATGGACGACGGTCATGTCTTGACTACATGCTGAACGATCATGTAGAGCTGGAGACCACGCTGCCGGATATTGATGTTGACAACTTCGAACTTAAACCTGTCATGTTTAGTATGATCAACAACGCCGGGCAGTTTAGTGGTTCTGCGACAGAAGATGCTAGGGAGCATCTCAAAACGTTCCAGGAGATCTGTGGTTCGTTTAGACTACCAGGAGTTAGTCCGGATATACTGAGGCTTCGGTTATTTCCTCATTCATTGAGGGACAGAGCAAAAACTTGGTGGAATAAACTTACGCCGGGTTCAATTAGAACTTGGGCAGATTTATCTCGTGAATTCTTATCTTGTTTTAATCCTTCGCATTTATCTGAGGGATTACGTAACGAAATTGCTACTTTTCAACAGGAAGACGACGAGCCGATGCACGAGGCCTGGGACAGATTTACTACTCTTCTACGGAACTGCCCAATGCATGGATTTCCCGTCTGGAATCAGGTAACTAAGTTCTATAATGCTGCTAACTTACAAACTCGCATTCGAATTGATTCTGCAGCAAACGGGTTATTATTGGATAAAGATCCAGACGAGGCATTACAAGTTTTGAAAAATCTGGCCAAGAATGAGGAGTAGTTTCCGACAGCTAGAAGAGGGGGTAAACGGGTACTTGCTGTCAAGGACTATGAGGCCGACAGCACTATGAAATCACAGGTAGCATTCCTTACTAAAGCAATGAAACGCTTATTAAATGAAGATGAATTACAAGGATTTGTTGTCGAGGAAGTTTGTACTGTTTGTGAGGGAAATCATAGTCGGGATGAATGCCCAATACAAATAGAAGAGAGAAAATATGTTGGAAATTACAAGCCGAATTATAATTCCAACAACTATAATCCCAATTGGAGGAAGGATCCCTAATTTTCCTGGAGTGACCCTAACAATGCCCTGAATCCACAAGCACAAAATCAGAATCAGGGAGGTCCTAGATTGCTGACGCGACAGCAACTGCCGCAGAACCTGCCGAAGCACCTGCCGCTGCCGCAGCAACAGCAGCCACCACCTGCCACGAGCAGTATATTGGAACAGACACTGGCCACTTTTATGTCTCAGACCGGTACGTATATGGAAAATATGAATCAGTTTGTCAAAAAGACGGAAACCTTTATGGATAAAACCGAGATGAGGATGACAAATCATGAAGCTACCTTGAAGTCTCTAGAGACACAAATGGGTCAGGTTTCTCAACATATTAAGCCGAGGCAGAATGGAGGATTCCCTAGCAATACTGAAAATGCTAGACCGCCACCACATGAGCAATGTAAGGCAATTACTACTAGGAGTGGGAAGCAACTACCAGGGCCGGAAAAAAATGCTGAAACAGAAAAGGAACCTGCCTTGGATAAACTGCCGAGGAAGCTGCCCCGACAGGTGATAAACAGACTGCTACCGATGAGCCTGTCACGACAGCAGAAGCGAGAGAGGAGAAAAAAGATGATTACCGTCCTCAGATTCGCATGTAGTGGGAAGGACGTATTGCTGATTACCGTCCTCCACCACCTTTTCCTCAACGGATACAGCAAGCTAAGCATGAATCTCAACTTAAAAAGATTTATGATATTTTTAAGCAGGTTCATATTAATATTCCGTTGTTAGATGTTGTTAGGGAAATGCCCGGTTATGCTAAATTTCTCAAGAATGTTATGTCGAAAAAATCTAAACTTGGGGAATTTGAAACGGTAAAGATGACAGAAGGTTGCATGAGTATTCTTCATAGGCAGCCGCCCCAGAAAAAGAAGGATCGGGGGAGCTTCATCATACCTTGTGTAATCGGCGACAAATTTGTGGGTAAGGCACTATGTGATCTTGGTGCCAGTGTTAACCTAATGCCCAAATCTGTTTTTCAGAAACTAGGTATTGGCAAAGCGCGGCCCACGACAGTAACTCTGCAGCCGGCCGACCGCTCTTACGTTCATCCCGAGGGAAAAATTGAAGATATTCTGGTAAGAGTGGATAAGCTTATTTTTCCTGCTGACTTTCTTATCTTAGATTGTGAGGCAGATGAAAACGCACCAGTCATCCTTGGGCGACCCTTCTTAGCCACGGGAAGATCATTGATTGATGTGGAGAAAGGAGAACTCACCATGCGCGTGAACGATCAAGAGATTAAGTTGAATGTTCTCCAAGCAATGAAACATGCTGATGTAGACGAGGAATGCAAGGCTATCACTGATGTTACCCTTGATCAACCCTGCATCAGGTCGGGCTGTCACGATATTCAATTTGGACACTGCCACGGCAGCCACCTAGAGGCCTGTCACGACATCAACGACGACAGCATCGACGACAGCGACTCCTCTGAATCCGATACATCTGATACTGAAGGTCAGGAGGAGGTAAACTGGTTAGACCATCGTCCAGGTAAGTTATTCGAACCCTTAAATTATACTTCGGATAACCATATAATCCAAAAGCCATCTATTGTTGAACCACCTGCTTTAGAACTAAAGCCCCTACCAGAGCAGCTTAAATATGCTTATCTTGGTTCCAATAACACACTGCCCGTAATCATCTCTGCTAAGCTGCCGCAGGAACAAGAACGACAGCTAATCGACATGCTACGCCAGCACAAGAAGGCAATTGGATGGACGATTGCTGATATACAAGGCATTAGTCCGGCATTATGCATGCACAAAATCCTCCTAGAGGAAGATCATAAGCCGACTATTGATGCCCAAAGGCGGCTAAACCATGCGATGAAGGAGGTAGTGCGTAAAGAGATAATTAAATGGTTAGATGCTGGTATTATTTACGCCATCTCCGACAGCAAATGGGTGAGCCCGGTACAATGTGTTCCCAAGAAAGGAGGAATGACCGTAATAGCTAACCAGAACAATGAGTTAATCCCAACCAGGACTGTGACCGGTTGGAGGGTTTGTATGGACTATCGGAAGCTTAACAAAGCTACCCGAAAAGACCATTTTCCTTTACCCTTTATTGATCAAAAGCTTGATAGATTAGCGGGTAAACCTTACTATTGTTTTCTTGATGGTTATTCAAGTTACAATCAAATTGCTATTGCACTGGAGGATCATGAAAAGACGACTTTTACATGCCCCTACGGAACATACGCATTTAGGAGGATGCCGTTTGGACTCTGTAATGCACCTGCCACCTTCCAAAGGTGCACGATGGCCATATTCTCCGACATGGTAGAGGACTTCCTTGAGATTTTCATGGATGATTTTTCCGTCTTTGGAGACGATTTTGAGAGCTGCCTCGGCAATCTTCAAAAGGTACTTGAAAGATGCGAAAAGGCTAATCTTGTTCTAAATTGATAAAAATGCCACTTTATGGTAGACGAAGGGATAGTCCTTGGCCATAAGATTAGCTGCCGTGGGATAGAAGTCGACAGGGCTAAAATAGAAGTCATAGAGAAGCTGCCGCCGCCAACCACAGTCAAGGGCATTAGAAGTTTTTTAGGGCATGCTGGTTTTTATCGAAGATTCATTGCAAATTTCTCAAAAATCACCAAGCCCCTATGCCATCTCTTAGAGCAGAACCGACCCTTTGACTTTAATGATGAATGTACTGAAGCATTCAAGGTTATGAAGGAAAAACTAGTGGCAGCCCCCATAGTACAGCCACCAGACTGGACACAGCCATTTGAGATCATGTGTGATGCTAGTGACTATGCTGTCGGGGCAGCACTTGGGCAGCGCAGAGATAAGCTGTTTCACTTCATCTACTATGCCAGCAAGACGTTAAATGACGCCCAAGTGAACTACACCACCACAGAAAAGGAGCTGTTGGCTGTGGTGTTCTCCATCGACAAGTTCCGTTCCTACATACTTGGGACAAAAGTAATAATACACACCGACCATTCTGCCCTAAAGTATTTGTTCACAAAGAAGGATGCAAAACCTAGATTGATACGGTGGATCTTGCTGTTACAAGAGTTCGACCTTGAAATCAAGGACAAAAAAGGGACAGAAAATCAGGTGGCAGATCACTTGTCAAGATTGGAGAAGGGACAGAGTCTACCAATAGATGAGACACACATACTGGAGACCTTCCCTGATGAGCAGCTCTTTGCTGCCGCAATCGTTTTCGCGACAGCCATGGCGGCAGGTAAGTCTTTTGACCTTCCTTGGTATGCTGATTTCGTTAATTTTATAATAAGCAGAATATTACCTTCTGATCTTAATTATCAAGCCAGGAAGAGGTTCCAAAATGATGTTAAGCATTATTATTGGGACGAACCTCTTCTTTTCAAAATGTGCGCAGATCAGGTTATAAGGAGGTGTGTACCACAAGAAGAGCAAGAAGACATTCTCCATCACTGTCATGCTTCACAATATGGAGGTCACTTAGGAGGCAATAAAACTGCTGCCAAGGTGCTGCAGTCAGGGTTCTACTGGCCGACACTATATAAGGATGCACAAGACTTTTACAAGCACTGTGACAGATGCCAGCGGACAGGTAACATCTCGAGGAGAAACGAGATGCCACTGCAGAACATTTTAGAAGTCGAAATCTTCGACGTTTGGGGGATTGATTTTATGGGACCTTTTCCATCTTCATGTGGAAATCTTTACATCCTCCTAGCAGTGGATTATGTCTCCAAGTGGGTAGAAGCAATCGCAACTCAAAAGAATGATGCCAAGACGGTCCAAAAGTTTTTGCACAAAAACATTTTTTCTAGATTTGGCATCCCTAAGGCGATTATCAGTGATGAAGGGAGACATTTTGATAATAGGGTAATTGTTGCCGCATTGAAGAAATATGGTGTCAAGCACAGGATCGCGACAGCATACCACCCACAGACCAATGGCCAGGCTGAGATTTCTAATAGGGAGGTGAAGAACATTCTTGAGAAGATGGTTAAACCAACTAGGAAAGATTGGTCTCTACTTCTGAACGATGCATTATGGGCATATCGGACAGCTTTTAAAACTCCATTGGGCATGTCTCCATACCGATTGATTTATGGGAAAACCTGTCATCTGCCTGTCGAGATTGAGCACAAAGCATATTGGGCAATCAAGGCAGTGAACATGGACTTGGACAAGGCAGGCCAGAAAAGGCTATTAGATCTGAACGAGATTGAGGAATTACGGACAATGGCCTACGACAATGCAAGGATTTACAAGGAAAATACTATGAAGTGGCATGACAAGAAACTGCTGCCACGACAGTTCTGCCCAGGGCAGCTTGTGTTGTTGTTTAATTATAGACTTAAACTCTTCCCAGGAAAGCTAAAGTCTAGATGGTCTGGCCCCTTCCAAGTGGTACACGCTTTTCCCCATGGTGTCATCACTATCCGATCATTAAAAGACGGGCACCAATTCAAAGTCAATGGACAGCGCCTCAAGCACTATCAGGGGACTGAAGCCCCAGGAATACAGGAAGTGGTTACTTTAGGAGATGCCCCACAAGGCATCCCTAATTTAACCTAAGATTTATTTTTATTATTTATTAGTTATTATTTATTAGGAAATTAGGTTATTTTATTCGAATAATGTTTTTATATTTTCTGTTTTTAGGAAATAAAGGAGTCAAGAAGAAAAGGAGAAGTGATCCAAGCCCACCATCCATCCATCAAGCCCAACAGAGCCCATTTATTGAAACCTATCGTTTCGGCTGCCGCCGCAGACGGATAAGACAGGCTGTCAACAGACTGAAACGGCAGACGCAGAAGCGTGTGGCAGACGCGTAACAGACGCATAAATGCGTGTCAGACGCGTCAGACACGCTAAATCCCATCCGTCGCCCCGTTATTCACGCCTGCCGTTACAGCATTAAATGGGCAGACCCTCGACCGCTATAAAACCCCGTTTTCATTTTCATTTTTTTCTCACTTCTGCTTATTCTTCCTTGCTTTCTCCTCTAGTTTTATTTGCTTTCTTCATTTTTCACAACCCTTGCAACTAACATGCCGTCTAGACAGACCCGCCGTAGTGTTGCCTCAGCTTCCTCTTCAGCAGCAGCAACGCCCTTCGCCACAAAGGAGTTATGGGAGGAACGAGGTTTCGTGTACATCCGAAAGGCACCCAACATGGGACTCCGGCCGTTCATCACAAGGGCCATCACGGCTCAACTATGGGAGCACTTCGCCGAACAACCGGCAGAACTAAACGATACATTAGTCCGGGAGTTTTATGCTGCCATAGACAGCAGAACGGCAACATCTGTCACCGTTCGAGGAGTGAAAGTGCCCTTCACAGCTGACAGCATCAACCACATGTTTGGCCTCTACTTTGGCCCCGATGATAATGCCCACCAGAAATTTCTCGACACCCTCGGCGCTGCCGCCTATGGTGCTGTTATGGCGGAGGTAACAGAGGAAGGAACCACATGGACAACCAGCAAAAAGAACCCCCACTCTGTAAAAAGGGGGCAGCTCCTCCCTGAAGCCAAACTCTAGAACGCTTTTATCAAAAAGCGTATCATGCATTCTTCCCACCACACGACAGTCAACCAGAAGCGGCTCGCACTCATTCATTCCATCATGCACGACAGGCCTATTAATGTGGGCCGCTACATTAGGGACAACATCCTGGACTGCACCTTCCGCTCCGACTCCCGCCTCTGCCTGCCGTTCACAATAACCTCCTTATGCCGCTGTGCTGCTGTCCCCGAGGAACCCTCCGACAAAATCATAAAGGGCAGAGGCTGGACAGACAACAACATCAACAGCCTCATGGAGCTGGTAGTAGTTACACCTATCTCTTCCTTCAACCCAGCCGGCTCCCCAGAAGAACCATCAGAGGAGCCTGCCCCTGAACCTGATGCCCCCACCGCTCCGACAAACCACTCCGCCCACATCCTTGCTGCACTACAACGGGTAGAGGAACGACAAATGGGATTGATGACCTTCATCCGGGATTTCACAAATTCGACGGTAAACTTCATTACCCACACTTTAAATTTTCCCGATATTCAGTTCCCTACTTTTCCTGCCCATTATTTCCATATTCCCTCCCCTGTCCCCACACCACCTGCCTCCCCACATTCCCAATCTACCGCTTCCACCCCATCACCTGCCCCGACGGCAGCAGGCAGTCCATCGGCCAACAACCCTACCAGAGGAACGAAGAGACCTGCCTCCGATGACAGCCCTAAGATCAGGAGGAATTTGGAGAGGGAATTTACGCCGGTCAAGAGAATAAAACACGTGGCAGACAGAAAGCTGATGCCCAAGGCTAGCACCACCACCACCAGCACTTGGGACAGTGGCAGCAGTTCCGATGTCCATCTCGTAGAGCAACCTGCCCCTGCACCTGCCCCAACACCTGCCCAGCCTCCTCCACAGCCCAGACGCCGCCGTCAGATCCGTGTCCGCAGCAGCAGCGAGGACAGCGACTGAAAATTTAAGTTTTTATTTTCCTTTTATTGCTGCCTGCTTATATCTTTTGTGATGTACTTGTCTTCATGTCTTTATTTTTCTGTCATTTTGCATTGAGGGCAATGCAACCCTCGAGTTTGGGGGTGGCAACCCTCCATCATTAATGGAGTCTTAAGTACATCTTGTTATTAACTGTTGTGTCTTTTATTTATTTAATTTCTCTTAAAAAAATCAGAAAAGATTAAACTGTTGGCTTAAAACTGTGAAGTTAACTTACCTGTCATGACAGCTCTGTCGTGGCAGCATCTTTAGGACAGTTTAAGGAGAAGTTTAGAGCCTTTCTATAGTTCTGAAAATTTAAACACCTTTGTGACTGTTATATTGCTTAGATTTCTTTTAGCCAAACTAGAATAGGATGCTTAGAACTTGAATAGCCCCTAGAGGTGCCTAACACTGGCTCTAGGAAAGAAGTTTAGCAAAAGAAACTCAAAAACCTAGAGGTGCCCGAAACCGGCTCTAGGAAGCTAACTAGAGGTGCCCAAAACTGGCTCTAGAAAAACTTAGCTTGAAAATAGAAAGAAAAAGAAGCATGAAAATGTGTCTTCAAGAAAATAAACTTTGGCATTTATTAGAATCTTACTTTTCATTAAAGTTGTAATCCTTGTTAAATTAGAATACTTGAGCCCAAAGCTTATATAAGGGCGTAGATTTAACCTAGGAGGCACCGAATACCCCATAACCGATAACCTAAACCCCTCTGTCGTTCACCCGTCACCGACATGTTCTAAATTCCCCCTAGGGCTACGGGTTGTTTTGTAAAGTAGTTGTAAGGGTTGTTTTGTTTTAGGATTTTTCCAAGTTCAATAAAATAGACTTCAAGTTCTCTTATTTTGGTTTTAATATCTTGCAAGAGCATCGGGAGAGCATTGTGAGGTTATCTATTTACTTAGCATCGGGAGAGTTAAGTATACGAAAGAAATAAGAGCAAGTTCTCTAGTTTATAGTTTAACTATCTTGTGCCTAGGGATAGGGCAAGGTTAAGTGGCTAAAGAAGAATTCATACACATCGGTGCTCATCCTTCGATTCACGCCGGGAGGTATCATCAAAGACATGATCATCGACAGACTTGGACCTAGGGATAGGCCAAGGCAGATCTGGGATTCTTGCCAAACTTGAAGTACGGAGTTGGTGTGTCTGCTGCCGCGACAGCTAACGGACAGCCGCCGCGACAGGTGCTGCCGCGACGGGCACGACGACAGAACTGGAGTTCCTAAGCAATCCAATACCTGCACTACTGAGCAATTCAATACCAGCCCGTTTTCTCTATCTTGATAACTCAATTCTTTTATTTGCGTTTTTATTTTATTATTCGCGTGACAACTCTCAAATATTTCTTTTACTTTCGTGCAGTAAACTAAGGTGAAGCTATTAGCCCAATCCCTGTGGAGACGATATCCGATACTTCGTATCACTTACTACTTGCGTCGTGTACACTTGCACTATAATTGCGATAGACTATTTTACACGCAACAAGTTTTTGGCACCGTTGTCGGGGATTGGCAACATAACTACATCTTTCTTTTAGTGCACTTTTCGTTTTTTTTCGTTTTCGTTTTTATTTTTATTTTTCTTTAATTTTTTCTTTTGTGCTTTCAACTCTTGCTTTTCACGAGGTTTTCTTGTTTATGCGCAGATCTAAAAGAGGTGAAGATCCTGAGTATCCATTAGATCCGGAAATCGAACGTTCCTTCAGTCTCAAGAAACAACTTCGCCGACTTTTAGACAGAAACGAATACCTCGAGGAACAGTTAGAGAAGATGGGCCATAACCAACCTGCCGGCGGTCACATACCACCCCTTGGCGATAACCACCCACCTGTCGGTGACCCGCCCGCAGCAGATGGACGATGGTCATGTCGTGACTACATGCTGAACGATCATGTAAAGCTGGAGACCACGCTGCTGGATATTGATGTTGACAACTTCGAACTTAAACCTGTCATGTTTAGTATGATCAACAACGCCGGGCAGTTTAGTGGTTCTACGACAGAAGATGCTATGGAGCATCTCAAAACGTTCTAGGAGATCTGTGGTTCGTTTAGACTACCAGGAGTTAGTCCGGAGATACTGAGGCTTCGGTTATTTCCTCATTCATTGAGGGACAGAGCAAAAACTTGGTGGAATAAACTTACGCCGGGTTCAATTAGAACTTGGGCAGATTTATCTCGTGAATTCTTATCTCGTTTTAATCCTTCGCATTTATCTGAGCGATTACGTAACGAAATTGCTACTTTTCAACAGGAAGACGACGAGCCGATGCACGAGGCCTGGGACAGATTTACTACTCTTCTACGGAACTGCCTAATGCATGGATTTCCCGTCTGGAATCAGGTAACTAAGTTCTATAATGCTGCTAACTTACAAACTCGCATTCGAATTGATTCTGCAGCAAACGGATTATTATTGGATAAAGATCCAGACGAGGCATTACAAGTTTTGAAAAATCTGGCCAAGAATGAGGAGCAGTTTCCGACAGCTAGAAGAGGGGGTAAACGGGTACTTGCTGTCAAGGACTATGAGGCCGACAGCACTATGAAATCACAGGTAGCATTCCTTAATAAAGCAATGAAACGCTTATTAAATGAAGATGAATTACAAGGATTTGCTGTCGAGGAAGTTTGTACTGTTTGTGAGGGAAATCATAGTCGGGATGAATGCCCAATACAAATAGAAGAGGGAAAATATGTTGGAAATTACAAGCCGAATTATAATTCCAACAACTATAATCCCAATTGGAGGAAGGATCCCAAATTTTCCTGGAGTAACCCTAACAATGCCCTGAATCCACAAGCACAAAATCAGAATCAGGGAGGTCCTAGATTGCTGACGCGACAGCAACTGCCGCAGAACCTGCCGCAGCACCTGCCGCCGCCGCAGCAACAGCAGCCACCACTTGCCACGAGCAGTATATTGGAACAGACACTGGCCACTTTTATGTCTCAGACCGGTACGTATATGGAAAATATGAATCAGTTTGTCAAAAAGACGGAAACCTTTATGGATAAAACCGAGATGAGGATGACAAATCATGAAGCTACCTTGAAGTCTCTAGAGACACAAATGGGTCAGGTTTCTCAACATATTAAGCCGAGGCAGAATGGAGGATTCCCTAGCAATACTGAAAATGCTAGACCGCCACCACATGAGCAATGTAAGGCAATTACTACTAGGAGTGGGAAGCAACTACCAGGGCCGGAAAAAGATGCTGAAACAGAAAAGGAACCTGCCTTGGATAAACCTGCCGAGGAAGCTGCCCCGACAGGTGATAAACAGACTGCTGCCGATGAGCCTGTCACGACAGTAGAAGCGATAGAGGAGAAAAAAGATGATTACCGTCCTCAGATTCGCATGCAGTGGGAAGGACGTATTGCTGATTACCGTCCTTCACCACCTTTTCCTCAACGGATACAGCAAGATAAGCATGAATCTCAACTTAAAAAGATTTATGATATTTTTAAGCAGGTTCATATTAATATTTCGTTGTTAGATGATGTTAGGGAAATGCCCGGTTATGCTAAATTTCTCAAGGATGTTATGTCGAAAAAATCTAAACTTGGGGAATTTGAAACGGTAAAGATGACAGAAGGTTGCATGAGTATTCTTCATAGGCAGCCGCCCCAGAAAAAGAAGGATCCGAGAAGCTTCATCATACCTTGTGTAATCGGCGACAAATTTGTGGGTAAGGCACTATGTGATCTTGGTGCCAGTGTTAACCTAATGCCCAAATCTATTTTTCAGAAACTAGGTGTTGGCAAAGCGCGGCCCACGACAGTAACTCTGCAGCTGGCCGACCGCTCTTACGTTCATCCCGAGGGAAAATTGAAGATATTCTGGTAAGAGTGGATAAGCTTATTTTTCCTGCTGACTTTCTTATCTTAGATTGTGAGGCAGATGAAAACGCACCAGTCATCCTTGGGCGACCCTTCTTAGCCACGGGAAGATCATTGATTGATGTGGAGAAAGGAGAACTCACTATGCGCGTGAACGATCAAGAGATTAAGTTGAATGTTCTCCAAGCAATGAAACATGCTGATGTAGACGAGGAATGCAAGGCTATCACTGATGTTACCCTTGATCAACCCTGCATCAGGTCGGGCTGTCACGATATTCAATTTGGACACTGCCACGGCAGCCACCTAGAGGCCTGTCATGACAGCAACGACGACAGCACCGACGACAGCGACTCCTCTGAATCCGATACATCTGATACTGAAGGTCAGGAGGAGGTAAACTGGTTAGACCATCGTCCAGGTAAGTTATTCGAACCCTTAAATTATACTTCGGATAACCATATAATCCAAAAGCCATCTATTGTTGAACCACCTGCTTTAGAACTAAAGCCCCTACCAGGGCAGCTTAAATATGCTTATCTTGGTTCCAATAACACACTACCCGTAATCATCTTTGCTAAGCTGCCGCAGGAACAAGAACGACAGCTAATCGACATGCTACGGCAGCACAAGAAGGCAATTGGATGGACGATTGCTGATATACAAGGCATTAGTCCGGCATTATGCATGCACAAAATCCTCCTAGAGGAAGATTATAAGCCGACTATTGATGCCCAAAGGCGGCTAAACCATGCGATGAAGGAGGTAGTGCGTAAAGAGATAATTAAATGGTTAGATGCTTGTATTATTTACGCCATCTCCGACAGCAAATGGGTGAGCCCGGTACAATGTGTTCCCAAGAAAGGAGGAATGACCGTAATAGCTAACGAGAACAATGAGTTAATCCCAACCAGGACTGTGACCGGTTGGAGGGTTTGTATGGACTATCGGAAGCTTAACAAAGCTACCCGAAAAGACCATTTTCCTTTACCCTTTATTGATCAAATGCTTGATAGATTAGCGGGTAAACCTTACTATTGTTTTCTTGATGGTTATTCAGGTTACAATCAAATTGCTATTGCACCGGAGGATCAAGAAAAGACGACTTTTACATGCCCCTACGAAACATACGCATTTAGGAGGATGTCGTTTGGACTCTGTAATGCACCTGCCACCTTCCAAAGGTGCATGATGGCCATATTCTCCGACATGGTAGAGGACTTCCTTGAGATTTTCATGGATGATTTTTCCGTCTTTGGAGACGATTTTGAGAGCTGCCTCGGCAATCTTCAAAAGGTACTTGAAAGATGCGAAAAGGCTAATCTTGTTCTAAATTGGGAAAAATGCCACTTTATGGTAGACGAAGGGATAGTCCTTGGCCATAAGATTAGCTGTCGTGGGATAGAAGTCGACAGGGCTAAAATAGAAGTCATAGAGAAGCTGCCGCCGCCGACCACAGTCAAGGGCATTAGAAGTTTTTTAGGGCATGTTGGTTTTTATCAGAGATTCATTGCAAATTTCTCAAAAATCACCAAGCCCCTATGCCATCTCTTAGAGCAGAACCGATCCTTTGACTTTAATGATGAATGTACTGAAGCATTCAAGGTTCTGAAGGAAAAACTAGTGACAGCCCCCATAGTACAGCAACCAGACTGGACACAGCCATTTGAGATCATATGTGATGCTAGTGACTATGCTGTCGGGGCAGCACTTGGGCAGCGCAGAGATAAGCTGTTTCACGTCATCTACTATGCCAGCAAGACGTTAAATGACGCCCAAGTGAACTACACCACCACAGAAAAGGAGCTGTTAGCTGTGGTGTTCTCCATCGACAAGTTTCGTTCCTACATACTTGGGATGAAAGTAATAATACACACCGACCATTCTGCCATAAAGTATTTGTTCGCAAAGAAGGATGAAAAACCTAGATTGATACGGTGGATCTTGTTATTACAAGAGTTCGACCTTGAAATCAAGGACAAAATAGGGACAGAAAATCAGGTGGCAGATCACTTGTCAAGATTGGAGAAGGGACAGAGTCTACCAATAGATGAGACACACATACTGGAGACCTTCCCTAATGAGCAGCTCTTTGCTGCCGCAATCGCTGTCGCGACAGCCATGGCGGCAGGTAAGTCTTATGACCTTCCCTGGTATGCTGATTTCGTTAATTTTATAGTTACCGGAATATTACCTTCTGATCTTAATTATCAAGCCAGGAAGAGGTTCCAAAATGATGTTAAGCATTATTATTGGGACGAACCTCTTCTTTTCAAAATGTACGCAGATCAGGTTATAAGGAGGTGTGTACCACAAGAAGAGCAAGAAGAAATTCTCCATCACTGTCATGCTTCACAATATGGAGGTCACTTAGGAGGCAATAAAACTGCTGCCAAGGTGCTGCAGTCAGGGTTCTACTGGCCGACACTATATAAGGATGCACAAGACTTTTACAAGCACTGTGACAGATGCCAGCGGACAGGTAACATCTCGAGGAGAAACGAGATGCCACTGCAGAACATTTTAGAAGTCGAAATCTTCGACGTTTGGGGGATTGATTTTATGGGACCTTTTCCATCTTCATGTGGAAATCTTTACATCCTCCTAGCAGTGGATTATGTCTCCAAGTGGGTAGAAGCAATCGCAACTCAAAAGAATGATGCCAAGACGGTCCAAAAGTTTTTGCACAAAAACATTTTTTTTCTAGATTTGGCATCCCTAAGGCGATTATCAGTGATGAAGGGAGACATTTTGATAATAGGGTAATTGCTGCTGCATTGAAGAAATATGGTGTCAAGCACAGGATCTCGACAGCATACTACCAGGCTGAGATTTCTAATAGGGAGGTGAAGAACATTCTTGAGAAGATGGTTAAACCAACTAGGAAAGATTGGTCTCTACTTCTGAACGATGCATTATGGGCATATCGAACAGCTTTTAAAACTCCATTGGGCATGTCTCCATACCGATTGATTTATGGGAAAACCTGTCATCTGCCTGTCGAGATTGAGCACAAAGCATATTGGGCAATCAAGGCAGTGAACATGGACTTGGACAAGGCAGGCCAGAAAAGGCTATTAGATCTGAACGAGATTGAGGAATTACGGACAATGGCTTACGACAATGCAAGGATTTACAAGGAAAAGACTAAGAAGTGGCATGACAAGAAACTGCTGCCACGACAGTTCTGCCCAGGGCAGCTTGTGTTGTTGTTTAATTCTAGACTTAAACTCTTCCCAGGAAAGCTAAAGTCTAGATGGTCTGGCCCCTTCCAAGTGGTACACGCTTCCCCATGGTGCCATCACTATCCGATCATTAAAAGACGGGCACCAATTCAAAGTCAATGGACAGCGCCTCAAGCACTATCAGGGGACTGAAGCCCCAGGAATACAGGAAGTGGTTACTTTAGGAGATGCCCCACAAGGCATCCCTAATTTAACCAAAGTTTTATTTTTATTATTTATTAGTTATTATTTATTAGGAAATTAGGTTATTTTATTCGAATAATGTTTTTATATTTTCTGTTTTTAGGAAATAAAGGAATCAAGAAGAAAAGGAGAAGTGATCCAAGCCCACCATCCATCCATCAAGCCCAACAGAGCCCATTTATTGAAACCTGTCGTTTCGGCTGCCGCCGCAGACGGATAAGACAGGCTGTCAACAGACTGAAACGGCAGACGCAGAAGCGTGTGGCAGACGCGTAATAGACGCATAAATGCGTGTCAGACGCGTCAGACACGCTAAATCCCATCCGTCGCCCCGTTATTCACGCCTACCGTTACAGCATTAAACGGGCAGACCCTAGACCGCTATGAAACCCCATTTTCATTTTCATTTTTTTCTCACTTCTGCTTATTCTTCCTTGCTTTCTCCTCTAGTTTTATTTGCTTTCTTCATTTTTCACAACCCTTGCAACTAACATGTCGTCTAGACAGACCCGCCGTAGTGCTGCCTCAGCTTCCTCTTTAGCAGCAACAACGCCCTTCGCCACAAAGGAGTTATGGGAGGAACGGGGTTTCGTGTACATCCGAAAGGCACCCAACATGGGACTCCGGCCGTTCATCACAAGGGCCATCACGGCTCAACTATGGGAGCACTTCGCTGAACAACCGGCAGAACTAAACGACACATTAGTCCGGGAGTTTTATGCTGCCAAAGACAGCAGAACGACAACATCTGTCACCGTTCGAGGAGTGAAAGTGCCCTTCACAGCTAACAGCATCAACCACAAGTTTGGCCTCTACTTTGGCCCCGATGATGATGCCCACTAGAAATTTCTCGACACCCTCGACGCTGCCGCCTATGGTGATGTTATGGCGGAGGTAACAGAGGAAGGAACCACATCGACAACCAGCAAAAAGAACCCCCACTCTGTAAAAAGGGGGCAGCTCCTCCCTGAAGCCAAACTCTGGAACGCTTTTATCAAAAAGCGTATCATGCCTTCTTCCCACCACACGACAGTCAACCAGCAGCGGCTCGCACTCATTCATTCCATCATGCACGATAGGCCTATTAATGTGGGCCGCTACATTAGGGACAGCATCCTGGACTGCACCTTCCGCTCCGACTCCCGCCTCTGCCTGCCGTTCACAATAACCTCCTTATGCCGCTATGCTGCTGTCCCCGAGGAACCCTCCGAAAAAATCATAAAGGGCAGAGGTTGGACAGACAACAACATCAACAGCCTCATGGAGCTGGTAGTAGTTACACCTATCTCTTCCTTCAACCCAACCGGCTCCCAGAAGAACCATCAGAGGAGCCTGCCCCTGAACGTGCTGCCCCTACCGCTCCGATAGGCCACTCCGCCCACACCCTTGCTGCACTACAACGGGTAGAGGAACGACAAATGGGATTGATGACCTTCATCCGGGATTTCACAAATTCGACGGTAAACTTCATTACCCACACTTTAAATTTTCCCGATATTCAGTTCCCTACTTTTCCTGCCCATTATTTCCATATCCCCTCCCCTGTCCCCACACCACCTGCCTCCACACATTCCCACTCTACCGCTTCCACCCCATCACCTGCCCCGACGGCAGCAGGCAGTCCACCGGCCAACACCCCTGCCAGAGGAACGAAGAGACCTGCCTCCGATGACAGCCCTCTGATCAGGAGGAATTTGGAGAGGGAATTTACGCTGGTCAAGAGAATAAACCACGTGGCAGACAGAAAGCTGATGCCCAAGGCTAGCACCACCACCAGCAGCACTTGGGACAGTGGCAGCAGTTCCGATGTCCATCTCGTAGTGCAACCTGCCCCTGCACCTGCCCCTGTACCTGCCCAGCCTCTTCCACAGCCCAGACGCCGCCGTCAGATCCGTGTCAGCAGCAGCAGCGAGGACAGCGACTGAAAATTTAAGTTTTTATTTTCCTTTTATTGCTGCCTGCTTATATCTTTTGTGATGTACTTGTCTTCATGTCTTTATTTTTCTGTCATTTTGCATTGAGGGCAATGCAACCCTCGAGTTTGGGGGTGGCAACCCTCCATCATTAATGGAGTCTTAAGTACATCTTGTTATTAACTGTTGTGTCTTTTATTTATTTAATTTCTCTTAAAAAAAATCAGAAAAGATTAAACTGTTGGCTTAAAACTGTGAAGTTAACTTACCTGTCATGACAGCTCTGTCGTGGCAGCATCTTTAGGACAGTTTAAGGAGAAGTTTAGAGCCTTTCTATAGTTCTGAAAATTTAAACATCTCTGTGACTGTCATATTGCTTAGATTTCTTTTAGCCAAGCTAGAATAGGATGCTTAGAACTTGAATAGCCCCTAGAGGTGCCTAACACTGGCTCTAGGAAAGAAGTTTAGCAAAAGAAACTCAAAAACCTAGAGGTGCCCAAAACCGGCTCTAGGAAGCTAACTAGAGGTGCCCAAAACTGGCTCTAGAAAAACTTAGCTTGAAAATAGAAAGAAAAAGAAGCATGAAAATGTGTCTTCAAGAAAATAAACTTTGGCATAAAAATTCGAGTTAAAAAAGTTGAATATTCTAGTGAAACTAAGAGAGTCTTAGCTTATAACTGTTCACAAGCATGCACACACTGCACGAGAGCTATAGGGAGATTCCGGACAGATCCTAACCTTTCCGACAGGTTGTTGCCGCCATAGAGAATGAGCGACGGGTAAGGGACAGTTCACTGTTTGAAGGCCAACACAAAAATTTTCATTTTTCTTTTAGGTTTAATTGCTTGAGGGCAAGCAAAAACTTGAGTTTGGGGGTGTGTTGAGTGTGTAAAAGTTCTATTATTTACACCCTTTTTAACCCATATTTCTGCTGCATTCAAGCATCATTGCATTGCATTTAGGTTAGTTTTCAGTAAAACATCACAAACGGATTAAAAGCACGGATTCTACTAAAAGATGGCTTATTTTGCAGGTAGCTGCCATAGTTGACAAAGAAGGCAGGCGCAGGGCAGAGAAGTAGAAGAGCTGAACTGGACAAGTAGACGATGAGGACGAAGCTGCCATGGACCTGTCGTGACAGCAGGGTGACAGCAGCTTTATGAAGAGGAAAAGTAAAATGGACCTCGATAGATAGAGAAAAATCTGCTCGTCTGTCGTGTGAAAGCCAAATATTTTTCCAAGCCCCGGATCAAAAGATATGTCAAGCCAAAGCTCAAGGAGAGGAATTCTCATAAAACAAGGAGGCGGCTGAAAAGTAGGAATCCTTAGAGATTAAGCATTTATTAGAATCTTACTTTTCATTAAAGTTGTAATCCTTGTTAAATTAGAATACTTGAGCCCAAAGCTTATATAAGGGCATAGATTTAACCTAGGAGGCACCGAATACCCCATAACCGATAACCTAAACCCCTCTGTCGTTCACCCATCACCGACATGTTCTAAATTCCCCCTAGGGCTACGGGTTGTTTTGTAAAGTAGTTGTAAGGGTTGTTTTGTTTTAGGATTTTTCCAAGTTCAATAAAATAGACTTCAAGTTCTCTTATTTTGGTTTTAATATCTTGCAAGAGCATCGGGAGAGCATTGTGAGGTTATCTATTTACTTAGCATCGGGAGAGTTAAGTATACGAAAGAAATAAGAGCAAGTTCTCTAGTTTATAGTTGAACTATCTTGTGCCTAGGGATAGGGCAAGGTTAAGTGGCTAAAGAAGAATTCATACACATCGGTGCTCATCCTTTGATTCACGCCGGGAGGTATCATCAAAGACGTGATCATCGACAGACTTGGACCTAGGGATAGGCCAAGGCAGATCTGGGATTCTTGCCAAACTTGAAGTACGGAGTTGGTGTGTCTGCTGCCGCGACAGCTAACGGACAGCCACCGCGACAGGTGCTGCCGCGACGGGCACGACGACAGAACTGGAGTTCCTAAGCAATCCAATACCTGCACTACTGAGCAATTCAATACCAGCCCGTTTTCTCTATCTTGATAACTCAATTCTTTTATTTGCGTTTTTATTTTATTATTCTCGTGACAACTCGCAAATATTTCTTTTACTTTCGTGCAGTAAACTAAGGTGAAGCTATTAGCCCAATCCCTGTGGAGACGATATCCGATACTTCGTATCACTTACTACTTGCGTCGTGTACACTTGCACTATAATTGCGATAGACTATTTTACACGCAACATAGTCTGTTGCTTGTCGTGACAGCGAACACACAACTCCATACTCCAAGTTTGGCAAGAATCCATGTTGTGCCTTGGCCTATCCCTAGGTCCAAGTCTGTCGTTGAACACGTCTTTGATGATACCTCTCGGCGTGAATCGAAGGATGAACACCGATGTTGTTGAATTCTTCTTTAGCCACTTAACCTCGTCCTATCCCTAGGTCCGAGATAGTTCAACTATAAACTAGAGAACTCGCACTTATTCCTTTCGTATACTTAACTCTCCCGATATTAAGTAAATAGATAACCTCGCAATGCTCTCCCGATACTCTTGCAAGATGTTAATAACCAGAATAAGAGAACTTGAAGTTTATTTTATTGAACTGAAAATTCCTAAAACAAAAGCAACCCTTGCAACTACTTTACAAATCAACTCGTGGCCCTAAGGGGAATTTAGAACATGTTGGGAGGATGAAAACGGCTAGGGTTTTGGGGAAGAAGGCTAGAGATAGGTGATGTCCTCTCCTAGGTCGAATTACATGCCTTTATAAGGCTTTGGGTCTAAGTTTTCTAATATAGCAAGAATACAAATTTAAAGTAAAGTACAACTCTAATAAAGACTAAATCTTCAAAGAATATAGCTTTAACTCGTCCTTCCTTCTTGCTTGGAATTTCTCTCCTTGAACCTTGGGCTTGGCCTTCATTCTGATCTAGGGCTAGGAAAAATATAATGGTATTCCACGACAGACTAGCTTAATTTTCTCTTTTTGTCGAGGTCCACTTTGCTTCTTCTCCTCAAAATTGATGTCGTTCTCGTCTGTCACGATGGCAACCATAGCAGCGTCGTCCTCCTTGACTGCTCGTCCAGATCCAGCTCTTTTGCTTCACTGCCCAGCGCTTGCCTCTCCATCTACTACAGCAGCAACCTGCAAAAGCAACCAATTTCAATAGAAACTGTGCCTTTTAATATAATTGTGATGTCTAACTATAATATGGCCTAAATGCAATGAATTATGCTTGAATGCAGCATAAATGTGGGTTAAATAAGGGGTAAATAATAGAACTTTTATACACTCAACAGTGCGCCTGTGCATTTATAACGTTTCGGCTTGTATTTTGTAGCATCCTTAGATGGTGGCGCAATTGGGTTGAGTGGAGTGGTAGGGGTGCCTCAGCCATAGGTTGTTCATCGTCACTCAAGGCGGTGACTGGTTCCCTTTGCGATTCAGGTGGTTGTCATGGTGTTGTAGCAGGCTTCTTGTTGCTTCTGGTTCTTTTCCTAGTGGGTGTGGAAGCATGATTGACTTGTTGTGACTTTTGGGCAGGGGTCTGTTCTTCTTAGGCTGAGGGGTCTCGAGTGTTTGGTTCATGGGCCGGGGCTGGGTTGACTTTCTTACTAGCAGTCAACTTCCTCTTTTGGCTGGTGGTCGCCGCGTGCTTGTTGTAACATTTTGGTCCTGAGGCTCATGAGTGATGAGAAGTTCCTTTGGGAATAGAGGGAACTGGATTGCTATGCCTGGCAAGACCTCGGAAAAGCATTGTGAGATTGCCATGTCCCTCTGGTTGGCATACTTGAAATAGGTGATCAACTGCACCTTTAGACTGTGAAGCTCTGTGGCTAGGTGGGTTGCTTTAGCAACCAATGCTGCAGTCCTAGCTACAACAAAGCTTTTGGCTCCTTCTTCCAGGGACTCATTTGGTGCATTCTCATCAAATCCTTTTAGCTGAGGAATTTGAGCAGGCGTTAACCCCTTTTTTCCCTTCTATTTGTTCGTCTTTGGCCGGGTTTTCAAAGACTTCCTTCCTCCGGCACAGGGCAATTATCAAATTTGGAAAGATCAGTAGGTTCTTGCTCCTCTTGAGGCACGCGTAGACCTCGTCTACCACCATTTTCCCTACATCAATTTTACGTCCATTAATTATAAAGTGAATAACCAGTAAACGAGATAGGTGTACCGTAGTTGTGTGCAATGTTGGCATCAATCGAGTTCGAGGCAGATGATTCCAGAGTTTTGCTTCAAGCTTTAATATCCCTCTTTCGACTGTCATGGTGTTTAGGTTAAGCTCTGTCCCTTGGAGTCATAGTTCTTTCACAATTCGTCTTAAGCCTTGTCATCTAGCCCAACAACAAAGCTTCCATGCTCGTCTACCACATTCTTCAGGCCATAGAATTTGTTCACTACTGCAGCAGTGAATTTCATCTGTCCCTTGGAGGCATAGTTTTTTCACAATTCGTCTTGAGCTTTGTCATCTAGCCCAACAACAAAGCTTCCATGCTCGTCTACCACATTCTTCAGGCCATAGAATTTGTTCACTGCTGCAGTAGTGAATTTCACTTGTTCTTCTCGAACGTAGACGCTTGACTGTGTTGGGCTCGTCAGGTGCACATAGAATTTATTTACCGGTGGAACACGTATATTTTGGGGATGCTCAACTAACTTCCTCCAGTCGTGCTTGGCTATGACATCTAGAAGGTCTGATTCAAAGTTCTCTTCATCTTTTTCGGGGAATCGAAGTCCCTGCTCTGGAAGTAGTTTCCTATACTTTAGGTTTAGCCATCTCTCTTGGGCTGCTTCATTATAGAAAAATTTAATCTTGATGGCCGGTGGGTTTTGCGAACTCGATGATGTACCAGAGACATTTTTGCATCGAACCATGGTTGATGGTTTGAAGGTAAGTTTTTCGATCTTAGGGAACAAAGGGTTTTGTGAGAAAGAGGAGATGGAAAGTATTTGGTTGAGTGAGGAAGATGAAGAGTGAGGAAAGATTGAGTGGGGAAGTGGGAGAAGACGTATAGGAGGTTTCCTTGGGAAAAGGCTAGCAACTGACTCTCCTTAATAAGGAGAGAGGTTTGAGGGTGATGGGAGCAGTCTTTTTTCAAGAAAGAGAAATGGGTCTCTTAATTGCTCAAGGAAAAAGTAGGAGAGAGAACTAGGTTGTTTGTGGCTAGGGTTTAATCTTCAATAAATAACCAAATATTCTCTCAATTAATTCCCTTTTATAATACCCTTTTTGTTTTCCAGCTTTTTCTTGCGTTCGTCCACTTTCCACATGAAGACAATTTTTTTGTTCCCTTCAAACCCTGATTTTTTTCATCAACCAATGAAATATTCCCCTTTTTGAGGTACCACTTGCATGTCTGATTAGTACTACAGAGGACATGTACTATGATACAGATCAATAAATAAAAAGAAAAGACAAACAAAAGATAGAAACAACGCTAAAAACAACACTAAAAAATAGACTAACTACTCTTTATTGAAAATGCTAAAGCAGAAAGAAAAAGTTTAAGAGGCATACTGTCAAGGTTCGGAAAGGCTGGGGTGAGATGTGGCTAGCCCCATTTCGTTTGGGTGATCTTCAGCATTTGGGTCCCCTTCTTTGCTCAGTTTCTCAAATTATCTCATTTGAACTGGTCCATCAAAGGCTTTCATCTGAATGTTGTTGCTACAACAAAATTCTTTTAGCTCATCCCATGCTATAGCATTGCAGTGCTGATTTTCCATTGGCTTGTCATGAAGGGTGTTATGTATGTTGATGGTAATTGTCTCTTCACCCACTCTCATTCTGAATTCACCCTCCTCATAGTTAATCAAGGCTCAACCTGTAGCTAAAAACGGCCTCCCTAGAATAATAGGAGCATCATTGTCTTCTTCGCAATCCAGGATCAAGAAATCAACTGACAAAACAAAACAATCCACTTTCACTACAACATCTTCAACTTTTCCCTCTGGTCGAACTTGAGAATGGTCAGCAAGTTGTAGCATTACCCTAGTGGTCTTGACATCCCTTAACCCTAGTTTCTGAAATATGGACTTAGGCATCAGGTTCAGACTCGATCCCAAATCACACAATGCTCTTCCAACGAACTCATCTCCAATAGAGTAGGGGATAATAAAGCTTTATGGGTCTTTTCTTTTTGGTGGGAGTTTTCTCCAAATGTAGTAGCATTCCTTTGTTATAGCAATTGCCTTGTGCTTTTCTACCTTCCTCTTCTTTTTGATGATATCCTTGAGAAACTTAGCATATGTGGGCATCTGGTCAATGGCCTCCAAGAGTGGCACATTGATATGCAATTTGTCAAAGATATCCACAAATTTCTAGAACTGAAGGTCTTCTTTCTGCTTCTTGAATAGTTGAGGAAAAGGAGAAGGGGGTCTAACTTCATTTGTCTGAACTGGTGGAGTTGCATCTTTTGTTGTAGCAAAAGCAGGCTCCTTTTCCGGTGTTTCTTTTGCTATGACTTCCTCACCCTTCTCTTCAACTGGAGGATCTTGTAAGTTATCTTCTTCCTGAGGCAAGTTGGGCTGAGAGTCCTCCTTCTCTTTTCCCCCAAACTTGTCTTCTTTGCTAATTTCCTTGTCAGTCCTTAGTGTGAGTGCACTACACTGTTCTTTGCCATGGTGTTTAGTGGCTTCAGTGTCACTAGGCAACGTTCCTTGTGGTCGCACGTACAAGGCTTGAGCAATCTGACCCACTTGAGTTTCTAAGGCTAGTAAGGATGCATTATGACTTTGTAGAAGGGCTCTCTGATTTTTTATGTGTGTTGGCTGATCATGTAGCAAAACTTTCGTGGTCCCCATGAAGTCCTTTGTCATAGCCATGAACTCCTTAAAAGTAGACTCCAATGAATTTCTTGATGAAGGTGTTGCTCCCTCTTGATTTTGCCATGGCTTATTATGACGGGAATAATGTGCCTCTTGCAGATTTTGTTATGGCATTTGATTGGCCGAATTGTTGTTGTGCCCTGATTATCCCAACTCAGGTTTGGGTGTTGACACCATCCTGGGTTGAAGGAGTTAGAATAAGGGTTGTTGTTGCTACGGTTGTAGTTCCCCATATAGCTAGTAGATTCTGGATTGTCAGGGCAATTGTTGAGGTGGTGATTACCATTGCATCTTAGGCATGACCTTACTGCCTTAACTTCCTTCACTTCGTTGGAACACTGGAGATTCTTTAGCAAATATGTGATGTCGGCCAACTGATTCAGTATTGAGTTGTCAACTTCACTCTCCTTGGCAGGTTGATTTCTCCTCCCCGTTCCAAGCCTTGTTGTTGGGAACTGATAATCGTTGTTGGCTACCTTGTCGAGGATGTCAAATGCTTCTTCCGATGACTTGTCCAACGGTGTCCCATTTGCTGCAGCATCGATAAACATCCTTGTGGGCGTATTGACACCATTATAGAACACAACCACCTGGGTCCACTCATGATACCCATGGTTAGAGCATTTCCTCAACAATCCTTTAAATCGGTCCCAACACTCATACATAGATTCGTCATCAAACTGACAAAAGAGAGGTATATCATTCCTCAACTGGGTGTTCATCACTGGCGGACTATGCCATAGCAAAAATTTCTTGCATAAATCGGTCCAACTTTGAATTGATCCGGCCAACACTCCATTTAGCCATGCTCTAGCACGATCTCTTAGTGAATACGGAAACAACTTTAATTTCAACACATCCTCGTGCACCCCTTGCTGTCTGAAAGAATCACAAACACCCAAGAAAGCACGGATATGTTGTCTAGCATCTTCATGAGGCGAGCCACCATATTGTCCAATGTTGCTCAACATGTTGAACATGACGGGTTTAAGTTCGAACTGGGTTGCCTGAATTTCTAAAGCTACAATTCCGGGATAAAGATCATCCAAACAAGGAGCCAAATGATCTCTAATGGTTCGTGGTCGAACCTCCGCTCCATGGCCATTTGCCATAGCTTCTGCATTAACAGGTGCTAGTTCCATGACTCTAGCTTCTACTTGCTCGTGTCTTCTTAAGCGAGATAAACGATCAACTTCTGGAACAATGGGCTGAATAGGTCCTCTCGGTTTTCTTCTGGTCATAAACTAAAAGGTTACCTAAAAAGAAAAGTAAAACAACAAAAACAAGTGAATATTTACAACGTGGAAATAGAAAGCAAAATGAAAATAAAAACTGTGGACAACCAATTGCCAATCTCTGGCAACGGCGCCAAAAACTTGTTCACGTTCATGCAGTACTATAAATGATACGCTAATGCTGCAAGTATACACATCGAACGAGTAATAAAGTGATGAGTGAGTATCGTCTCTATAGGGATTAGAGGTGAACACAGTTTTCGTATCCAAATTGCTATAGTAACCAAATTGTAATGTAAGTATGCTGAGGCAATAAGAATGAAGGGAAAAATGTTGTAGCCAAACAAGCAAACAGAGAAGAGATAATCAAATGACAGATAGATCCATTCTCGGATACAAAGCTCTTTATGGAATGGCTGGCTAGCTCCTCAAGGGTAATCCTCTGAAGCCTCTTAACACTGCTAACGAATCCTAGTTCTTTCCACTATGTTCGGCGGGTTTTACTAAGGTTGCTTCTAAACTATCTCTAGCAATAAGACTGAGAGACTAAAATGCTACAACAGTACCTCTCGGCGTAAACTCTAGACACTCTACACTCCTAATCTCTATCCCTCTTATTCGTTTAAACCTATCACTTATCTCTAAGGTAGGTTGGAGTCCTTCCTCTTGGTGGTTACTCCATTGTTTATGGGATCTAAGGCTAGATCTCTCGTTCACTCTCCCAAGCTAATGTTAAAGCAATGACCCTCTCTCAAAGGTTATCACGCACTACTCTAGCTGTCACTATTAGCTAAGGCTTGCTCCCTCTATCACTACCCCCATCTGCACCTAGGGAACGGCTATCACTCGAAGGCATTATAAGGAATGGCATGTCTCATAGGGCACTAACATCCCTAATCTCTTACAACCTTGGGTTGTTCCTAAGGCAAGACCAACTCTCGAATGCGCTTAAGGTAGGGCCTATATCTCAAAGCACTTACAACCCTAAGCTCTTACAGTTTAGGAAATTACGCACACCATAAACAAAGCATAGTTTAAAAAATAACAATAAGCATTAACATGACATTAAGAAAATCAACATAGTATTAACCAACATAACCCAAACCATCTAAAACAGTTCATGACTGGGCGATAATCAAACATATCATCATCATATAACCCTCTAGATAAATAAATGTTATAGCGAAAAGGAAAGATAAACTTCCAATTCGCTGGTGGACTGCCATAACTACCTTAGGCTCACCGCCTCGGAAGAGGGCGGTGAGGCCACACCTCGAGCTTTCCGATGAAAGACACCAAGTCTGGTCAACGATGAAGTGCTCCTCCCCTCTGTTGTACTTTCTCTTGCACACTTTCTCTTTTTCTCTTCACCTTTTGCTCTCCCTTTTCAAAAAAGAGATGAAGCCTTTATATAGTGGGGCGTCTTCTAGGGTTTTGGTGCCTTGGTATCTCCTTGGGGATCCCAAAGAATATTCTTCGACAAGCTCTATCCTCTAGGGGACAAAGAGGACAGTCTGCAGATGGAGTGTGGCTGCTGCATAAAGTTGCCTGACATTGTCAGGCGTCTTTTTCTGCACTTCACGTGCTTGTACTTTCGCACGCCAACTAGCCTTCTTTCTCCTCCTTTGTTGTATCATTTTTCCTTGCTTCTTCCCTCGCACTCTGCTCTGTCATCCTGCACACAAACAGCCAAAAACTACATTTCACGCAGCACCAACTCTACACGAGCAATAAATTAAAAAGCACCTACAATGTACTAACAATGCAACCTACATGCAATGTAATGCACTTGAAAACAAGCAATTGTTATAGCAAAGAGGCATAAATATAGAGGTAATATCATAGCTATCAATTGATTTGATAAACTTGAGCGGACACATGGTTTTAAAACCCTAATTTTACCCTTTCTCTTTAATTTCTCCCCTTTGCTCTCTCTAAACCCTATCCTAAAAGAAAAGTAGCGCCATATTGTATATTATATTGGAAATAAAATCAATTGCTCATCAACCTCTCTCTCATAAAACATCGCTTTCTATTTTCCATTTAGTTTTTTATTTTATTTTTTCTGATTTTTCCTTGTTTTCGATAACTTTGTCTTTGTTGAAAACTAGGGTTTGTTCTAATGGTGCGTTATGTCTGTTGCAAGTAGGTTGTTTCTGAGATAAATTTCCGTTTCTCCTATAAGGGAAGTGTGGCTGTAATGACTTCCCAAATATATAATCTTGTGAGTATTCTCTATTTCTTCTCTCTGCAAGCATTTTTTGATCGATGTTATTGGATTTTTGGTGCCATTTCTTAATTTCTGAAGCTAGGATTTGGAAAATTTTGGGTTGGAAATTAATATATTACTATTTGTTGTGACTTAATTTTCCTCGGTATTTGGGCATTTTTGGGAAAATAGGAATTTACTTCCATGTATATTTTGTCCACACAATTGCAAATAAGGGGGAAACGCATTTGTGGTGACAAGACGTTTTTAGTTAACTCATGCCTCAGTGTTTTCCTTTTCCATATTCCACATGAAGATTTGCTATTCTTGAGGGTTCATTTCTGAGAATTATTTACTTTGCATTGTTGCATTTATCAATTGTTTAAAAAATTAGAGAGTATGCCTTTGGCTTCGTTATTCCTAACTTATAATTATGATTTAGCTTCATTTTTTAATTTAACATGTTTTCTTTGGACTTATTGGTGCTCTCTTTCTGCTGCATATGATTTACTAGTGTTTTTCCTTTTTGAGTTTTCTGGTGAATGGATGTGAGTAATATGATGTGTTCTAGTAGGTTTTGAAGGTGAGATTTGGTTGGAAAAGATGTAATCAAAGTATCAAATACTTGACTATCGACCCATTGACCAATGGAAGGTTACAGAGTTGAAAAAAGAACTTAAGAGGTAGAAATTGATAACTCGAGGCTTGAAAGAGGATTTGGTGAAACGATTGGATGAAGCTTTTCGAATGGAGAGGTAAAATACCAAAAATGAGGAAGATAATGATTTAAATTCTAATCCCTAGCCTATAGATGAGGGGGATTGAAAAGGCTACGCCGATTATTGCTGAGGCAGTTAAAGATGTTGTGGATCATAGTGGTAGCGAGATTGAGAAAGAGAGTGGGACGACTGTTCAAGTTGACATTAATCAGAGTGCAGCTCCTTTGGGTCGTGAAGGAGTTCAGGAAAGAGACAGCTTGTTGGAAAAGGAGCTTATTGTTCAAACCACCACTGTTCAGACTGAGATAACAGTTACCGAGAATGTGTTATCTGAGGTATCGTTGGTTGGACAAGATTTGCAGAGCTCGGGACAAAATGAGGATGTGAATACTGATATCAAAATGGAGTGTGAGGATCCTAAGCTCCAGTTGAAGACTGGGGATCCAAAGGCCTGCTTGAAAAATAAGGGTCCAAAGCCTGAGGTGGAGAGTGAGGGTGCAAAGGCTGAAGTGAATGATGATACAAAGGGCCAGCAGGAGGGTGATAATTCGAAGCCCCAACTAGAGGGTAATGATTCGAAGCCCCAGCTAGAGGGTTATGATTCGAAGGTGTAGCCAGAGAAAAATGGTTTAAAGGCTCCACATTAGGATGACATGCATAATTCTTCTGCTCCGAACATTTAGGTATCCGAGGTCAATCCTAATTTAGGGTTTCAAGTAAAATCTGATTCTATTCTTACTGATTCTATGTCAAATAATAAAAAAATCGAATTAAATGATAACATAATTGTTGATAATGTCAAATTAGAACCAGATGTTGTAAAAGCAGAGATGGTGGAACCATCATCCAGCAATATTGTCCCAGTTAGTGGTGAATCACATCCAATAGATGTTGAAGAGCCACCTGAGAACAAGGCACCTGTTGATGAGAGAGATGACAAAAATGTTACAAATGTAGCCATGAGCTATAAAAATGACAGTGCAGAGATAGCATACTCAAAAAAATAAATTTAGATAGAAGTTCTGGTGATGACTCTATGGAAGAGGATGTGCTTGAGAGTAAACAAATTGATTCAAAATGTTGTACTAATGAAGTGAGAGGAAAGAGTGAGAAAAATGAAACATCTATTATCAAGGAGAAAAGTCATGTTGTTGTTGTAGGAGATGAAATATCTGCAGATAAAAAGGACATTTGTGTTGAGAATAAGAGTCTTTCTTTTGTTCCTGTCGAGAAAAGGAAGCATCATGGTAAGTGACAATGGCCTGCAATAGTTAGTCATTGTCCTTTCTTTGTATGTATGCATACTTTTACTTTATTGATAGCATTCTCAAGATAAGTGATTGGAATATAGTATTGCTTGTACTTACTACTTACAGACATGCTTAAGACGACTAATTTAAGTTGGGTTTTTTTATAACTGATCTACTTAAGTTGTGCTTGTGGAATGTGATAATTTTGTTTTAAATTTTGAAACCTTATTTGCTTCCTTTGTACTTGTGGAATGGGATAACATGTTTTTTTTATTCAATAGTTTATACGCTTTTCCATTGAGCACTGCTTCTTTGGTTGTGAAGTTAATATATGTAGGTTATGGCTAGAAATTGCTGCAATGTTCATTCATGGAGCCCTGGACAACAAAATTTATAGGTATATAAATATTGAGGTTGCACTATTGTTGAGGGAATAAATTTTAGAATGTGAATCTTTTTTGGAATGAAATCGGTAGTTTGCCTCTAGGTAAATGGGCAATTCTCACCTAAGGAGCTGTCTGTACATGTTAGGATGTTGTTGGGAATAATGATCTATCAAAAAGGCGCAAATAGAACTCCGACAATACAAAAGTTCCAGAACACAAAGGCTTTAATCTTATGCCTACCACTAGGGATGTAAAGACAGGTAATCGGATGGGTTTCAGGTCGGGTACTGTCAGGTCGGGTAAAATCTGGTACAGGTCATTTCAGGTCATTTTTCTATTTTGACTCGACTCGGGTCGGGTGCGGGTCCATTTCAGGTCGGGTCCATTTCAGATCGGGTCCATTTCAGGTCGGGTTCATTTCATGTTGGGTCAAAACGGGTCGGGTCCGAAGCAGATAATTGACAGGTTAATTCGGGTTCGGAAACACTTCAGGTCGGGTCTATTTCAGGTCGGGTCCATTTCAGGTCGGGTCCGTTTCAGGTCGGGTCCATTTCAGGTCGGGTCCATTTCAGGTCGGGTTCATTTCAGGTCGGTTGCATTTCAGGTCGGGTAATTTTAGGTCGGTAGTTTCAGGTCGGGTAATTTAGGTCGGGATATTTTTAGGATTGGAATTCGTATTGAGTTTGAGTTCCGTACAACCGTATAAGTAGTCGATAGACTTTAGGTTGACCTTCGTCAATCGTCATTGATTTGGAGTTAATTATTTAAAGTCATATCAAATTAAAATTATAAAACATTGGAGTAATTAAAAAATAATGAAAATGGGTCAATTTGGAGGGAAAATGGGTCAATTTCGATTAAAAATAAAGTTTCACAGATTATAATGAACAAAAATATCAAATTAAAATTATAAAACATTAGACAAATTTAAAAGAAAACAATGAAAAGGGGTCAATTTAGAATAAAAATTAAATTTTGGGGACTGTAATGAACAAAAATATCAAATTAAAAGTATAAAAATTAGAGTAATTAAAAAAACAATAAGTAGATGTCAATTTAGAATAAAAATAAAGTTTTAGGATCTAGAATGAACAAAATTTCAAATTAAAATTATAAAACGTGATGAATTAAAATATATATATGGGTCAATATGGAATTAAAATAAAGTTAAGAGACTAGAATGAAGAAAATATCAAATTAAAATAATAAAACATTGGACAAATTAAAAAAATAAATGTGGGTCAATTTGGAATAATAAATGTGGACAAATTAAAATAAAGTTAAGCGACTAGAATGAAGAAAATACTAAAACACACATGTATACATACATACTAAAACACATATATATATATATGCATGTATTTAAGTTTTAGTATATATATATACATGTATGTATGTATGTAAGTTTTAGTATATATATACTAGAACATACATATTTGTATGTATATATGTATACCCCTAAACAATACCCATAAACCTCAACCCTTAAATCTTATAATCACTAATAATTAGAGTACAAGCCTAATCCCCTAATCCTTAAACTAATCTCATAACCCCAAATAATTAAGTTGACACAATTACCTCTAAACCCCAAATATGAATATCTAAATCTTACATACATTATTCACTAATAATTAGAGTGCAAGCCTAATCATATAATCCTTAAACTAATCTCATAGCCCCAAACAATCAACTTGACACACTTACCCTTAAAACCTAAACATAAACTCATAAATCTAACAAACAAAATAAATTGAAACATAAAAAGGACAAATCTAAAAAAATTATTAATTAGAGCCCAAATCACAAATGAATAAAATTATTAAACCTAATTACTTACCAAATCTTTATACGAGGACCAAATCAAATTTAAAGCAAACCAAAAAGCTTAATAATTAATTAATTTATGAAGCATGGCCTAATTAAACAAAATTTAAAGAAACTAAACCAAAAGTTAAGACTAAAAAAATAAACTAAAACCTAAAAGACCTAAACCCTAACCATCTAATTAATGAAGGACCTAAAGAATAATTAACCCCTAAATAAAAAAAATCCCACCTCCACTATCAATTTGTCTCATATGCCGGCAAAATTCCCCCCCCCCAATTTGTTTGACCGGCGGCAAAATTCCCCCCCCCCACCACCACCAATTTTATTTTTGTTTGATATGTGCCAAAATTTCCCCCCATTTTGTTTGATATGGTGCCAAAATCCCCCCATAATTTCTTATCAATCAAAAAAACTTTCCCCCCATTAATTCAAAAAAACTTCCCCTAAACTAAAAAAAAATTATTATTTTAATAGTTATAATTAAAAATTTTAATAAAATATTTCTTAAATTTAATGGTCACAATTAATAAATTGATTTAAAATTTAAATAATTTGTTTTAAACTCATCCATCACAACTTATTAATTTAATAAAAATTTTAAATTTTAAATATTTTTAATAAAATAAATTTAAGTATGTTAATTCTTATTAAACTTCACAAATAATTTATATTAAACGAGTTAGTATTAAATGAATTTAATAAATTAATACTTTACATTTATCAACACTTTAAATTTATCAAATCATAGACTTCTGACACGCGTCGCAACGTGTCAAGAACAATTTCCTTCTTCCAAATAAATAAAATAAATAAAGAAATTAAATTGAGTATAGATAGGGAAGTAGGAGTCGAACCCACAGGGACTTAGAACTTTCTTTGTCGCGCTTTTGTAGTTTCTGAACCAAGAGTTGTTGTTGGAGCTATGATAATGTGATTTAGGTGGGGGTTGTTGTAATGAAATGCAATTGTTTAAGAAAGAAAAAGAAAGCTTTGAAAATAGTTTAAATTAAATATGAGATTACCAGCCTCGGGCTTCCGCGTTGACTTGTTCTACTCGATTCCTTGGTAAAGATTTTTATTTCGAAAAACTTGTTGGCAAAATTACTTCAAGGTCAATCCTTGGGTTTTTGTTTGTAAACTGAATTTCCAAAATCAATTTTTGGTTTCAGTTTTGAAAAATTTGTCTAAACCAACTCAATGTTTGAGAAAACAAATTACTTAAGCTCGTAACCAACTCGAAAAGTCATTTCTATAAAAAAACGATTCGATCTCAATTTTACTTAGTAATCTATTTACTAAGTGTGTTCCTTGGAAGTCGGATTTGTTTCAATAACCGATCCTCCCTCCCAATTGATAGATCAAAACAATTGTTCTTTCCAAAGTCAATCTTTGGGTTTTAAAAATCATTTTGATTTAGAAAATAAAGTTTAAAGAAATTGAGAGAAGTTTTCGAAACATTTTGTAGAACTAATGTTTTGATATAATAATTGAAAAATGTTTTGGACTAATTTGAAAAGAATTTAAAACTTGGTTTTAAGTCCAAACGACTTCAATTTATGTTTGAGGTATTTTAAGAGGTTTTTGGAAAAGATTTCTCATGTTTTAAACAGCCAAACTTGTATTTTCAACGTCCCAGTATCGATACGGTTGTACCCGTACCGATACCATTTTGCCTCAGTTTGGCCACTGTCAAGACCCGTATCGATACGAGGGTTTCGTGTATCGATACGGATCGGGTCGTTTCGATACGCCAGGTAAGCGTACCGATCCCTGTTCAACTACCCCAACGGCTATTTAAATATGGACCCGTACCGATACGCCCTCAAGCGTATCGATACGCCTATGCTGGCAAGAGCCCAACGGCTAGTTCCTATGAAGGCCGTATCGATACCGTTCCACGTGTATCGATACTGGTAGCTGCAGAACAGCATTTATGAAGGGAAATAAAGTCCTCAACGGCTCCAATTCATCCCCAACGGCTAGTAACGGCTACAAACTCATTTGGGAGCATAAAAGGGACCTCCAAGCATCAAGTAAAGACTAATGCTCATATTGTCAAACATCAAATGATCAAGAAATTGTCTTAGTGCTTAATTTGTCATTTCTTGTATAGACAAACACTAGTGAGCCAAAATTGTCAAATTTGCTCAAGTGTTTTAGGTTTTGGGTGAGTGCTTCTTTGTGCAAACAAACACCTATTAGAGGGTTTAAGTTTGCTTTTATTTATCTCTTTGTAAAGAGGATTTTGATCAAGGCTTTGGGTAGAAGCTTGATTGGTTGTAAGGGTTTCCTCCTAATCCTAGAAAAGGGGACGAATCAATTAGTGGATTGATTGAGAAATCCTTAGTGAGAGGCTAAGGTAGTGGATATAGGTGCTTGTTAGAAGGTCGAACCACTATAAATCATTGTGTCTTTTTACATTCTAGCTTCCACAAACCTTCCACCCAAAAATTCATCTCTCCACCACTTGGTGAGCTAGTTTGGTTGATCGAATCGAGCCCCTAAAAACCCAACAATTGGTATCAGAGCTTGGCTCAATCGAAGAGGATTAACATCCTTTTGAGAAGATCCGGCAAGCTCGATCACTTTTTCATCAACCGGCTTAATGGCACAATCAATCGACAAACCGCCTTTCTTTGACGGAGCTCACTATGCCCATTGGAAGACAAAGATGAAGTTCTTCATCAAATCAAAAGATTACAAGCTATGGGATGTAGTTGAAGATGGCTCGTTCGTGCCTCAAAGAAGTAAAGCGGAGTGGAGTGCCGACGATCGCAAGAAGATGGAGCTAAATTGCAAAGCATTGCACATTCTATTTTGTGCATTTGGTCCATCCATCTATGAGAAGATGTCTTCTTGTGAGAGTGCCAAGGAGGTATGGGACAAGATTGAAGTCACATACGAGGGGACAAATGAAGTCAAGGAGACCAAGATTGGGCTCCTAACCTTGGAGTATGAGAACTTCAAAATGGATCCGGAAGAGAACATCGAGAAGATGTTTGATAGGTTCTCCACCATCACCAATGGTCTCAAAGGCTATGGAGAAGCCATCCCGGAAGAGAAGCTTGTTCGAAAGCTCATCTACTCATTTCCTGAGTCTTGGGACTCAAAGAGGACCGCCATCATCGAAGCCAAAAATTTGAAGACCTTGAAGCTTGATGAACTCATGGGGTCTCTCCTTAATCATCAAATCATGAAGAAGAACAAAGAGGATGAGAAGAAGAGGGAAGAAATTAGAGCTATGGGAGAGAAGAAAATCAAAGGGCTTGGCATCAATGCAAGTGCCATGGCTCTCAAATCCTCCACTTGCCATCATGTCTACACAAGTGAAGAGGAGGATGAAGATGAAGAGATAGTTCATCTCTTCAAGAAGTGTGCCCCGTTCATGAAGAAAGCCTTGAGAGAGCTTGAACGAGAATCTAAAAGAAAGGAGAGGGCAAGCACTTCTAGCCATAAGAAGAAGGCATATGTGGCTACTTGGAGTGATGAAGACTCCACCGATGATGAACAAGCCAACCTTTGCCTTATGGCCATCGAAGAAAATTCAAGGGTAACTTCTAATTCATCTACTTCATGTTCTTACACTTTTGATGAATTACAAGATGCCTATGATGATTTGGTTTTAGATTTTAAAAGCCACATTTTGAAAAACAATAAATTGATTTCAAAATTAAAAATTCAAAATGATTTGCTTTCTAAAACCAAACTTGAACTTGAAGCAAAACTTGAAGAGTTTGAATTAAAATGTCTTGATTTACAAAAATTGCTTCAAAATGTTCAAGGAGAAAAAGATTTGATTTCCAAAGAGCTTGAAAAGAAAAACAATGTTGGAAAATCAAATTTTTATGTTAGACAATCTAGTGCCCCTAGATTTATTAAAGGAAAATGTTTTAGAAGTGTTTGGGTCCCAAAAGGACTAACAACTTCAATTAAAAAGGATGACATTGAAAAATGGATTCCTAAGGGGACTAAAATTTGTGCTACTAATGTTCATGGATCCAAAGCAATTTGGATACCAAAAATTACTTGATTGTCTATTACTAGGTGTGATGGAGATGTTCAACAAGTCAAACATTGAGGGGGAGCTCCATGCACACAAGGAAGAACACTTGAAGAAGGAAGGCTTCACATCCTACCTTGGGTTCAAGTGTTGGTAAAATTTCTAGTTGATTTGAATTAATTTGTCTTGTTTTCTTTTTATTCAACTAGATGATCATATATGATGGACTAACTTTTTGATGATGCTTTGAGTAAAGGGGAGCCATTTTTGAAACCAAATTCTTATTTGAGTCAAAAAAAAATTTCCTCTATTGTTATTTTGAACTTAATGTTTAAATTCTTTTTGATATAACAAAAAGGGGGAGAAATGGTATGGTTTGAAAATTTGAATTTTCAAATGAATAAGGGGGAGCTTTAATTGATTTCATATCCTTAATCTCTTATTCACATTTTTAAAGTTAAAGGGGGAGAATCCCAAACAAATTTTTCAAGATAGTTTTATTATATCAAAAAGGGGGAGATTGTAGAACTAATGTTTTGATATAATAATTGAAAAATGTTTTGGACTAATTTGAAAAGAATTTAAAACTTGGTTTTAAGTCCAAACGACTTCAATTTATGTTTGAGGTATTTTAAGAGGTTTTTGGCAAAGATTTCTCATGTTTTAAACAGCCAAACTTGTATTTTCAACGTCCCAGTATCGATACGGTTGTACCCGTACCGATACCATTTTGCCTCAGTTTGGCCACTGTCAAGACCCGTATCGATACGAGGGTTTCGTGTATCGATACGGATCGGGTCGTTTCGATACGCCAGGTAAGCATACCGATCCCTGTTCAACTACCCCAATGGCTATTTCCCAACGGCTATTCAAATATGGACCCGTACCGATACGCCCTCAAGCGTATCGATACGCCTATGCTGGCAAGAGCCCAACGGCTAGTTCCTATGAAGGCCGTATCAATACCGTTCCACGTGTATCGATACTGGTAGCTGCAGAACAGCATTTATGAAGGGAAATAAAGTCCTCAACGGCTCCAATTCATCCCCAACGGCTAGTAACGGCTACAAACTCATTTGGGAGCATAAAAGGGACCTCCAAGCATCAAGTAAAGACTAATGCTCATATTGTCAAACATCAAATGATCAAGAAATTGTCTTAGTGCTTAATTTGTCATTTCTTGTATAGACAAACACTAGTGAGCCAAAATTGTCAAATTTGCTCAAGTGTTTTAGGTTTTGGGTGAGTGCTTCTTTGTGCAAACAAACACCTATTAGAGGGTTTAAGTTTGCTTTTATTTATCTCTTTGTAAAGAGGGTTTTGATCAAGGCTTTGGGTAGAAGCTTGATCGGTTGTAAGGGTTTCCTCCTAATCCTAGAAAAGGGGACGAATCAATTAGTGGATTGATTGAGAAATCCTTAGTGAGAGGCTAAGGTAGTGGATGTAGGTGCTTGTTAGAAGGTCGAACCACTATAAATCATTGTGTCTTTTTACATTCTAACTTCCACAAACCTTCCACCCAAAAATTCATCTCTCCACCACTTGGTGAGCTAGTTTGGTTGATCGAATCGAGCCCCTAAAAACCCAACACATTTGAAGCATAGTTACAAACCTCGCCTTTAGAACGCGTCATTGCAAAAGCCTTTGACTTAAAAAGATCTAGTCGAGCATGGTTATTAAATTAATCATGCTCGACATTTAGGAAATAATTAAAAGAAAAGAACTTTAAGAAAAACTAAAAAAAAGAAGAATTTTCAAGAGAAGAAGAAGTGATGTTTTATTGCTAACTGAATGATGATTTACTTCACCCCCAAAGTGGGGTATTTATAGTAGTTGAAAACCCTAAAAACCTAAGATGATAAATCCTAAATTTAAATAAAATTACATAAGATAAATATCCAAGTTTTGAAATTTAAAATAAAAATCGGATGATAAGCTATCTTGATAAGTGGACTGATAAGTTATCTGAGTGGCTGACGTCATCTTCTAGAAGGTGCTGATGTGGCGCCCAGTCAGCATTCATGCCCTGGTTCATGCCCATGAATCTGCCCACGACTCCAGTATTTTCTGCAGCATTTCAACTTATTTCCAGCATTACGTCTCCTGCATGAAAACATCATAAAACAACCTAATTAAGTCCCTTAAACATATATTAGATCAAAATAAGGACTAATAACATAACCAAAATAAATACTTATCAAATTTCCCCTCACTTATCCGATGCTTGTCCTCAAGTATCTCAAAATTAAATAAACTTAAGTTCAAGTTTTCATCCTTAATTTCACAAAGTCTCAAAAGGTTTCAATATGATTAAGCATCTAAATATGAAAGAAAACTAAGGAGCAAAAATAGATAGATGGCAAGATTAATAATTTAAAGCAAAAACGACATTCTAAAACTCTACTAACATCAATGATGCAAACCAAGTACCCTCACAAGGAATCGCTCATGTCACTCAAAGTGTTTAAGGGTAGAGAAAAAAATCACTCGAGCCAAAGCTAATTAGAGCATAACCATAAGCTTGTGTTTAAATCTAATCTCCACTACTAACATGAATATGATGCAAAAATCAAGAGGTCTTAAAGAAGGGTTGTAATAGGGCTAAGGTAATGGTAGGATAAAGGATGAAAATAAGGGTTAAAATTCAAGACAAAAAAATTCATCCCAAAAAATTATATCCGAAACTTTTTTTTCATTCGAACTGAAACTGTTTTGCAGTGTATTTTTTTTTTCGAACTGCACTGTTTTTTTTTCTGTGTTTTTTTCTGCAGATTCGAACAATTTCCTGCACTTCTTTTTTTTCTGCACTAAATATTCGAACATTTCTGCACAGTATATTCGAACAATTTTGCACAGTTTTTTTTCTGCATAGTATTTTTCTGCTGCTTCACTGCACTTACTCGAATCTGTTTTTTTAAGATGATTTTTTGTCTTGAAAAAGGGGACAAAAGTAATGGAATTTAGAAGAAAAAAAACGGATTCGGCTTAAAAATGTGGTGATCAAGAAAAAAAAGGCCAAGGCTCAAAAATTGGTTCACTAGGGGAAATTAATTAAAGGGTAGGCAATTTATTTGGGAAGATAAATGGTTAAAACCTAGTGCCTCTATCATATTTAAGCATCATAATCAATCAACGTAGTCTCAAAAAGAATTTAAAAACAAGTTCTAGAATGCAACTAATTTAGCTAGGCACACTCAAAGAAACAAAGAGCAAATATCATGCATGCTCATTAGGCTCAAAAACTCACAAATATGTCTTGTGTACTTAGGTAAGCATCATGTGAATTAATAAAGAAAGAAAATGTCATATAAAAGATTAAAAAATTAATCATGCCAAAAATCTACCATGCAACCTAGAATTTTCTAACAAGATAGATACAAAGCTATATGAAAACAGTGAGACAAGGCAAAACTAAGAATTTAAACGAAGAACTTAAATTAATAAAATCAAGATTTCAAGCGAACAATCAAGACGAATAAGCAAGATAAAAATTGATAAGCATATCTCCCTCCCCCTCACTTGATGCATTTTGTCCCAAAATGAACATAAAATAAAATAAAAGAGAGAGGGTGAAAATACTCCCCGATCGCAGAAAAGCATGTTTCGATAATGGGCTCTGAGTCTGGTGTAGGGACGGAGGCGAGCTTGCTCTCGAGTTCGGACCATGGTGGTGGTAACGGTGGACGATCGAGTGATGAAGGTTGAAGATGAAGCAAGAATGGTGGCAAATCTTGTTGAAAAATATAGCTTCTCATCCTTTTATTTGATCTAAATTATCTGCAAACAAAATAAATAAGAGATAAAATAAAATTCAAAATAAAAAAAATAAAATAATTAAAATGAGATAATAAAAATAAATTCATAAAGATAAAAAAAGATAAAAATAAATTAAAAGTAGATAAGAAAATAAATTCAAAAAAAATTTGAAAAAAAATAAAAATAAAATTAAAAATCTAAAATGAGAGATAATTTCTGTTATCTCTTTTTTTTTCTTTTTTCTTTTTTATTTATTTATTCTTTTTTTGTTTATTTTAACTAAGATTCAAATGACATTAAACTATGGCAGTTTAAAATAGAATAAAATAAAGAAAAGAAAAAAGAAAAAAATAAATAATAAAAATAATTAAAGTAAAAAGAAGAAAAGAAATGGGTTGCCTCCCATTCAGCACTTGTTTATCGTCACTAGCTTGACGACCTTATTCAAGTAACAGGTTCGAATAAACGAATTTCCTCGACTAGACCAACCGGAGCATTGTCATAGTACGCTTTAAGCCGTTGACCGTTAACTTTAAATGGCTCTCCGGAATTACTTTTAATTTCCACTGCACCATGTGGAAAAATATTAGTCACTGTGTATGGTCCAAGCCACTTTGATCGTAATTTTCCTGCAAAAAGTTTTAATTTAGAGTTAAATAATAAAACCTTTTGACCAATATAAAATGATTTAAATGCAATATTACGATCATGAAAATCTTTATTTTTTTTCCTTAAAAATTTTCGAACTGTCGTAGGCATTTTTCCGAATTTCTTCCAACTCCTGGATATCGAGTTTACGCGTTTCGCCAATTAGATCCATTTCCATGTTGCATTTTTGGACTGCCCAAAGCGCGCGGTGCTCCAATTCGACTGGTAAATGGCACGGCTTACCATAAACAAGGCGATAAGGGGACATCCCGATGGGACCCTTATATGTTGTTCGATAGGCCCATAATGCGTCATTCAGCTTAACGCTCCAATCCTTCCGATCAGGTTTCACGATCTTTTCAAGAATGGTCTTGATTTCACGATTTGACACTTCCGCTTGACCATTTGTTTGCGGATGGTACGACGTCGCGATGCGTTGGGTGACGCCAAATTTTTTCATTAGCGCGTCGATGACTCGATTGATAAAATGTTTCCCTCTGTCGCATATCAACGCTCTTGGTGTGCCAAACCTGGAAAAAATACAATCTTTCAGAAATTTGACAGTGGTTTTAGCATCATTATTTTTTGTGGCTTTCGCCTCAACCCATCGCGAAACATAATCAACAGCTAAAATAATATAAAAATTACTGAATGATGATACAAATGGCCTCATATAATCTATCCCCCACACATCAAATATTTCGCAAACATGAATAGGATTTAGAGGCATTTCATTACGTCGGCTTAAGTTACCAACTCTTTGACATTTATCACATGATTTGCAAAATAAATATGTGTCTCGAAAAATATTAGGCCAATAGAATTTGCATTCAAGAATTTTATGAGTTGTCCTTTTAGGTCCATAATGCCCACCACATGCATATGAATGACAGAAATTAAGGATAGATTTTACCTCGTCTTCGGTTACACATCGTCGTATTACCTGATCGGAACAATGTCTCCAAAGGTAGGGATCATCCCATATATAGAACATGGATTCCCTCTTGATTCGGGTAATTTCTGACCGTGGCAAGTCATGAGGTAATTCACCTGTAGCCAAATAGTTCACGATGTCTGCAAACCAAGGTGTTGAAGCTTGGGCCATCATTAAATTTTCTTCAGGGAATTCATCATTGATAGGCGAATCCGAATTAGTTAGTGGAATTCGGCTAAGGTGATCGACCACGAGATTTTCACTCCCCTTCTTGTCCTTTATCTCGAGATCAAACTCCTGAAGGAGTAAAATCCATCGGATCAACCTTGGTTTTGCTTCCTTCTTGCTCATCAAATATCGCAAGGCTGCATGGTCAGAAAAAACAATAATTTTAGTTCCAAGTAAATAAGAGCGGAATTTATCTAAAGCAAACACTACAGCAAACAATTCTTTTTCTATAGTTGAATAATTTCGTTGCGCTAGATCGAGCGTTCTCGATACATAGGCGATGACATGAGGCTCTCGTCCTTTTCTTTTGTCCGAGTACCGCTCCAACACTAAAATCCGAGGCGTCGCACATAATTTCGAACGGCAAGTTCCAATCGGGCGGTTGCACTATTGGTGCAGATACAAGTTTCTCCTTAATTGTATCAAATGATTTCCTACATTCGGATGTAAAGTTGAACTCTACATCTTTCTGCAGTAACCGACATAATGGTTGTGCTAACTTTGAGAAGTCTTTTATAAATCGCCTGTAGAAACCTGCATGTCTAAGAAAAGAGCGAATATCCCTCACGGTTGTGGGGTATGGGAGTGAGCGTATAATATCTATTTTAGCTTTATCAACAGAAATCCCTTTTGAAGAAATTATATGTCCTAATACTAAGCCTTTATTAACCATAAAGTGACATTTTTCATAATTAAGCACAAGGTTAAATTCAATGCACCGTTTTAAGACATTAGTTAAATTCAATAAACACTCACCAAACGAATTACCATATACAGTGAAGTCGTCCATAAATACCACGATCCCTTTCTCAACATAATCCGAAAATATACTTACCATACATCGCTGGAACGTAGCCGGAGCGTTACATAGTCCAAACGGCATTCGTCGATAGGCGAAGGTCCCGAATGGGCACGTAAACGTGGTCTTCTCTTGGTCTTCAGGGGCTACGGGAATTTGAAAGAAACCTGAAAAGCCATCGAGACAACAATAGTGAGATTTACCAGCTAATCTTTCAATCATTTGATCAATATGGTAAGGGAAAGTGATCTTTTCGGGTTAGAGAATTCAACTTCCTGTAATCTATGCAAACTCTCCATCCATTCTGAACTCGAGTTGGAACTAACTCACCTTTGTCATTTCTGATTACCGTGACGCCGGTCTTTTTAGGAACAACATGAATAGGACTTACCCATTCGCTATCCGAGATCGGATATATGATATCAGCGTCTAAGAGTTTTTGAATTTCGTCTTGTACTACCTTCATCATGGGATCATTCAAGCGTCGCTGACCTTGTCGTGACGACTTTGCCCCTTCCTCAACTTTGATTTTATGCATACAAGTTGAGGGACTAAGTCCTTTTATGTCCGCTACCGTCCACCCGATTGCTTCCTTGTATTTTCGCAAGACTGTGACAAGATCGACTTCTTCCTCTCCGGTTAATTCGATCGAAATGATAACTGGTAAGGTATCATTATCTCCCAGGAAGGCGTACTTAAGGTGGGATGGGAGTTCTTTTAATTCCAACTTTGGAGCCTACAAAATAGATGGCAAAGGTTTAGTCTTTGATGGAGTTAAAGCTAAATCAGAATTAATAAAAGAAACAGATTCGTCCTCATTTTCTGCTTCATCGTCGCAAAGCTCATAGTTCATATCAAAGTTATTAAAAACATTAGTATCTGCATACTCTTCTATATATGGATCAACAATATCAATTGAGTTAACAGATTCAACCTGATCAGGATACCTCATTGCCTTATAAACATCGAATTCTACTACCTCACCATCGAATTCCATGGATAAAAGGTCGTTTCTTACTTCTATTTTCGTGTTTGCTGTGCTAAGGAATGGACGTCCCAACAACACTTCGGAGCAAGTGTTTGTTCTATCGTGAGCCATATCGATCACGTAGAAGTCCGCAGGGAAAAATAAGACATCTACCTTTACCAAAACATTTTCCAACACTCATTCTGGATAGATGACTGATCGATCCGCCAACTGTATCGTAATCCTGGTTTCCTTCAAAGGATCGTTAGTTATCATTTTATAAACAGAAAGCGACATTACATTTATTGAAGCCCCAAGATCGCACATAGCACGTTTAATAGATATGTTACCAATTTGACAGGGTATAGCAAACATACCTTGGTCTTTCATTTTGGGTGGTAACTTACATTGAAAAACTGCAGAAACGTGCTCTCCCAAATTTACCTTTTCGTTCCCGGTGAGTTTTCGCTTGGTTGTACAAAGCTCTTTAAGGAAACGAGCGTACCTTGGCACTTGGCGAATGACTTCCAAGAGGGGAATGTTCACTTTGACCTTTTTAAATACTTCAATAATTTCTCTCTCTTCAGCCTTTTTGTCACGTTTTACTAATCGTGATGGGAAAGGAGGTGCGACTTCAAGAGGTGGAGAAGAAGGAGATGATGGTAGAGGGTTATGTTGTTTTTCGTTACCTTCTTCCATGGCAGGAGTGAGATTGTTGTTTTTTGATGGTTCTTTTGGAGCTATAACTGTCCCACTACGGAGTGTGATGGCGCTTATATTTTCCCTAGGGTTTGTCTCGGGTTGTGAAGGAAGTTTACCTTTGGACTCAAGACGGCTTGCTAGCTGGCTTATTTGTTTGTCTATCTCTTGTAAGTAGGCCTCGGTACGAATTTGGAATTTCTCTTGGGACATCGCTAAACGCTCAACTAAGGTTTCTAGAGATGTCTTTTGTTGTGGGTAGGGTTGATTTTGTCTTTGGTTGTTTGCGTATCCAAAGTTTGACTGGTTTCTCCACCTTGGATTGTATGCATTTCCCATGGCATTGGCTTGGGCGACATCATCTTCCTGAATCATCAGACAACAGTCTATCGGATGTTCTGGGCTAGTACAGATCCCGCAAAGTCTAGATGTTCCCTTTTTTCCTGCAAGAAGAGTTTGCACTATTTCAGCTAATTTATCAACCTTATTTTCTAAAGAAACTGTGCTTACCTCGCGAACACTTCGAGAGGGTTCGCTAGATTGAGTAAACCTTTGTGAGTTGGCAGCCATGGTTGATATCAGTGTTTTAGCCGCTGTTGGGGTCATATTGACTAGAGCTCCGCCACTTGCCACATCCACTACTTTCATATCCATAAGCGTCAATCCTTCATAAAAATACTGAAGGAGGGTTTGTTCCGATAATCCATGTTGTGGACAATTTGAGCACAACTTTTTAAACCTCTCCCAGTATTCATATAAAGATTCAGCTTCTTTTTGTTGAATGCTCAAGATGTTGCGCCTAATCTCGCTTGCTTTAGCTGCAGGGAAGAACCTATCAAGAAAAAGTTTAGCCATGTCAGTCCAAGTTGTAATAGAATTAGGGGGTAAATCAAATAAACAATCTTTTGCTATATCTGCTAAAGAAAATGGAAAAGCTCTAAGTTTGATTTGGTCATCGGATACTCCCTGTGGCTTTGTGCTTAGACAAACCATGTGAAATTCCTTCAAATGTTTGTGTGGGTTTTCGTTGGGGAAACCGTGGAAGGTTGGTAGTAGATGAATCAAGCTCGTTTTTAGATGAAATGGCGTTTCACCATTCGGAAAGGTTATGCACAAGGGCTGATTGTCCTCTGTTTCCATGATCAGCTGATGGATCGTCTGTTCGTTGTTTCCCATTTGGCTTTGATTTTTGGGATGTATTTAACCTGTTCTTCCGGATTTCTCCTGGTCATAAACAATCAAAAACAAACAGTAAAAGTTGCTGAAGTCCCCGGCAACGACGCCAATTTTGACACGCGTCGTAACGTGTCAAGAATAATTTCCTTCTTCCAAATAAATAAAATAAATAAATAAATTAAATTGAGTATAGATAGGGAAGTAGGAGTCGAACCCACAGGGACTTAGAACTTTCTTTGTCGCGCTTTTGTAGTTTCTGAACCAAGAGTTGTTGTTGGAGCTATGATAATGTGATTTAGGTGGGGGGTTGTTGTAATGAAATGCAATTGTTTAAGAAAGAAAAAGAAAGCTTTGAAAATAGTTTAAATTAAATATGAGATTATCAGCCTCGGGCTTCCGCGTTGACTTGTTCTACTCGGTTCCTTGGTAAAGATTTATTTCGAAAAACTTGTTGGCAAAATTACTTCAAGGTCAATCCTTGGGTTTTTGTTTGTAAACTGAATTTCCAAAATCAATTTTTGGTTTCAATTTTGACAAATTTGTCTAAACCAACTCAATGTTTTAGAAAACAAATTACTTAAGCTCGTAACCAACTCGAAAAGTCATTTCTATAAAAAAGCGATTCGATCTCAATTTTACTTAGTAATCTATTTACTAAGTGTGTTCCTTGGAAGTCGAATTTGTTTCAATAACCGATCCTCCCTCCCACTTGATAGATCAAAACAATTGTTTTTTCCAAATTCAATCTTTGGGTTTTAAAAATCATTTTGATTTAGAAAATAAAGTTTAAAGAAATTGAGAGAAGTTTTCGAAACATTTGAAGCATAGTTACAAACCTCGCCTTTAGAACGCGTCATTGCAAAAGCCTTCGACTTAAAAAGATCTAGTCGAGCATGGTTATTAAATTAATCATGCTCGACATTTAGGAAATAATTAAAAGAAAAGAACTTTAAGAAAAACTAAAAAAAAGAAGAATTTCCAAGAGAAGAAGAAGTGATGTTTTATTGCTAACTGAATGATGATTTACTTCACCCCCAAAGTGGGGTATTTATAGTAGTTGAAACCCTAAAAACCTAAGATGATAAATCCTAAATTTAAATAAAATTACATAAGATAAATATCCAAGTTTTGAAATTTAAAATAAAAATCGGATGATAAGCTATCTTGATAAGTGGACTGATAAGTTATCTGAGTTGCTGACGTCATCTTCTAGAAGGTGCTGACGTGGCGCCCAGTCAGCATTCATGCCCTGGTTCATGCCCATGAATCTGCCCACGACTCCAGTATTCTCTGCAGCATTTCAACTTATTTCCAGCATTACGTCTCTTGCATGAAAACATCATAAAACAACCTAATTAAGTCCTTTAAACATATATTCGATCAAAATAAGGACTAAAAACATAACCAAAATAAATACTTATCAACTTCTTCAACTATATATCAGGTAAATATCAAGTCAGATCAATATCAGTTTAGGTTAAAAATAGGTCAGGTTCAAAGCAGGTTGGGTCAATTAATAGGTCGGGTTCAAAATAGGTCGGGTCCAAAACAAGTCGGGTTCAAAACAGGTCAGGTTCAAAACAGGTCGGGTCCAAAACAGGTCAGGTTCAAAACAGGTCGGGTAATATTGGATCTCGGGTCAATTCAGTCGGGTAAAATCGGTTATCTGCCAGGTCGGCTTCGGGTTTGGGTTCGTTTCAGTCGGGCGCAGGTCGGGTTTCAGGTCCACAGCAACATGTCCAATTCGGGTTCGGGTCGTTTTTAGTCGGACGTAGGTCGGGTTTGGTCACTACAGTAACTGGTCGAATTCAGGTTCGGGTCAACAACAGTTGGTTACAGATCGGGTTCGGGTCATTAAATTTTCAGGTCAAATCAGGTTCTGACTCGAGCAGGTTTCAGTCGGGTTTTCAGGTCGGGTCAACTTTTTACATCTCTACCTACCACTACACCTAAAGGCACGAATCAACCTGCTACTTTGAGACGTAATTCTATGCCTACCACGGCAAGTGAAGATGCGCTTAAAGAACATGTTGGTGAGTTGTCACCTCTCAATCAGCTGCTACAAAATGGATTCTACCTATTATTGCTTTAACATCTAAAAGATTTTTGTTTTATCTTATTTGGCAGTTCTCCCTTCTCGGAAAGCTCCAACCACTTCTCTCAGAATTGATAATTTTCTTCGCCCTTTTACCTTGAAAGGTGCACAAGAACTTTTAGGGAAAACTGGAACTATAACAAGCTTCTGGATAGACCACATTAAGACCCATTACTATGTTACAGTAAGAATTTTTTCTTTGTTATCGTATGCTCTTCCCATGGGACTTTTGCGGTGTATGATTACTAATCATTTCGGCATTTTATATGTTGTGGTCATTCTATCGATCTAATCAACTTTGAGAATTATTTTATTAATACAGTATTCATTTGTAGAGGAAGCAATATACACAAGAAATGTTGTTTACAACCTGCAATGACCACCTAACGTATGACGTCTTTTGGTGGCAGACTTTATAGATCCACTGGAAGTTAAAACTCGGGTTGACGCTCCTCCTCAGACTCCAACTACTCCTAGGACTTATAGTGCTACTGCTCCTCAAGCTCAACCTGCTTCTCTACCCCAGCCTCCACCTCGTCAACAAGTTTCTAGACAGAAGCTTCCACCCCCTTCTGCACTCCCACCACCACCACTATTGTCTAACCCTCCACCAGTTTTAGAACGACTCACTTTCGCCGCCACCTCCAGAGAAACTAGATCTTCCTATTGTCACTCTGGATGATTTGTTTTGGAAAATCAAAGCAACTCCTCGAATTTACTATTTACCTTTATCGGATGAACAAGTTGCAGCAAAACAAGCAAGAGCAGCACAAGGCCGAAACATCAATCAGTAGAGATCAAGTTATAGTTTATACCTGGTTGTTCTTCTGATTTTCTTATCGGTTGGGTGTGTAATGTTAGATAATGGTAAGAAAGTGTCACGTAATTGCATCTTTGCAGGTCTGCAGGTGTTGCTTATCGAAAGAAATCTGTTCCAGCCATGCAGAAAGAACATGTCCGGTGATGGGTATTGGTTTTTTGAGGGCTGCTTTGGGGTTGAGTTTTTAAGTTCCATATAGCATTAGAATCCTTAAAACTTAGAGCTCTCTTATGGATTGATTCTCCAATTTGGTTTTCAAACTGAACAATATAGTCTCTACTTTTATGAAACCCAATTTTGTAGAAACCCAAGTTTATATGTTTCACCATACATTTGTTGAAAGGGAGCGCGGAGTCCATATCCCTGTTCGTCTTCTGTTAATTTTTTATTTACGCTCTGGTTTTATTAATAACATTAATTTAGTATAACTTTTAACGAAAAGTAATGCAAAGAAAGTGCAATTATTAGGGTCATATAATTTTCTCGACATGTTCTGATAGTAAAATGTGTAAATGCTCTTAATCTAGTGGTATTCTCTAATTTATAAATGAATTTAAAAAAATCCCATAAGTAGTTAGCATCATTTCTTTAACGAGAATGTTAAGTTTTTACAGTTTTGAGGGGTGATAATTTATTACTTCATTTATATTTTTTAATGGTATGATTTTTTTTATCTTAGATGCATCAACAAATAATTACCATTTTGATCATCATATTTATTTAAAAAATATTACTATATTTTTTAAGTTGAATTCTAAATTCGATATTTTAAAAAATAAAGAGCGATAAAATAAAAGGAATAAAAATTAAATTGATAAAAAAATATAAGCTTTAAAAGTAGAATTTTTGTTTTGCCCATAATAAATACACACGTCTTTCAATTTAATTTATTTTTCTGCTAGCATCGCTTATAGAACCTGTAGAAGCCGCCGTCGCCTAAGCTAAGCAAACACAAAAGCAAAGCCCCGCAGTCACCATTCTTTCTCGTCGGTTTCCAGTTATTGCAGAGCTAAAGCAATGAACAAAAAAGGAATGGTTCACAACAAACCACGGCGTTTCAAAACCAATAACTCTCATCGTGGACAGTCTAGCAGAAACCATCAATTCCAAAGGTTTTTTTTTTTCGCTTTTTCCAATTCACTTTTAAACCAATCTACTTTCAAAACCCAGCTTCTAAGCCTTTTTTTTCCTGAACTTTTGCAGGGAAGATGAATCCCTCCCACATGATCAACGTACCAATTCCATAACTACATCTTAATTACTTCCCATGTTTTTGTTTCTCTTAAAAAATTGTTTGGATATATCACGTGTTTGATGTTTTGCCGCTGTTAATTGCTTTTTCTTTTCCTTCTCCTTCTCCTTGCAGCTCCCGAAGAGGAACCGAATGTTCCTAAAATTCAACTTGCTATGTGGGTTTGTATTTTCTCCTTCAACGTATTTTGGCCGACTGTTATTGAATCTTTTACGTTTTCTTAGAATTTTTAGTAAGGAACTTTTGGTTGATCAAATCATGGATGGCATCTCTAACTTAGGGTGCCTTTGATAAAGCATTGACAATAAAATTTTGAATAGTTTGATTTCATTTATGTGTTTGATAACTCGGGTATTTTAGCAGAAAAAACTGACAAAAAAAGTTTTGAATGTGATAAGTAGGTAATGTTAATAAGCTTTAACATTGTGAAATGAATAGTTTCAAAATTCAATATGTATTGCTTTCATATAATGTAATTACGTTGAGTACTTCATTTCAGAAATATGCTAAACGGATTTTATGATACAAATTCAATACTTCAATTTTATGACTTTTCAGTTGATCAAATAACACCTTTTTTCAGTTAATTGTACAATGTCTTATTATTTATTATTGTTATTATTTTTTAAAAATGTCCTTTCTTAAAAAGAATGTCTTCTATGGATTGACTACTTAAAGCATATTGTTGAAATCAGTGGCTATTAAAATGGTGGTTGCCAGCAATTTCAAGTTATTGTCTCATTTAGTTTTGCTTATCATCTTGATGAAACCATTCTTAAATTGGTGTTGGACAGTTAGCTTGCTTCTTTCCTTCTTCTTTAATAGTTGATTACGCACATTGTTTTAATGTTGTGGACTCAGGATTTTGGACAGTGTGATGCAAAAAGGTGCACGGGGCGCAAGCTTGCAAGATTTCGGTTGTTGAAAGAAAGTATCTGCTAGACTAAAGTTCCCTCAAATTTAATTTCGTTATGCATGTTTGAATTTATCTTATTTATATCCCGTCAATTGGGCTTTTTTCTCTGGTTTGTAGTTTTGTTGCCTGAGAAGTATGTCATAGGCTTCTAGTGTTGGATTCAAGACAAAGCTGTACCATACCTAAGGTTGGAGTACGTAAGACTGAAGGATAAATTAGAGACTTATGAGTGGATGTTGGGTATTATTAGCCTGCCAATGTGTGTCCGATGGCAGTTTTATCAAATCTAATTTGAAAAAAAGATATGCAACTTTTATATGTAGAAAGGAAGATGAAATTTCCCAGAGAACTTATATGGCCTTTTAGGTAGGAAAGTAAAATGGAAAACTTAACATTGAATTATTGAATTATATTGATTCTTGGGTTCAGGTGTAAAGACTTCTTTTTAGCACAGTCATCTGATCCATATAGTTTCTGCCCTTATAAGTGATCATAAACTTATACTTTAGAAAAATGAAATTTCATCTTTCACTTCCAGTGGTTTTGGTAATTGGTTCAAATGTTCATAAACTGTGTTTTTGAGTTCAGGATCTTGTGTTATAAACCGGTCAAATGATTCGTACATGATAAATTTAGAGAATAGTAATAACTAGTAAAGTGAAATTAGTTTCTATATGAGATTAATGAATTAATTCAGTCATTTTGACCCAAAATGACATTTTTCACTTTTGCTAAGCTGGACCATTGAATGATTTCATGCAGGACTTGCGCGTGAATAACGGTTTTGGGGGCATTGTTTTAAGGTATTGTAAACAACTCTTCTTTTATTTGGGGGAAAGGGTGAAGTGGACTCGGCTTTTTCAACAAGGGGCATGCATGCACCTATTGTTGAGCCAAATTCTAGGCATGCTACTTTGACATTTGTTTTTCCCAAGTTGATGATGTATCTCATCATCTCAGACAATTTCACCTGATTTTTTTTTTCATTTTGGCAAAATGACAAAAGATACCCCCAACGTTTGCATGTTTTGTCATTTGGCCCCCTATTCTTTTTTTTGGAGCAAATAACCCTCAACGTTTCAATTTGGTCCAAATAATCCCATGTTGGATGAAAACTGCTAGTCAACTGACGGTCAACGACTGATTTGGACTGGACTTGACACGCGTTAAGATCGGCTGACGTGGCATATGCCACATCAGATTTAAAAAAATTATTTTGTTATACCCTTCTTTATGGTGACACGTGGTTGACTATCATGCTGACACGTGGTGAATATGAAGTTGATTCGTGGTGAATATGATGCTGACACATCATCAGATCTTAACACGTGGCAAGTCCAGTCAACATCAGTCGCTGACCGTCAGTTGACTGGCAGTTTTCATCCAACATTGGCATATTTGGACCAAATTGAAACGTTGGGGGTTGTTTGCTCTAAAAAAAAAAGAATAGGGGGCAAATAATAAAACATGCAAACGTTGGAGGCATCTTTTGTCATTTTGCCTTTCTTTTTTACTAAATTCTTCTTGGCTGATAGATACTAGCCTTTGTTTTCTGCTTCTTCATCCTCTGCTTTGACTTCTATAACTTTTTTATTACCTGTGCTTTGAACCCCTTCTGGGCAGTCCTGTTGGTAGTCAATGTGTCTCAAAAGAAGATTACAACCTAGTGAAGAGGAAAGGGTTAGCTGTTGTGGATTGCTCATGGGCTCGTCTTAGTGATGTACCTTTTGTGAAGCTGCGGTGTGGTGCTCCTCGCTTGTGTACGAATATAAACTTCTCAAGTGTTTGCTATGTGAATGCACATGCTGCATTTTGTCTAACATATACATTTAGCTTTTTTGCCTAATCTATTAGTAGGTGCTTTATTCCTATTTCCTCATATAAATGTTTTATACAAATTATTGCTAGTACACAATTGCTATGCATAATGATTGGAGATCTATATGATATCTTCAGTGCTAAATTTTTCAGATTTTTGTCTCCAGTCAGCATGTTGCAAACTTTTGCTTAAATCTCGTGCCATAATCTTGACATCCTTGTGAATGATTTCAATAGTAACAAGCCTACAGTGATCTATTCTTTATCTTTTCACTCCAACAAGCCAACAGTTCTTTTGTATTTGACATGTACTCAAGTTTGATGTCATTGTTTTTGCACTGTTTTGGAATTTCAGTCCTTGAGGTGCTTGATGATTTTTTTATAACATTGTTATCCAAGTTGCTAGAAATAGTATCTCATCATCTTTTGAGTGGCATATTACAGTTATTACTTGTATGTGTGTGTGTGTGCGTGTATAAACTCAGTTAAACTTCTCTTGCATCATATATATGACAACATTTAAATGCCAATTTGAAATTAGTAATGCTTCTTCCCACTCGTTTTTTGCATAGTTTTATATTCACCTTAATTGACTTCTTACATTAAACATCTAACTGAAAGTATAATTGCATATGATTTGGCATGTGCACATTCGGATATCTTAATTAAGAGTGATTCATTTTTTACTGGTTTTAAATAGTTTTCAGCTGTCCTTTTTTACGAATTTGACGAATATCTTGGAATTGCAGTGCCATGGCTAGTGGCTGCAAACCCAGTAAATTATGGTCGACCGTGTGAGCTATCATGCGTAGAAGCATTATCTGCAGCTTTAAAATATGGTACTTCTTTCCGTAATCACCATATATCTTCACAATCTAGCAGTTGACTTGCTGAATTGCGGATATGTTTTCAATCATGTTATTTCTTTTGCTTTTGCATGCTCTGGCTCCTATGAGCTCTGGTTCTTGTTAGGAATTGTAACTGTTGTGATCTTAATCTGTTGGGATGAATGTGCTATGCTAGCTGTAATTTGTATTAATCATATTTTATAAATTAGTATTTGGAACTTATTCTATGATGTAAATGTAAACTGTGCATGTGCCCACTCATGTACGATGAAATATGTTAGATTTTATGGCAAATTGGTCTATTCCATTCATGTCGCTTTCTAACCATATGAATGTCAGTGGAGCTTTGGCATCGTTTTCGAACTTAGGAACTTTATAAAACCAAGGATACTTCCTTACATATTGCTGTAGCATTGTTCCAAGCTTAATTAAGTAAAGCTTTTAGCGAAGTGATTGGTCTAACATTCTTTTATCTATGCCAAGATGCTAATTAATGTCACTGAGTCGGATATGTTTACGGAATAAGTCTTCTGATTTTTTGTCCTTTTCCATGTTTTAACAGTGGGGAAGAGGAAACTGCAAATTTGCTATTAGGCAAGTTCAAATGGGGTCATGCCTTCCTGTCCCTTAACAAGTACGTTATTGTTATTGCTTTATGGTCCTAAATGTTTTAAATTGGTTGAAAGTTATGATATATGTTCAAGATGAGAAACATTCTTCTGGACATAGGTTCTCAAATTGTTGACTTATTTGATTGTTGTAGGGAACTTTTGAAGGCATATTCTGAATGTGAAAATAGTGCTGACATCATATCAGTTCAAAATTCTTGGCTTTCCCAACAAAGGCAGGTTCCAAAGGCTCCACCCGATGCAGAAGGTAAATTTATTTCCACAGATGTAAAAAACAAAACAAAAAAGGTCCTTTTCCTTGTCACAGCCACTTAGCAACATCTGTAAATTTTGTGGGACTGAGGATAGGGGTGTAGTAAGATGAATGCCATGTTAACAGAGTAATGCCTTTTCTGCCACATGGAGCTGGCTACAGTCTTATTACGTCATTGTGCTTTGTTTAGCGCATATTGTGAGCAAATCGAGTGGAAGGAAGGTCCTCACTCACCCCCTTCTTTTGACAGACAGTCTTCAATTATTCGCACATTCATATAGTGAACTTGTAGACCTTCTGACATGTTGAAACCACTATAGGTGTCTATTTATCGACTATCGTTGTCTTGAACCAATGGTATACAAGCTTTTGTTATCCCTAAATGATGCCATGTTTAGTTAGTGCCATTCTGATGTTTCAAATGATTAAAATATACTCATTCGATGATGACCCTGTCCCCAGCCCCGCAAAACTCTCATGCATGACTCAACCATCTTGTTTCTCTAAGTTGCTTCTTGCCCCGTTTACCTAGGGCATATGATGTGCTTTCAACAAGAAGTCTATTTGGTGGTTATTTTTCTCAGTAAAATTTTTTATTGTTGCATTTAACTACTTTACAATTTCATCAAATTAACAACCTCGTGGTGTACAAGGATGAGCATTATTATTGTTGCATTTAACTACTTAGAATTTCATCAAATTAACAACCTCGTGGTGTAAGAGTGTTGTGTACAAGGATGACCGACCTTATGATGTTATGTGAACAGGCATCAGTGAAGATGGGGGTTCTTCCAATGATTCTGAAGATGGGCTTCCACCTCTAGAAAGGAATATGAACCATTTAAGTTTGCAGGAAAGTGATGATGATACTGAGTAGGCAGGATCCAAAAACAGTTTCAACCTCACGTAGGAGATGCCATCTTGAGTATGACTGTAATCCCCTGTTGAGGACGACGGAAATGTGTTCCGAATATACTGTAGTTGCCGAGATTTCGAATATTATCACTTCCATGATGCATGATTTTCCTATAGGTGCAATGATATATTAAATATGGTCTTTTTTGGTATCAACTGTTTTGGGGAAGGTGAGTTGATAGGGCTTTGTGAGATAAAAGCATTGCCAGAAGAGCTTGCAAAACTGACCCATATTATCTGTTTGGGTTTTTAGTAAGTTTAGAATACGAGTCACTGCTATGATAAAAAAAAGAATACGAGTCACTGCATTTCAAAAACTTACAATTCGTAGGTCTCATAGTCATATTATAAAATGAAACAAATGTTATAACTTATGTGTGAATTTATAGAATCGGCTCTTTCATAATTAAAATTCAATCCAATTATTACTTATATAATTACTTTTATTTTATTTTGAAAAAGGGTCGAATATTATAAATGATTACCTTTCTCTTTTCCTTGAAGGTTAAGTGCTTTGTCCAGGGTTATTCTAGGAAAAGGTCCCTTTAGAATAACGTTACCACATAAAACAGTATTAAAATTGTTATAATTTCTGTAATCGAATGATGTGTGTATTTCCTGTTGACATAAAAGCATTACAATTATCGTTCAAAATAAAAACATTACAAATTTGTAATTATTTGTAGGGGTGAACAAAATTCGACTCGAAAAAAATTTCAAATAAAGTTTGTGTTGTAAAACGAAAATTCGAATAATTTGAAAAATTAGTAATTAATTGATTTATTTTTAAGTTTTAGATGAGTCCATCAATTTTTTAATATATATATATATATATGGATGGGATCAAGTTACATGATATAAAACTCATTTAGTTTTACACTAATCTAGAACTATTGGATATATATATATATATATATATATATATATATATATATATATATATATATATATATATATATATATGGATGGGATCAAGTTACATGATATAAAACTCATTTAGTTTTACACTAATCTAGAACTATTAGATAAGAGAAATTGATGGATGTGATTAACAGTAAAAAATTAAAGACTATCACTTGGGAAAAAAAGATAATGAAATAATTTGAGCCATTAATTATCATCATCTAACGGTCCAAAAACTGTGTAAAAATAATTGAGTTTTACACGGTGTAAGTTGATCCTAACCCATATATATATGTATATATATGTATGTAAAGAGAGGTTTGAGCAAAAATTAGAGGTTTGACCAGTCAAATCCGCTAATGTTGTTGTTTGGTGAATAGCGGATTGAAAGAGCGGATTGGGGTGACACCGCTAATTTTAAAAAAGCTCATAATAAGAGCCTTTTGATATTAGAGGTTTGATATTATAATTGTAAAAACTCTTTTACCTTTACCAATTATTAAAAATCTCAAAACAATCTAAATTAAATATTTTTTCACCGTATTTATAAGCTAATCTTATTTATTTTTTTCTTTTTATTATCACAATATATATATATATATTAATATATATATATATATGTGAAAAAGTGATAAGGAAATAATCTGAGCTATTAATTACCATCATCTAACATCCAAAAACTATGTAAAAGTAATTGAGTTTTACACAGTGTAAGTTGATCCTAACCAATATATGTATATATATATATGAAAAAATGTTGTCACGTATGAAAAAATATAAAGAAATATATACATGCATATCTTATTTGATTAGAGAAAGTTGTTTAAATTGGAATCAAACCGTACTATGACATGATAAATAATTACAATTAAATTTTTATAGGAACTAGAAAACTCGACTCGAATTGAAAAAATTTCAAATAAAATTTGAGTTGTAAAATATAACGCGTCAACTCAAATAACTTAATTTTTTTTGACTCGACTCAACCCAACTCGATCAAACGTTCACCTCTAATCATTTATATAATTACGAAAACATTATAAAGTTGCTTAATGATTTATACAAAATATTCCCAAGGTTGTTTACGTAATAGAGTAATTCTTTGTGTAAATGAATAATATTTTTGTATACATAAAAATATTATAAAAATGTAATGAATTATATAAACCTTAAAAACTACAATCTAAACCCTAAAATTTAATCTTTAAATTATAAAATCTATTTTTAAACTTTAAAATCTAACTCTAAATATTAAAATTTTAATCCTAATTTATAATATCTATACCTAAAAACTAGACGTTTGTAAAAATTTCTTCCATCGCCGGTGCATAAAATATCTTCTCATTATATAATAGAATAATATTTTATATAATTGATTTTTACTATTGTATCATTGTTTTTGTCTTAACTTATGAGAATTTTCGTGACGGTTGTTGTTAGGGGTGATAATGAACCTAACCGGTTCGTGAGCTACTCGGGCTCGGCTTGGTCAAAGTTCGGCTCAAGTGAGTTCGATTCGGGCTCGGGCTCGGCTCAAAACCTTAACAAGCCAAGCCGAGCCTACCCAGGCTCGGCTCGAAAAGCTCGTGAACAGGCTCGGAATTTACATATGCACTAAAATAAATTATGTGTTTGTATTTTGTTTCATTAGTTGATTGTTGTTTGATTTTGTATTTTCTTTAATTATGTGTTTGTATTATAAGAGTATTTATTGATTATTTGGATTAATCTAATTTTTGACACTTTTTTCCCTTTTCGGTCATTGAATTTCGTTTTAGTGTTAGGTTATGAAAGGGATTTTTAACGAATAATTTATATAAAAAAATATAGCAAAATTTTTCATTTCAAGCCGAGCCGAGCCTGACGAGCTTCGAGCCCGAGCCGAGCCCAATAAAATTATTTTTGAGCCGAGCTCGAACCTAAAATTCCGAGCTCGGCGAGCCTCGAGCCCGAGCCGAGCCTGGCCAGGCTCGAGCTCTGCTCGGCTCGTTATCACCCCTAGTTGTTGTTGTTGTTGTTGTTTTTTTATTATAATCTTATTTTACTTCTATCTAGAGAGGATGAGGAAAATCTAAGTGAAGATAACGCTCCTGAGGGGTCTTGAACCCGGGACCTAAAGGGAAGGGAGTGGAGCAGGTGACGGTTGTTGTTGTTAGATGTTAACATATCTTATTTTTTCTTTAAACATTGTAAAAGTCACTCGAATTCAAATATCTTTAAACAGAACACATATCTTTTTCACCGGGAGTAGTTGTTAGATTCAAAAACTATAAAATTTTAAATTCAAGTTTTTTCCTTTAATATTTAACATGGATTTGCAAAATTAAGTAAAAAAAATCTCAAAAGAAAATTTAAATTCAAGTTTGGACATTATAAAAGCATCACGTGAGTTAAGCATGATTCTGTAGGGAAACGATGAGGGTAATTTAGGCATTTGAATGGTAACAAGAATAAGTACGTCAGTGGAGCTGCTGGTTTCGTGTCATTTTAGATTCGATAAACATAAGCATGAGCGAACTCATGTTTTTATTTTTAAAACCCTAATTTCACCCCCACTCTCTAATTTTTTCTCCCCATTTCTATCTCTAAATCCTAAAAGGAAAGTATTACCATATTGAAATTAAAATCAATTGCTCATCAATCTCTTCTCACAACATCGTTTTTAAAATTTTCCATTTTATTTTAATTTTCTTTTTTCCCCCTTGTTTTCAAGAACTCGTCTTTGTTGAGAACAAGGGTTTGCTCTAATGGTGGGTTTTGTCTGTTGCAAGTAGGCTGTTTTTGAGATAATTTTTCATTTCTCCTGTAATGGATGTGTGATTGTAGTGGCTTCCCAAATAGATAATCCTGTGAGTATTCTCTACTTCTCTCTGCAAGCATTGTTTTGATGGGAAATTTTGGTGCTATTGTTTCATTTCTGAAGCTAGGATTTGGGAAATTTTGGGCTGAAAGTGTATATATTACAGTTTGTTATGCCTCATAGGATTTGGGAAATTTCGGTATTTTCTCATTTTTGGGAGAAGGTAGAAGTTTCTTATACATTTATTTTGTCTAGGAAAATAAGGTAAAAAAATCAATTTTGTGTTGTCAAGATGTCTTTGCCTAACTCAATGCCTTAATTTTTCTCGGGTTCATTTCTGGGAATTATTTTCTGCGCTGTGCTTCATTATTCAAATTGTTTAAACTGTTAGAGATTGTGTCTTTAGCTCCATGGTTGCTTCTAGCTTATAAGTATGATTTTACTTCATTTTGCAATTTAACGTGTTTTCTTTGGACTTGTTGGTTCTCCCTTTCTATTGCACACGTTTTACAAAAATCTTACCTTTTCGAGTTTTGTGGTGAATGACTGATGAATATGATGTTTTCTAGTAGGTTTTGAAAGTGAGATTTGGTTGGAGAAGATGTCTTCGAAGTATCAAATACTTAACAATAGGCCAATTGATCAATGGAGGGTCACTGAGTTGAAAGATGAACTTAAGAGGCGGAAATTGATAACTCGGGGATTGAAAGAGGATTTGGTAAAACGTTTAGATGAAGCGCTTCGAGCGGAGAGGGAAAATACCGAAAATGAGGAAGATAGTGGTTTAAATTCTGACCCCCAGCCTATAGATGAGGGAGGGATTGAAAAGGTGAGGCCAGTTAAAGATGTTGTAGATCATAGTTGCAGTGAGATCGAGAATGAGAGTGTTCTTAAAGTTGAGGTTGACATTAATGAGAGTACAACTGCTTTGGGTCATGGAGTTCAAGGAAGGGACAGCATGGTGCAAGAGGAGCTCATTGCTCAAACCACCACTGTTCAGACTGAGTTAACAGTTACCAAGGATGTGGTATCTGAGGTACCATTGTCTGGACAAGATTTGCAGAGCTCAGGACAAAATGAGAACGTGAATACTGATATCAAAGTGGAGACTGAGGATCCAAAGGCCTACTTGAAAACTGAGGTTCCAAAGCCTGTGGTGGAGAGTGAAGATGCAAAGGCTGAAGTGGAGAATGAAGAAACAAAGGGCCAGCAGGAGGGTGATGATTCGAAACCCCAGCTGGACATTGAAGATTTGAAGGTGCAGACGGAGAGCAATGGTTTAAAGGCTCCACAAGAGGATGACATGCGTGATTCTTCTGCTCCGAACATCCAGGTATCTGAGGTTGAATTAAAGGATAACATAATTGCTGATAATGTCAAATTAGACCAAGATGTTGTAAAACCAGAGATGGTGGAACCATCATCCAGCAATATTGTCCCAGTTAGTGGTGAATCACATCCAATGGATGTTGAAGAGCCACCTGAGAAGAAGGCACCTGTTGATGAGGGAGATGACAAGAATGTTGCAAATGTGGACACGAGCAATAAAAATGATAGTACAGAGATGGCATACTCAGAAAAATTAAATTTAGATAGAAGTTCTGGCGATGACTCTATGGAGGAGGATGTGCTTGAGAGTAAACAAATTGATTCAAAATGTAGTCCTGATGAAATGGGAGAAAAGAGTGAGAACAATGAAGCACCTATTATCAAGGTAAAAAGTCCTGTTGGTGTTATCGGAGATGATTTATATGCAGAGAAAGACATCTTTGTTGAGAATAAGAGCCGTTTGTTTGTTCCTGCCGAGAAGAGAAAGCTGCTTCATGGTAAGTGGCAATGGCCTGCAATTGTTATTTAGTTAGTTACTGTCCTTTCTTTGAATGTATGCATACTTTTACTTTACAGATTGCATTTTGAAGCTAAGGTGACTGGATGGTACTTTAACAGAAAATGCTTAAGACTACTAATTTAAGTTGGGTTTTTGAAACGTGATCTAAATTTTTATATTCGATAGTTTATGCACATTGTTTCTGTGGTGAACTGCTTCTTTGGTTGTGAAGTTTATTACATGGAAAAAATTAGTGAATTATCCTTAATTTAAAACTTTTAATCTCAGCCATTAAAATCAGTTAATCTAAGGATCTAAAAACCATGTACACTGTGTAAGTAGATCCTAACCCTATATAAATAGGTTTTGGTTAGAATTGTGTAATATTTTTTCATTTACTTTTCTATATTGGTTTCTGACTTCCTGGAGCCCTGGACAACAAAACTTTTGGGCATATTTGATGTTGAGCTTGCTCTGTTGTTGAGGAAATAAATCTTAGACCATGAATCTTTTTTGAGAATGAAACCTGTAGTTTGCTTCTGGATAAATAGGAAATTCTCATCTAACGAGCTGTCTGTACAGATCCAGAAGCTGTTGGGAACAATGAGCTATCGAAAAGGCGCAAATGGAACAGTGACAATATAAAAGTTCCAGAGCATGAAGGCTCTAATCTTATGCCCACCACCACACCTAAAGGCACAACTCAGCCTGCTGCTTTGAGAAGCAACTTTTCTAGATCAGACAAAATGGCAAGTGAAGATACGCCTAAGGAACGGGTTGGTGAGTTGTCATCTCTCAATCAGCTGCTACAAAATGAAATCTACTTATTGTTGCTTTAACATCTAAAAGGTTTCTGTTTTATCTTCTTTGGCAGTACCCCCTTCTCAAAAAGTTCCAACCACTTCCCTCAGAATTGATAATTTTCTTCGCCCTTTTACGTTGAAAGCTGTACAAGAACTTCTAGGGAAAACTGGGACTGTAACGAGCTTCTGGATGGACCACATTAAGACCCATTGCTATGTTACAGTAAGACTTATTTCTTTGTTCCCATCTGCTCCTCCCATGGGACTTCTGTGGTGTATGATTAATTATTCATTTTGGCTCTTTATATGTTGGGGAGATTCTATTGATCTAATAAACTTTGGGAATTACTTCATTGATGCAGTATTCATCTGTAGAAGAAGCAATAGGCACACGAAATGCTGTATACAATCTGCAATGGCCGCCTAACGGAGGACGTCTTTTGGTGGCAGACTTTGTTGATCCACTGGAAGTTAAAACTCGGGTTGACGCTCCACCTCACACTCCAACTACTCCTGGGACTTCTGGTTCTACTGCTCCTCAAGCTCAACCTGTTCCTCTGCCCCATCCTTCACCTCGTCAACAGATTTCTAGACAGCTGCTTCCACCACCTTCTGCGCTTCCACCTCCACCGCCTTTGTCTAACCCTCCACCAGTTAGAGAACGGCTCCCTCTTCCGCCTCCACCTCCTGAGAAACTAGATCCTCCTATTGTCACTTTGGATGATCTGTTTTGGAAAACCAAAGCAACTCCCCGGATCTACTATTTGCCTTTGTCAGATGAACAAGTTGCAGCAAAGCAAGCAGCAGAGGGAAGAAACATCAAGCAGTAGAGATCAGGCTATAGTTTATAACTGGCTGTTCTTCCGGTTTTCTTATCGGTTGGTGTGTATGTTAGGTAATGGTAAAAAAGTGTCATATAATTGCATCTTTGCAGGTCTGCAGGTTTTGCTTATCGGAAGGAATTGTTCCAGCCATGCGGAGGGAACTTATCCGGTGACGGGTATCGGTTTTCTGACAGCTAGTTTGGGCTTGAGTTTTAAGTTCCATATAGCATTAAAATCATTAAAACTTAGAGCTCTGTTTTGTAATGGATTGATTCTTCTTTGTCCGAATTTAGTTCTGAACAATAACCTCTACTTTTATGAACCTGATTTTGTAGAATCCAACTTTGGAAGTTTTGCATGGATTAGTTAAAGGGGATGAGATTCCCCGGTATTATCATCTTCTCCAACTTGTTTTATGTCAGGGTTTTTATAATTTATTTTTGTCAAAGTGCTTCTGAGCTTGGTGATGGAATAACTGTTGATTTATAAGAATCTTCTGTATCACATAATTTTCATGTTTAGGTATCATATTTGGATGACTAAGAGTTGGAGCCGGAGCCGGAGCCAGAGTGAGAAATGGAAGGATCCCAATTGTTATATATATATATATATATTTGGACTATTACGTGAAGATATATAGATGGTTGATATTAATATTAAAACAATAAAAAGTTTTTATGAAAAGGAAGATAATCTTAGTCTTCTATTTATTATAGTCAAATAGTGTGAAATTAAGTGAGTTTTACATTGTAGTAGATTTTAATATATATATATAGGGTTTTATTTTGATGCACAAGCTGTGTAAATTTTTTTTACACATTCCTTTTATAAAATTTAAAATCTAAATCACAAACCCTAGCAACCTAAAACCTAAGCCCTAAATCCTAAACTCTAAATTCTAAATTCTACCCATAAACCTTAAATTATATACCCTACATACTAAACCCCTAAACCCTAACCTAAAACCCTAAACCCTAAACTCTAAAATTAAAGGGCTTGTGTAAACTAAAGTTTACACAAGCTTGTGCATCAAAGTATTTTCCATATATATATATTTATATATATATCATAAGCTTTTGAAGCTCCGTCAATTATTGGTATGGCTTGGCTGGTTTCTCTGTACTCAATTAGCTGGCTTTATAGTTTTTTTTTTTGATAAATAAGGATGACGGTGTAACACCAGTTAAAAACCCTCTAATCCTAAATGGGGAAAAGAGTACGCATGGTGTTACTGAAACAATAGTACAATCAAACAGAAAACAAATCATCGCCCAACATCATCTGTGACCAACTGAGCCACATCTGGCGGAAGAGAATAAAAAACAAAACAACCTCCCTGTCTATTCTGAGCCAATCCTGCTAATTTATCCGCAATCATGTTTGCTTCACGATAGATAAATTGTACCGACAAATCCCACCGCTGGAGAACAAGTTTCCGCAAACGCATGACCAAAGCATTCTCCGACATAATACTAGACTCCATTTTTAGTATTGCCGCCACAGTTTTATTATCCGTTTCCAAGTCCATCGATCGATATCCACGTTCCCACGCAAAGACTAGCGCATCATATGCCGCCCATAGCTCAGCCATTAGTGCCGTGCAAGCCCCAACATTCCTCGCATAGCCAAACAACCAACCCCCATTAGCATCCCGAAAAATACCACCAATAGATGCTTGCTTCGTCACACCTCGCACCACACCATCAATGTTTATCTTAACGCGGCCTTGACATGGTGGCTGCCATTTTGCGTCGCTTCTGCTATTCATGGTAGCATGCCCAACATTCCGCGCAATCCCAGAATTTAGGCCATCAATACAATCATTATACAACCTTGTCGCTTCTAGCACCACAAAGGATGATCCCCCAACCCGGTTGTTGAAGACGCGATTGCATCTATCCTTCCAAAGGAGCCAACAAATAACGGCAAACAACGAACTCCAGCAGCTAAAACCTTGCTGCCCAGTAGTAGTCGCGAATAGATTCCCATGCAACCATTCCTCAAAATTCAACGAGTAAAATCACCCCGCTGTATTCGCCTGCAACACGCGGTTCCAAACCTCCCGTGCCACTGTACACTCACACAACACGTGCAGCGTGTCCTCCACCATCGTGCTGCACCCATGACAACTGCTGTCCGCGGTTATATGTCGACGAAGTCTTTCAGCATTCGTCATCAGCTTCCCGTGCATAACTACCCACCAAAACACCCGCACGCGTTGAGGGACCTTCAACGCCCAAATCTTCCTCCAAGCACCATCCGCAGCACCTCCATTCCCCTCGCTCAGCTTTACATAAGCCGACGATGTCGTGAACTCCTTCATATCCGACCAGCGCCAAGCCGGACGGTCTGCACCTAGCGTCGCGTGAGGGGGCAGCACAGTTGCAATTCTACACAACATTCCTGCAGGCAATACCATACGTAGTCTCTCCCAATCCCATTGCCCCGCTGAATTTGTCATCGAAGCCACCTTGATTCCCACCGGCGCACTTCCATTCAAACAAAAAGGCGCAAGATTTCCCACATCATCTAGCCAACTATCCCACCAAAAATCCGTCGACCACCCATCGCGGATATGCCACCCAATACCTTGACGTATCGCCTCCCACACTTGACTTAACCCAAGCCATAAGCGGGAACTACCAGCACGATAAATAGACGATGGCAATGCCCCCCTCCCACTTGTACTTATGACGAAGCACCTTCACCCATAGTTTGTCCGTATCCGTGATTAGACTATACCCCACTTTCATGAGGAGGGCTTCATTATGTCGATGTAAATGGCGTAGCCCGAGCCCCCCTTCCTTCACGTTTGAAGCCATAACCTCCCAACGCACAAGGTGCACACCTCTTTGACCATCCGTCCCACCCCAAATGAAACATCGGATCATTCTCTCAATCTTGTCACAAACCCCCTTAGGCAGCCATGCAGTTTGCATGACATAATTCGGAATCGCCTGAATAACGGCCTTAGCAAGAGTAATACGACCCGCAAGTGCTAAAGTACGCGCTGCCCATCCGGAAAGCCTTTTTTCAATTTAATCGAAGAGGTATTGGTAAGTAGCAGTTGTTACCCGCTTGTGAAGCAACGGTACACCCAAATACATGCCTAAATCTTCTACCAGCTCGAAACCACCATAATTCGCCAAATCGATACACCCCTCCACAACACAATTTTTCGAAAAATATATAGTAGTCTTCGAGATGCTCACCTTAAGCCCCCAACAAAAACAAAAAAGATCAAGGATATCTTTGATCTGAATCATTTGAGCCATCGATGCTTCGACAAAAAGCACCAAATCATCTGCAAAAAACAAGTGCGAGATATTTGGTCCATTCCTAGAAAGCCGAATGCTCTTCCACTCACCCCGATCAACATTCCTATTGATAGCATGGGAGAGCCTCTCCATACATAAAACAAAGATATACAGAGACAACGGATCCCCCTGCCGAAGTCCCCGTGAAGGTTTGAAGCTTTCAGAAAGACTCCCATTCACCGCAATTCTGGTTGAAACAGTGCTAACGCACCACATAATCCTGGCGAAACTTATCCGGCAACCCAAGTTCCCTCATTGTCTCCTCAATAAAGGACCACTCCAAGCGATCATAGGCTTTTTCGAGGTCCACTTTAATCGCTATCCAACCTTTTGATCCAGTTTTCTTAGCCATCGAATGAAAAATCTCCTGCGCTAGAATAGTATTATCCGTAATCTGCCGCCTAGGGACAAAACTAACCTGATTCTGATCAATCCAATCAGACAAGAAAGGTTTCAGGCGATTAACTAAAATTTTTGAGATAATTTTATACAGCACATTACAAAGGCTTATAGGGCGGAATTGACTTATCTGCTCAGGGTGGGTGACTTTCGGAATAAGAACCATGATAGTCTGATTAACTACCTCAGACGTACTCCCAGACTCAAAAAAATCTCTAACATACCGAATAACCGATTCACTAACAATGCTCCAGTTTCTTTGATAAAACATCGCATGGAAACCATCAGCACCTGGAGCTTTCAACGGCTCCATACTAAAAACCACCTCCCTAATATCCTCATCAGATACATCCCTAACCATCCAATCCAACCCGAAAGCCGTGGTACTCGGAAACCCACCACAAAAGTCCGCATGGGGCACAGTACATGTATCGGCCGAGAGAAGGGTGGAGAAGAATTCCACCGCATGTTTCTGAATACCTTCTTGATCATCACACCAAGACCCATCCGCAATTCGTAACATTTTAATAGTATTTCTCCTATGACGACTCATAGTAGAAGCATGAAAAAAATTTGTATTGCGATCACCCAACTGAATCCATTTACTTCGAGACTTTTGAAACCATAAACTCGCTTCTTGTCGCAAAACATCGCCCAACTCACTTTTTAAGGCCTTTTCCAAATCAATGAGAAAAGGCGTTTGATAACGTTCAAGTGCAAGCTCAACACCCCTGATCCGAGCAAGAAGTTGATTCTTCCTACGCTCAATATGTCCAAAAACTTCCCGGTTCCATTGCCCACTCTGAACCTGAAAATTAGCAAGATTAACAGAAGCATCCACCTCATTCTTCCAATTATCCAAAAGTAACTTTTCAAACCCCGTATGATCATTCAAAGCAGCTAGAAACTGAAAAGGTCGAGGTCCCAAATTTTTATTCTCACATTCCGTCGATAGGAGGATTGGCCTATGATCCGATCCAAGCCGCTGTAAATGAAACACTTCAGAGGCAGGGAAAAATCATACCATTTACTAGAACAAAGGCAACGGTCAAGACGTTGATAAAGGTCACCACGCTGCCATGTGAACCGTGGACCACTATAACCCATGTCAATCAGACCCGAATGAAAAACAAAATCCCCAAAGAAACGACAAACACCCATTCTTCTCCGAGATCCCCCTGTCTCTCATCCGATGAACAAATAGCGTTGAAATCTCCCCCAAGTACCCATGGTCTATCAGCACTTGGTTCCAACGCCCGTAGCTCCTCCCAAACACCACGCCGTATACTTTGATTAGGACTTGCATACACCACAGTTATAAATAAAACAAAACCCGATTGCCGTTCCACGCACACACCATGAACAAACTGATTAGAGATAACCAAAATATCGACATCAACAGAGTCCCTCCATAAAGCCTAGATACCCCCTGAAAGCTCGTTCGCTTCAACACGAAAGGAAGAATCAAATCCCGAACGCCAAATAAAATTATCCGCAGCATACCCACTTATACGAGGCTCCAGCACCGCAAAAATATCAGTTAAAGTCAAGGTCTAAAGCACCTTGAGCATTCCAAAATATTACTTTAACCATAAAAAAACTAGAGAAAGGTAACCACACCCAACAAACAATCAGTTAGCCGCATCCGGCAACTTACCCTCAAACGTGGTGTTCGGTATCCATTGTACCGAGGTATCGCCCTTTGCACCACTTGTCAACTCCGTTTCCCCCTAGGGCCAGCCTTATTCGGTTCCAACGTTAGCGAGTTTGCAAAAGATTTCGCCCAATCTTAGACAGCCACCTGATGCAAATTTCCACCATCCGACTTCTTAGCCTTAGACCCTTTTAGCGCAACACTCTTCGACGCCAACCGGTTCCGACTTGGGGTCTTCATGGAGCCCCCACGGCCATGCCCCATGTTATGCCTTCCATTCGCGTCCTGCAATGGCTTTTTTTGTACCACATCCGGCTGCTTTTTTTGTCCCTCATTTACCACCCGCACAACAACATGATTCGACACCTTTAGGGTGGTTGGTTCCGCAATCGCTGTGGCCCTTGGCGCAACCACAACTTCCTTTAATTTCTGCTGCCTAACACCTCCGCTATTCGCACCTTTCCCCGTCGCACTACCCTTCACAACATTTCGCTGTGCACTTGCCCCTTTCGACGCCTCAATTGGAGCAACTAACCCCTCCGATACAATGTTTCTTGGCCCTGCCTCTATCGTGCCCGTTCCCACACTCACATCCATACTCGCCTCCTTCATGATCGCATGTGCCTGGGTCGGCACTTGCCCCACCCCGTCCACAACACACTGGCTCGAGTTGCCAACCTCCAACCCCGCTGCACTCTCGGTAACAGCAGGCCCAGGTACGTTCGATCCTCCCTCATTTCCTTGTACCTCATCGACAATTATTAGCGGGGTAAACCTTGACCCAAGTCGAGTTGATTGTCGTTCGCCATGCACACTTCCTTTTTGCCCTATCCCCCCACGATGGCGCCTATTGGTTGCTTGCATCCAAGGGCCAAACATGCTGTCCGCATCCTTATCATCATGGACCACCTCCTTTTCCTTAGTCGCCTCCGTCGCCTTGACGCCACATATTTCTTTAACATGACCATATTTTCCGCACGAGTAACAAATAAGTGGCAAACCCTCATATTCAATAACTTGCCTCTGTCCATCGATCACAATTGCCGGCGTCAGAGGCTTCTCTAAATCGACCACCACCGCCAATCTCGCAAACTTACCACGAGAACCTTCTGTTGTATTAAAATCAATACGAACCACCTCGCCCAGAGTTCCAGCAATGGCAGCAAACAAGCTTCTTGAATATTATCGATAGGGTAATCCCGGTAGCCTTACCCAAACAAAAATCTTCCCCAGATGATCCTCTGATGTAGAGAAACTCCGTGACCACGGCTGCACAGTAAGGTAGCTACCGTAAATCATCCACGGTCCCCCTGTAAGCACACGCTCATAATCCTTTTCCTCCGCAAAACGAATTATGAAATAGTCATTGTCAAGATCCACAATGTTAATTTCCCCATAAAGATTCCACATCAATTTCACTTTATTTTGCAAAGCACGATACCCAATCGATCTACCAAGCAATCGAACTACAATCGACTTCCCCAATTTCTCATCAATAATCTTATGAACTCTGTCAGAAAAACTAATTTCCGGTAACGATCCCCTATTCCCAATCACAACATCCCCCTCACGTAATTCAACATCCAATTCACGTATTGAATTTTCCTTATGCCCATCCATATCTTGTTCAACCACCATATCCCTAAACGACACCTTACCCGTACTCTCGCTAGTGCCATCGCTGCCGCCATGATCCTGGACCTGCATCTCCCGACTTTCCCCACCGCCAGATGGTGCAGGCGTACCGTCAACTTCCATACGAGTCCCCTCCGTGCCCTCCACAGCCTCACTGGTAGTCGGGGTGTCAGCCACCACAACTGCATCCTCTTTTGTCTCCATCGGATCCGGCGGCCGGCCCGCCAGCGCTGAGTTCTTCAAGGCCAAAGGGTTTCCGCAAACCTCGGAGCCACTCATATTTAGAGCAATTTGAATTTTGGTGAGATTTTTATAGTTTTTGTATGGGCAATTGCACATAAACTTACTTTATTGGCTTAAATTGATTAATAAAAATGACTTTTGGTCGGATAGACTTTGATGAGTTCAAACAATTTTACAAGGGTGTGTTTCGAAAGTCATTAGATGATTGGATTTTGGTGTACTTATGTTTAATTACATAAATTATAAATATTTATATTTCAAATATAATATTTAGTTGAACAAACTACAATGTTCGATTAAATATGTAACACATGTGTAATTACATACATTTACACCTAAATTCAATTATAGTGTGACCTTTCAAACACTTAATAATTAATTTTTGAATGAATTAAAATTTGATAGTATACTGGTTAAACATGATAGGCAATATTTTCAAAAAGTCTTGACATGGACGACATATCGAGTGGTCTGACTCACCCCAACTATGTATAATTTAATTAAATTTTTAACCCTTAAAATTTTTGAAACTATTAAAGTTAAGTCTTAGTCCTTCTAAAAAAATAGTTTAATTTTTTAAAACTCTGTAATTTTTAAAGTTAATAGAATTAAGTTTTGTCAAATTTTCTTGTATATTTAAATTTTTAAGATAGCCCAACCTTAAAATTAGTGAAATTAAACTTCAATCTTTATTTTTTAAATTATCTTTTTGGGGCTTGTTAATTTCATCATAATTTCAATCCTCTATTTTGTCCATATTAGTTCTTAAATATGGCAACTTTTTCCAATTTGATTCACGTGGTCCACATTAACCCGAAACTTGATGATTTCTCCGACTTGATCCTTAAACTAGGATTAATGCAAATCAATTTTTTTTTTCACGAAACAAGTTAAAAAAAGGGTAAAGTACACAGACGGTCACTAAACTATACCCGAAAAAACAAAATGGTAACCAACCTTTCAAAAATCACAAAATGACAATTAAACTTTATGTTTTATAACAAAACAGTAACTAGACGTTAAATTCCTTTAAGTTTCTGTTAAAACTTTGGTATAATAACATATTTAGTCCTTCAACTTTATACAGTCAATTAATTTAGTCCTAATTTGAAACAATTCACTAAATTTAGCCCTTTTTATTTAAGCATTCTTTCAAATTGGTCATTAAAGCAAAATTTCAAAGTATGGTACATGATAAATAATTACAATTAAATTCTTATAGGAACTCGAAAACTCGACTCGACTTGGCTCGAATCGAAAAAATTCAAATAAAGTTTGAGTTGTAAAATATGACGCGTCAACTCGAATAACTCGAAATTTTTTGACTCGACTCGATCAAACGCCCACCTCTATCTTAAGATATGACGTGTCAAGTTGAATAACTCGAAATATTCTTATATTTTAAATCATCTTTTTTTTAATCGAATATTTTTGAAAATATAATATTTAATATTTTCATATTTAAATCACATCGAATATTTAATAACTACTTTAAATATTTGATTTAATTTAAAAATATTCGATTGAAAACAAAAAAATGATTTAAAATATTCGAATATTTAATTAAATTTTTATAGGAACTCGAAAACTCGACTAGACTTGATTCGAATAAAAAATTTCAAATAAAGTTTGAGTTGTAAAATATGATGCTTCAACTCGAATAACTCGAAAATTTTGTACTCAACTCGATAGAACGCTCACCTCTATCTTAAGATATGACACGTCAACTCGAATATTCGAATATTTTAAATCATTTTTTTCTTTTAAATCACATTGAATATTTAATAAATACTTTAAATATTTGATTTAATTTAAAAATATTCGATTTAAAAGAAAAAATTAATTTAAAATATTCGAATATTTAAAGTAGTTATTAAATATTGGAATATTTAAAAGAAAAATATTTAATGTAGTTATTAAATATTTGAATATTTTAAATCTATTGTTTTTTAAATCGAATATTTAAAGAAGTTATTAAATATTCGATGTGATTTAAATATGAAAATATTAAATATTCTATTTTAAAAAATATTCAATTTAAAAGAAAAGATTTAAAATATTCGAATATTTCGAGTTATTCGAGTTGATGCGTCATATCTTAAGATAGAAGTGAGCGTTCGGTCGAGTTGAGTCAAAAAAATTTCGAGTTATTCGAGTTGTCGCATCATATTTTACAACTCAAACCTTATTTGAAATTTTTTCGATTCGAATCGAGTCAAGTCGAGTTTTCGAATTCCTATAAAAATTTAATTAATTATTCGAATATTTTAAATCAATTTTTTTCTTTTAAATTAAATTGAATATTTAAAGTAGTTATTAAATATTCAATGTGATTTAAATATGAAACATTAAACGCTCTATTTTAAAAATATTCGATTTAAAAGAAAAAAAATAATTTAAAATATTCGAATATTTCGAGTTATTCGAGTTAACACGTCATATCTTAAGATAGAGGTGAGCGTTCGATCGAGTCGAGTCAAAAAATTTTGAGTTATTCAAGTTGACACGTCATATTTTACAACTCAAACTTTATTTGAAATTTTTTCGATTCGAGTCGAGTCGAGTTTTCGAGTTCCTATAAAATTTAATTGTAATTATTTATCATGTTACCATACTTTGAAATTTTGCTTTAAGGGCCAAATTGAAAGAATGCATAAATAACGAGGGCTAAATTTAGTAAATTATTTTGAATTAGGACTAAATTTATTGATTGTATAAATATGAAGGACTACATGTGTTATTATACCAAAGTTTTAACAGAAACTTAACGGAATTTAACGTCTAGTTACCGTTTTGTTATAAAACATAAAGTTTAATTGCCATTTTGTGATTTTTGAAAGGTTGGTTACCATTTTGTTTTTAAGGGTATAGTTTAGTGACCATCTGTGTACTTTACTTGAATTTAGGGACTAACGTGACAAAAAACGGATTTTATGATAAAATTCAATACTTCAATTTTAGCACTTTTTAGTTTATCAAATAACACCTTTTTTCAGTTTATTGTACAACGCCTTATTATTTATTATTGTGTTATCATTTTTTAAAAATGCATTTTCATAAAAAGTGGCTTCTATGGATTCACGACTTCAAGCATATTGTTGAAAATTGAAATAAGTGGCTACCAAAATGGTAATTGCCAGCAATTTCAAGTTATTGTCTCATTTAGTTTTGCTTATCATCTTGATGAAACCATTCTTAAACTGGTGTTGGACAGTTAGCTTGTAATGCTTGTCGAATAGTGATGCACTTAAGAGCAAGTATATTTATCGTATTAAGTAATAAAGTGACAATAAAATATCGAACCCATAAGAATTGAATTAATAAATATAAAATTTTTACACTTATGAATGAGTTTGCACGTATTGGTGAAGGTTGATTTAAGTAAACTAAATCAACTAATATAAGACAACAAATATCAAGACAAACATCTGCATCGACTTAACAATTAATTATGGAGGTTGAACTTATTTCTAAGGATATATGATTGATTACCTATCTCAATGTTATAGCAACGAACAATACCTGTCTGCGTAAACTCTAAGGTTCTTTAATTACTCGACAAGATATTCTAATGAACTTCTGGCTCTCTCGATGCCTAGAAGTTAATAACTTTGTAATTAAGGTGATACATGTCTGCGTTAACCCTAACTACTCTATTATTTGTTAATAACTCCCTTTTAGTCGTTGAAACCCTAAACTTGTGTCTAAGCCGGATTAAGACTAAGTTGATAGCTTAGCCCTATTGTTCATGTTTGTATAGCTTCACTCTCTCGAATATTAAGCCACAGATCAATATTTAGCAGGCCTCTTTCGAATAGCGCTTACAATTAACTACACATTAAGCACATGAATAGAATAGATGAAGATAAAAACAACTAAAACATTGAAATATAATAATCAAAAACATAAAATCTCGAGACGCAATAATCTCAGCTAAAAAGTTTAGCTCATGTATGAGCGTAAAGCATCCATAATTAAAAGTATAAAGTTTTGCAGTTTATCGAGCAAGAAAAGAAATAAGTCTAGCGTCTTTGACAAAACTACCTCGGTGCCGTCCAACTGTGCTGCAAGCCTCTTCCCCGTCAGCCTCTCTCGATGGCTTCGTTCGATGAGGAGAATCGTCTAACTTCGCCCCGGTGGTTCTCCGCAAGCTCGAACTAAGACTGTCGTCTGAATTGTGCTCCCTATTGATCTGTCTCCCTTTGAGTAACGTTTCAGTCTTCCTTATATAGGCAGTGAAACTAGGGCTTCAGTACCCTAAAGTTTCACGTCTTCATTAAAGACATCCTATTGTTGAACCGGGGAAGACAAAACCTGAGTTCCAGCCTTCGGAGGCAACATGATCTTAGGACCTACCCTTACAGGTTAACTCTAATACCAAATCATTAGAATTGGTTTTTCATTGTTCAAAGCAGAAGCCATTGCATATGATCAAGTGATTAATGTTGTGTAATTCCAAGGCTGGTAATGGTCTACACGACCGGTTATATCAACCTAGAGGAATATCAGCAGGTTCTCCTGGTGCATCCAGCAGTTCTACTGGTTACACTCCGATATACCGACTTGTAAGATCTTATGTAACTCATCAAAATGCAATTCCACTTGTTTTTCCTACAGTCCAGTTATCAAATTCATGCTACAAACTTTAAAGTTAACCCCTCATAAGTTGTTTAAGTGCTAAACTGCTTGAAAGTTTTTGTAACAACAAGCTTTTTATTGGGATCAGACGCTTCTTGGTATTCCGAACTTGCAGAACCGATGCATGGAAACTCATCAATGGTAAGTCCTCTTGATGTAACAGTAGTTTGCTAAATTCTCCATCTTACCAATAATCCCCTCAAATGTTGTCAAATTTATAGCAACAACCAATCATGGGGAATCCTGATATACCTTGCGTTCTATTTCAGCAGTTACTGCGAGCCTTAGGAACCTAAAATCTGGTATGTTATGGTACACTAGTAATTTACTCTTCACCTGTAATTACTAATCACTGCAAGTTATTTTCCCTGGAAAACCATAGTACCAACCAAGAATGCCTGGTATGATGAATCTGCAAATGGGACTTGGAAGGTTAGGAAGCTCATCTGTGGTATGTTATGGCACTAAGTAAAAGCTTTAGAGATGACATGTAATTTATCAATTTCAGTTTCCATTTTAGTCACTCCCTTACCATTGATCCTCCAATGAATTTTAGAATCAGTTCTCGATGGGAAACGACAACATGACATCTAATGTTCACTTTCAACACCAGCTGAAATGGGTTTTAGGCATCACATTATTGGTATATATGATAGCATTCCAGATTATAAGCTTTAATTTTAATTTATGCTGAAATTTCACGCTTTTGAATTTTCTTACTCTAGGGACAACATGCAAATGATGAATATTTCAGAGGTGGTGGCAACACAGCTAATGGTCAACTCCAGTCCCAGCAGCAGGGAGTTTTAGGCAACACATCAGTGGTATATATGTGATAGCATTCCAAATTATTATTTTCTGATTCCATTTGAAGCATTTGTAACTAAGCTTTTTAATTTTGATTTATACTGCACTTTCATGGTTCTGATTTTTCCTACTACAGCAGATAAATAATGTACCATTCGGAGGTCAACAGAATCAAACGCTATCTTCTTACGATAATCATGTAATTCTCCTTATTTTAACTCTGAATTCTTCTTATGGATCCAATATATTTATCTAGAATGTAATGTAATTTTCCGGAAGTAGAACCCTCAAAATGGTGTGTCGACAATGCCACTGATATCTCAACTTCACGTCAATCCAAATCCAATGAACTTATTATGCAGTCCTAATTACAACACAATGCAAAACTTCGATGTTACTCCCCCTTTGAACACTGAGAGGTATGCATGTCAACAGAAAAGGCGTCCAATATTAGCATCAAAGAAAATTCATGAAATGTACTTGTTTTGCAGCCCTAACTGCAATGCACTGCAGGATTTAGATGTTACTTCTTTTTTGAACTCTGAGAGGTATGTATATCATCAAAACAAGCACTCGGTATCAACATCAAAGGTAATGCACTAAAATGAACTTGTTATGCAGCCCTAATTGCAACATACTTAAATCGGAGAACCCACAAACAGAAAAAATCCTCGATTTTTATCAATAACCTTTTGAGTATTTCCCCTGAATTGTTCTTCAGCATCCCCATCGATGGAGAAGATAACAATGCAAACAATGGCAACACTGACAATAACAGCACCAACATCAACAACACCATTGGCAACAATGACACAACTGGGGAAAAGAACCCACAACCAGAGTCCCCTGCTCGATTTTTATTAATAGTCTTTTGAATGAGGTGAGAACTTAGTTTTCTTGACACCATCAAAATATAAAGCCTAAGCAAAACCATTAGTTTTTTTTATGGAAGCTAAATATATTTTTTTCTCAGCTTGCAATGGAAGAAGGCACATCGGAAAGTGCATCAAACAAGGAGGGAAACAACTCTATGGAACGAGATAACTTTGGATTGCCAGACAACATGACCTTGGAAGACTTTTATATGTTATTTTTAGCAATCATACAATTTCGTTCTCAGGCTGCATTTGTTTTCTTCTACTTGTTTCCTTTGAACTTTATTTCGGATTTGCATAATGAAAACAATGAAATAAGACACTGCATGGAATAAAGAGGAAAACATGAACTTGACATTGATAAGTGAGGCTTGTCTATCTTCATTGTTTCTTAGGTTAGTTGTTTTCAACACACAGATGACTCCTAGTTTATTTTTCTTTTGCTATTTTTTGCTTATTTGCTAAGCATGGGTTGGCTTTGGATATGACATAATTAATTGGTTTGTGTAGGTACCATCATAAGTGTAATCGAGTTAAGTTGAGCTCCAACTCGACTAGAAATTTAATGCTCGAAATTCTATTCAAGCTCGATAGTGTTTTATTCTATAAAAGGACATTTTTATGTTTAGATCCGATCTGTTGGACTGTAACATGAGTTCAATATAGAGTTGTTATATTTTATGGATGTTCAGAAGTCTGTCAAGATTAATGTAACCCCCTCGTCCTGGTCTGGTCGGATGACTGGTTCGAATGGGCCACACGGGGAAAACCGAAGCGAAACCCGTTAAGGTTCCTCCTCGGTTAACGACTCAGAAAATTTCTTTTAAATTTAATCTTCTCTAAATGCACATTTAATTCCTATGTGATCGCAGCAACGAAAAACAACCATTCGTAAAGCAATAACTCGAACAACCTAAGCAAAACAACCCATTTTTATGTGATTTAACAGGCTGTTTCGAAACACCCTCAAGGTGTATCGAAACGCCTTGACCTGGTCAACATCTCTAAGCCTACACGAGGATGTCGTTTCGGAACGGGGGTCAACCGTTCCGAAACACCCTCCCTGGTCAACTTCTCGTGGTCAACGAGATTTGACCGTTTTGAAACACCACAAACCCGTTTCGGAACACCTTCATCTCGCAAATTTCTCAAAATTCATGTAGCAAAAGTGTACCGAAACAGCCCCTACCCGTTTCGAAACGCTCGGCCAAAAACAAAGGGACCGTATCGAAACAGGGTAGCCCGTTTCGAAACGCCCCCCGTCTGCAGACTGGTTTTAGCTATTTTAAGGCACAAGGGTCCCCCTAAACCCCACCAAAACCTCCAACAACACACTAATAACAATTCTAAGGTAAACCAACATACAAGCATACTTGAACATCATCATAACAAGGCTAAACACTAAGGCACAACATCACAAAGCCATGCATTCATACATATCATTTAAAGGTGTTAAGCTTCAACATAGCCAACACTTAGACAATTCTAGATATCAAAATACTAACATGGTCACAAGCGTAGCATACATCCCAAAAGCCAAATTAACAAACACAAACGAGGAGTCTAACATGCTCCTAAACAACATCAACAACAACATACGTCAAAAGCATCATAATATGATTACATGTCCCATTGCTTGACCATTACACCATAATTTAAAAGTTCATACTTGGTAGCCAAACAAGCACCACAAGCACACTTGGAGGCCCCTTTCTTGCTCCTAGCAACCCACGAACTAAGGATCTGCATTGTCGAACAAAGAGAGAGAGAGAGAGAGTAAGCAATAAGCTTAGTGAGGGTAAGCTCTTTAAAAACAAACCTCGACAATGCAAGGTCCAAGCTCGATCTTAGCCAATGTAAACACATAATTACCAAGGATCCTCAAGAGCCAAAAGTTAAAGATGCATGAACAATATTCAATTATATGCCATGCTCAACAAGCTCCATTTCATAATATATATGTAATCACATATAAACAACCAAGTAGATATCACATTCTACAACACATTGATACACATATCAATCAATATTGGCACCTAGCTATGACCCGAATACGCGGATAAACACGTTGGAACTCACATCCAACAACCACTTTACCTCACGGTGGGATTACACTCATCACCGTTCTCGCGGAGGGGATTCCATTCATCCTCACGCCCCGTCGATGGGATTCCACTCATCATCGACTAATATAAACACAATTTCCGGGCGTACCCGTACTCCTCCTTGGTGACTCAACGCCACCAAGGCCACGCGCGAATTTAGACTCATGTGTGCACACTAACATCCTAATGATCGATCATTTGTACTCAAGCATACTAGTGCCAACATTTAACTCATTCCATATTATTCATTTCAATCAATTCCGTGCTTAGCACGTACTCACCATGATCACAATCATGAACCATTTCCATGCATGCCATAAGCATTACAAATCATGCATCATCTCACATGTATAACACATTATACATAAATCAATCATATCACAAGTCATACAAGGCATAAACATCCAAATACAAGTTAATCCAATGGCTCTAGATAAAGTTTAGGATTAGGCTACCACCCTAATCCTAACTCTAGGTGGGTCTACCAAGCTCGACCTAGTCCACATACTCAAACCAACCGTTTGAAAACCACTTAAAACGTTTAACCACTCACCTAAGCTTCCAAGCTCCAAGCTCCAAGCCAAGCAAGCAACCACCCTCAAGTTTCCGGATTTCTTCCTGAAGCTTCTCCGACGCAAGTTCTTGCTTCTAAACAACCTTAATACAATTCAAATAACCTCAAATCAGCCCAACATCAAAATACCAACCCGGAACACAATTCAAATACAATTTACAATGTTTCAAGCCATGAACAATCCCACTTTTAACCAAACTCGGGCAGCCCCAAAACCTCTTCCAAAATCCATGTTTCCAACACCCTTTACACCCACAAATGATCCCAAATCAACCCCTAACTATAGTACTACCATTGGGCTATCAATTCCCACCTAAAACAACCCCCAAAACTCACCCAAAACCCTCCAAAACCCCCCATTTATACCCAAATTTGGGAATTGCTCAAAATCAAGAGAAATTCATATATGTTGAACCATTTAACTCCTATACTTCATAACTAACCATATTAAATCAAAAAATTGGGTTTAGCAAACACAAAGGCATCCTTTTTAATCAAATCTTTTGAAATCTCCATTTCCAAAACTTTAACAAAAATAAAAACTAACGGTACTTTTGAAGAGAGGGAGTTGAGGAGAAGTCAAAAACGATGTTACCTTTCAAAAATGAGTTGAAATGGAGGAGCTTTTTGATGGAATAGTGGTGAAGAGGAGAGAGCTCTATTTCACGTTAGGTTGGGTGAAGAAGAGAGTGAATAGTGACTATTTGGGAGAAAGGGGGTTTAAAATCAAAAGTTGGGCTAATTACCAAAAGGCCATTACTGAATGACTATCTTCTTTGTTCTTTAAAAACTCCTCACTTTGCAATTCCTTTAGTTTGGTCCACTTTCAAATATTTATTTTTGAAACCCGAAACTTAAAAGATTATTTTAATTATAAAACCGAGCCCAAATAATATTAAAATATTATTTTCACCTAACCCCTAAACCCGGGTGTTACAACTCTCCCCCACTTAAGGAATTTCGTCCCCGAAATTACCTGACGGAAATAAATACGGAAACTGCTCAACCATATCATCTTTCCTCTCCCACGTGGCCTCTTCCACACCTCTATGTCTCCACAACACCTTGACCAACTCTATGGTCTTACCACACAACACCTTGCTATCAGAAGCAAGTATCTCAACGGGCTCTTCATTATAAGACAAATCCGGATTCAACTCTATCTCCTCAACGGGCATAACATGAGAAGGGTCTGACCTATATCTCCTAAGCATAGACACATGAAAGACATCATGGATCTTCTCTAACTCAGATGGTAACCTCAAACGGTAAGCTACAAGCCCATCCACTCAACTATCTCATACGGACCAATGAACCTCGGACTCAACTTGCCCTTCCGGTCAAATCTCATTACCTTCTTCCACGAAGATACTTTTAGAAACACTTTCTCACCCACGGAGTACTCAATCTCTTTCCTCTTCAAATCCGCATAAGACTTCTGAAGATCGGAAGCTGCTTTTAAACGATCACAAATAAACTTCACCTTGTCAGTAGTCCTCTTAAGCAAATCCGACATAGGTAACAATCTCTGACCTGTTTCAGCCCAACAAATCGGAGTCCTACATCGTCTACCATACAAAGCCTCATAGGGAGCCATATGAATACTAGACTGATAATTGTTGTTGTAAGCAAACTCAACTAACGGTAAGTGCTTCTCCCAAGAACCCTGAAAGTCAATCATACAACAACGAAGCATATCCTCAAGAATCTGTATCACTCGCTCTGACTGGCTGTTGAGTGTGTAAAAGTTCTATTATTTACACCCTTTTTAACCCATATTTCTGCTGCATTCAAGCATCATTGCATTGCATTTAGGTTAGTTTTCAGTAAAATATCACAAATAGATTAAAAACACGGATTCTACTAAAAGATGGCTATTTTTGCAGGTATCTGCCATAATAGACGTTGAAGGCAGGCACAGGGCATAGAAGCAGGAGAGCTGAACTGGATAAGCAGACGAAGAAGACGAAGCTGCCATGGACCTGTCGTGACAGCATGGTGACAACAGACTTATGAAGAGGAAAAGTAAAGTGGACCTCGATAGATAGAGAAAAATCTGCTCGTCTGTCGTGTGAAAGCCACATATTTTTCCAAGCCCCGGATCAAAAGATATGTCAAGCCAAAGCTCAAGGAGAGGAAATTCCTAGAAACAAGGATGGCGGCTGCAAAGTAGGAATCATTAGAGATTAAGTCTTTATTAGAATCTTACTTTTAATTAAAGTTGTAATCATTGTTACCTTAGAAGACTTGAGCCCAAGGCTTATATAAGGGCATAGATTTAACCTAGGAGGCATCATCGAATACCCCATAACCGAAACCAAACCCCTGCCGTTCATCCGTCACCGACATGTTCTAAAATCCCCCTAGGGCTACGGGTTGTTTTGTAAAGTAGTTGCAAGGGTTGTTTTGTTTTAGGAATTTTCAGTTCAATAAAATAGACTTCAAGTTCTCTTATTTTGGTTTTAATATCTTGCAAGAGCACCGGGAGAGCATTGTGAGGTTATCCATTTACTTAGCATCGAGAGAGTTAAGTATACGAAAGAAATAAGAGCGAGTTCTCTAGTTTATAGTTGAACTATCTTGTGCCTAGGGATAGGGCAAGGTTAAGTGGCTAAAGAAGAATTCATACACATCGGTGTTCATCCTTCGATTCACGCCGGGAGGTATCATCAAGACGTGATCATCGACAGACTTGGACCTAGGGATAGGCCAAGGCAGATCTGGGATTCTTGCCAAACTTGAAGTACGAAGTTGGTGTGTCTGCTGCCGCGACAGCCAACAGACAGCCGCCGCGACAGGTGCTGTCGACGACGGGCACGACGACAGAACTGGAGTTCCTAAGCAATCTAATACATGCACTACCAAGCAATTCAATACCAGCCCATTCTCTCTATCTTGATATCTCAATCCTTTTATTTACGTTTTCCTTATTATTTTCGTGAAAAATCTCTCAATTATTTCCTTTACTTTCGTGCAGTAAACAAGGTGAAGTCATTAGCCCAATCCCTGTGGAGACGATATCCGATACTTCGTATCACTTTACTACTTGCGTCGTGTACACTTGCACTACGATTGCGATAGACTCTTTTACACGCAACAAGTTTTTGGCGCCGTTGCCGGGGATTGGCAACATAACTACATCTTTCTTTTATTGCACTTTTTGCTTTTATTTTTATTTTTATCTTCGTTTTTATTTTTATTTTTCTTTAATTTTTATTTTGTGCTTTCAACTCTCGCTTTTCACGAGGTTTTCTTGTTTATGCGCAGATCCAAAAGAGGTGAAGATCCTGAGTATCCATTAGATCCGGAAATCGAACGTTCCTTCAATCTCAAGAAACAACTTCGCCGCCTTTTAGACAGAAACGAATACCTCGAGGAACAGCTTGAGCAGATGGCACGTAACCAGCCCGTTGGTGGAGATATACCGCCTATCGGCGACCCGCCTGGGGCAGATGGACGACGGTCATGTCGTGACTACATGCTGAACGATCATGTAGAGCTGGAGACCACGCTGCCAGATATTGATGTTGACAACTTCGAGCTTAAACCTGTCATGTTTAGTATGATCAACAACGCCGGGCAGTTTAGTGGTTCTGCGACAGAAGATGCTAGGGAGCATCTCAAAACGTTCCAGGAGATCTGTGGTTCGTTTAGACTACCAGGAGTTAGTCCGGAGATACTGAGGCTTCGGTTATTCCCCCATTCACTGAGGGACGGAGCTAAAACTTGGTGGAATAAACTTACATCGGGTTCTATTATGACTTGGGCAGATCTAACTCGTGAATTTTTATCTCGTTTTAATCCTTCGCATTTATCTGAGCGATTACGTAATGAAATTGCTACTTTTCAACAGGAAGATGACGAGCCGATGCACGAGGCCTGGGACAGATTTACTACTCTTCTACGGAACTGCCCAATGCATGGATTTCCTGTCTGGAATCAGGTAACTAAGTTCTATAATGCTGCTAACTTACAAACTCGCATTCGGATTGATTCTGCAGCAAATGGATTATTATTGGATAAAGATCCGGACGAGGCATTGCAAGTTTTGAAAAACCTAGCCAAGAATGAGGAGCAGTTTCCGACAGCTAGAAGAGGGGGTAAACGGGTACTTGCTGTCAAGGACTATGAAGCCGACAGCACTATGAAATCACAGGTAGCATTCCTTACTAAAGCAATGAAACACTTATTAAATGAAGAAGAATTACGAGGATTTGCTGTCGAGGAAGTTTGTGCTATCTGTGAGGGAAATCATAGTAGGGATGAGTGCCCAATAAATATAGAAGAGGGAAAATATGTTGGAAATTACAAGCCGAATTATAACTCCAACAACTATAATCCCAATTGGAGGAAAGATCCCAAATTTTCCTGGAGTAACCCTAACAACGCCCTGAACCCGCAAGCATATAATCAGAATCAGGGAGGTCCTAGATTGCTGACGAGACAGCAACTGCCGCCGCAACAGCCGCAGCAACTGCCGCCGCAGCAGCAACAGCAGCCACCACCTGCCACGAGTAGTATATTGGAACAGACTCTGGCCACTTTTATGTCTCAAACTGGTACGTATATGGAGAATATAAATCAGTTTGTCAAGAAGACGGAAAACTTTATAGATAAAACCGAGATGAGAATGACAAATCATAAGGCTACGTTGAAATCTCTAGAGACACAAATGGGTCAGGTGTCACAACATATTAAGCCAAGGCAGAATGGAGGATTCCCTAGCAATACTGAAAATGCTAGAACACCCCACATGAGCAATGTAAGGCGATTACTACTAGGAGTGGGAAAAAGCTACCAGGGCTGGAAAAAGAAGCTGAAATAGAAAAGGAACCCGCCTTGGATAAACCTGCCGAGGAAGCTGCCCCGACAGGAGATAAACAGACTACTGCCGATGAACCTGTCACGACAGCAGAAGTGATAGAGGAGAAAAAAGATGAGTATCGTCCTCAGATTCGCATGCAGTGGGAAGGGCGTATCGCTGATTACCGTCCTCCACCACCTTTTCCTCAACGGATACAGCAAGCTAAGCATGAATCTCAACTCAAAAAGATTTATGATATTTTTAAACAGGTTCATATTAATATTCCGTTGCTAGATGCTGTTAGGGAGATGCCCTGTTATGCTAAATTTCTCAAGGATGTTATGTCGAAAAAATCTAAACTTGGGGAATTTGAAACTGTAAAGATGCAAGAAGGTTGCATGAGTATTCTTCATCAGCAGCCACCCCAGAAAAAGAAGGATCCGGGGAGCTTCATCATACCTTGTGTAATCGGCGACAAATTTGTGGGTAAGGCACTTTGTGATCTTGGTGCCAGTGTTAATCTAATGCCCAAATCTGTTTTTCAAAAACTAGGTATTGGTAAGGCGCGACCCACGACAGTAACCCTACAGCTAGCCGACCGATCTTACGTACATCCCGAGGGAAAAATTGAAGACATTCTGGTAAGAGTGGATAAGCTTATTTTTCCTGCTGACTTTCTTATATTAGATTGTGAAGCAGATGAAAACGCACCAGTCATCCTTGGGCGACCCTTTTTAGCCACGGGAAGATTGTTGATTGATGTGGAGAAAGGAGAACTCACCATGCGCGTAAACGATCAAGAGATCAAGTTGAATGTTCTCCAAGCGATGAAACATGTCGATGCGGACGAGGAATGCAAGGCCATCATTGAGGTGACTTTTGATCAACCCTGCATCAGGTCGGGCTGCCGTGATACAAAATTTGGTCACCTACAAGCCTGTCACGACAGCGATAACGACATCAATAACGACAGCACCGACGACAGCGACTCCTCTGAATCCGATACATCTGATACTGAAGGTCAGGAGGAGGTAAACTGGTTAGGCCATCGTCCAGGTAAGTTATTCGAACCCTTGAATTACACTTCGGATAACCATTTAATCCAAAACCCATCTACTGTTGAACCATCTGTCTTAGAACTTAAGCCCCTGCCCGGGCAGTTAAAATATGCTTATCTTGGTTCAAATGACACACTGCCCGTAATCATCTCTGCTAAGCTGCCGCAGGAACAGGAACGGCAGCTGATCGACATGTTAAGGCAGCACAAGAAGGCGATTGGATGGACGATAGCAGACATTCAAGGCATTAGTACGACGATATGCATGCACAAAATCCTCCTAGAGGAAGATCATAAGCCGACTATTGATGCCCAAAGGCGGTTAAACCTTGCGATGAAGGAGGTAGTGCGTAAAGAAATAATTAAATGGTTAGACGCTGGTATTATTTACGCCATCTCCGACAGCAAATGGGTGAGCCCAGTGCAATGCGTTCCAAAGAAAGGAGGAATGACCGTGATAACCAACGAGAACAATGAGTTAATCCCAACCAGGACTGTGACCGGTTGGAGGGTGTGTATGGACTATCGGAAGCTTAATAAAGCTACCCGAAAGGACCACTTTCCTTTACCCTTTATTGATCAAATGCTTGATAGATTAGCGGGTAAACCTTACTATTGTTTTCTTGATGGTTATTCAAGTTACAACCAAATTGCTATTGCACCTGAGGATCAAGAGAAAACGACTTTTACATGCCCCTACGGAACATACGCATTTAGGAGGATGCCGTTTGGACTCTGTAATGCACCTGCCACCTTCCAAAGGTGCATGATGGCGATTTTCTCCGACATGGTAGAGGACTTCCTTGAAATTTTCATGGATGATTTTTCCGTCTTTGGAGACGATTTTGAGAGCTGCCTCGGCAATCTTCAAAAGGTACTTGAAAGATGTGAAAAAGCTAACCTTGTTTTGAATTGGTAAAAATGTCACTTTATGGTGGACGAAGGGATAGTCCTTGGCCATAAGATTAGCTGCTGTGGGATAGAAGTCGACAAGGCCAAAATAGAAGTCATAGAGAAGCTTCCGCCGCCGACCACAGTCAAGGGCATTAGAAGTTTTTTAGGGCATGCGGGTTTCTATCGGAGATTCATCGCAAATTTCTCGAAAATCACGAAGCCCCTATGCCATCTCTTAGAACAGAACCGACCCTTTGACTTTAATGAGGAATGTACTGAAGCATTCAAGGTTCTGAAGGAAAAGCTAGTGACAGCCCCCATAGTACAGCCACCAGACTGGACACAACCGTTTGAGATCATGTGTGATGCTAGTGACTATGCTGTCGGGGCAACACTTGGGCAGCGCAGAGATAAGCTGTTTCACGTCATATACTATGCCAGCAAGACGTTGAATGACGCCCAAGTGAACTACACCACCACAGAAAAGGAGCTGTTAGTTGTGGTATTCTCCATCGACAAGTTTCGTTCTTACATACCTGGAACGAAAGTAATAATACACACCGACCATTCTGCCCTAAAGTATTTGTTCGCAAAGAAAGATGCAAAACCTCGATTGATACGGTGGATCTTGCTATTACAAGAATTCGACCTTGAGATCAAAGACAAAAAGGGGACAGAAAATCAGGTGGCAGACCACTTGTCGAGGTTGGAGAAGGGACAGAGTCTACCTTCAGATGAGACACACATACTGGAGACCTTCCCAGATGAGCAGCTCTTTGCTGCCGCAATCGCTGTCGCGACAGCCATGACGGCAGGTAAGTCTTCTGACCTTCCCTGGTATGCTGATTTCGTTAATTTTATAGTTAGCGGAATATTACCTTCTGATCTTAATTATCAAGCCAAGAAGAGGTTTCAAAATGATGTTAAGCATTATTATTGGGACGAACCTCTTCTTTTCAAAATGTGCGCAGATCAGGTTATAAGGAGGTGTGTACCACAAGAAGAACAAGAAGACATTCTCCATCACTGTCACGCTTCACAATATGGAGGTCACTTAGGAGGCAATAAGACTACTGCCAAGGTGCTGCAGTCAGGGTTCTACTGGCCGACACTATATAAAGATGCACAGGAATTTTATAAAAACTGTGACAGGTGCCAGAGGACAGGTAACATCTCGAGGAGAAACGAGATGCCACTGCAGAACATTTTAGAAGTCGAGATCTTCGACGTTTGGGGGATTGATTTTATGGGACCTTTTCCATCTTCATGTGGAAATCTTTACATCCTCCTAGCAGTGGATTATGTCTCCAAGTGGGTTGAAGCAACCGCAACTCAAAAGAACGATGCCAAAACGGTCCAAAAGTGTTTGCACAAAAACATTTTTTCTAGATTTGGCATCCCTAGGGCGATCATCAATGATGAGGGGAGACATTTTGATAATAGGGTGATTGCTGCCGCCTTGAAGAAATATGGTGTCAAGCACAGGATCGCGACAGCATACCACCCACAGACCAATGGACAGGCTGAGATATCCAATAGGGAAGTGAAGAACATTCTTGAGAAGATGGTTAAACCAACTAGGAAAGATTGGTCTTTACTTCTGAATGATGCATTATGGGCATATAGGACAACATTCAAGACTCCATTGGGCATGTCTCCATACCGACTGATTTATGGGAAAACCTGTCACTTGCCTGTCGAAATCGAGCACAAAGCATATTGGGCAATCAAGGCAGTGAACATGGATTTGGACAAGGCAGGCCAGAAAAGGTTATTAGATCTGAACGAGATTGAAGAATTAAGGACAATGGCCTACGACAATGCAAGAATTTACAAGGAAAAGACTAAGAAATGGCACGACAAGAAACTGCTGCCACGACAGTTCTGCCCAGGGCAGCTTGTGTTGTTGTTTAATTCTAGACTTAAACTCTTCCCAGGGAAGCTTAAATCTAGATGGTCTGGCCCGTTCCAAGTGGTTCAAGTTTTTCCTCATTGTGCCATCATAATTCGATCATTAAAAGACGGGCACCAATTCAAAGTCAATGGACAGCGCCTCAAGCACTATCAGGGGACTGAAGCCCCAGGAATACAGGAAGTGGTTACTTTAGGAGATGCCCCACAAAGCATCCCTAATTTAACCTAGTTTTTAATTTATTTATTTATTATTTATTATTTATTAGGAATTAGGTTTATTTTATTCGAATAATAGTTTATTTCATTTTCTGTTTTTAGGAAATAAAGGAGACAAGAAGAAGAGAAGAAGTGACCCAAGCCCACCACCCATCCATCAGCCCATTAAAGCCCCTTTATGGAAGCCTGTCGTTTCGGCTGCCGCCGCGGACGGATAAGACAGGCTGTCAACAGACTCACACGGCAGACGCAGAAGCGTGTGGTAGACGCGTAACAGACGCATAAATGCGTGTCAGACGCGTCAGACACGCTAAATACCATCCGTCGCCCCGTTATTCACGCCTGCCGTTGCAACATTAAACGGGCAGCTACTCGACCGCTATATAACCCCGTTTCATTTTCATTTTTTCTCACTTCTGATCATTCTTCCTTGCTTTCTCCTCTAGTTTTATTTGCTTTCTTCATTTTTTACAACCTTTGCATTAATATGTCGTCTAGAGAGACCCGCCAAAGCGCTGCCTCAGCTTCTACCTCGGCAGCAGCAACGCCCTTTGCCAACAAGGAGTTATGGGAGGAACGTGGCTTCGTGTACATCCGCAAGGCACCCCACATGGGACTCCGACCGTTCATTGTAAAGGCTATCACGGCTCAACTATGGGAGCACTTCGCGGAACAACCGGCAGAGCTCAATGACACATTAGTCCGGAAATTCTATGCTGCCATAGACAGCAAAACGGCGACATCTGTCACCATTCGAGGTGTCAAGGTACCCTTCACTGCCGACAACATCAACCACATGTTTGGCCTCTTCTTCGGCCCCGATGATGATGCTCACCAGAAATTTCTCGACACCCTCGATGCTGCCGCTTATGATGCTGTCATGGTGGAGTTGACAGAGGAGGGAACATCATGGACAACCAGTAAGAAGAACCCCCACTCCGTCAATAGGGGGAAGCTCCTCCCGGAAGCCAAACTTTGGAACGCTTTCATCAAAAAGCGTATCCTACCGTCTTCCCACCACATGACAGTCAACCGGCAGCGGCTCGCCCTCATCCATTCCATCATACACGACAGGCCTATCAACGTGGGCCGATATATGAGGGACAGCATCCTGGACTGCGCCTTCCGTTCCGACTCCCGCCTCTGCCTGCCGTTTACAATAACTTCCCTCTGCCGTTGTGCCGCTGTCCCCGAGGAAGCCTCCGACAAAATAAGGAAGGGCAGAGGCTGGACAGACAACAACATCAACAGCCTCATGGAGCTGGTCGTGGCTACACCTGTCTCATCTTTCAACCCAGCCGGCTCCCCAGAAGAATCATCAGAGGAGCCTGCCCAGGAACCTGCTGCCGCCACCGCATTGACAGACCAGTCCACCCTCCTCCTTGAGACGCTACAACGGGTAGAGGAGAGACAAATGGGATTGATGACCTTCATCCGGGACTTCACTGAATCGACGGTAAACTTCATTACCCAAACTTTGAATTTTCCCGATGTTCAATTCCCTACTTTTCCTGCCCATTATTTCCATATACCCACCCCTGTCCACACCCCTGTTCACACACCCACACCACCTGCCTCCCTGCATTCCGACTCTACTGCCTCCACCACATCACCTGCCTCGACGGCAGCAGGCAGCCCACCGGCCGACACCTCTCCCCAAGGAACAAAGAGCCCTGCCTCCGATGACAGCCCTCTGATAAGGAGGAATTTAGAGAGAGAATTTACGCCGGTCAAGCGGATTAAACACGTTGCAGACAAGAAACGGCTGCCCAAGGCTAGCACCACCACCAGCAGCTCTTGGGACAGTGGCAGCAGTTTCGATGTCCAACTCGTGGAGCAACCTGCCCCTGCACCTGCCCTTGAACCTGCCCAACCTCCTCCACAGCCCAGACGCCGCCGTCAGATCCGTGTCAGCAGCAACAGCGAGGACAACGACTAAAAATTTAAGTTTTTATTTTCCTCTTATTGCTGCCTGCCTTTATCTTTTGTGATGTACTTTTCTTTATTTTTTTATCTTTTCATGTCATTTTGCATTGAGAGCAATGCAACCCTTGAGTTTGGGGGTGGCAACCCTCCATCATTAATGGAGTCTTAAGTACATCTTTTTATTATTTGTTGTGTCTTATTATTTATTTAAGTTCCCTTAAAAAAATCAGAAAATATAAAATTGTTGGCTTAAAACTGTGAAGTTAACTTACCTGTCATGACGGCTCTGTCGTGGCAGCATCTTTAGGATAGTTTAAGGAGAAGTTTAGAGCCTTTCTATAGTTCTGAAAAACTTAAACACATTTGTGACTGTTATATTGCTTAGATTTCTTTTAGCCAAACTAGAATAGGAAGCTTAGAACTTGAATAGCCCCTAGAGGTGCCTAACACTGGCTCTAGGAAAGAAGTTTAGCAAAAGAAAATCAAAAACCTAGAGGTGCCCGAAACTGGCTCTAGGAAGCTAACTAGAGGTGCCCGAAACTGGCTCTAGAAAAATTTAGCTTGAAAGTAGAAGAAAAAGAAGCATGAAAATGTGCCTTCTAAAAAAATAAACTTTGGCATAAAAAATTCGAGTTAAGAAGTTGAATATTCTAGTGAAACTCAGAGAGTCTTAGCATATAACTGTTCACAAGCATGCACACACTGCACGAGAGCTATAGGGAGATTCCGGACAGATCCTAACCTTTCCGACAGGTTGCTGCCGCCATAGAGAATGAGCGACGGGTAAGGGACAGTTCACTGTTTGAAGGCCAACACAAAAATTTTCATTTTTCTTTTAGGATTAATTGCTTGAGGGCAAGCAAAAACTTGAGTTTGGGGGTGTGTTGAGTGTGTAAAAGTTCTATTATTTACACCCTTTTAACCCATATTTCTACTGCATTCAAGCATCATTGCATTGCATTTAGGTTAGTTTTCAGTAAAATATCACAAATAGATTAAAAACACGGATTCTACTAAAAGATGGCTATTTTTGCAGGTATCTGCCATAGTAGACGTTGAAGGCAGGCGCAGGGCAGAGAAGCAGGAGAGCTGAACTGGATAAGCAGACAAAGAAGACGAAGCTGTCATGGACCTGTCGTGACAGCATGGTGACAGCAGACTTATGAAGAGGAAAAGTAAAGTGGACCTCGATAGATAGAGAAAAATCTGCTCGTCTGTCGTGTGAAAGCCACATATTTTTCCAAGCCCCGGATCAAAAGATATGTCAAGCCAAAGCTCAAGGAGAGGAAATTCCTAGAAACAAGGATGGCAGCTGCAAAGTAGGAATCATTAGAGATTAAGTCTTTATTAGAATCTTACTTTTAATTAAAGTTGTAATCCTTGTTACCTTAGAAGACTTGAGCCCAAGGCTTATATAAGGGCATAGATTTAACCTAGGAGGCATCATCGAATACCCCATAACCGAAACCAAAAACCCCTGCCGTTCATCCGTCACCGACATGTTCTAAAATCCCCCTAGGGCTACGGGTTATTTTGTAAAGTAGTTGCAAGGGTTGTTTTGTTTTAGGAATTTTCAGTTCAATAAAATAGACTTCAAGTTCTCTTATTTTGGTTTTAATATCTTGCAAGAGCATCGGGAGAGCATTGTGAGGTTATCCATTTACTTAGCATCGGGAGAGTTAAGTATACGAAAGAAATAAGAGCGAGTTCTCTAGTTTATAGTTGAACTATCTTGTGCCTAGGGATAGGGCAAGGTTAAGTGGCTAAAGAAGAATTCATACACATCGGTGTTCATCCTTCGATTCACGCCGGGAGGTATCATCAAGACGTGATCATCGACAGACTTGGACCTAGGGATAGGCCAAGGCAGATCTGGGATTCTTGCCAAACTTGAAGTACGGAGTTGGTGTGTCTACTGCCGTGACAGCCAACGGACAGCCGCCGCGACAGGTGCTGTCGACGACGGGCACGACGACAGAACTGGAGTTCCTAAGCAATCTAATTCCTGCACTACCGAGCAATTCAATACCAGCCCATTCTCTCTATCTTGATATCTCAATCCTTTTATTTACGTTTTCCTTATTATTTTCGTGACAAATCTCTCATTTATTTCCTTTACTTTCGTGCAGTAAACAAGGTGAAGTCATTAGCCCAATCCCTGTGGAGACGATATCCGATACTTCGTATCACTTTACTACTTGCGTCGTGTACACTTGCACTACAATTGCGATAAACTCTTTTACACGCAACACTGCCCATTGGGCTGTGGATGATAAGACGTACTGAAATACAAACGGCTACCCAGAGCACTATGCAAGCAACCGCAGAATCTCGAAGTAAATCTAGGATCCCTATTTGACACAATAGACTTCGGAACTCCATGAAGTCTCACAATCTCACGGATGTACAAGTTTGCCAACTTGTCTAAGGAATCCGTAGTGTTCACTGCTAAGAAGTGAGCACACTTAGTGAACCTATCAACAATCACCCAAACAGAATTCTTCTTCGAAGGAGACAAAGGCAACCCCGACACAAAATCCATGGTGATCCTCTCCCATTTCCATTCCGGAATCTTCAAAGGCTGTAACAAACTTGAAGGAACATGATGTTCTGCCTTCACTCTCTGACAAACCATACAACGGCTCACATACTCGGCTACATCTTTCTTCAAACCAACCCAGAAGTAATCATTTTCAAGTCACGGTACATCTTGGTACTACCCGGATGCATAGAAAAGGGACTCGAATGTGCTTCACTCAGAATCTGACGTCTCAACTCAACATCTTCTGGTACAACAATTCTATCTCTAAAGCACAACAAGCTCTCACCACTGAAACTATACTCGGTCGGTCTTCCTTCGGCTATGTCCTGAACATGAGAAACTAATGTCACATCTTGCAACTGCTTCTCTCTAATCAACTGAATCAAAGAAGGCTTCACTTGCAACTCGGTGATCAACCCACCATCATCAGACACACCCAATCTAGCAAACATAGCTCTCAACTCAACGACCACTTTTCTACTCAAAGCATCGACTACTACATTTGCCTTACCCGGGTGGTACTCAATGGTCAAATCATAATCTTTTAACAATTCAAGCCATCTTCTTTGTCTCAAGTTCAACTCTTTTTGTGTCATCAAGTACTTCAAGCTCTTGTGATCGGTGTACACTATACACTTCTCACCATACAAGTAATGACGCCAAATCTTCAATGCAAAAACAACTGCGACTAGCTCTATATCATGAGTAGGATAGTTCTTCTCATGAATCTTCAACTGTCTAGAAGCATAAGCAACAACTCTTCTTTCTTGCATCAAAACACATCCTAAACCTATGTAGGAAGCATCACAGTAAATCACAAATTCTTTACCTGAAACAAGTTGCACTAACACTGGAGCATTTGTCAAAGCTTCTTTCAATTTCTCAAAGGCCTTCTGTCTTGCATCTGACCATTCAAACTTAACTCCTTTTTGCAGCAATTTAGTCAAAGGAGCAGCTACTCTAGAGAAACCATCAACAAATCTCCTATAGTAACCGGCTAATCCTAGGAAACTCCTAATCTCGGTCACAGACTTAGGTTGTTTCCACTCAACAATAGCCTCAATCTTCGATGGATCAACACGGATACCTTCGGCCGAAACAACATGGCCAAGAAACACAACCTCTCGAATCCAGAACTCACATTTACTAAGCTTCACATACAACTGATTGCTCAACAATCTCTGTAAAACAAATCTCAAGTGCTCACCATGCTCCTCTTCTGTCTTCGAGTACACAAGTATGTCATCAATGAAAACAACTACAAACGGTCTAGATAGTCTCTAAAAATTATGTTCATCGTGTCCATGAATGCTGCAGGTGCATTCGTGAGCCCAAACGACATCACAAGAAACTCATAGTGACCATATCTACTCCTAAAAGCTGTCTTCGGAACATCACATTCTTTTACTTTCAACTGGTAATACCCGGATCTCAAATCTATCTTCAAGAACACTGAAGCACCTCTCAACTGGTCAAACAAATCATCTATGCGAGGCAACGGATACTTGTTCTTCACAGTCAACTGATTCAACTGTCTATAGTCAATACACACGCGCATACTACTATCTTTCTTTTTCACAAACAACACGGGAGCACCCCAAGGAGAACTACTAGGCTTAATGAAACCACGGTCTACTAATTCTTGCAACTGACTCTTCAATTCTTTCAACTCTTTTGGAGCCATACGATACGGAGCTATCGAAACTGGATTAGACCCTGAAACAGTCTCAATCACAAACTCAACATCTCTATCATAAGGTAAACCCGAAAACTCTTCAAGAAACACATCTGGAAAGTCACAAACTATTCTAATATCTTTCGGTCTAGCTTCACTCATATTCAGATTCATAACATAAGCTAAGTAAGCCCCGCATCCGGAGTCCATCAACCTATGAGCCTCTAAATCTGACACCACATTATACAAGAACTTAATGTTCTCGCCTATTACTACTACCTCGTAGTCATCAGAAAGTTTCAAGGAAATTCTCTTCGTCTCAAAATCCACACTAGCTCGGTGCTCAACTAACCAATCCATTCCCAAAATAATATCAAAGCCATAGAAAGGAAGTTCCATCATATCAACAGAGAACACATGACCCTGAATCTTTAGTGGACATCTCCTATACATACGTCTAACCACAACTGTCTCACCAAAAGAACTAGTCACATGCATACCTACATCTAAAATCTCAACAGGTATATCTAACTTCTGTGCATGCTCACTCAAAATGTAGGAATGTGTAGAACCCGAATCAACCAAAGAAAGCAAAGACATAGACTTTAACTCAAAATTACATGCTATCACATCAGTGTCGTTCCCAGCCTCTCTCTGAGCATAGATTCTCGCTGGTCCTCCTGCCTCTGGCTGCACTGCCACAGCGTGAGCAAGGTTCCTCTGAGCATCTACCCTAGGTGCATCAGCCCTAGGCTGGAAGTAGCCACGACTGTGCCCACGGCCTCTCTAAAAATAATTTGCTCTCGTAAGAGCCTGAGCAATGTTCGGTGCCTGTGCCGCCTGATGCGGACAATCCCTCCTAAAGTGGTCCCTCGAACCACAGTTCCAACAAGCATGGAAGTTACCCCAACACTCACCAGTGTGTTGTCTCCCACAACGGGTACACTCGGGCAAACGCCCTCCTTCTCTATGGCCCTGATGACCCCTACCATGGTGGCCACCGTCACGTCTATGGTCAAACTGATGTCTGCCACCTCTATGCCTCTTGGCATCTCTACTGTCAAAGTGGTTATGCCTTTTACCAGAACTAGACCCACCAGATCGTTTGGCCGACCCCAAACTGTGCTCTAAGTCCTTGGCCCTCGCGACCAATACATCAAAGTCTGAGTAGTCAGAAGCTAACATGTATCTCTTGACCTCCTCGCTCAACCCATAACGGAAACGGTTACAACGTTCCACTTTAGTAGGAACCAACTCTGGAGCGTACTGACTCAAGCGAACAAAACGAATCTCATAGTCAGTCACAGAAGCCTCTCTCTGAGTAAGGGCCATAAACTCTCGCTTCTTCTCATCTAAGTACCTCAGTCCCAAGTACCTCTTCCTGAAATCGGACTCAAAGAAATCCCAATCAATCTCTGCCTCTGGAACCCCAGTAGTAATGGTGACCCACCAAGTGTAGGCATCACCCTGAAGCAAAGAAATCACACAGCCCAACCTACGTGCACCAACACAACCCATCTGAGCTAAGATACGAACCGTCTTCTCCAACCATAACTCCGACCTCTCCGAAGTAGATCCTCTGAACTCTTCGGCCCCCAAGCTACGGAGCCTCTCCAAAAGTAGACTAGCATCGTCACACCTAGGTTGAGCTGCAGCCTGAGCTCCCGCAACTGCGGCCTGAAATGCTCCCGCTATAGCTTGCACTAGCGGAGTCATATCAATTCCGACCGGACCTTGGCTACCTTGGCCACCTTGAGGTCCCTCTCCTTCAGCTCCATCCTCGCCCCCAGCTCCAGGAGGAGGAGGTGGTGGTGGTGGAGGTGGTGGAGGAGCTCCAACTCCCGCGGCCACCGGCCCTTCTATATGAGCCTTCAGACCAATCACCGGCTCAACAAGAGCCGCAACACGTGGTTCCTGACGAACCACTCTCGGCCTACCCCTCGGCCTAGACATCGCTCTCAAACGATAACTACAACCACAACAAACAAAATATACAAGATCGGGTTAGCAAGGCAAGGCTTCCAAGTGCTCAAGTACGTTTCCCTCACTTAAAATTCTTTTCCAATGTAATAGTAGCATTGAGACTCTCAAACAATATGCTTTTAAATAAAACAATCAACATACTTGTCATACAAGCAATCATACTTATAAAGCAAGCAAACACCGCGCATATCAATTCAAAACTTGAACTTACCTCACTTACATGCCGAAGGTCTCGGTAACCTTAGGCTCTGATACCAACAAGTGTAACCCCCTCGTCCCGGTCTGGTCGGATGACCGGTTCGAATGGGCCACAAGGGGAAAACCGAAGCAAAACCCGTTAAGGTTCCTCCTCGGTTAACGACCCAAAAAATTTCTTTTAAATTTAATCTTCTCTAAATGCACATTTAAATCCTATGTGATCGCGGCAACGGAAAACAACCATTCGTAAAGAAATAACTCGAACAACCTAAGCAAAACAGCTCATTTTTATGTGATTTAACAGGCCGTTTCGAAACACCCTCAAGGTGTATCGAAACGCCTTGACCTGGTCAACATCTCTAAGCCTACACGAGGATGCCGTTTCGGAACGGGGGTCAACCGTTCTGAAACACCCTCCCTGGTCAACTTCTCGTGGTCAACGAGATTTGACCGTTTCGAAACACCACAGACCCGTTTCGGAATACCTTCATCTCGCCAATTTCTCAAAATTCCAGTAGCAAAAGTGTACCGAAACGGCCCCTACCCGTTTCGAAACGCTCGACCAAAAACAAAGGGACCGTATCGAAATAGGGTAGCCCGTTTCGAAACGCCCCCTGTCTGCAGACTGGTTTTAGCTGTTTTAAGGCACAAGGGTGCCCCTAAACCCCACCAAAACCTCCAACAACACACTAATAACAATTCTAAGGTAAACCAACATACAAGCATACTTGAGCATCATCATAACAAGGCTAAACACTAAGGCACAACATCACAAAGCCATGCATTCATACATATCATTAAAGGTGTTAAGCTTCAACATAGCCATCACTTAGACAATTCTAGATAGCAAAATACTAACATGGTCACAAGCGTAGCATACATCCCAAAAGCCAAATTAACAAACACAAACAAGGAGTCTAACATGCTCCTAAACAACATCAACAACAACATACGTCAAAAGCATCATAATACGATTACATGTCCCATTGCTTGACCATTACACCATAATTTAAAAGTTCATACTTGGTAGCCAAACAAGCACCACAAGCACACTTGGAGGCCCCCTTCTTGCTTCTAGCAACCCACGAACTAAGGATCTGCATTTTCGAACAAAGACAGAGAGCGTAAGCAATAAGCTTAGTGAGGGTAAGCTCTTTAAAAACAAACATCGACAATGCAGGGTCCAAGCACGATCTTAGCCAATGTAAACACATAATTACCAAGGATCCTCAAAAGCCAAAAGTTAAAGATGCATGAACAATATTCAATTATATGCCATGCTCAACAAGCTCCATTTCACAATATATATGTAATCACATATAAACAACCAAGTAGAAATCACATTCTACAACACATTGATACACATATTAATCAATATTGGTACACTAGTTGACCATACCGATACGCCCTCACTAGTCAACTTCTCACAGTCAACGATACAAGATTGTACCGATACACACTAGACCCGTACCGATACGCCAAAATCTCGTCAAATTCTCAGATTTCCAGAGAGGCTTTGGCGTATCGATACACCCCCGTGTATCGGTACGCTAGGCTTAAACTGAGCCCCAAAGTGTAAGACCGTATCGATACGACCCTTGGGCGTACCGATACGCCCTACACTGCAACACTAAAAAATTCAACAAAAAGCAACAAGACTCGACCCTAGATGCAAATTAAGACTCTCCTAACCACACGCAAACATACATACAACATCCCACATCCATGGAACAACATACGAGTCATTTCAAACAAACAAGGAGCATACGATCAAAGGAATCATACATTTACTATGAAGAGACCTATAATGCATTCATAAGGTTTCATGCTTTAGAAAAACACACATAACATCCATGGAAAGGTATAAGTCCTCAAACACAAGGCAATTAAGCATCAAGTAGATATGGTCCACAATCCACAACACAAAGGCATACACATGACCAACATAAAATCAACAATGTAACATGCTCATCTAAACACAAATCAACTAAGGAGTTTGACACCAACTCCTACAAGTCTACACCCCCATCGTCTAGGAATTATTACAAATACGTAAATCATACTTGAGCTACTTTGAGAACTCCACAAGCTCCTCCCTTTCCCACTTGCCTCCTGAACTCTAACGATCTGCATGTTGGAAATAAAGGAGAGCGTAAGCTAACTAGCTTAGTGAGAAAAGCTCTATAATTCAACAAGCATGCAGTTTTCAAAACAATTTTCGTAATTGACAATAAATCAATGAATGCACAAATGATTATCACAACAAGACTACACATGACTTGCACATGCACAACCAACATTCACACGGTGGGACCACACACCACCGTTCGGCTAGTAGTTTTCCGATGGGACCACTCATCACCTTACTCTACTACTAGTCACTACCGGTGAGACCATTCGTCACCTTAGTTTAGACAACCATCACGTGAGGATCGACTTCTACACGACTACACAACAACAACGATGTAAAACAACTCGAGATGCACATGATACCACAACATATAACCATTCATCAACACTTAACAAAGATGTAGGAGTAGTAACTTACACTTGGGTTTAGGTGAACCCTCTAGGTCCCACCCAAACTCCCAAGAGTTCCATTTCGAAAACAAATCAAGGTTTGACATTTCTACTCACCGTTGTTACCCAAATGAAAGTCAAAAACCAAGCTCAAGTCTCCAAATTCTCCAGATTCGTCCCTGAAGCTTCACCAACTAAATCCCTTGCGTCCAATCATCCCAACACAATTAAAATAACCACAAATCAGCCCACAATTCAATGTAGTCAACTCGGAACACTAACTAAGCACAAAACACATTATTTCAACTAAAGACAAGTCCCAAATTCCTCATTCTCGAGCAGCTCCTAAGCACAAGCTAAAACCATTGATTCCAACACTTAAATTCCTCCCAAAAGCCTCCAAAACAACCCTTACATATAGCCCAACCATCAGCCATCAAATTTCCACATTTAACACCCCAAAAACTCAACCTAAAACCCTTCAAAAACCTCTCTAAATCCCAATTTCGGGAAACACCATAAAACCATGTAAAAATCCACTATGTTGGACTTTATAGGTAGCAAACAACTCATATAACATTAACGAATAAAAATCTTAAGTTAAAGATAGTAAAGATGACGTTTTTAATCAAAAATCTCAAAACCCCAAAACACAAAAATCTTGAGCTTTATGAAAACTAATGGTACTAGCTTGTAGAGAATGACGAGGACAGGTCAAAAACGAGTTTACCTTTGAAAAATATTCAACAATGAGCAAGATATGTGATGGAATAGTAATCTTAAGGGGAATGGGTTTTTGTCGTTGGAAACAAAATGGATGAGGAAAGAATAAGATGATAAAAGGTTATTTTAATTTAAAAGGGGTTTTATTTGAAAGACCACTTATTTACCCATTTGCCATTAATTAAAAATGGTCATCTTCCACAATTTCAAAGTCTATGGAGTTTTGGGTTCTAATTTAATTTAAGATTTGGTCCAACATATAAAATAAAATTTTAAAACAAAAGGGAAACCCGAACATTATTTTAATATTATTTTCACCCGACCCCCAAACTCGGGTGTTACAACTCTCCCCCACTTAAGAAATTTCGTCCCTGAAATTACCTAACAGAAACAAGTACGGAAACTGCTCAAGCATATCAGCTTTCCTTTCCTACGTGACCTCTTCCACTCCTCTATGTCTCCATAATACCTTGACCAGCTCTATGGTCTTGCCATGCAACACCTTGCAATCAAAAGCAAGTATCCCAACTGGTTCTTCGTTGTAAGATAAGTCCGGATTCAGGTCAATCTCTTCTACATGCATTACATTGGACGGATATGACCTATACCTCCTAAGCATCGATACGTGAAAGACATCATGGATCTTCTCTAACTCGGAAGGCAATCTCAAACGGTAAGCTACAGGCCCAATCCGCTCAACTACCTCATAGGGTCCAATGAATCTTGGGCTTAACTTGCCCTTCCTTCCAAACCTCATCACATTCTTCCAAGGTGAGACTTTCAAAAACACTTTATCCCTCATGGAATACTTCACCTCTTTCCTCTTTAAGTCGGCATAGGACTTCTGTCGATCTGAAGTTGCCTTCAAATGGTCACATATCAACTTTACCTTCTCGGTGGTGCCCTTAAGCAAATCGGGCATCGGTACAAGTTTCTGTCTGGCTTCGGCCCAACAAATCGGAGTTCTACACTTCCTACCATACAAGGCCTCATACAGAGCCATCTCAATACTCGACTGAAAACTGTTGTTATACGCAAACTCTACTAACGGTAGATGTTTCTCCCACGACCCCTAAAAATCAATGATACAACATCTCAACATATCCTCTAACACCTGAATCACTCTCTCAGACTGTTCATCTGACTGCGGATGATACGAAGTGCTGAAGTTCAACCAAGTACTCAAGGCTCGATGCAAACATTCTAAAAATCTAGATGTAAATCTCGGATCTCGGTCTGACACAATCGATTTCGGTACTCCATGTAGTCTCACTATCTCACAGATATACAGATCGGCCAACTTGTCTAAGGTATAGGTGGTATGAACTGGTATGAAGTGGGCACACTTAGTAAACCTATCCACTATCACCCACACGGAATTCTTCCTCAAAGGAGTCAACGATAGCCTTGACACAAAGTCCATGGTAATACGCTCCCACTTCCATTCCGGAATCTTCAACGGCTGTAACAATCCTGAGGGAAACTGACGCTCGACCTTAAATCTCTGACAAACCATACACTTACTTACAAACTCAGCCACATCCTTTTTCAAACCAACCCAATAGTACTCTTCCTTTAACCCTCGATACATCTTCGTGCTACCTGGATGCATAGCAAAAGGACTATTATGAGCTTCATTCAAGATTGTACACCTCAACTCGGCATCCTTCGAATTAACTGAGCTAACGAAGGATTAACCTGAAGTTCGGCTATCAACCCACCAGCATTGGACACGCTCAATATCGCAAACATAGCTCGTAACTCAACGGCCACTTTCCTACTCAAGGCATCGGCTACTACGTTGCCTTACCCGGATGGTACTCTATCGTGAGGTCATAATCCTTGAGAAGCTCTAACCACCTACGTTGCCTGAGGTTCAACTCCCTTTGAGACATCAATTATTTCAAACTCTTGTGGTCGGTATACACGGTGCACTTTTCACCATAAAGATGGTGTCTCCAAATCTTCAATGCGAACACCACTGCGGCTAGCTCTATATCATGGGTGTAACCCCCTTAACCCGGCCCAGACGGTTGACCCGAATTAAGAAAGTCACACGGGGAAAACTAAAGTCAACCCGAAAGTCAACCTTGATTAACGACACTTTTTTTTCTTTTTAATCTTGTCTAGATGCACATTAACTTTAGATGTGATCATGCAAACAACATACTCAAAGATCACAAACATCAGAGATCAAACAGGGACCCAATTGAACAATTTACAACTTTAGGGACCAAACTGTAAATTCTGAAAACTTTAAGGACTTAACCAAATTTTAAGTTACCAACTTAAAATTAATCAGGTTTCATGCTTCTCTGCCAAATTTCAGCTCAAACGGACATCCCAAACTCATACAATTGCACAAACAAGTTTCAGGACCAAAATGCAAACATTCTGAAACATTTAACCGCCCATGTCAGCCCCCAACGGTCACCCGTTCCGAAACAGGCAGAGCCCGTTTCGAAACTCGGGGCCGTTCCGCAACGCGTACCGCAACGGGGGTCTGGCAGTAGCCAAACCGTTCCGGAACGGTGGCACCCGTTTCGGACGCCTGGGTTCATGCAAGGCACCCGTTTCGAAACGGTGTCAACTGTTCCGAAACGCCCTGCACAGATTGCAGCATTTTGCTCACTCAAACACACAATTGACCATCCAAACATGCTCCAAAAGCCACCAAACTTTACCAACATGCAATTCAACATAAATGAGACATACTTGCATCAACAATTCATCAAAATAGCATCATATGTGAAAAGCCCCAAATCTAAAGGCATGCTTCCTACACAAGCAACCATTTAAGCACAAACTTTCCAAATCAATCTCATTATAGCCAATTCATGATTCAGCAACATCATCAACATAAAAACATCCTTGGTCAAACATATACGAACACATACACATTAACCCGAGAGATTCTACCCCCATTGCCTTTATCAACTATAGCTATTCACCGAGACATACATCTCTATTGGAGTCCTCCTTGAATCCCTTGCTCCTTGCTGTCCAAACTTCAAGAATCTGCATTGATGGACAAAAAGGAGCGTAAGCACATAATGCTTAGTGAGGAATGCTCAAAACCAAAACACCATCAATGCAGCGGGTCATTAAATCGCTTTTAAAACAAACCCGATTTGTTTACCAAGCAAAGTTTGAAAACTCCTTTTCATCAACATGCTTAAAACCATGCATTGCACATACATGAAAACCAACCCTTAGCTTAGCAAGCTAGGAAAACCATTTCAATGTACAACTTGCAAAATCATCCATTTAACCATTCCATGCATAATCACCATATGCAAAGTTAAAACAAAACCTTGGAAAACACTTCCATTTCATATTATTCCTTTCATATACTTGAACACCATTCAAGCAAGAACCCTTTAAAACCATTTACTCAAGCAATCCAACACATGCATTAACCAAGGGCAACTCATGAACTACAACATCATTATCACATGCCTTTTAAAACAAGTCTTAACAAGACTCCAATGCATTAAAGAGATTTCATGCACACATGCATCATTTACCAAATGATAATCAACACTCGTTCAACATAACAAGTAATCATGCATTCACAAGCATTATACACTTTCCATGCAACCATGCATCTTTTCAAGCATCTCATGTTTCTTTATGATCAAGAACATTACATTGGCTTCCAAGTGATCAACCACATCCACTTTTCAACTCAACAACCCGATCGGATACGCGGATTCCGAGCGTTGTCCCTACGCTCCATACACCCTACCAATCCAAGGCCTCCCAAATGGACTTTTAAACACCATTTGACCTTACAAGCCTAAGGTTCCCATGTATGGACTTTTAAACACCATACAACCTTAGCTTTTCCCGAGGTTCCCATGTATGGACTTTTAAACACCATACAACCTCAACACGCACAAGGTTCCCATGTATGGACTTTTAAACACCATACAACCTTTGCATAACCGATTGGTAGTTGTATAACATCACTAACGAGATCCGGGACACCCCACACAAGATCCACACATGGACTTACTTTGCCATTGTGATCTTAACAAGCACAAGGTTCCCATATATGGACTTTTAAACACCATATAACCTTTGCTCAACCAAGGTCCTCGAATGGGCAACAACCTCCATTATAACCTTAACCATCTCGTTAGGATACTTGAAGGGAGTTTACCGGTCCACTCTTGACCACTCCACCTCCAAGGCGACTTAATTCACGGTGCACCCAATCCTATAGCCGGCTAACTATATCCGATCAACGAACCAAGAACCACTTTCGTCACTTGCCAATATAACCATCTTACCATGCTAATCCAATGATTCACATGCATAATCATAATGCAAAAACCATCACCACATTAGTCCAATGATTCACATGCATAACCAATATGCAAAAAGTACCATTTACCATCATCAATTCACTGTTTAAAGCATCACACAAAGCCATTGATCAACATGCAACACTATGCATCAAAATCACAATTTCCATGTACAAAACCAAGGATCTCTTACCTTGAGCATCCTTCACAAATGGCTTTCAAAACCAGCATTAAACCATGCTAAAATATGCTTTCAAAACAGATTTAAACCACGCAAAACACATGCATTTCAATCATCAACCACAATTGCTTAAAGCCAATTTCACAACACAATTCAAGAGCGAAAATCCATTCACTTACTCTTGAGCTTAGCAAAGTTGTTTAGACTTAAACTAAGCTCCCAAAACCTTCAAACCTTAGTTTAAAAGCTGAAACTCAACTTCACTCACCGATACACAAAACAAGGCTAGCCAACAAGCCTTCCAAGCATCCGAAAACCTTCCGCAACACCTTCAAAGCTCACGGATCAAACTCCCCTGTTTCAAGCACACAACAACAGAGGATTAATGCATCATTATGCATTAAGAACACCAACAACAAGACTCAACTCGCTGCTCATCACAAATCCAACAATTCGGCTACCAAACACAACCGAAATCACCTCCAAACACTTCCAAAACTTAACCCAGCCAAGATCCATCACTTCTAACCATTTTTAAACATCAATTAACATCCAAAATGATCACAAACACATCCTTATACCTCCAGGTATAACAGATCACCAAAAACACTCCAAAAACAACCAAAAACTCAAGCCAAACTTAGGAAATTCAACCTATCCGGGATTGCATTAATTAAACCTCAACTTCTAATCAATTTAGCATTCATTTAACATCATTTTGACACTTCAAAACACTGCCCAAACAGATCACACGAAAATTTCACCAAAAATCACCAAATCTTGCATTTTAAGCCAAAATCAAGATTTCAATTGAAAAGCCATTATCAAAACACAAATCAAGGATTGAGAACTTAGGAATTTCAGTAAAGAACTGATAGTTTAGAGGAGAAGGACGTTCTTACCTCCAAACTTGAATTTCTCCTTTTTAGAGCAAAAAAGCTTGATGAAACAACTTGCAAATTGAGAGGTTTTGTTGATGAAATGATTAGGAATCAAAAGAGAGTTGAAATGAGTGATTTAGATGCCAAAATCAGAGAAGAAAATCTGGAGGAATGTGTTTGGGTGGAGAGAAAATGAGAGAAAAGGAAAATTGAGAGAAATAGAAAAGTTAGTTAAGAAATGGTAAAAATGATTTCCCTCCACATTTCATAATCTTTAAAATCAGAATAAAGCCTTAAAATATCTTAGAAAAATCTGGAGAAACTCTTTTGGAATAATAGCTCCTTAAAGATTCAAAGTTTCAATCCTTTATAAAAATGTCCCCAAACTTTCAAAAATTACATTTTGGTCACTAGCCAAAATGTCAACCTTCCGAACCTCATTTTCCAAAATTGATTTCACAGTTCACTTTTATATATTAAAAGATGATTTTAGAACATTTTTCCATATTTTTAATGCAACCCGAACTAGGCTTTCCTAAATTCACTCTTATATATTCGATCAGCACTTTGACCGAACCAGTCAACGCCCAAAACTTCTGAGCCCAAAACCGGGGCGTTACAACTCTCCCCCCCTTAGGAAATTTCGTCCTCGAAATTTCAACCGGCGAAAAGAGAACCACAACCTTCTCAAAGCAACACACAAGGCAACACAAAAGCCTCAACCAACACTGAACACATTCCACACAAAACTCCACCGAACCCAACACCACCACATGCTGTTCATTAAATCCAGAACACACAAAGATAGCCACAACTTAATCTTTCACATAACCGGACTGTACACAGCCCCAACATCAACCTGAAGAACTTCAGCTCTTACAGCACACATCACTGTAACACACAACTCCCAAGACCTGTTTACACAGAGACAACAACCAATCCAATTCAGCCACTATGCAAACTTCTCTGCTTCAAAACTCTTGCAAACTCCCAAACCTCTTCCAAGGATTTTCCCAACAAGCAGAAATCCTTAAACGTCAACTGGTTACTCAAACTCTTCAACAAAAGCTGATAATCCTTTACACCTACCGCCAACATCACCATAACAGCTTACCAGGATTACTCACCCAAATTCCAAGAATTACAACATAACCCCAACTTGAATCCGTCAGCCGCTCCACACACCACCAGCTGACTTCAAACGGAACTTTCTTAACCACAACCAGCCAACCACTTCTCACAAGAACCCAAACGACCAACAAAAGCCTTCGATCTTTCATAGCCCTTTCACTTCAAACTTCAACCATAACACTTGCATTACCAGAACATTGCTTATCCAAAACACACATAACAGCTTCTGAACTCCTCAAAGGTTGCTAAGAACCAACACTTACCAACACAACCCTTTCACAACAACTTAAAAGCTAAGCTACCTCAGCACTTGGAAACACAACCACAAAACTGCAACATCACTAGCACCAAGGAACTACCACTTCCTTTTAGCTATACAAACCACTTAACCGATACTAACCTCAACCGGTACCCTTCACCACCAAACCACTAAACTCTTTAAGCAACAAACACTACCCTTCTACCACAGGCTATACCACTCTCAACATTGCTAGCAACTAGCTTAATATTACTTCTAACCCTCACTCAGCACCAAAACAACCTCTAAAAACCCATCATCCAAACCAACCACCACACTAACAGATTCGATTAATTATTAGCGAGTGTGAACATCGTATGCATGATCACCTACATGCCCTATCAATGCCTGATGTACATGTATGCAAAACCTCTAATGTCATGCCACATGTATGCATGGACCAACATATATATAATATAGCATATAACAATGATTTTAACTGTGCATGAATGCCAGTTCACACCCTCCAATAACATCCTCAAATCCGTCTAAGAACAACCTCCTACCTCACTTCTAGCTTATCTAACTCCATCATACCAACAACCATTAACCACAAGATACTCACTAAACCTTCTTCACACCAAAGGTGTTTCCAACCAACTACCATTACCCCAAACATGCTAGCAACAAGACTAAACTTACCACGCAAGGAAAACCAACAGAAACCAAACTAAGGTAACTAGAGCAAAGATTACTTAACAAGGTTACCTGAAAACACAACACCTCCCTGAAGCTTCATCAGACGAGCTCTCTTCCTTGCGGAACCATCATCCTCCTGCGGCACAACTGCAGCACCAGCTAACACACCAGGGTCACCACCAACTCCTTGCGGTAAGGAACCTTGGCTGTTCCGAGCCAACCTCAAACAATCACGTCTCATGTGTCCAGCAGACCCACATTTCCAGCAATTCTCTTTTCCCAAACTCTTCACAACCTTCTGCTCTTTTTGCCACCTCTGAACCTTGCCTCGGCCATGCCCACGACCTTTCAAAGACCCTTTGGCTAACACCAAAGCTGACTTCACCTCAAGAGGACAATCACGCTTAACATGAATTTTGGAACCACAATTCCAACAAACACCTGCGCCCCAACAACCTCCAACATGGCGCCTTTCACAACGGTCACACACCGGTGGCTGGGCTTCCACCCCTTGCTCAAGCAACACTTGCTCCACAACAGCACTACCTTCACCTTGCTCAATCCTTGGAAATTCCCTTCCAAGATACCTTTCACAAAAAGCAGATACAAATAAATCCCAATCAATATCAGGAATATGAGACGCCACCGCCACAGATGTCCACCAGGCACATGCATCCTCCAACATCAGAGAAACAACACTTCCCAGCTTACAAGCATAATCACAGCCTTCCTGATCCAAGATCAGAACCACACTGGCCAACCAGGCCTCAAATGCCTCAGGTGTCGAACCATGATATTCCACATCACCCAAATCAAGCAAACGCTGCTTCGGCAAACCCACACATCCCACAGCCAGCTCATCTACTGACTTTACCTTTACCTCAGCCTGAGATGTTCCCAACACCTTCTGAACAACAGATGATGAACTCTTCATCACAGAACCAACTTCTTTCCCTTGCCTTACCACCTCAACTCCAGGCACAGAAGACTGAAACAAAACACCTCTACAGAAAGGTGAATTCCAAGCCTTAACAACCTGCCCCAAGGCAGCAACCAGCTTACCCAACTGCCATTCTTCCATCGACTTTGCCATACTACTAACAACAACAAACAATCACAACAAGCAAACAAACCAGTTAGACCAGCATTAAGCAAGGATTCAAACTCCAACTCCAAATAACACAATAGCTATATTAATAAGGCAATGGGTATCCCGAATCCTCCCCTTTTCATGACATAACAGTCAACACAACATGTATAACACAACATCAAGCATATCAAACAACATACTTTGATCATGCTTACAACAAACAGCATCCTCTTGTAACAGCATAATAGCAACATAACATACTCATTACACTTAGACCTGGCAAACTTGACCCGAGACCCGAAAACCGAACCGATTTACCCGAACCGAACCCGAAACTGAACCGAACATGCTTACCCGAAATTTGACCCGAAACCCGAAACCGAACCGAAACCGAACCGAAAATGAACTGATTTTTAGTTGAACCGAAATGGACCCGAACCGATAGACCCGAACCGAATGGAACCGAACCGAATGAAACCGAACCGAATGGACCCGAACCGAAGACAACCCGAAATAAATAAAAGATATTAATAGAAATAAAAAAATATGAGATATGAACAATCGCACAACTCACCAAAAAGTTAAATATATTGGCTTTATAAAGCCATATAAAGGGTGTAAAAAAACTGACCAACCTAAAAACTTGAATAAAAACCGACCGATCTCCCATCAACCAGAAATTGACCCGAACCGATCCGAACCGAACAGAACCAAAAATCAACTGAACCGAAAATCAACCGACCCGAAAATCAACCGAACAATAGAACTGAACTGGAACCGAACCGAACCCGAACCGAACCGAATCTGATCCGAATGATATCAGACCCGAAATAACTGAAACCGAAATGACCCGAACCGAACCCGAACCGATTGACCCGTTTGCCACCTCTAATTACACTTCCATCATGCATAACATCAGCTCACAGCATCAGCACATTTCTACATAAACTCAACCAAGATTCATAACCATAAAACATGCTTGAAACATCAGCAACATGCTCAGAAACATCAGCAACATACTCAGAAACACGTGTTTCAACCAACTTTCAACCACACATCAAGGTAAACATCAAACACACATCACAACAACTAACCGTTTTCCCCAAGCATTCGCAACTCAGCTCTGATACCACCAAATGTAACCCCCTTAACCCGGCCCAGACGGTTGACCCGAATTAAGAAAGTCACACGGGGAAAACCAAAGTCAACCCGAAAGTCAACCTTGATTAACGACCCTTTTTTTTCTTTTTAATCTTGTCTAGATGCACATTAATCTTAGATGTGATCATGCAAACAACATACTCAAAGATCACAAACATCAGAGATCAAACAGGGACCCAATTGAACAATTTACAACTTTAGGGACCAAACTGTAAATTCTGAAAACTTTAAGGACTTAACCAAATTTTAAGTTACTAACTTAAAATTAATCAGGTTTCATGCTTCTCTGCCAAATTTCAGCTCAAACGGACATCCCAAACTCATACAATTGCACAAACAAGTTTCAGGACCAAAATGCAAACATTCTGAAACATTTAACCGCCCATGTCAGCCCCCAACGGTCACCCGTTCCGAAACAGGCAGAGCCCATTTCGAAACTCGAGGCCGTTCCGCAACGCGTACCGCAACGGGGGTCTGGCAGTAGCCAAACCGTTCCGGAACGGTGGCACCCGTTTCGGACGCCTGAGTTCATGCAAGGCACCCGTTCCGAAACGGTGTCAACTGTTCCGAAACGCCCTGCACAGATTGCAGCATTTTGCTCACTCAAACACACAATTGACCATCCAAACATGCTCCAAAAGCCACCAAACTTTACCAACATAAATGAGACAAACTTGCATCAACAATTCATCAAAATAGCATCATATGTGAAAAGCCCCAAATCTAAAGGCATGCTTCCTACACAAGCAACCATTTAAGCACAAACTTTCCAAATCAATCTCATTATAGCCAATTCATGATTCAGCAACATCATCAACATAAAAACATCCTTGGTCAAACATATACGAACACATACACATTAACCCGAGAGATTCTACCCCCATTGCCTTTATCAACTATAGCTATTCACCGAGACATACATCTCTATTGGAGTCCTCCTTGAATCCCTTGCTCCTTGCTGTCCAAACTTCAAGAATCTGCATTGATGGACAAAAAAGAGCGTAAGCACATAATGCTTAGTGAGGAATGCTCAAAACCAAAACACCATCAATGCAGCGGGTCATTAAATCGCTTTTAAAACAAACCCGATTTGTTTACCAAGCAAAGTTTGAAAACTCCTTTTCATCAACATGCTTAAAACCATGCATTGCACATACATGAAAACCAACCCTTAGCTTAGCAAGCTAGGAAAACCATTTCAATGTACAACTTGCAAAATCATCCATTTAACCATTCCATGCATAATCACCATATGCAAAGTTAAAACAAAACCTTGGAAAACACTTCCATTTCATATTATTCCTTTCATATACTTGAACACCATTCAAGCAAGAACCCTTTAAAACCATTTACTCAAGCAATCCAACACATGCATTAACCAAGGGCAACTCATGAACTACAACATCATTATCACATGCCTTTTAAAACAAGTCTTAACAAGACTCCGATGCATTAAAGAGATTTCATGCACACATGCATCATTTACCAAATGATAATCAACACTCGTTCAACATAACAAGTAATCATGCATTCACAAGCATTATACACTTTCCATGCAACCATGCATCTTTTCAAGCATCTCATGTTTCTTTATGATCAAGAACATTACATTGGCTTCCAAGTGATCAACCACATCCACTTTTCAACTCAACAACCCGATCGGATACGCGGATTCCGAGCGTTGTCCCTACGCTCCATACACCCTACCAATCCAAGGCCTCCCAAATGGACTTTTAAACACCATTTGACCTTACAAGCCTAAGGTTCCCATGTATGGACTTTTAAACACCATACAACCTTAGCTTTTCCCGAGGTTCCCATGTATGGACTTTTAAACACCATACAACCTCAACACGCACAAGGTTCCCATGTATGGACTTTTAAACACCATACAACCTTTGCATAACCGATTGGTAGTTGTATAACATCACTAACGAGATCCGGGACACCCCACACAAGATCCACACATGGACTTACTTTGCCATTGTGATCTTAACAAGCACAAGGTTCCCATATATGGACTTTTAAACACCATATAACCTTTGCTCAACCAAGGTCCTCGAATGGGCAACAACCTCCATTATAACCTTAACCATCTCGTTAGGATACTTGAAGGGAGTTTACCGGTCCACTCTTGACCACTCCACCTCCAAGGCGACTTAATTCACGGTGCACCCAATCCTATAGCCGGCTAACTATATCCGATCAACGAACCAAGAACCACTTTCGTCACTTGCCAATATAACCATCTTACCAAGCTAATCCAATGATTCACATGCATAATCATAATGCAAAAACCATCACCACATTAGTCCAATGATTCACATGCATAACCAATATGCAAAAAGTACCATTTACCATCATCAATTCATTGTTTAAAGCATCACACAAAGTCATTGATCAACATGCAACACTATGCATCAAAATCACAATTTCCATGTACAAAACCAAGGATCTCTTACCTTGAGCATCCTTCACAAATGGCTTTCAAAACCAACATTAAACCATGCTAAAATATGCTTTCAAAACAGATTTAAACCACGCAAAACACATGCATTTCAATCATCAACCACAATTGCTTAAAGCCAATTTCACAACACAATTCAAGAGCGAAAATCCATTCACTTAATCTTGAGCTTAGCAAAGTTGTTTAGACTTAAACTAAGCTCCCAAAACCTTCAAACCTTGGTTTAAAAGCTGAAACTCAACTTCACTCACCGATACACAAAACAAGGCTAGCCAACAAGCCTTCCAAGCATCCGAAAACCTTCCGCAACACCTTCAAAGCTCACGGATCAAACTCCCCTGTTTCAAGCACACAACAACAGAGGATTAATGCATCATTATGCATTAAGAACACCAGCAACAAGACTCAACTCGCTGCTCATCACAAATCCAACAATTCGGCTACCAAACACAACCGAAATCACCTCCAAACACTTCCAAAACTTAACCCAGCCAAGATCCATCACTTCTAACCATTTTTAAACATCAATTAACATCCAAAATGATCACAAACACATCCTTATACCTCCAGGTATAACAGATCACCAAAAACACTCCAAAAACAACCAAAAACTCAAGCCAAACTTAGGAAATTCAACCTATCCAGGATTGCATTAATTAAACCTCAACTTCTAATCAATTTAGCATTCATTTAACATCATTTTGACACTTCAAAACACTGCCCAAACAGATCACACGAAAATTTCACCAAAAATCACCAAATCTTGCATTTTAAGCCAAAATCAAGATTTCAATTGAAAAGCCATTATCAAAACACAAATCAAGGATTGAGAACTTAGGAATTTCAGTAAAGAACTGATAGTTTAGAGGAGAAGGACGTTCTTACCTCCAAACTTGAATTTCTCCTTTTTAGAGCAAAAAAGCTTGATGAAACAACTTGCAAATTGAGAGGTTTTGTTGATGAAATGATTAGGAATCAAAAGAGAGTTGAAATGAGTGATTTAGATGCCAAAATCAGAGAAGAAAATCTGGAGGAATGTGTTTGGGTTGAGAGAAAATGAGAGAAAAGGAAAATTGAGAGAAATAGAAAAGTTAGTTAAGAAATGGTAAAAATGATTTCCCTCCACATTTCATAATCTTTAAAATCAGAATAAAGGCTTAAAATATCTTAGAAAAATCTGGAGAAACTCTTTTGGAATAATAGCTCCTTAAAGATTCAAAGTTTCAATCCTTTATAAAACTGTCCCCAAACTTTCAAAAATTACATTTTGGTCACTATCCAAAATGTCAACCTTCCGAACCTCATTTTCCAAAATTGATTTCACAGTTCACTTTTATATATTAAAAGTTGATTTTAGAACATTTTTCCATATTTTAAATGCAACCCGAACTAGGCTTTCCTAAATTCACTCTTATATATTCGATCAGCACTTTGACCGAACCGGTCAACGCCCAAAACTTCTGAGCCCAAAACCGGGGCGTTACAATGGGTAGGATAATTCTTCTCATAAACTTTCAACTGTCGCGAAGCATATGCTACCACCTTACCCTCTTGCATAAGCACGCAACCTAGCCATACATAGGATGCATCACTATAAATCACAAATTCTCTCCCTGGTTCAGGCTGAATCAAGATAGAGGCTTCGATCAAAGCTTCCTTCAATTTCTCAAACACTTATTGTCTTGCATCTAACCACTCATACGAAACATTCTTCTGTAGCAACTTAGTCAACGGAGCCGCTATTCTAGAAACTCCCTCAACAAACCTTCTATAATATCCCGCCAACCCTAGGAAACTGCGGATTTCTGTCACTGACTTCGGTTGTTTCCAATTCACTATAGCTTCTATCTTTTGGGGATCCACACTAATCCCACTAGCCAAGATCACGTGACCTAGGAAGACTACATCCCTAATCCAAAACTCACATTTGCTTAGCTTGGCATACAACTGATTCTCTAGTAGGGTCTGAAGCACTAATCGCAAAGGCCCATCATTCCCCTCTTCGGTCCTAGTGTATACTAAGATGTCGTCTATGAACACCACCACAAACCTGTCCAAGAACTCATGAAACACATGGTTCATCATATCCATGAAAGTTGCCGGAGCGTTTGTCAACCCAAAAGGCATCACCAAAACCTCATAGTGCCCATAACGTGTACGAAAGGCCGTCTTAGGTATGTCCACATCCTTTACCTTCAATTGATAGTATCCGGACCTCAAGTCAATCTTCGAAAACACAGAAGCACCTCTCAACTGGTCTAGCAAGTCATCTATCCTAGGCAGGGGTTATTTGTTCTTCACTGTCACCTTATTCAACTGCCTATAATCTATACACATCCTCATGCTACCATCTTTCTTTTTCACAAACAAGACTGGAGCACCCCACGAAGAAATACTAGGCCTAATGAAACCTCTACCGGTCAACTCCTGAAGCTGCGTCTTCAACTCTTTCAACTCCTTCGGTGCCATTTTGTACGGAGAAATCGACACTGGTGCAGAATCAGAATACGTCTCAATAGCAAACTCAACTGCTCTGTCTGGAGGCAAACCCGGTAACTCCTCCGAAAAAACACTCGGAAAATCACATACTGTTCTGATGTCCTGAGGTCTCACCTCACTCATATTCAGAATCATTACATAAGCCAAGTAAGCCTGACACCCCAAACTCAACATCCTCTGAGCTTCCAAAGTCGAAACCACATTGGACAAGAACCTGACATTCTCACCAACTACCACAACCTCAAAGTCATCAATAAGCCTCAAGAAGACTCTCTTGGTCTCGAAGTCAACCCTAGCTCTATGCTCTACAAGTCAATCCATGCCAAAATTCACATCAAAACCGTAGAAGGGTAACTCCATCATATCGACCGGAAATACATGGCCCTGAACCATCAAGGGACACCTCCTATACACTTTTCTAACCACCACTGTGTCACCAAAAGAGCTAGTAACATTTACACCTACCTCTAGCCAATCACATGGTAACCCTAATGACCTTGCACGCTCACCCAAAATATACGAATGTGTTGACCCCGAATCTATCAAAGAAAGAAAACTCAAAGACTGTAATGAGAAATTACCTGCGATGACATCAGTGTCATTCCCAGCCTCTCGCTGAGCATACACCCTAGCCGGTCCTCCTCCCTCGGGCTAGCTAGCTACTACATGAGCCAAGTTCCTCTGACCCTCATTCCTTGGTTGAAAGTTTCCACGGCCACGCCCACGGCCTCTCTGATGCTCAAAACCCCTAGCTGGAGCCAGTCCGCTCTTAACTGGGTGTGGACAGTTACGCCTCATGTGGTCTCAAGATCCACAGTTCCAACACGGCCCAAAGGTACTCGCACACTCGCCCTAATGGCGTCTCCCACACCTATTGCACTCTGGTGTGTGCATAACAGCTCCTTGGCCCTGATGACCCTGACCATAGTTACCACCCCTATGTCTCGAATCGGGTTGGTACCTCCTATCGCTATGCCTCTTGGCATGATCTCTATCATAATTCACATGTCTTTTTCCGGAATCAGACCCACTAGCTCATGCACTAGAGCCCAATTTCTTCTCAATATCCTTGGCCCTAGAGACCAAAACATCGAACTCAGTGTAGTCAGAGGCAAGCATGTAGGTCTTCACATCTCTAGTCAACCCATATCGAAAACGCTCACACTGCGCCCCCTTATCAGGGACCAACTCAGGTGCATACTGGCTCAATCTCACGAACTGAACCTCGTACTCAGTCACGGTCCTGTTACCCTGAACCAAGTCCATAAACTCTCTCTTCTTTTCATCCAAGTATCGAACTCAGAGATACTTCCTCTTAAAAGCATTTCTGAAAAACTCCCAAGTGATATCCGCTTTGGCCATCCCCGAAGTAACAATGGTCCACCAAGTATAAGCGTCCCCCTGAAGCAAGGAGACAATGCAACCCAACTTACGGGCGTCTGAACACTCCATCTGACCCAAGATGCGAGTAGTACTCTCAAGCCACCCCTCTGAACCCTTGGGAGTCAACCTACGAAACTCAACTGCTCCCAAGTTACGAAGCCTCTCTAGGGGTAATCCTATCCCCACACCCTGAGGTGGTGCTGCAGCTTGTGCACCGGCCAAAGCTGTCTTAAAGACCCTAGCTATAGTCTGAATTAGATGGGTCATGTCCGCGCCCGTTGGACCCTGACCCGCCTGAGCCCCAACACCTTCAACGTTAGCACCGGCCTGAGGCCCATTACCATCACCTCCGACTTGAGCACCAGCCTGAGCCACATCACCTTCACCACCCGCTCCATTACCACCGGGAGCGGGAGGAGCAGAAGGCTCACCTCCAGGTGCTTGGTCACCCGCTCTAGGTCGCCCCCTTGGTCTCACCATAGAAAAACGAGATCTAAAACAATAAACACACAACAAACAAGGAAAACGTTAGGTTAGCAAAAGGGCAAGGACTCCAGTTCTCAAGCTCGTTAAACCAAAATAATTTTTTTCCTTTTTGACAACAACACCTAACAATGGGGACAGTTGACTAGCCCTTAACCCAACCATAAAAAGAGCACTAAAGCATGCTTTCAAACACCGTACTAGCAAGCATCATTCATACAATACATGGTAAAAACACTCATCGAGGCATAGCAACACATAATAACCCAAACTTACCTCACTTACATGCCCGAGGTCTCGGAAACCTCAGGCTCTGATACCATCAAATGTAACCCCCTCGTCCCGGTCTGGATGACTGACCGGTCCGAGTAGGCTACACGGGGAAAACCGAAATGAAACCCGTTAGGGCCCCACTTCGGTTAGCAACCCTAGAAGATTTCTTTTAATTATTATCTTGTCTAGAGGCATTCATACATCCTATGTGTGACACAGCAACGGAAGGACAACAAGCGATGATGTTAAGTGTGTAAAAGTTCTATAATTTACCCCCTATTTAACCCATATTTCTGCTGCATTCAAGCATAATTCATTGTATTTAGGTTAGATTTCAGTTATACATCACAAATATATTAAATGTCATAGTTTCTACTGAAATTGGTTGCTTTTGCAGGTAGCTGCTGGAGCAGATGGAGAAGCAGGTGCTGGGCAGTGATGCAGCAAAGCTGGAACTAGATGTGCAGACGAGGAGGACGATGCTGTCATGGCCGCTGCCGTGGCAGCCAAGGACGATAACAATGTTGAGAAGAAGAAGAAAAGTGGGCCTCGACAGAAAGAGAAAATTATGCCGGTATGTAGTGGAATACCCTTATATTTTCCAAGCCCTAGATCAGAATGAAGGCCAAGCCCAAAGTTCAAGAAAGAAAACTCCAAGCAAGAAGGAAGGACGAATTAAAGACTTATGCTCTGAAGATTTAGTCTTTAATAGAGTTGTACTTTAATTTAAACTTTTATTCTTGCCATATTAGAAAACTTGAACCCAAGACCTATATAAAGGCATGTAATTCGACCTAGGAGAGGACATCATCTATCTCTAGCCTTCTTCTCAAAACCCTATTTGTTTTCCCCTTCTCACCATGTTCTAAACTTTCCCTAGGGCCACGAGTTGATTTGTAAAGTAGTTGCAAGGATTGCTTTTGTTTTAGGAATTTTCTGTTCAGTAAAATAAACTTCAAGTTCGCTTATTCTGGTTTTCAACATCTTGCAAGAGTATCGAGAGAGCATTGTGAGATTATTTATTTACTTAATATCGGGAGAGTTAAATATACGAAGGGAATAAGTGCGGGTTCTCTAGCTTATAGTTGAACTATCTCGAACCTAGGGATAAGACGAGGTTAAGTGGCTAAGGAAGAATTCAACAACATTGGTGTTCATCATTTGATTCACGCCTAGAGGTATCATTAAAGACGTGTTCATCGACAGACTTGGACCTAGGGACAGGCCAAGGCACAACAGAGATTCTTGCCAAGCTTGAAGTACAGAGTTGCGTGATCGCTGTCGCGACTAAAAACAAACCGTTGCCGCAACGGGTACTGCCGCGACGGGGACGACGACAGAACAGATTTTCCCAGACTTTGCAATACCTACACTACCGAGCAATTCAATACCAGCCCATTCTCTTTATCTTGATTACTTTAATCTTATATTCCAGTTCTCTTTATCATTTTTGTGACAACAATTTAAACTATTCTTTTTACCTTCGTGCAGTAATCCAAGGTGAAGCTATTAGCCCAGTCCCTGTGGAGACGATATCTGATACTTCCGCATCACTTTACTACTTGTGTCGTGTACACTTGCACTACATTGCGATAGAAACTTTTACACGCAACAGATGCGAACAACAAAGCAAACAATTTAAAGGAGTCCATTTAGTTCATTCAACATGCCGTATCGATACTCTTGAAGAGGGTATCGATAAACCTTGACCAGGTCAACAACCCATAGTCAACGTAGGGAGACCGTATCGGTACACTAGTTGACCGTACCGATACGCCCTCACTAGTCAACTTCTCAAGGTCAACGATACAAGACCGTACTGATACACACTAGACCCGTACCGATACACCAAAATCTCGTTAAATTCTCAGATTTCTAGAGAGGCTTTGGCGTACCGATACACCCTCGTGTATCGGTACGCTAGGCTTAAACTGAGCCCCAAAGTGTAGGACCGTATCGCTACGGCCCTTAGGAGTACCGATACGCCCTGCACTGCAACACTAAAAAATTCAGCAAAAAGCAACAAGATTCGACCCTAGATGCAAATTAAGACTCTCCTAACCACACGCAAACATACATACAACATCCATGGAAAAACATACGAGTCATTTCAAACGAACAAGGAGCGTACGATCAAAGGAATCATACATTTACTATGAAGAGACCTATAATGCATTCATAAGGTTTCATGCTTTAGACAAACACACATAGCATCCATGGGAAGGTATAAGTCCTCAAACACAAGGAAATTAAGCATCAAGTAGATATGATCCACAATCCACAACACAAAGACATACACATGGCCAACATAAAATCAACAATGTAACATGCTCATCTAAACACAAATCAACTAAAGAGTTTGACGCCAACTCCTACAACTCTACACCCCCATCGTCTAGGCATTATTACAAATACGTAAATCATACTTGAGCTACTTTGAGAACTCCAAAAGCTCCTCCCTTGCCCACTTGCCTCCCGAACTCTAACGATCTGCATGTTGGAAATAAATGAGAGCGTAAGCTAACTAGCTTAGTGAGAGAAGCTCTATAAGTCAACAAGCATGCAGTTTTCAAAACACTTTTCATAATTGACAATAAATCAATGAATGCATGAATAATTATCACAACAAGACTACACATGGCTTGCACATGCACAACCAACATTTACACTGTGAGACCACACATCACCGTTCGACTAGTAGTTTTCCGATGGGACCACTCATCACCTTAATCTACTACTAGTAACTACCGGTGGGACCACTCATCACCGTAGTTTAGACAACCATCACGTGAGGCTCGACTTCTACACGACTACACAACAACAACGATGTAAAACAACTCGAGATGCACATGATACCACAACATATAACCATTCATCAACACATAACAAAGATGTAGGAGTAGTAACTTACAATCGGGTTTAGGTGAACCCTCTAGGTCCCACCCAAACCCCCAAGAGTTCCATTTCGAAAACAAATCAAGGTTTGACATTTCTACTCACCGTTGTTACCCAAATGAAAGCCGAAAACCAAGCTCAAGTCTCCAAATTCTCCGGATTCGTCCCTGAAGCTTCACCAACTAAATCCCTTGCTTCTAATCATCCTAACACAATTAAAATAACCACAAATCAGTCCACAATTCAATGTAGTCAACCTGGAACACTAACCAAGCACAAAACACATGATTTCAACTAAAGACAAGTCCCAAATTCCTCATTCCCGAGCAGCCCCTAAGAACAACCTAAAACCAATTATTCCAACACTTAAATTACTCCCAAAAGCCTCCAAAACAACCCTTACATATAGCTCAACCATCAGCCATCAAATTTCCACATTTAACACCCCCAAAACTCAACCTAAAACCCTTAAAAAACCTCCCTAAATCCCAATTTCGGGAAACACCATAAAACCGTGTAAAAATCAACTATGTTGGACTTTATAGGTAGCAAACAACTCATATAACATTAACAAATCAAAATCTCAGGTTGAAGATAGTAAAGATGACATTTTTAATCAAAATTCTCAAAACCCCAAAACATAAAAATCTTTAGCTTTATGAAAACTAATGGTACTAGCTTGTAGAGAATGATGAGGACAGGTCAAAAATGAGTTTACCTTTGAAAAATATTCAACAATGAGCAAGATATGTGATGGAATAGTAATCTTAATGGGAAGGAGTTTTTGTCGTTGGAAACAAAATGGATGAAGAGAGAAGAAGATGATAAAAGGTTATTTTAAATGAAAAAGGTTTTATTTGAAAGACCACTTATTTACCCATTTGCCATTAATTAAAAATGGTCATCTTCCACAATTTCAAAATTCATGGAGTTTTGGGTTCTAATTTAATTTAAGATTTGGTCCAACATATAAAATAATATTTTAAAACGAAAAGGGAAACCCGAACATTATTTTAATATTATTTTCACCCGACCCCCAAACTCGGGTGTTACATGGCTATAGTGACTTCCCAAATATATAATCTTGTGAGTATTCTCTATTTCTTCTCTCTGCAAGCATTTTTACCGCTGTTATTGGATTTTTGGTGCCATTTCTTAATTTCTGAAGCTAGGATTTGGAAAATTTTAGGCTGGAAATTAATATATTACTATTTGTTGTGACTTAATTTTCCTCGGTATTTGGGAATTTTTAGGAAAATGGGAATTTACTTCCATGTATATTTTGTCCACACAATTGCAAATAAGGGTGGAAAACGCGTTTGTGGTGACAAGACATTTTTAGTTAACTCGTGCCTCAATGTTTTCCTTTTTCATATTTCACATGAAGATTTGCTATTCTTGAGGGTTCATTTCTGAGAATTATTTACTTTGCATTGCTGCATTTATCAAATTGTTTAAACAATTAGAGATTATGCGTTTGGCTTCATTATTCCTAACTTATAATTATGATTTAACTTCATTTTTTAATTTAACATGTTTTCTTTGGACTTGTTGGTGCTCTCTTTCTGCTGCATATGATTTACTAGTGTTTTTCCTTTTTGGGTTTTCTAGTGAATGAATGTGAGTAATATGATGTTTTCTAGTAGGTTTTGAAGGTGAGATTTGGTTGGAAAAGATGTCATCAAAGTATCAAATACTTGACAATCGACCCATTGAACAATGGAAGGTTACAGAGTTGAAAGAAGAACTTAAGAGGCGAAAATTGATAATTCGGGGCTTGAAAGAGGATTTGGTGAAACGATTGGATGAAGCCCTTCGAATGGAGAGGGAAAATACTGAAAATGAGGAAGATAATGATTTAAATTCTAATCCCCAGCCTATAGATGAGGGGGTATTGAAAAGGCTACGTCGGTTATTGCTGAGGCAGTTATATATGTTGTGGATCATAATGGTAGCGAGATTGAGAAAGAGAGTGGGATGACGGTTCAGGTTGACATTAATTAGAGAGCAGCTCCTTTGGGTCGTGAAGGAGTTTAGGAAAGGGACAACTTGTTGGAAAATGAGCTTATTGTTCAAACCACCACTGTTCAGACTGAGATAATAGTTACCAAGAATGTGGTATCTGGGGTATCTTTGGTTGGACAAGATTTGCAGAGCTGGAGACAAAATTAGGATGTGAATACTGATATCAAAGTGGAGTGTGATGATCCTAAGCTCCAGTTGAAGATTGAGGATCCAAAGGCCTGCTTGAAAAATAAGGGTCTAAAGACTGAGGTGGAGAGCGAGGGTGCAAAGGCTGAAGTGAATGATGATACAAAGGGCAAGCAAAAGGGTGATGATTCGAAGCCCCAGCTGGAGGGTTATGATTCGAAGGTGCAGCCAGAGAAAAATGGTTTAAAGGCTCCACATGAGGATGACATGCGTGATTCTTCTACTCCGAACATCCATGTATCTCAGGTCAGCCTTATTTTAGGGTTTCAAGTAAAATCTGATTCTATTCCTACAGATTCTATGTCAAATAATGAAAAGATTGAATTAAAGGATAACATAATTGTTGATAATGTCAAATTAGAACAAGATGTTGTAAAACCAGAGATGGTGGAACCATCATCTAGCAATATTGTCCCAGTTAGTGGTGAATCACATCCAATGGATGTTGAAGAGCCACCTGAGAACAAGGTACATGTTGATGAGAGAGATGACAAGAATATTACAAATGTAGCCATGAGCAATAAAAATGACAGTGCAGAGATGGCATACTCAGAAAAATTAAATTTAGATAGAAGTTCTGGTGATGACTCTATGGAAGAGGATGTGCTTGAGAGTAAACAAATTGATTCAAAATGCTGTACTGATGAAGTCGGAGGAAAGAGTGAGAAAAATCAAGCATCTATTATCAAGGAGAAAAGTCCTATTGTTGTTGTAGGAGATGAAATATCTGCAGATAAAAAGGACATATGTGTTGAGAATAAGAGTCTTTCTTTTGTTCCTGCCGAGAAAAGGAAGCATCATGGTAAGTGACAATGGCTTGCAATAGTTAGTCATTGTCCTTTCTTTGTATGTATGCATACTTTTACTTTATTGATAGCATTCTCAAGCTAAGTGATTGGAATATAGTACTGCTTGTACTTACTACTTACAGACATGCTTAAGACGACTAATTTAAGTTGGGTTTTTTATAACTGATCTGCTTAAGTTGTGCTTGTGGAATGTGATAATTTTGTTTCAATTTTGAAACCTTATATGCTTCCGCTGTACTTGTGGAATGTGATAACATGATTTTTTTGTATCCAATAGTTTATACATGTTTCCATTGAACACTGCTTATTTGGTTGTGAAGTTAATATATATAGGTTATGGCTAGAAATTGCTGCAATGTTCATTCGTGGAGCCTGGATAACAAAATTTATAGGCATATAAATATTGAGGTTGCTATGTTGATGAGGGAATAAATTTTAGAATGTGAATCTTTTTTGGAATGAAATCGGTAGTTTGCCTCTAAGTAAATGGGCAATTCTCACCTAAGGAGCTGTCTGTACAGGTCAGGATGTTGTTGGGAATAATGAGCTATCAAAAAGGCGCAAATGGAACTCTATTGTGTGGTCTTGCAATATTATAAATGATACGCAAATGGTGTAAGTATACACGTCGAACGAGTAATAAAGTGATGAGTGAGTATCGTCTCCACAGGGATTGGGTGTATTCACGGTTGCTGTAACAATAAAGCCTGAACTTTTTGTAGATGACAATGTTATAGTAAAATAGATGAGGTATAATAATGCTGAAGCAAAACAGTGAAGAGAAAAATGAGATAACAATAAGTCCCCTTTCATATGCGAAACTCACTACGGAATGACTGGCTGGGAACGATGGGCAATCTAACTCAAGCTTCTTAACAATAATAAGGCTTTTCAGCTATCTTCTATGCTAGGCGAGATTTACTAAGAATGCTCCTAAACTATCTCTAGCCAGGAAACTGGGAGTCAGAAATGCTACTGCCATACCATTGGTGTAAACTCTTAACATTCCCATACCCTTCATGAACTATCCTTTTTAGCCCTTGAAACTAATCACTTATCTCTAAGGTAGGTTAGAGTCTCCTCTCAACAGTCACTCCATTGCTTATGAGGGTTCTAGGGCTAGCTCTCTCGATTACTAACCCCAACATACACCTAAAAAACGACCAACTCTCGAAGGCGCTTAAGGTAATGCCTATCTCTCAAAGCACTTACAACCCTAAGCTCTTACAACTTTAAAGAAATGATGAATGCATAAGCAAAGCCTAGAATCGTGATAAACACTGAAAAAGCCATAGCATGCATTAAAAATTACTCAAAATAAAATCATCCAACAAACCCAAGCCACCTAAAACTGTTCGTGGCTGGGCAATATCATCCAACATATCATTACGATACCATCACCAAATATAAAGGTATAATAAGAAATTGCTATAGCGATAGAAAGAAAGATGAACTCCCTCTCCGCCATGGACTGCCCGACTGTCTTAGGCCCACCACCTCTCTCGAGGCCGGTGAGGCCATTCCTTGGAGCTTCAACGATGGAGGACACCAAGTTGGAGAAGATGAAGGTGGAAACTTCTCTCTCCTTTTCTCTCTCTTCCGCCTCTCTTTTTGCTACACTCAAAATACCACACTTTGCTCCAAGCTTCTCTCCCTTTTATATAGTGGAGGCTTCTAGGGTTTGGTGCCCTAAAGATGCCTTGATATTCCCAAGGAATATCCACCGACAAGGTCTGCCACTAGGGGTGGGAAAAATACCCGACCCGAAAACCTGATGACCCGAACCTAAAATGTCGGGTAATTCCTCGAAAAAATTACCCGACCAGGCCGGGTACCTGATCCGACAAATTTATCGGGACACGGGCCGAAAGTTTCCCCTTACCGGGTACCCGACCCAACCCGGTAAAAATTAATATATATTTTTTATATTTAAAATTATATTTTTATTTTATATTTCTTAATATTTTCACTCTAAAATTAAGTTTAAATCCCTACATTTTTTCTATGTTTGTATTATATTCTTTTAAGTTTTAAGTTTAATTTTTTAAATATTTTTGTGTTTAACATGTGATTTTTTTAATTTTAGAATTAAAAAATAAAAAATAGGAACCGGGTACCCGAATTTTACGGGTACCTGAATCCCGGGTACCCGAATTTTACGGGTACCCGACAATGCCCACCCTTATCTGCCACGAGGGGACAAGGGGGACAGTCTGCAGGTGGGCACCGACTGCTGCACATGTCAGTTCGTCCTTTTTTGCATGTTCACATGTTTCTGTAGCTCATGTGTATCTCACGTGCTAGCCAATGTCCACTTCCATCATGCTATAGCAATTCCCGGCACCGGCTTTCTCTTAACTCCTTTCTTGCGCACCACAAAGCCAAAACTAACCTCCCGAGTAGTACCCCTCGATATAGACTAATAACCAGCAAAGATAATTATGCACCCAGAAGAAGAAAATGCAACCTAAATGCAGTCTAAATGCTATGGTATGAACTCAAGAACAGGCAAATTCTATAGCAAAAGGTATGAAAACAAGGATATTTATGCAGCCATCACACCTCAAACTTAAGCTATTGCTTGTTCTCAAGCAATGAATAGAATAGAACAAAAGAACTACTATGGAAAAGATTTAACCTAGAGGATTGCTATGGCAATATTTCAGTCCTCAGAAATAACTTAGACAGATAAATATATATTTACACAACCATACATGAGATCCTTAAGAACATTTCTTAGGACTAAGCTGTGTGCGTGTGTGCGTGGTTGCCTTCCTCCTATACTTAAGCTGGTGAGACAAAATTTCAAGGAAGCTCCCTAGTTATACCCTAACTATGTTCTCTAGTTCTTTTCCAATTTTCAGACTCCCAAATATATAAGTTTTCTGCTACGAAGGGTGTCATCTCATCACACCTGCCGTCCTTAACTCTAGATGAGTAGGGAGCAAACCTCTCACTCCCGAGCTAGTTGGCAGAGTCATCCCGTGACAACTTTCATTCACTCTTATGCTATAGCAATGCTTTATTTTTCTCCTTGTTTTTTAAACACTGAAAAAGCCATAGCAAAGCAGAGTGTTCTTCTACAGATATGCCGCAGCATTTATTCATTTGTTTTAGCACAGGGTCGTCTAGCTTTTCTTTTAAGTTCTCTAAAGTCTACATATCAGAGTTTACTAGGGTTCTTCCTGAAAAGTTTTTTTCTAACAAACTTACTTATAGAAAGAGAGCAGTTGTGTAACAAATTTTTTTAACAACTAGATCCTAAAGCCAGTTTTACAGATCTCAACTAGTTGTGTTTTTTCTACTGTAATTCAGGCCTTAGCAAATTTGTCGTCAGACATCATAAATATGTTCATAGGCTGTCTCTAGACTAAAAAGAATGCTATAGTAAAAATTTTGTTCTATTCTATAATACATATGTTAAAGCAAAATATTAACTATGAACACTAACACCCCTAAACTTGAGGATGCAGTGTCCGCAATGCATAAACTAATCTACACTATATGCTATGAAAAATTAAAAATTGAAAAGAAAAAGGTTAGTACCTCCTGGGTGCAGAGGCTAGGTGGTGCTGCTGGTGTTGTCCATCGACGTCTCATAGGAGTAGTGGTGTGGGTCTGCCACATCATCCACACTCTCGGATGAGACTAATTGAGCACTAGACGAGGGCCTGACACGTCCAACCATGTGTTTGATGCGCGTTTTCAGTCTGGATGTTGTAGCTTCCTCTGATTGTGCTGGAGTCGGCTCAGTGGCGTGTGCTGTAGCAGCTTTCTTCTGAGGGGTTTCCTCAGGATCATTTAGTATGTGCTCTGGCTCTGGGAGTGGTTTTTCTAGTCTCGAAGGTTTAGGATTGGTTGCCTTTCTGGTGCGTTTCCTCTTCTTGGCTAGAGAGGTTGCTGGGTCGGTTTCTTCAACAGTAGGCTAAACAAATGGTGTTTCTTGCTCTGACTGGGCAGTTGGAGTTGCTGGTGCTTTCTTTTGCGGAGTCTTTCTCTTTGTAGCAGATGGAACGGAGTTGGGTTCACTAGGAGACATTGTTTGTGCTGTAGCAGTGGCGGGGGCTTGCAATAACTCCATTGGAAATATTGAAAAAGAGACATTTTGATCCGACAGGAGTTTGCTCAAGCAGGATGCTAAGGCACTATCACGGTGTTGGGCATATTTGAAGTACACCCGTTGATATGCCTTCATCATGTTGAGCTCAGAGCTCAGTTGCTTTGTAGTTGCCACCAGTGTTGCTACTCTTGCTGCAGCAAAACTTCTAGCTCCACCCTCAAATGCTTGCTGAGGCATATCTTCATTAAATCCCTGGAGTTCCATCACAAGTGCTGGGGTCATACATGTATTTCCTGAAAGATATGTATCTACAAGATCATCTATGAAGACGTTCTTCCTTTTGCACAAGGCAGTGATTAGATTAGGAAAAACAAGGGGGCTACGGGGCCGTTTCAAGCAAGCTTATACCTCATCCACTATTATCTTTCCTATATCAATTTGTCTACCATGTATTATGGAATGAATGAGAAAGAGTCGAGATATATGGATGGTAGCAATGTGTAGTGTGAGCATAAGCTTATGCCTCACAAAGTGATTCCATACCTTAGCCTTTGGTTTGAGGCGTCCTCTCTCAACTGACTTGTTATTATCCAGTACCGTTCCCTGAAAGCAAATGTCTTCCAGCACCTCTCGTTGCGTCTGCACGTCCATTGTTATCACAAAAGAAATGTGACGGCCCACAATATGTTTCAGCCCGTAGAACTTATTGATTGCTGCAACAGTAAATTTTATCTGCTCTCCATGCACGTGAACTGTGGACTGGGTTGGGCTCGTCAGATGAGCAATAAACTCCTTCACCAGTGATGTGCAAATTTCTTCAGGATGGGCAACAAAATTTTTCCATCCATGGGTGCCAATGACGTCCATTATGAACTGGTCGAACTGATCTTCTTCCTCTTGGGGGTATTTGAACCCTAGTTTTGGAAGAACGTTTCTGTCCTTGAGCTTTGCCCATCTCTCCTTGGCTACCTCATCAATAAATTTGGGAATTTCTAGGACTGGACGTTGTGTGGGATGGTTAGAAGTCTCTGGGAAGTTTTTGCAACGGGCCATGGAGTTTTTGCTGAAAAATGGGGAGGAGTGAGTTTGTGTAGGAAAGAAAATGGTGAAGGTTTTCTGTGTTTGGGAGAGAATCGAAAAGATGAGGGGAGTTTTTGAGTGTTTGAAGAAGATGAAGAAGGTGCGTGGACGGATGATGAAGAAAGTGTAGGGAGTTGAAAAAGGTGGGGAAAACTTATGAGTTAATGGGAGATGGGAGGTGATGGGGACGCATGTCGGATTTAAAGGAGAGAGAAAAATTTTCAGGAGTTAATGCAATGGCAGACGACTGGAGAGAGAATATGAGTTTATGTGGCTAGGGTTTCTCCTCATTAAGTAGATGAATATTCTCTCTCATGCTTTTTGTTTTTTCTCTCTCTCTTTTAATTCAACTCCCTACTTTTCGGATAAAACCACCTTTATCTTTTTCTTTCCCATTTTCTTTCGTCCCTCCAAAATAGGATAAAAACAAAATCCATGTCCTTTTCCCTTTGCTACCAACCCTTCAGACGACATGCTCCTCTGCCTCTATACCTGGAATTGTACTTGGAAAGAGAAAGCCTTTGTACGAGGGTCACGTGAAAAGATATGAAAATTAAAAGCAAAGATTACATAAAACTAAACTAAAAGAAAATCATTATTTATGGACATACTATAGCATAAAAGATAGGGTTGGAGATGCAAACTTTCAAGGATCGTGAAGATCCAGGTATGACTTGTCTCTGAGGATAGGGGCTTTACTGTACACCTTCAGGCGTTGGCCATTGACTTTGAAGACTTCATCGTCATCCAACTTCTTGATATCCACTGCGCCATGAGGGTACACCTTGTGAATGATGAATGTCCTGAACCACCTCGATTTCAGTTTTCCAGTAAAAAGCTTTATCCTGGAATTGTAGAGAAGCACTTGTTGTCCTTCTGAGAAATGCCTCGGCAAAATGTGTTTGTCATGCCACTTCTTGGTTTTCTCCTTGTAGATGCGAGCATTTTCGTATGCTTGAGCTCTAAATTCCTCCAGCTCATTAAGCTCTAGTAATCTCCTTTCTCCAGCAAGTTGGGCATCCATGTTGAGTTTCTTGATTGCCCAATAAGTCTTGTGCTCAAGCTCCACGGGTAAGTGGCAGTCCTTTCCAAATACAAGCTTGAAGGGTGACATGCCTAAAGGCGTCTTGAAGGTTGTCCTATATGCCCACAGTGCTTCATTCAACTTGGGGGACCAGTCTTTTCTCTTGGGGTTCACCACCTTCTCTAGGATTTGCTTGATTTCTCTGTTGGAAACTTCAGCTTGTCTGTTTGTCTGCGGATGATATGCAGTAGCAATCTTGTGCCTGACTCCATAACGATGTAGTGCATTAGCAATAAGCTTGTTGTCAAAGTGAGTTCCTTCATCACTGATGATGGCTCGAGGTGCTCCGAATCTAGTAAAGATGTTCTTGTGAAGAAACTTCATGACTGTCTTAGAGTCATTCCTTGGAGTGGCAACATCCTCCACCCATTTTGACACGTAGTCGACTGCTAGCAAATTATACAGATCTCCATATGATGCAGGAAACGGACCCATGAAGTCAATTTCCCACAGGCCAAAGATTTCAAGCTCCATAATATTTTGCAACGGCATTTCATTCCGCCTGGAGATGTTCCCCGTTCTTTGGCATCTGTCACAAGTCTTATAGAACTCGTATGCGTCCTTAAAAAGTGTAGGCCAAAAGAAGCCTGCTTGAAGAACATTTGCAGCAGTTCTAGCTCCACCAAAATGCCCTCCACATGGTGATGAATGACAGTGGTACAGACTGCTATGGTATTTTTCTTCTGAAACACATCTCCTTATAATCTGATCAGGACATTTCTTGAACAAGTAGGGTTCATCCCAATAGTAGAATCTTGTATCATGTCTGAATTTCTTGAGTCTCTGGCTAGATAAATCAAAAGGCAAAATACCACTAACAAGATAATTAACAATATCAGCATACCACAGAATTGCTGTAGCAGCTAATATTTTCTCATCAGGGAATTCCTCCTTAATTTCAGTTTCACTACCTTGCGTGATAGCATTTTCTAGCCTAGACAAATGGTCAGCTACATGGTTCTCACATCCTTTCCTATCTCTAACCTCTAAGTCAAATTCCTGAAGCAAGAGTATCCACCTGATAAGTCTAGGTTTAGCATCCTTTTTAGTCACTAAGTACTTAATGGCTGAGTGATCGGTATGAACTATGACCTTAATGCCTATCAAGTATGACCTAAACTTATCGAAGGCAAATACTACAGAAGCAATTCTTTTTCACTAGTGGTGTAATTTATTTGTGCATCATTCAAAGTGCGACTAGCATAATAAATAACATGAAAGAGTTTACCTCAGCGTTGTCCAAGTGCTGCACCGACGGAGTAGTCACTTGCATCATACATCAGCTCAAACGGCTCATTCCAATCAGATGGAATGACAACTGGTGCAGAGATAAGCTTATCCTTTAGTTCTTGAAATGCGCTATGGCAATCTTTGTCAAACACAAATTGTTGATTTTGCTGTAGCAAATTGCATAGTGGCTTTGAGATCTTCGAAAAATCCTTAATGAATCTCTGATAGAAGCCAGCATGCCCTAGGAAGCTTCTTACTCCCTTAACATTAGTGGGGGGAGGTAGTTTTTCAATGACGTCAACCTTTTCTTTGTCAACTTTTATCCCTTGCTTCGAAATCTTGTGGCCCAAGACCGTTCCTTCCGTTACCATGAAATGCCACTTTTCCCAATTGAACACCAAGTCAGCTTCCTCACACCTCTTTAGGACCTTGGCGAGATTGCCCAAGCATGTGTCGAAGTTATCTCCCGAGACCGAGAAGTCATCCATGAAAATTTCTAAAAAATCCTCGACCATGTCTGAAAAGATAGCCATCATACATTTTTGAAAGGTTGCTGGAGCACTGCCGAGACCAAAGGGCATTCTCCGGAAAGCATAAGTTCCATAAGGTCATGTGAAAGTCGTCTTTTCTTGGTCTTCAGGTGCTATAGTAGTCTGGTTGTACCCGGAATACCCATCGAGGAAACAGTAGAATGCTTTGCATGTTAGTCGATCCAACATCTGATCAATAAATGGGAGAGGAAAATGGTCCTTCTTGGTCGCCTTGTTGAGCTTCCTATAGTCCATGCAAATCCTCCACCTCGTGACGGTTCTAGTAGGCAGTAGTTCATTCTCCTCATTGCTTACCACGGTCACGCCTCCCTTCCGCGGTACACATTGCACCGGGCTGACCCATGAACTATCGGATATCAGGTATATTACTCTAGCATCCAACCACTTGATTATCTCTTTCATCACTACTTTCTTCATAATTGGGTTTAGTCTCCTTTGGGGCTCAACTGAATTGTTGTGACAATCATCAAGCAAAATTTTATGCATACAAATAGCAAGGCTTATACCCTTCAAATCAGTCATAGTCCACCCTATTGCTTTTTTATGCTATAACAACATATTTACTAAACTAGTTTCTTGCTTAGGTGTAAGACTAGATGAAATTATCACAGGCAAAGTTTCATTGCTCCCTAAGTAAAAATATTTAAGATGCGATGACAAAGGTTTTAGTTCTAAAGAAGGTGCATGCTCAAGGGAAGGTTTAGAAGGTACAAATTCTGAAAAATCAAGAGGTTCAACGTGCATACCTGGTCTAGTCTCGAGTCGACTAGACTGCTCCAGTTCTCTTGAGAGCTCTTCTTGGTCAGAATCATCATCTTCGCAGAGTGCTTCGAACTTCTCCATTTGTATCTCATTGCTACAGAAAAACCATCAATCATATTATGTGCTATAGCATCTACATATTGGCATACTCTTTGGTTGTCTGCATACTTGAGGGTGTCATGAATATTGATCGTGACTGTCTGCTCAGCCACTCGCATCGTGAATTCACCCTTCTCACAATCGATCAAAGCTTGCCAGTGGCTAAAAATGGCCTACCCAAGATAATAGGTGTGTTGCTATCAGCTTCACAACCGAGGATTAAGAAGTCGACTGGAAAGATAAATTTGTTTACTTTTACCACAACATCTTCAACTCTCCCTTCTAGATGAACATGAGAATGATTGGCTAGCTGTAGCACAACCTTGGTGGGTTGTGCCTCTCGAATTCCCAGTTTCAGAAAAATCGACTTGGGCATTAAGTTGACACTCGATCCCAAATCACAAAGTGCTCTTCCAACAAACTTGTCGTCAATAGAACATGGGATAGCAAAACTACATGGGTCCTTCCTCTTAGGTGGCAGCTTGCTCCACATAGAATAACATTCTTCAGCTATAGCGACAGTCTCTTGCTTCTCGACCTTCTTCTTTTTCGTGACTATATCCTTGAGGAACTTGGCATTTGTTGGCATCTGATCAATGGCCTCCAGAAATGGGACATTGGTATGTAGTTTGTGTTGAGTGTATAAAAGTTCTATATTTTGCCCCCCATTTACCCATATTTTTGCTGCATTTAAGCATATTTCATTTCATTTATGATAGATTTATGCATATACATCACAATTAGATAAAATCGCACAGTTGCTACTGATTTTGGTTACTTTTACAGGTATCTGCTGCGGCAGACTCAGGGCAGCAATGGAGCAGAGCTAGAGTACTGAACTGGAGTCAAGGAGCACATGTTGCCGTGGCCACTACCGTGACAGCTAGGACGACAAAAGGAAGAAGTGGACAAGTGAAATGGAGCTCGACAGATAGAGGACTTCAAGCTGGTCTGACGTGGGCCACACCTATATTTTTTCTGAGCCCTAAGGTAGAATGAAGGCCAAGCCCAAAATCCAAGGAAGTAACTCAAGGCAAGAAAAGAGGACGAATTAAAGGCATGTACTCAGAAGATTTAATCTCCAATAGAGTTGTACTTTAGTTTAAACTTGTATTCTTGTCATATTAGAAAACTTGGACCCAATGCCTATATAAAGGCATGTAATTCGACCTAGGGAAGGATATCTCATTCCCTACCGTCTTCCCCAAAACCCTTGTCGTTTTCCCCTCTTCATCATGTTCTAAACTTCCCTAGGGCTAAGGGTTGATTTTGTGAAGTAGTTGCAAGGATTGTACTGTTTTAGGAATTTTCTGTTCAAGCAATAAAAACTTCAAGTTTATTTATTATGGTTTTCATATCTCACAAGAGTATCGAGAGAGCATTGTGAGGTTATCTATTTGTTTGATATCGGGAGAGTCAAACATATGAACAAAATAAATACGCGTTTTCTAGTTTATGGTTAAACCATCTCAGCTTAGGGATAAGTAAGAGGTTAAGTGGCTAAGGAAGAATTCAACAACATTGGTGTTCACCCTTCGATTCACGCCAGGAGGTATCATCTAAGAAGTGTTCATCAACAGAACTTAGGCCTAGAGATAGGACAAGTCATACTAGAGATTCTTGCCAAACTTGAAGTGCATAGTTATGTGATCGCTACCGTGACATCAACAGACTGCTGCCGTGATAGGTGCTGCCACGACAAGGACGACGACAGAACATGAGTTTCTTTTACAGAGCAACACCTGCACTACCGAGCAAATCAATACTAGCCTATTTCTTAAACCTGTTTCTTTACTCTTTTATTTTAGTTGCTTATCAAGATTACTTTACAATCCAATTAAACTCTTTCTCTTTCTTGTACAACAATTCTAGGATAAAGTTATTTCCAGTCCCTGTGGAGACGATATCCGATACTCCAAGTATCACTTTACTACTTGCGTCGTGTACACTTGCATTATTTGCGATAGGACTCTTTTACACGCAACAGTTTGTCCAGGATATCCACAAATTTCTGGAACAGAAGGTCTTCTTTCTTCTTCTTGAATCGTTGAGGAAAAGGAGGTGGGGGTCTAACTTCATCTGTCTGAACTGGTAGAGTTACATCTTTTGCTGTAGCAAAAGAAGGCTCCTCCTCCGGTGTTTCTTTTGCTATGACATCCTCACCCTTCTCTTCAACTGGAAGGTCTTGTAAGCTATTGTCTTCCTGGGGCAAGTTGGGCTGAGAGACATCCTTCTTGTTTCCCCCAAACTTGTCTTCTTTGCTAATCTCCTTGCTACTCCTTAATGTGAGTGCGCTGAATTGTTCCTTGATGTTGTGCTTAGTGGCTTCGGTGTCACTAGGCAAACTTCCTTTTGGACATGCATGTAAAGTTTGAGCTATCTGGCCAACTTGTGTTTCTAAGGCTCGGAGAGATGAACTATGGCTTTGCAATAAGGCTCCTTGATTTTTGATGTTTGTTGCATGATCCTATAGCAAAACTTTCGTGGTTCCCATGAAATCTTTTGTCATAGCCATAAATTCTTTGAATGTAGTCTCTAGTGAACTGTTCGATGAAGATGTTACTCTCTTGTGACCCTGCCATGGCATCATCTGGTTAGAAGATGGTGCTTCGATCAGATTTTGTTGTGGCGCTGGCTGTGCAGAATTATTGTGCCCTTGATCACCCCAACTGAAATTTGGATGCTGACACCATCCTGGGTTTTAGGTATTGGAGTATGGATTGTTGTTGTGGTTATAATTCCCCACATAGTTGGCTGACTCTTGATTGTCAGGGCATTCACTCAAATGGTGATTGCCATCACATCTGAGACATGAGGTTGCAGAATTTACTTCCTTGACTTCGTTGGGACGCTAGAGGTTCTTTAGCATATTTGTGATAACAGCTAACTGGGTGGCTACCGAGTCATCGGCTTCACTATCTCGAGCTACTTGGGCTCTCCTCCCCGTTCCAAGCCTTGTGGTCAGAAACTGGTAATCATTGCTGGCTACCCTATCAAGAATGTCAAATGCTTCCTCCGGTGATTTTTCTAACAAGGTCCCATTTGTCGAAGCATCTAGCATCATCCTCGTAGGAGCATTTACTCCATTATAGAACATAACCACTTGAGTCTAGTCATGAAAACCATGATTTGTGCACTTTCTCAATAATCCCTTGAATCGATCCCAACACTCATACATGGATTTGTCATCAGCTTGACGAAAAGAAGTTATATCATTTCTTAACTGAGTGTTTCTATTTGGTGGATTATACCATAGCAGAAAATTTTTGCATAGATCTGTCCAAGTCTCCATTGATCCAGCTGGCACTCCACTTAGCCATGCTCTAGCACGATCACGTAAAGAATATGGAAACAATTTAAGCTTTAGCACATCCTCGTGCACTCCTTGCTATCTGAATGAGTCACAAACTTCCAAGAAAGCACGAATATGTTGTCTGGCATCTTCATGAGGCAAGCCACCATACTATCCAATAATGTTAAACATGTTGAACATAACATGTTTAAGCTCGAACTGGGCTGCCTGAATTTATGGAGCTACTATTCCGGGATAGAGATCGTCCAAGATAGGAGCTAAATGATCCCTAATAGCTCGTGGTCGAGCTGCTACTCCCTGGCCATTTTCCATAGCATCTCTGTTACCTTGAGGTGGTGGTATTTCTCCGTCCATGTTTCTAGTTTCTTCTCGTCGAACACGTCTCCTTAGTCTCAAGAAATGCTCAATCTTAGAAATAGGTGATTGCAGGTGTCCTCTAGGTCGTCTTCTGGTCATACACTAGCAAGACACCTAGAAAGAAAAACAAAAAAAAAACCTAAAATAAATTTATACTAAAACAAAAAGAACAAACAATAAAAAAACAAAAAACAAAACAACCAATTGCCAATCCCCGGAAACGGCGCCAAAAACTTCTTGCGTGGTCTTGCAATACTATAAATGATATGCAAATGGTGCAAGTATACACTTCGGACGAGTAATAAAGTGATGAGTGAGTATCGTCTCCACAAGGATTGGAGGTATTCGCGGTTGTTGTAACAATAAAGCCTGAACTTTTTGCAGATGACAATGTTATAGTAAAAGAGATGAGGTATAATAATGCTGAAGCAAAATAGTGCAGAGAAAGATGAGATAACAATATGATAGACAGGTCCCCTTTCGTATGCGAAACTCACTACGGAATGGCTGGCTGGGAATGATGGGCAATCTAACTCAAGCTTCTTAACGATACTAAGGCTTTTCAGCTATCTTCTATGCTAGGCGAGATTTACTAAGAATGCTCTTAAACTATCTCTAGCTAGGAAACTGGGAGTCAGAAATGCTACAGCCATACCTCTCGGCATAAACTCTTAACACTCCTCTACCCTTCATGTACTATCCTTTTTAGCCCTTGAAATCTATCACTTATCTCTAAGGTAGGTTAGAGTCTGCCTCTCAACAGTCACTTCATTGCTTATGAGGGTTCTAGGGCTAGCACTCTCGATTACTAACCCCAACATACACCTAAAGAACGACCAACTCTTGAAGGCGCTTAAGGTAGGGCCTATCTCTCAAAGCACTTACAACCCTAAGCTCTTACAACTTTAAGGAAATGATAAATGCATAAGCAAAGCATAGAATCATGATAAACACTGAAAAAGCCATAGCATGCATTAAAAAGTACTTGATGAGTGCCTAAAATTCCTATATTTTACCCCTCATTTATCCTTATTTTTGTTGCACTCAAGCATGTTTAACTGCATTTTAGGTTAAGTTTTGCATCAACATCACATTTAGATAAAACTGCGCAGATACTGCTAAATTTGGTTACTTTTGCAGGTATTTGCCGTGGCAGAATCCAGGGCAGTAAAGGAACAAAAGAGCTGGAATGAAGAAAACTGCCTCATACATCACTGTCGTGACAGTGATGCCGTGGCAGATGCAGTGGGAGATGCCGTGACAGATGTCGTGGCAGATGTCGTGGCAGATGCTGTGATAGATGCCGTGACAGATGCCGTGGCAGATGCCGTGACAGTTGCCGTGACAGAAGTGGCGACATTGTTGAACCAAACTGCCTTATAACTTATTGCTGTGACATATGTTGTGATAGAGGTGGCGACAGTGAAGAAGAAGAGATGGAAAATGCGAAGTGGAGTTCAACTGATAGAGGATTTCAAGCCTAATTTTTAGACACCACTTGCATAATTTTTGGAGCCCAGAAGCACAAGAAAGGCCTTGCCGAAAGTTTGAGGAGAAAGTCAAAGCAAGAAGATAGGGCGGACTAAAGGACGTTTATTCAGAGATTTAGTCTTTAATGAATTGTACTTTAATTCGAACTAGTATTCTTTGTCATTAAGAACACTTGTACCCAAGGCCTATATATATGCTTGTAAATTCGACCTAGGAGGATATCTTACTCTCTAGCCGTCTTCCCCTAAACCCTAGTCGTTTTCCCCTTTTCAATCAGGTTCTAAACTTCCCCTAAGGCTAAGGGTTGGTTCTGTAAAGTAGTTGCAAGGATTGCATTGTTTTAGGATTTTTTCTGTTCAATAAAATAGACTTCAAGTTTGCTTATTCTGGTTTTCAACATCTTGCAAGAGTATTGGGAGAGCATTGTGAGATTACACATTTACTTAATATCGGGAGAGTTAAGTATATGAAAGGAATAAGTACGGGTTCTCTAGTTTATGGTTGAACTATCTCGGACCTAGGGATAGGACGAGGTTAAGTGGCTAAGGAAGAATTCAACAACATCGGTGTTCATCCTTCGATTCACGTCGGGAGGTATCATCAAAGACGTGTTCATCGACAGCCTTGGACCTAGGGATAGGCCAAGGCATATCAGAGATTCTTGCCAAGCTTGAAGTGCTGAGTTATGTGTTCGCTGCCGCGACAAACAATAGACTGTTGCCGCAGCAGGTGCTGCCGCGACAGGCGCTACGACAGAACAAAGAAGTCTTAGACAGTTCAAACACCTGCACTACGGAGCAGATCAATACCGGCCCATTTTTTACTCTGAATATTTTTATCCTTTATTTTCAGTTTTCTTTATTATTTCGTGACAAACAATTAAACTATTTCTTTTCTCTCTTGTGCAGAAATCCAAGGTTAGATCTATTAGCCCAGTCCCTGTGGAGACGATATCCAATACTTACGTATCACTTTACTACTTGCGTCGTGTACACTTGCACTACATTGCGATAGACACTTTTACACGCAACAGGACTCAAAATAAAATCATCCAACAAACCCAAGCCACCTAAAACAGTTCGTGGCTGGGCAATATCATCCAATGTATCATTGCGATAACATTACCAAATATAAAGGTATAACAAGAAATTGCTATAGCGACAGAAAGAAAGGTGAACTCCCTCTCCGCCATGGACTGTCCGACTGTCTTAGGCCCACCGCCTCTCTCGAGGCTGGTGAGGCCACTTCTTTGAGCTTCAACGATGGAGGACACCAAGCTGGAGAAGATGAAGGTGGAAACTTCTCTCTCCTTTTCTCTCTCTTCCGCCTCTCTTTTTGCAACACTCAAAATACCACACTTTGCTCCAAGCTTCTCTCCCCTTTATATAGTGGAGGCTTCTAAGGTTTGGTGCCCTAAAGATGCCTTGATATTCCCAAGGAATATCCACCGACAAGGTCTGCCACAAGGGGACAAGGGGGACAGTTTGCAGGTGGGCACCGGCTGCTGCACATGTCAGTTCGTCCTTTTCTACATGTTCACATGTTTCTGCAGCTCACGTGTATCTCACGTGTTGGCCAATGTCCACTTCCATCATGCTATAGCAATTCCCGGCACCGGCTTTCTCTTAACTCCTTTCCTGCGCACCACAAAGCCAAAACCAACCTCCCGAGCAGTACCCCTCGATATAGACTAATAACCAGCAAAGATGATTGTGCACCCATAAGAAGAAAATGCAACATAAATGCAGTCTAAATGCTATGGTATGAACTCAATAACAGGTAAATGCTATAGCAAAAAGGTATGAAAACAAGGATATTTATGCAGTTATCAAACTCCGACAATACAAAAATTCTAGAACACCAAGGCTCTAATCTTATGCCTACCGCTACACCTAAAGGCACAAATCAGCCTGCTACTTTGAGACGTAATCTTATGCCTACCACGACAAGTGAAGATGCGCTTAAGGAACGAGTTGGTGAGTTGTCATCTCTCAATCAGCTGCTACAAAATGGATTCTACTTATTGTTGCTTTAATATCTAAAAGGTTTTTTTGTTTTATCTTATTTGGCAGTTCCCCCTTCTCAGAAAGCTCCAACCACTTCCCTCAGAATTGATAATTTTCTTTGCCCTTTTAACTTGAAAGCTGCACAAGAACTTCTAGGGAAAATTGGGACTGTAACAAGCTTCTGGATGGACCACATTAAGACCCATTGCTATGTTACAGTAAGACTTTTTTCTTTGTTTCTATATGCTCTTCCCATGGGACTTTTGCGGTGTATGGTTAATAATCATTTTGACATTTTATATGTTGTGGTCATTCTATCGATCTAATCAACTTTGGGAATTACTTTATTGATGCAATATCCATCTGTAGAGGAAGCAATAGACACAAGAAATACTGTTTACAACCTGCAATGGCCACCTAACGGAGGATGTCTTTTGGTGGCAGACTTTGTAGATCCACTAGAAGTCAAAACTCGGGTTGACGCCCCTCCTCAGACTCCAACTACTCCTAGGACTTATAGTGTTACTGCTCCTCAAGCTCAACCTGCTTCTCTGCCCCAGCCTCCACCTCGTCAACATGTTTCTAGACAGAAGCTTCCACCCCCTTCTGCACTCCCACCACCACCACCATTGTCTAACCCTTCACTAGTTTTAGAACGGCTCTCACTTCTGCCGCCACCTCCAGAGAAACCATATCTTCCTATTGTCACTCTAGATGGTTTGTTTTGGAAAATCAAAGCAACTCCTCGAATTTAATATTTACCTTTATCGGATGAACAAGTTGCAGCAAAACAAGCAGGAGCAGCACAGGGCCGAAACATCAATCAGTAGAGATCAGGCTATAGTTTATACCTGGTTGTTCTTCTGGGTTTTTTTATCGGTTGGGTGTGTAATGTCAGATAATGGTAAGAAAGTGTCACGTAATTGCATCTTTGCAGGTCTGCAGGTGTTGCTTATCGAAAGAAATCTGTTCCAGCCATGCAGAAAGAACATGTCCGGTGATGGGTATTGGTTTTTTGAAGGCTACTTTGGGGTTGAGTTTTTAAGTTCCATATAGCATTAGAATCCTTAAAACTTAGAGCTCTCTTATGGATTGATTCTTCAATTTGGTTTTTCAATTGAACAATATAGTCTCTAATTTTATGAAACCCAATTTTGTAGAAACCCAAGTTTATATTTTTACCATACATTTGTTGAAAGGGAGCGCAGAGTCCCTATCCCCGTCCGTCTTCTGTTAATTCTTGATTTACGCTCTGGTTTTATTAATAACATAAATTCAGTATAACATTTAACGAAAGGTAATGCAAAGAAAGTGCAATTATTAGGGTCATATAATTTTCTCGAGATGTTCTGTTAGTAAAATGTGTAAATGCACACAATCTAGTAGTATTCTCTAATTTATAAATGAATTAAAAAATCCCATAAGTAAATTTTAAAAAAGGAATAAATACGCACGTCTTTCAATTTAATTTATTTTTCTACTAGAATCGCTTATAGAACCTGTAAAAGCCGTCGTCGCCTAAGCTAAGCAAACACAAAAGCAAAGCCCCGCAATCACCATTCTTTCTCGTCGGTTTCCGGTTATTGCAGAGCTAAAGCAATGAACAAAAAAGGAATGGTTCACAACAAACCATTCCTTTTTTGACACTAAAATAAATTATGTGTTTGTATTTTGTTTCATTAGTTGATTGTTGTTTGATTTTGTATTTTCTTTAATTATGTGTTTGTATTATAAGAGTATTTATTGATTATTTGGATTAATCTAATTTTTGACACTTTTTTCCCTTTTCGGTCATTGAATTTCGTTTTAGTGTTAGGTTATGAAAGGGATTTTTAACGAATAATTTATATAAAAAAATATAGCAAAATTTTTCATTTCAAGCCGAGCCGAGCCTGACGAGCTTCGAGCCCGAGCCGAGCCCAATAAAATTATTTTTGAGCCGAGCTCGAACCTAAAATTCCGAGCTCGGCGAGCCTCGAGCCCGAGCCGAGCCTGGCCAGGCTCGAGCTCTGCTCGGCTCGTTATCACCCCTAGTTGTTGTTGTTGTTGTTGTTTTTTTATTATAATCTTATTTTACTTCTATCTAGAGAGGATGAGGAAAATCTAAGTGAAGATAACGCTCCTGAGGGGTCTTGAACCCGGGACCTAAAGGGAAGGGAGTGGAGCAGGTGACGGTTGTTGTTGTTAGATGTTAACATATCTTATTTTTTCTTTAAACATTGTAAAAGTCACTCGAATTCAAATATCTTTAAACAGAACACATATCTTTTTCACCGGGAGTAGTTGTTAGATTCAAAAACTATAAAATTTTAAATTCAAGTTTTTTCCTTTAATATTTAACATGGATTTGCAAAATTAAGTAAAAAAAATCTCAAAAGAAAATTTAAATTCAAGTTTGGACATTATAAAAGCATCACGTGAGTTAAGCATGATTCTGTAGGGAAACGATGAGGGTAATTTAGGCATTTGAATGGTAACAAGAATAAGTACGTCAGTGGAGCTGCTGGTTTCGTGTCATTTTAGATTCGATAAACATAAGCATGAGCGAACTCATGTTTTTATTTTTAAAACCCTAATTTCACCCCCACTCTCTAATTTTTTCTCCCCATTTCTATCTCTAAATCCTAAAAGGAAAGTATTACCATATTGAAATTAAAATCAATTGCTCATCAATCTCTTCTCACAACATCGTTTTTAAAATTTTCCATTTTATTTTAATTTTCTGTTTTCCCCCTTGTTTTCAAGAACTCGTCTTTGTTGAGAACAAGGGTTTGCTCTAATGGTGGGTTTTGTCTGTTGCAAGTAGGCTGTTTTTGAGATAATTTTTCATTTCTCCTGTAATGGATGTGTGATTGTAGTGGCTTCCCAAATAGATAATCCTGTGAGTATTCTCTACTTCTCTCTGCAAGCATTGTTTTGATGGGAAATTTTGGTGCTATTGTTTCATTTCTGAAGCTAGGATTTGGGAAATTTTGGGCTGAAAGTGTATATATTACAGTTTGTTATGCCTCATAGGATTTGGGAAATTTCGGTATTTTCTCATTTTTGGGAGAAGGTAGAAGTTTCTTATACATTTATTTTGTCTAGGAAAATAAGGTAAAAAAATCAATTTTGTGTTGTCAAGATGTCTTTGCCTAACTCAATGCCTTAATTTTTCTCGGGTTCATTTCTGGGAATTATTTTCTGCGCTGTGCTTCATTATTCAAATTGTTTAAACTGTTAGAGATTGTGTCTTTAGCTCCATGGTTGCTTCTAGCTTATAAGTATGATTTTACTTCATTTTGCAATTTAACGTGTTTTCTTTGGACTTGTTGGTTCTCCCTTTCTATTGCACACGTTTTACAAAAATCTTACCTTTTCGAGTTTTGTGGTGAATGACTGATGAATATGATGTTTTCTAGTAGGTTTTGAAAGTGAGATTTGGTTGGAGAAGATGTCTTCGAAGTATCAAATACTTAACAATAGGCCAATTGATCAATGGAGGGTCACTGAGTTGAAAGATGAACTTAAGAGGCGGAAATTGATAACTCGGGGATTGAAAGAGGATTTGGTAAAACGTTTAGATGAAGCGCTTCGAGCGGAGAGGGAAAATACCGAAAATGAGGAAGATAGTGGTTTAAATTCTGACCCCCAGCCTATAGATGAGGGAGGGATTGAAAAGGTGAGGCCAGTTAAAGATGTTGTAGATCATAGTTGCAGTGAGATCGAGAATGAGAGTGTTCTTAAAGTTGAGGTTGACATTAATGAGAGTACAACTGCTTTGGGTCATGGAGTTCAAGGAAGGGACAGCATGGTGCAAGAGGAGCTCATTGCTCAAACCACCACTGTTCAGACTGAGTTAACAGTTACCAAGGATGTGGTATCTGAGGTACCATTGTCTGGACAAGATTTGCAGAGCTCAGGACAAAATGAGAACGTGAATACTGATATCAAAGTGGAGACTGAGGATCCAAAGGCCTACTTGAAAACTGAGGTTCCAAAGCCTGTGGTGGAGAGTGAAGATGCAAAGGCTGAAGTGGAGAATGAAGAAACAAAGGGCCAGCAGGAGGGTGATGATTCGAAACCCCAGCTGGACATTGAAGATTTGAAGGTGCAGCCGGAGAGCAATGGTTTAAAGGCTCCACAAGAGGATGACATGCGTGATTCTTCTGCTCCGAACATCCAGGTATCTGAGGTTGAATTAAAGGATAACATAATTGCTGATAATGTCAAATTAGACCAAGATGTTGTAAAACCAGAGATGGTGGAACCATCATCCAGCAGTATTGTCCCAGTTAGTGGTGAATCACATCCAATGGATGTTGAAGAGTCACCTGAGAAGAAGGCACCTGTTGATGAGGGAGATGACAAGAATGTTGCAAATGTGGACACGAGCAATAAAAATGATAGTACAGAGATGGCATACTCAGAAAAATTAAATTTAGATAGAAGTTCTGGCGATGACTCTATGGAGGAGGATGTGCTTGAGAGTAAACAAATTGATTCAAAATGTAGTCCTGATGAAATGGGAGAAAAGAGTGAGAACAATGAAGCACCTATTATCAAGGTAAAAAGTCCTGTTGGTGTTACCGGAGATGATTTATATGCAGAGAAAGACATCTTTGTTGAGAATAAGAGCCGTTTGTTTGTTCCTGCCGAGAAGAGAAAGCTGCTTCATGGTAAGTGGCAATGGCCTGCAATTGTTATTTAGTTAGTTACTGTCCTTTCTTTGAATGTATGCATACTTTTACTTTACAGATTGCATTTTGAAGCTAAGGTGACCGGATGGTACTTTAACAGAAAATGCTTAAGACTACTAATTTAAGTTGGGTTTTTGAAACGTGATCTAATTTTTTTTATTCGATAGTTTATGCACATTGTTTCTGTGGTGAACTGCTTCTTTGGTTGTGAAGTTTATTACATGGAAAAAATTAGTGAATTATCCTTAATTTAAAACTTTTAATCTCAGCCATTAAAATCAGTTAATCTAAGGATCTAAAAACCATGTACACTGTGTAAGTAGATCCAAACCCTATATAAATAGGTTTTGGTTAGAATTGTGTAATATTTTTTCATTTACTTTTCTATATTGGTTTCTGACTTCCTGGAGCCCTGGACAACAAAACTTTTGGGCATATTTGATGTTGAGCTTGCTCTGTTGTTGAGGAAATAAATCTTAGACCATGAATCTTTTTTGAGAATGAAACCTGTAGTTTGCTTCTGGATAAATAGGAAATTCTCATCTAACGAGCTGTCTGTACAGATCCAGAAGCTGTTGGGAACAATGAGCTATCGAAAAGGCGCAAATGGAACAGTGACAATATAAAAGTTCCAGAGCATGAAGGCTCTAATCTTATGCCCACCACCACACCTAAAGGCACAACTCAGCCTGCTGCTTTGAGAAGCAACTTTTCTAGATCAGACAAAATGGCAAGTGAAGATACGCCTAAGGAACGGGTTGGTGAGTTTTCATCTCTCAATCAGCTGCTACAAAATGAAATCTACTTATTGTTGCTTTAACATCCAAAAGGTTTCTGTTTTATCTTCTTTGGCAGTACCCCCTTCTCAAAAAGTTCCAACCACTTCCCTCAGAATTGATAATTTTCTTCGCCCTTTTACGTTGAAAGCTGTACAAGAACTTCTAGGGAAAACTGGGACTGTAACGAGCTTCTGGATGGACCACATTAAGACCCATTGCTATGTTACAGTAAGACTTATTTCTTTGTTCCCATCTGCTCCTCCCATGGGACTTCTGTGGTGTATGATTAATTATTCATTTTGGCTCTTTATATGTTGGGGAGATTCTATTGATCTAATAAACTTTGGGAATTACTTCATTGATGCAGTATTCATCTGTAGAAGAAGCAATAGGCACACGAAATGCTGTATACAATCTGCAATGGCCACCTAACGGAGGACGTCTTTTGGTGGCAGACTTTGTTGATCCACTGGAAGTTAAAACTCGGGTTGACGCTCCACCTCACACTCCAACTACTCCTGGGACTTCTGGTTCTACTGCTCCTCAAGCTCAACCTGTTCCTCTGCCCCATCCTTCACCTCGTCAACAGATTTCTAGACAGCTGCTTCCACCACCTTATGCGCTTCCACCTCCACCGCCTTTGTCTAACCCTCCACCAGTTAGAGAACGGCTCCCTCTTCCGCCTCCACCTCCTGAGAAACTAGATCCTCCTATTGTCACTTTGGATGATCTGTTTTGGAAAACCAAAGCAACTCCCCGGATCTACTATTTGCCTTTGTCAGATGAACAAGTTGCAGCAAAGCGAGCAGCAGAGGGAAGAAACATCAAGCAGTAGAGATCAGGCTATAGTTTATAACTGGCTGTTCTTCCGGTTTTCTTATCGGTTGGTGTGTATGTTAGGTAATGGTAAAAAAGTGTCATATAATTGCATCTTTGCAGGTCTGCAGGTTTTGCTTATCGGAAGGAATTGTTCCAGCCATGCGGAGGGAACTTATCCGGTGACGGGTATCGGTTTTCTGACAGCTAGTTTGGGCTTGAGTTTTAAGTTCCATATAGCATTAAAATCATTAAAACTTAGAGCTCTGTTTTGTAATGGATTGATTCTTCTTTGTCCGAATTTAGTTCTGAACAATAACCTCTACTTTTATGAACCTGATTTTGTAGAATCCAACTTTGGAAGTTTTGCATGGATTAGTTAAAGGTAGTGGTGTTCAAAAATACCCTACCCGAATGACCCGATCTGCTGACCTGACCATAAAAATTCGGATAATTTTTCAAAAAAAAAAATTATGTCCCGGGTTGGGTGCCCGGCCCGTCATTTTTTTCGTCGGGCCTGGGTCACAAAATTAAAAAAATCCGGGTACCCGACTACCTGCATATTTTTTTTAAATTATTTATATGTTAAAATAAAATAAAGTAATTAAATTTATTTTAATCCCCATCACACTTAAAGTCGCGTTCCCATCTTAACTTTTCCCCCAAATCTAAAAGCCTTAAAAGTTAAATTTAGAGAATTACCTTCATTTGCGCTTGTCGACGCCCATCTTTTTCGGTCGCTATCGGCTCTAAACCTTTGACGATAGGAGTTACGGCAAACTCCCACAAGCAGACGCGACATCTTTTCTATTAAGGAGCTCTAAACCTTAGCACGAACAGTTGCAATTTCACCTCTTTTATTCATTTTTTCTTTCTTACCCAACACTGTAAATGTCATTTAGGTCACATCAAGACCACCATCCACCATTGACACTCTTAAATCTTAATATTTATTTTTATAAAATGAAAATCAATATTCGGCTCGTGCGCTAATAAGACCGCCTACAAAACATTATCTGAAAAGCACACCATTCTTAATTGTAATGCCAATGTTGTGTTATTTGAAAACAACAAAGTTTTGAAAAAAACATACTGTAAATATTCGTGTTTGTGTTTAAACTTGTAGTGAAATTTGTTTACAGTTGTTTAGTGTTTACATTTTAAACATTCAATTTGTGTTTGTGCAGTGAATTTATGTTTGTGGCTTTGTTGTAGTTTTGATTATACATTAGTTGCAAAAATAAGAATGATGTTTTGATTATACAATAGGATTATACACTAGTTGCAAAAATAAGAATGGTATTTTGATTATACGGCAAACTCCCTATACTAATGTTGTAGTTTTGATTATACAGTAGTTGTAAAAATAAAATAATTGTGTTTTAGTGTTTAAACTTTAAATATTCAATTTAAATATTCAGCTTGATATAGGGAGAAATTTAAAGAAGTTGAAAAATAACCAATACAATTTGATGCTTCTTTCTAAATGCATTCTCTTTATATTTGCATCTTTAAATTTTACCTACCAAGTTTTAATTATATAATAAATACAGAACAATAACAACTAAAAGTATGAAATATTTTCATTAGGCATTAATTAATTAATTTTTATTAGGGAAAATCAGATTCACTTTAAGAGATATATTATGCTAATATATTAGAACAAAGCTCTTAAAGCTATAAACAGAATTTGTTTTAACCAATTTTTTTGTGGTTCTTTTTTTTTGGAAGCTATTCACTAACACTAAGGTATACTTGTTTGACAAAAATGTTATCTTTTAGTTTAACGAATTATTGAATTTTTTTCTTCAAAATATGTCAATGATAGGGGAAATATTGATGATATATAGATGATATCTTCTTCAGCTGAGTCGTCTAAGGAACCCGAAAAGATTAAAGTGGTTGAGACAAAGGCTCCAATTAATACGAAAAGAAAAAAGGAAGGGGGAAAAGATTGTCGAAGCTTCAACAACTAAAGGAGGCAAAAAGAAGAAAAAATTTTCTGCTTGGGATCATTTTAAAGCAATCGAAGGTGATAAAGAACATGCCAAATGCATTACACACAAATCCTTGCACTTATTGTACCATATTATGTTTTATCGTAGGAAATTATGTATGTACACAAATCTTTACACTAAGTTGAGCTCCTTTGGTCCATGGTGAGTAGGTGTAAGAAATTCAGTATATATAACTTTTCTTACAACTTTTGTAAGAATGTGTGTATGCTTTGTAGTAATTTATATACAAACTTAATTCTTTACATATCTTGTACCATACTATGTTTTCTTGTAGGAAATCATGTATGTACACAAACTCTTACACTATGTTGAGCTCCTTTGGTCCATGGTGAGTATGTGTAAGAAATTAGGTATATGCTGTTTTTCTTACAACTTTTGTAAGGATTTGTGTATAATTTATAGTAATTTGTGTACGTACACAAATCCTTACATTTCTTGTATCATATTATGTTTTCTTGTAGGCAATTATGTATGTACACAAATCCTTGCACTAAATTGAGCCCCTTTGGGCCTTGGTGTAAGAAATTCGGTACATACCATTTTTCTTACAACTTTTGTAAGGATTTGTGTATACCTTGTAGTAATTTGTGTACAAACACAAATCCTTATATTTCTTGTACCCATGGGCGGAGCCACTAAGGCTATTGGGGTGTCTGATGACACCTAAATTTTTTTGGAAATCGTAATTTTCTATATAATTTTTATATGAAAAAATTAAAAAATATATAATTGACACCCTTGATAAATAAAATGACACATCTTTATAAATAATTAACCTCTCTTAAATATCGTTCAAAAAAATGACACCCCTTAGAAAAATTTCTGGCTCCGCCTTTGCTTGTACCATATTATGTTTTCTCGTATGAAATTATGTTTGTGCACAATTCATTACGTTGTAACATTTTATGTATATATCGTTTGTCTTACATTTTTTATAAGGAATTTTGTATGTACGCAAATCCTTACGTTGTAACATTTTATGTATATACATTTTTCTTACAATTTTTGTAAGAAATTATATACAAGCTTTATAATAATTTATGTAAATATATTTTACTCGGTTAATCGATTGACTTTCATTTAGCCTTCAATTGAGTGTCGTTTTCTAAAGCTACCGTGATAAACATAAGTATGAGCGGACTCATGTTTTTTTCTTCTTTAAAACCCTAATTTCACCCCACTCTATTTTTCACCCCATTTCAATATTTAAATCTTAAAAGAAATTGAAAATAAAATCAAGGGTAAACTATACCATTGACCACCGAACTAATTGGGGATTTCTATTTTGACTACCGAACTAACGAACTCGTCAATCAGACCACCGAACTTATTAAATTAACCTATTTTGTTCACCGCCGTTAAAAAATTAACAGAGGACTGACAGAGTGATGAAGTGGCAGTTAACAAACTTTTATAAAATTACACATTTAATCCTTGATATTTACACATTCTTTCAATTTACTCCTAATTTTAAATTAATAAAATAAATTAATTATTTAATTAAGTGATGGCACGTGTCAACACCTTATTGGAGGAATTTAATTATTTATATTTGATTTTATAAATTTATTTTCCTTCTCCAATCAAGTGGTGACACGTGTCACCACTTGGTTGAATGAAAATTAAACAAATTTGGTAAAATGGGGCTGGGGTGGATTGAACCTACATCATGTGGGTTCCAAACCCTCACCTTTACCACTACACCAAGCCTCTCGTAATGACATGAGTTGTGCTATTTAATATATATGTTATAATGCAGTAAATGTTAAGGGAAAAAAGTAAAAATGATTGAAAGGTGATTCGAACCTAGATCACTTGGGATGTGTATAATCACACAAACATTCGATTTAAAATCATCGAATATTTTTTTATATTTAAATTAATTCGAATACTTGATTTAAATATTTTGAATCAAATATTTTAAAAATATTGTTTCTCTTTTTCATACTTTAAATACTCGTTTTAATTTAAATATTTAAATATTCGAATATTTTTTTCTTTATATACTTGATTTAATATATTTGATATATATTTTATCTATACTTTAAATATGTTATAATGCATTAAATCGAATATTTTAAAGTATTTAAATTAAATCAAATATTTAAAGTATGAAAAAGAAAAAAATATTTTTAAAATATTCGATTTAATGCATAATAACATATTTAAAGTATAGATAAAATATATATCAAATATATTAAATTAAGTATATTGTAAAACCTATATTTGATTTTGATATAATTAAATCTTTAAGGATCAATTTGAAAATATTAAAATTGTTTTATAAGTCCCTTAATAAGTATTAAATCACCAACACTTTAAAACTGATTTGAAAAACTCAAACTCAAAATATTTTCTAAGTGTTCCAAGGCCAAACTATTGAAAATCGTCCAGGTGTATCGATACGCTTCCAGCCGTATCGATACCTTTTTTACAAAGTTGGCTACTGGAGGAACTCGTATCGAAACAGATTCAATATGTATCGATACGCTTTTGCGTAAAAGTCTAAAGAGTTTGAATGGCGTACCGATACGATTTCACCCGTATCGATACAGTTTTAATGATTTTTAAATTCAAGTCGGTTTAAATATTTCGACTGTTGGTGTCAGTTGGTTAGGTAACCAAATTTTAAATTGGTCGTTGACCCGTATCGATACGGTAAACCCTCGTATCAAAACGGAAATCGATAGTGAGCTAAGTTGAGAAAAAGGTATCGATACGGTCTTAGCTGTTTTGATACCCCGTACCGATACTCTTACGTGCGTTTCGATACCCCTTATTTATTGCACACAACGACTCTTTCTTTTTTGAGACAAGTATCGATACGGCTCCCCGAGTACCGATATGGGTAGCTTCAAAAGTGCATTTATGGTGGTAAGAGAGGGTTCCAACGGCTCTATTCAAGTTCCCAACCACCCAAACTGATAGAATTAATAGAGGATGTATAAAATGAGCCCTTTGAAGGTCAGCAATAACCATTCAACCCACAAGCATCATCAAAGCAAAAATCCAAACCCTTGAGCTATTCAAAGTCAAATTTTTGTACCCAACTCTAGTGTTTGTCAATTGTCAATTTGTATCGTGAGTTTGGGGTTATTGAAATTGTAATTGGGTAGACAATTATCCTTTGAGAGGAATCATTTTAGTTTACCACAAACTTTCTTTGTAATTTGAGTGGATTAAGCTTTGGGTAGAAAGCTTAATCGAAATTGTAAGGTTACCTCCTTATCCAAGAAAAGGGGAAGAATTCAAGTAGTGAATTTGTTGAAAATCCTTAGTGGGAACTAAGGTAGTGGATGTAGAGTTCATTTAGAGAACTTGTGTCAATCTTATTTTTCACTCTTTCTCTCCACCAAAATTTTAATTGCCAATTCACCCCCTCTTGGCCATTTGCAATTGTTCGATCAACTCAACAATTGGTATCAGAGCTACACTCATTGGAAGGACTACAACCCTCTTGAGTCAATTCTAGGAGAGTTTGATCAACAACAAGTCAAGCAATGGCATCCATCTCCAACTATGAGTCTCAATCCACCATCAAGCCACCATTCTTCATTGGGGACAACTACCCATATTGGAAGAATAGGATGAGGCTTTTCATCAAGTCCACCGACTACATGGTGTGGGATGTGGTTGAAGAAGGTCCATACATTCCCATGAAGAGAGATGGAGAAAGACTTGTCCCAAAGGTCAAAGCCGAGATGACGGATGATGAAAGAAGAAGGATGCAAGTGAATGACAAAGCTCTTCATGTGATATTTTGTGCACTTGGTCCGGATATCTACTCCAAGGTGTCTTCAATCGAAAATGCCAAGGAGGTTTGGGACACCCTCGAGACAACATATGAGGGAACTAGTGATGTCAAGGAGACAAAGATTGGTCTACCCAATCTAAGCTATGAGAACTTCAAGATGGATCCCGATGAAAGTGTCTCCAAGATGTTTGATCGATTATCGGTCATTGTCAACGGATTGAAGGGGTTCGGCGAGATCATTCCCGAAGATAAGATAGTGAGAAAATTGTTGTACTCTCTTCCAGAATCATGGGATGGCAAGAGAACTACTATTATTAAAGCTAGAGATTTGAAAACTCTCAAGCTTGATGCTCTTGTTGGAACTCTACTCACCCATGAGATTATGAGGAAGGGAAGAGAACAAGAGAAGAAAATAGTTGAGAAGAAGAAGGTTGAGAAGAAGAAAGTGGGAATCGCTCTAAAAGCTTCATATCAAGAAAGCAATTCTCGTGAGGATGAAGATGAGGAGATGGCCATGTTGGCCAAACGATTTACTCGGTTCATGAAGTCAAATCGTGGAAGAAAATTCATTAGAAAGGGAGACTTCAAGAGTAAGAGCAAGGAAGAGGAGAAGGACCAAATCACTTGTTATGAATGCAAGAAACCGGGTCACATCTGTTCCGAATGTCCTCAATTGAAAAAGAAGAGCTTTGAGATGAATAACAAGCTCAAAGCTCAAATAGCCACTTGGAGTGACGATGAGTCATCCGAGGAAGAGGAGGAAGTGGCCAATCTATGTCTCATGGCCATTGATGATGAACCAAAGGTAAACTCTAACTTATCCAATTTCGATTTTACTTTTGATGAACTTCAAGATGCTTATGATGAATTGCAAGAGGTGTATGATGAGTTAGTAGGAAAATACAAAGAATCCATTTTGAAAAACAAGAAAACCATTTCCGATTTGAAAAATCAAAATGAGACATTTTCTAAAGCTAACTCCGAATTGGAAAAGAAGGTTTTGTTTTTAGTAAATCTTTCAAATGATCTTAAAACAAAAAATCTTGAACTTGAAAAACTTCTTTTTGATTTTTAAGATTATCACACAAAGGAAGTGGATAATCTTAAAACATCTATTGCTATTGGGAAAAACAATTTTGAAAAAGGAAATCATTCTAAATCCCAATATGTAAAAAGAAAAGCTTTATTCCTAAACAAAAAATTTTTAATAAGCAATCTAGAGGTCAAAAAGTTAGGAGTGTTTGGGTTCTTAAGGAACTCATTATTTCTAATGATATGAATGCTATTGCTTCTTGGATTCCTAAGGGAACCAAAATGTTGAAGGCTAACACTCATGGACCCAAAATGATTTGGGTACCAAAAATCAAGGCCTAATTTCTTTGTTTGTAGGGGGAGCATTGCTACAAGGCTAAAGCTTCAAGCAAAAATTCTTGGTACCTTGATAGTGGATGCTCAAGACACATGACCGGTGACAATAGTAGATTTGTGGAACTAAAGCCAAAAGGTGGTGGAGTGGTAACTTTCGGTGACAACTCCAAAGGCCACATTGAAGGAATAGGCTCCATTGGTAATCACTCTTCTATTTTCATTGAAAATGTTTTGTATGTCAACGGTCTTAAGCATAACTTGTTGAGTATTAGTCAATTGTGTGACAAGGGTTTTAATGTTTTATTTGATAAAAGTGGTTGCAAAATTGTAAACATTAAAACAAATCAGCTAATGCTCATTGGTCATCGCATAGGGAACATTTACATGGTGCATCTAGATGACATTCATTCATCTCATACATGCTTAGTTGCACATGATGAACATGACTCATGGCTTTGGCATAGAAAATTAGGACATGCTAGCATGAGTGTTTTAGAAAAATTAATTTACCTTAATCTAGTTAGAGGTTTACCCAAACTTAAATTTTCTAATGATAAAATTTGTGATGCATGTTCAAAGGGTAAACAACATAGAACTTCTTTTAAATCCATAAATGATGTCTCTACTAGTAGATGTTTACAATTGATTCATATGGATCATTTTGGGCCTATTAGAACAATGAGCTTGGGTGGAAAATCATATGCTTTTGTGCTTGTAGATGACTATTCTAGGTATACTTGGGTTCTATTCTTAAGTACAAATGATGAGGCTTTAGAAAAATTCATCACATTTTCTAAAATAACTCAAAATGATCTTGAACTTAAAATTTCTCACATTAGAAGTGATCATGGAACCGAATTTCAAAATCTAGGTTTCGATGAGTTTTTAAATGAAAATGGGATTAGCCACAATTTTTCCGCACCTCGCACTCCTCAACAAAATGGGGTAGTTGAGAGGAAAAATCGAACTTTAGAAGAAATGGCTAGAACCATACTTTGCGAAAATAATTTACCTAAATATTTTTGGGCGGAAGCCACAAATACCGCTTGCTATATTATAAATCAAGCAATGATTAGGCCAATTTTGCAGAAAACACCTTATGAGATTTTAAAATCTAAGAAGCCTAACATTAGCTATTTCCATCCTTTTGGTTGCAAGTGTTTTGTTTTGAATAATGGTAAAGAAAACTTAGGTAAATTTGATGCTAAAAGTGTAACACCCCCTTCCCGGCCTGGTAGAGAACCGGGTCGGAGAGCGCTACCGAAAAACATAACGGAGATCGGAGACATAAATTTTAGACTTTTAATCAATATTTTAGTGCCAATATATCAATTTTATTACTAACTCAAAAGTCATTTTAGCTTTAAAATCTTATACAAAACATAGACAACATATACACAATAATAGGGCCACAAAACTAGTATAATTACTTTAACTACTTTGCCACCATACTAGGAGTTCATAAGGACAAAACACATTACTCTTAGCTTGTGGTGACTTTCCGATCCTTTAACTACTCCGATCTCGGACTGAACACTTTGTTAGCCTGAAATGTTATGCAAATGAATGCATTAGACTTACATAGTCTAAGTGAGGTAGTCAATAACAATAAATGAACATACATGTCATGTAGCATGCTTCCAAAAATGATCATAATGCTAATTATGCAATGACATGGCATACTTCATATTCATAACAAAGCATAATATCATATCATGAGCATAACATGGCATAACGTATCAAACACATATTATATTGGTACCATTGGATACGTGGATTCCCTGTACACCATATCATGAATCATAAATGAGCCGTAGCCCTGAGCCGTAGCTCCATGTATCCCTTACACTGCCATCCTTTTATCTCCCACATATAGGCCGTAGCCCTGGACCGTAGTCCTCCCTTACATGGTGAGCTCGAATAATCCTATGGCATGCCAATTGTATCCAATGTCCATAAACACACAAATTCACATAGTCCATGATTTTCAGATCATATCATATCAAGTAACAAGAAGAGTCGTAGCTCCATATCAGGTAGCATATTATTTTTACATACATGTAGCATATCATAGCATATCCAAATAATGCAGGGTACTTACCAGATGCAGATAAATTCATAATTAATGCAACGGGGCAACACCGAGCCTACCCCTGACACGACTACACTCACCTTGACAGACCGGTGATTTCTTGGACTTGACGGTTGTTCCGAATCGACCTCGTGTACCCGACGTCGGCATAAATTCGATATTACTATATCGAAAATATCGGACCACCAATCTAACACTGGATCACCTAATTATTTCTCACCAATTTCCCTTAGAAATTTTCTTACCCTTTTCTTATTTTTCCTGGTCATTTGCGCACAAACCTCCCCCTTATATACTTTCGATCGGCCTCCCCCAATCAATTTTCCTTTTTCCCCGTTTCAAGGCATGACCCTTAACTAAAGCCACGTAGTGGCTTACTCATTCTAAAATGGGCTGAGTCATCCCCTTTGACCGTGGCATTTGCTTGGGGTATAAAGCCCTTGGGGTGGCCACGTGTAGTGGCTTTGTGCCACATTAAATTGGTGTTGGCCGAATGGCCTTGTACGTGGAATTGCTTAAGGCAATTCCTTCATTTTGAAGGAATTACCCACGTTAGATATTTTTTTAATAATAATAATTAATTCTATACAACTAAGCCGTATATTTGATTTTGAGTACCAAATCGAACCAACCTTTAATCGAAACGAAAATATTCGATTTCTGGAATTTGACCTCGAATTTATAAATTGACCCGAATATTCTAATAAGATCGAATAACTTGTAAAACCGATATAAAATACTCGGTCATCGGAACCTAATTTTGACTAGACCGGTTTTTGGGATGTGACAAAAAGTGATGAAGCTATTTTCTTAGGGTACTCTTTAAACTCTAAAGCCTATCACGTATTTAATAAAAGAACTATAGTAGTTGAAGAGTCAATTCATGTTGTTTTCGATGATAACCTCCTTCCGAGGAAGGAATCTTGTGATGATGATGATGTAGGAATCCTTGATGCCATTGATGGAGGACAAACGTCAAAGGTGGATGAGATTCCAACTAAAGATGAAGATACACAAGATCCACCTCTTGAAGCCTTGAAGGACTTGGCTCTTGAGGAAAGGGAGGTGTCTTACCCAAGGGAGTTAAACTATGTCAAAGGTGGTGAAATCTTGGGTGATCCATCCAAGGGGGTAACTACTAGATCATCTCTCAAATTAATGAATCATGTTGCATTTCTTTCATGCATTGAGCTTAAAAATATTAAAGAAGCTTTAAAAGATGATTTTTGGATTTTGACCATGCAAGAGGAATTAAATCAATTTGAGAGAAGTAAAGTTTGGACATTAGTTGAAAGGCCTAATAATCAATCTACTATAGGTACAAAATAGGTTTTTAGGAATAAATTAGATGAAAGTGGAAATATAGTGAGAAACAAGGCTAGGCTTGTTGCTCAAGGCTATACACAAGAAGAGGGAATTGATTTTGATGAGACTTATGCACTCGTAGCTAGAATGGAAGCTATTAGGATGTTGCTTGTATTTGCATGTTATCATAATTTCAAGCTTTTTCAAATGGATGTGAAAAGTGCCTTTTTTAAATGGTTTTATAAATGAAGAAGTGTATGTTGAACAACCACGGGGTTTTGAGGATTCAAAAATTTCCAAACCATGTGTTTAAACTTACAAAAGCTCCCTATGGTTTAAAACAAGCTCCTAGAGCTTGGTATGGGAGACTTTCAAATTTCTTAATTGAAAAGGGTTTTGAAAAAGGAAAGGTGGATACAACACTCTTCATAAAAAGGTATAACAATGACATCTTAGTAGTTCAAATCTATGTTAATGATATCATTTTTGGTTCTACTAATGAGTGCTATTGTAAAGAATTTTCTAAGCTAATGCAAAGTGAGTTCGAGATGAGCATGATGGGGGATCTCTCATTCTTTTTGGGACTCCAAATCAAACAAACGAAAGATGGCACCTTCATAAATCAAGCTAAGTACGTGAATGATATGCTCAAAAAGTTTGGCTTGGAGAATGCAAAGCCTCAAGCCGCTCCTATGAGTTCCTCCATAAAGCTTGACAAAGATGAAGGAGGTAAGTGTGTTGATTCTAAGCTTTATAGATCCATGATAGGTTCTTTGCTTTACCTTACCGTAAGTAGACCGGATATCATGTTTAGTGTTTGCTTGTGTGCTAGGTTTCAAGCTAGTCCTAGAGAATCACACTTAGTTGCCATTAAGAGAATTTTTAGATACCTTAGAGACACACCTACTTTAGGTCTTTGGTATCCTAAATATTCTTCCTTTAGCCTTCATGCTTATTCGGATGAGGATTATGAGGGGTGTAAGATAGATAGAAAAAGTACTTCTGGGACATGCCAATTCTTAGGTAGTATGCTCGTATCTTGGTTCTCTAAGAAACAAAATAGCGTAGCCTTATCTACCACCGAAGCGGAGTACATATCCTTAGGGAGTTGTTGTGCTCAAGTCCTTTGGATGAAGCAACAACTCTTAGATTATGGTGTTGAAGTAGAAACCATACCCCTTAAGTGTGACAACACTAGTGCCATTTGTCTCACTAAGAATCCCATCCAACACTCTAGAACTAAACACATAGAAATTCGACATCATTTTATTAGAGATCATGATTTGAAAAATGATGTTGTTATAGAATATGTTGACACCTTGAACCAATTAGCGGATATATTTACAAAACCTTTAGATAAAGAGCATTTTTGGTCCCTTAGGAGAGAGTTAGGTCTAGCTAGCCTATCTTGACCTTTTAGGACCTCTTTGTGCTTAAAATTGCTTGATTTTGTGAAATTGCATGTTTTATGTGTTGTAACTCTTGAAAATATCCATGCCTATAGTTAGGGGGAGTATGTTTCTATTAAAATATGTTTAGAACTGTTCATTCATCATTTGCATACCTTTAGGAGATGTTAAAATCGAGCCTATGGTTGTTCTTTAGGCTTAAAGATGCATTTCTGGGCATAGGGTATCGATACGGTTCTACGCGTATCGATACATGTTCTTCGTTCAGATTCCTAGGCTTCTTTTTGCCTTAAACGGGTATCGATACGGTTAAACCCGTATCGATACGAGCTTCAAATCGTTTCGATACAGATCTCATCCGTTTCGATACGATTCTCCAACGGGCATTTTTAAGGAAATGACGTTTCTACCCCCGTATCGATACACCTTCAGGCGTATCGATACTCGATTGCGCAGACAACTTTTAATTTGGCATTTAAAGTCTTAAACTTTTATTAAAACTAAAATTCTTCAAACCCTAAAAACCCTAGCCATTTTTACCTATAAAAAGGGCTCTTCCTCCCTCATATTTTCACACCACAACTCAAAATCTTAAAGAGGTTTTCCATCAAGCCAAGCTCTAAGATCCTTTTCATCAAAATTGTGCTAGAATTTTCTTCATTCTCTCAAGTTCCTATCAAGGTAAAATTCTTTCTTTTTCCTTTTCCATTTTTTGTTTTGTTTTTATGTTTATCTTTTTAACAAAATTTTTAGTTCTTCAAAACTTTTTTTTAATTTTTTTTCCTTGGTTCTTAACTTAATTGAAGAAATCTATATGCATGATTTTCTTTTAGATCATGGCACCAAAGGAATCTAGGAAGAGATCAAGGGTTTCTCAAACCGGTGAATCATCCAATCTTGGAGTGGTTGCACGTCCGAACTACACTTCAATCTATGAACATGTAGAACTAATGTTTTGATATAATAATTGAAAAATGTTTTGGACTAATTTGAAAAGAATTTAAAACTTGGTTTTAAGTCCAAACAACTTGAATTTATGTTTGAGGTATTTTAAGAGGTTTTTGGCAAAAATTTTTCATGTTTTTTAATAGCCAAACTCGTATTTTCAACGTACCTGTATCGATACGGTTGTACCCGTACCGATACCTTTTTGCCCAAGTTTGGTCACTGCCAAAACCCGTATTGAAACAGGCTTGGCCGTTTCGATACGGATCGGGATTGTTTCGATACGCCAGCTAAGCGTATCGATCCCCTTTCAACCAACCCCAACGGCTATTTCCCAACGACCATTTAAATGTGAACCCGTACCGATACGCCTAGGCTGGCAAGAGCCCAACGGCTAGTTCCTCATGAAGGCCGTACCGATACGGTTCCATGCGTATCGATACGAATAGCTGTAGAACAGCATTTGTGAAGGGAAATAAAGTCCTCAACGGCTCCAATTCATCCCCAACTGCTAGTAACGGCTACAAACTCAATTGGGAGTATAAAAGGGACCTTTAAGCATCTTGTAATGGTTAATGCTTCAATTGTTACAACATTATGATGTCAAAATTTGTCTAGAGCTTTAATTGTTCATTTCTTGCTTAGACAACACTTGAGCTTACATTGTTAAATTTGCTCAAGTGTTTAGGTTTTGGGTGAGTGCTTAGAATTGCAAACAAACACCTATTAGAGGGATTTCTAGTTTGCTAAGTCTTTCTTTTGTAAAGAGAGTGTTCCTTCAAGCTTTGGGTAGAAAGCTTTGAGGGTTGTAACGGTTTCCTCCTAATCCTAGAAAAGGGGACGAAATTCTTAATGAATTTGTTGGAAATCCTTAGTGCGGAGCTAAGGTAGTGGATGTAGACCTTGGTTAGAAGGTTGAACCACTATAAATCCTTGTGTCAAATTGCCAAATTTTCACCTCCCACTAAAACACCCAATTATCCAACTTCTCCACACTTGGCGAGCAAGAACGGTTGATCGAATCGAGCTCCTAAAATCTCAACAGAACACTCCTTTGAAAATCCCGCGGGTCTCGTATATTTTCGACAATTCGAGAACTACAAGATTCGTGCAGAAATGGTAATATCCATTCCTTTTCTCAACTCGGAGCGTTTTCAATTTGAATATCTTCCTTTGCTCCAACGTTGGAATTTCATGGATTTTCTCTCAATTCTCGGTTTTTATTACCGTCTTTTAGTTTTGATTTTTTACACTAATGCCAAATGTATTTCTCGCAATGGGGTTGTTACCGCCATTAGTTCTTATCTTATGGGAAAGAAATTCATCCTTGATGTCAAATCCATATGTGAAGTTTTTAATTTAGAGGATGAAGGCCTAGATGTCGAGAATGCTTTGGAGCATGTTCTTAGTGGCTCCGTAACCGCCCTCAATGCTCAAGATCGGATCCTCCATTTGATGGTGTCTTGGTGGTTTAGGCCCTTCGGAGGAAAATACTCTACCATCCGTCAAGTGGATGATTTTTGGATCTGTTGCTTCCGTGAGCGAAAGCGCCCAAATCTTGCTCGAATCATGTTCACGAAGATCGTCTATCTTGTGCAAAATCGTCACACCTCTCTCGTCACCTCCTTTACGTATGGTACGACCTTAAGCTATTTCTTTATGAAAAAGGATATTGATTGCTCGTTTGATTACCCAACTCCCCTCACCGATCCTATTGATGAAAGATCTTTTGCACGGGGTAAGTTCCATTATTTTAATGGTAATTGGGTACGTCTTTCCGAGCTACCACCCGAGGCCGCGGCCGTATTTGAAGAACCTCAAGGTGATCAAGTTCCTCAAGCTCCTTAACCCTCCATGGATGCTCTCATGACATTTCTCAATGAGCAATTTACCGGGTTGCGCACAAACATGGGAAATCGTCTTACCGCCCTTGAAACAACTTTTGATACAATGATGACGAGCATGGAGAATCGCCTCACATCTCTTGAAAGCGGTCATAATTCTTTGAATATTTCCCTCTCCGCTTTCCATGATGAGTGGCACAATAGCATGACGAATAATGATCCAATGTGAGTTGATGATGAAGATGATGAAGACAACGAAGATGATGCCTAGTCGATTCTTCTTGCATCTCATGCATATCATTTAGGATATTTCTATTTTATGTATCTTTGATTTATGTTCTTATGACTAAGTTTGTCTTATTATTAAACCTATGCTTTGATTTTCTGTTTTTGTTGGATTTTTAAGATTGATGCTATGCTTAATAATATTAATGTTGCTTATTTATACATTTGCCTATGTTATGCACCTACATCTTGTCTCAATATTTTTGATCTAACAAAAAGGGGGAGAGAAACTAGCTCACAAACACTTTAAAAATTTTGATTTCAACTTAAAAGTTACCTAGCTTATATTAAGGGGGAGTTAACTTTGTAAAGTTTTTCAAAGTGTCAAAAATTTTAAGTTTTAGTTTTGTTATATCAAAAAGGAGGAGATTGTAAAACCTATATTTGATTTTGATATAATTAAATCTTTAAGGATCAATTTGAAAAACTTAAAATTGTTTTATAAGTCCCTTAACAAGTTTTAAATCACCAACACTTTAAAACTGATTTGAAAAACTCAAACTCAAAATATTTTCTAAGTGTTCCAAGGCCAAACTATTGAAAATCGTCCAGGTGTATCGATACGCTTCCAGCGGTATCGATACCTTTTTTACAAAGTTGGCTACTGGAGGAACTTGTATCGAAACATATTCAATCTGTATTGATACGCTCCTGCGTAAAAGTCTAAAGAGTTTGAATGGCGTACCGATACGATTTCACCCGTATCGATACGATTTTAATAATTTTAAATTCAAGTCGGTTTAAATATTTCGACCGTTGGTGTCAGTTGGTTGGGTACCAAATTTTAAATTGGTCGTTGACCCGTATCGATACGGTAAACCCTCGTATCGAAACGGAAATTGACAGTGAGCTAAGTTGAGAAAAAGGTACCGATACAGTCTTAGCCGTTTCGATACCCCGTACCGATATGCTTACGTGCATTTCGATACCCCTTATTTATTGCACACAACGACTCTTTCTTTTCTGAGACTGGTATCGATACGACTCCCCGAGTACCGATACGGGTAGCTGCAGAAGTGCATTTATGGTGGTAAGAGAGGGTTCCAACGGCTCTATTCAAGTTCCCAACCACCCAAACGACTAAAATTAATAGAGGAGGTATAAAATGAAGCCCTTTGAAGGTCAGCAACAACTATTCAACCCACAAGCATCATCAAAGCAAAAATTTAAACCCTTGAGCTATTCAAAGTCAAATTTTTGTACCCAACTCTAGTGTTTGTCCATTGTCAATTTGTATTGTGAGTTTGGAGTTATTGAAATTGTAATTGGGTAGACAATTATCCTTTGAGAGGAATCATTTTAGTTTACCACAAACTTTCTTTGTAATTTGAGTGGATTAAGCTTTGGGTAGAAAAATTAATCGAAATTGTAAGGTTACCTCCTTATCCAAGAAAAATGGAAGAATTCAAGTAGTGAATTTGTTGAAAATCCTTAGTGGGAACTAAGGTAGTGGATGTAGAGTTCATTTGGAGAACTTGAACCACTATAACTACTTGTGTCAATCTTATTTTTCACTCTTTCTCTCCACCAAAATTTTAATTGCCAATTCACCCCCTCTTGGCCATTTGCAATTGTTCGATCAACTCAACATATATAAAGAAAAAATATTCGAATATTTAAATATTTAAATTAAAACGAGTATTTAAAGTATGAAAAAGAAAAAAATATTTTTAAAATATTTGATTTAAAATATTTAAATCAATTATTCGAATTAATTTAAATATAAAAAATATTCGAATATTTTAAATCGAATGTTTGTGTGATTATACACATCCCAAGTGGTCTAGGTTCGAATCCCTTTTCAATCATTTTTACTTTTTTCCTTACCATTTACTGCATTATAACATATATATTAAATAACACAACTCATGTTAATAAGAGAGGTTTGTTGCAATGGTAAAGGTGAGGTTTTGGAACCCACATAACGCAGATTCGATCCACCCCAGCCCCACTCTTCCAAATTTGTTTAATTTTCATTCAAACAAGTGCTGACACGTGTCACCACTTGATTGGAGGAGGAAAATAAATTTATAAAATCAAATATAAATAATTAAATTCCTCCAATAAGGTGTTGACACGTGTCATCACTTAATTAAATAATTAATTTATTTTATTAATTTAAAATTAGGACTAAATTGAAAGAATGTATAAATAGCAAGGATTAAATGTGTAATTTTATAAAAGTTTGTTAACTGCCACATCATCACTCCGTCAGTCCTCTGTTAATTTTTTAACAGCGGTGGCCAAAATAGGTTAATTTAATAAGTTCGGTGGTCTGATTGACGAGTTCGTTAGTTCGGTGGTCAAAATAAAAATTCTCAATTAGTTCGGTGGTAAATGGTATAGTTTACCCTAAAATCAATCTCTTCTCACAACATCGTTATTTATTTATTTATTTATTTTCCATTTCCATTTTATTTTAATTTTCTATTTTTTCCTTGTTTTCGAGAACTCGTCTTTGTTGAAAACAAGGGTTTGCTCTAATGGTGGGTTTTGTCTGTTGCAAGTAGGCCGTTTCTGAGATAATTTTTCATTTCTCCTGTAAGCGATGTGTGATTGTAGTGGCTTCCCAAATAGATAATCCTGTGAGTATTCTCTACTTCTCTCTGCAAGCATTGTTTTAATGGGAAATTTTGGTGCTATTGTTTCATTTCTGAAGCTAGGATTTGGGAAATTTTGGGACGAAAGTGTATATATTACTGTTTGTTGTGCCTTATTTTTCCTAGGTATTTTCTCATTTTTGGGAGAAGATAGAAGTTTCTTGTACATTTATTTTGTCTAGGAAAATAAGGTAAAGAAATCAATTTTGTGTTGTCAAGATGTCTTTTCCCAACTCAATGTTTTCTTTTTCTTGAGTTCATTCCTGGGAATTATTTTCTCTGCTGTGCTTCATTATTCAAATTGTTTAAACTGTTAGAGATTGTGTCTTTAGCTCCATTGTTGCTTCTAGCTTATAAGTATGATTTTACTTCATTTTGCAGTTTAACATGTTTTCTTTGGACTTGTTGGTTCTCTCTTTGTATTGCACATGCTTTACAAAAATCTTACATTTTTGAGTTTTGTGGTGAATGACTGAGGAATGTGATGTTTTCTAGTAGGTTTGTAAAGTGAGATTTGGTTGGAGATGTCTTCGAAGTATCAAATACTTAACAATAGAACGATTGATCAATGGAAGGTCACTGAGTTGAAAGACGAACTTAAGAGGCGGAAATTGATAACTCGGGGCTTGAAAGAGGAATTGGTAAAACGTTTGGATGAAGCGCTTCGAGCAGAGAGGGAAAATACTGAAAATGAGGAAGATAGTGGTTTAAATTCTGATCCCCAACCTATAGATGAGGGAGGGATTGAAACGGTAAGGCCAGTTATTGCAGAGACAGTTAAAGATGTTGTAGATCATAGTGGCAGTGAGATCGAGAATGAGAGTGTTCTTAAAGTTGAGGTTGACATTAATGAGAGTGCAGCTGCTTTGGGCCATGAAGGAGTCAAGAGAAGGGACAGCATGGTGCAAGAGGAGCTCATTGCTCAAACCACCATTGTTCAGACTGAGATAACAGTTACCAAGGATGTGGTATCTGAGGTACCATTGTTTGGACGAGATTTGCAGAGCTCAGGACAAAATGAGAACGTGAATACTGATATCAAAGTGGAGACTGAGGATCCAAAGTCCTACGTGAAAAACGAGGTTCCAAAGCCTGAAGTGGAGAATGAAGATACAAAGGGCCAGCAGCAGTGTGTGGGTTCAAAGCCTCAGCTGGAGGGTGATGATTCGATACCCAAGCTGGACATTGAAGATTCGAAGGTGCAGCCGGAGAACAAGGGTTTAAAGGCTACACAAGAGGATGACATGCATGATTTGTCTGCTCTGAACATCCAGGTATCTGAGGTCAGCCCTAATTTAGGATTTCAAGTAAAATCTGATTCTATTCCTACTGGTTCTGTGTCAAATAATGAAAAGATTGAATTAAAGGATAACATAATCGCTGATAATGTCGAATTAGACCAAGATGTAAAACCGGAGATAGTGGAACCATCATCCAGCAATATTGTCCCAGTTAGTGGTGAATCACATCCAATGGAAGTTGAAGAGCCACCTGAGAACAAGGCACCTGTTGATGAGGGAGATGACAAGAATGTTGCAAATGTGGACATGAGCAATAAAAATGACAGTGCAGAGATGGCATACTCAGAAAAATTAAATTTAGATAGAAGTTCTGGTGATGACTCTATGGAGGAGGATGTGCTTGAGAGTAAACAAATTGATTCAAAATGTAGTACTGATGAAATGGGAGAAAAGAGTGAGAAAAATGGAGCACCTATTATGAAGGAAAAAAGTACTGTTGTTGTCATCGGAGATGTTTTATATGCAGATAAAGACATCTTTGTTGAGAATAAGAGCCGTTCGTTTGTTCCTGCCGAGAAGAGAAAGCTTCATGGTAAGTGGCAATGGCCTGCAATTGTTATTTATAGTTAGTTTTTGTCCTTTCTTTGCATGTATGCATACTTTTACTTTACTGATAGCTTTTTGAAGCTAAGGTGACCAGATAGTACTTTAACAGACATGCTTAAGACAACTAATTTAAGTTGGGTTTTTGAAGCGTGATCTAATTTTTTATATTTGATAGTTTATGCACTTTGTTTCTGTGGTGAACTTCACTGCTTCTTTGGTTGTGAAGTTTATTACATGGAAAAAAATAGTGAATTATCCTTAATTTAAAAGTTTTAATCTCAGCCATTAAAATCAGTTAATCCAACGATCTAAAAACTGTGTATACTGTAATATTTTTTTAATAATTGGATCCTAACCCTATATAAATAGGTTTTGGTTAGAATTGCTGTAATATTTTTTTCTTTTAAATATATCGGTTTCTGACTTCCTGGAGCCCTGGACAACAAAATTTATGGGCATATTTGACGTTGAGCTTGCGCTGTTGTTGAGGGAATAAATTTTAGAATACGGATCTTTTTTTTTTTTTTAGAATGAAACCTGTAGTTTGCTTCTGGGTAAATGGGAAATTCTCATCTAACGAGCTGTCTACAGATCTGGAAGCTGTTGGGAACAATGAGCTATCGAAAAGGCGCAAATGGAACACTGACAATATAAAAGTTCCAGAGCATCAAGGCTCTAATCTTATGCCCACCACCACACCTAAAGGCACAACTCAGCCTGCTGCTTTGAGACGTAACTTTTCTAGATCAGACTCAATGGCAAGTGAAGATACGCCTAAGGAACGGGTTGGTGAGTTGTCATCTCTCAATCAGCTGCTACAAAATGAAATCTACTTATTGTTGCTTTAACATCTAAAAGGTTTCTGTTTTATCTTCTTTGGCAGTACCCCCTTCTCAAAAAGTTCCAACCACTTCCCTCAGAATTGATAATTTTCTTCGCCCTTTTACGTTGAAAGCTGTACAAGAACTTCTAGGGAAAACTGGGACTGTAACAAGCTTCTGGATGGACCACATTAAGACCCATTGCTATGTTACAGTAAGGCTTATTGCTTTGTTCCCATTTGCTCCTCCCATGGGACTTTTGTGGTGTATGATTAATTATTCATTTTGGCTTTATATATGTTGGGGAGATTCTATTGATCTAATAAACTTTGGGAATTACTTTATTGATGCAGTATTCATCTGTGGAAGAAGCAATAGGCACACGAAATGCTGTATACAACCTGCAATGGCCACCTAACGGAGGACGTCTTTTGGTGGCAGACTTTGTTGATCCACTGGAAGTTAAAACTCGGGTTGACGCTCCACCTCACACTCCAACTACTCCTGGGACTTCTGGTTCTACTGCTCCTCAAGCTCAACCTGTTTCTCTGCCCCAGCCTTCACCTCGTCAACAGATTTCTAGACAGCTGCTTCCACCACCTTCTGCGCTTCCACCTCCACCGCCTTTGTCTAACCCTCCACCAGTTAGAGAACGGCTCCCTCTTCCGCCTCCACCTCCTGAGAAACTAGATCCTCCTATTGTCACTCTGGATGATCTGTTTTGGAAAACCAAAGCAACTCCCCGGATCTACTATTTGCCTTTATCAGATGAACAAGTTGCAGCAAAGTGAGCAGCAGAGGGCAGAAACATCAAGCAGTAGAGATCAGGCTATAGTTTATAACTGGCTGTTCATCCGGTTTTCTTATTGGGTTGGTGTGTATGTTAGGTAATGGTAAAAAAGTGTCATATAATTGCATCTTTGCAGGTCTGCAGGTTTTGCTTATTGGAAGGAATTGTTCCAGCCATGCGGTGGGAACTTATCCGGTGACGGGTATCGGTTTTCTGACATCTAGTTTGGGCTTGAGTTTTAAGTTCCATATAGCATTAAAAAAATCATTGAAACTTAGAGCTCTGTTTTGTAATGGATTGATTCTCCTTTGTCCGAATTTAGTTCTCCTGAACAATAACCTCTACTTTTATGAACCTGATTTTGTGGAATCCAACTCTGGATGTTTTGCATGGATTAGTTAAAGGGGGATGAGATTCCCCGGTATTATCATCTTCTCCAACTCGTTCTATGTATGTGTAGTTTCGGTCAGGGTTTTATCATTTCTTTTTGTCGAAGTGCTTTTGAGCTTGGTGATGGAATAACTGTGGATTTATAAAAATCTTCTGTCACGTAAATTTCATGTTTAGGCATCATATTTATTGTGGATGACTAAGAGTTGGAGCCGGATCCAGGGTATGAGTGTTGAAATGGAAGGACCACAGTTGTTATATATAATATATATGAGATAGGATTTTTTACAGCGTAAAACTTTAAAATTATATATTTTTTGGACTATTACACGAAGATAAATAAATGGTTGAGGTTAATAGTAAAAAATAAAAAGTTTTTATGAGAAAAATGATAATCTCAGTGTTCTATTTTTTTTTTGAAAGATAATCATTTCCTTAAAAGGGAAGAAAAAAGTAATACAACAAAATGAAAACAAAAAACAAAAAGAGAGCCATCAAAATAACAATCTTTGGAGTTTTTCCAAACAAGAAAAAGATGGAAGAAACGCCACCAGAGCAAAAGGTGAACGACCCAAAAACAAACAAGACCGTGGGAATGAGGAACATGAGCAACGGTACCCCTAACGAGAAAAGGCTTCAAGGGGATCCTTCTAAGATAGCTGCAAGAGTTCCAGGGTCGAAAATAGGCATCCTTACTGAAGAGAAGGATCTAAGTCATTAGTAACATAGGAGGGAAAAGCCTTTGAAGTAGCAGGGCAACAGTCCTGAGAGCACGCTTAGCAACGAGCAAAAAAAAAAAAAACTGTAACACCAAAAAAATTACGCTCAAATTGTAACTTTAAATTTGAAAAATCTTTAATTTAGAAACTGTAATACCCGGGTTTGGGGGTCGGGTGAAAATAATATTAAAATATTGTTTCGGGTCACGGTTTTATAATTAAAATAATAAAATATTATTTTAGGCCTCGGGTTTTCAAAACAAATAATTTATGTTGGACACGTTTTGGTTTTAAAGCCCAATTCTATGGAATTTGGAAATTGAGATAGCTATCCTCATTAATGGCATAATGGTAATTAAGTGGACTTTCAAATTAAAACCCTTTCTATTAAAATAGCCTTGTCATCTTCTTCCCCCTCCCCTCCATTTTTGCAATTTCACGACAAAGAGAGAGCTCTTCTCCATTTCACTATTCCATCACATCATTTGCTCCTTGTTGGTGATTTTTAAAAGGTAATCACGTTTTTGACTTGGCCTTATCTTCCTCTTCATTTTGGTACTATTAGTTTTCAATAAAATCATGTATTTTGTATTTTGGGTTTTTTCAAAGATTTTGTTAAAGGTTGAAGCTTTATGGATTTTTAACAAAGCTTTTAATTTATTATTGTTAGATACGTTGTTTGTGAACCATAAGGTCTAACATATGTGAATTTTAATGGGTTTTATAAAGATTCTCGAATTTGGGTTTTAGAGGGGTTTTTGAAGGGTTTAAAGGTTGGTTTTGAGGTTGCTATGTGTTGGAAATTGAGGGTTGATGTTAGTATGATAGTTAGGGGTTGTTTTGGGAGCATTTAAGTGTGTTAAAAGGGTTGAAATCAAGGGTTTTGGACTGTGCTAAAGGGCTGCTCGGGATTGAGGTTTTGGGAGATGTTCTTAGCTTGAAATCTTGTCTTTAATGCTTGATTAGTGTTTCGGGTTTGCAACATTGATGTGTGAACTGATTTGAGGTTGTTTTGATTGTGTTGAGATGATTAGAAGCAATAGTCTGTGTTGGTGAAGCCTCAGGATCGAATTCGGAATCGTTGGAAGCTTGATCGACTAGTGTGTTGAGCTTGGAATAGTCGGTGAGTGGTTAAATGTTTTTAAATGGTTTTCAAGTGTTGGTTCAAGCATGTGGACTAGGTTGGGCTTGGTAGACCCACCTAGAGTTGGGATTAGATTGGTAGTCTAATCCCAAGCTTTAGTTAGAGACTATGGTTGATCTTTATATGATGTTTAGGCCTCATGTTTAATTGTGATTATGGTGTTTATGTATATTGTGATTATACATGTTTCATGGGGCATGGTATTGATGCATTGTTATATGCATATGGATTGTGCATGATGATTATCATGGTGAGTACGTGCTAAGCACGGAAGTTGATATGAAATGAGGTTGTGGATTGTGTTTAATATTGGCACTAGTATGCTTGGGTACAATGATCGATCATTAGGATGTTTAGTGTGCACACGTGAGTCAAATGCGCGCGTGGTCTTGGTGATGGTAATCATCAAGATGGAGTACAAGTTCGCCCAGGAATATCTTCTTATATATGTTAGTCGATGATGAGTGTAATCCCATCGACGAGGCGTGAGGATGAGTGAAATCCCCTCAGCGTGAACGGTGATGTGTGTAATCCCACCGTAAGGTAATGGTTATGTTGGATGTGAGTTCGAATGGTTATCCGCGTATTCGAGTTATAGCTAGGTGCCAATATGGATTGATATATGTGTTGTTAATACATTGACATATGTATTCTCATGTGTTGGGCTTATGACTTGTTGAGCATGGCATAATATTGAGTTTATGTTCATGCATCATCTATATTTTGGCTCATGTGGATCGAAGGTGAGATCATGCATTCTACCTTGGTTGTGCTCGTGCTTGGACCCTGCATTGTCGAGGTTTATTTATGACCTTACCCTCACTAAGCTTTATGCTTACGCTCTCTTTTGTTCGACAATGCAGATCCGTAGTTCGTGGGTTGCTAGTGCAAGAGAAGGGCCTCCAAGTGTGCTAGTTTGGCTTTTGAGTTTATCAAGTATGGATTTTTAAGTTATGAACATGTAATAGTTAAGCAATGGGATTTGTGCTTTTTATGTATGTTGTTGGTTGTTTAGGAGCATGTTTAGACTCCTTAATATGTTGATGCCGATGTGGCTTGTTGATGCCATGTTTAGATTGTAATACATGTTTAAGTTGCTTACCATGAATGCCTTATGTATGGATGTTTAAGGCATGAAACCTTTATATTCTAAGTATGTCTCCTTTTGAGTAAATGCTTGAATCCTTGAATGTATGCTCCTTGTTTGTCTTGAATGACTCATATGTTGTTCCATGGATGTTGGATGTTGCATGGATGTTTGTATGTGCCTAGGGAAGTCTTAAATCGCATCTAGAGTTGTAACACCCCCATTTTGGGCTTAGAAGTTTAGGATTTGAACCAGACCGGTCTGTTTTTTGTTCGAATATAAAAGGTGGTTTTAAGGAAAGCCTAGTTCGGGATGCTTTAAAAATATGGAAAAATATCTAAAAATCATCTTTTAATATATATATATAAGAGTGGTGAAATCAATTTTACAAAATAAGGTTTGGAAGTGCGACATTTTGAAATAGTGACTAAAATGTGATTTAAAAGTTCAGTGGTGACTGTTTTGTAAGGATTGAAACTTTGAATCTTTAAGGAGCTAATTTACCCAAGAAAGGATCTCTCCAGATTTTTCTTAGATTTTAATGATTTAATTAATTAAATGAAAAGTGAGAAACCATATTTTAGATTTTCATAACTAACTTTTGTTAAAACTTTCTCATCTCATTTTCTCTCAAAATTCCCTCAGTCAAACACATTTCTACAACAACATTTCTATTTGTTTTCACACTAATTAATGAGGTTTCAATCATCAATTGATTCCTAGTCCTTTCTACATCAAATCCTATTGTTTTGCTTATTGGATTTTCAAGGAAATTGTCTCTAATCAAGGAGAAATCTACATTTAGAGGTAAGGATGTTCTTCTCCTCTAAATACTCAGTTCTTTACTGAAATTCCCAAGTTCTCAATCCTTAAATTAAGTTTTATAAAAGGTTTTAATGATATGAATTTGATTTTGGCTTAAAACTCAAGATTTGGAAGAAATCTTGAAGAAATTCGTGGTGATTGTTTGGGCTCTGTTTTGAGATGGCTTTTAAATGTATTTTGGATGTTTAATGATGTGTAATTGAGGTTTGATCAATGCAATCCCGAATAGGTTGAATTTCCTAAGTTTTTGCTTATGAAAATGGTGGTTTTGGGGGTGATCTTGGTGTTCTGTTATAGCTGGAGGTATAAGGACGAGTTTAGGTTCTTTTGGGATGTTAATTGATGTTTAGGAATGTTTAGAAGTGATGGATCTTGGCTGGGTTATGTTGTGGAAGAGTTTGGAAGTGATTTAGGTTGTGTTTGGTAGCCGAAATGTCAGATTTGGTGAGAGCAGCGAGTTTAGGTGTTATGGCTGAAGATTTTAATGCATGATGATGCATTAGTCCTATGCTTTGATGTGTTTAAAACAGGGGAAGCATCTTCGGATTCTTGTGGTGTTGATCCGGAGGCTTGATCGGCGTTTCGGCAAGTTTGCGAAACGGAATTGGTGAGTGGAGTTGGGTTTTCAGCTTTGAAACCAATGTTTGAAGGTTTTGGGAGCTTAGTTTAATTCTAATCAACTTAAATAAGCTCAAGAGTAAGTTTTCGGGAAAACTCTCTCTCTTGGATGAACCATGAGATGGTTGGATGTAATGTATTTAATTTGCATGTTTAAATTCTGTTTTAAAAGCATGTTTTAGCATGATTAATGCTGGTTTTGAAAGCCATGTGTTGAAGGATGCTCAAGGTAAGAGATCCTTGGTTTGATATTAGTAAATGTGGTTTGATGCATAGTGATGCATGATGGTTTAATGGCTTTGATTAATGCTTTAAAACCGTTAAACTCCATCACGGGTGTTGAGGGGTTGAGATTGTACCGGTAAACTCCACCTTGTGTGTTCGGTAGTGTGTATAAAGCGTAAGGGACAACGCTAGTAATCCGCATATCCGATTGTGTTTTATGTTGTAAATTGTTATAGTTATCATTTGGAAGCCAATATGACATGTTGATGTTAAAGAAGCATGAGATGCTTGATGTGTATGCATTGTTGCATGAGAAACGATGTTTATGTGTTAAAAGGGATTTGTGAAAAGTGTTTTATAAAATGCATTATTGTGTTGTTTCTTTAGAGCATGCCTCACTAAGCATTTGTGCTTACGCTCTCTCTCTTGAACCAATAATGCAGATAATTAAGGTGTTTGAGGCCAGCAAGGAGGCTAAGAATCCAAGAGAAAGATAAACTCATGTATGGTGATGTTTTCACAACATTATTAGTTTTTGATATTTGGCAATGGGAACCTAGGATGTGATTTGGGAGATGTTTTGGACTCCCTAGTTGTGGCATGACGCCTTAAATGATTTGGATTTGTAAATGGCCATTATGATGCTTGTTTGGTGCTTTGATGGTTGTTTGGCTTTGGAATATTAGGATGCATGCCTATAGACTTGTGGTTTTCCTTGATTGATGTCATGAATGTGTTTTGATGTTGCAAACATGTACCTTGTATGTATGTTGACTTGTTGGCATGATTAGGAAGTCATTAGGATGTGTTTGAGTGGTTTAATGTATGTAAAACCAGCAAATTATGCAGCTTCTGGGCAATCCGTATCGGAACGGGCACTAGCGTTTCGAAACGGGGGCCTGTAATGGCCTTCGTGTATCGAAACGAATAGGGTTGTTCTGAAACGATTTGGCCACTGCCAGGCCCTGTTCCGATACAGGTCTCGAAATGAACCCGCTTTTCGGAACGGTCAACCCCGTTCCGAAACAGATGACCGTTGGGCACTGATTTGAATGGTTTTGAGGTTTGCAAGCTTTACGTTTTAGTCCTGAAAATCGTTTTTGCAATGACAAGAGTTTGAGATGTCCGATTAAGGTGAATTTTGACAGGGAAGCATGTAATATGATTAATTTGATATTGGTAACTAAAAAAATCAGTTAAGTCCTCCATCTTTATAGAAATTACAATTTGGTCCCTAACTTTTGTATGTTGTGCAATTGAGTCCCTTATTGCTTTCCGATCGCTGTGCTTTTCAAGTATGTATTTCTCAAGGGTACGCTTAAGGTTAATGTGTATCTAGATAAGACTAAAAAGAAAACAAAAGGTCGTTAATCAAGGTTGATTTTTGTGTTGACTTTAGTTTTCCCCGTGTAATCTTCGTAGTTCGGGTCAACCGTTTAGGCCGGGCTAAGGGGGTTACATTTGGTGGTATCAGAGCAGAGTTCTCGAATAAATGGGAATGGTTATGTGGGTGAAGTATGTGTGATTGCATGATATGCCTTTTTAAATGAGCGTTTGATGTGTGAATTGTAAGTATGATGCAATTGTGATGTTATGTTGTGTTAAAGCATGTTAGAGGAACCCATTGTCATATCAAAACTAATGAAAGAAATTGTTTTTATTTGGAAATGAGCTTGAGTACTTGGATTTCTTACCTTGTTGGGCCTGATTATGTTTATTGCATTGTGTCATTGCATTGTTTTAGTGAATGGGACCTCGTAGAGAGACGAGAATTAATATGCGAGCTATGGATCAGAACGAGAATGAGGACAATGTTGATAATGTTGTGGATATATCTCCTCCTCCTGGTGGTGGACCACCCGGCGATGGTGGTGCTGGAGGAGAAAATGCTGGTGTTGGTACTGGTGCTGGGGTCGCTGGACCTGAAGGTGTGCAGGGGCAAGCTGCTCCTGACATGACAGTTTTGATACAAGCTATTGCTGGAGCCTTTCAGGCGGCAGTAGCTGGAGCTCACGGAGCTGGGCATCAGGGTGATGCTAATGCGAGATTACCTTTGGAACGTCTACGCAGTCTGGGAGGGACTGAGTTCAGAGGTTTGTCTGCTGAGGGTTCCGAGTCTTGGTTGGAAAGTACCAAGAGGATATTGGGAAAAATGAACTACAATGATGTGCAGAAGTTAGGTTGTGTGGTATCGCTGTTATATGATGATGCGTATACTTGGTGGACGACCACTGTCTCCGAAATGGAGGAAGCTGATGTGACTTGGACGTTCTTTCTGAACGCGTTCAAGCGAAAGTATCTAGGTGTGTGATACCTGGATTAAAAGAAAAGAAAGTTCATGTCTCTTACACAAGGAAGCATGACGGTGGCTGAGTACGAGATCCAGTTTGTCCGTCTCAGTCAGTACGCACCTGAGCTTATTCCTGATGAACGTGAGAGGTGTAAACGTTTCCAATATGGTTTGGTGACGGACGTAAAGACCTTTATGCTTGCTGCTGAGTACACGGATTTTGATGTGCTGGTTAGTAGGGCGAAGGACATTGAACAGAACCTGGGTTTGTCTTCGAGGAGTGTTGGTTCTGGCTCGGGCAAGAGAGCTGCTGAGTATAGTTCCGGTGGTGGACGGAACAAGAGAGGACGAGATAAGAGGTATCAGTCTTCTGTTAGGCGTGGTAATGTAGGGCATGGTGCGCCTGTTTAGGGAGACAGGGCGAGAGCTGATCAGAACACGTGTTGAGCGTGTGGATCGCGTGGTCATTTGAGGCGTGATTGTCCTCGGGCAGCGAGAGAGGTGCAATCTCTTGTGGTAGTGACTGGTACTTCGTGCTGGAATTGTGGTTCGGCAGACCACATGAGGAGGGAGTGTCCTTTGTTGGCTGGTGGTGGTCAGGGACGTGCTCCTGGGGTTGTGGCACCACAGAGATGTCGTGGGCGCGGCCGTGGTAACTTCCAGCGCAGAGATGATGGTGGGAGGAATGTGGCACATGTGGTGGCTGTTCAACCTGATGGTGGAGGCCAGGCTCGAGTGTATGCTCAACGAGAGGGGAGGAATGACATGGATGTGATCGCAGGTACCTTCACTTTGCAATCCTTGTCATTACTTTCCTTGATTGATTCTGGATCTACACACTCATACATATTGCGTGAACATGCTCAATTGCTTGGTTTGCCTGTTGAGTCTTTGGATGTTGGTATGCGTGTAAATAGTTCCTTTGGTGATACCGTTGTGACACGGAAGTTATATAGAAGATGTATTTTGGTAGTGAAAAACCATGTTTTTCATGTTGATCTCATGGAATTGCCATTCTATGGTTTTGATGTAATCCTTAGTATGGATTGGCTTGTTGAACATCGAGTTGTGGTGGATTTTGAGAACAAGCGAGTTTCGTTGAAGCTTGCGGATGATTATGAGGTAGTGGTGGTTGGTGAGAATGTGAAGTTTCTTGCCAATGTGGTGTCTACAATGGAAGCGAGCCGGATGCTGAGGCAAGGTTGTGAAGCCTACCTAGCCTTTGTGATGAATCCTAGCTCTAAGAAGTTGTGAGTGCAAGATATCAGGACTGTGCAAGAGTTTTCTGGTGTGTTTTCGGAGGAGTTACCTGGGTTGCCTCCTAACCGAAAGGTGGAGTTTGGAATTGAGCTGTATGAAAACACAACTCCAGTGTCCATTACACCTTATCGAATGGCGCCTAAGGAGTTGAAAGAGCTGAAGACGAAACTTCAAGAGTTGCTTGATCGTGGTTTCATTCGGCTAAGTGTGTCACCTTGGGGTGCAACGGTGTTGTTTGTGAAGAAAAATGATGGCACAATGAGAATGTGCATCGATTACCGTCAGCTGAACAAGTTGACTATCAAGAATCTGTATCCTTTACCGAGGATTGATGATCTTTTTGATCAATTTTGGGGAGCGGCTGTGTTCTCTAAAATTGACTTAAGGTCAGGTTATTACCAGTTGAAGGTGAAGGATGTGGATGTTCCAAAAACAGCCTTCAGAACGAGGTATGGGCATTATGAGTTCCTTGTGATGTCGTTTGGTTTGACGAATGCTCCAGCAGCTTTTATGGACATGATGAATAGAGTGTTCCATGAATATTTGAACAAGTTTGTTATGGTGTTCATTGATGATATCCTTGTGTACTCTCATACTGAGGAGGAGCATGAGGGATATTTGAGGATTGTGTTGCAGGCTTTGTTGGAGAATCAACTTTATGCTAAGCTGAGTAAGTGTGAATTCTAGCTTAGGGAAGTTGTTTTCCTTGGTCATGTGGTTTCAGCTGAGGGGATTCGTGTTGATCCTCAGAAGATTGAGGCAGTGATGAATTGGAAGTCTCCTAAGTCCGTTCATGAAGTCCGTAGTTTCCTTGGTTTGGCAGGATACCACCGAAGGTTCGTGGATGGATGTTCAAAGATTGCTGCACCTTTGACGAAGTTGTTGCAGAAGGATGCCAAGTATGAGTGGACGAAAGCGAGACAACAGGCTTTTGAGAAGCTTAAGGCAGCTTTGACCCAAGCTCCTATCTTGGTTCAACCTGAATCAAGGAAAGAGTTTGTGGTGTACAGTGACACATCCTACGTTGGTTTGGGGTGTGTGTTGATGCAAGAGGGTAAGGTGGTGGCTTATGCATCGTGCTAGTTTAAGGTGCATGAGCGCAATTATCCTACGCATGATATTGAGTTAGCTGCGGTGGTTTTTGCTTTAAAAATTTGGAGACATTACCTGTATGGTGAGAAGTGTAATGTGTACACGGATCACAAAAGTTTGAAGTATCTGATGTCTTAGAAAGAGTTGAATCTTAGGCAACGACGTTGGGTGGAGATGCTTAAAGATTACGATCTGACGATTGAGTACCATTCGGGAAAAGCTAATATTGTAGTGGATGCCTTGAGTAGGAAGGTAGCGGTGGAGTTGAGGGCTATGAGTGCCAGTTTGAGTATTTCGCGAGATGGAGGTCTAGTGGCTGAATTGCAAGTGAAACCATCTTTGGTTCAGTTGATTAAGGATAAGCAGTTGTTGGATGATTCCTTGGTGCCACATGTTCAGGATATTGCTGAGGATAGGCCATCGAATTTCTGTTTTAATGATGATGGAGTTCTATGTTTTGGGAGTCAGATAGTAGTGCCAAATGACGTTGAGTTGAGGCGTGCTATTATGACTGAAGCTCATAGTAGTCCTTTTGCTATGCACCCTGGTAGTACTAAGATGTATTGTGATCTTCGAGATGAGTACTACTGGGTGGGTTTGAAGAAAGATGTTGTTGAGTATGTGAGTAAGTGCATGGTTTGTCAGCGGGTTAAGGCTGAGCATCAGTTTCCTTCTGGGTTGTTGCAACCGTTGAGGATTCCTGAGTGGAAGTGGGAAAGGATTACCATGGACTTTGTGTCTGGTTTACCTTTGTTGCCATCGAAGAAGAATTCGGTGTGTGTGATTGTGGATCGCCTTACGAAGTGTGCTCATTTTTTGCCTGTGCATACTACGTACACTTTGGACAAGCTTGCAGAGTTGTACATTGCTGAGATTGTGCAGTTGCATGGTGTGCCAAAGTCTATAGTGTCGGATAGAGATCCGAGGTTTACAACGCGTTTCTGGGAATGCTTGCATCAAGCTTTGGGTACACGGCTGAATTTCAGTACTTCTTATCATCCACAGTCGGATGGACAGTCTGAGCGTGTTATCCAAGTGCTGGAGGATATGTTGAGGTGCTGTGTGATTGAGTTTCAAGGCTCTTGGGAGAAGCATTTGCCTTTGGTGGAGTTTTCTTATAACAATAGCTACCAGGCAAGTATTCAAATGGCACCTTATGAAGCCTTGTACAGGAGGAAATGCAGAACTCCTCTTTGTTGGGCTGAAACATGTCAGAAGTTGGTTTCTATGCCAGCTTTGTTGAAGGGAACCACCGAGAAGGTGAAGCTCATTTGTGAGCGATTGAAGGCAGTTTCTGATCGGCAGAAGTCTTACGCGGATTTGAAGCGTAAGGAGATTGAGTATGCGGTTGGTGACCGTGTGTTCTTGAAAGTTTCGCCTTGGAAAAAGGTGATGAGGTTTGGCCGAAAGGGTAAGTTGAGCCCTAGGTACATTGGACCATACGAGGTGATTGAGCGTGTGGGTCCTGTTGCGTACAAGTTGAGATTGCCGCAAGAGTTGGAAAAGATTCATGATGTGTTTCATGTCTCTATGCTTCGGAGGTATAGATCGGATCCTTCGCATGTTATGCTTGTGGAGGAAGTGGATTTGAATCCAGACTTAACCTATGATGAGGAGCCGGTGGAAATTCTGGATTCAGACAGTAAAGTTCTTCGAGGCAAGACCATTGATTTGGTAAAGGTGTTGAGGAAGCCACGTGGGAAAGAAAGGATGACATGAAGAAGCAGTTTTCGTACCTTTTTCCTCCAGGTAAATTTCGAGGACGAAATTTCTTAAGGGGGGAGAGTTGTAACACCCCAATTTTGGGCTTAGAAGTTTATGATCTGAACCGGACCGGTCTGTTTTTCAGTTCGAATATAAAAGGTAGTTTTAAGGAAAGCCTAGTTTGGGATGCTTTAAAAATATGGAAAAATATCTAAAAATCCTCTTTTAATATATATAAGAGAGTGGTGAAATCAATTTTACAAAATAAGGTTTGGAAGTGCGACATTTTGAAATAGTGACTAAAATGCGAATTTTGAAAATTTCAGTTGTGACTGTTTTGTAAGGATTGAAACTTTGAATCTTTAAGGAGCTAATTTACCCAAGAAAGGATTTCTCCAGATTTTTCTTAGATTTTAATGATTTAATTAATGTTTAATTAATTAAATTAAAAGTGGGAAATCATATTTTAGATTTTCGTAACTAACTTTTGTTAAAACTTTCTCATATCATTTTCTCTCAAAATTCTCTCAGCCAAACACATTTCTACAACGACATTTCTATTGATTTTCACACTAATTAATGAGGTTTCAATCATCAATTGATTCATAATCCTTTCTACATCAAATCCTATTGTTTTGCTTATTGGATTTTCAAGGAAATTGTCTCTAATCAAGGAGAAATCTACATTTAGAGGTAAGGATGTTCTTCTCCTCTAAATACTCAGTTCTTTACTGAAATTCCCAAGTTCTCAATCCTTAAATTAATTTTTATAAAAGGTTTTAATGATATGAATTTGATTTTGGCTTAAAACTCAAGATTTGGAAGAAATCTTGAAGAAATTCGTGGTGATTGTTTGGGCTATGTTTTGAGATGGCTTTTAAATGTATTTTGGATGTTTAATGATGTGTAATTGAGGTTTGATCAATGCAATCCCGAATAGGTTGAATTTCCTAAGTTTTTGCTTATGAAAATGGTGGTTTTTGGGGTGTTCTTGGTGTTCTGTTATAGCTGGAGGTATAAAGACGAGTTTAGGTTCTTTTTGGATGTTAATTGATGTTTAGGAATGTTTAGAAGTGATGGATCTTGGCTGAGTTATGTTGTGGAAGAGTTTGGAAGTGATTTTGGTTGTGTTTGGTAGCCGAAATGTTAGATTTGGTGAGCGCAGCGAGTTTAGGTGTTATGACTGAAGATTTTAATGCATGATGATGCATTAATCCTCTGCTTTGATGTGTTTAAAACATGGGAAGCATCTTCGGATTCTTGTGGTGCTGATCCGGAGGCTTGATCGGCGTTTCGGCAAGTTTGCGAAACGGAATTGGTGAATGGAGTTGGGTTTTCAGCTTTGAAACCAATGTTTGAAGGTTTTGGGAGCTTAGTTTAATTCTAATCAACTTAAATAAGCTCAAGAGTAAGTTTTCGGGAAAACTCTCTCTCTTGGATGAACCATGAGATGGTTGGATGCAATGTATTTAATTTTCATGTTTGAATTCTGTTTTGAAAGCATGTTTTAGCATGATTAATGCTGGTTTTGAAAGCCATATGTTGCGTGTAAAATAGTCTATCGCAATTGTAGTGCAAGTGTACACAACGCAAGTACTAAAGTGATACGAAGTATCGGATATCGTCTCCACAGGGATTGGGCTAATAGCTTCACCTTATTTCACTGCACGAAGTAAAGAAAATAGTTTAGAAAGTTGTCACGAAAATATTGAAGAAATTGTAAATAAAAGAGTTGGAATATCAAGATAGAGAGAATGGGCTGGTATTGAATTGCTCAGTAGTGCAGGTATTGCAAATTTTAGAAAATCCAGTTCTTTCGTCGCGCCTGTCGCGGACAGCACCTGTCGCGGCAGCAGTCCGTTGATCGTCGCGGCAGCAAACACACCAACTCAGTACTTCAAGTTTGGCAAGAATCCCAGATCTGCCTTGGCTTATCCCTAGGTACAAGTCTGTCGATGAACATGTCTTTGATGATACCTCCCGGCGTGAATCGAAGGATGAACACCGATGTGCATGAATTCTTCCTTAGCCACTTAACCTTGCCCTATCCCTAGGCACAAGATAGTTCAACTATAAACTAGAGAACTTGCTCTTATTTCTTTCGTATACTTAACTCTCCCGATGCTAAGTAAATGGATAACCTCACAACGCTCTCCCGATGCTCTTGCAAGATATTAAAAACCAAAATAAGAGAACTTGAAGTTTATTTTATTGAACTTGGAAAATCCTAAAACAAAACAACCCTTGCAACTACTTTACAAAACAACCCGTGGCCCTAGGGGTTTTTAGAACATGTCGGCGGCGGGCAGACGACGAAGGGGTTTGGTTATCGGTTATGGGGTATTCGATATATCCTAGGTTAAAATCTATGCCCTTATATAAGCTTTGCGCTCAAGTATTCTAAGATAACAAGGATTACAACTTTAATTAAAAGTAAGATTCTAATAAAGACTTAATCTCTAAGTATCCTACTTTTCAGCCGCCTCCTTGTTTCATGGGTTTTCCTCTCCTTGAGCTTTGGCTTGACATATCTTTTGATCCAGGGCTTGGAAAAATATAGGGTTTTCACACGACAGACGAGCATAATTTTCTCTATCTATCGAGGTCCACTTTGCTTTTCCTTCACTAACTTGCTGTCATCCTCCTGTCACGGCAGCATCGTCCTCCTCGTCTGCTTGTCCAGTTCATCTCTCCTGCTTCTCTGCCCCGCGCCTGCCTTCACCGTCTACGACGGCAGAAACCTGTAAAATAAGCCATCTTTTAGTAGAATCCGTGCCTTTTATATATTTGTGATGTTTTGCTGTAAACTGACCTAAATGCAATGAAATGATGCTTGAATGCAGCAGAAATATGGGTTAAAAAGGATGTAAATAATAGTACTTTTACGCACTCAACACACCCCTAAACTCAAGTTTTTGCTTGCCCTCAAGCAATGAAGACCTAAAAGAAAAAATGAATATTTTTTTTGTGTTGGCTTTCAAACAGTGAACTGTCCCTTACCCGTCGCTCATTCTCTGTGGCGGCAGCAACCTGTCGGAAAGATTAGGATCTGTCCGGAATCTCACTATAGTTCTCGTGCAGTGTGTGCATGCTTGTGAACAATTATATGCTAAGACTCTCTTAGTTTCACTAGAATATTCAGCTTTTTAACTCGAATTTTTATGCCAAAGTTTATTTTCTTGCTTCTTTTTCTTCTATTTTCAAGCTAAAATTTTTTCTAGAGCCAGTTTTGGGCACCTCTAGTTAGCTTCCTAGAGCCGGTTTCGGGCACCTCTAGGTTTTTGAGTTTCTTTTGCTAAACTTCTTTCCTAGAGCCAGTGTTAGGCACCTCTAGGGGCTATTCAAGTACTAAGCTTCCTATTCTAGTTTGGCTAAAAGAAATCTAAGCAATATAGCAGTCACAAAGGTGTTTAAGTTTTCCAGAACTATAGAAAGGCTCTAAACTTCTCCTTAAACTGTCCTATAGATGCTGCCACGACAGAGCTGTCATGACAGGTAAGTTTACTTCACAGTTTTAAGCCAACAGTTTTTTTTAAGAGAATAAAAGACACATCAATTAATTAAAGATGTACTAAGACTCCATTAAAATGGAGGGTTGCCACCCCCAAACTCGAGGGTTGCATTGCCCTCAATGCAAATGACAGATAAAATGAAGGCAGAGACATCACAAAATATAAATAAAGCAGGCAACAATAAAAGAAAATAAAAGACTTAAATTTTAATCGCTGTCTTCACTGCTGCTGCTGACACGGATCTGGTGGCGGCGTCTGGGTGGTGGGGCAGGCTGCTCTACGACCTGGATGTCTGAGCTGCTGCCACTATCCCAAGTGCTGTTGGTGGTGGTGCTGTCCTTGGGCATTAGTCTTCTGTCTGCCACATGTTTCTGCCTCTTGACAGGCGTGAACTCTTTCTCCAAATTCCTCCTAATAGGAGGTTCTGACTCGCTGTCATCGGAGGCAGGTCGCTTCGTTCCTCAGGCAGAGGTTTCGGCTGTTGGACTGCCAGCTGTCGTCGGGGCAGGTGATAGGGTGGAAGCAGTAGAATGGGTATGTGGGGAGGCAGGTGGTGTAGGTGTATGGACAGGGGAGGGGATGTGGAAATAGTGGGCAGGGAAAGTGGGGAATGTAACATCGGGATAATTTAAAGTGTTGGTAATGAAATTTACCGTCGAGTTGGTGAAATCCCGGATGAATGTCATCAGCCCCATTTGTCTGTCTTCCACCCGTTGTATTGCAGCAAAGATCTGGGTAGATTGGTCTGTCTGGGCGGTGGCGGCGGCAGGTTCAGGGGCAGGCTCCTCGGATGATTCTGCCGGGGAGGCAGGCGGGTTGAAGGAGGAAAAGGGGGTAGCGAATATCAGCTCCATGAGGCTGGTAATGTTGTTGTCTGTCCAGCCTCTGCCTTGGATCAGTTTGTCGGTAGTAGCCTCTGGGACGACAGCGCAGCGGCAAAGAGAAGTGTTCATGAACGGTAGGCAAAGGCGGGAGGTGGAGCGGAATGTGCAGTCCAAAACGCTTTCCCTCATGTAGCGGCCCACGTTGATAGGCCGGTCGTTCATGATCGAATGAATGAGGGCGAGCCGCTGCTGGTCCACCGTCGTGTGATGGGAGGTCGGCATGATACGCTTTTTGATGAAAGCGTTCCAGAGTTTGGCTTCTGGGAGTAGCTGCCCCCTTTTTACAGAGTTGGGGTTCTTTTTGCTCGTGGTCCATGTTGTTCCTTCCTCTGTCACCTCCGTCATGACAGCACCATAGGCGACAGAATCGAGGGTGTCTAAAAATTGCTGATGGGCATCATCGTTTGGACCAAAATATAGGCCATACATGTGGTTGATGCTGTCAGCTGTAAATGGTACCTCTACCCCTCAGACGGTGACTGATGTTGCCGTTCTGCTGTCGATGGCAGCATAGATCTCCCGCACCAACATATCATTTAGTTCTGCAGGTTGTGCGGTGAACTGCTCCCATAGCTGAGTCCTTATCGCCTTCGCGATGAATGGTCGGAGCCCCATGTTTGTTGCCTTGCGGACGTAGATGAATCCTCTTTCCTCCCATAATTTCTTGGTGGCGAACAACTGCGGTGTGGGTGCTGCTGCTGAAGAGGTTGAAGCAGCACTGTGGCGGGTATGTCTGGAAGACATTTTAGTTGCAAGGGTTGTGAAAGTAAAGAAAACTAATAAAAACAAGAGGAGAAGGCAAGTAAGAATAAGCAGAAGTGAGGAAAAATGAAAATGAGAACGGGGTTTTATAGCGGTCGAGCTGCTGCCCGTTTAATGCTGTAACGGTAGGCGTGAATAACGGGGCGAATGATGAGATTTGGCGTGTCTGACGCGTAATTATGCGTCTGTTACGCGTCTGTCACACGCTTCTGCGTCTGCCGTGTCAGTCTGTTGACAGCATGTCTTATCCGTGTCTGCGGCGGCAGCTGGAACGACAGGCTTCAATAAATGGGCTCTGTTGGGCTGATGGATGGATGGTGGGCTTGGGTCACTTCTCCTTTTCTTCTTGACTCCTTTATTTCCTAAAAACCAAAAATGTAAAAACATTATTCGAATAAAATAAACCTAATTTCCTAATAAATAATAAATAATAAAAATATATAAAAAATAAAATTTAGGTTAAATTAGGGATGCCTTGTGGGGCATCTCCTAAAGTAACCACTTCCTGTATTCCTAGGGCTTCAGTCCCCTGATAATGCTTGAGGCGCTGTCCATTGACTTTGAATTGATGCCCGTCTTTTAATGATTGAATTGTAATGGCACCATGGGGAAAAACTTGTATCACTTGGAAAGGGCCAGACCATCTAGACTTTAGCTTTCCTGGGAAGAGTTTCAGTCTAGAACTAAACAACAACACAAGCTGCCCTGGGCAGAACTGTCGTGGCAACAACTTCCTGTCATGCCACTTCTTAGTTTTCTCCTTGTAAATTCTTGCATTGTCGTAGGCCATTGTTCTTAATTCTTCAATCTCGTTCAGATCTAATAGCCTTTTTTGTCCTGCCTTGTCCAAGTCCATATTCACTGCCTTGATTGCCCAATATGCTTTGTGCTCGATCTCGACAGGCAAGTGACAGGTTTTTCCATAAATCAATCTGTATGGAGACATGCCCAATGGAGTCTTAAAAGCTGTCCTATATGCCCATAATGCATCATTAAGGAGTAAAGACCAATCTTTCCTAGGTGGCTTAACCATCTTCTCAAGAATGTTCTTAACTTTCCTATTGGATATCTCAGCTTGTCCATTGGTCTGTGGGTGGTATGCTGTCGCGATCCTGTGCTTGACACCATATTTCTTCAATGCGACAGCAATTACCCTATTATCAAAATGTCTCCCTTTGTCACTAATAATCGCCTTAGGGATGCCAAATCTAGAAAAAATGTTTTTGTGCAAAATTTTTTGGACTGTCTTGGCATCATTCTTTTGAGTGGCGATAGCTTCAACCCACTTAGAGACATAACCCACTGCTAGGAGGATGTATAGATTTCTACATGAAGATGGAAAAGGTCCCATAAAATTGATCCCCCAAACATCGAAGATCTCAACTTCTAGAAGGTTCGTCCCAATAATAATGCTTAACATCATTTTGGAACCTCTTCCTGGCTTGATAATTAAGATCAGAAGGAAGTATTCCGCTAACTATAAAATTAACGAAATCAGCATACCAGGGGAGTTCAGAAGACTTACCTGCCGCCATGGCTGTCGCGGCAGCGATTGCGGCAGCAAAGAGCTGCTCGTCTGGGAAGGTCTCCAGTATGTTTGTCTTGTCGATTGGTAGACTCCGTCCCTTCTCCAACCTTGACAAGTGGTCTACCACCTGATTTTCTGTCCCTTTTTTATCTTTGATCTCAAGGTCGAACTCTTGCAATAGCAGGATCCACCGTATCAATCTAGGTTTAGCGTACTTTTTCGCGAACAGATACTTAAGGGCAGAGTGGTCTGTATGCACTATTACCTTCGTCCCAAGTATGTAAGAACGAAACTTGTCGATGGAGAACACCACAGCTAAAAGCTCATTTTCTATGGTGGTGTAGTTTACTTGGGCGTCATTCAATGTCTTGTTGGCATAATATATGACATGAAACATCTTATCTCTGCGCTGCCCAAGTGCTGCCCCGACAGCATAGTCACTAGCATCACACATAATCTCGAATGGCTGTGTCCAGTCTGGTGGCTGTACTATGGGGGCTGTTACTAGTTTTTCCTTCAGAACCTTGAATGCTTCAGTACATTCATCATTAAAGTCAAAGGGTCGGTTCTGCTCTAAGAGATGGCATAGGGGCTTGGTGATTTTTTGAGAAATTTGCAATAAATCTTCGATAAAAATTAGCATGCCCTAAAAAGCTTCTAATGCCCTTGACAGTGGTCGGCGGCGACAGCTTCTCGATCACTTCTATCTTAGCCCTGTCGACTTCTATCCCTCGGCAGCTAATTTTATGGCCAAGGACTATTCCTTCATCCACCATAAAGTGGCATTTTTCCCAATTCAAAACAAGATTGGCTTTTTCACATCTTTCAAGTACCTTTTGTAGATTGCCGAGGCAACTCTCAAAATCGTCTCCAAAGACGGAAAAATCATCCTTAAAAATTTCCAGGAAGTCCTCTACCATGTCGGAGAATATGGCCATCATGCACCTTTGAAAGGTGGCAGGTGCATTACATAATCCAAACAGCATCCTCCTAAACGCGTATGTTCCGTAGGGGCATGTAAAAAGTCGTCTTTTCTTGATCTTCTGGTGCAATAGTAATTTGATTATAACCTGAATAACCATCAAGAAAACAATAGTAAGGTTTACCCGCTAATCTATCAAGCATTTGATCAATAAAGGGTAAAGGAAAATGGTCTTTTCGGGTAGCTTTGTTAAGATTCCGATAGTCCATACAAACCCTCCAACCGGTCACAGTCCTGGTTGGGATTAACTCATTGTTCTCATTGGTTACCACGGTCATTCCTCCTTTCTTTGGAACGCATTGCACCGGGCTTACCCATTTGCTGTCGGAGATGGCGTAAATAATACCAGCATCTAACCATTTGATTATCTCTTTACGCACTACCTCCTTCATAGCATGGTTTAGCCGCCTTTGGGCATCAATAGTCGGCTTATGATCTTCTTCTAGAAGGATTTTGTGCATGCATAGCGCCGGACTAATGCCTTGAATGTCTGCTATCGTCCATCCAATCGCCTTTTTGTGCTGCCTCAGCATGTCGATTAGCTGCCGTTCCTGTTCCTGCGGCAGCTTAGAAGAGATGATTACGGGCAGCGTGTCATTTGAACCAAGAAAAGCATATTTTAGCTGCCCTGGCAGGGGCTTAAGTTCTAAGGCAGGTGGTTCAACAGTAGATGGCTTTTGGATTAAATGGTTATCCAAAGTATAATTCAAAGGTTCGAATAACTTACCTGGACGATTGCCTAACCAGTTTACCTCCTCCTGATCTTCAGTATCAGATGTATCAAAGTCAGAGGAGTTGCTGTCGTCGGTGCTGTCGTCGTTGTGGTCATGACAGTCCTGTAGGTGGCTGCCGCGGTAGTGACCAAATTTAATATCGTGACAGCCCGACCTGATGCAGGGTTTATCAAGGGTAACATCAGTGATAGCCTTGCATTCCTCGTCCACATCAGCATGTTTCATCGCTTGGAGAACATTCAACTTAATCTCTTGATCGTTCACTCGCATGGTGAGTTCTCCTTTCTCCACATCAATCAGTGATCTTCCCGTGGCTAAGAAGGGTCGCCCAAGGATGACTGGTGCATTTTCATCTGCCTCACAATCTAAAACAAGAAAGTCAGCAGGAAAAATAAACTTATCCACTCTTACCAGAATATCTTCAATCTTTCCCTCTGGATGAACGTAAGAGCGGTCTGCCAGCTGCAGAGTTACTGTCGTGGGTCGCGCCTTTCCAATACCTAATTTCTGAAAAACAGACTTTGGCATTAAATTAACACTAGCACCAAGATCACAAAGTGCCTTACCCACAAATTTGTTTCCGATTACACAAGGTATGATGAAGCTCCCCGGATCCTTCTTTTTCTAGGGTGGCTGCCTATGAAGAATACTCATGCAACCTTCTGTCATCTTTACCGTTTCAAATTCCCCAAGTTTAGATTTTTTCGACATGACATCCTTGAGAAATTTAGCATAACCGGGCATCTCCTTAACGACGTCTAACAGCGGAATATTAATATGAACTTGCTTAAAAATATCATAAATCTTTTTAAGTTGAGATTCATGCTTAGCTTGCTGTATCCGTTGAGGAAAAGGAGGTGGGGGACGATAATCAGCAATACGTCTTTCCCACTGCATGCGAATCTGAGGACGGTAATCATCTTTTTTCTCCTCTATCGCTTCTGCTGTCGTGACAGGCTCATCGGCAGCAGTCTGTTTATCACCTGTCGGGGCAGCTTCCTCGGCAGGTTTATCCAAGGCAGGTTCCTTTACTGTTTCAGCTTCTTTTTCCGGCCCTGGTAGTTTCTTCCCACTCTTAGTAGTAATTGCCTTACATTGCTCATGTGTGGGCGGTCTTGCATTTTCAGTATTGCTAGGAAATCCTCCATTCTGCCTCGGCTTAATATGTTGAGAAACCTGACCCATTTGTGTCTCCAGAGATTTCAAAGTAGCTTCATGATTTGTCATCCTCATCTCTGTTTTATCTATGAAATTCTTTGTCTTCTTGAAAAACTGATTTATATTCTCCATATATGTACCGGTCTGAGACATAAAGGTGGCCAGAGTCTGTTCCAATATACTGCTCGTGGCAGGTGGTGGCTGCTGTTGCTGCTGCGGCGGTAGATGCGGCGGCAGTTGCTGTCGCGTTAGCAATCTAGGTCCTCCCTGATTCTGATTGTGTGCTTGAGGATTCAAGGCATTATTGGGATTACTCCAGGAAAATTTGGGATCTTTCCTCCAATTGGGATTATAATTGTTGGAATTGTAATTCGGCTTGTAGTTTCCAACATATTTTCCCTCTTCTATTTGTATTGGGCACTCATCCCGACTATGATTTCCCTCACAGATATTACAAACTTCCTCAACAGCAAATCCTTGTAATTCATCCTCATTCAATAATCTTTTCATTGCTTTAGTAAGGAATGCTACATGTGATTTCATAGTGTTGTCGGCCTCATAGTCCTTGACAGCAAGTACCCGCTTACCCCCTCTTCTTGCAGTCGGAAACTGCTCCTCATTCTTAGCTAGATTTTTCAAAACTTGCAATGCCTCGTCCGGATCTTTATCCAATAATAGTCCGTTTGCTGCAGAATCAATTCGAATGCGAGTTTGTAAATTGGCAGCATTATAGAACTTAGTTACCTGATTCCAGACGGGGAATCCATGCATTGGGCAGTTCCGAAGAAGAGTAGTAAATCTGTCCCAGGCCTCGTGCATCAGCTCGTCATCTTCCTGTTGAAAAGTAGCAATTTCGTCACGTAATCGCTCAGATAAATGCGAAGGATTAAAACGAGATAAAAATTCACGAGATAAATCTGCCCAAGTTCTAATTGAACTCGGCGTAAGTTTATTCCACCAAGTTTTAGCTCTGTCCCTCAATGAATGGGGAAATAACCGAAGCCTCAGTATCTCCGGATTAACTCCTGGCAGTCTAAACGAACCACAGATCTCCTGGAACGTCTTGAGATGCTCTCTAGCATCCTCTGTCACAGCACCACTAAACTGCCCGGCATTGTTGATCATACTAAACATGACAGGTTTAAGCTCAAAGTTATCAACTTCAATATCCGGCAGCGTGATCTCCAGTTCTACATGATCGTTCAGCATGTAGTCACGACATGACCGTCGTCTGTCGGCGGCAGGGTTATCGACAGGCTGTATAACTTCGCCGACAGGCGGGTCGTTTCCAACGTGGCCCATCTTCTCTAGCTGTTCTTCAAGGTACTCGTTCCTGGCTAGAAGGTGACGAAGTTATTTCTTGAGATTGAAGGAACGTTCAATTTTCGGATCTAATGGATACTCAGGATCTTCACCTCTTTTAGATCTGTGCATAAACAAGAGAACCTCGTGAAAAGCGAGAGTTGAAAGCACCAAAGAAAAATAAAAGAAAAGAAAAATAAAAATAAAAAACAAAAACAAAATGAAAAGTGCAATAAAAGAAAGGTGTAGTTATGTTGCCAATCCCCGGCAACGGCGCCAAAAACTTGTTGCGTGTAAAATAGTCTATCGCAATTGTAGTGCAAGTGTACACGACGCAAGTAGTAAAGTGATACAAAGTATCGGATATCGTCTCCACAGGGATTGGGCTAATAGCTTCACCTTATTTCACTGCACGAAGTAAAGAAAATAGTTTAGAAAGTTGTCACGAAAATATTGAAGAAATTGTAAATAAAAGAGTTGGAATATCAAGATAGAGAGAATGGGCTGGTATTGAATTGCTCAGTAGTGCAGGTATTGCAAATTTTAGAAAATCCAGTTCTGTCGTCGCGCCTGTCGCGGCAGCAGTCTGTTGATCATCGCGGCAGCAAACACACCAACTCAGTACTTCAAGTTTGGCAAGAATCCCAGATCTGCCTTGGCCTATCCCTAGGTCCAAGTCTGTCGATGAACACGTCTTTGATGATACCTCCCGGCGTGAATCGAAGGATGAACACCGATGTGCATGAATTCTTCCTTAGCCACTTAACCTTGCCCTATCCCTAGGCACAAGATAGTTCAACTATAAACTAGAGAACTTGCTCTTATTTCTTTCGTATACTTAACTCTCCCGATTCTAAGTAAATGGATAACCTCACAATGCTCTCCCGATGCTCTTGCAAGATATTAAAAACCAAAATAAGAGAACTTGAAGTTTATTTTATTGAACTTGGAAAATCCTAAAACAAAACAACCCTTGCAACTACTTTACAAAACAACCCGTGGCCCTAGGGGTTTTTTAGAACATGTCGACGGCGGGCAGACGGCGGAGGGGTTTGGTTATCGGTTATGGGGTATTCGATATATCCTAGGTTAAAATCTATGTCCTTATATAAGCTTTGGGATCAAGTATTCTAAGATAACAAGGATTACAACTTTAATTAAAAGTAAGATTCTAATAAAGACTTAATCTCTAAGTATCCTACTTTTCAGCCGCCTCCTTGTTTCATGGGATTTCCTCTCCTTGAGCTTTGGCTTGACATATCTTTTGATCCGGGGCTTGGAAAAATATAGGGTTTTCACACGACATACGAGCATAATTTTCTCTATCTATCGAGGCCCACTTTGCTTTTCCTTCACTAACTTGCTATCGTCCTCCTGTCACGGCAGCACCATGGCAGCATCGTCCTCCTCGTCTGCTTGTCCAGTTCAGCTCTCCTGCTTCTCTGCCCCGCGCCTGCCTTCACCGTCTACGACGGCAGAAACCTGTAAAATAAGCCATCTTTTAGTAGAATCCGTGCCTTTTATATATTTGTGATGTTTTGCTGTAAACTGACCTAAATGCAATGAAATGATGCTTGAATGCAGCAGAAATATGGGTTAAAAATGATGTAAATAATAGTACTTTTACACACTCAACACCATGTGTTGAAGGATGCTCAAGGTAAGAGATCCTTGGTTTGATATTAGTAAATGTGGTTTGATGCATGATGGTTTAATGGCTTTGATTAATGCTTTAAAACAATGGATTATTGATGATAAATGATGTATATTGGCAAGTGATGTGTTGGTTTTAAAGTACTTGAATCGGATATAGTTCGTCGGCTATAGGATTGGGTGCACCGTTAATAAAGTCGCCTTGGATGTTGAGGGGTTGTGATTGTACCGTAAACTCCATCCAAGTACACTAATGAGATGTTTAAGATCACAATGGTGGTTAAAAGTCCATGTGTGGATCTTGTGTCGAGTGTCCCGTGTTCTCGTTATTGATGTTATACAACTATCGATGAGTGATGTTGAGGGGTTGTGATTGTACCGTTAAACTCCATCACGGGTGTTGAGAGGTTGAGATTGTACCGGTAAACTCCACCTTGTGTGTTCGGTAGTGTGTATGAAGCGTAAGGGACAACGCTTGTAATCCGCATATCCGATTGTGTTTTATGTTGTAAATGGTTATGGTTATCACTTGGAAGCCAATATGACATGTTGATGTTAAAGAAGCATGAGATGCTTGAAGTGTATGCATTGTTGCATGAGAAACGATGTTTATGTGTTAAAAGGGTTTTGTGAAAAGTGTTTTATAAAATGCATTATTGTGTTGTTTCTTTAGAGCATGTCTCACTAAGCATTTGTGCTTACGCTCTCTCTCTTGAAACAAAAATGCAGATAATTGAGGTGTTTGAGGGTAGCAAGGAGGCTAAGAATCCAAGAGAAAGCTAAGCTCATGTATGGTGATATTTTCACAACATTATTAGTTTTTGATATTTGGCAATGGGAACCTAGGATGTAATTTTGGGAGATGTTTTCGACTCCCTAGTTATGGCATGATGCCTTAAATGATTTGGATTTGTAAATGGCCATTATGATGCTTGTTTGGTGTTTTGATGGTTGTTTGGCTTTGGAATATTAGGATGCATGTCTATAGACTTGTGGTTTTCCTTGATTGATGTCATGAATGTGTTTTGATGTTGCAAACATGTACCTTGTATGGATGTTGACTTGTTGGCATGATTAGGATGTCATTAGGATGTGTTTGAGTGGTTTAATGTATGTAAAACCAGCAAATTATGCAGCTTCTGGGCAATCCGTATCGGAACGGGCACTAGCGTTTCGAAACGGGGGCCTGTAATGGCCTTCGTGTAGCGAAACGGATAGGGTTGTTCCAAAATGATTTGGCCACTGCCAGGCCCTGTTCCGATACAGGTCTCGAAATGAACCCGCGTTTCGGAATGGTCAACCTCGTTCCAAAACAGATGACCGTTGGGCACTAATTTGAATGGTTTTGTGGTTTGCAAGCTTTACGTTTTAGTCATGAAAATCATTTTTGCAATTGCAAGAGTTTGAGATGTCCGACTAAGGTGAATTTTGGCTGGGAAGCGTGTAATATGATTAATTTGATATTGGTAACTAAAAAAATCAGTTAAGTCCTCCATCTTTCCAGAAATTACCATTTGGTCCCTAACTTTTGTATGTTATGCAATTGAGTCCCTTATTGCTTTCCGATCGTTGTGCTTTTCAAGTATGTATTTCTCAAGGGTACGCTTAAGGTTAAAGTGCATCTAGATAAGACTAAAAAGAAAAAGGGTCGTTAATCAAGGTTAACTTTCGGGTTGACTTTGGTTTTCCCCGTGTAATCTTCGTTGTTCGGGTCAACCGTCTAGGCCGAGCTAAGGGGATTACAAGAGTTGTGTTTTGGAGTCGTTGGCTGCAAATTTTAGTGTTGCAGTGTAGGGTGTATCGATACGCCCAAGGGCCGTATCGATACGGTCCTTCACTTTGGGACTCAAGTTTGGCCTAGCGTACCGATACGTGGGGGTGTATCGATACGCCTAAACCTCCCTGGAAATCTGAGGTTTTGACGAGATTTTGGCGTATCGGTACGGGTCTTGGGTGTATCGGTACGGTCTTGTATCGTTTACTGTAAGAAGTTGACCAGCCAGGGCGTATCGGTACGGTCAACCTGTGTACCGATACGGTCTCCCGTGTTTGACCTTGGGTTGTTGACCTAGTCAAGGCGTATCGATACCCTCTCTTGGTGTATCGATACGTGCCTGCTATGAAAGGTAAAATGGTCTGTTTTATGTCGTATGTTCGTTTGTTCGCCTCGCTTGTTGCTTCTGTTGTCGTTTATTCACATATGATATATATTAAAGCATCTAGAGAAGATAATTAATGAAAAATTTTTTCTTAGGTCGGTAACCGAAGTGGAGCCTTAATGGGTTTCGCCTCGGTTATCCTCGTGTAGCCCACTTGGATCGGTCAAGCACCCGGATCGAGACGAGGGGGTTACACTTGTTGGTATCAGAGCCTAAGGTTTCCGAGACCTTGGGCAGGTAAGTGAGGTAAGTTAAATTCTTGCATTGCAAATGCACGGTGTTTGCTTGCCATGTAAGCATGTTTGCTTGTTTATCAAGTATGCTTTTGTGTATGCTTGTTTGATCGTCTATGTATGTTGTTTGAAGCATGTTGAGTAGAGTCTCATTGCTACTATTACATCAGAAAAGGATTTTTAAGTGAGGAAACATACTTGAGCCACTTGGAACCCTTGCCCTTGCTAACCCTATATTTGTATGTTGTTGTTGTGTAGTTGTTATCTGTGAGCGCGTATGTCGAGGCATAGAGGTAGACCGAGGATGGTTCGTCAGGAACCTCGTGTTGCGGCTCATGTTAATGAGCCGGTGGCTGGAGTAGAGGCTCATGTGGAAGAGCTTGTTGTTGGAGTTGGAGCTCCACCACCACCATCACCTCCTCAGCCTGAAGTGGGAGGCGAGGCTGGAGCTGAGGGAGCGGGACCTCAGGTTGGTCAGGGTGGCTAAGGTCCTGCAGGTATAGATATGGCTCCGCTAGTTCAAGCTATAGCGGGAGCGTTTCAGGCCGCAGTTGCCGGAGCTCAAGCTACAGCTCAGCGGAGAGGTGATGTTAGCTTACCGTTAGAGAGGCTTCATAGCCTAGGGGCAGAAGAGTTCAGAGGATCTGCACCTGAGAGGTTTGAGTTGTGGTTAGAGAAGACAGTCTGCATCTTATCGCAGATGGGTTGTGTTGGTGCTCATAAGTTGGGTTGTGTGTTTTCTTTGCTTCAGAGTGATGCCTACACCAGGTGGGTCACCATTACTACTGGTGTGCTTGAGGCTGAGATTGGTTAGGACTTCTTTGAGACTGCTTTCCGGAAGAGGTATTTGGGGCCGAGATATCTTGATGAGAAGAAGCAAGAGTTTATGGCTCTTGTTCAGGGAGATGCTTCAGTGACTGACTATGAGATTTGTTTTGTCCGTTTGATTCAGTATGCTCCAAAGTTGGTTCCTACTAAGAGGGACCGTTGTACCCTTTTTAGATATGAGCTTCATGAGGAAGTTAAGAGGTATACCTTAGCTTCAGATTATTCTGATTTTGATGTCTTGGTCGTTAGGGCAAGGACATTGAGCATATCTTGGGACTGACCAAGCGTTCAAGAGGATCTAGTTCTGGAAAGAGACATAACAACTTTGACCGTGGTGATGCCAAGAGGCATCGGGGTGGCAGACATCAGTTTGACCATAGGCGTGGCGGTGCCCACCATGGTAGAGGCCACCAGGGCCATAGAGCTGGAGGGCGTTTGCCCGAGTGCACACGTTGTGGGAGACATCATTCTAGAGAATGTTGGGGTAACTTCCATTCTTGTTGGAACTGTGGTTCAAGGGACCACTTCAAGAGAGAGTGTCCGCATCAGGCGGCACAGGCACCGAATCTTGCTCAGGCTCTTACGAGAGCGATAGATTATCAGAGAGGCCGTGGGCGCGGTCGTGGTTACTTCCAGCTGAGGGCTGATGTACCTAAGATAGAGGCACAGAGGAACCTTGCTCATGTTGTGGCAGTACAGCCAGAGGCCGATGGACCAGCTAGAGTCTACGCTCAGAGAGAGGCCGGGAACGACACATATGTGATAGCAGGTAATTTTGAGTTACAGTCTATGTCTTTGCTTTCCTTAGTTGATTCGGGCTCTACGCATTCTTACATTTTGAGTGAGCATGCAAAGAAGTTAGACATACTTGTTGAGATCTTAGATGTAGGTATGCATGTGACTGGTTCCTTTGGTGAGACAGGTTGTAGTTAGACGGATGTATAGGAGGTGTCCGCTAAAGATTCAGGGTCATGTGTTTCCCGTTGATATGATGGAGCTTCCATTCTATGGCTTTGATAATATTTTGTGTATGGACTGGTTGGTTGAGCACAGAGCTAGTGTAGATTTTGAGACAAAGAGAATTGCTTTGAAGCTTTCTGATGACTACGAGGTAGTAGTGGTAGGCGAGGACATTAAGTTCTTGTCGAATGTTGTGTCAGCTTTAGAGGCTCATAGGTTGATGGATTACGGTTGTGGGGCTTATCTAGCGTATGTGATGAATCATAATATGAGTGAGGTTAGACCGAAAGATATCAGAACCGTTTGTGATTTTCTGGGTGTGTTTCCAGAAGAGTTACCGGGTTTGCCTCCTGACAGAGATGTAGAGTTTGTAATTGAGACTGTTTTAGGGTCTACTCTAGTTTCTATTGCTCCGTATCGTATAGCTCCGAAAGAGTTGAAAGAATTGAAGAGTCAGCTTCAGGAGTTGTTAGACCGTGGTTTTATTAGGCCTAGTAGTTCGCCTTGGGGTGCTCCCGTGTTGTTTGTAAAGAAGAAAGATGGCAGCATGCGAATGTGTATTGACTACAGGCAGTTGAATCAGTTGACCGTGAAGAAAAAGTATTTGTTGCCTCGTATAGATGACTTGTTTGATCAGTTGAGGGGTGCTTCAATGTTCTCGAAGATAGACTTGAGATTAGGGTACTATCAATTGAAAGTAAAAGAGTGTGATGTTCCGAAGACAACCTTTAGGACTAGATATGGTCACTATGAGTTCCTTGTGATGCCGTTTGGGCTCACGAATGCACCAGCAACTTTCATGGATTTGATGAACAGAATTTTCAAACATTATCTAGACCGTTTTGTAGTTTTTTTCATAGATAGTGTACTCGAGATCAGAAGAAGAACATGACGAGCACTTGAGACTTGTTTTGCAAAGATTGATGAGCAGTCAGTTGTATGCGAAGCTTAGTAAATGCAAGTTTTGGATTCGAGAAGTTGTGTTTCTTGGCCATGTTGTGTGAGCTGAAGGTATCCGTGTTGATCCGACGAAGATTGAGGCTATTGTTGAGTGGAAACAACCTAAGTCAGTGACTGAGATTAGGAGTTTCCTAGGATTAGTCGGTTACTATAGGAGATTTGTTGATGGTTTCTCTAGAGTAGCTGCTTCTTTGACTAAATTGTTTCAAAAAGGAGTTAAGTTTGAGTGGTCGGATGCAAGACATAAGGCATTTGAGAAATTGAAAGAAGCTTTGACGAATGCTCCAGTGTTGGTACAACCAGTTTTAGGTAAAGAATTTGTAATCTATAGTGATGCTTCCTACATAGGTTTAGGTTGTTGTTGCGTGTAAAAGAGTCTATCGCAATTGTAGTGCAAGTGTACACGACGCAAGTAGTAAAGTGATACGAAGTATCGGATATCGTCTCCACAGGGATTGGGCTAATGACTTCACCTTGTTTACTGCACGAAAGTAAAGGAAATAATTGAGAGATTTGTCACGAAAATAATAAGGAAAACGTAAATAAAAGGATTGAGATATCAAGATAGAGAGAATGGGCTGGTATTGAATTGCTCGGTAGTGCAGGTATTGAATTGCTTAGGAACTCCAGTTCTGTCGTCGTGCCCGTCGTCGACAGCACCTGTCGCGGCGGCTGTCCGTTGGCTGTCGCGGCAGCAGACTCACCAACTCCATACTTCAAGTTTGGCAAGAATCCCAGATCTGCCTTGGCCTATCCCTAGGTCCAAGTCTATCGATGGTCACGTCTTTGATGATACCTCCCGACGTGAATCGAAGGATGAACACCGATGTGTATGAATTCTTCTTTAGCCACTTAACCTTGCCCTATCCCTAGGCACAAGATAGTTCAACTATAAACTAGAGAACTCGCTCTTATTTCTTTCGTATACTTAACTCTCCCGATGCTAAGTAAATGGATAACCTCACAATGCTCTCCCGATGCTCTTGCAAGATGTTTAAAACCAAAATAAGAGAACTTGAAGTCTATTTTATTGAACTGAAAAATTCCTAAAACAAAACAACCCTTGCAACTACTTTACAAAACAACCCGTAGCCCTAGGGGGAATTTAGAACATGTCGGTGACGGGAGAACGACAGGGGGTTTAGGTTTTGGTTATGGGGTATTCCATGATGCCTCCTAGGTTAAATCTATGCCCTTATATAAGCTTTGGGCTCAAGTCTTCTAAGGTAACAAGGATTACAACTTTAATTAAAAGTAAGATTCTAATAAAGACTTAATCTCTAATGATTCCTACTTTTCAGCCTCCATCCTTGTTTCTAGGAATTTCCTCTCCTTGAGCTTTGGCTTGACATATCTTTTGATCCGGGGCTTGGAAAAATATGTGGCTTTCACACGACAGATGAGCAGATTTTTCTCTATCTATCGAGGTCCACTTTACTTTTCCTCTTCATAAGTCTGCTGTCACCATGCTGTCACGACAGGTCCATGGCAGCTTCGTCTTCTTCGTCTGCTAATCCAGTTCAGCTCTCCTGCTTCTCTGCCCTGCGCCTGCCTTCTTTGTCAACTATGGCAGATACCTGCAAAATAAGCCATCTTTTAGTAGAATCCGTGCCTTTTACATATTTGTGATGTTTTTCTGAAAACTAACCTAAATGCAATGCAATGATGCTTGAATGCATCAGAAATATGGGTTAAAAAGGGTGTAAATAATAGAACTTTTACACACTCAACACACCCCCAAACTCAAGTTTTTGCTTGCCCTCAAGCAATTAAGACTTAAAAGAAAAATGAAAGTTTTTGTGTTGGCCTTCAAACAGTGAACTGTCCCTTACCCGTCGCTCATTCTCTATGGCGGCAGCAACCTGTCGGAAAGGTTAGGATCTGTCCGGAATCTCCCTATAGCTCTCGTGCAGTGTGTGCATGCTTGTGAACAGTTATATGCTAAGACTCTCTTAGTTTCACTAGAATATTCAACTTCTTAACTCGAATTTTATGCCAAAGCTTATTTTTTTATAAGGCACATTTTCATGCTTCTTTTTCTTCTATTTTCAAGCTAAATTTTTCTAGAGCCAGTTTCGGGCACCTCTAGGTTTTTGATTTTCTTTTACTAAACTTCTTTCCTAGAGCCAGTGTTAGGCACCTCTAGGGGCTATTCAAGTTCTAAGCTTCCTATTCTAGTTTGGCTAAAAGAAATCTAAGCAATATAACAGTCACAAAGGTGTTTAAGTTTTTCAGAACTATAGAAAGGCTCTAAACTTCTCCTTAAACTGTCCTAAAGATGCTGCCACGACAGAGCCGTCATGACAGATAAGTTAACTTCACAGTTTTAAGCCAACAGTTTTATATTTTCTGATTTTTTTAAGAGAACTTAACTAAATAAAAGACACAACAATTAATGAAAAGATGTACTTAAGACTCCATTAATGATGGAGGGTTGCCACCCCCAAACTCAAGGGTTGCATTGCCCTCAATGCAAAATGACATGAAAAGATAAAAAAAATAAAGAAAAGTACATCACAAAAGATAAAGGCAGGCAGCAATAAGAGGAAAATAAAAACTTAAATTTTTAGTCGCTGTCCTCGCTACTGCTGCTGACACGGATCTGACGGCGGCGTCTGGGCTGTGGAGGAGGTTGGGCAGGTGCAGGGGCAGGTTGCTCCACGAGTTGGACATCGGAACTGCTGCCACTGTCCCAAGAGCTGCTGGTGGTGGTGCTAGCCTTGGGCAGCCGTTTCTTGTCTGCCACGTGTTTAATCCGCTTGACCGGCGTAAATTCTCTCTCTAAATTCCTCCGGATCAGCGGGCTGTCATCGGAGGCAGGCCTCTTTGTTCCTCTAGGAGAGGTGTCTGCCTGTGGGCTGCCTGCTGCCGTCGGGGCAGGTGATGTGGTGGAGGCAGTAGAGTCGGAATGCGGGGAGGCAGGTGGTGTGGGTGTGTGAATACGGGTGTGGACAGGGGTGGGTATATGGAAATAATGGGCAGGAAAAGTAGGGAATTGAACATCGGGAAAATTCAAAGTTTGGGTAATGAAGTTTACCGTCGATTGAGTGAAGTCCCGGATGAAGGTCATCAATCCCATTTGTCTCTCCTCTACCCGTTGTAGCGTCTCAAGGAGAAGGGCGGACTGGTCTGTCGGAGCGGTGGCGGCAGCAGGTTCATGGGCAGGCTCCTCTGATGATTCTTCTGGGGAGCCGGCTGGGTTGAAAGATGAGACAGGTGTAGCCACGACCAGCTCCATGAGGCTGTTGATGTTGTTGTTTGTCCAGCCTCTGCCCTTCCTTATTTTGTCGGAGGGTTCCTCGGGGACAGCGGCACAACGGCAGAGGGAAGTTATTGTAAACGGCAGGCAGAGGCGGGAGTCGGAATGGAAGGCGCAGTCCAGGATGCTATCCCTCATATATCGGCCCATGTTGATAGGCCTGTCGTGCATGATGGAATGAATGAGGGCGAGCCGCTGCCGGTTGACTGTCGTGTGGCGGGAAGACGGCAGGATACGCTTTTTGATGAAAGCGTTCCAAAGTTTGGCTTCCGGGAGGAGCTTCCCCCTATTGACGGAGTGGGGATTCTTCTTACTGGTTGTCCATGATGTTCCCTCCTCTGTCAACTCCACCATGACAGCATCATAAGCGGCAGCATCGAGGGTGTCAAGAAATTTCTGGTGAGCATCATCATCGGGGCCGAAGAAGAGACCAAACATGTGGTTGATGCTGTCGTCAGTCAAGGGCACTTCCACTCCTCGAACGGTGACAAACGTTGCCGTTCTGTTGTCTATGGCCGCATAGAACTCCCGGACCAAGGTGTCGTTTAGCTTTGTCGGTTGTTCAGCAAAGTGCTCCCATAGTTGAGCCGTGATGGCCTTTACAATGAACGGCCGGAGTCCCATGTTGGGTGCCTTGCGGATGTACACGAAGCCACGTTCCTCCCATAACTCCTTGTTGGCAAAGGGCGTTGCTGCTGCCGAAGAAGATGCTGAGGCAGCACTACGACGGGTCTGTCTAGTAGACATGTTAGTTCAAGGGTTGTGAAAAATGAAGAAAGCAAATAAAACTAGAGGAGAAAGCAAGGAAGAATGATCAGAAGTGAGAAAAAAATGAAAATGAAACGGGGTTATATAGCGGTCGAGTAGCTGCCCGTTTAATGTTGCAACGGCAAGCGTGAATAACGGGGCGACGGATGGTATTTAGCGTGTCTGACGCGTCTGACACGCATTTATGCGTCTGTCACGCGTCTGCCACACGCTTCTGCGTCTGCCGTGTCAGTCTGTTGACAGCCTGTCATATTCGTCTGCGGCGGCAGCCGAAACGACAGGTTTCCATAAATGGGCTTTATTGGGCTGGTGGATGGGTGGTGGGCTTGGGTCACTTCTTCTCTTCTTCTTGTCTCCTTTATTTCCTAAAAATAGAAAATGAAATAAAATATTATTCGAATAAAATAAACCTAATTCCTAATAAATAATAAATAAATAAATTAAAAACTAGGTTAAATTAGGGATGCTTTGTGGGGCTTCTCCTAAAGTAACCACTTCCTGTATTCCTGGGGCTTCAGTCCCCTGATAGTGCTTGAGGCGCTGTCCATTGACTTTGAATTGGTGCTCGTCTTTTAATGACTGAATTATGATGGCACCATGAGGAAAAACTTGAACCACTTGGAACGGGCCAGACCATCTAGATTTAAGCTTCCCTGGGAAGAGTTTAAGTCTAGAATTAAACAACAACACAAGCTGCCCTGGGCAGAACTGTCGTGGCAGCAGTTTCTTGTCGTGCCACTTCTTAGTCTTTTCCTTGTAAATTCTTGCATTGTCGTAGGCCATTGTCCTTAATTCTTCAATCTCGTTCAGATCTAATAACCTTTTCTGGCATGCCTTGTCCCAATCCATGTTCACTGCCTTGATTGCCCAATATGCTTTGTGCTCGATTTCGACAGGCAAGTGACAGGTTTTCCCATAAATCAGTCGGTATGGAGACATGCCCAATGGAGTCTTGAATGCTGTCCTATATGCCCATAATGCATCATTCAGAAGTAAAGACCAATCTTTCCTAGTTGTTTAACCATCTTCTCAAGAATGTTCTTCACTTCCCTATTAGATATCTCAGCCTGTCCATTGGTCTGTGGGTGGTATGATGTCGCGATCCTGTGCTTGACACCATATTTCTTCAAGGCGGCAACAATTACCCTATTATCAAAATGCCTCCCTTCATCACTGATAATCGCCCTAGGGATGCCAAATCTAGAAAAAATGTTTTTGTGCAAAAACTTTTGGACCGTCTTGGCATCATTCGTTTGAGTTGCGATTGCTTCAACCCACTTGGAGACATAATCCACTGCTAGGAGGATGTACAAATTTCCACATGAAGATGGGAAAGGTCCCATAAAATCAATCCCCCAAACGTCGAAGATCTCGACTTCTAAAATGTTCTGCAGTGGCATCTCGTTTCTCCTCGAGATGTTACCTGTCCGCTGGCACCTGTCACAGTTTTTGTAAAATTCCTGTGCATCTTTATATAATGTCAGCCAGTAGAACCCTGACTGCAGCACCTTGGCAGCAGTTTTATTGCCTCCTAAGTGACCTCCATATTGTGAAGCATGGCAGTGATGAAGAATGTCTTCTTGCTCTTCTTGTGGTACACACCTCCTTATAACCTGATCTGCGCACATTTTGAAAAGAAGAGGTTCGTCCCAATAATAATGCTTAACATCATTTTGGAACCTCTTCCTGGCTTGGTAATTAAGATCAGAAGGTAATATTCCGCTAACTATAAAATTAACGAAATCAGCATACCAGGGAAGGTCAGAAGACTTACCTGCCGTCATGGCTGTCGCGACAGCGATTGCGGCAGCAAAGAGCTGTTCATCAGGGAAGGTCTCCAGTATGTTTGTTTCGTCTATGGGTAGACTCTATCCCTTTTCCAACCTCGACAAGTGGTCTGCCTCCTGATTTTCTGTCCCCTTTTTGTCCTTGATCTCAAGGTCGAATTCTTGTAATAGCAAGATCCACCGTATCAATCGAGGTTTTGCATCCTTCTTTGTGAACAAATACCTTAGGGCAGAATGATCAGTGTGTATTATTACTTTCGTTCCAAGTATGTAAGAACGAAACTTGTCGACGGAGAATACCACAGCTAACAGCTCCTTTTCTGTGGTGGTGTAGTTCACTTGGGCGTCATTCAACGTCTTGTTGGCATAGTATATGACGTGAAACAGCTTATCTCTGTGCTGCCCAAGTGCTGCCCCGACAGCATAGTCACTAGCATCACACATGATCTCGAATGGTTGTGTCCAGTCCGGTGGCTGTACTATGGGGGCTGTCACTAGCTTTTCCTTCAGAACCTTGAATGCTTCAGTACATTCCTCATTAAAGTCAAAGGGTCGGTTCTGCTCTAAGAGATGGCATAGGGGCTTCGTGATTTTCAAAAAAATTGGCAATGAATCTCCGGTAAAAACCCGCATGCCCTAGAAAACTTCTAATGCCCTTGACTGTGGTTGGCGGCGGCAGCTTCTCAGTTACTTCAATTTTAGCCCTGTCGACTTCTATTCCACGGCAGCTAATCTTATGGCCAAGGACTATCCCTTCGTCCACCATAAAATGGCATTTTTCCCAATTTAGAACAAGATTAGCTTTTTCACATCTTTCAAGTACTTTTTGAAGATTGCCGAGGCAGCTCTCAAAATCATCTCCAAAGACGGAAAAATCATCCATGAAAATCTCAAGGAAGTCCTCTACCATGTCGGAGAATATAGCCATCATGCACCTTTGGAAGGTGGCAGGTGCGTTACAGAGGCCGAACGGCATCCTCCTAAATGTGTATGTTCCGTAGGGGCATGTGAAAGTCGTTTTTTCTTGATCCTCCGGTGCAATAGCAATCTGGTTATAACCTGAGTAACCATCAAGAAAACAGTAGTAAGGCTTACCCGCTAATCTATCAAGCATTTGATCAATAAAGGGTAAAGGAAAGTGGTCCTTTCGGGTAGCTTTGTTAAGCTTCCGATAGTCCATACAAACCCTCCAACCGGTCACAGTCCTGGTTGGGATTAACTTATTGTTCTCGTTGGTTATTACGGTCATTCCTCCTTTCTTTGGAACGCATTGCACTGGGCTCACCCATTTGCTGTCGGAGATGGCGTAAATAATACCAGCATCTAACCATTTAATTATCTCTTTACGCACTACCTCCTTCATTGCAAGGTTTAACCGCCTTTGGGCATCAATAGTCGGCTTATGATCTTCCTCTAGGAGGATTTTGTGCATGCATATCGCTGGACTAATGCCTTGAATGTCTGCTATCGTCCATCCAATCGCCTTCTTGTGCTGCCTTAACATGTCGATTAGCTGTCGTTCCTGTTCCTGGACGATGTCCTAACCAGTTTACCTCCTCCTGACCTTCAGTGTCAGATGTATCGGATTCAGAGGAGTCGATGTTGTCGGTGTTGTCGCCGTTGCTGTCGTGACAGGCCTGTAGGTGGCTGTCGCGGCAGTGACCAAATTTTATATCACGGCAGCCCGACCTGATGCAGGGTTGATCAAAGGTCACCTCAATGATGGCCTTGCATTCCTCGTCCACATCAGCATGTTTCATTGCTTGGAGAACATTCAACTTAATCTCTTGATCGTTTACGCACATGGTGAGTTCTCCTTTCTCCACATCAATCAATGATCTTCCCGTGGCTAAAAAGGGTCGCCCAAGGATAACTGGTGCGTTTTCATCTGCCTCACAATCTAAGATAAGAAAGTCAGCAGGAAAAATAAGCTTATCCACTCTTACCAGAATGTCTTCAATTTTTCCCTCGGGGTGAACGTAAGAGCGGTCGGCTAGCTGCAGAGTTACTGTCGTGGGCCGCGCCTTGCCAATACCTAATTTCTGAAAAAACAGATTTGGGCATTAGATTAACACTGGCACCAAGATCACAAAGTGCCTTACCCACAAATTTGTCGCCGATTACACATGGTATGATAAAGCTCCCCGGATCCTTCTTTTTCTGGGGTGGCTGCCGATGAAGAATACTCATGCAACCTTCTTGCATCTTTACCGTTTCAAATTCCCCAAGTTTAGATTTTTTCGACATAACATCCTTGAGAAATTTAGCATAACCGGGCATCTCCCTAACAGCATCTAACAATGGAATATTAATATGAACCTGTTTAAAAATATCATAAATCTTTTTAAGTTGGGATTCATGCTTAGCTTGTTGTATCCGTTGGGGAAAAGGTGGTGGAGGACGATAATCAGCAATACGTCCTTCCCACTGCATGTGAATCTGAGGACGGTAATCATCTTTTTTCTCCTCTGTCGCTTCTGCTGTCGTGACAGGCTTATCGGCAGCAGTCTGTTTATCACCTGTCGAGGCAGCTTCCTCGGCAGGTTTATCCAAGGCAGGTTCCTTTTCTGTTTCAGCTTCTTTTTCCGGCCCTGGTAGCTTTTTCCCACTCCTAGTAGTAATCGCCTTACATTGCTCATGTGGGGGTGGTCTAGCATTTTCAGTATTGCTAGGGAATCCTCCATTCTGCCTCGGCTTAATATGTTGAGAAACCTAACCCATTTGTGTCTCTAGAGACTTCAAGGTAGCTTCATGATTTGTCATCCTCATCTCTGTTTTATCTATGAAATTCTTTGTCTTCTTGAAAAACTGATTTATATTCTCCATATATGTACCGGTCTGAGACATAAAGGTGGCCAGAGTCTGTTCTAATATACTACTCGTGGCAGGTGGTGGCTGCTGTTGCTGCGGCGGCGGCAGGTGCGGCGGCAGTTGCGGCGGCAGGTGCTGCAGCAGTTGCGACGGCAGTTGCTGTCTCGTCAGCAGTCTAGGACCTCCCTGATTCTGATTATATGCTTGCGGATTCAGGGCATTGTTAGGGTTACTCCAGGAAAATTTGGGATCTTTCCTCCAATTGGGATTATAGTTGTTGGAGTTATAGTTCGGCTTGTAATTCCCAACATATTTTCCCTCTTCTATATTTATTGGGCACTCATCCCTACTATGATTTCCCTCACAGATAGCACAAACTTCCTCGACAGCAAATCCTCGTAATTCATCTTCATTCAATAAGTGTTTCATTGCCTTAGTAAGGAATGCTACCTGCGATTTCATAGTGCTGTCGGCCTCATAGTCTTTGACAGCAAGTACCCGTTTACCCCCTCTTCTAGCTGTCGGAAACTGCTCTTCATTCTTGGCCAGATTTTTCAAAACTTGCAGAGCCTCGTCTGGATCTTTATCCAATAATAGTCCATTTGCTGGAGAATCAATCCGAATGCGAGTTTGTAAGTTAGCAGCATTATAGAATTTAGTTACCTGATTCCAGACAGGGAATCCATGCATTGGGCAGTTCCGTAGAAGAGTAGTAAATCTGTCCCAGGCCTCGTGCATCGGCTCATCATCTTCCTGTTGAAAAGTAGCAATTTCATTACGTAATCGCTCAGATAAATGCGAAGGATTAAAACGAGATAAAAATTCACGAGTTAGATCTGCCCAAGTAATAATAGAACCCGGTGTAAGTTTATTCCACCAAGTTTTAGCTCTGTCCCTCAATGAATGGGGAAATAACCGAAGCCTCAGTATCTCCGGACTCACTCCTGGTAGTCTAAACGAACCACAGATCTCCTGGAATGTTTTGAGATGCTCCCTAGCATCTTCTGTCGCAGAACCACTAAACTGCCCGGCGTTGTTGATCATACTAAACATGACAGGTTTAAGTTCGAAGTTATCAACATCAATATCCGGCAGCGTGGTCTCCAGCTCTACATGATCATTCAGCATGTAGTCACGACATGACCGTCGTCCATCTGCTGCGGGCGGGTTACCGACAGGCGGGTGATTATCGCCAAGGGGTGGTATGAGACCGCCGGCAGGTTGGTTATGGCCCATCTTTTCTAACTGTTCCTCGAGGTATTCGTTTCTGTCTAAAAGTCGGCGAAGTTGCTTCTTGAGAATGAAGGAACGTTCGATTTCCGGATCTAATGGATACTCAGGATCTTCACCTTTTTTAGATCTGCGCATAAACAAGAAAACCTTGTGAAAAGCAAGAGTTGAAAGTACAAAAGAAAAATTAAATAAAAACAAAAACAAAAACAAAAACAAAAATAAAAATAAAAACGAAAAGTGCAATAAAAGAAAGATGTAGTTATGTTGCCAATCCCCGGCAACGGCGCCAAAAACTTGTTGCGTGTAAAAGAGTCTATCGCAATTGTAGTGCAAGTGTACACGACGCAAGTAGTAAAGTGATACGAAGTATCGGATATCGTCTCCACAGGGATTGGGCTAATGACTTCACCTTGTTTACTGCACGAAAGTAAAGGAAATAATTGAGAGATTTGTCACGAAAATAATAAGGAAAACGTAAATAAAAGGATTGAGATATCAAGATAGAGAGAATGGGCTGGTATTGAATTGCTCGGTAGTGCAGGTATTGAATTGCTTAGGAACTCCAGTTCTGTCGTCGTGCCCGTCGTCGACAGCACCTGTCGCGGCAGCAGACTCACCAACTCCGTACTTCAAGTTTGGCAAGAATCCCAGATCTGCCTTGGCCTATCCCTAGGTCCAAGTCTGTCGATGATCACGTCTTTGATGATACCTCCCGGCGTGAATCGAAGGATGAACACCGATGTGTATGAATTCTTCTTTAGCCACTTAACCTTGCCCTATCCCTAGGCACAAGATAGTTCAACTATAAACTAGAGAACTCGCTCTTATTTCTTTCGTATACTTAACTCTCCCGATGCTAAGTAAATGGATAACCTCACAATGCTCTCCCGATGCTCTTGCAAGATGTTTAAAACCAAAATAAGAGAACTTGAAGTCTATTTTATTGAACTGAAAAATTCCTAAAACAAAACAACCCTTGCAACTACTTTACAAAACAACCCGTAGCCCTAGGGGGAATTTAGAACATGTCGGTGACGGGAGAACGGCAGGGGGTTTAGGTTTTGGTTATGGGGTATTCCATGATGCCTCCTAGGTTAAATCTATGCCCTTATATAAGCTTTGGGCTCAAGTCTTCTAAGGTAACAAGGATTACAACTTTAATTAAAAGTAAGATTCTAATAAAGACTTAATCTCTAATGATTCCTACTTTGCAGCCGCCATCCTTGTTTCTAGGAATTTCCTCTCCTTGAGCTTTGGCTTGACATATCTTTTGATCCGGGGCTTGGAAAAATATGTGGCTTTCACACGACAGACGAGCAGATTTTTCTCTATCTATCGAGGTCCACTTTACTTTTCCTCTTCATAAGTCTGTTGTCACCATGCTGTCACAACAGGTCCATGGCAGCTTCGTCTTCTTTGTCTGCTAATCCAGTTCAGCTCTCCTGCTTCTCTGCCCTGCGCCTGCCTTCTTTGTCAACTATGGCAGATACCTGCAAAATAAGCCATCTTTTAGTAGAATCCGTGCCTTTTACATATTTGTGATGTTTTTCTGAAAACTAACCTAAATGCAATGCAATGATGCTTGAATGCAGCAAAAATATGGGTTAAAAAGGGTGTAAATAATAGAACTTTTACACACTCAACAGTTGTGTTTTGATGCAAGAACGAAGAGTTGTTGTCTATACTTCGAGGCAGTTGAAGATACATGAGAAGAACTACCCTACTCACGATATTGAGTTAGCCGCAGTTGTGTTTGCATTGAAGATTTGGCGTCACTACTTGTATGGTGAGAAGTGTATAGTTTACACCAATCATAAGAGCTTGAAATATTTGATGACTCAGAGAGAATTGAACTTGAGACAGAGAAGATGGCTTGAGTTGTTGAAAGACTATGATTTAACTATCGAGTACCATCCGGGTAAGGCAAATGTAGTAGCCGATGCGTTGAGCAGAAAAGTTGCAGTTGAGATGCGAGCTATGTTTGCTAGATTGAGTGTGTTAGATGATGGTGGTTTGATTACTAAGTTGCAAGTGAAGTCTTCTTTGATTCAGTTGATTAGAGAGAAGCAGTTGCAATATGTGTTTTTAGTTCCTCATGTTCAGGATATAGCTAAAGGTAGACCGACAGAGTACAATTTCAGTGATGAGAATGTGTTGTGTTAAAGAGACAGAGTTGTAGTACCTGAAGATGTTGAATTGAGACGTGTGATTCTGAGCGAAGCACATTCGAGTCCTTTTTCTATGCATCTGGGTAGTACTAAGATATATCGTGATTTGAAGAATGACTATTTTTGGGTTGGTTTGAAGAAGGATGTAGCCGAGTATGTGAGCCGTTGTGTGGTTTGTCAGAGAGTGAAGGCAGAACATCATGTTCCTTCAGGTTTGTTACATCCTTTGAAGATTCTAAAATGGAAATGGGAGAGGATCACTATGGACTTTGTGTCGGGGTTACCGTTATCTCCTTCGAAGAAGAATTCTATTTGGGTGATTGTTGATAGATTCACTAAGTGTGCTCATTTCTTAGCAGTAAACACCACATATTCTTTAGATAAGTTGGCGAATTTGTATATTCGCGAGATTGTGAGACTTCATGGAGTTCCAAAGTCTATTGTATCAGATAGAGATCCGAGATTCACTTCGAGGTTCTGGGGTTGTTTGCATAGTGCCTTAGGTAGCCGTTTGCATTTTAGTACTTCTTATCATCCGCAGTTAGATGGACAGTCAAAGCGAGTGATACAGATTTTAGAGGATATGCTTCGTTGTTGTGTGATTGACTTCCAGGGTTCTTGGGAAAAGCACTTGCCCTTAGTTGAGTTTGCTTACAACAACAGTTATCAGGCTAGTATACAGATGGCTCCTTATGAGGCTTTGTATGGTAGACGATATAGGACTCCGATCTGTTGGGCTGAAATGGGTCAGAAATTGTTACATATGCCAGATTTGCTTAAGGGGACTACAGAGAAAGTGAAGTTGATTTGTGACCGTTTGAAAGCAGCTTCCGATCGTCATAAATCATATGCAGATTTGAAGAGAAAAGAGATTGAGTTTTCAGTGGGTGAGAAGGTGTTCCTGAAAGTATCTCCGTGGAAGAAGGTAATGAGATTCGGCCGGAAAGGCAAGTTGAGTCCGAGGTTTATTGGTCCGTATGAGATAGTTGAGCGGATTGGGCCAGTAGCTTGTCGTTTGAGATTGCCTTCTGAGTTAGAGAAGATCCATGATGTCTTCCATGTGTCGATGCTTAGGAGATATAGATCAGATCCGTCTCATGTTATGCTCGTTGAGGAGATAGAGTTGAATCCGAATTTGTCTTATAATGAAGAACCAGTTGAGATACTTGCTTCTGATACCAAGGTGTTGCGTGGCAAGACCATAGAGTTGGTCAAGGTGTTGTGGAGACATAGAGGTGTGGAAGAGGCCACGTGGGAGAGGAAAGCTGATATGCTTGAGCAGTTTCCATACTTGTTTCCGTCAGGTAATTTTGAGGACGAAATTCCTTAAGTGGGTGAGTGTTGTAACACCCGGGTTTGGGGGTCGGGTGAAAATAATATTAAAATAATGTTTCGAGTTTCGGTTTTATAATTAAAACAATAAAATATTATTTTGGGCCTCGGGTTTTCAAAACAAATAATTTATGTTTGACATGTTTTGGTTTTAAAGCCCAATTCCATGGAATTTGAAAATTGAGATATCTATCCTCATTAATGGCATAATGATAATTAAGTGGACTTTCAAATTAAAACCCTTTCTATTAAAATAGCCTTGTCATCTTCTTCCCCCTCTCCTCCATTTTTGCAATTTCACGACAAAGAGAGAGCTCTTCTCCATTTCAATATTCTATCACATCTTTTGCTCCTTGTTGGTGATTTTTGAAAGGTAATCACGTTTTTGACTTGGCCTTACCTCCTCTTCATTTTGGTACTATTAGTTTTCAATAAAACCATGTATTTTGTATTTTGGGTTTTTTAAAGATTTTGTTAAAGGTTGAAGCTTTATGGATTTTTAACAAAGCTTTTGATTTATTATTGTTAGATACGTTGTTTGTGAACCATAAGGTCCAACATATGTGAATTTTAATGAGTTTTATAAAGATTCTCGGATTTAGGTTTTAGAGGGGTTTTTGAAGGGTTTAAAGGTTGGTTTTGGGGTTGCTATGTGTTAGAAATTGAGGGCTGATGTTAGTATGATAGTTAGGGGTTGTTTTGGGAGCATTTAAGTGTGTTAAAAGGGTTGAAATCAAGGGTTTTGGACTGTGCTAAAGGGCTGCTCGGGATTGAGGTTTTGGGAGATGTTCTTAGCTTGAAATCTTGTGTTTAATGCTTGATTAGTGTTTCGGGTTTGCTACATTGATGTGTGAACTGATTTAATGTTGTTTTGATTGTGTTGAGATGATTAGAAGCAAGAGTTTGTGTTGGTGAAGCCTCGAGATCGAATCCGGAATCGTTGGAAGCTTGATCGGCTAGTGTGTTGAGCTTGGAATAGTCGGTGAGTGGTTAAATGTTTTTAAATGGTTTTCAAGTGTTGGTTCAAGCATGTAGACTAGGTTGGGCTTGGTAGACCCACCTAGAGTTGGGATTAGATTGGTAGTCTAATCCCAAGCTTTAGTTAGAGACTATGGTTGATCTTTATATGATGTTTATGCCTCATGTTTAATTGTGATTATAGTGTTTATGTATATTGTGATTATACATGTTTGATGAGGCATGGTATTGATGCATTGTTATATGCATGTGGATTGTGCATGATGATGATCATGGTGAGTATGTGCTAAGCACGGAAGTTGATATGAGATGAGGTTGTGGATTGTGTTTAATATTGGCACTAGTATGCTTGCGTACAATGATCGATCATTAGGATATTTAGTGTGCACACGTTAGTCAAATGCGTGCCTGGTCTTGGTGATGGTAGTCATCAAGATGGAGTACGGGTTCGCCCGGAAAATCTTCTTATATATGTTATTCGGTGATGAGTGTAATCCCATTGACGGGGCGTGAGGATGAGTGGAATCCCCTCCGCGTGAACAGTGATGAGTGTAATCCCACCGTAAGGTAATGGTTGTGTTGGATGTGAGTTCTAACGGTTATCCGCGTATTTGAGTTATAGCTAGGTGCCAATATGGATTGATATATGTGTTGTTAATACATTGACATATGTATTCTCATGTGTTGAGCTTATGACTTGTTGAGCATGGCATAATATTGAGTTTATGTTCATGCATCATCTATATTTTGGCTCATGTGGATCGAAGGTGAGATCATGCATTCTACCTTGGTTGTGCTTGTGCTTGGACCCTGCATTGTCGAGGTTTATATTATGAGCTTACCCTCACTAAGCTTAATGCTTACGCTCTCTTTTGTTCGACAATGCAGATCCGTAGTTCGTGGGTTGCTAGTGCAAGAGGAGGGCCTCCAAGTGTGCTAGTTTGACTTTTGAGTTTATCAAGTATGGATTTTTAAGTTATGAACATGTAATAGTCAAGTAATGGGATTTGTGCTTTTGATGTATGTTGTTGGTTGTTTAGGAGCATGTTTAGACTCCTTAATATGTTGATGTTGGTGTGGCTTGTTGATGCCATGTTTAGATTGTAATACATGTTTAAGTTGCTTACCATGAATGCCTTATGTATGGATGTTTAAGGCATGAAACCTCTATATGCTAAGTATGTCTCCTTTTGAGTAAATGCTTGAATCCTTAAATGTATGTTCCTTGTTTGTCTTGAATGACTCGTATGTTGTTCCATGGATGTTGGATGTTGCATGGATGTTTGTATGTGGCTAGGGAAGTCTTAAATCACATCTAGAGTTGTGTTTTGGAGTCGTTGGCTGCAAATTTAAGTGTTGCAGTGCAGGGCGTATCGATACGCCTAAGGGCCATATCGATACGGTCCTTCACTTTGGGACTCAAGTTTGGCCTAGCGTACCGATACGCGGGGGTGTATCGATATGCCTAAACTCCCTGGAAATATGAGATTTTGACGAGATTTTGGCGTATCGGTACGGGTCTAGGGTGTATCGGTACGGTCTTGTATCGTTGACCGTGAGAAGTTGACCAGTTAGGGCGTATCGGTACGGTCAACCTGTGTACCAATACGGTCTCCCTGGTTTGACCTTGGGCTATTGACCTAGTCAAGGCGTATCGATACCCTCTCTTGGTGTATCGATACGGCCTGCTATGAAAGGTAAAATGGGTTGTTTTATGTCGTATGTTCGTTTGTTCGCCTCGATTGTTGCTTCCGCTGTCGTTTATTCACATAGGATATATATTAAAGCATCTAGAGAAGATAATTAGTGAAAAAGTTTTTCTTGGGTCGGTAACCGAAGTGGAGCCTTAACGGGTTTCACCTCGGTTATCCCCGTGTAGCCCACTCGGATCGGTCAAGCGTTCGGACCGGGACGATGGGGTTACAGAAACTTAATTTTAAAATCCCAAATTTCAAAACCCTAATTGTTTGGGAATTTTAATTCATGAACCCTAAATTTTTTTTAAATGGACTAAATAAATTTTTTTATCAAACTTGGAAGTTAATATGAAATTTCTTAAAAGTTTAAGGATTTTCTCCATAAATAACTCTTTATCAAATTGAAATTCAATTTGATTTGTGATTTCGACTTTTTTTAATCATTTATTATTATTATTATTATTATTATTATTATTATTATTATTATTATTATTATTATTATTATTATTATTATTATTATTATTATATAGTTCTTTAATTTTAAATGGAATTCTAATCCACTCGTCTTCTTTTAATTACTTTATTTATTTTTATTCTTTTCTATTCTATATCACTTTCATTATTTTACTTAAATTAAGTTTACTCTCCCTATATATGTACACACATAGTTCAAATAAAATAACCCCAAGAACCCTACTTTTTTTATATAGTTTCGTGCCGCCAAAATCCCTTATTGATTTGTTAAATTCCCATGTAATAATCTTCACCGCTCTATACCCATTCTTGTTCGTTAATCCCTTCAACACCAGATTTAGTCTGGTATCGATACAGTTGGATCCAATACTTCTAATCATGGAAAATCACATCATTCTATAGGTTGAGTATAGCTTGGCTAAGGTGTGTTTTCTTCCGGTGCTATAATTAAACTATATACTATTTTTCTATGTGTTGGTGTTTTACCTCTTGTGTGATTATTTATATGTATTATGGTTTGTATTGTTGACATCATATGCATACGATTTCAGAATTTATTTTGGTTATGTACTACGGACATTGATTTATGAAACATCGGATTTATGGAACTATGATTTATGGACTATGATTTATGAATTATGTTTATGGAATATCGGATTTACGAAATTGGTTTTTATGAAACTTGAATTTTCAACATCATATGTGTATGAGCATGGGTTGGGATTTGTAAGGAGGAAGTTCAGTGGTTTCATCCTTCGGGCTGAATTACACTTCGGATCAGTGGTTCCACCCTTTGGGTTGAGTTCCTCTTCGGATGGTGACGATGTAGTGAGTGGTTCTGGGGAACCGTACTCTTCTTATGGCGGTTGTAGTTGGGTGCATTGCAATGCGTTTGTGATTTGTGTTATGGTTTAAAAGATTTCATTCAAAATAATATTATGTTGGGTAAAGTACACAGATGGTCACTAAACTTTGGTAAAAAAACAAAATAATAACCAAACTTTCAAAAATCACAAAATGGCAATTAAACTTTATGTTTTATAACAAAATCGTAACTAGACGTTAAATGTCGTTAACTGACTGTTATAAAATTTAGTATAATAACACATTTTGTCCTTCCTATTATAAATTCAAACAATTTTGTCATAATTCGAAACAATTCACTAAATTTAGCCATCATTATTTACACATTCTTTCAATTTGGTCCTTAAAGCAAAATTCCAAAGTATGATAACATGATAAATAATTACAATTAATTTTTTTTATAAGAACTCGAAAACTCGACTCAAGTTTTCATCTCCCACCAATTCCAAGACCAACTCCACCGCCGCCACCACCTCCATCTCCACCTCCACCAGCCTTCCCTTTTCCTCTTCCCCCAATATATTTCCCACTTGTACCACCTTTCCCTGGTATCCCCCATGCTTCAACCTTTACTTCACCATAGATATCTTCAATACTATAACTATGATTCTCCAGTAATATCTATCACTGTTAATTTGTTTCTTTTCCATTTTCTGGTGATTATCTTTTATATACAATTACATAATCTACATTAAACCAGTGTGGGCTTTCTCTTGGTTGCTTGTAGAGTGATTGATTGTGCCATTGTGAATAAGAAGCCCCCGTGATTATGGCACAATTATTGTACTATATTATAATAAATGATCTCAAGTTTTTTTTGTTATTGCCTGGAATCAAACACGAATATGATTCCAGCTTGTTGATCCCTGTAATAAGTAAGGTAGCAGCAACCAGTCAACAAAAATGATGATCATCACGCGCCCTCACTCAAATTTGTTTAATGAAAACAAAAATGCGTTGAGATTGAGAGACCTTTCAACAACCGAATATATATAGAAAGCATAGCTAATTTATGATTAGTGGTCTCGACTCTGGTGTGGAATATTGTTCTATGTTGTGTGTGTAATGTGTATTCTCATCCGTTGTCAACCAACTGATCAATAATGGAGAAAAAAATAGAATGGTGTTGAGATGGACAAATCTGAGACAGACTACAATTCTAAACATACCTTTACACATTATAACTGCAACAATGCGGCCTGACATATCCACGCCAGAACACTTGTTGGGAGTAATTCCTGAGGATTATGAGGTTATAAGAAGCACAAATAGAGGGTATCCACTTGTTCTTAATAAGCCTCCGATGCTCGCCAGATTGGCTTTCGAGCAGGCGGCTTGGAGGCTTGTTGAGCAGGATAGCATGAAGGCGGTTCTGGTTGAGGAGAAGCCTAAAAACCATGGATTTTTCTCATTTTTTGGAGGCTAATCCCAAAAGTGAGCTTGTTGGCCTTTGTACAGTGAGTAAAGGTTGTTTGCATTCAAATTCTTGCATAAATAACGAGGGCTAAATTTAGTGAATTGTTTCGAATTATGACTAAATTAATTAAATTTATAAATATGAAGAACTAAATGTGTTATTATACCAAATTTTATAACATTCAATTAACGGCATTTAACGTCTAGTTACCATTTTGTTACAAAACATAAAGTTTAATTGCCATTTTGTGATTTTTGAAAGTTAGGTTACCATTTTTTTTACCAAAGTTCAGTGACCGTCTGTGTACTTTACCCTATTATGTTTTATAATTATGGTTTTTCTTGCACTTTAAAGAAACACTAAGCTCTTTAGCTTACTCCCCATAGTTTTCCTTTTTCAGATATCTTGAACTCTAGGTGACTTGGTATTCGGAAGATCTATTTATTTTATCGAATCTATTTTATCTTCTGTATGAACATATTTTATTTTTGGAAATATTTAATTATTAAAATTATTTTGGAATTTTGATGTAATTTCATATTTGAGGCTTATTGTTTTTACCATGCATTTTCAGACATTAAATGTGAGAGCTTTATTTAAATTATAAGATTATTATTTTAACGTTTGGATTTTATAAATATCGAGACACTTTATACTATTATTAAAAATAATTTATTTTACGCTATTTTACTATATTATAATTCGAATTAATTTCTTGAAGGTAAAGTTTTCAATTGTGATTTCCTAAATTCGACTATTTCTTCTAGGTCAGGTTTAGGGGGCTACAAAGGTCAACTAAGATTAAATGACTTTTACATACTATAAGTAGTTTTAATCATGTGTGCACGCGCGTGTGAGAGGTGTGTGTTTTTAAAGTATGTTTAATTTTATCTTCTCTTATATATTATACCAATGCTAATTCCATATATATATATATATATATATACATATATATATATAAATTTAAAGGGGTATTGATTAATCAATAAATAAATTATTTATTAATTTAAATAGATTTTTTTGATTCAACAAACCTACGTTATTCTTCATGAATAAAATACATACATTGTATTGACTAATTTAATTATGTTCATGTACAACGTGACTAATTAAATATAATACATACCCCTAAAAAACAAATTTCATTGTAGTATGTGGTACTAGTTAAAACTTAATACAAGTTCATGTATAGTAAGGAAATCAGTCAGTATATAAGCAACATCAAACATTCATAATTAGTCAATCCAAATCAAAACCAACCAATCATGGCTTCACATCTAAGAGGTGTCCAAAAATCAACCATGACAAATCAAATACGTAAAGCACTATGTGAATACAAGAAAAATCACCCCACATGCACCCAAAAAGATTTACAATAGTAGATTGATGAAAATTTTCATTTTAAAATTATCCTAGTTATATTTGTAATTTTATAGAATTATTAATTTGTAATATTGAAGGGACCATAAATTTATATAAGGGTCTTCCTGAAAATTATTATCTTTTTAATTTATCAAAATTATTAATTTACATAGGGCCCAAGTCGGGACCGAAAAAATATTATTTTAGAGAGGTTATTAATTTACCGAGTATTAATTTATAGATGTTCTACTATATATAGAGAGAGTTATATGACCCGTTTATACGGTGTAAGAGTTTTTAAGTTTTACATGTATTTTTTGGATCATTGGATGAGTTAATTCTAGTTATCTATTATTAGTATGGCTTGGCTGGTTTGTCTGGTCGTTCTCCGTACCCAATTGGCTGGCTTTATGATTTTTGTATGGGCAAATGCATGTTTTAACCCTTAAATCTTTGATTTAATTCAGTATTCGTGATTTTTTTTTTCAAGATACTTGAAAATGGATTTTATCATATTAGTAGCCCCAAAACAATAATTTTTTTGGATGAAAATTTTTAAACTTAAATTAAAAAGGAGCCCTCAAACTATATTTTTTTTCTGCTTTAAGTGCCTAAATTATAATTTGGGCAAAACAGACCCCTAAACTATTACTCTATTTACTATTTTAGATCTAACTATTAACTCCGTTAAAGATTTTTATACTTTTATAAACACAAAAAACTCCATACCACAGAAAAGAGGAAGCAACATAATGTATCTTCCAAAAGAATTTAGCTAATAGTGCTTTTGTTTCTTTTTATAATTTGTACATCATCATCTAAGGAATTACCAAAGGAAAGCATTGAAATTTCGAAGTTAACTCTAAGGAGGAATACGCCAACCATATCGATATTTTTATTTTATCGCTCTGTTTTGTCAACTGTTTTGGACAACCTATTAGAAACTGAATTTATGCTTTCTTGGTTCAATCAGTAGCAGGTTTTCTGTTGGTGTTAAGAAAATGTATGGCGTTGTACACTGATTTTTTTTTCTGCCGAAATTAATACAAATACCAGATGGTTGATTTGGGGTTTTAAGATTTTTTGTATTTTAGAATCGATTTCAGATTTTAAAATTTTTAAATAGATTATGAGTGAATATCATTTTAAGTTCTAAGAAACAAAATCGATTATGGATCAACTGGAAAAAAATGAAGAAAGATTTTAGGTTTCATTAATGTCTTAAAAAGAGAAGTTCATCGAGGGGGATAACAGCTTCCGAAGGAGGTTCACGATAGTTTATCACTCCTTTTTTACTCGACTGTACTTTAATTTTTAATGTAATTATTTTAAAATTTAAAATTAAGTTTTGCCTCAATTATTTCAAATGATGTCTTATTGTATTATTGGTTAAAGAGTATTTTATTTTTTTTAACAAAGTTAACAGTAGGATTTAAATAATAACATAATGATAATTTAGGGGTATGTTTTGCCCACACCATAGTTTAGGTACTTAAAAGCAAAAAAAAAAACATAATTTCAGGGTTTTAGTTTGGTTTAAGCCTATTTTTTTACACGGACTTACTTTATTGGTTTAAATTGATTAATAAAAATGATTTCTGATTTAAATTGGATTATTTCAGAGTCAGATTAATTTTGGTCGGATAGATTTTAATGAGTTCAAAAATTTTGAACTTTTACAACGGTATGTTTCGAAAGTCATTAGATGATTGAATTTTGGTGTACTTATGTTTAATCACATAAGTTATAAATATTTATATTTCAAATATAATATTTAGTTGAACAAACTACAATGTTCGATTTTTTTTGAACATGAAACTACAAAGTTCGATTAAATATGTAACACATGGGTAATTACATACATTTACACCTAAATTCAATTATAGTGTGACCTTTCAAAGACTTAATAATTATTTTTTTGAATGAATTAACATTTGATAGTATACTATGTAAATAGTTTAAGGTAAACATGTAGGTAAGGTTTTAAAAAGTAAAATAGAGCGTCTTGACATGTATGAAATATCAAGGGGGCCTAATAGGATATGACTCACCCAACTTTGTACAGTTTAACTATATTTTTAATTTATAAAATTTTTGAAACTATTAAAATTAAATCTCGATCCCTCTCAAAATTTTCTTGGTTTAATTTTTTAGAAACCTGTAATTTTTAAAGTTGATGAAATTAAGTTTTGTTAAATTTCTTATATAATTATTTTTAATGAGATATAAAACGTAAATATGCGTTTATATAATTTTATCCTCATTAATAGAACAAAAAAATATTGTCTTATCACATGCATTATTTATTGACTAAAAAGCTAGAGGTTTAGAACGTGGTCCTGAAAAGAAAATTCGGTTAGCATTAATAAAATAGTGACATCGGATTCCTTATGAGAGGGTAAATGATCCAAGATAGAATTATAATTTTGCTTGGATCATTAAACAAAAAAGGAAAAGAATATAGAAGTATTATTTTTTTTTTAGCTCAGCATGATCCCTAACCTATTTCCATGTGGACCACAGCCATATCAATTTTAATTTATGAATATATAAAGTATTTTGTTGAATATAACAAGCGGTTTAATGGAAAAAATGATGTTTATTTTAAAAGATTTGAGTTTGAATAATTTTATCGGTAAGGTGCATGTAAACAAATATTATATTATATTTACTTTAAGAATATATATATATATATGGGATAGGATCAAGTTACATGATGTAAAACTCATTGAGTTTTACATTAATTCATAGCCATTAGATTAGTGAAATGGATGGATGTGATTAATTGTAAAAATGTGAAAATTATCACTTGGAAAAAAAAAGATAAGAAAATAATCTGACACATTAATTACCATCATCCAACGGTCCAAAAACTGTGTAAAAGCAATTGAGTTTTACACAATGTAAGTTGATCCTAATCATATACATATATATATATATATATATATATATATATAGTTTTATACTAATGCATGGCCATTAGATGGGTGAAATTGATGGATGAGATTAATTCTTTACTTTTTTCTCCAAGAGGTAAATTCAGTGGGGGTTCTGGACAGGCGTCATATGAGCGATCGCATAGGGGCCCAATAGAGGGAGCCCAAAATAGAGAACCTAAATTAAATTAAATTAAATTAAATATTTATAAAAAGTTATATATATATATATAATTATGTGTATATATATAATTATGTGTGTGTATAAGTTAATTTTTTGTATTAAGGTTTTTTTTAGAAAAAATAATTTATATCTCTTATGGATTATAAACTAAGGGCCTCATTTTAATATATTACATAGGGCTTCCAAAATCTTTGAACCGCCCCTGGTAATCTTCACATATCATACTTTTAATTTTATTCATCCATTTCACTCATCTAATGAACATAAATTAATATAAAACTAGTTGAATTTTACATAATATAACTGGATCTCATCCCATATATAAATAACTGCCCAAAATAAATTATTATACAAGTTCAGTCAGATGGCATGCATGTGGTTGATAGAAGTTTCAAGTTTGGAGACCGATTCGAGTAATATTTTCTTCCTATGAATTAATTAAATAAAGATTTACTTATTGTGGTTTTGTTTTCCAATTAGTTATTTTAAAATTGTTTAGAAAATCAGGTTATTTTCCACACGAACGTAACTTTAAATTTGAGTAGAAATGTTAAGATAGAAATTACTAAAATTTACACAGCGAATAAATTCGTCAAACTATTGAATTTTATAATCCAATGAAAAAACTCAATTTGCACATTTAAAATAAATAATGGAGAGAACACACAGAATTTACAAGATTTAATGAAATGACGTCTATTCCTCAGACACCACCACAGGATAACAACTTCAGTGTTATCAAAATATTACAATAAATGAAATTTCTTAAGAAATTTTAAATATTAAAAATTGGAAAAGAGAACCAAATAAAAAAGATCGTTGAAATTTTGGGATGATCTTAAAATAAAATGGTTAAGCCGATTTATAATTGAGCTCCATAGATTAATTTTATAAATAGCCTAAAAATGGACTAAATAACGATTATCTTATGTCACATATTTTTGGACAAAGAAAACCGACAATTTAATCACAACCAAAACAACAGAGAACAATGCAAAACAGAACAAAAATTTCAGAAAACATGAACGATAGAAAAACACAACATAAACACTAACGAAAACAGACCAAACCAACAAACAACACGTAGTAGAACAATAGTTATTGTTAATATCAAATTTATTGGCTTCATTTAATTCAAATTAAATTACTTTGAAACTTCTACGTTTCAAGTCGTTCCCAACATAAATTAATGAGATCTAATAATATCTCAGCTGCACCTTTTCTCCCCCTTAGATTATAAATTTTTGACTTAGTAGGAGTAAATTTTCTCTTCTATTTATGTGAGAATTGTTAAAAAAAAAGTTTAATGACTAAACATGTTACAATAGCTATTGTATTTTTACAACTGTTTTTTTCATTTTTTGTAATATTTAATTGTATGCTTAAAACATTTTATTTATTTTATCAATAGCTATTGTATTTTTACAAGTGTTTTTTTTTCATTCTTTTCCAGTTGAACTAAACATGTTACAATTTTATTAGTAAAATTGAACTTTATAAATACTTCAATCGTAAAATGTGTTTAGATAATTACTTATACCATTTCATGATTATCTATATTATATAGATTGTGAAATATATAAATTTGTGTCGTAATTCTTTTTTTAATTTGATCACATTTTAGTCCTCTCGAATCTTGCCAGGGTTTGTACCATTAAAAGTATTATAGTTAATGAATAAATAATTCATACTACATAACTACTTTATTGGCAATAAGCTTTTAATGCCATGTTACCTCTGAATTCATGTTAGATTTTAGAATGTTAAAGGTAAGGGGAGGCAGAAAGTAAAACTATATATAAAAACACAAAGTATATGATTCAATTAAGACAATTTACTTTGATAAAAAAAATTATGACAATTTACCTTTATGAGAATATATCCAAAGATAACATGAAATATAATAATTTGCTATTTAATTTGCACAAGTAGTTTATTTATATAAAGATTAATGTTTAGTTATAATTATTAAAGAAAACCTATACAATTTATTGTGAGCATTAGTACATCATTGGTATGATTGAAACTGTTATCATTGTAACATTCAAAAAAATCATGAATTTGAGTGAAACTTTTGTTGACACCGTTTTTCGCCGAGCTGGAATGAGTTGAGCCTTCAAAAGTCTGTCAATCTGTTGGAATAGCCATCGGTCGTTTGAGGTTAAGTACGACTGAAAACCTTTAAAATTGGTTTGCATTAACACTTAGATCATCATCGGGTTCGAGAGTTAGTTACGAGTGAGGAAGGTTATAGTACACTTACTACGCCTAAAATTAGTACCTAAGGGTTTTGGTTGTCTTAAAAAAAGAATCTCAAAAAAAGGAATAAAAGCATTACTAAAAATTACAAGGGATGTAAATGCATAAAGGGGACGATTAATTAGCAAAACAAACAAAAATTCAATTTTAATCGATTCACCAATTAAAACAAATTCAAACTTAATTTATCAAATTATTAATTAAGTTCAAATCATGCACCTAATTACACTAGACCAATTTTAATTAAAAATCAATTCATAATTTAATCAAACATGAAAGCTAATTAATTACCAAATCAAATGTGAAGCTGAAGAACTAAGTGTTTTGATATAATAATTGAAAAATGTTTTAGACTAATTTGAAAAGAATTTAAAACATGTCTTTAAGTCCAAACAACTTGAAAATTTTATTTCGAATGATTTCTAACTTTAGCCGATCTTTTTCAAAACATCTATGATCCGTTTTTGCACTAAATCTATTTTTCCAGTCTCCAAGGCAAAAAGGATCGATCCTCTGGTAAAAGGGATCGGTCCCTTGGTTGGCAGATTCATTCCATTTTTGCTTTCAACCTCCAGGTGCAAAAGGATCGATCCCCTGATTTATGGGATCGATCCCTTCACTGTAACAGTCATATTTTTATGAAAAAGGATCGATCCCCTGGTTTATAGGATCGATCCATTGTGTTATAAATGCTGAACTTTTTTAGGTAACGGCTATTTTTCATCCCCAACGACTATGACTCATCCCCAACGGCTATAAACGGCTAGAAACTCATTCCACACTACAAAAGCAACCTTGGAACACTTGAAGATGGTTAGAGACTACATCCATGTAACCCCCTCGTCCCGGTCTGGTCGGATGACCGGTCCAAGTGGGCCACACGGGGAAAACCGAAGCGAAACCCGTTAAGGTTTCCCCTCGGTTAACGACCCAGAAAATTTCTTTTATCATTAGTCTTATCTAGATACCTATTTAATTCCTATGTGGAGCACAACAGCGGAAGGCACAAGCAACGAAACATTCACCGACCATCAAAAGGGGAAACAATCCATTTTACTTTATTACAGCAGGCCGTTTCGAAACACCTATAGGGTGTTCCGAAACGCCTTGACCTAGTCAACGGGCCTGGGTCAACCACAAGGTGACCGTTCCGAAACAGGGGAGACCCGTATCGGAACGACCTCGACGGTCAATATCTCGTAGTCAACGAGATTTGACCGTTTCGGAACCTCAGAGGCCCGTTTCGTAACGGCTTCATCTCGCCAATTTCTCAAATTTCCAGTAGCGAAAACGTTCCGGAACGACCCTCATCCGTTTCGAAACGGCAGGCCATATACACAGGGGCCGTTTCGGAACACGGGGACCCGTTCCGAAACACCCCCTGTCTGCAGACTTTTCTGGGCTATTTTGAGGCACAAGGATGCCCCAAAACACCAACAAACCACCAAGCAACTTCAAGACAAGACATCTTAAGGTATAACAACTATTTTAGCATGCTTCAACATTAATTAGACATGTATATCACTATGGCAACAACCCGCATCATGCATTCATACAATCATCATTCAAACAAAGTCTAGAGACATACATCCTAGATTTAACATACTCAAACACGTACAAGCATGGATTTAGACAGTCCTTCATACATAGTAAATTACACATGTAGAGCCTTTCATACGAGCATGCTTGAAGACATTAAAAAGAACCAATAAGCATCATACATTTCAAACAATTCCAAATCAGCCCAACATCAAAAGACCAACCCGGAACACAATTCAAATACAATTCACAATGTTGCAAGCCATGACCAAACCCCATTTTTAGCAATTTCGGACAGCCCCTAAACCATGTCCAAAAACCATCTTTCCAACATCCATAGCACCCACAAACATTCCCAAATCAACCCTTAACCATAGTACTACCATTGGGCTAACAATTCCCACCTAAAACAACCCCAAAAACTCACCCAAAATCCTCCAAAAAACTCATTTTTACCCAATTTCGGGAATCATGTTAAAATCATGTAAAAATCATCTATGTTGGGTCTTATGGGTAGTAAACAACATATATAACTTCAACAAATCGAAAACTCAAGTTAAAGACAACAAAGTTTACATTTTTAATCTAAAAGCTCAAAACCCTAAACTACAAAATCTATGAGCTTTATGAAAATTAAAGGTACCATCTTAAAGAGAAAGAGGAGGACAAGTTGAAAACGATTTTACCTTTCAAAAAGCCCCAAGATTGAAGAAGAAAAAAGATGAAATAGTAAATGGAGAGGAGCTCTCCCTTTTTGACGTGAAGAAAGGAAATAAGAAAGAAGAAGAAGATGACAAGGCTTGTTTAACATAAAAATGGGGTTTTAAATTTGAAAGCTCTCATATTTACCATCTTGCCATTAATGAGATGGCAAATTCTCCTTTATCAATTAAATCCATGAGATTTAATTCCCAAAACAATTTTGACCTAACATAAAATTTTGATTCGAATATCTGGAGCCCAAAATAATATCTTATTATTTTAAATTTTAAAACCGAAACCCGAAACAATATTTTAATATTATTTCCATCCGACCCCCAAACCCGGGTGTTACAACTCTCCCCCACTTAAGAAAATTTCGTCCCCGAAATTTATCGGATAGGAAGAATCATAGAAGTTGTCTCTCCACACTTCTCACCACAACATACTGACCAACTCGGTAGACTTACCACACAACATTAGCTACTTGATTCTAACATCTCGACGAGTTCTTCAATGCATGCAAATTTCAAACTCGACTCGACCTCTTCAACAATCATAACACGAGACAGACCAACTTCATATTTCTGGATCATCGATACACAAATCACATCACAAACCCTTTTCTAACTCTGGTGGTAATCGCGACAAATGAACAACTGAACTAGCCCGGTTCACACTCTCATACAACACTGTTTGAACACTTGACCCACAACTTTCTCTGACTGATCATCTGACTTCAACAGGTAACCAAACACTATGCAGACGTCTTCAAAATCAATCTAGCAGAAATTTCGGATCTCTATTACCCACTTCCATTATGAACCTTCCACGGATGTAACAAACTAGAAGAAAACTGAAGCTCGGTCTTGACACGCTGGCAATTTACACACTTACTCTCATATTGAACCACATTATTCATCCACTCAATCCAGAAGTACTCATTTTCAACCCACAATACGTCTTCATACAATTCAGATGCAATACAAATGAATTGCCGTATGCTTCGGTCAAATCAATATGTCTCAAAACACTATGTCAATCAGTGCAACTATTCGGTCTCCGGAATGCAAAACTCTATCACCTCTGAAACTGTATTCTGAAGGTCTTTCTTCTACTCTGCCTCGCACGTGAGGTGCCAAGAATCTGTCTTGCAACTGTTCCTTTTTAAACATTCTGACTCAAAGTAGCCTCGACCCGAAACTCGGCCACAAAACTACTATCACTTGATACACGGAATTCGGCAATTACAACGCGTAACTCAACTACTAATCTACCAACAAATACAACTCGGAACATCGGTTGCTACGTAGACTCTCTTCAGATAGTACTCAATCTTGAGATCACAGTCTTCAAGCAATTCTAACTACTCATGTTGTTCAAGTTTCAACCCTTCCTAAGTTGTCTAACAACTCAAGTTCTGATAATATGTACGTACACACTGTGCATTTCTTACTTTACAAGCTTTGTCTCTAAGTTTTCGAAGCAATTACAACTGTAATTAACTCTATGTCTCATATCGAATAACTCTTCTCACGGTCTTCCAACCATCTTGATGAACAAGCCACAATCTTCTGTCTTGCATAAGCACACAACCTAACTCTACATGTAACGCGTCACTACAGTTCACAAGCTCTTTCTCTAGTATAGGCTGGATCAAGGTCGAAGTTTTCATCAAAGTTTCTTTCAGTTTCTCTAGGGCTCATTATCTCGCATTTAACCACACAACTGAACATTCTTCTGTAGCAATCTATCACTGAAGCAACTATCTTCTAACACTATTTACAATTCTCTGAGAGTAACAAGGCTAGACCTAGGAACTATAGATATCTGTCACAGTCTTCGATTTCTTCTAACTCACATCTTCTCCTGCCTACTTGGGATTTTCTCTAACACACTCGGCTGAACTACATGTCCTAGGAGAACATCTTCATTAACTCGGAGTTCATGTTGGCTCAACTTGGCATACAACTGATTCTCTAATAGAATCTACAATACTAACTCTAAAGCCTGTCATGGTCTTCTTCGGTACTTGAATATACTCGTGTATCATCTATGAGGACTACTACAAACCGATCAGGAAGCTTAGGAAAATATTCTGTTCAACATCTCTATAAAAGAAACCAATACACTAGTCCAACAAAACAGCATAATTCGGAACTCAAAACGGTCACATCTTGCCTCAAAAGTTGTCTTCGGTACTTCAAATTTTCTCACTTTCAACTGGTAGTAAACAGATCTCAAATTAATTTTCGAAAGACCGAAGCACACACTACTAACCAACTAATCACTGACACTCGGAAACGGATGTTAATCATTCACTGTCACTTGTTTCAACTATCTGAAATCTAAACACATCCTCGTACTGTCACTCTTCCCTCTTCACAAATTACACTGTAGAACTCTGAGATGATGCACTAGGCCTAATGAGTCTAAGGTCTAACAAATCTCGAAGTTGATTCTTCAACATTCTCAATTCTTCCGGAAATCATAAGATATGGAGCAGTCAAAACAGGAGTAAACTCGAAGTCGGTCTCAATATCAAACTCTTCCTCTCTAGACAAGAGATAAGCCGACAATTCTTCCAAACACTTCTAGGAAAAGAAAACAAAAACTATCCTAACATTATGCGGTCTAGTCTTCATTCAAAATCAAATTTATCACAATTACTAAGCAAGCCTGTCAACTAAACTCAATCAATCTTTGACCTCTAAATCTGGATCAACATTCAACAAGAAGTTCACCTCCTCACCTACCACTACAGTCACACATAAATCTTGCAACTTCAAGTCAACTCTTTCTTTGTCTCAACGTATACACTAACTACTTGCTCTTCAAGCCAAGCCTTGTCAAAAGGCACACCGAAACTGTAGGAAGACAATCACTTCACATCTACCAGAAACTAGTAACTCTGAACCACCAACAAACATCTTCTGTACATCTTTCTGACCACTACTATCTCCCAAAAAGGTCTAGTCACATGCGTCCCTAAGTCAAAAACCTCAACAGAGATACATCAAAATCCTTTGCATGCTCACACAAACGGACAAATCTGCAGAGATGGCAACTTCACAAGTACACAACTGATAGTGTTCGGTCCTCTTGTTTTCAGACTGATTCTTCAACAAAATCTGACCCTTCTAGACTGTTCGTAGAGCATTTCAAAACTTCAAAAACGCAGTTCTGAGCACACACAGACAACCATGCTAGAAAACCACCCCAAACGCACACTGGCCCCAAACACATAAATCGGTTCCCATTCACGGATACTGATCGGCTGTCTTGCATCGAATTCATAAGCTGAACCCCAACGGTCATCAACTAACACTTCTGAATTTCAGCTTACTCACACGAGACCCTTACCCTGATCTCGCTAAAAGGATTAAGGTACTCATACCTACCTCATCGAGCACATTCAAACTTGCATGTTTGTTAACAACATACGGAAGTACGAACTCAGAACCAATCAGAAGAGACAAACTCAAAACTGTACCAAGGGCTTATCCACTATAACATAGATACCACTCTAACTCCCACTCATAGGTCTTCACTTCTTTTCACCAACTTATGAATCAACTCACAAGCACGCGGACTCGAGCAAACAAATTGTACCTCAACTCCGGTACAACCATACTCCCCTAACTAGCAAAGAACTTCCTCTACATCATCCACATTTTCAAAACCACAACTTCCACTTACCGATTCACGGCCCACACACTGGCCCTAAACTTACTAAAAGCAATAAATCAGTCAACAATTTAACATACAAGTTGGGTTAGCAAAGCAAGGCTTCCAAGTGTCCAAGTATGTTTCCTCACTTAAAAATCATTTTTCCAATGTAATAGTAGCAATGGGACCCACACACACACATGTTTAAAAGTAAAACAATCAACATACTTGTCACATAAGCAACCATTCTTGCAGAACAAGCAAACACCGTGCAATTTAATTTAAAAACTTAAACTTACCTCACTTACTTGCCCAAGGTCTCGGTAACCTTAGGCTCTGATACCAACAAATGTAACCCCCTCGTCCCGGTCTGGTCGGATGACCGGTCCAAGTGGGCCACACGGGGAAAACCGAAGCGAAACCCGTTAAGGTTTCCCCTCGGTTAACGACCCAGAAAATTTCTTTTATCATTAGTCTTATCTAGATACCTATTTAATTCCTATGTGGAGCACAACAGCGGAAGGCACAAGCAACGAAACATTCACCGACCATCAAAAGGGGAAACGATCCATTTTACTTTATTACAGCAGGCCGTTTCGAAACACCTATAGGGTGTTCCGAAACGCCTTGACCTAGTCAACGGGCCTGGGTCAACCACAAGGTGACCGTTCCGAAACAGGGGAGACCCGTATCGGAACGACCTCGACGGTCAATATCTCGTAGTCAACGAGATTTGACCGTTTCGGAACCTCAGAGGCCCGTTTCGTAACGGCTTCATCTCGCCAATTTCTCAAATTTCCAGTAGCGAAAACGTTTCGGAACGACCCTCATCCGTTTCGAAACGGCAGGCCATATACACAGGGGCCGTTTCGGAACACGGGGACCCGTTCCGAAACACCCCCTGTCTGCAGACTTTTCTGGGCTATTTTGAGGCACAAGGATGCCCCAAAACACCAACAAACCACCAAGCAACTTCAAGACAAGACATCTTAAGGTATAACAACTATTTTAGCATGCTTCAACATTAATTAGACATGTATATCACTATGGCAACAACCCACATCATGCATTCATACAATCATCATTCAAACAAAGTCTAGAGACATACATCCTAGATTTAACATACTCAAACACGTACAAGCATGGATTTAGACAGTCCTTCATACATAGCAAATTACACATGTAGAGCCTTTCATACGAGCATGCTTGAAGACATTAAAAAGAACCAATAAGCATCATACATTTCAAACAATTCCAAATCAGCCCAACATCAAAAGACCAACCCAGAACACAATTCAAATACAATTCACAATGTTGCAAGCCATGACCAAACCCCCATTTTTAGCAATTTCGGACAGCCCCTAAACCATGTCCAAAAACCATCTTTCCAACATCCATAGCACCCACAAACATTCCCAAATCAACCCTTAACCATAGTACTACCATTGGGCTAACAATTCCCACCTAAAACAACCCCAAAAACTCACCCAAAATCCTCCAAAAAACTCATTTTTACCCAATTTCGGGAATCATGTTAAAATCATGTAAAAATCATCTATGTTGGGTCTTATGGGTAGTAAACAACATATATAACTTCAACAAATCGAAAACTCAAGTTAAAGACAACAAAGTTTACATTTTTAATCTAAAAGCTCAAAACCCTAAACTACAAAATCTATGAGCTTTATGAAAATTAAAGGTACCATCTTAAAGAGAAAGAGGAGGACAAGTTGAAAACGATTTTACCTTTCAAAAAGCCCCAAGATTGAAGAAGAAAAGAGATGAAATAGTAAATGGAGAGGAGCTCTCCCTTTTTGACGTGAAGAAAGGAAATAAGAAAGAAGAAGAAGATGACAAGGCTTGTTTAACATAAAAAGGGGGTTTTAAATTTGAAAGCTCTCATATTTACCATCTTGCCATTAATGAGATGACAAATTCTCCTTTATCAATTAAATCCATGGGATTTAATTCCCAAAACAATTCTGACCCAACATAAAATTTTGATTCGAATATCTGGAGCCCAAAATAATATCTTATTATTTTAAATTTTAAAACCGAAACCCGAAACAATATTTTAATATTATTTCCATCCGACCCCCAAACCCGGGTGTTACAATCCAAGCAACATGATCAAGAGAAATATAGTCTAAATCTTTATTTTCCTTTCTCTTGTACATAGTCTAAGAAGAGTGCTTTATTGTAAATTCTTTGTACACTTTTGTGAGCTTAAATTGTATAAACAACAACCTTGTGAGGTATTTAGTTTACCCAAACAAATCCCTTGAAAAAAGAGAGGTTCTAGTTTATCCTTGAGAGAAAAATTAGAGTTGATTCTATCTTAGCCAAGTCCAAAAGATAGAGTTGTAACGGTTTCCTCCTAATTCGGGAAAAGGGGACGAATTCATTGTTGAGTGAATTGAGAAATCCTTAGTGGTGTGCTAAGTTAGTGGATGTAGGTGCTTAGTTAATAGCCCGAACCACTCTAAAATTATTGTGTAACTTGTCTACCTTTATTTCGATTTTAGCCAATTCAACCACCAAACATTTACAACCATTCTTGACGATTTCGGTAATCAATTCGAGCATGCTACAAGCCCAACAGAAGCCAATTATATGGTTTAATTATTAAATAATTTAGTGAACTAGGACTCAATTAAAATTAATTTAAAACTTATGCATGAAAAAGGACCTTAACAGAAAGAATCTAAACCTAGAATGGCCTAAAGGTGATTAATCTCTAAGACTAATGCATGCGTGAATTACCTGCAAAAGCAGTAAGTTTTATTAAAATGTGAGACCCCATACTGTTTCTCAAACAAAAAAAGGGATCGAGTACCCATTTTAACCATTTCGTTTGGTTTGGTTTCAAACAAAACCAATCCTAATGTCCTATAAAAATCATCGGTTTCTATACAAACACAAACAGAAAATTCTATCATCTCTCACACTGTCATGCGCACATCGATCGTCGCCATTCACCTTCACCGACGATGACCGAAACTCGAAACAAAGGGTATTTTCTCGCTGATCTCCTACTCCCAAGTCTAAAAATAAAGGGTAAACTATCTGAATGACCACCAATCTATTGGGAAAGTTTTAAAATGACCACCATAGAAAAAAACGCGTCATTTGACTACCCAAACTATTAAAATGGGATCAATTTGGCCACCGGCCGTTAAGTGGCTAACGGAAGGTGACGTGGCCGTTAAAAAATTAAAGGTATAATTACACATTTGGTCCTTATTATTTACACATTCTTTCAATTTAGTCCTAATTTTAATCTAATAAAATAAATTAATTAGGTGGTGACACGTGTAATTATACCAATATTACAACCGGCCCAGTCTCAGCTCCAGCTTATCAACTTCTCATACAACCGGTTTTCCGGCGTGATTCCGGCGAGTATAGGAAAGCTCCAGCAACTGCAGTACCTATGGCTCGACTCGAACCAGTTGTATGGAACATTACCATCGGCAATAGCGAACTGTTCTTCGCTGGTACATTTAAGCGCAGAAGATAACATGCTTAAGGGACTGCTTCCGGGAAGTATCAGTGCGGTTCCGAATCTCCAAGTGCTGTCTTTATCGCGCAACAGACTTTCCGGTGCTGTACCCGAAAGCATTTTTTGCAAATCAACGGGGGATGTTACGGCGTCATTGAGGATCCTCCAGTTAGGATTTAATGAGTTCACGGAAGTTGTAAAGCCGCAAAATAATGGAAGTTACGTGGCGGCTTTGGAGGTTTTGGACCTTCACGTGAATCAAATCTATGGCGTTTTCCCTTCTTGGTTGACCAGTTTGACCACGCTGAGAATTTTGGATATTTCTGGAAACTTCTTTACAGGTTCATTACCAGTTGAAATAGGCAATCTGTTTAACTTAGAAGATCTTAGAGTGGCGAACAATTCTTTAACCGGATCAGTTCCGAGTCAACTCCTACAATGCGGTTCGTTAAAGGCCGTCGATTTTGAAGGAAATTGGTTATCCGGGCAAATTTCGGGTTTTTTCAGTCAAATGAAGAGCTTGAAAAGTTTATCGCTGGGGAGAAATCTATTTTCTGGGTCAATCCCGTACGGATTCAGAAACATTTCTGGGCTTGAAACGTTGAATTTGAGTGGCAACAATTTGACCGGAAAGGTCCGGGAAGATGTATTGCAGTTGAGTAATTTAACCACTTTAGACCTCAGTAACAACAAATTTCGTGGAGAATTTCCTGGTGGTTTAGGGGATTTGTTGAGTTTGAAGGTTTTAAATTTAAGTTAATACGGATTTACAAGAGGAATTCCAAGGAGTATTGGGAATTTGATGAAATTAACTTCTCTTGATTTGAGTAAGCAACATATTTCTGGAGACAGGTTTGACACCATTAGATACAATATATTGCAAGAACCATATCATAATATTGCATATGGCGTGGTGGTAAGCTAGCACCCTTACCTGCTGCAAGACGCAAGTTTGACACCCCTTAAATGCGTTTGTGAATATTTTACTTTTCTTCCTTTAATCAAGTGGTGACACGTGTCACCACTTGATTGGAGGATGAAAATACATTTATTTAATTAATTATAAATAATTAAATCCCTCCAATAATATAGTGACACGTGTCACCACATTAAATAATTAATTTAATTTATTAAATTAAAATTAGGACTAAATTGAAAGAATGTGTAAATAGTAAGGACCAAATGTGTGATTATACCTTTAATTTTTTAACTGCCACGTCACCTTCCGTTAGACACTTAACGGCCGGTGGTCAAATTGATCCCATTTTAATAGTTTGGGTAGTCAAATGACGCGTTTTTTTTTATGGTGGCCATTTTAAAACTTTCCCAATAGATTGGTGGTCATTCAGATAGTTTACCCAAAAATAAATTAGTTTTGACAAAAACGAAGTAAATTGGTGCGAATCTACAAAAAAAATTCGAAGTTTACTTTGTTTAAATTCTGAAACTCGTCGTCGGATCGAGCCGCCTTCGTGGTATGTCTCTTTTCTTGCTGTCGTTTTACCATTCACCATTTGAATTTCAATACAAATACTCCAGTATTCAGAAAAGGTAAGTGACACCTCGATTCCTTAATTTTTCGTCGTTTCCAGAACTAACTCCTCTCTATTTTGCAAGTTTTCTCGATTTTTTGTGGATTCCCTTATTTCATCTTTCTCATGTTATTTATAGCAAACAAAATATGCACAGATCTCCTCTGATCGTGGGTATCAAATGAACCTTAATTAAGAAAAGAAAAATAATTTGTTAAAATTTTTAAGGGTGGTTGGTTTAGTTTAACTAGGAGAGCTTGAAGGATTCTCGGTTTGAAGGATTCTCGGTGAGAATGGAGATGCGGGGGGAGTTGAGTTTGCCTGAGGTATATTTATGGGAGATGTGCTTAGTTTGATCAGGTGAGAATGATTTGGACTCAAATTTAGAATTTAGGCTTGGTATGTTTGGGCTCAATTACTTCAATATTCAATGTTGTAAAAATTTAGTGTGTACAACTTTCATTTAAAAATAAGAGATTATAGATAGTTTAAACAGTATAATTTGCACATTCAACAAAAAAATTATTAGATTATTAAAATTTTCATCTTTCACCTCTTTTCATCTTTCTACTAAATAAGGGTTTTAACCTTTGTTAAAAAATGAGAGAAAGTAATTGAGAAAACTTTTATTCCTCGTGTATTATAAAGTTTAGCACATGAAATATATATAGTAACCTGAAACTATTAGATTACAAGATAACTATCAAACAGAACTCATAACTGACTAAAGCTAACAAGACTAATTGCTAACTACTTTAGAATTTGTTGAGTTGTAAAGTGCTCGATTCGTTCAACCAATGTTGCTCACCAAGTGGTGGAGAGGTGGAATTTTGGGTGGATGTGGTAAAGAAGCTAAAAATATAATTGTTGAGTTGTGAGGAGCTCGTTTCGTTCAACCGATATGGCTCACCAAGTGGTGGAGAGGTGGATTTTTGAGTGGAAGGGTTGTGGAAGCTAAAAAGAGAATTGACACAATGATTTATAGTGGTTCAACCTTCTAACCAAGGTCTACATCCACTACCTTAGCTCCCCACTAAGGATTTTCAATCAATCTACTATTGATTCGTCCCCTTTTCTAGGCTTAGGAGGAAACCCTTACAACCGATCAAGCTTTCTACCCAAAGCCTTGATCAAACCCTCTTTTAGAAAGAGAAAATAAAAGCAAACACAAATCCCTCTAATAGGTGTTTGTTTGCACAATTTAGAACTCACCCAAAACCTAAAACACTTGAGCAAATTTGACAATTTTTGCTTACTAGTGTTTGTCTATATAATAAATGACAATTTAAGCTCTAAGACAATTCTTGATCATTTGTTGATTGACAATATGAGCATTAGCCTTTACTTGATGCTTGGAGGTCCCTTTTATACTCCTTGATAAGTTTATAACCGTTGCTAGCCGTTGGGATTGAATTGGAGCCGTTGAGGACTTTAATTCCCACTATAAATGCAGTTCTGCAGCTCACAGTTTTGAAACGTTCGAACCCGTTTCGAAACACCCTTTAAGTAGAAAGAGTCGTTGCAGTTTGACAAGGCACCCGTTTCGAAACGCCCCTGGCCGTTTCAGAACTCGTATCGAAACGCCATAGACCCGTATCGAAACGCCCTGCATTTAAATGTTAGTTGGGAAATAGTCGTTGGGGTTTATGACCGTTGTGGTCGAAGCCACGTAGGCGTATTGAAACGACATAGCCCGTTTCGAAACGCTGGGCAAAATCCTTATCCAGGGAAAGCCCGTTTCGATACCAGTATCGAAATGTTTTAGCTACTGGAATGCACCGTATCGAAATGCCCTAAGGTGTTTCGAAATGCCTGGACAATTTTGTAAAGTTTGGCTTTGAAAAACATGAAAAACCTTTTAAAAACATCCTTAAACATAGTTTCAAGCTATTTGGACTTTGGATATTGTTTTAATTACTTTTTAAATCAGTCCAAAATATTTTTCAATTATTATATCAAAACATTAGTTCTATAATAATTGACACAATAATTTTTAGAGTGGTTCAACCTTCTAACCAAGGTCTACATCCACTACCTTAGCTTCCCACTAAGGATTTCCAATCAATCCACTATTGATTCGTCCCATTTTCTAAGCTTAGGAGGAAACCCTTATACACCGATCAAGCTTTCTACCCAAAGCCTTGATCAAATCCTCTTTACAAGAGATAAGAAAAGCAAACACAAATCCCTCTAATAGGTGTTTGTTTGCACAATAAAAGCACTCACCCAAAACCTAAAACACTTGAGCAAATTTGACAATTTTGGCTCACTAGTGTTTTTCTATACAAGAATTGACAATTTAAGTACAAATACTATATTTGATCATTTGTTGATTGAAAATTGAAGCATTAACCATATCTTGATGCTTGGAGGTCCCTTTTATACTCCTTAATGAGTTTGTAGCTGTTACTAGCCGTTGGGGATGAATTAGAGCCGTTGAGGACTTTATATCCCTTCATTAATGTTGTTCTACAGCCTTCCGTATCGATACGCTTGGACCCGTATTGGTACGACCTTCATCAGAAACCAGTTGTTGGGCTCTTGCCAGCCTAGGCGTATCGGTACGCTTGAGGGTGTATCGGTACGATTTCATATTTAAATGACCGTTGGGAAAATAGCCGTTGGGGCTGTTAAATGGGGATCAGTACGCTTACCAGGCATATCGAAACGACCCCTCTCCGTATCGAAATGGCCAAGTTCGTTTCGATACGAGTTTTGGTAGTAACCAAACTGGGCAGAAAGGGTATCAATACGGGTTGGACCGTATCGGTACGGGTACTTTGAAATCACAAGTTTGGTTGTTTAAAAGCATGAAAAATCTTGCCAAAAATCTTTTAAAATACCTCAAACATAAATTCAAGTTGTTTGGAGTAAAAACAAAGTTTTAAATTCTTTTCAAATTAGTCCAAAACATTTTTCAATTATTATATCAAAACATTAGTTCTACAGAATTGTACACTTTAACACTCCCCCTTAAGTTGGTAATTTAAAAATGTTTTTGACTCCCAACCTGCATAGTAAATGATGATGTTGTTGTACCCGAAGAGCTTTAATCAATATATCTGCAAGTTGGTTTACAGTGGAGACATGTTCTGTTTTGATCAAACCTTTCTGGATTTGTTCTCTAACAAAATGACAGTCTATTTTGATATGCTTAGTCCTTTCATAAAAAACCATATTTGCAGCAATTTAAAGAGCAGTCTTGTTATCACAAAACAACTTAATTGGTTTGATATTTGTCACACAAAGTTCCTAAAATAAACCAGACAACCATACTATTTATGTAGTGGCCACTACCATGCTTATATATTCAGCTTCACCTAAAGATCTTGATATAGTATTCTATTTTTTATATTTCTAAGATATTAAGGATTCTTCCAATTGAATACAATAGCCTGTGACTGACCTTCTCGACATTGGACAAGATGCCCAGTCAGAGTCACAAAAAGCATATATATGCATTTCATTAGAAGCTTTAAACAACATACATTGTCTTGGATCTTTTTTCACATATCCGGCAACTCTTAAGGCTGCTTCAAAATGAGACTTTTTTGGTTGATGCATAAATTGACTAAAGACTTTGCACTGCATATGCAATATCTGGCCTTGTATGCGTCAAATAAATCAATCTACCTATCAACCTTTGGTAAATTGATTTATCCTCCAACTCTGGATCATCTTGCAAATCTTTTTGTCTTTTATCAAATTCCACTGAAGTCAACTTCAAATTCTGTTCAAGAGGAGTTGAAGCTGGTTTTGCTCCCCCTAAACCAGAAACAGCAATTAGTTCCTTTGCATACTTCCTCTGATTCAACAATATGCCTTCTTTTGATCGTAGAACTTTAAATCCAAGAAAAAATTTCAGAACTCCCAAATCTTTCATCTTGAAATTTGAATTCAATATGGTTTTTAATTCACTAATCAACTCATTGTTGTTTCCTGTGATTAGTAAACCATCCACATATATTATTATCACCACAATGTGGGCTTCTTTCCTCTTTGTAAACATGGAATAATTCAATTTGCTTTACTGATATCCAGCAACCAACAAGGATTCAATTAGCTTCATATTTCATTGTCCGGAAGCTTTTTAAGGCCATATATTAACTTTTGTAGTTGGCATACAAGATTCTCCCCCTGATTGCAAAAATTATGAGGCATCTACACATACACTTTTTCTGTCAAATCACCTTGAAGAAATGCATTGTACACATCCATTTGATAAAGTGGCCCATCAAGAGCTGTTACAACTGCTAAAAGGGCTCGGACAATAACTAGTTTTGCAACTGGTGAGAAGGTCTCAGTGAAATCAACCCATTCCTTCTGGTTATAGCCCTTAGCTACCAGACGTGCCTTATATCTTTCAACAACACCAGAAACTTGATATTTGATCTGAAATACCCACTTGCATCCAATAGAAATTTTACCAGGCAGTAAAGGAACAACAAACCAAGTGTGATTAAGTTTCAAAGCTTGAATTACCTCTTTCATTGCATGAATCCACAAAGGGTTTTTAATGGCATTAGAATAATGTTGAGGTTCAACAAGAGCAGAAGTAAAATATAAAAAGGATTGAGTATGGACATGTAAATGTGAGTAAGAGAAATTATGAGATATAGGAAACTAACCTAAAGGTGAAGAGGATCGGTAAACTGAAGCAAAATTATGTAACCAAGTTGGTGGTTGAGAAACTTCGTTGGATCTCCTAAGAATAGGTTCTAGTAAAGGTTCAGGTAAAGGATCTGGTAAAGGTTCAGGTAAAGAATCTGGTAAAGGATCTGATAAAGGTTCAGGTAAACGATCAGGTAAAGCTGGTGAGTTGGAAGTTCCAGCTTCTGGGAAAGAATAGGAATTTGGTGACTCTGGTAAATCTGTGGAAATGGGAGTAGAAATGTCTGATGAAGAAGAAAGATCAGATAGATCTGATGGTGGAAAATGTGTGATAGGTGGAGGAGAAAGAACAAAAAAATCAGTGTCACAAGAAGAATTAAAAGGAAAAAAACTGAAAGTATGATTTTTAGGGAAATGAAATGAGAAGATAAACTCATGAAATATGACATCTCTGTTCACAAAGAGTGATTTAGTTTGCAAATTAAAAGGAAGGTAACCCTTTTGACAGTAGAATATCCTAAAAACAGAAAGAATGGCATGAGGAGATAATTTATCTTTATAAAAAGGTGAAGTAGCATAACATAGACATTCAAATACTCTCAAATGAGACAAATTTGATTTATAATTATAGAGAATTTCAAATGGAGATTGCCCGTTTAAAACAGATGAAGGTAACATGTTAATTAAATAGCAGGCAATTTTAACACACTCTCCTTAAAACATGATTGGAACTTCGGATTGAAAAAACAAGGCTCTGGAAATTCCTAACAAATGTTTGTGTTTTCTCTCAACAATGACATTTTGCTGAGGGGTAGAGACACAACTGCTTTGATGAATTATCCCTTTAGATGAATTTTTTTGAACAATTTGAGTTAAAAAAATTCAATCCCATTATCACTCCTAACATATTTGACAGAGGCAAAAAAATGAGTGTGAATGAAAGCAAAAAATTGCTTGAGATAGAGAGTGGTGTCTGACTTTAATCTCAACAAATAAATCTATGTCATTTGAGTGTGGTCATCAACAATAGTGAGAAAGAAACGTTGACCTTGATGAGTGGAAGTCCTATAAGGGCCCCATAAATCAAAATACAACAGTTTAAAAGGAACATAAGACCTAGATGTATGTAAGGGAAAATGTAGTCTATGTTGCTTAGCTAAAGGACAAATAGTACAATTCAGAATAATGACAGTATGCAAAGAATGTGAAAGAACAATATTTCTCATTTTTAAAAGACCAGCATGGCCCAAACGAGCATGCCAAATATCAATTTTATTTAATGAAGAGGACATACATATAGCTAAAGAAGCTTTATTACAAGAGGACAAAGAGCAAGAAATACTTGCAATAGTAGAACTAGAAGTTGGCATATTGGAAACTGAATCAAAAAGGAAGAATGGATGACAAACCAGCAATACTTGTAGGAGAAACAAACATGTAAAGACCACAAAGCAGTTTACCAATCCCATGCATCCTTCTACTACAAAAATCCTGAAGAAGACAAAAATTAGGATAAAAAAGAACAACACAATTGAGATCTTTGGTGAGTTTAGAAATGGATAACAAAGAAATGGAACCAACATGAGTAATAGAAACACAATTACCATTAGGAAGAGAAACAAACCTATTATGGGACTCACAAGAAACATGAGAAATGCTATGAAAATCAAAACACATGTGATCAGTAGCTCCCATATCCAAAACCCAGGTATCATGTGTACGAGCAGATGCACAAGAAGAAAAAATTACCTGCTAAATTAGCAGTGGAAACAGAAGATGTCTTGTGAAGCAGATCCAAGATTTGCTGATATTGCTTCTGAGTAAACACATGAACAATAGATGCAGAAAGAGAGGAAGCAACATGCACCACATTCAGAGGTGAAACATAGAAATCAACATCAGACACCATAGCTCTTGAGGCTCTTTCTTCTTGTTGAATTTGAAATCAGAAGGAAAATCGATCAAGCGATAGCATTGATCTTTCTCATAACCTCGAATCTTGCAATGATCACAAAATCCAGTGAATCGATGACGCGAGGTAGATAAATTTGAGGAATACATAACATTGGAATCAGTGACAGAGGAAAAATCACTGATATGAGCCATCTGATTTTCTTCTTGAAAAATCATGGAGTAGGCTTTATTTACAGAGGGAAGCAGTTGCATTAACAAAATCTGACTTCGAATAGCTGAAAAAGTCTCGTTTAAACCCATTAAAAACTGGAACAAGCGTTGCTAAAGAAGATTCTTCAAGTTATCTTGAGAGATTTCACATTCGCAAGCAGAAAAAGGAACAAGTATGTCATACCCATCCCAAAGTAACTTTAAACGAGTAAAGTAAGCAGAAACAGAGAGATCACCTTGTAGAGCAGTAGCAATCTCTCTATGCAGAAAAAAATCCGTGATCCATCAACCTTATCATAGTATTCGTGGAGATCCTTCCACACCAGAACATCATTTGAAGTGAAGACGATTCCAGCAGAGAGCTCCTAAAAATGGAATTGAGAATTAATGACAAGACAATCGCATTACAATGATCCCAGTGAGAATGCAAAGACTCATCGAAATCTTCGCGTTTGCAATCATCGTCAACAAAACCTATTTGTTTTTGGCGAGAAGGGCAAGACGCATCGAACGACTCCAGAGATTATAAGTTTCGATGCCCGTTAACGGATGAGACAGCAAAATAGATCAAGGTGTATTAGAAGGATGAAGATACAACCGGTGATTGAAATCAACAATGGGATTGTCGGCCGGAGGCATGATCAGAGAAGAATGAGAGGGAATAAGAAACCGAAAAGGAGAAAACTTAGAAAACAAGAGGAAACAAGAAACTGAAATGGTTACAGCCCATATGAGGCCCAACGGATCAAAAAAGGAATAGGCAACTGATACCATTTTAAAAATGAGAGGAAAAATATTTGAGAAAACTTTTATTCCTCGTGTATTATAAAGTTTAATACATGAAGCATATATATAGTAACCTAAAACTATTAGATTACAAGGTAACTATTTGACATCATTCATAACGGACTAAAGCTAACAAGATTAACTGCTAACTACTTTACAATTGTACACTTTAACAACCTTGTATGAGATATTTATGGTATCTTTTATGTTTATTTTTCAAATTTGAATATAAATTCTCTATTTTAAAGTACGACATGTCTTACTAAAATATCTAACTTTAATTAGTTAGTTTATCATTATCTTAATCTTATTTGTGTAACATTGTTTTAGAAAAATCTAATAAAAGTCACTCGTTTTGCAGGAAATAATAATATAGCTACGAAGAGAAAGAGTCAGAAAAACTAATGGTGTAGCTAACCCCGACCCTGACCCTTTAAGTTAATTTAAGACAAACTTAGTGCTCTTAAACTAATTGCCTTTAGGACGTCACTGTCGGCTAGAGGTAGAGGTGGCAATTGGGTCGGGTCAATTCGGTTAGAGCTGATTTTCAGAGTTACTTTCGGTTTAGGTTAAATTTGAGTCGAATTTAGTTCAGGTTGGATCGGTATCAGTCAGATCAATATCGGATCGAGTATCAAGTTGGATCAATATCGAATCAGTTGGTTTTCGAGTCGGGTCAATGTTGGATCGGTTGATTTTTCTAATCAAATCAATATCAGATCGGAACGATTTTCAGTTTGGGTCTATATTAGATAGGTTGTTTTCAATTTTAGTCAATCTTTGGATCTTTAGGTCAATTTGAGTTGAGTTGGGTATGTATCCAATCGAGTATATATAGAATTGTTGATATATTCTTGTAAAAAATTATTTTTTGTTTGTCAATCTTATCATTTTAGCTCAATTTCAACTCTTGAACGTTCAATGTTTCGAATTCAACTATCATTAAGAATTGATAATTTGACACAATCTCAACCAATAAAGCTTGTAAAAGTTTTATAACTTGAATTTCATATTGTGTTCATTATTGAGTTTCAATTGACCGTTTTCTATTTTTTAAATAAAATTTTGCATAATTTCTAAGAGAAAATTTTGATTTTACAGAATAAGAATTGGAGTATGTAGAAATTATTTAATAAAAAATAATTTTATCATGTTTATATATTTATGGAGTAAATCAATTTAGGTATGTTTTAATTGTTTGACATTTAATTGAATATTTAAATTTTTACTTAGATATCTTTTTTGTTTAGCAATAAGATTTTATTGATAAGATTGAATTATATAATTTTAGACTAGGTTGAGGGTCTCGTTAAAAACCTCCCAAACTCTAAATAGAGGAAAAGAGTACACTACAACTAGGCATGTCCACAAAATCCAAATAAATCAACAAACATGAATAACTTGATACAAATATCTTGGAATCAATTGTCGTTGCTACTATCACCTGCACTCGATACTCTCCCTTAAAGAAACATAAACAACTTACAAGAACCCGTTCTCAATACATACAAACCGTGCACTTTATAATTAACATCTACATTATCAATACTAAATAATTTTTCAGACCTTACCTCCAAAATTCAATTATATCATGTGCTGCTTTTTTTTAATAAGAAGGGTGAAAGAAATTATATACTTCGTTAAAAAATGTCTTAAACTTGTTAGCAAATAAGATCATTCTTGATCGAATTTCCAATCATCTCTAGGAGGTTCTATCATTTCTCTAGTAGCTTCGGTTAGCTCTAGTTTTCTCTAGGAAGTTCTTAACAAATTTTTGTTAGATTTTGTTAGGTTGTTAGATACAGCTGGCCCAAGTCTAATATATGTAATGGGCAGCTTATAAATAGTGCACATTGGGTAAAGCCCAAGACGATGTAAACCCACTATTATTTTACCATGATTAATAAAATACATCAGATTTCCCCCCCAATTTTCTCTAAAATCCCTAAATATTGTTCAACAGTTGTCTTCCTCTCTTCACCGTTTAACACCGTTTGATCGTGATCGTCGTCAGCTGCTTCATCGGTGCCGTTTCTACATGGTATCAGACTATAATTTTCTTCGGGGTAATATCTCTCCTTACGAGAAACTTACAGGGCACAAACCAGACTATAATTTTCTTCGGGTATTTGGTTGTGCTTGCTACCCTTGTTTGCGTCCTTACAATCGACACAAACTCAGCTTTCGGTCCTCTCGGTGTACCTTCTTAGGATATTCTCCTAAATATCAGGGGTATCAATGCCTTGGTCCTCATGGACGTATTTTTATTAGTCGACATGTAAGATTTGATGAGCACTCTTTTCCTTTTGCAGCGTCATCTCTTCCTACTGAGGAACCTGCCAGTTTTCAGTCTCAATCCGTTCCACTTGTTCGACGGGCAGGGATCGTTGCTACAACAGAACTTTCCAGTCCTCCAGTGTCTCGGATATTAAGGCCTGATGGTGCACCATCTTCAGCCACTGTTTCTGACGAGCCTCCCTCTCATCCTATTGATTCTACACTTGGTGCTGATCCTTTGTATAGCACTGAAGGAGCTACTGCTTCCACGCATGAAGAAGCCAATACCTCATTACATGAAGAAGTTCCTGCTTCCTTTGAAGAAGCCAATACTTCACTGAATGATAGTTTGCATGCTTCACCATGCGAAGAAGCCCCAGCGTGTGCACATGAAGAGTCCCACTCTTTTCCACTTGAAGATGTTGTTCATTCGACTACTCCTCTTGCAGAATCGTCTTCTGTCTCTATGCCCACACAAACTGCAGTCAGCACAAATACTCATGCTATGGTCACTCGAAGTAAGATGGGAATTTTCAAGCCTAAGTCTTATTTCCTTAGCTGTGATGAGGTTCCACAGTCTGTACATGATGCCATGGAAGTTGTTGAGTGGCGTACTGCCGTTCTCGAAGAGTATTCTGCTTTGATGGCTAATGGAACTTGGGAACTTGTTGAGTTACCCGAAGATCGAAGGGCTATCAGATGTAAGTGGGTTTTTAAAATTAAGCGTAATGCTGATGGGTCAGTGAATCGTTATAAAGCTCGCTTAGTAGCGAAAGGTTTTTCGCAAGTTCCAGGTCATGATTTCAATGATACGTTTAGTTCGGTTGTGAAATCCCTTACCATCATTGTTCTTATTTCTCTGGCTGTCACTAATGGTTGGGTTATGCATCAAGTTGACGTAAATAATGCGTTTTCTGAAAGGTGATCTTCGCGAAGAGGTCTTTATGATTCAGCCACCCGGTTTTGAACAATCGAATTCTGCTGGTACTCCTTTAGTTTGTAAGCTTGTTAAAGCCCTTTACGGGTTACGCGAAGCTCCGCGAAGTTGGTTCTTGAAGCTCAAAACATTTATTATCTCCTTGCAATTTCAATGTTCTCTCGCTGATACTTCGCTGTTTGTTTATCACTCTGCATCTGTGATTACTTATGTCATCGTCTACGTTGATGACATTTTAATTTCTGGTAGTTCTGAAGATCATGTTGCTGAGGTTAAAAGTAAGTTGCATGCTCAGTTCTCCTTGAAAAACCTTGGTGTTATGGATTATTTTCTAGGCATGGAAGCTCTCAAGACTGCGGATGGCTTCTTTCTTAACCAAAAGAAGTATGTAACAGAATTACTACAACGTTTGGATATGTATGATGCTCGTCCTGTTGATACACCTATGGCGGTCTCTCCCAAACTTCACAAAAATGACGGTGAATTATTTTCTGATGTTACCAAGTATAGAAGTGTTGTAGGTGCCTTGTTGTATGTCTGTCATACACGCCCCGACATTGCTTTTGCTGTTGGAAAGGTGGCTCAATACATGCAGCAACATACTGTTATACATTGGAGTGCAGTGAAACGAATACTACGTTATCTTAGAGGGACAGTTGACTATGGGTTAACCTTTTCTAAACAACATCATTCTCCTCATCTTGTTGTGTTCTCCGATGCGGATTGGGGAAGTGATGCGGATGATAGGCGATCTATATCTGGACATTGTGTTTTCTATGGTTCTCATTTGCTTTCGTGGAGTTCTAAAAAACAACGGTCCGTTTCTCGTTCAACAGCCGAGGCTGAATATCGAAGTCTTGCGGATGTTACGTCCGAAGTTATGTGGATTCAAAATGTGTTACGTGATATGGGGATTCAATTACAAGTTTCACCAAAGGTTTGGTGCGATAACACGAGTACCATAGCAATGGCTGCAAATCCAGTCACGCATGCCAAGACTATGCATGTAGATCTGGATTTGCATTTAGTCCGAGAACGAGTTTTAAACAAAGCTTTGCAAGTCAGCTATGTTCCTGCTGGGTCTCAAATAGCTGATATCTTGACTAAACCACTTGCTGTGCAACTCTTTACTGTTTTTCGGCAAAAGTTGAATGTTCTGCCTGCACCATTTTACAAGGAAGAAAAGAAAGAAACGGGATGAATGTTAGCAAATAAGATCATTCTTGATCGAATTTCTAGTCATCTCTAGGAGGTTCTATCATTTCTCTAGTAGCTTCGGTTAGCTCTAGTTTTCTCTAGGATTCTTAACAGATTTTTGTTAGATTTTGTTAGGTTGTTAGATACAGCTGGCCCAAGTCTAATATATGTGATGGGCAGCTTATAAATAGTGCACATTGGGTAAAGCCCAAGACGATGTAAACCCACTATTATTTTACCATGATTAATAAAATACATCAGATTTTCCCCTCAATTTTCTCTAAAATCCCTAAATATTGTTCGACAGTTGTCTTCCTCTCTTCACCGTTTAACACCGTTTGATCGTGGTCGTCGTCAGTTGCTTCATCGGTGTCGTTTCTACAAAACTTACACGAAGAAAAAGAGTATACATAATTCCTACTAGTTCTTATGGGTTTGTTTGTTTTATAGCTTTAGTTTGCTATCAAGTGTTGCTTTGCTTTGCTATTCAGTATACCACAAACAATTAAAAAGTAGAGTAAACCCTATACCACAAACAAATAAACAATTAAAAAATTATAAATTAAATAAAAGACCAAATCAAATAAACAATTAAAAAGTAGAGTAAAAAGTAAAATTATATATATATGAATGAAGTTGGCTGAAAGAGATTAAATAACTATTTTATAATTTTTCTTATCAAATATTTTAAATGAAAAACTATTGAATTAGATATGAAAGTGATCTTTTAAAGGAGAAAAAAATGATATCAAACTATTAAACTTTTACGGAAGTTGGTTGTTAATCAAAAATATAATAAAAATGAGAATAAAATATACATATTTACTATTTATCATGTTACTAAAAAATAAATAAAATAAACAATTCGTTCATTTCAACTCAATTTGGGTCAAAATCGACTCGTTGTTCGTATCAGATTTGGGTAAATTAAATTCAGGTTGCTTTCGAGTTGTTTTTTAGTTCAACTGAAATTTAGGTCAGTTTTAGTTCGGTTCAATTTGTTTCGAGTTCAAATCAAGTTTAAACATCATGTTCGAGTCTATCAAATCTCGAATCAAATATATCAATTCGAATATCGAATCTCAATTAAATTTATCAGGTCTGGCCTAGAGGTGTTTAAATGATCGAATTAGATCACGTTTCAGTTAAACTTAGCATGATTTTCCTATTAAAAATGAAATGAAACTATAGTAGCTTGTAGGATAAGCTTTTAAAATGTTAATAAAATAGTAGAAATTCACATTTATTTATAAAATAAAGTACGAGTCTAAAGGGTCAAAGTTTCTGACAAATTGAATGCAAAGATGCACATAGATAGACCATACAGAAGATGCTGAAAATAAAGAATGATGCAGCACCCATCTTCACTACTCTTGGTGGTTTATCCGGTCTTACAACTAGGAGGATTTGGGATGAAATTCGGGGAAAAAGGAACAAAGTCTCATGGCAGAATCTAGGATTGGGCGTTCGATCGAGTCGAGTAAAAAAATTTTAAGCTATTCGAGTTTGCAAGTCTTATTTTATAATTTAAATTTTTTCGAATCGAGTCGAGTCGAGTCGAGTTTACAAGTTATTGTACAAATTTAATTGTACATATATATTTCTATATACATATACTTAGGGTTGGGCGCTGCACATATTGATTCTAATTTTAACGAATTTATATATGCATATATAATATACATAATATATCACGCACAATTGACAAAGTCGACTCGTAATGAAAACCAATAAACTAATTATTAAAAAAATTGAGTTATTCGAATTTCCATTTCATAACTCACTCTATTTGAAATTTTTTCGAGTCGAGTTTATGAAATTTCGAGTCGAGTCAAAACAAGTCGGATTTTTTCGCCTCGAATCAAGTTGAATAATTCAATTTTTTCGAGTCTAGTTTTACCTACCCCTAACAGAATCTTATTTGGTTCCCTTGCCACATTCCTAAACATTTTATAATCTCATGGATGACCATATTAGACCGCTTGCCTACGAATGATCAGCTGCTAAAAATGGGTATCAGTCTTGAAGATAAATGCAGACTTTGTGACTACATGTGAGCGGTTTAAAAATTTTGGGGCACGTGCAGTTTATTAAAATACGTTCTTCAATTTATGATAAGTAAGAGATATAATTTTTTTTTTAAAAAAACTCAATACAAAAAAATATTACTTATTAGATTATCCTCTTGAGCAACAAAAAATTGACTTATAAACATTTAAAAAACATACCTTTAATTTTCACTAAAAATGTTTTATCATTTTTTCATGTTTTAAGTTTTAGATTATTATATATATATAAATTTATAATTATTTTACAAATATTTAGTTTATGTTCTCTATTTTTGGCCCCTCTTTCTTCGGGGCTCTTTGTGGTCGTTCTTATCGCGCCTGTTCAGAACACCATTGTAATGTGGTTCGATTGGTGAAACTAAAAGTCATATTTTATTCGAATGTCCTTTTTCAAAAGACATATGAGGGAACGTTTTACAATTTTATCATGTTGATAAACGAGTTGATGGATGAAGTGAAAAACTGAGTTGGAGTATTCAATACCTTCAAAAAAAACGTTGCAGGTAACAATCTTAAAACTACCTTGGAATGCTTTTGTTTACAACATTTAAACTGAACGAAATAGTAGACTATTTCAAAGCAGCATTATAAGTGGTGCAAATATTTTTTTACTTTTGTTAAGGAGATTGTTTGGATGCGGCTGTATAGCAAATGTATAGGGAGAGTTGGTTCTTATACATCTCGAATTTGTATAAATTGAAAATCATCTTGATCTCTCAATAGGACTTTTTACAGTGATTTTGTAGCAGGATTATTACTTCTATGGTTAAATAAAATCAAATATTTATTTCAAAAAAAAGTATGAATCTAATTTATGAAAATTTTAAATTTTCATCACATTAAAATTTTAGAGGGAATAATATATTTTGGTTCCATCCAATGTATTTTTTATCTTAATTTTATTTTAAAATATTATAAAAATAATAGGAATGAAAAAAGTGATGCTTTCGAAAATAATAGAAATTAATATTGAAATAAAATCAAGAAAAGGCTAAGTTCATGTACGTATACATCAATATATTTTATGAGTATAGAATGGACGACGCACACCATTGAACATCATTCGCGTAATACATTATTAAATACCATTAACTTTTTAATAATTTTTAAATAATTATTAAAAAAATTTAAAGTCTCGACATGCAACTAATTATATTTTAAAATAAAATTAGAAGAAATTTTTCAATAAACCATTCTCATAATCTCATCCATGGACCTACTCAATTAAATAAATTCACGTCATCATTATTTTGCATATAATATTTTTTTATAAATTAAAATTTACAAATAATCTTGTTCTTCCTCATATTTCATATATTTATTATAATATGTTAATGAATGAAATTGTTAAAATAAAATAAAAACACTAAAAAACTTAATTCAAATTATAAAGCTTTCCTAATTTTAATATTATATTAATTTCAAACCGATGAAGCGAACCCCAAAACCAGAAACAGATGAAGCGAACCACTTCCAAACCGATTCCTAACCAAAACAACAACACACAGCAGTCGTGATTTTAATATATATTAATTTCATAATTGTAAGATTCATTGACGATTCCTTGATGTGAAAGAAATAATAGGGATTTCGTTCAATTTTGGGAATTTGATTCAGAGGTGAGGGAGATTGCTCGATGCAAAAGAAAAACAAGTCTTCATTTTAATATATATTATTAGTTTATTAGAGAAGACGATGATTAGGAAAATAAAATTTTAGTCTTTAAATGATGCGAATAAAAATAGACGATGAGGAAAAAAAAATAACTTGTAAATTTTAATTTGTAAGAAAATATTACCTGAAAAATAAAGATGATATGGGTTTATTTAACTGGATAGTATCATGAATGAGATTGTAAGAATGGTTCATAGAATAATTTCTTTTAATTTTATTTTAAAGTATGATTAATTACATATCGAACCATTGAGATTTTTAATAATTATTTTAAAGTCATTAAAAATTAATAGTGTTCAGCAGTGTATTGCGTTAGTGATGTTCAGCGATATGCGTAGTCCGTTCTAGAATTTTCTTATATATTATCAATTTTGTATTAGTTTAAAGATTCTTTTTTTAAAAAAAGTTAAATAGAGGCTTTTATTCATGAATAAACTCACACCATCCATAAGTGTCTCATTAAAAAACTTCCCTAAACTTAGGTGGAGGAAAAAGAATGCACCATCTCAATGTTGAATATAAAATAAAATAAAAACCCAGATACATTACCAAACCAATGGTCTACTGCCATTTCACACAAAATTGCCCTAAGCTTAAGACTTGCACATAGCACAACAGAATGCCAACAATGCTAATTGGCTAAGCTGGACCGTTGCAGCAAATCCACCATCACATGAGTTGAGGATGCCTCTGCAATAGATCAGCATCAGAATCCTGGAGCAACGGCTTCTCTTCACTTGATGCAACTACTAGAATTCTTTGAACCACACAAAGTCTGAAATTCTGACCACTCCTTGTTTTGCCAGCAAATGAGCTGGACCATTGTTTTCCCTGTAATCAAAACCAATTCTCCAATTGCACCTATCCTTCCATTCTCTAATTTCCTTGACTAAATCATTAAAAAATACTAGGAGCTGCAATAGGGGCATTTATCCAAGACACTGCCAACATGCTATCAGATTCAATTTCCAATAGATGAGAATTGTTCCACTTCGACTCACCGAAAAGTTTACACGCTTCTAGTATGCTGTAAAGTTCTGCAAATTCCGCCATGCCGATATTTTTTGAAAACCTTCCAGCAATACAACCAGCATGATCTCTAAGAATCCCACCAATACAGGCGGGTCTAAAACTTCCTTTCACCGCAGCGTCAACATTGAATTTGAGAGTGCCTACGGCTAGGCGATTCCATGATCCAACATCTTGTTTTTTCAATTGCAGCAACGACACAGGAAAATCATTCGGGCATCTAGTAAAATCAGATATTGAAGGAACTACAGCTGGCCATTTACTCTTGTACCAAAACCCAATACGCAAGGTAGCAAGATCAAATATTTTCTCTACACTAAAACTTTTACTGTTGAATCTACTATCATTTCTACATAACAAGCAAGTCTATACTAAGCCAAAGAATGTGAGCTGCCACAAAGGTTTAAACACATTTCTAATGCTTTGATTGTTCCAAATAATTAACAAGGATTTTAAAGTACCTGGGAAGACAAGGTGAACTTTCCAAAGTGAGCACTATTTTTGCCAAACACTCCACACCTTTTTACAATGGCATGTAATGTGATTCACTGGCTCAGCCTCAATCCTGCAGAAAACACACAACACCGACCCTAAATTTGACACTCCCCTTTTTGCTAGTTCATCCATTGTAGGTAATCTTTGTTGCACTGCCTTTCACACAAAAGCTTCGACCTTAGGAGGAGCTAAACCCGCCCATACTGACTTCCAGAGATATTCATCATCACAGCCATCCTTTGCAACTAACTCGCAAAAGCTTTTAGAAGAATAGAGTCTGTTCGAAGCACCGACCCATTTCAAGCTATCCGCAATTGACCGCCCATTCGCTGCTCTATTGATTACATCCAAAAAGCTCTCTCATAAGGGTAACTCCCAATCAAACAGTAACCTTCTACTTTCAATGTTCCAAATCCACACCCCATTTGATTTCTCACCAAAATCTGAAATTTTTACCTGTTTTTTTTATCACAACAACATAAATGCGAGGGAAAGCCAACCGTAGTGAAGGTACTTCAGTTCAGTAGTCATTCCAAAAATTCATCGATCTGCCATCTCCCACACAACATCTAATATTCTTTATAAACTCATCATTTCCGTCTGGTACGGGCTTAATTATGTTGCTCCAAACCCAAGAGCAATTTCTAGAAATTTGCTGCGGCAGTAGCGAACTGTGATCATAGCTATATTTTGCAATCATCACTTTCTTCCACAAAGCATCGGATTCATTACCAAACCTCCAAATCCATTTGTTTAGTAACGATTGATTTTTGACTCTCATATCAACCAGCCCTAGTCCTCCTTTCTTGAGTGGTTTACAGACATTATCTCATTTGACCCATTTAATTGATCTCGCAAAATTGGCACCCCAAATAAAGTTTGCAATAGCTCTGTTTAATTTAGTGGCAACTGCAGCTAGTATCTTAAAGATCGAGAGGTAATATACAGACAAGTTGACAATAATGGATTTAACTAAAGCGATGCTACCACCAAGCAAAAGAAGTTTACCTTTCCACCCATCCATCCGAGAGAGAACTTTATCAAGTACAGGTTTTCACAATTCCAATGAATTCTTTACCTGGCCCAGAGGTAATCCTAGATAATGAGTAGGAAACAAGTCGGTGGAGCAGTTTATGCAAGCAGCCCATTCTTGTGTGCACTGTTCATGAAAGTTGATCCCATAAATTTTGGTCTTTTTCAAATTCAAACTTAATCTCGCTGCCACTTGAAAAAATTTTAGAATTCTCTTGACATTTATCATCATTTTTTTTGCTTTAATAAACAATATCAGATCATCCGCAAACTGGATGTGCGAAATTTTTAGATTACTTCAACACATGAAATCAAGCCAATATCAACATCTTTGTTAATTAACTCGCTCAGTGCTTCACCTACTAGATTGAAGAGTTAGGGCTAGAGTGGACAACCTTGCCGCAATCCTCGTTTAATCCTAAAAAAGCTTGTGGGAAAGCCATTAATTAGAACATATACTGCCGGTGTTGAGATGCATTGGAAGATCCAACCTCTCCACTTAGCTCCAAAGCCCATTTCCCCCATAATGTAATCTAAAAACTTCCAATTCACGAAATCGTACGTTTTTTTAAAATCGACTTTAATCACTACTGCTTCAGACTTCCTTCTTCTCAGATCATCCACAAATTCATTTGCAATAAGAGAACAATCCATTATCTGCTTGTCGTGGATAAAAGCGAATTGACAGCCACCAACAATATCATTGACTACAGCAGTCAATCTTCTTGCCAAAATTTTGTAGAGGATGCCCACCAGAGATATAGGTCTAAAGTCATCAACATCAGCTGAAACCTGTTTTTCGGAATCAATGCTATAAAACACGTGCCATATTTTTTTGGGGGGATGACCCCAACTGGTCATTACGTGGAAGTACTTTTGGTTAAAATAGTTTTAGTGTTTTTTTTAAAGACAAAGGGAAAGCTAAGATAATGTACGGAGGATCAAGGCTTGTAAGTTGTAAGCACTTGTGATTTTTTATATAAAAATAATAGTGTGGGGATACAAAATTTTAATTTTAATTCTGAAAATTTTTAAATATTATTTTTAATGTATTTTTAAATGATTAATTAAGTCTTTTCACACACACATATATATATATCTAATTAATCCTTTAAATACATCTAATTATTAAGTAGAGTGGGAAGGGCTCTTGGCTCTCTCATAATTTTTGGTCTAATAATATTTTAAGTTCACGTCAACTTAATTTCAATTAAATTATAGTATTATTTTTTTTTAAATTTTAAAATTAAATACTTAATGAGTTATTATCATTTTTAAACTTATATATTTTTCACCTTCTATTATTTAATCTCCTAACTACGTCCCTGCTTATCCCCCTCTATAATTAGAGACATCCGTATCTAATGTGTTCAATAATGCTTTTTCAATTGGCGTTGAAGTGCCAACCGAAGAAACAGTGCCGAACAAGTACGAGCAGCGCGTTGAACGGGTATTTTTCTGTCTGATTTAGCGCCTAAACAGACGTTTTATCATAGTTGAAAAAATCTAACTTCGTTAAATACGACGTTGATTACCAACAAACGTTTCAAAATCTTTGTTGAACCGAGCCTAAATCAGCTCTCAAAGATCCACCAACCTCCTTATTCCCACTATGCACTCAGTTTTCATCTGCAATACATATTACATTTCAGTGACTTGTTCCACCAAAAAATTCTTTCTCCTTTTCTAAATGTTTCCTTCTTTTCTCATTAATCGAAGAAAACGATGACGATTCAAAACCATCACCAAACGAGTAAAGATCTCTTAGATCAAAATGGCATTCTTCTGATTTTTAAAATGCATAAATTGAAAATAAAATGTCATTACATTTAACAAAAAATCATTATAATTCGTAAGAATAAGCATTGAACTTTAGTGAAAAATCTTTCATGTTGAAAATATCATAGAGATTTGCATTATTAGAAAATGTATTTCAATTCCAAACGTGAATAGATAGACCCAAAAGTCGTGACCATAGCAATGTGTCAGAAACAGTTGCCGACCCGACACTGACCACGACTCCACCTTACTGATATTTAACAAGAACTGTTACCAGCCTTCCACCTGTAAACCTACGACAATTAAAGAAACATATTTACCCGTGCCAACTGTAGAGTATGAATAAATTCCAAGTCAACTTCTCTAATCACTTTCTTAAGAGCCAAATCAAGCATCAATACATGGTTTTGCCTAGGGGTGTGAAAAACTGACCCGACCTGGTAACCTGCCTGAAACCCGATCGAGTCAGAACCTGGTTTAACCTGAGAATTCAAAGACCGAACCCGACCTGCACCCGACCGAAAGGAACCCGAACCCGAATTTGACCTGTAACTGTAAAAACCGAACCCGAACTGCACCCGACCGAAGTGAACCCGAACCCGAAATTGACCTGTTACTGTAGTAACCGAACCCGACCTGCACCCGACCGAAACGAACCCGAACCCGAGACTAACCTGCCAGATAACCGATTTAACCCGACCTGTTTGGACCCGACCTGAAATGAACCCGACCTGTTTTGAACCCGACCTGTTTTGAACCTGAACTGTTCTTGACCTGAACTGTTCTTGACCTGAACTGATATTGACCTGAACTGTTATTGACCTGAACTGTTATTGACCTGAACTGTTATTGACCTGAACTGTTATTGACCTGAACTGATATTGACCTGAACTGATATTAACCTGAACTAATACTATTATTTGATTTGCTAATAATGATAATTATCTGACATTTAAAGAAGTTATATTTAATGAATATAAAATAATGTCAAGTATTGAAAAATTATAAAATTAATAATAATTTCAAGTATTAATAAATTACTAACTTAACTTCAATTAAAAGATAAATTGAATTAATAATAATTCTAAGTATTAATAAATTGTATTTCTAATTAACTTGACTATTATTTTAAAATAACTTCAAAGATAAACTATTATACTTAATTAACTTAAGTGGAATGAATAACCATTATTAAATTAAAATTTTATACTTAATCAAATTAAGTTAAATGAGTAAAAATTATTAAATTAAATCTATATTCTTAATTAAAATAAGATGACTTAATTTTTTTATTATAAGAATAAATTAATGCTAAATAATTAACTTGCATTCATTTTAATTGAAGTTAAGTTAGTTATTAAATTAACTTAACTTAAGATTAAAAATAAATTTAATTAACTTGCATTCATTTTAAGTTAAGTTAGTTATTAAATTAACTTAACTTGCATTCTGATAAACTACTTAATTACATAAGTTGAATGAATAACCATTATGAAATAATTTTTTTATACTTAACTAAAATTAGTTTGAAGTTATTAAACTAAATATGTACACTAAATTAATATAAGATAACGAAATTTTTTAATTAACATTACATACTTAATTGACTTAGTAAAAAACTGATTAACTTAAATGACTTAATTAAGTTAACTTGTTTAAAATATAATAAAACATTAACTTTGGATGAAATCAGGAATACTTCCAAAAAAACAGAATAAGGTAAAACTTAAGAAGATTAAAACAATAAATGACTTATATTCAATAATTTAAGTGGTTTAGGGTTAGTCTTTGAATTAAGATTTGAGGTTTATGTTTAGGGTTTTAGGTTAATTTTAATTAATTTTTAGGTTTAATATATCATTTAATTAATTTAGGGCTTTTGGTTTATTTAAATTAATTTAGGGTTTAGGGTTTAATAAACCCTATATCCTAAACCTTAAATCTGAAACCCTAAAATACTAAAAACCCTAAACCCTAAGCCCTAAACATAAATCCCTAAAAATAAAAACCATATTCCACCAATATTTATAAATATATAAATATAATGCATGTAAGTTGTGGTTTAGGACTTTAGGGTTTTAGGATTATTTTAATTAATTTAGGGTTTTAGGATTATTTTAATTAATTTAGGGTTTAGAATATTACTTATGCTTTAGGGTTTAATGCTTAGGGTTTAGAATAAGACATTAGGGGTTTAAACCCTAACCAAACCCTAATATTTAATCAATGAACCATAGTCCCTAATCCTAAACCCTAAACAATAACCACTACCCTCTAAACCATAAAACCTTAATATTTAATATATAGCTCATAGTCCGTAATCCTAGATCGAGGGTTTAATGGTTAGGGTTAATTACTTATGCTTTAGGGTTTAATGCTTAGGGTTTAGAATTAGACATTAGGGGTTTAAACCTTAAACCCTAATATTTAATCAATGAACCATAGTCCCTAACCCTAAACCCTAAACAATAACCAATACCCTCTAAACCATAAAACCCTAATATTTAATCTATAGCTCATAGTCCGTAATCCTAGATCGAGGGTTTAGTGGTTAGGGTTAATTACTTATGCTTTAGGGTTTAATACTTAGGGTTTAGAATTAGACATTAGGGATTTAAACCCTAATATTCAATCAATGAACCATAGTCCCTAATCCTAAACCCTAAACCCTATACATTTAATTACAAATAATAATAATAATAATAATAATAATAATAATAATAATAATAATAATAATCATAATAATAATAATCATAATCATAAAACTAATAATAATAATAAGCATAGTAAATATATAATAATAATAATAATAATAATAACTGTATTTAAGTATATAATAATAATAATAATAATAGTAATAATAATAATAATATTACTAATAATAATAATAATAATAATAATAATAATAATAATAATAATAATAATAATAATAAAAACTAATAATGATAATAAGCATAGTAAATATATAATAATAATAATAATAATAATTGTATTTAAGTATATAATAATAATAATAATAAACCCTAAACCCTAACCATTAAACCCTAAACCCTAAACCCTAAACGCTAAACACTAAACACTAAAAACAATAACCATAATCCATCAATATATATATATATATATATATATATATATTACATGTACGTATGTACCTATCATTTTATGAACAGTAAACCCTAAACCCTAAACCCTAAGCCCTAAACCCTAAACCCTAAAAACCATAATCCATCAATATATATATATATATATATAATACATGTAGGTATGTTTGTATTAATTTAAGATCAATAAACCTTAAACCTTAAACCTTTAACCCTAAACCCTAAAAACCATAATCCATCAATATATATATAATTAATGTAGGCATGTTTGTATTAATTTAAGATCAGTAAACCCTAAACCTTAAACCCTAAACCCTAAAAACCATAATTCATCAATATATATATATAATTAATGTAGGCATGTTTGTATTAATTTAAGATCAGTAAACCCTAAACCCTAAAAACCATAATCCATCAATATATGTATATATATAATTAATGTAGGCATGTTTGTATTAATTTAAGATCAGTAAACCCTAAACCCTAAACCCTAAATCCTAAACCCTAAACCATGAAAACCATAATCCATCAATATATATATATAATTAATGTAGGTATGTTTGTATTAATTTAAGATCACTAAACCTCAAACCCCAAACCATAAACCCTAAACCCTAAAAATAAATCCAATAGTACCAACTATATATATATATCACATATATGTAATCCCCTAACCCTAAACCCTAAACCCTAAACCGTAAAAATAAAAATCATAATCCGTCAATATATATAATACACATAACACAATAAACCATAAACCCGAAGGAACCCGACCTGAAATGAACCCGACCTGAAACGAAACCGACCTGAAATGAACCCGACCTGAAACGAAACCGACCTGAAATGAACCCGGCCTGAAACAAAACCGACCTGAAAAGAACCCGACCTGAAACGAAACCGACCTGAAACGAACCCGACCTGAAACGAAACCGACCTGAAATGAAACCGACCTGAAACGAAACCGACCTGAAATGAACCCGACCTGAAACGAAACCGACCTGAAATGAACCCGGCCTGAAACAAAACCGACCTGAAAAGAACCCGACCTGAAACGAAACCGACCTGAAACGAACCCGACCTGAAACGAAACCGACCTGAAATGAAACCGACCTGAAACGAAACCGACCTGAAATGAACCCGACCTGAAACGAAACCGACCTGAAATGAACCCGACCTGAAACGAAACCGACCTGAAATCAGCCTGTCAATTAACCGTTTTGACCCGACCTGAAATGAACCGACCTGAAATGAACCCGACCTGAAATGAACCCGACCCGAAATGAACCCGACCCGAATTGAACCCGACCTGAAATGAACCCGACCCGAAATGAACCCGAACCCGAACCGAATCGAGTCAAAACAAAAAATGACCCGAAATGACCTGTAACCGATTTGACCCGACCTGACAGAGCCCGACCTGAAACCCAACTGTTGACCTGTTTTTACATCCCTAGTTTTGCCTAAGTTTATTTATTATACTATACAACAATATTTATATTTTCAATACAAATATTGAAATTCAAACTCACACAAAATTAAAAAAAAACAGACGAGTTAAATTAAAATATCATGGATGCATTAAAATATCACTAAAATAAAAGTCATGCCCATTGTCTAAATGTTTGAATGAACTTCAAGCTTTTACTATAATGTTAAGCCAATATCACAAACACAAAGAACGGATCTTATGTCGGGCTCTCCTAATTCTACAACACATTAAAGCATAAACTGAAAAAACATTAACGCTACCTTGTCCGAAAAGCAGTAACTCAACAAAACAATACCACGCAAACAAGCTTGCTCCTGCCAAAGATAATCCGTCGCCCTTCCAACACCCTGTTTAGCAAGACTGTGAGCATCACAATTCGATTCACGAAAAGCGAACTTCGCTTTCCACCCACGGTTGAAGCAAAGAGAAGAACATTGCTTCACTATATCAGAAAAAAAGAGAGAGCAGGATTAACATATAATAATATTTAAAATATGACTAATACAATGAAAATATAGAATATCAAAATTATACAATGAAAGATGGAGTTCACTTGTTATCTATGTTCACCAATAATTGAGGATAAGCTGTCCTTTTATCAAATGCGTGTCATGTCTTTGTCACAACAGAACAAGTGGTTTCCTACTCTCTCTTTTCTTCTAATTTTTTCAGGTTTTATATGCCCGACTAATCTGAACCGAACCGTATTGTACATTTAGTTTTAGTAGGTAAGTCTCCGGTAGAAATTTTTTTCATACACAAAATCTCGAATTCAAAACTTGTTTAAGCGATACCAAACTATTTATCACTTGAACTAACTCCATTAGTCAGTGGTTCCATACTTTTCCATTGCACTTGAATGTTTATTAGTATTTGATTCGATTACAATACACCATTTATTAACTACTTGATTTACCCAACTTATGCATTTTCTTTCTTACTTGGTTGATTTATTGTAGTGTTTCTTTTTCTTTGTTCTCCTATAAATTTAATTAAAACTACTCTCGAGTTAGCTAACATAAATTTGGTTGGTGAATTAATCGATTAAAATACGTTTTTATAAGTCGATTATGTTTTAATTCGGATAATACTGTTGTTGCAACATCAACGAGGGCGTCGATGTGAATTATTATTTTTCGATTTGAAGGTTTTGATAGGTATAAAAAAAGAGACGTATTTTACAAATAAAATATTATTATAAAGTGATTTTTGTATTTTTAAATTTTTATACAATATTTTTAAGATGTCATTAATTAGAGGTGAGCATTCAATCAAATCGAGTCAAAAAAATTTTGAATTAGTTGAGTTGACAAGCAGGGGCGGACCGTGGTAGGAGCCTAAGGGGGCCTTGCCCCCCCCCCCCCCCCCCCAAATTTTGAACATTTTACATTTGGTCCTTCAAGTTTTTAAAAAATATTAATTTGGCTTTCTCAAAATTTGAAAAATTTTAATTTGGCCCCCTCAAAACTTTAAAAATTATCATTAAGTTTTTATTTCTTTAAATATTTCTAATTAAGTCCCCATTTAAATTTTTGAAAATTTCTCATTAAACCTCACAATTTTTGAAAATTTTAGTTTGAGCTTCTAAAATTTTTGAAAATTTTAAATTGGCCCCCTCAACTTGTTATACCAAGATCCGCCCCTGTTGACAAGTCATATTTCATAACTCAAACTTTATTTGAAATTTTTCGATTAGAGTCGAGTTGTTCGAGTTTTGCTTAAATCTAATGGTAAATACGTATAATGTTATGATACTAATTAGTTTCAATTTAAACGGCTTTTTATAATCATATACAATACACATATTTTTTTCATATGTGATATATACATCAGACAAAATTGAGGTACTCGAATCGAACTTGAAAATCGTTCTACTAATTACTAAAATTTTTGAGTTGTTCGAGTTATTTGATTTTTCATTTGGCTCAAACTTTATTTCAAATTTTTTCGAGTTGAGTTTTTCCGCGTCTAGTCAAGTCTAAATCATTTTTTTTCATTCGAATTGAATTTTGATCACCACTCTTTTAAAATAAAAACTATTTATTCCTCTTAAAAATAGTTTTTTTATCCGACCTCTTAAAAAATAGGTTTGTATAATAATTTGGTCCCTCTTGAATTAGACGATAGTCAAGTAATCCCCTGCTTGAAATGACTTCTCAACTAAGCCTTTATTTGAGAATTCACGGCCAATTAAGGCATTCAAATTGAAAATGTGTGATTATACTTTTAAAATATAAAAGTTATTTCAAATTCTAAAAAGAAAATTGTTACCCTTACGGTTTCTTAGGCTTCGTCTTGACTAATCCGAACCGACCTGTGGCACACACCTAGTTTAGTGAGTGAATCTGTCAGCTGGGATTTTTGGTGAAAATTTTCTTTTAAAATATAAAAGTTATTTCAAATTCTAAAAAAAAATTCTTTTCCGGGTTACCCTTTCAGTTTCTAAGGCTTCGCTCTAACTAATCCGGACCGACCCGTGTTACACACCTGACTTTGGTGAGTGAGTCTCCTAGCCAATTTTTTTGCATATACAACGTTTCAAACTCAAGACCTATCAAGATTATCAAGATTGTTTGATTGTTGAGCCGTTGCATTTAGGAGTTAGTTAGTTTTATTTTAGTTTTATTACTTGTATATAAACATATGTATGTAAAATAACAATTTTAATTTTCCCATTAATAAAATTTCAGTTTTTTTTCTCTCTCCAATACACGCGTTTTCCCCTTATCTCACTCGCGTCCTCTCCTCTACCTTTTCCCCCAAATCTGCACATCAAAAAAATCACGAAACCCTAAAGCAATTCTTGTCATTCAACATAGTATCAGATGATGAGTCTTTTGACTGCTTCCGCACTCAAACCTTCAAAAACGACAACCCCTCCGATGAATATTATATTTATCCGAACGAGAATCTTGGTCTCGTCCTCACATCTGCGTTGCTCAATGGTTCGAATTACCATATTTGGGCACGCTCAATGAAGATAGCGCTCATTTCAAAGAACAAGTTCTGCTTCGTTGATGGTTCGATCAGGCAATTGTGTCAAGAAAATTCCCGCTTTCAAGCATGGGTGAAGTGCAACAACTTGGTTCTGTCCTGGCTTCTGCGAGCGATAAGTCCAGAAATTGCGCAAGGAGTTATTTGGGTAGACACAACTTACGAATTTTGGGTTGATCTTCATGATCGAATCAAGCAAGATAACTTGATTCAAGTCTCCGATTTGCAGCAAGAATTTTATTCTTTGCGTCAAGGTAACCTCTCTATTACTATGTTTCATACACAATTGAAAGTTATATGGGATGAACTCTATAATCTTAGGTCTCTCTCTGGTTATGATTGTAAAGCTGTTGAGTTTAGAAAGCAAGATTTTTCCCTTAGATTTCTTAGAGGTTTGAACGATACATTTTGTGTCCCTAAATCCCAAATTTTAATGATGAAGCCTTTTTTGAGTATAAATGAATTTTTTTTCTATTTTTGTGCAACATGAACGAACCATTAGTTCTGTGATTGTTGCAGATTTCAATGTCTTGTTGGTTGATAGGGGTTCTGTTAAAAGGGAGGAGTATAGTAATAGGGGTTTTGTTAAAAAAATTTCTGGGAATCCTATAAACCGTAGACTATTATGTGTTTTCTGTGGGATGTATGTGCATTCTGTTGAAAAGTGTTTTAAAAAGCATGGGTATCCTCCTAGGTATAGGTATAAGGTGTCTGTTAGTAGAGCCAATCATATTGGTAACATTGCTTCTAATGAGAATTTTATACATCCTGCTTCTGTCAATACAAATGAAGGCAATCTTGTTTCATTTACCAAAGAGCAGTATGCTTGTTTGCTATCCTTGATAAATGAGCGATGTAACGCCCCGGTTTTGGGCTCAGAAGTTTTGGGCGTTGACCGGTTCGGTCAAAATGCTGATCGAATATATAAGGGTAAATTTAGGAAGGCCTAGTTCGGGTTGCATTAAAAATATGGAAAAATGTTCTAAAATCATCTTTTAATATAATTAAGTGAACTGTGAAATCAATTTTGGAAAATGAGGTTCGGAAGGTTGACATTTTGGCTAGTGATCAAAATGTAATTTTTGAAAGTTGCGTGACAGTTTTATAAAGGATTGAAACTTTGAATCTTTAAGGAGTTATTATTCCAAAAAGAGTTTCTCCAGATTTTTCTAAGATATTTTAAGGCTTTATTCTGATTTTAAAGTTTATGAAATGTGGAGGGAAATCATTTTACCATTTTATAACTAACTTTTCTATTTTCTCTCAATTTTCCTTTTCTCTCATTTTCTCTCAACCCAAACACATTTCTCCAGATTTTCTTCTCTGATTTTGTCATCTAAATCACTCATTTCAACTCTCTTTTGATTCCTAATCATCTCATCAACAAAACCTCTCAATTTGCAAGTTGTTTCATCAAGCTTTTTGGCTCTAAAAAGGAGAAACTCAAGTTTGGAGGTAAGAACGTCCTTCTCCTCTAAACTATCAGTTCTTTACTGAAATTCCTAAGTTCTCAATCCTTGATTTGTGATTTGTTAAAGGCTTTTCAATTGAAATCTTGATTTTTGGCTTAAAATGCAAGATTTGGTGATTTTGGTGGAATTTTCGTGTGATCTGTTTGGGCAGTGTTTTGAAGTGTCAAAATGATGTTAATTGAATGCTAAATTGATTAGAAGTTGAGGTTTAATTAATGCAATCCCGGATAGGTTGAATTTCCTAAGTTTGGCTTGAGTTTTTGGTTGTTTTTGGTGATCTGTTATACCTGGAGGTATAAGGACGTGTTTGTGATCATTTTGGATGTTAATTGATGTTTAAAAATGGTTAGAAGTGATGGATCTTGGCTGGGTTAAGTTTTGGAAGTGTTTGGAGGTGATTTCGGTTGTGTTTGGTAGCCGAAATGTTGATTTTGTGATGAGCAGCGAGTTGAGTCTTGTTGCTGGTGTTTTTAATGCATAATGATGCATTAATTCTCTGTTGTTGTGTGCTTGAAACAGGGGAGTTTGATCCGTGAGCTTTAGAGGTGGTGCGGAAGGCTTCGGATGCTTGGAAGGCTTGTTGGTTAGCCTTGTTTTGGTTATCGGTGAGTGAAGTTGGGTTTTCAGCTTTTAAACCAAGGTTTGAAGGTTTTGGGAGCTTAGTTTAAGTCTAACAACTTTGCTAAGCTCAAGAGTAAGTGAATGGATTTTCGCTCTTGTATTGTGTTGTGAAATTGGCTTTTAAGCAATTGTGGTTGATGATTGAAATGCATGTGTTTTGCATGGTTTAAATCTGTTTTGAAAGCATATTTTAAGCATGGTTTAATGCTGATTTTGGAAGCCATATGTGAAGGATGCTCAAGGTAAGAGATCCTTGGTTTTGTACATGGAAATTGTGGTTTTGATGCATGGTGTTGCATGTTGTTCAATGGCTTTGTCTAATGCTTTAAAACAGCGGATTATTGTTGTTAATGATGTACTTTGGTAAGTGATGCTAAAGGTTACAAAGGTGGTTGAAAGTCCTTGTGTAAGCCTTGTTTATTTAAGAACAACATGGTGTTGGTAAGTCCATGGTTGGTTCTTGGTTAAGGTAAATGATGGTTTTGCATTATGATCATGCATGTGAATCAGTGGATTAACATGGTAAGATGGTTATATTGGCAAGTGATGAAAGTGGTTCTTGGTTCGTTGATCGGATATAGTTAGCCGGCTATAGGATTGGGTGCACCGTGAATTAAGTCGCCTTGGAGGTGGAGTGGTCAAGAGTGGACCGGTAAACTCCCTTCAAGTATCCTAACGAGATGGTTAAGGTCATAATGGAGGTTGATGCCCATTCGAGGACCTTGGTTGAGCAAAGGTTATATGGTGTTTAAAAGTCCATATATGGGAACCTTGTGCTTGTTAAGATCACAATGGCAGTGTAAGTCCATGTGTGGATCTTGTGTGGGGTGTCCCGGATCTCGTTAGTGATGTTATACAACTACCAATCGGTTATGCAAAGGTTGTATGGTGTTTAAAAGTCCATACATGGGAACCTTGTGCATGTTGAGGTTGTATGGTGTTTAAAAGTCCATGCATGGGAACCTCGGGAAAAGCTAAGGTTGTATGGTGTTTAAAAGTCCATACATGGGAACCTTAGGCTTGTAAGGTCAAATGGTGTTTAAAAGTCCATTTGGGAGACCTTGGATTGGTAGGGTGTATGGAGCGTAGGGACAACGCTCGGGATCCGCGTATCCGATCGGGTGTTGAGTTGAAAAGTGGATGTGGTTGATCACTTGGAAGCCAATGTAATGTTCTTGATCATAAAGAAGCATGAGATGCTTGAAAAGATGCATGGTTGCATGGAAATTGTTTAATGCTTGTGAATGCATGTTTACTTGTTATATTGAACAAGTGTTGATTATCTTTTGGTAAATGATGCATGTGTGCATGAAATCTCTTTAATGCATTGGAGTCTTGTTAAGACTTGTTTTAAAAGGCATGTGATAATGATGTTGTGGTTCATGAGTTGCCTTTGGTTAATGCATGTGTTGGATTGATTGAGTAAATGATTTTAAAGGGTTTCTTGCTTGAATGGTTTTTAAGTATAAGAAAGGGATGTTGTGAAATGGAGGTGTTTTTCCAAGGTTTTGAATTTGGCTTTGCATATGGTGTTTATGCATGGAATGGTTAAATGGATGATTTTGCAAGTTGTTCTTTGAAATGGTTTTTCTTAGCTTGCTAAGCTAAGGGTTGGTTTTCATGTATGTGCAATGCATGGTTTTAAGCATGTTGATGAAAAGGAGTTTTCAAACTTTGCTTGGTAAACAAATCGGGTTTGTTTTTAAAGTGATTTTATGACCCGCTGCATTGATGGTGTTTTGGTTTTGAGCATTCCTCACTAAGCATTATGTGCTTACGCTCCTTTTTGTCCATCAATGCAGATTCTTGAAGTTTGGACAGCAAGGAGCAAGGGATTCAAGGTGGACTCCAATTGAGATGTATGTCTCGGTGAATAGCTATAGTTAATAAAGGCAATGGGGGTAGAATCTCTCGGGTTAATGTGTATGTGTTCGTTTATGTTTGGACAAGGATGTTTTTATGTTGTTGATGTTGCTGATTCATGATTTGGCTTTAATGAGATTGTTTTGGAAAGGTTGTGCATAAATGGTTGCTTGTGTAGGAAGCATGCCTTTAGATTTGGGGTTTTTCATATGTGATGTTATTTTGATGAATTGATGATGCAAGTATGTCTCATTTATGTTGAATTGCATGTTGGTAAAGTTTGGTGGCTTTTGGGGCATGATTGGTTGGTCAATTGTGTGTTTGGGTGAGCAAAATGCTGCAATCTGGGTAGGGCGTTTCGGAACAGTTGACACCGTTTCGGAACGGGTGCCTTGCATAAACCCAGGCGTCCGAAACGGGTGCCACCGTTCCGGAACGGTTTGGCTACTGCCAGTCCCCCGTTGCGGTACGCGTTGCGGAACGGCCCCGTGTTTCGAAACGGGCTCTGCCTGTTTCGGAACGGGTGACCGTTGGGGGCTGACATGGGCGGTTAAATGTTTCAGAATGTTTGCATTTTGGTCCTGAAACTTGTTTGTGCAATTGTATGAGTTTGGGATGTCCGTTTGAGCTGAAATTTGGCAGAGAAGCATGAAACCTGATTAATTTTAAGTTGGTAACTTAAAATCCGGTTAAGTCTTTAAAGTTTTCAGAATTTACAATTTGGTCCCTAAAGTTGTAAATTGTTCAATTGGGTCCCTGTTTGATCTCTGATGTTTGTGATCTTTGAGTATGCTGTTTGCATGATCACATCTAAGGTTAATGTGCATCTAGAAAAGATTAAAAAGAAAAAAAAGGGTCGTTAATCAAGGTTGACTTTCGGGTTGACTTTGGTTTTCCCCGTGTGACTTTCTTAATTCGGGTCAACCGTCTGGGCCGGGTTAAGGGGGTTACAAGCGAGAGAATCCTATTCAGAATTTTGTTTCTCAACCTCAAGTGAATGTCTTGTCCTCAAACTTTGAATATACTTCCATTGAAGAACCAGGTATGAATCTTCTTTATTCTCAATTTAGAAGTTCTAATAGTAGTTATTATGAAAATGTTTTTAATTATTGTGCTTGTTCAAAAACTTTAAACTCTAAAATAAATAGTTTCTTAAATTCTAAGTCTTGGATTATTGATTCAGGGGCTACTGATCATATTGTAAATTCATTAACCTATTTTGTAGCTTATTGTTCTGTTAACTATAAATTTGTCAAACTGCCTAATGGTCAATTAGTTAAGGTGTTGCATATAAGAACTGTCATATTATCTTCAAGTTTGATTCTTGAAAATGTGTTTCATATACCATTCTTTGGCTTTAACTTGGTTTCTGTTTCTCAGTTAACAAATAATTCTAATTTGTCATTCTTTTTCTCACATAATGTTTGTTGCATACAGGATACCAAACAATGGATAATGATTGGTATAGCTAGGAAGTTACACGAATTGTATCAGCTTGAAGTTCAAGATGCTGAAAATATTGTTGTTTATAATGTGGTTAACTTTTTTGTTTCTTTTAACATTTGGCATGCTAGACTAGGCCATCCTTCTAGTCAAAGGATGAAAGTGTTTAAAATTTGAATAAAAGTATTTCCTCTGGTTCTTTGAGTGATTGTGAGACTTGTCATTTGACCAAGCATAAAAGATTGTCTTTTTTGTTAGTGTTTCTAAATCTGATTTTGTGTTTGATATTGTTCATATAGACATTTGGGGTCCTTTTCATGTGCATAGCATATATGATTACTCTTACTTTCTTACTATTGTTGATGATAGAAGTACATTTATGTGGGTATATCCTATAAAATTTAAGTCTGAAATCAAGGGTTTAATCACTGAATTTAAGTCTGCATGGTTTATTCACTATAAGCAACCCTTGGTGTTTGAAATTGTTTTTCTGCCAATCTTTACTGTGATAACCTGTCTACCATCAAGATTGTTGGAAATCTTGTGCATCATGAACGCACGAAACACATTGAAATCGATTGCCATTTGATCTGAGAAAAAGTTCAACATGGAGTAATCAAATTTTTGCTTGTTTCTTCACATAATCAGCTTGTTGATTGTTTTACTAAAGCCTTGCCATCTTTCTATTTTCAAGAATCTACTTTCAAGTTGGGTCTATAAAATTTGTATGCTCCAACTTGAGGGGAGCTGTCAAGATTATTAAGATTGTTTGATTGCTGAGTTGTTGCATTTAGGAGTTAGTTAGTTAATTTTATTTTAGTTTTATTATTTGTATATTAACATGTGTATGTAAAATAACAATTTTAATTTTCCCATTACTAAAATTTTAGATCTTTTTTTCTTTCTCTCCAATACACGTGTTTTTCCCTTATCTCACTTGCGTCCACTCCTCTACCTTTTCCCCCAAATCTGCACATCAAGAAAATCACGAAACCTAAAACAATTCTCGTCATTCAACAAGACCTGCTTAAGCGTTACCAAACTGCTTATCACTTGAACCAACCTTCGTTGGTCAATTAAACTAATGTTTAATTAACTATTTTATAATATTAAAAAAATAATTCGATCGAAATTTGACAAATCCTCTATACATCCCCGCAAATAGTTAAGTGATTTGAATCTTGATGTTGTGAATGGAGCAAGTTGGGTTGGATGAATCACTTTATATTTGGCGTCTACCGTACTCGATCTATATTAGTCAGCCAAAGAATTCGATACCGATGACTATACAAAATAATTACAACTAATTAACATTAGAAAATTAATACTCACACTTTTATTTTATACTCCCTCCGTCCCACTAAACTGTCACATGTTGGTCAAAATTGTTCAACTTTGACTATAATTTATTTAAAAATTTAATTAATTAAATGTTATAAAATATATATTTAAAAACTACTTGATTCAAGGTTTTTCAAATGTATTTTTTTATATTTTTATCAATAATAAATTTTAAATTATAAGAAGTCAAACTTAAAAAAGTTTGACTCAAATGTGACAGTTTAGTGGGACAGAGGGAGTAATTTTTTTTACAATTTGTTACAATTGTTTTAAGATTTTTATAGAATTATTATAATTTTATTTAATTATTTGTATTTAAATATTTCTGTATACTTCAGTATACTACTATTTTATTGTTTTTTAAATTCTTTTTTATATTTTAAGGACTTTGTAAGAATTGTTAATATTTTTCAATTTTATAATTTGGAATGATTTTTAATTATTTTTATTTTTAAAAATCAATTTTTTATTTTTAAAAATCAAATTTTAATGATTTTAAAAAATCAATTTTTAATATTTCAGCCCACCGTCAACACCCTAGGGTCCGAGCAAACCATGTAACCCCTTTAGCTCGGCCTAGACGGTTGACCCGAACTACGAAGATTACACGGGGAAAACCAAAGTCAACCCAGAAGTCAACCTTGATTAACAACCTTTTTTTCTTTTTAAACTTGTCTAGATTCTCATTAACTATATGTGTATTCTTGAGAAACATTGATAAGAAAAGCACAACGATCAGATATCAATAAGGGACTCAATTGCATAAAATACAAATATTAGGGACCAAAATGTAAATTCTGGAAATTAGGAGAACTTAACTGATTTTAAGGTTGCCAATACTTAATTAGTCATATTACATACTTCCCTGTCAAATTTCACCTTAATCGGACATCTCAAACTCATGCAATTGCAAATACAAATTTCGGGACTAAAACGTAAAGCTTGCAAACCTCAATACCATTCAAATCAGTGCCCAACGGTCACCTGTTTCGGAACGGTGTTGACCGTTCCGAAACAAGGGTTCGTTTCGAAACTTGTTCCGAAACAGGGCCTTCCAGTGGCCAAATCGTTTCGATACGGTCACCAGCCGTTTCGAAACACCAAGGCCATTACAGGCCCCCGTTTCGAAACGCCAATACCTGTTCCGATACGGCCTGCCCAGAAGCTGCAGATTTTGCTGGTTTTTTATACATTAAACCACTCAAACACATCCTAATTACTTCCTAATCATGCCAACATGTCATCACACATATAAGGTACATGTTTGCAACTTCAAAACACATTCATAACACCAAACATGGAATTCCACAAGTCTATAGGCATGCATCCTAATATCCAAAACCAAGCAACCAACAAAACCACAAATCAAGCATCAAAAGGCCATTTACAAGTCCAAATCATCATAGGCATCATGCCACAACTAGGGAGTCCAATACATCTCCCAAAACACATCCTAGGTTCCCATTGCCAAAATATCAAAAACTAATAGTGTTATGAAAACATCACCATACATGAGCTTAGTTTCCCTTGGACCCTTAGCCTCATTGTTGCCCTCAAACACTTCAATTATCTGTATTATTGGTTCAAGAGAGAGAGCGTAAGCACAATTGCTTAGTGAGGCATGCTCTAAAGAAACAACACAATAATGCTTTTTATAAAACACTTTTAACAAAGTCTTCCATCACATAATCATCATTATTCATGCAACCTTGCATACATAACAAGCATCTCATGCTTCATTAAAATCAACATGTCATATTGGCTTTCAAGTGATAATCCATAAACATTCACAACACAAAACACAATCGGATACGCGGATTACAAACGTTGTCCCATACGCTTCATACACACTACCGAACACACAAGATGGAGTTTACTGGTACAATCACAACCCCTCAACACCCGTGATGGAGTTTAACGGTACAATCACAACCCCTCAACATCACTCATCTGTAGTTGTATAACTCCACTAACGAGAACACGGGACACACAACACAAGATCTACACACAGACTTTTAACCACCGTTGTGATCTTACCTTTCTCGTTAGTGTACTTGGATGAGGTTTACGGTACAATTACAACCCCTCAACATCCAATGCGACTTTATTCACGGTGCACCCAATCCTATAGCCGGCTAACTATATCCGATTCAAATACTTTAAAACCAACACATCACTTGCCAATATACATCATTTATCATCAACAATTCACTGTTTTAAAGCATTAATCAAAGCCATTTAACATCATGCATCATTATGCATCAAAACCACATTTACAAATGTCAAACCAAGGATCTCTTACCTTGAGCATCCTTCAACATATGGCTTTCAAAACCAGCATTAACCATGCTAAAACATGCTTTCAAAACAGAATTTAAACATGCAAATTAAAGGCAAAGCATCCAACCACCTCATGGCTCATCCAAGAGAGTTTTTCCGAAAACTTACTCTTGAGCTTAGTTAAGTTGCTTAGACTTAAAATAAGCTCCCAAAACCTTCAAACATTTGTTTCAAAGCTGGAAACCCAACTTCACTCACCAATTCCGTTTCGCAAGCTTGCCGAAACGCCAATCAAGCCTCCGGATCAACACCACAAGTATCCGAAGATGTCTCCCTTGTTTTAAACACATCAAAGCAGAGGATTAATGCATCATCATGCATTGAAATCTTCAGCCAACACACTTAAACTCGCCGCTCTACATAAATCCAACATTTCGGCTACCAAACACAACTGAAATCACCTCCAAACTCTTCCAAACCCTAACCTAGCCAAGATCCATTACTTCTAACCATTTCTAAACATCAATTAACATCCAAAATGAACCTAAACTCATCATTATACCTCCAGCTATAACAAAACACCAAGATCACCCCAAAACGACCATTTTCATAAGCAAAAACTTAGGAAACACAACCTATTCGAGATAGCATTGATAAAACCTCATTTACACATCATTAGACAACCAAAATACATTTAAGAATCATCTCAAAATAGAGCTCAAACAATCACAATGAAATTCTTCAAGATTTCCTCCAAATCTTTAGTTTTAAGCCAAAATCAAGTTCATATCATTAAAACCGTTTATAAAACTTAAATCAAGGATTCATAACTTGGGAATTTCAGTAAAGAACTGAGTATTTAGAGGAGAAGAACAACCTTACCTCTAAATAGTGATTTCTCCTTGATTTGAGCCAATTTTCTTGAAAATCCAATGAGAAAATCAAAAGGATTTGATGCAAGATGGATTAGGAACTAATTGATGATTGAAATCTCATCAATTAAAGTGAAGATCAATGAAAAAGTTGTTGGAGAAAAGTGTTTGGATGATGGAATTTTGAGAGAAAAAGAAATGAGAAAATTTTAGGAAAATTTAGTTATGAAAATCTAAAAAGTGGTTTCTCTTTTCCATTTAATTAATTAAACATTAGTTAAATCACTTGAATTAAGGAAAAATCTGGAGAAATCCTTTTTGGTTAAATTAGCTCTTTAAAGATTCAAAGTTTCAATCGTTACATAACAGTCACCACTGAACTTTTCAAAAATCGCATTTTAGTCACTATTCCAAAATGTTGTATTTCCAAACCTTATTTTGTAAAATTGATTTCACCACTCTCTTATATATATTAAAAATATGATTTTTAGATATTTTTCCATATTTTTAAAGCATCCCGAACTAGGCTTTCCCTAAAACCTCCTTTTATATTCGAACTGAAAATCAGACCGGTCCGGTTCAGACCCTAAACTTCTAAGCCCAAAATTGGGGTCTTACAAACCAAGTCCACAAGCCACGCCCTAGGGTCGGCTCCCGTCGAGCCTGTCGGTCGCACCCTAGGGTCTGTTCCTGCCAAGACAACCAGCCGCACCCTAGGGCCTGATCTCATCGATACTACCGACCGCACCCTAGGGGTTGTTCCCGTCAAGCCAGCCAATCACACCCTAAGGCCGGATCCCGCCGAACTTGTCAGCTGCACACTAGGGTCCTATCGCGGCACATACGAAGGGGCCACGCCTGTCGGCCAAACCCCAGGATCCGAGCCTGTCGGCCGAACCCCAGGGCTCCATTCCGCCACACACTGAAGGGCCTCGGCTCGGCACCAAGGGGGCTGGACGACCTAGTCCAGCAGGTCCGAGACGATGGGCGCACACCGAGGGGGCGGACAACCAGACCTGGTGACCGAGACTAGCAGACCGAGGGGCCGAGGGCCCGTACCCAGGGTGCGCACCGAGGGGCTAGGCGGCCATCTCAACAACTTGAGCCGAAACCGACTCCAAGGGTCCAAGGAGGCTTAGGAGCACAAGTCCTTGGGGAATAAGGACTAATAGTTATCCTTATTGGAATATGATTTAGTAGTAGTTATCCTAGTTAGAATAGGACTTGGATGTAGGGGGCTATATAAGAAGGCTTACCCCCACGTCATTATTCATTAATTCGATTGTTCTTCAAGGATTTTAAGCCTTGTTCTCTTTGAGCGTTAATAATAAAACGCCGGGCATTCACCCGGCATTTTCCCCAAACTCTTTTCTGGCCATCAGCATCTCTTTCTTCATTCGTTTCTACACGAATCAAGGCATTGATTCAAATGCTGGACCTATGGGATAGGGATAGAGAAAGAGGAAAAAACCGAAGTTTTCACATACTGCTTTTGATTGAAAAATCAATCTGATTTATTTCGTACCCCTCGCTCAATGAGAAAATGGGTCAGATTCTATAGGATCAAACCTATGGAACTTAAGGAATGATGGAAGGGAATAAAATAAAATAAAATAAATCAAAAAAAAGGGAAAATAATAAATAAGTAAATAAAAATGAAATAGAAGAACCCAGATTCCAAATGAACAAATTCAAACTTGAAAAGGATCTTTTTGATTCTCGAAGAATGAGGGGAAAAGGAAAGGGATTGATCGAGAAAGATCTCTTGTTCTTATTATAAGATCGTGTGATTGGATCTGCAGATCTTTGGTAAAAAAAATCTTCTCTTTTAAGAATAATCAAAAATGGAAAGTGTTCAATTGGAACATGAAAACGTGACTGAATTTGTCCTAGTTACTCTGCGGGACAGAGTGGAAGAAGGGAGGAGATTCTCGAACGAGGAAAAGGACCCAATGACTTCGAAAGAATTGAACGAGGAGCCGTATCATACAGCCCGTATGAGGTGAAAATCTCATGTACGGTTCTGTAGAGTGGCAATAAGGGTGACTTATCTGTCAACTTTTCCACTATCACCCCCAAAAAACCAAACTTTGCCTTACATAAAGTTGCCAGAGTACGATTAACCTCTGGGTTTGAAATCATTGCTTATATACCTGGTATTGGCCATAATTCACAAGAACATTCTGTAGTCTTAGTAAGAGGGGGAAGGGTTAAGGATTTACCCAGTCATTAATAACTTGATTATTTTTAGATAATAATATATAGAAACAACGCTCGTAAGGAGTCCTATTGAAACCAAGAAATATAGGCTTGCCTGCCATTCACACCAAAATAAAATTCTCACCTTGATCGGAAGGCTTACTTAGGCTCCACACTCGTCGGAAGTCGTCTAAGGCCGCACGCCAAGCTGGTCAAGCTCCAGGGGCGTGACAAGTGGTATCAGAGCAAAGGAGTTTGCTCGGGATGGCCAAGAAAGACGAAGTCGGGACAACATCAAAGGGAACGGAGGCCCAAGTAACCGACAAGGCAATTGACAAGACAACCGATAAGAATACCGATAAGAAAAGGGCCGCTTCGAAGGATCGGTTGACAACATTTGAGGATAAGATAGAACGACTCGAAACCGGGGCAAAGGAGACGGTAGAGTCCCTCGACGCTGTCGATGATCGCCTCAAAAAATTAGAAACCAAAGTCAGTCCTTTCAAAGATAAAGTCGCAGAAGAGGTTGAAAAACTTCTCGACGAGGCATACGAGAGATTGAACCGACAAGACGTTTCCCTTCAAGTTGCGATGGAGGCAACGAGGGGAGAGTTGTTAGGGGAAATTAAGAAACTCAGTGCTTAATTATCCCTCTATAAGAATGCCGTGCTAACTGGCATGGTGGGCAAAATAATAGAAACCAAACCCAGGATCGACGTGCCAAACCGAAGGAGTTCAAAGGAGCAAGGGACGCTCAAGAAGTGGATAACTTCATTTGGAACTTGGAGAATTACTTTCGACTCTCCGGCATCGATGACGAGGACACCAAGGTAAACACCGCTTCTGTTTAGTTAGTTGATGCGGCTCTCCTATGGTGGCGTCACAAGTGTTACCAATCCAAAGGTGGGACGATCCCCATCAAAACATGGAAAGAATTTCAATTCGAATTCAAAGAGCACTTTTACCCAAAGAACGCTCAAGAAGAAGCTCGCGAGAAACTTCATCAACTGAGGCACAATGGGTCAATTCAGGAATACGTTAATAAATTCACCGAACTCAGGCTCCAGATACACACCATGAGTGAAGCCGATACCCTCTTTACCTTTAAAAACGGGTTGCAATATTGGGCGAAAATGGAATTGCACTGAATGGGGATACAAGATCTTTCCAAAGCATTGGACGCGACCGACTCCCTTGTTGAATTTGAACACAAGAAGCCAGAAAAGCCGAGACAAAAGTCGAAATATAAAGACAACGACAAGGAAGATCGGGATAAGCATCCCAAGGAAGAACCGAAGAAACCATCAAACGATGATTTCAAATTCCGTAAGTCGTGGGTAAAGAACAACAACAATTTTAGTTGCTACAACTGCGGAGGCAGTCACATGAAAAAGAATTATCCCGAACTCGGGAAAGCAACAGCCATCCAAGAAGATGATAATGAGGACGAACAGGACCTCACTAAACTAAGCTCCATTATCAGATCCGTGGAGACAAGGAAGGGTTCCAAAGATAAGGGTCTGATGTTCGTGGACATCACCTTGGCGGGCAAAGAACTAAGTGCATTAGTGGACACAGGCGCCTCAGAATTGTTCATGTCAGACAGGTTGCTCAAGGACTTGGCCTTCGCGTCGAGAAGGCAAGTGGACTCATTAAAACCGTGAATTGTAAGTTGACTCCTATAGTCGGGGTAGCAAGAGGAGTCAAACTCAGCATCGATGACTGGTCCGGCAAAGAAAACATCAAAGTAATTACCCTTGACGACTTTGATGTAGTGATTGGCATAGATTTCCTTGATCGAATCATGGCATTCCATGTTCCGTTTTGCAATTGTTTGTACATACTTGACCAGGCGCGCCCATGCGCGGTGAAAACAAAGCGACAGCCCGAAGTTAGGGTCAAGATGGTGTCGACTATTCAGTTTGAAGAAGAGGGACGCAAGAAAGTGCCACCACCCTTAGGAATGAGGGCCCATGAAAAACCAACAACGACCGAAGGAGTCTCAATGGAAACAAGACAAGTTACTTCCAAATCTTGGGATCCAGCGTCACCCGAATCACAAAAAACTCTTCCACAAAAGCAGGAAACCGAGTACAAGATCGAGCTTGTGCCAATGATAGGTCCACCCGCTCGGGCTTGTTCACATAAGACAAAGAGGCGAGCTAAGAACTGGGCAAATAGGAAGCGTCGGGACAAGAACTTCCAAGTAGGAGACTTGGTCCTAGCCAGGTTAACCGGAGTATCACACCATCCAACCACCCACAAAAGGCTTGTGCGAAGGAACGAGGGTCCATTTAAAGTCTCTAAACAAGTAGGAAGGAACACCTACCAATTAGAGCTACCACCGACCATCCGGATGCATCGAGAGTTCAGCGTCAGTTCACTCAGGTCGTACCGTCAGGGTAAGATGGGTGAAGCACAAAGCAAGTCACACCAAGCACTCAGCAAGGTAAAGGCTCCTTCGCTGATGATATTGGAGACATCCAGGCAGAAAGGGTCGTTCAACGACCGGAACAACGGCCGAGTCATGAGTACTTTGTCCTATGGAAAGGACTTTCCGACAACAAAGGGAGTTGGGAGCTAGCCAAGACCGTATGGCAGTTCAAGAAACAAAAGAGTCATTACCATCTTAGCCGAGCAACGAGGGCGTCGCCGAATCCAGTGGGGGAGAATGTCACGGACCCATCTTTTTCGTCCGATCACATCGCACCCCATGGGGACAAGAGGGCCGAACCCATCATTCAACGCCCTAATACTAAGTTATCGAGCCACAACGAGAAGGCAACAAGATTACCAAGGGGGTAGAACCACGCACCTAGGAGTTCAGCGTGTGCACACCAAGGAGCGGAACCCAAGGGACCTAGCTCGGGACAGATCAGGAGAACCGAGCCCACCGTCGACACCCTAGGGTCCGAGCAAACCAAGTCCACAAGCCACGCCCTAGGGTCGGCTCCCGTTGAGCCTGCCGATCACACCATAGGGTCTGTTCCTGCCAAGACAGCCGGCCGCACCCTAGGGCCCGATCTCATCGATACTGCCGACCGCACCCTAGGGGCTATTCCCGTCAAGCCAGTCGATCACACCCTAAGGTCGGATCCCGCTGAACCTGTCGGCTGCACCCTAGGGTCCTATTGCAGCACATACAAAGGGGTCACGCCTGTCGGCCAAACATTAGGGTCCGAGCCTGTCGGCTGAACCCTAGGGCTCCATTCCGCCACACACTGAAGGGCCTCGGCCCGACACCAATGGTGCCGACCGAGTCTAGCAGGGCCGAGACGATGGGCGCACACCGAGGGGCCAGACAACCAGACCTGGTGACTGAGACCAGCAGACCGAGGGGCCGAGAGCCCGCACCCAGGGTGCGCACCGAGGGGCTAGGCGGCCATCTCAACAACTTGAGCCCAAACCGATTCCAAGGGTCCAATGAGGCTTAGGAGCACGAATCCTTGGAGTTTAAGGAACACAAGTCCTTGGGGAATAAGGACTAATAGTTATCCTTATTGGAATAGGATTGAGTAGTAGTTATCCTAGTTAGAATAGGACTTGGATGTAGGGGGTATATAAGAAGGCTTACCCCAACCTCATTATTCATTCATTCAATTGTTCTTCAAGGATTTTAAGCATTGTTCTCTTCAAAGACTCGGAAGGCTTACTTGGGCTCCACACTCGTCGGAAGTCGCCTAAGGCCGCACGCCAAGCTGGTCAAGCTCCAGGGGCGTGACATATTGTTATGTCACTACTCACTACGTTAACGACCAATGGGAAGTTATTACACCACCACCATAATGTTTGTTATCTATATTATGGTTCGCTTGTGATACTATTTCAAATAAAAAAAATTTATTTGATCATGAATTTTTAAATAAATGCTCAGTTTATATAGGGATGGATATTTTACCCGACCCGGCCTGATCGGGTTAAATTTTTTAATGAATAATCGAGTTCGGGTCGGGTTTTTGTTAAAGTTAAGCTCGGGTCAAGTTCGGGTTTAGGTGGAAAATATTTGACCCGACCCGAGACTAACTGTGCAATTTTTCATAAATTTTTTAGGGATGTTTATAATAATACACTCTCTTTATATATATTTTTATAATTAAGTCCTTAAAATTAAATTTGTATTTGTAATATAGTCCTTCAAATTATAATTTTTACAATCAAGTCCCCTAAAATTATTTTTTATAATTAGGTCCCTAAAATTAATTTTTTTCTATAGGTCAGGGTCGGGATTAGTGTATTTATTTTCGGGTCATATCAAATCAAATTTTTCAAGAAAATATTTGGGTCGGGTCGTATACGAGTTTAGAGTATTTATTTTTGGGTGATATTCGGGTGGGCCAAAAATTCATCACGTGCCATCCCTAAGTTCATATGTCATTTACTTAAAGATTACTTGATTATTCTTCAAAAAAAAAATACTTGATTATAACCTAATTTACGAGAATACAATTTATTATAGAAGTAAAAAAGAATTTTCTTTTAAAAAAAAGTTGTCATACATATATAATCTACAATATTTTTTTTACTTTTACATGATATTTTTACTTTGACTCGCGTAATTAATGAGTCAATAAACCCTCGACATATATTAAATAAACTAGAGGTGCTTATTGAGTTGAGCAGCTCGCAAACAGCTCGAGCTTGACTCGGCTAAACTCAAATAATGCTTGACTTGAATTGATTCGACTCGAATCGAGCAAGGCCCGACTCTACTTGATAAGTTCGTGAGGAGCTCATTGTTTTTTTATAAATACTTTTATGATTTTTTGGTGGCTACCTTAAAAAAATTATGTTTCAAGAAGTTTAAATACTAGTTGAAAGTACTTTACAACAGTTTAGTGAATTGCTAGACTTTTTACCTATAAAATTTTGATTTCAAATTTCCAAAATATTTTATATTTCCTGAGAATTGAAAAGTTAATTTGTATTAATAAAAAATTAAATTATAATAATAAGTCTTTCATTTTTATTAAAATCTTTCTTTTTCTTTTATTATTACTTTATATATAAAAAAGTAGAAAAGCAAAAAAAAGTCTTTAGTTTTCACTTCCCATATAAAAAAAATATGATTGAAAGTTAAAATCTCAAAATTTCTAAGGCATTTTCTCCTTTGCTGTTCATCGAAGATTGTTAAGAAATTAAAAAGAGTCTCACACTCAATATCGACTTCATCTCTAACTCGGTCATGGCAGGCTCGTTTATTTATCACCTCAGATCTCACGTCTTTTTTTCTTCTGAATTTCTATGTTTATGTTAAGCTCTAATATTATCACTAGATTTTATCTATATTTTAAAAAATAAGGTAAAAATTTTGACGAGCTTAACGAGCAAAGGGGTTTTTTACGAGTCGAGTAAAATTTTATTGAGCTTAACGAGCAACGAGTCGAGTTGAGCAACGAGATTTTTTAACGAACACAAGTTGAGCAAAATATTATATGTAACCCCCTCGTCCCGGTCTAGCCAACAGACCGAACCGAACATGTTACACGAGAAAAACCGAAGCGAAACCCGTTAAGATCTCACCCCGATTAGCAACCCTATTTTTTTCTTTAACTTATCTTATCTAAATGCTTTATTTGACCCTACATGAGATAAGCAAACATCGGAAAAGCAACCACCAATTCGATCCAAGCAAAACTGACAATTTAAGACAAATTTTTATTCATTTAGCTAAGGGCGTATCGATACTCCAAGGGACCGTATCGATATGCCTTCAACGGTCAACCTTCCCCAGAGTCAACTCTGAGAGTCCGTATCGATACCCTCCAAGGCTGGTATCGATACGCTCTCAACGGTCAAAATCTCAAAGTCAATCCTAAGACCGTATCGTTACGTCTAAGGCCTGTACCGATACCCCAATTTCTCGTCAAAATTTCAAATTTCCATAAAACAAATTGGGTATCGATACGCCCCCGCATATCGATACGCTAGGCTAAAAAAAGAGGGACCGTATCAATACCGCCCTTGAGCGTATCGATACGCCCTGCACAGATAGTCTGCAAATTCTAATTTTAAACACAAAGGGACCATCCTAAACAACTTAAGCAGGCATTAGATCATCGTATAAACATGCATACGACCTTAGGTAAGCAAGAAACATTCATTTAAGTCATTCAAACACAAATTAGAGCTCAATTCATCAACCACGGTATAACGAGCAACCATACATACTTGACATCCACCAAAAGAGTCAAAGACCATAACAAGACATGCTTCAACATTTAAACATGTCAGCAACATTAACAATAACAAAACTTAGGAGGTTGAACACCAACTCCATAACAAAAGCCTAGTATTCCCATTGTCTAAGCATTATTACAAAACATAAAAACCATACTTGAGCTTAGCAAGAACTCCAAGAATTCCTCCCTTGTCCACTTGCCTCCCGAAACCTCTAACGATATGCATTGTTAGAAAAAGAGAGCGTAAGCTTAAAGCTTAGTGACTGGAGCTCTAAAACACGACAACAATGCAATTCAAAACATAAATCTTAGTTTTGGAAACAAAACTATTTAATTAAGAGATGAAATAAACACAAGCATAGACCAAACATGGTTTGCACATGCACAACCATTCTCGGTGTGACTACACATCACCGTACACAACAACTAGCATTTTTCGATGGGACTACACATCACCGTACTCATCTACTAGTCACTATCGGTGGGACTACTCATCACCGTAAACAACGAAAATCATCACGTGAGGCTTGACATGCACAACGACTACACAACAACATTAGAACAAGAATAAAAGCATTCCGAAATCAACATCACAACACGCGTAAACACGTAGATCAACAAGCAACCAAGCAAGGCAAGTATAGGCAAACTTACACTTGGGTTTAGGTTAGCCCTTAAGGCTCCACCCAAACCCCCAAGAATCCTCTTTGAAAACATTTTAAACTTCAAGACATTACCAATCACCGATAGAGCCCAAACGAAAGGCAAAACACCGATCTCAAGCCTCCGTAACACCCGGTATCGCGCCCAAAGTACCCGAATCAATATCATCCACTTCAAGACAACCTAAAACAAACTATTAGGATGCTAATACACTTGTAAACCAGCAACAACCCGGAAACCCACTCCTTGCAACCAAAACACATTGATTCGAACTCAAATTTCACCCAAAACTCCACAAATTTCGTTCTAACCAAACCTCAAACCGAATCCATCGATTCCAACCATTAAAACACATCCAAAATGTCTAGAAACATCCCTCAACAACAAAGAAACCACCAGCCACGTTTTCAACCCAAAACCAAGCCAAAAACTCAACCTTTTCAACCCAAAAATCTCATTTTTATACCCATTTCTGTTTTCTGACTATTAGCCATCATTTTAACATTTTTAAAACACCAAAGCATGATTAAAAACACCCTTAACATGACATTAAAATACCCACACGAAAATCCCATAGAAAAACTCATTTCTCCAACCATTACCAAATTAAAAATGCATTTTAATGGGTTTTAAAAGAAGGTTTTCAATGAGTACAAGCTAAATATGTAAGAACATAAGCAAGGAAGAGATTACCTTGAAAAATCTTGCTTGGATGAGGGATTTGAGGCAATGGAATAGTGAAATAAGGTTTAGGAGAGGTTTTGTAGGAAATAGGGGATTTTTTTGGAGAATATGACACTTTTCAAACTTGTTTTCTTTATTTCATTTAACTCCAAATTCCATCTTCAAATTTCATTAATGGCATTATTGTAAATAATGGCAATTTTTATAAAATCGTCATTTTAATCTAAATTTAACCCGAAACTAATCCTAGATCAAAACCGATAAACTATTGGGCCCTAAACCGGGGCGTTACAACTCTCTCATACTTAATAAATTTCGTCCCCAAAATTACCTAACAGAAAAAAATACGTAAACTGTCTTTCCATGTCTTCCTTCCTCTCCCAAGTAGCCTCTTCTACACCTCGGTGTCTCCACAAAACTTTGACTAACTTGATATACCTCTCACGCAACATTTTCCTGTCCGTAGTAAGAATCTCAACCGACTCTTCATCATATGACAAGTCGGGGTTCAACTCAATCTCTTCTACTGGCATTACATGAGACAGATCCGATCTATACTTTCGGAGCATCGAATCATGGAACACATCATGAATCTTCTCTAACTTTGTCAGCAGTCTCAATCTATACGCAACGGGACTGATCCTCTCAACTACCTCGTAAGGTCCAATGAATTTCGGACTCAAGTTACCCTTCTTACCAAACCTCATCACCTTCTTCCAAGGTGAGACATTCAAGAACACCTTTTCGCCCACAACATACTCTATCTCTTTTCTCTTCAAATCGGCATACGATTTCTTTTTGTCTGAAACTGCCTTCAAGAAATCACAGATCAGTTTTACCTTCTTGGTAGTGCCCTTAAGTAAGTTTGGCATCGGTACAAGCTTTTGTCCGGCCTCGGCTCAACAAACAGGTGTTCTACACCTCTTACCATACAGAGCCTCATACGGTGCCATATGAGTACTAGCCTGATAACTGTTGTTGCATGTAAACTCTACTAACAGTAGGTGTTTCTCCCAAGAACCCTAAAAGTCGATGATGCAACACCTCAACATGTCCTCCAACACCTTAATAACTCTCTCTAGCTGACCATCTGACTGCGGGTGATACGAAGTACTGAAGTTCAACCAAGTACCCAAGGCACGATGCAAACACTCCCAAAATCTAGCTGTAAACCTCGAATCTCGATCTAATACAATCAATTTTGGTACCCCATGCAATATCACTATCTCACTGATGTACAAATTGACCAACTTATCTAAGGTGTAGGTAGTGTGAACTGGTATGAAATGGGCACACTTAGTGAATCTGTCGACTATCACCCACACTGAATTCTTCTTCGAATGAGTCAACGGTAAACCTGACACAAAGTCCATGGTGATACGTTCCCACTTCCATTCTGGAATCCTCAACGGTTGTAACAAACCTGAAGGAAACTGATGCTCAGCTTTAACTCGCTGACATACCATACACTTACTCACAAACTCGGCCACATCTTTCTTCAACCTGATCCAGTAGTACTCTTCTTTTAACCCACGATACATCTTTGTACTACCCGGATGCATAAAAAAAGGACTGTTATGGGCTTCATTCAAGATAGTACGCCTTAGCTCGGCATCTTCTGAACTACTATCCTATCCTTGAAACATAGGATCCCGTTCTCACCAAAGAAAAATATGTAGGTCTATCCTCGGTTATATCTTGCACGTGAGGTGCCAAAGACTCGTCTTGCAACTATTTATCTCGAATCAACTGAACCAATGAAGGTTTAACATGTAGCTCGACTATCAAACCGCCATCATTTGACACACTCAATCTCACAAACATAGCTCGCAATTCATTTGCCACTTTTCTACTCAAAGCATCGGCCACTACGTTTGCCTTACCCGGATGGTACTCTATCATAAGGTCATTGTCCTTAAGAAGTTCTAACCACATACGTTGTCTAAGGTTCAACTTTCTCTGAGTCATCAAGTATTTCAAACTCTTGTGGTTGGTATAAACGGTGTACTTCTCACCATAAAGGTGATGTCTCCAAATCTTCAAAGCAAACACTATTGCGGCTAACTCAATATCATGAGTGGGGTAGTTCTTCTCGTGAACCTTCAACTATCTCGAAGCGTAAGCTACAACCCTACCTTCTTGCATGAGCACACAACCTAAACCTACATACGAGGCATCACTGTAAATCACAAACTCTTTTCCTGGTTCAGGCTTAATCAAAATAGGTGTTTCGGTCAAAGCTTTCTTCAACTTCTCAAACGTTTGTTGTCTTGCATCCGACCACTCATACGAAACATTTTTCTGAAGCAATTTAGTCAAAGGTGTCGCAATCTTCGAAAACCCCTCGACAAATCTTTGATAATACCCCGCCAAGCCTAGGAAACTACAGATTTCGGTAACTAACTTCGGTTGTTTCCAACTCACTATAGCTTCTATCTTCTTGGGGTCCACACTAATTCCATTGGCCGAGATCACATGATCTAGGAAGACTACCTCCTTAACCCAAAACTCGCACTTACTCAACTTGGCATACAACTAATTTTCAAGCAAAATCTGAAGCACTAGCCGCAAATGCTCATCATGTTCTTCCTCGGTCCTAGAGTACACTAAGATATCATCTATGAACATTACCACAAACCTATCCAAAAACTCGTGAAACACTCGGTTCATCATATCCATAAATGCAGTTGGAGCATTAGTCAAACCGAAAGGCATTACCAAGAACTCATAGTGCCCATAACGTGTACGGAAAGCTTTCTTCGGTATGTCCACATCTTTCACCTTCAACTAATAGTAACCCGATCTCAAATCAATCTTTGAAAACACTGAAGCACCTCAAGTCATCTATCTGAGGCAAATGGTACTTGTTCTTCACTGTTACTTTGTTCAACTGCCTATAGTCTATACACATCCTCATACTGTCGTCCTTTTTCTTCGCAAACAAGAACGGAGCACCCCACAGAGAAATACTAGGCCTAATGAAACCTCTATCTGACAGTTCCTTAAGCTGTGTCTTCAACTCTTTTGGTGCCATTTTATACGAAGCAATAGACACGGGTACATAATCGGATTACATCTCAATAGCAAACTCAATTTCCCTATCTGGAGGCAAACCCGACAACTCTTCCAGAAAAACACTCGGAAAATCACAAACTGTTCTGATGTCATGTGGTCTAACCTCACTCATATTAGGATTCATCACATAAGCCAAGTACGCCTGACAACCCGAATCCATCAATCTCTGAGCTTCTAAAGAAGATACAACATTGGACAAGGACTTAATGTTCTCGCCCACCACTACAACTTCAAAATCATCCGTAAGCTTCAAGGAGACTCTCTTGGTCTCAAAGTCTACCCTAGCTCTATGCTTCATGAGCCAATCCATTCCCAAAATCACATCAAAACCATAGAACGACAATTCCATCATGTCAACTGGAAACATATGGCCCTGAATCATCAAGGGACGCCTCATATACATCTTCCTAACTACCACGGTATCACCGAAGGAACTAGTAACATTTACACCTACCTCTAACCACTCATACAGTAAACCTAGAGATCTTGTATGTTCACCCAAAATGTACGAATGTGTCGAACCCGAATCTATCAAAGAAAGCAAAGTCAGAGACTGTAACGAGAAATTACCTGCGATGACATTCGTATCATTCCCAGCCTCTCGCTGTGCATACACCTTAGCCGGTCCTCCACCCTCGGGCTGAACTACCACCACATGAGCTAAGTTCCTCTGACCATCGTTCCTCGGCTGAAAATTACCTCGACCGCTCCCACGACCTCTCTGATGCTCAAACCCCCTAGCTGGAGCCGGTCCGCCCCTAGCCAGGTGTGGACAGTTACGCCTCAAATGATCTTGGGAACCACAGTTCCAACATACCCCAAAGGTACCCATACACTCACCCTGATGGCGTCACCCGCACCTAGTGCACTCAGAAGTGTGAACAACAGCTCATTGGCCCTGATGGTCCCGTCTATGGTTACCACCCATATGTCTCGAATCGGGCTGATACCTCTTATCTCTATGCCTCTTGGCATGATCTATGTCCCAATCTGCATGTCTCTTTCCAGAATCAGACCCACTCGCACGAGTACTCGAGCCTAAGTTATGCTCAATATCCTTGGCCCTAGAGACCAAAACATCAAACCCGGTGTAGTCAGAGGCAAGCATATAAGTCTTCACATCTCTAATCAAACCATAACGGAAGCGCTCACATCGTTCCCTCTCACTGGGAACCAACTCGGGAGCATACTGGCTCAACCTTACAAACTAAACCTCATACTCGGACACCGTCTTACTATCCTAAACCAAGGCCATAAACTCTCTCTTCATCTCATCCTGATATCGGACTCCAAGATACTTCTTCTTAAAGGTTGTTCTGAAGTATTCCCAAGTGACCTCCGCTTCTGTCATACCCGAAGTAACGGTAGTCCACCAAGCATATGCATCTCCCTGAAGCAAAGAGACAACACAACCCAACTTACGAGTGTTTGAGCACTCCATCTGACCCAAGATGCGTGTAGTACTCTCAAGCCAAGCCTCTGAACCCTCGGGAGTTAAACCACGGAACTCGACTTCACTCAAGCTACGAAGCCTCTCAAGGGGTAAACTAGTACCCGCACCCTGAGGTGGTGTTGCATCATGCATACCGGCTAAAGCTGTCTAAAAAGCCCCGTCTATAGTCTGAATCAAATGAGTCATGTTCGCACTTTCCGGACCCTGACCTGCCTGAGCTCCATTACCCCCAACATTTGCATCGACTTGAGGTCCATTACCATCACCTCCGACATTCGCACCGGCTTGAGGCACATTACCTTCACCACCCACCCCATCACCATCGGGAGCAGGAGGAACATGAGGCATATCCACGGGTGCCTGGTCACCCGCTCTAGGCCGTCCTCTCGGTCTTACCATAACGAAGATAAAATCTAAAACAACAAACACACCACACACAAGAAAACATGAAGTTAGCAAGGGCAAGGATCCAAGTTCTCAAGCTCTTTAAACCAAAATCATTTTCCAATAACAACGCCTAGCAATGGGAACACTCGACTAAACTTCAACCAACAACAAGAACAATAAAGCATGCTTTCATGCACCGTGCAATAGCAACCAATCCAAACAAGCCAACTTACCTGACTTACCTTCCCGTGATACCTCGTAACTGAGGCTCTGATACCACCAAATGTAACCGCTCGTCCCGGTCTAGCCAACAGACTGAACGGGATACACGGGGAAAACCAAAGCGAAACCCGTTAAGATCTTACCCCAATTAGAAATCTTATTTTTTTTCTTTAATTTATCTTATCTAAATGTTTTATTTGACCCTACATGAGATAAGCAAACAGTGGAAAAGCAACAACCAATTCGATCCAAGCAAAACTGACAATTTAAGACAAAATTTTATCCATTTAGCTAAGGGCGTATCGATACTCCAAGGGACCGTATCGATACGCCTTCAACGACCAACCTTCCCCAGAATCAACTCTAAGAGTCAATATCTATACCCTCCAAGGTTGGTATCGATACACTCTCAACGGTCAAAATCTCAAAGTCAATCCTAAGACCGTATCGGTACGCCTAAGGCTCGTACCGATACCCCAATTTCTCGTCAAAATCTCATATTTCCATATAGCAAATTGGGTATTGATACGCCCCGCGTATCGGTACGCTAGGCTCAAAAACGAGGGACCGTATCGATACCGCCTTTGAGCGTATCGATACGCTTTGCACAGACTGTCAACAAATTCTAATTTTAAACACAAAAGGATCATCCTAAACAACTTAAGCATGCATTAGAACATTATATAAACATGCATACGACCTTAGGCAAGCAAGAAACATTCATTTAAGTCATTCAAACACAAATCAGAGCTCAATTCATCAGCCACGGTATAACGAGCAACCATACATACTTGACATCCACCAAAAGAGTCAATGACCATAACAAGACATGCTTCAACATTTAAGCATGTCAACAACATTAACAATAACAAGACTTAGGAGGTTGAACACCAACTCCATAAAAAAAGCCTAGTATTCCCATTGTCTAAGCATTATTACAAAACATAAAAACCATACTTGAGCTTAGCAAGAACTCCAAGAATTCCTCCCTCGCCCACTTGCCTCTCGAAACCTCTAACGATCTGCATTGTTAAAAAAGAGAGCGTAAGCTTAAAGCTTACTGAGCGGAGCTCTAAAACACGACAACAATGTAGTTCAAAACATAAATCTTAGTTTTGGAAACAAAATCATTTAAATAAGAGATGAAATAAACACAAGCATAGACCAAACATGGTTTGCACATGCACAACCATTCCAGTGTGACTACACATCACCGTACACAACAACTAGCATTTTTCGATAGGACTACACATCATCGTACTCATCTACTAGTCACTACCGGTGGGACTACACATCACCGTAAACATTCAGTATTAGTTCGAGAATCCACTATTTGATGTATCCGTATTTTAACAACCAAAGTCAATCCACTATTACTGCATATTTAACCTCATCTGAATGGGCATGTATTTCGTTGGTGGATTGGTTTTTCAAATCTTCTCCCACAAAATCCAGCTGTAGAGAAGAAGAGAATCTAATATTTGGCTGAATTTGTGGGATTTCATATATAATATTAGATTAATGCTTAAAAGAAAGTTGTCAATTTAGAATTTTTAAGGTAGGCACACATATATTAAATATTAACAACATAAGTTTTTTTTTTTGCGTGTCAGATACAAATAAAATTTTAGGGTGAACACACATAAAAAAAATAGATAACTAATAAAGAAAATTTATATTTTCAAGGTGGAGACACTCAATAAAATAGATAACCAATATAGAAAAAGTCAGATTTTTAGGATGGACAAATCAAATTTTCAAGGTGGGCAAGTTTCTGCACAACCTTTTTGTTTTCTGAAAAAAGGTTTAACATCAGAATAAATGTTCAAATTGTTTTTTAAGTTTTTAAACTATTTTTTTGTTTTCTGAAAAAAGGTTTAACATCAGAATAAATGTTCAAATTGTTTTTTAAGTTTTTAAACTATTTTTTGGTTAAATTAGATGTTTCGATTTTTATTTGGGCTTTTTAACCTCAATTAAGACACTTTAACGAAAAATTAAAGATAAAACATATATTTTGATAAAACTGATTTAGAAACTAAAAATATAATAGAAGAGAAATAAAGGGGCTGCAGCGCCGAATATGACAGAACGAAGAATAAAAAAAAGTGATTAGGGATGGTAACGGGATGGGTTTTTAACCATTCCAACCCGGACCGGTTTCGAGTTTTAAAATTTTCTTAGTAAACATACAGGAAATCTAGATCTAAAAGAATAAAATTAAAAAGTGCCCAAAATAAGATTTCAACAAAAATTACATAAAACAATCCACAAATAAAGGACAAAAAAATTACAGGAAACAAAACTCAAAGAAAAAAGCAAAATGGCCTAAAAACAAAGAAATGAGAATAATAATAAAAAGAAGGGTAATGTTCACGAATAGTCCCTTTCGTTTGGTGTTTGTTCTAGTTTGGTCACCAGATTTCAAAACAACGTATTGTGGTCCCTTACGTTAATAATGTGTTTTATTTTAGTCACTCTTCCGTCATTCTCCGTTAAAGGAGTAACGGACGGCTGACATGGAATTTTGAAAATTAAAAAATTCCACGTGTATAATACACGTGTATTATATTTATACACATGGCCATCCCCTCTCTTTCCCTCCGCTTCTCCATTCTTCTTTCCTTTTCTTTCGCCGCCTCTTCATCTCCCCCTTCTTCTTCTCCAATCTCCAATCACCACCATCAATCCCCAAAGCTACGCCGTCCGATTTGCTCTCGTTTAACCCTTTGGTCGCCGGTGAACTCAAATCCTGTTTCAAATTCTTCGTCCCCTTCAAGCCTGTGATCCATATGTTGGATCTGAAACTTATTTGCATTCCTTTTATGGGTTCTAAAACCAGTTGATATATTTTTACCCTTCATATTGTATGGGCTTTGTGGATCCCAGTAAGCTAATTCCTTTTTGTTCTTAAATTTCATTTTAATCAACTTTTCTTGTGATGGTTGATAGGTACAAGAAAATGGATGCATGTGTTACTCCTTATCCAGAAGTTAGTAGCCCAGAAGAAGTCGCTGGTGGGAAACTGAAGCCATTCCCAGAGAGGCTATATGCAGTCCCTCCTAGAATTGTGAGCGGAAGTGTTCCTGGAGTTTCTGTTGAGACATACCAAGAGGACAACCAGAAGTGGAAGAAGCATGTTGGCGCTTATAAGAAAATCAATAGGCTTGTAGATTCTGGTCGGTATCGTAATATTTTGGACATGAATGCTGGGTTGGGAGGGTTTGCTGCAGCCCTTCATTCTTCCAAATTGTGGGTTATGAATGTGATGCCCACCATAGCAGAGAAAGATACCCTGGGTGTCATATATGAGCGTGGATTAATTGGCATCTACCACGACTGGTAAGGCTTATTCATCTTTTGTTTATACTCATCTTTTAGTGTTAAAAATGGTATGCTATATTCTTTTGTACATGGGAAGTTTATAGGTAGTGAAAAAGAAGTTACATTGCATATATCTATTTTGAAACCTGAGAGGGATCAAGCAACATTAAGCTATATAAGAAACTAGACCAAGATTTTGTACCTTAGACCACTCTGGTCCACTTAATATAGTTACATAACTTGAACTTGGTTTGATTGCTGTTCTCTGGTTCAGGTGCGAGGCCTTCTCCACATACCCGAGAACATATGATCTCATTCATGCCCATGGTCTTTTCAGTTTGTACCAGGACAAGTAAGTATCCCTAGTTAAGTTGTGCATTCCATTACTTTTGAGCATTCTAATATACATGAATTCCTTTTGTTTGGGCGTAGTATTGATTGGTTTGAGTGAGTTCACTTTTAGCTGTGATTTGTTTTACCATACTTGTGAACTTTTCTTATACTCTGCAAATAAAGCCAGGAGTTTTGTTCTCGTGCTTTTTGCTCTATTTAACTGCATTTTATTATGATTGTGACACTCGAATTGCAATATGCTCGTTTGATGTGATACTCCCATAGTCTGTAATTTCTATGGTTTTTAAATACTTGTAAAGAGTCACTGTTGTTAGATCTATTTGACATCCCATTTCTTATCATTAGAACTTCATATTATCCAATCCAATGTTTGCAGATGTAATCTGGAGGACATTCTATTGGAGATGGACCGAATTTTGCGTCCAGAAGGTGCGGTTATATTTCGTGATGAGGTTGATGTTCTAATTAAAGTGAAGAAGATAACAGCAGGAATGATGTTCTCATTAAGCGGGACGAGGAATTTGAAACAGGATTTGAGTTCACCGGCGACCAAAGGGTTAACCGGCAACCAAAGGGTTAAACGAGAGCAAATCGGACGGCGTAGCTTTGGGGATTGATGGTGGTGATTGGAGATTGGAGAAGAAGAAGGGGGGAGATGAAGAGGCGGCGAAAGAAAGGGAAAGAAGAATGGAGAAGCGGAGGGAAAGAGAGGAGATGGCCATGTGTATAAATATAATACACGTGTATTATACACGTGGAATTTTTTAATTTTTAAAATTCCATGTCAGCCGTCCGTTACTCCTTTAACGGAAAATGACGGAAGAGTGACTAAAATAAAACACATTATTAACGTAAGGGACCACAATACGCTGTTTTGAAATCTGGTGACCAAACTAGAACAAACACCAAACGAAAGGGACTATTCGTGAACATTACCCTAAAAAGAAATGGCTCCGTAATGGCCACTTGATGTTCTGATGTATAAAAGAATTGAATGGATAATTAAGAGATTGAAAAGAAGAAAAAAAAACATAAAAAGTGTAATAAGAAAGAGGCTTAAACGTCAGATAGGTGCCTAAACTATACCCTTTTTTCCAGTTAGGTGCCTAACGTTTGTTTCGGGCCACTTAGGTGCCTAACGTTTCATTCCGTAACCCATTTAAGGTTTTAGCCGTGACGGACGTTAAAAATTTCCGTTAAAGGACACGTGGCACATTTTTAGTGCTTCTGATATTAAAAATAATAAAATTAATTAATTAAATTAATTAAAAATAAAATTAACCCATCTTCTTCCCATCACCATCCCCTTAACCCATCTTCTTCCTCATCACCATCCCTGTATAAACCCTTAACCCATATTCTTCCCAATCGGGACAAATATAAATACCCAAATTGAAAACCTTTGTATTATTTCCCGCCATATAAACCCTAACTCCCGTTATTTTCCCGACTAATCTCTAAATTTCCCAGCATCCAAGCGCTCAGTTTCATGGCGGTGTTAAGCTGGAAGCACCACATGCTCATTTAATCGCTTCTAGAACGCGACCCTCTAACGGAGCAGGAGTTCCACTCAATTTTCGCTGCCATCACCGACCTAAACCCAGGTTCTCTTTCTTCCAAGATTTCCTGGGGCATTTCCGGTGGTCTGGTAAAGCGTGGTGGTAAGTGTAGTGCCTTTGGAGATTTTGTGTAGCTTTGGAGGGTCGTAGTAATCTAGAAGAACGTGGAGGCTAAGGACGTTTTTGATGACCGACAATGGGTGTTTTTCGGTGAGGGCCGACATAGCTCCATTGTTAAGGACAAGACAAGTGATTGTCTGTCTGGTGTTGATTTCATCGGCTAATTTTGTTTGTGAGAGGAAACTGTTGTACGAAGAATAATCCGGGTAACCTTCGAGAATGGCTGTTATATTGTGGGCATTGACTGAAACAACAACTAGAGAGAGAATGAGGAAGATGAAGTTTGCGGCGGCCATTGTTGAACGTTGAAGAAAGGTTGAAGGATGCAGCAAGAGCTGAGTCAGTGAGCTAAAAAGGGGATGGGGCCACGTGGCATGGTTTGATAGGGTAGAAGATAGATTTAAGGGATTTAATTAATTAATTTTATTATTTTTAATATCAGAAGCCCTAAAAATGTGCCACGTGTCCCTTAACGGAAAATTTTAACGTCCGTCACGGCTAAAACCTTAAATGGGTTACGGAATGAAACGTTAGGCACCTAGGTGGCCCGAAACAAACGTTAGGCACCTAACTGGAAAAAAGGGTATAGTTTGGGCACCTATTTGACGTTAAAGCCTAAGAAAGAAGTAGAAAGGAGAGTTGCGGCGGCAAAAAAAAGTAAGTGTTAGCAGAAACTCTAAGAGCATATATATTTATATATATTTATATATATATATGTATAATGATAAATATTCTATACACAAGCGGTAAAAGTTTTCACAAGTGCCTTAGTTTTAGAATAAGGAGTTAATTTAAGATATATGAGTTAGAGATTTAGGTGTAGGAGGTTAGAATTTAGGGATAGTTGTTTCAATTTAAGGTTTAGGGTTATAATTTAGGGTTTATAGGTTAAAACATACCTCAACATATTACCCTAAAAACTAAATCCTAACCTATAAACCTTAAATTAAAACAACTACCCCTAAATTCTAAATTCCTACACCTAAACCCCTAAACCCTATACCCTAAAACTAAGGTGCTTGTGGAAACTTTTAGTTTTCACCGCCAGTGTATAGGATATTAACCCTACGTATAAAGGCTAAAATAATAAAAGGGTAAACTACACGGGTGGTCAGCTAACTATCACATTTTTCTTGTTTTGGTCACCCAACTAATATTTTCATCAAAATTGTCACTAACGTTTTGTTTCGTTATCATTTTGGTCACTGGTCGTTAAAAAAATAACGGAAATGGTGACGTGTCATGGGATAATAATACTTTTAGTCTTAAAATTTGTACATTCTAGTAATTAGGTCCTAATTCAAAATAACTCATCAAATATATGGGTCAAACCACAAATTTCCCATTTTATTTCTTCTTCCTCCTCAACAACACTTCTCTTCCTTAGATTCAACCGATCAAAATCATGAACAACACAGGACTAGTTACAATATCACCCACAAAACCATACATTAAGCCCCAGGAGGCTATACCTTTACATTACTGAAATTGTTGTTAATCATGGATATCTAAAATGTGCCACCGTTAACACAGCAGTTTGCAGAACAAACAGAGATTGAAAAGGTAAAACATAAGACTAACCACGCGGAATCAATTCCTCGTCCGCGGAGCTGGAGGTGTAGAAAATTTTACGAAAAATTCTTAAGCATTGAATGCTAGATAGATATCTCTACCATTTTTGTCATGAAGCCAGCAAAATCAATTAATTTAGAGCGGAATTGAACCAGAGATGCATAGTTGTGAGTTGTGACGTTTAAGAAAGAAATAGATTTATGCACACACACAACCCAAGAATATTTACAAGCATGGCATGGGTAAAGTGCTTGATAAAGCAAACGAAATTGTTGCAAAGGAAGAAGAAAGACAACTAGAAAGAAGAAAAGAAAGACAAGCGTTGTTTCAGAGGAAGAAGAAAGAAAATGGAAAATTTGGGGTTTTACCCATATACTTGATGAATTATTTTGAATTAGGACCTAATTAATAGAATGTATAAATTTTAGGACTAAAAGTGTTATTATCCCATGACAAGTCACCACCTCTGTTATTTTTTTAACGGCCGGTGATCAAAATGATAGCGAAACGAAACGCTAGTGACGGTTTTGATGCAAAAATTAGTTGGGTGACTAAAACAGGAAAATGTGATAGTTGGGTGATCACTCGTGTAGTTTACCCATAATAAAAATATAATTAAAAATATAATCGGGTCAGAGAAAATTTCCCTTAAATTTGACCGCGCCCGAACATTAATTTATTTATTTATTCTTCAAAATTCGACCTGAACCCGAACTCCAAATTTAAAAAAAAATTACTCTTATCGAATTGGATCGGGGCCGGTTAAGTTCGGGTTAAATTGACATCCTTAAAAATGGTGGGTTTGTTGCGGTTGATGATGTTCATCATAGGAGACTCGAGTTCAATCGCTTTATTTGCAATGTCTGTATACTTTGTTGAAGGGTTAAGAAATAAAAATATCTATAAACAAATACTACCATATAATCACCTTACTATAATAATAATAATAATAATAATAATAATAATAATAATAATAATGTCTAAATTAGTACGATCTCTTTAAATTCTTACATTAAAGGGTAATTTCTATTTAAATGTGTTTAAATTTATAAACTTTTAAATATTATATGCATAACTATGTTTGTTGAATTCAGATTCAGCCGATAAAAAAATTTAATTGATGAATTGTGGTTATAAAATTCAAAATTAACAGTGTAGCATGTGGATATGAAAATTTTTGGAGCAAACATCATGTATTGATATGTATCATGAATTATATATACTGATATGCATTATTAATTATTTTAATATTTTTTAAATTCATGGGACCTAAAGCTGATTATTTCCTTTTGAAAAAAATACGCAAAACAATTTTGTCACCTTTTCAGATTTTTTACTTTTTAATTAAAAAATCTGAAAAATACACAAAATGTGATTTAATATATTTAATTTTTAAAAAATAATCATGTTTTAAATCTCATCATTTCAAAAGTTATAAACATAATTAGTAATACATATAAATACATATGATTAATGATATATATCAATATATAGCGTTTATTTTAGACTCATCCAATATATAAGTTCACGAGTTTTTATAAAATACTTTCCATTATTAAAAGATGTTAGGAGATTTATAATTAACTCACTTCAATAGAATTGGAGATTTATAAATAATTTTCTTAAAAATAAAAAAAGCTCACCAATATTCGCCAAAATATGGTGTGTGTTATGAATATATATTTATGTGGATGTCTATCATGATTAGAACTTTATCTAAGGATTTTGATTTATTTATTATTAGGAATATTATCTCTATTAATTAGAGTTTAATATATTATGTACTTCTTATGCCTATAAATAGATGATTCATTGAAGGCATTGTACACACAAGTCTATATTTGAGAATAATACAAATCTCCCTCTTTCTCTCATCTCTTTGTTCTTCCATTCTTGTTCTTTGTTCTTATTATTGTTCTTTGTTATTTTATTCACATCGTGTTATCAGCACGACTCTAATCAACTGAGGTCTTCATTATTTGAATCCAAAAGAAGTTATTGGAAACAATTCGATTCTAGAATAAACCAAAGATAAGTTTTTTTCTCTCTCTTCATTCTTTTAAATTACCGATTGTCTTTTTCTTTATATCTTTTTTATTTTTTATTTTTTGAAAAGTTTGGAAGTATGTTTGATTTTATTCGAACATTGGAAAGAGATAAATTTGTGACTTCTCACAAACCAAAAGACGAATCGACAGAGACGAAGAGTGTAAATTATGTGTGTTTTCTCTTGTTCCTAAAAGAGTTAATTAGTGATATGCTTATTCATACATTTACTTATATGATTATATTTGATATTTTTTCATATTATTATTTATGTTATTTTATTTGGTAAAAGTTAGTATTTTTAACCATGTTTTGAGTTTTACATGATATGCTTAAATGACTTGGAAAGAGATGTGATATAAAAGGACTATGAGAAGCTATCTCGGTCATATGCTATGTCTTCATTGCCCACGAGAGAAAAATCAATATTGGTAAACTTTGGTGTTATTTTTAATCTTTATATTATTATTTTAAAGTGTGATAAATCATGATGATTTTGAATTTACAAGAAGATTATTATAAAGTCTATATTTGCTCGAAAGCAATATTTCTTCTTCGTCGAAAAACTCGACCATAGACTTCTCCCAATTTCAAGTTACGAAAATTCGTCTTGATCCAAAAAGTTTTATGAGAGGCATTCTCTGAAGTGAATGCAAAGCATGATGTTTATTTCATGCGATTACCAATGATTGGGCATTCCCTGAAGTGAATGCAAGCATGATGTTTATTCCATGCGATTATTGGAACTGTTTCATTCCCTGAAGTGAATACAAACATGGTAAATCATTATTCAATTAGAGACATAATTTCGATATAATCCAAGTATATTGGTTGGACATCCCGTTCTGCGAGGCTACTAGTCTCAAAGGAGGGTTTTAAAGGACCTTGTGGGCTGATTTAACAATGCTGTGTACGAGGATTAAATCTTTGTTATCTGTGATAAGGATATGTGAAAAAGGTTTCAAAGGCCCACTAGCTCTACTCCATTCCCTGAAGTGAATGTGAGATTATATTATGGAAAGAATAAAAGCCACATTAGAAGTTGTGGTCGTGGTCGAGGCTATGAATATAAACATGAAAAATATGGTCATTTTAAGAATACTTCTACCCACCGGTAGTGAGGTTATAAGGATGACAAGAGTGATAAAGATCATTCTATTGAAGTAAAATTCTTCTTATTATCAATGGGATGTTATAAACCATTGGTCTCGTACGTGTTGTACGTTGAAAAATCAAGAATCATTGAATGATAAAGGAAAGAAAATAGAAACAAATTTTGTTTGCGAAACATGACGAAGATGATACTGGTCCAACTTTATTTGGACATTGTTGGTCCAACTCTTTTGGACGTTGATTTTCTTATAACCATCGAAAGGAATAAATCATCTTCTAATTATTCTCATAACTTTGAAGAGAGTTATTTATTTATTTTTATTTATTTTACTTTACGTTTATTTATTTTACACACATTAATTATTTACAATTTATATTTATATTTATATATTATGATATTTATTTATTTTGTTTAACATGATTACTTATCAAATACAATCTATGGTGACGATTTATGCTCAACATAAGCATAAGATATATTTTCTCATTTAAATGCAAGAGAATAATGTAAGTATTATATCTCAAAGTACTGAAAATATTGATGCTCTAGAAGAGTAATAAATTTTTGAGAGAAAGCACATTATGAAAAGTGCAGAATTGCGAATATTGCAATAATTACCGCTAATGGTAATAATATCGTCACCACTATAAGTGGAAATTTTAAGAGAGCAATATGAGTTCACAAAATATTCTTTTTGGAATTATAGATAACATATGTTATCAATTGGCATTTAAAATAAGCCAATATGAATATAAGTTCTGGTAGTCAAAAAGTCAGTTGAAAGCTCTAGAAGAGCTATATATTGCTACCAAAAGATAATTTCAATTGAAAGCTCCGAAAGAGCTAAATATATTCCTATTTAAATGAACAATTTTGATGGTCGTACTAGATATATACGAGTGAGATTGAATTACATGTTATGGTAAACAAGAACTTTACAAATTCAGAGATATATACACACATATATATAGTTGGATTATATGTTAGACCATCATGATCAATAATGGTGCAGAAATTATTGAGATTTACATGCACATGTATTAAAAGAACTTGTAGTTCTTGTGGTGCTTATTATCAAAGGAATAGATTAAATTCCACTTATTAAAGAACGTGAAGTTCTTGTGTTGCTTAAAGGAATTGATTAAATTCCACTCACTAAAAGAACCTGAAGTTCTTGTGTTGTTTGTTCTCAAAGGATATAGATGATCCCACTTACCAAAAGAATTAGAACTTAAAGTTCTTGTACTAAAGTTGAGACTGAATGTCTTGCATATCTGAACGAAATATGGGCCCATATATCATCAAATGTGGAAAGTTTTATATGATTTTAGTAGATGCATCTACATTGTTTCATCGACTTACAACCAAAAGTTTGTGAGATTGATTCTAAAAAGATTTAGATTATGCAGTTAGACTATTTGTCTTGAAAAGCTAGTGGGTCTATATTTTAGGCTATATCGGTTGTTTCAAAGCCTATTGATTATGAAAAATACGGTTTAGCAAATTTTTAATTGGATGTCTCCTATTTAATAGCTAAACTGTGAGAACAAAACATTTATTATTTATATGGTATTTTCATATAGCAACACTTATACGCATCAAGCCAACGAGTTATAAAAACTCCCCATTATGATTTGACTTTTGGTCAAAAGTCATATTTCTTATTTTTGAATTTTTGAATATGCGATATATAGTTGAATTGCTCCACCATAACGCACAAAATGGGCAAGTAAAAAGGGTTGAGAATATATATTGAGTACGCGTCTCCTTTTATGTTTAAATTTTTAAACATTAATTGGAGAATCATTTATGACATGATTTTTCTCAACATTAGGGGGAGATAATAATCAGCTGGATAGAGGAAAATGAATTATCATTATCTAGATTCTCGTATATGAACTAGAAGTTCATAAAATAATTCATGTTATTACATGTCAACTGCCAGACATATTTACTGACCTAATGAGAGTAATTAAGTCTCATATACCAACTGAAATGCTCGAAGTTTAAATTACATGTTAGAACAAGTGAATGTAAATCATGCTTGAAGCATGATAGTTGAAATGGTTCCAATGATCAAAATTCTCGTAAATGAAAAGTATTATGAGATGGTCATATATTGGAGGCGGGTTCTCCTAAAGAGACCAAAGACATAACTAATAATAAAACTCTTGAAGAGTTTCAGGTACCTGAAATAAAGATTGAAATCTTGAAGAGATCTCGACGAGTTATGTCATTACGAGAATGAAACAAGAAAATTGGAAAGTTGTCGACAACGATTTTACAAACAATTTTACATAAAATACTTCTATAGAAGTAAAGAAAGAAATCGAGGATCTTGTATAAAATTTATCTAGAAGTATATATATTGAATTGGTCTATGTTGAAAGACGCTTTGAACTTCTAAAATAGAAGTATTTGGACCAGCAGTCCAAACACCTAAAGGTGTAATGCAAGTGAGGCACAAATAAGTAGTCGTAAATACGACTTGAACTATGATTTATGAAAAGTTTTAATTACTTCATGGTAGATGCAATTACTTTGGCAGTTATGAAATTTTTTGCATGTGTCTAATTATTTGTGGATCCATATTTGTCCTTGAAGGATTTAAAATGCTAGAAGCATTTGGAAATTTCCGAAGAAATTTATTTAGACATGTCTCATGAATATTTTGGCGCATTTGGTATAATCGCCTTAGTGAATACTAATTGAGAAAATACTATCAGAATGATCAGATTTCCTTATGTATTTTATAAAGGAGTTTGGATCAAGATCTATTATGATAATTTTAGAACTCCTAAAGAGCTTCAAATTGGAAACTCGTGAAGTACTTTCAATACAAGTACTTGAATCTTGACATCAAAATTATCTCGACCTAAAGATCAAGCATTTTTATATATTTCTTTTTGTCTATGAATAGACATAAGCTGAAAGAATATTAAAGAAGATTCAATATGAATAGAACATATCTATTGAGTATCCCAATAGTTGTAAGATTGTTGGATGTGAATAAAGATAATTATATCTTTTCTTGGTTTTGAAGCACCATATATAAGTTGGTCAAGCAATATCCATGGATATACAAAGATCATTACATTTAGATCTTCAAACATTCGTTGATGCCTCCTCAAGTGTCGTAGAAATAATTGTTATGCACGAGGCAAGCCAAAAACGTGTTTGGCTAAGACCATTGACCCAACATATCCAAAAGATATGTGGATTTACTTTTACAAGATATGATAAAAGCTACCTTGTGTGAAGATAATGCAAGATGTATATCTCAGTTTGAAAGTGGATACATCATGGAACATATTACTCCAAAGTTTCATCCCTCACGATCTTTAGAAAAATAATGTTCGAGATTGAATTATGAAGATTCAAAGATCTTCTGTGATGTTTTCATGAGGGGGAGTAAATACGTGTTGCACTATTTTTCCCTTAACCGAGGTTTTGTCCCAATGGGTTTTCCTGGTAAGGTTTTTAATGAGGCAACATGTTATGCATATTAAAGATGTGTGTACTATTTTTCCTTCACTAATGAATTTTTTTCCCACTGGGTTTTTATCTTAGTAAGGTTTTAACGAGGCACATTATCTTCATAGACATCCAAGGGGGAGTGTTATGAATATTTATCTATGTGGATGTCTATCATGATTAGAACTTTATCTAAGGATTTTGATTTATTTATTATTAGGAATATTATCTCTATTAATTAGAGTTTAATGTATTATGTACTTCTCATGCCTATAAATAGATGATTCATTGAAGGCATTGTACACACAAGTCTATATTTGATAATAATACAAATCTCCCTATTTCTCTCACCTCTTTGTTCTTCCATTCTTGTTCTTTGTTCTTATTATTGTTCTTTGTTATTTTATTCACAACAGTGTGAATATTCTCCAAAAACTAAATATTTTCTTCAATAATGAAATTGAACTCAAGTAACTATAAAACTTTTTCACACCTATTTCCAGTACTCTAATCACTATTTTTTGGTTCATTATAGGAGAGACGTAAAAATTTAAACACTTGATCTTACTTAAAAAATTTAGTGTCTCATCTTGTAATCTCCTAGACCCGCTTATGCGTTAGAACGGATCTTAGAAAGTCACATTAGGGTCACAAGAGCGACCCACAATAAAAATACACATAGAAACATATTTTTCCTCAAACGCTTATTCAACTGTAAAATCAACTTCTGATTAAAATATCATTTCAGGAAGTCATTTAAACACATAACAAAATTTTCAAAAAGTGTTTTACAGACACTATCATAAAATAATACATGACATACATGTCCACTGACTATACAATACCGTACTCCAGAGGCAACGCCAAGAGAACTCCAAACACTGATGTCAAACATTACACCATGATATAATCTTTTAACCTGCAATGGTAAAAACAACGTGAGCTTGGAAAAGCTCAGTAATACAGAACTACCAAAAGATGCTATAAGCTCATGCAGATATATGGTAGGCATAACATTTTCATGATGTTCCAAGTAGTAACATTCTTCATTTCCTTTTAGTTATTTCAGGGTAACATTATACTTAAGAATAACAGTACTTGTTCTTTATTCAATCCTCGAGTAACAAACGAGAATTATACAAGTTGATAGATTACGAAGATGGAAACAAAGAGTTTAGTGTCTAGTGTGTTCAAATAAGTGCAGATCAAACAAGCATAAATACATACCAATCATATCATAAGAACACATGACAATTCAATTCAATGCAAATGCTCAAGTACATACAAGGGTTTAATAGTAACTACCCTTCAACCTTACTCCAAATATGCAGTCCCCAGAACTACATCCATAAGGACTTGCCCTAGGCCCGATAGGCATAAGTGCCACCTAAGGGGTTGCCTTAGGTCCATAAGGATTTACTCGTGCTAAAGCATCGGAACCTACCCAAGGGGAGACCTTGAGTCCATAAGGATTTACCAGCTGGATCAAGGCTGTACCAACATAGACTTCATAACATAACCCAACAGTATACCCTAGATAGTAACCGGTATTCAGATTTCAGACATGAGTAACATAATACATATGGCAGACATATTCCATTCGAGGCATCATAAACAAAAGTTCATGCTCTTTAGACACATATATGGGCATACCATTGAGTAGACGATATCATCATTCATCATGCAAACAGAGTGTACCATCATAGGTCAAGCTAACATATTATACTATTACATACATCAGGAAGACAGACAATATTATCACATATCAAATAACCACATAGCATAATCATATACCAAGTATACAGATCGAGCGAACTTACAACGAGTAGGCAGAAAATGTTATCATATGTCCAGTATTTACGGAAGGGGACACATTGAACTTTTGAAAATTTGGACGAATTTCAAAAATGAGTCCCTTATTAAAAAAGGTTTGTACTAACGGTTCAAACCAGATATTCAGGAATTGATACATCAATATCTTAGAGAGTTCAGATATATCATGAGTGATTTAGTCATTTAAGCCTACAAGGGCATTATGGTCATTTTATCATACATGACATTTTGGTAATTTATACCAACAAGGCATAAACGAAGACTCGTGAATTCCATTTACCCATCAGGTTTCCAACCAAGCATTTAGGAATTTATGAATCAAGATCTTTCACGATATTAGATACATTTAGGGCTATTTTGGTCATTTTGGCCAACGAGAGCATTTTGGTCATTTGACTGTCATGGGAGATTCCGTAATTCCACATACTAAGGACAAATTAGTAATATGCATACATGAAGATCTCCACGATTTATCAGGTTTCCAAATTCAGTCGAACTTACGGATCCCAATACTGCGATATCTACCAAGTATTCAAACATGGGTAGTACATCCGAACTCAAACCATAGTATCGAGCGTACCCTTAAATAGACTACTCTTACCGTTAACTATATATATTTCCTCTAAACAGATCAAATATGCCTTCATATGGTATTCACTCAAATTCACACACACACACACACATACACACACACACACACACACACACACACACACACACACACATATATATATTAAACGACCATCAAACACGAGACTTAAAGGTATTTTCAGTCATTTCAGTGTTCAAAGGTTTTTTTCAATTATCCTGAGCCTTTTGAGTCCTTCTAAATATTCATTCGATTCGAGTCTCGAGGGTACATCCATCATTATGGTTAATTCGGCATCTAGTGCCTGAGGGTATTTCCGTCCTTTTGGTCACTATACACATTCTGACTAGCTCAGCTTTATCAGTATTTTCAATCCTTTTAGTCAATTCAGATCAATTCAACTTTTACGCCACTTAGATTAATCTAGACATGCGAATAATTTTCTGTAGTCTTATCTTCAGAGATTTATTCAGAACTCAAGAAGATCTTAGCACTTTGCAATTTTGAAGGTTTAGGCTTTGTTAACATAATGACCGGAGCAAAATTAGGGTTTAGAGATGAATGGATTGTGTTACCAGATCTAGTGAAGGTTTCTAGATCGCTTCCATTAACATAGGCAATTTTTAGTCTTTCTTATACATCAAGGTGTCTTTGTCACTTCACAACCAAACATTCTGAGCATTAGACCTTAAATCAAGAAATAGTCTGAATTGGGTGTTTCGAAGTGCACTGTTTTACCGATTAACCATTGAACTTAGATCACTCATTGATCCTCAATTCCTTATTCACATCAATCAAAATCTTATTTGAAATTAATTATAGAACTCTAGATCTTTTCAATTTATTCATATTATTTTTTAATCGAATATATCATACTTATCTGAATTTTCATACTTACTTTTCGTATCTGATTTGACTTAGGTAGACTAACAATATACTTCATCATGAACATGCATGCTACAATCGAATACCAACATGTTCATAAAGCATACAACTGGTAGAAAAGTATTACCTTGGCTTCGAGCTATAACAGTCGATCCATGAACGACATTCGATCACTCTTGAACCCGGATTTGACGTCCCTCAACAATTCGTATTCAAGGAACTGTGAGTACCTTCACTCACACAATATTTTATTTTAGTCCTTATTCATAGAGCTCTTAACTAAATAAATAACTACATAAACAAGTTCGGGTTCAAGGTCAGATTTAGAGGCTTTCAGGTCAGAATTTTGCGAAACGGGCTTCAAAAACAGGCTAAGGACATCGAAAAACATAAAATAAGAGTTTTCCAGAAATTTGACTTTTTGGTCAAAGTCAACGGTCAACGCTGACGTCATCATCGGTTAACGCTGACATCACCATTCAACTAGTCAACAATCAACAGAGTCGACTCACTGAGTTAACTCGGACGAGTTGACTCACTAGGTTGACTTGGACGGGTTGACTCACTGGGTTGACTCGGTCAACGGGTCGGGTTCGGGTTAACGAGTCAGTTCGAGTTGAGTCGGGTACGGGTCGGGCAGACGGGTATGGGCTCAGACCGGGTTGGTCGGTTCACTCACCCAAAAAATTCTGGTGGTCGGACGGTCATCAGAGGTCCGAAATGTACAGTTTCTGCCAGAAAACAAGAGCCAATCACACAGGGAAGTAAACCAAACCCAAAATAACACATTACGAGCCACAATCTTACCGGAAAAAGCCTCAAATTTCAGATCTGGCCGGAAAATCGCGTAGCTCCGATGAGAGGCTTGCCGGTGTCGGACATGTAAACGGTCGGAGGGGTTTTGTTCGTCGTGGTGTAGGAAATTCGAATCCGGTGGCCGTGTGCTACACGAACGACGGGTTGCGGCTAAACCGCTGATGCATAGGGGCGACAGAGCAAGGGGTTCCTTGACGAAGCCTTCAGGCGGTTCTCCGAGGAGGACGGTAGCGCAACTGCGCGAGTGAACGATATTGATGAGTTCGGGGTGAGGTGGCGGTCACGGTGGCATAGGCGATGACGCCCACGACGGCGCGGTGGCTGAGATCGAAGGGATGGTCGGAGCAGATAAAAGGGTAGGGAAAAGCTTAATATTTTCTGGAAATTTTTATATCGAGAAGGTATTCCAAATAGTAGGTGAAAAGTCAAACTGATTTTAATTCGGGTTAAAAACCTCAAACTTTTACTTCAAGACTTAACCAAGTTATTTTTAGATAAACTTGGGTACTTAACTTAGCGGTTAAACACAAAAAATATGAAGTTCGGTCGAAATTGCTGGTTCAAAACCCACTAGCTTCAATTCTCTTCTCATTTTTTTTACCTATATTTAGTATTATCATCATTATTTGAGGTGTTACACATCTCATCATACAACTAATTATTGGTAGTAGCTTATTATTATTGTTTATGTGTACGTACTTACAAATAATGTAGAATATATTTGAAAATAATAATTGATGTTTTTTAGAATAATAAGTATTTATCATTAATTAAATCACATATTTGACTATTAAAAATTTGAAGAAAAAAATTAAATATTTTATTAAAAAAATATTTTATTGAAATTTGAATTTGATAAATATATATATATAAAAAAATACGTACGCTTATGAATGAATTAAAAAATGATTAATTTTTACGTACGGCCTTAGCCTTTAAAGGGCAGGGGTGGGGTCATCTAGTAAAAAGATAGCCTTTTCCCATCTCATTTCATTCTCTTTCCTCCTCCTCCTCCACCACCACCACCACCACCAACCATGGCCGCTCTCACTGAATTCTTCTCCCACCTCTACACCATGACTGTCGTCTTCTTCACTCTCCTACTCCTCGAAATTGTAATCCTCATCCGGTCTATCACCGGCGGCGCCTCCGACTCCGAGAAACGCCTCATCACCACCACCCAGTACCTCAAATTCATTGAAGAAAAGAACCCAACAATCATTTACTCCACAACATCATCTTCGAGGGTGGATCCGTCATCGAATGAGTGCACCGTGTGTTTGTCGGAGCTGGAAGAAGGCGAGAAAGTGAGGAAATTGAAATGTAAACACACTTTCCACAAGGATTGCCTGGATAGGTGGCTCCAACAGTATTGGGCTACTTGCCCACTTTGCAGGACCAAAGTTTTGCCGGATGAGATCGTGGCCAACTATCACAGGCTGCAAAACCAGGTAGAGTATGATGGAAGTGATGAGGAGATGATGTTCTTGTTGTCTGCTCTACATGATAACAGTTTACACAGATTGTTCTGACTTCTGTTTTCGTATACTTCTAGGATTCAACAAGTTTTTTTTTCTTCTTTTTCTGCGTAAATTTTGGTATAGATTTAGTTGATCTATGTATATATTCCCTGTGTTGGCTTATCTTATGGAAATTAAACAGTTGCCTCTCTGTATTGTGTTTTCTGGGATAATTTATGATAAATTTCTGCCCCCAACTTGATCAAATTCCTTGGATACTTTATTTTGGGTATAAAATAATAGTTTGTCAAAGATATCCTATGGAACATTAGATAGAGGCTTGGTGATCTAATTTTATGAATCAGCTCCATGGTAACTAGTAATGCTTAATTACTGCTAGAAGCCTGTAGATGTTTCTTCATTATGAATATTATTATCTACAAACATTTTTGTTAGAAGATTGGTAGGTAAACAGGTGAAAGACAGTGGAGATGTTTCTTCTATGTTACCTAGATCTGTAATTTAAATTGCGATTGCGGTTTATCGCAGTTACGGACAAAATGTATGCTATTGCGGTCACTGTGGGTATCGTAGTCATGATTTCTTTTAATAATATATGCTATTGTAGACATAAACAGTTGCGATTATCGCAATTTCGGAAGGTATCAAAACTGCTATATAACTGTTGTTATTGTTGTTACAGACCATTATTTAAATCTCTGGGTATATTCTCTTCCATTAGTTTGAATATATGGTTGTTAGACATAGGTATATCAAGAAAAACATAAAAGGATTTCTTTTTATCCTTCTTCTTTCTGAATAGGGAATGGCGGTTCAGATGCAGGATTGCTGACACTGATAGATAAACTGTGCTAAGGGTTTAGACAAATTCAGTCTTTATTTTTCTTTCAAATCTGGCATTGCCCCAGTTTGAACTCCATTTGCTCTAACTCAGCTATGGGGGGGAAACCAGAATTGTTCAGAAATTGTTGAAAAGTAGAGGGAATCAATCACTGGTTTCTACCTAATTTATGGCATGTTGGCAGCAGCTTTCATGTTCACGTTTCTGTGCCTATGCAGCATACGGGTATTGTTCCATAAATATTGTTGCTTGGGTGTTAGTAAAATCCTGGTTTTCCCTTTCCCAAAAACAAATAGATAATGCTTAAATGTGATTAGCAGTTATTGTTGCAATAATTGGAAGCCGTGGTTTATGTTTATGAGAGTGCCTTGAAATTGAATGTAAGTTGGTGTCTGGTCATGCAGGGACCAGGGAGGGTAGTCTTATTTAATGCGGAAACAATAATGGATGGAAGAGTTAATTGGAGTATGAATTTAAGCCACATCCACAAAAGGAAAATGCTTACTAAACACATTCCCCCATTTGTACGGTTCACCTAGATTGGAAGTAGCATTTTATGGGGGGTTTTCTCTCGATTTCTAAGTACTTACCTTGATTAATCTGAATCGATTTGATCTATACACCTAGTTTTGACAAGTGAATCTTTTAGTGAAGATTTTCTGCATACATGAAATCTCAAACGCAAGACCTGCTTAAGTGATATCAAGTTGCTTATCACTTGGACTAACTCTGCTTGTTTTACGAGGTTTTTCTTGAATTCCAATAATTCATTTTTTAATTTTTTTAATTTATATTAAATTGGGTGCTGCTTTTTTTAAACGTTTTGTGGGGCTTTTTGGAGATTTTTCGTCACATCTCTCATTAATATGCATTGGTTTAATGCATGATTTAGTCATTATATTTTATCATCCCTTCTATTTTGATTCTTACTGTTTTGGTCTAGATAAGGATCTAATGTTATTATTATTTTTAGATTAATTTGATTAAGTAAAGAGATATTATATTTCTTAGACAAATATAAGATTCGAACTCATACAAAATGAAATTACATAAACATCTTTAGTTACTCAATCAATTAGTGGATCTCATTATTATTTTTAATATCATTATAAATAGTTAACATACGGTACTTTTAAAGCACGCCAAGAATGATATATGACATCTATATGGATTTAAAAATATATAATTTTTTTTAAAAATTACTTAAATGTATTAAAAAATTAACCTTTGAATTTAAAAACATGTATTTTGCATTTTTAACGCATAAACAGTTAGTTTGATCACAAGCATGCTTACATTAAAAATATCCAAAATGCATCAACTCAGCATACAAGCAGTATATTTAAGTTAGGTAAGAAGCATTTCAAAGTTGAAAATATACTACATTAATCTCTTTAACTAATCAACCAAGTGTAAAACGAATTACCAACATGAATAAGGTATTAAATGAAGTAAAAAAATGAGCTCAGGGTGTTAAAAATAAGTTGGAATCAACGTGATGTCCTTTTTTTCTCGACTACCTTAACGTGATGTCATTTTTCTCTGATGTGTGTAAATGGTCTATTTATGTGTCTTTTGCATGTTTTCAAGCTCATATAGTTTGCATTTAGGTCTCATTGTACATATTTGCATGTAGATAGAGAGCTACACCGTTTGTGCTTTAAATGTCATATATATTGGTGCTTTTCACAGGAAATGTGGTATTTTGTGGTGTAGGTGCAGGATGCTGGAGGATTGTTGGAGCGGAAGAGTAGCATATCTTATGGTTGAAGCTGATAAGGCACAAAGAGTTGGAGATGAATCTACTTTCTGCCCAGGTGGACTTTCTCCCATATACGCAACATTAAATGGAGCGGAAACCCAATGGCTTTCATTAATGAAGTCGCGCGCGCACTTAAGGGTACTGAAACCCTAGTTTCACCGCCTATATAAGAAAGACTTGGACGTTACTTCAAGGGAGAGCACGATTACATGCAACAGTCCTAGTCTAAAGCTTGCGGAGAATCACTGGAGTGGAAGCTAGAGAATCCTCCTCACGACAGAAGCCATCGAGAGAGGCCGATGGAGTGGGAGATCTGCAACACAATTGGACAACTTGGAGGGAGTTTGTCGAGGACGCTCGACTCTTTTCTTACCTTGCTTGATAAACTGACATACTTTAATCTTTTTATGGGTGTTTTACGCTCGGACATGAGCTAATTACATTAGTTGGGATTATTGTGTCTCAAGATATTATGTTTTGATTTCTTCTATAATGGTATAGTTGTTTTTTTCCTTTATATATTTTGTTCATCGTACTTCATGTGTAGTTACTGTAAGAGCTATCGAGAGAGGCCTTTTAACTATTGATATGTGGCTCAATATCGAGAGAGTTAGGTTATACAAACGTGAACAGTGGGGCTAAGTTGTTAACTTAGTTCTAATTCGGCTTAGACATAAGTTTAGGATTTCAACGACTAAAAGGGAGTTCTTAAACAAATAATAGGGTTTTTAGGGTTCACACAAACATGTATTACCTTAAACTCAATGCTATTAACTTTCTAGGCATCGAGAGAGTTAGCAGTTGATTAGAAAATCTTGTCGAGTATATAACGATTTCAATAGTTTTATGAAGACATGTATTGCCAATCGCTATAGTATTGTAAGAAGCAATCAAACACATATCATTAGCAATAATCCCAGGTTCCATAATTATCTATTATTTGTTGCAGTTGTTCGTCTTAGTCTTAGCTATCTTTATTTTAGTTGTTTTAGTTTTACTCAAGTCAACAATCACCAACACTTGCAAACACATTCCTAAGTTCAAAAGCTTCATAGTTATTGTTCCAATCCTTGTCGGTTCAACAAGTATACTTACTCCAAGTGCATCACTATTCGACAAGCATCACTCTCGACAACCCTAACCCAAACCCTAACATGAACCCTATCTTGGGGTTGCACATAAGCCCAAGTGGACTGGGGCCGGAGCAAATACCTCAGGTTATGATGCCTCTAGCCTTGGAGAGGTCGGGTCTCCCCTTGAGGACTCTCGCCAGAGGTACAAAACCAGAAATGTCGATGGTAGACTCGTGGATAATGATTTTGAGGCAGTTTCTGATATAGATGCAGATAGTAACTGCTATACCAGGGTTGAGGAGACTGGTAGTGTGGACCATGGGTTGAATGTCGTGAAGGAGGGTTTGGAATCCGAGCATAAAAAACAAGTTGGTGAGGAAGGGAACAAGCCATCGTCTACGAGTATGGTGGCTGTCACAACACGACCCAAGAGAGTGTTTGGGATTACAAGTGGCGATGATGCGATATATATTCAGGAGGCTGATTATTGTATGGATTGCTCGGGATCTTACCCGACTATACGGTTCTCTGAAAGGGTTCATGAGAAAATTGATAATTGCATGCGCCATGTTATCATTGTTAAACTCTTGTGGTGTTCTATTGGGTACAAGACACTTTTATTGCATGTCCATGCTCTTTGGCACCTAGTTGGGGAGATCCAATTGATTGATATTGATAATTAATATTTTCTGGTTAAGTTTGTCATTGAGGAGGATTATATGAAAGTGCTCACACAAGATCCTTGGACAATTTACAACAGTTATTTAACAGTACAACCTTGGATTCATTATTTTTCTATGTCCGTAAAATATCCTTCGTAGGTAATTGAATGGGTATGGCTCCCTGGGTTGCCTTATTGGTATTACATGAAGGCATTGTTCAGGCTCATCACCATGGTAATTGGTAGAGTCATCAAAGTGGATTACAATGTGAAAGTAAGGGAAAGGGGGACGTTTGCAAGAATAGTTGTCTTTGTGGATCTTAACAAGCCATTACTACCATGTATATGGATTGGTGTTTTTGTCAAGAAACTCGAATACGAGGGGCTAAATCTGTTTTGAATGTGGTATTTACGGACACGCTAAGGAAAATTGTGTGAGTTCAAAGGAGGCTACGACCACTAATGGATCGACTCGAGTAGAGACTACTATTGCGGCTCTTCACCGGCTTTAAATGCAAAAGGATTGGAGATTTTTGGGTTATTGATGGTTGTTGAGAACTGTCGTCTCAAGCCGAGAGGGGAGGCTAAGGTTAGGAATTTTATGGGAAGGGCTCAGAACAAGGCTACAATGTTGAGGTTTGTGGTTTTGGATGGTTGGGATGAAATAGTGGATATGGATTAGGATATAACATCGAAAATGGAACATGATGTGCAAGAGCAATTACGTAACGTTGCTAAGGAAAAGACTGCAATGAATCAAGGATATTTTGTGCCAGCAAAAAATGTTGCGGTGCATAATGCAGCATATATGGCTTCTAATCCAGACAAAAAAATGAAGAGTGCTAAGGGTACATTGGACAAAATTTAAGTGATTTTGTTGGTTGATGGGAATCAAACTAGGGTGGTTTCTCATACAATTGGGATATTACATCGTAACCATATCGAGGTCTCGATAGTGGACAAAGGTCACGGGTATAGGGCCCCCTCTGGGGTGAAGCTAGCCAAGGCACATGGGGTGGTGAATAAATCTTTCAAGGAGAATGCTCATCATGGGATTAAGACAAGCAAACCGCCTAATTCCGATAATACATCTTGTACAGTGCTACAAGAATGGGCTCAAATGTACACAATTGATGGCCATGGATAGATGTGTGGGGGGACAACGTACACGATTGCTGGCCATAGATAGATCAGTGGTTGATAACCACATGGAACCACAAGGGGCTGCAAGTGGCAGTGCAGAGGACGAGCTGGCTATGATCTAGTAAGGTATCTTGTCTTTTAATTATTTGTTCAAATGATTAGTTTCATGTGATGGAATTGCTAAGAAGCGCTGAACATTACGTTCCTCAGGCACTTTAGATCTTTTGTCCAAGAGTTTCACCCAAAAGTGGTTTCAATTTTGGAGCCTCGTATTAGTGGAAGACATGCTGACAAGTTCATTTCTAAGCTGGGATTTTTGAGGTCTTTTGATCAATTGGAAGCTCATGGTTTTAGTGGTGGTGTTTGGTTAATGTGGGATGACTCGGTTGATGTGAAGATTCTCCACATCTCTAATCAATTTATTAATGGACGAGTTTGGTCTTCTGGTTTTAATGGTTGGTTGCATTTTACTATTGTTTATGCCACTCCCAAAGCGTCAGTTCGTAAGAATTTGTGGGATCAACTTCTTCTGCTTGATCCGTGAGATAATGTCCCTTGGTTACTAGGGGGAGACTTTAATGTTATCTCCCATTCAGATAAGAGGTGTGGTGGTTCAGGATAAGGTACGAGGATAAGCAACGACTTTACTAAGTTCCTCTTTTGAGCTGGTTTGGTTGACTTGGGTTATCATGGATCAAAATTTACGTAGAATCAAGGTGATCTTTATCAATGGCTTGACAGGTTCTTAGTGTATTTGAAGTGGAACAACCTTTTTCTTGATGCATATGTGCTTCATTTGGACCGAATTGGGTCGGACCACTAGCCCATTATCCTTGTTCTGGAACTCACGACGCGTACACAGTTTAATCGACCATTTCGCTTTATTGCAGCTTAGCAGGAACACCCTCAGTTTCAAGAGTTCCTTAATAATACTTGGTTGCCTGATAGGGTTTTTGGTGCCAATTTGACATCCTTTATTTCGGAGGTCCAAGTTTGGAATTCAGAGGTATTTGGACATATTGGGCGGCGTAAAAAACATATCATGGCTCGACTTCGTGGGGATGACAAGGTTCTTCAGGTTCGTCATTCAAATTTTTTGGTTGATCTCGCGGGTAGTTTGCAATATGAGCTGGATATAGTGTTGAAGCATGAGGAAAGCCTCTACTAGTAGAAAGTATGTTCGAGATGGATCATACAAGGGGATCGAAACACTAAGTTTTTTTCATGCTTCTGTGATGGCCCGTAGGCACGCCAATAGAATTGTTTCGCTTAAGGTTGATGGTGAGTTTGTGGTGCTTGAATCAAGAGGAGCTTATGGCTGCGACTGTTACTTTCTATAAGGAGTTATTCTCAAGCTCGGGTTGGGATGTATATGGATACCCCTTTCGGGGTCTCTTCTCACAGGTTGACTCAGCAAGTTTGAATGAGCTTGTGCATCTTCTCTTCAACAACAAGATAAGGGAGGCGTTCTTTGCTATGACCCCTTTCAGGGCCCCTAGTGCCGATAGGATCCATGTTGGCTTCTATTAGCGGAATTGGTCAATTGGAGGTGCATCGGTTTATAATAATATTCAGGAAGAGATTGAGGAGGACCGATGGAACACAGATCTGAATCAAACATTACTCGTGTTGATCCCTAAAGTCTATAATTTGAAGTTACTCAGTTAGTTCCGTCCTATCAATTTATGTACGGTGGTATATATGGCCATTACTAAGGTTCTTGTAAATAGACTGAAACCTCTTCTCTTAGTTTGGATATTTGGGAACCAGACCAATTTTGTGCATGGTCGATCGATTACGAATAATATTATCATTTCCCAAGATATGATCCACTCTATGAAGCGGAAGACGGGGAGGAGAGGATGGATGGCCATTAAAATAGACCTGAAAAAGGCATATGATCACCTTGAATGAGGCTTTATTAATGATAGCTTTCTGGACCTTGGGATTCCTACGCTTGTAGCGATGTTTTTTTGAAATAGGGTTAAGGTATCGCTACCCCTTTACTCCGGTGTCATATAGAAGAACTGGGTTTTAATTTGAAAGCGAATTTTTCAGAAAACATATTAAAATTGGAGTCGCCATCGGCCATTTCAAATGGTATATCGGACACCGGAAAACAAAACTAGAGATTTGAAAGGGTTCAGGAGTCGGTTGCATACGGGGAAGGGTGAGCACCCCGTCATGCCGAAAATTGGTACCAATATCCTTACCGCTTAATTAATATCGAATTTTACGAATTAAAGAGACAAATTTAATCGGAGTTTGGTTATAAAAGTGAGTGAATTTTAAAAGTCTTAATATTCGAGAAGGAACGTCTGAACCACCACCATTACAGTTGGTACTGGCCTCGTTCGTTCCCGAATAAAAAGACGTTGCATTACATTTTATATTCCGAATGCAACTTATGAGAGTACATAAACGAGACATAAAATTGTACGAATAATCAAACAAAATGTAGAAAATGAAAAAAAAACATAATAAGGCAAGTACGAATATGATATGTTTTGGCATGAACATCCTTAACTAACATGATAACATATTTGAAAAAGGACGAACATGACAATATAATGTGAAGGCATATATACTAATATGGTAGAAAATGCTAAAAACAAGAGTGCACTTACTAACCATTGTCACATACTACATAATTCCGAAATAAAGAAAATCACAAGAAAATTGGGCAACCAAGAATGCACATCCATATCACATTACCAAGATAACCACATTATTCCATTGCATATTGACTAAGATTGACAAATAAATTAAACGACAGAATATTAAGGTACGAGAATGAATGCAAGCCTTTCCACATTTTTTTACTCTTTGTTTTTTCTAAAAAGAAACTATAACTTGGACTAAAATAGAATGGATGCTAAGTTTTAGGTTAAAACAACAATAAAACCAAGATTTTAAAAGAACACGAAAGGGGGAAATCACATAGATTTGAAAACGTTGAAGGGCCTCGGACGAAATAAACCCAGCTGTCGGGAAAATAATTGTCGCATAGGGGGTGAAATTGAATGGATTCGAAAACATAGAAGGGCCAGGAGTGTGATTAAAAAAAACAAAATGGCTCGGATGGGGATTTTAAAAACATGGAATGGCATGAGAGGGATTAACCCTATTTTAAAATGTTAAAATCAGAGAAAGGTCTAAAGTTTGCCTCATTTGGGCAAAATCAGATTCTTTGCAAAATCAGAGAGGAAATCCCCTTTCTCGAAGCAACCAGAACCCCAAACCCCTTTTTTGGTTTTTCTTTTCACTGAACGCCATTCATCGGCGTCGGCAACGTTCCATCGCCATCTCCAAAAAGACAGACTCAAAAAGCAAGCTCTCTTCCATTCAAAACCCGAAACGAAAACCTTTTCCTTCGTTGTTGTTTTTTTGGGTTGTTCGCGTGCCTTCCCTTCACCGACTCACCACACACGACCTTTGTACGAACATAAGCTTATCATCGATGAGAGGACGACGGTGGAATGAGAGACTAAGTGAAACGACTCCAATGAAGACGAGGCGCCGAAGAAAGTAAAATCAAAACTTTTGGCTTTTTTGTGTTCTTATGCATGCAATCTCTGAAAAAGAAAGGGAACTACCTCTAAATTTTCTTCTATTGCTCGAGTTCAAAATCACCCTTTCTCTCTAGGGTTACACTTTGTTTCTCGTTTTTCTTTTATATCGGGATTACATCAAAGTAAAAACAAAACTAAAACTGGATCCCCCTTTTTTGTCTCTGATCTCTACTCTTGTCTAGTTGACCTTTTGCGTTCATTTTGTTTCGACTGCGTTTTTGGGTCTGACTTGCTTTACTTTTGGCTGTTGCATGTCGAAATTTCCCGAAATGGCGAGGAGACATCGACGTGCATGTGGCCGATGGCCTATCGGGGGCAGAACGGCTAGGCACGTCGGGCTAGGCATCTGAATCGTCAGACGTGTGGTGCGCGTCAGAAGCCGAAGAGACAGACGCTTCGTTGTTGCACGCGCGCGTGAAGAATGCGAAGGGGTTCGTGTGGGCGTGTCAGCTTCTAAAAGGCTCTCTGCATCAATCTGGGTCGTTGGTTGCATGCCCGATCCAACGGTCTTGGTGACGTGGCACTAGGTCGAGCGAATGGTCTCTAGGGCTTGGCTTCTCCGGGTCCATCTGGGTCATTGATCATGCCCCCAATCCGACATCTAGGATTCGGCTGCGCAGTGGCAAAGGATGGCTATTAGGGTTTTGTGTAAAACATGCCATATGCATGTATATTATTTTTGGGCTTTAAATGGGCTAAGTTGTAATGGTGTATTGTTTATTTCTTCGGACTCTCTATGTAAATGGACTTAATTAAAGTGGGCTACTTGTTTATATGATGAGTTTTATTTATATGATTTTGGTTAGTCTAATAATAATAATATAAATACATTAAAAAATAAATAATGTAAATAATAACAATAACAATAGACATAAATAATAATAATAATAATAATAATAATAATAATAATAAACAATGATAATAATAATAATACAATAGTGTAAAATGATGATGATGATGATGATGATTAATAATAACACACAATAATAATAAAGATAATAATAATAGCAAACAATATAAGGATAATAATAACATGTTAGTAATGTTTAGGGTTTTTTTTTCAAATAGACAATAACAATATGATAATTAATAATAGTATAAGTTAATAATGGTAGTAATATTTATATATATATATACATATATATGTATATTTCTTTTCTTTTTTTCTCATTTTATTGGTTTTTTTTGTTTTTGTTTTAAATTACCTACCAGCCCATTAAAAGCCCATTAATCAATATAAACTAGAGTGTCCCTAAGGCCCTGGCAAAATTAGTGATTACAGCTGCCACATTTTCTTATACTTGTGGAACAAGACTAAAGCAAAGGCCATAAGCACTAATTTTGTCTTACCTCCCTATCGGACGATTTCTATCCCGAAGCGGTAACGCATGAGTCCAAGTAGTATTCTTTCTGAAGCCTTAAGAACATGAGTTCTTTCTCCATCGAACTCATTTCCTTGGCGTATTGTATAGTGTCCACAAGTTCTAGATTTTGTACACATTCCTGCCCCTTATTATTGTTGTTTTTAAGCTCATTTAGACATATTTAGGTTCATTGCATGCATTATAACAGTATCTTCTCTTTTACCATACTTTTATTGAATATTTTATGTTTGGTTGAGAAAAGTTACTGTTTTTGTTTAGTTTATATTTTCAGGTGCTGTAGTAAGGTGAGGACAGGACAAGACATGAAAGCTGGAACAAAAGGAGCTATACTGAAGCAGTTCCAGATGCCGCCAAGGATGCTGCCGAAGCAGCATTGCCGCCAAGTTCCGCCCAGGTAGGAGTTACACCAACTTAGCCATGATGGGTCGCGATTTAAAGAGGGCAATTTCCTAAGACCAATGAGCCCAGTCTTGCGATTTTCTGAAGCCTGAAGCGAACGGTAGAGCTGATCCATGATTGATAAGTAGGAGCACTTATCCTTACTTACAGAAAAAAGGCAACGTCCAAAAAGTCCATATTTAAGTAAAAAAAGAGTCTATATTTAATGTAAATATACTTTAAGAACTTCTACTTCAAGGAGAACTAAAACTTAGGCCATGAGCCCTATATATCCCAATGCTTGTAAGGGTATAGGGGCATACCTCAGATAGATGGCATATCTCTTTTAGTTTGCATACCGAGAGAGTAAAGATGGGGAGATAGCTAGATAGGTTGGAGTTGTTGGGGGTTGCGGCCCAACTCTCTTAGGGTTTAGGCGCGTGTATGTAAAGTAGTTTGTGAGAAACCGTTGTATTGGTTTTGAGTTATTTTCAATAAAATTCCAAAATTTGTTTAATCTATGCACTTCGTTCTTTCGATAAGTCTACACCAGTTAGTTGAGAGAATTCATTTGTCGGGCACGAAAGTGCAAGGCTCGCGAAAGGGTTAAGCACAGTCACAACATGTTGAGGCGTGACTAACTTGGTTCTACACCAATCCACAACTTTCAGCGGCTAAAGAGGGATCACCAATCGAATGGAATTGCATGTGTTAGGTTTACGCTGAGATTGCTAGGTATTGCCTACATTACATGAGTGTTTGAGCATCCTTGCCTAGAAATAGGAAGAATCACTGACGACTATCCCGCCGAACTTGGAATGTCTGCCAGACTTGCCGCTAAGACCTCTTTCCGTTCCACCTGCCGAGACAGTACACTTCTGCAGTGGGAGTGACCCGCTGCGGCCACGTGATAGGGTCGTAGTCTTCCGCCCACCATACCCGCTGAGGCAGCAATTCATGACATCGCAAAACATACTCAAACTTTACAATGCAGATCACATGCTACTGAGCTGCATTTGTCTTACCCAATCTATCGACCAAATCTCTCCATATCATCCCTCCCATCACTATCTTTATTTTATTTGTGTTTTTATATTTTCACATCATGAGATTTAGTTGTGCATTTACTAAATATTTGTGCAGGAAACCATTCATAGGAGCTGCTCCAATCCATGTGGGAGACGATATATTTTATACTATAACCTTACAAGAGTGTGCACTTGCGCTCATAAATAGAGAACACCTAGACGCTCTACAAGTTTTTGGCGCCGTTGCCGGGGATTGGCAACAATAACTACATTGAAATCTTGCACTTCTATTTTAGTTTTTACACATTAAATCTCTGTCTATTTTATTGCAAATAATGCCTCTTTGTTTTCTTTGGTGTATGTCCCGCCAGGGCAGCAAGGATGGCAGCAACATCCACCTGAGAAGGAGAAGGACATGCCCAGATGAAAAGTCAAACATTAAGCCCTCAGGAAGTGGTTATACTTGGGAAAAGCGCAGCCCGACATAACCTAATTTTTATTTTTAATGCATTAGGATTAGATTTAATTTTTATTTAATTTTTGTATTTAATTTATTCCAGGTTAGGAATGAAGGAAAGATCAAGAAAGATGAGAGAATAAAGGAGAAGCCTAACTAGCGGCCAAGGCAGACGAGTATAACGGCTAGCAGCTTCATAACGGCTAGCCGCAACGGCTATATTTGCCACAGCAAGCGGAACAGGTATATGCGTAACTGCTAGAATCCTTTTATTCGCGCCGCAATAATTGCCACTCGTTGACAGTGTGCCGACTAAGGCAGTGGAGAGAAGCGGCTATATAAGGCCAACTATTCTCCCCCATTCTTCACTTTGCTTTCTCATTTACTCTCAATTCTTTCTACTATCTTTGCTTCCAAGATTTCCCTTGCTTTATTTTCTTTCACATTCTTTTATTTCTTTAGGAAATACAACCATCTCACATCTATGGCCACATCACAGCAACCCGACGCCACCTCCAAACCTCTCTTCAAAAGGTTCTTGAACCTAACCGTCGAGGAAACCTACAAGAAATACTACAGAAAGCGGCAACTATGGGAGGAGATAGGTTTCCAATATACCCAATCTGATGGGGATTTTGGCTTGGAGCCCTCCCTATTCGAAAGGATCCACAACATGGGCTGGGACCAGTTCACACGGCAGCCAGAAGGAATCAATAGCAACAATGTGTGAGAGTTCTATGCCCACAGACCGACACCGACAAGCCCTTTCGTGTATGTCCGCGGAGGAGGCGTCAAGTTCATAGCGGATATGGTCAATAGCTTTTACAGCATAGAAGTCAGCGGAAATCTCATGAGGAATGAGAGTCCTACCTAACGGCGCCTGACTACAACAAGATCAAGAAGGAGATCTTTAAGCCAAATACAAAATGGATAACAAGCAAAAACAACGGGTCAATCAACCGCCGTGACTTGCTGCCGGAGGCAGCCTTTTGGAGTTACTTCGTCCAACGCCGCATGATACCCAGCACGCACAGATCTATAGTCAATAGGCCGTGGCTTGCCCTCATCCATAGTATTTTGATGGGGCGGCAGATCAATGTTGGCGAAGTAATCATAAAGAAGATCTATGCCCACACAGAGAATCCAAACGCCAAGGGACCCATTTTCTTCCCTGCACTTACCACGGGCCTTTGCGCCAATTTTTGCGTGCCGCCGGACCCTAAGGAAAAAATTCTTCCTGCCATGGAATGATGGAAAAGAAGGGTACGCCAGCAGATGATACAAAACATGGAGCCTGACACACTTTCCACCGCCCAGCCGCCGTCCCAAGCTGCCGCCACCCCAACCACAACATGTAGTACTGAAGCTGCCCTCCCATCCGCCGTGATCCCCATGTTGCGCAACCTAGTTGAAAGCTATTAAAGGATCGAGCACAAGCAGATGATCTTCACCAAATATGTAGCGGATGTGCAAGAGGCCTTCGTGGCCTACTTGCTTGATAAGTACCAAGACGATGGCCCATAATTGCCCGCTTTCCCAACAGAGTTAGCAGCCTCCAAGCCAGTTCATATTACACTCAGACCAGATGCTGCTCCTACCGCTGAAGACAACGATGGGCCACATTATCACCCCAAAAGAAGGACCTCTCCAACTCCCATCCAGCCATACGAGCTCACCTCCTCATCTGAATCAGAAAAGGAGGAGGAGACCATCGCTGCCTCCCCAACAGTAAAAGAGGTCGCTGCCCAAGACGTCGACGACTTAAATATGGAGATCACAGACTCCCTCGATGATGAACTGACATAGGCAGTAAGGAAGAGAAAGCGGCCAGCAGTAGATCCCAAGGGTGGAGGACCTGAAGGGCCATCCAAGAAAACCACCCTAGCCGCATCCAGACGCCGCGTAGCAAGAAGAGGAGCCCAACCGACAGACCATCCACTACGCGCCGCCTAGTTATGCCTGCCTCCTCAATATCCTCCTCTGACGCAGCAGCAGCAGAGGGGAACTTCGCCAGTCTATAGCACCATTTTCTTTTCTTTTCTTTTCTTTTTAATTTTTATGTTTTATGTTATTTTTCTATTTTTCTATTTTTCTTTTCTTTTCTGTTTTATTTTTATTTTTCTTTTTATATTTTCTTTTTTGTTTTTAATTTTTTTATGTAGAGGCATTAAGGACAATGCTAACTTTGAGTTTGGGGGGAATAGTCCTCTTTGTTTTAGGTTCACTTGGGATCTTATGTAAATTTTGCCCCTAGCACTTAATGAAGTAAAAAAACTTTAGTTTAAAAACTTGTGCCTATGATAGATTAACCGACTACTTATATTCGCACCATACTAAAAAATTTTAACCTAACTATGGGAAGAAGCATGAAAAATACTTAGAATTTTTTTCATTTTCCAATTATCTTTACACTTGTCTAATAAAGGCTGAATTTTTGCTCGAGTTATAAGTTTAACATTGTCTGCCTTAATAAAAATTCCTTGATTGAATACAGGTTTGCCGCCACAGCAGCACAGGGCAGCAAAATAAAGATGATGGAAACCCTAGAGGTGCCCGAAACAGGCTCTAGGAAGGATCATGAGCAAGGGAACTCCGTTGCTATCAAAGTCCATGTATCTAAACCAAGTGACGGACAAATTAGCAAGAGTGAATGAAAGCCTTTATGGGATGACTCTATTCAAAGGGTTCGGAGTTTCGTAGAGTGCACCTATCTTAGCTTCAGACCCAGAGAATAGTTGTGATGAGCTGGAGCCCTTAAAGCCATGATCAGAAAAAGATTACAAAAATGCCCAACTGTGCTGCCAACGCAGCAACTTGTATCCTCTTTAGCAATATAATTACTTTTGGCATTCTCTGTTAAATTAGTAATTTTAGCATATTCAGCATGAACACAGACCTGCACACACTGCACTGGCATTAAGAAAATTAATCTAAGTTACTTCATTTCATTCCCTATCACTATAAAATAGGTGCCACGACCTTGAGGTAAGAAATCAAGTTAAAGGCTAATGTTTCTATTAATTTTTTGTAATGAGCAGATTTACTAGCTAGGTTGCATTGCTTGAGGACAAGCAATAGTTCGAGTTTGGGGGTGTGTAGAGTGTCCACAAGTTCTATATTTTGTACACATTCATGCCCTTAGTATTTTTGTTCTTAAGCTCATTTAGACATATTTAGGTGCATTGCATGCATTATAACAATAGCTTCTCTTTTACCATGCTTTTATTGAATATTTTATGTTTGCTTGAGAAAAGTTATTGTTTTAGTTTAGTTTATATTTCCAGGTGCTAAAGCAAGGTTAGGACGCTAGAACAAAAGTTACTATTATTAGAGTGTCCACAAGACAAGAAAGTTGGAACAAAAGGAGCTGTACTGAAGCAGTTCCAGATGCCGCCAAGGACGGTCCCGAAGCAGCATTGCCGCCAAGTGTCGCTCAGGCAGGAGTTACACCGACTTAGCCAAGATGGGTCGCGATTTAAAAAGGGCAATTTCCTAAGCCCAATGAGCCAAGTCTTGCAATTTTCTGAAGCCTGAAGCGGCCGGAAGAGCTGATCCAAGATCGATAAGTATGAGCACTTATCCTTACTTGCAGAAGAAGGCAACGTCCAAAGAGTCCATATTTAAGTCAAAAAGGAGTATGTATTTAATGTAAATATACTTTAAGAACTTCTACTTCAAGGAGGACTAAAACTTAGGCCACGAGCCATATATATACCCAATGCTTGTAACGGTATATGGGCATACCTCAGATAGATGGCATAACTCGGATAGTTTGCATACTGAGAGAGTAAAGATGGGGAGATAGCTAGATAGGTTGGAGTTGTTGGGGGTTGCGGCCCAACTCTCTTAGGGTTTATGCGCGTGTATGTAAAGTAGTTTGTGAGAAACGGTATTATTGGTTTTGAGTTGTTTTCATTAAAATTCCAAAGTTTTCTTAATCTATGCACTTCATTCTTTCGATAAGTCTACATCAGTCAGTTGAGAGAATCCATTTTTCGAGCACGAAAGTGCAAGGCTCACAAAAGGGTTAAGTACGATCACAACATGTTAAGGCGTGACTAACTTGGTTCTACACCAATCCACAAGTTTCAGCGGCTAAGAGGGATCACCAATCGAATGGACTTGCCTGTGTTAGGTTTACGCTGAGATTGCTAAGTATTTCCTACATAACGTGAATGTTCGATCATCCTTGCCTAGAAATAGGAAGGATCACTGTCGATTATCCTGCTGAACTTGGAATGTCTGGCAGACTTGCCGCCAAGACCGTTTCCCGTTCCACCTGCCGAGACAGTACACTCCTGCAGTGGTAGTGACCTGCTGCGACCGCGTGACAGGGTCGTAGTCTTCCGCCCGCCATACCCGTCGAGGCAGCAATTCAAGGCAGCACAAAACATACTCAAACTTTACAATACAGACCACATGCTACTAAGTTGCATTTGTCTTACCCAATCTATCGAACAAATCTCTCCCTCTCATCCCTCTCATCACTATCTTTATTTTATTTGTGTTTTTATATTTCCACATAGTGAGATTTAGTTGCACATTTACTAAATCTTTGTGTAGGAAACCATTCATAGGAGCTGCTCCAATCCCTGTGGGAGACGATATCTTTTATACTATAACCTTACAAGAGTGTGCACTTGCGCTCATAAATAGAGAACATCTAGACGCTCTACAAGTTTTTGGCGTCGTTTTCGGGGATTGGCAACAATAACTACGTTTGAAATCATGCACTTGTATTTTAGTTTTTGCACATTAAATCTATGTCTATTTTATTGCAAAAAAAGCCTCTCTTTTTTCTTTGGTGTATGTCCCGCCATGGCAGCAAGGATGGCAACAACATCCACCTGAGTAGAGGAAGGACATGCCCAGATGAAAAGTCAAACATTAAGCCCTCAAGAAGTGGTTATGCTTGGGAAAAGCGCAGCCCGACATAACCTAATTTTTAATGAATTAGGATTATATTTAATTTTTATTTAATTTTTGTATTTAATTTATTCCAGGTTAGGAATGAAGGAAAGATCAAGAAAGATGAGAGAATAAAGGAGAAGCCTAACTAGCGGCCAAGGCAGTCCAAGGTAGACGAGTATAACGGCTAGCAGCTTCATAACGGCTAGCCGCAACGGCTATATTTGCCACAACAAGCGGAACATATATCTGCGTAACGGCTAGAATCTCGTTATTTGCGCCGCAATAATTGCCACCCGTTGACAGCGTGCCTGATAAGGCAGTGGAGAGAAGCGGCTATATAAGGCCAACTATTCTCCCCAATTCTTCACTTTGCTTTCTCATTTACTCTCAATTCTTTCTACTATATTTGCTTCCAAGATTTCCCTTGCTTTATTTTCTTTCACGTTCTTTTCTTTCTTTAGGAAATACAACCATCTCACATCTATGGCCACATCACAACAACCCGACGCCACCTCCAAACCTCTCTTCAAAAGGTTCTTGAACCTAACCGTCGAGGAAACCTACAAGAAATACTACAGAGATCGGCAACTATGGGAGGAGATAGGTTTCCAATATACCCAATCTGATGGGGATTTTGGCTTGGAGCCCTCCCTATTCGAAAGGATCCACAACATGGGCTAGGACTAGTTCGCACGGCAGCTAGAAGGAATCAATAGCAACCATGTGTGAGAGTTCTACGTCCACAGACCGACACCGGCAAGCCCTTTCGTTTATATCCACGGAGAAGGCGTCAAGTTCACAGCGGATATGGTCTATAGCTTTTACAACATAGAAGTCAGTGGCAATCTGCGTGAGGAATGAGAGTCCTACCTAACGACGGCTGACTACAACAAGATCAAGAAGGAGATCTTTAAGCCAAATACAAAATGGCTAACATGAAAAAACAATGGGTCAGTCAACCGTCGTGACTTGTCCTCTCTCTATCAAGGATCTACGTGTCCCCTCTCTATAGGACCCTCTACTTTCGAGATCCTGAAGCCTTGGAGTTTTGAGTTCTCTTTCTCATAGAGCTCCCTTTTCTTGGCGGTTTTTTCGAGTAATAGTTCCCCCTCTACAGAACTCTCCTCTTCCCATACCTGAAATCAAGGATCTACAAGTCCTCTCTCTATAAGACCCTTCGCTTTCGAGATCCTGAAGCCTTGGAATTTTGAGTTATTTTCCCCATAGAACTTTTTCTTCCTTGGTGTACTCTTCGAGTAGTAGTTCCCCTCTACAGAACTCCTCTCTTCGCATATATGAAATTAATGATCTACAAGTCCTCTCTCTATAGGACCCTCTGCTTTCGAGATCCTGAAGTTGCAAGTTCCTCCTATATAGAGCATTTTTTGTACTCGTTCTCTGTAGGATACTTCATCTTGGAATCTGAGAGCGGTGAACATGAAGGGTTTCACCTGAAATCCTTGAGGAAGGGATAAAAGGGAGAAATTTTGATTTTGTAAGAAAAACATCCTTTAGAAAGGGATAAAATTGAGAAATCGAGTTTTGAGAAAAGCATCCTTTTGGAAGGGTAAAGTTGAGAAATTTAGGTTTTGAGGAAAACATCATTTTGAAGGATTGAATTGAGAAATTTGGGTTTTGAGGAAAACATCCTTTTGTAAGGATAAATTTGAGAATTTTAGGTTTTGAGGAAAACATCCTTTGGGAAGGATGAAATTGAGAAATTGAGTTTTGAGGAAAACATCCTTTTGGAAGGATAAAATTGAGAAATTTAGGTTTTGAGGAAAACAACGTTTTGGAAGGATAAATTTGAGAAATGTGAGTTGAAATTGAGAAATTCAGTTTTGAGAAAAACATCCTTTTGGAAGGATTGGATTGAGAAATTCGGGTTTTGAGGGAAACAACCTTTGGGAAGGATGAAATTGAGAAATTCGGGTTTTGAGGGAAACAACCTTTGGGAAGGATGAAATTGTGAAATTAAGTTTTGAGAAAAATCTCCTTTTGGAAAAACATCTTTAAGGAAGATTAAAACTGGAGGTTGGAAGGCCTTTGAAAATCCTACTTATGAAAGTCAAAGGACTCTTGATTCTTGTGAGATCTGTTTCTCCTCTCGTGAAGTTGTAGATCCATTCTTTTACCAATCTTCAAATGCATGTTTAAGAAAACAAAATGCTACGATGATATGAGTTAATATGCTCCTAGCATGGGGATATCTAGCTATTGATGACGCATGAGCATATTGCATAATGCAAAGATGCATGTTCACGGGAATACAAAGATGCATGGATTTAGTTTGTCTTCATTTTCTAGGGTCAGTGGTTGTTATCTTGGGACTAAAACCACCCATCAAACTCAAGTCTTGACAAAATTGGCCCTCAAACTTGTGCTGCTCGTTCTTCGTTCAAAAATTTGAGTCGAGTGACCTCGGTCGTAGTTAGAAACTCTTTCTAGCCTTGTGCTAACTACTTCGGTTCGAACCTTTTTATGTGAAAACCTTAGTTCCTCCACAGACAATTTAACCTCAAGGAATCTTCATCATTCCACTTCACATGGAGCCCCTCAACCTTCGGGTTCTACTGATGCATTTATCTTCGAAGTAATACATAGAGATTTCTTGGTTTAAAAAAAGTACCAATTTGCGGGTCGTCATTCTAATGAAGAATGCCCTTTTAGATTAACATATACATAAACTTGAAATAAAAATTCTAATTGAAAGAAAAATAGAATAGGATGCCCCAGATATCAAATGCAAGAGCGTCTTAGATTACCCTTTCCGATGGTCAGCTTGAGTCTATGGAGACTTTGAATGTTGTGGCGATATGTGAAGTTATGAAACTCTTTCTAAATCGCTCGGTTCATCCTCATGATTATGGTATTTTCTTGATTGGCTCGATCAATATTCCTTCTTGTTCTCATCATGTTTCTCCATATGTATGTTCATGCTTTCCGAATTTTGTTTAGCCCATGGAATATAAAATGTCCTTCTAAGAACTTTAAATGTGTGTGCTTCTGATTACAATTAATATTGTGTCAGTGTCCTCAAGGATACATCTCCGAGACTTATTCAATTTGCTCATTCATTTCTTTTTTCTAGGGGAATTCAAATTGTCACAGTCATTTGCTTGAGGATAATGATGGAGCATACAACAATACCCCGAGTTACTCGGCATAGTCATGATTTTGAAAATATTACCATCACTCATGAAGCGAAGGGTTTTCGGGCTTCAGCGGAGTGCATCAAGAATTCCACACTCGTATCCAAAAATGCCTATTACCAGGTTTCGAACATTGGAGTGCTTTTTGGTTAATGTTTATTACCAGGCTCTGAAGTTAAAATCATTTTGTTTTATTTCGAAACAATATATATTTTCTCTTTACTTTATGCACATTCGAGCAACTCTATTTGGGCTTTCCTAGGAGATTTCCTTATCATCGAACATCATTGAAGGAATAGTAATATTTCTTCTCTAGCTTTTCCGACCGGAGCAGACAGAGCGGGATATCACACTTCATCGTTATCACAACATTCGATCAATCCCTTTCAGTAGAATCAATGTCACATCATGCATATGATATCTGAGGACCTACGGAGGTAAGGAGGGATATACATATATATGATTTCAAGGTCATTGTATGTTAAGCAAAATGCATTTTCATTAGAAAGAAAATTTGTAAAACATAACAAGTGCCCTTAAAAAGATCATTGTTATCTTCGGGCAAATGATAGCAATGTTTGTTCTATGCATTACTTCGAGAGAAAATGCAACATGCAAGAAACTTAAACACACAAAACTCCTAAAGATGATCGGGTATTAGCACCTCCCAAAAGTCACATTCTCATTCTTTCTTTTCAAAATGTCAAATGATCGTTCTCGGTTAGAGCCTGCACCTTGTTCTTCAGTGCCCCACAATCCTCCATGGTGTGGCTCGTGCTTCCCACATGGTAGTCACACACGGCATTGACATCATAGCCTTCGAGATAGGGAGGATCCTTTGTTTTGGACTGAACCGGAGTTGGAAGCTTCTTCTCAATAAGCACTGGAGCAAATCAGTGTACGATATTGGAACTGGATGAAGATCCCTTGGAGGCTTTGCGGACCGGGATGCTTGATTATGGTAGCGACCATAAGACTGGTTGTTTGGGTGAGAACCCACCATATGAACTTGGGACCCATGCCCCTTGTGGGCGGTTGCGCCATAAGGATCTATTATCTTCACTTTCTTGATAGCATCCTCAATACGTTCTACCGTCATGACCATGTCCGCAAAGCTACTGGCGGGATTGATTATCAAGCGAACAAACAAGACTCCTTTTAGAGTGTCCACAAACAAAGGAATGATTTCACTTTCCAAAAGTGGGGGCTGCACCTGAGCTGCCACGTCTTGCCAATGCCGAGCATACTCACGGAAACTCTCATTGTGCTTTTGTTCTAACCCTTGTAGCATGAGCCGATTCAGAGTCATATCAGTTAAATGCCTGTATTGACCTATGAATGCTTTCGAAAGATCGCTCCATGACTTGATAACGACTCGACTAAGTTGAGTATACCAATGGGTTGCGGAACCAGTTAAACTGTCTTGAAAACAATGGATAAGTAGCTTCTCGTCTTTTATAAAAACGAACATCTTTCGGCAATACATGGCGATGTGAGCTGAATAATAAGATGTCCCGTCGTACTTATCAAATTCAAGGGCTTTGAATTTCGGAGGTAAAACTAAATCCGCTATAAGGCTCAAATCAGTAGCATCGTTTCCTTGCTTATCCATTCCTTGTAAGGCCTTGAACCTTTCTCCAAAGAAACGAAACCTCTCTTCGTACTTCTTTTCCAACTCGGCCCTAATCCTTTCTTCTACCTCATTCAATATGTTTAGATTCGGTACTTCATTTTTGAGATCTTCCCCTAACTCAACTAGCTGATTGGCTGAGGAGCCCATATGGTGGTTGGACGGTGCACCCGTAGGATGATTAGCGAGTGTTCCTCCAAGGTTGATGTGCACTCTTTTCCCGTCAGTTGGCACTCCTAGTTGGATATGCGATGTAGTCTCTTCTACTCCCTTCTCGTTTGAACTGTCTCGTGATCCTCCTTCTTTGCTGAACTTCTTTGCAAGATCCTTGGTCATCTGAGCGATAATGGTGGTTTGTGATTGCAGGATCTGGAACTTGATATTTTGCTCGATTCCATCTAATCGGCCCTCGAGGTCCTTCTGACCCTATTCAACCTTGGCCATCCTTTCTTCCATTACTCGTGACTGAGAACGGGTGTCGTACAAACACGGAATGGTTGTAGATTAGAAATTTCACCTTTTACCACTGTAATAATATTTTTTCAACATTAATTCATTATTTAATTGATTAATGCATGTTATGTTGTGAGATGGTGTAGGAAACAAAAGATGCAATGAAATGTGTGCAAATGTGTATGCAAATAAAGGTGTTGATCCCACAGGTGACTCCCCTTAGGCCAACTTTCATTTAACATAAGGGAGGTTCCTTGTTACAAGACGGTCATAGAAAAGTCCTACAGCTACATCTCCGCTTGCGAACCAAAGATGTTGATCCGATAGGCGGTTTAACCCTTAAATTTTGCGACTTTGGATGTTTGGAGTAGATCCCATCTTGCTTGACTCCCTTGAGATGGAGAAAGGATGTGTATTCTTCAATGGTGGGCATTAGGTCTTCTATAAGTATAACGTCGAACTATGCGTTCACTCGGTAGACTGTCCCTTTAACCTTTCTGATTCAACTATGAACAATGTCGGACTTGCTAATTGACATCGTCCTTTTTAGCAACCTCCCGTCCATAATGATAGCCCTTAAAATGGGTAAAACCACCTTGATTCAACACCTTTAGGTCATGAAATGCATGCAAAAATAAATGCAACATGGCACAAAAAGAAATGTGTTAGTGCCGAATAAACATGATTAACACAATAAGAGAAATATATCGAACACGAAACAAGAAAACCTATTTGTCCCGCCTAACACACCTAGGTTATCCGCATGACTCTAAAAGGGTGGGTATTCTATGTTCGCTACATGCAATTTCAATTCTAGGAGGTACTCGAATTGTCCTTGTTGTCCCCTACTAAGGGTAGCAAGGCCCCCGATCATCACCCATTATATGCTCATTTCAACCGAGTTCAATTCGAGTGGACCCTTTAGCTATATTCGTATGGAGAAACGCTATTCCCACGAAGATATAGGGTATTCGAGCCCCAAAGGTACTTAATAGGAGCATATGGAGGAACAATATCCCAACGAAAGCACTAGCATTTTCCCCCCACTTAGACAAACGAGTTCACATGTCCAATTTTACATGCGTTTAAAATAAACTCACTTTTATAAACAAATATCGATTGAATTTATCACTTTAATTTGCAAATTCCGATATTAGTTAAGCGGTAAGGTTTTTTGGCTTGACTCTCTTTTTTATTTTTTTTTAAACAAAGATTTGATCCCCAGCAGAGTCGCCATGTTGTAGCGACGTTTTTTTGAAATAGGGTCAAGGTATCACTACCCCTTTACTCTGGTGTCACTTATAAGAACCGGGTTTTAATTTGAAAGCGAAATTTTAAGAAAACTTATTAAAATTGGAGTCGCCACCGGCCATTCCAAATGGTAGACCGGACACCGGAAAATAAAACTAGAGATTCAAAAGGGTTCATGAGTCGGTTACATGTGGGGAAGGGTGAGCACCCCCGTCATGCCCAAAATTGGTACCAAGATCCTTACCGCTTAATTAATATCAAATTTTACGAATTAAAGTGATAAATTTAATCGGAGTTTGGTTATAAAAGTGAGTGATTTTTAAAAGTCTTAATATTGGAGAAGGAACGTTCGAACCACCACCATTACGACTAGTACTGGCTTCGTTCGTTTCCGAATAAAAAGACGTCGCATTACATTTTATATTTCGGATGCAACTTATGAAAGTACATAAACGAGACATACAATTGTACGAATAATAAAGAAAATATAGAAAATGAAAAAACATAATAAGGCAAGTACGAATATGATATGTTTTGGCATAAGCATCATTAACTAACATGATAACATATTTTAAAAAGGACGAACATGGCAGTATAATGTGAAGGCATATATACTAATATGATAGAAAATGCTAAAAACAAGAGTGCACTTACTAACCATTGTCACATACTACATGATTTCGAAATAAAGAAAATCACAAGAAAATTGGGCAACCAAGAATGCACATTCATATCACATTACCAAGATAACCACATTATTCCATTGCATATTGACTAAGATTGACAAATAAATTAAACGACGGAATATTAAGGTACCAGAATGAATGCAAGCCTTTCCACATTTTTTACTCTTTGTTTTTTTCTAAAAAGAAACTATAACTTGGACTAAAACAGAATGGATGATAAGTTTAAGGTTAAAATAGCAATAAAACCAAGATTTTAAAAGGACACGAAAGGGGGAAATCGCATAGATTTGAAAATGTTGAAGGGTCTCGGACGAAATAAACCCAGCTGTCGGGAAAATAATTTGTCGCATAGGGAGTGAAATTGAATGGATTTGAAAACATAGAAGGGCAATGAGTGTGATTTGAAAAAAAACAAAATGGCTAGAATGGGGACTTTAAAAACGCGGAATGGCATGAGAGGGATTAACCCTATTTTAAAATGTTAAAATCAGAGAAAGGTCTAAAATTTGCCTCCTTTGGGCAAAATCAAAGAGGAAATCCCCTTTCCCGAAACGACCAGAACCCCAAACCCTTTTTTGGCTTTTCTTTTCACCGTACGCCATTCATCGGATCCGACAATGTTTCATACGCATCTCTAAAAAGACAGACTCAAAAGCAAGCTTTCTTCCCTTCAAAACCCGAAACGAAAACCTATTCCTTTGTCGTTGTTTTTTGGGTCGTTCGCGTGCCTTCCCTTCACCGACTCACCACACGCGACCTTTGTACGGTCGAAGGCTTATAATCGATGAGAGGAAGGTGGTGGAACGAGAGACAAAGCGAAACGGCTCCAATGAAGACGAGGCGCTGAGGAAAGTAAAATCGAAACTTTTGGCTTTTTTGTGTTCTTATGCATGCAATCTCTGAAAAATAAGGTAAACTACCTCTGAATTTTCTTCTACTGCTCGAGTTCAAAATCACCCTTTCTCTCTAGGGTTACTGTAACACCCGTGTTTTAAGGTTAGGAGTTAGACGCGTGTGTTTGGTTCGAGTCATCAAAGTCGGTTTAATTTAATTAGACCTTCATTTTGAGTTAAATGAGATTTAACAATAACATGGTGGCATTTTTGTAAATAAGTTGAAAAAGTGAAGACACCCTTTTTGAATCAAAAAGAACAAAAAGAAAATAAAGCTATCTTCCTCCCCTTTTCTAGTTTCCAACGTGAAATACACCCAAACGCCTCCCAAAACCCCAATCCACTATTCCATTCAATTTCTCCACCAAATCAAGAGCTTTTTCGAAGAAGCTAGAGGAAACAACGGAGAAGGATCGGGATCGAATCCAGGAATTAAGGAGGCTAGACTCACTTTGCTTGGTTTGCTAGGAAGGGTGGTGAATAAAACTTTAAATTGTTTTAAAGTTGGTTCAAGTGTGTAGTGGAGGTATTGGAATGAGCTTGGTAGGCCATTATTGCAAGGTAGAAGTTAAATTGGTAGTTTAACTTCTTGGTTGTTAATGATGCTTTAGAAGCCTATGCCTATATTGATCTTGTGAAGTATGAATTGACTTTGTATGTATATACATTGTTGTGTGTGATGATGGTTGTATGATATAAATGATGGTTGTTGTGATGTGGTTTAAAATTAATTGGCACTAGTTAACTTACCGGGTGTAAATGATCGATCATTAGGATTAGTGTGCACACGTTTGAGTCAAATTCGTGTGTGGCCTTGGTGGCGTTAAGTCATCAAGGAGGAGTACGGTGATGCAATATTCCACTAGAAATATATTTATATTATACGTGATGATGAGTGGAATCCCATCCGTAGGGCATGTGATGATGAGTGGAATCCCATCCATACAAGGTCCGGTGATGAGTGTAATCCCACCGAGGTAATGTTGTTGTTGAGAGTAAATCCGCATATCCGAGTAAACTAATAGTGGCCAATGTACTTGCTCTTGTGATTATGATGTTGAGGTATATGATTTATATTGTTGAGCTTAATATGATGTAAAATTCCATATTATTGACTCTTGTCTTGCTAGCTAGTTTGCTATGTTGATGCCTATGTATGTTGTGTGTGATGCTAAGGATTGCATGCTTGAACCCTGCATTGTCGTTATTTTTGGTTTTAGAGCATCCTCACTAAGCTTCTAGCTCACGCTCTCATTTTTGTCAATGCAGATCAGTAGCTTGGAGTTAGCAAGGAGCAAGGCGAAGGGGCGTTCCAAGTTTGTAGTTGCTCAAGTATGACTTAGTAAATAAAGTAGTAGTTTAGCAATGAGGCTACTATGTGTTTTGTATGAGCGTTGTATGACTCATATATGTTGATGATGTTTATGTTTTGCTTGGATTTGTAAACCATGTTAAGCCTTGTTGAATGCTTGTTTGAGATGATATGCTTTTGGATGAGTACATGTGTTAGTGATGTGTGTAAACCTTTATGTGAAGACATGTTCCATTTGGCATTTTGAGCTTTTAAGCATGCATATTTATGCAATAACTATCCTTTATATGAATGCCATGTGTAGATGCCTTGTTAATCATCTAGATTGCTCCATGTGCTAGATCTTAGTCGTGAAATGTTGTATGGATGCTTAAATGTGGTTAGGGGAGTCTTAAATTGCATCTAGAATCGAGTCTTGTGTTGTTTTGCTGAATTTTGAGGTCTTGCAGTGCAGGGCGTATCGATACGCCTGAGGGCCGTATTGATACGGTTTTCCCTCTAGGACTCAGTTTTGGCTTGGTGTATCGATACACAGGGGCGTATCAGTATGCTCAAAGCTCACTGGAAATCCGAGAAATTGGTGAGGCTTTGACGTATCGATACGGGCTCTAAGCGTATTGGTACGGGTTTATCTCATTGACCACGAGATGTGACCGAGAAGGGCGTATCGATATGCTCAAGGGTTGTATCGATATGGTCTTTTTGTGTTGACTAGAGGATGTTGACCTTGGTCAAGGCGTATCGATACCCTTGATTGGTGTATCGATACGGCCTGCTCTGTAAGTATAAAGTGGACTGTTAACATGTTGTTTGGGGTCCGGTTGTGTATCTTCCTTGATGTTTTTCCGTTGTCGTGATCACTTAGGAAATAATATGCCTTTAGACAAGATTTAATTAAAAGAAATTTTCTAGGGTTGCTAACCGAGGGAGAACCTTAACGGGTTTCGCTTCGGTTTTCCCCGTGTAGCCTACTCGGACCGGTCATCCAGCCATACCGGGACGATGGGGGTTACATTTGTTGGTATCAGAGCCTGAGGTTACCAAGACCTCGTGCAGGTAAGTGAGGTAAGTTTGAAGTGTTAAGTAATTGTATTGCTTCGGTGTATGCTTTGCCATGTATTCTTGTTGTTTGATCGTTCACATGGTGTTCGGAAGTATGATTGTTGCGTTTGGTGTAGTGTCGAGTTCACATTGCTACTATTACTTAATTTAAAAATGTTTTGTGAAGGAAAGTACTTGAGCACAGTTGGACCCTTGCCTTTGCTAACTTAATCCATATATGTTGTTTGTTGTAGTTATTATCTTGCTAGCTGTATCATAAGACCACGAGGGAGGCCTAGGATGGTTCAGCCGGAACCACGGGCACAAGCTCCGGGAGTTGAGCAAATTGGTAGGGTGCAGGCTCCTAAACCTCCTCCACCTCCTCCTCAACAAGAGGGGGTGAGGCGGGAGCCGAGGGCGTAGGACCTCAAGTTGGCCAAGGACCGGCCGAAATATATTTAGCTCCCCTAGTTCAGGCGATAGCCGGGGCTTTCCAGGCTGCAGTGGCTGGGGGTCAGGCAGTGGCACAACCCTAGGGATAGGGTACTGGTTTGCCATTGGAGAGACTTTGCAGTTTGGGAGGTGAAGAGTTCAGAGGGTCGACACCAGAGAGGTATGAGATGTGATTAGAGAAGACCGTTCGTATTCTGGCATAGATGGGATGTACCGGGGAACGCAAGCTAGGGTGTGTTATATCTCTGCTTCAGGGTGATGCCTACACTTGGGGGTCACCATCACTACGGGTATGGAAGAGGCGGAGATCACTTGGGAGTTCTTCGAGTAAGCTTTCCGTAAGAAATATTTGGGTCCTCGATATCTCGATGAGAAGAAGAGGGAATTTATGGCTTTGCTTCAGGGGAGTATGACTATGACAGACTATGAGATCAGATTTGTCAAGCTGAGTCAGTACGCATCCGAGCTTGTTCCTACTGAAGTGGAACGTTGTAACCATTTCCGCTATGGGTTGAATGAAGATATCAAGAGGTACACTTTAGCTTCTGACTACACAGATTTTGATGTCTTGGTCGCTAGGGCCAATGACTTGGAGCACAGTTTGGGCTTGACCAAGCGATCTGGTGGTTCTAGTTCTGGTAAGAGATCTAGAGACTTTGATAGAGGTGATGCCAAGAGACATCGGGACAATAGGCATCACTATGACCATAGATGTGGTGGAGGTAACCACGGTAGGGGCCAACAGGGCCAGAGGACTGGTGGGAGGTTGCCCGCATGTGCTAGTTGCAGGAGCAATCACACCGGTGAGTGTTGGGGAAATTTCCACTCGTGTTGGGGTTGTGGAGCTAGAGATCATATTAGGCGTGACTGTCCAGATCAGGTGGGGCAGGCACCAGCTCAGGCTTCTGCTAGAGCCAATGACTTACAGAGAGGCCGCGGGCGCGGTAGAGGTAACTTCCAGCCGAGAAATGATGGCCAGATGAACATAGCACATGTAGTTGCAGTCTAGCCAGAGGGCGGAGGTCAGGCCAGAGTTTATGCTCAGCGTGGGGATCAGCATGACACAGATATGATCACAGGTAACTTCTCGATACAGTCTTTGGGTTTGCTTTCTTTGATTGACTACGGGTCTACACATTCTTATATTCCGAGTGAGCATGCAAAGTTGTTGAAATTGCCTTGTGAAATATTAGAGGTAGGAGTTAGTGTTACTAGTTCCTTCGGGGATACGGTAGTAGTAAGAAAGATGTATAGAAGATGTCCATTGATGGTTCAGGGGCATGTGTTTCTAGTGGATATGATGGAGCTACCCTTTTATGGCTTTGATGTGATTCTGGGTATGGACTGGCTCACTGAGCATAGAGCTAGGATAGACTTTGAGACTAAGAGGATTTCTTTGAGACTCACGGATGATTATGAGATAGTGGTGGTAGGTGAGAACGTGAAGTTCTTATCCAATGTAGTTTCAGTTCTAGAGGCTAAGAGGTTAGTTGAGATGGGTTGGGAAGCATATTTGGCCTACGTGATGAATCCAAACATGAGTGAGGTTAGACCTCAAGATATCCGGATAGTGTGTGACTTTCCTAGTGTGTTTCCGGAAGAATTGTCGGGTTTACCACCTAATAGAGAGGTAGAGTTCACTATAGAGACTTATTCAGATTCAGCTCCTGTTTCGATTGCTCCGTATTGTATGGCACCGAAAGAACTAAAAGAGTTGAAGACTCAGTTGCAAGATTTGACAGATAGAGGCTTCATTCGACCTAGTTCTTCGTCTTGGGGTGCTCCAGTTTTGTTTGTAAAGAAGAAAGATGGAAGTATGAGAATGTGTATAGATTACAGACAGTTGAATCAGTTAACAGTGAATAATAAGTATTTGTTGCCAAGAAATGATGATTTGTTTGATCAGCTGAGAGGGGCATCAGTCTTTTCGAATATTGACTTGAGATCAGGTTACTAACAGTTGAAGGTAAGAGAAGTTGATGTACCGAAGACGGCCTTTAGAACTAGATATGGTCACCATGAGTTTTTAGTCATGCCTTTTGGGTTGACTAACGCACCGGCTGCTTTCATGGATATGATGAATAGGATCTTCCATCAGTACCTAGATCAGTTTGTAGTTGTTTTCATAGATGACATCTTGGTGTATTCGCGTACCGAGGAAGACCACGACCGACACTTGAGGTTAGTTTTGAAGACTTTGTTAGATAATCAGTTGTATGCGAAGTTGAGCAAGTGTGAGTTCTGGATCCGAGAGGTAGTCTTCCTAGGGCACGTAGTGTCTGCCGATGGGATTAGAGTTGATCCGAAGAAAATAGAAGCTATTGTTGAGTGGAAGCAACCGAAGTCAGTAACAGAGGTTCGTAGCTTTCTAGGCTTAGCTGGATACTATAGAAGATTCGTAGAAGGTTTCTCGAAGTTAGCCACTCCATTGACACAGTTGCTTCAGAAGAGTGTTCAGTTTGAGTGGTCAGATGCAAGACAGAGAGCCTTTGAGAAGTTGAAAGAAGCTTTGACCCAAGCACTGATCTTGATTCAGCCAGAGTCTAGAAAAGACTATATAGTTTACAGTGATGCTTCCTATGTAGGCCTAGGTTGTGTTCTCATGCAAGACAAGAGAGTGGTGGCTTATGCCTCAAGACAGTTGAAGACTCACGAGCGCAACTATCCGACCCATGACATAGAGTTAGTTGTAGTTGTGTTTGCTTTGAAGATTTGGAGGCATTATTTGTACGGTGAGAAATGCACAGTGTACACGGATCACAAGAGTTTGAAGTACATCATGACTCATCGAGATTTGAATCTCAGACAACGTAGATGGTTAGAGTTGCTAAAAGACTATGAACTTACGATTGAGTACCATCCGGGTAAGGCCAATGTAGTGGTCGATGCTTTGAGTAGAAAGGTAGTTGTAGATTTGAGAGCCATGTTTGCTAGATTGAGCTTGTTCAGAGATGGTGGCTTGGTAGCCGAGCTTCAAGTTAGACCTACTCTAGGTCAGTTGATTAGGGAGAAGCAGCTCTTATATAGATCTTTGGCACCTCACGTGCAAGATGTAGCCGAGGGTAGACCTTCAGACTATAGTTTCAGTACCGATAGAGTCTTGTGTTTCAAAAATAGGATAGTTGTGCCAGAAGACAGTGACTTGAGACGTACGATCTTGATTGAAGCGCACAGTAGTCTGTTTGCTATGCATCCTGGAAGTACGAAGATGTACAGAGATTTGAAGAACGAGTACTTTTGGGTTGGTTTGAAGAGAGATGTAGCCGACTTCATAAGCAAGTGTATGGTATGTCAGAGAGTGAAGGCGGAACATCAGGTTCCCTCAGGTTTGTTGCAACCGTTGAAAATTCTAGAATGGAAATGGGAGAACATTACCATGGATTTTTTTTCAGGTTTGCCTTTGACTCCTACAAAGAAGAACTCAGTTTGGGTTATAGTAGATCGTTTCACGAAGTGTGCTCACTTCTTGCCAGTCAATACGACTTATACATTAGATAGATTGGTCGATCTGTACATTGGTGAGATTGTTAGACTACATGGTGTGCCGAAGTCTATTGTGTCCGATAGAGATCCGAGGTTTACAGATTGATTTTGGGAGTGTCTACATACAACTTTGGGTACCCGTTTGAACTTCAGCACGTCTTATCATCCTCAGACCGATGGTCAGTCAGAGAGGGTTATATAGATTTTAGAGGATGTGTTGCGTTTTTGCATCATTGATTTTCAGGGTGAATGGGAGAAGCACTTGCCTCTAATTGAGTTTGCTTACAATAATAGTTTTTAGTCGAGCAATCAGATGGCTCCGTATGAGGCCTTGTATGGTAGAAAGTGTAGAACTCCAGTTTGTTGGGCCGAAGTGGGACAGAAGTTGTTACCTATGTCGGATTTGCTAAAGGGGACAACCGATAAGGTGAAATTGATTTGCGATCGCTTAAAGGCAGCTTCGGATAGGCAGAAGTCCTATGCCGACTTGAAGATGAAGGAAGTTGAGTTCTCAGTGGGTGAGAAAGTGTTCTTAAAAGTGTCTCCGTGGAAGAAGGTAATGAGATTTGACCGAAAGGGGAAGTTGAGTCTGAGGTGCATAGAACCATATGAGATTGTGAAGAGGGTTGGCCTAGTTTCTTATCAGTTGCATTTGCCATCCGGGCTAGAGAAGATACACGATGTGATTCATGTATCGATGCTCCGTAAGTATAGGTCAGATTCATCACATGTTATGTCTGTAGAAGAGATTGAATTGAATCCGGATTTGACTTATGAAGAAGAACCAATTGAGATCTTAGCTTCTGACAGTAAAGTGTTACAGGGTAGATCGATTGAGTTAGTGAAAGTACGGTGGCAACGTCGAGGGGTGGACGAGGCCACTTGGGAGAGGAAAGAGGATATGGAAAGGCAGTTTCCTTATCTCTTTCAGTCAGATAATTTTAGGGATGAAATTCCTTAAGTGGGGGAGAGTTGTAACACCCGTGTTTTGGGGTTAGGAGTTAGACGCGTGTGTTTGGTTCGAGTCATCAAAATCGGTTTAATTAAATTAGACCTTAATTTTGAGTTAAATGAGATTTAACATTAACATGGTGGCATTTTTGTAAATAAGTTGAAAAAGTGAAGACACCCTTTTTGAATCAAAAAGAACAAAAAGAAAATAAAGCTATCTTCCTCCCGTTTTCTAGTTTCCAACGTGAAATACACCCAAACCCCTCCCAAAACCCCAATCCACTATTCCATTCAATTTCTCCACCAAATCAAGAGCTTTTTCGAAGAAGCTAGAGGAAACAACGGAGAAGGATCGGGATCGAATCCGGGAATTGAGGAGGCTTGACTCGCTTTGCTTGGTTTGCTAGGAAGGGTGGTGAGTAAAACTTTAAATTGTTTTAAAGTTGGTTCAAGTGTGTAGTAGAGGTATTGGAATGAGCTTGGTAGGCCATTCCAAGGTAGAAGTTAAATTGGTAGTTTAACTTCTTGGTTGTTAATGATGCTTTAGATGCCCATGCCTATATTGATCTTGTAAAGTATGAATTGACTTTGTATGTGTATACATTGTTGTGTGTGATGATGGTTGTATGATATAAATGATGGTTGTTGTGATGTGGTTTAAAAGTAATTGGCACTAGTTAACTTACCAGGTGTAAATGATCGATCATTAGGATTAGTGTGCACACATTTGAGTCAAATTCGCGCGTGGCCTTGGTGGCGTTAAGTCATCAAGGAGGAGTACGGTGATGTAATATTCCACCAAAAATTTATTTATATTATACGTGATGATGAGTGGAATCCCATTCGTAGGGCATGTGATGATGAGTGGAATCTCATCCATGCAAGGTCCGGTGATGAGTGTAATCCCACCGAGGTAATGTTGTTGTTGAGAGTAAATTCGCATATCCGAGTAAACTAATAGTGGCCAATGTACTTGCTCTTGTGATTATGATGTTGAGATATATGATTTATATTGTTGAGCTTAATATGATGTAAGATGCCATATTATTGACTCTTGTCTTGCTAACTATTTTGCTATGTTGATGCCTATGCATGTTGTGTGTGATGCTAAGAATTTCATGCTTGAACCCTGCATTGTCGTTGTTTTTAGTTTTAGAGCATCCTCACTAAGCTTCTAGCTTACGCTCTCGTTTTCGACAATGCAGATCAGTAGCTTGGAGTTAGCAAGGAGCAAGGAGAATGGGCGTTCCAAGTTTGTAGTTGCTCAAGTATGACTTAGTAAATAAAGTAGTAGTTTAGCAATGGGGCTACTATGTGTTTTGTATGAGCGTTGTATGACTCATAGATGTTGATGATGTTTATGTTTTGCTTGGATTTGTAAACCATGTTAAGCCTTGTTGAATGCTTGTTTGAGATACTATGCTTTTTGATGAGTACATGTGTTAGTGATGCATGTAAACCTTTATGTGAAGACATGTGCCATTTGGCTTTTTGAGCTTTTAAGCATGCCTATTTATGCAATAACTATCATTTATATGAATGCCATGTGTAGATGCCTTTTAATCATCTAGATTGCTCCATGTGCTAGATCTTTGTCGTGAAATGTTGTATGGATGCTTAAATGTGGTTAGGGGAGTCTTAAATTGCATCTAGAATCGAGTCTTGTGTTGTTTTGTTGAATTTTGAGGTCTTGCAGTGCAAGGCGTATTGATACGCCTGAGGGCCGTATCGATACGGTTTGCCCTCCAAGACTCAGTTTTGGCTTGGTGCATCGATACACGGAAGCGTATCGGTACGCTCAAAGCTCACTGGAAATCCGAGAAATTGGTGAGGCTTTGGCGTATCGATATGGGCTCTAAGCATATCGGTACGGGTTTATCTCGTTGACCACGAGATGTTGACCGAGAAGGGCGTATCGATACGCTCAAGGGCTGTATCGATACGGTCTTCCTGTGTTGACTAGAGGATGTTGACCTTGGTCAAGGCGTATCAATACCCTTGATTTGTGTATCGATACGGCCTGCTCTGTAAGTATAAAATGGACTGTTAACATGTTGTTTGGGGTCCGGTTGTGTATCTTCCTTGATGTTTTTACACTGTCGTGATCACTTAGGAAATAATATGCCTTTAGACAAGATTTAATTAAAAGAAATTTTCTAGGGTTGCTAACCGAGGGGGAACCTTAACGGGTTTCGCTTCGGTTTTCCCCGTGTAGCCTACTCGGACCGGTCATCCGGCCAGACCGAGACGAGGGGGGTTATAGTTACACTTTGTTTCTCGGTTTTCTTTTATATCAGGATTACATCAAAGTAAAAACAAAACTAAAACTGAATTCCCCCATTTTTGTCTCTGATCTCTGCCCTTATCCAGTTGACCATTTGCGTTCATTTTGTTTCGACTGCGTTTTTGGGTCTGACTTGCTTTACTTTTGGCTGTTGCGTGTCGAATTTTCCCGAAATGGCAAGGAGACATCGGCGTGCATGTGTTCGATAGCCTGTCGGGGGCAGAACGACCAGGCGCGTCGGGCTGGGCATCTGAATCGTCAGACGTGTGGTGCGCGTCGGAAGCCAAAGAGACAGGCGCTTCGTTGTTGCACGCGCGCGTGAAGAAGGCGAAGTGTTCGTGTGGGCGCGTCAGCTTTTGGAAGGCTCTCTACATCAATCTGGGTCGTTGGTTGCATGCCCGATCCAACGGTCTTGGTGACGCGACGGTAGGTCAAGTGAAGGGTCATTAGGGCTTGGCTTCTCCGGGTCTATCTAGGTCGTTGATCATGCCCCCAATCCGACAACTAGGATTCGGCTGCGCAGTGACAAAGGATGGCTTTTAGGGTTTTGTGTAAAACGGGCCATATGCATGTATATTATTTTTAGGCTTTAAATGGGCTGAGTTGTAATGGTGTATTATTTATTTCTTTAGGCTCTCTATGTAAATGGACTTAATTAAAGTGGGTTGCTTGTTTATATGATGAGTTTTATTTATATGATTTTGGTTAGTCTAATAATAATAATATAAATACAATGATAAATAAATAATGTAAATAATAACAATAACAATAGACATAAATAATAATAATAATAATAATAATAATAATAATAATAATAATAATAATAATAATAATAAACAATGATAATAATAATAATATAATAGTGTAAAATAATAATATTAATAATAAAAATAATGATAATAGCAATAATAATACCACAATAATAATAGTTACACACAATAATAATAAAGATAATAATAATAGCAAACAATATAAGGATAATAATAACATGTTAGTAATGTTTAGGGGTTTTTTCAAATAGACAATAACAATATGATAATTAATAATAGTATAAGGTAATAATGGTAGTAATATTTATATATATATATATGTATATTTCTTTTTTTCTTTCTTTTTTTTCTTTTTTTCCTTTTTTGGTTTTTTTTTGTTTTTGTTTTAAATTAACTACCACCCCATTAAAACCCCGTTAATCAATATAAACTAAAGTGGCCCTTAGGCCCGGACAAAATTAGTGATTACAACGTCCCTACACACTCTGATTATGAAATGTGTATCGTCAGTCTCCACGCAGATTCTATGAAACAAGGACAAGACATGTTCGTTTACAATGACTCGGGGACTTCGACAGTGGACCCCTTTTTTCGTATCTATTTGTGTTCTGTATGGAACACCTAGCTCAATCTATACATGTGGCATAGGATGAGGGCATATGGATTCCATTCCGTAAAACGCGTTTGAGTCTAAGGACTTCGCACTTATTTTTCGCGGATGATATGCTTTTATTTGCTGAAGCGTCTATTGATCAAATGTGAGTTATTCAGTCAGTGTTAGAGGAGTTTTGCTCAGCCTCTAAATTTAAAGTGAGTGTTCCGGAATCTACTATATATTTCTCATCGAATATGTATGTGGATCTCAAAGATTAGATCAGTGCGACATTTGGATTTTGCGTGGTAATGGAACTGGACAAATACCTTGGAGTTCTCCTCTTGCATAGTAGAGTCATGGTAAACACTTATTAATACTTGGTTCAGATGATTCGGGACAAACTAAATGGTTAGGCAGCGAAGACACTTTCGCTTGCAGGACGTATTACACTAGCGAAGGCTGTGTTAGCGACTATCCCTACATATGCTATGCAAACAGCTGTTCTAAATAAGAGAATTTGTGATGATCTGGAATGGCTTATTCACTAATTTGTGGAGGATATCGTCGGAGATGGGCGATATTCATCTTGTTCGTTGGAAGGAGGTGTGTAAATCATTGTCGCAAGGTGGACTTGGATTCCGCAACCTTAACAAGCAAAATGATGCTTTTCTAATAAAGATTGCATTTAATCTTATTTCTAAAAAGATGCTTTGTGGGGTAAAAAATCCTTAGAGCTAAGTACAAGTGTGGGGGGACGTACCACTTGAGCTTCGAAGCAGTATCCATGGTTTGGAATGATGTGAAAAATCATGTGTCATGGAACGTTGGTAATGGCCAGATTATAGATTTTTGGTTCGATAGTTGGCTGGATGATTTCAAAACACATATAAATCATATTATAGCAGTATGTGCTATAGGCATGGACCGAGTACGTGTGGCTGATATATGCGATAAAGCAGGTGGTTGGTAGTGGTCGTTGTTCCAAGAGCTTCTACCGAGCATATTTTGTTGAGTATTGCTGCCAAGCGTGGTCCTACACAAAACCCATGTCATGATACTATGGGCTGGTTAGGTCGTGAAGATCGTCGATTTTTAGTCACATCGGACTAAGATATCTGAGTATGAGAGGACAATTATAAACGAGAACGTGTGTTGAAAGTCATCCATAAGTTTCGGGGGTTGCAATGGATTAAAATATTTATGTGGTTAGCATGTCGTGGTGGTCTCATGACTAATTTGAAACGTGCTTGTCGGCACTTAGGAACCGATGCTGGGTGTGAAATTTGTTGTGCATTGGTTGAAGATATTAATAACATTTTGCGTTCATGTTCGACAGCTATGGGAATTTGGAATTTTCTAATTCGGAGTGACCATTTGAGTGTGTTTTTATCCACGGATTTTAAAGGTTTGAATCTGGTAAACTTATCAAAGCTGACATACTTTGGAGTTGCATGAGGATTGAGACCTCTTTTTTGCTCTTTGATTTGGAACTTGTGGTTACAAAGAAATGTTATAGTCTTTGACTCACCGTTGGGTGATTTGAATCCATTATTGAACGTAATTGTTACCTCAATGACATCTCTATATGCACGCTGGTTGACCACGTTGGAAGGTCTAGAATGCCTAGTAGTCAGGATGTGGGTTCTGCATTATGGTCGCCGCCATCGGATAGTTGGGTGAAGATTAATACGAATGGGGGTCGTCGTCCAGAGTCGGGTTATACTTTTTGTGAGGTGTGATTCAAACAGTTAATGGGCAATGGTGTATGAGATTTACAAAATTCATTGGTGTTTGTTCTGCCATGGAGGCAGAGCTATGGGATGCTTATATTGGTTTTCTTTGTGCATAGGATTCGGGATATCGTCGGGTTATCTTAGAGTTGGATAGTCTTGAGGCTATCCAGTTACTTCGCCATAGGGATCCTGGGAGTGGTCACACGATTTTGCTTCACGCACAGGAGTTATTACGGTGATCATGGAGGTGCGAGGTTCAACATATTCACAGAGCATGTAACCGGGTCGCAGGTGCTATGTCTCGCATAGTCAATTTTGATGGGATGGAGATTGTTAAATTTGATATGCCTAGGTTCTTTCATTATTCCAAGAGGATGCCGATTCTATATAGGAATCTTGGTGTTAGATTGAGTGGCGGTTTGAGCTATTGGTTGATGTCTATTCACTTTCTTAGTACTGTGGTTTACGGAGTTGGGTTCCCTTTGTTGGTTTATGTTGTCGAGTTTATCTCGTAAGCCCTTGTAAGTGTTGTCATGTGTACTCTTTTCCTCTACCTAGGATTAGGGAAGTTTTTAACGAGACACATTATAATACCCTTTCTTCACCAAAAGAGAGAGAGTTAGAATCAACTTGAGAAAGTCCTAAAGGCTTAAACCTCTCTAACTCTCAAGATTACTTTACATCATCTTTTAGGAAAGATGATTAGTTTTTCTAGGAGCTCTAGAGATGCTAATGTAACTTTTTTAATCCCAAATGAAAGCTTAGTACATCCTTTAAAGTCTATATCCTAGGGTTTGAGTGAAGAGGATAGCCTTTTTTTAATGAAAATGGTATAATTACTCTCTTAGTCCTTCCTCTTTTACCCGTAAAAAAAATGTCCTTTTAAGCTTAAAAAAACCTAACTCTCATACAAAAACTCTAGTTTGACCCAATTATTCCAATTACCTTACCACATATCAAGTTCAAGGCTTGGGTCAATGTTTGTTTGTTGATTTGAAAATTTGGAACGTTAAAGGTGAGTGTTTTGGTTGTTGAAGCTGAAAGAGTTGTAAATCTTGCGTAATAATTACTCTATTTTGCATGAATGCACACATATGTATAACATTTGCGAGTGTATATGTAAAATTTGAGTTAGAGGTTTTAGACTTTAATCCTTTGCCTTGGGACAATCCTATGGAGTTGTAAATTTATGCATGCATTGTAATGGTATTTGCCAATACTCCATGAATTAGTTTGTTTGGATCGTACATCTTGATTCTTTTTTTTTTTGTTTATTGATCTTATAAGTTGCACTTTAGGCTGACATATGTAACGTATAAAGAGGGAAGCCTTGTAATATGCATACATAATACATAAAAAAAATTTGGGTTAAATCGGTAATATCACCTCTCCTTTTAATTGCATCAATTTAAAATCCGTAATCTAATAACTTGCTTTTAATTGCATCAATTGATATTTGATTAGAGTTGGATCATGTAGTCCAATAAGATATTATGACATAACTTGGATTTGCAATGAGATTCCTCACGTGTTCTAGGCATGTTTTTTAACAAGGTGAAGCAATCGACATTGAAAGGAGAAAAAGTGTACAAAATAGAACAGAAAAATGGCCACAAACGACCAAAGAAAACAACCGGCAACACACTCCGGAGCAGAAACACCATAAAACAAGACAAACAATGCAGAGACAAGGTGGCCCAAAACAAGCAAAGCACAAAACAACCAAACAAACACAGACAACAAAGAGAGAGCATATAGGCACAACACTGATCGGAGCCGGGACATGACAAAGTCAACAACCACAACAAGGCAGCATGTCATTTCGGGCACCGAAGGATGAGGACATTGAAGGTAATGTAGAGCAAGTAACCGAACAACAACAACGCGTCAGATCTGATATCGCAGAAGGTTGAAGGTATGAAGGTAATGCAGAGCAAGTAACCGAACAACAACAACTTGTCAGATCTGATATCGCAGAAGGTTAAAGGTGGTAAGGAGGTGGAGGCGGGCCATCAAACGGACCACCGGCGATGAGATAGAGCCACGCCAAACACAACCTCCACAAGAACATAGGAGACTAAAAAAAACAAAGAAAAAACACCAAAAACAACCACCATAGGGCTGTAGACAAAACGTCAACAGGAGAGACACCGTCGAGCCTCTAAACCTACAGCGAGTACTAGTTCGCTCTTCTATGAAAGAACTGTTTCCCTCAAAAACCCGGAGCAAAGAGTGTAGAAAAACCACAAGGGCGACGCCGTCGACCACCGAGAGGGAACAACAACCCATCAGAAATGGAGGAGGCTTATTGAAGTCGGAGGGGAACTCAACAGACCACTGGTGGCTGGTGGCCAGTGAGAAGAACGACACAAAAGCTAGGGTTACTTTAGAGATGGGAGAGGATTTTTTAGAGAAAAAAGTAGGCTAAATAGGAAAATAGGTGCCCAAACTATGTTTTTTCCAGTTAGGTGCCCAAACTATTTTTCAGGCCAAATTGGGACCTAAAGTTTCATTCCATGACCCATTTAAGGTCCACCGGTAATTTTTTTTATATTAAAGGACACGTGTCTTCTCTTGAGAATTCCAAAAATTATATTAAAAATCAATAAAATCAATAAAACAAAATAAAAATATATCCTAAAATTTTCAAGATTCTCAAAACAGTCCCCAAATCCCTAAACTCCCCAAATCCAACCACTCCCACCGGCAGCGGCTGCGTTGCCAGCGACAGAATGAAGTGCCATCCGCGCGTTGAAAGAACCATTCGACAATTTCGTCGATTCGCACGATGTCTGTCGATTTCCAGTGATGGGATGGTGGGGGAAATGGTCTGGCGACTGATGTGGTGGGCAGCGGCAGAATCGGCCCAAATTAGGATTTAGGTTTTGGGGGTTTAGGGGTTTTGGAATTTGGGGGTCGTTTTGTAAAATTTGGAAAATTTAGAGATTTTTTGAAAATTAATTAATTTTATTTATTGTTAATATAATTTTAGATTTTTCTAGAGGTGACACGTGGCATTTAATGGTGGAAATTAACGGCGAACCTCAAATGGATCACGGAATGAAACTTTAGATCCTAATTTGGCCCGAAAATTAGTTTAGGGACCTAACTGAAAAAAATTGCATAGTTTGAGTACCTGTTTAACAGTTAAGCCAAAAAATAAAGAGAGGGCGTGTTCTGGGCATGTTGTTTGAGCTTTTTTTAGTCAGTTTATTCTTGGGTCATTTACACTATTATATTATGTATGCCCATTTTAAAATAAATGAAACGAAGATTAAAAAGAACTCAATTGGATTCAGTATATTACAAAACTAAACTTGTTAAATAAGAATATCCAAGATTCGCAGAAAAGGTTGATTAAAGACCAAGTTTTATATACAAGGTCCATTGTATTGCCATCGTTGGCTGGCTACTTGTTTGTTCACTGCACAATGGATTTTGCAAGTAAATAACCATATCACAATGATGTACTTTTCTATATAAAAAAAGGTAAACTATATTATTGACCACCGAACTAATTGGGGATTCCTATTTTGACCACCGAACTAACGAACTCGTCAATCAAACCACCGAACTTATTAAATTAACCTATTTTGGCCATCACCGTTAAAAAAATAATTAAGGACTGACGGAGTGATGACGTGACAGTTAACAAACTTTTATAAAATTACACATTTAATCCTTGCTATTTACACATTCTTTCAATGTAGTCCTAATTTTAAATTAATAAAATAAATTAATTATTTAATTAAGTGATGACACGTGTCAACACCTTATTGGAGGAATTTAATTATTTATATTTGATTTTATAAATTTATTTTCCTCCTCCAATCAAGTGGTGACACCTGTCACCACTTGGTTGAATGAAAATGAAGCAGATATAAAAGGATGGGGCTATGGTGGATTGAATCTGCATCATGTGGGTTCCAAACCTACATCTTTACCACTACACCAAGCTTCTCTCAATGACATGAGTTGTGCCATTTAATATATATGTTATAATGCAGTAAATGTTAGGGGGGAAAATAAAAATGATTGATTGGGAATTTGAACCTAGACCACTTGGGATGTTTGGGATGTGTATAATCACACAAACATATCATCATCCAAGAGGTTCCTTTGGCCTTCCACGGTGGCTTCAGATAGGTTTTTATGTTTTAGTAGGTGCTTACTGGGTAAGAATTGGTGCTGGGTCCATTATTGCTAGGGTTTTGAAATCCTTTATTTTGAAAGAATCAGTTGAGGGAACTTGGATTTGGAATATGCAATGAGTCTTTGGAGCTAAATTAAATATGCATCTAACCTTTCGACTTGACGTGTCTTACCATCAGTGAGCTTTGGATGATGTCTTGATTACATTTGGATCAAAGTTGAACTACTGCAGATTTATAGAACAAATTTAAATTGATTTTTTTCATACTTAGGCATTGATTCTGTTTTGTAAACCTCAAATTCATGTATATCTTGTAATGTAGAATATGGCCAGACATGTTTGTGCGGCTTAAAATTCCGTAATTTCCTGCAAAACTATGACCTAATAGAGTTCATTATCTGAATTATTCTGCTTGTTGGTCTTTGGGGCTAAAACCTGATGACATATTTGTGATATTTGTTTGGCTCAGGTTACCCCAGCTACTGGCATAATTAAACCAGATCACGTAGCAGAAGTATCAATTCATCTCGAAGCATTCCACACTCAGGAAGAGTTTGTCAATGGTTTTCCACAAAACTGGTGGTGTGAAGACGACAGAGATAAGGAAGCTATATTGCTGGTTAAAGTTTATGGCAGGTACTTTAAATCGAATTAATTTAAATATGAAAAAGAAAAATATTCGAATATTTTAAATCGAATGTTTGTGTGATTATACACATCTCAAACATCCCAAGTGGTCTAGGTTCGAATCCTCAATCAATCATTTTTACTTTTTTCCCCTAACATTTACTGCATTATAACATATATATTAAATGGCACAACTCATGTCATTGAGAGAAGCTTGGTGCAGTGGTAAAGATGTGGGTTTGGAACCCACATTATGCAGGTTTGATCCACCACAGCCCCATCCTTCTATATTTGCTTCATTTTCATTCAACCAAGTGGTGACATGTGTCACCACTTGATTGGAGGAGGAAAATAAATTTATAAAATCAAATATAAATAATTAAATTCCTCCAATAAGGTGTTGACACGTGTCATCACTTAATTAAATAATTAATTTATTTTATTAATTTAAAATTAGGACTAAATTGAAAGAATGTGTAAATAACAAGGATTAAATGTGTAATTTTATAAAAGTTTGTTAAATGCCACGTCATCACTTCGTCAGTCCTCAGTTATTTTTTTAACGGCGGTGGCCAAAATAGGTTATTTTAATAAGTTCGGTGGTCTGATTGACGAGTTCGTTAGTTCGATAGTCAAAATAGGAATTCCCAATTAATTCGGTGGTCAATGGTATAGTTTACCCTAAAAAAATAGGCTCAAATAAATTCTCAAATTATATTTTTTTCAGTTAGGTGTTTAAATTTTGTTTTGGATCAAATAAGTGTCTAACGCTTTCCACGTTACTCAAATAGGTGCACCGCTGTTATTGTCTGTTAATTTTCACAGTTATCTAACACTTGTCATCTTCTTAAATTTCCGAAATTATATTTAAAAATTAATAAAACAAAATTACCTTCAAATTTCACAAAATAACCGCAAAAATTAAAATCTCTAACACCCAAATCTTGATTTGACATGATTTCGTCATCGATTGCCACGCCGCTGCTTATCACATCCATTTACCCCATTACCTTGTCGTCGAAAATCGACGGACGCCATACAAAACATCGAAATCATCGAATGATGTATTCGAATAATTCACAGCGAATGACGATATTATAATTATAAGCAGTTGTTCAATAAACTTTTTTTTACTTCTAGCATGCAGTACATGAGTCTTGCCCATTTAAGAAATATGGAAGAGGTATGGGTCTTCTCGGTCGCCTTGACCAACAATCACAGACTAGATTGACTAACGGTTGCTTTGATATAACATACGATGAACGGTGTGTGATTCGTTCGGCGAGGGGAGGGTGCTTTATTTTGTCGCCAGAAACGCGACCAACGCCGGTGGGTGTGACCGGATTTGGGATTTAGGGATTTGTGGACTATTTTGTGATTATTTGAAAATTTTAAGATATTTAAAAGTATTATTTTTTAAAAATAAAATTTAAAAATGTTTAATATTGCCATGTGTTCGATTTTAATTGGATAATGAAAAAAAATTAATATTCATCACGGCCTAACATTAAATGGGTCCATTGTAACGCCCGTGTTTTGGGGTTAGGAGTTAGTGGGGTTACGGTTCGAGTCGGTAAAATTTAATTAAAATCAATTAAACCTTAAATTGGACCTATTTGAGCTTTAGTAAAAAGGGGAGAGACCTATGTTGTGATTTTACCCAAAAGAGTTTAAAGGAAGACAACTTTTAAATAAAAGTCATCTTCTCTTTCCCCCAATTCCCCTCCCAACGTCAAAAACCCCATCTCCAAAACCTCTCAAAGCTAGTTACTATTCCATTGGATATCTTCTTCATTTCAAGGTGTTTTTGAAAGGTAAAATCATTTTCTTACTCTCCTCTATATCCTCTATCTACCCATGGTTTTAGATTTCAAAGATATGAAGTTTTGAAAATTAGGGTTTGATTCAAAGTTTGGGTTTTTATGGGGGTTTTCATCTTGTTTTGCAAAATTGAGTTGGGGCCTTGTTTATTCATGTTAAAAGGTGCAATATATATTAATTTGGTTGAGTTTTGTGGGAAACCCGAAGTAGGGTCTTAGAGCAAATTTTAAGGTGTCAAAACTTGGGTTTTTGGGAGGTTTAAGGTTGAAATTGAAGGGTTGTTGGTTTAGGTATATTAGGAAGGTGATTTGGGGCCTTTTGGGTGTCATTTGGATCATTGGAAGTGGAGTTTTCAGCTAGTGTTGTAGGGAGTACGAATTTGAGATATTTGGGGATTTAATTTGATTGGAAAATTTGAGTGAAGTTGATTTGAACTCAAAGGTTATGTGTTGATTGAATGTTAGCATTGATTGTGGTTGTTGGTTGTGTTTTTGATTGGCTAGAAGCAAGAGGAGTCGTTGAAGGAGCATTGGGACCGAATCCGGGTTCGTAGGAGAATTGTTTCGATTGCTAAGGAAGGGCAGTGAGTGGTTTCAAACTTGTTTTAAAGTTTGGTTCGAGTATGTGTAGTGTGTGTGTAAAGTGTGCTTGGTAGGCCACTTCTATTTAATTCAAGTTGTTAATTTATCCTTTGATTCCATTTAATGCTATTGTGTATTTGCCTATCTATGCTCTTGTGGATTGTGGTTAAATTGGTGCATGTATATCATGATATGTATATATGTGATGAGCATGAATTATGGTTGATGATATGTGAGGTGGGTATGGAAATTGGCACTAAATAAATTACCGGTTGTAAATGATCGATCATTAGGATTAGTGTGCACACAAATTGAGTCAAAACGTACGTGGCCTTGATGGCGTTAAGTCATCAAGAAGGAGTACGGTGATGTAATATTCCATCGAAAGCTTTTTATATATATTTCTACGGGATGATGAGTGGAATCCCATCCGTAGGGCATGTGGCGATGAGTGGAATCCCGCACATGCGAGATCCGGTGATGAGTGTAATCCCACCGAGGTAAAGTGTTGTTAAGGTTTAAATCCGCACAATCGGGGTAATTAATAGTGGCCAATTAAACTTGTTCATGTATTGTGATATATGATTGTGGGATATGGTGTTGTTACATGATGTTGATATTGATGATTGAGCTTGGTAGTTTATGAGAAACCATATTATGCCACTTGAAAGACTAGCTAGGTCTACTTGATTATGCCATTGTAGGTTGTATGTGAGATTAGGATTTACATGCTTGAACCCTGCATTGTTGATGTTTTTCGTTTTAGAGCACCCTCACTAAGCTTATAGCTTACGCTCTCAATGTTCAACAATGCAGATCATTAGCGTGGTGTTAGCTCGGAGCAAGGCAAGAAGGACTTTCCAAGTTTGTGGCTCAAGTACGGTGGTTAATTTTGTATTAGATAGCAATGTGGCAAGGGTCTTTGTATGAGCTATGTATGACTCATGTATGTTGATGTTTGATTTGGCCTTGGTTTGTAAAGCATGTTATGCCATGTTGAATGTTTGTGTGGTGGCATGTCTTTAGATGTTTAGGTTGCCTTGATGTGGGTGCAAACCTCCTATGTGCTATCTTGTGCCATTCGGGCCTTTGAGTTCCATGTATGACCTTATATGTTGAATTTCCTTTTGGAATGCTATGTATGGATGCTTAGTTTATGTTTGAATGCTTAAGATGCTTGTATGGTTGTGCATCACCTTGTGTTGAAATGTGCCTCTGGTTTCTAGTTAAAGCATGCTTATACATTTGGTTTGCCATAGGATACATGCTAGTGTGCTGGTTGAGGTTCTAGAGGGATTTAGAGGCCTCTTTGTGCCTTAAATCAGCTAAAACTTGTAAGTTCGTAGCAGGGGTATCGATACGGTTGGTCCCGTATCGATACGACCTTCTTGCTCCAGGCCTCGCGTTTCGATACACGAGGGGGCGTATCGATACCTTTTTGGTCACTGAAGCTACTGTCCATTTTGGTATCGAAACGGGTCTCTGGCGTATCGATACGGTCATCTTAGCGTTGACCGTGAGAAGTCAACCGTTGGGGAGAGTATCGATACACTCTTTGGACGTATCGATACGATCTCCACGGGTTGACTCTGACCAGTTGGCATAGTCAAAGGGTATCGATACACCCTTTAAGTATATCGATACCGCCTGCAGTTTAAGTTTAAAATTGGGCTGTAAAATGTTGGGTTGAGTTCGTTTGTTTGTCTCGTGAATGTTGTTCCGCTATATGATCACATAGGATTTAATACTCCTCTAGACAAGATTTAAATGAAAAAAAAATAGGGTTGCTAACCGAGGGGGAATCCTTAAGGGATTTTCACTCGGTTTTCCCCGTGTAGCTCACTCGGACCGGTCATCCGGCCAGACCGACACGAGGGGGTTACATCCATAAAATGAAACGTTGGCCCAAAAATATAGTTTAGGCACCTATTTAGAAAAAAAGTATAGTTTGGACACTTATTTGACGATTAAACTAAAAATTTACTGTAATAAATGATATCTTATACTCCTTAATATCCATGTTAAGAGAGAGAGAGAGAGTGACAATTTGATGTCTTCAACTGCAGGGTTATACGCATGATTTTATGTTAAAGGATAAACTTATAAAATACTATGGGATAAATTTGTAAAATTTTAAGGAGATTAAAATAGATTTTTAATAAAAATATATAAAAAAAAATTCTTAAAAAATTATAAATTAAATATAAATTTCAATTTTTTAGTGAGCCACTACCCTCCTATTAACATGATAATAGTAACAGGGGCGAATATGTAATTGTGCAAGGTAGTGCGCGTGAACTACCATTAATTATATAAAAAAAAATCTTTTATCTTGAGTATTGCCTTACAGTCAGACAAGGGTGCAAAGTAGTGCACGATTGCACGTGAACTACCATTAGTTTAAAAAATATCCTTTAATAATTCTTTTATTTTGGAAAATTCCTTGACTTTATCTAATTATCCACGTAACCTTTTACACAATCAAGGGTGATTTTTTAATTTATTTTTTTCCCTTAAAAAAATTCATTTAATTTTTCATTTCAGACTCCAGAGTTGTATGTCGCTTGCATCACTTATTCACTTTACCCAATTCTCATTTTCCCCAAAAGGACTTCGATAGTTTTCTATCTCTTTCAAGTTTTTATTTTTTTTCATTCATTTGAATTTCTCCTAATTTCTTTCGAGCTTTGTGATCAGGTACATATTTATTTCTTTTTCCCTTAATTTCTTTTTAAAACTTTTTTTCAAATTTTGCTTTAGTTAAATTTAGGTTTACTTCAAATTTTGCTTTAGTTAGATTTAAGTTTACTTCAAATTAAATTAAATTATACTATCTCTTTTTTATTGAATGAATGTAAAGGTAGATTAGAAGAAATTACAAGTAATTTTATTATATATATGTGTGTGTGTTTTTTTTCTAATGAATATTTTTTTTATATTTGATTATTAAAGAAATAGAAGGTAAAGCAAGATCTTTTTATTCACAGTTCAAAAATATTAAGAAGTAAGGTTGTTGAAAGGATTTATCTCCTTAGAAAGGTGCACCTAATTTATAAGTATTAATCTTTTGTTATTTTTATTTTCTTACATGTTTTGTTAATCATTTTAAACTTTAACCCTGAAAATTATGTAATACTTTAATGTTTGAAATATATATTGCATGCTCAAAAATGATTTATAATTTTGTATATAGGTACGTAGGCAGAAACATTTAAGATAAATAAAAGTTGAAACAATCAAAAGTCTTTAACATAATATTTAGAATGACAAAATGCACATTATCATGTATTTCTCATCTTTATTTTATTATTCAAGTTTTTTTTTTGGTTTTTTTTATAATCTAATTTCAAAATGAAGAGAACAAATCATAGAGATATTTTAATTTTTAAAAAAAAATTAAAAAGATATTGGAAGTGTCTTTACTCCAAATCTTTCACCATGCTAAGCAAATTTGCAAGCTTCCTCTCCATCAAACAATGGTTCTTCTTCTGATGAACATAGAGAGACTCAAAATATCCCTCAAAATCAAGATAAACATGTTGAAGCTAGTTCAGTCCCTATGGATGAAGTATCGATTGATGATGGGAGATTGAGTAAATTTGGTGTTATTAATCTTCCACATGATTCGGGGAAAAGAAGAAAAATAAGTAATTTTTATCCAGATGATAGGGATATAGTTAGAAGAGAATATATCCAAAAACAACCTTGTCAACCTGGTAATCATGAGTTTTTTAAAACAAATATATCAAGAAAAAATCGTCGTTTAATCCTAATTGGTTTAAAAAGTATGAATCTTGGCTTGAGTGTAGTGTTGAGAAGGATGCAGTTTTTACTTTGTGTGCTATTTATTCAAGGATGATAATACAACTGGGGAAGATGCTTTTGTTGGTTCAGGTTTTAGAGCTTGGAATAGAATTGATGCATTTGTTAAGCATGTTGGTGGACATATGAGTGTACACAATTTAGCATTGGGGAAGTTGAATGATTTCAAGAATCAAAAGACTTCAATTTCATCAGGTTTCTCCAAACAATATGATGAATCAACAAGTGCTTATCATTTGCGATTAGAAGCTTCTATTGCATGCTTGAAGTGGCTTTTGCTTCAAGGGTTGACTTTTTGTGGCCACGATAAAAGTGAGAAATCATTGAATAAGGGTAATTTTCTTGAATTCTTGCAACTTCTTTCGATGCATAATTCTGAATATAAAAAGGTAGTTTTAAAAAAATGCTCCCGGTAATTATCAATTGATAGCTCCTTCAATTCAAAAGGACATAATCATAATCGTGCAAAGGAGACAACTAAAGCAATTATAGAAAATCTTGGTGATGATTTTTTTTCAATCCTTGTTGATGAGTTTGCAGACATATCTGATAAGGAGCAAATAACACTTTTGTTTGCGGTATGTTAATAAAAAGGGAGAAGTTCAAGAGTGTTTTCTTGGTATTTTGGATGTTGCTAATACTACTTCTTTGACTCTAAAAAGCTGTAATTGAGTAATTGTTTATGAAACACTTTTTAAGTCTTTCTAGTGTTCGAGGTCAAGGTTATGATGGCGCTAGTAACATGCGAGGTTCAATTAATGGTATTAGAACTTTTATCTTGAATGAATCTCAAGTGCATGTTATGTTCGTTGTTTTTGCCCATCAACTTCAATTGATACTTGTTGTTGTTGCTTAAAAGAATAAGGATGTTTCTTGGCTATTTGGTGATGTTCTTGTGCATTTGTTGAATTTTGTAGGTGACTCACCTAAAAGAAAAGAATTTATCCGTGAAAAACAAGCTGGAAATATTGTGGAGGCATTATCTTTGGGTCAATTAGAATCAAGAACTGGTTTAAATCAAAAGCTTGATTTGAGTAGGCCTAAAAATACTCGTTGGGGCCGCATTTTAAAACGATCTTGAATGTGATTTTTTTGTATCCTACAATCCTTAAGTCACTTGCTGTCATTGGAGAAGCTTCTGACTAAAATGACACGAACAAAGTTGAGTTACTCATTTAATGATGTCATTTAATTTCATTTTTGTGGCACATGTTATCTATATTTGGGATTACAAATGAACTAAATTTCACTTTACAAAGAAAGGAACAAGACATTATGAATGCGATGTCTATGATTGATTTAACTAAAGTGAATCTTTAAGATTTGAGTGATAATGGATAAAATGATATCATGAAAAAAATTATTCATTTATTATTAAGCATAGAGTGAAGATTCATGATATGGAGACAGATTATGTTATTTGAGGGAGGAGTCGTTATTGTGGAAGTAAGTAACCAGAAGTGACAAATTTCTACCATTTTCGGGTTAAAGTGTTTCTTTGCGTAATTAATTTACAATTACAAGAACTTGAAAATCAATTTAGTGAAGTAAGTAAGGTGTTATTTGTTTGTATGTCTTGCTTTCATCCCTCTAATCGATTTTCTTCTTTTGACAAAAAAAAAATTACTACGACTTGCTCAATTTTATCCTAAAAAACTTTCAAAAATTGAATTATTGTTTTTCAAATATTCACTGGGAAATTCTATTGCTGATATTCAAAATGATGAAAGGTTTTAGGAGGGGAAGAAATGAGCTTTCCGTCAAATTTGTTGAGACAAGAAAAATATAAAATTCATTGTAGAGTTACTTATTTTTAAAGTTAGTATTGGTTCTTTTTATGACAACTTCAAAAGAATTTTTTCAGCAATGATAATTGTGAAATAAGTTATATAGGATATAACTATTAAATGATTGTTTGGTTACTTTTATAAATAAATAAAAAATGGATGTACAATAATACCAAAATATGAGAATTTATCATGAATAATTGTAGTCATTTTTATGTACTAAAACTTTATAATTTGATTTTTTTATAAATTTGGAATGTAACTTTTAATAACTATATTTAGTTTATATTTCTAGATCAGATTAAGAAAAAAAGGGTACAGATTGAATCGCAAATGCTATTACTTTATAGTAATGATTTTAAAACTGCAGCAAGCAGTACTGAGATCCCAGTTAAAACCCAGGATCATATGACTATTAGCAGACATTTTGCTTCTTATCCAAAAGAAAAAGTCCCAGAATTTACAAATCAAAGACATAAAGAAATGGGTTTTTTTAATTTACAGCACTTGTACAGGCAATGATTTTAGAAAGGGAAGTTGAAAAGGCATCTAAGCAGAGAAGGCTCCATTGAAGGCTTCAGCACCAATCTGGCTTTTGGGTTCTAAACATAACTTGGCTACCTCGAGCTTGGTCTTCACCTTCTGACCCATGTTTGGTGCCCAAGAAACCAAGTCAATCTGGAAATGCTTTACAGACTGATCAGACCCGACTCTGTTTCTGGAAACCTTTGACCTCCTTTCGTACTCCTCGGCAACGAGCATAGCAATATCAGCCATCTCCAAACTCTGTGATCAAATCAAACCCTGCAAAACGGATATTAAAAGTGTGGAGAAAAGACGTGCGGGAGAAAAGTATTTATACAAGAGAAAGGGCGTGGGAAGTGGACAGTTGATAGGAATGGAGCGGCACAGGTGCTGGTTTTGGCTGCTAGATTGCTTCATTTGGTGGTTTTTACTTTTTTTAGACATGGGTTAATGCGCGTAGTGGATAATATAGTCGGTTTTCCAAATTCCAATGCAATCGCTACTTTGAAGTAAAGTAAATTATTAGATAAATTCGGCTCACCACGTTAATTATGATTTTATTCAATAAAATTTATTCATTTTTAATTTTTTTAAATAAAAATTCGAGATTTATTAATTGATCTAGTGACTAAAGATGTTTATATTGTCACATCTTATATGAATTCGAATTCTGATATAATAATATAATATCTATTTAATAAAAAATAAAAATTCATTTTAAAAATTAAAATAAATAAACTATAAATAATACAGTGAGTTAAATTTATCTAATAATTTTTAAGAAACAGACAAGAATGCTAAATGTTAATGTTATGATTCATGCTTTTAAGTCACAAAAACAATGACCCGCCCGCGGAATGGTCTACTTTATTCAAGGAAAGTGAAAACGGGTGCTTTAAGGGGTTTGTTATTTTGATTTTTATCAATATTAATGGGTACACAATACTTTTTAGGGAAAACTACACCGGTGGTTCCCAAACTATTACAATTTTCCTATTTTGGTCCTCAAACTATGTTTCTCGGTAAAATTATCCCTTCTGTTACATAGTTCTCCTGTTTTGGTCCCCCGGCGTTAAATAGCTAACGATTTTGCTGACGTGGCATTTTTTTAAGAGGGGAGAGAAATGATTAAAATATATTTAAAAAATGCCACGTCAGCAAAATCGTTAGCTATTTAACGCCGGAGGACCAAAACAGGAGAACTATATAACAGAAGGGACGATTTTGCCGAAAAACATAGTTTATGGACCAAAATAGGAAAACGATAATAGTTTGGGGACCACCGGTGTAGTTTTCCCTACTTTTTATACCGCTCCAAATTTAAAAAAAAAAAAAAAAAAAATTATCTGACGAGGGAAAAATTATATTATGGGTAATTCCCACCACGTCATTCATGGGACCAACCAATGGAAACCACCCACTTCACCATGATTTTTTCATGTCATTTTTTTCCGACCAATGAATCTTCACTAAAGTTTTTTCATGTCATTTTAAAAAATGTTTTTTTTGGAAGTTATTCTATTATAAAATTAATGACATGAAAAAAAATGATGAAGTGGGTGGTTTCTAGTGGTTGGTCTCATAGATGACGTGGTGGAAATCACTCATGATATAATTTCTCCTAACGAGGAGAAAATATTATATATTAAAATTTATTTAATAAATAATTTGAGATGAAATGGTAAATGATTTATATTTAAGTTTATTAGTCTCGTGTTCAATATTTAAGTAGTAACTTTTAATTTTGTTTTGTTTAAAATTTATATAAAAGGATAAAAATAAAAACACTATTAAAACAATAGGCATTTTTGAATCAATAATCCTTTTAAATAATTATTTGGGAAAATGGCTCTCAAAAAATATTATTTGGCAAAATGACCCCAAACTTGTCACGTCGGTGAACCTCGCGTTGTGTAGGAAGTGAGGTCTAATATCGCATTCTGCGGGATGCGAGTTCTGTGCAATTCTGGGCTGAAGAACAAGGGAAAACAAGTGTGGGTAGGCCTGTTCGAGCCCAATTTCGGGTGTGTAAATCGTATATTTTTAGCGATCATCGAGTTTGGGGTCGTAGTACTGGAAATTCTCTATCGTATGATACCAACATGGTTAATTTCTGTCCATTCTACAATGGTTTAAAATGGCTTCGAAAACCATATGTTATCATCCTTTTTTGAATGAAGTTGCATTTGAACAAATGTCGATTTTCGGTTTAGTAATCCCATAAAATTTATTCAAAACTGAAATTAAATAAACATTTTAAAGTTTAATTATAATAGATAAACAAAATTATAATACGGCATTATAAAAATCAAATGTGTGGAATATAAACATTAAAAACATAAGTACAAATCAGTAAAAAAAGACTAAAAATGCCTATGTCCACTCGTTCCGCAGTTGGGTGGACGATGAGCACGATCTGGATACCTCCGACCATTGTGTGGTGGTCCCTGGTCCCCATCATCATGACCATCGTGTGCGATATGCAGATCTGTGTTGGGCCCAGGCGGGGAGTAAAACAAGCTACCCACCGGCGTATTATCCACAATGCTAAAGTCATACTGAGATGGCAACTGTGGATAATCGATAAGCTGAAGGTCAGTCGTCGGCGTATGGGGACGATAGGCATTGGAGGAGCCGAACTGGGGTGGAGGCATCATTTACTGGAAACTCGATGGACCGCTATAAGTATGAAATGCTGCGGCAGAAGATGAGGCCCCTGTAGTGTCATGTCGTGGTCTCGAACCGCGCTGCGTCGACTGCCTCTGCCTCTAGCTCTGGGTCACTCGACGGCTGCCGCGTGGGCGGTTTTGGGGAGGCTGGGGAAGCCCTGCATCGCGCTCGGCCTGAGTAAGGATATGTGGCATCCCATTGAGCGCATACCACTGGCGGTAATTGAAAGCGACCGAATCGGCCCCTTCCATAATGTGTTGGGGAAGGGGTGGGCGTTGCGCAAATCGATTACCCCAAACCGCTATCTAGGCAGCGTGGTACTCGGACCAGTCAACCTCTGTCATCCCCTAACGCGTAAGATTGTGGAATCGGTCCATATTTTGCGGAACGGTTGGAACATTTTGGACGAACCCGAACTGTCGGAGAACCTTATTCGTAGCATGCCACACGACAATTTCGTAGTTGAGCAGCGGCACGACGGAAATCCAGAGCTGTTGGTCACGCAGAATATCAGGTGGAGTAATCTGCTGAATCTCCTCTGAAGCGTAGGGCCTCCACACGAACTAAAAAAATGAAAACGTTTGTAACGGTTATATAAAGTATTATTGGAAAAATAGTATGAAAAAATTCAAATTAATTTTCGAATTACCTGGTCGTCCGTCAAGCTATCGAAAGCATGCCTGAATTCTTTTTGGGACTTCGACAGGCCGATGTGGGTCAGTGTGCCGCTCCACCTATAAATAATGAAAAAAATATGTTAAATAAAATAATTTAAAAATAGGAAAAATATAGTAGACTACGTAGTACCTCCGTAGAAGAGGAAATAACATAGCGATGAGCTGTCTAAGCTGTGGCCTTAAAATAGGCATCCGAAACCAAACCCAAGACTGTAGGAGTAAACAACATCCTCCCATCGATGATCTTGAGGCGTCAACGTTTCTGCAGAGCTCTCTATAAAGAAACGCCAAGACAGCTGATCCCCAAGATTTTCTTCTAGAGTCATTTAAATTTGTAAGATGACGAAGCCACATCACGTGCACCTTTGTATGGGATTTGTCTGGCATTAATATCCCGCCGATAATGTGCAAGATGTGGGCACACGCACACCGCTGTGAAAATAAAGATTTAATAAAGACATTCTAATTTAAAAAAAAATTAACTTCATCCTAAATTTAATAAAGGCATCCAAAAAAATAATAAAGGCATCCTAATTTGCAAATAATTATTTGTAACTTCATCCTAAATATTTAATAAAGGCATCCTAAATATTTAATAAAGACATCCTAATGTTCAAGTAATTATTTGTAAATTAATCCTAAATTTATTAAAAGCATCCTAAATATTTAATAAAGGAATCCTAAATATTTCATAAAGCATCCTAATGTTCAAATAAATATTTGTAATTTCATCATAAATTTAATAAAAACATCCTAAATATTTAATAATGGCATCCTAATTTTTAAATAAATGAAATATATTAAAAATATATAAAATAGTGAAAAAATTGAAAAAAAAATACCTGAAGTGTAACTTCATCCGCATTGGGGGGAGGGGTTCCAAATTGAGCCTCCAAATATGACATTTCGATTTTTCCACCGTCCCACACTTCCTCAGGGGGCATCACACCCATTTCTTCAGCAAATAGAGTTGACCAATGGGCCAACACTACACCCGTAATAACGTTGCCGTCTGTAGGCAACCGCAGATGGTAGGCAACATCCTCTAGCGTGATTGTTGCCTCGCCAATCGAAAGATGAAACGTGTGCATCTCGAGCCTCCACCGTTCTATCAGCGCGCTGATCAACGATGGGTTTACCTTCACCCCCTATATACCGTGTTATGTGGCCAAAACCGGCGCGCTCAATCCACTCTATAACAACATCAACGAGTGGGGTGTTGATACGGTTAAGGTAACCTTGTAAATTACGTTCGTATCCCTTCAAAAAAAAATAAAATGAAATAGTTAGTAAAATAAAAAATTTTAATAAAATTAAAAATTAAAAAAATTAATAGGGAAAAGTAATACTAATGGATCTCTTCTCCAATATTAATTGCAGTGATTCGCCTCGTTGCGTAGTAAACTTGCCATTATATCGAATGAAATATAAGAATTGCCGATAATTTGTTGTAAAAAAGCTTAAGAACTCGCGTTCTGTGGTTGGTATGGGGGTAGAGCCTCCAATTTATAGAAGATCCCGCGCCCTTTGGGATGCGATGTTAATGAACCTCGCGTCCTATAGAATGCGAGGTTCATTGAAAAGGCGCGTCACGGAACAGACGCGTGAACTGAACAGTCAGAAGTGACCTCGCGTCCTATAGAGCGCGAGTTTCTGAAGACCTCGCGTTCTACAGAACGCGAGATCGTGGGTTTTTTTTTAAAAGATGACTTCCCAGGCGGGAAAGTCATTTAATAATAATAATAATAATAATAATAATCATAGTAATAATAATAATAATAATAATAATAATAATAATAATAATAATAATAATAATAATAATAATCATAATAATAATAATAATAATAATAATCATAATAACAATAATCATAAAACTAATAATAATAAAAAGCAGAATAAAATTATTATTATTAATAATAGTAAATATATAATAATAATATAATAATAATAATTGTATTTAAGTATAATAATAATAATAATAATAATAATAATAATAATAATAATACACGATATGTTGTCATTAGTAACTACAAATAACGACATAGCGTGTAACACCCAGGTTTAGGGGCTGAGTGAAAATAATATTTTAATATTATTTCGAGTTCGATTTTATAATTAAAATACTCTTTTAGGCCTCGAGTTTCAAAAACAAACGTTTTGTGTTGGACTAAATTGAAATGAAACTCAATTTGGAGGGATTTTAAAGAAAATGGAAAATAGCCATTCATTAATGGCAATCTTGTAAATAATGCAACTTTCAATTTAAATCCCCTTATATCATCTTTTCACTATTCATTCTCTTCCCAAACCAAAAACCAACGACAAAGAAGAGTTTTCAACTCCTTCCACTATTCTATCACATTTCTTCTTCATTTCAACTCGGTTTTGAAAGGTAATATCATTTTTGACTTGTCCTCAACCTCCTCTCTTCAAAAGTACAAATAGTTTTTATTTTCATTAAGGTTTTGGAAATTGAGTTTTTAGAGGATTTGGTTAAAAATGATAACTTTATGATGTTTAACTTAAACTTTTGATTTAATGTTGTTAGTTATGAAGTCTATGGGTCAAATGATGCAACATATATGAATTTTACATGGTTTTAAGCTCATTCCCGGATTTGGGTTTTGTGAGGGGTTTTTGAAGGGTTTTAGAGTGGTTCTTGGGGTTGTTTTAGGTTGAAATTTGTGGGCTAATGTTAGTGCTATGGTTGGGGGTTGCTTTGGGATCATTTGCGGGTATAAAGAGTGTTGGAAACAAGGGTTTTGATTGAGGTTTATGGGCTGCACGAGTTTGATAAATTTGGGGTTTGTTCATGGCTTGAAATGTTGTGTTTAATATTTGAATTGTGTTCCGGGTCAATTACTTTGATGCTTGGGCTGATTGGAAGTTGTTTGGTTTGTGTTGAGGTTGTTTAAAGGCAAGAACTTGTGTTGGTGAAGCATCGAGAGTGAATCCGGAATCTTGAAGGTGGTTGCTTGCTTGGTAATTGATCTTGTAAGTAAAGGTGAGTGGTTAATGTTTTCTAAGTGTTTTCTAAGTGGTTGGTTCGAGCATGTGGACTAGGTCGGGCTTGGTAGACCCACCTAGAGTTAGGATTAGGGTGGTGGTCTAATCCTAAGCTTAAACTAGAGACATTGGTTGAACTTTTAATTGATGTTTATGCCTCGTGATGTTTATGATAAGATGATTTATGTATAATGTGTTATACATGTGTGATAAGGCGTGGTTGTGATGCATTGTGATATGCATGTGGATTGTTCATGATTGTGATCATGGTGAGTACGTGCTAAGCACGGAATTGGTTGTAATTGATAATGTGGATTGAGTTAAATGTTGGCACTAGTATGCTTGGGTATAAATGATCGATCATTAGGATGTTAGTGTGCGCACATGAGTCAAATTCGCGCGTTGCCTTGGTGGCGTTGAGTCACCAAGGAGGAGTACGGGTTCGCCCGGAAATTGTTATATATATTAGTCGATGATGAGTGGAATCCCCTCCGCGAGACCGGTGATGAGTGTAATCCCACCGTGAGGTAAAGTGGTTGTTGGATGTGAGTTCCAACGTGTTTATCCGCGTATTCGAGTCATAGTTAAGTGCCAATATAAGTTGATATGTGTATCAATGTGATGTGGAAATGTGTTTCCTTTTTGGATGATTATATGTCCTTACATATGTTGTGGAAATAAGTTTGTGGAGCATGACATATTATTGGATATTTGTTCATGCATCATTGACATTTTGGCTCTTGAGGATCGAAGGTATGATCATGCATTTACCTTGGTTGAGATCGTGCTTGGACCCTGCATTGTCGAGGTTTGTTTTTAAAGAGCTTACCCTCACTAAGCTTTATTGCTTACGCTCTCTTTGTTCGACAATGCAGATCAGTAGCTCGTGGGTTGCTAAGTGCAAGAAGGGGGCCTCCAAGTGTGCTTCGTGGTGCTTGTTTAGCTATCAAGTATGAACAATTTAATTATGATGTAATGGTCAAGCAATGGGACATGTGTTTGTAGTGTGATGTCTTTTGAAGTATGATGATGTTGTGTTTAGGAGCATGTTAGACTACTTATATATGTTTGTCAATTTGGATTTTGGGATGAATGTCTTGCTTGTAAACCATGTTGGATTTGCCTATCTTATTTAGTCTAAGTGTTGGCCTTGTTGAAGCTTAATGCCCTTTTTAAATGCCATGTATGGATGCCTCATCTTATGCCTTGTGTGATTGGAGTATGTTTTGCCATAGGATCTATGCCTTTAAAATATGCTTGTAAGTGATATGTGCTTCTTAGAGTTGTTTAGGGCTTTCGGAGTTGGTTGGAGATGTTTAAAGTTGGCTTTGGGATGTTGCAGGCAGCCAGTGTTTCGAAACGGGCTGAGCTGTTTCGGAACGAGTATGGCTCCAGGGACCCCGTATCGGAACTCGTTTCGATACGGTTTGGCCACTGTGAACCCCTATTTCGAAACAAGTTTCGGAACACTTTGGCTACTGGAAATCTGAGAAATTGCCGATATGTTGGGGTTTCGAAACGAGTCTAGGTGTTTCGGAACGGTCAATGTCTTGTTGACCACAAGAAGTTGACCGTTGGGGATGTTTCGGAACAGTTGACCTCCGTTCCAATACGGCCTTCTCGTGTGGGCTTGGGGCTGTTGACCAAGTCAAGGTGTTTTGATACACCTTAAGGGTGTTTCGAAACGGCCTGCCTAATAATCTAAAATGGACTGTTTTGCAAGTGATGTTTGAATGATCGTTTTTATGATTACTCGTGTTTCCGCTGACGTGTTTCACATAGGACATGGTAATGCATTTAGACAAGATAAATAAAAGAAATTTTCTAGGGTTGCTAACCGAGGGGGAACCTTAACGGGTTTCGCTTCGGTTTTCCCCGTGTGGCCCATTCGGACCGGTCAAGCATCCGGACCGGGGCGAGCGGGTTACACTTGTTGGTATCAGAGCCTGCGGTTTCCGAGACCTTGGGCAGGTAAGTGAGGTAAGTTTAAGTTTTGTATTGATATGCACGGTGTTTGCTTGCCTTGTAAGCATGATTGCTTGTGTGACAAGTATGCTGATTGTTTTGTTTAAAAGCATGTTGTTTAGAGTCCCATTACTACTATTACATCGGAAAAGAATTTTTAAAGTGAGGGAAACATACTTGAGCACTCGGAAGCCTTGCCTTGCTAATCCAACTTTGTATGTTTGTTGTGGTTGTAGTTATTGCTTGTGAGCGATGTCTAGGCCGAGAGGTAGGCCGAGGGTGGTTCGTCAGGAACCACGCGTTACGGCTCCTGTTGAGCCGGTGGTTGGAGTGGAGGCTCATATAGAAGGGCCTGCTGCTGCTGGAGTTGGAGTTCCTCCACCACCACCACCACCTCCTCCGCCTGGAGCTGGAGGCGAGGATGGAGCTGAAGGAGACGGGCCCCAGGGTGGCCAAGGTCCGGCCGAAATTGATATGACTCCACTAGTGCAAGCTATAGCGGGAGCATTTCAGGCCGCAGTTGCGGGAGCTCAGGCTGCAGCTCACCCTAGGTGTGACGATGCTAGTTTACCGTTGGAGAGGCTCCGTAGCTTGGGGGCCGAAGAGTTCAAAGGATCTACTCCGGAGAGGTCTGAGTTGTGGTTAGAGAAGATCGTCCGCATCTTAGCTCAGATGGGTTGTGTGGGCGCACGTAGATTGGGCTGTGTGATCTCTTTGCTTTAGAGTGATGCCTACACCTGGTGGGTCACCATTACTACCGGAGTTCCAGAGGCTGAGATAGGTTGAGATTTCTTTGAGTCTGCATTCAGGAAGAGATATTTGGGACCGAGGTATCTTGATGAGAAGAAGCGAGAGTTTATAGCCCTTGTTCAAGGAGATGTTTCTGTGACTGACTATGAGATCTGTTTTGTTCGTTTGAGTCAGTACGCTCCAGAGTTGGTTCCTACTAAAGTGGAACGTTGTAACCGTTTCCGCTATGGGTTGAATGAAAAGATCAAGAGGTACACTTTAGCTTCGGACTACACAGATTTTGATGTATTGGTCGCGAGGGCCAAGGACTTAGAGCATAGTTTGGGCTTGACCAAACGATCTGGAGGTTCTAGTTCTGGTAAGAGGCATAACAACTTTGACAATAGAGATGCCAAGAGGCATAGAGGTGGCGGACAGCAATTTAACCATAGGCGTGGCGGTGGCCATCAGGGCCATAGAGGTGGATGGCGTTTGCCCGAGTGTGCACGCTGTGGGAGACAACATTCTGGTGAGTGTTGGGGTAACTTCTATGCTTGTTGGAACTGTGGTTCGAGAGACCACTTTAGGAGGGAGTGTCCGCATCAGGCGGCACAGGCACCAAACGTAGCTCAGGCTCCTGTGAGGGCCAATGATTTTCAGAGAGGCCGTGGGCGTGGTCGTGGCTACTTCCAGCCTAGGGCTGATGCACCTAGGGTAGATGCTCAGAGGAACCTTGCTCATGTTGTGGCAGTGCAGCCAAAGGCAGGAGGACCAGCGAGAGTTTATGCTCAGAGAGAGACCGAGAACAACACTGATGTGATAGCAAGTAATTTTGAGTTACAGTCTATGTCTTTGCTTTCTTTGGTTGATTCGGGTTCTACACATTCCTACATTTTGAGTGAGCATGCACGAAAGTTAGATATACCTGTTGAGATCCTAGATGTAGGTATGCATGTGACTAGTTCTTTTGGTGAGACAGTTGTGGTTAGACGTATGTATAAGAGATGTCCACTGAAGATTCAGGGTCATGTGTTCTCTGTTGATATGATGGAACTTCCTTTTTATGGTTTTGATATCATTCTGGGTATGGACTAGTTAGTTGAGCACCAAACTAGTGTGGATTTTGAGACGAAGAGGATTTCCTTGAAACTTTCTGATGACTACGAAGTAGTAGTAGTAGGCGAGAACATTAAGTTCTTGTCTAATGTTGTGTCAGCTTTAGAGGCTCATAGGTTGATGGATTCCGGATGTGGGGCTTACCTAGCTTACGTTATGAATCCGAATATGAGTGAGGCTAGACCGAAAGATATTAGAACAATTTGTGACTTTCTGGATGTGTTTCCTGAAGAGTTGTCGGGTTTGCCTCCTGACAGAGATGTTGAGTTTGTGATTGAGATTGTTTTAGGGTCTAATCCAGTTTCGATAGCTCCGTATCGTATGGCCCCGAAAGAGTTGAAAGAGTTGAAGAGTCAGTTGCAAGAATTGTTAGACCGTGGTTTCATTAGGCCTAGTAGTTCTCCTTGGGGTGCTCATGTGTTATTTGTGAAGAAGAAAGATGGCAGCATGCGTATGTGTATTGACTACAGACAGTTGAATCAGTTGACTGTGAAGAACAAGTATTTGTTGCCTCGCATAGATGATTTGTTTGATCAGTTGAGAGGTGCTTCAGTGTTCTCGAAGATAGATTTGAGGTCATGGTACTACCAGTTGAAAGTGAAAGAGTGTGATGTTCCGAAGACAGCTTTTAGGACTAGATATGGTCACTATGAGTTCCTTGTGATGCCGTTTGGGCTCACGAATGCACCTGCAGCATTCATGGATATGATGAACAGAATTTTTAGAGACTATCTAGACCGTTTTGTAGTTGTTTTTATTGATGTATACTTGTGTACTCGAAGACAGAAGAAGAGCATGATGAGCACTTGAGATTTGTGTTACAGAGATTGTTGAGCAATCAGTTGTATGTGAAGCTTAGTAAATGTGAGTTCTGGATTCGAGAGGTTGTATTTCTTGGCCATGTTGTTTCGGCCAGAGGTATCCGTGTTGATCCATCGAAAATTGAAGCTATTGTTGAGTGGAAACAACCTAAGTCTGTGACTGAGATTAGGAGTTTCCTAGGATTAGCCGGTTACTATAGGAGATTTGTTGATGGTTTCTCTAAGGTAGCTGCTCCTTTGACTAAATTGTTGCAAAAGGGAGTTAAGTTTGAATGGTCAGATGTAAGACAGAAGGCTTTGAGAAATTGAAAGAAGCTTTGACAAATGCTTCAGTGTTAGTGCAACCTGTTTCAGGTAAAGAATTTGTGATTTATAGTGATGCTTCCTACGTAGGGTTAGGTTGTGTTTTGATGCAAGAAAGAAGAGTCGTTGCTTATGCTTCTAGACAGTTGAAGGTTCATGAGAAGAACTATCCTACTCACGATATAGAGTTAGTCGCGGTTGTATTTGCATTGAAGATTTGGCGTCACTACGTGTATGGTGAGAAGTGTATAGTTTACACCGATCATAAGAGCTTGAAGTATTTGATGACACAGAGAGAGTTGAACTTGAGACAGAGAAGATGGCTTGAGTTGTTGAAAGACTATGATTTGACCATTGAGTACCATCCGAGTAAGGCAAATGTAGTAGCCGATGCTTTAAGTAGAAAAGTTGTCGTTGAGTTGAGAGCTATGTTTGCTAGATTGAGTGTATCCGATGATGGTGGTTTGATCACCGAGTTGCAAGTGAAGCCTTCTTTGATTCAGTTGATTAGAGAGAAGCAGTTGCAAGATGTGACTTTAGTTCCTCATGTTCAGGACATAGCCGAAGGAAGACCGACCGAGTATAGTTTCAGTGGTGAGAACTTGTTGTGCTTTAGAGATAGAGTTGTTGTACCAGAAGATGTTGAGTTGAGACGTCAGATTTTGAGTGAAGCACATTCGAGTCCTTTTTCTATGCATCCGGGTAGTACCAAGATGTACCGTGACTTGAAGAATGATTACTTCTGGGTTGGTTTGAAGAAGGATGTAGCTGAGTATGTGAGCCGTTGTATGGTTTGTCAGAGAGTGAAGGCAGAACATCAGGTTCCTTCAGGTTTGTTACAACCTTTGAAGATTCCAGAATGGAAATGGGAGAGGATTACCATGGACTTTGTGTCGGGGTTACCGTTATCTCCTTCGAAGAAGAATTCTGTATTGGTGATTGTTGATAGGTTCACTAAGTGTGCTCACTTCTTAACAGTGAACACTACAAATTCTTTGGACAAGTTGGCAAACTTGTACATCCGTGAGATTGTGAGACTTCATGGAGTTCCAAAGTCTATTGTTTCAGATAGAGATCCTAGATTTACTTCGAGATTCTGGGGTTGCTTGCATAGTGCTCTAGGTAGCCGTTTGCATTTCAGTACTTCTTATCATCTGCAGTCCAATGGGCAGTCAGAGCGAGTGATACAGATTTTAGAGGATATGCTTCATTGTTGTGTGATTGACTTCCAGGGTTCTTGGGAGAAGCACTTTCCTTTAGTTGAGTTTTCTTACAACAACAGTTATCAGTCTAGTATTCAGATGGCTCCCTATGAGGCTTTGTATGGTAGACGATGTAGGACTCCGATTTGTTGGGCTGAAACAGGTCAGCGATTGTTATCTACGTCGGATTTGCTTAAGGGGACTACCGAGAAAGTAAAGTTGATTTGTGACAGTTTGAAAGCAGCTTCCAATCGTCAGAAGTCTTATGCACATTTGAAGGGGAAAGAAATTGAGTTCTCCGTGGGTGAGAAAGTGTTTTTGAAAGTATCTCCGTGGAAGAAGGTGATGAGATTTGGCCGGAAAGGCAAGTTGAGTCCGAGGTTCATTGGTTCGTATGAGATAGTTGAGCGGATTGGGCCTGTAGCTTACCGCTTGAGATTACCTTCTGAGTTAGAGAAGATCCATGATGTTTTTCATGTGTCGATGCTTAGGAGATATAGATCATATCCTTTTCATGTTATGTCTGTTGGGTAGATAGAGTTGAATCTGGATCTGTCTTATAATGAAGAGCCGGTAGAGATACTTGCTTCTGATAGCAAGGTGTTGCATGGCAAGACCATAGAGTTGGTCAAGGTGTTGTAGAGACATAGAAGTGTGGAAGAGGCCACGTGGGAGAGGAAGGATGATATGGTTGAGCAGTTTCCGTACTTGTTTCTGTCAGGTAATTTCAGGGACGAAATTCCTTAAGTGAGGGAGAGCTGTAACATCCGGGTTTAGGGGCCGGGTGAAAATAATATTTTAATATTATTTCGAGTTCGATTTTATAATTAAAATACTCTTTTGGGCCTCGGGTTTCAAAAACAAACGTTTTGTGTTGGGCTAAATTGAAATGAAACTCAACATTGAGGGATTTTAAAGAAAATGGAAAATAGCCATTCATTAATGGCAATCTTGTAAATAATGCAACTTTCAATTTAAATCCCCTTTTATCATCTTTTCACTATTCATTCTCTTCCCAAACCAAAAACCAACGACAAAGAAGAGTTTTCAACTCCTTCCACTATTCTATCACATTTCTTCTTCATTTCAACTCGGTTTTGAAAGGTAATATCATTTTTGACTTGTCCTCAACCTCCTCTCTTCAAAAGTACAAATAGTTTTTATTTTCATTAAGGTTTTGGAAATTGAGTTTTTAGAGGATTTGGTTAAAAATGATAACTTTATGATGTTTAACTTAAACTTTTGATTTAATGTTGTTAGTTATGAAGTCTATGGGTCAAATGATGCAACATATATGAATTTTACATGGTTTTAAGCTCATTCCCGGATTTGGGTTTTGTAGGGGTTTTTGAAGGGTTTTAGAGTGGTTTTTGGGGTTGTTTTAGGTTGAAATTTGTGGGCTAATGTTAGTGATATGGTTGGGGGTTGCTTTGGGATCATTTGGGGGTATAAAAAGTGTTGGAAACATGGGTTTTGATTGAGGTTTATGGGCTGCACGTGTTTGATAAATTTGGGGTTTGTTCATGGCTTGAAATGTTGTGTTTGATGTTTGAATTGTGTTTCGGGTCAATTACTTTGATGCTTGGGCTGATTGGAAGTTGTTTGGTTTGTGTTGATGTTGTTTAGAGGCAAGAACTTGTGTTGGTGAAGCATCGGGAGTGAATCCGGAAGCTTGAAGGTGGTTGCTTGCTTGGTAATTGAGCTTGGAAGTAAAGGTGAGTGGTTAATGTTTTCTAAGTGTTTTTTAAGTGGTTGGTTCGAGCATGTGGACTAAGTCGGGCTTGGTAGACCCACCTAGAGTTAGGATTAGGGTGGTGGCCTAATCCTAAGCTTAAACTAGAGACATTGGTTGAACTTTTAATTGATGTTTATGCCTTGTGATGTTTATGATATGATGATTTATGTATAATGTGTTATACATGTGTGATGAGGCGTGGTTGTGATGCATTGTGATATGCATGTGGATTGTTCATGATTGTGATCATGGTGAGTACGTGCTAAGCACGAAATTGGTTGTAATTGATAATGTGGATTGAGTTAAATGTTGGCACTAGTATGCTTGTGTACAAATGATCGATCATTAGGATGTTAGTGTGCACACATGAGTCGAATTCGCGCGTGGCCTTGGTGGCGTTGAGTCACCAAGGAGGAGTACGGGTTCGCCCAGAAATTGTTATATATATTAGTCGATGATGAGTGGAATCCCATCGACGGGGCGTGAGGATGAGTGGAATCCCCTCCGCGAGACCGGTGATGAGTCTAATCCCACCGTGAGGTAAAGTGGTTGTTGGATGTGAGTTCTAATGTGTTTATCCGCGTATTCGACTCATAGCTAGGTGTCAATATAAGTTGATATGTGTATCAATGTGATGTGGAAATGTGTTTCCTTTTTGGATGATTATATGTCCTTACATATGTTATGGAAATAAGTTTGTGGAGCATGACATATTATTGGATATTTGTTCATGCAACATTGACATTTTGGCTCTTGAGGATCGAAGGTATGATCATGCATTTACCTTGGTTGAGATCGTGCTTGGACCCTGCATTGTCGAGGTTTGTTTTTAAAGAGCTTACCCTCACTAAGATTTATTGCTTACGCTCTCTTTGTTCGACAATGCAAATCAGTAGCTCGTGGGTTGCTAAGTGCAAGAAGGGGACCTCCATGTGTGCTTCGTGGTGCTTGTTTAGCTATCAAGTACGAACAATTTAATTATGATGTAATGGTCAAGCAATGAGACATGTGTTTGTAGTGCGATGTCTTTTGAAGTATGATGATGTTGTGTTTAGGAGCATGTTAGACTTTTTATATATGTTTGTCAATTTGGCTTTTGGGATGAATGCCTTGCTTATAAACCATGTTGGATTTGCCTATCTTATTTTGTCTAAGTGTTGGCCTTGTTGAAGCTTAATGCCCTTTTTAAATTCCATGTATGGATGCCTCATCTTATGCCTTGTGTGATTGGAGTATGTTTTGCCATAGGATCCATGCCTCTAGAATATGCTTGTAAGTGATATGTGCTTCTTGGAGTTGTTTAGGGCTTTCGGGGTTGGTTGGAGATGTTTAAAGTTGGCTTTGAGATGTTGCAGGCAGCCAGTGTTTCGAAACGGGCTGAGCTGTTTCGGAATGGGTATGGCTCCATGGACCCCGTATTAGAACTCGTTTCGATACGGTTTGGCCACTGTGAACCCCTGTTTCGAAACAAGTTTCGAAACACTTTGGCTACTGAAAATCTGAGAAATTGCCGATATGTTGGGGTTTCGAAACGAGTCTAGGTGTTTCGGAACGGTCAATGTCTCGTTAACCACGAGAAGTTGACCGTTGGGGGTGTTTCGGAACGGTTGACCTCCGTTCTGATACGGCCTTCTCGTGTGGGCTTGGGGATGTTGACCAAGTCAAGGTGTTTCGATACACCTTAAGGGTGTTTCGAAACGGCCTGCCTAATAATCTAAAATAGACTGTTTTGCAAGTGATGTTTGAATGATCGTTTTTATGATTGCTCGTGTTTCCGCTGACGTGTTTCACATAGGACATGGTAATGCATTTAGACAAGATAAATAAAAGAGATTTTCTAGGGTTGCTAACCGAGGGGGAACCTTAACGGGTTTCGCTTCGGTTTTCCCTATGTGGCCCACTCGGACCGGTCAAGCGTCCGGACCGGGACGAGGGGGTTACATAGCGCAATATTCAGGAAATTAGTTTGAAAAAAACTTCCCAAATACGCGTTATGTATCCATTAGTAGCTGCAATCGAAAACTGCTTACGTGAATATGATAACATATATACGCAACTACAAATAACGACATAGCGGAATAATCGGGAAATTAGTTTGAAAAAAACTTCCCAATTACGCGCTATATTGCCATTAGTAGCTGCGATTGAAAACTGCTTACGTGAATATGATGACGTATATACGCAACTACAAATAACGACATAGCGCAATAATCGGGAAATTAGTTTGAAAAAAAAACTTCCCAATTACGCGCTATGTTGCCATTAGTAGCTGCGATTGCAAATTTTTAGACATGATTTCTTTGGGTGCTCCTTGCCTCCCCCAAGAGTTTGCTATTTATAGAGGGAGGTGAATCTACTGACGTGGCAAACTCGCGTTCTGTAGAACGCGAAGTTATATGAACCTCGCGTTTTACAGAACGCGAGTTCATTTAGATGTTCGTATATATATATATATATATATATATATATATATATATATATATATATATATATATATATATATATATATATATATATATATATATATATATATATATATATATATATATATGCACAGCAATGGATTTTTGTAACTAGTGAAGTTTTTCTCAGTTGAATATGAGTTCGTGTCATGCTGTGTTTTTTGCAGTTTAATTTTTTTTGTCCGAAATATTGTTCCTTTATGATAATTGGGGTTCACTTAAAGATTTGTGTTCCGCGGGGTACATACCCCCGCATGATACGTTCATTAAATAATATTTATCGACATATCGCAATATTCCAGAGGATCTGCGGCTATAGTTTTGAAACGAAATGTCTTTTAGGAAGTGTCTGGAAAGTTTCAAGTAAAACGTTTGAGGCACTTCTTGGGGACTCTTTTCTCAAGTACGCAGCTTGCCCGCACAATCTGCAAAAAGTCCAGAGTTAAAGAAACGAGGGCGGATTCAGATCGAACATACTGTCGTGGCAGCTCTACTTTTCAGATGCGGCCGGTGCCGATTACATTTGCTAATGTGGATCATAGCTGCTACCATTTCAGAAGAAATCTGATTATCGCGCTCTGCTTCTTTCACTCGGGACCTCCGATCACATTTGCCCACCGACATATCGCAATATTCGGGAGCTTTTGGGCTGCTGCCATTTACCGCCAAGTAGTGCCTTGAGAGTTTCCAGTAAAACTTTCGAGGCACTTCTTGGGGACTCTTTTCTTAAATTCGCAGCTTGCCCGCACAATCTGCAAAAAGTTCGGAGTTAAAGAAGTGATTACAAAGACCAAACCTTTGCTTTCTTTTCCAAGCAGACCTCCAATCACATTTGCCCACCGGACTTTTTTGCATATATTGTTTCGACTTTTGCATATATTGCTTTCTTTTCCAAGTAGTGCCTTGGAATGTCGAATCCCAACACCGTCAGCAAACGAAACGCACTACGTTATGAAGCTTACGAACGAAACAGACGTTCGTAACATGTATAACCATCTCAATTCCGTTGGAGCTAGATACGTCGATTTAAATGTTAAGTTTGATGAGGTCAACGCCGACAAAGGTAGTACGTCTGCGCCCGGACAACCTGCTCCGAACACTGAACACGCATCGTCTTCACCGGATGTTGATGCGACTGCCGACGAGCTGCAGCTTTCTATGTACAGCGTAGACAAAGAAAACAACAGCTTATCGAAGAACTAAACCTAAGTTCAGACGTGTCCACTGACTATGATGATTCGGATTAACCATAAACTTCTGAAATTATCGTCCAATTATGTTATATGACGTCTTTTTTCATCATTTATTAATGTTCAAGGGACCTCGCGTTATGTAAAACTGCTAGTATTCAATTACATTACTAGACTATAATTGTCTCAGTTATTCAAACATAAAATGAGTACATAGTACGAGTTTTATTAATTCTGACGGAATCTCTGTCTCAATATATATAAAGGGACCTCGCGTTATGCAGCACTTGTAGTATTCAATTACATTACCATACTACAATTGTCTCAATTATTCAAACATGTTCTCAATTACACAAACAGAAAATGAGTACACAGTACGATTATTATAACTTCTGACGGAATATCTGCGACAAAGCAATAAAAGGGACCTCGCGTTCTACAGAACGCGATAAGCAGGACCTCGTGTTCTACACAATGCGAGGTCCTGCTTATCGCATTTTGTAGAACGCGATGTTCGTAAAGCCTGCCTCCCGGGTACCCTTATCCCTTACTTGTCCAAAGTTAGGGGACTGCTTATCGCTTTTAGGAAATGGACAAGTAAAGCTACCTCCCGGTACCATTATTTGCCTTACACACCCGAATTCTCCGAGATTTCAAGTGGCAATAATAACCCATAATTTTCCCCTTATATGAAGCAGAACCATAAAACGTAAATATATGTTTCACTTGCCAAAATAATTCCTAAAATTTTTCAAGTATTAAAAATTCAGAAGTCTTTCACAAAATATTCAAATGGCGAGATGAGGCATTAGTACTCTAGTTTACTACGATGGGCAGATATTCGACGATACCGAACTCGGCGTCATTTTTCACTGCGAAGATCCGACAACGCTAAAGATTCCGAGGAGATTATCGTTCAAGAAGTTGGTAAAGGAACTGGGGGCAAATGTCCCTCATTTCGATAACCACCGTTTGTCCGACGTGAAGTATCGGGTGCTAACATCTATAGCCCCTTTAAGGTACTCTGTATGCCAAATTGCGGAAAATGCTGATGTGGACATGATGCTGGAAACCCAATTCGACTATTCATTGGGGGGGCTTGAGATGTATGCATCGTTCTCAGAGTCCAATCCAGTTATCGAAATACCAAGCTAGGGTCGGGCGAATTTCGACTTCGATCCGAATGCCAACGTTGATAGCCCGACCGCAAGTCTACGACGTGATTTTAACCTATTGTGCCAAGACAACGTGTTTGGTGCATCGTCATCTGCTCCTCCAAGGCAGTCGTGCGTAGCTAGTATCGGGTTCGACCTGAACCAACCCATAAACGATGAATTCGATGCACCAACAAATGCATCGTACAATCCATACAATCCATACAATCCTTATAGTTTTTTAGGGGGGACGTCGGCTCCTTACGTTGCGCACGACCATGAAGCATCATATGGCCGACACTCAATGTATGTTCCTGGCACCGACTACGGCTAACCATCTATGGGGAGACATTCTTCTTTTGGAGGTGAGGGAGCGTCATCTTCTTACGCTATGCACGACCATGATTCCTCATATGGACGACACTCAACGTATGTCCCTAGCACGGAGTACGTTCAACCATCTATGGGGGACATTTTTCTTATGATGATCTTGATTTTGGTCTTGGAAATGCGGTTCGTGAGCGATCTCGTGAGAGGTCTCTCGATTGTCGACCCCCATCTTCGCCTCCAAGGGTAGTGATCGACGAAGCTCTACTATTCCAGCTCCCGGAGGATGCTTCTGACGAAGAATCGATTAGAGAACTCGGGCCCGACGGAGACAAGCTGGGGCCATTCTATGATGAACCAGAAGACTTGAAAGTTCTACTGGAAGACGATACTGTTCCACCACCAGATTTCGACGAATAGCCGACTGCCACCAACTTTCCTGTAGACGCAACACCAATTTCTATGTTCCAGCCACCATCCCACTTCACAACGGTTGATATGGATGCAATGGACGTCCTTAATTTTCCGCATGACGACAAAATAGACGGCAGAGTCAATCGTTTTGATGGTGAACTGAGGATTGGTATGACGTTCTTCATAAAGGATATTGCGGTGGCGACAGATAAGCAGTACAACCTTCGTCATAATGTTGAGACGACAGTGGATAAAACCCAAGCCAAATACTACAAGGCTCACTGCGTCCAAAAAAATCAAGGTTGTAAATGGAAAATTCGTATATCACAATTGAAGAGGGCAGGCGACCGTTGGAAAATAACAAAACTTGAGGGGCCTCATACATGCACCGTTGCTAGCCTCAGCCAGGATCACATGAACCTAGATGCAAAGTACTTCGCGTACATCTTTTTGACACTGGTGAAAACAAATCCCACTGTGTCGGTCCCCACATGTCAGGTTGCAGCTCTAGCTGTCACCGGCTACCGTCCTCAATATTACAAAGCATGGTATGCAAGGAAGCGGGCCAAAGAGGAAATGTATGGCCGATGGGAGGAATCTTATAAAGAGTTGCGCTCGTGGCTTAATCTCATACAGAAACACATCCCCAGAATGATTGTCAAACTTGAGACGGTTCCGGCATACAAAAATGATCGTGTCGTCCGAGGTGTTTGTCAATTCCACCGGTTATTTTGGACTTTCCCCCAGTGCATCAACGCATTCAAGCACTGCAAACCGATGGTCCAAATCGATGGCACATGGTTATACGGAAGATATACACATACCCTACTTCTAGCTATTGCACAGGGATACAATCGCAAATGCGTTCCTGTTGCATTCGCAATCGTCCGGAATGAGGATTTGGAGTCTTGGAAGTTCTTCCTTCGGAACCAACGAAAATATGTCCTTGGTCCTGTAATACGATCAAGGGATGGTGGGGTATGTGTTATTTCTGACAGAGGCACAGCGTTGTTGTGGGCGATAGAAAATTTGGGTGACTATTGGAAGCCTTCATACATTCACCACCGTTTTTGCTTGCGGCACATAGCCGTAAACTACCTGCAGCAAATCAAGAACCATGATGAACGTCAAATGGTGCTCGATATGGGTACGTTCTTTATGTCATTTTCATTTACTATATTACTTATTACTCGATTTCATTTACAACCTTTTGCATGTGTTTTTTGCCCATAACTATTCAACTGTCATCCCGTAGGCAACTCGCACTACAAACAAGAGGTGGTTGACTTGCTCGAGGAACTGAGAGCAATAAACAAACATGGCGCAGAATACCTTGAAAAAATCCCAAAGGAAAAATGGCTTCGATCGTATGACGAGGGTAAACGTTATGGTCACATGACAACGAACTTGGCTGAGGCAGTGAACTCATCACTGAAGGGAGTGCGGCAGTTGCCTATCACTTCCATTGTCAAAGAGACCTATTATCGTTTGGCTACCCTTTTGCAACCTTTGGAAGGCAAGCAATTGAGTACATGGCAGGTGGACACAAAGTCCATCCAGATTTCCGCACAAAACTGCATACTCAATTGGGCCAATCAAGACAGATGACTGCAACTCTCTTCTCGCGAGAAGGACACAAGTTTCGTGTTGCAGAATTTTCCAGGCAGTTGGAAGGCATTCAGCACAACACGTACGTGGTAAATCTGAGGGAAAGAACCTACGAGTGCAGAATTTTCCAAACATTAAAATACTCGTGCGCACACGCCATTGCTGCTTGCACTAACCAACGGATACAATACATGCATCTGGTTGATCCGGTATACTTACTCGAAACGGTGTTTAAGGTTTACGAAAAAGAGTTTCCTCCAATCGAAAATGAGGTTGATCCAAATGTCGTGGACACTGAACCGATCACACGCCAGATCCAGCACTACTAAGAGCCAAAAGATGCCCACGGTCTACAAGAATACACTGTGCCGAGGATATGGTCGAACATCAAGAAAAAACCGGATAAAGGAAGCATTGTAGTGTATGTAAAAATCCTGGACACACAGCTCCTAAGTGTCCTAATCGCTCAGCCCCTCATCTTAATTAATTATTTTTAATTTGTATATGCGAGTTCGCCCATGACAATCAAATCAATAAAGTCAGTCTACTTCGATTTATACAGTAGGTCATCTTATATTTTCAATCATTCAAAAAAATATGTTATGATAGTGTCTTCGAAGCGACTTTAAGTCAGTGTAGAATAGACGGAAATTAACCGTGTCGGTGTCATACGATAGAGAATTTCCAGTACTACGACCCCAAACTCGATGTTAGCTAAAAATTTACAATTTCTATGTATGAAATTCTGCTCGAACATGCCTATCGACATTTGTTCAAAGGCAACTTCATTCAAAAAAGGATGATAGCATAGGGTTTTGGAAGCCATTTTAAACCAGTGTAGAATGGACGGAAATTAACGGTATTGGCGTCATACGATAGAGAATTTCCAGTACTAAGACCCCAAACTCGATGTTCGATAAAAATATACGATTTACACGCCCGAAATTGGGCTCGAACAAGCCTACCCACACTTGTTTTCCCTAGTTCTTCAGCCCAGAGTTGCACAGAACTCGCGTCCTGCAGTACGCGAGGTCTGTGCGATATATTCAGCCGCCCTTTCAAATTCTCGTGGACCTCGCGAGGTACTGTAAAACTGTTAACACAAGAAACAAGGCCAGGTATACTGAAATCGCATTATCCAGAACGCGATATCAGACCTCGCGTTCTACACAACGCGAGGTTCACTGACGTGACAAGTTTGGGGGTCATTTTGCCAAATAAAATTTTTTAGGAGCCATTTTCCCTAATAATTATTTAAAAGGGATTATTGTTTAAAAATTGCCAAAACAATATGTATCATACTCTTAAATAGTAATTTTTAACCGAATCGGTGTTCAGTTAACTAAAGAAACAAAATTCAGTCAAACTTTTAAAGATTAGTATGAATTAGTGTTAGTTAACTAGTGACATCATACTCAATGACGAATCTTGGTAAAAAAAATGAGGCTTACTTATAATTTTTGAAAGTCTTAGAAGCATAAACTAAAATTTCAAAAAAAAAATTAGAAGTTTAACTATTTTTTTCAAAAAATTTGAGACTTACTACGAGTTTTGTAAAAAAATTAAAAGGGAACTTAATTAAAAATATTTAAAGAAATAAAAACTAAATATAAGCGTCTGTCTCTGGTCAAATGTAAATTGTTCAAAATTAAGGGGAAGGCCTCGTCTTGTACTTACCATCGTCTGTCTTTGGTCATACTCAATCAAACTTTTTTAGGTTTAACTACCAACATCCAATTCATTGGACGACTACTCCGAATCAAGTTTTACAGAGGCTCAATATAAGCGACCCTCCCAATTAAAATTTCTACATTCACAACGCTAAGATTCGAATCTCTAACAGACCTAGTGCCTCTTATTACTAGACCGACTAATTGTTAGTGCTCAATCAAACTTTTAATTATAGTATAGATAGATTTAAATTATGGAATAAATTAGCCTCAAGCTTCGCTTTGCCACAACGCTTCTCGATCACGGAAATGGATTTTGCTTCAACCTTCTTGCCGATTACAGTCTACAAGGCTCAACCCTTGTAACTTGCTTCTCTACGGTAAACTCAATTCCTAGGGCAATCCTTGAAATTAAGTGCTAAGTTGATTAGCTATGGCCATCGATGCTAACACAAGTCTGCATTAGTGCTGGAGAAGCTCGTGCTCGGATAGTTGTCTCGATGAGAATCGTTTCTGATTTTGATTCCCCTTAGTGGACCGTCACTAAGTTTGTTCTTAGGGAGTTGAATTTGCTACAAGCCTAATCTAGTCCTCAATGGTGGATCTGAACCACTTCTAATCCAACGACGCCTTCGGAATGAAATAATTGAGATGCCTAAAGGTTAGGCCAATTGCCTAACCAATTTTACAGAGAATCGAAAAAAAAATGTTGGAGAAATGAAGAACTCCTCTAATCTCATGAGGTAAGTTGGGTTTGGCGTTGCTTTTGGCTAAGGTAAATTTAGCTAAGTATGGTTGGTGAAGAAACCATACTTAGTTTTAATAAAAGAAAAGAAAAATAAAAATCAATAAAGGTAAAAGAAAAAAGATATATTTAAGCTCAAGATAAATGATGAACAAGAGTGAATTCCATCATGAGCTTCACCCCAAAGTGGGGTATTTATAGTAGTCTAAAACCCTAAAAATCACTCCAAAGTGATAAAGATAAATTCTAAAATAATTCAAATTAATTACATAAGATAATGATAAAGTTTAAAATTTAAATCTCGCTGATAAGCAAGTTGATATGCGGCTGATAAGTTATCACGCTGCTGACGTCGGCTTCTAGAAGGTGTTGACGTGGCGTCCAGTCAGCATTCATGCCTCAGTTCATGCCCAACATCCCAGCCACGAATCCGAATTTTCTGCAGTTCCCAGCCTTTTCCTGTTTGTTCTACATCCACCAAGTACTTCATGAGAAAACACGAAATATCTCACAATTAAGATCCATAAATCATCAATTTAAGCACAATTAGGAATAAAATGACGACTAAACTAGCTACTCATCAAATTCCCCCTCACTTATCCGATGCTTGTCCTCAAGTATCAAAAAATTAAACAAATCTAAGCTCAACTTGTCATCCTTAATTTCACGAAGTCTCAAAGTTACCGGTATGACTAAGTATCTAAACATGAAAGAAAATAAAAGGAGCAAAGAGAAATGGCAGGACTTAAAAATAATTTTAGCAAAAACGACATTCTAATACCATGTTAACAACAATGATGCAAACCAAGTACCTCTCACAAGGAATCACTCATGTCACTCAAAGTGTTTAAGGGTAGAGAAAATCAATCGAGCCAAAACTAATTAGAGCATTACCATAGGCTTGTGATTAAATTTAATCTCCAGTACTAAGTATGAATGTGATGCAAAAATCAAGAGGTCTTACAAGGATTGTAACGGGGGTAAGGTTCGGGTAGGATAAAGGCCGGAAATAGGGGTTAAAATTCAAGACAAAAATCATCCCAAAATTCTTATTCAAAACTTTTTTTGTTGTGCAGATTCGAATAAATTATGCACTGTATTTTCTACTGCATATTCGAACCATTTTTCGCACTTAATTTTTTTTTCTGTAGTGTATTTTTTGCACTATTCGAAACTGCTTTTTTCTGCAGTGTTGATTCGAATCTGTTTTTTTTTTCTTTTTTTGAGACAATTTTGTCTTGAAAAGGGTGACAAAAATAGTGAAAATAAAAAAATGGTTTAGGCTAAAAATACGATGAAGCGAGGAAAAGGTCAAGGCTCAAAATTGTTTTACTAAGGGATAATAACAAGGGGTGTGTTTTTTGGGAATAGAATGGGGTTAAACCTAATGTCTCTATCATATTAATGCATCACAATAAAAAATGTAATCTCGAAAAGTATGTAAACCACAAGTTTTAGAATGCAACTAATTAACTAGGCACACTCAAAGAAACAAAGAGCAGAAATAATGCATGCTCATTAGGCTCAAAAACTCTCATGAATTGTCTTGTGTACATAGGTAAGCATCATGTCAATTAACGAAGTAAGGAATGACAAGGGTTATATGAAAAATTCCAAGCATGCCATAATCTATTATGCAACCTAAAATTTCTAACAAGAAAAATACCAAAGTCATACGGAAACAAATGGACTAGGTGAAACAAAAGAAATCAAAAAGTAACTTAAATTTAAATAAAATCAAGAACAATCGAACAAGTAATTATGAGAATTTGGCATGGATACCCACTCCCCCTCACTTTAAGCATGATGTCCCATTATGCAAATAAAAATGAAAGCGAGGGAATGAGGAAACTCCCTAAACTAGTTACGGCCACGAAGTTTGGCGGGAGCATGCGGCAACGCCCTCCTAGGACAAGAGGCTTGGGCCGGTTGGGGAGACGGTGAGCTTGCTCTCTGGTCCAGACCATGGTGGTGGCGGCTGGTGGTTGTCGAACGTGAAAGAGATGAGAACAAGGAATGGTGCGTCGAGTTCAAGTATATCAGCTGGAATTATCCAGGTTCGTGATTTCTGGTGCTATTGTGCATCATGTCATCGTCTCTCTTTTTGCATGTCATTGTGTGTAACAAAAAAAACGTATCGTGATGCTTTAATTCGACCAATACCGCAGTTTAACGCTTGATTAAAAAAAACTTAGGTTCCTGAAAAATAAAATAAAATGAATAATAATAATAATAAAAACTTAGCAGATGAAAAATAAAATGGGTTGCCTCCCATTCAGCGCTTTATTTAACGTTGTTTAGCTCGACGATCTGGTTCAGACTACAAGCACTGCGACAAATACTTTTTTCCACTTCTTGCGCTTTGTCCAACTGAGAATTTCTTTAAGAGAAATTTTACGATTATAGAGTTCATTCGTTCTGTACTTGTATATTGATAATTTCTTTGAACATTTTTTAGCCTTGAAAACTTGTCTAAAATAATTACCGACAAGATATCTCTTTTACTCAAAAATTTGCACTTCAAATTATCTGGCGACAATTTTAATTTGATATATGGTGCCTGCAAAATGGAAGGGAAATTTTTAATTTTTGAAGGAGTTAAGTGTAGATCGGAATTGACAAATGAAATATTTTCCAACTCCCTAATTTTTTCCTTGTGGTCTTCTAATTTCCTACATAAATTATCAGATAAGTTAGATTCTATAAACTCTTCAACGGCAGGTTCAATGACATCGATAAAATTAATACTAACAACATTACATGGATGTCTCATTGCTTTGTATATGTCAAATTTAACGATCTCACCGTCAAACTCCATTATAAGAATTTCGCTTCTTACATCTATTTTTGTATTTGTCGTACTAAGGAAGGGACAACCAAGAAGAATTTCTGAAGACGAGTTTTATCGGTCGTTTTCCATATCGATGACGTAAAAATCCGCCGGAAAAATAAGATCATTTACATGGACTAAGACATTCTCGAGGAGTTCTTCTGGGTATATTACGGATGTATCTGTCAACTACACAGTCACTTTTGTATCTTTTAAAGGTTCATCAAAAAGTGATTTATATAAAGATAGTGGCATAACATTTAATGAATCGCCTAAGTCACACATAGCACGTTTAATACCAACCTTACCAATTTTGTAGGGAATTGCGAACATATCTTGGTCCTTCAATTTCAACGGTAACCGTCGCTGAAAAATTGCGGATACGTGTTCTCCCATATTTACCTTCTCTATTCTGGTAAGTCATCTTTTATTTATACACAGATCCTTTAGGAATTTGGCGTATCGAGGTACCTTTTTATCACTTCTAGAAGTGGAATGTTAATTTCCGCTTTCTGAAATACATCTAAAATCTCCCTCTCTTCAGCTTGTTTGTCACATTTAACCAACCTTGAAGGAAAATGGGGTGGAGTAGCATAGGGAGATTATGCATAAGGTGGATTGGACATACCTTTCTCAGTGGAAGATGGTGATTTCTCTTTACCTTTCTTTTGAACGCCTTCTTCCGTGACTTTTGGTTCGATGATGGTACCGTTTCGTAAATGATGGTGTTCACATTCTCTCTCGGATTGGGCTCCGTTTGAGAAGGTAATTCCCCTTTGGATTCTAAGCGACTTACTGCTAACGTCAGTTGACTCATCTGTTTGTCAATTGCTACGAAGTGTGCTTCGGTCTTTAGTTGAAACTTTTCTTGGGCTAGCATTAACCTTTCAACAATTGACTCCAATGATGGCCTCTACGGTTGATATTGTCGTGGTGCAGTTGATTGATAAGCTTGATTTGGTCTCTGGTTTTGCACATAATTGAAATTCGGATGATTTTTCCATCCTAGGTTATACGTATTACTGATGACATTTTCTTGTGTAGTATCTTCTTCTTGTATCATCGGACAATAGTTTGTCGGATGTTCTGGACTAGTGCATATCCCGCAAAGTCTACATGTTTTTCTTTTGTCTGCAACAAGAGATTGAACTATTTCAGCTAGTTTGTCAATTTTATTCTCTAGGGAAACTGTACTTACTTCGTGAACCCTTCGAGATGGTTCACTAGATTGATTAAACCTTTACGAGTTGGCGGCCATGGTTGATATTAATGTTTTTATCGTTGTTGGAGTCATATTGACTAGAGCATCGTCGCTTGCTGCATCTACTATTTTCATATCCATGGGCGTCAATCCTTTATAAAAATACTAGAGCAGGGTTTGTCCCGACAATCCATGTTGTGGACAATTTGCGCATAACTTTTTAAAACACTCCAGTATTCATATAAGGATTCGATATCCTTTTGTTGAATGCTCAGGATATTGCGCCTCATTTCACTCGCTTTTGCCGCAGGGAAAAACCTGTCAAGAAAGAGTTTAGCCATATCAGTCCAAGTTGTAACATAGTTGGGAGGTAAATCAAATAATCAATCCTTTACGATATCTGCTAAAGAAAATGGAAAAGCTCTAAATTTAATTTGGTCATCGGATACTCCCTGAGGTTTTGTGCTTAGACAAACCATGTGAAATTCCTTCAAATGTTTATGCGAATTTTCGTTTGGCAGACCGTAAAAAGTAGGTAAAAGGTGAATCAAACCCGTTTTTAACATGAATGGTGTTGTGTCATTCGAGAAGGTAATGCACATTGTCTGTTGTCCATCGGGTGCCGCATTTAGCTGGCGAATAGTCTGATCTCCGTCTCCCATCGGATCTGGCTCTTCGTTGGTATGATCGAAATTCGACTCCGCTTCGGATGTAATCTCTAGATCGCGTTCAAGTCTTTGTTGGCGTTGTTTGTTCTTCTTTTCCCGAAATGTTTGTGCGTGCAACTTTTGGGCTAGTGCTTTGATTTTCGGTACTTAATCAACATGTTCTCTCGGATTACTCCTGGTCGTAAATCAATAAAGAATGATTTAATAATTAGATTTTATGATTTACAATTTAAGGGTTAGAATTTGAGGTCCTAAAAAGGACACGTGACAGCTTTAAATATTCACTTATAAAAAAAATTAGTATGGGTGTTATCGACGATAAGGGCCTTTTTCCAGGGCGGATGAAGTTGGATGCCGCAAAAGGTAGTTGCGGATCCATTGAAGGCTTAGGGCTTTAGCTTGGGATTGCTTATTGTGCGAGAATAACCTATGTATGTTACAACAAGATACAAGATACAAGAAAGAAACTCAGGCTATCAAACTTCTTATTTCTTTTAAATTACAAGTAGGTTAAGTATGATAAAGTAACCATGAATCCCTCTATGTACAAACCATGAACTTACTTGCGCCATTGAGAATTTCAAGGCCTAGAAATTTTTTTAACATTATGATGTGATAACATATTAGTATATATTCTTTATTTTTAATCTTTTGAAAAAAGGTATCTAACATATTTCTTTTGCCAAAACCTTGTCCAGGATCAACCTTAAATCGAACAGAAGAGAGAGGCAAATCTCAAGTAGCAGAAGCCACTAATCACTTCTGCCAAACAGAAGAAAACAGTGCTCCAGAGGAAAATGACATGGTTGGGAGGGAATGTTTGCAAAAAAGTAAACAGCTTAGGACCGGGAATTTGAACCCGACGTGAATCGAACACGCAACCTTCTGATCTGGAGTCAGACGCGCTACCATTGCGCCACGGATCCACTGTTGAAAACCAGAGGTATAGAATTATAATTATATTTTAACACTTAACAGTCACTATTTTCTTTTAAAAAAACGAAGATTCCAACTGTAGCGTTTTGATCATTTGTGATTCACAGTTTTATAAGTATGGTAACTCGAACCAAGTTTATTTTATTTATACTTAATTTAAATTTTTTATAATATAAAATAAGTCTTTTATAATTAAAAAATTATATATTAATTATTTTTATTTACTTAAATATTATTTTTAAAAGATATTTTTGAAAAATACTTTGGCCCTGTTTGACAATTAGCGAATAGCTTATAACGGATTACATTAGCTGATTGTATTAGTTGATTTGATTAGCGGATTACATTAGCTGATTGTATTAGTTGATTTGATTAGCGGATTACATTAGCTGATTGTATAAAAGTGTTTAGTAAAATTAGCTGATATTTGTTTGATTATGTGAACAAGCAAAATGACATATAAGGACATAATTATATTTGATACTTGTTTGAATAATTTATTAGTTATTAACATTTTATATCTATTAATATTAATTAGATTATAAAAATTATTTATTTAATATCTATATAAGAGGATGTACATATTATTTTTTATTCGAGAAATTATATTTTTAATATAATTTTAATAATGATTAAATTTAGATGTATATATTAATTTCTTATTTATGAAATTATTTTGAATATGATTTTATTAATTATTAAATTTATAAGCATTTATTCATTTATATATAAATTTTTTATTTATGAAATTATTTTTTAAAATTTATTAGTTAATCAAATTTATGTTATATAGAGATTTTTTTATAATTATTAAGGATAAAATAGATTTTATAAGTATTTTATCCAAACCTCTAACTCAAAACGCTCCTAAAATGAGCTTTTTCAAAATGAGAGGTTTCACCTCAATCCATTATTACAATTATTTATTTGCCAAACATCTAAATTAGCGGATTTGACTGGTCAAACCTCTAAAAATGCTTCAAACTTCTAATTTTAGCTCAAAAAGTTGTTTATCAAACATAGCCTTTAAAATTTTACTAAATGATTTTTAAATGTTATATAATAAAGTTATTTTATTAAAATAAAATACAAAATCTCCAAACTTAAAACTAATATGAAAATAAAAATAAAAAATAAAGTTAACTGAACCACAATTCGATGTATTATTCAAAAAAATTACCAAACCAAACCATAAACACTCTTACTTCTGTGTTTGATTTATATTACTAAATGGTTGCTTATATTTCAATAATTTTTAGTTCATATTTATAAATCATCTACAAATTCGCAATGAAATATATATTATATGACAGAAAGTGAAATATTGATGTATTTTATTTCTCATGTAAAAGGGATGTATACATATCTGCGACCAAACTAATTCTTGTATATTTGGAGTACAAATCAGAACATAAAATAATAACAGTAATTTAAAATACAAACTGATTTAATTTTTAAATGTAAACAATCATAACAACTCTCCATATTTGATAAGATTTCATGGAGTCTTCTGTTAGGCCCTCTCAAGATGGATGTAACACCCCGATTTTTCCCCAAAATTAAAACCCTAAATCGAGTGAAATCCCTAATTCTAAAATTTAAATTTAATTTGGGAATTTTGTTTTGAAACTTAATTTGAGCTAGGGGCTAATTTGGAACGAATTAGAAATTGGGTGACCTAATTGAACAAATAGAAACTTCGGGGGACCATTCTGATAGGCGGGCTAAAGTAAGGACCCCTAGTGTGTAATTTACCCATCAATTAGGGTATAACCCTAATTTTGACCCTTCACCTGCCATTGTTTGTTTTAACCAAGCCGCAAGCCCCCCTCTCTCTCGCAATCTCTCCGGGCAATCTTACCCTTTTTTTTTCGATCACGCTCCGACGGAAGGGTTATCGTCGGCCTTTCAACGATCTAAGACCGTCACTCGGTTACCCGTGACCGTCCGAACCAAACCCCCCTCTGCCCTTGTCCTTACGTCGCCGCCCTTCGTTGGAAACGGCTGAAACTGTTCGAATCGCCTTCGTTTGCTTCGGAAATCGTAGAACCGCTATCCCCTTTGCCTGCTCTCGTCTGAATCCGTTTGGGTGACATAGATTCAGACACCTAGATTCTTCCTCCCCCTCCACCTGGTCGACCTTCTACATCTCAGCCTTCGAGTTTTGCGCGTGTCGATCTTGTTCAGCCCGTTACTAGATCTGAGCGTGGGAGACGTCACTCCTGACATTGAGTTGTTAGCTGTCTGAGGTGTGTTCTCTACCTGTGCTACACTAGCTGTTTGATGTTGTGTGATATTTGATATGTGCTTTGATATGCTTTGTGTATGCCTTGCCTTGCATCATACATCAAAGTTTGAATAATATCTGTAGGACTAAATGCTCATGCATTTTCGGATTAATTATGATTGCATTCAGATTAGTATCAGATTTTCTTGTCATATCATTCGAGTTGAGAAAATGTATGGGGAAGATTAGTGGTTTCACCCTTCGGGCTGAATTCCACTTCGGACATGGTGACGATGTAGAGAGTGGTTCATGGGAACTTTACTCTTCGGACGGTGATATAGATGGGTATATGACATAGAATTAGGTGCATCGTGCTATGCATATTTGTGTATCTGATTGACTGTTGAAATGACTATGATGATGGTATGATTCTTGTGTTGTTATGTTTATGCACTTTAGAGACACACTGAGCTTAACAGCTGACTCCCCCTTAGCTTTTATTTCAGATTCTCAGACATAGGAGTTCGGTACTTGGAGGACCACATTTTCTTAGATTATTTACAGTTTTTAGTATGAACATTTTAGATTTTTAGATTTACTTCAGTTTTAAATCAGTTATTTTACTATTTGGAAATTTTATGTAATTCAGATACTTATATTTTGATTTGAGATTTTTCAACTGTTTTAGCATGCATGGGAATTGTAATCGGATATTTTGATAATTTATTTTTGTTATTTTTATTATACGACCGTGTTTTCGAAAATGGGACTTAATGTGAAACGAAATCGTTTTAATAAATAATTTAAATATTGAATTTTCGAAACCTAATAATCTTCTTACTTGAGGGACATGTTTTCAACCCGACTTCCTAGATTCGGCCAATAACCCTTGGGTCGGGTTTAGGAGGTTACATTTAGTGGTATCAGAGACTAGGTTCAACCCTCGGACTGTGAGGCTCAAACAAGGTTTTAAACTGAATTTGAACTTTTGCATGCATGCTAATGTTTTCGGGTAAATGGGTATTTTTAGGAAAGCAAATATTTTCATAATTTTGATATATTTTGAATAGAACTCCAAGTACTGAAACTAATCTTAGGACTCTTTAAATTTTGTAGATAGACTAATATGCCACCCCGTATGAGCTCTAGATTAGCGGTTGGTCGTGTAAAAGGGATATATACATATGAGAATGCAGTTCTACAACCAAATTAATTTCTGTATATATGGAGTACAAATCACAATAGAAAATAATAACAATAATTTAAAATACAAACTGATTTAATTTTTAAATGTAAACAATCATAACAACTTTTCAGATTTGATAAGATTTCATGTGTAGCGACTAAAAAAATCGTGTGTGTCTTTTCTTTATTTTTATAAAAGCGGTCTCAAGTAATATATTTTAAAACACTAAAATTTTCTTTTCAATAATTTATTGGAGTCGCCACCGATCGTTCAAAAAAGGAGAGGGTAGACCGGACACCAAAAATAAAACCAAAGATTCTTTTTAGAAAATTAGGTTCGGGAGTCGGTTACGGATGGGGAAGGATTAGCACCCCCACACCGCCCAAAATTGGTACCTAACGGGTCGTACTATATTTATTAGAAGATCTTAAAATTTCGGCCCAATTCAATTAATAACTTCAGAATGCATGATCATACAAGATATAAAACAGTACCTAACCCGCAATATCAAAGAAGATGACGCCCAAATGATTGAGACGACACTCCCAATAAAATATCGGATTATGAGCACTATCTTTACCTATTTTATATAACAAATAAATATGCATGAACATGATATTAGCAATAACAAAAATTGTCACATTTATTTAGATTCATTATCTATCCGGTGAATTTAAACATAGATATATTCGATATTGTTGCGAACTTTATTTTACTAAAATAATAATATGTACAAATAACGATGTTAAAAAAGATACGATAATTGACGATGATAACAAGACAAATTAAATTAAAGAAATGAATCAAAATAAATTACATGACAAATATACTAACTCAAAGAATTAAGAATTGAAATTAAATGAAATAGAAGCTGTAAAATGGAATCAGGAAAGACAAAATTAAAAAAAAAAGAATCATGTGCAACAAATATAAAACATGAAACATGGACTGAAATTAAATGAAAATAAAAATTAAGGGCAGACATGAAAATAAATGGAAATAAAGTGTAAAAATAAAACATATAAAGGACTGAAATTAAATAAAAATAAAAGAAAGGTGCAGAAATTGAATAAGCAAACTGATTAGGGTGTTTAGGTAATTAATCAATCGCGATCTGATTTAATTATTATTAGTGACTAAATCACAAAGCGGGAAAAAGTCAAGAGGACGGGGAAGGGGAATTTGAAACACGGGAGGACTGCTCGCGGGATTAAGGTGAAGCGGAAGGGCTTAATGTGCAATTATACCATCTTTTAATTAAGCTGATAATATAAAAGCCCTAAAAAATATTAGTCTCATTTGGTTCCTCTTCTTCAACCCCAAAACTCTAGCTCTCTCCCTCTTACTTGCTTTTTTTCCGGCGCCGCATGCCTCGCCGGCCGTCGTTGGTCGACGCCGGCGAGCCCCTGAACTTTTTTTTTTATTATTTCTTGGTTTCACCTAAAACCACACCCCAAATCATTGTATATACAAATGCTCTGATAAGGATGAGATCAACGCTCTGATACCATGACAGAAAGTGAAATACTGCTGTATTTTATTTTTCATGCGAAAGGACTGTATATACAAACGAGAATGTAGTTCTACAACCAAACTAATTCTTGTGTATCTGGAGTACAAATAAGAACAAAAAATAATAACAATAATTTAAAATATAAACTAATTTAATTTTAAATTATAAATAATCTTAACAACTTTTCAGATTTGATAAGATTTCATGGAGTCTTATGTTATTATATTCACATAAAAATATATGTTCAATCATATTTAAATTATATATATATATATATGAGTATTTTAAATTATACATAAACAAATATTTTACATCTTGAAATTTGAGAACATCAAATGAAATAATTTCTTATTAAAATGTATCACTAGTTGCTTTTTTTTGTATTGCACCTTTTTTAATTTTTTTATATTTTTTTCAATAATTGATCGTTGGACTTTTTTGTTTTTTTCATCCATTCTCTCTTTCAATTATGTTATTTTATTTCATTAATCTTTCTCCTTTCGTGTGATATGGTAGATTAATTTGTTTATTATTGTAACACATTTTTCTTTTATTTTTTATTTATCTTTTCAATTATTTTGCTTTTATTCTCGTAAGTGAAGATGAACCTTTTATATACATGATTTTTTATTTTATTTGTTACATAATTAAGAAAGGATGTGAACAATTAAAACGACAAACCTAATGGCCAGTGCAATGTATAAAATATGGTTTGATTTTATTTCAAGATATACTGTACTGTCGTTATAACTACGGTGGGTTTAGCAAAAACATTACCGTCACATAGTTTTTTTGGTTTTATTTTATTTAGTCGGTAACGACACTAGTTTTGATGCTGGTTATCGACCGTCAAATCTGTTTTCTTTATTTTTTTTAACAAAAATAACTTTTTTTTGTGGCACGTTTTTTTTCTGTCTTTGTGGCACATTTATCTATGTCTTTTGGTATGTTTTCTTCTTTCTCGATCATTTGGTTGTTCTTTTATTTTATGTTTTTCTTAGGGTTAAATTAAACGGCGTCACGACTAATCAAGATGACGCTTATTTGTAATTCTGTTGATCTTCCCTACTCTGGACCTTCAGATTGAATTTGGATACGCGATTTGCGCTCATTGATAGTTTCTCATGGCGCTCGGCTCTGATTTGCGGTTCTCAGTGGTCTTTCAATAGTTTAATCTCTTTTTGTGGTTCGTTTGCCGATGCAGTCAGATTTTTCGTATCTATTTTTCGTTCGAGTCTTTTGGATGAATTTTAACCTTTTCATGTATGGTCCTTGTATGATCTAAAGTGGTTAGTTTCAAGAAAATGTCCAAATTATGAATTTTATTTACGATGATAGTTGTAAACCTTTGTTGTAATTTTAGGTATTTTTTCCTTTAATAAAACTAGCAGGTTCTATTAAAAAAAACTACAGTGAGTTTAACGGTTTATGTTTACTCATCATCAACTGGCAGTCGTAGTTATAAATGCATTGAGTGACTCTACTATACAACAATTTAATTTAAAGCTAAAAAGTGATCAGGTTTTAAAATTTGTCAAAACAATTTAAAATGTTATATTTTTTGATAATATTTTAAGTTATTTAGAAATCACCAACCTAAAGACTAAACTTAAAAACTTGTTAAAAACCAAATTAAAATATTATAAAAAATAAAATTTTAAAATGTTTAAGCAAAATTTTTTAATCTTAAATTAAGTTGATGTACAGTAAACTTGCACAATTGAATTAGCCAATTGAAAACAGAAAAATCATTAACTGGGAAGAACAAAATTAGTTTGATTTGCAGAAAAACATATGTACAACATGTTTGTAAAGAACGTTTACAAATTACAACAACAAAAACAAAACATGTTTGTAAGGATCCAAGCCAAGCGGAACACAGATGCATACGCGGGCAGGATTTTTTTGGGTAAATATGCATATTACTAGACAAAAAGATAATTAACACGTCAGCATGCTTTGTGGCCAAGGCATCTCCGCTCCATTGTCTGCTCCAATCACAACTCTCGAAATCCCTTCCTGCTCTATCCTCCTCATGCCACGTGTCCCCCTAACCTCCACCCACTTTTCTCCCCTCCGATTCTCACTTCCAAGTTCCAACTCTGTCTGTTTCTCTCCACTCTCCCACCACAAAAAGCCTTCACCGTCCTAAAAAGAGATAAAATAATGAAGAAAATTATTGGGGGGGTTTAGTTAGGGTTTGATTCAAGTTATCTTCCGCAGGAAATAAGATACTACTTAGTTTGCATTAATGGCATCATCTCTGCCATTACTAGAGCTTCGCTTTCTCTCCCCAACATCAACAACTTCGAACCACCGGTTTTATCTCTCCAGACGTTCTTCTCTCTCCCGAGTTTCTCTTACCGGGAATATCCATTTAAGGAACGGTGTCGTTCTGCGTTCTCGGGTTCGAGCGCTTAGAGAGGAAGGGGTTTCTTATGAGGAACGGGAGCAAGAATTTATCAAGGAAGTCAACGGTAGGTTTGAATTGAATGGCAATGGTAGTGCCAGGAAGCACGAGTATGAGAATGGATCGGTTGACGGATATACCAACGGTGGAGTTGGAGTGGTGGAGACCGAGAGCAATGGGAGCTTGGTCAAGTATGTGAACGGGAACGGAAACGGGAATGGTGCGCCGGCGGAAGTCACGGTGGCAGAGGTGGTGCCGGTGGAAGAAGAAGAAGAAGAAAAAGGAGTAGCTTCAGAGGAGGAGAGGAAAAAGAGGGTAGAAGAGATTGGGAAAGAGGACGCTTGGTTCAAGCAGAGCACTAAAAACCAGGTCGAGGTACTTGGGGTTGATTTTATTATAAAATCTTAGTTTTATTTGTTACTTGCTTTTTTATTTCTTCAATATTAATCAGAGGGAGGAAGCTTTGATTAAAATGACTAGAATACATCATTATTCAACAGATTGTTCTTTATATAGAAGTAAATTATGATTTTTTTTCTTTACAAAATGTGATCTTTCTAATTCTTAATTCCGATTTTTAAAAAATTGAATTTGAATACCATTTTTGCCCTTTAATTTTAGGAGCAAAAAAAAAAAAAAATAACAAAATTAACAACCAAGATTTGAACTCTGAGGTGAAAATTTAGCTTGCTTGTAAGCCAATGTACTACTAGTTCAGAGTTGTAGGATTGCTTTAAAACTTTGGCTGTAGATCTCCATGATTGATGTATTATCTTATTTCATTGTTGGAGAGGACTATATACTACTATTAATAAACAAAATATAGGGTTAAGATATTGTCAAGGGTGCCTTTTCCTTGATATACATTCTCAGTCATTTCTGTGATGTTCATTTGATATTTATTTAACTTTAGTAGTATATGTTGAGTCACCTGCATTGATTTGTTTTTAGCGTTTCTTGCCAAGTAGCTCTTGGTGTGTCTCCCTGTTTGTGTTACCCTTCAATTTTGTATTAACCGTAATCTTGCGGCAACAAATCTCTCAGGTTTCTGTTGCTCCTGGAGGGCGTTGGAGTAGATTCAAAACCTACTCAACAATACAGAGGACCTTGGAAATATGGGGATTTGTGCTGACTTTTGTATTTAAGGCATGGTTGAACAATCAGAAATTCTCCTATCGAGGTCGTGACTATTTCCCCCCTTTTTCAGAAATGGTATTTTAGAAAGAATGCATCACATGTAGTATAATTTCATTGTTTTACATTTTAGCATTTAAGTTTGACCATATAAAGGGATGTTATTGAATAGAATTAACATTCCTGAGTTGCAAATATAAAAAGGATTGCTAGTTTATGAAAAGAATTGGTTTCAACTGACCGACATGATCCAGCAATGTTATCAGGATGTTAAATTTTCTTTGAGATTCTTTTTATTCTGTATACCGTCCGTCTTTATAGACGGTCATCCTCTTTTATTTCTGAATTAGTACCAAATGTTGGAATATAGACGTGTAAAGGGTGGTTTAAGGTTTGACTTATGTCCTTTAGATAAACCCTGTGGTCTTATATAACATATTGTTTTGTATCCTAGTTGTTGGCATCATATATATATCTTGTTTTAAGGTTTCATTCATGCAGGAGGAATGACTGAGGAAAAGAAAGTTCCAAGGCGGAAGGCCCTGGCAAAATGGTTAAAAGAAGGTATCTTGAGACTGGGTCCTACTTTCATCAAAATTGGACAGCAGTTCTCCACCAGGGTGGATATTCTTGCTCAAGAATATGTTGATCAGTTGTCAGAGCTACAGGTTGAAGCTCCTTTTCTTTTAAATTTTAACTTTTAGGTTGAATGTTTTTAATTGTGAATGTTAGTTCTGCTTGTAGAAGAGAAAAAAAAAACTGTAATAGTGCTGTGCCTCAAATCATATCATGATTTCTAGTACTTACTATCTGCTTCCTTCTGCAAGCGAGAATTTTCTAGCCAGATGGTTTCTGAATTTAAAACTTTGTTGCTAACGATTAATTCTATTCGTGTGCAGGATCAAGTTCCACCTTTTCCATCAGAGACTGCAGTATCTATTATTGAAGAAGAGCTTGGAGGTCCTGTAGGAGATATCTTTGATCGGTTTGACTATGAACCCATCGCTGCTGCTAGTCTTGGTAATTTTCATGTCATCTATATTCTTCTATTTTGAATTGTTTTTTTCTCATCACTGAATAAACATTGCATAAGATCAAGTAAAAGATATATTTTGGTTTGGTTACTGTGAACATTGTCAACCACCAAGTTACATAACCCCACCCCCCCCCCCCCCCCCCCCCCCAATACATATGCATGCATTTCTGATTTTTGATAAAGCTTTTCAAAGATTCGCAGAATCTAATGGAAATTGATATATTCATATAAAAATTGTTTTCTTCATTTGTTCTTTCTATTTTCTTTCACCACATGTAAATAAAATTCCAACTATTTCCAATTTGGTGGGCTGTTTAGTAGTTTGACTAAAACTAACATGTAAACAGGGAATCTTCTAAAGATTAATTCAGACCTAGCTGTGCCTAAAAGAAATTTATTGATCTAATGCCGTCGAATGATATAAAAAACTGTCATTATTCTATTGCTTTATTAACACATTCATGTGGCATCTAATGCCTATTTAATATATCTATGAATATATGAATAACTGTATAGATTTCTATGAACTTGTGATGTTTAACATCATTAAAATGTATAAAATGAAATGAGAGAAATATCTATCGGCATTTCCCATTAACAGTAATAGAAGTTTGACTTTCACTTTTTCCCTCAATAGTAATAATTCAATTAAATGAATGAAAAAGAACCCAAGTTTTGTACTGCTTGCATAAGGATGTGTCTTAAATTATGCACAATAACAGAATACGATCCATATAACTGACCTTTATAGTTGGTGTTTCTTTTATGTTGGTCATCCATTTATCATTTCGTATTCATACATAACATATTAAGTGCCTATATATGTTAAAGCTTCACCAAGACACTCTATTTAACTATATAAGAAAAAGGAGTTAGTTAACGTTCTTCAGTGATGTCAAGCCATGCACCAAGGTGCGCCTGCGCCTTAGCATTTTCAACAAAAGTACCTGAAACCATTTGGTAGTGCACGCCTAGGCATGCTTTTTTTAAGGCGATTGGCATAAAAAGAGCCCTCTTGATTGAATTTCTCTTTAATCTCTTTTAACTCACCTTTTCCCCATTTGATATACCTTTACTAGTAAGAAAAGGATAATGGCAAACTCTATACTCACAATATTTGAGCATTCACCAACAAACTTTGACCATAAGGAAATCATGTGTATAGACCAATAAAAAAATTGCATGTTTTCTAGATAAACTAGACAAAGTTATTATATATCTTAAACTTTATACACATACACACACACACTCAAAAACTCTCATATATACATATTGCGCTTACTTCACTCAGGCTAGTGTTTTTTTTGCGCCTTGCGCCTGAGGCCATGTAAGGGTTAAGCGCCCCTTGTGCCCTTGAAACATTGCTTATCATCAAATTATTTTGGTACGTTTTATAAAAATGAAAATATTTAATTCCAACGAGTTTGATAATATTTAGAAGTCAATTAAAAAACAGAAGACACAAATGGTTTTCAGCATGGTTAAACAATAAAGGACATGCACTGTATAAAAGTTGGGTATCTATACACTGACAGTGAACCATATAAAGACATTTTACCATACCATAATCTGGCTGTGTATAAAAAATAATTTTATCTTTTAACTGGTAGCATCATGTAGTTCACTGGCATGCATGGATCTATACACTATCAGTGTATTAAATTTAAATCCATAATAGTTTGCAGTTGATGAAACCGAATTGACAGATATGTTTTTCCTTTTGCAGGCCAAGTCCATCGGGCAAAATTAAAGGGCCAAGAGGTTGTTATCAAAGTACAAAGACCTGGTCTAAAGAGTCTCTTTGATATTGATCTTAAAAACCTGAGGGTTAGTATTACTAATTTTTGGAATTCTGTGTACCACTGATCATTTTTATATTATTATCTTAATTTCATCATGCCTACAGTTTCTTAGCTTTTTTTACTTTTGTATGTTTCCATTTTACACTTTAATTTGCTTGGCAAATGTGATTTGTAGTTAATTATGGTGGTTATGCTATCACCATAATTTAGTAATAAGAAACTGCTGCAGTGCTGCTTTTTCTATTAAGATAATCTTAAAAGGCACTTTTGGAGTTGAAGATTCTGATTCCTTTTTGGTTGGGCCTCAGGTAATAGCTGAATATCTTCAAAAGATTGATCCAAAGTCAGATGGCGCAAAGCGAGACTGGGTTGCAATTTATGATGAATGTGCAAGTGTGTTGTATCAGGTAGCCCGCTTACTGTATCAGAAGCTATCAAGTGCCTTTCTTCTGAAGTGTTTTACTCTAAGCTAGATTATGCTATTAGTAATTGCTAATCTTTCCCTATCAAGTTTATGCATGAAGATTCTTCTTTTTAAATTTTAAGCAATTTCCTTATTGGTTATTAAAAACTGATGCCATAAAGATCCCAATGTTACCAGACTGGATGGAATTAAATAATCAACTAGGAAGAGACTAAAAGGTAAGTGGGGATAAACAAGTAGGAAACATATATAGACAATGGAAATCAGAATGAAAACCTTATAAACAGAATAAATATATGGAGAATTGGAAGGAATGGGTAGGAAAACCCAAAAAGAATCAATAGAGCCGAAAAATCAATAATTCATCATCCAATAACTGCTAGAATAAAAAACAGATAAGTGTAAATTAAATTTTAAACTGTTAGCGAATCCCTCTCAACAACAATGTAAGAATTGAGTGCATAAATTCAGATAAAAAAAGATTTATCAGGAATAAGATTGATAAAATGATTGGATTGTATACTCATGCAACAAAGCTGAGGGAAGGGTGAAGATTTCTTTACAAGTGAAGGCATGATTGCTGGTGGTTTATTTGGATCCTGTTTCATCACCATACCTTCTAGCCTTGTGCAATAGACTCCTTTTAAAGGGGGAAGTCTTGGATGAAGTTTGAAATTAGGCACGAAGAGAGAAAGGGTTTTCTACTATGGCTCTGAGCCTGCAATAAGGGAATGTATTGATAAACACAACAAAATTTTAAAAGGTCTATGTATGTGAAAATGTAAGATATCAACAAGCAAATGAGAATGCATTTTGGAATTTGAACTCCCATTTAATTCCGTAATTAAAAATTGTAGGAATATACTTGCCGAAATACTACTTGTATTAGGACTCTAATATTTAATTTTCTTCCTGCCGATATGTATGTACATAGTTTACTTGTATTAGGACTTTAACTCTATCTCTACTCTTGTATAGGTTAACTAGGAGTCCTAGAGTCCTACTTTAAGTTAGCCTTATCTTGGTAGGAGTTTTGCCTAACATAGGAGTTTTATTATTAGTCTAATTCCAACTCTTGTAGCCTATATAAAGGCACCCTATTCGACAGAATTAAAACAAGGAAAACCTTTCTTCTGTCCATATCAATTACTTACATGGTATCAGCCTAAATACTTTCCTGGCGAAATTTTCCCCTCCTCTTGAACCGACAGAATATTTTTTCTGTCCATTTTAGACAGAATTTTCTTTTTCCCTTCTCCTCTTGCCTCATTTATTTCTGTCCTACCTTCCCCACATGACGAACTCCAATTCCTCTTCCGTCACTTCAGCCCCTGAAATTTCATCCTCCATTGATGATTCTGCCAACCTTACTATTACTCACCATCGTTTGCATGGCCACAATTACCTCGAATGGTCGCAATCTGTGAAGATTTTTCTCTCCGGGCGTGAGAAAGTTGGGTATGTTACAGGAGATATAAAGCAACCAGCTGCTTCCTCGGCCGCTGAGTTCTCCAAATGGCAAAGAGAGAATAATAACGTCAAGACGTGGCTCTTAAATTCCATGGCACCAGACGTCAGTAAGAATTTTCTTCTTTATCGGACATCCGAGGCGATCTGGAATGCTGTCAAGGACACCTATTCCAACACCAATAATAACTCTGAGTTATTCCGGTTAGAGAGTCAAGCATTCTCCCTGAAACAAGACGATATGTCTGTCACTCTATACTATCATACCCTTAATTCTATCTGGCAACAACTTGATCTCTACGAAGAGATTCGATGGGTAGACCCAGAAGATGATGTTCTGTATCAGCAAGCCATCTCCAAGAAACAAATCTTTCGGTTTCTTTATGGGCTTAATTCATCCTTTGACGAGGTACGGGGGTAGGATGATTGGGACATCTCCACTTCCATCTATTCAAGAAGTGTTCTCAAATGTCCGACAAGAAGAAAGTCGACGCCTTCTTATGCCTGCTGCATCTTCTTGTTCGGAGTCTGCACTTGTCACACAAAAATCATCCTCTTCCAAGAACGGGAGGCCATGGTGCGACCATTGTAGCAAACATGGCCATCATATTGATAAATGTTGAAAGATTCACGACAAGCCAAGTGATTGGAAATCCAAGCATGAAAAAGAGACCTCTCATTCTGGCCGGGCTCCTTCCAAATCTTCATCTTCTGGTATCCGATTCACTAAAGACCAGATGATGGAAATCTAGAAATTGTTTGAGAAATTTCAAGGAACTCGTGAGGCTCATTTAACTGTTGCAGAACAAGAAGGTAATCCTCTCTCCTCTTCTCTTACTACTTCCAAAATAACTCCGATTTGGATTTTGGATTCTGGTGCGTCCGATCATATGACTGGGGATTGAAGTCTCTTTTCTACCTTTCAACCGACAACTGGTACGAGTATTCGAACTGCTGATGGGACTATTTCTCAGATCACAGGTCGTGGATCCATTCAAGTGGATAACTTAATCCTTGAGGATACTCTCCTTGTTCCTAATCTCACATTTAATCTCATTTTTGTGAGCAAATTATCCAAGGATTTAAATTGCTATTTTAATGCTTCTGGTTGTACTTTGCAGGCACTGAATTCACAGAAGAGGATTGGTGTAGTTAGGTTGCAAAATGGGCTCTACGTACTCTCTCAAAGTTCTCCCACATTAGTTACTGTTTCGCATTTGAATTATGTTATGTTATGGCACAATCGTTTAGGTCATCCCAGTTTTCATTATCTTGCTAAACTTCAGCCTTCATTGTTTGTTAATACAAAACCAAGTTTATTTCATTGTGATGTATGCTCTATTGCGAAACATACTAAGAAACCTTATCCTCCATCTAAATACAAACCCTCGCATCCCTTCTCTTTGATTCATAGTGATATTTGGGGACCTTCTCGGGTACAAAATGCGAACCATTGTAAGTGGTTTATTACATTTATTGATGATCATACTCGCCTTACTTGGACCTTTCTTATGCGAGAAAAATCCGATACTCCTGTCATCTTTGAACAATTCTATAATATGGTTCTAACCCAATTTCATACCCGAATACAACAGTTTCATTCTGACAATGGTAGGGAATATTTTGCTCACTCTTTGGGATCATTCTTTCACAAACATGTGATTGTTCAGCTTAGTTCCTGTGTTGACACCCCTCAACAAAATGGTATTGCCGAAAGAAAAAACCGTCATCTCCTTGAGGTAACCTGAGCCCTTCTTTTTACTACCCATGTTCCTCATTATCTTTGGGGTGAAGCTTTATTGACTGCGACTTATCTTATCAACCGAATGTTAAGTAAGGCTCTTGCCTTTAAATCACCTCAATCTTTGTTCTTGGAGTATTACCCTAGTTTTAAACCTATTTCTTCTATTCTACCTCTCAAAATGTTTGGTTGTATCACTTTCATTCAAAATCACAAACCAAACAAATCCAAACTTGAACCCCGAGCTATTAAATGTGTGTTTGTTGAGTATTCCTCCAGACAAAAAGGGTATAAAATTTTTCACCCTCCCTCCAAAAAATATTTTATCAGTATGGACCTTACTTTTCTTGAACAGGAGCCTTACTTCCAACCTACCAAAACTCAGGGGAGTCTTCTCAACCTTTCTCGCCACTTTCCGAGGTAATAACCCCTTTTTTGTCCTTCCCACAATTAAATTTGTCGCCTTCTTTACAGCAGCCATAACTAGAATCCTCCCCACCCGAACCTGTTGTTCCAAATTCTACTCCACCACAGCCCACTCCTTCCTCTTTCGAGAATGATATATCACCCGAAACCGTCCCAAAACAGTCCACAACTTTTGTCCCACCTATTGTTCATGTTTATAACCGACAAAAACGTTTCCCTGAGTCCATCTTGCAATCTACTATGCGCCAAGAATTGGATATGAATTCAGCAGCCCCTTTTAATGAGAAAAGTAAGCATTCTTCACAGAATTGAGATGATTTTCCTATTGCCATTTGTAAAGGAGTTCGAGCATGTACTAAGCATCCTATACAAAAGTTTGCTGCTTATTCTTCTCTCATGCCCTCCTTTCAAGCATTTACGGCTAACCTTGATGCCCTCCTAAGGATATTCATGAAGCTCTTAGTGATCCACGGTGGAAGAGAGCTGTCCAAGAAGAACTCTCGGCACTTGAAAAAACTGCTACTTGGACGGTTACTGATTTACCTTCCGGAAAGAAAGCTGTCGGATGCAAATGGATATTGTGATCAAATATAATTCCAATGGGAGTATTCAGCGATATAAGGCACGATTAGTGGCTAAAGGTTTCACACAGACTCATGGCATTGATTTTACTGAGACTTTTGCACCAGTAGCCAAACTTAATACTGTTAGAGTTCTTCTTAGCATTGCTGTCAATCTTGATTGGAACCTACATCAACTTGATGTAAAAAATGTCTTTCTCAATGGGCATCTTGATGAAGAAGTTTATATGAAGATTCCTCCCGGACTTCAAGCTTTTGGAGGAGCAAAGAAAGTGTGTAAATTGAATCGGTCTTTATATGGCCTTAAACAATCTCCGGGGGCCTGGTTCGAAAGATTTACTATGGTTATCTTTAAAAGTGGATACAATCAATCCCTTGCCGAGCACACACTCTTCTTCAAAGCATGCTCGAATGGGAAGAAGGTTCTTCTACTTGTCTATGTCGATGACATTATCATCACCGGGGATGATGAAGCAGAAATTGCTAAACTCAAACAAACACTTTAGAGGGAGTTTGAGACTAAGGACATGGGCAAACTTCGGTACTTCTTGGGAATGGAAGTAGCTCGATCTCGGCAAGGATTAGTCATTAATCAACGGAAGTATGTGCTTGATCTTCTCCAAGAAGTTGGTTTACTTGGATGCAAACCGGTCGATACTCCTATGGATGCTAATCTTTCATTCAACTCGGCAACTCCTCCTCTTCGAGATAAAGAAAGATTTCAGAGGCTTGTTGGGAAACTCATTTATTTATCCCTTACTCGGCCTGATATAACATTCTCTGTTAATGTTTTAAGTCAACATATGAGCAGCTCTACTGAAGAGCATATGGCAGCAGCTTATCGAGTCCTCAAGTATCTCAAAAAGACGCCCGGACATGGCTTAATTTTTTGGAAAGGTACGGACAAATCTGTTAAGATCTATACAGACTCAAGTTGGGCTGGAAATTTAACAGATCGAAGATCCACAACTGGGTATTGTTCCTTTGTTTGGGGTAATCTTGTGACATGGAAGAGTAATAAACAACATGTCATTTCTCGAAGTAGTGCGGAAGCTAAATTTCGAGCACTAGCCCAAGGCATGTGTGAAGGCCTTTGGCTTCTTAAACTCCTCAATGAAGTGGACCCTCGAACTGCTAGAGATTTTGAGATTCTTAGTCATAACCAATCTGCTATAAAAATTGCTAAGAACCCAGTTCAACATGATCGTACCAAACATGTTGAAGTTGATAGGCATTTTATAGCCGAAAAAGTCAAGCATGGGACTACTCGACTATCATACATCCCATCCGCTAGCCAACTCGCTGATCTACTCACAAAAACTCTGCCTCCAGCAACATTTACTGCGTTTATTTCCAAGTTGGGCATATACAATGTATATACGCCAGCTTGAGGGGGAGTGTAGGAATATACTTGCCGAAATACTACTTGTATTAGGACTCTAATATTTAATTTTCTTCCTGCCGATATGTATGTACATAGTTTACTTGTATTAGGACTTTAACTCTATCTCTACTCTTGTATAGGTTAACTAGGAGTCCTAGAGTCCTACTTTAAGTTAGCCTTATCTTGGTAGGAGTTTTGCCTAACATAGGAGTTTTATTATTAGTCTAATTCCAGCTCTTGTAGCCTATATAAAGGCACCCTATTCGACAGAATTAAAATAAGGAAAACCTTTCTTCTGTCCATATCAATTACTTACAAAAATCAATGTATAGGCAAACTATTTAAGTATTTTATCATCTTGACCTGCAGGTTAAATGCATAATCTTACCTAGTTTGTGTTTCTATCTTTCTGCAAATTTTGCAACTATCTTCATAAATATTAACTTATACAATATGTATGTATGCATTTTTTCAGGAAATTGATTACACAAAGGAAGCTGCCAATGCAGAATTATTTGCTAGTAATTTTAAAGACATGGAATATGTGAAAGTTCCTTCAATATGCTGGGAATACACCACACCACAGGTATGAATTTTGTGAATTATATAAAATAAGAGTTGGAATGTCTTCTGGATTGACATTCATAAATGTTCAATTGTTCATGTAATTGTTGTAGGTCCTGACAATGGAATATGTTCCTGGGATCAAAATAAACAAGATTCAAGCTTTAGATCAGTTGGGAGTTGATAGGAAAAGGTTTGCTAATTTCCCTAGTGAAAACCATAGTTCATGCATTGCTTGTTTCTCGTACATATAAACAAGTGGTTACAATTTTTTCTGTTCCTGTGTTACCCTTCCTGCTCTTGACAATTATTACATTTTATATGTGATGCAGGTTGGGCAGATACGCTGTTGAATCTTACTTGGAACAAATTTTGTCTCATGGTTTTTTCCATGCTGACCCAGTAAGTTTTTGGGATTATACAAATAGCCTGGTTGAGCAAGATATTTGGGTTTATTTGTGGAAATGCTAGGCGAAGCGGAATGAGCCGTGTATTATGTTTGCGCTTGGAATAGTAAAATATATATCATTTCATGCAGTAGTTTCAAAGGAATGCTGTGTTTTTCATTTTGTATGCCTAGAATTTCTTTTTAGAACTAAACTGTGCAGTATCAATTGGCAGTTACCTGCTTCATTTAATTATTTGCACAGATTACAAAACCAACTCAGTGAGTTCCTCCTTGCAAAACTTTTCTTTTACTAAGCAAGAAAAGATTTATGGTACAACTATAAACCTAAATTACTGATATTAGAAATTGTCAAGAAAAATAAAATGTTGTAGCCTATTAGTGTATTCCAATACTTGGGAGACTTCTTGTAGCCTATTCAGAATACCTTTCTGGGTCTCGAAACCAATAGTTGTAGTAGAGATATACATAAGCTGTAGTCCTCTAGTTCCATGATTTCATAATGTTATACAAGCCCTCAGGTATGTCTAATAAGAGCCTTATTAAGATTTTTCTTTCATCTCTGTAGCATCCAGGAAATATTGCTGTTGATGATGTTAATGGTGGACGGTTGATCTTCTACGACTTTGGCATGATGGGAAGGTAATTTCCTATGCTTAGCTATTTGCAATAAACATTCTGGATAGAAAGCTTTTCAGGATGATTGGTGACTTCTCCCGACATAAATCTTGTGTTTTTGGCACCTTGCAGTATCAGTTCAAACATCAGAGAAGGTTTGTTGGAAGTATTCTATGGAGTTTATGAGAAGGATCCTGATAAGGTAATTTTGTCTTTAAGAAACAGCCGTATCATGCATTAGTTTATGGACTTCCATTGTTATATTATGTTACTGATTAAGTCTACCTCAATAGGTCCTTCAAGCAATGGTTCAGATGGGTGTTCTTGTGCCTACTGGAGATATGACAGCTGTCAGACGGACAGCACAATTCTTCCTTAACAGGTTGATTAATGAAGAGAAAAATCCTATGATTTTAACTTTTCAGGGCATCCTTAAGTTTCTTTAGTCTAATATGAGGATCTTGGCGTAAACTTTAAAGTGTGCTTTTGTATGCTTGTCTGATACTGGGAGGAGAAATAGTTCATTTTCTCTGCAAACTTGGTAATTGGATATGCTCTTCGCGTGTTAAACATAAGTTTAGAAGTTAGTGTAAACCATTTTTTTAACTGAGTAAACAAAAGGCGTGTTGGGAAAAGTGATGTGCACGCATTAGAGTTGTCTCTTTCATCTATACTATTCTGATGAATGTGAAGCACATAAATGCAATCATTTCAGTTTTGAAGAGCGTCTTGCTGCTCAAAGAAGGGAGAGAGAAATGGCAACAGCAGAACTTGGATTTAAGAAACAGTTGACAAAGGAGGAAAAGATGGAGAAAAAAAAGGAACGCCTGGCTGCAATCGGTAATACATTTGGTGCCTTTTTTCTAAATGTAAACTAAGGTTTTACACTTTTGAATGCAATAGTTAAGGATTTAGTTTTGAGCCAACTAACTTGGAAAATAGGACACGAGGCATTTTCATAACTTCAGTGGGGAAGACTCACTAAGCATCTAATAGGCTAATTCGTTTTGCAAGTTATTTGACATTTATAATACTTGGACGTACGTATACAAGCAATCAGAAAAAGATAATGTCAGCTTCGTGATTAGCTGGTCAGTGGGGAAGACTCACTAAGCATCTAATAGGCTAATTCGTTTTGCAAGTTATTTGACATTTATAATACATGGACGTACGTATACAAGCAATCAGAAAAAGATAATGTCAGCTTCGTGATTAGCTGATCAGTTTAGAAAAAAAATCGGTGTTATGTCTTATGAAAAGATCGCCTCACTTGCAAGGTCTAGCCTTTTTCCTCCTCTTAACAAGAACAATATGTCCATCGTGTACACATTACATATGGTTGGATACTGAAAGCTCTTGAAAACTTAAGTTGTCTTCCTTTATATTAGGTTCAGTTGATAGACCTTCCTCCTTTAAGTTTGAATAGGTTTTCTTCTGATCTATTGATTTCCATTTATATCCCTTTGAGTTTATATTCAGCTGTTTAGCCTTTCATATTTTTCCTCTAAAAATAGTGGGTTTCTGCTTCTCATGAATGTTCCATTACCTGAACAGGGGAAGATTTATTAGCCATTGCAGCAGATCAACCCTTCCGATTCCCTGCCACTTTCACATTTGTTGTCAGATCATTTTCAGGTAATACATTAACCTGGTAGCTTCATTTATATTCGTGTTGTATTGGGCAAGAACTTCAGCACAATGTATTATTTCACCTGCAGTATTAGATGGCATAGGGAAGGGCCTTGATCCTCGGTTTGACATAACTGAGATTGCAAAACCGTGAGTGCGGTTTATCTCCTTAAGAACCATATAATTTTCACTTACCTTTTTAAGGTTTATTCATTCATTTTTGTCTGTATATCTGATTATCTTGCACTTTATTGCTTTTAGCTATGCACTGGAGTTGTTAAGATTCCGTGAAGCTGGAGTTGAAGTTGTCTTGAAGGCAATATTCTAATCTTTGATTCTGGTTTTGAGTTGTATTTTTCATGATAAAGTTCCATTTTCATGATACTCTATATAAATATTTCAGGACTTCAAAAAGAGATGGGACAGACAGTCCCGTGCATTCTACAACTTATTTAGGCAGGCAGATAGAGTTGAGAAGCTTGCTGAAACCATCCAAAGATTGGTAGGGTTCGAGATTCCTTCTATAATTTTGTTTGAAAGGTTTAAAACACTAGCTGTGTTAAATTGATGTTGCAAAATGCTGCATATTACAGGAGCAAGGTGATCTGAAGCTTAGAGTGCGAACTTTGGAGGCTGAAAGGGCTTTCCAACGTGTTGCCGCTGTTCAGAAGACAGTAGGAAGTGTGAGTTAAAACTTTATATATATATATATATATATATATATATATATATATATATATATTTATTTATTTCTTTTTGTCAAATTTCATAGTTAGATATATGATTTTAAACATGAAACCATTTAAAATTCCTTTAAACATCATTTTGCACTGTTGAATTATTGGCTTTCCCACATTTCCAAGTGGATGCAAAAAGTTTCTTGTTTTTTTGGGTAACATCAAGTTCTCTTATAGACATCCTTCCATGGGGAAGTCTAACGTACATCATGGTGACGGTACGGCTACGGTGCGGCACAACTGAAATGTTACAAAACACGAAACTTAAAATGTTACCCACCAACTTAAAATGTTACACTTTTTGATAAGGTTGGTGACGACAAGTTTCGATACTTGTCACAAACCTAAAATGTTACAAAAAAGTGCAACATTTTAGGTTGTGGGTAACATTTTAGGTTCCGTGTTTTGTAACATTTCAGTTGGTGCCGCACCTTAGCCGTAGCGTAACCCTGCTGCACCCCATAATCACCCTCCTTCCATAGGTTGGCAACTTGTTAGCTAGGGATGTAGGCCCAGCATGATCCCCTTCCCCTTCTGTAATTATATTCCCTTGTCATCATGTTCCAATGGGGCATTTGGGAGAACTTCGAAAGTGATGGCATTTGTGGCAATGAAGTTCATGAGTTGCATGATGTACATGCTTTTCATGTACTTGTTGTAATGGTTTTGATGGTACCAGTGAAAATCTGATTTCAAGAAATTTAAAATGGATGAAATATAATGTTTTTTCATATATTAATTGAAGGGTTTTACAGCTCACAGAATTTCATTTTTCTCTTCTTTTTCCATTTATTATTTTCATATACATGTTCTTGGTAGCTTTTCAATATACTCTATATTATGCAAAACATATATTTTTTTCTTTCAAAACTAGATATTTTACTTGGCGCCAATGTTGCTTTTTACCTATAAACAGGCAGTAGCTGCTGGAAGCTTGATCAACCTTGCAACAATTTTGTACCTCAATTCCATTAGAGTAAGCTCTCTATTTTAATATGAAGCTATTTATATTGATACAACCCTCAGTCGTGACTATCTCGGTAATCATTTGCTCTTATGGTTATCAATTTAGGTGCCGGCTGTTGCAGCATATCTCATCTGTGCATTTTTTAGCTTCCAAGTTCTTATTGGTGTTATTAAGGTGAAAAAATTTGACCAGCGAGAAAGGTTGATAACAGGAACTGCTTGAGTAACAGGTGAGCAGATCTTAATTCTTTTACACTTTATGCATCTCGTTTTAAGCTCTTCCTTCAGCTTTATACATAATATATATAATGTAAATGAGATCCATAGGAATTGTTTGAGACCTGAAGTACTGATATGTTTGTTACAGCGGAAAGTGGGAAAATGGATAGAAATTGTGGGAAAGTGAGATTGATATATACGAGTCAAGTGTGTACATTTACAAGATTATTCAGATTTTGATTTTTTTTTCATCTCAACTTACTAAGGGTATAATGGTTAAACATAATACTTTTTTATTTTCTAAAAAAATTATTCTTTTCAAACATGCAAAGAGTTGGATGCAAAGAAAAGTGTCCGAGCTTAAAGTACTTGTTTTAAGCTCTTCCTTCACTTTTATGGTTAGGTCATCATAGGAAACCGAAAAACATCTGAGCTTTGAACTTTGTCTTTGCAGATTCGCCGATTCAACTCAAACCAAGCGTCGATGTTAAATCAAACTCCAGCCACAGAAACAAAGTGAGAGGCATAGACATGCTACATTTTTGTTTGTTAATTCAAAAGAAATAAACAGCCACGCAGTTGGGATGGCCTTACTCAAAAGCTCACAAAGATATTGTAGCTAAAAGCCTAATTGTGGACCTGGTAAGTCCTTTATGATAATCCCAATTCTGGAGTCTACTTTTATCTTCGGCTGGCCTGGTTTTCATGTAGTAAGTCTTAGGCATAGCATAATGCAGCTCCCTGCCATGATTTAACAGGGGGGCATGTCTATAAGCTGTGTATAATATTTTAACATACATGAAAATATTGTGTAATTTGTAAGTTATATATTATAGTTTCCATTAGACTTGACAATGTATATGCTTGTCTGTGTGTGTTTTTCCTTGGTCAAACGCATAAAAATGCGAGAAAAAAAAACTAAATATAAGTAAAATAAATGTATTAAACTGGCCATGTTACTCGTGATTAGGTGCATAATCATATTTGTTACTTGATGATATCTTTTAGAATCATTCAAATTGGATATTGTAAAGCAGATATTCGTCCACTAAGTCCTCATATTTGACCTAATCAATTAGCACTTACCATCCACCATCCACTCCATTTGTCCAGCTGTGTTATGAGTTGAATTTGAACCCTAAATGGGAGAACAATTATCCTATGCTTCGATTACCTTATTAATTCCATCCAAAAGGAGGGAAAAATGGGAGGTGGTTGATGTGTATGGTGGTTGGGGTTTCTTCCGGGAATTACAGAGCTTATTCGGATGAGGTAGTTTATTCTTGGTTTCTTGCATGTCCCTTCTTAGTCCTTTTCTTTATGATTATAATGTTCGACGATTAGAGGATAGTTGATAGTGAATGCTTTTTTAATTGTAAAAGATAAAATTATCTTTACAACTCTTATGTTAAATGCTCTAAACCTAAAAAGCTCTTCTTAGTAGCTTTCTCAATTTAAGAGACTCCACTCAAATATGTCGTTACAATGGTCTGTTTATCAAACATCTAAATTAGCGAGTTCAGTTGGTAGACCTCTAAAAGTAGTTTAAATCTTTAATTCTAACTCAAAACGTTGTTTACCAAACATGATATTGTTAAGAAAGGCAGCCTCACACCTCAAACATAGACCGTAAAATAAACATGCATATAATAAAAAAATTAATTTGATGGTCATAAATGTTCGTTCGTTTTACCATTTGTATAAATTTGCATTATTATATTTATCTTAAAAATATTATAACACTACTTGATAAAAAAATTTCCTAAATGCTTCCTCATCAGAAAATCCACTCTCGAGCTTTCTTCTTCTAGTATCTCCTTCACTCTTGCTTTTTTCTTTTGGGATCCTGGTAACTCAAATATCTCCTCTCCTCTTACTAGTTAATTGTTTTTTTAACATTCTTACTAATTAATTGTTGTATAACTCTAAAAACGCGGGTCTAAACGACAAATACGAGTAGTTCCATAAAATTATTTTTTGATAGTTTATAAATAATTATAATATAATATATATTCATAGATGTTATTAATTATTTAACAATACACATAGTTTTCTTTTAAATATCAATAGTTGCTTATTTACGTGTAATCATGTAAGTTTGTTTAGTATATCAATACTAATTTATATCGATGTAAGCTAGCTATTTTCACTCAAACTAAAAAAAAACTAATACCTAAATTTTGACAATGTACACACGTATTTTTTAATATATTAATATATACTTTTTTTTCACTCGATGTGAAATGTGTTTATTTGCATTAGCAAATCTTACCTTGGTTAGATTTTAGAGTTTTTAAGTGTATTATAATTAGGGATGAACATTTGATCGAGTTGAATAAAATTTTTCAAGTTGTCGAGTCTTATTTTATAACTCAATCTATTTGAATTTTTTTTTCAAGTCAAGTTTATGAAATTCAATTCTAGTCGAGTTGAGTTGTTCGAGTTTATGTTCAAATTTCATTGTAAATATTTATAATGTTATGATACTAATTAGTTTCAATTTAAATGACTTTCTATAACCATATACAATACAAACATATTTTTTTTATATGTGATATATATACACACATATATCATGTAGAATTGATGGACTCGACTCGAACTTGAAAATCTATTCACTAATTACTAATAATTCGAGTTATTCGAATTTTTATTTTATAACTCAAACTTTATTTAAAAATTTCGAGTCAAATTTATAAAATTACAAGACAAGACAAGTGAGTCGCGTTTTTTCGTGTTGAATCGAGTCGAAAAAATCAATCATTTTAAATATGATTTTTTAATAATTATATCAAATATGTTAGAAATAAAATAATAAAGAACTATAATAAGAACAATGAACAAGAATGAAAGAACAAAGAGATGAGAGAAAGATGAAGATTTGTATTATTCTTACGCCTTCATCAACTCATCTATTTATAGGCGTAAGAAGCACACAATGCATTAAACTCTAATTAATGAAGATAATATTTCTAATGATAAAATAAATCAAATCTCTTTGATAAAGTTCTTATCATGATAGACATCCACATAGATAAATATTCATAACACTCTCCCATGGATGTCTATAAAGATAATGTGTCTCGTTAAAACCTTACTAAGATAAAAAAATCAGTGAGAAAAAAATTCTATAGTAAAGGAAAAAGAGCACACATCTTTGATACGCATAACATATTGCCTCATTACAAATTTTACCAGAAAAACTCATTGTGACAAAAAGAACTTCGATTAAGGGAAAAAGAGTGCAACATGTATTTACTTCCCCTTATGAAAACACTACAAATGATCTTTGAATTTTTATAATACAATCTTGAATAATTTTTCTAAAGATAGTGAGGGATGAAACTTAAAAGTAATATGTTCCATGATGTAACCACATTTCGATTGAGATATACATCTTGCATTATCTCTACACAAGATAGTTTTGTATCATATCTAGTGAAAGTAAATCGCATATCTTCTGGATATGTTGGGTCAATGATCTTAGTCAAACACATTTTTTGTCTTGCTTCGTGCATAATAATTATTTCTACAAGATTTGAGGAGGCATCGACAAATATTTGAAGATCTAAATGTAATGATCTTTTTATATTCATGGATATTTCTTGACCAACTAATATATGGTGCTTCAAGACCAAAAAAGATATAATCATCTTTATTCACATCCATCAATCTTACAATTATTGGGATACTTAATAGATATCCTTTATCCATATTGAATCTTCTTTAAGATTCTTTCAGCTTATGTCTATTCATAGACAAAAATGCATATTTAAGTGCTCGATCTTTAGGTCGAGACAAAACCACATCTCAAGATTCTTTTTTTCAAACACTTTCATTAAATACTTTGAAACTCTTCACGAGTTTCCAATTTGAAACTCTTTAGGAGTTTTAATGATATAATGAATCTTGATTCAAACTCCTTTATAAATATATAAGGAAATCTGATCATACTTGTAGAATTTTCTCAAAAGGTACTCACTAAGGAGATTCTACCAAATGCGCCAAAATATAAATATCTCATGGGGCATGTCTAAATAAATCTTCTCGAAAATTTTCAAATGCTTATAGCATTTTAAATCATTCAAGGATAAATATGGATCCACAAAATAATTAGACGTTTATAAAATATTTCATAACCGCCAAAGTAATTACACCCACCATGAAATAATTAAAACTCTTCGTAAATCATAATTCAAGTCGTATTTACGACTACTTATTTGTGCTTCACTTGCATTACATCTTTATGTGTTTGGACTGTTGGTCCAAATACTTCTCTTTTGAAAGTTCAAAGCGTCTTTCTATATTGATCAATCATTTCAATATTTATAAATTTCTGTACAAGATCCTCATTTTCTTTCTTTACTTCTATAGAAGTATTCTATGTAAAACTGTTTGTAAAACTATTGTCGATAACTTTTCAATTTTCTGGTTCTATTCTTGTAGTGGCATAACTCATCGAGATCTCTTTAAGATTTCAATTTTTATTTCAGGTACCTGAAACTCTTCAAGAGTTTTATTATTAATTATGTCTTGGGTCTCTTTAGGAGCATCTGCCTCCAATATATGATCATCTCATACTATTTTCCATTTACGAGAATTTTGATCATTGGAACTAATTTTCATGCTTCATGCATGATTTACAACCATTTTCTCTAACATGTAATTCAAATTTAGAGCATTTCAGCTGGTATATGAGATTTAATTACTCTCATTCAGTCAGTAAATATGTCTGGCAGTTGACATGTAATAACATGAGTTATCTTATGAACTTTTGGTTCATATACGAGGATCTAGATAGCGATGATTCATTTTCTTTTATACAGTTGATTATTATCTCCTTATGATGTAGACAAAAATCATGTCAAAAATGATTCTCCAATTGATGTTTAAGAATTTAAACATAAAAGAAGACTCATACTCAATATATATTCTCAACCTTTTTTATATATCCATTTTGTGCGGTGTGGTGGAGCGATTCAACTATATATCGCACATTCAAAAATTTTAAAATGTGAGATATGACTTCTGACCAAAAGTCAAATCAGAATGGGGAGTTTATTTTAACCCATTGGCTTGATGCGTATAAGTGTTGCTATATATGAAATACCATATAGATAATTTTGTTCTCATAATTTAGCTATTAAAAAGGAGACATCCAATTAAAATTTTGTTAAACTGTATTTTTCATAATCAATAGGCTTTGCAACAATTATTTCAACTGATATAGTCTAAAATATAAACCCACAAGCTTTTACAAGATGAATAGTCTAACTGCATAATATGAATCTTTTTCTAATCAATCTCACAAACTTCTAGTTGTGAATTGATAAAACAATGTAGATGCATCTACTAAAATCATATAAAACTTTCCATATTTGTGGATAAACAGGCTCATATTTCATTCATATATGCAAGACAAGCGGTTTCAACTTTAGTATAAGAACTTTAAGTTCTTTTGATAAGTGAGATCTTAATCATTTCATTTGAGAACATACAACACAAGAACTTCACGTTCTTTTAGTAAGCGAATTTTAATCAATTTCTTTGAGAACCAGCACCACAAGAACTTCAGGTTCTTTTAATAAATGTGCAAGTAAATTTCAATAGCTTTCGCATCATTATTGACCAGGATGGTCTAACCGATCATACCAACTATATATACATATGTGTATATATATATTCCACAATTTGTAAACTTCTAATTTACCAAAACATGTGATTCAATATTACTTGTACATGTGTTGTACAAATTTTGAAATACAAGTTTCTTTGAAACTTGATAATACAATGCCCACCAAAATTTGTTCCTTTGAATAAGAATATATTTAGCTCTTCTGGAGCTTTCAATGAAAATTATTCTTTTGGTAGCAATATTTAGCTCTCTTAGAGCTTTTAATTGACTTTTTAGCTACCAGAATTTATATCCACAATGACTTATTTCATATGTCAATTGATAACATATGTTATCTATAATTCTCAAAGGAATATTTTGCGAATTCATATTGCTCTCTTAAAATTTTCACTTCTAGTGGCGACGATATTATTACCATTAACGGTAATTAATGAAATATTCGCAATTCTGCACTTTTCATAATGTGTTTTCTCTCAAGAATTTATTGCTCTTCTGGAGTATCAATATTTTCTATACTTTAAGATATAGTACTCAAATTTTCCCTTGCATTTAAATGGGAAAATATATCTTATATTTCTGCTAAGCATAAATCGTCACCATAAATTGTATTTTATAAGTAATCATGTGAAACAAAATAAATAAATGTCATTATATATATATACACACACAAACCAACAGAGAACAAAGATTTAATTCTTGTACGCAGCATTGTTAAATCAGTTCACAAGGTTCTTTAAAACCTCCTTTGAGACTAGTAACCTCGTAGAACGGGATGTCCAGCTAATATATTTGGATTAAACCAAAAAAATAGAGAACATATTAACTAATTAAAGAATATACTTTAGGCATTAAATTAATATATAAAGCGTAAATAATTAATGCGTAAAGTAATATGTAACCCCCTCTTCCCGGTCCGGACGCTTGACCGATCCGAGTGGGCTACACGGGGATAACCAAGATGAAACCCGTTAAGGCTCCACTTCGGTTACCGACCCAAGGAAAACTTTTTCATTCTTATTATCTTTTCTAGAGGTATTAATGAAACCTATGTAAGGAAGGCAACAACGGAAGAACATATGAGACAATCAACCAAACAGCTCATCAAAACAGTCCATTTTAGCCCTTTACAGCAGGCCATATCGAAACGCCCTTAGGGTGTTTCGGTACGCCTTGACTTGGTCAACAGGCCATAGTCAACCTGATGAGACCGTTTCGAAACAGGGGTGACCCGTATCGAAATGACCCCAACGGTCAACTTCTCGTGGTCAACGAGATGAAGGTCGTTCCGAAACGCTAAAGCCCGTTTCGATACGTTAATTTATCGTCAATTTCTCAGATTTCCGGTAACAAAAATGTATCGAAACGGCCTCTAGGCGTATCGAAACGCCCGACCAAAAACAAAGGGACTGTATCGAAACGGGGTCGACCGTTTCGAAACGCCCTCTGTCTGCAGATTGGTTTTAGCTGGTTTATGGCACAAGGATGTCTCTAAATCCCCTCTAAAACCTCAAACAACACACTAACATCAACCCTAAGGCAAAACCAAACATAACAAGCATGCTTAACACTTCAACACAACAAGGCTAACATTAAAGGAACTAACATCATAAGAATCATACATCCATGCATAGCATTAAAGGTATCATGCTTCAACAAGGCCAACACTTAGGCAAGATAAGATAGGTAAAAACCAACATGGTTTACAAGCAACATGGCATCTAATGCCAAACCAACAAAACGTATAAAAAGGAGTCTAGTGTGCTCCTAACAAACAACATCAACATACTTCAAAGCATTACAACATAAATACATGTCCCATTGCTTGACCATTACATCATAACTGAAAATAACCATACTTGATAGCTAGGCTAGCACCACAAAGCACACACACTTGGAGGCCCCTTCTTGCACTAGCAACCCACGAACTAAGGATCTGCATTGTCGAACAAAAGAGAGTGTAAGCATAAAGCTTAGTGAGGGTAAGCTCTTTAAAAACAAACCTCGACAATGCAGGGTCCAAGCACGATCTCAACAAGGTAAATGCATGTTCTTACCTTCGATCCTTATGAGCCAAAAGTACAAATGATGCATGAACATATATACAATATCATGCCATGCTCAACAAGCTCAATCCACATCATATGTAACACATATAATAATCCAAATAGGAAATCACATTCCAAATCACATTGATACACATATCAACTCATATTGGCACCTAGTTATGACACGAATACGCGGATAACCACGTTGGAACTCACATCCAACAACAACTTTACCTCACGGTGGGATTACACTCATCACCGTTCTCGCGGAGGGGATTCCACTCATCCTCACGCCCCGTCGATGAGATTACACTCATCATCGACTAATATATATAAGAAGGTTTTCCGGGCGAACCCGTACTCCATCTTGATGACTACCATTATCAAGACCACGCGCGTATTTGACTCACGTGTGCACACTAACATCCTAATGATCGATCATTTGTACCCAAGCATACTAGTGCCAACATTTAACTCAATCCACAATATCATTTAATATCAACTTCCGTGCTTAGCACGTACTCACCATGATCACAATCATGAACAATCCACTTGCATATCACAATGCATCACAACCATGCCTCATCATACATGTATAACACATTATACATAATCATCATAACACAAATCATCATGAGGCATAAACATCAATTAAAGGGTTCAACCAATGTCTCTACCTAAAGCTTAGGATTAGGCAACCACTCTAATCCTAACTCTAGGTGGGTCTACCAAGCCCAACCTAGTTCACATGCTTGAACCAAATACTCAAAACCATTTTGAAACCATTAAACCACTCACCTTCACTTCCAAGCTCAACACCAAGCAACCAACACCTTCAAGCTTCCGGATTCACTTCCGATGCTTCACCAACACAAGCTCTTGCCTCTAAACAATCTCAACACAATCCAAACAACCTCAAATCAGCTCAAACATCAAAGTAGCTAACCCGAAATACTAATCAAACATCAAACACAACAATTCAAGCCATGGACAACCCCCAAAATTACCAAACTCGAGCAGCCCATAAACCTCAACCAAAACTCATGTTTTCAACACTTTTAACACCTCCAAATGATTCCAAAACAACCCCCAACTATTATACTAACCTCGGCCCACAAATTCCAACCTAAAACAACCCCAAAAACCATTCTAAAACCCTTCAAAAACCCCCTACAAAACCCAAATCTGGGAATGTTTATAAAACCATGTAAAAATCATATAGGTTGGACCATTTGATTCACAAACATCATATCTAACATTATTAAATCAAAACCTCAAGTTAAAAACAATAAAGTTGCCATTTTTATTCAAATCCTCCAAAAACACAATTTCTAAAACTTGGACCAAAATGAAAACTAATTGTACTTTCAAGTAGAGGAAGGTGAGGACAAGTTGGAAATGTATTTACCTTTCAAAACCGAGCTAAAATGAAGAGGGGATGAAATGGAATAGTGAAAGGGGGATATGAGCTTCTTTGGTCGTTCAAATTGCAAATGGTGAAGGAAGAAGACAATGTTTTCTTTTAATTAAAAGGGTTTTAAAAAGAAGTCCACTTTATTACAGAAATGCAATTAATGAATGGCCATTTCATCTGTTTGTAAAATCCATGTAATTTGAGTTTTTTTTTTCAATTTGGTCCAACCATAAAATGTTTGTTTTGAAATCGCAAAGTCCAAATAATATATATTATTATTTTTAATTAGAAGACCGAGACCCAAATATTATTTAAATATTATTTTCACCCGACCCCTAAACACGGGTGTTACAACCCTCCCTCAGTTAAGGAATTTCGTCCCCGAAATTATCTGACGGAAACAAGTACGGAAACTGCTCAAGCATATCAACTTTCCTCTCCCACGTGGCCTCTTCCACACCTCTATGTCTCCACAACACCTTGACCAACTCTATGGTCTTGCCACGCAACACCTTGCTATCAGAAGCAAGTATCTCAATAGGCTCTTCATTGTAAGACAAATCCGAATTCAACTCTATCTCCTCAACAAGCATAACATGAGAAGGATCTGATCTATATCTCCTAAGCATCGACACATGTAAGACATCATATATCTTCTCTAACTTAAAAGACAATCTCAAACGGTAAGCTACAGGCCCAATCCGCTCAACTATCTCATACGGACCAATAAACCTCGGACTCAACTTGCCCTTCCGGCCAAATCGCATTACCTTTTTCCACGGAGATACTTTCAGAAACACTTTCTCACCCACTGAGAACTCAATATTTTTTCTCTTCAAATCTACATAAGACTTCTGACGATCGGAAGCTGCTTTCAAACGGTCACAAATCAACTTCACTTTCTTGGTAGTCCCCTTAAGCAAATCTGGCATAGGTAGCATCCTCTGACCCGTTTCAGCCCAACAAATCGGAGTCCTACATCGTCTACCATACAAAGCCTCATAGGGAGCCATCTGAATACTAGACTGATAACTGTTGTTGTAAGAAAACTCAACTAAGGGTAAGTGCTTCTCCCAAGAACCCTGGAAGTCAATCACACAACAACGAAGCATATCCTCTAAAATCTGTATCACTCGCTCTGACTGTCCATCGGACTGCGGATGATAAGAAGTACTAAAATGCAAACGGCTACCTAGAGCACTATGCAAACAACCCCAGAACCTCGAAGTAAATCTCGGATCTCTGTCTGAAACAATAGACTTCAGAACTCCATGAAGTCTCTCAATCTCGCGAATGTACAAATTCGCCAACTTATCTAAAGAATCTGTAGTGTTCACTGCTAGGAAGTGAGCACACTTAGTGAATCTATCCACTATCACCCAAACAGAATTCTTCTTTGAAGGAGACAACGGTAACCCCGACACAAAGTTCATGGTGATCCTCTCCCATTTCCATTCCGGAATTTTTAAAGGTTGTAACAAACCTGAAGGAACCCGATGTTCTGCCTTCACTCTTTGACAAACCATACAACGACTCACATACTCGGCTACATCCTTCTTCAAACCAACCCAGAAGTAATCATTCTTCAAGTCACGGTACATCTTAGTACTACACGGATGCATAGTAAAAGGACTCGAATGTGCTTCACTCAGAATCAGACGTCTCAACTGAACATCTTCTGGTACAACAACTCTATCTCTGAAACACAACACATTCTCACCACTGAAACTATACTCGGTCGGTCTACCTTCTGCTATGTTCTGAACATGAGGAACTAAAGTCACATCTTGCAACTGATTCTCTCTAATCAACTGAATCAAAGAAGGCTTTACTTGCAACTCGGTGATCAACCCACCATCATCAGATACACTCAATCTAGCAAACATAACTCTCAACTCAACGGAAACTTTTGTACTCAAAGCATCAGCTACTACATTTGCCTTACCCGGATGGTACTCAATGGTCAAATCATAATCTTTCAATAACTCAAGCCATCTTCTCTGTCTCAAGTTCAACTCTCTCTGTGTCATCAAATACTTCAAGCTCTTATGATCGGTGTAAACTATACACTTCTCACCATACAAGTAATGACGCCAAATCTTCAATGCAAATACAACCGCGGCTAACTCTATGTCATGAGTAGGATAGTTCTTTTAATGTACTTTCAACTGTCTCGAAGCATAGGCAACAACCCTTCTTTCTTGCATCAAAACAAAACCTAAACCTATGTAGGAAGCATCATTATATATCACAAATTCTTTACCTGAATCTGGTTGCACTAGCACTGGAGCATTTGTCAAAGCTTCTTTCAACTTCTCAAAGGCCTTTTGTCTTGCATTTGACCACTCAAACTTAACTCCTTTTTGCAAAAATTTAGTCAAATGAGCAGTTACTCTAGAGAAACCATCTACAAATCTCCTATAGTAACCGGCTAATCCTAGGAAACTCCTAATCTCAGTCACAGACTTTGGTTGTTTCCACTCAACAATAGCCTCAATCTTCGACGGATCAACACAGATACCTTCGGTCGAAACAACATGGCCAAGAAATACAACCTCTCGAATCCAGAACTCACATTTGCTAAGTTTCGCATACAACTGATTGCTCAACAATCTCTGCAAAACAAATCTCAAGTGCTCATCATGCTCTTATTCTGTCTTCGAGTACACAAGAATATCATCAATGAAGACAACTACAAAGCGGTCTAGATAGTCTCTAAAAATTCTGTTCATCATATCCATGAATGTTGCAGGTGCGTTCGTGAGCCCAAAAGGCATCATAAGGAACTCATAGTGACCATATCTAGTCCTAAAAGCTGTATTCGGAACATCACACTCTTTTACTTTCAACTGATAGTACCCTAATCTCAAGTCTATCTTCAAGAACACTGAAGCACCTCTCAACTGATCAAACAATCATCTATGCGAGGCAACTGATACTTATTCTTTACAGTCAACTGATTCAACTGTCTGTAGTCAATACACATATGCATACTGCCATCTTTCTTCTTTACAAACAACACAGGAGTACCCCAAGGAAAACTACTAGGCCTAATGAAACCACGGTCTAATAACTCTTGCAACTGACTCTTTAATTCTTTCAACTCTTTCGGAGCCATACGATATGGAGCTATAGAAACTGGAGTAGACCCTGAAATAATCTCAATCACAAACTCAACATCTCTGTTAGGAGGCAAACCTGGTAACTCTTCGGGAAATACATCTGGAAAGTCACAAACTATTCTAATGTCTTTCGGTCTAGCCTCACTCATATTCGGATTCATAACATAAGCTAAGTAAGCCCTACATCCGGAATCCATCAACCTATGAGCCTCTAAAGCTGACACAACATTAGACAAGAACTTAATGTTCTTGCCTGCTACTACTACCTCATAATCATCAGAAAGTTTCAAAGAAATCCTCTTCGTCTCAAAATCTACACTAGCTCGGTGCTCAACTAACCAATCCATACCCAAGATAATATCAAAACCATAAAAAGGAAGCTCCATCATATCAACAGAAAACACATGACCCTGAATCTTCAGCGGACATCTCCTATACATACGTCTAACCACAACTGTCTCACCAAAAGAACTAGTCACATGCATACCTACATCTAAGATCTCAACAGGTATATCTAACTTCCGTGTATGCTCACTCAAAATGTAGGAATGTGTAGAACCCGAATCAACCAAAGAATGCAAAGATATAGACTGTAACTCAAAATTACCTGCTATCACATCAGTGTCGTTCCCGGCCTCTCTTTGAGCATAGACGCTCGCTGGTCCACCTGCCTCTGACTGTACTGTCACCACATGAGCAAGGTTCATCTAAGCATCTACCCTAGGTGCATCAGTCCTAGGCTGGAAGTAGCCACGACCGCGCCCACAGCCTCTCTGGAAATCAGTCGCTCTCGCAGGAGCCTGAGCTATGTTCGGTGCATGTGCCGCCTGATGCAGACACTCCCTCCTAAAGTGGTCCCTCGAACCATAGTTCCAACAAGCATGGAAGTTACCCCAACACTCACCAGAATGCTGTCTCCCACAACGGGTACACTCGGGCAAATGCCCTCCACCTCTATGGCTCTGGTGGCCACCGCCACGTCTATGGTCAAACTGCTGTCCACCGCCTCTATGTCTCTTGGCATCCCCACGGTCAAAGTTGTTGTGTTTCTTACCAAAACTAGAACCCCCAGAACGCTTGGTCAGCCCCAAGCTGTGCTCAATGTCCTTGGCTCTAGCAACCAAGACATCAAAATCAGAGTAATCTAAAGCTAAGGTATACCTCTTAACTTCCTTATGAAGCCCATATCTGAATCGGTTACATCAGTCCCTCTCAGTAGGAACTAACTCTGGAGCATACTGACTCAAACGAACAAAGCGAATCTCGTAGTCAGTCACAGTAGCATCTCTCTGAACAAGAGCCATAAATTCTCGCTTCTTTTCATCTAGATACCTCGGCCCCAAGTACCTCTTCCAAAAAGAGGACTCAAAGAAATCCCAATCAATCTCTGCCTCTGGAACTCCGGTAGTAATGGTGACCCACCAAGTGTAGGCATCACCCTGAAGCAAGGAGATCACACAGCCCAATTTGTGAGCACTCACACAACCCATCTGAGCTAAGATGCGAACGGTCTTCTCTAACCACAACTCGGATCTCTCAGGTGTAGACCCTCTGAACTCTTCGACCCCTAGGCTACGGAGCCTCTCCAACGGTAAACTAGCATCATCGCCCCTAGGCTGAGCTGCAGCCTGAGCTCCGGCAACTGCAGCCTGAAATGCTCCCGCTATAGCTTGTACAAGCGGAGCCATATCTATTCCGGCCGGACCTTGGCCACCCTGAGGTCCCTCTCCTTCAGCTCTATCCTCGCCTCAAACTCCAGGAGGAGAAGGTGGTGGTGGAGGTGGTGGAGGAGCTCCAACTCCAGCAGCAGGCTCCAATACCTGAGCCTCAACTCCAGCCATCGGCTCATTAACAGGAGCCACAACACGTGGTTTCTGACGAACCACCCTCGGCCTACCTCTCGGCCTCGACATCGCTCTTACAGATAATAACTACAACCACAACAACAAAACATACAAAATTGGGTTAGCAAGGCAAGGGCTCCAAGTGGCTCAAGTATGTTCCCTCACTTTAAAAATCCTTTTCCGATGTAATAGAAGCAACGAGACTCTAAACATCATGCTTCAAACAAAACAACCAGCATTCCTGATAAACAAGCAAACATACATTAAGCATACTTGACAAGCAAGCAAACACCATGCATTTCATCGTAAAAACTCAACTTACCCCACTTACCTGCCCAAGGTCTCGGTAACCTTAGGCTCTGATACCAACAAGTGTAACCCCCTCGTCCCGGTCTAGACGCTTGACCGATCCGAGTGGGCTACACGGGAATAATCGAGATGAAACTCGTTAAGGCTCCACTTCAGTTACCGACCCAAGGAAAACTTTTTCATTCTTATTATCTTTTCTAGAGGTATTAATGAATCCTATGTAAGGAAGGCAAAAACGGAAGAATATATGAGACAATCAACCAAACAGCTCATCAAAACAGTCCATTTTAGCCCTTTACAGCAAGCCGTATCGAAACGCCCTTAGGGTGTTTCGGTACGCCTTGAATTGGTCAACAGGCCAGAGTCAACTTGATGAGACCGTTTCGAAACAGGGGTGACCCGTATCGAAACGACCCCAATGGTCAACTTCTCGTGGTCAACGAGATGAAGGCCGTTCCGAAACTCTAAAGCCTGTTTTGATACGTTAAATTATCGTCAATTTCTAAGATTTTCAGTAGCAAAAATGTATCGAAATGGCCTCTAGGCGTATCAAAATGCCTGTCCAAAACAAAAGGACCGTATCGAAACGGGGTCGACCGTTTCGAAACGCCCTCTGTCTGCAGATTAGTTTTAGCTGGTTTATGGTACAAGGATGTCCCTAAACCCCCTCTAAAACCTCAAACAACATACTAACATCAACCCTAAGGCAAAACCAAACATAACAAGCATGCTTAACACTTCAAACACAACAAGGCCAACACTTAGGCAAAATAAGATAGGTAAAAACCAACATGGTTTACAAGCAACATGGCATCCAATGCCAAACCAACAAAACATATAAAAAGGAGTCTAGCATGCTCCTAACAAACAACATCAGCATACTTCAAAGCATCACAACACAAATACATGTCACATTGCTTGACCATTACATCATAACTGAAAATAACCATACTTGATAGCTAGGTTAGCACCACAAAGCACACACACTTAGAGGCCCATTCTTGCACTAGCAACCCACGAACTAAGGATCTGCATTGTCGAACAAAAGAGAGCATAAACATAAAGCTTAGTGAGGGTAAGCTCTTTAAAAACAAACCTCGACAATGCAGGGTCAAGCACGATCTCAACAAGGTAAATGCATGTTCTTACCTTCGATCCTTATGAGCCAAAAGTACAAATGATGCATGAACATATATACAATACCATGCCATGCTCAACAAGCTCAATCCACATCATATGTAACACATATAATAATCCAAATAGGAAATCACATTCCAAATCACATTGATACACATATCAACTCATATTGACACATAGCTATGACTCAAATACGCGGAGAACCACGTTGGAAGTCACATCCAAAACAACTTTACCTCACGGTGGGATTACACTCATCGCCGTTCTCGCGGAGGGGATTCCACTCATCCTCACGCTCCGTCGATGGGATTACACTCATAATCGACTAATATATATAAGAAGGTTTTACGGGCGAACACGTACTCCATCTTGATGACTACCATCATTAAGACCACGCGCGCATTTGACTAACGTGTGCACACTAATATCCTAATGATCGATCATTTGTACCCAAGCATACTAGTGCCAACATTTGACTAAATCCACAATATCATTTAATATCAACTTCCGTACTTAGCACGTACTCACCATGATCACAATCATGAACAATCCACTTGCATATCACAATGCATCACAACCATGCCTCATCATACATGTATAACACATTATACATAATCATCATAACACAAATCATCATGAGGCATAAACATCAATTAAAGTGTTCAACCAATGTCTCTACCTAAAGCTTAGGATTAGGCTACAACTCTAATCCTAATTCTAGGTGGGTCTACCAAGCCCAACCTAGTTCACATGATTGAACCAAATACTCAAAACCATTTTGAAACCATTAAACCACTCACCTTCACTTGCAAGCTCAACACCAAGCAACCAACACCTTCAAGCTTCCGGATTCACTTTTGATGCTTCACCAACACAAGCTCTTGCCTCTAAACAATCTCAACACAATCCAAACAACCTCAAATCAGCTCAAACATCAAAGTAGCTAACCCGGAATACTAATCAAACATCAAACACAACAATTCAAGCCATGGACGACCCCTAAAATTACCAAACTCGAGCAGCCCATAAACCTCAACCAAAACTCATGTTTTCAACACTTTTAACACCTTCAAATGATTCCAAAACAACCCCCAACTATTATACTAACCTCAGCCCACAAATTCCAACCTAAAACAACCCCTAAAACCATTCTAAAACCCTTCAAAACCCCCCACAAAACCCAAATCCGGGAATGTTTATAAAACCATGTAAAAATCATATATGTTGGATCATTTGATTCAAAAGCATCATATCTAACATTATTAAATCAAAACCTCAAGTTAAAAACAATAAAGTTGCCATTTTTATTCAAATCCTCCAAAAACACAATTTCTAAAACTTGGACCAAAATGAAAACTAATTGTATTTTCAAGTAGAGGAAGGTGAGGACAAGTTGGAAATGTATTTACCTTTCAAAATCGAGCTAAAATGAAGATGGGATGAAATAGAATAGTGAAAGGGGGATGGGAGCTTCTTTGGTCGTTAAAATATCAAATGGTGAAGGAAGAAGACAATGTTTTCTTTTAATTAAAAGGGTTTTAAAAAGAAGTCCACTTTATTATAGAAATGCCATTAATGAATGGCCATTTCATCTATTTGTAAAATCCATGTAATTTGAGTTTCTTTTCAATTTGGTCCAACCATAAAATGTTTGTTTTAAAATCACAAAGTCCAAATAATATATATTATTATTTTTAATTAGAAGATCGAGACCCAAAATATTATTTAAATATTATTTTCACCCGACCCCTAAACCCAGGTTTTACAAAATAAACATAAAGCGAAGTAAATTAAAAGAAATAAGTTATTCTCTTCAAGGTTACGAGAATAATTAGAAGATGATTTGTTCCCTTCAAGGTTTATAAGGAAATCAACAACGTCCAAATGAGTTGGACCCATATCATCTTGTCATTTTTCGCAAACAAATTTTTTTTATATTTTATGTCTTTTATCATTCAATGATTGTTGATTTCATTGGTAATAAAAATAATTTCATTTTCTTAGAATGATCCTTATCACTCTTGCTATCCTTATAATCTCACTACTGGTGGGTAGAAGTATTCTTAAAATGACCATAATGTCTATGTCCATGGCCTCAACCATGACCACAACTACTAATGTGGCATTTAGTCTTTCCATTATAAAATCTCACATTCACTTCAGGGAATGGAGTAGAGTCAGTGTGCCTTTAAAACCCTTTTCACAATATTGTGTTTAAGGACAACATTATTTGCGTGAAAAATGGAGTATGTTTTATTAATATATCCTCATCATTGATAATCGCATGGAATAAATATTATGCTTGCATTCACTTCAGGGAATGTCTACCACAAAAATTCTTGTCAAGATGAATTTTTTTTTGTAACGTGAACTGGGAGAAGTTTATAGTCGATTTTTTTTCGACGTAGAAGAATTATTGCTTTCAAGCAAAATTACCATAATTTATCATATTTTAAAATCATAATTTAAAGAATAAAAAATAAGGTTTATCGATATTGATTTTTCTCTCGAAGACAATGGAGACATAGTAAGTGACCAAGACAGTTTCCCATAATCTTTTTATGTCTGTATCTCTTTAGATTTTATCTTGATTCAAGCCATGTTTTTTAAGCCATTAAAGCATATCATTAAAACTCAAAACATGATTAAAAACACAATCACTTATCAAATAAATATTAAATATTAAATAAATAGCATAAACTTTCTATCATATATTATTAAGCATACTAACAAGTAAACAATTTTTTTTCTTCAAAACTTTCCTTGAAAATACTCAAAAATCGTGCGCAAGGGAATGTTAATTGTTTCAATAAAACAAACGTGAATAGTTGGGGTACATATTATTGTTTTATTAGGTTAATTTTATATATTTGAGTGACAACATAAATATAAACTTGATGTCGTGACTAATCAACCAATAAAACGATATATAGATAAACGGAACTTACCAGATGTAGCCACAAAATTAAATTGAATTTTTTTTAGAACTACCAACAAGAACCATGATAATCGAGTGAGATTGTGCTGATAACGTGTTAGAAATAAAATAATGAAGAAAAATAATAAGAACAAAGAACAAGAATAAAAGAACAAAGAAATGAGAGAAAGATGAAGATTTATATTATTCTCAATATTCAAGTATATACAATGCATTCATCAAATCATCTATTTATAGGCATAAGAAGTACATAATACATTAAACTCTAATTAATAAAGATAATATTTCTAATGATAAAGTAAATCAAATCTGTTTGATAAAGTTCTTATCATGATAGACATCCACATATGTAAATATTCATAACAAAATAGGATATTTTATAAGGATAAATATTCTATACACAGGCGGTGGAAACTTTTAGTTTCCACAAGCGCCTTAGTTTTAGGGTATATAGACTTAGTTTAGGGTGTAGGGTTTAGGGGTTTAGGTGTAAGGGGTTACAATTTAGGGATAGTTGTTTTAATTTAAGGTTTAGGGTTATAATTTAGGGTTTATAAGTTAAAACCTAAATCCTCACCATATTACTCTAAAAACTAAACCCTAACCTATAAACCCTAAATTATAACCCTAAACCTTAAATTGAAACAATTATCCCTAAATTCTAAAGCCCTACACCTAAACCCCTAAACCATATACCCTAAACTAACACCCTATACCCTAAAACTAAGGCGCTTGTGGAAACTTTCAGTTTCCACCGCCAGTGTATAGGATATTAATCCATTTTATAATTAACATAACAAAGTTCTCTTTGTATAATTATAATGATTATCTATACATTAAAAATAAAATATTCTAGAGATTGTTGACAGAAGAAGGAATAAAAGTTTTCGATGAATGTTTGTATGGAACGAGTTGGCGGATGCTGAGACTTGAATACTTATATTTGGATTCGTGTTCCCTCTTTGAGAGAGTAATATGTCTTGTTATTGCACTTAACAATATTTATTATAAAATATTTGAATACACATGCCATGTAAATTTTTGTTTAAATAAGCCTACCAATTTCAGGGTTTATATGTTTAGTTTAAAGCTTAGAGTTTATGCTTTGAGTTTTGGATTTAGATTTTAGATTTTATTCTAAAAATGAATGATTGTGTTAAAAAAATTTACACTTGTGTATCAAAATATTACTCATATTTATGTGATATATTGCACTTGAAGAAAACTAATAAACAAATATTTATTGAATGATTGAAGATAAAACTCATACATGTGGGTCATCGCAAGCTTGTGATCATGCTTGTGCTAAAACGTATTGTGTGTGTTATTTTTGTGAACTAAATTTGTTTTTTTTTTTTTATTTCCGTCCCATTACTTTTAAAGTCTATCGTTCCAACAATGTTCTCTCAATTTGTCTCCATTTTTAAGTCTCCTCTTCAAGACCTCATTGCTAATCGAACCTGGTCGGACTTAGACAAGGTCAATATTGATTGTTGGTGGTTTTGTACAATTTTTATTTCAATAGGCAACGATTTTAAAAGAAAATCTTACTCATTGTAGACAATTTTATTATTATTATTATTATTATTATTATTATTATTATTATTATTATTATTATATCCCTAAATAATATACAAAGAATATTGTTTTTACTCTCTCTTTAGTTCAACGATCTGTCTTCTCTTTATAAGAATTTTTTTATTAAAATCGTTTTAGAGATTAGCTGCCCTTCTGCCAACGGTGGCTGATACTCCTCTCCAAAGATCTTTGTCTCGCTTATTGTTTAGTCTCCTCTTTTATCCATCATTTTATGTTTGCTTCGGTGTCCGTTTTGGTCGGTTCGTTGGAATTATCGTTCTCCAATGATCAAGGTCTAGGCTCAGGCTCGTTTTCTTGTAAAGAGAAAGATGAATCCTCTGTGATAGGTTGGGTTGCAAAGGATCGAGCGGAGGGCTTTTGTTGGCCTGAGTTTTTTATTTTATTTTTTCTTTTCGTTTTGTTTGAAGGAATTGTGGTTCTTCTTGTTCATAGAATTGAGTTTCACCGCTCATGGGTGGAGCTTTATTGTTTTGCTTCCTAAAAAACTTTCTTCTCGGTATTTGCTTGTTAATTCGATGAAGAGGGTGCGATTTGATTTTACGGTCAATATAGCTTTTTCTTTATCGCCTTCATCAATATAATCTCTTACAATATTCATCCAACAACTTGATCGTCAAAAATCTTTCGTTTGGTAGACCTTCCATTCGCTCAAACGCTTGATACCATTTCTCCGTTAGAGAAAAATTCCACCGCCAATAACCTTTGCTTTCTTTTAAGGTTAGGGTTGTTTGGTTTATTAGGCTTCAGTTTGCCCTTTTGTCTTCTGGACCTTTTGATTATGTTGGTTTGTATCATAGGGTTGTAAAAACAGGTAATCGGATGGGTTTCAGGTCGGGTACTGTCAGGTCGGGTAAAATAGGATACATGTCATTTCAGGTTATTTTTCTGTCTTGACTCGAGTCGGGTCGGGTCGGGTCCGAAGCAGATAATTGACAGGTTAATTCGGGTTCGGATACACTTCAGGTCGGGTTCATAACGGGTTCAGGTAGACTTCAGGTCGGGTTCATTTCATTTCGGGTTCGGGTAGACTTCAGGTCGGGTTCATTTCAGGTCGGATTCATTTCAGGTCCGGGTGGACTTCAGGTCGGGTTCATTTCAGGTTGAAGTAATTTAAAAAATAATAAAAAGAAAAATAATGAAAATGGGTCAATTTGGAATAAAAATAAAGTTATGTGAAGTATAATGAACAAAAATATCAAAATAAATTTAGAAAACGTAAAAATACAATGAATATGGGTCAAATTGGAATAAAAATAAAGTTTTAGGGACTAGAATGAACAGAAATATCATATTAAAATTATAAAACATTAGGCATTCATTTGAAAAACAAATGAATATGGGTCAATTTGAAATACAAATAAACTTGCGGGGATTATAATGAAAAAAAAAACAAATTAAAAGTATAAAACATCATACAAATGAAAAATAATGAATATGTGTCAATTTGAAATAAAAACAAAATTTTAGTGACTATAATGAACAAATATATAAAAAAGATTATAAAATACTAAAATAGGAATTAGGGTCAATTTGGAATAAAAATAAAGTATTAAGGACTATAATGAACAAAAATATCAAATTAAAACAATGAAACATTTTAAAAATAATGAATTGTGGTCAATTTAGAATAAAAATAAAGTTTTAGGGAGTATAATGAACAAAAATATCATATTAAAATTAGAAAATATCGGGCTAATTTTAAAAAAAAATGAATAGAGTTGAATTTTTTTTAATAAACCCAAATATAAATAGCTCATATAGTAAGTGTCCATTTACATTTTAAAATACCCAAAACCCTTTATAAAAATTCAAAAGTCCAACTAAATCCCAAATTCTTAATCTGACAGCTCATTCCCGCTCAATCCAACCTAAGGAAATACAAATTTAAAATATAAAATTCATTTCCCACACAAATTTACATCTCAATGGACACGTGGTGATCCCCTATTGGCCCATAAAGCCTCACGTGGATATGTGTTTGTTTGAACACAGTTGGTGCTGACCTCAGTACGAGTGACATCAGTAACGATGTCATCATCCACTCCCCCTTAGGATACAAATAAAACTTTGGAGACTATAATGGAAAAAACATCAAGTTAAAAAACTAATGAAGAAATGTACCAAATTATAAATAAAAAACATTGGGTGAATATAAAAAAATAATGAATAGGGATCAATTTAGAATTAAATAAAAGTTTTGGAGACTAACATAAAAAATATTACGATATTAAAAAGTTAAAAACAATAGTCTAAATTAAAAAAAATAAAAATAAAAAGGGCTCAACTTGAAATAAAATTAGTTAATTAGTTGTTAAGTACTATAAATTATAAAAAAATTTAAAATTAAATATATATATATATTATAATACATATGTATATAACATTATATTAATTAATGTATATGTATACACTATACATATGTATATATATTATAGGGTTTAGGGTTTTGGACTTTTAAGTTCCTACATACATTAAATAATAAATACATACATACATGATACATACATAATTTACATACATACATTATGATTAGGGTTTAGGGTTTCATGCATACATGATATGTACATTAACATTATAAAACCCTAAACCTTTAAAACTAAAACACATACCCTAAAACCCTAAATTGAATCACTAACCATAAAACAAAACTATAAAACCCTAAACCTTTAAAACTAAACCATGAAACCCTAACACCATAAGCCCTAACAATAAACCCTAGACCCTAAACGTAAGATAAATGAAACCTACAAATTAAACCTTTAAAACTAAAACACATACCCTAAAACCCTAAAATTGAATCACTAACCATAAAACAAAACTATAAAACCCTAAACCTTTAAAACTAAAACACATACCCTAAAACCATAAAATTGAATCAATTAATCAATTAATTGAGAAAGATTTAAATTATTAATTGTAAAATATATACTATCAATGTATTTTAGTATGCCTTAGTCTATATATTAAGAAAAAAGTTAAAATAAACAATATCAAATAAATTAGTATGACTTAAAATATATATACTAAAATATATGCCTTAGTAAATTTGTCTATATATGCCTTAGTAAAAATTATATATGTACTATGTATTTTAGTATATATTAGATTTTTATTTATTAAAAATAAATATTTTTATTTATCAAGTTTATATTTATTTTTACTTATTACTTATTAAACAAATCTTTATTTATTAAAAATAAATCTTTTAATTATATATATAATACATTTTGTTAGATGCTTAACATTTTAAACTATTCAAATTATAGATATAGACTTTTTCATAATACTTCATAATATTACTTCATATCATATATTAAAAATATCATTATTACTTATTAAGTATCAATTATCAAACCAGGTAAATATCAGTTCAGGTACAAAACAGGTCGGGTTAAAAACAGGTCGGGTCCAAAACAAGTCGGGTCTAATAACAGGTCGGGTTTAAAACAGGTCGGGTTCAAAACAGGTCAGGTTTAATAACAGGTCGGGTTCGAAACAAATCGGGTTCAAAACAGGTCGGTTTCAAAACAGGTCGGATTCAAAACAGGTCGAGTTCAAAACAGGTCGGGTAAAACCGGATCTCGGTTCGATTCAGTCAGGTAATACCAGGTAATTGCCAGGTCGGTCTCGGGTTCGGGTTCGTTTCAGTCGGACACAGATCGGGTTCGGTTGCGACAGTAACATGTTCAACTTGGGTTCGGGTCAGCAACAATCAGTTACAGTTCGGGTTCGGATCATCAAATTCTCAGGTCAAATCAGGTTCTGACTCGAGCAGGTTTTCAGGTTCTGACTTGTTTTTACAACCTATTTGTATGAAATGTTTGATTTAATGAAGTTTTCTTTTGATAAAAGTAAATAATTTAAAAGAAACATTATTCTCTTGAATAACTTTTTATTCACTATTTTTTTAATATTAGCCTAGAAGCAAGCGTCAAAATATATGATTTTTAGGATAAGTAGATAAAAATAAATTTAATACTAATTTTTTATATTTTAGTTTGTGCTTATATTTAATAAGGTATTTGAAACTAACATTTTAACATTTAATGACACGCCATTTTAAACTCAATAAAATGGTCATAAGATTATGTCATTATATGCTTAAATTATAAATTTACTTATTATATTATTAAATAATATTGTTAGCTCATTATTCAGCAGGCACGCTGTCATAACAAACTAAATGATAAAAAAATTTGTTAAAATTGTAGAAGAATAAAAGGGAATACATCTCATATATTCTCATTAACATAATTACAATAATATTTATACAAGTTTTACACATCCAACTAACTAAGCAACTGTACACAAACTAACTTACTAATCTTGTAACTGCTCATTACAACTAACTTCATGACTGTTAACACTTCCCCTCAAGTTGGTGGTCTGAAAAACATATTTAAACCCCAACTTAAAAACCAAATATTCATGTTGTCGAACACTCACTGTCTTAGTCATAATATTTGTCAGTTGGTCTTCAGATTTCACATATTTTGTTTGTATAGCTCTATTTTTGTATTTTCTCTCTAAAATGACAATATATTTTTATGTGCTTTGTTCTTTCATGGAACATTGGATTTACTGTGATCTATAATGCAGCTTTGTTATCGCACACCATCTTTGCTGAACCTTTGACTTCGATTTTTAGCTCCCCCAATATACCTTGTAGCCAAACTATCTCAGCCAATGTCACAACCATACTCCTATACTCAGTCTCTAATGAAGAACGAGCTATTGTGTTATACTTCTTCGATTTTCAGGATATGAATGAGTCTCCCAATTTTATACAGAAGCCTGTAACTGATCTCCTTGTTACTGGGCATGATGCCCAATTTGAATCACAGTAGGCTTGTAGCTGACATGTCCCTTTTGCACTTAAGAAAAATCCTTGTCCATGATTTTTCTTAATACATCTCACCACTTTCAATGTTGCTTCAAGGTGAGAATTTTTAAGTTGTTGCATGAACTGACTCAAAAAGTGCACCACAAATGTAATATCCGGCCTGATATGCATCAAGTAAATTAGCCTTCCTATAAGTCTTTAGAAGACATATTTGTCTTGAAGTAACTCATCATCTTCACTTCCTACTCGTAAAGTGTCTATAAGTTCTATATTTCATGCACATTCCATCTCATATTATTGTTGTTTTTAGTACATTCTAGGCATAATTAGGACCATGCATTGCATTTTACAGTATTTCCTTACTTTGCCATGCTTTTATAGATTATCTGTTATTTGGTGAAAAAATGTATTGTTTTAGTTTAATTTTAGTTTCAGATACTAAAGGATGATAGAGGGAAAGAGGAGCTAAGGACATGATGCTGAGGCAGCAGACCAAAGAGCTGTACTGATGTAGTTTCAGACAAAAACAGTAGCTACCGCCGCCTAACCTGCCGCCCAAAACAACAGACTATGGAATTGGAGAACCGGAGTGCGATCTGTAGAGCAAAAAATCCTAATTCTATCGATGTTGTTCACTCAATTTTCCGACGTATGTAGCAGCAGGTAGGGCTGTAAATAAGACGAGACAGATTGCGAGCTACTGTAGAGTGTCCATGAGTTCTATATTTTGTTCACATTCCAGCTCTTATTATTGATGTTCTTAAGCTCATTTAGGCATATTTAGGTGCATTGCATGCATTATAACAATATCTTCTCTTACACCATGCTTTTATTGAATACTTCATATTTGGTTGAGAAAAGTTATTGTTTTAGTTTAGTTTATATTTTCAGGTGCTATAGCTAGGACAGGAGAGGAAGGGATTGGAGAGGACAAGAAAGCTGGAACCAAAGGAGTTGTACTGAAGCAGCTCCAGGTGCGGCCAAGATGCTGCCGAAGCAGCATTACCGCCAAGAGCCGCCCGGGCATGAGTTACACCGACTTAGCCAAGATGGGTCGCGATTGAAAGAGGGCAATTTCCTAAGCCCGATGAGCCTAGTCTTGAAATTTCCTGAAGCCTGTAGCGGCCAGTAGAGCTGATTGAAGATCGATAAGTAGGAGCATTTATCCTTACTTGCGGAAGAAGGCAACGTCCAAAGAATTTGTATTTAAAGTATAAAGGAGTCTGTATTTAATGTAACTTATTTTTAGAACTACTTCTTCAAAGAGGACTCAAATTTAGGTCATAAGCTATATATATACCCAATGTATGTAAGGGTATATGGGTATGTCGTGAGAGGGAATCAACGGCATCTGCCGATGTGAGTGTAGATGAGGGGTTAGCTAGATAAGTTGCAGTGTTGGGGGTCGCGGCCCAACTCTCCTAGGGTTTAGGCGCATGTATGTAATGTAGTTTGTGGGAAACAATTGTATAGTTATGAGTTGTTTTCAATAAAATTCTAAGTTTGCTTAATCTATGCTCCTTGTTCGTTCAATTAGTCTACACCAGTCAGTTAAAGAGAAAATCCATTTGTCGGGCACGAAAGTGCAAGACTCACGAAAGGATTAAGCACAGTCACAACTCATAAAAGGCGTGACTAACTTGGTTCCACACTAGTCCACAAGTTTCAGTGGCTAAAAGGGAGTACCAAATGGGTTGACTAATTTGGTTCCACACTAGTCCTCAAGTTAGCATCTCGAGCATCCTAACCTAGAAACATGAGGGACCACTGTTGACTATCCTGTCGAACTTAGAATGTCTTCCAGGCGAGCCGCCAGGACTTCTTTCCATTCCACCTGCCGAGACAGTACACACCCCTGCAGTGGCAGTGACCTGCTGCGGCCGCGTGACAGGGTCGTAGTTTTCTGCCCACCATACCCGCCGAGGCAGCATCTCTTGGCAGTGCAAAACATACTCAGACTTTACAATGCAGTCAACATGCTACTGAACTGCACTAGTCTTACCTAGCCTATCACCCCAAATCTCTCCTTAACATATCTCTCTCATCACTATCTTTATTTTTATTTGTGTTTTTATATTTCCACATCATGAGATTTAATGGCGCATTTACTAAATCTTTGTGCAGGAAACCATTCATAGGAGTTGCTCCAATTTCTGTGGGAGACGATATCTTTTATACTATAACTTGACAAGAGTGTGCACTTGCGCTCATAAATGGAGAACACCCAAACGCTCTACAAGTTTTTGGTACCGTTGTTTGGGATTGGAAACAACAACTACGTTTGAATTTCTGCACTTCTATTTAGTTTTTGCACATTAAATCTCTTTTTATTTGCTTAAAAAAAGCATCTTTGTTTTCTTGGTGTATGTCCCTCCAGGGCAGCAAGGTTGGCAGCAACATCCACCTGAAGAGGGGAATGACATGCCTAGCCGACTAGCCAAACACAAGGACCCTCAGGAAGTGGTTTATGCTTGGGAAAAGCGCGACCCAACATAACCTTATTATTATTTTAATTTTAATTTATTTTTATGTACTAGGATTAGATTTAAATTTTATGTAATTTTCGTATTCATTTTATTTCAGGTTAGGTATGAAGGAAAGACCAAGAAAGATGAAAGAATAAAGGAGAGGCCCAACTAGCGGCCAAGGCAGACGAGCATAACGGCTAGTGGCTTCATAACGGCTAGTTTGCCGCGACGAGCGGAACATATATTTGTGTAACGGCTAGAATCCCATTATTTGCGCCGCAATAATTACCGCCCATTGACAACGTGCCCGCCAAGGCAGTGGAGAGAAACAGCTATATAAGCCCAACTATTCTCCCACCTCGTTCTTCACTTTGCTCTCTACTTTACTCTGAATTCTTTCTCGATCCTTGCTTCCAAGATTTCTTTGTTTTACTTTCTTTCACATTCCTTTTGCTTTCTTTAGGATAAACAACCATTCCACAAACTATGGCCTCATCACAGAAACCCGCCGCCACCTCCAAAACTTCATAAAAAAAGGTTCTTGAAACCTGCTGTCGAGGAAACCTACAACCAGTTTTACAGAGAAAGGAAACTATGGTAAGAGATGGGTTTCCAATACACCCAGCCTGATGGTGATTTTGGGTTGGAACCATCCATGTTCGAGAGGATCCATAATATGGACAGGGAACAATTCGTATGGCAGCCATAAGGGATCAACAACAACCATGTGCGAGAGTTTTATGCCCACCGACCAAAACTAGAAAGCCCTTTCGTCTACGTCCGGGGAGAATGTGTTAAGTTGACTGCTGACATGATTAAAAACTTTTACAGCATAGAGGTCAACGGTGACTCGCACGGAGAATGGGAATCATATCTGACAGGGGCTGACTACAACAAGATCAAGAAGGAACTATGTAATCCAAACACCGAATGGCTAACATGCAAAAATAATGGGTCAGTCAACCGCAGAGACTTGCTGCCAGAGGCAGCCCTTTGGAGTTACTTTGTCCAGCGCTGCCTGATGCCCACCTCATACGGATCGATAGTAAACAGGCCGCGGCTCGCCTTTATCTGCAGCATAATGAAGGGGCGACAGATAAATGTTGGCAACGTAATAATAAACAAGATCTACGCCCACGCAGAAAAGCCAACTGTCAAAGGTCCACTCTTCTTCCCTGCACTCATCACTAGCCTGTGTGCCAATTTTGGTGTGCCGCTGCACCCAAAAGATAAAATTCTTCATGCCAAATAAGGATGGACAAGAAGGGTACGCCAACAAATGATGCATAGTGCGGAGCCTGACACACCTTCCACTGCCTAGCCATCGTTCCAAGCTGCCGCCACCCCATCCGCAACAGGCAGTATTAATGCTGCCCTTACGTCTGCCGCAATTCCTTTACTACGTAGCCTAGTGGAAAGCAGCCAAGGATCAAGCACAAGCAGGTGATATTCACCAATTACGTAGCAGACGTGCAGGAGGCCTTTGTGGCCTACCTACTAGACAAATACCAGGACGCCGGCCCACAGTTACCCGCCTTTCCAACAGAGCTAGAAACATCTAAACCAGTTCACATCACTCCAAGACTCGTTGTTGCTCATGCCGTCGACGACAGCAAGGGGCCGCACCGCTGCCTCAAGAGAAGAACCTCTCCAACCCCCATCCAGCCATATGACCTCACCTCCTCCTCAAAATCAGAGAAGAAATATGAGACAACTGCTTCCTCCTCAGTAGCCAAAATGACCACTGTAAAGAATACCGGCTACTCAGACATGGAGATTTCTGACTCCCTTGACGAGGAACTGGCAGAGGCAGCCAAAAAGAGAAAGCAACCAACAGCAAATCCTTAGGGTGGAGAGGCTAAAAGACAAACCAAGAAAGCCACCCGGCCGCCGTGTAGCTCGAAGAAGAGCCCAACAGAAAAACCATCTGCTACGTGTCACCATGTCATGCCTGCCTCCTCAGAACCGTCCTCTGACGCGACAACAACAGAGGGGGAACTCCCCCAGTTTATAGCACCATTTTTTCCCTTTTCTTTTTAATTTTTATGTTTTATTTTTTTGTTTCTACTTTATCTTTTTTAATTTCTTTTTTTATGTTTTGTTTTTAATTTTTGTCTTGTAGAGGCATTGAGGACAATGCCACCCTTGAGTTTGATGGGAATTAGTCCTCTTTGTTTTAGGTTCATAACATTTAGATGCATATGTAAATTCTTCCCCTAACACTTAATGAAATAGAATCTTTAGTTCAAAAAGTGTGCCTATGATAGCTTAGCCGATTACTTATATTCGCACCATTCTAAAAAAAATTAATCTAACTTTAGGAAGAAACATGAAAAATACTTTGTGCTAAGGGCAAATTTACTTCCCTATCACTACCTACACATACTACACAGACATTAAGAGAAATTAAGAGAAATTTTTAATCTAACTTTAGGAAGAAGCACGAACACATACCATCACACACTACACAAGCATTAAGAGAAATTAATCTAAGTTATTTCATGGCATTCCCTATCACTAACATTAAATAGGTGCCACGACCTTGAGGTAAGAAATCAAGTTGAAGGCTATTGTTTCTATTAACTTTGTGCTAAGGGCAAATTTACTTCTTAGGTTGCATTGCTTGAGGACAAACAATAGTTCGAGTTGGGGGTGAGTAGAGTGTCCATGAGTTCTATATTTTGTACATATTCCAACCCTTATTATTGTTGTTCTTAAGCTCATTTAGGCATATTTAGGTGCATTGCATGCATTATAGCAATATCTTCTCTTACACCATGCTTTTATTGAATACTTCATATTTGGTTGAGAAAAGTTACAGTTTTAGTTTAGTTTATATTTTCAGGTGCTATAGCTAGGAGAGGAGAGGAAGGGACATGACATGACAAGAAACCTGGAACCAAAAGAGCTGTACTGAAACAACTCCAGATGCCGCCAAGGACGTTGCTGAAGTAGCATTGCGGCCAAGAGCCGCCCAGACAGGAGTTACACCGACTTAGCCAAGATGGGTCGCGATTGAAAGAGGGTAATTTCCTAAGCCCGATGAGCCCAGTCTTGCAATTTCCTGAAGCCTGTAGCGTCCGGTAGAGCTTATTGAAGATCGATAAGTAGGAGTACTTATTCTTACTTGCGGAAGAAGGCAATGTCCAAAGAGTCTATTTTAAAGTATAAATGAGTCTGTATTTAATGTAACTTATTTTTAGAACTCCTACTTCAAAGAAGACTCAAATTTAGGTCATGAGCCCTATATATACACAATGTATGTAAGGGTATAGGGGCATGTCGTGAAAGGGAATCAACGGCATCTGCTGATGAGAGTGTAGATGGGGGGTTAGCTAGATAAGTTGGAGTGTTGGGGGTCGCGGCCCAACTCTCCTAGGGTTTAGGCGCGTATACGTAACGTAGTTTGTGGGAAACAGTTGTATAGTTATGAGTTGTTTTCAATAAAATTCTAAGTTTGCTTAATCTATGCTCCTTGTTCGTTCAATTAGTCTACACCAGTCAGTTGAAGAGAAAATCCATTTGTCGGGCGCGAAAGTGCAAGACTCATGAAAGGATTAAGCACGGTCACAACTCACAAAAGGCGTGACTAACTAGGTTCCACACTAGTCCACAAGTTTCAGCGGCTAAAAGGGAGTACCAATCGGGTTTGCTAATTTGGTTCCACACTAGTCCTCAAGTTAGCATCTCGAGCATCCTAACCTAGAAATAGGAGGGATCACTGTCGACTATCCTGTTGAACTTAGAATGTCTGCCAGACGAGCCGCCAGGACTTCTTTCCATTCCACCTGCCGAGACAGTATACACCCCCGCAGTGGCAGTGACCTGTTGCGGCCGCGTGACAGGGTCGTAGTTTGCCGCCCACAATACCCGCCGAGGCAGCATCTCTTGGCAGTGCAAAACATACTCAGACTTTACAATGCAAACCGCATGCTACTGAACTGCGCTAGTCTTACCCAGCTTATCGCCCCAAATCTCTCCCTACCATCTTTCTCTCTCTCATCACTATCTTTATTTTTATTTGTGTTTTTATATTTCCACATCATGAGATTTAATGGCGTATTTACTAAACCTTTGTGCAGAAAACCATTCATAGGAGCTGCTCCAATCCTTGTGGGAGACGATATCTTTTATAATATAACTTGCCAAGAATGTGCACTTGCGCTCATAAATGTAGAACACCCAAACGCTCTACAGCTACTCAAGCTCAACTCGGTCAAAGATCGACTCGATTGGACTCGACTCAAGATCGAACTTGGCTCGAGTTCTTGACGAGCTGAGTCGAGCTTCTTGATACCCGACTCGAAAAGCTCACAAGCTACTCGAAAATATAATATACTTTATTTATTTTTTATAATATAAAATCCAAATTCTTAAACTTAAAACCCTAAATAAAAACCCTAAACATAAGTATTAAACCTTAAAATCTAAATCCTAAATTATAAACCCAACAACCTAAACCTATAAACCCTAAGCTAACACCTTAAACCCTAAAATTAACAAGTTTTAGTTTACATAATTTGTGTATCAAAGTTTTTTCTTCATTGGACTTTAAATGAGACGTGACAGATGAAGAGTTACTCGAGTCCAATGCAGTCAAAGATCGATCAACACTTGACTCGAGTTCTAAACGAGCCGAGTCAAGCTCAGATTTCTCAAGCTCGTTAGAAATTACTCAAGCTCGAACTTTACTGGAAATCTTAACGAGCCGAGCCGAACTTAGCACTACTCGAGCTCGACTCGGCTTGTTTACACCTCTAGCAGCATGCAGAGTCGTTGAAGGAAGAACTCGAGATTACTTGCGGAGCAAGGAAACATGATAAAGTCCATATTCAACTCAAAGAAGTCAGAGTTTTAAGTCACATTTAATGCAAAAAGCTACTTTGAAGACTTCTACTTCAAGAAGGACTAGACCTAGCTAATGCCTATATATACTCATTGTAATATTATTTCAAGACAAGTTAGGTTTTCCTTAGGCATAGTTTAGGTTTTCTTGCCACCATTATGCTATAAATTCTCCTTGGGTTTGGGTTATGTTGTAATTAGTGTGAGAACGATTGTTAGGATTTTAAGTTTGTTTTTGCAAATAAAACTTCAAGGTTTACTTATTCCATGTTCTTCATAGTTATCAATTAAGGTGAAAGATTAGTTGATTTCTATCCATTTGTTCGGTATCGAGAGAGTCGAACTCACGAAAGGAGTAAGTAAGATTTCATCTATAGACGGTGTGATCAATCTGGCCTAGGCATAGGTTAGGGTTTAAGGCGGCTAAAAGAGGACAAGTTAACATTGTTTTCTTTGCACGATTCACGCTGCGACTGGTATTATCTGCAGTGGGCATCAACAGCATCATGGCTTAGACATAAGAAGGATCACTTTCGAAGCGTTCTGCCGAGCCTTGTAGTTCTGCCGAGTTTTTCGCCGAGACACAAGTCCATTCCCCTACCGAGGCAGCGAAAGGGTCTCAGCAGCTTACCTGCCATCCCCCGCCGACGCAACAGAGTCTGGCAGCGCAAAACAACTTGTCTTATTCAACGCTGTTTCACACTAAGCAATAGCATAACCCTACCCATTCTATCAACCTGATTTCTTCTCTTTTAATTACTTGTGTTTTTATTTTACTTTTCTTCTCAAACAATCAACTTAATTCTGCATTTACTTTTCTTGTGCAGGAACTACGAATTGAATCAAGCTGTCCAATCCCTGTGGGAGACTATATCTTTTATACTATAACTTGACAGGAGTGTGTACTTGCGATCATAAATAGAGAACACCCTAACGCTCTACAAGTTTTTGGCGTCATTGTCGGGGATTGGTAACAACAAAATTCGTTTTTAATTTCTGAACTTTTATTTCTTTGCATTTAATTTTATTTTTAGTTTTATTTTTAATAAAAAAAGGAATTTTACAGTTTCCTTTGCTAGTGCATGACTAGGGCGAACCCAAAAGAAGAAATCGTTTATTAAGACAGTATAGAACGAAGAGCAAGAGAACTCAAGAAGGAAATCAGAACAACCCTAGGGAAAGCTAAAGAAGAAAGAAAAGCAAAGGTAAACATAGAAAACAACAACCCTGCCAACAATGCCCAGATCGGCAGGGATGGGCAGCAAGACCCGCCACCCAGAGAACAAAAAATGCCGCCCAGACAGCCACAGTACGTTCGAACCACCAGATATTACTTGGAGCATGACTTCAGAGGGTTCGCTTCGATAGTGACAGAACTTGAGATTGAGATGGATCACTTTGAGCTGAAGCCCGTGATGTTCAACATGATCAACACATTGGGGCAATTTGGAGGGACTGCCATAGAAGATGCTTGGCAGCACTTAAAAGGATTCCTGGACATTTGCAGGGCATTCAAAATACACGGAGTCCACCATGATGTGCTTAGGCTGAGGTTATTCCCCTATTCACTGAGGGATAGGACAAAGCAGTGGTTAAACAATCAGCTAGCAGGGTCATTCAACACATAGACAGAGCTGTACAAGGATTTTCTTAATCGATTCAGCAGCATGTCACCTTAAAGAACAAGAGAACCCCCTAAGAGGGAAGGACAAGACAAATCACCTCAGGAAGTGGTTATGTCTTGGAGATGCACCCAAATGCACTCCCAACATAACTTAATTTTTATTTTTATATTTTCTTTACTTTTATTTTTATGCGTTAGTATTAGAGTTTAATTTATTGCAATTTATTTTCCTTAGGTCTAGATCTTGAATTTATTTTTCACAATTTTATTTTTCAGAACTTATTTTAGTATTTAATTATTTTTATTTTTATTTCAGGCTTAGCAATAAAAAAGAGCTGGATCGAGAAGAAGGTCCAGCAAGGAGCCCACCCATCATCCCGCCAAGAGAGACAAGGGTCGCCCAGCGTAGACAACGCGTAATGTCTAGTTGCCCGCTAATGGCTAGCTACCAACGGCTACAAAAATAACGGGTAGAAATCCTATAATGTGCGCGAGACAACTCGACCGTTGGACATTTAATGCCGCCACGACACCTCTTGGCAGCCTCTATTAAACCTCTCTCACCCCATTCATTTACTTTACTTTCATCTCCTTGCTATATTCTTCTTGAATCCATTGCTCTCCCGTCTCACATTATTTTCTTTCACGTTTCAGTTAGCATCCACATATCAACCCAAGCCCACCTACCAAAGATTTTGCTCCAGGGCAGACGAGAAAAGATACAAGGATCAGTTCTCCAAGCAGGCAATTTGGGACGAGCAAGGTTTCCACTACACGAAGCAAACAAGAGACCTTGGCTTAGCGCCTGCCCTGTTCGAAACCATCCACAGCAAAGGATGGGAGATGTTCGCACGGCAACTGGAGATGGCCAACATCACTTTGGTCAGAGAATTCTATGCCCATCATCCCTGCCCAGAGCTATCATTCGTATATGTCCGAGAGGAGCCTGTCAAGCTTAACGCCGCCGTAATCAACAAATTTTAAGGCATAGAGATGGACGACAACCCTCATGAGGAGTGGAGGTAGTTACTGACGGCTGCCGATTACGACAGGATCAAGGCCAAGTTGTGCAAGCCCAACATGCCCTGGTTGGCAAGAAAGCATGGCGGCTCTGTCCAACGCCACCATCTGCTGCTCGAGGCAATGCTATAGATTACCTTCATCAAGAGACGATTGATGCTCACCTCCCACAACTCCACTGTCAACCGGCCGCGCCTCGCACTAATCTACAACATCATAATGAACAGACCCATAAATGTTAGGGAGATCATATGCAAGAAGATCCACAACTTCTTCCGCAAGACAAAGGGCAGGCTATACTTCCCGTCACTCATCACCAGCCTTTGTGCCAATTTCAACGTCCCAACCGACCCCGGGGATGAGATGACAACAACAAAGGAGAGGTGGACCAGAAAAATCTACTTGCAGATGATGCAAGCCCTAGAGATCAAGCCCATCATGCTCAGCTTGCCACTCTAGCCGCCCCCAGAAGTACTAAAGCTGCCCCAACAAGTGAAGTCCTCACCTTACTGTGCACCCTCATCGACAGCAACAAAAGAATCGAACAATAGCAGCTGACCTTTATGAAATATGTGGGGGAGGTTCAATAAGCCTTTGTGGCTTATCTCCTGCAGAAGTACCCAGATGATGGCCCCACCTTGCCACCCTACCCTACAGATCTAGTTGCCGCAGCTGCCCCAGCACAAGGAACGCCATCAGCCGTCGCTGCCGCCACGTCGTTTTCTGTAGACAGATGTCGTCTCCGATGCACTACTCATCGTACTCAGCCACCTCCCCTTCCAACACGGTGGCAGACTTCCCAGAGCGGCGTTAACAACTTCATTCTCCCATTTGCACAGTGGCAACAATGGCTAACACGTCCTCATCAGAAGAGGTGCAGTAGTAGCCACCAACAACGAAAGCGACGACAATAGTAATAGCAGCCATCCCAATGGCGATAGACCCTCCAGAAGCACCAACGAAGGAAGAGGAAGTAACACATCATAGCCGTCGAGCCAGTGGATGATGAAACAATATTAGAAGAGAGTAAAGCCCCTCATGTCGCTCCTCCTACAGAACCTCAAGAAGAACCTTGTCCTACTCCTAAAAGAGTCTAGCCGCCGTGGACAGCCAAGGTCTCCCCTGCCAAGTCTGCCGCCCTGACATCTGTCGGCTGCCGCCTAATTATCCAATCATCCCCCTCCTCCTCAGCAACAAAGACTCAAGCCTTCTCCCATCCTTCAACCAATTTCTAGGGTTTTTCTCTTTTCTTCTTCTTTATGTTATATTTTCTGTTTTTTTATCACATGTATTTATTTTTCTATTTTTTTAATTTTCTATTTTTTTATTTTGTGCATTGAGGGTAATTCTCATCTCGAGTTTGAGGGGGATAGTAGCTCTCACATTTTTGTTTAGGTATACTTAGTAGCATATAGGTTGCATTGTACTTGCCTTAATATTATCGGAATAGAAAATTTTGTTATAACTTGTGCCTATAATAGTTAGCCGATTAATTATTTTTGCACCAATAAAAAAATTGAACTTAATTCTGAGAAAAGCATGAAAAATGACTTAGAATTTTTTTTAATTGCCAAAACCGTCAAACACTTCTATTACTTGCTAAATTTGCTAGAATATCTAATAAACACTGTCTGCTTTGTTTTTAGAATTCTTTGCAAAGTTCTAACAATTGTTGCAGGTAGCCGCCAAGGCAGAAAACAGAAATAGAAAAATGCAGCACTACCATGACAGAAGAAAAAAAAAACAAAGAAAATTGATGTTTTACCCTAGAGGTGTCCGAAACAGGCTCTAGGAAGAATCATGTGCGAGGACACTCCACTACTATCAAAGTCCATGAATTTGAAAATCTTGAAGTGATGGACAAATTAGCATGAGTGAATGAAAGTCTTCACGGGATGACTCTACTCCATGGGTTCGGGGTTTTTTAGTTTACTCCTATCTTAATTTCAGACCTAGAAGAGTAGTTGTGATAAGCTGAAGCCCTCATTGCCATGATTGAATAATTGTGCTTAAATGTGCTGTCTCGGCAACAACCTTATACATCTTAACAATATCTTTGTTTATCTTGTTATTCTACATATTTAGCCTGTACAAAGTCTTGCACACACTGCACTGGCATTAGAATTAATTTTGAGTTATTTTCTTGCTATTTCCCTTCACTAATCTACTATAGGTGCCACAGCCTTGAGGTGCGAAATCAAGTTGAAAACAGGTTTTTCTATCTGGTTAATATAAGGGCAAGTATGTTTAGGTTTAATTGCTTGAAGACAAACAATAGTTCGAGTTTGGGGGGGTGTAAAGTGTCCACAAGTTCTATATTTCATGCACATTCCATCTCATATTATTGTTGTTTTGAGTATATTCTAGGCATAATTAGGACCATGCATTGCATTTTACAGTATTTCCTTACTTTGCCATGCTTTTATAGATTATTTGTTATTTGGTGAAGAAAATGTATTGTTTTAGTTTAATTTTAGTTTCAGGTACTAATGGCTGATAAAGGGAAAGAGGAGCTGAGGACATGATGCTGAGGCAGCAGACCAATGAGCTGTACTGATACAGTTCCAGACAGAAACAACAGTTGCCGAGTAGCTGCCACCACCCAACCTGTCGCCCAAGACAGCGGACTATGGAATTGGAGAACCGGAGTGTGATCTGTAGAGCAGAAAATCCTGATTCTAATGATGATGTCCACTCAATTTTTTGACATTTGTAGCAACAGGTAGAATCGCCGGAGGAAGAACTCAAGATTACTTGCGGAGCAAGACAACGTGATAAAGTCCAAATTCAACTCAAAGAAGTCAAAGTTTTAAGTGACATTTAATGCAAAAAGCTACTTTGAAGACTTCTACTTCTAGAAGGACTAGACCTAGCTAATGCCTATATATACTCATTGTAATATTATTTCAAGACAAGTTAGGTTTTCCTTAGGCATAGTTTAGGTTTTTTGCCGCCATTATGTTCTAAATTCTCCTTGGGTTTGGGTTATGTTGTAATTAGTGTGAGAACGGTTGTTAGGATTTTAAGTTTGTTTTTGCAAATAAAACTTCAAGGTTTACTTATTCTATGTTCTTCATAGTTTTCGATTAAGGTGAAAGATTAGTTGAATTCTATCCATTTGTTCAGTATCGAGAGAGTCGAACTCACGATTTCATCTATAGATAGTGCGATCAATTCGGCCTAGACATAGGTTAGAGTTTAGGGCGGATAAAAGAGGACGAGTTAATATTGCTGTCTTTGCATGATTCACACCACGACTGGTATTATCTGTAGTGGGCATCAACAGCATCTTAACTTAGACATAAGCAGGATCACTTTCGAAGCATTCTGTTGAGCCTTGTAATTTTGCCGAGTTTTCCACCGAGACACAAGTCCATTCCCCTACCGAAGCAGCGAGAGGGTCTCAGCAGCTTACTTGCCATCCCCCGCCGACGCAGCAGAGTCTGACATCGCAAAACAACTTGTCCTATTCAACGTTGTTTCACACTAAGCAATAGCATAACCCTGCCCATTCTATCAACCTGATTTCTTCTCTTTTAATTACTTGTGTTTTTATTTTACTTTTCTTCTAAAACAATCAACTTAATTGTACATTTACTTTTCTTGTGCAGGAACTACGAATTGAATCAAGTTGTCCAATCCTTGTGGGAGACGATATCTTTTATACTATAACTTGACAAGAGTGTGCACTTGCACTCATAAATAGAGAACACCCTAACGCTCTACACTACTCTTTGATCGAAATCAGTTGTAGTCATTTTTTTTGTTTTGCTCCAGTGGAGTCCAAGAAGGCTTAGCTCCCCTTATCTATGTGTCTTCCAACAGCTCTAGAGCATACTTTCTTTGATTCAAAACAATACCATCTTTCGATCTTAATAATTCTAATCCCAAAAAATACTTCAAGTTACCAGATCCTTCTTCATGAAGTTTTTGTTTAGAATTTCTTTCGGCTCTTGAATTAACCTTTCATCACTTCCAGTTATTAACAAATCATCGACATATATGAGTAAAATAATAGTCGTATCTCTTTAATGCTTAGTAAACAGAGAATAATCAAATTTGCTTTGTTGATACCCAGCCACCAAAAATGCCTCTGTAAGTGTAATATTCCACTGTCGAGATGCTTGCTTCAAACCATAAAGTGATTTTTGCAGCCGACACACCTTAGACTTTTCATGGCTGCAAAACCCTCATGCAAAGTCATGAAGATCTCCTCAAACAAATCACCCTAGAGGAAAAGCATTGTAAACATCAAGCTCGTACAAGGGCCAGTGGTGCATAGAAGAAAGCGCCAAAATGGTTCGAACTGTGACCATCTTAGCAATGGGTGAGAAGGTATTGTTGAGTGGATCGTTGATTCGATTTAAGCCAAGAGGGATGAATTGGTTTTAAAAGGTTTGGTAGTGTAGTGGTAAAATAAAAATTTCAAGACAAGGCACTTATAGTGGTTCAAGTTCCAATTGAACTCTACATTCACTACCTTAGCTCCCACTAAGGATTTTCCAACAACTCCACTAGTTGATCTTCCCGTTTTCTAGGCTTAGGAGGAAACCTTTACACAATGGTCAATTTTCTACCCAAAATTGACCAAACCCTCTCACAAGGTTACAAAGAAGATTAAGGCAAAAGAAAAGTATCTCACAATACAAATGTTGCCCAATTTACAAGCACTCAACCCAATTGAATCAAAAGGATAGAAATTACAATGAACTACAATTGGGGTTTTACAAAGAATATGGAAATTTAGCACTTGAGCTTAGATTTGATGTTAGAATGTTTCTTTTAGGATCAATAGTTGTTGCTGATGCTTTTAGGACTCCCTTTTATACCTTCTCATTCAATTCTAGTCGTTGGGGTTGTTGCCATCATAATTATAGCTGTTGGAATGCAATCTTCCCACAATAAATGCACTTCTTCAACTATCTGTTTCGAAACACATGTACTTGTTTCGAAACAGACCAAAAAAGAAATAGTCGTTGGGGTGTAATTAAGAGACCGTAGCGAAAAAAAATCGATCATTTCGATACACTAAGAGACTGTTCTGAAACATGCTAGAGCTCGTTTCGAAAAATTTTGCCTCTTCCAAAACCCGTATCGAAACGGCTTAAATTGTTTCGATACACCTTAATTGTTTTCTGAAAAATTAGTAATAAAATTTGCAACGATTATATTTTTGAATCCAAGTTTGAAAATTGTTTCGAAATGTTTGAAGTCGTTTTGATACTGCTGTATTGAAACGAATCAACCCGTTCTGTAATTCTTCATCCATTTCGAAACATAGAAATTTGTTTCGATACACCTGTATCGAAACGAGAAGGCTTTTTTGAAATAAATGTTAATAGTTTCAAAACGTTTCGAAACGCCTATGGGCTGTTTCAAAACGGTGACTTTAAAGTCACAGTTTTGACTTGGAAAGCACTTAGAAAAATTTTCAAAAACCTTGGTTTTGACTTGGACCATTTTTCTTAGAGATTTTGGGAAGTTTTAAGGACTTAAAAATGTATTTTCTCTTTTTCAATTTAGTCCTTAAATTCTTTGTTATATCAAAATCAATTCATTAGTTTTATAGGTATCCACATAATCAACCTCTTCTCTCTGAGTGTACCCTTTAGACACAAGCCGAGCCTTGAATCTTTCAACAATACCATCAGCCTTGTACTTAACCTTGTACACCCAATTGGAACCTTTCCTGGAGGCAATGAAACCACATACCAAGTTTTGATGGCTTCCAAGGTAGAGATCTCCTCCTTCATGGCTTGAACCCAAAAGAGATTAAGGATGGCTTCTTTGTAAGTTTAAGGTTCAGGGATATGAATGGAAAAAGAAAAACATTGAGTATGGAAGGGTAAATGATAATAAAAAATGAAGGAAAAATAGGATACATGCTTGGAAGGGAAGAGGATTGGCAAGAGTTAGCATAATCATGAAGCTAAAAAGGAGGCCTAGTGGTCCTGAAAGACCTTCTTTGAACCGAAAGCTCTAAAGCAACGGAAGGAAGAGAATCTACTACAACCAAAGAAGAAGAACAAGGGGAAGGTTGTAGTGAAACATGTTGTAGAGATGGGGAATGTGTGAATGTACCAGAGGTGCAGGGTGAGGATTGAACATGGGTGATATCTGATGAAACATGTGTAAGAGCATGTGATACTGGTGTTGCACGTATTCAGTGTCGCAATTTTAGTGCAAGTATACACATCGCAAGTAATAAAGTGATATAAGTATCGAGTATCGTCTCCACAGGGATTAGTTTGGGACACTTTGCTTAAGTTACTGCACTGTAGAAAATAAAAACACAAGTAATAGTTTTAGGTTGAATAATCAACTAAATTAAAATAAACGAGTACATTAAAGAGATAAGTTGAAAGAATGAGAGAATAGGACAGATTATATTGCGTCGTAGTGTGGAATTCGAATGAATCAGTCTCGATTTTGCATGCAAGAGAAAGCTTAATTTCCCCGGCAATGGGCGATACGATTGCATAGGCAATGCACAAGGTGATTGCTTGGGCAATTCGTAAGACGGTTTCCTGGGCAATGAAACAGATACTGATTGGGAAATTTGGCGAAAACCTTCAAGGTTCGGTAAAACATTCTTCAATGGTTCTTTCTTATCCCTAAGTCAAAACTCTATCAATGTGCAAGCCTTGATAATACCTCCCATAGTGAACCAAGGGTGAACATCAACCGATTTTATGCCTCTTTTAGTCGTTGAAATTCATACTTATTCCTAAGTCGAATTAGTCTTCACTGAATTGGGCAAAAATCATGCTTATTTGTTTCTTGAATCTAACTCTCCTAATATTAGATAAATGGATACAATCACAATTTCCTCTCCATATTCAATTACAAGTAAATATAAACACCAAGAATAAGCAAACCTTGAACTTAAATTTTATAACAAAAACCTAAACAAAATCCAAACATTTTCTCACAACTACAAAACAAAATAACCATAATGAATCAAGTTAGTTCATGGCTGGGTTTTGAAAGATATACAAAGAATAATCCCCAAACATGAATCAAATAGAAGCAAAGAAGAAGAAGATGTCGAACAATAGTTCATGGCTGGGTTTTGAAAGATATACAAAGAATAATCCCCAAACATGAATCAAATAGAAGCAAAGAAGAAGAAGAAGATGTCGAACAACCCCCTTTGAATCTCTCTCAATCGAACTCTCCATGCTTTTGAATGGGCGGCTTGGCTTTCTTTATATAGGAGATGGGTAGGTCAAAGTCTTTCTTGAGGAGGAAGTTAAGTTGAAATGAAATTGTATAAAAGAAATATTAAATCCCTTTTAATTTTATTCTAACTAAAACTCCTATTTTATTGGGATTTAATCTCTTTTTGGCCTCTTCATGAATATCCAAGCTCTGATATTCATGCAAATAATCTCTAAAAATCTAGCTCTTTATGCTCTTCAAGTTCCCTACCACTTTGCTTTTTTTTCTCCCTTGTCGGAAATTGCTCGGGCATTGCCTCGGTAATGGCTCGGCATAGTTCGGCGCGACAATGACTTGATAGTGGTCTCTCGTTCGTCTTCGCTCGGCCAGGTGTGCTTAGCATCACTCGATCGTCTCTGCTCGGCATCACTTTCTAGGGTTTGGAATTGTCGCGTCAAGGCTCAGCAATCCCTGGCATAACCTGCACATGCACAAAACGTATACCAAGCAGTACCTTTTTCCACACAATAACTAAATTATGAACTCAAGCATAACAGTGAAGGAAATTATGAAAGTATGCATGAATGCCTAATAATGCAACTAAAATGTGCCTAATTCTAACAATAATATGAGTAAAAAGGGTAATAAAAATAGTACTTTTGAACATTCATCACACCCCCAAACTCGAACTATTGCTTGTCCTCAAGCAATGCAAACTAACAATTACCTGCCAAGACTTTAATCATCAAAGAATTACTTTCAAACTTGAATTCAATCCTCAAAACCGTGGCACAAAGTATGATCACCTTTTAAATTTTTCGATTGGCACAAAAATTACCTGGAACCACACTATAATGCTCGTGAAAATGTGTGTGTGTGGTTGTGTACAAGTTGATTTTCAAGATTCCATGTGAACAATAGGCGTTTATCTATTTAATTACCGGGGTATTTATTTTTACTTTCACTAGAGCCAATTTTGGGCACCTCTAGCGATTCTTTTAAGTGCATTAACTACTAGAGCCGGTTTCAGGCACCTCTAGCAAGAAATTAACCTTTTAATTTTTAAATTTGCCTAAAAATTTAGCAACCTAAGTTCACTAAGGTTCTATCAATCAACAAGTCACAACTGTGTAAAATTTTTCATCATCATAGTAAGTTTCTAGGTTCTTTTCATGCAATCCTAAAATTTAAAGGATTTTTCAATTAAGTGTAGTGACAAAAATTCATCATCGAATATTCAACAAGTCTTAAGCAAATAAATTCAATTAAAGGCATGACATGTAACATATGCATTCTATATGTTATTACTAAAGACGAATGCAATTAGATATGAAACTAATTAAAGACAAATATCCCCCAAACTCGAGAAAAGCATTGTCTTCAATGCATAAAAAGAAAAATAAAATGAGATGTAAATGAGTTAGTCGGAAAATTCGTCTTTTGGTATGATGAGTTTCCTTTGAGTTGTTTGCTTGATTCGCTTGCTTGAGCGTGGTGGTTGCTTGATTTACCTGGTATGCGTTGCTTCCTAGGCATGAGCAGTAGGTATTGCTGGTGCATCAGGACTTGCCGAGGCATGCGCTTCAACGATTGTCGAGGCATGCACGTTAGTGATTGCCGAGGCATCGGATATTGTCGGGGCATGCATTTTAGCGATTGACGAGGCATCGGGTATTGTCGAGGCATCCTCCATCTTGTCTGTTTTTCTGAACAGATGTTTGCTCCTTTGGGTGCGCTTGGGCTTGCCATGGTTTTGAGGTTCTTGGTCATGGTGGTTTTGATTCTTGATGTGGAAAAACAAAGAAACCCTGAAAACTAATTATACTGAAGACAAATGAAATATCTTCTAAAATATCCAAAAATAAAATAAAGGTCCAAAAATTAAAAATTAAAAATTAAAAATTCTTAGAAAGAGCATTTTGATGCATCTTCTAAGGTTATTGCATATCCGAGAAAGCTTGAGAATGGTCATTTCGATACTTCTTATAGTCCATCTGCACCTTCCATCGAGTGACAATATTGCCTAAAAAGAGTTGGGTCAAAGTGCTCGCAACTACTCACTTTTGTGTTACCATGGTGGAGGTATCTTTCTTCCTTGTTCTCTTGTAGTCCATGTATACTCTCCACCTTGCTACTATTCCTAAAGTTAAAAATATATTAATAGGAAAAATTATATCACTTCCCAACCATTTATTACCTCATTCTCGTCGACCTCCATCATGGTTGGATGTAGCCTTCGTTGGCTTGGAAATTGCTGCTCAAGCCAATTGTCATGGCAATCAGTTGCCAAAATTCGTTGTAAGTCAAGGGAAACCTAATTTCCTGAAAAGCTTCTTGAGTCCAAACATCATTTTCTTTAGGCTCCTCAAACATCTCCTTCAGTAGAGAATTTGATTGGCTTCAAATCTACTAGTGTTGGCTTCTCAAAGAATACCTGCAATGGAGGAGGTGAGTTTTTAAAGAATTCAAAAGGTTCAATCATCACCTGCTCATATTCCATTGGCAAAGTATTGTCATCTTGTTGCTCATGCATGTGATCGTGCTTCATCATCGATGTTGTAACACTCTAGATATCTGATTCCTCGGGAATTACTGTAACATTCTGGTATTCTTGCTTTTGATATTTCAACCTCTGTAGGAATGGTGGTGGAGGTCGAATATCTTCAATTCATTCCTTGCATGGGAATTTGATTTGAGGCATTGAATCAGGACTTTTAGAGGCCTTCTTGTTTTCCGAGGTATCTTTGTCGGGCATTGTCGAGGCAATGGCTTCAAATCTTTCCGAGACAGTGGTGTCGGTCATTGTCAAGGAAATGTTACCGGGAATTGTCGAGGCAGTGTGATCGGGTGTTGCCTAGGCATGTGGTATTGTCGTGGCATTCTCAGTACTCTTCTCAGCCTCATTAAGTGTTGTTGCGACATTGTTCTATTCAGGCTCCTCAATCTTTGCCAGGGCAATTTGTTGTATAGGTTCATCATGTGTTGGGCAATATCTCTCATTGGCATCCTCTCGACTTGGGGGTTCTAGTTGTTCCCCACGCATTGGGAAGCTCTCTTCGTATTACTCATTGTCTTCTTTCCTTGGGATTTTAATATTCCTAGGAATTGACTATTAGGGCATGTTATCCATGGCATATGTGGATTTCCTTAATCAATCTTCCGATTCTCTCACGAGTACATCCATCCTGGATATACACGCATCCATGGAATTTAATAGCTCTTGACTAGGACTACATTGTCATGACATATGTTGTCGTGACACTTTGCTGCTGATAAGGACTACATTGCCATGGCGTGTCTTTTGCTGCAGCAAAATTGTTATGGTAAAAAAATTGAACTTTTTTATCATACCATGAAGGATTTTGTTGTTGGTTACATCTATGGTCTTCTATATAGTCATATGCACAAAAAAGGTGAGGGCAATTCTCAAACACATGATGTTCTCCACACATAGCACAAGAGTTTTCCACGGTATAGGCTCTCTGGACTTTTCTCGGTTGGTATAGGTAATCATCAAAGGGTGTAAGAAATTCTTGAGTCAATTGGTTTCTATCTTCCCACATCAACTCTAGAATAGATAGGCTTTTATTTCCCGACATGTTGATGTCCCTTAACTTGTAGCGCACCTACAATTTTTTTGATAAAAATAACAAAAATAAAAAAGTTAGTAAAACTAATAAAAAATACAATAACAAAAACAACTAACACCAATTGACAATCCCCGGCAACGGCGCCAAAAACTTGTTGCGTGTATTCAATGTCGCAATTTTAGTGCAAGTATATACGTCGCAAGTAATAAAATGATATGAGTATCGAGTATCATCTCCACAGGGATTGGTTCGGGACACTTTGCTTAAGTTACTACACTATAGAAAATAAAAACACAAGTAATAGTTTTAGGTTGAATAATCGACTAAAGTAAAATAAACGAGTAAATTAAAGAGATAAGTTGACAGAATGAGAGAATAAGCCAAATTATATTGCGTCGTAGTGTGGAATTCGAATGAAACATTCTCGGTTTTGAATGCAAGAGAAAGCTTAATTGCCTAGGCAATGGGGAGAATGGTTGCCTCAGCAATGGGCAATGCACAAGGTGATTGCTTAGGCAATTGGTGAGGCGGTTGCCTGGGCAATGAAACAGATACTGCCTGGGCAATTTGGCGACAACCTTCAAGGTTCGGCAAAGCGTTCTTCAATGGTTCTTTCTTATCCCTAAGTCAAAACTCTATCAATGTGCAAGCCTTGATAATACCCCCCAGCGTGAACCAAGGGTGAACATCAACCAATCTTACGCCTCTTTTAGCCATTGAAATTAGTACTTATTCCTAAGCCAAATTAGTCTTCACTGAATTGGGAAAAAAACTATGCTTATTCGTTTCTTGAATCTAACTCTCCCGATATTAAATAAATGGATGTAATCACAATTTCCTTTTCTGATTTAATTGCAAGTAAAGATAAACACCAAGAATAAGCAAACCTTGAACTTAAATTGCATAACAAAAGCCTAAAATCCAAAAGTTTTCTCACAACTACTAAACAAAATAACCCTAGCCAATCAAGTTAGTTCATGGCTGGGTTTTGAAAGATATACAAAGAATAATCCACAAACATGAATCAAATAGAAGCAAAAAAGAAGAAGATGTCGAACAGCACCCTTTGAATCTCTCTCAATCGAACTCTCTAGGCTTTTTAATGGGCGGCTTGGCTTTCTTTATATAGGAGATGGCTAGGTCAAAGTCTTTCTTGAGGAGAAAGTTAAGATGGAATTAAATTAAATAAAAGAAATATTAAATCCCTTTTAATTTTATTCCAACTAAAACTCCTATTTTCTTGGGATTTAATCTCTTTTTAACCTCTTCATAAATATCCAAGCTCCGATCTTCATGCAAATTATCTCTAAAAATTCAGCTCTTTACACTCTTCAAGTCGCCTACCACTTTGCTCCTTTTCTCCCTTGTTAGAAATGACTTGGTAGTGGTCTCTCGGTCGTCTTCGCTCAGCTAGGTATGCTCAGTATCACTCGATCGTCTTTGCTCGACATCACTCGCTAGGGTTTGGAATTGTCGCGGTAAGGATCAGCAATCCCTGGCATAACTTGCACATGCACAAAACGTATACCTAGCAGTACCTTTTTCCACACAATAACTAAATTATGAACCCAAGCATAACGGTGAAGGAAATTATGAAAATATGCAAGAATGCCTAATAATACAACTAAAATGTGCTTAAGTCTATCAATAATATGAGTAAAAAGGGTAATAAAAATAATACTTTTGAACACTCATCAACTAGAGAAGATGAATGTGGAGAATTGTGAGCAGAGTCATTATGAGAAGGTGAGGGAATAACAAGTTGTAAAAAATCGAAAAATAAAGAAGATAAAGTATAAGAAGGAAAAAAATAGAGAATTATTGGAAAGAGGCAATTGAAAATGAAACAAATTCTCATGAAAAACAACATCACGATGAACAAAAAAAACTTTAGACTCCAAATTAAACAAAATATAACCCTTTTAGGTAAAAGAGTATCCTATGAAAACAGGTGAAATAGCTCGAGGAGAAAATTTATAAGTACAATGAGTTTTTAAAGCATAACATAGGCAACCAAAGATTTTCATGTGAGCAAGATTAGGAGGCTTCTTGTAAAATAGCTCAAAAGGACTCTTCCAATTCAAAACGGAAGAATAAAGCCTATTAATTATATAACAGGCTGTAGAAACACATTCCCCCCAGAATTTAAGGGGAACGTTAGACTGAAAATGGAGGGCTCGAGAAACCTCTAATAAGTGTCTATGTTTTCTCTCAGCCACTCCATTTTGCCGAGGGGTACAACCACAAGAACTTTGGTGCACAATTCCCAGAGAAAGAAAGAAGGTTGAACATTCAGAGTTAAAAAATTCAGTCCTATTGTCAGATCTTATTATTTTGACAGAAGTATAATGATGTGTTTGAACAAAAGCACAAAACTGTTTGAGGAAGAGAACAATATCACTTTTAAGTTTCATCAGATATACCCAAGTCATCCTAGAAAAGTCATTTTCTATAGTTGAGAAGAATCTATGTCCACTGTGTGCAAAAACATGATAAGGCTCCCATAAGTCTACATGTAGAATCAAAGAGATACAAGCCATGCGACTCTTTACCAATCCCCTTCATCCTTCCACTGAAGATGTCCTGTAAAACACAAAAATTTGGAAGAAAAAAAAGAGAGGTAATGCTACAGTTTAGGTCTCAAGTGAGTTTAGAAACGGATAATAAGTTGTGGGTAAAGTGTGGAAGATAAAGAACCTTAGGTAAAGAAGTGGTGGAATTAAAAGAGAAAGAACCAGTGTAAGTGATGGGAGCAGTTTTACCATTGAGTAGATGAAAGAGATGGGAATCAGAAGCACGTGAAATAGGAGAATCTAAGCATTGAAATTCAGACAACATGTGATTAGTGGCACCAGTATCCAATATCCAATTAACAGAAGAATGACTAGAAGTGATACCTTAAGTTATTGTACCTTCCATGTTAGGAGCTGCGCATATTGCTCCCTCGTGAACACCGGAGCAGCAGGAGGCCCGGAAGTCCCACGACCAACATCAGAATCAAGAGATGAACCATCAAGCGAAGTATTGGTAGCAACCACTGGTTGAGCACCACACTTCTTGGTGAACTTAAAGTCTAGGGGAAAGCCATGAAGACGGTAATAGTTGTTGCGTTTGCGCCCTCGGATCTTGCAGTATTCACAAACCCCATTAAAACATCTCTGATCTTGTGAGGTATCCGTGTTAGAGAATATTACAGTAGCATCGACAACCGGAGAAATACCAGACAACTAGGCACATTGTGATTCTTCTTGAACGAGCATGGAATAGGCCTGACTGAAAGTGGGCAAGGGCTTCATTAAGAGAATCTGGCTACGAATCGCAGTGTAGGTCTCATTTAGACCTATCAAAAATTGGAATAACTTCTGTTGAGCCAGATGCGAGACATTTTTTTGAGCTTCATCACACGCACAGACAGAAAAGGGAACCAAGGAATGATACTCATCCCATAAGAGCTTTAGACACGAGAAATATGTGGAGATGGATGAATCACCTTGGGTAGCAATTGTTTCTCGATGAATGAAAAAGATATGAGATCCATCTACCTTAGCAAATCGCTCTTAAAGATCCTTCCAGACGTGAGCAGCACTCGAAGCGAAGACAATCCCAGCAAAAAGTTCACTGCTAGCCGTATTCAAGATCCAAGAAAGAACAACGCATTATAGCGTTCTCACTGAGAGACCAAGTGCTCATCGTAGTTCTCCTTCTTGCAGCTTCCATCAACGAAACTAAGCTTGTGCTTCGCAAGCAAGGCGATGTGCATCGAACGGCTCCAAAGGTTATAATTCTCAATCCCTGCGAGACGATGGAAAACCAAGAGACTACCAGGCGTATCGAAGGGATAAAGGAACAATGGATGATTAAAATCGGTCATCGATTCGGCCGACGAAACTTCGGACGGCATCGGAACGGAAGGGATAAAACCTTAACTCGAAAGAACAAAAGAGGGAAAAAAGAATAATACAAGAAAACCCTAGAAACAAAGAGCATATAGGCTTAATAAATACTTTATTTGTCCCTCTTAAATTGTTCCTTGTTGATTTTTCACGTAGTTTTAGGAAGAAAAAAATGTGTAACAGATGTGTTGTAAAATAATTAAAATGATAGTTTTATCCGTGAAAGGTTAAATTTTATTTTATTGGAAAACTAAAAATAGAAATAAAAATATGCCTAGTAAAAGTTGTTGAATTTTTTAAAGGGACAAATTATGTGGGACTAGAGGTGTAAATGATTTGAGTCAAGTTCGAGCATCGTTAAACTCGACTTGGTTCGAAAACTCAAGAGCTTGAAATTATCAAACTCGAGCTCCACTCGAAAGCTCGCGAGTTCAGAATTATCAAGCTCGGATCGAACTCAAAATAAAAATTAGAGCTCGAGCTCAAACTAAACCTTAATTTGCTAACACTTATTCCCCAAAAACCTACCGGCCATTGTTAACCTAACCTAATCTAACCATAAATCTCAAACCATGCTCTGAACCTTGAATTAACCCCAAAATCAAAAATTAAATCATAATTAACTAATGTAATATAATATATTATATTAAAATTAAATCCTAATTAACTAATGTAATATAATATATTATATTTTCGAGTAGCTCGCGAGCTTTCAAGTCAGGTATCAAGTAGTTTATCTCGGCTCGTTAAGAACTTGAATTGAATTTGAACGAGTTGAGCTTTGACCAGTCAAACTTAAATAACTCGTGATCTGTCTCGTCTCATTTATAATTTTATGTACAATATTTTTAAAATAAAAAAAACAAATTTAACGAGATAAAATGAGTAATCAAACTGGATTAAATAAATCTTTTAGGTAAAAAATTTAATTACAAGCACGAAAACAGAAACAATATAAAAGATTTAGAAAAAGGAAAGAAAAATCCTAAAAATCGAGACAGTAAAGAATACTAAGAGTGGGGGAAAGTAAAGATTATATCTCTGCAATACCAAAAGCTGAAGAAAAATATATAAAAATGGAAACAAAATAAGAGATGATTCTCTCTCTTAACTCTTAACTCTTAAGCTCTCATAAGCTAAGGCAATTTTGGCTTTGGCTAACCCTTCCCTTTACAGACTATACTTCCTCTTTCCGTACCAACCATCTTCTTCACCTTTCACCTCGCACCGCCATTTTTAACGAATTTCTCTTTTATTTTAGTGAAGAAGAAAACCCACCAAAAAAAAACCCCGAACCTTTTCCTTTCTTCTTAAGAAGCAGCTTCAGTTTCTGGGTTTTTTATTTCTTTGGTTTGGGATTTTCTACTCAATGAATTAGATGAATCTCTCTGTTTCTTTCGCTTTCTCTTTTTATCTTCTGTCGTTTTTGGGGTTGGCTTCTGCATCTGGGTTTGACCCGTTGGAGCTCCGAGCTTTGCTTGAGTTCAAGAAAGGCATCAGGCACGATCCTCTCGATAAGGTGATTTCGGTATGGGATCCGGATACTCGACCCGACCCCACTTCGTGGACCGGCGTGACCCTCGACCCCAGCTCCGGCTTCATCGTCTCCATCTACTTAGATCGTCTTGGCCTAGTGGGCGACCTCAAGTTCCACACTCTCACTCCTCTCAGGAACCTCCAGAACCTCTCATTGTCAGGCAACAGTTTCACGGGTCGGATTGCACCCGCATTGGGATCCATAACCTCGCTGCAGTATTTGGATCTATCTGATAACCAGTTCATCGGCCCTATCCCGGGTCGGATCGCGGACCTTTACGGGTTAAATTATTTGAATCTATCGGTAAACAAGTTCGACGGCTGGTTACCAGGCGGGTTCCGAAATTTACAGCAATTAAGGGTGTTAGATTTCCGTAACAATACGCTTCGAGGCGATATAGGTGAGCTGCTCAGTGAGTTAAGGAACGTTGAACACGTTGATTTGAGTTATAACGAGTTTTACGGGGGTTTGCACGTGTCCGTTGAGAATGTGTCGAGTTTGGCTAATACAATCCGTTATGTGAACTTGAGTCACAACCAATTGAATGGTGGGTTCTTGAAAGAGGAAGCAATTGGGTTGTTTAAGAATTTGCAGGTTCTGGATTTGGGTGATAATTCTATTGCCGGGGAGTTGCCAAGTTTCGGTTCTTTGCCGGGTTTGCGGGTTTTGAGATTGGGTAAAAATCAGCTCTTCGGACCCGTGCCGGTGGAGTTGCTTGAGGGTTTTGTCCCGCTGGAGGAGTTGGATCTCAGCCGCAATGGATTCACGGGTATTGACTTTTCCTCTTTTCCTCTGCACTTGATGATAAAGTTGGAATATTTAGGCTACCAATTTTCAGGCTAAATATGTGTGCATTTCTTGGATTCTAATAATAAATAGATACTGCCTTTCTGATAATATTAATAATAATAGACAGTGTTATTTCTCCTTCGATTTTGATGTTAGAAATCAATGCCAATGTTCATTTTGTTCTGATTTTCACATGAAAGCAATGTTAGTTCAACATGCACGTCTATTTTCTTTTTCTTTGGTTTACAATAATTATTTACTTTAACTTGTAATTTACTACCTAATGTTGTTCAAATGTTAGCTATGTCCAAAAAATGCAAACCACTGAATCCCATCAATTACTTGTTCAAATGTGGCAAAAGTCTAAGACTTTTTTATTAGTATTATGCTGACAGTAACAATTTGCTATGTCAAAATTAAATCATTGACTCATATATGTTGTTGTTGTTTTCATTAACCTAATGTTGCACTTAATTTTCTTCGGTTTGCATTTGACTGTCACTGATATTTTATATCTATCAAAATCTGTACAGGTTCAATTCCTATAATTAATTCTACAACTTTGAAGGTTCTGAATCTTTCTTCTAATCAGTTGTCTGGTGATTTGCCCTCTTCTCTAATTAGCTGTGAAATGGTTGATTTGAGTAGCAACATAATCTCCGGTGACGTATCTGTTATATTGAATTGGGAAGCCTCTTTAGTGGATCTTGATTTGAGTTCAAACAAGTTGTCAGGAAGCCTGCCAAACTTGTCTCACTTGGAGGATTTAAACACATTTAATCTTAGGAATAATTCCCTTGTTGGTGCCTTGCCTTCTCTATTGGATACTTCTCCAAGATTATCTGTTGTTGAACTCAGTTTGAATCAACTCAGTGGGCATATTCCTGCCAGTTTCTTCACTTCCACAACATTGAAAAGCCTGAATCTTTCCAGAAATAATTTCACTGGACCAATTCCACTTCAACCCTCCCATGTTAATGAATTACTTGTAATGTCTACTTATCCCCCAATGGAGTCACTTGATCTGTCCGATAATACCTTGATAGGTGATTTGCCTTCAGAGATTGGTAACATAGCTAGGCTCAAACTGCTGAATCTTGCAGGCAATGAATTATCCGGCCAGCTGCCTAGTGAATTAAGCAAGCTTAGTAATTTGGAATACCTTGATTTATCAAGAAACAACTTCAAGGGTAAAATCCCTGATAAGCTTTCAACTAGCCTTAATGAATTTAATGTGTCCAATAATGATCTGTCGGGTCCTATTCCAGAAAATTTGAGAGGCTTCCCTAGGTCTTCATTTTCTCCAGGAAACTCATTGCTAATTTTCCCTAAGGGCATGCCATCAACAGACTCGCCTCAGGATCATACCCTTAGTCAAGTGAGACATCATAATTCAAAGGGTAATATTAGAGTAGCAATTATTGTTGCCTCTGTTTTAGCAGCTGTAATGATTGTTTTTGTATTGTTGGCATTTCACCGAGCACAAATCAAAGAATTTCCTGGGAGATGTGGATTTAGTGACAAAACTACTGGAGCCGTTGCAAAGTCAGGTGGGCTTGCACGACCCTCCCGTTTCAAGTTCCACTCAAATCTTCAGGTGCCACAAACTTCGTTAAGTTTTTCAAATGATCACTTGCTTACTTCACATTCTAGGTCACTGTCTGGACAGCAAGAATTTGTTCCTGAAATTGTTGAGCATGGTGCGGCTGAGAGAGTGACTACATCTTCCGCATCTGTGAATCCTAATCTACTGGATAACGAGCCAGTATCATCACCACATTTTATTGAAACATGCGAACAGCCTGTGACATTGGAAGTTTACTCGCCAGATCGTTTGGCTGGAGAATTATTCTTCCTTGATACTTCATTATCGTTTACTATTGAGGAGTTATCTCGAGCTCCAGCAGAAGTTCTTGGAAGAGGCAGCCATGGAACTCTGTATAAAGCTACTCTGAGTAATGGACATATGTTGACTGTGAAGTGGTTGCGTGTAGGACTGGTTAAACATAAGAAAGAATTTGCTAAGGAAGTTAAAAAGATAGGGTCTATGAGGCATCCTAACTTTGTTCCAGTCCGTGCATACTATTGGGGACCAAGGGAACAAGAGAGGCTTCTTCTATCAGATTATATCCAGTGCGATAGTTTGGCGTTGCATCTCTATGGTAAGAGCTTTTAATACTTCTTTTTCTTTTATGTTTGTGATTGTTACTAAACCTTAATGTTTGTTTGCCTAGAAACAGAATTTGAAGTGTGTTTGCTCTAACCTATGGCATTATTACCTTCAAAATGGTTATGAAATTAAACCGGATGACATTCATGCTTAAGGCATATAAGGTCACTGCTGAGGTCGCTTGCGATTGTTTTTAACATGCTCCATGTGACATAAGTGATGCTTAACTGGATTTTGACCTACTTGGAGCCTGGAGGCCAAATTATTAGATCAGTGTCAAATGAAATTGAGTAGTTGTGATAATCTCTAATATCACAGCACAAGGTTTGTCAATTGAACCTAAAAAATTAGGTGCTTTTGCTTATCCTATAATCACCGTTGCTCACAACTACTGGTGTGACTTTACCACCCTGATTATGTGTCCTGAATCAGTTGCCTCAAAGAAACCTCAAGTACTAAAACTTGAAAGTTAAACACCTTGGCCAGAAGCAAGAGATGATTGCGGTAATTTAAGAGGACCATAAACATAAATATAATATGGTTTAGAGTTTAGGCTCTAGTACCGTGGCTGAACTACTTCTAGGTTCCGCTTCTTTCACCCTCCCTGTGACTACACCTTTTGCTTTCCTTCCTTGTAAAAGATGGAGCTGAAGGTTGAAAAGAGTATTTTGCCATGTCATTGTTCATCTGTGTTAATTATTGTAAATGAAGAAAGGCAGCAAGGGTTGAAAAGAATGACATGTTTTTATCAGTAATGTTTTGGGAGTTCATGAAATTGATTGAGATTCTACCTTTGATGTTTTCATTTAATCAGTGTATATGCATATATGTATGTCAATGCAGAAACTACTCCTCGGAGGTACTCGCCATTATCTTTCAGCCAAAGACTGAAAGTTTCCGTGGAAGTTGCTCAGTGTCTGTTATACCTACACGATAGAGGCCTGACTCATGGAAACCTGAAGCCGACAAACATACTCCTGGCTGACCGTGATTACCATGCTTGTCTTACCGATTATTGTCTGCACCGGCTAATGACGCCAACTGGAATTGCTGAGCAGATATTGAATCTAGGAGCCCTTGGATATTGTGCTCCTGAACTTGCTTCCACATCTAGACCAGTCCCATCATTTAAGGCTGACGTGTATGCATTAGGAGTGATCCTGATGGAACTGTTAACAAGAAAAAGTGCCGGTGACATAATATCGGGTCAATCGGGAGCGGTGGATCTGACAGATTGGGTTCGGTTATGTGATCAAGAAGGGCGGGGAATGGACTGTATTGACAGAGACATAGCTAGCGGGGAAGAACACACAAAAGCAATGGATGATTTGCTTGCCGTATCACTGAGGTGTATTCTTCCTGTAAATGAGAGGCCTAACATCAGACAAGTATACGAGGATCTCTGTTCAATATCCCCTTGAAGTTTTGTACATTCGTCTTGGAATTCATTTTCTCATTCCTTGGCCACATTGTTGAGTATTTTTTTTCTCTCTTCATATTATATTGTTTCCTTGTGATTTTGGGTAGTTATCAGATTTGTTGTTGTCTTGAAAATTTTCTTGTAGAGTGATTGTGACTAGCATCCATTGATTATTTGACTGTATTTCCTGTTTGATCCTCACTTGAAAAGCTTGCAATTCTCTCTTCCAAAATTTTCTTGTACAATTATATATTCATTTACATGTGATCTTATATATGAAAACCAAAATTGAACATAACACGGAGGGCAGTGAGAGCCTGTTCTATCTGCGAAAAATGGTAACTGGAAAGAGCAGATGTTTCTTTCTTTTGCAAAAAAATCCCATATCAATAAGAAACATTCACAGTTCATACACAGAAGGCAGCAGCTGTTTTCATAGCTTTATGTAGTTTAATTCATAATATTAAAAGTACAATGGTTTGATAATAAAATACACATCACGGTGCCTCTTGGACCTCAACTTTCTGTAGGTAAGAGCATACCTGATGTATATGACCAGAGTGAAGAAAGGCAAACTCTTCCAGCTGAGAACAAGCCAGCACTTTGACATCTTTATCCAAAATAATTACTCCAAAAAGTCGGACGACAACCTCACAAGGACCCAACTCTAGATTCCCTCACCATCACCTAAAACCAGAAGCAAGAAGTGATCTTGCCACTCACTCAGGCCCGCAAAAGGCATAAGACCACACAATAAAGGAAGAATGACAAGCATAATAGAATAGAATATTGATCTTCGAATCCAGTATGGAAGAAGTGTGTGTCTCGTCCTTTGTGATACGTTAACAGGTCCATAAAGAATGATGAACAGGACCGATGTAAAAACATTTGAGAGGAAATGCAAAAGGCATAAAATCTCCCAGTAGAAGAGCCAATAATATCCATTTCCGCCCAATGTATCTACACAGAACTTCCCAGCCAAACCACAGGCAACTCCTAACAGCAACAGTATAAAAGTGATTGGCATCTGCTTTGAAGTTCCGGATCGTTGTATAAGCAAATAAGCTACCGCAAGAATCAGCATGAGACCAAAGATCATTCGGCTTACAACTTGAACCTGGCACCTGAGAGTGAGGAACCCTGAATTGAAAGATGACACCTGCTTTGGGATCCACCATGGCTTGCTTTCCTGAAAAAATATATATGTAATCTTAGAGGGGAAAAGTAATCTTAGAGGGGAAACGTCACAAAGAGAATAATTTATCATGAATTGCATGACAATGTCCGGCACTTAACGTCAAGAGATAATAATGAAACTAAAAGTTATCTACAACAGAACAGCAATGGATGAAGATTTGAGATGTATATGTCCATCAAACCTAAATATCACCTATTGTTATCAAAATTTAGAAAGGCAAACACCATATGATATATAGAGGCGGTCTCTATAAAATTGTCAGTCCTACACCCCACCATTCTTGTCTTCTGTTGCCAGAGGGCAACTGAACACCAATTTTAATTCCAGAACCTCTCACCATTCATGTGCCCCATAAACCACATTCTCAATTCCTACAGACCTGAAGGCTACATAAATTTTCCACATAAAGTTAGAGAGTGAGCAACTAGATATTTCACTCAGAAACTGGAAACCAAAAGAGAAACTTTCATAGGGTGTTGTTGAGGGATTACTTTTCATGGGCTTGAGAAACTAGTTAAGGAGATAATTACCAAGCACATGCATCATTATCAAGAAGCACCAAATCTAATGGTCAAACAAATCAACACAATGAACTTCTAATGCTCAGGAAAAATCATGGAAGGCAAATGATAAACTGAAGCCAGGAAAGGAAGATCGCCCTTACCTCAAGTGAAGGATTACAAGATGATGTCGCATCAGTAATCCTTTTGTAAGAGTAAACATAAGCACCGTACATAAGAAGGAATGACATGATGAACAATCCAGCAACAAGAAAATCGATGCACATTCTAAGTAATTCGGCATGTCTTGTGTCTTCTAGTTGGTTTTTGAACTTTTCAGCTTTAAAGGATGCCTTTGAAATACCCATTGCTAGTTTTGATCTCTCCAGATGGTTTGAATCAAAGTTTAGAGCTAGCTGTTCCTCTTTCAGCTTCAACTTTCTCATAGTAAGACTAAGCTCTAATGTTTTGAGGTCATTCAAACGAACTTGCTCTATAACAGATTTCTCGATTGTGCTGAGCATTGACTGGTCGGAACCTGTTCTTGGATTGACACAAACAAGTTGATTTATTTGTCCATGAATGGCAAGTTCTTGATTAAGAGAACCAGTTTGGATATTCTCCTGTACACCTTCATGGATATTCAATTGATCCTGAGTTGAAACAGAAGGCAGATCTACGTCTGAATAAGAATCCTTTGCATCATAAGTGTTTCTATAACACCTGTTTCTGCTTGTAGTTTCATTTGAAGTAGAACTTTCCGCATTATTCGGGTTGGACAGATACTTTTCCTTGTGCTTTGATGATTCATTAATCAATCTAAGAGTCCTCAAGGTGCTTCCAAATGATTTCTCAAAGTTCCTCACAAAACAATCAAACTTGTCTCCAAAAACCTGTGACCAAGTGGACCATAGAAGCAAAGACATGTTCTTGATAAGCGCAATGGAGGGCCAGGGCAATAAAAAGCATGACGAAACTTAACTTGTAAAATCAGAGTCAGTCTATGAGTCGGCAGTTTAAAATCTGGCTTACATTAGCTAAAGATTCTCTGACAGCTGAAGTGCAGATCTGCAAGCATGAAGATTGAACAAGTTTGTTAGCAAGCAAGGAACTTTTAACTTCAGTAAAGCAAACCGGTCATCAAGAAAAAACATGTTGGATGATTCAGACAATACCACTGAGAGATAATCAGGAGGTAGCCTTTCACTTGTAACATCAGTCTTTTCCAGAACCTAGAATTACAAGGAAAGATGTTAACAATAATGAACCAAAATTACTAGCGAGATCCTTACAAACAGAACAAATATATAAGAATTGTATTTTAGAAAACGTAGCTTTCTTTGAAAGAATCGGGCACAATTGAAGAAGCTCAAGTGGGTGAAGGGATTTAAAATACATAGATCCCTCCACTGCATGATAACAAATGACCTAAGCAAGGCAAAGTCTGGATTACTTTAAGACTATAATCAAACACATAAAATGGACAGTTGCCTGGAAGGCGTATAGGAAATAATTTTAGAAACAGCATAAACTAGAACAGGGAACCTTGTTGCCAGGCAAGACTTCAAAAAAGGCTGCCATAGCTTTTACCAACAGCCCAGACATAGCTCTATATTGCAACTCAAGCCTCAGTGTGCCGGGAAAAAATGGTATACATCAGCCCAGCACTCCCTTTTGCTTGAGGCAATTGCAAACATTATTAATGCACTACATCAGCCATCTATAAAGGCAATGTCATAAGATATCTTCAATTCGCTAAAAATAAGCATAAACAAGAATAATAAATGAGGCATAAACTTTTACAAATTCAAATATATACCAATTCGAATTCACAACAGACTTAAATATCAGGTTCAGTGATTATCACCAAAAGAAAGGATTAAAACTTTTCCCAAATTGTCAAAAACAAAACCAGAATTAACTTCAAAATTTCCCGACTAAAAAAACCCTACGTTTCAACCAGAATTCTAAATATGTCCCCTCAAAAAAAGTAGAAAAATTTCAACTTAAAGATGAAAAATTCCAACATAAGACACCCTATGCATTACAACTTCCCATCTCGCATTAGGGTTAAAATATTTAAAAGATGGAAACTTGACCGAACCTGAGCAACAACGGCCGCGAATGACATTCCTAGAGGGAGCGCAATGGAGTCAACGTCGCGAACCTCAGGTCGCAGAGCCGAACCGAATCGAACCCTAAGAGGCCGGCGTTTAGACGACAAACGCGTTCCTTTACGAAAAGAAGAAGAAGAAGCGGAGCAAGAAGGAGATGAAGGCGCGTCTTTATCAACCGCTTTCCTTTTATTCCTTCTGATGAGGGGTTTTGGAGGTGGAAAGTGATTACGGACTGTTGGATTGGAATCATGGTTGTATGGTACGGTGGACGTACAAGCAGAGGATCCGTTGGGTTGCAGAGAAGAAGAGGAAGAGGGAGAGTCGGCGTCCATTGGGGGAAAATAGAAAATTTGAAAAACTCACTGCCATAATATATTGGTAAAGGCCGGAAGCTGCATTGAAACGACGCCGTGGATGCGCTTGAATTTCCTCAAACCGTGCTGTTGACGCTATTTTAGCAAATCCTATCTGATAGTATCTCGTTTAATTTAAAGTTGGTAAACTACCCCATTAGTCATCAGACTATTGGATGTGTTCTGTTTTGTTCACCAAATTAAAAATCTTGCAAATTTAATCATTAATATTTTAAATTAATATCAATCTGATGACGGCTAAGTAACAATTGTGGATGTGATAGTTTATAAATCGGTATAATAACACACTTAATTTTTAACGTTATATATTCTAATAATTTGATTCTAATTCTAAATAACTTACAAAATAAATTTTTACTTATAAATTTTATCAATTTAGTTTAAAAATTCTTTATAGTACATCGTCATTCCTTTCGCCTTAACATCAAAATTTACACTCCAAAGAGGACAACATTGAAATATAAACATCAACCAAAATCTTTGAATACGTCATTGTCTCTTTGCTTTGTCGTCAGGAACGAACGCATAATTTTATGTCAGGTGTATGAATTATTAAAGAGTTATACTATAAATTTAGGAGATGTAAAACTCCAAAATTTTAAGAGGCACAAACTTAGATCCTCGATAAAAAAATTTAAGATAATACATAAAATATATAAGAAATTAACATTTTTAGTGGTTACAACTACCACTTTCAGTACCTCTCGGTCCATCCTTGTTTGACGTCCCCACCAAAAGAAAATTGTACCAATCAACGTGTCTTCTCATCCTCCTTCATTTTAATGACTCAGATTTTTCTTAAAAGAAAAGAAACATAAATTTATGAGTTTCACTCAAGAAAAAATTAAACACTTTGATTCTCTCTCAAACTTTCAGTCATCGCCTTTTCTAATCTTTATTGTCCATAGTTAGATTGATTAATTTTAAGACAGGTCAACTCTCACATTGACATGGGCGGATTATTATGAGGGCCAGAGGGAGCTCAGGCTCCCAAAATTTTAAAAATTTTGATATTTAGCCTTTAAAAATTTTAATTTAATCCCTACAAATTTTAAATATTTTTATTATGTTTTAAAAGTTTTAATTAAGTTCTCTTCTAAAAAAATTTAAACTCATTAAGTCTAAATTTTTTTAGTTAAACTCTATTTTTTGAAGATTTAAAACTAAACCCTTCAAAAAATTTAAAGATTTTAATTATACATCCATATTTTTGAAAATTTTAAATAGCCCCTTCAAACTTTATTGTTAAGATCCGCCCTTGCTCACTTACATCCATCTTTTTACCCTTAGAATTGAGCATTCGTTACCTCAAACACCAGGAACCATCTGTGAATTTCTTCTTTGTTCTTCCTTTTTTTTTTGAATTTGATGATAGCTCCTCTACTTGGTGGTTGTTGGTGTTGGTAAAAGTATTATAGCAGAACAAACAAGTTAGCAATGACTAGAAAAAATAAACAAATTGTGTCGTGATAAAAATCACTGCTTCAGAAGTGATTTCACTTAGATCATTGTAATCATGAAACCGACAACATCGTCCTAAGGCTAACATAGTTGTTTCACATTTGTACATATGAATAAAGAAGATAAAACTTGATTGATGTAAATTTTTTTAAAGAAAAGAAATTGAATATTTTAGAAAGAACAAAAGAGGGAAAATAATAGGAGAAAGAGAATTGTGGTGTGTGAAATATGAAGGAGAAACATAGGGGCTAAATCTTGTTTTAAGACGAGTATCTCATTCTCAACCACCAATCACTCATATTGACATTACCTATAGTTGGCCTTAGTTTTAGGACTGAGATGGTTTGATTCAGGATCTACTTGGGTTTAATTGTAGATTTTGAGTTGTTGTGGATAGTTGGATGACTCGGCGGAGTTTGTAGGAGTTGTTGATGTTAATTTCATTAATTTTAACTTAAAAAATAAGGGTAAACTACTTCCCAAGACAACACATTCTATCGAGGAAGCAGTTCTTCAAGATCTTGGCTTTGTGTGTCATCTTTTTTTCACTGCCATATTTGCTTTCTTAATCACTTGCAAGAAGGAATTAGTTGGGGTTTATTTTTCTTTAACTTTTTTGGATTATTGGTTTGCATTGTGCTTTGCATTGGGTTAACTCATCATTGACTTCAAGAATAGATGCAGCTTTCATGTGATGTAATTTAGGTTTTGAAACAATATAAGATAAGTGTAATTGTTCCATAAATTATAACAAGTGCATAGCCTAGCTCAGTGGCCAAGTGTCTTGCAGAAATTATAACAAGTGCATAACCTTATAACAAGTTTAAGGTTTGAGTCCTCTAACTTGCAGAAGCTGTTATTTTATTTGAAAAACAAGGTCACCACTTTATTGGTAAAAATAAAAATATATATCCACTTAACAGTAAGTGACCAAAATAGGAAATGAACATGATGTTAGTGACGGTTTTGACTAAAAAATAGTTTAGTGGCCAAAATAGGAAAGAAACAATAGTTCAATGATTATCCGTGTAAATTATTCAGAAAATAAACCAAAAATTTTTTAGAGTGACGATGGTTTAATTGTAATGATTTTAAAACTATCAATGACCCAAAATAATTAAATAATTCAAAATTGGGGTGTGGCTCCGTCCCTAAAGCAAAAAGAATGACGTTGGACAATAAAATAAAGATGGACAGTGAATAGTTTTTAGAGCTAAATTGATAAATTTTGTAAATGTAGATTATTAAATTTGTTAAATTATTTAAAATTAGAGGTGAAAATTGGAAGGGGAATATTCGTAAATTGTGGGGATCCGAATAGACGGAATGAGGAATAACCAAAATCTTCACTCATGGGGACAAGGACGGGCAAAGTTTTATCACCGAAGCTCAAATGGGGATAGGGACGAGGTTTGTTATATTTGAACCGCGTGGATAACCAAACCGTTACCGTATAAATAACCATGAAGATCCCAACAAATATCTATAAGAATTCCCAGCATTTTACAATATTTATATATATATATATATATTTGAATGAAAAGCCTTCATTTATTAGAAAATAAATAACCAAACGGTGCAAAAGGGAAAGTGAAAGGACAAACCCCAAAACCGATAAATGTACACCCAAACTCAGAAATAGCTAAATCTAATGAAGGCTCAAACAAATCCTCGCACCAGACAGCACTAGAGAAGATGAAGCAATCTACGAACAGGAGGAAATGCAAACCCAGAAGCTTCGATCGTGAACATGCAAACGCTCTCCTGGGAGGAAAACAGACGATTAATCAGAACGGGAACCGGTCAGCCTCTACCGCCTGAACGACACAATCGAGGACCTTCTCAACCCAGAAATGGTCACTGGAATTAAAACGAAAGTTGCCTGCAACAAGATGCGCAACCCGATTCGACGAACGGTAAGTATGGCTGAATGAAATCTCAGTGAAAAGCTTAGCCTTTTCCTTTATCTCATGAACAATCGCACTAATCACTGAGTTGTCTTGAATCGGAGATTGCAGTTTCCTTATTACTATAAGCGAATCCCCCTCGAGGACTACACGCCGGAAACCCAGATCAGCCAGCAGTACAACCGCGTGGAGGACCGCCACCGCCTCTGCATGAAAGGTCGACGAAACATGGTAAGTAATCCTCCTACCAGCACCCATAACTTCTCCGATGGAATTTCGAATGACGACACCAGACCATGATTTATTTTCACGGATGGAAATTTGGACATCGAAGTTAGCCTTGACTAACCCAGAAGGTGGAGCACGCCAATGAGGATTAGATGGTCTTGGAACAAAATTCTGATGCGGTAAGAGACTCTCCAACTCCCGATAGTATGATATAATGAAAGCAATTGTATGCTCATGTGAATGGATTACACCCTCGTTAACTCTTTTATTTCGTGCAAACCATATAGACCATAATATTATAAGAACCTCTGAATGACGCAAAGTAGGGATCGAAATAAATATCCAGGATAGCCACTCTTTGAAAGAAAGAGTCAACACCGTTGTTGGCCATGTATAACCAAATCCTTGCCAAACCATAGAGGCATTTAGACAGTCCCAAAATACATGCTCCCTAGTTTCTGGCTCAACGTTACAAACCAGACAAGTAGGAGACGAAGCAATTCGTCTATTATAGATGTAACCCCTTAGACCCGCCTATGCGTTACAACGGATCTTAGGAAGTCACATTAGGGTCACAAGAGCGACCCACAATAAAAAGACACATAAAAACATTTTTTAAAACACTTATTAAATTGAAAACCAACTTCTGTTTAAAATGTCATTTCGGGATGTCATTTAAACACATAATAAAAACTTCTGAAAATATTTTACAGGCACTGCCATAAAATAATACATGACATACATGCCCACTAACTATACAATACCGTACTCCAAGGCAACGCCGAGACAACTCCAAACACTGTCGTCAACCATTATACCATGATATATTCCTTTAACCTGCGATGGTAAAAACAACGTGGGCTTGGAAAAGCTCAGTAATACAAAACTACCAAAAATGCTATAAGCTCATGCAGATATATGGTAGGCATAACATTTTCATGATGTTCCGCGCAGTAACGACCTCCATTTCTGTTCTACTATTTCGAGGTTGCATCATACTCGAGAATAACGATATTTGTTCTTTAATTAGACCTTGAGAATTAGACGGGAATTATATAGGCTGGTAACATACGAGGTAGGAATCAGAGAGTTTAGTGTCTAGTGTGTTCCAACGGTGCAACATTAATGCATGAAATGTAACAATGCAGTAAACCTTTTTATTTAAAATACATTTGTTTCAAGTAGCCATAAAGTTCATTTTTAATTCTTTATTTACCCTCCAACCATACTCCAGTATATAGTTTCCCCAGTGCGGTATCATGTACAAGCATTAACCCGAGCCCATTGGGCGTGGGTACCATCCTAATGATATACCTTAGAATACGGGCGGCCCTTGCCGAAGCATAGGAACCGAAAACGGGCAGACCTGGCCGAAGCCTAGGATCCGAAAACGGGCGGACCTAGCTGAAGCTTAGGATTCGAATACGGGCGGACCTAGCAGAAGCTTAGGATCCAAATACAAGCGGACCTAGCCGAAGCTTAGGATCCGAATACGGACGGACTTACCAGCTGGATCAGGGCTGAGCAGTTAGCAACTTCATATCATTTCCCAAGTACCCCGGTGAATCAGATCATCAATAGTTCATTAATCAATAACTGTATTTTTAGTAACACATTATCCATATAGCATGTTTGTCATATCGGATGCATAGGCATATATCAGAAATGCAATGCGGTCATTTTTAATTTATAAAACATGTCATGTTCTTGTAAATTCGAGTATGTCAGTCATGTGCACGTGATCGCTATTATAACATGTAAATCAATATGCAAAAACAGTCATGTAGCACACGTGGAACACACTAGGTGGAAACAGTTTATTCCTTACAGATACTTGGCATTTACAGAAGGGAACACATTAACCTTTTGACAATTTTAATGGATTTTTGAAACGAGGCCCCTATTAAATGAGGAGTTTGTACTAACGGTTCAAACCAGATATTCAGGAGATGACACATCAAGATCTTTGAGAGTTTAGGCATATCATGAGTGATTTAGCCATTTAAGCCTACCATGGGCATTATGGTCATTTTATCATACACAGGCATTTTGGTAATTTATACCAATAGGGCGTAAACAGTGGCTCAGAAATTCTATTTGCTCATCAAGTTTCCAACCAGGCATTCAAAGATTTCTATGTTAAAATCTTTCACGATATCAGATACATTCATGGCTATTTTGATTACTTTGGCCAACGATGGCATTTTGGTCATTTAACTATCATGGGTGATTTTGTAATTCAGCCCAATAGTGATAAAATGAAGATTTACAATATTTAAGATTTCCAGAAGTTTATCGAGCCTCTAAAACCAATCGAACTAACATGTCCCAACCTTACAGTACTAACCAAACCTTCTGATATATGCACTTCACAAGTATCATTTCCAAATACTGATTGTATCGTATATCTGAACGATTGCCTTCATATTTCACCACAGAGTAGTCAAACCTATGTTATGTGCGGAAAAAATTTCATCCTCATATTAATATTAGGAGTGATTGACATACTAGAGTCATGCTTCAACCCTTAGGGGCATTTCAGTCATTTTCAACTTTATTAGCATTTCTAGAATTTTATCAAAGTCAATCTATTTATTCCAGTCAAGGGGGGGTATTTCAGTCATTATAAAGCTCGGGATATCCATCATTCCTATCAATTGAACCATTTATAGTATTTCAATCATTTAAGTACTTGTGGGTGTTTCAGCCATTCAAGAAATTTCGGTACCTCCAACCACTTCATTCATTTCAGAACTCAAGGGTTTATCCATCCTTCCAATTAATTGCAAACCTCAATGTCCGAGAATACTTTATCCCTTTTTGTCAATACAATCATTCCGATTAATTTAACCATAATAGTATTTCCAGTACTTTTAGTCATTTCCGTCAATTCAGTATTTTGAGTCGCTTGATCAATTTAGAGGTACGAATAGTTTATCATAAATATATATTCAGGGATTCATTCTAAATTCAAGGAAGTCTAACACATTACAGTATCGAACGTTTAAATCTTGTTACCATAACTTACAAGTAGATCGAGGTTTCTAGATGAATCGAGTTGTTTTAGCATATCCATTGTAGATTTCTAGATCGCTTCCAATTTCAAGGGTATTTTAGTCATTCTCATACCTTAAGGGCATTTTCGTAATTCATAACCAAATATTTCTAGCATTTACTCATTTGACATCAGTAGTCAAGTTTGAAGATTAGCCGCCTTATTAATTAATTTAATGAATTTCAGATCCTTACATTTATTAACTTTCTCATTCGAACATTTCGATCTTTTCTAGGTTATCGTACTCAATTTCATATCAGGTTTGGCTTAAGCAGGGTTAACAACACTCGTTATCATATTCATGCATGCATTAACCGAATACCAACATGTTCATAAAGCATACTAGAGGTAGTAGTGTATTACCTTTAATCCTTGCTATATCGGTCAACCATGGTACTCCATTCGATCACTCCCGAACCCGAATGCGACGTCCTCAACATCCCAAATACAAGGAACTTTGAATACCTTCAATCGCGCAAATTCCAATTTCAGTCCTTATTCACATTGCTCATAATTGATTATTAAAATACATAAGCAGACTCGAGTTCAAGGTTCAATTTGGAGGCTTTCGGGTTAGAATTTCATGAAACAGGCTTCAAAATCAGACTCAGGACGTCGAAAAACATAAAATAGGACTTTTCGAAAAAAGTTGACTTTTTGGTCAAAGTCAACGCTGACGTCAACAATCAAAGTCAACGCTGAGGTCACTGGTTGACCGGGTTGACTCACTGGGTTGACTGGGTTGACTCACTAGGTTGACTCGGACGAGTTGACTCATTGGGTTGACCGAGTTGACTCACTAGGTTGACTCGGTCAATGGGTCGGGTCAACGGGTCGGGTCGGGTCAGGTATGGGTCTTGGTTTACTGTTGGGCTGGGCCGGTTCAGGTGGACCGACAAATAGGTGGGCCGGCCGGTTCAATGGCCATCGTCCTGGGCTGCCGGAAATCGCCCCGGACGGCGCGTGTGAACCACGCGCAGCCTAAAACGGCCCGAAAATGCACCAAAATGCATATTTTCGATTCGATTCATCCAACCAACATGTCTATTACCCAGAAATCGAACAAAAACTTACCAAACTTACCCAAACAAAGAGGAAACGATCGGTTTCGATGTAACTCCGACGAGGCATTGAACGACGACCGACGATAGATCCATGGGCAGTGTTTTGATCGGCTCAACACAAGGAGCTCAGATCTGACAACTGTGTGACGAAAGAGCGACGGAGACGGCCGGAAAACTCGAATATTCGAAGCGGAAAACCCTAAGTTCATCGAACTTAATACCTTCAATTCCCGACGATCGGGACAGCGGTGGCGCGAGTGACCTTAGGGGTTTTACTCGGGACGGCGAGGCGGTTCGACTGGCGGCGGTGGTGCAAGGCACGACGTGGCGGTGACAAAGATCGGGATGGTGGCCGACAACAGAAGTTCAAAGGGTTTGGGGAAAAAATATATCGATGTTTTCTTAGATCTGAAACATTAATGACAAGCTGGGGGGTTGGTTGGGTTTATTTTATTTTGGTATACCCACTTAATCACAACCTAAATAAAAACAGGTGGAAACAAGGACTAAAAGACGGCTTAGCTTAGTTGGTTAAGGCCTTTGGTTTACATACCCAAGGTTAGAGGTTTAATACCCCATGACAGCACATATATCATTATCATTTTCATTTTTTTTTTGCCAAAACTCAGGGTTTTACAATAGAGGCAAGACTTAGTAGGTGTAAAATTGCATAAGAAACGTCAAACCTGAAGACGGACCTTCTGTGGGCACTGGATGGACCAAAGCTTCTTGTAAAGCAAGACATCTGATTGAGGTGTATCGAAAGAGGCCATTAAAAGCTTGTACCCACTCCGAACAGAGTAAAACCCAATTTTTTCCTCACTCCACACTAAATAGTCCATCTGCGGATAGCTTGAAATAGGAATAGATAGAATTTGCGATGCCTCCCCAGGAAGAAACGAGTTACGAATAAGATTCTCATTCCATGATTGCTCATCCTGGTTTAGTAACTCAGACACCCACTGTAAACTAGTCACTGGAGGAGATTCTAGACGTCTAGGGACAGAACACGACAACCAACAATCACTCCAAATTGATATGGAACGACCATTCCCAACTTTCCAACGCAACTCACGTTCAATCAAACCACGAGCACTCCAAATACTCCTCCAAACAAGCGAAGGTTGAGACCCCAACCTAGAGTGCAAGAAAAAAGTATGCGGGAAATACTTAGCTTTAAAAATACGTTCTGACAATGATGCAGAATTAGAAAGGAGATGCTAGGCTTGTTTAGCTAATAGGGCGATATTAAATTTCGATAGATCTCGAAATCCTAGTCCCCCATCTTCCTTGGATGTGTACAAAAACTCACAATTACATTAATGCATCCTACGCTTATTTGGGGAATGTTGCCACCAAAATTTTGCCATTGCAGTCTCTAGATTATGACACAAAGTTTTGGGGAGAAGAAAAACCCCCATGGCATAAACCGGAATGGCCTGCAAGACAGACTTAACAAAAACTTCTTTGCCCCTTGAGAAAGAGGGAATACACACCAATTGGATATGCGGGCTTGAACCCGATCATACAAACATTGAAAAGCCTGCCTTCTATTTCGACCAACTAGAGATGGAAGCCCAAGATATTTTTCAATTGAAGACGAGTGCCCAATCGATAGCATTTGTTGGATATCAAGCTTAATCACATCACAAACATTACTTGAAAAGAAAAGTCCTGGTTTGTCAAAATTTATAATCTGACCCGAACAAGCACTATACTCCTGAAGGAGAAGCTTGAGATGTAGAGCTCCATTAGCCGATGCATCCCCGAAGATGATGTTGTCATCTGCAAAAAGTAAATGGGTAACAGTAGGGGCATATTTGTTAAGCCTAAATCCTTTTACACTACCCAACAAATTCCCTTGTCGAAGCAGTGACGAAAGACCCTCACTACAAATAAGGAAAAGAAAAGGACTAAGAGGGTCGCCTTGCCGGAGTCCCCTAGACGGCAGAAAACATTCACCCACCTCCCCATTTAGAACAACATAATAGGATACTGACGACATACACATAAAAATACGATTAATCCATGTTAGATCAAAACCCAGTTTATGCAAAACTCGGGCAACAAAATCACACTCCACACGATCATAGGCCTTAGACATATCGAGCTTCAAAGCAAAATACCCCGACCAACCCATCCTCTTCCTTTGAAAATAGTGTAGGACCTCGTAAGCAACCATGATGTTATCCGAAATTAAATGGCCCGGAACAAAGGCACTATGCGCCTCATCAATGCAAGTTGGCAGTAAGCTTTGTAAACGATTGGCTATTACTTTCGAGACAATCTTATAAAGCACATTGCATAAACTAATTGGCCTAAAGTGGCTCATTTGTGTCGGATTGGGAATTTTAAGGATAAGGACAATATGTGTCTTATTAATTTCTGTCATATCAATCTCCCCAGATAACACACTAATGCAAAACTGAGCAACCTCCTCACCCAATATATGCCAGAACCGCTGATAAAAAATTGCGCCAAGCCCATCCTCACCCGCAGCCTTCAACGGCCCCATCACCTTGACTGCCTGAAACACTTATTCCACACTATAAGGGCGTAGTAAAAACTGATTATCTACCTCCGAAATCTTAGGGGAAATTCCTTCCAGAATACTTGTACAATCAACCACCTTCCTGAGGTAAATAATGACTGAAAATACTCTCGTGCCGTACTCTCCAACGACTCCGGAGATGAACAACTGACACCATGATCATTTATCAGCAACGAAATACGATTTAGCCTTTTCTGCTGAGATGCGTGACGATGAAAAAAGGACGTGTTCTTATCACCATTACAGAGCCAGTTTGCCCGTGCCTGTTGTTCCCAATACAACTCCGATTTATCAATTTCCAAGTTAAGGGCAAGCTTCACTTCCTCAATTTCTCCAAGTGTCTCATCCGTCGGGTATAAACCAGCGAGGTCCTCTAAACATTTAATTAAACTTCTCTTCGAGACTTTCCTACTAGCCCGAAGTCTACGGAACCAAGCATCTAAACCCTTACCAACAAAACACAACTGATCTGGAACCGAGCCCGAGGATGCATTCCAAAGTTTCCGCACTTCACTCTTATAAGACTCTTCTAATAACCATGCTGCCTCAAACTTGAAGTGCCAATGAGATCTACAGGCCGACCGCACAGAAGTGTCCACAAGCAAAGGGCAATGGACCGAGAATGAATGTGACAAATGAGATAACACAAAATCAGGATGAAGAGACCACCAAGTAGTGTTTGCATCACCCCTATCAAGTCTTTCACGAATATTGGTCGATTCAAATTTCCCTTTCTCCCAAGTGTACCAACGACCCTGATAACCAACATCAGAAAGAGAACAGTCATCCAAAGCAGCACGAAAATCTGACATCTGCCGTTGGCTACGAATTCGACCTCCCGCCTTTTCGAATGAAAATAAAAGCTCGTTGAAATCCCCAATTACCAGCCAAGGGACGTGCGGACTGTCATTCAATTGACGAAGCAGATTCTATGACTCATTGCGATTTTGTTCCTCTGGGGCACCATAAAAACCAGTGCAGCGCTGTGATCTTCTCTCCCCATCATCAGAAATCATGAAATCAATATGACGTTCAGAGAAAGAACGGAGGGAAACCTGACAATCACTACGCCAAGCTAGACATAAACCACCACTTCTTCCACGAGAACCAACCTCAATACCATACGGAAAACCACATTTCTTACGAACTTTCAACATAGCATATGACTGCATTTTTGTTTCAATCAGAAAAACTACAGACGGGTTAACGTCTCGCAGATAATCCCGGAGACGTCTAACTGTTCGAGGCTTCCCCAAGCCCCGAACATTCCAACTTACGAGTTTCATTGTTCTCGGCGGGCTTGATTGTCCAGGCCGGCCGATGTATGAGCATTATTTGAATGGGAAGCCACCACATTCTCCGAAATAGAAATAGCGGACACCTTCCGCGGGCGTTTGAGACCATCAGAGGGATGGACCGGAATATCCTCATTCATAGTAACCATTTCCGTATCAAAGAGGGGAGAGCCCAAAGAACTATGCAACAAAGGGCTCAAACCAAAAGCCTTTGGGGTCGATGGCTTAGAAGGTAAAACACCAGTCAAAACCTCCTTGCCTTTTTGAGATAAGGTTGACCCCTTATTATCAGCAGACAAATCAAAGATAGGAGCAAGATTTTCGCCTGACTTGTTCTCACTTAACAAAATGCACGAATTCTGCTGGGAAATACGAGAAGCACCCTCATCCTCCTCTCGCAACCAAGTGCTCGACGGTACACCCCTTCCTCTCGTCGGGGCCCTTAACGATGCATCCCAAGAAAATGAATTCTCCTGGTGAACTTGAAGGACACGCAGAGGGCAGAACCCTTCACCATGGCCTAATTTGCCACAACGAAAACAAAATAGTCTTAACTTCTCATACTGGAAAGAAACGAAAATTGTACCCCTGTAGAAGGAGCAATTTCTTACGACGCTTCAAAGACTTCGATATAGGAATACGAACACGGATTCGCATACAACCCTTAAGACCTAACATTATAGCTGACAAGTCAAAATCCAAGAAGGTACCAACGAAATCGCCAAGCTATTTTGCAACCGATTCCGAGATAAAACCACTCGGGACATCATTAACCAAGACCCAGAAATCCACCGTTTTCAATAGAACCGTAACCGGGTCTTCCCCATCTTGAAGCCTATGCATGATTAAAAGATGGAGATTAAAGTACCAGGGCCCATCAATCTCATTCCGATCTGCATCAACCGAATTAAAGAGGCGAAACAGATAACGCCCTTCCCCCAGATCTGATATTGCAATACCACCAATCGGATGCCATACATTTGCCAAAGTCGCCTTCATGGACGGGAAATGAATCTGACTCGAAGTAAGAAATGAGCCCACAAAGCAAAACTCAAATGAAATCGGGGCCTCGCTCTGCACCGGAACGATTGCCAGTTCATGTTCCTCTTCATCCTCATCAAGGGTAAGTTCAGCCAAGACATCGTTCACCGTAGCCATAATCGTGCAAACAGGAGGAATGGAGAAAACTGGTCAGCAACCAGAGAAAGAAAGAGAGACAGCAAAGAAAAATTGGGCAACAACCAGAGAGAAAAACTGGGCAACAGCCAGGGGAATGAAGAAAAATATTAGTATATATTTTAATTAGGTGTCTAATAATATTTTAATTACACATGTTCAATTCTAATTAGTTCGTACTTATAACAAAAATATATATAATTATTTATCTATATACCCCTTATACATATTTTGATAAAAAAATCCTAATTATATTATTAAGGCAAAGATTGAGTCTCGTAATACTAATGTTCAATTAATAACATTATTAATTGATTTTGATAAATCTATATATACTTTAATTTTTAAGCTCATCCCCTTGTGTCTTGGTGGCAAAGGTAGATGTTCATCATTTCTTGAGACCCAAGTTCGAGTACTAATAATGTACGTTGTGCGTGTCGTTTTTGAAAAGACTAAGAAAATTGAACAGATGCTACTCTTACATCGCACCAGCATATTAAAAAAAATTAAAAAGGCCTCCGATTATTAAAATATGGTATCTTTAAATTTAACGGGAAAACATTAATAATGTTATTAAGTTGACTTTAATTCTTAAATCACACGAGTAAAAGAACCAATTTTTTTAGAATAAAGGCGAATGGAGTAAATTTCAAAACTAGTGAGAGTACAAAGACTAAGGGCATAATTAATCAAGCCATTAATCTCCAGGTTAGATAATATAAAACCTTACTCGGCTGGTTAAGTTTATGTTAGCTTGAACTCAGAAATGAATATTAAATGTAATTTTTTTTAAAAAGAAGTTTAATATATTTGAAGGATTATAGTTTTACATTCATATCTGCATGCTTTTAATATAACCTTATTAGGGTAATTTTTTCAATAAACCTTCATATATAGTCATTTGATAGTTAATCAAATTAGACAAAGATGAATTAAATTCAACATATCATATAGTATAAAATATAAATGGATTTCAAACTACTACCAGTCAACCCTGTGAAAATGAGCCGCCATGGTTCTACTACCATTTCCATCATCATCACCGTAGCTCGGAGGTTGACTCACTTGAGCCCCGAACGAAAAGAACCCACTGTTATAACCCTGGAAATGATCTGCCGACGACGATATGCCCGCATTTACATTGTTGAATTCATTAACCTCGCCGTGGCTGACCGCAGCATACGGTGTAGGGGATTGCTGATGGTGGTGGTCTTCTTGCCTGGCCGTGGAATTCTTCTCCCCTTCGGTTTCCCTATACTTGTTGAGATAAACCTTGAGAGATCCGACGTAATTCTCGAAACCCAGTGTGGTCATCGCCCACAACAGGTCATCGCCGTTTATGGTCTTCCTTTTCTCCCTTTGACACTTGTCGGAAGCCTCGCCGGTGATGAAGCTGATGAACTCCGACACGCATTCTTGCACCGTTTCTTTGGCTTCCTTGGATATCTTGGCGTTGGCGGGGAGGGATTTTTTCATTATACGGCTGACGTTAGCTATGGGGAGGAATCGATCTTGTTCTTTGGAAGAGCTGTCGGAGATGTTGCCGGACGAGGGGCTGCCGACGGGGCTGCCGGCTTGGTTTCTTTTGGCAGTCATGGTCATGGATATGGCTTTTAACTGATGAAGGTAAAAAACGGGGAAGATATTCAGAGTGAAAGAAGCGTTTATGAAATGAAACAAGTTGGTTGAAGAATATCGTAAAGGGTAATGTGAATTTATAAGCTAATGCAAGGCAAAGAAATGTATTTAAAAAATAGGGGATTGAAGGTATCGATGTGGACGGGAAAGAAAAAAAAAACAAGCACTTAAAAGGATGAAAAGAAGAGAAAAAAAAGGTTGTTGTTTTGCACTTTTGCTACTGAGTTTGTGTTGTGGAATCTAATCTACCAAACTGAATCAGTGTACACCATGTTTCCCACTGTTTTTTTTTTTTGATCAGATGTTTCCCACTGTTTTGTTTCTGCTGATTTACCATTTGAACAAATAGTAAGCATACCAACTCAACTAATATTTGTTTTTGTTGTTTAATTATTGGGGATAGCAGCTCTATATAGCATAGGGTTCCATCTATACCTACCAAATAATGGCTTGGAATAAAATCCTGAGACATTCATGGAATGAAAGCTAGCGCCCGGGGCCCGGGCTTCTTCTTTATTTCATGCTCATAGTTCCAACCTCAGCATTTCTTTAGCTTAATGTAACTGAAATCCGAATCCCAAATATATTAAATGTGAATCTTTTAAGAGTGATTGCATGAACTAACATAACCAAGATCCGAATTAAATTTCTGAAATTTTCTTAATCACTAACACTTTACGAATAATGAAGTTGTTGATTCCTAAATTAGAGTTAATGTTAATGAACATAGTAACATTAAATTCATGGGGATGGTATCTTTTGTACGAGTTGATTGGAAAAAAAGAAAAGGGATACACTTTGCACATATGCTTCACTTTGCCCTCTCTCCTTTTTGGTGCTTTGTTTTTATCTTCTACTTCTTGTGACCCAGATTCTCCCTACCACTGCCCACAACATTTAATTTCTTGACCTTACACCAATTGTATCTATCGGCTAGTGATTAGATCAAATGAGATAAGTTGCTCTAATTCGAGTCTTTAAAAATATAATAATGTTATATATTCGATTAAAGAACTTTATCGCCCTTATAATCCTCTTCTATTTAACCCGAAAATAACTTTAGTTTAAGAAAAAAACCCGATTCATATTCTGTAGCTTGCTGCAATTCACGTCATCTTTATCACATACTACACAGGTAGGATTGGAACATTATAATATCAAGGAAATAAAGCCGTTCTGTGGTACAAGTGGACTGTTAGCGGGTTGTAATCAAGGAGCACTATTACGTTAATTAATTACATTATTTAAAAAAATGTTCAAATCTTCAAACCCTACATAAAATATGAACCTAAAATGCCTTTAGAGCATAAACGTGACAAATGGCTCCTAATCCTTTGCTGTCTCCTCGCTAAATTCAAAACATGACTGAGTTCGGGGTTTGGCTGCAATTTGTCAAACATTAAAGTTTGGATAAATAATACAATTAATTAATGGTCCAAATCTTTGATTTACAGAATGAACAAAGTAAACCATATAAAACTATGTGACTAATTAATTAATTAAAGTGTTTGTGTGTGAACAAATTAAAGCATCCAACCACAAGGATTTCCTTCACATAAAAACAATCTTTAGCTTCTTAACAAAAAACATAAAGTCAATCATTAAGCTTACACTTGGTCTAGTTTATTGAATAAATGGTTAGACCTTGGTCTCCCTACGTCATGTGTTATACAACTCTTAAGAGCTTTATTCCTTTTTTAGTTACCTCAAATATGGACAAAGTAATATGTCCAACCTTAGCACATATATTATAGAAGCTCAGTTATGAATTTATATTAGATTGATTTTTCTTTATTATTTATGTTAGACGTTTATAACTATCTTTCTAATAATATCATTTTTAATATGGATTAATATCCTATACAAGCGCCTTAGTTTTAGGGTATAGAGAGTTAGTTTAGAGTATATGGTTTAGGGGTTTAGGTGTAGGGGTTTAGAATTTAGGGATAGTTGTTTTAATTTAAGGTTTAGGGTTATAATTTAGGGTTTATAGGTTAAGGTTTAGTTTTTAGGGTAATATGGTGAGGATTTAGGTTTTAACCTATAAACCCTAAATTATAACCCTAAACCTTAAATTGAAACAATTATCCTTAAATTATACCCTAAAACTAAAGCGCTTGTGGATAGAATATTTATCCTTTTAATATTTGAATTTAAATATTCTATTTGGTGGTACAATGTGTTATTAATAACAAAACATATGAGTTTAACCAACACTCATTGATTTAACAAGACAAAGACACTAAATCCTTAAGTAAGGTAAAATGTTATAATTTTAATATTGTGAATTGAGTAAAGTAGATTGGAAAGATCGCCCTTAAAATGAGTATTAACAATACCGAATATGAATTAATTGACCAATGAATTAGATACCGATATTTAACTAAAAATAGATGGATTAAAAAGGTAAAGGGCGGTGAATCATATAAGATTGGTGGTCCTATTCACAGCTGTTACACCCTTTACATATAATAAAATTCGCACTGCACTGTCTTTGGATGTGAATATGAGAATGTCGAAATAAATTACTGTGCAGAAATGGCTAATGTCCCTTTCCCTTCTTGCTTCACTATAATGAGGTAAAGTTAGGAATTTTGTTGGGATTAAGATATAAATATAAGATTTTAAGATAATTGTGTCGAAATGGTTTAAATTGAATTACAAATATTTGAAAGGATAAAAATGCTAGCCTTTTCCAATTGATCAAAAGCTAAAAGAAAGTTTAAATTCAATTATTATTATTTTTCAAAGGACTAAACGTGTAGGTAGGGTTGTAGGGATGGCCATGAACATGAGTCGGGTTGAGTTGGGTTTTTAGCCGATTCACACCCAACCCGAGAATGTTAGCCTTTTCCATTTGATCAGAAGCTAAAAGAAAGTTTAAATTCAATTTTTTTTTCAAAGGACTAAAAATGTAGGCAGGGTCGTAGGGATGGTCATGGCCATGGGTCGAGTTTTTGGCCGATTCGCACTCAGTTTAAAAATTTAACACCCCAAAAATTTAATTCGATTCAAACCCGAATTCTAGAGTAAAAACTCGAATTCAACCAGACCCGATCCTATAGTATCAGGTCAAAAGCCATCGGGTATGGGTCAAATGACCATCCCTACATGTAAATCTCTCCTGGATATCATTAGTAGCGTCGTTACCTTGTTGCTTGAGCATATCGTTATTTTCGTTGAAAACGACTTTAAATAGTAAAAAGATTGGATTGAAAAAAGTGTTGGAAAAGAATGATTTAAAAAGCTTTAAATGCCGGACATTATCGTAAAAAATAAAATGTGAAAAGTATATATTAAAAATAAAAAAGTTTAGATCTAAAGCTAATAAAATCAATTTACCTAAATGATTCCAAAATTTAATAACTCAATTTTTCTTTCTAAAAAAGTATCAACAAGAAGGCTAAAATGAGAAGCATAGAGTTGCTTTCAGGCATCATGCCCCTTATTGCAGCATAAATTACCTTCTTTCTTTGTTCATACAAACATAAACTCGACCACCAAGGCACTAACAGAAGTTTATTTTTAACATTGAATAGTTAAAAGTATCACATCTCAGATAAGTTGAAAGAATTACTCCAAACATATATGCTTTCAATATGATTCTCGTAATAGACAAGACCGATCAGCAAGCAGATATAAACTATAAGCCCCCATGTTCAGTCAAAACATGTCTTACTCGGACTTGTGAAGGGTGCTTCATACGGCTATAACCCATAAACTTACCTGTGTCTCAAATATAGGTTTCAGACAAAATAGTTTCAAGATTAATCAAATATCCAGATAACATTGGTTAAATAAACTAGGGTGACAAGAATGGAGTTATTAGCAAATGGATAAGAACAAATCAAACAGTGTTCAACTGTCGACAGCTTCATAAAGACAGAAGAAGAGTTTGGTAATTTACTTATTTGTTCCTGTTTTCACTTTGTTATGGAGTAGGTGTCTTCTACTTTTGGGCATCTTCTCCCTTATCTCCATTGGTTATAGAGCCCTCACTAGACTGATTGAGATATATTGATATCCTATCATAATTATAGGTTTCTATATCAGACACTAAATAATTCAGTGTCTAAAACATAAAAAAGTAACATTAGTGCGCAAAAACCACTAGCAAACCATCAACCGGCAGTTACACACAATAAATTTGCATGCTCCAATGTGCGAAACAAAAAGGAAGAGTGCAGGTGGAAGAAAAAGGATCTCAAGCTGCATATCAACTGGTCCAAGCAAATTTTTTATCATAGTTTGTATATCTTTTAGCCAAAGCATGATGCTTCAACTGCAATCAACAGAACAAAAACAGACATCAAAGAATCCTAATACGATAGGTCACTTGGATCTCAAGTCATAGACACTACACATTATGGGGAAAAAAACAATGGTAACAGAAGATGGCAAGATTCAGCATCACATGCACAGAAGACAAATCCAAACTTGCCTAACACAGAGCTTGCCTCCACGGTTCTACCTCTTACCTCGACTGGAAAAATAGTTAAGAGCAATCTTAGAAAATCGGGTAAGAGTGAAAAATATTTGAAATATGGCTCGACCCTTTACAATTCCCTCCCTTATGCTTCTTGCAGTTCGAGCCAACACAGGCCGTGATACCTCAGCTTTCTGACTGGTTAGCACCTGCACCGAAGCTAATCAAGTAAAAATAAAGTAAAATTCATTGGTATCCATCTGAAAGCTCGTAGCAAGTAACTAAAACAGAAATATATGTATGGATAACCTGCTGAACCAACGTCTGTTAATCCACGCAATCTCTCCTCAGCTAACCGAACGGCTTTGGTTGAGCTTCTAACACCTTGAGTAATCTCCTGTCTGTAACCAAATAAACAACTGGTTACTATCAATTCAAGATAGATTTGTATGTTAACTTTTGTTTGATCAGTAAAGGGAGAAAATATATTGAAGAAAAGGGGGAAAAGGAAACGAAGAGAGAAGAGATAAGCGATTCATCAAGTGAACAAGTAAAATACTAACCCCAAATCACTAAGCTCCATTGTCAAGTCGCTAATCTCCATACCTGATAACCGAACAGCAGCCATTGTATCAGGAAGCTCTTCCCTGGTGACATCCATCAGCTTCTCTAGTGACTCTGCTGCTCTCTTGAAAGCCTTTCAGAAAAATTAATACAGAACGGACACTAATAAATACTATCCTTTAGAACTTGTGAAATTTATCGTTGAAATGCTAATATCACTTTACATAAAATTGTTCAAGAGTAACCAACCAGAAGAGTAGGGATTGCAGAGAGAAAAAGCCAAGTAGCTGAAACTGCCACCTAGAAAAGATTTTAGATTTGTCAGAATTACGACATACTTTAAAACATAATTTGCTGATTGTTTAATACTCTGATCAACAGTGTAAGAAAAAACACTCTGCAAAAACATTTAATCTAATAAATCTTTAAAAGCAGAAATTGTTTAAAATCTAGGTACCTTGTATATTTCTTCCATGGATTATAGAATCAATAAATGTTTTACACAAAAAGAGTAGACTTGGAATCCCAACAGAGTAACCTTTGTTATAAGATATGTTACTCAGACTCTGATGACTATCAGATATGACCAAGTGTTCAACACATATATACTCAATTTTTGCCAAGTTTTTTCGTTTATTTAGAGGACTATATCCTCATATCCATGTGCAAATATGTGTCAGATGTAAGTAACCCTCAAAGATATTTTAGGTAAAATGAAAGGTCTAGGTAACGTAGGTTATAAGGAACCATTGCGACCTGATTCTTGCTTTGGGCATACAACATTGCTGACAATGCTACAAGGAGGGCAGATGACCTCAATGTAATAGCAATTATAAGCAGAGTGCAGACCCAGGTGATCTAAACCCAAGAGATTTCCAAACATGTTTGAAAGAATGAAAAACCTCAAAATTGTTCAGACTTAAGTGCTTTATATTCGGAAAATTAAAGGACTTAAGAAGCTTCAGTCAAGAACTAGAAAGACCATCCTGGAATAACTAAGCCTAAGCCAAACATGAATTTCCTATCTATGGTTCCTCAAATTGAATTCAATAATCATGAGTTTAAGGGCATCAACTATAGTCCCATTGATATCTTGGAATCAATATTTAGTATGAAGAATTGGAAAGGGGAATCGAACTCATTTCTTTGAAGGGAATCTCAGTAAGCCAAATGTACGAGTGCTGAATTACTTCGTACATGACCAGTTTGTGGTCTTTCTAAATGAATGGTATTGTCCAATGAAGATTTCAAGTTCCAGTAATTTTAGCTACAACTTTATTAACTAATTACTAGTGCATTCTATTTCAGGCGAAGTTCCAAACAATGAGCAAGGAGAACTAAAGATAGAAATAATTAAGGAGAACTAACAGCGCAGGCGAAGACGTTCAACACGAGGATGTGGCGGCTGGTGAGGCCCCATTGAGAGAGTTGAAGAGAGGGGGATCCGACGGAGGAGATGTAATGTGTAGAAACTGACGGCTCAGACGACGACGATGATGAAGCTGAAACATATTTCGACCGGAGAGGACGAGAAGCGTTGCGGCGGAGCGGAAGGCGGAGATTACTGAGAGAACGCTGTGGGCGGATGTTATTAGGGAAGGCGTGATTGAAGGAGGCGAGGCTGAAATCAGCGGTCTGTAATTTTAGTCTACTCAACATGGATCCTGCAAATTTTATTTTCTTTGCAAACAACCTCCCTTCCTTCTCCTTTCCTTTGCCTTTTAACTCCTTTTATCCAAAACCATCTGGAATTTGCCTCGCTGTTCAAGGACGGGTATTACAATTTACAAGCCGCCGCTCGATCTCGAAATATTCTTTTCGGGTTAATTCTAACTTCCGTCCTCAAACTATGTTATGTATTCAAAATTGGTCTCAAGCTTCAAAACTTTCTAATTTGATCCATTAAAATATTAGTATTTTATCAATTTAATCCTTCCGTCAAACAAACCCTTAATATATATATATTTTTGATAAAGATGGAAAACCTACAGTTACATCAAGATCATTCATGGCAATGCCATTTCATCAATATCATCTTGGGAGATGTTTATGCAATCCCATTGTAGTTTTTTCTTTCCTTCTTTCTCGGAAACACGAGTGTTGATTGTTTCATTGCAAGTGGATTAGAATTGGGCATCCAAAGGCGTTTTTAAGTTCAACTTGTGTTTATTAGATATGCAAACTATTGAAAGGTGTAGCCTATTTAGTTATCCTGAATCCTGATTAGATAGTAAACTTAGAAAATTCCAGTGAAGAATTCGAGCTAATAAAATGAACATGAACAGACGCTATCTTTGTTCAGCAATGGAAGCATTATCAGAAGACAAGAACTCAAGACCTAAACACTTGAGAAAAGCTAGTTTAGCAAGCCTGAAATAATGGCAAGGATGATGCAAACCATGTCTATCCTCCTCCATTTCTACACTCTCGTCTCCTCCTCCTCCTCCTCCACTCACTATCCTCCTACATGCTCCTCTGGATATGCTGCTCTGCTTTTCTACAACCTGAAAAAACACCCAAATACTCAACAACAAAACTAATCTTCAATGGATGAGATGATTCTGTAATCTGTAGTACAAGTTGTATCAGAAATTACAGTTTGGAATTCCAAAACACACCAAGAAAAGACATTGCTTAACTTCATTGTTTAGTTCACCAAAAAGGGTAAGGGCCCCAATATTGTTCACATTGTTTTCCCAAAATCCACTGTATACTAAAAAGCTAAAAATGGAGAAGTAAAGAAAAGTTGATCCAACATTAGCAAGAAATTCCGGTTCATGCATCTTTTTCAAGCGCTTTACCCGAATTTTCATTTATTGATAGCGAAGGAAATATTAACTTCGCCAATCGGTGAATAACAAAGAAGGAAGTGGATACCTGGGAAGCAAGTTCTGTAGTTGGGCTGAAAACGGGTATTATGCCCAACTGGGAAACAGAGGAAGAAGAGGAAGAGGAAGGGGTTTCGGGGAAATCCAAAACAAAGAGAGTGAAGCCGTAAAGAAGCATGATGAGAAGTAGAAGGACGAGTATTTGGATCCATATCAGCCATGGAATTCTGTAGCTTTCAATCGTCACTTCATCCCCAAAATCAAACATTTTTGTTTTTCTTTTCCTCTCCCTCTCTAATGCAAAAATTGTTGCCAATTTTGAAATTTTTTTAGGGAAGAAAGGAATGGATCATGGATTGGGGGAGCCTTTGAAGGTTGAAGAATGAAGGGACTCCGGGGTTGGTTGAAAATCGTTATATGCCTTGCAAACAACGGATACTTTTTCTTAATAAGATTTATGATAATAAAAATATGTTTTTTTTTATTTCTAGTTTATTATATGAGCCAAAGCTTACTAATAAAGAAAAGAATTTCTGAATTTATATAGAGATTTGGAAACAGAAAAATAAAAATCAATTATTTCTGGTGTAATATATAAAAAAACATGAAAGGAAAAAATATTTCTGATGCAAAGACCACGCGCGCGTGGTATTCCAGGAAAACGAGACTATACTGACGTGATTTCTTATATTAATATTGAAATAGTTTATACGGGAAATATCCTATGCATCGAAGGTTGGGGTGTGCAAAATAAAACGTAAATGTTAATCGTAACCATTAATCTATAATTGATATAACCGTTCATTTTATACGTTAATTAATTTAATCATTAAAAGTTAAAACAGTTTCGATTAATCGAATTGTTAAAAAAGATGGTTAATGATTAACTTATATGTGCTTAAATTAACTAAGAATGAAGTTTGTGTTTAAAATCTCTCTATTTAATTTTTTTTGAAATTTTAATACAATATTTATTGGAGAGATAAATTTATTATTGTAAAAAGAAATAATGAACAATTGAAAAGAAAATTGTAATATGTTATATGTTAACATGTAACCGAATTGTTTCTTAACGGTTAACAACTATAATGATTAACTATTTAAAAAATTAATGGTTAACTATTTCTTTAACGGTAAGATTACGATTAATAACCGCTATAACGGTTAACCAACCGTTTAAGCTAAACGGTACGGTGAACTTGCCATGAACACCCCTAATTGACGGTGGAAAATATGTTTTTTGTAAGCACTTAATTTTTAAGGTTTAGAGGTTAAGTTTTAGGGATTTTAGTGTTTCTAGTTAGATTTTTAAAGTTTTAGAATATATTTTATGGTTGAAAGTTGTTTAATGTTTAAAATTTATAGTTAAGAATTAAGGCCTTGAGGGACATGTGTCAACTTTAGAACTCTTATTGTGAAAAAAAAATTACTCACGAAAGTTAAAAGTTAGTGCCCACGAAAGGTAAATAATTTTATTTAAGATTTAGTGTTTATGTTAAGAATTTGATATTTATAATTTAAGATAGGCTTAATGACTCATTTGGCCCCTGAAGTATACAAAAAATACCGAACTGCCCCCTAAAGAATTTTTTTGGACGTTTCCCCCCTGAACTAAGAATCGTTGCCTCGTTAGGCCCCTCCGTCTAACACCGTTAAAAAAATTCACGGGCCAACCAAAACACGCCACATGTCATCTTATTAAAAAATAAATAAAACCGGCTTAAATTAAAGGGGTGAATTGCACAATAAGTATACCAAATTTTATTTTATTTTCAATCTAGTCCCGGTCATGGTTCATCTTCTTCCTCTATTGAATCTTGGCCAAAAATTGATCTGTAGAAATATGTGTTTTGATATAATGATTGAAAAATAGTTTTGGACTAAATTGAAAAGATTTCAAAATGCTTTTAACTCCAAACAACTTGAAAATATATTTGAGAAACTTTTTAAGAGGTTTTGAAGTGTTTTCTAAAGTTAAAACTTACAAAACCACCTAGGTGTTTCGAAACAGCCCCTAGGTGTTTCGATATATGCATTTATAGTTTCAAAACATTTCGACACAACCTGTTTGTTTCGAAACAGACTTAATTTGGGTGAGGGTTTTTACATAGTGTTTCGATACGGGCTTCACCGTTTCGATACGCCTATGTGGCAAAGACCTCAACGGTCAAAACCCCCAACGGCTATTTCCCAACGGTATTTTAATTTGTAGGTTGTTTCAATACGGGGCTTCATGTTTCGAAACGGGTGCTGCATCAGACTCCAACGGCTCTTTCTATATTAGTCGAGTTTCGAAACATGAGCGATTGTTTCGAAACGGGAAGTTGCAGAACTGCATTTATTGTGGGAAATAAAGTCTCCAACGGCTTCAATTCAACCCCAACGATCCTTAACGGCCACAAACTCAATTGGGAGTATAAAAGGGACCTCTAAGCATCAATGATAGGTTAATGCTTCAATTGTCAACAACATTATGATGTCAAGTTGTCTTTAGGGCCTTTATTGTATATTCCTTGTATAGACAACACTTATGAGCCTCAATTGTCAAATTTGCTCAAGTGTTTAGGTTTGAGTGAGTGAGCTTAAGATTGCAAACTATCTACCTAGTGAGGGATTTCAAGTTTGCGCTAATTTCTCTTGTAAAGAGGGTTTACTCAAGCTTTGAGTTAGAAAGCTTTGAGTTTGTAAAGGTTGTCTCCTTAGCCTAGAAAAAGGGAAGAAATTCAAGAGTGAATTTGTTGAAATCCTTAGTGGGAAGCTAAGGTAGTGGATGTAGGTGCTTGTTAGAAGGTTGAACCACTATAAATCCTTGTGTCTATTGTCTAATTTTTGCTCCTACAACTTCCACCCAAAAATCAATCTTCTCTGACCTTGGCGAGCTATATCGGTTGAAAGAAATCGAGCCTATCGAGCCTAACAATTGGTATCATAGCGAGGCTCAATCGAAGAGGATTAACATCCTATTGAGGCGATCCGGGAAGCTCGATACAACATTCAATCAACCGGTCAAATGACGCAATCCATCGACAAGTCACCTTTCTTCGGCGGGACCAACTGCGCTTATTGGAAGATTAGAATGAAGTTCTTCATCAAATCCAAATATTACAAGATTTGGGATATTGTTGAAGAGGGTCCTTTCGTGCCACAACGAAGTAATGCAAAATTGAGTGAGGATGATTGCAAGAAGATGAAGCTTAATTGTAAGGCCTTGCACATCCTCTTTTGTGCATTTGACCCCAACATCTATGAGAAAATGTCCTTTTGCGAAGATGCCAAGGAAGTATGAGACAAGCTTGAAGTCACATACGAGGGAACAAACAAAGTAAAGGAGACCAAGATAGGCCTCCTCAACCACGAGTATGAAAACTTCAAGATGGAACCGGATGAAAACATTACAAAGATGTTCGATAGATTCTCCACCATCAAAATGGACTAAAAGTCTATGGAGAAATCATTCCGAAAGATAAGCTTGTTCGAAAGCTCCTCTATTCTCTTCCCGAGTCATGATACTCAAAGAAGACCACCATCGTCGAAGCCAAAAATCTAAAGACCTTGAAGCTAGATGAACTCATGAGGTCTCTTCTCACTCATAAAATGATGAAGAAAGAAAAAGAATAGGAGAAGAAGAATGAAGAGATAAAGAATATGGGGAAGAAGAAAATCATGGAGCTAGGCATCAACGCGAGTGTCGTTGCTCTCAAATCCTCCACATGTCCACGTGTAAATTCAAGCGAGGAGTAAAGTGAAAATGAAGAGATGGTTCATTTCTTCAAGAAATTCACCCGATTCATGAAGAGCGAGATGGCTAAATTCAAGCATGAATCGAAGAAGAAGAAGATGAAGGATTCCCACAAGTTCAACAAAAAAGGATTATCTTCAAAGAAAGCATACGTGGCGACATGGAGTGATGAAGACTCCACCGATGATGAGGTATCTCACCTATGCTTCATGGCCTCAATGAGAGGGAGGTAACTTCTAACTCATCTTATTCAAATTCTTATACTTTTGATGAGTTACAAGAAGCCTATGATTAATTGGTTTTTGAATTCAAGGCTTCATTTTCGAAAAACAAGAAATTGATTTCAAAGTTGAAAATTGAAAATGATTTACTTTCTAAAACCAATTTAGAGGTTAAAGCAAAAATCAAAGATTTTGAACTTAAAGTTTTAGATTTACAAAACTTTCTTCAAACAATTGAAAAAGATCATCAAAAAGAAATTGATGATATTAAGAAAGAAAAAGATTTGATTTCCAATGAACTTCAAAGGAAAACAATTTGGGAAAATTAAATTTTTATGTTAGACAATCTAGTGCTCCTAGATTCTTAAATGGAAAATGTTTTAGAAGTGTCTGGGTTCCAAAAGTACTAATCACTTCAACAAAAGAGGATGAAATTGAAAAATGGATTCCTAAGGGGACTAAACTTTGTGCTACTAATGTCTATGGATCCAAAGCAAATTGATACCAAAAATTACTTGATTGTCTTGTTTAGGTGTGATGGAGATTTATCAACAAGTCAAAATTTGAGGGGGAGCTCCACACACAAGGAAGAACATTTGAAGAAGGAAGGCTTCACATCCTCCCTTGAAGTTCAAGTGTTGGTAAAATCTAGTTGTTTTATTTGTTTTATTTGATTTATTTTTTAATTCAACTAGATTACCATGTGTTGAACTAACTCTTAATGATGCTTTGAGTAAGGGGGAGCCAATTTTAAAAATATCTTTTTTTGTCAAATTTGTTTTAAAAACTCTCAATTGTTATGGACATCAAAGTTTTCAAACTTAATTTGAACCATTTTTGATATAACAAAAAGGGGGAGGATGTTTTGAAAAATTGAATTTTCAAATGAATAAGGGGGCTTTAATTGATTTTGAATTTTAATTCTCTGATTCAATATTTATTCCTCTAAGGGGAGAATCCTAAACAATTTTCAAGATTAATTTTATTATATAAAAAAGGGGGAGATTTGTAGAAATATGTGTTTTGACATAATAATTGAAAAATAGTTTTGGATTAAATTGAAAAGATTTCGAAATGCTTTTAAGTCCAAACAACTTGAAAATATGTTTGAGAAACTTTTTAAGAGGTTTTGAAGTGTTTTCTAAAGTCAAAACTTACAAAACCACCCAGGTGTTTCGAAACAGACCCTAGGTGTTTCGATACGTGCATTTACAGTTTCAAAACGTTTCGACACATCCTCTGTCTGTTTCGAAACGAGTTAATATGGGTAAGGGATTTTACATAGATTTTCGATACATGCTTCACCGTTTCGATACGCCTATGTGGCAAAGACCTCAACGGTCAAAACCCCCAACGGTATTTTAATTTGCAGGTTGTTTCGATACAAGGCTTCATGTTCCAAAACAGGTGCTGCATCAGACTCCAACGACTCTTTCTATATTAGTCGTGTTTCAAAACATGAGCGATTGTTTCGAAACGGGAAGTTGCATAACTGCATTTATGGTGGGAAATAAAGTCTCCAACGGCTCCAATTCAACCTCAACGGTCCTTAACGGCCACAAACTCAATTGGGAGTATAAAAGGGACCTCCAAGCATCAAGGATAGGTTAATGCTTCAATTGTCAACAACATTATGATGTCAAATTGTCTTTAGGGCCTTTATTGTATATTCCTTGTATAGACAACACTTGTGAACCTAAATTGTCAAATTTGTTCAAGTGTTTAGGTTTGGGTGAGTGAGCTTAAGATTGCAAACTATCTACCTAGTGAGGGATTTCAAGTTTGCTCTAATTTCTCTTGTAAAGAGGCTTTACTCAAGCTTTGTGTTAGAAAGCTTTGAGTTTGTAAAGGTTGCCTCCTTAGCCTAGAAAAGGGGAAGAAATTCAAGAGTGAATTTGTTGAAATCCTTGGTGAGAAGCTAAGGTAGTGGATGTAGGTGCTTGTTAGAAGGTTGAACCACTATAAATCCTTGTGTCTATTGTCTAATTTTTGCTCCTACAACTTCCACCAAAAAATCAATCTTCTCCGACCTTGGTGAGCTATATCGGTTGAAGGAAATCGAGCCTAACATGATCGGAATTAATATGAAAATCAAAGTGGTTGAAGCAAAATTACTTGAATTAAGGGTAATCCATCTACTAAGAGAATACCCATTAGGTATACCACATTAACTAAAGCTTTATCCCTTTATCGAATCTTGGCAAAAAACTGATCGGAATTTACCCCTAATGTAAGAAACAATCAGTAGCCAACGTAGCTCCGGCGATGGCTCAAACAGCGAACGAACGATGAATGAAGACTAGGGTTTTGCTTGCCTCGGCATAGAGAGCTCAGATTTGGTGGCCGTGTCGCACACGAATGGCGGAGGCGGCCAAAAACTGCGAAAAACAATGGGACGGCGCATAGGTCTCTCACCGTAGCTTCAAGTTGCTCTCCTCGATGAATAACACTTAACGACGGTGAGTGAAAGGTAGGGGTATGATCGGGGTGAAGGCCACGACGGAGCAGTGGGGCAGATCGGGCGGTGAAAGGATCTGGGCAGCTGAAAGTTCGAGAGAGAGAGAATTTTGATATTGTTTTTGTTCTGATTTGGGGATCAGGACTAAAATGAAAATAAAATAATATTTGGTATACTTAATGTGCATTTCAACCCTTTAATTTAAGCCAGTTTATTTATTTTTAATAAGATGACATGTGTCGTGTTTTGGTTGGCCCGTGAGTTTTTAATGGTGTTAGACGGAGGGGCCAAACGAGGTAACGATTCTTAGTTTAGGGGTTAAAACGTCCAAAAAATTCTTTAGGGGGCAATTTGGTATTTTGTGTATACTTCAGGAGCCAAATGGGTCATTAAGATATTAAAAGTTATTGCCCACGAAAGTGTCTTGTAGATGTAGAGTTGTAGACTAGATTCACTGGTGTTGCTTTTTTTTTGGCTCAACTCCTTCGTTCGCCTTGATGTTTCGGCTCTCCTCTCCAGATCGTTGTTTTTGGTTTGATTTTTGTGTATTCTATTTATGTGTTCAATTTATACATATATATGTATGGGTTAGGATCCACTTACACTATATAAAACTCTACTAGTTTTACACTAATTCATGACTATTGGGTGAGTGAAATGGATGAATAAGATTAAGTCCTTACTTTTTTTCCTAAGTGATAATTTTCACATATCCTACTTTTAATCTCATCCATCTATTTCACTCATCAAATGGTAATGGATTAGTGTAAAACTAGTTGAGTTTTATATAATGTAAGTGGATCCTAACCCATATATATAAACTGAACACATAAACAGAATACACAAAAATCAAACCAAAAACAACGGTCTGGAGAGGAGAGTCTATAAAGAGTTTTACATTGTGTAAACAGATTTCTCTCTCTCTCTCTCTATATATATATTTATATATATATTACATGATGTAAAACTCATTTACCTTTACACTAATTCATGACCATTGGATGAGTGAAATGGATGGATAAGATTAACTCCTTACTTTTTCCCCCTAAGTGATAATATTCACATATCCTACTTTTAATTTCATCCATCTATTTCACTCATCCAATGGTCATGGATTAGTGTAAAAGTAAATGAGTTTTACATCATGTAATATATATATATATATATGATCCGTTTACACAGTGTAAAACTCTTTAAGTTTTACACGTTTTTTGGACCGTTGGATGAGTGAAACGAATGAATGAGATTAACAGTAAATATGTGAAGATTATCACTTGGAAAAAAGAGAGTACGAAGTTAATCTGAGTCATCCATTCCCCCCATCTAACGATCCAGAAAACGTGTAAAACTTAAAAAGTTTTACATTGTATATATATAATTTGAAGGTTTTACACTTTTATGGATCATTGAATAAAGGTAAATGAATGATTAAGATTAACAGTAAAAAATAAAAAATTATCACGAGAAAGAAAATAAAAAAAGTAATCTTAGTCATTTATTACCCTCATTTAACAATCTAAAAAATGGAAAAATAATTAAATTTTACACGGTGTAAGTGAATTATAACTAGAGGTGGCAAACGGTTCATTCGGTTCGGGTTTGGTTTGGTTTATTTCGGGTATGATTACATTCGGTTTAGATCGATTCAGTATAAGTTTGAGTCTATGGTGACTTCGGGTCGGGCATCAAGTCGGTTCGGTTGACTTTTGTTTCGGTTTATTTTGGGTCAATTATTTTCGGGTCAGGTGATTTTGGGGGTAGGTCAATTTCGGGTTAATGGGATATCGGTCGGTTTCAGTCGAGTTAGGTTTTTACACCCAATATATGGCTTTATATAGCTCATATATTTGACTTTTTGGTAGGGGTGTTCATTGTCGGATATCGAATCCGATCTGATCTGGTTTTTTTGGATATCCAATTTTTCGGATTGTCGATATAGTGATCCATATCCGATCTGAAAAATATCGAATATTCGAATATTCATATATCGGATAATCAATTCGGATATTCGATTATCCGAAAATATATTGTTTTAATTATTTTTTTCGAATTAGAAGGTCATATTTATGAAAATTTCAGAATTTCGAATATAATAACAAACAACAAATTCCTACATATAACAAGATTCACATCTATGAAAATTTCAATTTTTTTAATTTTCGAATATAACAACCATCACATTGTTAAAAATAACAAAATTAATATTCATGAAAATTTGAATTTTCGGATTTTCAGATAATCCAAAACTTGAAATATTGCAATTCGTATCCGATCCGAAAGTTTTAAAACAAAAATCGGATATCCGATCTGGAAATAAAAATCAGATCGAGTATTCGAATTTTTTTATTGGATCAACGGATAATAGGATCGGATCGATTGGATCGGATATTTTTAAACACTCATACTTTTTGGTGAGTTGTGCGAGAGTTCACTTCTCATATTTCTTTATTTATTTTAATACCTTTTCTTTATTTCGGGTTGCCTTCGGTTAGAGTCATTTTGGTTCAGTTGGAAATCAGTTTGGGCCAATTTAAGTTCAACTAAAATTCAGTTTAGTTTCAGGTCAGTTCGGTTTATTTCGAGTTTCAAGTCAGCATGTTTAGGTGAATTTTGACTCTCAAATCGAGTAAATTAACTCAAGTCTCAGTTCTCGGGTTAAGTTTGTCTGGTAATAATATATATATATATATTATTTAGCAAATAAAAGAATCTGAAATATCAAATTTCACGAGACAGTAGTCACGTGGAGTGAAGCGTGTTGGGATCACGACCCTTGGAGAAGCGTGGCGCCTACCTTGATGGTGTAATGTTAGATGTCAACCGTGCACGACACCGTCCTTGGAGGAGGCGACCGCGGAAGACAAGCGTAAAGAGACAAAAGGCTAAAGGTAACAGTAAAAGGCACAGAGCTTCTGCTCCACGCGCTAACTACGTGAGAGGTGCGGTGACGTGGGCAGCATAATAGCATTCCGCGTTTCTGCTTTGGATTAGTCAATACTCAATACTCAATACCAATCGCCAATCATAACCGCACATCAAAATGTCATCATTCCTTTGTAAATTCACGTTACATATTAGTAAACATCAACGGGAAATGGGTTTTATGTTAAAGCGTAAATTAAACTAGAGTACTTAACTATTAGTAAATATACATTTTTGGTTATTATACTTTCAAAAATTATAATTAAGTCTTTATTTATCGGTTTGTAATAAAGTAATCAATTTATTAATTGAATTTTAACAAAAAAAAGTCATCTTATGGCTAAGTGTGTAATGAACTCTTTTGGATAAATTTATATGTTGATCAGTCAACTTTGAGTTAGTTTGTATTTTGGTCACTTTTTTTTTATAGTGATTCTACTTTGTGACTTTTCCTTTCCAATTTCTTACATGTTGGTGCAAAATCAATTCTTTTGACCTGGTGTTTTTGGAAAAATTAAATAAAAACTGAAAGTTGAATGATCAAAATTTAAACCCACTTATACAAAATATAAACTTACTATTACGTTTGTTACACACTTAATGACATAAATCATAATGACTTCTTTGTTACAAATCGATCATAAAAATAATTAAATTGTAAGGGCTCGTTCAGCATGGCTGCAAAAACGAGCCAATTTTTTCAACTTTTCCAACGTCCCAGCTTTTTCACCGCAAGTGGTGTCCAACTGCGTAGCTGAACGAAGCTTAAGTATCATGCCGGGATATATAAATTTACTTACCATTGAGTGACTTTTGGTATAATTTATCCTTATAAAAATGAAAGATGACTAGATGAACTTTAGAAAAATGGGAAATGGCTTCGCGACTCACGTGCCAAGAACGTGAGTATTAGGGGTGTTTAATTCTAGGTACTCAAGTATTTGAGTACTCGAAGCATCGGGTACCTGGATCGTCGGGTACTTTAAAATACGGCTCGTGTTTCGACCCAAAATTTATGGGTACTTAGAAATTTGGGTATTTGAATACCCGGATATAAAAATATGTATTTTTTTAAATATAAGAATATTTTATTAGTTTAATATAAAAATATAAAAAATATTTATTTATTAGTTTAATATAAAAATATGTATTTATTAAATATAAAAATATAAAAAAAACAAGATTTTTTATTAGTTTGATATAAAAATATGTATATTGAATATAAAAAAATTAGTTTTAAATATATTTGGGTATCTAAAAATTCTTAATTTTGTGATTCGGGCCCGACTCGGGAAATGGCGGGCCGAATACCTAACCCATGTAAAAACCGAGTAAATACTCAATTATTTATGTTCGAATGGTAGAGTAAGGTATTTTTGAACACTCTAGTGAGTATTGGTAACAATAACAATAACACAATAATAACATTAAAAATAAAAGGCTTAAAAACTCAGTTAATTCTTGAAGTGTACACTTTTGTATTAAGTTGTTTTCTAAAGATTTTTTGAGACGTTTTACCTTTTTAACTTTAAAACGTTATTTAAGTGATCTTATTTTTGTAAGATCTGTTAAAAAAATCGACCAACAACAGAGTTAGTCAAAGTGGTAAGTAGTTTGGTATCGCTTAAGCAGGTCTCGGGTTCGAGGCGTTGTCTATGCAAAAAATCCTTGTTCGGAGACTCACCCACCAAAGTTAGGTGTGTGACGCAGGTCGATCCAGATTAAACAAGGCTAAGCCCCGAAGACCAGAGGACAAAAAAAATCGACCAATTAGATCGCGCCACATGACATTTCTCGAAAAAAATAGAATGACTCTAATAAAAAGGGATAGATGACATGTTGAGTCTCTTAAATTTTGTATTTATTCAATTCAGTCCCTAAATTTTTTATTTAATCTGAAATTGACCCTATTTATTTATATTTTCATATTTTAGTCCAAGATTATTTTATAATATTATAATAGTCCATATATTAATATCATCCAATACGATAATGACACTTGTGGGGATGGTGCGGATGGGGCGAGGCGGGTGGGGACGGAATGGGTAAAAGGTTATATCCACGCTTGCCCCACCACTCACAGTGAGTCTAATTTTTATCACTATTCTTGTCCCACCACCCGCGAAACTTATACCTATCTTTGTCCAATTGGGTGTGAAGTGGGACCAATTCTCACGAAACCTGCCCCACTGTCACCCTGTGTTTCATATTAATTTGTGTTTGAAAAAAAATATTTTTTTCTTTTAAAATCAACTATAGTCTACTATCTAAGTAATGTCAATGAAATTTATTCGCATAAATTACAATTTAGGTAGTGAGTGATTTTATTTTATAATATTTCATATCATATACTTTTCTCTAAAAAAAGAAGGGTAAACTACATAAATAGTCCCCCGACTATGGTCCAATTATCTTTTGCGTCCCCTGACTATCAAATGTTACAAACTGGCCCCTTCACTAAAATTTACATACAAAATGGTCCCATTCCGTCAAAAAATTAACGGACGTCTTACGTGGACGTTAATACGCTGACTAGGATGCTAACGTTGGCTCCTTAAAACGGTGTGTTTTGATTAAACACTTAAACAAACGTTTCATTATCCTCATCATCAGATTAGCCCTAAATCGAAAGAAAAAATTGAAAACGAAAGAAAATTTCTCTCAGAGAAAAAAGGTTTTAGAGTGTTGTGAAATTGGGTTTAATTAATTGAGGGTTTTTGTGAGTTCTTCAACATAGATTAAGGTTAAGGATGTATTATCGCAAACTTCGATCGAAAGGGCAAGGAGCTGTTCGCTATGGTAAGATATTAAGTTTGCATTTGTTTGATTCGATTGACTTTGTGTTTAATTTTTGCGATTTAGGGTTTTTGTAAGTTCAATTGATTTAGGGTTTTTGCAATTTCAATTGATTTAGGGTTTTTGCATATTTGACGCTTTTGATAATATTAACCTCCCTGGACTGTTATGGGAAATATATGTTTCTAATTATCATGTGCCAACGAATTTGTGTTTCTAATTAGTGAGTTGCTATATATATGAGAAATATATGTTTAGTTTATAAATATTATGATAACTTTGAATGTTGTTTAGGGTTTAACTTATTGTTTAGTTTAGGGTTTTAGTGTTATAAAACTAACTTTGAATATTCCGAGGACTTTGAACATTCTGATGAAACTGACTTTGAATATTTTACTGAAATTGACTTAGTTTTTGTGCTTTAGTGATATAAAACTAACAGTGGACTAGTTTATGTTTAAATTATTATTTAGTTTTGTGCTTTAATGGTATGAAACTGACTTTTGTGCATTAGTTTAGGTTGAAATTATTGTTTAGTTTTGTTCTGTTACTATGTACTTTAGTTTAGGTTTAAATTATTGTTTAGTTTAGTACTTTAATGGTATGAAACTGACTTTTGTGCATTAGTTTTGTGGATTATTTTAGTTTAGTTTAGTTTAATGTGTGTGTCTGATATAATAGTTTAATGTGCACTGCTTTTGAAGTTTTGTTCACATGATGATTCACATGATGATTCAATAGTTTAAGTTTGATATAATAGTTTAATTGCACTGCTTTTAAAGTTTTGTTCACATGATGTTTCAATAGTTTAATGTGCACATTTTTTTATTGTTTTTCAGAGACAGATTCAGAGTTATGCACAACAATTATGCATCATGGGGTTGTTTTGTTGAGGATCCTGCATTTAGGTACACTGGAAAATTTATTGCTCATTATGATTGGTGTAGAATTGATGGAATGAACATGCTTGAGTTTGCTGATATGGTATTTATATTAGGATATAGGTGTCCAGTCAAATTATATTGGAAAATGACAGATAATCTAACTAGAGAATCAATCAGGCAATTAAATACTGACCAAGATGTCTTGAGTTTGATAAACAATATGCCTAGGGACCACTACCTAAATGTGTGCTTAGTGGAAGAATTCATTGTATATGGACCTGACTTAGTGCATAATGATGAATCTGAGTTAGGGCAGCATGACTTGAATGATGAATCTGAGTTAGGGCAGCATGACTTGAATGATGAATCTGAGTTAGGACATCATGACTTGAATGATGATTCTGAGTTAGGGCAGCATGATTTGAATGATGAATTAGGGCAGCATGATTTGAATGAATCTGAGTTAGGACATAGTGAGAATGTATTTGTTGAGTCTAATAATGATTCTGATTCTGATTCTGTGTATGTTGAGTCTGCTGATTATGATTCTAGTTCAAACAATTCTGATTCTGAGTTTATGGATTCTGATAATGATGTTGGTGAGGAAGAAACATGTACTGAGAATGTAGCAAATGGAGTTGAGAGAGAGTATTTTGGTATAGGGTTATCTGATTTAGAAATTGGATCTAAAGTGATGAATGATAGTGATAGTCAAAAATCTGACTCATTAAACAGTGTGCATGAGTCAGACTCTGATGATCATAGGTTTCCTGAATTCAACAGTACTGCTGATATGATTAACCCTAGGTTTGAAACTGGTTTAATTTTTGCTGATAAAAAGATTTTGAAAGAAGCCATTTGTCAATATGAAAGGATAAATAAGTATAATGTGAAATTCAAGAAAAATGATAAAAGAAGATTAGTGGCAGCATGCAAGCCAGGATGTCCATGGACAGTAAGAGCTTCACCAATGAACCCAAGTGACCCAGTAGACACATCATGGCAGATTAAAACTTATATTCCTCAACATAGATGTGCTAGAGTTCTTAAGAATAAGCATGTGACAGCTAAATGGATTGCAAAAGAGTATTTTTATAAGTTTTTGGAAGATTGCAATTATCCACCCACATATTTAATGAAGGATGTTTACAAGGACCACATTGCTCGTGTGTCTCTCACTAAATGTTTGAGGGCCAGAGATTATGCCCTTGAGCAGATAATGAGAAGTCAGAAGCAACAGTATTTGAAGATATATGACTATCTTGCTGAGCTAAGGCATACCAATCGAGGGACCACTACCATATGCTACTTAAATGAGTGTCTCTTTCAGAGAATGTATGTTTGCATGCAAGCATGCAAAGATGGATTCAAGGCTGGATGCAGACCAATTATTTGTCTTGATGGATGCCATTTAAAAGGATATTATGGTGGGCATATTTTGGCAGCAGTTGGGATAGATGCTGATGACTGCATCTATCCTATTGCATATGCATGTGTGGAAAGTGAGTGTGGTAACTCTTGGACATGGTTCTTGGACATTTTGAAGGATGATGTGAATATTACCAACTCTTATCACATCTCTTTCATGTCTGACAGACAAAAGGTACATAATATAATATTTTCAATTTTTATTTCTTATTTGTATGTTTGTATGACTAACAAACAAATTTGGTTGGTGTTTACAGGGGCTTGTGGATGTTATTGCAGAACTTTTTCCACATTCTCAACACAGGACATGTGTTAGACATTTGTATACGAACTTCAAGTTTGAAGATTGCAACAAGGGAAAACATTTGAAGGATCTTTTCTGGAAAGCTGCAAGATCAACTATTGTTAAAGAGTTCAAAGACACTTTGGAAGAAATTAAATCTGTCTCATCCAAGTCTTATGATTGGTTGGTCAAGATCAATCCTGACCAATGGTGTAAGGCATTTTTCACAAGTAACACCAAAACTGACATGTTGTTGAATAACCTATGTGAATGTTTTAACAAGGTATGTATTATTTCTTAAATAATGTTTGAACTAATAATTGATATATAGTAACATTTTATTTTATTTATTTATTAAGTTTATACTCGAAGCAAGGGACAAGCTTATCCTTACCATGATGGAAACCATAAGGACTTTGATCATGCAAAGGATTGCAAAGAAACAATCACAAGCTGAAAAATATGTTGGGCTTCTCTGTCCCAAAATTCAGAAGAAGTTGGAACTTACAATTGAACTATCCAATAGGTAATCAAAACTGATTTCATAGTTTACTTACCTAAAATTTGTATGTCATTTGCTTACTTCAAATATAATGTAGGTGCTGGCCTTGAAATGCTGGTGGTGAACAATATCAAGTTGAAGGTGGATATGGCAACCATCATGTTGTCAACATGCAAGAATTGACTTGTACATGTAGAAGATGGGAGTTAACTGGTATCCCATGCAACCATGTTGTGTCAGTGATGTTAATTGGAGTTAGGCCAGAATCACATGTTGATGAGTGTTACACCAAGACAACACAAGGAAGAATTTATTCGAACTTCATCAACCCAATTAGAGGACTAAATCAGTGGACTCCTCAAATTGATTGTCAACCTATATTTCCCCCACCATTGAGAAGACCACCTGGAAGACCTCGTAAATCAAGAAAAAAAAGCTGATGAAACTGCCACTGCTTCCACAAAGCTGAGTCGAAAATATGTGAAATTGAAGTGTACTAAGTGTGGCAAACCTGGTCATAACATCAGAACTTGCAAGGGTGAAGTGGGTGGGAATAAAAAGAATGCTCGAAGGGTAATGTATTTTTGTTTACTTGTTAGTTATGTATTTAATTTGTTTTCTTCATAACATTATAGCTTGTTTCCTATGTTTTATAGGTTCCCACAACAAGGAAACAACCTCCATCTGTTCAACCTTCATCAGTTCAACCTCCAACTGGCCAACCTCCAACTCAGCAATCTCAAACACCAACCCAGCAACCCAAAATGTTAAGGCAGAAGCTACCTATAAAGAGGAAGGAACCTACAATCCAGCAAGATTCAAGAAAAAAACATACAAGGCAGTCAAATGCATTCACAGTTAGATGGATGTCAACGAACACTCAAGATAGTGCTGGTACAACCTCAGACACAACCAGAAGCAATGTTACAAACTCTAGGGTGGACTAGTGTTAGTTTAATGGTCAAGTATTAGTTTAATGCCAAGTAACTCTTTTGAAAAATGTCAAGTTTTAGTTTAATGGCCAATTAACTCTTTTGAATAGGCACAAATCTTTTTGTTGGGCATATCTCATTTTGTAGAAACATTGATGCTTTAATACTTTGTTGGCCACATCTCATTTTGTACAAACATTAACTTTGTTGGCCACATCTCATTTTGTACAAACATTAATGCTTTACTATTTTGTACAAGCATTATATGGAAATGAAAGTCTTTATTACTTTAACAGAAATTTTCATAGCCAAATGCTTTGAAAATTATGATTCATATGCCAAATGCATTATATGCTGTATGCTGCAAATTATGTTTTATAGCCAAATGTAAATACAAAAAATTGACAGATGAAGTCAAACCCTTAAATTTTCATTACTTTAACATAAGTTTCCATTACAAAAAGTTTTCCCAAGATTTTCATTACTGCAACAATTACAAAAAGTTTAATCCCCACAAAAAGTTTTCCCAAGATTTTTAACTGCTACAACCTTTAATCCCCACAAACCCATACAAATTTCCCAAAACCCCCAAAATGAAAATTCAGAACCCTAATCAAACCTACATAAAACACCATATTATCAGTACGCACATAACATCAATCCAAATCATTCGTTCTTTTTTTCTTCCCTCTTCTACTTTTTTGATTTTCTTCAAAAATCCAACAATAACAATTCTTTCTCGATTTCCAATTTTAGAATCACACCACAGAAAAAATTTACAATTACGACCAACACCATACTTGGAGCAGCCGAAAAATCTCCTACCCGGGTTAGCATTACTCCATGATGTTCTGAGATCAGCTTCCAGTCCACAATCACATTTCAGAATCTCTCTTCTTGAGTCCATCTTTCAGATTGGCTTCCTTCTTTCCTAGCTAAAGTTTAGAAGAAGAAGAAAAAACGAGACTGAGTTTTGTGGGATTTGGTCTGATTAGGGCTTTTTAAAGGGGATTTTTTAACTAATATTTTTAATGACATGGAAATTTGGTATAATAAAAAAATAATTTTATCTGAACCTAGTCAGCGTATTAACGTCCACGTAAGACGTTCGTTAATTTTTTGACGGAATGGGACCATTTTGTATGTAAATTTTAGTGAAGGGACCAGTTTGTAACATTTGATAGTCGGGGGACGCAAAAGATAATTGGACCATAGTCGGGGGACTATTTATGTAGTTTACCCAAAAAAGAATTACCAAATCAAATATAGAGATAGCTTTTAAAGGAAGAAAGACGATATTGAACCATTAAATTATTATCAAAGATGGTGATTAACTAGTAGTATAATACAAAGGAGAAAAAACATGGATCATTTTACTATTTATTACATCGCTAAAAACATAACAACAACAACAACAACAATAATAATAATAATAATAATATATTTTTTTCCATCGACTCAATTATCAGGTTAAAATCGATATTCGGTTCACATCGTATTTAGCAAATTAAATTTGGGCTAATTTTGGTTCATGTTGCTTTTCAGTTCATGTGAAAACCAATTCAAGCCAAATTGGATACGAGCCTATATTGGTCCAACTAAAATTTAGATGAATTTATTTCCGGTTTGAATTGTTTTGAGTTTCAGATCAAGTTTAGGTCATTATGTTTGATTGAGTTCATAACGAGTCTCAGATCAAATAAATTAATATAAGTAATCTAATTAGATCAACTTTTCAGGTTTATGTATTTAACAAATTGTTATTAATAATGGGTTATATACACTTTCCCCTAAACTTTACATGTTTTCCCAACTTACCCTCTAAAGTTCATTTTGACCACTTTTGTCCCCTAACGTTTTCGGCGTTATCTATATTTTCTCCTACCGTTAAAAAATATGTCATGACCAATCAGAACACGTCACGTCATTTTCTTTCTTTATTTTTAAATTTTGAAATAAAAAAATATTTATTAATTTAATTATATTTCCCCAAATACCTAAAACACCCCACTTTCATCCCCATCATCTTCTTCCTCGTTCATTTTTCAAAGACTCTGCAAAACCCATCAACCAGTTTAAAATTCAATCCATTGTACATACATCTTCTTCCCCGTTCATTTTGGGAAAATCTGACCCAACCAACAAAGCTCTGATGGGGTGAATTAGACGAAGACGATATCGAGGATTGGGATTTCTTGTTACCGTCGAATCAAGTAATTGGACCCGACAAGAACGAGATCAAAAGAGTGATAGAGTACAAGTTCAACGACGAGGGAAACAAGGTTAAAATGACGACGACGATCCAGGTCAAGAAACTCGCTAATGCCCGGCTCAGTAAGCAGGCTGTTGAGTGAAGGTCTTGGCCCAAGTTTGGGGATGGTGTTGGTAGCCGACTCACTATGGTTTCCAATGAAGAAATCCTTCTCAAAAAACCTAGAGCCTCTTGTTTGTTTCTTTCTGGGTTTTCAACTTTTTTCTCTTGGGGAAAAAATATTGGTTGTTCTTTTTTTTACTAAAATTTATGGGATTATAGGTGGTTGAAAATATAAAATTGTAATTAATTTAGCCAACAAAATTTTGCTTAATTTATTTTATTAATCGCATATTACACTAAACTTAAACCCTAACATATAAACCTCTAAATTATAACCATAAACACTAAATCCTAACTATATCCCCAAATTTTAAACTCCTAAACTATAAACCTTAAACTAGATTTCTAAACCCTAAAACCAATACACTTATAAAATCTTTTCATTTCTACAGCATATGCATGGAATATTTTCCCATAATATAAAACTATATTTTAAAATGTTTGATATTTTTGAAGTTTGAGCATCTTGAGGCCTAAATGGGGAGCTAGCTTATATTATGGCCTATTTCGACCTGAGTGCTCTTGTCACGGTCTTAGCCTTTAGTTACCTAGTTACTAAGTCGTGCGACACTTGAACAAGAGTCTTCTCGGTCAAGTCAACCCTTTTCCCTTGATGGAACTGCTCAAAGATGAGCAAGCAACACCATAATCTCATGCTACAACATGATCCTTCAGGCAAGGGGGCGAGACCGTAGGGCATAGCGGATGCACACGGTCGACCCCCTACTTCTCCGTATAAAAAGAAAATCATTTATTCTATTAAGACGGAGAAAAAGAGTAGCATGTTACATAAATAGACGACTCACACACACCATCGACTCGGGCGGTAGGGGCCGCCTCGATGGAGTGTAAGATAACCCGTGGCCAGTCCAACTGCTGACTGTCCACCCCTTACATATATGCGAAATAAACATAATGAAAATGCCCCGAGTAGACATTACTTTGCTTGAAAACATGACACTTTTTTCCTAACCAAAGAAACACTCATTCTTTTACCAAGCTTTGAGCCCACGCCCAAGGTTGATCTTGACGCAACTACTCAGTTGTGGCCGAAAAAAGGGGATGGCCACAACATCCTCCCTACCCAATTTGTCGACGCCCTCGTTGACTGTGTAAACTTGGACTCCTTGTTCAACATGGATTGCTTCTAAAGTCCTCCCTTTAGCCCCGGGAACGATAGTAACTGCTACCACCTCGGGATGATCTCTTTGAAACAGCAAACAACCAAGTGAAAGAGCTAGAACAACTTGAGCCGATACAATGAAGTCCGAACCTAAGACAACATCATAGTCATCCATAGTGGCCACCGTGTAGTCGATCTTTCCCTCCCATGGTCCGACCTTTGTCATCACATTCTTAGCACTCCCACACGTCACTAAGGCTGCCGAACTCACTGTCTTCAACAACTTTCCATCCTTGGTCACATTCAGGTTGCATCTGTTTGCTTCTTCGGGAGAAATGAAGGTATTTGTTGTGTTGCGACTAAAAAAATTTCAGAAAATACAAGGTACCTCGGGTGTCGCTCAGACGAATCGGGTTTTAAATTGTTTTTCGAAAAATTTTAATCGGATTTATAAAAAGTAGAGGAGTTGCCACCGGCCATTTAAAATGGTAGACCGGACACTGAAATAAACCAGAGATTATTCTTTTGAAAATGGGTTCGGGAGTCGGTTACACGCGAGGAAGGATTAGCACCCTCGATGTGCCCAGAATTGGTACCAAGACTTTACCGCTTAATTAATATTAAATTTTGCGAATTAAAGTGACGAATCGTATCGAAATTTGGTTATACGAGTGAGTAAATTTTAAAGGTCTTAATATTCAAGAAGGAACGTCCGAACCACCACCACTACGACTGGTACTGGCCTCGTTCGTTCCCGAATAAAAAGACGCTCGCATTACAATATAATTATTCTTGAAATGCATCTTAAGAAAGAAAATGAACGTACATAATAAAACAATGCAATGAATGAAAATACAATAATCATGACATTGGGCAAAGTAAATAAATAAAAGCGCAAATACGAAAAACATAAAGCTAAACATGCGTTAGATAAGTAAGATGGGAATAAACACATCACAAAGTGAGGACATTATGTAACTAACTTAATATTTCTTCTAGCAATTAAGGGCCATTAACTAAATTTAAACATGAATGCAAGACCTAACAATAAGCTCATGAAACGACCCAACATTGTATACGAATAGGCAAGCAAATAAAGTAACGGAAAAAATGCATGAATAACAAATAAACATGATAAAATGCTGAATAAATAAAAGAGGCAAACTGGCAGGGATCAAGAATGTAATAAACCCATTTAAAAACATTAATCAAAAGTGCAAAATGGGACTGAATCGAAAAGACGCGAAAAGCTATGTGGACCAAGGTAGTGATTTTCCCACTCGAAAACAGATTGAAACTAAATCAGGGATGAAATTCAAAACTTCAAAAACATTTCAGGGGTCAGATGCGGAGTTTCAAAACGCGGAGGCCCTTCACGCGTAATAACGGCGATGCAGAAGGGTTTAAGATGCGATTAAACCACATTTGAAACAAAAAAAACATTATAAATGCAAACTTAAAAAAAATCATTCGGCCTTTTTCATTTCGACTAAACCTAAACCGAGAACCATCCCCACTTTCTTCTCTGTAAAATCCGACACCGCCAAAGGGGTTCCGGTCGCCGTTGCCGGCGCCGGAACCCTAAAAAAAGGTTTTTTCTTTACTTCCCTGAAAACCCCAAACAAAAAACCTTTGTTTTACGAAACCATAACCAAAAACTATTTTCCCTTTTTCAAAAGACGAAACCGCGAAAGAATCTTAAAACCGCCGCTCACCCCTACCGTTGGCTCATCCGTCCCGACCGATGAGGTCGGATGGCTTATCGCTGGCAAAGGAGAAACAGAGAAAAGCCGAGAAGGAGAGACGCGAAGGTAAAGCGATAGACCCTTTTCTATTTTTCTTTACTTTTTGATATGCATGCAATGGGATCTGAAAAAACGAATACCTCAGAAGGTTTTTTTTTTGCTATTGATTTCTCTCTGAATTTTCCTCTCTTTTTACAATGGTTTCTTTGTTCGGATTTTATATCCGAAACTATTACATGCAAAAATCTCTTTCTTTTTCTCTCTGTTCTGCCCCCTGTTCTGATTTCTGGTTGCCCTTTTAGTGTATAATTTGTTTTCGTTTGCATTTTTGGCATCTGACTTCTTTGTTTTCCATTGTTGCATGGTTGACGTTTTCAAATCGGTGTAAGCGTGCACCGAGTCAGGGGCGGCAGAAGCGGCAGAGGGGTCAGACGAGGGGTCACGGGCGTGGCGCGCTCTAGGGTAGCAGAGGAGACGGGATCTGGAAGCTTCATCATCTCGATCTGGGACCGCTGGATCGAATCGATCCAACGGTCGAGGCTGCGCGGCGCAAGGGCAAAGGGGAGACTCTCTCTAGGGTTTTGTCCTGAGGCGATCTGGGATCGTTAGATCTCCTCTCGATCTGACGGTCGACGTTGTGCGGCGCTGGGAAAATGGACGGGCTTGCTAGGGTTCCTTCGTTGGGATTCATTTGGACCGTCAGATCTCAGCCGATCTGACGGCTTTGGGGAAGTGCGGCGCGAGACGATAGAGGGGCTCACTAGGGTTTCTTCATCAGATTAGATATGGACCGTTGATCAGGGGCCAGATCTGACGGTCCAGATGTGGCTGCGCAGAAACACAACAAATTAGGGTTTTTCTTGATTATTAGGGCTAGCACTATTTGGGCTTACGGGCTGCGTGTTTTTGTGGGCTTACCGGGCCATTCATTTATTTTTGGACTTGTATTTTATTTAATGGACTGTTTATTTATTCAATTATAATTTGGGCTTTCATCCATGTTTTATTTTCTTATTAATAATACTATTCGAAAATATTAATAATAATAATATACTAATGATAATAAAATCATATTAATAATAGCAAAAACAAAACAAAACAAAATAAACACAATAGTAATATATAATAACACACCTAGCAATAATACTTAGTAATAATATACAAATGATAATAATAGCAATATAATATGTAAGTAATTAAATAATAACAAATAATATCACTTAACACACTAATAAACCTAATAATAATTAATAATAATAATAATAATAATAATATAATATATAAGTAATATTTAGGGGTTTTTTGTGAAATGGATGATATAATAATATAATGAATATATAAAAATAATGATACTAATAGTAATAATATTATAATAGTAGTGACACTTATATATGTATATTTTTTCTTTTTTTCTTTTTTCTTTTAAATACCTAACAACCCAATAAGCCCATTAACAACACAAACATAAAGTGGTTCAAGGTTCGGACAAAATTAGTGATTACAGTTGCCCCTCTTTGCTTATACTTGTGGAACAAGAATAAAGCAAAGACAATAAGCACTAATTTTGTCCTACTTCCCTGTTGGATGGTCTGCCTTCCCAAAGTAGCCACGCGATTCCAAGTGATTCTTCTTCCCAAACCTTTCGATCGTGGATTCTCCCCTAGATGCCCCGAACAGAGAGACAGAGAGCTTTTTCAGTTTTTTTTTGCAGATTTCCATTCTCTAAGTGCCCGAACGGATAGGCGGGTTCTATTCTCCAAGTGCCCGAATAGATGAGCAGATTCCAAATATCTTTGTCTCCTCTTTCCGAAAAAACAAGCTGGTCATTCAAACAACTTTGCCTTCCCCTTCGCGGTCTAAAAGCAAGTTGTCCATTTCGCAGTCAAAAAGCAAGCTGAAACTCCTAACATTTTTGCCTCCCCTTCGCAGTCAAAATGCGAACTTGGGCGTCTAAGTGGATTTGCTTTTCCTTCACGGTCGTAAAGCAAACTGGTCAACTAAATCCGTCTAACTTCCCTGTTGGACGATTTACTCTCCTGGAGCTGCAACGCGCTACACCGAGTAATTTTCTCTTTGAAGCCTTAAGAATATGAGTTCTCTCTCTACAGAACTCATTCCCTTGACGTGTTCTTCGAGTGGCAGCTCTTTCTATATAGAACTTTTGTCCTCGTATTTCTGAAATCAAAGATCTCCAAGTCCTCTCTCTGTAGGACCCTCCGCTTTCGAGATTCTGAAGCCTTAGGATTCTGAGTTTTTTCCCCACAGAACTCCTCTTCCTTAGCGTACCCTTCGAGTAGTAGTTCATTCTTTATCGAACTCTCGTCTGAAATCAAGGATCTACAAGTCCCTTCTCCGTAGGACCCTCCACTTTCGAGATCCTGAAGTCGCAAGTTCCTCCTATATAGAGCTTGTTTGGACCCTTTCTCTGTAGGATCCTTCATCTGGAAATCTTTCGGTAAGCTTGAAAGCTTTGATCTGAAATCCTTGAGTGGCGAACATGAAAGCTTCACCTGACATTCTGGGGCGGCGGCTTGAAAGGCTTCGCCTGAAATCTTTTTTAGTTCTCGCTTTATTGTTTTCTCCTCATCCCGAGAGGTATTCAATCTGTCTTTCAAAAATCTGTGAAAAGAGATGAAAGGATATGATGGTATGAGTTAGCATGCGCCTATCCTACGGATGCCTAACTACTCATGATGCATGACTGGGGTTTCCAAGTTATTTAATCATATTAATTTTATTGACATCGTGTCCTTTGGTGTTGCTTCTTGCTTCTTTTCTCGGTTCTCCCAGACCATTGTTCTTCTTCTTCTTCTCATCTTGACTCACTTCTGGAATTGTCTGCCTCAAAGTGCTCAGACGGGTTTTCACTTTGAACCCTTCTTTCTCTCTCTCTTTTTCTTTCTTCTATTTTTTCTTTCTTTCTCTACTTTTATTTTTATTGATTTTTGATTGCCCGAGTAGATAGGCAAATTTCCATTCTCCAAGTGCCTGAACGGATAGGCGGGTTCTATTCTCCAAATGCTCGAATAGATAAGCAGATTTGTATGCTTCAAATTCCCGAATAGGTGGGTAGGGTTCCATTCTTCATGTACCTGAACGGATATACGTGTTCTATTCTCCATGTGCCCGAATAGATGAGTGGGTTGTATGCTTCAAATACCCGAATAGGTGGGTAGGGTTCCATTCTTCATGTACCTGAACGGATAGACGTGTTCTATTCTCCCTGTGCCCGAATAGATGAGCGGGTGTCGTATATCTTTGTCTCGAGCTTTGAGTATCTGTCTCCTTTGCTCTAAAATCTTGGCTTTTAGTTTCTGTCTCATTTGTCACGAGTTTGTGATCTGAAGCGTTCCTCTTGAATTTCGCCTCAATCCCCATAGTGTCTTTTGGGTTTTCACTGTGTCTTCTCTTTTCTTTGTCCTCTTTCTTCCTCTTTTTCTCTTTTTGGGCACTCCTTTGAGTTTTCATCTTGAAGTCAACTTCTCTCTTTTTTGCTTCTTCTTGAAGGGGGGACTTACACTAATTAGAATCCCATTGCCCCCACTTGCTTTAGGCTTATGTACCTTTTAACTGACCTCTTGTTAATGTCGACTGCTTTAACTGGTGTCTTCTGTCCAAAGATGCCACCAATTTTGGCCCTTGTTCCTCTAAATTCGTGGTCAAGAGCGCCTCTTCTGAATTTCGCTCATTTGCCCCAAAGTGCCTTTAGGGTCCTCGTCTCGGCTTCTCTTCTTTTTCTTTTCTATCTTCCTCTTTTTCTTAGGCGTACTTCTATCTTCATCGCCTTTTGTCGAGTTGATTACTGTCTCATCTCAGTGCGTGCCCTCAACGCGGCGCGCGCGGTCCTTCTCGGGACATTATTTCCAGCAAGACGCTTAGGCTCCGAGGGTAACTTCTGTTCCCGATTCTCAATGTCAAAATTTCTACCTTCATGTTCTATTCCAACACTTCTTAGCGAAGGTCGACTTCTTAGCTCAACATTTCACCGAAGGCGGTCTTGATATTTCAACTGGAGGTATTAGTAGCAATGTTTGAACCTCCAAGGGTGCCTCTCTGGGTACTGATGGCTTTACCTCGGGCCACGGTCAGTCCGCTTGTTCATTCCCATGTAGAAGACTTATGCAAGTGATTGGGTAAAAAAATAATTTTATTATGAAAATATACATTTGAAGAATCATGTCAAGTGAAAATCAAGTTTGGGGTCTTTGGAAAAAAGGTTGACCCGAGTGAAATTTTCCGAATGTTGCAGGGATGCACATATGAAATCTTTTCTAGGCTATTAGGCTTCCAAGAGGAGCGACTCCCATACTTAGTCTCTACCCAATTTAAAGGTGGCTCTCTTTACCTCACTAACTCACCATGCCCCATCCTTCCCTCTTTTCTGATCTCAATCAGGCATTAGAAGTGTGGCAATCCTTGAAGAAAGGTTAACCCCGATAGGCGGGATGTGATCTGAAGACAAAATTATCCTTCCGCGTATGGTCCAAATGGTCTTTTATGGCTTGTAATGTAGGCTAAGGTTCACGGCTATGAAAGAAAGGGTAAAAAGGCTCAAACAAGTGTTTAAGGGTGGTGAAACCAAGGATCAATTCTTCTAATCTGAAGTCTCAATTATGTTCCGATGAAATGCTATTTCTTTTCTTACTTCCTTGGATCGCTCTAGACTGCCCCTCTTTTTTGGTTTTTTTTTTGTTGGGGTTTTCACCCTAGAGTTCATTTCCTCTTACCAAGCGTAGTTTCGGATCAAATTGCACCTTCACATTGTATTGGTGCAGGTTCTTGCTCACAGGTGAACAATCTTTCGAGGCTCATCTAAGCAGAGATTCATTTGGATAGGGAATCCTCTTGTCCCTTTTCTTTATCTGCTTCTCTCTCTTTTCAAAATTGCACTTTTCACTTTAGTGCTTTTGCTTTTGATTTCTTCAACTTTTATATCGGTACTCTTTCGACTTGATTTGGGTAGCTCTTTGAGAACCGACTTTTCTTTTGCTGTTTCCTCAAAATTGCACTTTTCACTTTAGTGCCTTTGCTTTTGATTTCTTCAACTTTTGTGTCGGTAACTTTTGACTTGATTTGGGTAGCTCTTTGAGAACCGACTTTTCTTTCGTTGTTTCCTTTTGATGTTTTTGGCTGCTCAATCTGAAAGTGTATCCAATGAATCTTTTCTCTTTTAATGCCCCTTAGTTCACAAGACATCATTCTCATAGCATAATCAGAATCCAATGTCATTTACTTGTCCATAAACTTCTGTCTTTTTCTGCCCCCAGTGTAGGGGTGATCCTTGGTTTGGGTTCAATCAGAAGAATTTTTTTTTATAGGCTCAAACGGGGACAACAATGGGTATTTTTTATTTTCTTTCTGTGTGAATGGAATTGAAGGAATGCCAAATGTCCTCCCATACACTGATATCAAAATTGGTCTTCAGGTGGTAAAAGTTTTAGTGTTATCACTTCATTCAAGAACCTTGAACAACAATGCCCGAGAGGGAAATTCACTCAATGGGAGTGGCCCATTATTCCTAAACACTCGTTGTCACCCCTCTCTTGGCCTGAGTAGAACAGATGGTGCTTCCATTGTATTATTCTCACAACATTTGGTTTTTTTTCTTCTTTTCAAAGTATTAAGGCCATTTTTTTGTAAAAATATATACATGTATGTTTTTTAATAGAAAAACAATAAGGTTGTAACCATAAAGAATAAATGAAATGTCTAAAAGAAAGGAATATAAAATGCTTGCAAAAGTCTCCTTCATTGAAAATAAAACAAACGGACATCACAAAAGCCCTTACAAAAGATGCTAGCTATCACGGGCCAACAGTACAAACTTACACATGCACCTCAACGAGGGAAAGATCCGACGACAAAAGGTAAAACAGATACGATGCATGGAGACATAACATCCTAAACTACGTTGAAGACCAGCGTCTTCCATAAGTTGCCCTTTCAAATGATTGCCCCATCTTAGGCCGTCTTCAGACCTAATCCGCGCGGTAGACTCGGGAGTATGTCAGTAGAGGGGTGAGTTTTTCCTTCTCTTTCTCGGCACTCTTGGCCTTCCTTGAGCTTCGAGGGTCTTCAGTCGTACCCCGAGGCTTCGAAACTGTGGCACTCCTGGTAGTCTCCACTCGTCTCTGTTGCTCACGGTCCCATTCTTCATCTAGGATTTTTTGCAGTGAATCCTCGATCTTGTCTAGAGCCAGCTCGATAGGGCATTCAGAATGGGGGCAGTGCACCTCATATTGGCCAATGACAGCCTGGTCTTCTTCAGATAAGACCTCATCCATCACAATATCAGAATCCCCGTCCATACTCTCTTTGGGCTTGGGGGTTTTGCCTTTCTTGGTCAGGGTGGCGATCATAGCCTTCAACTCGTCAAATTGTTCCTTGGTTTCATCTTGGAACTTCTTCACGCATGCGATCGTTTCCTTCTGGTTCCACACTAACTGCTGGTGGAACTGTTCGAGCTCATCCATCCTTCTCACCAGGTTGTTCACATTCCCAAAGCGGTATTGGCTGGAAACTGTTCCTTTGTCCATTTTCTCTCTCTTTTCTCTCTCTATGACATGAGTGTTTTCCCCAATTAGAAATGGTGCAATGAAATGCCTTAAGCAAATTTTAATGTCCAATGATGGATGTATTATGGACTCGAATCAACAGATGCATGCTCATGAGATGGGTGCATGAATGACAATTTTAATGTTGTTTTAAAATGATAGATGAAACAAATGCTGCAAATGTATGCAAGTCAAAGGCGTTGGTCATATAGGTGATTCCCCTTAGGTCAACTTTCATTTGAACGTAAAAGAGGCTCCTTGTTACAAGATAGTCATAGCAAAAGTCCTACGGGCACCCTTCTTGCCCCCTAATCATGTTCAAGAAAATGAAAACTTCGACTAAAATTGACGGGGCCGGATTTGCTTTCTTCTCTAGCAATTCAAGACCTTCTAAAACTGCTGGTATCAAGTCCCGGAAAGCAAGCTATTTCCTCGAAGCTGAATCCATCTCTTGACCTAATCCGTGCCCTTTCCGGTTGCCACGCTCTTTCCGGTTGCCACGCTCTTTCCGGTTGCCTTTTTGCACTTGGTCGGGTAGTTTCGTGACTTTAGGATGTTCAGAGTAGATCCGATCTTGATTGGCTTCCTCGGGATGGAGAAGGGTTGTGCTTTCTTCAATGGTGGGCATCAGATCTGACACAGTGTGTTCGCTCGATAATCTGCTCCCTTATCCTTTCTAATTCAACTCTAACCGATGTCGGACTTGCTAATTGACACCATCCTTTCAAGCAACCTCCCGTCCATAATGATAGCCCTTGATTGGGTAAAACCACCTTGACTCAACACCTTTATGTCATGATATGCATAAGAATAACCGTTAGTGTCGGATAAACATGATAAAAAGGCAGGCATGAAAGCAAGCAACCCTATTTATCCCGTCTAATAGATTTAGGTTGTCCGCGTGGCTCTAAAAGGGGTGGGCTTTCTAGTTCTCTACATGCAGTTTTGGTTCTAGGAGGTACTCGAACTGTCCTCGCTGTCCCCTTCTAAGGGTAGCAAGGCCCCCAGTCATCACCCATTATAGGCTCCTCTCAACCGAGTTCAATTCGAGGGGACCCTTTCGCTATATTCGCACGGAGAAACGATATTCTCAGGAAGATATAGGGTACTCGAGCCCCGAAGGTACTTGCTAGGCCCACACGGAGGAACAATATCCACACGAAAGCACTAGCGTTTCCCCCCCCCCCCCCCACTTAAACGAACGGGTTTAAATGCCAATTTTAAATGCGTTTAAAATAAACTCGCACTTATAAACAAATATCGATCGATTTGGTCACTTTAATTCGCAACTTCTAATATTAATTAAGCGGTAAAGTTTTTTTTTGGCTTGACTCTCTTTTTTGTTTTTGAAAACAAATTTTTATCCCCAGCAGAGTCGCCATCTGTTGCAACTAAAAAAGTTTTAGAAAATACAAAGTACCTCGGATGTCGCTCGGACGAACCGGGTTTTAAACTGATGGTTTCGAAAAATTTTAATCGGATTTATAAAAAGTAGAGGAGTCGCCACCGGCCATTTAAAATGGTAGACCAGACACCGAAATAAACCAGAGATTTTTCTTTTGAAAATGGGTTCGGGAGTCCGTTACATGCGAGGAAGGATTAGCACCCTCGACGTGCCCAGAATTGGTACCAAGACTTTACCGCTTAATTAATATTAAATTTTGCGAATTAAAGTGGCGAATCGTATCGAAATTTGGTTATATGAGTGAGTAAATTTTAAAGGTCTTAATATTCGAGAAGGAACGTCCGAACCACCACCACTACGACTGGTACTGGCCTCGTTCGTTCCCGAATAAAAAGACGCTCGCATTACAATATAATTATTCTTGAAATGCATCTTAAGAAAGAAAATGAACGTACATAATAAAACAATGCAATGAATGAAAATACAATAATCATGACATTGGGCAAAGTAAATAAATAAAAGCGCAAATACGAAAAACATAAAGCTAAACATGCGTTAGATAAGTAAGATGGGAATAAACACATCACAAAGTGAGGACATTATGTAACTAAATATTTCTTTTAGCAATTAAGGGCCATTAACTAAATTTAAACATGAATGCAAGACCTAACAATAAGCTCATGAAACGACCCAACATTGTATACGAATAGGCAAGCAAATAAAGTAACGGAAAAAATGCATGAATAACAAATAAACATGATAAAATGCTGAATAAATAAAAGAGGCAAACTGGCAGGGATCAAGAATGTAATAAACCCATTTAAAAACATTAATCAAAAGTGCAAAACAGGACTGAATCGAAAAGACGCGAAAAGCTATGTGGACCAAGGTAGTGACTTTCCCACTCGAAAACATATTGAAACTAAATCAGGGATGAAATTCAAAACTTCAAAAACATTTCAGGGGCCAGATGCGGAATTTCAAAACGCGGAGGCCCTTCACGCGTAATAACGGCGACGCGTAAGGGTTTAAGACGCGATTAAACCACATTTGAAACAAAAAAACATTATAAATGCAAACTTAAAAAAAAATCATTCGGCCTTTTTTATTTCGACTAAACCTAAACCGAGAACCATCCCCCCTTTCTTCTCTGTAAAATCCGACGCCGCCAAAGGGGTTCCGGTCGCCGTTGCCGGCGCCGGAACCCTAAAAAAAGGTTTTTTTCTTTACTTCCCCGAAAACCCCAAACAAAAAACCATTGTTTTACGAAACCATAACCAAAAACTCTTTTCCCTTTTTCAAAAGACAAAACCGCGAAAGAATCTTAAAACCGCCGCTCACCCCTACCGTTGGCTCATCCGTCCCGACCGAAGAGGTCGGATGGCTTATCGCTGGCAAAGGAGAAACGGAGAAAAGCCGAGAAAGAGAGACGCGAAGGTAAAGCGATAGACCCTTTTCTGTTTTTCTTTACTTTTTGATATGCATGCAATGGGATCTGAAAAAACGAATACCTCAGAAGGTTTTTTTTGCTATTGATTTCTCTCTGAATTTTCCTCTCTTTTTACAATGGTTTCTTTGTTCGGATTTTATATCCGAAACTATTACATGCAAAAATCTCTTTCTTTTTCTCTCTGTTCTGCCTCCTGTTCTGATTTCTGGTTGCCATTTTAGTGTATAATTTGTTTTCGTTTGCATTTTTGGCATCTGACTTCTTTGTTTTCCACTGTTGCATGGTTGACGTTTTCAAATCGGTGTAAGCGTGCACCGGGTCAGGGGCGGCAGAAGCGGTAGAGGGGTCAGTCGAGGGGTCACGGGCGTGGCGCGCTCTAGGGTAGCAGAGGAGACGGGATCTGGAAGCTTCATCATCTCGATCTGGGACCGCTGGATCGAATCGATCCAACGGTCGAGGCTGCGCGGCGCAAGGGCAAAGGGGAGACCCTCTCTAGGGTTTTGTCCTGAGGCGATCTGGGATCGTTAGATCTCCTCTCGATCTGACGGTCGACATTGTGCGGCGCTGGGAAAATGGACGGGCTTGCTAGGGTTCCTTCGTTGGGATTCATTTGGACCATCAGATCTCAGCCGATCTGACGGCTGTGGGGAAGTGCGGCGCGAGACGATAGAGGGGCTCGCTAGGGTTTCTTCATCAGATTAGATCTGGACCGTTGATCAGGGGTCAGATCTGACGGTCCAGATGTGGCTGCGCAGAAACACAACAAATTAGGGTTTTTCTTGATTATTAGGGCTAGCACTATTTGGGCTTACGGGCTGCGTATTTTTGTGGGCTTACCGGGCCATTCATTTATTTTTGGACTTGTATTTTATTTAATGGACTGTTTATTTATTCAATTATAATTTGGGCTTTCATCCATGTTTTATTTTCTTATTAATAATACTATCCGAAAATATTAATAATAATAATAATATACTAATGATAATAAAAGCATATTAATAATAGCAAAAACAAAACAAAACAAAATAAACACAATAGTAATATATAATAACACACCTAGCAATAATACTTAGTAATAATATACAAATGATAATAATAGCAATATAATATGTAAGTAACTAAATAATAACAAATAATATCACTTAACACACTAATAAACCTAATAATAATTAATAATAATAATATAATATATAAGTAATATTTAGGGGTTTTTTGTGAAATGGATGATATAATAATATAATGAATATATAAAAATAATGATACTAATAGTAATAATATTATAATAGTAGTGACACTTATATATGTATATTTTTTTCTTTTTTCTTTTTTTTTTCTTTTAAATACCTAACAGCCCAATAAGCCCATTAACAAAACAAACATAAAGTGGTTCAAGGTCCGGACAAAATTAGTGATTACATGTTGCACATATATCCACTAAAGCCTTTATGGGTCTGCCATTCAGGATAATGTCTACGTACATCAAGCCCCTCTATGATATTGTCCTTTTCATTTCTTGTTGTGAAGCCAATGCACATAGGAAACAGATAGAGCCCACTCTAGCTGGTTCCTCCTCTTGATTCTCAGTTTGGTGGTCTGACTCATCCCCATCCTGTGTAATGGTCTTCAAAACATTAAGTGCACCTTTGTGCGGGCAAGATGCCATGCGGTGAGGCCCTCTACAAAGGAAGCAGCGTAAGGTTTACCTGGATGCATCATTGTCTAGTCCCGTCTTGAGGTTTGCTTCCTCTTGTGAGATGTCGCCACCCTGGCGCCTTCCATTGTTTCCCCAAAATGAAGACTTGTCCGACCTTTCAACTCTCTTGTGACTACCCTCACAATTTCCTTTATCTTTACCATTCCAATACCCATTACCAGTGCCGCGGCCATTCCCATGGCTCCCATTGATGTCGTTCCCATTACCTCGGTAGACACCACTATCATTTCCAATTAGGGCCTTACGCTTTAGGGAATTATCAATGTAATCTCTAAGACGTTTAGCTGCAGCCATTGACACAACCACCGTAACTGGCGTCTCTCTCTGGATCTCAGTTCTCGCCCACTGCTAGAGCCCCTCAAGAAAGTAGAATATCTTGTCGTTCTCAGACATATCTTTGATATCCAATATCAAAACAAAAAAATCTCTTACATAGTCACGCACAGATGTTGTGTGACGTAGTTCTCTCAATTTCTTCCGCGCAACATATTCCACATTCACAGGGAAAAGCGAATCCATCAATTCTTTCTTCAGCTCGTCCTAAGTCTTTATGGATCACACCTCATCATTAAACTTGGAGCTCTACCATAACTTTGCATCATTAGCCAAATACATTGAAGCCATAAAGATTTTGTCATCTTCAGACGAGGTACCAATTACTCGAAAGTACTGTTCCATGTCAAACAAGAAGTTTTCAAGTTCTTTGGCCTCCCTATTCCCTTCAAACCGTTGAGGCTCTGAGACTTTAGCTCTTTGGCTCCTGCCACTTGTAGATGAATTTCCCACAGCTACTTTAACTAAATTCACAACACACGTGAGCTCTTCCAACCCGTCCTTTAGTTCCTCAATGGCTTTCTTGGCATTATCATTGAGTTCCTTTAAACCATCCCCTAATTCTCGTTGAGCTTCCTCAATTGCTCGAATGCGGTCGTTCGAGATCATATGAGCCCTCATGGCAGCAACGACAACTTCAAGCTCCTCAAATTTCGCAGGATCTACCAACTCACAGCGACTGCGATCTACTGACTCAGGTCGAATGCGATCTGCCGACTCGCGACGATGATGTCTAGCCATTCCAGAAATTATTCAAGCAACGTTGTATCCTGAGAATACAAACAAGCACCAGCATCACGATATGATCTCAATAGCATCATTCTTAACAAAGAACAAGACAGCAACATGTCTCAATCAATAAACAATCATGCACTTCAAGAGGCAAGCAACTCAAATTCACATATCACATGCGCCACTGCGCCAAAGAACCAAGCAATCATTGCTAAACACACAAATAAACCATAAGCACCACTATGCAACACATTACAAGCGCCACTGCGCAAAGTAGCAAGCAAACACTACTATGCCACAAACAACCAATGAGTACCACTGTGCTTTAAATCACAAACGCCATTGCGTTAAATCGCAAGAGAGCAACACTATGCTCTAAATTGTAATTTGGACGCCTTTAAGCCAATTCCAAAGGGGCACCGTTGTGCCTTAAATCGCAACGCCACTACGTTAAGAGAGCAACACTATGCTCTAAATTGTAATTTGGACACCTTTAAGCCAATTACAAATGGGGCACCGCTGTGCCTTAAATCACAAACGCCACTACGTTAAGATAATTATCGAGGTTAACGACAGACACCACGTGTGCACTGCTTCCACGATAATTAACTAATAAGCACCTCTGTGATATCAAGATCGAGCACCGCGTATGCTTCAATCGTTATAGTGGTTAACGATAGGCACCTCGTGTGCACTGATTTCACTCCAATAATCTAGTAAGCACCCTCGTGCCATCACACGCCACTACGCAAGGTTAATTATCGAGGTTAACGACAGGCACCACTTGTGCACTGATTCCCCGACAATTGCCCAATAAGCACCATTATGCTAACAAGATCGAGCACCGCATATGCTTCGATCGTTATAAGGGTTAACGACATGCACCTCTGTGCACTGATTTCCTTATAGTTATCCATTAAACAAGTGCCTCAGCACCAAATAACCATGGTGGTTAACGATATACACCTCGTGTGTACTGATTCCACTATGGAAAACTCGCACGCACCACTGTGCTAATTAACACACACCTCTGTGCTTTTGTGAGAATCAAGCACCTCTGTGCACTGATTATCAAGGAAGCACTACTGTGTTGTATTCAAAAGGTACCTCTGTTCCAAAACCCACCATCGAGCACACATGTGCTCTAACAAAGTCTCGATCAAACATCATCATAGTTAGTCACCCTGCCTACTTCACATCCGAAAGCGCTTGGTGTAACTTCTAGCCACCCTGACTACCCTCACAAGGGCGCTTGGTGTGAAACTAGGCCACCCTACCAACTTCTCTTGTGAAAGCGCTTGGCGTAACTTTACACCGCCCTGCCTACTCTATGAATGGAGCGCTTGGCGTGACATGACACCATCTTGCCTACTCCCAGACTAGAATAGCTTGGCGTAGGATTAGACCACCCTGCCTACTCCCCACATGGGAGCGCTTGGCGTGAAGTCTTCCCACCCTGCCTACTCCAACCCAAAGAGCGCTTGGCCCGCCTTCATTCGACCATGCTTACTCAACGCATAGTAGCGCTTGGTGTGGAGTCAACATGACACACAATGTTCAAATTGAAATTCCCGACCAGGCTTCACCAGCCTTGCTCTGATACCACTTGTCACGATCTTAGCCTTTAGTTACTCGGTTACTAAGCCGTATGGCACTTGAACAAGAGTCTTCTCGGTCAAGTCATCCCTTTTACCTCGATGGAACTGCTCAAAGATGAGCAAAAACCACCATAATCTCTTGCCACAACATGATCCTTCAGGCAAGAGGTCGAGACCGTTGGGCATAGCGGATGCACACGGTCGACCCCCTACTTCTCTATACAAAAAGAAAATTATTTATTTTATTAAGACTAGAGAAAAAAGAGTAATATGTTACATAAAGAGACGACTCACGCACACCATCAACTCGGGCGGTAGGGGCCGGCTCGATGGAGTGTAGTACAACCCGTGGCCAGTCCAACTGCTGACTGTCCACCCCCTACATATATACAAAATAAACATAATAGAAACGCCCCGAGTAGACATTACTTTGCTTGAAAACATTACACTTTTTCCCTAACTAAAGAAACATTTATTCTTTTACCAAGCCTTGAGCCGACGCTCAATCCCAAGGTTGATCCTGACGCAACTACTTGGTTGTGGCCGAAGAAAAGGGATGGCCACAACACTCTGGTCATGAATTTTCTTTTTGATAATACTGAACAACAAGAGAAACTAGATTAATAGTGTAGATCGTTCAACAGTGCAGAAGCAGCTTCAGCATGTGCTTCTGTAAACATCAAGCCCCCAACCGGTGCATCTCGACTCAAATTGGCCAACCAGTCAACAACACCATTAGACTCTCGATGGACATGCCGAATTTCAACAACCCAATTGCCGCAACCGCCTTTTTACGGGAGGCTTCGACTATTTTGGAAAACAACTTTGTAAAAATCAACGGAGTCGCCACCAATCTTTTTTTGAAAAAAAAGTGTGATTGGATCACTTTTTAAAAATATGGTTATTTTAATAAAATGTTTTTTGGTTTTAATAAAACAACGATTTTGGTCTGCGAAAATTAGAAAATAGGTTCGGGGGTCGGTTACGCGTGGGGATGGGTTAGCACCCCCACGACGCCCAAAATTGGTACCTAATTGGTTTTAAAACCGTTTTCAAAAATGGAATTTGCAAGTTCAAAAGAGGTTCGACTCTACTTGTCCGTTTAATGAATATTAGTCTATTTTAACGACCTTATCGCCCGAGAGATGAACTTTAATCACCGCCAACATTTTTGGCGCTAACCCGTCATTCTCGTTTGATAAGACATCGCATTAAATTAATTTCACTTTTGCAAACAACAAAGAAATTTAGGTGTGTTGAGCATTTTTATTTTTATTTTTATTATACGTTTGATTATTAAAAAAAACCTAAAATTGTCTAAGTCTTTTATTCATAATTTAAGGTTTAAGTTTGCTTAAGTGTATTTTATCTTTATGAAGAACATTTTTCAACAAACAAGTCTTTATCTAAGTTTTAGTCTCTAATCCTAAGTTTTCATCTATTTCTAAAACAAGCAAGCAAACTTTTATTCTTTTGAATTTTACTCTTTTTATTATTCTTTTTAAAAGCCTTTATTTTTACTTTTTATTTATTTAACTATTTCTTAAGCTAAGACTTTTTTTACTTCTTTTTACTTCTTTTATGTTTTTTACCATTTTGTGCTTTCCTTTTTTTCAAAAGCATTTTCATTTCTTTAAAATTCATTTTTATTTTTCCATTTTTAGTTTTTTTAAAATAACCTATTTTTAAAATAAACTTTATTTTTTCCTAATAACTCTTTTTTAAGTTTTTTTCCTTTCAAAAATTTATTTAAATCCTAGACCCTAAACTTTCATTTAAAACCTTTTATTTTTTTCCTTCTTGAAAACTTATTTCTTTTTTTTCCTAAAAAATATTTATCTTTGAAAATTATTTTTGCCTACTTAATATTTAAAACGAACTTCATAAAAAAACTTTTTAATATTTTTTTCTTAAAATCAAGCCCTTTATTATATCAAACCCCAATTATTATTTCTTCTAATTAAATCTTTAATTTTAAGTTTTTTAAATTTAACAACATTTATTCATTTTTATTCTTGCATTTAAAGTCTAAACATATTTTAAATTATTTTCTACATTTCTAAAGATCAAAATAACCCTAACAATATTTTTTAAAGCATGCAAAAAAATTAAGATCAAACTAAAATTAAAACAAAATTTTAAATGAAAAAAAAAGTTACTGGAATCGTGAACGATTTTCCGATCTCGAGAAAGCAACCTAAAAATCACAAACAACACAAGCAAAAATACCAAAATTCAACTAAGAACAAACATGTAATTAAAATAAAAATAAACAAAGAAAAGTTAGAAATTTTACTGAGAAAAAAACGACGAACGATGAACTCGAATTCAAGCTTCTCGAAATGCTCCAAACCACCTCCGGAAAATTGCTCCAAAACTCAAACTTTTCTCCAAAAAATTTCCAGCCAACTCTTGAAAAATTCAGAGAATTTTTCGGATTTTTTTAAACATTTTCAAGTGATTTTTCTCTCAATTGTGTATGATGAACAAGTAAGAGGGAGGGGGTATTTATACTAAAAATTGAGCTTCAAATTCAAGCAAAATCGAGATTTAATCCCCAAATTGAAGCCTAAATCCGACCAAGGGCTTGATTCTCGGCAATAGCCCTCTATCCTCATCCGATTTGGTTGAATGTTCGAGTTGAATTTTCCCCTTGATTCGAGCTTAGGGTTTGACTATCTTTCTCAGTTTTTTACAGATTCCGGCGAGCACAGGCGGCGGAGGCGAGCAGGGTTGGTGGCATTGGAAAGGCAACGGCGAGGCGGATCGGCCGATACCAACGGCGTCGACGGCCGTAGCTTGTAGGCGTCGGCCAACCACCGTGATCGTGCGACAGGGGAGGGTTTGTTGGGATTTGGGCTGTTGGCTCGAGCGCGTTGGCATTTTTTTTGCTTTTCTTTTCTTTTTTACTATTTTGACCCATTTTTTTACTATTTTTATTATATTTAATATTTTTATTTCCATTTTCACTTCTCCATAATTATTTTGAATAATAATTATTAATTTTTTTTTCTTTTTTTTCTCTAAGAGTGGGCTTCAAAATAAAAATAGGCCTTGTTTTTTTCTTTAAGAGTGGGCTTTAAAATGGGCTGTGTTTTTTACTTTTTAAAATTGGCTTTAAAAAAAGTTTTGAAAGATGAGCTTTTATTGTTTTTTTATTTAATTTAAAAAGGGTGGGCCTTTTATTAGAGTAATCTTCACTATTGGTCCCTTTCGTTTAGGGTATGTTCTATTTTGGTCACCAGAATTCAAAAAAGATTATTCTGGTCACTTACGTTTAGAACCGTTTCTATTTTGGTCCCTTGGCCGTTAGTCTCTGTTACTTAAAAAAATTAGTTTCTAATCTAACCCCCAAACTTTTAAAATTTTATTTTTCACCATCTTCCCCAAAAATTATAAAACTAAAACTCCCGAAAATTAATTCAATGGCTATAACCCAACACTACAACCCATCTATGAGTCCTTTCAAAAGCTGCAGCAAAATTTATCTTTAACAGATGAAGTACGAAACAACACGACAATATCGAAGCTTGAATGGAGGAAAGAAACCATCCGCATGTAGCCATGTAGATTAAAACTGTGGAGTTGAAGTATAGAGAAAATATTTAGCACAATATAAGGATAAAATTATAACAAGAAGATCAAGAGTATTCAATGAAATTGAATTCTTAATAATGTCAGATGCTGCTGAATGGATTAGTATTGGAGAAATTTTCTCAAATGCATCGACATATTCCTGCATTTTTATGTAATAGTTTCAGGAAAAGAGTATTTATTGTTTTTTTTATTTAATTTAAAAAGGGTGAGCCTTTTATTATTAAAGGGAAAAAATGATTTTTTTATTTTTTTTCGAATTTTTAAAACTGAGGTGAAAATTTAGTGACAACACCAATGGAGGTCTAAAAAACTAAAAATATTGGAGACAAGCGCATGCGATCTCAACGCAGACGATTTTTGGCATAAAATGCGAGTAGCCTTAATATTATCTGATTCCCACTCCACCCTACGAAATCCAAGTCTCGTGCACGTTGGAGTAGCCTCATAGATTTTTGGCGTAAAATGCTAGTAGTCTCAAGCGCATGCTCTGGTCATGGATTTGAATAACGAGACTCACATTGTTGTATTTGTTTTCTTTAACAATTTAAAAAATAATTTATTTTTAATAAATATTAAATCTACAACTTAAAAGAGAAGAAAAAAGTATCTATACGGAAGTTTTTAATCACATGCTCTAAAGATGGTTAACCCATAACTATATTTGTTGTAATAGTAAGAATTGATTTTGACACATAAAATTGATCAAGAGGTAAATAGGGCGCAGTAGCAGACACCAAATGGTCCAATTTATTAAAATTTGATGACCATGACATGACTCATGAATAAGATGTTAGGGATATTTTGAAACAGTTAGTGGTGAGTCTATCTCAATTTAATTGACTAGATTACGCCCCTAATTAAAGGCGTTCTAGGACCCTCTACCTTTCAAGGCGGGTTTGTGTTTGTGGAATACTGTAATTATAGTTCTACTTCTAGTGTTTACTACTTTTTATATCCCACTTCGCATGGAATTTAATTATAATTATATTTGAATTTACTTTTATTAAATTAGTATTGAGCTTTCAAATTATTAATAACGAGTATAAAATAAATTTAGATATAATGTGAAAATAATTAGAAACATAAAACTAACATAAATACTACATGAATATACAAACATGCAAAGATTTATAACAAAAAAATCAATTATTGATACATGAAGCTTATGCTAAAAATCATGTACGCAAACACAATCTCCCCTAGCTTGCATAACAGGAAATGAATTCAAACAATACAAATAGAACATAAAAATATAAAAATAAAATAAATATGAAAAAATATTAAAATATAAAAAATGGGTTTATTTCAATCCCAAGGGTTGTTAAACCCATATTGTTGATTGAAATCCAAGGGTTTCTATCCCTCTAACTAGATATGTTGGAGATGATGGAGATCCTGACCACTACGGTACTATCGAGAATCTCGTAACTTAATATTTCATTTATTCACATACTCTTAATCTGTAATATCAATCCATTATTACTCTTTACTTTATGTTCAATCTTGTATTGCATTAGTAGTTTAATTAATTAGTGTGTTAAGTTATTAATTAGGTCAAGTTTTTGGAATCTTTGTGAGGAAAACAAACTAATAGTGACAAACAATTAATGACTCAAGTCTATTTACTATCCAAGTAGTTGTGACATTGGTTTTCTAAATTGCTAATGTCTACTCCACCCTTGCATATTAGTGTAGAAGTAGTTCTGCATAAGTGAGTCTTAGATTAGTTTAATTGTTGTTTGGTTTAATTTATTAGCGTCTTCTAATCATGTAATTAAGTTTTGAAGGTAACAAAAAATCCCTGCGGAAAATATTTTCATTTTTTTAATAAAAACCACTAATTTTATTAAAGTGAGAAAACATAAAAAATTACAATAAAAGTTTACAACTATCATTGTAAATTAAATACATAATTTGGACATTTTCCAATAACATTGGCACAAGAAACTAGTTTAGATCATACAAGACCATTCATGGAAAAGGTTTAAAACCCAACCAGAAGACTCAAACGAAAATAGATACCAACAAATTTGACTACATCGGCAAACGGACCACAAAACGAGATTGAGTTATTAAAATACCACCGAGAACTGCAAATTAGAGTCAAGCGTCGTGAGAAACTATCCACAAACGCAAACCACATATCCAAATTTAATCTGAGGGTGTAGAGCAGGCAAGATCAGCAGGATTTCAAATAAACGCCATCTTAATCAGTCATGGCGTTGTCAAATTCAAGCCTGGGAAACATAAAATAAAAAAATGACCAAACGACCGAGAAAGAAGACGAAAAATGTGGGGTTTGTACTTTGAAAATGTTCAATAACATTTATAAAGTACAAACACCACATTGAAAAATTTTGTATAGTACATGGGCATTTGTGTCATTATCCCAAAGACATAATTAGGAAGTTCATAGGATTCATAGCAATAATTTTTTTATTTTTTCTAAATAAATTTAAATATTTTCTTTTTATTCAACTCTTTCCAGCGAGATTTGCGACTCTTCTCCACCTCCACTACTGCCATGGCCGCCGAAAATAATAATAATTTCCCCTTCTCTTTCCTTTTTCTCCACCACAAAACTTAGAGTCGCCATCCATTATCGTCGTTTCTAAGTCCTAACGACCTTAGACTTCTAAAACGAAATTTAGCATCGATGACATGGTAAAAATTCTATAGAGATGGAACCTTGGTGCCCACATAATTAGTTCAAGATGCAATTGTTAAGTGTCCATAAGTTCTATATTTTGTGCAGATTTCATCTCATATTATTGCTGTTTTTGAGTACATTTTAGGTATAATTAGGCTCATGCATTGAATTTTACAGTATTCTTTACTTTGCCATGCTATTTATTGATTATGTTTTATTTGGTAAGGAAAAGGTACTGTTTTAGTTTAGTTTTAGTTTTAGGTACTAGAGGCTGGTAGAAGGAGAGAGGAGCTGAGGACATGATGCTGAGGTAGTAGACCAAGGAGTTGTACTGGTGCAGTTTCAGATAGAGACAACAACTGCCGAGTAGCTGCCGCCGCCATACATGCCGCATAGTGAAACAAGCTGAGGAATTGGTGAATCGGAGTGCGATCCGTAGAAAAGAAAATCATGATTCTAACGATGTCATCCACTCAATTTTCTGATGCTTGTAGCAGCGGACAAAGCCGCTGAAGGAAGAAATCGAAGATAACTTGCGGAGCAAGGAAACGTGAAGAAGTCCACATTCAACTCAAAGAAGTCAGAATTAAAGGTTGCATTTAATGCAAAAGCTGCTTTGAAGACTTCTACTCCAAGGAGGACTTGACCTAGCTAATGCCTATATATACTCAATGTATTTTTACTTCAAGACAACTAAGGTTTACCTTATGCACAGTTTAGGTTTTCTTGTCGCCGACATGTTCTAAATTTCTCCTTGAGTTATGTTGTAATTAGTGTGAGAACGGTTGTTTAGGATTTCAAGTTCGTTTTTGCAAATAAAATTACAAGGTTTACTTATTCCATGTTCTTCATAGTTTTCAATTAAGGCGAAAGATTAGTTGAATTCTATCTATTTGTTCGGTATCGAGAGAGTCGAACTCACGAAAGGAGTAAGTACGATTTCATCTATAGACGGTGTAATCAATCCGGCCTAGACATAGGTTTAGGGTTTAAGGCGGCTAAAAGAGGACGAATCAACATTGCTGTCTTTGCACGATTTACGCCGTGACTGGTATTATCTGCAATGGGCATCAACATCACTCTGACTTAGACATAAGCAAAACCACCTTCGAAGCGTTCTGTCGAGCCTTGTAGTTTTGCCGAGTTTGCTGCCGAGACATAGTTCCATTCCCCTGCCGAGGCAGCGAGAGGGTCTCTGCAGCCTACCTGTCATCCACCGTCGAGGCATCAGAGTTTGGTAGCGCAAAACAACTTATCCTATTCAACGTTATTTCACACTAAGCAGTAGCATAACCTTGCCCATTCTATCAACCTGATTTCTTCTCTTTTAATTACTTGTGTTTTTATTCTATTTGTCTTCTCAAACAATCAACTTAATTGTGCATTTACTTTTCCTGTGCAGGAACAACAATTCGAATCAAGCTGTCCAATCCCTGTGGGAGACAATATCTTTTATACTATAACTTGACAAGAGTGTGCACTTGCGCTCATAAATAGAGAACACCCAAACACTCTATAGCAACACAGAGGAAACGCAAAACACAAACAACTTTTCAAGGTTTTTTCAATATGAATTCGGACTAAGAAAAATAAGTAGGAGTCGCAACAACCAAACACTAGACTAAGAAGATATTTGTGTCAGTGGTTCGAATCCACTTCTAAACCCAAAAAAAAAGAGGACTGCCTTGCATCAATAAGAAAAATACTGAAAAACTAAATTAAATATCTTATTATTTTAAACCCAGAAAAAAAGAAATTGAAAGAAATACATATTAAAAGTTTTTATTTTTACTCATCTTAGTTCATTGAGTTTGAGGTTGTTCCACTCAATCGGACGGTGTGAAGTGAAAAAAGCTTGTGACGAAGAACATACTCAACTGTGGATTGTTCCAATGGTGATGCATAAAGATTCGTCGATTTATTTTTGAAATTTTAGATTTGATTTCAAGAGGTTTTCAGATTTTTAGGGAAAACTAATGCGATAGAACAATAGATGAGAAAAAGGCTTCAGATTGATGGTGGTTATTGACCGAATGATGAGAAGAATCTTTGACGGCGAAGACAACAATGGTGGAAAAGAAGAGTTGTAGAGTTGTACTTTTTTTAAGAAAATGAATGAAAAAATATCGTCTAATTTAATATAGATATGCATAACATAAATTGTTCTCATGCCCTTTAGTTTATGTTATTTTGTTTTTTTACATGTAAAAGAAAAAAGGATAATGACACAAATGCCCCTTGTACTATACAATTTTTTTTCAATATGGTGTATGTACTTTGTAAACGTTCAATCAACCCCATGTGCTTTCCTTCCCTCATACAAAATACCCCTCACCCTAACGGTGTTAGGGGCAAGGGGCACTTTGTATGACGGAAGGAAAGTATAGGGGCTGATTGAACATTTTCAAAGTACATACCTCACATTGACAAATTTTGTATAGTATAAAGGGCAAATGTGCCATTATCCCAAATAGATACGAACAACTTTGACTGCATCGACAAACAAACCACAAAACGAGATTAAGCTATTAAAATACCACCGAAAACCGCAAATCAGAGTCCAGCGGCGTGAGAAACTATCTACAAACGCAAACCACGTATCCAAATTCAATCCGAGGGTGTAGAGCAGGCAAGATCAATAAGATTACAAATAAGTGACATCTTAATCAGTCGTGACATTGTCAAATTCAAGCCTGAGAAACATAAAATAAAAAAAATGGCCAAACGATCGAGAAAAAAGACGAAAATTGTGCCAAAAGACAAAGATAAACATGCCGCAAAGGTAGAAATAAACGTGTCACAAAAGCTGAGTTATTCTTATTAAAAAAACTAAAAAAAAGAATTGACGGTCAACAACCAACATCAAAGCTAGTACCGCCGCCAGCTAAACAAAATTAAAGAATAAAAAGTTATGCTCAATACTTATACAGAGAACAAGGTTGCCACGCTTTAGGGTTTCGAGAAGAAAACATCTGAATTAGGAAAAAATTGTTGTTGGAAAAATTCGATAATTTTGGAGCTTTGAAGGAGAAATTGATTCAAACGTTGTTGAGGAAAATGTTGAACCATTTGTTGGTTCGTAAATGTGTAGACGTGCACAACATGGGTAACGCAAATGTCTGAACCGGTCTGGTCCTTCGTGGGCTTGCAGATATTTTGACCCAAATTTTGGAAACTGCACTATAGCAGAATCAATTGATTCTCAATATTAAATGCTCCATTAGGTCAAATTTCCACTTATGCCCTCATGACACTCCTATAAATAGGGAGTAAACCTTCTAGGTTTTACACAACTCAAAATCAATTTTTTTATTGTTTCTCCGTGGATATTACAAGTGGTTTTCGGTGATAGGAGAAGGTGTGGTTACGGTTTGTTGATCACTGCAGACGTGCTACTGCTATGCTCATTATGTTGTTGTACCTTGGGAGATAGACGTCTTACGTTTCTGAAGCACTATAGAAGCGGGCGAATCTATCTTAAAGAAACTGCGTTCGTGTAGGCCTCAACACATTTCCTTTCGTTTCAAATCGGTTTGATTTACATATTGTTATATCATCCTTAATTTTCTTATTTTACTGTTTGTTTAAATAATAATATTTAATCTTATTATTTATTCTTGGATTAACACCATTTTTCTAACATTCTTAAGACATATTTCAAGATTTAATACAAGACGAAATCGTAAACCTTCGACCCGTGGGTTAAATTCCAACATGCGCAAGCACAAATGACTAGGGAAGTTGACTTATTTATCTTTATGCTTATAATCCAGTAAAAAATATTTGAAAACATGAGATCATAATTACTTCCATACATGTTAATGAGAATATCATTAGAAACATGTTTTATATTACCATGTATAGGACAAGTTTTTATGCATGATTAATATATGCAATAATCACGGAGCCTTAATTATACTATACATGAAATATTCAATTGTTTTTTTTTTAATATGAGTTGTTTCTTAATGTACTTGTTTCCTTGTGATAGTTGATATCATATTTTCATACAAGAAAAATACTCTTTAAATGAGAAGTCGATCATGGTGACAAATATTTGACTTGCGAAGTTCAAACTTGAAATATATTTAAGGTAAATCCTTGAATTATAATACTATTTGGTAATATAATTATGGTAATATTCAAGATGTTATTACCTTATATTTTTGGCCTTTTAATATAGAAGTTTAAATATGGAGTGCAAAAGATTTTTTTTGTGTCATATTTTTGCCTTAATAATTATTATTAAATGTGATAATAATTATCAATTATATTTTGGAAATACTATGGATATTTATTCTCGTACTAATAATTTCTTTTGAAAAATTTTATAGAGACGAACAAAATATCTTGGCGAAATTTTGATTTGTTTTGGAAACAATATCTCGTAAATAATTCGTTTCAGGAATTAATTCCTACCGTTTTAACGGGTTTACTTGATCTTCTAAACAAGAATCAATAGAATTAAAATCAAAATATTAATTCCTTTTGATTTATGTTGGTTAAATATAATTAGTTGGATTGACATCTCTGTTGTTTAACATAAGATATAATGAAAATAAATTACTAAATTTATTTCTTCATTAGAATCTTGCGTTGGTTCTAATTTTGGAAAAGAAGATAAATCATTCGATTTATTTTCAAGAGAATCTTGTATGATTTTAACGTTGCGGGAGAAAATAAATCATTGAATTTATTTCCGTGAGAATCTTGTATGATTCTGACATTGCGGGGAAAAGAACTTCCTTAAGCATAAGAGAATGAAACCCATAAACGGTGATTGAAAGATAATTTGAAAGTGCATGTCTAGGATTGATTCTTTGAGAGACTTGGTATTTAAGCGTGCCTAGTGCACCACCTCTCTCTCATAAGTTACCTATATGGTACACTATTTATTAGTGTTCTTTCTATTAAGACCGTGTGAACTTTTATTTTGGGGTTTAGTTTACTAAATCTTTGTCGTCTAACAAAAGTTAAAAATTATGTTTCTATTTCTGTTTTTAAAATATTTGTAATACTTTGGTTTTGGATTGTGTCTATATGACACAATGGAAAAATCAGTGAAATTCATTGGAAAGAATTTCAAACGTGGCAACAAAAGATGTTGCATATTTGATCATGATAAATTTGGTCAAATATCTAAATGATGATCCTCCTATGATTAGAGAGGATACGGTAAATATTATTATCACCTTTAAATGTTACTAAGTTAAATATTGTCAAGACAAATATTATCATGATAAACGTAGTGGAAGTCAAAATGACTTCAAATCGCAAATTAAGCGGTGTGTTCAAGAAGCAAAGTTTCATGAGAAATACTTCAATTTCCATAAGATGGGGAACAAATCTTCAGACTATAAACTTCCAAATGAGGGAAATGTTATTGGCATAACAATTGATATGCCAACATATTGGTTGAAGGAATACATTTATTACCTTCATTGACGATAGCACAAAAATAATGTTATGTGCATTTGCTTAAAAGCAAAGATGAAGCTATTGAGAAAATTGTTCCCTATGAGCATGATGTTGAACCCCAAACTTAATTAAAGGATTAAGATGAAGAGAAACTCTATATGAGTAACGTTGGTACTATAATGTGCCTATTATGTGGGGGAAGTTGTTCTATGAGCTAATTACTTTTTAAATAAGGTTCCCCATAATTAAAGAGATAAGACACCATATGAGTTATGGAAGGTAATTAAACCTTCCTACAACCACTTGAAAATGTGGGGTGTCTTGCAAAGGTAATGAACTCATTACTGAAGCAAATGGAAATAAAAACGGTGGAATGTATTGGCTATATGAAACATAGCAACATATATCAGTTTCTTGTGTGCGAATCAAAGAACCATGAGATTCACAAGAATATGATGATGGAATCAAAGAATGTCTCATTCTTTGAAAATATATTTTCTTGTATAACTAAGTGTTGAGTGGATCACAAGATCGATATAAACCAAGAGGGGGGTGAATTGGAAATTTAAAAGGTTTTGTGGTGGAGACTGCAAATTAAAAATAATAGACAAGGGATTTAGAGTGGTTCAAGTTCCAAATGAACTCTACATCCACTACCTAATACCTTAGCTTCACTAAGGATTTGCAACAATTCCACTAATTGCTCTTCCCCTTTTCTAGGACAAGGAGGCAACCCTTACAATTTTGGTTGAATTTTCTACCCAAAATTCAACCCAATCCTCACACAAGTGAACAAAGAAATTTGTTGGCTAATAAGGTATCTCTCAATACAAATGATAGCCCAATTACAAGCACTCAACCCAATTGAACAAGATATGAATGAAAATTACAATTGGGGTTTCTAGACAATATTGGATTTTTGCACAATTGCTTGGATTTGATGTTTGCTTTTGGATCAATAGTTGTTGCTGGAGCTTTTAGAGGTCCCTTTTATACCTTCTAATTGATTTCTAGCCGTTGTGATTGTTGCACTCATCAATAGAGCCGTTGGGATGTTATCTCACCTCCATAAATGCAGTCTACAACAACCCGTTTCGAAACGCGGGATACCTGTTTCGGAACGGACAAAAATAGAAAGAGCCGTTGGGGTGCATTTAAGAGCCCGTTTCGAAACGCCTTAGGGCCGTTTCGAAACACTTTTGCTACTGTCAAGGGTCGTTTCGAAACAGTCTTAGCCCGTTTCGAAACACCCTAACGATTTTCAGAAAATCAGTTAAAAACAATTTCAACCGTCATATTTTCAATTTAAACTGAAGAACATTTTCGAAACGCTAGGTCTCGTTTCGAAACGGTTTTGCTACTGTCAAGGGCCGTTTCGAAACAGTCTTAGCCCGTTTCGAAACACCCTATTTATCTTTGTAAAATAGGTTAAATAATATAACAACCGTTATGTTTTTCAAATCAAAATTGAAGAACTGTTTCGAAACGTAGGAGACCGTTTCGAAACGGGTTCAAGTATTCTAAAGCCGTTTCGATACAAGTTTCGGAACAAGGGTTGACAGTGATGAAAACGTTTCGAAACGCCTTAGGCCGTTTCGAAACAGGGACTTGAAAATCACTGCTTTGGCTTTAAACACTTAGAAAAATATTTGAAAAACTTTGTTTTTAACTTTGGCATAATCTTGAATTTATATAGGGATGTTTTGAGGACCTAAAATTCGTTTTGACATTTTCGATTTAGTCCTTAGGTTTTTAGTTATATCAAAATTAAAATATTCGTTTCACAATCTCCCCATTTTTGATATAACAAAACCAAAGTTAGAATTTTTAAGAATTTTGAAAGTTTTGAAAATATTCTAACTCCCCCTTAATTTAAGATAGGTTTTTAAAGTTTAAAAGAAATTGTTTGACTTTGAAATTCAAATTGTAAAGCTTAAAAAACCTTTTAAACATTTAAAACGAATTTTAGTTTGTGGCTCTTAAACTTCTTCTCCCCTTTTTGTTAGATCAAAAAGAATAATGAAAGCTCATAGAGAAGACAAAGGATTAGTACCAATAAGCATTAATAAGCAACAATAATATTAATGCATAATATCAAAATATCCAAAAACATAAACCAACATTAAATTTAACATAAAATCCCAAATAAAAGATCAAAGACATAAGTTCTTAAAACATAATAAGACATAAGGATGCAATCTTAAAGCATAAATAATATGATATGATATGATATGATAGTCCTAAGCCTCGTCATCATCATCGGAAGTCTCATCGTCGCTCTTGACTTGAGAACGGTGAAACTTCGTCCATTTCCCATAGAGAGTAGAGAAGGACAAATCCAAGTTTGAATGGGAAGTCTCAAGAGTATGAAGGCGATTGTCCATGGCATCAAAACCCAAAGCAATGCGAGTATCTAAAGCATTGAACCGCTCGGTAATGAGAGCCGTGAGGGCTTCATTGTTTCCAACTGGAACTTGCGGTGGAGGAGCAACGGGAGGAGGAGGAGGAGCTTCTCTATCAACTCTTTCCCAAACATCATTCAAATATCGAAACCCGGATTTGCGTAGAGAGGACTCACCAATCTTGGACTTACGAGGTTCCGAAGAGTCGTAGGTACAATCGATACCAAGGTCATGAAAGATGTAGCTCAAGATTGTGCCATAGGTAAAAGACTTCAACTCATTTGTGTCAATAAGCTTAACATTATTGACCATCTCGGCAAAAATAATCTTAGGCACATTAGGGCGCTCACCTCTACGGAAACATTCAAGCCAAAAATGATCAACTTGACGGATATGAGAGTATTTACCTCCGGAAGGTCGAAGGAACCACGAGACCATCAAGTGAAGAAAGCGATCGTGCACATCCAAAGTAAGTTCCGGACCGGTGAAAGTGCCAAAGTGACGTTCATCCTCAAGACCTTCATCTTTAAGTTTGAAAGTTGACTCCAAGAGAGCAATATCAACAACAAACTTTTTACCCAATATGAAGGATTCAATTCCAATAATCTCGGTTTTGGTCTCATCATGAATAAAACGAGCATTAGAGTAAAAAAGGAGTACCATATGTTTGTAGCGAATATCCGGAATGCTCAACAAAAAGAGAAGATTCCACTCACTCAAACGCTCGAGATATCGGAATAGGAAACGCTCGAAATTGAGGAAATCAAGATCAATGACACGTTCTCTATGAACTTCGAAATCCTTGACATAAGTGAAGCGAGCTCGCAACTCATTAGTTTTAAGGGATTTCTGAAAAAGTAGAGCAAGATTCGGACGAATGCTCGAATCACCGGTTTGAACGGCCTTGCGCTTTTTGTTAGCTTGTTCCGCCATCTAAAAACATTAAGCAAGTATATTTTAAAATTAAGTGTATGCATTGATATTTAAAATCAATCCAATAATAAATCCCACTTAGGTTTTTGAAACAAAATTAAAATAAAAAAATAATAAAAAAAAAACAGTAAAGAAAAATACGACTGAAATTTTTTTATATTCGAATCAAAAATTTTGAGATTTTGAATTTTTTTACAAGATATGGAAAACCCACAAAGGAAAACATATAATTTATACAAAAATAAAATTTTCTAACCTAAGATTCGAACATAAATTGAAAGAAAAATAAAAAAGGGAAAAATACCTTAGTTAGGGATTTTGGATGATTCGATAAAAATCCTTGCACGATGTTGATGAAACTTGCTTAGACTTGAGTTTAAGAGTAAAACCCCTCACAATTTTGTGAAAAACAAAGAGTTTGAGAGGGTATTTATAGAGAGGGAGGCGGTTTAGGGTTTTAGGGGTTTTTAAGAGTTTGATAAAAAAGTAGAATTTTAACATTAAAAGCCCTAAATAAAGCAATCCGCGATGCCGTTTCGGAACGGTCAGGACCGTTTCGAAACAGGACAACTAGGGTTTGACCGTTTTGAGACCATCGACTGACCGTTTCGATACGGTGTTGACCGTATCGAAGCCCTATTGACCCGTATCGAAACACGTTTCGATACACCCCTTGGCAGTAGCCAAAACGTTTCGAAACGCATTGGATGCGTTTCGAAATGCCCTTCTTGCAGAACTGGATTTAAGGTATCCGTATCGAAACAGGGTCACCCGTTTCGATACACCTGGGCCTGGAAGTGCAGATGAGGCTCTAAAAGTGCAGAAAAATGAGTTTTTCTAAGGCCTAACATGCATAAATGTCATGAATGAGCAGGCAAAACATATTCAAACATAAACATACTCCCCCTAGCTATAAGCAAGGATGAAATTAGGAGTCTAAGCACATAAACATGGCATTTCACAAGATCAAGCATATTTAAGCACAAAAGAGGTCCTAAAAGGTCAAGATAGGCTAGCTAGACCTAACTCTCTCCTAAGGGACCAAAAACGCTATTTGTCTAAGGGTTTTGTAAATATGTCCGCTAATTGATTCAAGGTGTCTACATACTCTATAACCACATCTTCTTTAAGGACATGATCTCTAATGAAATGATGTCTTATTTCTATGTGTTTGGTTCTAGAGTGTTGGGTGGGATTTTTAGTTAAACATATTGCACTAGTGTTGTCACATTTTAGAGGTATGGTTTCAACTTTAATTCTGTAATCTAAGAGTTGTTGCTTCATCCAAAGAACTTGAGCACAACAACTCCCTAAGGATATGTACTCGGCTTCGGTGGTAGATAAGGCTACACTATTTTGTTTCTTAGAGAACCAAGATATGAGCATACTACCTAAGAATTGACAAGTTCCCGAAGTACTTTTCCTATCAATTTTGCAACCCCCATAATCCGCATCCGAGTAAGCATAAAGGTTGAAGGTAGAGTCTCTAGGATACCAAAGACCTAAACAGGGAGTATCTCTAAGGTACCTAAAGATTCTCTTAACGGCTATAAGGTGAGACTCTCTAGGACTAGCTTGAAACCTAGCACACAAGCAAATACTAAACAAGATATCCGGTCTACTTGCGGTAAGGTAAAGCAAAGATCCAATCATAGAACGATAAAGCTTAGAGTCAACACACTTACCTCCTTCATCTTTGTCAAGCTTTGTAGATGAGCTCATAGGAGTGGCTTGAGGCTTTGCATTTTCCAAGCCAAACTTCTTGAGCATATCCTTTATGTATTTTGCTTGGTTGATGAAGGTGCCATCCTTATTTTGCTTGATTTGGAGTCCCAAAAAGAATAAGAGCTCCCCCATCATGCTCATCTCAAATTCACCTTGCATTAACTTAACAAACTCTTGACAATGACATTCATTAGTAGAACCAAAAATAATATCATCAACATAAATTTGAACTACTAAGATGTCATTTTTATACATTTTTATAAAGAGTGTAGTGTCCACCTTACCTTTTTCAAATCCTTTTTCAATCAAAAAATTTGAAAGTCTTTCATACCAAGCTCTAGGAGCTTGTTTTAAACCATAAAGAGCTTTGGTAAGTTTGAAAACATAATTTGGAAATTTTGAATTTTCAAAACCCGGTGGTTGTTCCACATACACTTCTTCATTTATAAAACCATTTAAAAATGCGCTTTTAACATCCATTTGAAAAAGCTTGAAATTATGATAACATGCATATGCAAGCAACATCCTAATGGCTTCCATTCTAGCTACGAGTGCATAGGTTTCATCAAAATCTATTCCCTCTTCTTGAGTGTAACCTTGTGCTACAAGTCTAGCTTTATTTATCACAATGTTATCACTCTCATCTAGCTTGTTCCTAAAGACCCATTTAGTTCCTATTGTAGATTGATTACTAGGCCTATCAACTAATGTCCAAACATTACTTCTCTCAAATTGATTTAACTCTTATTGCATAGCCATAATCCAAAAGTCATCTTTCAATGCTTCTTTTATATTTTTAGGCTCTATGCATGAGATAAAAGCAACATGGTTCATTAATCTAAGAGAAGAACGAGTGGTTACCCCCTTGGATGGATCACCCAAGATTTCACCATCTTTGACATAGTTCAACTCCCTTGGGTAGCTCACTTCCTTTTCCTCAATGGCCAAGTCCTTCAAGGCTTCAAGAGGTGGATCTTGTGTGTCCTCTTCTTTTGTTGGAATCTCATCCTCCTTTGAAGTTTGACCTCCATCAAAGCCATTTATGATTCCTACATCATCATCATCACAAGAATCCTTCCTAGGAAGAAGGTTATCATCGAATACAACATGAATAGATTCTTCTACTACTAAAGTTCTTTTGTTAAATACTCGATAGGCTTTAGAGGTTAAAGAGTAACCTATAAAAATGGCTTCATCACTTTTTGCATCAAATTTACCTAAGTTGTCTTTTCCATTATTCAAAACAAAACACTTGCAACCAAAAGGGTGAAAATAGCTAATGTTAGGCTTTTTAGATTTTAAAATCTCATAAGGTGTTTTCTTTAAAATTGGCCTAATCATTACTCGATTTACAATATAGCAAGCGGTGTTTGTGGCTTCCGCCCAAAAATATTTAGGTAAATTGTTTTCACAAAGCATAGTTCTAGCCATTTCTTGTAAAGTTCTATTTTTCCTCTCAACTACCCCATTTTGTTGAGGAGTTCGAGGAGTCGAAAAATTATGGCTAATACCATTTTCATTTAAAAAATCTTCAAACCCCAAATTTTGAAACTCGGTTCCATGATCACTTCTAATATGTGAAATTTTTAGTTCAAGATCATTTTGGGTTAATTTTGAAAATGTGATGAATTTTTCCAAAGCCTCATCTTTAGTACTTAAAAAGAGAACCCAAGTAAATCTAGAAAAATCATCAACAAGCACAAAAGCATAAGACTTACCACCCAAGCTCATAGTCCTAATTGGCCCAAATAAATCCATGTGGATTAGTTGTAAGCATCTACTAGTAGAAACATCATTAATGGATTTAAAGGAAGACCTATGTTGTTTACCCTTTGAGCATGCATCACAAATTTTATCATTTGAAAATTTTATCTTGGGTAAACCTCTAACTAGATTTAGGGAGACTAGTTTTTCTAAAACACTTATGCTAGCATGTCCTAGCTTCCTATGCCACAACCATGCATCATTTTCATTTTGAGCAACTAAGCATGCATGAGATGTATGAATGTCATCTAGATGCACCATATATATATTCCCTATGCGATGGCCTATGAGCATAATATTATTAGATTTAATGTCTACAATTTTGCATCCATTTTTATCAAATAAAACATTAAATCCTTTATCACACAATTGACTTATGCTCAATAAATTGTGTTTAAGACCATCGACATATAATACATTTTCAATGAGAATAGTAGAGTGATTACCTATGGAGCCAATACCTTTAATGTGGCCTTTGGAGTTGTCACCAAATGTTACTACTCCTCCACTTTTTGGCTTTAGATCCATGAATCTACTATTGTCTCCGGTCATGTGCCTCGAGCATCCACTATCAAGGTACCATGAGTTTTGACTTTGTGCTTTGGCCTTGTAGCAATGCTCCCCCTACAAACAAAGATATTAAACTTTGGTTTTTGGTACCCAAATCATTTTGGGTCCATGAGTGTTAGCTCCCAAAACCTTGGTTCCCTTAAGAATCCAAGATGACATAGCAATAATATTATTAGATTTTACAAGTTCCTTAGGAACCCATACACTTCTAATTCTTTTAGCTCTACTATGTCTAGGATAGCTACCTTGTTTGTAGTAGTTAGTCTTTTTCTTAGGTTGGTGTGTTTTAGAGGATTCTCCTACTTCATGCTTGACACTACCAACATTTTTTAAAGACTTTTTGAGCTCATTTAGCTCACCCAACACCTTTTGGTGTTCACAATTACATTGAGATAAAAGATTATTAAGATCAACATTTTCATCTTGAAAGAATTTTAGTTCATCTTTTAATCCTAATATCTTTTTCTCAAATTTTGAATTAGCTTGAGTAAGTGAGTCATTTTTCTCATTTAATTCTAGAATAATCTTTTTATTCCTAATGACCGACTCCTTATATTTCTCAACTAATTCATCATATACCTCTTGCAACTCATCATATGCATCATTTAATTCTTCATAATCTAAAATAGATGAGTTAGAGGTTACCATGGAGGAATCTTCCTCAAGTGCCATGAGGCAAAGATTAGCCACTTCTTTTTCATCATCCTCCGATGACTTCTCATCACTCCAAGTAGCAAGCTTGGCTTTGAGCTTTTTCTTCTTCTCAAAGCCCTTCTTCTTGAGTTGAGGGCACTCCGAACGTATATGGCCGGATTGTTTGCACTCAAAGCAAATGATAGGATCCCTTCCTTCCTCTTTGTTCTTGATTTTGAAGTCCATCTTCCTTTGGATTTTTCTTCCCCGGTTGGACCTCATGAAACGTGAGAATCATTTGGCTATCATAGCCAATTCTTCAAGTTCATCCTCCTCACTAGATGAGCTCTCATCATGTTGTGAAGCTTTAGCCTTGAGAGCTATTCCCATCTTCTTCTTCTTCTCAACCTCAAGCTTCTCTACCCTTTTCTCTTCTTTCTTCTTCTCATCTTCCATTCCTTGCTTCATGATCTCATGAGTAAGGAGAGAACCCACAAGCTCATCAAGCTTCAAAGTTTTCAAATTCTTTGCTTCGATGATAGTGGTTCTCTTCCCATCCCAAGACTCGGGAAGTGAATAGAGTAGCTTCCGGACAAGCTTGTCTTCCGGTATGATCTCTCCAAAGCCCTTTAGACCATTGACAATCATGGATAAACGATCAAACATCTTTGACACCGTCTCATCGGGCTCCATCTTGAAATTTTCATAACTAAGATTGAGAATTCCAATCTTAGTTTCTTTAACATCATTGGTGCCTTCATAAGTAGTTTCAAGAGTGTCCCACACTTCTTTGGCACTTTCAATTGATGAAACCTTTGAATAGATGTCCGGACCGAAAACACAAAATAGCATGTGGAGAGCTTTATCATTGACTTGAATCTTTTTCCTCTCCTCTTCACTCATCTCCACTTTCTTCTTCAAAACCATCTTGCCTTCACCATCTTGCTTCAATGGAATATATGGCCCATATTCAATGACATCCCACACTAGATAGTCATTTGACTTCATGAATAGACGCATTCTATTCTTCTAAAAAGAATAGTTATCACCGTTGAAGAAGGGATGCTTTGTAGTGGATTGTGACTCGTACATGCCCGAACCGGAGGTGGAAGTCATCTCTTGATATTTTGATGATCACACTCTTCCAAGGAACTCCTCTTGTGGTTGTTAATCCTCAAAGAGTTAGGCTCTGATACCAATTGTTGAGTGGATCGCAAGATCAATATAAACCAAGAGGGGGGTGAATTGGAAATTTAAAGGTTTTGTGGTGGAAATTGCAAATTAAAAATAATAGACAAGGGATTTAGAGTGGTTCAAGTTCCAAATGAACTCTACATCCACTACCTTAGCTTCACTAAGGATTTGCAACAATTCCACTAATTGCTCTTCCCCTTTTCTAGGACAAGGAGGCAACCCTTACAATTTTGGTTGAATTTTCTACCCAAAATTCAACCCAATCCTCACACAAGTGAACAAAGAAATTTGTTGGCTAATAAGGTATCTCTCAATACAAATGATAGCCTAATTACAAGCACTCAACCCAATTGAACAAGATATGAATGAAAATTACAATTGGGGTTTCTAGACAAAATGGGATTTTTGCACAATTGCTTGGATTTGATGTTTGGATGTTTGCTTTTGGATCAATAGTTGTTGCTGGAGCTTTTAGAGGTCCCTTTTATACATTCTCATTGATTTCTAGCCGTTGTGGTTGTTGCACTCATCAATAGAGCCGTTGGGATGTTATCTCACCTCCATAAATGCAGTCTGCAACAACCCGTTTCGAAACGCGGGGTACCTGTTTCGGAACAGACTAAAATAGAAAGAGCCGTTGGGGTGCATTTAAGAGCCCGTTTCGAAACACCTTAGGGCTGTTTCGAAACACTTTTGCCACTGTCAAGGGTCGTTTCGAAACAGTCTTAGCCCGTTTCGAAACACCCTAACGGTTTTCAGAAAATCAGTTAAAAACAATTTCAACGGTCATATTTTCAATTTAAACTGAAGAACAGTTCCGAAACGCCAGGTCTCGTTTCGAAACGGTTTTGCTACTGTCAAGGGCCGTTTCGAAACAGTCTTAGCCCGTTTCGAAACACCCTATTTATCTTTGTAAAATAGGTTAAATAATATAACAACCGTTATGTTTTTCAAATCAAAATTGAAGAACTGTTTCGAAATGTAGGAGACCGTTTCGAAATGGGTTCAAGTATTCTAAAGCCGTTTCGATACACGTTTCGGAACATGGGTTGACAGTGATGAAAACGTTTCGAAACGCCTTAGGCCGTTTCGAAACAGGGACTTGAAAATCACTGTTTTGGCTTTAAACACTTAGGAAAAATATTTGAAAAACTTTGTTTTTAACTTTGGCATAATCTTGAATTTATATAAGGATGTTTTGAGGACTTAAAATTCGTTTTGACATTTTCGATTTAGTCCTGAGGTTTTTGGTTATATCAAAATTAAAATATTCGTTTCACACTAAGGAAGTTGATCCAAGTTCAACGAAATGAACTTTAGAGACTATTAGTGAAGATAGTCCAGATGTTCAAGAAAAGGTTGAAACTAAGATATTGTTATGATGACAAATAAATGTAACAAATGTGTGTATGTCAAACCAACCAACATTAGGATATATGATATTATATTGATGACATACTCATTGTTATATGTAACAATAAAATGGTAAAACGTATCAAAGACATGTTAAATTCAAGATTTGACATGAAAAATATGAGATTAGACGATATGATTTTGGGCATCCAAATCAAACGTTCACTTGAAGGTCTCATATTGACTTAGTCACACTATGTGGACAGATTCTTGAGAAATTTGGCAAGGATGACTCTAGTATAGCTAGAACTCCAATAGACACGAGCCAAGTTCTATCCAAGAATAAAGATCAAAATGTTAATAAAGTGGAATATACAATGGTCATAGACAGTCTAATGTACCTCATGAGCTGCACTAGACTAGATATTACTTTTACTGTGAGCAGTTTAAATTCACAAGCAATCTAGGTGAAAATCACTAGAAAGTGATTGTGAGAATACCGAGATATCTTGGATATACTCGAAATTATATATTGCATTTTTTCAGAGATTCTACTATCGTAGAAGGATACTCTAGTGCTAGTTGGATATCTTATATTCAAGATATCAATAGCACAAGTGGATGGAAATCTCCAAGACAAATGGTTATAACAAGATCCATAATGGAATCCGAATTTATAGTTCTAGACAAGTCTAGAGAAGAAGTCAAACGTCTTTAAAAATTTCTTGTAGGATATTCTTGAACGGCCAAAGCCAGTGCCCGCAATGTGCATACATTGTGATGACCAAGGGAAAATTGGTAGAGCATAGAGCATTGTGTATAATGGTAAGTCGAGACATATGCATCGTCAACATAATATCGTTAGACAACTGATCTCAAATGAAGTTATCTCTATTGATTCTGTGAAATCAAAAGATAACGTTGTAGATCCACTAACAAAAGGGTTAAATCGAGATCAAGTTGAGAAAACATCGAAAGAAAAGAGACTAAAGCCCAAGAAAATTTAAAGTGCTATGTGAAGGAAAACCTACCTAGTTAACTGGAGATCCCAAGATCTAGGTTCAAAGGAACAACCTAATTGCATAGATCTGTGCGATCACTGTAAGGGTTCTTATCCTAAAGTCCATTCCTATGATGTAAACCGTGATCAAAGTGGTTTAGGCTAAGCAATGCTTTTAATGACCATTGTGTCCTTTGGTGAGTCAAGCAACATAAGTAACCTATGTGAGAGTGAAGTGGGGCCGCTTTAAGGAGACTATTGGGGCATAGTTCTCTCAAACTCTTGTAGAATCATGGAGATGTTCACGACCATACGAACATAACCATGAGAATTAAAAACCTCATCAGAGAGATAGTTGTGTGAGGTATATTATCATTTACACAAACGAAAGACAGTTCAAGGACATAACGTCTACTGATCAGCCAGTAAAGTAAATATACTTTCACAAGGGAAGGTTCAAGGGTGGACACCTATCTATCCTATGCAGCCATCGATCGCATAATCTATCACCACATCAATTCAACATGTTTTTGATTAAATCAATTTCATTCATGGGGGGATTGTTGGAAAATTTTGATAATTTTGGAGCTTTAAATGAGAAATTGATTCAAACATTGTTGAGGAAAATGTGGAACAAGTTGTTGGTTCGTAAATGTGCAGACGTGCACAACATGGGTAACGCAAATGTCTGAACCGGTCTAGTCTTTCGTGGGCTTGCATATATTTTGACCCAAATTTGAAATGAATTTTTCCTCAAATAAGAGCATATATTTTTCAAATTTAATCTTGGAATTAAAAGGATAAATATTGAAAGTTACCTTTAATTCATATAGTAATTTTTGAAATTGCTCTATAGAAGAATCAATTGATTCTCAATATTAAATGCTCCATTAGGTCAAATTTCCACTTATACCCTCATGACACTCCCATAAATAGGGAGTAAACCTTCTAGGTTTTACACAACTCAAAGCCACAAAAAATTGTATTGTTTTATTCTATGGATTTTACAAGTGGTTTTCAGTGATAGGAGAAGACGAGGTTACGGTTCGTTGATCACTGCAGACGTGATACTACTATGCTCATTATGTTGTTGTATCCTGAGAGATAGACGTCCGACGTTTCTCAAGCACCATAAAAGCGGGCGAATCTATCTTAAGGAAACTGCGTTTGTGTAGGCCTCAATACGTTTCCTTTCGGTTTTTGTTTCAAATCGGTTTGATTTACATATTGTTGTATCGTCCTTAATTTTCTTATTTTACTGTTTGTTTAAATAATAGTATTTTATCTTATTATTTATTCTTGGATTAACGTTATTTTTCTAACATTTTTTCTATGATAATGAAAACAACAATGCATTAGGTAGTAATTCAGTTCTGAATTAAATGAGGATTAATATACTATCCTTTGTTTTAAGAAAAATGCAATATGAAAGCTTTGAGAAAGCATAACATATAATTATCTTCGAAAAACTAGTGTTCATAAAGATTATGAACGAGGGCACAAGACATTTTTGGCCACCCGACTATAATATGATAGAAAACAAAAAATTCTCCTTTCAACCTCAACCCACCTCAGATAATTGTGGTATTTCACCCATCCTGAACCTATCTTAGAATTTGAAGTTGGAATCCACCCCAATTCAACCCAGGAAAATTTCAATATTCAGATAAACGACTAAGGAGATTAGCTTAGCTTAGCAAAAAGTTAAGACCTCAGAAAAATTGTTGTTAGTCTACAAGGGCGATTCAAAGATTTAAAGGGTCATGTGCAATTTATTAAAATGGACCCTTAATTTATCATATGAAAGAGACATACTATAAGTTTTTGTTTTGTTAAATAAAGTTCCTTTATTACAAAAAATGTTAGATTACTCTTTTGAGCAACATAAAAATTACTTACAAACATCTACAAATCATATATTTTCACTTAAAAATGTTGTTCTTATTGCATATTTCGAAACAAAATCATCTACAATGCTTTCAATATCAATTTCTTCCAAAAGATCACTATCGTTTGCCATCAAAGCAACTCCATTTAGTCTTTCTTGCCATCAAAGCAACGCTTTAATAAATCCATTACTTTTGTTTTTTCCTTAGGTAAAAACTCTCTAAGTAATTTCAGCTCATCCCAAATAGCTGATTCTCATCAACATTAGATAGCTCACCTTTTCTAAGAGCATTTTCAAAATTATTACATTGAGATTTGAGATAAATGTCATCGAATAAATGTAATTTATCAGAATTAAGTTAAAAACATTTAATGCTTTTAAATGCATTAGATAACTCATATGAGTTGAGAAGTCGTATTTAGGGGTGTTCAAATTCGGGTACCCGAGGTGCCGGGTACCCGATTCTTCGAGTAAAATATTTCTCGGACCGTGTCCCGACCCGTGATTTTCGGGTACCCGCTAGTCGAGTACCTGTAAAATCTGGGTACCCGCAAAATCAGGTACTAGATACTCGATTCATATATTTTTTAATTTAATTTTTTTAAGTCACATAAAAAACCCATAGAATTTAAAAATTCATAATACATAATTTAAATACAAAAATTAATAATTTAAAATTAGTTTTAAGGGAAAAATATTTGAATATATATATTAGTGTAATACATGTACAACTAATATTGTAATACATATATCTAACATTATAGCATTGTTTGAATGTTTGTTGTTATTTTATTTATCAAGTAACAGAATAGCTAATACTGTAATACATATACTGATAAACAGCTAATATTAAAAGTAATTATATTGAATATAATAAATATTCCAGTAACAGAATAGCTAATACTTTAAGGATTAATATCCTATACACAGCGGTGGAAACTGAAAGTTTCCACAAGCGTCTTAGTTTTAGGGTATATGAAGTTAGTTTAGGGTATATGGTTTAGGGGTTTAGGTGTAAGAGTTTAGAATTTAGGGATAGTTGTTTCAATTTAAGGTTTAGGGTTATAATTTAGGGTTTATAGGTTAGGGTTTACTTTTTAGGGTAATATGGTAATAATGTCTATACCCTAAATTATAACCTTAAACCTTAAATTGAAACAACTATCCCTAAATTCTAACCACATGCACCTAAACTCCTAAACCATAAACCCTAAATTAACTCCCTATACCCTAAAATCAAGGCGCTTGTGAAAACTTTCAGTTTCCACCGCTTGTGTATAAAATATTTATCCACACTTTAATACATATACTGATATACAGCTAATACAAAAAAAATAATTATAGTTAATATAATGAATATTCAAGTAACATAATAGCATTGTTTGAATAGCATTGTTGCAGTATTAGCTAATACCTAATCAAGTAACAAAATAGCATTGTTTGAAAGTTGTTTGAGGGATCGGGATTTAGAAATTAGGTTGTTTGATTTGGGTATATAGTGAATATAAGGGTATTTTGTTAAAAATAATTATATTTAAAATAAAAAATTAGGAATCGGGAAAATTTTTAATTCTGTGACCCGAGAAATGGCGGGCCGGGTACCCAACCCAGACAAAAAAAAATCTAAGTAAATACCCGATTATTTATGTTTGGGTAGTCGGGTCAACTGGGTCGGGTAATTTTAAACACACCTAGTCGTATTCTACATCTTTTACGGTTAACATTTAATTATTATATTCTATTTTTAATCTAGTCGTTAAAACAAAATTAAATGAGTTGAACTACCTTGAACATAATTAATGCTTTGGATTAAATTTTTTAGAAAATTATATATATATATATATATATATATATATATATATATATATATATATATATATATATATATATATATATATTAGAGAACTTATTTTGGGCCCTCTTTTTTCAGGCCTTGTGCGGTCGTATCTATTGCATATGTCTAAAACCACCATCGTTAATATAAATCAATAAACTAAAATCCATAAATAAAATAAAACTTTAACCTGAAAAATTTAAAAAAAAAATCATTTTTTTTTCAAAATTGAAGAAAATTCTGTATTCCTTAAATCAAATTTAAATACAAACTCCATGAATTAAATATGGCAAACCAATTAACTTTAAGATAACATAATTACTAAATTTTTAACATAATTTTAACTATATCACCAGATGAACATCCTTTAATTGGCCAAATAATTAATGATGTTAATTTATTTTTGCTTATGTTTATATTAAAAACTTAAATATCACTATTTAGTCTCAATCAAAGTTGCAGTACTCAGATTTCCATTCTAAGGAGTAGAAATTATTAGATGTGTCTAACTCATCACATTATTCATGGTCTAATTTAATGAAATTTTTTTATCTCATTTTTTTAAGGTGAATCTTCACCTCTTTCTTATATGTAATTAAGGAGTAAATAATTACTTGAAAGTGATGAATATTATTGAATGAACCATAAATTACGTGATGAATATAGTCCATCTAATAATTTCTCCAATAATTAACTCACGACTTTAACTACGTGCAAGTTAAATCTTTTAAGTAATTTCCTTTTAAACTTTAATAGTTTCGTATTTCCACTCAATTAAATTAAAGTGATTTAATTATTGCTTATTTTTGAGTTAATTTAGTACCGAACCAAACCAAAACTTAAGCAGGAGGCAGGGCGAAGTAACCTAGGGCAATGAATATCCGCCACGAGTCCCGAAAAAGAAATAAATGACTTTAATGCTAGAGTGATAGGTGGTTGAACGCAAACAAAACTATTCCATCCCTTTGAAAGCCACGTTACCGAACCAAATTCCTTCCCTTACGTAACCACCAGCAGGCCCATTAAAAAGAGCTTCAGACGTGGATTCATAGATATCCACCATAACACAATCCTCATTTCGGTAAAATCACATTCTAGGAATCATCAAAACCAAAACTGTTCCCGCTTTCTTTTCTATGGCCACGGCGGCGCGTGTACTTCACTGCCAACTACTGTCCAATAAGCCCGGAGCTAATACTAGGAGAGAGCTGGGTGGTCAAGTTCAGGTTCAGAAAATGAAACTAGGTGAACCTGAGAATGGAAAGATAGTGTTGCAGCCCCGGTTATGTACGTTAAGATCCTACGGTTCGGATCCGGTTGGTGTGATGAAGACGAGAAAGGAAGAAGGTGACCAAGTTTCACCCTTTTTCGAGACTTTATCGGAGTATATAGAGAGTTCCAAGAAGAGCCAAGACTTCGAGATCATCTCCGGCCGCCTCGCCATGGTAATTCAAATTGAAACTCCAGCGATCCAATTTGTTCAAGATTTTTTCGATTCCTTTGATGGAAATCTAACTGGGGTTTACTTGTTTTGCAGATTGTGTTTGCTGCAATAGTGACGACAGAATTCGTGACGGGAACCTCAATATTTAGAAAGATGGATTTGCAAGGGATTGAGGAAACCGTGGGTGCGTGCCTAGGGGCAATGACTTGTGCGGCGGCTTTCGCTTGGTTATCGAGTGCTCGGAACAAAGTCGGTCGGATCTTCACCCTCGGTTGTAACTCGTTTATCGATTCGGTGATCGACCAAATCGTGGATGGATTGTTCTATGAAAGTGATGCTAGTGACTGGTCGGATGATATTTGAAATCAGAAATGGTGATTGTGAATGTGTTGATGTTTATATATATATATATATAGGTAGGATTAGGATTAGGATTAGGAATAGGTAGTAATTATAAATTATAATATGTGTTGTTGCAGCCTATCTCATGTGAGATTATAGATGTTAATTTGTATAAGCATTTTACAGATACATATATAGTCATCAACTACTGGAGTAGTTCTGTTTAAAATCTTTCTAATCCCATTTTTCTCTTTTTTAAATATGAAGGATGCAGTGTTTGTCCTTATTAATTTGTTTAGATTACACCCGACAACTTTGGGTAATAATTAGAAGTCAGTTTAAATGTTTAATATTATATTTAAAAAGTTTTTTTAAAATAAGTTTAAGAATTAAACTGATTTTTTCCGAAAAAAAAAATGAAGGGTTAAAAATGTTATTAAACCAATTTAAAGCAGTCTAGTGGAGGAGGATGCCATTCTTATTGAGCTAGGATTTGATGGTTATTTTCGGTTAACACATCCAACTCTACCATATAGGAATTGATGAACAAGATAACCTCATGTGTTGATTGACCAATCCCCTCATGATATTTGTTGTTACCCGCAAACCGTATAACCTAGTAAGTGACAACAAGTAGACTAAACCTTACAAATTTTACCCGAGAATTCTAGATCTGAACCGATTTTTTTATCTGATACTTGAGATCGATTCGAACATATTAACCCGAAATTTGATCCAAAACTCAAAATAAATCGAATCAAACCAAAATCGACCCAAATTTTAGTTGAATTGAAATGGGTTCAAATCGATTTTTTAACTGAACCGAGTGGACTCTAACCGAAAGCAAACCGAACTGAAGATAACCCAAAATAAAAAAAGATAAGATGTGAACAGCCGCACAACTCACCAAAAAGTCAATATAAATTGTCTTTATAAAGTCATATATAACGTGTAAAACACTGACCGACCTAAAACCCCGATTAAAACATACAAATTGTCTTTATAAAGTCATATATAACGTGTAAAATAACCGATCTGATATGACACGAATCACCATAGACCCGACTTAAAACCGAACCAAATCAAATCGAACCGAAACCCAGAGGCATTTCAAAAGTTTAAGGAGTAGTTTATTAAAACAATGCCCTTTAATTTATAATTCCATAGATATATAAAGTTTTTCTAAAATATATTTTTATCTTGGTAAAAAAATATATATTATGAGGCCCTCTTTAAAGTCTTTTTTATATTTTTCTTGTATTTTACTAAATCAAGATCTTTCGTTTTTTTCCTTTTAAACATTTAATTCAACTCATTTGCCCCCCTCTTTTCTTGGGATCCATGTGCGGTTGCCCATCTCGTACATGTCTAAAACTCCCACCGCCGAAAACGAATGATATAGACCCAAAATGAGCCAAACCGAAACCGAACCGAATGACCCGTTTGTTAGAACCAAATCATAATAGATATGAAATTTAAACCAGGATCTATCATATCAAATCATCAAGAACAATAAACTGAAAGTAGAAGCGTACCTGAATTCATTGATGGACTGAAAACCTTGAATCCTTTGATGAAGATCGCCTAAAAGATGGTTGTGATCTTCCAAGAAGATAGGTTAGCCCTTGCCGTAAAAACTCTCTAACGAGGACAAGAGTAATACAAGTTAACCTATTTCTTGGGGACCACTACCTCTTTATATAGTTGATAATTAAATCAACTTTTAAATATTTATAACTATGCCCCTCATTGAATTATAAATATATCTTACGGTATCTGCACTTTTATTTTCGTGACACTTTAATACCTATGACACACCTAACATAATTGGTCACTTGATTTTGTGTCATACTTTATAATAGCATCATACATTTTACATATGTACTCATAATTGCGGATTTTAATCCAACAATCTCTCACTTGAGCAACATATGTTTCTTGATAAATGTACAACCTTATGCGCTCAAAAATTTGCTATTATATAATAGGTATTCTATAACAATCTCGTCCATCAACTATATCCATATATGATCAAAGCGGTCTTCGCCATATCAATCATGACTGGACCCATCAATGGTCACATATACAAATATAGTCAAATTACATAGATCAATCATGGATGCGTAGCATGGAAAATTACATCAAATGTGAACCGGCCATGTCTATTTCTATCTGGTCCTTCTAAACTTTAATGAGATCAACTTTACTGAGTTCAGAGTGTGCATAAACTAAAGGAACTTTATTTCTGCAGAAAATAATCTTAAATAACTTTAAACTGAAATAACTGAAATTGTGTCTAAAACGAATGAGCATTCTTTACAATTACAAACTCCCACTAAAAGTGAGCATCCTTAAATAACATTACACCCATATGAGTAGTATGCTCATGAAAGATCTATGGTGGCAGTTTCTTAATATACGCACAATTATGGAGTTTATACCAACATGCTCTATAGGCACACAACCACTCTGAATTTTTTTTAACAATTAGGAACTTAATATTTATGTGCTTCAAATTTAAAGTGTTCTTATTGTTTATAGAATAAATGAATGCATATTTATTGTCCCAAAATAACTGAAGTGGGCTTTAATTCAATCTATAAGTAGCAGCTCACGTGACATAATTCTTTTGCATCAATATACTAATAGAATCGAAGTTTGTAAACTTGACGATCTCTAACTTACTAGAACTACGATATGTGAGCATGCAATTTTTATTCTCTAAATATATCTCATAACTCTATTGGCTACTATCCGATAGTCCGTACTAGATTTTCTTAAATATCTGTCTAATATTCCAACAATGTACGCAATATCCAAATACATACATACTTGAACATAAATTAGATTATCAATAGCTCATGCATATGAAATCATTTGCATTTTCTAAATTACTCCCACTGAAATTGTAGTATATAAAATTTTCAACTAAATTTATCTCAAAATTAAATGAACTAATCAATATGAAATTTATAATTTCATTAATGAGAGTCTTACTTAAGCTTATAGATAAATTTCTTTAACTAACATATCATTGATATTATATCATAAGACATAACTCTATGATTGTACCATATAAATAATATCTTCAATGTCGCCATTGAAAAACACAAGCTTAACATTCATCTTATGTAACTTAAGATTAAAATAAGCAACAAGCGTCATGATTATCCTGAAAGAGTCTTTCAATGAAACTTAAGAGAAAGTCTCTACAAAATCAATATATTTTTTAGAGTATATCCTTTAGATACAATATGTACTTTATACTAATCCACATTACTATTTCTAACCCTTGGGTTTAAATATCCATTTACAACCAATTGGTTTGCACCTTAAGGTAACGAGACAAGTTTTTTAATTTTATTGGCTTGCATAAAATTATACTCTTCTTGAACGATATCAATCCACTTTTGAGAATTAAAACTTTTATGGTCTGATAAAAAATGATTGAGTCACTTTCTATCATTCTATTGTTATCGTTATTTTCTTGAGGAAATATAATATAATAATCTCGAATAGTATTTCTCCTTCCTCTCGTGGATCTCTTTAATGACGCCTGTTTTTTTAAGTTGTTGAGTTTGTTCTTCTGAAACAATTATCTTATCTTGAATGAGAGTTGTTCAACATTATTTTGCTGAGGTACTTGATTCATTTCTTGATTAATGATGAGTGTGAAAACCTAAACATTGTCAAAAGTGATAATAGGAATTGAATTATAAATCTAACCTAAACATTGATTTATAATTCAATTCCTCCTAACCTTATTTCTCCCTCCAAACTCAACATACTAAAAAAAGTTATAAATCTCTTCTTAAAATAATCTTAATTGTGGGATCATAAAATTAACAGCCCATGGATCACTCAAAATAACCGGAGTAGTTGCTCGCTTTTGAAATTTAATTTCTTCACATATGTCCTAACTTATACAAAAAAAATCTACACTTTGTAACTTATTGTTGTTTCTTTTGACTAGGACCCTTAGCAACTTTATTCTAATATTTTCTTTTATTGCCCTTATTCTTAGAGACACTAACTAAATGGGCACTAATCAAATGAGTACTTTTACACTTGTAATGTTTTAACTTTTCTTCATGTTTAACACAATGAGAAATGAGCTCAGTTAGAACATATTTCTCCTTTTTGCAGTTGTAACTTTTTTTTTATTTCATTAAACTATATAGGAAGTGATACCAAAGCATAAGAACAAACAATTGTTAGAAAGTTTGACCGCCTTAAATTTTTGAAGTAATATTAAACATTTTCATAATGTACTCCCTCACATTTCCTTGACACTTATACTTTATAAACATCAAAGAAGGCATAAGTGATGTCATTTTAACCTTAATGTTTTGGATAAAAATATTTCTTAATTTCGTCAAGAAAACCCTTAGTTTGAGTAATTTCTTTAAATTTGTGCTCCTAAAGATATTTAGAATGTTGTACTTTATGATCATTTGACTCATGCGATTCAACGATATCACCTCTCAAAATACCTTTTATGGGTGCTTACCACAGTAAGAGGTGCAATATGTTCTTTCCTTAGTGAAAAGTCTATGTTCATATACAACCAAATACTATATGTGTCTTTTCTATTCCTTGAAATTAGTTTCACTAAACATGAGTGTAGAATGTATTTAACGAATATTGTGACAACAAAAATAAATTACTTAAATATAGAATAAAAAAGTAAATAAAATGAAAACGAGCTCACATAAACATTCATAAATAAACAAATAAATTCAAAATAATAGCTAGTTTCCCTCAAGATACCAAACACAACATTAATATCATCTTTGGACTAATGTATTGCTCACATAAAATACCTTATAATTATCACACATTTATCGCCACAGTTGTCGTTGTAATTCTGTCAAATATTAACTTTCTTTTGGATCAATTAATAAACGCACGAATTACAAAAACTCATAATTATCTTAACATTTTAAATAAACTAATCTACATAAAAGCGGTCACTTTGATGACATTATGTTTCAATTAATCATTAAAATATTAGACATCCGAAACCAAAATATGAATTTAATTGTTTCAAAATATTTGTCTTAATTTTATATTTCAATCAAATTAAAAGATAACTAAAATAATAATAAATTTGAATAAAGATAAACCTCATATCAAGATACCGACACTATTAATATTTTATCTTTGGACAAAACATTAACTTGCAAGTGATATCTTGTTATAGTAATCAAATATTGATAATAAGAACATGTCAAACAAAAATCTTCCTTTGAGCCGATTTATTGCTCACATGTAAAACTGAATAATTATCACATGTTTATTACCACAATTGCACATATAACAATGTCAACTATTAATCTTCCTTTGGGCCGATTAATACCAACATAAAATGAATTACATATGCAAAACCTTCTACATTTCAAAATAAAATAATTTCCGCAATAGAGGTCACTTTGGTGACTTAATGCTTCAATTAATTTATCACGAAATATATAATATAAATATACTGATATTCAAATTTAGAATTTTGTAACAATCAAAACTGAAATTTCCGATAACACATAAGTTTCCGAAATAACCCAAAATAAGGTTGTCTGACTGGGGCTATCAGAAATCGAAAAACCTAAATCTTTGACTGTTTCTTAAAAAATGTCGTAAACCTTAAATGTGTATTTACCAAAATCAAAGTCGAATTCAAAACATTCAATCTTTAACTAAAAGCCAAAATCAGAAGTATCATACAAATGGGTAATTCATATAATGGTCACATAAAACCTTAAAATATATCCATAATAACTTAATGATCAAAACTGAAATTTCAATCAAACCGAAACAAATATACATCAATACCAAATGCAAATATGTATATTCCGTAAGCATAATGTCAAATAAATTTAAGCAAAATATTTTGTACAAAACTAAACACGATTCAATAAAATTCAACCATAATTTATTAGACATGAACCGAATATAAAGCTCCGAGAACCTGATTATAAAATTTCCAAGTCACAGTAAGTTTACCACGACAAAGTTCAAGTCAACTTTAATTTTCTTTTAATTACTAACAATCAAAACTAAATGTTTAATCAAACCGAATTGAAGATATATTTTAAATAAAATATGTATTTTATAAATGCGATTACTAAATAACCGAAAACAATACAAAAATTAAGGGCAAATTTATATTCTGAAAATAGTTTACTGTTAATGAATTTCCAAACCAAAACATAATATACGACACATATATTCTTTAGTATTAAAGGAACCCTAAATACAACCGAAATTAAATATATAAGATTAGGGATATTGCAGATAAAGGTTGCCGCTAAGTAAATAGAAGCATGAAAACAAACGAATTGTCGATTGACAATGCAACCCACGAAAATATTCAATTCCTAATCTGTCGATTACTGATGCAACCAACGAAAAAACTCAACATATTCATCCAAAGATCGTAGATTACGGATCGGGAAAAAAACGATGAAAGATTAATAACTCAAACTATAATCCCAATGATTCGGTATGATGACTCTTTAATGCCACTTGTTAGAATCAGATCATAATAGATATAAAATCTAAATCAAAATTTATATGTCAAATCATCAAGAACAATAAACCGAAAGTGGAAGCGTACCTGAATTCATTGATGAACTGAAAACCTTAAATCCTTTAATGAAAATCGCATAAAAAGGTGGTTGTGATCTTCCAAGAAGATAAGTTAGCCCTTACCATAAAAATTCTCTGATGGGGACAAGAGTAATACAAGTTAACATATTTATTAGGGACTACTACCTCTTTATATAGTTGATTACTAAATCAACTATTAAATATTTATAACCCTGTCTCTCATTGAATTATTAATATATCGTATGATATCTATACTTTTATTTCCGTAACACTTTAATACCTATGACACGTCACTTAATTTTGTATCATACTTTATAATAGTATCATATATTTTACATATGTGCCCATAATTGCAGATTTTAATCAAACCCGTTTGCCACTAGTAAAGTTGCGCCTAGAAAACTGATTCATCTGCAACAAACATTCTGGTAACCACATTTGCATATCATGTTCAATAGATATCATGCCAAAAGAGAGACCCTATCCACTTTCCATGATCAAGTACTCGAATCAATTAAACCTGAAACTGTGGTATTATTTGTGTTTATTTATTGACATTGAATTCTATCATTTGTAGTCCCCAGCAAGCACCAGTCATTCCAAATATTAATCTGCTCACTCGTACCAACCTCCAACCAGATCCATCCTGTTATGTTTCCTTTTATGTTCTGTTGCCTTGCCCCGTGGGGCTTTGTCTTTTCTCTTGTTTTGTTTGTTATGATTACCCGTTTCAGATGTTCCTTCATCTCCTCTATGGATGCTGGTTTTTGTCCTGCCGGTTGTGGCAGTTGGGGAACCTGCTATTGTTCCTGTTTATGTATGCCTTTATTTCTTTCTACTGCTTAATGAAGTTTCTTTTGTTTGTCAAAAAAAATATAAAAAAACAGATCCATCCTTAATCATTCTTCCAGGTATAAAAAAAGGGAAAGATCCCAATCGAGAATTCACTAACAAGTGATTGATTAACATCTTTCCTCGACCAAGCTGAACTCCTTTCACCAAACTACTTGCACCAGCATCATTTAAGCAATCTAAAGAATCCCTCAGCGCATAACAAAAATAAATAAGGGCTTAACGGATCACATTGTCTGGAGTCTGGACCCACGAGTAGCCTTAAAACTCTCTCCTTGGAAACCATGCTTGCACTTTTCTAACTACGTCTACGTCAACTTGGCTCATTTTCATAAAATATCCCTCAATTTATTGTACTGTAAATTTTTAATAAAACAATTATTATTGTCAATCAAGTGTCTCACGTTATTATCATGCTTCTAAAAAAACATGTTTGATAAAATCTGCAATATTATCGTTTTTATATTCAGAGTCTCTATTTTTTTCTATGTGAAATTAATATATACATCTTTGTAAAACGTTACATCATCTAAGTTAATCTCTTGACGGTGACCTATGACTATGATATCACGAGTCTAAGTGAGAGAGAATGTCACATTCTAAAGAGATGTGTGGGCATTAATCCCATGCTAAAAATGAGAAAAGAGATAATAATTTATAAAAGTAGTAGCGCCTACATATCCTATTAGACATATCTATTGGGAAGATGATGACCCATCATATAAGCATGTAATGTATTGGTAAGAAACATTGCTTTCTTTATTAGCATTAAGTATCAGTTGGTTTAAGTGGAAAATAAGTGCCTAAACTATACCCTTTTTCAAGATATGTGCCTAAAGTATTTTTTTGGGTCAAACAAGTTCCTAACGTTTTCAACATTACTCAAATAGGTGCCCGTCGTGACTGTCCGTTAAAAAAAATCTCATTAGCCAATAAAACCATGACACGTGGCAGTATTACACATTAGTTTTTAAAAATAAATTAAAAATGTTAAAATATACTAAAATTTTAAAATAATCCCCAAATCCCTAAACCCCCATTTGGCCACTACCACTGACATTGGTCACGTTTCCGATAACGGACTGAAGCGTCCTCCCCTCGTCGAACGACCCACGCACCGTTCATCGTATGTTATGCTGTTGTTCATCGTAAATTATTTGAATGAACAATTTGATGATTTCGACGTTTCGCACGGCGTCAGTCGATTTTCGACGACGAGGTGGTGGGGTAAATGGTCGTGATGGTCCGGTGATGGATGTGATGAGCGACATCGTGGCAATCGATGACGAAATCAGGTCAAATCGAGATTTGAGTTTTGAGGTGTTAGAGATTTCAAATATTGAGCTATTTTGTGAAATAAAGAAAATATTAATTTTTATTTATTTTTAAATATGATTCGGAATTTTAAGAAGCTGACTCATGTCACTTAACGGTAAAAATTAACGGACATTGACGACAAACACCTATTTAAGTAACGTTAAAAATATTAGACACATATTTAATCTGAAAAATACTTTAAACACCTATCTAGAAAAAATATAATTTGGGCACTTCCCTCTTCAAGATAACTTCATGTGACATGTTATACGTGGCTGAAAACTTCAATTAATTATTTTTAATGTCAAACGATTGAAGTGCTTAACAATAACTTAGTTTTCTATTAACAAAATGGTAAACTACATAAATGACCATCATATTATTAGTAAAGTCACGATTTGACTACTTTATTTTTTTGAAGCAATTAAACCACCATACTATTAAATTAGGTGCAATGTGATCACCAACCGTTAGAGGTTAACGGCAGGGTGACATGACAGTTAAAAAAATAGGTGGTATAATTACACATTTGGTCCTTGTTATTTACACATTCTTTCAATTTAGTCTTAATTTAAAATAAATAAAATAAATTAATTATTTAATTAGGTGGTGACATGTGTCAACATCTTATTGGAGGACTTTAATTATTTATATTTGATTTAATAAATTTATTTTCCTCCTCCAATCAAGTGGTGACACGTGTCACCACTTATTTAGAGGAGGATGTTAGGCTTGATAAGCTAGATTTCCTTCAACCAAAATGGATTGCCAAGTGGTGGAGAAGTTGGATTTTTGGGTGATTGATTTGTGGAAGTCAAAAATGAATGATACGATGAATTTATAGTAGTTCGGGCTTCAAACAAGCACCTACATCCACTACCTTAGCTCCCACTAAGGATTTTCTAACCAATTCACTAATTGATTCGTCCCCTTTTCTAGGCTTAGAAGGAAACCCTTACAAACGGTTAATCTTTCTATCCAAAGATTAACCAAACACTCTTTACAAGAGAAATAAAATAAGCAAACTAAAATCCTCTCACAAGGTATTTGTTTGCACTCTTTAAGCTCTCACCCAAATCTAAACACTTGAGCAAATATGACAATTTTAGCTCACAAGTGTTGTCTATACAAAGAATGAATAATTAAAGTCCTAAGATAAATTTCTCATCATATAGTTGTTGACAATTGAAGCACTATTCTTTTCTTGATGCTTGGAGGTCTGTGAAACCGATAATTAATTTTGATATAACTAAAGAATTTAAGGTCTAATTTGAAAAAGATAAAATAAAATTTTAAGTCCTCAAACCTCCCTATATATTTAAAGGAAAATGGTTAAGTTAAAAACTCAAGTTGTCAAAACTTTTCAAAGTTTTCTTGAAGCCAAAACAATGATTTTCGAGTCACCGTTTCGGAACGGCCTTAGACGTTCCGGAACACTTTTAAAACTGTAAACCTATGTTTCGGAACGTGTTTCGGAACGATTTTGAAATTGTGAACCTTTGTTTCGGAATGGGTTTCGGAACGGGTAAAGAACATCGAAACGGTTTGACCCGTTTTGATACGATAGTATCGAAACGACTTCAAACATTTCGAAACGACATTCAAACTGTGTTTTAAAAATATGACCGTTGAAGTTTTTAACCGTTTTCATACTGATCGTTAAGGCGTATCGAAACATCTTCAATCTGTTTCGATACGGGCTTTGACAGTAGCTAAGTGTTTCGAAATGGGTTTCGAAATGACTCTTAATCGTATCGAAACGATCGTGCCCGTTTCGGTACGGTCTATTTAATACACCCCAACAAATCTTTCTTTTTTGGTTTGTTTCGAAACAGGATCGGGCATTTCGAAACGGGTGGTTGCAGACTGCATTTATGGAGGGAAGATAACATCCCCAACGGCTCTATTGATGAATGCAACAACCCCAACGACTAGAATTCAATGAGAAGGTATAAAAGGGACCTCTAAAAGCTTCAACAACAACTATTGATCTCAAAGCAAACATCCAAACATCAAATCCAAGCAATTGAGCCTAAATCCCATTATTTCTTGTAAACCCCAATTGTGAAATTGTAATTTCCATTCTTATCCTTTCAAATTGGGTTGAGTGCTTGTAATTGGGCTACTTTGTTTATTGAGAGATACTTGTTAAGCCATCAACTTCTTTGTAATTCTTGTGTGAGGATTGGGTCAAATTTTGGGTAGAAAATTTGACCGATATTGTAACAGTTACCTCCTTAGCCTAGAAAAGGGGAAGAGCAATTAGTGAAATTGTTGAAAATTCTTAGTGAAGCTAAGGTAGTGGATGTAGAGTTCGATTGGAACTTGAACCACTCTAAATCCTTTTGTCTATCTTTTGATTTGTCAATTTCACTACCAAAAAGTCTAAAAATCCAATTCACCCCCTCTTGGTTTATATCGATTATTTGATCCACTCAACAATTGGTATCAGAGCCTACGTCTTTGAAGGATTAACAACCACAAGAGGAGTTCCTAGGAAGAGTGTGATCATCCATAAATCAAGCCATGACATCTACCTCCGGATCAAGCAGGTACGAGTCTCAATCCACCACAAAACCACCATTCTTCAATGGTGACAACTATCCATTTTGGAAGAACCGGATGCACCTCTTCATCAAATCCAACGATTACCTTGTTTGGGATGTCATTGAAGATGGTCCCTATATTCCTTTGAAGAGGGATGATGAAGGAAAATTAGTTCTAAAGAAGAAGATTGAGATGAGTGACGATGAGAGAAAGAAGATCCAAATTAATGACAAAGCTCTTCACATGCTCTTTTTTTCTTTCGGTCCCGATATCTACTCCAAAGTCTCCTCCATTGAAAGTGCCAAGGAAGTGTGGGATACACTAGAGACCACCTATGAAGGAACTAGTGATGTAAAGGAGACCAAGATTGGAATTCTCAATCTTAGTTATGAGAATTTCAAGATGGAGCCCAACGAAACCGTGTCCAAGATGTTCGATCGCTTCTCAACTATCGTCAACGGGCTTAAGGGTTTTGGAGAGACAATCCCGGAAGACAAACTTGTCCGGAAGCTACTCTACTCACTTCTCGAATCTTGGGATGGGAAGAGAACCGCCATCATCGAGGCCAAAACTTGAAGACGCTCAAACTTGATGAGCTAGTGGGTTCTCTTCTTACTCATGAGATAATGAAGCAAGGAAGGGAAGATGAAAAGAAGAAGGAAGAGAAAAGAGTGAAGAAGCTAGAGGTAGAAAAGAAGAAGAAGATAGGAGTGGCTCTCAAAGCTTAATTACATGAGGAGAGCACTTCTAGTGAGGAGGATGATTTAGAAGAACTGGCTATGATAGCCAAAAGATTCTCACTATTCATGAGGTCCAATCGAGGAAGGAAGATTCAAATAAAAATGGACTTCAAGGTAAAAAACAAAGAATAAGAGATGGATCAAATCATTTGCTACGAGTGTAAAAAGCCCAGTCACATTCGTTCGGAGTGCCCTCAACTCAAGAAGAAGGGCTTTGAGAAGAAGAAGAAGCTCAAAGCCAAGCTTGCTACTTGGAGTGATGAGGAGTCATCCGAGGATGATGAACACGAAGTGGCTAACCTTTGCCTCATGGCACTTGAGGAGGATTCCTCCATGGTAACCTCTAACTCATCATCTTTTGACTTTACATTTGATGAATTACATGATGCATATGATGAGTTGCAAGAGGTTTATGATGAGTTAGTTGAGAAGTACAAAGAGTCGATCATTAGAAATAAGAAAATTATTTCAGAATTAAACGATAAAAATGACTCACTTTCTCAAACTAACTTAAAATTTGAGAAAAAGATTTTAGGTTTAAAAGATGAACTTAAATTCTTCCAAGATGAAAATGTAGACCTAAATAATCTTCTTTCTCAATGCAATAGTGAACACCAAAAGGTGTTAGATGAGCTTAACAAGCTCAAAGAGTCTTTTAAAAATGTTGGTAATGTGAAGCATGAAAAAGGTGAATCATCTAAAACAATCCAACCTAGGAGAAAGACTAATAACTACAAACAAAGTAGATTCCCTAGACATAATAGAACTAAAAAGATTAGGAGTGTATGGGTTTCTAAGGAACTTGTCAAATCTAATAATATTGTTGCTATGTCACCTTGGATTCCTAAGGGAACCAAGCTATTGAGAGCTAACACTCGTGGACCCAAAATGATTTGGGTACCAAAAACAAAAGTTTAAAATCTTTGTTTTTAGGGGGAGCATTGCTACAAGGCCAAAGCACAAAGTTAATATTCTTGGTACCTTGATAGTGGATGCTCGAGGCATATGACCGGAGACAAGAGTAGATTCATGGACTTAAAGCCAAAAAGTGGAGGAGTAGTGACATTTGGTGACAACTCCAAAGGCCACATTAAAGGTATTGGCTCCATAAGTACTATTCTTATTGAAAATGTTTTATATGTCGATGGTCTTAAACATAATTTGTTGAGCATAAGCCAATTATGTGATAAAAGGGCTTACTGTCTTATTTGATAAGAATGAGTTTAAAATTGTTGAGATTAAATCAAATAATATTATGCTCATAGGTCATCGCATAGGTAATATTTACATGGTGCTTTTAGATGGCATACATACATCACATGCATGTTTAGTAGCTCAAAATGAAAATGATGCATGGCTATGGCATAGGAAACTAGGACATGCTAGCATTAGCGTTTTAGAAAAATTAGTTTCCCTTGATCTAGTTAGAGGTTTACCCAAGATTAAGTTCTCAAATGACAAAATTTGTGATGCATGCTCTAAGGGTAAACAACATAAGTCATCCTTTAAATCCATTAATGATGTTTCTACAAGTAGGAGTTTACAACTTATTCACATGGATTTATTTGGGCCTATTAGGACTATGAGCTTGGGTGGTAAATCTTATGCATTTGTGCTTGTTGATGATTTTTCTAGATTTACTTGGTTTCTATTTTTAAGTACTAAAGATGAGGCTTTAGAAAAATTCATCACATTTTCAAAATTAACCCAAAATGATCTTGAACTTAGAATTTTTCATATTAGAAGTGATCATTTTTTCCAAATTTCAAAATCTAGGGTTTGAAGAGTTTTTAAATGAAAATGATATTAGCCACAATTTTTCGGCTCCTCGAACTCCTCAATAAAATGGGGTAGTTGAGAGGAAAATAGAATTTTACAAGAAATGGCTAGAACCATGCTTTGTGAAAATAATTTACCTAAATATTTTTGGGCGGAAGCCACAAACACCGCTTGCTACATTGTAAACCGGGTAATGATTAGACCACTTTTAAAGAAAACACCATATGAGATTTTAAAATCTAAAAGCCTAACATTAGCTATTTTCATCCATTTGGTTGCAAGTGTTTTGTTTTACATAATGGAAAAGATAACTTAGGTAAATTTGATGCAAAAAGTGATGAAGCCATTTTCATAGGATATTCCTTAAACTCTAAAGCCTATCATGTATTTAACAAGAGAACTTTAGTAGTAGTAGAGTCTATACATGTTGTATTCGATGATAACCTCCTTCCAAGGAAGGATTCTTGTGATGATGATGATGTAGGAATCATTAATGCCTTTGATGGAGGAAAAACTTCAAAGGATGATGAGATTCCAACAAAAGAAGAGGATACACAAGATCCACCTCTTGAAGCCTTGAAGGACTTGGCTCTTGAGGAAAAGGAAGTGAGCTACCCAAGGGAGTTCAACTATGTCAAAGGTGGTGAAATCTTGGGTGATCCATCCAAGGGGGTAACCACTAGATATTCTCTTAAACTTATGAACCATGTTGCATTTATCTCATGCATATAGCCTAAGAATATAAAAGAAGCATTAAAAGATGACTTTTGGATTATGGCTATGCAAGAAGAGTTAAATCAATTTGAGAGAAGTAATTTTTGGACATTAGTTGATAGGCCTAGTAATCAATCTACTATAGGAACTAAATGGGTCTTTAGGAACAAACTAGATGAGAGTGGTAACATTGTGAGAAATAAAACTAGATTAGTAGCACAAGGTTACACTCAAGAAGAGATAATAGATTTTGATGAAACCTATGCACCCGTAGCTAGAATGGAGGCCATTAGGATGTTGCTTGCATATGCATGTTATCTTGATTTCAAGATTTTTCAAATGGATGTTAAAAGCGCATTTTTAAACGGTTTTATAAATGAGGAAGTGTATGTGGAACAACCACCGAGTTTTGAAGACTCAAAATTTCCAAATCATGTTTTCAAACTTACTAAAGCTCTTTATGGTTTAAAACAAGCTCCTGGAGCTTGGTATGAAAGACTTTCAAACTTTTTGATTGAAAAAGGTTTTGAAAAAGGTAAGGTGGACACTACACTTTTCATAAAAAAGTATAAAAATGACATCTTAGTAGTACAAATTTATGTTGATGATATTATTTTTGGATCTACTAATGAATGTCATTGCAATGAGTTTGCTAAGTTAATGCAAGGTGAATTCGAGATGAGCATGATGGGGGAGCTTTCATTCTTTTTGGGACTCCAAATCAAGCAAAGGTAGGATGACACCTTCATCAATCAAGAAAAGTACATCAAGGATATGCTCAAGAAGTTTGGCTTGGAGAATGCAAAGCCTCAAGCCACACCTATGAGCTCATCTACAAAGCTTGACAAAGATGAAAGAGGTAAGTGTGTTGACTCTAAGCTTTATCGTTCTATGATTGGGTCTTTGCTTTACCTTACCGCAAGTAGACCGGATATTTTATTTAGTGTTTGCTTGTGTGCTAGGTTTCAAGCTAGTCCTAGAGAGTCTCACCTTATAGCCGTTAAGAGAATCATTAGGTACCTTAGAGATACCCCTTGTTTAGGTCTTTGGTACCCTAGAGACTTAACCTTCAACCTTCATGCTTATTCGGATATGGATTATGGGGGGTGTAAAATCGATAGGAAGAGTACTTCGGGAACATGTCAATTCTTAGGTGGTATGCTCATATCTTGGTTCTCTAAGAAACAAAATAGTGTAGCTCTTTCTACCATCGAAGTCGAGTACATATCCTTAGGAAGTTGGTGTGCTCAAGTCCTTTAGATGAAACAACAACTCTTAGCTTATGGTATTAAAGTCGAAACCATACCTCTTAAGTGTGATAACATTAGTGCCATATGCTTAACAAAAAATCCCATTCAACACTCTAGAACCAAACACATAGAGATAAGACATCATTTCATTAGAAATCATGTCCTTAAGGAAGATGTTGTTATAGAGTACGTTGACACCTTAAACCAACTAGCGGACATCTTTACAAAGCCTTTAGATAAAGAGCGTTTTTGGTCCTTTAGGAGAAAGTTAGGTCTAACTAGCCTTTCTTGACCTTTTTAGGACCCTTTTTGTGCTTAAATTTCTTGATTTCTTGAAAATGTCATGTTTATGTGTTTTTACTCCTAATTTCATCCATGCTAATAGTTAGGGGGAGTATGTTTGTGTTTATACATGTCTTTTCTGCTCATTCATGTCATTCATGCATATTAGGACTTCATAAAATCCATTTTTTCTGCAAAATTAGAGCCTCATCTGCACTTCCATACATAGGTGTATCGAAACGGGTCTAACTGTTTCGATATGGGTGCCTTAAAAGATCTATCTGTGAGAAGGGTGTTTCGAAACGCCTTAAAAAGGTTTCGAAACGATTTTGCTACTGCCAAAGGGTGTATCGAAACGAGTTTCGATACGGGTCAACGAGGATTCGATACGATCAAAGCCGTATCGGAACGGTCAGCTGGACTTGAAACGACAGTCAACATTTCGATACTCGCGTTCTGGAATGATCGAGCCTGTTCCGAAACGGGTATGCGGAGAGCTTTAAAATGGGCTTTTAATGTTAAAATTTCACTTTAATTAAAACTCCTTCAAAAAACTAGATCAATTTTCCTATAAAAACCCTCTAAAACCTCATTGTTTTTCACCAAATCTTGAGGGCTTTTACACTCAAACACAAGTCTAAGCAAGCCTCATCAATATTTTGCAAGAGTTTCCACTCATTCATCCAAAATCTCCTTTTTAAGGTATATTTTCTATTTTTCTTTTTCCTTTGATTTAATTCGTTTCTTAAATTAGAAAATTTTAATTTTGTATAGATTATATGTTTTTGAACTTGGGTTTTTCAAAACTTGTAAAAAAATTTCAAAATCTTAAATTCTTTGGTTCGAATATATTATTTTTCACTCGTATTTTTTGGATTTTTCAAAAGTTGTTTTTCTCTTAAAATCTTTTTCTAAAATCTTTTTAAACCTAAATAGGATTTTTATTGGATTGAATTGAGGATATTCATGCATACACTTTAATTTCAAAATTGACTGCTTTATGTTTTTAAGAGTTTTTCAATGGAGAACGTTAACAAGAAGCGTAAGACGAGTCAAGCAAGTGATTCCGGTATCCGTCCTAATCTCACCCAGTTGTTTCTCAAAAGTCTTCAAACTACAGAGATGAGGGAACATTTCACTTATGTCAAGGAGATTGTCGTTCGTCGCGAATGTATGGTTGATGTTCCGTTCCTTGATTCGGAGCGTTTCGCCTTTCGTTATCTTGAGCGTCTACGTGAATGGAACTTCATGGCTTTCTTAAACATATCAGATATTGTCTACAAGCACATGGTTCTCATATTCTACTTGAATGCTCATCTTGTTGATAATGAGGATCACTCTGAAGTTGTTGGCATTGAGTCATTTCTCTTGGGGAAGAGGTTCATCATCGACATAGCCTTTTCAGAGACTTCTCTTGGCCTTAAGAACGAAGGCATCGAGAATGAGACTCATTTTGGTTCTCACACTGGTTCCGTGCTTGCCTTGGATGCTCATGATAGGTTCCTCCACTTGATGATCTCGTGGTTTATTCGCCCCTACGGAGGTAAATTCTCTCACGTTCGTCAAGTTGATTATTTTTTAGCTTGAGTGTTTTCGCTGTGGAAAGCGCCCAAATCTTGTAAAGATTATGTTTGTCGAGATAGTCAACAATGTGAAGCTTCGTGAAATCGATGCTCTCAAATCCTTCACATATGGGACTGTTTTGAGCTATATCTTTGGGATGCTCAATTTTGATTGCACTTATGACTCTCCGGAACCCCGTAAGCAAAAGATTGGTGAAGCTTCTCTTCACAAATTCGGGTTCCATTACAATATTAATGACCAATGGGAACGAGTTGATAGGCATGCTCCTCCACCACAAGTTGAACCACAACCTCAAGCTCCGGCTCCCAACAACGAAGCTCTTATAGCTTTTCTCACCGAGCGGTTCAACACAATGGAGGCGGGTCTTGGTAATATCAATAATCGCTTGCAATCAGTGGAGAATCGTCTCACCTCCCTTGAGAATCAACATCAATCAATGGACTTGTCATTCTCCACCTTTTATGGTTAATGGATGACCTTTCGTCGCTCTTAAGCTAGGAAAGATGATGACTCATTCGATGTTGATGGTGACGATGACGAGGCTTAGGATCTTTTTTTAATGCATCGCATATTAGACTATCATATTAAGATTAAGTTTGCACCTTTATTTCTTTATGTTTCATGAACCTATGCTTTGATTACTTTGTTTGGGATTGAGCTTTGAACTTTATTGTTTAAGTTTTATGTTTGGATTTGGATTATATGAATTTATATTATGTTGCTTATTGCTTTTAACCTTGTTTCTTCTCTTTGATCCTTTCTTTATTATTCTTTTTGATCTAACAAAAAGGGGGAGAAAATATAAGAGCCAAAAATTTGTTTTAAGTGGTTTTGAGTTTTAAAACTTAAATTTTAAATCTTTTCAAAACTTTAAAACCCATCTTAAATTGAGGGGGAGTTAGAATGTATTCAAAAGATCAAAACTCTTAAAATTCTAACTTTGGTTTTGTTATATCAAAAAGGGGGAAATTGTGAAACCGATAATTAATTTTGATATAACTAAAGAATTTAAGGACTAATTTGAAAAAGATAAAACAAATTTTTAAGTCCTCAAACCTCTCTATATATTTAAAGGAAAATTGTTAAGTTAAAAACTCAAGTTGTCAAAACTTTTCTAAGTGTTCTTGAAGCCAAAACATTGATTTTCGAGTCACCGTTTTGGAACGGCCTTAGGCGTTCCGGAAGACTTTTGAAACTGTGAACCTGTGTTTCGGAATGTGTTTCGGAACAGTTTTGAAACTATGAACCTTTGTTTCAAAACGGGTGAAGAACATCGGAACGGTAGTATCGAAACGACTTCAAACGTTTCGAAACAACATTCAAACCGTGTTTTAAAAATGTGACTGTTGAAGTTTTTAACCGTTTTCATACTGATCGTTAAGGCGTATCGAAACATCTTCAATCCGTTTCGATACGGGCTTTGACAGTAGCTAAGTGTTTCGAAACGAGTTTCGAAACGGCTCTTAATCGCATCGAAATGATCGTGCCCGTTTTGGTACGGTCTATTTAGTACACCCCAACGACTCTTTCTTTTTTGGTATGTTTCAAAACAGGATCGGGCGTTTCAAAACGGTGGTTACAGACTGCATTTATGGAGGGAAGATAACATCCCCAACGGCTCTATTGATGAATGCAACAACCCCAACGTCTAGAATTCAATGAGAAGGTATAAATGGGACCTCTAAAATCTTCAACAACAACTATTGATCTCAAAGCAAACATCCAAACATCAAATCCAAGCAATTGAGCCTAAATCCCATTATTTCTTGTAAACCCCAATTGTGAGATTGTAATTTCCATTCTTATCCTTTCAAATTGGGTTGAGTGCTTGTAATTGGGCTACTTTGTGTATTGAGAGATACTTGTTTAGCCATCAACTTCTTTGTAATTCTTGTGTGAGGATTGGGTCAAATTTTAGGTAGAAAATTTGACCGATATTGTAACTGTTGCCTCCTTAGCCTAGAAAAGGGGAAGAGAAATTAGTGGAATTGTTGAAAATCCTTAGTGAAGCTAAGGTAGTGGATGTAGAGTTCGATTGGAACTTGAACCACTCTAAATCCTCTTGTCTATCTTTTTATTTGTCAATTCCACTACCAAAAAGTCTAAAAATCCAATTCACCCCCTCTTGGTTTATACCGATCATTTGATGCACTCAACAATGTCCCTTTTATACTCCTCTTCAAGTTCATAGCCATTACTAACTATTAGGGATGAATTTGAGCCGTTGGAGCATTATTTCCCACCATAAATGTAGTTTTGCAGCTTAGCGTATCGATACTCGGATGTTAGTATCGATACAGTCCCTTTTTGGAATTATCCGTTGAGCATTTCCAGTTGATGCGTATCGATACTCTGATGTCAGTATCGATACAGTCCCTTTTTGGAACTAGCCGTTGAGCACTTCCAGCGGATGCGTATCAATACACATGTTAAGCGTATCAGTACGGTCCCGCAATTTAAAAGACCTTTGGGAAATTAACCGTTGGGGGTAGTTGAGCGTATCAGTATGTGATACAACCGTATCGGTACACGATCTAGCCGTTGGGTATTTTAAAGCACACTGTATCGATACAACAAAGGCGTATCGGTACGAGTTTTTGCTACTGGAATTTCCCTGTAGCTGAAACCCTAAGGTGTATCGATACGGTATAAACCATATCGGTATAGTAACATAAATTAATGGGTTTGGCTACTTTGAAGACTTTTTAAATTGTTCCAAAGCCTTTTAAAAACCCTTAAACATATTTTCAAGTTGTTTGGAGTTTCAAAACATTTTGAAATCTTTTCAATTTAGTCCAAATCAAATTTTCAATTATTATATCAAAACACATAGTTCTACAATCTCCCATTTTTATATAATAAAACCAACTTGAAAAATTGTTTGAGATTCCCCCCTTTGTATTTAAAAATTTGAATAAGAGATTTTAAAATTTAAAAGTAGTTAAAGCCCCCCCTATTCACTTGAAAAATCAATTTTTCAAACTTTTTCAAATCATTTCTCCCTCTTTTTGTTATATAAAAAAATTCATGAAACTTTAGGCTCAAAAAATAACAAAAGTGGTTTAAAGAATTTAACTCTTTTAAAAATTTTGGTTTTAAAAATTGGCTCCCCTTACTCAAGGCATCAAATAATGCTAGTCCAACAATATGATTATCTAGTTGTTATAGAAAATAAATCTAATTGAAACAAAAACAAAAACAACTAGAAATTTACCAGCACTTGAACTTCAAGGGATGATGTGAAGCCTTCCTTCTAGTGTTCTCCTTCTTGTGTGTATAGACTTATTGATAATTCTTCATTGCACCTAAACAAGACAATCATGTGATTTTTGGTATCCAAATTGCTTTGGATTCATAAGCGTTAGTAGCACAAAGTTTAGTCCCCTTAGGAATCCATTTTGCAATTTCATCATTTTTAGTTGAAGTGATTAATCCTTTTGGGACCTAAACACTTCTAAAACATTTTCCATTTAAAAATCTAGGGGCACTAGATTATCTTTGATAAAAAATTGTTTTAACAAAATTAGGTTTGGAGCATTCTTCAATTTTACATGTTTGAACATTTTTGTAAAACAAATTCTTTTTGAGGTCATCAATTTCCCTTTGATGATCCTCTTGAACCTTTTGAAGCAAGTTTTGTAAATCAAAGTTATTTTTCTCAAAGGGTTCAAACATTGCTTCAAGTTCGAGATTTGTTTTGGAAAGTAATTCATTTTCAATTTTCAACTTTGAAAGCACCTTTTTGTTTCTAGAAAATGAAGCCTTGAATTCCAAAAGCAAATCATCATAAGCTTCTTGTAATTCATCAAAAGTATATGAATTTGAACAAGATGAGTTAGAAGTTACCTCACCCTCTTGGAGGGTCATCAAACATAAGTGAGCTACCTCATCATCGATGGAGTCTTCATCACTCCAAGTTGCCACATATGCTTGCTTTGAAGATGATCCATTTTTATTGCTCTTGTGGGAATCCTTCATCATCTTCTTCGATTCATTCTTGGATTTAACCATCTCGCTCTTCATGAACCGGGTGAACTTCTTGAGGAGATGAACCATATCTTCATCTTCATATTCACTTTCCTCCTCACTTGATTCTTCGTGTTGGCAAGTGGAGGATGGAAAGGCAATGACATTAACATCAATGCCTTGCTTCTTGATCATCTTCCTTTTCTCCCTCTTCAAGGGTTGAGACATCATCTCGTGGGTGAGCAAAGATCCAACGAGCTCATCAAGCTTGAGGTCTTTCAAGTTCTTTGCTTCTATAATTGTCGTCTTTTTAGACTCCCATGATTCGGGAAGTGAGTAGATCAACTTCCGAACGAGTTTGTCTTCCAGAATCTCCTCTCCATGACCTTTGAGATGGTTGGCAATTGTGAAGAAATGGTCAAACATCCTCTTGATGTCTTCATTCGGGTCCATCTTGAAGTTCTCATACTTTAAGTTGAGAAGACCGATCTTGGTCTCCTTTACTTTGTTTGTTCCCTTGCATATGACCTCAAGCTTATCTCATACTTTCTTGTCACTCTCACAAGAAGATGTCTTTGCATATACATCCGGGCTAAAAGCACAAAAAAATGTGCAATGCCTTGCAATTAAGCTCCATCATCTTCTCATCGTTGGCGTTCCAATCCGCCTTTTCTCCTTTGTGGCACGAACGGTCCATCTTCGACAAGGTCCCAAAGTCGATAATTCTTTGCCTTGATGAAGTACATCATCCTATTCTTCCAATAAGCATAATGCTCCCCGTTGAAGAATGAAGGCTTGTCGATTGATTACGCCGTTTACTTCAATTGATTGTTTGTTGGTCGAGCTTGCTGGGATCGCCTCAATAGGTGGTTAAACCTTCTCGATTGAGCATCGCTCTGATACCAATTGTTAGGCTTGATAGGCTAGATTTTCTTCAATCGAAATGGATTGCCAAGTGGTGGAGAAGTTGGATTTTTGGGTGATTGATTTGTGGAAGCCAAAAATGAATGACACGATGAATTTATAGTAGTTCGAGCTTTGAACAAGCACCTACATCCACTACCTTAGCTCCCACTAAGGATTTTCCAACCAATTCACTAATTGATTCGTCCCCTTCTCTAGGCTTAGGAGGAAACCCTTACAAACGGTTACTTTCTACCCAAATATTAACCAAACACTCTTTACAAGAGAAATAAAATAAGAAAACTAAAAATCCTCTCACAAGGTATTTGTTTGCATTCTTTAAGCTCTCACCCAAACCCAAACACTTGAGCAAATATGACAATTTTGGCTCACAAGTGTTGTCTATACAAAGAATGAATAATTAAAGCCCTAAGACAAATTTCTCATCATATAGTTATTGACAATTGGAGCATTAGTCTTCTCTTGATGCTTGAAGGTCCCTTTTATACTCCTCTTTAAGTTCATAGCTGTTACTAGCTGTTAGGGATGAATTAGAGCCGTTGGAGCCTTTATTTCCCACCATAAATGTAGTTCTGCAGCTTAGCGTATTGATACACGGATGTCCGTATCGATACAGTCCCTTTTTGGAATTAGCCGTTGAGCACTTCCAATTGATGCGTATCGATACACATGTTAAGCGTATCGGTATGGTCCTGCAATTTAAAAGATTGTTGGGAAATTGACCGTTGGGGGTACTTGAGCGTATCGGTATGCGATACAACCGTATCGGTACGCGATCTAGTCGTTGGGTATTTTAAAGCACACCGTATCAATACGACAAATGCGTATCGGTACGAGTTTTGGCTACTAGAATTTCCATATAGCTGAAACCATAAGGTGTATCGATACAATATAAACCGTATCGGTACGGTAACATTAAATTTATGAGTTTGGCTACTTTAAAGACATTTTAAATTGTTCCAAAGCCTTTTAAAAACCCTTAAACATATTTTCAAGTTGTTTGGACTTTCAAAACATTTTGAAATCTTTTCAATTTAGTCCAAATAATTTTTTCAATTATTACATCAAAACACATAGTTCTAGAGAGGAAAATAAATTCAATCATACCTACTCTTAGGGGGAATTAAACCTGGGAAGTGCAAGAGCAAAAGTAGTGGCTTAGCCACTGCACCAAACACATACATTGTGCTATGATACACTAACTTTAATATATGTCTTATTGTTTTCTACATTTATTTTTTTTAATTTCACATATAAAATTATCCAATTATTTTTTAATTTAATTAAAAAATCTCTAAATTATTATATATGTTAAATTATGTAACCCCCTCGTCCCGGTCTGGTCGGATGACCGGTCCGAGTGGGCCACACAGGGAAAACCGAAGCGAAACCCGTTAAGGTTCCTCCTCGGTTAATGACCCGGAAAATTTCTTTTAGCTTTATCTTGTCTATAGGCATGATTAAATCCTATGTGAAGCACAACAACGGAAAAGCAACAATCCAACATCGACCCACCAAGACAATACATTAAACAACTCATTTTACCCCTTTACAGCAGGCCGTATCGAAACGCCCTTAGGGTGTTTCGATACGCCTTGACTTAGTCAACAGGTCAGGGTCAACCTAAGGAGACCGTTTCGAAACAGGGGTGACCCGTATCGAAACGACCCCAACGGTCAATTTCTCGTGGTCAACGAGATTTGACCGTTTCGAAACGTCAAAGGCCTGTTTCGGAACGCCTTTATCTCGTCAATTTCTCAAAATTCTAGTAGCAAAAATATACCGAAATAGCCCTTATCCGTTTCAAAACGCCTGGCCAAATACATAAGGACCGTATCGAAACAGGGTGGCCCGTTTCGAAACGCCCCCTGTCTGCAGACTCCTTTTGGCTGTTATAAGGCACAAGGGTGCCCCAAAACACCTCACAACACACTAGCAATTAAACCTAAGGCAAACCAATTTATAAGCATGCTTTAACATCAATAAAACGAGACTAAACACCAAGGCATAACATCACAAGTCATGCATTCATACAACTCATTTAAGGAGTAAGCATTCACAAGGCCAACACTTAGACAAATTCAAGATAGCAATATACTAACAAGGTTTCAAGCAAGGCATACATCCCAAATCGAATAGCAAGCACATACGAGGAGTCTAACATGCTCCTAAGCAACATCAACCACAACATAATCCAAAACATCATAATACGATTACATGTCCCATTGCTTGACCATTACATCTTAATTTAAAAGTTCATACTTGGTAGCTAAACAAGCACCACAAGCACACTTGGAGGCCCCCTTCTTGCTCCTAGCAACCCACGAACTAAGGATCTGCATTGTCGAACAAAGAGAGAGCGTAAGCAATAAAGCTTAGTGAGGGTAAGCTCTTTAAAAACAAACCTCGAAAATGCAGGGTCCGAGCACGATCTTAGCCAAGGCAAAAATACATAATTATCAAGAATCCTCAAGAGCCACCAGTTAAGATGCATGAACAATATCCAAATAAATGTCATGCTCAAAAGCTCTATCCCACAACACATGTAATCACATATAAACATCCAAATAAGGATCATAATCCACAACACATCGATACACATATCAATCAATATTGGCACCTAGCTATGACCCGAATACGCGGATAAACACGTTGGAACTCACATCCAACAACCACTCATCCTCACGCCCCGTCGATGGGATTCCACTCATCATCGACTAGTATATATAACAATTTCCGGGCGTACCCGTACTCCTCCTTGGTAACTCAACGCCACCAAGGCCACGCGCGACTTTTGACTCATGTGTACACACTAACATCCTAATGATCGATCATTTGTACTCAAGCATACTAGTGCCAACATTTAACTCATTCCACATTACTCATTTCAATCAATTCCGTGCTTAGCACGTACTCACCATGAACACAATCATGTACTGTTACCATGCATGCCATAAGCATCACAAATCATGCCTCATCTCACATGTATAACACAATATACATAAGCAACCATATCACAAGTCATATGAGGCATAAATATCCATATATATAAGTTCATCCAAAGGCTCTAGATCAAGTTTAGGATTAGGCTACCACCCTAATCCTAACTCTAGGTGGGTCTACCAAGCCCAACCTAGTCCACATACTCGAACCAACCATTTAAAAACCACGTAAAATGTTTAACCACTCACCTAGACTTCCAAGCTCCAAGCCAAGCAAGAAACCACTCTCACAATCCCGGATTTCTTCCCGAAGCTTCTCCAACACTTGTTCCCGCTTCTAAACAACCTCAAACACAATTCAAACAATCCCAAATCAGCCTAACATCAAAAGACTAACCGGAACACAATTCAACCACAATTTACAATGTTGCAAGCTATGAACAAATCCCATTTTTAGCAAACTCGGGCAGCCCCAAAACCATCTCCAAAATCCATGTTTCCAACACCCATTGCACCCACAAATGATCCCAAATCAATCCCTAACCATAGTACTATCAATAGCCTATCAAAATCCACCTAAAACAACCCCCAAAACTCACCCAAAACCCCCATTTTTACCCAATTTCGGGAATTGCTCAAAATCATTCAAAATTCACATATGTTGTACCATTTGGCTCCTATATTCCATAACTAACCATATTAAATCAAAATATTAAGTTTAGCTACACAAAGACACCGTTTTTAATCAAATCTTTTGAAAACCCCAATTTCAAAACTTCAATGAAAATGAAAACAAATGGTACTTTTAAAGAGAGGGAGTTGAGGAGAAGTAAAAAATGGTGTTACTTTTCGAAAATGAGTTGAAATGGAGGAGCTTTTTGGATGGAATAGTAACTTGTAGGGAGAGAGCTCTTTCACGTTAAAAATGGGTGAAGAAGAGAGTGAATAATGTTTATTTTGTGTAAAGGGGGATTTAAATTGAAAAATGGGTAAATTACCAAAAGGCCATTAATGAATGGCTATCCCCTTTCTTCTTTAAAAGCTCTTTGATTTGCAATTTAATCAATTTGGTCCCATTTCAAATATTTATTTTTGAAACCCGAAACGTAAAGGATTATTTTAATTATAAACCCGAGCCCAAATAATATTAAAATATTATTTTCACCTAACCCCTAAACTCGGGTGTTACAAATTCTATATAATAAATTAAAAAATTTAAATAATATATAATTTTAAAGATTTTAGATTCGCTAAATAAATTTTTATTATAATTTAATATTTTTAATTTATTATAATAAATTAAAAAATACAAAAAAATCTTTAAAATATTATATATGTTAAATTATAATAAATTAAAAATATTAAATTATAATAAAAATTTATTTAGCGAATCTAAAATCTTTAAAATTATATATAATTTAAATTTTTTAATTTAAGGTGGGTTTAGGGTTTAAAGAATTAGAGATAATGTGTATTTTAAGGTATAAGGTGTAGTGTAACCCCCTTAGCCCGACCTAGACGGTTGACCCGAACTACAAAGATTACACGGGGAAAACCAAAGTCAACCCTGATTAACGACCCTTTTTTCTTTTTACACTTGTCTAGATGCACATTAACCCTAAGCGTACTCTTGAGAAACACTTACGGAAAAAGCACAACGATCGAATTACAATAAGGGACTCAATTGTATCGATACAGGTTGCCTAGAAGCTACAGATTTTTCTTGTTTAACATGCATAAAACCACTCAAACACATCCTAATGACTTTCTAAACATGCCAACAAGACATCATACATATAAGGTACATGTTTGAAACTTCAAAACGCATTCATAGCATCAAACATGGAATTCCACAAGTCTATAGGCATGCACCCTATTATCCAAAACCAACAACCATCAAAACACCAAAACAAGCATCAAAAGGCCATTTACAAATCCCAAAACATTAAAAGCATCATTCCATAATTAGGGAGTCCAAAACATCTCCCAAAACACATCCTAGGTTCCCATTGCCAAAATATCAAAATCTAATAGTGTTATGAAAACATCACCATACATGAGCTTAGTTTCCCTTGGACTCTTAGCCTCCTTGTTGCCTTCAAACACCTCAATTATCTGCATTATTGGTTCAAGAGAGAGAGAGCGTAAGCACAATTGCTTAGTGAGGCATGCTCTAAAGAAACAACACAATAATACTTTTTATAAAACACTTTTAACAAAGCCTATCATCACATAATCATCATTATTCATGCAACAATGCATACATATCAAGCATCTCATGCTTCATTAGTATCAACATGTCATATTGGCTTCCAAGTGATAATCCATAACCATTTACAACACAAAACACAATCGGATACGCGGATTACAAGCGTTGTCCCATACGCTTCATACACACTACCGAACACACAAGGTGGAGTTTACCGGTACAATCACAACCCCTCAACACCCGTGATAGAGTTTAACGGTACAATCACAACCCCTCAACATCACTCATCGGTAGTTGTATAACTCTACTAACGAGAACACGGGACACACAACTCAAGATCCACACATGGACTTTTAACCACCATTGTGATCTTACCTTTCTCGTTAGTGTACTTGGATGGAGTTCACGGTACAATTACAACCCCTCAACATCCAAGGCGACTTTATTCACGGTGCACCCAATCCTATAGCCGTCTAACTATATCCGATTCAAGTACTTTAAAACCATTACATCACTTGCCAATATACATCATATAACATCAACAACTCACTGTTTTAAAGCATTAAACAAAGCCATTTAACCTCATGCATCACTATGCATCAAAACCACATTTACAACATGTCAAACCAAGGATCTCTTACCTTGAGCATCCTTCAACATATGGCTTTCAAAACCAACATTAACCTTGCTAAAACATGCTTTCAAAACAGAATTTAAACATGCAAATTATAGACAATGCATCAAACCACTTCATGGCTCAACCAAGAGAGTTTTTCTGTAAACTTACTCTTGAGCTTAGTTAAGTTGCTTAGACTTAAACTAAGCTCCCAAACCTTCAAACATTTGTTTCAAAGCTGGAAATCCAACTTCACTCACCAATTCTGTTTCGCAAGCTTGCCGAAACGCCGATCAAGCCTCCAGATCAACACCACAAGTATCCGAAGATGTCTCCCCTGTTTTAAACACATCAAAGCAGAGGATTAATGCATCATCATGCATTAAAATCTTCAGTCATCACACCTAAACTCGCTGCTCTACATAAATCCAACATTTCGGCTACCAAACACAACCGAAATCACCTCCAAACTCTTCCAAAACTTAACCCAGCCAAGATTCATCACTTCTAACCATTTCTAAACATCAATTAACATCCAAAATGAACCTAAACTCGTCCTTATACCTCCAGCTATAATAGAACACCAAGATCACCCAAAAAACCATCATTTTCAATATCAAAGACTTAGGAAACACAACCTATTCGGGATTGCATTGATAAAACCTCATTTACACATCATTAATCATCCAAAATACATTTAAGAATCGTCTTAAAACAGAGCCCAAACAATCACAACGAAATTCTTCAAGATTTCTTCCAAATCTTGAGTTTTAAGCCAAAATCAAGTTCATATCATTAAAACCATTTATAAAACTTAAATTAAGGATTGATAACTTGGGAATTTCAGTAAAGAACTGAGTATTTAGAGGAGAAGAATAACCTTACCTCTAAATGGTGATTTCTCCTTGATTTGAGCCAATTTTCTTGAAAATCCAATAAGCAAATCAAAAGGATTTGATGCAAGATGATTTAGGAACTAATTGATGATTGAACTCTCATCAATTGAATTGAAAATCAATGGAAAAGTTGCTGGAGAAAAGTGTTTGGATGAGGGAATTTTGAAAGAAAAAGAGATGAGAAAATTTTAAGAAAAGTTAGTTATGAAAATCTAAAAAGTGGTTTCTCTTTTTCATCTAATTAATTAAATCACTTGAATTAAGGAAAAATCTGGAGAAATCCTTTTTGGGTAAATTAGCTCCTTAAAGATTCAAAGTTTCAATCCTTACAAAACAGTCACCACTGAACTTTTCAAAAATCGCATTTGAGTCACTATTCGAAAATGTTGAACTTCCAAACCTTATTTTGTAAAATTGATTTCACCACTCTCTTATATGTATGAAAAGAGGATTTTTAGATATTTTTCCATATTTTTAAAGCATCCCGAACTAGGCTTTTCCTAAAACCTCCTTTTATATTCGAACCGAAAATCAGACCGACCCGGTTCAGACCCTAAACTTCTAAGCCCAAAATTGGGGTGTTACATGTAGGATGTGGAATTTGAGATTAGGGATTAAAATTTAATTTTTAATATTTTTTTAGTGTGGAGCATATAAAGAGACATACTTGAGGGCAAAGTATTTTTGTTCGGCGTTGGGATGGGCAACCATTAATTCAATCTTCTAGAGATGGAGAGATTTGGATTTGATGTTGTCACTTGTCAATGGTGAAAAATTAATAAAAATTTAGGAGTTGAATTAAAATTATTTATTTTTATTAACGTGTGACACGTCATTGAACTAACGAATTTCAAGGCTCGATGATTAAAATGGAAAGAACCGATAATGTAAGTCACCAAATTCTAAACCTTTTTCAAACGTGACCAAAACGGAAGAGATCAAAAATAAAAGTTACATCCCGCGTTAATGACTTGTTGATGTATTGAACTATGAAGTTATAATCAAATTCCAGTTTCCCAATCCCAAGCCAAGATTCATGGTGAATTAAAGAAATAAATAGATGAGCGTGTTCAGTGCTCCGTAGAAAACTCCGAAAAAACATGAACGGAAGAGTGTTACATTGCCATCACTTTTACCGGTGTTTGTGTGGATTTAACTCAATTCAACCTATAATCAAAGGATTTGAATACCATTTACCTTTGTTTCTACATTATCTGTCGTTTTTCGTGTAATACTCACACTTATTGCGCTGGGGGCGACACCTAACAGCTTCACGTTCATTTCTGCCCAAACATTGCTAAATCTACCAGGTGCAGTGCTTTCACTAATTCCTCTGGATGTTTTTTTGGCTTTAAAATCACTGTTTGATTCTTCTCATTTCTCGCATTCCCCAATTCACAGATGTTTGAGAATTTTGATGGCGATTCCTTCCCGTCTCTCGCTTCCTTCCTCCATTCTTTTCACTCCAAAGTTGTGCCCCTCCTCTTCCCCTCCATCTTCCTTCCCTTTCATCTCCAAGCCATGCGCCAAATCTCTCAATCTTCGCTTGCGTGCCGGTCTCCTCTCCTCCTCCACTTTGACTGCTATGGAAGTCGGTGAAGATTTACCACTTGATTACGGTGACTTCCTTCCCCTGCCCGATCCAAACCAGCGCCGAAGAGCTGGCATTTTGCTCCATCCCACCTCCTTTCGTGGACCTTATGGCATCGGTGATCTTGGCGAACAAGCTTTTCATTTCGTTGACTGGCTTCATTTAGCTGGTTGCTCCGTTTGGCAGGTATAACCCGCTTCATTTTAAGTTCGGACTTCAGTTAAGCTAAAAATGAATACAAAATGTTATGGAATTATCTGTTTTGTATTAATTATTGAAGATTGATTGCCAATGTAGGTGCTTCCCCTTGTTCCTCCTGATGATGAAGGATCACCATATGCAGGACAGGTGCTGCTTCTCTAATATCTTCTTAATTAATCGATTTAGTTGCTTTTCTTTTTACTACTTATTGATATTTGTTTCCTCTTTGTTGTATGTGAAATCGTGTAAGTTTCCTTGATGATTATTGTTTCAGGATGCAAACTGCGGCAGCACTATGTTGATTTCACTTGAAGAGCTTGTTAAAGATGGTTTGCTAACAAAGAAAGAGCTTCCACAACCAATGTGAGGAGATTTTTTTCTTCATTTTTTAATTTTTTTTACTATGGTTATATTCGGCTAAAATTGTAGTATAACATAATGTTAACACATATTTTAAGTTGCCGCAATGTCATTTGTGCAGCGATTGTGACCGTGTGAACTATTCTAAAGTTGCTAAGCTAAAGGAACCTCTGATAACTAAGGTAAAGCATCTTCTGAATGTCACTTCTTTATCTGGTTAGCCATGCACAGTTCAACTCATACCATCATTTCTTAGGCCGCAGAAAGGCTACTCTCAGCTGATGGAGAACTTAAAACTCAGCTTGAGGCTTTCCGTACAGATCCTACCATATCGTGTGAGCTATTTATTTTTCATATAATTGCACTAAATACAATCACAATCCTTTGTACTTCTAGTTTAAATATCTTCTGAGCTTCAATCTGCATTTGATTTTTATATTACTGTATGAATCTGATGAGTTTGTGGAGCTTGAGAGTGAAAGGTTTTTGGTGGAAAAAGAACATTGTTTTTTTTTCTCTCTGTGATTGAAAGGGGTTGACTCTGGTATAAAGATCAAGGATTGACAAAGATTTTGGAAATACACATTTTTGACATTTTTACTTTTTCGTTCTTAACTCGTGTGCTAGTCATTTATTTGGTGCAGCCTCAAATTGTTTCCCTATGTTTTCTACCTTATTGGAATGAAATTACTGTAACGAGTTGACTTTTATACAAATCTTTTGCTGGTATCATTGGAAGTTAGCAAACAAATTAGGTTCAGGATCTTTCACCCAAATTTCTCTGAATTTGCTCTGCAAAATCCTCATGGTTGTTTTTATGGAAGTTTTAATTTGATGTCCTGATCCTTCCATGTCTCTTTGAATATCTCTATATTACTGCATCTCTCTACATGTAGAAGCATGAATTATATATGTAGTGGTCTACAGTTAAGAGATCTCATAGGGAATTGTCTGCAGCAGTAATTAATTTTTTTAAGAAAACTTTCACTTGTGTGCATGAGCGGTTAACAAGTTTTACTTTATCCTAATTATTTAAGTAATACTCGAGAAAATTGTAAACACGCACACACACATAAAGTAAAAGTATTGGGGGTTATTTCTTTTTGATGTACTGATTTATCATGTTCCTTTCCCCTACCTTTGAATTTAATTTGTAAAACTGGAGGCCTTTCATGATTTTTTATTTATTTTTTAGGTTGGCTTGAAGATGCAGCTTATTTTGCCGCTATTCATGACAGTTTAAAAGCATTCAGTTGGTATGATTGGCCTGAACCTTTGAAAAATCGTCATCTTGCAGCCTTAGAAAGGATATATGAGGAAAAGAAGGATTTTGTATGATCTGGATCTCTCTTATTAAAAATATTGGCTTAATGGCATCATACTCCAGCTACCTAATTTAGACGCTAATATTGCTAGCTTTCGTTTGACAGATAGACTTGTTTATTGCTAAACAATTCCTGTTCCAAAGGCAGTGGCAAAAAATCCGCTGCTATGCGCAGGCGAAGGGAGTCAGCATAATGGGAGACATGCCTATTTATGTAGGTTATCACAGTGCTGATGTTTGGGCAAATAAGAAACATTTTCTGCTGGTGAGGAATTTATTTATGATCAAGATTCCAAGAATGATTTAACTATGCTCCAAATCATTCTATTGTTGGTGTTGGCTACAAGTTTTCTGTTCTCTTTCACAGAATAGGCATGGTTATCCATTGCTAGTCAGCGGTGTTCCACCTGATGCCTTCAGTGAAACTGGTCAATTGTGGGGGAGGTTTGTACTGACCAAAAACAAGTTCACATGCCTGTCATATAAACAATCTAGTTTTTCATAACTATTGTTACCTGTGCTAGTAAAAGCAAGGTATTGTTTCATGTTCATTCATTTCGGAGATACATTACAAATCCAATTTATGCACCTGAAGAGTGTTTTGCATCTTTTTTTTCTTTACATTTCTTCCCCTGTTCTTTTATTGCTATGCATGTCTTTTTGATTTTCTAACAAGGTTAGGGGTCCTTTATTCAATAATTTTTGGCGGTTAAAACTCACAAATTATTTTAGTTATAGCATGTAAATCTATATATTATGTTTTGCTTATCCTGATATTCAGCTCTTATTTTCTCGTAGGGTACAGTTGCAATTTAATGTTTTATGCTAGGTTTTTGCTGCCCTAGTCATCTTTAATTAAGGTATCCTTTATTTCAGTCCTCTATATGATTGGAAGGCCATGGAGAAAGATGGATTTTTATGGTGGATACGCCGCATTAGACGTGCACAGAATCTATACGATGAATTCAGGATCGACCACTTTAGAGGATTTGCTGGCTTTTGGGCCGTCCCTTCTGGTGAGTTGTAAACTATACCTGAACGAATGGTGTTTGCTAGAAATGTGATACACTGAAAACCACGTTACTGACACAATTAATCTATGCAGAAGCAAAAATTGCTATGGTTGGACGATGGAAGGTCGAGTTTTCTGATTCTGACCGTGTTAAAGTTCTCTTTAATTGTTCCATTTTCCACTACTGATTTTATTTCTATGATATTAGGTTGGTCCTCAAAAATCGTTATTTGATGCTATCTACAGAGCAGTTGGACAGATCAGTATCATAGCTGAAGATCTGGTACGTTCTGCTTGATAGAATATGAACTTATTTTTATCATTTTTCTTTCTATTTCTTTGTTGTAGCTTTATTTGCCAATCTTTTATCCAAGGAAAGTGGAAAATAGATGCTGCAATAAATAATTTATTTAGCAAGGATGCTGAGGATTTTTGGTGTCCAGAAGAATGTTATGTTTTACTCTGTAGTTCATTTATTCCTTTGCAAACTCTCATCATCTCGCATATCACATGGCAGGGAGTTATAACTGAGGATGTGGTTCAGCTTAGGAAATATATTGGAGCACCTGGAATGGCTGTTCTCCAGTTTGGTAATATGTTGTCACTAACCAACAGTGATACCATCTTTTAAAATTATAATTTGACTGATGGCCTTTGATTTGGCATTCTGTGATATTGTAGTTTTGTCCCATTTTCTATTGCTTTAGGTTTTGGTAGTGACTCTAGAAACCCTCATTTACCTCACAATCACGAGCCAAATCAAGTTGTGTACACTGGAACACATGACAATGACACGGTAAAGCTCCTTCAAGGTTCTTCGTTCTTGTCTTACTCCGTTTTCAATATCATGGATGCTTGAAAATTGGAATGTTGCATACATTACTAGGAATTAGATGCTTTTGGGAACTTTACTCCATCTGAACAAGCTTCATTAATCAAATGCAATTCGAAACAAAATAAGGACAGCATTTAAGGTATGGAATGATGTAAATCACAATAACAATTAAAAACAAAACCAGTGAAGACAAAACTCAGAAACATATGCAAAGTACCTCTTCATTTCAATTTTCGGCAAAAATATTGAAAAATATTACATAAAACAATGTTAGTAAGGGAATCACCCATGTCTCGAATACTAATATCTGAAGCAAACATTATTGAAATCTAGAAAATTGTCTCAATCTTAGAATATATAATATATGGAGGAAGAACAGTAGTTCGACACTAGTCATATATTCGAGCTTAAATGCATTTTTTTTGTTTCGTTTGACCAAAAAATGTTTTACCAAATCCTTAGATGTTGCATAGTAATAATTCTTTTGATTATCTCATAGATCCAAGGTTGGTGGAGCAACTTGATGGAACAAGAGAGGTCCAATGTGAGTTTTCTTTGTTATACTTAAGCTTCTGATCAGATTTATTATCTTGTATTTGTTTTACACCAAAAATGTGTCCCAGGTATTGAAGTATCTTCGCATCACTGAAAAAGATGAGATCTCATGGGCACTGATCCAAGCTGCAGTTGCTTCAATAGCTCAAACTGCCGTCATAACCATGCAGGATGTTCTTGGGCTAGATGGTTCGGCCAGGATGAACATTCCTGCAACACAGGTAAATATAATTTCTTCGCATGTGTGCATATGACAATATGCTGTAGCATGAGGTAGTTCAGGTTCATGCATCTAGAAGACTAGAACAGTGTGCAAAACCTTTCCCCTTGTGGTTGATTAATTTAAACTCTGATGACACATTTCAGAATCTTCCTTGTTTTAACTTTATCCAAACTTTATTATTCTTACCTTTATAAGTTTGTCATCCTTTTTCTTTTCCTGATGCATTTACTTATCAAGGCAAAAAAAGAAAGCTAGTAATTTGTGCATTGTAAGTGTCTCATACTCAAACTAAGACCGATTTTCACAAATTTCAATGTGACCTTTTGTTGTGCAGTGTGGAAACTGGAGTTGGAGGATACCTAAGTCCATGAGTTTTGAGTCCTTGGAAACCGAAGCCTTAAGGTTAAGGGATATGCTTTCCATGTATGGGCGAATGTAGTTCCGGAAAGCTTCGGATATCTATTTTCCTGTCATTACACATGATTTTAGATTTGGCCACCCCTCGTCATGTGTCGAAAAACACACTCTAGCTTTGAATAAGTTTTTCTAATGATCGAGGTTTAAGAGTAAATATTATTTATAAACTAATAAAAGGCTCGACGCCCTTTCATTTCTATCTGCCGTTAGAATCTTAGTTTGTAGATAGATGCATGCTTGTTGCAATGATTGCTACTTATAATGGAGGAATCAGTCAGTAGCTTCATGGTGGGGACCGAAACTCAAAACCCATATGCTTTCAGCTTGAACTCATAGCCTAGCTTTGTGCCTGATCATTGCTGAGTTTTGGTTGGCTCCTGTTTATGAATCTCTGCAGAGAATACACCATAATTTAGTTGGCATCGCAGGTAAACTACAAATGAAATCTTGTTCGACTTTGGCGAAAAGGCTTGTTGTAAAACCTGGAGGGTTTCAATTCACTGAAGACTAAAGTTTCCATCAAAATGATCAAACAGAGAAGTCATCCAAATATTATTTAAACAATATTGGCTAAAGAAGATAATATATAGAGTTAAATTACCCCCGGAAGCTGGCTAGCAACAACTCCCAAAAACCCTGTTGTCCCAACTACTGTTAAAAGGAAAGGAATGCTGCCTCTTACAGCTGAAACATATCAAATACATGAACAGCAACTTGTAATTACTAATTAATGTTTTAGCCATGTGAAATAGTTAGATTAACATCGATCAAAATTCAAATCCGACATAAGGATTCCTATCACTTCATTATCAAAATATTAGTTTTGAATAGACTAAGGAATCGGTTTGGGAAAAAAACCTCAGAATTTGGCTCGGCAGTTGCCAAGTTGAGCTCAACCTCCAACAAATGGGGTGAGCTGAATTCGAGTATCAAGTAATTTACATATTGAGCAAGCTCTAGTAGTTTTTTTAATTTGAATTCAATTTGAAATTTGAACAAAGAGTTGCGGTCAACAGTTATTGTAATCATAATTACGATAAAAGAGATAAAAAAAGAAGAGAAAATGAGATCTAATTAACCCCTTATACGATAGAGAGTTATCTTTTCTAACATAAAAAAATATTTTTTCTAACCAAGAAAGTAATCTGAATATCAAAAGAAATCATGTTAATAGATTTTCCCAAATGCTATTCCTGAAATGCATTGAACAAAACGAAATTTACTGTTTGATCGAATGAAAAAAATAACTTTCTCTAAAAACAAGAAACAACAAATGAGTTGCAAAAAAAAAAAAAAACTTGGCATGTTTATTGTCTCTACTGATAGTTTGGCAGTCGAGGATTTAATGTAGTCTAGTTTCAACATCGATATTCTTTTTATCGATAATTTTATGTAATAAAAAAGGTGGATAATGTAATGCTAATTTTTAGTAAAGTCAAGCAAATTAATTTTTTTCTTCTCAATTTATTTTCTAAGTATAATCCTTTATGTCTAGAAACAATGGTGTTTCCTAAATTTTTTTCTTATTTTTTTAATTTAAATTCCAAGAAAATTGATTTAATCAAATAATAGGGATGTAATTGTATTGTGAATTTGTGATGTGGGTTTACACCATATGTATTGAAATGTGCTTCAAAATTTTCACCACTAGAAACGTCAATAAAATAATGAGGTTAACATAGCTTTAATCTTATTTTGTTATTGTAAGGGTCATATATTTTTTATTTTTTTTTTTAAATTTTAAGTATTTTTATTTTAGTGATTTTAATATTTATTTTTAGAATATTTTAATAATTTATACATTTTACGTTTAATGCTTTTAATCCTTATATTTTTTCTTAAAAATTAAATAAGCACTCAAACTTTATAAAAAAATAGATTAAACCCTACTTTTTAAAAACATCAATTAAGCCCCTTTGTCACAACATCATTATTTTTTAAAGTGGACTGCCACATCAACACCGTAACGGTCGACAGATTCCGTCAGTTAGAGGGACACATTGATTAAATTTATAGGTTTAAAAGTTTAATTGAATGAAAAAATTTAAAAACTTAATTGACTTTTTTCAAAATTTTAAGAATTTTGAACACCCTTAAACCTAAAATAAATAAAATATAATCTTAAAAATAAAAAAGGAAATAAATATAGTCGGGTTCCATGGTGCAATGTACTTGTTAGTACCTATACAAAATAATATAAATATATGCACCAATAAGTAAATAAATGAGAAGAAAAAAAGGCATGCACACATCTCGAAATAAACATAGAGTGAATGCGTGCATAATGCATTGTACAAAGACGAATCCGTTCGGTATTGCTGGTACTGGCCAGTGGGCGCCTCTTGGCTGTAACGTCCGTTTGGACAAAAACTAGATTTTTAGATGTAGATAGGGATGTAAAAAGTTGACTTTACTTGTAAAATTGATTTGAGTCTTGTGATTTGAAGTAGTGGTGATTTGAAATCGATTCGAGTTTGAACTGGTGTTGACTTGAACCTGAGTTAGACCTAAAAAATTAGATCTGATTTCGACCTACACCCAATCTAAGAATGACCTGAACCCAAATTCAACCTGATAATGTGATAACTGAACCCGACCTGATATGAACCCGAACCTGAGATTAACCTGGTAAATAACTGAAATTATCCGGCTTGTTATCAACCTACATGTTATGAACCTAATCTGTAATTGACTCAACTTGTAAATGACCTGACTTGTTATTGAACTAATATGATATTTACCTAACTTGTAATAATTAATGTCTAATAAATTACAATCGATTGAGTTGTGAGATTATGAATTTATTATATTATAGTGTGACAAATACATCTTCACAAATTAAGGTACATGTTTAACAATGATCATTAAATTAATATGTTTATTTTTATATTTATAAATTATAGTATATAAAAATATAATTTTTTTATTAAATTAATAACTTGAGATCAATAAATTTAAAATAAATTATTCAAAATTTAAATCAATTTATTAATTATAATCATTAAATTAATAAATTTATTTTATATATTAAATTTGATCATTATATTAAATAGTTTAATTGTAACTATTAATTTAATTATATTAAATGAGTGATTTATTTATTAAGGGTTTGAAAGAAAAAAACTAAAGCATTGAATATTTAAAAAAAAAACTAAAGCATTGGAGGGAAGAATCACTAATCATCCCGCCCTTGCATCCCGCCACCAGTTGAAGGATTGAAGGAAATCTATCCGCCCTTTTTAACTTAGGGTATATTTCTACCTTAGGTCCTTCTATCTTTAGGTAGCATTCTATTTAAGTCCTAATTTTACATACAAAGTTTAATTTTCATTCAATCGAATCCTAATTTTAGTCTTCGTGTCTTAGATTTAGATCCTCATTTTTAGGATTAATTTAAATAGCTCATTTTAATAAAATTGATTGGAAATTAGTCTTACTAATCCGCTACCGATCTTTTCATTGAATTGAATTTTTTTAATTGTCTTTGATACTCGACGTGTGAATTTAATTTTATTTGAATTCGATTTTAATTAGCTTGCCTAAAGTTAAAGAGGAGACGAGGGTATATCTTGGGGTAAATGACTATTGGTAATAGACTAATAAGGTTTATGCACTGCATGTGGTGAGATTACTGATTTATTTGTGGTTAAATTCAAATAATTTAAATTGGTTAAATTTTGGTTTTAAGGTGTATTGTATAGTAAATTTGTTAAATTGGTCATTGGACTCTCAAATTTATCCACTTTTAAATTGTTAAATTAGTCCCTAATTTCGGTTGTATGTTATATTTTATGGTAAAATTGTCAACTCGGTCCTTAATTTCGGTTTTATGGTTTAGGGTATATGTTGTAGTTTAGGGTTATTGGGTTATGAGATTATGTCTATGGCCTAAGGTTTATGGTTTAAGCCTTAGTGTTAGTGGTTTAAGGTATATGTTGTAGTTTATGGTTATTAATTTATGAGATGAATTTCTATATCTTAAAGTTTATGATTTATGATTTAGGGGCTAGTGTTAATGGTTTAGAGTTATGATGTAGTTTAAGGTAATTGATTTATGTGATGAATTTCTATGGCTCAAGCTTTATGGTTAAGAATTTAGGGGTTAGGGTTTATGGTGTAGTTTGAGGCTTAAGGTCTATAATATAATATAAATTAAGTCGCCTAATTTTTAGGTTAGGGGTTAATTACCCTTAGGTCCTTCTACGTTTTAAATGTTACATTTTAGTCCTAATACTCACTTTTAAGTTTTAGTTTATTTCAATTTAGTCACAATTATATATATATATATATATTAAATTATAACATATTTCGGCATCCTAAGGATATTTTGGTTCATATTAATCCCTAAAAAATTATTTTATCCAAAATTTACCCACAATTACCATACCGAAGTCTATTTGTACACGATAAGACCCGACTTGAACTTTAATCGAAACTGATATTCCCGACCTAAATTTTATTTGTCAACGACATGACCTGACCTGAACGTGGCCCGACCTGAAGTCTATCCGAACCTGAATTAACCCGTTAATTAACTGATTCGGACCCTAACCGTTTGGGCCTGAACTGAAACTTACCCGACCTGAAATTAACCCAACCCGAACTCAATCTAATTTGAAATCAACATGATAATGACCCGAATCTGAGTCAACCCGAACCCAACCTGATCTGAGTCGAACCATTAAATTGACCTGACATAACTCGTATCTGATTTGACCTGACCTGAAACCTGAACGATTACCTAATTTCACATCCCTAGATGTAGATAAACAATTGTTTAGACGTTAAATCTGTAACCCCCTCGACCCAGCCTAGCCACCAGAATGCATCGAACGAGTTACACGGGGAAAACTGAAGGGAAACCCGTTAAGGCCTCACTTCGATTAGCAACCCTAAAAATTTTGTTTTAAATTAATCTTGTCTAAATGCCATTTTTAACCTATGTGAGGAGACATGCAGCGAAAAAGCAAACACGAATATGAACCAAGCAAGACAGACATTAGAGGTCAACTTTTAACAGTTTGACTACAGGCCGTATCGATACACCTAGGCGAAAGGTAGTTGTAGAGGAGAGGTTGTGAAACGGAGATTCCCCCCTTTCCATTGAAGTAGGGCCCATATCGATACGCCTTCAAGGGTCAAACTCCCCAAGGTTAACTTCAAGAGGCTGTATCGATACCCTTCAAGGCTTGTATCGATACGCCCTTAATGGTCAAGCTCTCAAAGTCAACACTAGAGACCGTATCGATACACCTAAGGCCCATACCGATACTCCAATTTCTCGCCAAAATCTCAGATTTCCAGAGACCCAAATCGGTAACAGTACACCACCGCGTATCGATACGATAGGCTTAAAATAGAGGACCGTATCGATACTGCCCTTGAGCGTATCGATACCCTATGCCCAGAAAAACAGGTTTCAGCAGATTTAACACAAGGAAGCCAGCACACACTACCCCAAGCAAGCATTCATTCAACTTATAGGCACACATGCAACATAAGGCAACTATGAGTACTCATTTAGAACAAGATAAATATGGCGAGGTTCATAAGGAAAACATACATGCTTAACATTCACCAAAAAGGTCAAAAGCTACACCAAGACATGTTTTATCATGATAAGAGGCATTGCAAGCCAAACACAACCAAACAAACTTGTCTAAAGCAAGGTGGCATATCAGCAACCCCTTAAACCAAAAGGTCTTATCCCATTTATAACACCCCTAACCTGAATAGGATTAAGGAGATGTTAATCAGAAACGTTTAAACTAATACGCATCGGTTAATTTTTTTTATAGAACCATAAATTGTAATACAACTAAATTTTATCAAACATTCCTTTTCCCTTAGCAATTTAAGCTATTCGGCCAACACATCCAATTTACAAATTTCTAACATTTCGACTATTATTAACATACAATTCAAAATAAACTAGAAATAGGAAATTCAAATTTAATAAATAGCAATGCTCGTTCTAACATTTTGAGTTTATTCATCTTGCTTAGTTTAATAGTTGTGGTGAACCAATATCCATTAAAAATAATCAACCTAAACCAATTTAAGTTTACTAGTAATTCATCATAGATAATTTCATTTCACCATATAATAGATCATAACATCAAATAGTTTCTTTTCCCCTGTGGTACTACCCAAGAGACTTTGGGCTATCGAACCTAACGATCGACTATACATATCATAATAAAACAATATATAAGCCCTATACAAAAGAACATGGGAATTAACTATACCCATATTTACCCTAATATATACATAACAAAATGAAGGGGAAAAATTAAAGTTAAGTTTAACCATATCCCGTAAAGTGCTTAACAAACATCACTAGTAAAGCAAATTGAATCAAGATGCCAATCACTAAGCCACCGACCATGAGTGTAGAAAATACAATAAACATCACACTTCTATGTCCTCGGAAAGCTACAAAATCATATGAAGGCAAGTTGACATTCAACTACCTGTGTTTTCGAAAGAAAGCAAATACGAATGATAAGTATGTATGGTACTTAGTGAGGAAACTCTATCTTATCAGTTTATCCTTTACCCATGACATTTTATTATCAAATCTATCCATTAGATCACCAACTTCATTAAATTAAGAAGGATTTCCATTCGAACTCATAAAGAAAATCAATCACAATTTCCAAGCATTGAAATCCAATCCGAATCGAGCAATACACAAGCATTAAGCAACATGTCAACAACAATCACCAGTTTATAAATCAATTTACAATTCAGAACTTTTATCATGGTTCATTTCATATAACTCTCCTCATAATTAAATATAATTTTTCTCTTTAAACAAGTAATCATTCGAAACAATTCATATCACAAGTATAACACATACTCTTCATGAACCGGATCGATCCTTAGAAAACATGATTGTGAATTAACCTACATTTTACGAGTTGATCTAAACTAATAAGTTATTATAATTAATCTTTTACAACCATTTAATACACCATTATTCATAACACTTTTAATTTCTTTTAATTATGCCTTGGCAATACAATGAGATAGGTAAGCGAGTCACTTTTATCAAAGGGTGAATTACTCACCAAACAGAGGGTACATAAGTACCAATTTCCATATGACATGTAACAGTAGGGTGTCGTCACACCAACCAGTAGGGTACACTTACGTACCAAATAACAGTAGGGTACACTTACGTACTAAGATCGATCTAAAGACTCTAGGCATGCCGTACTACCTAGACTAATCGTATAACCAAAGAATTTAATTATCATGTAATTAATTTTACTTTTATACAATCAGAAATGAAAAATTCAATATCTAACATATCGATTTTCCATTTCTTTTATGGTTGTTTATTCGAACCATATAGACAATTTTACAAGGGTCAATAGTTCATGATAATCACACAATTATCAAAATTTCAGTTCTGATTTCGCGCCCCCTTTAAATTCATATTTGCACCACATCCATATAATTTCATAACAAAATCATCATACATACCAATTTAATCATCATTCGATTAATGCAATCCAAGAAGGAAATCAGAATCAATTTAGGCTAACTCAATTCAATTGGTTCGATGAAATGAACCTCTCAAACAATTTATTCAATTCCCAATTCATAGACATATATACTCATGAACCACACCTCAACAATAAATCATACTTCAATGAATTGATCAACCTAAGCATATAACCAATCTACATATATAACACCATATACATCACCAATCATCAATCAAACAATTCATTCAATGAAACCACACAATCCAAATCAAATTTCATTAACTTCCTTCCGTCATTAATAAAGCTAATCTGAATTTTAAGTCATATTGCATGCAAACTTTATAACATAGTTTATAATTAAAGTAGTCGAGACTCTAATCTCAACTCTAATTACGTTTCACTCATAGTCGCCGAACTAGTCTTGGATCCGGAGACTCTTCCCACATTCTTTTTCCGATCCGAGTAATGTATTAGCTTCAATTTCCTCCTCCTTTGACTCTAATTGACCACACATACATAATTCAGAATCAATCATTGATAGTTCAATGACAATTTTTCCTACTATTTTGGGTATCGAATTCGACGCTCCCGTCCAAACGGTGATTATGAGTCTTCAAGAGATGGAAGGTACTAGGGGGTCAGCAGATAAGGAGTTTAGGAAGTTGGTATTGTGTGTGATTTTTTCTCCGTTTTATTATGGTTTCTGTCCTTTCGTGGAATGTAAGGGGCCTGGGTAAGGCTGAGAAAGTCAGAGCTGCTAGCCAAGTTTTTTTGAAGAGTAAGGAAAATATTATCTTTGTGTAGGAAACGAAATTGGTGGCTCCAAAACCATGTTTGTTGAATCGTTTGAAAGGAAAATACTACAATGAATTTGTATTTGTTCCGTCAGTGGGTGCTTCGGGTGGCCTCTTCACTATGTGGCATTCAGATTTCCTTAAGGTGAAAAAAACAATACTGAAGGATAGATTTATTGCTGTTATAGGTACTTTGGGAAGCTGTGATATGGAAATTGGGTTTATAAATATTTACGCCCCAAATGCTGGAGGGGAAAGGAAAATTGTGCTGGAGGAAATTTTGAAGCTTATTAAAGAATCCAATGTCCCTTTCATAGTTGGGGGTGATTTTAACGAAGTAGTGTCTGACGAAGAAAGAAGGGGGGTCTCGAAAACATCAGCTTCAACCAAGCACTTAGCCGAGTTCATTATTAAGGGAGAATTCATCGACCTTCCGCTGTGTGGGGGTAAGTTCATGTGGTTTAAGGGAGGTAAGAATGTAGCAGCGAGAAGATTGGATAGATTCTTAATAGCCCCGAAAGTGTTATCAAAGTTTTCGTTGTTAATCCAGAGCATTAAACCAAGAGGCCTATCTGACCATAATCCCATCGCGCTTCAAGAGGATCGTTCCAAATGTGTAGGCCGTCCTTTTAAATGGTTTTCATACTGGGCAGAAGATGAAGAGTATAAGGAGAAAGTTTGGGAAGTTTTTGATAGTCGGAGTGACAAAGACATTGGGACTGCACTGCAGGAAGTCAAAGTACTAACAAAAGTATGGGCTAGTGAGTCAGTGGCAAAGAATTCGTTGCATATTTCTGCCCTGGAAGAAAAAATTGAAATGTTAGAAAATAAAGCTGCCAGTTCAATTGCTGTCGAGGCTGATTGGGAAGAGTTAAGAAAGCTAAAGAACACAGTGTGGGAAAGGTATAGGAAGGAAGAAAGGGATTGGTTGCAAAAATTGAGACTGAAATGGTTTTAAGAAGGTGACAAGAACACAAAATTCTTTCACCTTACGGCTTCGATCCGCAGGAGTCACAACCATATTTCATCGATCCAGGTGGGGAGCTCTAAAGTGGATGACCCAAGGCTAATAAGACAGGCATTCGAAGATCATTTTAAAGTGATGTACAATGAAGCAAATACTCTGCCGATTAAAAGATTTGATATTCCAGTAAAACGTCTATGTGTCGAATCAGTTAAAGCACTGGAAATTCCTTTCACCGAAGAAGAGATTTGGTCAACGATAAAGTCTTCGGATGGGAATAGAGCGCCCGGACCGGACGGATTCAATTTGAATTTCTTCAAATGTTTTTGGCCTAATGTTAAGAAGGGGGTGCTGGAACTCTTTGATAAGTTTTACTGTAGGCCTTTGGAGAGCAACTTTAACCAGTCCTTTATAGCTCTCATCCCAAAAATAGTCAACCCGATGAAAATTGAAGATTACCGGCCAATTTCCTTGGTGGGAAGCTTGTATAAGAGTTTGGCTCGGGTGCTAGCTAAAAGACTAGCAAGATGCATTTCTGAAGTGGTGGGTGATACCCAATTTGCCTTTGTGGCAGGAAAACAAATAGCAGATTGTTCATAATAGCGAACGAGGTGACCGGTGATTTGAAAAAGAGAAATCGAAGTGCTATTATCCTTAAAGCAGATTTCAGGCGAGCCTATGACACGGTGAGTTGGGATTTTTTAGAGTTTACCTAGGAGAAGATGGGTTTCGGGTCTAGATGGAGAAAGTGGATAAAGACATGTATCTCTACTCCAAGTATAGCAGTTCTAGTAAATGGGTTTCCCACTAGACCTTTCACGATACAACGAGGACTTCGACAGGGGTGTTCGCTATCACCATTACTGTTCAATCTAGTGGGTGAAATGTTGAGTTCGATTCTTAATAAAGCTGCTGGTTTGGGACTGATTGAAGGCGCGAAGGTGGGGGATAGTAATTTGAAGATAACACACATTCAATTTGCCGATGATTTAATTGTGTTTGACAGAGCCAAAGAAGAATCGGTTAGAAACATCATAAGGATCCTAAAACTTTTCGGACTTTGTTCAGGTCTGCAATTAAATCTGGATAAAACTAAAATATTTGGGATTAATGTGGAGGAAGAGCTCTTGTGTAGGCTAGCGTCTACTTCGGGTTGCATCCTCGACACACTCCCATCGTCGTACCTCGGGTTGCCACTTGGACATAATAGGGGTAATGGAGAAATGTGGAAGCCAATCTTCAACAAGATGCAGAAGAGGTTGGAAGGGTGGAAAATGAATAGCCTATTGTTTGGGGGCAGGTTAACTCCGATAAACTCAGTCTTATCTAATTTACCGATGTATTACTTATCGCTATTTGAAATGCCAAAATTTGTTGCGAAGAAACTAAATGGAATGATTGCTAATTTCTTATGGGGAGGAAAAATGGCAAATGTATTCATTGGGTCAGTTGGGAAAATGTGTGCAAGCCTAAAACATGTGGAGGGCTGGGTATTCGTAACATTCGGACGAAGAACATGGCAATGTTAAATAAATGGGTTTGGCGGTATGGCAGTGAAAAAGCTAGCTTATGGAGGAGAGTGATTGACGCCAAGTACGGGATGGATTCTTCGAGACTGATTCCTTTAGAACAAGTGGGGAAAAACCCTCATGGATCTGGAAAGATATAATCAAGCCCCTAAACAATGCAAACGACGTTTTCACAAAGTCGTTAAGACTACTTTTTGGAGATGGAGCTTCCATTGATTTCTGGAATGACTGTTGGACAGATTTTAATTCCCTAAAGGGTGCCTTTCCGAGAATTTATGCGGTTGCGACTAAAAAAGAGGGGAAGGTTGCTGAGTTTGGAGTTAAGGAAAGCGATAGATGGGTTTGAAAAGTTGAATTGCGTCGAAGGCTATTCGATTGTGAGATTGAGGTTTGGAATGAGTTCATATCAACGTTAAATAAAGCAGTTTGTAGCCCAGCACTGGTGGATAGAATCAGGTGGATTGGAGGATCCATCGGGTTGTACTCAGTTAAAGATTTCAGTGACAATTTAACTTCAAATGAAATGCATGCCGATAGTCTGTGGTCAAGCATTTGGATGAACTTGGCACCAATTAAAGTTGAAGCTTTCATTTGGAAACTTATTCAAAATAGAATTCCTACAGGGACAGAACTAGAAAAGCGCGGAGTGGAATTAAATGGTATTACTTGCTGTCCGTTGTGCAGAGAATCGCCAGAAACAACAAACCACTTGTTTCTACACTGTAGCGTGGCGTGGCAGACATGGCAGAAATGGTTCAATCTCTGGCAGGTACGTTTCATTATGCCACCAAATCTTAAATTGTTTGTTCTTACTTGGGATGTTGTACAAGTGAAAAAGGACGCCAAGCATATATGGTGCATGGTACTTCGAGGCTTTGTCTGGACGTTATGGTGGTGTTGGAATACTACAATCTTCGATAGTAAAAACTGGAGGGTTGATGAGATTTTTGAAAATGCGATGCTGCGTACGGGCCAATGGTGTAGATGGAAATGGCCGGAAAGTTGCGTTAGTGCAGTCGAGTTTAGCCGATGCCCAGTTTCGATCTCAATATCAAGCATGAAGAAACGAAACCCTCAGGCCAATACTTGGATCACGCCGGCGGAAGGTTTTCTGAAATTTAATGTTGACGCGGTAATTTCAGGTGCCGGTAGTTTTGCTGGTATCGGTGGCATTATGAGAAATAGTAGAGGTTTGCAGATGCTAGTGTTTTCCAGGTTCATTGGCAAGGCTGATCCGACGCAAGCCGAACTTTTGAGTTTGATGGAAGCTTGCAAAATTTTCAAAAATTCGGTTTGGTGCAAGTCCCACCTCTTTATTTTGGAATCAGACTGTGAAATGGCAATCAATTGGATTAAAAGTCCACAACATGCACCTGCAGTTTTCGCATCGTTTGTGAAAGAAATTGGCGGGATGTGTCTTAAACATAATTGGCAGATTCAGTTTATCTATAGAGAAGCTAATGTTGAAGCTCATAAGCTGGCAAGGCAAGGCACGTTGAAGACACCAAATTCTGCATATCAATGATGGGCAAAGAAATGGTAAGTGTGCTTGGTTCTCACGGTTTTGAAAATCAGTGGACTCGTGGGAGGATTTTGGAAGTCTGCAGAAGGTCAAGGCAGAAAGCATTGAGGCAGGATAGTTGTTTGGTGTGTTGCTGATGAAATAAGGGTGGGCGGTCTCATTGCATATGGAAAGATGTATCAATGGTCCAAAGTGTTTGTTTCGAACATATACGTCTTGCACTCTTTTTCCTCCAATTAGGATTAGGGAGGTTTTTTAATGAGGCAAGCGTATATGTCTCTCATATTCTTCAATAAAATATCTATCTTTCAAAAAAAATTCCTATTTAAAAACTTAATTTAAACCAGTCCCTATACTATTTCATTTTCGGACAGATTTGCGCTATCTTACGGTTTCCTTTCCAGATTTTTATTCTCAGAATTTAATTTCGTTTGTTCCATATTAAAATTAACATATCAAAGTACAATCTTCCAAAATTTCAGACCTCAATTTCACTCGGTTAAATTTTAACAAATTTCTGAAGTGGACTGTTATTCACTAAAGCCTACTGGACAGCTTTGCTTCAAGTGTTCATTTCTTTAATTTCCAACTCCTTTTTAACTTAACTTTTCTTTTCTAATCCTTCCTAATTAGTCAAAATTTTCCAGCATTCAATACTTCCATATTGAATTTCAATTCAATCCACTTTCCCCCGAATTCTTACAATCTAATCCCCCCGTTAACACAGTTGCATCATCTATTGAGTAACACCATTCTACATTTTATTTCATTTCCAGAATTTCTTTCTTGTATAATATATTTTATTTTCTAAACGTTTCACATCATACAATAATCCAATTTCTAACAATAATTATAACACAAACATATATGAATTTCTAGGCACATTCGAATAACAGAGGAAGATTTAACTTACTTTGCTCTAATTCTTCAAAACACCTATAAAATCTCAAGCATGCAAGGCTTCCTCTCTTCTTCACCGTGTATCCCTTACAAAAATTCTCTCAAACTCTCAAGTGAGAAAGTGTTTATTTCTTCCTTAGTGTGTTTGGTAACCATGTAAGGGAGATGGAAAGCAATGATGGGGGTTGACAATAGTGTCAAACAACTAGTCTATGAAGTGTCTAAGTTGCCCTTGATTAACCCATCATGTTTATTTAATGAATGGGTAGATCGGGAATAATAAATTTAGCATGCAAACTTCATGTTTTCTTTCTTGTTCGGTTTGGTCACTATCATTCGGTCCTCAATCATTCTTTCTTTTATTCGATTAAGTCCTCTAATTGTTCATTAAAATTTCTTGCTATATAATATATTCAATCACGCAATTGAATCACTTCATTTTGTTGTGATTTCATTCGAATCATTATATATATACTAATTTAGTTCTAATATACTCCAACACGTCTAAATTCCTAAGCTAACGGAACATTAAGAATTTAATCAGCTTTTAAAAATTCTAAGCTAATTTTTAGGGTTTTACAATTCTCCCTTAAAAGAAAGAATTTGTCCTCGAATTCTTACCTGAATTGAACAAATGTGGATATTGCTTACGCATCGTATCTTCAGGTTCCCTAGTAGCCTCTTCTATTTTATGATTCCTCCATAATACTTTGACTAACAGAACACTTTTATTTCGATGCCTTTTTATCTCTCGGTCAAGAATCTGAACTGGTTCCTCTTCATAGGACAAGTCAGAATTTAATTCTACATCTTCCGGTTCTAGGATGTGAGATGGGTCGGATCGGTACTTCCGGAGCATTGATACATGAAAAACATTATGAATTTTATCGAACTCTCTAGGAAGTTCAAGTCGATAAGCTACCAGACCAATTCTTTTAGTGACATCGAAAGGTCCAATAAATCGAGGACTGAGTTTTCGGCTTTTACCGAACCGAATCACTTTCTTCCACGAGGAAACTTTCAGAAAGACTTTGTCTCCGATCTCATACTGAATGTCTCTTCATTTTAGATTTGCATAAGCTTTTTGTCTATCGAATGCTTGTTTTATACGGGAATGAATAATCTAGACTTGTTCTTCAGTTTCCCGGAGTAATTGAGGTCCGAGCACTTTTTTATCACCAAGTTCAGACCAACAAAGAGGTGTTCGGCATCTTCTACCATACAACGCTTCAAAAGGTGCTATTTTAATCGAAGACTGGAAACTATTGTTGTATGCAAATTCTACTAAAGGTAGTGATTTCTCCCAATTCTTACCGAAGTCAATAATACAGGCCCGAAGCATGTCTTCCAAGACTTGAATTACTCGTTCGGATTGTCCATCACTCTGGGGATGGAAAGCTGTGCTTAGATTCAGTTTCATGCCAAGTGCTCATTGTAATGTTTTCCAAAACCGAGCAGTGAATCGAGGGTCACGATCTGAGACAATTGAGGTAGGAACACCGTGAAGACGGATAATTTCCCTGATATACAGCTCATCTAGAGTTTCCAGGCTAAAGTTCATACGAATAGGTATGAAATGAGCAGACTTGGTGAAGCGATCAACAATCACCCAAATGACATCATATTTTCTCGGTGAACATGTTAGACCATATACGAAATCTATAGTGATTCATTCCCATTTCCACTGTGGCAATTCGAGTGGCTGAAGTAGTCCAGTGGGAACTCGGTGTTCAGCTTTCACTTTCTGACAATTCAGGCATTTTGATACGTAATCATTAATGGTTGCCTTTATTCCAGGCAACCAATACAAGGGTTTGAGACCCTTGTACATTTTCAATGATCCAAGATGGATCGAGAATGAACTTTGGTGAGCTTCTTTTAGAATTTCTTCTTGTAATTCCTTGTTATTTGATACACAAATGCGATCTCTGAAGTTTAGAATATCGTTTGACTTGACAGAGAAGTCAATATTAGATTCAAGCTTAGATAAAATTTTCTGAAGTTTCGGATCAACTTTTTGGAGTTCTTTGATTCTAGAAATCAGAGTAGATTGAACTTGAAGTTCGTTCAGATAATTCCGAGCCTTATATAGTCGGAAATGAGCATTGATGGCCAGAAAAGCTACGAACAAGCATATCAAATACATTACTTGGAAAGCAAGGCACTATTCAATGATTTAGTTGGATTTTCAAGATTGAGCATTTTCAAATTTTTGAGAATTTCAAAAGACTTACCGAGGTTCGGTTTTCGACTCAGAGCATCGGCAACCACGTTAGCGTTTTCCGGATGATAATCGATGGTCAGATCATAATCTTTGAGTAATTCCAACCACCTTATTTGCCTTAAATTGAGATCTTTCTGAGTGAGAAGATATTTAAGGGTTTTTTGATCTGTGAACAGATGGCACTTCTCACCGTAGAGGTAGTGTTTCCAAATATTGAGTGCAAAAACAATGGAAGCTAACTCAAGATCATGAGTTGGGTAGTTGAGCTCGTGACGCTTTAACTGACGCGATGCATAAGCTACTACATTTTCACCTTGCATCAGTACACACCCTAATCCTGAATGAGACGCGTCACTGTAGACTATGAATTCCTTGCCCGTTTCAGGTTGGATCAAGACCGGAGCATGAGTCAGAGCTTGTTTTAATTGATCAAAGCTTCTTTGTTTACTTTCAAACCAATCAAATGGTTGATCTTTTCGGAGAAGTTTAGTCAACGGTAAGACAATAGTGGAGAATCCTTTGACAAAATGTAACGCCTCAGTTTAGGGCCCGGGAGTTTATCGGTTTTGACCTGGGTTTAGTTTCGGGTTAAATTTAGATTAAAATGATGATTTTATAAAAATTGCCTTTATTTATGAAAATGCCATTAATAAAAATTGAAGACGGGGATTTGATTAAAAAGAATAACGAAAGAAAAGGAAATGTTTGAAAAGAAAAACAAAAGTGTCATCTTCTTCAAAAACCCCTTTTCACCAAAACACTCTCCTAAAACCCTACCTTCACTATTCCATTGCCCAAATCTCTCTTTCAAGCAAGTTTTCCAAGGTAGGCAATCCATTTTTTAATTTATTTTTCCCTTAAGTTGTCACTAGTTAGATTCTCCTTAAAAATCCATTATTTTGGGGTTATTTCAAAATGCTTTGCGTTTAAAAATGGTAAAATGGAGAGATTTTCGAATGGGTATTCTAATGTAATGTTTAAGGGTGTTTTTAATCATGCTTGAGTGTCTTAAAAATGTTAAAAAGATTACAAATGGTGGGAAACCCGAAATGGGCATAAAAATGGGATTTTTAGGTTAAAAGGTTGAGTTTTTGGGTCGAAAACGTGGATGGGGGTTCCTTAGATGTAGGGGGATATTTCTAGATGATTTTGAATGTGTTTTGGTGGTTGAAATGACTGGTTTCAATGTAGGGTTTGTCTAGAACGAAAATGGTGAAGTTGGGATGAAATTTGGGTTTGAATCAATGTGTTTTGGTTGCAAGGAGTAGATTTCCGGGTTGTTGTTGGTTTACAAGTTTATAAGCATCCTAATAGTTGATTTGAGTTGTCTTGAAACAGAGGATTTTGATTCGGGTACTTTGGGCGCGATACTGGGTGATACAGAGGCTTGAGAACAGTGTTTCAGCTTTCGTTTGGGCTTAATCGGGGAGTGGAAACTGTTTTGAGACTTTAAATGCGTTCGGTGAAAGTTTTTGGGGTTTGGGTGGAGTCTTAGAGACTAACCTAGACCCGAGTGTAAGTTTATCTACTCTAGCTTGTTTGGCTAATTATGGGCATTATCGATTATGTGTGTTTTGGTGTGTTTTTGGATTGTTTTTACTCTCCGTTTAATGTTGTTGTGTAGTTGTTGTTGGTGTCGAGCCTTACGTGGTGGTTGTTGTTACTACGGTGATGTGTAGTCCCACCGGTAGTGACTAGTAGAAGAGTATGGTGAAGTGTAGTCCTATCAGAAAACTACTAGTTGTTGTGAACGGTGACGTGTAGTCCCATCAGAAAACTACTAGTTGTTGTGAACTGTGATGTGTAGTCCCACCGGGTTTTGGTTATGCATGTGCATACCATGTATTGTTTATGTTTGTGCTTCGTTATAACTTCTCCCTATAATGGTTTTACTTTAAATCTAAGAATATGGTTTAAAACTGCATTGTTGTTGTGTTTTAGAGCTCCGCTCACTATGCTTTAAGCTTACGCTCTCTCCTTTTCCAACAATGCAGATCGTTAGGGGCTTGGGAGGCAAGTGGGCAAGGGAGGAGTTTTTCAGAGTTCTCGGGTGGCTCAAAGTATGGTTTTATTAGTTTGTAATAACACTTAGACAATGGGATTGGTAGGCTTGATGTTAGGGAGTTGGTGTTCAAACTCCTATATTTGGGCTTTGTTTATGTTGCTAGCATGTTTTAGATGTTGATACTATGATATGTTGAGGTGTGATGAGGCCTTGTATGAATTGCTTTGTGTTTTGGCATGTTAGTGTTTTTGGAACTAAGTGTCTTTGTGAGCCTTGGACTTGAAATCCACGTTGTTGCTTGAATGCATGTCTAATGTTGCGATTAGGATATTTTGCATCTAGAATGTATGTATGATATGTTGCCATGTGGTTTTTGATGATTCGAGATAAGTTTGAGGACGTTTGGAGGTCTCAAAGTATGATTTCGGGCCAAACTGTGTGCAGGCGTTTCGAAACGCTCGATATGGTTTCGGAACGACCGACAGCTCCAGGGGTACTCGTATCGGAATAGGGGTGGTGCCGTTTTGATACGATTTGCCACTGTGAGCCCTCGTTTTGGAACCCATTTCGATACGATTTGCCACTATGAGCCCCTGTTCGGAACTAGTTCCGATACGGTTTGGCACTGTAGACTCCCATTTCGAAACAAGGTGAGCAAATGTTTTGGAATGGCTTGGTCTTACTTTTTAAATGGAGCTTGCGTTTCGCCCGCTCCAAAACCCATGCAGTTAAATTGGTTAAATGACATCTTTAAAGGTTCATGAACATTACATTTTAGTCCCTATGGCTTGTATGCTTCCTATGTGAGTTTATATGCATCCTTTATGATGGTTTTGCGCCGTGTGCATATAAATTGACAAATTAAGCTACTTGGTAAATTAAGTTATTGTATGCTCTGCTTGGAATGTATTAATTTCGCCTTTCCGTTGTTGTCTCCATACATAGGAATAATTGTGACATTTAGACAATATAAATGAAAAAAATAGGGTTGCTAATTGGAGTGAGGCCTTAGCGGGTTACGCTTCGGTTTTCCCCGTGTAACCCGTTCGGTTCGGTCTGTTGGCTAGGCTGGGACGAGGAGGTCACACAAACCTCCTGTAATAATCAGCCAAGCCTAGAAAACTGCGAACCTCACTAATATTCTTCGGAGGTCACCAATCAAGAATAGCTTGAATCTTTTTAGGGTGGACTTTAATTCCTTCGGTAGAAATAACATGACCAAGGAAAGCAACTTCTGATAACCAAAACTAGCACTTGGAGAATTTGGCGAATAACCGGTGCCCACGAAGAGTTTGTAGTACAATTCGGAGGTGTTCAACATATTCCTTGTAACACCCGGGTTTAGGGGTTGGGTGAAAATACTATTTTATTGGGCTCGGGTTTATAATTAAAATAATCCTTTAAGTTTCGGGTTTCAAAAATAAATATTTGAAATTGGACCAAATTGAAAGAATTGTAAAGTGGAGAGTTTTTAAAGAGGAAAGAAGATAGCCATTCATTAATGGCCTTTTGGTAATTTGCCCATCTTTTAATTTAAATCCCTTTTTCCTATCATCTTTCACTATTCATCTTCTCCTTCAACCAAATATAACGTGAAAATAGAGCTCTCTCCTCTTCATCACTATTCCATCAAAAAGCTCATCCATTTCAACTCATTTTTGAAAGGTAACATCGTTTTTGACTTCTCCTCAACTCCCTCTCTTTAAAAGTACCATTAGTTTTCATTTTCGTTAAAGTTTTGGAAAATGGAGTTTTGAAGATTTTGATTAAAAATTGGAACTTTATGTTGTTAAGCTTAATGTTTTGATTTAATATGGTTAGTTATGAAGTATGGGAGTCAAATGGTACCACATAAGTGAATTTTGAATGGTTTTAAGCAAATTCCCGAATTTGGGTATAAATGGGGTTTTTGGAGGGTTTTGAGTGAGTTTTGGGGGTTGTTTTAGGAGAGAATTGATGGTTCAATGTTACTGCTATGGATAGGGGTTGATTTGGGATCATTTGTGGGTACAATGGGTGTTGGAAACATGGATTTTGGATGTGGTTTTGGGGCTGCCCGAGTTTGCAAAATATGGGGTTGTTCCTGGCTTGAAACATTGTAAATTGTATTTGAATTTGTGTTCCGGGTTGGTATTTTGATGCTTGGGCTGATTTGAGGATTATTTGAATTGTATTGAGGTTGTTTAGAAGCAAGAACTTGGGTCGGAGAAGCTTCAGGAAGGAATCCGGAAACTTAAGGGTGGTTGCTTGCTTGGCTTGGAGCTTGGAAGCTTAGGTGAGTGGTTAAACGTTTTACGTGGTTTTTAAATGGTTGGTTCGAGTATGTGGACTAGGTTGGGCTTGGTAGACCCACCTAGAGTTAGGATTAGGGTGGTAGCCTAATCCTAAGCTTGATCTAGAGCCATTGGATGAACTTATATTTGGATGTTTAAGCCTCGTATGATTTGTGATATGATTGCTTATGTATAATGTGTTATACATGTGAGATGATGCATGATTTGTAATGCTTATGGCATGCATGGAAATGGTTCATGATTGTGATCATGGTGAGTACGTGCTAAGCACGGAATTGATTGAAATGAATAATGTGGAATGAGTTAAATGTTGGCACTAGTATGCTTGAGTACAAATGATCGATCATTAGGATGTAGTGTGCACACATGAGTCTAAATTTGCGCGTGGCCTTGGTGGCGTTGAGTCACCAAGGAGGAGTACGGGTTCGCCTGGAAATTGTATTTATATATAGTCGATGATGAGTGGAATCCCATCGACGGGGCGTGAGGATGAGTGGAATCCCCTCCGCGAGACCGGTGATGAGTGTAATCCCACCGTGAGGTAAAATGGTTGTTGGATGTGAGTTCCAACAGGTTTATCCGCGTATTCGGGTCATAGCTAGGTGCCAATATTGATTGATATGTATATCAATGTGTTGTAGAATGTGATTTCTACTTGGATGCTTATATGTGTTTACATATGTTGTGAAATAGAGCTTGTTGAGCATGGCATATAATTGAATATTGTTCATGCATCTTTAACTTGTGGCTCTTGAGGATTCTTGGTAATTATGCTTTTACCTTGGCTAAGATCGTGCTTGGACCCTGCATTGTCGAGGTTTGTTTTTAAAGAGCTTACCCTCACTAAGCTTATTGCTTACGCTCTCTCTTTGTTCGACAATGCAGATCCTTAGTTCGTGGGTTGTTAGGAGCAAGAAGGGGGCCTCCAAGTGTGCTTGTGGTGCTTGTTTGGCTACCAAGTATGAACTATTAAATTAAGATGTAATGGTCAAGCAATGGGACATGTAATCGTGTTATGATGTTTTTGGATCATGTTGCTATGGTTGTTGTTTAGGAGCATGTTAGACTCCTCGTTTGTGCTTGTTAAATTAGCTTTTGGGATGTATGCTATGCTTGGAACCATGTTAGTATTTTGCTATCTAGAATTGCCTAAGTGTTGGATATGTTAAAGCTTAATATCTATAATGACATGTATGGATGTATGGCTTGTGATGTTGTGTCTTAATGTCTAGCCTTGTTTTAATGATGTTCAAGCATGCTTGTATGTTGGTTTGCCTTAGGATTATTTGTTAGTGTGTTGTTGGAGGTTTTGGTGGTTTTTTGGGGCACCCTTGTGCCTTAAAACAGCTAAAATCAGTCTGCAGTCAGGGGCGTTTCGAAACGGGCTACGCTATTTCGATACGGTCCCTTTGTTTTTGGCCGAGCATTTCGAAACTGATAGGGGCCATTTCGGTACACTTTTGCTACTGGAATTTTGAGAAATTGGCGAGATGAAGGTGTTCCGAAATGGGACCATGGTGTTTCGAAACGGTCAATTCTCGTTGACCACGAGAAGTTGACCAGGGAGGGTGTTTCGGAACGGTTGACCCCCGTTCCGAAACGACATCCTCGTGTGGGCTTTGAAATGTTGACCAGGTCAAGGCGTTTCGATACACCTTGAGGGTGTTTCGAAACAACCTGTTAAATTACATAAAAATGGGCTGTTTTGCTTAGGTTGTTCGAGTTATTGCCTTGCAAATGTTTGTCTTCCGTTTCTGTGATCACATAGAAATTAAATGTGCATTTAGAGAAAATTAAATTTAAAAAAATTTTCTGGGTCGTTAACCGAGGAGGAACCTTAACGGGTTTCGCTTCGGTTTTCCCCGTGTGGCCCACTCGGATCGGTCATCCGACCAGACCGGGACGAGGGGGTTACACTTGTTGGTATCAGAGCTTAAGGTTACCGAGACCTTGGGCAGGTAAGTGAGGTAAGTTTAAGTTTTGAATTGATATGCATGGTGTTTGCTTGCTTTGTAAGTATGATTGATTGTATGACAAGTATGTTGATTGTTTTTTTTAAAAGCATGTTGTTTGAGAGTCTCATTGCTACTATTACATCGGAAAAGAATTTTAAGTGAGGGAAACGTACTTGAGCACTTGGAAGCCTTGCCTTGCTAACCCGATCTTGTATATTTTGTTTGTTGTGGTTGTAGTTATCGTTTGAGAGCGATGTCTAGGCCGAGGGGTAGGCCGAGAGTGGTTCGTCAGGAACAACATGTTGCGGCTCCTATTGAGCCGGTGATTGGTGTGGAGGCTCATATAGAAGGGCCGGTGGCCGCGGGAGTTGGAGCTCCTCCACCACCTCCACCACCACCACCTCCTCCGCCTGGAGCTGGGGGCGAGGATGGAGCTGAAGGAGAGGGACCTCAAGGTGGCCAATGTGGCCAAGGTCTAGCTGGAATTGATATGACTCCGCTAGTGCAAGCAATAGCGGGATCATTTTAGGCCGCAATTACGGGAGCTCAGGCTGTAGCTCAGCCTAGGTGTGACGATGCTAGTCTACCTTTGGAGAGGCTCCGTAGCTTGGGGGCCGAAGAGTTCAGAGGATCTACTCTGGAGAGGTCGGAGTTATGGTTGGAGAAGATAGTTCGTATCTTAGCTCAGATGGGTTGTGTGGGCGCACGTAGATTAGGCTGTGTGATTTCCTTGCTTCAGGGTGATGCCTACACCTGGTGGGTCACAATTACTACTGGAGTTCCAGAGGTAGAAATTGGTTGGGATTTCTTTGAGTCTACTTTCAGGAAGAGGTACTTGGGACCGAGGTATTTAGATGAGAAGAAGCGAGAGTTTATGGCCCTTACTCAGGGAGAGGCTTCTATGACTGACTATGAGATCCGTTTTGTTCGCTTGAGTCAGTACGCTCCAGAGTTGGTTCCTACTGAAGTGGAACGCTGTAACCGTTTCCGCTATGGGTTGAGCGAAGAGGTCAAGAGGTACACGTTGGCTTCTGACTACTCAGACTTTGATGTATTGGTCGCGAGGGCCAAGGATTTAGAGCACAGTTTGGGTTCGGCCAAATGATCTGATGGGTCTAGTTCTGGTAAGAGGCATAACCACTTTGACAGTAGAGATGCCGAGAGGCATAGAGGTGGCGGACATCAGTTTGACCATAGACGTGGCGGTGGCCATCATGGTAGGGGCCATCAGGGCCATAGAGGAGGAGGGCGGTTACCCGAGTGTACCCGTTGTGGGAGACAGCACGCTGGTGAGTGTTGGGGTAACTTTCATGCTTGTTGGAACTGTGGTTCGAGGGACCACTTTAGGAGGGATTGTCCGCATCAGGCGGCACAGGCACCGAACATTACTCAGGCTCCTGCGAGAGCGAATGATTTTCAGAGAGGCCGTGGGCGCGGTCGTGGCTACTTCCAGCCTAGGGCTGATGCACCTAGGGTAGATGCTTAGAGGAACCTTGCTCATGTTGTGGCAGTGCAGCCAGAGGCAGGAGGACCAGCGAGAGTTTATGCTCAGAGGGAGGCTGGGAACGACACTGATGTGGTAGCAGGTAATTTTGAGTTACAGTCTATGTCTTTGCTTTCTTTGGTTGATTCGAGCTCTACACATTCCTACATTTTGAGTGAGCATGCACAGAAGTTAGATATACCTGTTGAGATTTTAGATGTAGGTATGCATGTGACTAGTTCTTTTGGTGAGACAGTTGTGGTTAGACGTATGTATAGGAGATGTCCACTGAAGATTCAGGGTCATGTGTTCTCTGTTGATATGATGGAACTTCCTTTCTATGGTTTTGATATTATTTTGGGTATGAACTGGTTAGTTGAGCACCGAGCTAGTGTGGATTTTGAGACGAAGAGAATTTCCTTGAAACTTTCTGATGACTACGAGGTGTAGTTGTAGGCGAGAACATTAAGTTCTTGTCTAATGTTGTGTCAGCTTTAGAGGCTCATAGGTTGATGGACTCCAGATGTGGGGCTTACTTAGCTTATGTTATGAATCTGAATATGAGTGAAGCTAGACCGAAAGATATCAGAACAGTATGTGACTTTCCGGGTGTGTTTCCTGAAGAGTTGCCGGGTTTGCCTCCTGATAGAGATGTTGAGTTTGTGATAGAGACTGTTTCGGGGTCTCATCCAGTTTCGATAGCTCCGTATCGTATGGCTCCGAAAGAGTTGAAAAAATTGAAGAGTCAGTTGCAAGAATTATTAGACCGTGGTTTCATTAGGCCTAGTAGTTCTCCTTGGGGTGCTCTCGTGTTGTTTGTGAAAAAGAAAGATGGTAGTATGCGCATGTGTATTGACTATAGACAGTTGAATCAGTTGACTGCGAAGAACAAGTATCTGTTGCCTCGCATAGATGATTTGTTTGATTAGTTGAGAGGTGCTTCAGTGTTCTCGAAGATAGATTTGAGATCCGGGTACTACCAGTTGAAAGTGAAAGAGTGTGATGTTCCGAAGACAGCTTTTAGAATTAGGTATGGTCACTATGAGTTTCTTGTGATGTCGTTTGGGCTCACGAATGCACCTGCAACATTCATGGACATGATGAACAGAATTTTTAGAGACTATCTAGACCGTTTTGTAGTTGTTTTCATTGATGACATACTTGTGTACTCGAAGACAGAAGAAGCATGATGAGCACTTGAGATTTGTTTTACAGAGATTGTTGAGCAATCAGTTGTATGCGAAGCTTAGTAAATGTGAGTTCTGGATTCGAGAGGTTGTATTTCTTGGCCATGTTGTTTTGGCCGAAGGTATCCGTGTTGATCCATCGAAGATTGAGGCTATTGTTGAGTGGAAACAACCTAAGTCCGTGACGAGATTAGGAGTTTCCTAGGATTAGCCGGTTACTATAGGAGATTTGTTGATGGTTTCTCTAGAGTAGCTGCTCCTTTGACTAAATTGTTGCAAAAGGGAGTTAAGTTTGAATGGTCAGATGCGAGACAGAAGGCCTTTGAGAAATTGAAAGAAGCTTTGACAAATGCTCCAGTGTTAGTGCAACCTGTTTCAGGTAAGGAATTTGTGATTTACAGTGATGCTTCCTACATAGGTTTAGGATGTGTTTTGATGCAAGAAAGAAGAGTTGTTGCTTATGCTTCTAGACAGTTGAAGATTCATGAGAAGAACTATCCTACTCATGATATAGAGCTAGCCGCAGTTGTGTTTGCATTGAAGATTTGGCGTCATTACTTGTATGGTGAGAAGTGTATAGTTTACACCGATCACAAGAGCTTGAAGTACTTGATGACACAAAAAGAGTTGAACTTGAGACAAAGAAGATGGCTTAAATTGCTAAAAGATTATGATTTGACCATTGAGTACCATCCGGGTAAGGCAAATGTAGTAGCCGATGCTTTGAGTAGAAAAGTGGCCATTGAGTTGAGAGCTATGTTTGCTAGATTGAGTGTATCCGATGATGGTGGGTTGATCACCGAGTTGCAAGTGAAGCCTTCTTTGATTCAGTTGATTAGAGAGAAGCAGTTGCAAGATGTGACATTAGTTCCTCATGTTCAAGACATAGCCGAAGGAAGACCGACCGAGTATAGTTTCAGTGGCGAGAGCATGTTGTGCTTTAGAGATAGAATTGTTGTACCAGAGGATGTTGAGTTGAGACGACAGATTCTGAGTGAGGCACATTCGAGTCTTTTTTCTATGCATCCGGGTAGTACCAAGATGTATCGTGATTTGAAAAATGATTACTTCTGGGTTGGTTTGAAGAAATATGTAGCCGAGTATGTGAGCCGTTGTATGGTTTGTCAGAGAGTGAAGGCAGAACATCAGGTTCCTTCAGGTTTGTTACAGCCTTTGAAGATTCCGAAATGAAAATGGGAGAGGATCACCATGGATTTTGTGTCGGGGTTGCCTTTGTCTCCTTCGAAGAAGAATTCTGTTTGGGTGATTGTTGATAGGTTCACTAAGTGTGCTCACTTCTTAGCAGTGAACACTACGGATTCCTTAGACAAGTTGGCAAACTTGTACATCCGTGAGATTGTGAGACTTCATGGAGTTCCGAAGTCTATTGTGTCAGATAGGGATCCTAGGTTTACTTCGAGATTCTGGGGTTGCTTGCATAGTGCTCTAGGTAGCTGTTTGCATCTCAACACGTCTTATCATCCGCAATCCGATGGGCAGTCAGAGCGAGTGATACAGATTCTTGAGGATATGCTTCGTTGTTGTGTGATTGACTTCCAGGGTTCTTGGGAGAAGCACTTACCGTTAGTTGAGTTTACTTGCAACAACAATTATCAGTCTAATATTCAGATGGCTCCCTATGAGGCTTTGTATGGTAGACGATGTAGGACTCCAATTTGTTGGGCTGAAACAGGTCAGAGATTGTTACCTATGCCGGATTTGCTTAAGGGGACTACTGACAAGGTGAAGTTGATTTGTGATCGTTTGAAAGCAGCTTCCAATCGTCAGAAGTTTTATGCGGATTTGAAGAAGAAAGAGATTGAGTACTCCGTGGGTGAGAAAGTGTTTCTGAAAGTATCTCCGTGGAAGAAGGTAATGAGATTTGGCCGGAAGGGCAAGTTGAGTTCGAGGTTCATTGGTCCGTATGAGATAGTTGAGCGGATTGGGCCCGTAGCTTACCGTTTGAGGTTACCTTCTGAGTTAGAGAAGATACATGATGTCTTTCATGTGTCTATGCTTAGGAGATATAGATCGGATCCTTCTCATGTTATGCCCGTTGAGGAGATAGAGTTAAATCCGGATTTGTCTTATAATGAAGAGCCTGTTGAGATACTTGCTTCTGATAGCAAGGTGTTGCGTGGCAAGACCATAGAGTTGGCCAAGGTGTTGTGGAGACATAGAGGTGTGGAAGAGGCCACGTGGGAGAGGAAGGCGGATATGGTTGAGCAGTTTCCGTAATTGTTTCCGTCAGGTAATTTCGGGGACGAAATTCCTTAAGTGGAGGAGAGTTGTAACACCCGGGTTTAGGGGTTGGGTGAAAATAATATTTTAATATTATTTGGGCTCGGATTTATAATTCAAATAATCCTTTAAGTTTCGGGTTTCAAAAATAAATATTTGAAATTGGACCAAATTGAAAGAATTGTAAAGTGAAGAGTTTTTAAAGAGGAAAGAAGATAGCCATTCATTAATGGCCTTTTGGTAATTTGCCCATCTTTTAATTTAAATCTCCTTTTCCTATCATCTTTCACTATTCATATTCTCTTTCAACCAAATATAACGTGAAAATAGAGCTCTCTCCTCTTCATCACTATTCCATCAAAAAGCTCATCCATTTCAACTCATTTTTGAAAGGTAACATCGTTTTTGACTTCTCCTCAACTCCCTCTCTTTAAAAGTACCATTAGTTTTCATTTTCGTTAAAGTTTTGGAAAATGGAGTTTTGAAGATTTTGATTAAAAATGTGAACTTTATGTTGTTAAGCTTAATGTTTTGATTTAATATGGTTAGTTATGAAGTATGGGAGTCAAATGGTACCACATAAGTGAATTTTGAATGGTTTTAAGCAAATTCCCGAATTTGGGTATAAATGGGGTTTTTGGAGGGTTTTGGGTGAGTTTTGAGGGTTGTTTTAGGAGAGAATTGATGGTTCAATGTTAGTGCTATGGGTAGGGGTTGATTTGGGATCATTTGTGGGTACAATGGGTGTTGGAAACATGGATTTTGGATGTGGTTTTGGGGCTGCCCGAGTTTGCAAAATATGGGGTTGTTCATGGCTTGAAACATAGTATTGTATTTGAATTTGTGTTCCGGGTTGGTATTTTGATGCTTGGGCTGATTTTAGGATTATTTGAATTGTATTGAGGTTGTTTAGAAGCAAGAAATTGGGTCGAAGAAGCTTCGGGAAGGAATCCGGAAACTTGAGGGTGGTTGCTTGCTTGGCTTGAAGCTTGGAAGCTTAGGTGAGTGGTTAAATGTTTTACGTGGTTTTTAAATGGTTGATTCGAGTATGTGGACTAGGTTGGGCTTGGTAGACCCACCTAGAGTTAGAATTAGGGTGGTAGCCTAATCCTAAGCTTGATCTAGAGCCATTGGATGAACTTATATTTGGATGTTTAAGCCTCGTATGATTTGTGATATGATTGCTTATGTATAATGTGTTATACATGTGAGATGATGCATGATTTGTAATGCTTATGGCATGCATGGAAATGGTTCATGATTGTGATCATGGTGAGTACGTGCTAAGCACATAATTGATTGAAATGAATAATGTGGAATGAGTTAAATGTTGGCACTAGTATGCTTGAGTACAAATGATCGATCATTAGGATGTAGTGTGCACACATGAGTCTAAATTCGCGCGTGGCCTTGGTGGCGTTGAGTCACCAAGGAGGAGTACAGGTTCGCCCGGAAATTGTATTTATATATAGTCGATGATGAGTGGAATCCCATCGACGGGGCGTGAGGATGAGTGGAATCCCCTCCGCGAGACCGGTGATGAGTGTAATCCCACCGTGAGGTAAAGTGGTTGTTGGATGTGAGTTCCAACGGGTTTATCCGCGTATTCGGGTCATAGCTAGGTGCCAATATTGATTGATATGTATATCAATGTGTTGTAGAATGTGATTTCTACTTGGATGCTTATATATGTTTACATATGTTGTGAAATAGAGCTTGTTGAGCATGACATATAATTGAATATTGTCCATGCATCTTTAACTTGTGGCTCTTGAGGATTCTTGGTAATTATGCTTTTACCTTGGCTAAGATCGTGCTTGGACCCTGCATTGTCGTGGTTTGTTTTTAAAGAGCTTACCCTCACTAAGCTTATTGCTTACGCTCTCTCTTTGTTCGACAATGCAAATCCTTTGTTCGTGGGTTGCTAGGAGCAAGAAGGGGGCCTCCAAGCGTACTTGTGGTGCTTGTTTGGCTACCAAGTATGAACTTTTAAATTAAGATGTAATGGTCAAGCAATGGGACATGTAATCGTGTTATGATGTTTTTGGATCATGTTGCTATGGTTGTTGTTTAGGAGCATGTTAGACTCCTCGTTTGTGCTTGTTAAATTGGCTTTTGGGATGTATGCTATGCTTGAAACCATGTTAGTATTTTGCTATCTAGAATTGCCTAAGTGTTGGATATGTTAAAGCTTAATATCTATAATGACATGTATGGATGTATGGCTTGTGATGTTGTGTCTTAGTGTCTAGCCTTGTTTTGATGATGTTCAAGCATGCTTGAATGTTGGTTTGCCTTAGGATTATTTGTTAGTGTGTTGTTGGAGGTTTTGGTGGTGTTTTGGGGCACCATTGTGCCTTAAAACAGCTAAAATCAGTATGCAGTCAGGGGGCGTTTCGAAACGGGCTACCCTGTTTCGATACGGTCCCTTTGTTTTGGCCGAGCGTTTCGAAACGGATATGGGCCATTTCGGTACACTTTTGCTACTGGAATTTTGAGAAATTGGCGAGATGAAGGTGTTCCGAAACGGGTCCATGGTGTTTCGAAACGGTCAATTCTCGTTGATCACGAGAAGTTGACCAGGGAGGGTGTTTCGGAACGGTTGACCCCCATTTCGAAACGACATCCTCTTGTGGGCTTTGAAATGTTGACCAGGTCAAGGCGTTTCGATACACTTTGAGGGTGTTTCGAAACAGCCTGTTAAATTACATAAAAATGGGTTGTTTTGCTTAGGTTGTTCGAGTTATTGCCTTGCGAATGTTTGTCTTCCGTTGCTGTGATCACATAGAAATTAAATGTGCATTTAGAGAAGATTAAATTTAAAAGAAATTTTCTGGGTCGTTAACCAATGAGGAACCTTAATGGGTTTCGCTTCGGTTTTCCCCGTGTGGCCCACTCGGACCGGTCATCCGACCAGACCGGGACGAGGGGGTTACATTCCTCCTTATTTCGATAATAAACAAGAATTCCATCAATGAAGACAACAACAAATTTGTCAAGAAAAGATTTGAACACTCGGTTCATTATGTCCATAAATGTAGCTGGGGGCATTCGTTAACCTAAAAGGCATAACAAGAAATTCATAATGGTCATATCAGGTACGAAAAGCAATTTTAGGAACATCTTCATCCTTCACTTTCATCTGATAATAGCCAGATCGAAGGTCGATCTTAGAGAAGACCGATGCTTCCCGCAGTTGATCGAAAAGGTCTTCAATTCTCGGCAAAAGATACTTATTTTTTATAGTCACCCAATTCAATTGACGATAGTCAATGCAAAGTCACATCGAACCATCTTTCTTCTTGACAAATAAAACTGGAGCACCTCAAGGAGACGTGCTCGGTCGGATAAAACCCTTATATTGTAATTCTTGTAACTGCTTCTTTAATTTCTTCAACTCGATTGGTGCCATCCGATAAGGAGTGATAGTCACCGGGCTAGTTCCAAGCTGAATGTCGATCCCAAACTCCACTTCACGAGAGGGTGGAAGACCAGGGAGATCCTAAGGAAAGACATCAGTGAATTCGGAAACAACATGAATAGAGGGTAAGCCGAAATCATATTCATCTTGTAACACCATGGAAGAAAAAATAAAATGAGGTTTCTGATCAATTAACAAAATTGACTCTTTTCCTAATCCTTGTTGTAACCCCCTAAAACCGGTCTAGGAGAAAAGACCGAATTTAGGAAGTTACAATTGAAAACTTTTCCCTCAAGAAATCTAATTTTGAAAATTATACTTTAATTAAAATAAAATAACATAAATTTAGTAATAAATGAAAATAAAAATATCATAATAGATATTCGAATGATTATATAAAATCTCTAAATTAAAATAACAGTAAATGAATGCTAAAAATAATCTCAAAATATAAATAGTCTAAAATTACATACATGTCCCAAAATAATAAATAGAAATATGATTAAACTAAAATAGTTTCGTATTGTATAATAAAATAACCGGATAAAATCTGAGATCCTCCAAGTACCAAGTTTCCTAGAGTCCAAAATATCTGTAAGAGAAAACTATGGGGGAGTAAGCTAAAGAGCTTAGTGTGTCTCTAAAGTGCAAGAAAATCATAGTCGTAAAAACATAGCAATATTTTCTTAAAATTCTTTAAAGAACAACACATAAATCACAAGCGCAATGCAATGCACCCAACTACAACCGCCAAGAGGAAAGTTCCCCAGAACTCCTCACTACAACCGCCAATCCGAAGTGGAATTCAACCCGAAGGGTGAAACCACTGAACTTCCCCGAACAAATCCCAACCCATGATCATACAATGATATGATGATTTAAAATCAAATTTCATAAACAAAGTTCCATAACTCGATATTCCGTAAACATACTTCATAAATCATAGTCCATAAGTCCATAAATCATAGTTCATAAATCGTGGTCCATAAATCACGGTTTGTAAATCATAGTAAAAACATATTTTGAAAACATATGCATGTGATGTCAACCATAAAAATCATAATATATATAAATAACAACATAAAGGGTAAAACCAACACATAGAAAAATAACATATATTTTAATTATAGCACCGGAAGAAAACATACCTCAAGCAACAATAGCTCTAGCGTCGGAAAGCCTCACGTTTTAATTGATAGAGTAATTGAATTCGTAAAAATACTTGGAAGATATACAATGAATTGATTGGTGTAGGTGGTCCAAAGAAATCATGAGAGAAAGAATATATATATATATGGGCGGTTGAATTGACGAAAATTATAGGGTTTCGGTGATATATACACATGGGGAGAATAAAATAATAATGTAAAGGAATTAGAAAAACAAAATGGCTTAATCACCCAATAGGTCCTTAAACTTTTGATTTGTTCTATAAAGTTGTAAAATTATTATTAAAGATCATTTGACTCTCAAAATTTCCAATTTGGTAATATGAATTTGTTTTAAAGTTTAATTTAGCCCCTTATTAAATTAGGGTTTTTTTAATTAAAATTCTTAATTGTTAGGGTTTTCAATTAGGGATTTCAAAATTAGGGATTTTTCAAATCTAGGGTTTACAATTTTAGGCATAATTTTTGGGGTGTTACACTTGTAAATATAATCTTCAATTTTGGCAATCAATCCAAGCTTGATGTTTACCCAACCGGTCTAATCCCAAGACTAGATCAAAATCACACTTGGGTAATACATAAAGATCACAGGGAAAAGGTAAATTTCAAATGGACACAAGACATTCTCTGCAAATTAAATTATACGGCAAGTTTCTGCCTATCGGGTTTGAAACTACAAGGCTTGTTCTCACTATTTCAGGCTTCAAATTCAACTATTCTAGAAGATATGAGCAAACAAATGAATGTGTCAAATCCGAGTCTACTAAAGCATAAACATATTTAAAGTTCAATTCAACATTCTTGGCAATGACGTCCGAAGATTCTTCATCATCTCTACCACGAATGTGGTACACACGAGCAGGAGCTCTAGATTCCTGATGAGTAGTGGCTTTCGAATAAGAGCTGTTGCCTCTGCCTTGATTTTCGGTCTGAGTTTGCCTTGCATTCTTGTTCCGACCATGAGGTGTCGGAATCAGATTAACAACACTGTCAGTCGGGGTCCTGTCCAATCTTCTCGGACAATCTTTTATGTAGTGGTCATCGCCGCCACAAGCAAAACACAAGTTAGACTGAAGTCTGCACTGACCATGGTGGGGTTTCTGACAAATTTTACAGATAGGAGCCTTGTCATAATTTTTCGTGCTATTGATAGAGACAACCGGGACTGCAGACCTATTAACTGATTGAGGTCTCGATGAATAATTGCCTTTAGGAGTAGGAGAGTAGGTCGAAGATCCTTCTTTATGAGATTTGCCCTTCTTTGACTGCCAACTGGATTTACCATCATATTTTCTTTTCTTATCACCCCAAAATCCACTTTTCCTCTTTTCTGCCACCTTCATTCTAGCTTCTGTGGCAATGGCTCTGTTAACAAGAGTCTGAAAATCTGTGATACCCAAAATAGTAAATATTGGATTTAGCTCATCATTTAAGCCGTCAATAAGCATACAACACTTGTCTTTCTCAGTCTTGATGTATTCAGAGCCGTATTTGCAATACTTGCAAAAGTCTGCAACATACTGCTCGATGGGTCGGTTGGATTGTTTCAGGTGTAAGAACTTCTTTCTTCGATCAGCTAAATACTGCTCACTGATGTATTTCTTATTGAATTCTTGAACAAAGAATTTCCAAGTCACAAATTCAACTGGGGTCGTTAAATTCGTGGTTTCCCACCAATTTAACGCTTCATCGGCTAATAGAGCAACATCACACTCTAATTTATGCTCATCTGAGCAAGGTGACTGTTTAGTCAGGATTTGAGTGTGCGTTCTAGACAGTATTCAGATTCTTCAGGTTTCTCCTCATTCGACCCAGCAAAAGTATAGGCTCGGTCTTGGGCGAGCTTATCTATCGGTGCTCTGCTTGGTGCAACCGTAGTAGAGGAAGTGGGCTGATTTTGCTTAAAATTTGTCAGAAGCTAATCGTACATCTCCTTCATACTGAGGAGACACTCTCTCTGAACATTTTGAACAGTAGGATTTTCAGGCTGAGGTTGTACTCGCTCATTGGTCTGAGCGTGTTCCATATTTTGGAAGTTCAGTTCGAGGAGGTGGTTTATCTCCCAACCTTATACTTTCGCCCTCGCTAGATGATTCGTGTGAACTTCCATCTTTCTGAACAGACATTGTCTAATATTGATTAAACAAAAGAAAGTTAGAAAAAAGTATACAGTTATAATATTGCAATGCATGACTCATGGTGGCTTAGTGTAGCACTTAATAATACAAGTAGTCTTAGTCAGACTCTTAGGAACTAACCTAAAAAGCTCTGATACCAATTTTCATAACACCCCTAACCCGAATAGGATTAAGGAGATGTTAATCAGAAACGTTTAAAATAATACGCAGCGGTTAAATTTTTTTATAGAACCATAAATTGTAATACAACTAAATTTTATCAAACATTCCTTTTCCCTTAGCAATTTAAGCTATTCGGCCAACACATCCAATTTACAAATTTCTAACATTTCGACTATTATTAACATACAATTCGAAATAAACTAGAAATAGGAAATTCAAATTTAATAAATAGCAATGCTCATTCTAACATTTTGAGTTTATTCATCTTGCTTAGTTTAATAGTTGTGGTGAACCGATATCCTTTAAAAATAATCAACCAAAACCAATTTACATTTACTAGTAATTCATCATAAATCATTTCATTTCACCATATAATAGATCATAATATCAAATAGTTTCTTTCCCCATGTGGTACTACCGAAGAGACTTTGGGCTATCGAACCTAACGGTTGACTATACATATCATAATAAAATAAAATATAAGCCCTATACAAAAGAAAATGGGAATTAACTATACCCATATTTACCCTAATATATATACAACAAAATGAAGGGGAAAATTCAAGTTAAGTTTAACCATATCCCGTAAAATGCTTAACAAACATCACTAGTAAAGCAAATTGAATCAAGATGCCAATAACTAAGCCACCGACCATGAGTGTAGCAAATACAATAAACATCATACTTCTATGTCCTCGGGAAGCTACAGAATCAGATGAAAGCGGGTTGAAACTCAACTACCTGTGTTTTGGGAAGAAAGCAAATACGAGTGATAAGTACGTATGTTACTTAGTGAGGAAACTCTATCCTATTAATTTATCCTTTATCCATGACATCTCATTATCAAATCTATCCATTAGATCATCAACTTCATTAAATCAAGAAGGATTTCAATTCAAACTCATAAAGAAAATCAATCACAATTTCCAAGTATTGAATTCCAATCCGAATCGAGCAATACACAAGCATTAAGCAACATGTCAACAACAATCACCAATATATAAATCAATTTACGACTCGGAACTTTTATCATGGTTCATTTCATGTAACTCTCCTCATAATCAAATATAATTTTTCTCTTTAAACAAGTAACCATTCGAAACAATTCATATATATTATTAATAATATAATTATATTATTTAAAAAACCCTAAAATATTTATGAAAACAATATATTTATATTATTAATAATATATAAAACTCTAAATTCTAAATTGTAAACCCACAAACTCCAACCCTCGAACTTAAATTCTAAACTTTATAGTTTAAGATTTAAGGTTTAAGGATTTTTTATATTTAAATTATATATATATTTTTTAAAATAATATATTTATATTATAAATAATATAAAAATAAAATATTTTTATTTAAATTATATAAACTTATCTATTTAGTTCAACCAAATTATTTATAAAAAATAATTCTATAAATGATATAAAATATATTATTTTTACATATATCAATAAAAATATATTATTTTTTAAAAACAAAAAATATTCATAAAGCAATAAATAATATATAAAAAACTATAAACCACAAACCTCAAATCATAAAGTTTAGAGTATTAGGTTTGAGCTTTGTAGTTTTAAGTTTAAGATTTAGAGTTTAGAGTTTTTATATAATATTTATAATATAAATATATTATTTAAAAACTCTAAAATATTCATAAAAATAATATATTTATATTATAAATATTATATGCAAAATAAAAATAATACACTTTTATTTTTATATATACAAATAATATATTTTTAATATTAATTATAATATTATTTATTTTATAAAATAATTTGAATTAATCTTAATTAGTTTGAGATATATAATATTTGTGGTAAAATATTACATAATGTTATGTTGGTTCAATGATTAAGGCTTAGCTATTTCTCCTAAAGGTCTTGGGTTCAAAACGACATCGTTTTGGGCTAAATTAGGCTTCAAAACAGCCGCACCAAAACGACGTCGTTTTGACTTAACGAAACGGTTAACGGTGGAGTGACATTTTCGACTCAAATATTAAAGTTCAATGTTAGTTTTGAAGAGTTTTAAAGTTCGGGTTATTTACGACTCAAGGGCCATAGTTTAATGATATCCAGTGTTATTTACCGTTGTATTTATTTCCTTCCTTTAGGAATAAAGATCTTTTCTTTAGGAATAAAGATCTTTTCTCCACGCGTATATTAATTGTATGATGTATTCCTGCATCCTTTTGTATATCGTAATATATGAATTTATATTTGATACATTGAATACTAGAGGTAAGCGTTCGATCGAGTCGAGTTAAAAAATTTTAAGTTATTCGAGTTGACGCGTCATATTTTATAACTCAAAATTTATTTGAAATTTTTTTATTCGAGGCGAGTTTATAAAATTCAAGTCAAGTCGAGTTTTCGAGTTCTTATACAAATTTAATTGTAATTATTTATCATATTATAGTACAATTTGATTCTAATTTAAACGATTTTTTCTAATCATATAAGATATGCATATATATATATATATATATATCTTCATATATTTTTCATGTGTGACATATATTTCTTCATACTTTTGTATATTGGTATATATATATCAGGAAAAATTGAGGGGCTAGACTCGAATTTAAAAATCAATCCACTAATTACTAAAAATTTTGAGTTATTCGAATTTTATTTCCTAACTCAAACTTTATTTGAACTTTTTTCGAGTCGAGTCGAGTTTATGATATTTCGAGTCGAGTCATATTTTTTTGCCTTGAGTCTAGTCGAAAATTTCAGTTTTTTTGAATTGAGTCGAGTTTTGCTCATCACTATTGAATAGTGTATAAATTCACACACCCTTAGTGAACTATGGGACAATACTTGTTAAAATATGATAATTATATTATTGTAAAAGAATTTTAAAAATTAATTATTAATTCTTAATGATATGTTTTACTATAGTTTATTAGGATTTAGGACTCGTTTAACATTTTTTCGGGGTCAACTCTTACGTAAATTCGTTGAAAAGTATTTTTAGAAGGTAAATTACAATTTTAATATTCATTTCTTATTTAATGATGTGTTTATTTTATAATTTATAAACTCATAATTTTTCACCAAACACTTGATTAATAAATTATTTATTTGTTTAATAATTATATATCTTTTATGCCAATTATTTTAGTTAAAAATTATTTTAAATTTTATGTGTTTTATGAAAATAAAACACATACAATTGTTAAAATATATTTATTTATTAATAAATATATATATATATTTATATTTTTAGCATAACTTAAGTTGATATATATATATATATATATATATATATATATATTACAACATTAAAGAATTTGGATATTACACATATATATGGTATTCTTCACCCGTGGACTCTTTTGTTTGGTGTTTGTTCTATTTTGATCCCCCGATTTTAAAAAAGATCATTTTTGCCACTTACGTTTTGAATCGTGTCTGTTTTGGTCCCTTGGCCGTTAACCTCCGTTAACAAAAAAATTAATTTTTAATTTAACCTCCAAACTTTCAAAACTTTATTTTTCACTATCTTCCTCAAAAAATATATATTTTAAACTATATAATCAAACAAAAGACCCTGAAACACTGAGAAGTCCATTGATTTGTTTTAATTTCTTTCTAATCTAACATATATGTAATTTCATTCTCACCTTAATTGCAATCAGCAGATTGTACAACTAGTTATTGCATAATGCAAACTGCAAATGGATGATTATACTTGTTCCATTATACAAGATTTTGTAAATGGGACTGAGTGTAGTTAATTTGATTTGTCTTATTTAGACTAACAAGTGGTCGTTTACTGGTTATATTTTTGTTTTTCTATTCAAATTAAAAAAAAAACATTTCTCCACTTAATCTCTTTGTAGCACATTGTTCATCTCTGCTCAAAATTGACTATTGACACCAATGAGAACAATAATTTGAAACATGTATTTGAGTTCTAAAATACTTCTTTTCCTTTAATTATTGACTATATATGTTTGTTTCTAGCTTTTGTCATTTTTTACTAAGCTGACTATAATATCTAGGGGTGAGCGTTCGATCGAGTCGAGTCGAGTCGAGTCAAAAAATTTCGAGTTATTCGAGTTGACGAGTCATATTTTACAACTCAAACTTTATTTGAAATTTTTTCGATTCGAGTCGAGTTTAAGAAATTCGAGTCGAGTCGAGTCGAGTTTTCGAGTTCCTATAAAAATTTAACTGTAATTATTTATCATGTTATAGTAGGGTTTGATTCTAATTTAAACTCATTTCTCTAATCATATATGATATGCACATATATATATTTTCATATGTGACAATATTTCTTCATAATTTTATATATCAGTATGTATATATTATACAAAACAAAGGGACTCATCTCTAACTTAAAAATAAATCTACTAATTACTAAAAATTTCGAGTTATTCGAGTTATTCGAATTTCCATTTTACAACTCAAACTTTATTTGAAATTTTTTCAAGTTATTCGAGTTTATGAAATTTCGAGTCGAGTCAAGACGAGTCGAGTATTTTTGCCTCGAGTCGAGTTATTCGATTTTTTCGAGTCGAGTCGAGTTTTGCTCACCCCTAAATTAATATCCCTTTAAATTGTATGTTTTTTGTTTTTCACTTTTCTCTGTATCTGAATTTCATATGGTCATATGCATTGTTTTAACCAACTCGTTAGCTTCCTTTCTTGAAACTATTTTTATGTGGGTGTGCCAGCTTGTAAAGTTACAAGGTTAGGTGGGTGGGGAAGAAGGAAAAAAAGAAGGGGGGAGGGGTGCTGATACCAGCTTTATTCTGACAAAGTACATTAACATTATAGACTCTTTCCTTTCTCTGCTATTTCATCTCACCTTGCTCATTGAATAGATATATGTATCTCATTTGCACTCAACTGCCTGCGATACTTCACTACTTTGTCTAGCTAGTCACCTTTCTGGGTTATGGGTCAGAGAGGTGGGCATGAATGTTGAATATAGGACATTGAACAATCTGCAGCATGATCCTAAGGAAAATACATAACTTAGTCATAGTATGTTTGAGTCTTTTATGCCAAAGTCAAGGTGCAGTGGTTCTTTCTTTGGCACTGATTTGATATGAAAATTAATTGGCTTCTCAGTGCTTCAGGTCTTTTGCTTGATTATATAGTTTGAAATATATAATTTTTGAGGAAGGTGGTGAAAAATAAAGTTTTAAAAGTTTCAGGGTTAAATTAAAAAGTAATTAATTTTATTAACGGAGGTTAACGGCCAATGGACTAAAACAAACACGATTTTAAATGTAAGTCGCAAGAATGATTTTTTTGAATTCGAGTGACAAAAAAAAAAACCCCAAACAAAAGAGACTACAAGTGAAGATTACCCTATATATATAACTTACAGTACCATGTCTAAAATAATTATTTATCTTTCTTAAAAATACTTTTTAACATCAATATTAAATACCTAAATTTCAAATAAAAAAAGTCTAAAAACATTTGTCAAAGCACTTTTCAAAAATATTTTTACACCGCACAGTTTAAAAACAATGCTAAATAAACCCTAATTATATGATCTTACACAGTATGGCTGCATTATATATTATATCAGATTCTCGGATAATGAATAGGGTGGAGAGTCGGTTGTTAAACAAAATAGAGTGAAATGCATGCATCTGAATCATCTGATTGGTATATTTTATTGGATTTCCCCATAAAATAAGTAGAAACAAACCATATGAGTCTAGGGGTTAGGCCATAGAAATACAAATTAAAACTATGGTCGTCTATTCTTTTATATTTTCTCAATCCAACAATTGAAAACATTGTTCTCTATATATCAGTAAATTCCACAAAATGTAAACTTGTAGGCAGTCCACCAACTTGTCGGGGCTTGCCGTATGAAGACAGGAAACCTATTGTCCTTGAAAGTAATGCATATTAGATGGTTCTTGGAAACTTTCTGAATTGTATGTATAGAATTAAAGGCACCATATATTTACTCACCCCCAAAATCTAGGCTTAGAATCTAAATCTTATACTATTTAAGGTTATTTCTTTTTCCTAAAGTTTTAAATTTCGGATTTGAATAATTTTTTTTTGAATAGTCTAAAAAGATTACAAGGTAGTATCTATTTATAGATGTTCTTAACCATTTGACAATGAGCATACAACTTGTAGACAAAATAATTTGAACTCATGTCTTTTAGAATAAACATCATCCACTTTTTCACTAGGACATTTATTGAGTTTATTTTAATCTGAATAATTTTATACGTAAAATGTGTGTGAGTTTTATGTTATTTTCGAAATACAAATGAGCTGATAATTGAGATTAGCGAAAGATATAGCTTGAAAAATCAAGGTAATGGCATCCTTTTATTTAGAGACAGTTCAAAAACTTATTGGCTCTATGCAGTTTCTAAAAACGGGAATCTTAAGTTATTTTAAATTTTTGTTGATTTATTGTGTGCGTTAATTGATTAAATTTTGAATAAAAATAAGCATAACATGATTAGAAACTACCGCTTTTATTCCGTAATTACTTAGCAGTAGAGGTAGCAATCGAGTCATTCGGTTCGGGTCGTTTCGGGTCTATCTAGAATCAGTTTAAATTCGAGTCAGTTCGGTTCAGGTTTGGGTCTAATTTGGGTTTGTGATAAGTCAGATCTGGTTCGGGTCAAAATCATATCGGTTGTTTTCGGGTCGGGTCAATATCGGATCGGTCGCTTTCGGTTCGGGTCAAAATCGGGTCGTTTGGGTCACTTTCGGTTCGGGTCAAAATCATGTCGATTTCGGGTCGGGTCAACATTTGAATTTTTGGGTCAATTCGGTTTGAGTTGGGTTTAGGGTTTGAGGTTTGATATTTATGGTTTAGTTTAGAGTTATCAGTGTAAGAGATTAATTTTGATTCAACTTGTTAATCTATGCATTTGAATTTGATTAAATTTTTAAATCAAAGCTTCATGTATCCATATCAAAATTTTGTGTATAATTATATTAAATTAAAGTTTATTATATGTAATAATAATAATAATAATAATAATAATAATAATAATAATAATAATAATGTCTGAAATGAATTAATTTATTAAACTTAGGATCTAATTGAGCTAACTAAAATCTAGAAGCATAAATCACAGACATAATTAAAATAATTTTAAAACTAAATGTGAAATTCTAATTAAATTAATCTTGAAACTCAATTAAATTAAGAAAAAAGAAAAAGTGAAAGACAATTTGTAAAAATAGAGAGAGAAAAGACAATTTTGGAAGAAATAAACCACTAATTTTTTAATCTAGATTGAAAAAGAAGAAGAAGATAATTGGTAAAAATAGAGAGAGAAAAGACAATTTTTTTAGGGAAATAAGCACTATTTTTAAGCTAGAGATTAATTACTTTTTAGGTCATATTGCATTTAAAATGTTACATTTTAGTACTAATATTCAATTTTAAGTTTTAGTTTAATTTAATTTAGTCACAAGTATACCCACGGTTTAGACTTCCGATATAGAAATCCTCTCCCGTTGTGATATTTAGCCTCTAAAAAATTACTTTTAGTTGAAATAAACTAATCTTTGTAATTTAGTCTATTAATTTAATATAATGATATTTCTGTTTATTTTAATTTCTAAGATTTAATTTTTAGCCAAAATGACATAAAATGTTATTATACCACAACTTTGACAAGAGCAACCGTCTCTTCCATGGCATAGTACAAAAAGATAATAAAACATAGTTCATTTTATTATTTATTATATTGTTAAAAATAGATAATATTAAAAATAAATTATTCATTTATTTTACCTTAATTTTCGGGTTAAAATCGAGTCGATATTCGGTTCAACTTTCGGTTTGGGTAGCATTCGGTTCAGGTCAAACCGATTCGGGTCCATTTCGGTTTAACAAAAAATTTTTGAGTCGATTTCGATTCGGTTAAGTTTATTCGGATTTCGGGTCAACTTTAAATCATCATGTTCAAATCAAAATTAGGTATCGATTCGAATAATTCAGTTTAAGTTTCAGGTCTCGGGTCAAATTTACCAATTCTTCTTAGCAGTGGGCTGGTTCAAACAAGCAGCAACTCCTGCAAAAAGCTACGTGAATGGCTTCTCTCAATTGATTGAGCGCCCTTGAAATTTCTAATTCATGGCAGTAAATCATTGCCATTTTCACGTGCTTTTGTTGGCCTTGGTCTTTCCGAATCATAAACAAATTCAGTATCTACCTCTACCTTTTAAATAAAAATAGCTATAAGAAAGTCTCTGAATGCTTTTTAACCCCACCATGCGCCCCACAGCCAGTAGTTTTCCTTTCCTTTTTGCTGTTCAGCTCAGTCGTCTCGTTTGACCACTCCGTTGAGTGAGAGAGATAGAGAAGAGGTCATGGTTTTTGGTTGGAGTGCGAGCCCCAATTGATAAAAAAAAATTTATTAACTCATCACATTATATTACCTGTAGTTTCAATCAACAAAGTTCATTTATCTCATTTTTTTAAGGTAAGTATTTACGGATAAAAATTCACTGCCTATTTTCGGTGCCTCTACTTATGTCCCAACACTAAAAAACATGACCTCTTTCATAAATTAAATTTCAAGCCCTAATCCTAAATTCTGAATCTTAAATCCTACACCACACACCCTATCCTAAATTCCTTAAACCCTAACCATAAACTCTAAACTTAATTTTAAGTGTGTGACATAAATAGGGGCACCGAAAAGAGGCAGAAAATTTTCATCGAAATATTCACCTCTTTCATAAATGTAATAAAGAGTTAATAGTTATTTAAAAAATATTTTAAAATAAATAAAATTTATTAGTTAGAACTACAAATGATATAATAAGCTGAATCCATCAAATAATTTTCACCAACGGACACACTCCTTAATACATGTACACCATTCAACTGACACACTCCTTACTATAACTGTTCAATTTTCATAATTTTTTCCTTCTCTAATTATGGGATTATTTTATTCCTAATTTCATATATATTTTTATTGAATAAAAATTATTTTATAAAATAAAAATAGAAGTCCAAAAACAAATATGAGAATGCAACGATACGCTTAAAAATATAAAAAGCAACCACAGTATACACCCAGGATTGAGACAACAGCATCACATCATAGAAACAACAATCCAAACTACTGGCGCAAATGTGATCAACACACTGCACACACCCTCACCAACGCAACCTACACACCCAAGTAAAATCAAAGCAACAACGAAAGACAAACCTACAATTATTATATTGCATAAACTAGTAACTTAGATTAACTAATAATAGATTATTGACACCCATCACTCGAAGTCTTATCCACCACTACCATCTCTTGAAGCAAAAATCTTGTTAAAGTATTTTGTCTAATTAATTACTGTATTAGATTAGTCGGGAGTAGTTAAATTAATAAAACCTTTTTTTTTCTCAACAATCACTTATTCCATGTGGTAACTACTAGATTAGAGTGGTAAATAGTTTTAGTGATTATGTTTAGAATAGGTAATTTAATTTAGGTAGTTCATATGTTTTATTCTTCATGTGAGTTTAATTTTCGAAATAATTCCATTTAGCGCAATTATTTTATTTTAATTTATTACTTAACGATGATCTTGTAAATTTGCGAGTATAAATTAAAAGAAGTGATAACAATTGGAATTAATTTAAATGTATTTTATTGTTACTTTTCATATTCATCACTTTTCGCACATCTCAGATCGCGTATTTATTGGTATGCCAATAGTAATAAGATTACTATAAATGATAAAGAGTCCATTCTATCTGTGTAAGAATGATGAATAACTACTTGGTCTTAAAGTATCATATCTCAGTGACATAAGAACGTTAATGTATCTTGCTAACAATTCACAACCTAATATTACATTTGATGTAAGTTTGTCAGCAACATGTGTTTTCCAAACAGGTAGAGATTAGAATGAAATAAAAAATATATTTAGGTATTTTAGAGGAACGATTGGTATGAGACTATTTACTGATATGATTCAAAGAATCAATGGAAGATATTTATCAGATCCACATCGAAGTTGATCCCGAACCAAATATTTATTTACATGTAGAGGTACAACCATTCTATGTTAGTTATACAAAATAAACATTAGTCGATGCCTCTTTAAATCGTGCATAAATAATTGTTATACATGAGACAAGTTGAAAACGTATTTAACTAAGACTATTGACCTATCATATTTAGAAGATGTGATTTGCTTACACAAAAAAAAAAAACTATTTGCATGAAAATAATGCAGAATGTATAGTTGAATTGAAAGATACTTCAACAGAGATAGAACAAAACATATTCCTCAAAATTTCCTCATGATATCCAAAATAAAGATATAAATGTTCATCAAATTCTTTCAAGTGGTTATTCGATAGCTCTATTCACCGGTGTATGTCCACTCCAACATTTGAAGATTGTCATTTAAGATTGGATAATGAAGACTTTCAAATCTTTTGTGATGTTATCATGAGAGAATAAATATATGTAAAATTTTTTTATGTTAATTACGATTTTCTCCCATTAAAATTTTCTAGTAAAGATTTTTAACGAGGCAATATATTTTGTTTATTACAATAGGATTTGACTAATAAGATTTTTTTTTTGCATTTTTCTAATAAGTTTTTAAATAAGACAATATGTTTGTCCTCATCAATTTTCTTAATTCTTGTATATCTTATTCTTCTATTTTTCTTATGCTTGTTTTATTTTCTTCTTTTTATAAATATTATTTTCTCTGTCCCATTAAAAGTTATCTCTTTTATGTTTTGAATTTGTCCCACTTAAATTATCCCATTGAAAAACTCAACAATTTTAATTCTGTTATGAATATTTATCTATGTGGATGTCTATCATGATAAGAATTTTATCAAAGAGATTTGATTTATTTATTATTGGGAATATTATCTCTATTAATTAGAGTTTAATGTATTATGTACTTCTTATGTCTATAAATAGATGAAGGCATTGTACACAATTCTAGTTTTTGAGAATAATATGAATCCCCCTCTTTCTCTCATCTATTTGTTCTTTATTGTTCTTCATTCTTATTCTTACCCTTCTTTATTTTATTCACAACACGTTATCACCACGAGTTCGCTCGAAAATTTTTGGTGCTCTTCGTTTGAATCCCAAATGAGTTACCGGGAAAAATTCGATTCTATGTTGAACTGAAGATAAGTGTTTCCCCCTTATTTTTTTAATTACTGATTCCCTTTATCTCAATATTTTAATTTGATCTTTAATTTTTGAAAAAGCATGATGACATGTAGATGTGGGTCTGACAATCACGATGATTGTTGCGCGAGAGCTGTAGATTTTGAACATCAGATGTGGGACCAATTTCGTGAGACTAAATTTTGGAGGAGTCATTCGCAGAGAGAAAGAGGAGAATGAAAACAACTTATTGATGTATTACACAACAAGGGTTTCATCTCTCTCTTTTATATTAAACTTACTATTATATTTTTATAATTAAATATCAATATTTATTTATGATATTTGATTAATGAGAGTTAATATTTTTAACCGTGTTTTAAGTTTTACATGATATGTTTAAATGTCTTGGAAAGAGACGCCGTAAAGATATTATGAGAAGTTGTTTTGGTCATTTGCTATGCTTCCATTGCCTCGAGAGAAAAATCAATATTGGTAAATTCTAATTTTATTTTTATTCTTTAAATTATTATTTTAAAGTGTGACAAATCATGATAATTTTGCTTGAAAGTAATATTTCTTCTACATAAAAAAATTCAACTATAGACTTCTCCCAATGTCAGATTACAAAAATCCATCTTGACAAGAATTTTGCGGAAGGCATTCTTTGAAGTGAATGCAAGCATGATGTTTATTCCATGCGATTATCAATGATGATGCATTCCCTAAAGTGAATGCAAGCATGATGTTTATTCCATGCGATTGGATCTGTTTCATTCCCTGAAGTGAATGCAAACATATTAAATCATTATTTAATTGGTAAAATAACTTCGATATAATCCAAGTATATTGGCTGGGCATCCCATTCTGCGAGACTACTGGTCTCAAAGGAGGTTTTTAAAGGACCTTGTGAACTAGTTTAACAATGCCGCGTACGAGGATTAAATCTTAGTTCTCTGTGATGAGGATGTGTTAATAAAAACATATTCCACTTTTCACGAAAAACAATGTTGTCCTTTAGACACAATATCGTGAAAAGGCTTAACGAAATATTCTGAGTTAATTTCTTGCCTTATTGTGGTTGAGCAAAACGACGAGATACTGATGAAAAATCATGAATATCGCCCAACTGGCTCCGCTCCATTCCCTAAAGTGAATGCAACATTTTATAACGGAAAGAATAAATGCGACATTAGCAATTGTGGTCGCAATTGAGGCCATGAACATATACATTGGCAAGATGATCATTTTAAGAATATTTATAACCACTAGAGGTGGGTTTATAAAGATGGCAAGAATATACTAAGAAAGTGATTTTTTTAATGCAATGGTACAAACCCCTTGATCTCGTACTTGTCATACGCCGAAGCATTATGGACCTTTATCCACAATCATGAATGATAAACGAAAGAAAATATAAACAAATTTTATTTACAAAAATGGCAAAAATAATTATGGCGTTGTTGGTCTAACTCAATTGGATATTGTTGATTTCCTCATAACCCTTGAAGGGAATAATTCGCCATTTATTTTATTTCCTTATAATCTCTAAAGGGAATTATTGATATTTTAATTTATTTTTTATGTTAATTTATTTTACATATTGTTTATTTATGATTTTATATTATATATTTAAATATTTTAAAACATTTATTTATTTTTCTTTATGTTAATATGTTTTACATATATATATATATATATATTCAAATATGTTAATTTGCTTTACATATTATCCTTTGAAGAATGTGTTTACTTCCGGAATAAAAAATGCAATGGATTGTGGTGATTTATGCTTAGCAGACAGTGCAAGTACTCATATTACACTTAAGCATAATAACTATTTTCCCATTTAAATGCAAGGGAGAAATGTGAGTATTATATCTCAAAGTATTAAAATATTAATGCTCCAGAAGAGTAATAAGTTCTTGTGACATTATCTTTGATAGATAATTGATTTGATATGTGCTATACTTAAGCATAAGAACTATTTTCCCATTTAAATGCAAAGGGGAAATGTGAGTATTATATCTCAAAGTACTAAAATATCAATGTTCCGAAAAAGTAATAAGTTCTTGTGACATTATCTTTGATAGATAATTGATTTGATATGTACTATATTTAATATTTTTCATTCTCTGAACTGAATGGTACAAAGCATACATTTTTCATTCCCCGAAGTGAATGAAACAAAGCACATATTGAAAGGCGCATAATTATGCATATTTTTCCATTTAAAATCCAAGAGAATAATGTGAGTACTATATCCAGAAGTACTAATATTATAGAATGCCCCAGAAGAGAAAATATGTTATTGCCAAATGGAACTCTATTCCATATTTACAATGCGTTATACTCGTCAAAGTTGCAAAGAAACTTATTGAATTTTAAAGATATTCATAGAAAATGAATATCATATTGAGACTATTAGTCAATGGGATATTGATTATCTCCATATTACGAGTATAACCCAAGGCAATAAGAAAATCTTGACAAAATTACATGCACTACACAAGAATTAGTACAAATTGAAGCTAATGCTATTGTAAACCAGAAGTTTACTGATAACTTTATTATTTGGCATGACCGGTTAGGCCATCCCGTTCAATTATGATGAGAAAAGTTATTGACACTTCATTGTGTTATTCATTGAAGAATTGATAGATTCCTTAAAGTAATGTTTTTTATGTGATGCTTGCTTTCAAAGTAAATTGATTATTCAACCATCACCAGCTAAGATAGATTATGAACCTATTAATTTTCTAGAACGGATACAGGGTGATATATGTGGGCCCATACACCCTTCTTACAGATCATTTAGATATTTTTACGGTTTTAATCGATGCATCGACTAGATGGTCATACGTATCCTTGTTATCAACCCACAACTTGGCGTTTGCGAGGTTACTTGCTCAGTTGATAAAATTACGAGCACATTTTCCAGATTATAGACAATCACTCTTGATAATGTTGGTGACATGTCATTTTACATGCAACATCACTAATTCGCATCAAGCCAACAAATTATTACAAGTTCTCCCTATTACAAATGGTTTTTGGTCAGGAACCAAATATTTCCCATAGATTTTTTTGGTGTGCGTTATATATTCTAATTGCTCCATCACAACGCACAAAGATGGGTCCTCAAAGGAGGTTGGGAATATATTTCGAATTTAAATTCCCCTCGATAATTAAATATCTTGAGCTTCATATGAGGAATTTATTTATAACTCGATTTACTGACTGTCATTTTAATAATTCAGTTTTCCCAACATTAGGGGGAGAAAATACACAGCTGGGTAAAGAGTTAAGTTGGGATGAATTATCATTATGATCCACGTACCCAACAATGTCAATGTGAACTGGAAGTTCAAAGGATAATTCATTTACAAAACTTAGCAAATCAATTGCCAGATGATTTTGTTGACCCTAAAAGAGTGACTAAGTCACATATACCAGCTATGAATGCCCCTATAAGATTTTATGACCCAAAAGGACAAACTCTAGTTGCTAATGAGTCTAACTTGCGCCTGTAGCGTGGTAGACAAGTAGGTTCCGAAGATAAAAATCCTCGAAAAAAGGCGCTATATTTTATGATGGTCTGATCGAAGAATCAACGTATTATGAAAATCTCTAGAAGAGATTAAAAGGTCTCCAACAGAGACATTGACATGACTCAGGTACTTGATGATAAATAAATTTCAATAGATTATGTCATGTCTGGTCATAAGTGGAACCGAAATCAAATCAACTTTGATAATACATTTGCATGCAATATAGCACTAGAGATTTTGGATGATAATGTGGATCATTAACCATTGTCAATTGGACAATGTAAACAAAGAAATGGTTGGCCAAAATGGAAAGAGGCAATTGAGGCGAAACTAAAATCTCTTTCGAAAAGAGAAGTATTTGGGCCTATAGTTCATACACCGGAAGGTGTAAAGCCCGTGGATATAAACGAATCTTTGTAAGAAAGAGAAATGAAAAAGGGGAAATTGTGAGATATTATAAACTTGTTTGATTGCACGAGGATTCTCACAAAGACCTAGAATCGATTATGAGGAAACATACTCCTCGGTGGTGGATGCAAAAGATTTTTATTAGTTTGGCAATAAAAGAATTAGTTTTTGCCTAATAGATGTTGTTACATCTTATTTATATGAGCCTCTTGATAATAATATTTACATGAAACTTCCGGAAGGGTTTAGGCTACAAAAGCAGTTAATTCAAGTTCTCGAGGACATTATTCAATCAAATTGAACATATCTATTTATAGATTAAACTATTTGGGCGCATGTTGTATAATCGCCTTAGTGAATACTTATTAGCGACAAGCTATAAGAATTATTCAATTTCCCCAGGCATTTTTATTAAGAGGTTTGTAATCACTAATTTTGTCCGGGGTGTTAAACCCGTTTTCTTTTCTTTTTAGTAATGGACCTTAATAATAAGAACTAATAAGAAAGGGAAAAAAAGAAAGAAAAACAAAAAAAACAGTATATATATACTAATGTTATATACCTATCATTACTATTCTATTATCATATATTACTATCCATTATCATTATCATAAGTATTATTACTATTTATTATTACTATTATCTTATTACTATTATTATCTTATTATTACTATTATTAATATCTAATATTATTATTATTATTATTGAAACTGGAAAAAAATTAAGTCTAATGTAAATAAACAAAGCCCGATATTTTAATTAAATAAAAAGCCAGTAGTTTATTTATTTAAAGTCCATATTATAGCCCAAAAATATTATACATATATCAAGGCCTGTTTTGGCTCAAATAGTTAAACCCTAACAGAAAAACCCTAATGCCCCTTTTGATCTGTGCAGCCGCCACCCCCTTTCCACCGTCAGATCTGATCTGGATTTGACGGTCCAGATTGCACCAGGAGAAGGAAACCCTAGCTGAAGCGTCAACAACCCTCGCGCCGCACCCCTCAGGACCATTGGATCGGGAGTGCATCAACGGCTGAGATTGTGCCGGAGAAGGTTCCAGATCCCCACGCACGACGCCCCGTCTCCCACGCGCGTCTGTCTGTCTGTCTCCCAGATGCGCGCGTGCAGCACACCGGTGACCTTTCCGAATCCCGCCGATCGTCCGGAACGCTCCACGTCCTCCTCTGGTCCCCCCTCTCCAACAGTCACATGCAGCCAAAATACAACCAAATGTCAGGAAAAACGTGCATCAAACAGAAATCAGACGCAAAAACAGAATGGCAGAGGCAAACGGAAATTGCAGACATGAATACCAACAAGAATCGCCAGCAATTTCAGCATTTTATGTAATTAAAAAAGGGGAAAACGTGTAATTTTCCGGCTATAAAAGCCGAAGCAAGCATTGTAATGGGGATTCGATTCGAAAATTTTTAGAGGGGATACCATTCGGAAATTACAGAGAGCATTCGAGAGGATTTTATGAGAGGATATTCAGAGAGAGAGAGAGATTGTAATCGAGCATTCATATCAATACAAGCAAGTTTCAGAGGTATCACAGTCCTTCTTTCTTCAGTTTCATTTCGCATCGTGTAAAAAAATCGAAGTAAAGGTATCTGTTTTTTACCTTCGCAGTGTTCTGCTTTCCCCGGTCGTCTTCCTTCGCCGATGACAAGCCTTGTGGTCTCTTCTGAGACCACGCATGGTGAATCGGCGGTGACAGCTTTGAGTTTTTTTAAAACTATTTTTAAGGGTTTCAATCTCAAAACTAAAGGAAAAAAGGGCTTTTTTGGTTTTGGTTTCAAGAATAAAAGGGTTCTGATCTCTGTTTTGGTTTCAAAAAGAAAAAAGAAGGGGTTTTTAGGGTTCCGGCGCCGTTGCCGGCGACCGGAACCCCTTTGCGGCGCTGGAGCAAATAAAGCAAAAGGGGGGAGCTCTCCTGATTTAGGGTTTTAAAAATGGTAAAAGGGGCCAAATCTGTTTTTAGTTTGTATTTATAAGGTTTTCTTGTTTTAAAATAGGGTTAATCATGCTTAAGTCCCTCCGCGTTGACGTATTCACGCGAGAGGGACTTCCGCTTTACAAAACCTCTTCCGTAGTACTTAGGTTTTTTTCACTGTTTTCAATTTGGTCCCAAATTCGTTTTCAATCGGTTTTCGAGTGGGATATTCGCCAATTTAGTCCCTGTGGTTTTCCAAGTCTTTTTAATTTAGTCATATTTCACTTTTTTATTTAGTTTTGTTAAATGATTTATTTACATTTTCAGTCCCTTCCAGTTTGCATTTTATTTATTTACACTGCATTTCATTTTGCACATTATGTTTTGCTATCCATGCTTTTTCATATATCGAATATATGTTTTTTTTATGAATATTGTTTATGTTAGTATGTGCATGCTTTGCCTTCTTTTGTTCGAATATATATTTGTGACATGCATTCTAATATGTCATTACATTACATGTGACCCTTAATGTTTAAATTCGCATGCCAATTAATTTTGATTCTAAAACGGAGATACCTATTAATTCGCGTATTCGAGTCGACTAGCCTAACTTATTGGATGTCCCGCAAATATTCAGATTAATTCGAATCGGCTAAAGGTAAATCCACAATTAAAACAGACAAGACCATAACACTACATTTATCTGCTTGCATCATGCATAAAGGTGACGTACGGAATCCGAACCCTAAACTAACACGGCAGTCAGTCTTATATGATGTCGGTTTAGTATTTGGTCTGGTGTACCGTCATCCTTTTTAATTAAACGATAGATTAATTCGATACCACCATTTGAAAAAGCTCATGGTTAAAGCCTAATTTTCAATCTAGAACCCCTAATTAAAGTCTTTTTAAATTTAGATAATTTCCATCATTTAAAAGCAACAATTGTTTTGGTACCGATCTTCTGGCGTGATGGGGGTGCTAACCCTTCCCCACACGTAACCAACTCCCGAACCCTTTGAAAAGTGTTGAGTGTGTAAAAGTTCTATTATTTACACCCTTTTTAACCCATATTTCTGCTGCATTCAAGCATCATTGCATTGCATTTAGGTTAGTTTACAACAAAACATCACAAATATATTAAAGGTACGGATTCCACTAAAAGATGGTTTATTTTGCAGGTTGCTGCCATCGTAGACGAAGAAGGCGGGCGCAAGGCAGAGAAGCAGGAAAGCTGAACTGGACAAGCAGACGAAGAGGACGATGCTGCCATGGATCTGCCGTGACAGCAGAGGACGACAGCAAGACAATGGAGGAAAAGCAAAGTGGACCTTGATAGATAGAGAAAATTATGCTCGTCTGTCGTGTGAAAACCATACATTTTTCCAAGCCCCGGATTAAAAGATATGTCAAGCCAAAGCTCAAGGAGAGGAAATCCCATGAAACAAGGAGGCGGCTGAAAAGTAGGATACTTAGAGATTAAGTCTTTATTAGAATCTTACTTTTAATTAAAGTTGTAATCCTTGTTATCTTAGAATACTTGAGCCCAAAACTTATATAAGGGCATAGATTTTAACCTAGGAGAGAAGATACCCCATAACCGACAACTAAAACCCCTCCGCCGTTTACCCGTTGTCGACATGTTCTAAATTCCCCCTAGGGCCACGGGTTGTTTTGTAAAGTAGTTGCAAGGGTTGTTTTGTTTTAGGATTTTCCAAGTTCAATAAAATAAACTTCAAGTTCTCTTATTTTGGTTATTAATATCTTGCAAAAGCATCGGGAGAGCATTGTGAGGTTATCCATTTACGTAGCATCGGGAGAGTTAAGTATACGAAAGAAATAAGAGCAAGTTCTCTAGTTTATAGTTGAACTATCTTGTGCCTAGGGATAGGGCAAGGTTAAGTGGCTAAGGAAGAATTCATACACATCGGTGTTCATCCTTCGATTCACGCCGGGAGGTATCATCAAAGACGTGATCATCGATAGACTTGGACCTAGGGATAGGCCAAGGCAGATCTGGGATTCTTGCCAAACTTGAACGTACGGAGTTGGTGTGTTTGCTGCCGCGACGACCAACGGACAGCTGCCGCGACAGGCGCGACGACAGAACTGGAGTTCCTAAGCATCGCAATACCTGCACTACTGAGCAATTCAATACCAGCCCATTCTCTCTATCTTGATATCTCAATTCTTTTATTTGCGATTTTCCTTATTATTTTCGTGACAATTCTCTTAAATATTTTCTTTACTTCGTGCAGTGAATTAAGGTGAAGCTATTAGCCCAATCCCTGTGGAGACGATATCCGATACTTCGTATCACTTACTACTTGCGTCGTGTACACTTGCACTACAATTGCAATAGACTATTTTACACGCAACAAGTTTTTGGCGCCGTTGCCGGGGATTGGCAACATAACTACACCTTTCTTTTATTGCACTTTTCGTTTTTGTTTTTGTTTTTCTTTTAATTTTTCTTTTTCTATTTTTCGTTAGTACTTTCAACTCTTGCTTTTCACGAGGTTTTCTTGTTTATGCGCAGATCTAAAAGAGGTGAAGATCCTGAGTATAAGTTAGATCCGGAAATCGAACGTTCCTTCAATCTCAAGAAACAACTTCGCCACCTTTTAGATAGGAACGAATACCTTGAGGAACAGCTAGAGAAGATGGCCCGTAATCAGCCCGCTGGTGGAGGTGTACCGCCTGTCGGCGACCCGCCTGAGGTAGATGGACGACGATCATGTCGAGACTACATACTGAACGATCATGTAGAACTGGAGACCACGCTGCCGGATATTGAAGTTGATAACTTTGAGCTTAAACCTGTCATGTTTAGTATGATCAACAATGCCAAGCAGTTTAGTGGTGCTGTGACAGACGATGCTAGGGAGCATCTCAAAACGTTCCAGGAGATCTGTGGTTCGTTTAGACTACCAGGAGTTAGTCCGGAGATACTGAGGCTTCGGTTATTTCCCCATTCATTGAGGGACAGAGCTAAAACTTGGTGGAATAAACTTACGCCGGGTTCAATCGTAACTTGGGCAGATTTATCTCGTGAATTCTTATCTTGTTTTAATCATTCGCATTTATCTGAGCGATTACATAATGAAATTGCTACTTTTCAACAGGAAGATGACGAGCCAATGCACGAGGCCCGGGACAGATTTACTACTCTTCTTCGGAACTGCCCAATGCATGGATTTCCCGTTTGGAATCAGGTAACTAAGTTCTATAATGCTGCCAACTTACAAACTCGCATTCGGATTGATTCTGCAGCAAATGGACTATTATTGGATAAAGATCCGGACGAGGCTTTGCAAGTTTTGAAAAATCTGGCTAAGAATGAGGAGTAGTTTCCGACTGCACGAAGAGGGGGTAAACGGGTACTTGCTGTCAAGGACTATGAAGCCGACAGCACTATGAAATCACAGGTAGCATTCCTTACTAAGGCAATGAAAAGGCTATTGAATGATGATGAATTACAAGGATTTGCTGTCGAGGAAGTTTGTACCATCTGTGAGGGAAATCATAGTCGGGATGAGTGCCCAATACATATAGAAGAGGGAAAATATGTTGGAAATTACAAGCCGAATTACAATTCCAACAATTATAATCCCAATTGGATGAAGGATCCCAAATTTTCCTGGAGTAATCCTAACAATGCCCTGAATCCGCAAGCACACAATCAGAATCAGGGAGGACCTAGATTGCTAACGCGATAGCAACTGCCGCCGCAACTGCCGCCGCAGCAACAACAGCAGCCACCACCTTCCACGAGCAGTATATTGGAACAGACTCTGGCCACCTTTATGTCTCAGACCGGTACATATATGGAGAATATGAATCAGTTTGTCAAGAAGACAGAAACCTTTATGGATAAAACCGAGATGAGGATGACAAATCATGAAGCTACCTTGAAATCTCTAGAGACACAAATGGGTAAGGTTTCGCAACATATTAAGCCAAGGCAGAATGGAGGATTCCCTAGCAATACTGAAAATGCTAGACCGCCCACACATGAGCAATGTAAGGCAATTACTACTAGGAGTGGGAAGAAACTACCAGGGCCGGAAAAAGAAGCTGAAACAGAAAAGGAACCTACCTTGGATAAACCTGCCGAGGAAGCTACCTCGACAGGTGATAAACAGACTGCTGCCGATGAGCCTGTCACGACAGCAGAAGCGACAGAGGAGAAAAACGATGATATTCGTCCTCAGATTCGTATGCAGTGGGAAGGGCGTATTGCTGATTATCGTCCTCCACCACCTTTTCCTCAACGGATACAGCAAGCTAAGCATGAATCTCAACTTAAAAAGATTTATGATATTTTTAAGCAGGTTCATATTAATATACCGCTGTTAGATGCCGTTAGGGAGATGCCCGGTTATGCTAAATTTCTCAAGGATGTTATGTCGAAAAAATCCAAACTTCGGGAATTCGAAACGGTAAAGATGACAGAAGGTTGCATGAGTATTCTTCATCGGCAGCCACCCAGAAAAAGAAGGATCCGGGGAGCTTCATCATACCTTGTGTAATCGGCAATAAATTCATGGGTAAGGCACTTTGTGATCTTGGTGCTAGTGTTAATTTAATGCCAAAGTCTATTTTTCAGAAATTAGGTATTGGAAAGGCGCGGCCCACGACAGTAACTCTGCAGCTGGCAGACCGCTCTTACGTTCATCCAGAGGGAAAAATTGAAGACATTCTGGTAAGAGTGGATAAGTTTATTTTTCCTGCTGACTTTCTTGTTTTAGATTGTGAGGCAGACGAAAACGCACCAGTCATCCTTGGGCGACCCTTCTTAGCCACGGGAAGATCACTGATTGATGTGGAGAAAGGAGAACTCACCATGCGAGTAAACGATCAAGAGATTAAGTTGAATGTTCTCCAAGCGATGAAACATGCTGATATGAACGAGGAATGCAAGGCTATCATTGAAGTGACCCTTGATCAACCCTGCATCAGGTCGGGCTGTCATGATATAAAATTTGGTCACTGCCGCGACAGCCACCTACAGGCCTGTCACGACAGCAACGACGACAGCACCGACGACATCAACTCCTCTGATTCTGATACATCTGATACTGAAGATCAGGAGGAGGTAAACTGGTTAGGCCATCGTCCAGGTAAGTTATTCGAACCTTTGAATTATACTTCGGATAACAATTTAATCCAAAAACCATCTACTGTTGAACCTCCTGCCTTAGAACTTAAGCCCCTGCCAGGGCAGCTTAAATATGCTTTTCTTGGTTCAAATGACACGCTGCCCGTAATCATCTCTTCTAAGCTGCCGCAGGAACATGAACGGAAGCTAATCGGCATGCTAAGGCAGCAAAAAAAGGCGATTGGATGGACGATAGCAGACATTCAAGGCATTAGTCCGGCGTTATGCATGCAAAAAATCCTCCTAGAAGAAGATCATAAGCCGACTATAGATGCGCAAAGGCGGCTAAACCATGCGATGAAAGAGGTGGTGCGTAAAGAGATAATAAAGTGGTTAGATGCTGGTATTATTTACGCCATCTCTGACAGCAAATGGGTGAGCCCGGTGCAATGCGTTCCCAAGAAAGGAGGAATGGCCGTGATAACCAACGAGAACAATGAGTTAATCCCAACCAGGACTATGACCGGTTGGAGGGTTTGTATGGACTATCGGAAGCTTAACAAAGCTACCCGAAAGGACCACTTTCCTTTACCCTTTATTGATCAAATGCTTGATAGATTAGCGGGTAAACCTTACTATTGTTTTCTTGATGGCTATTTAGGTTACAACCAAATTGCTATCGCACCGGAGGATCAAGAAAAGACGACTTACACATGCCCCTACGGAACGTACGCATTTAGGAGGATGCCGTTTGGACTATGTAATGCACCTGCCACCTTCCAAAGGTGCATGATGGCCATATTCTCCGACATGGTAGAGGACTTCCTAGAAATTTTTATGGATGATTTTTCCGTCTTTGGAGACGATTTTGAGAGCTGCCTCGACAATCTTCAAAAGGTACTTGAAAGATGTGAAAAAGCTAACCTTGTTTTGAATTGGGAAAAATGCCACTTTATGGTGGACGAAGGGATAGTCCTAGGCCATAAAATTAGCTGCCGTGGGATAGAAGTTGACAGGGCTAAGATTGAAGTAATTGAGAAACTGCCGCCGCCAACTACAGTCAAGGGCATTAGAAGTTTTTTAGGGCATGCTGGTTTTTACCAAAGATTTATTGCAAATTTCTCAAAAATTACCAAGCCCCTATGCCATCTCTTAGAGCAGAACCGACCCTTTGACTTTAATGATGAATGTACTGAAGCATTCAAGGTTCTGAAGGAAAAACTGGTGACAGCCCCCATAGTACAGCCACCAGACTGGACACAGCCGTTTGAGATCATGTGTGATGCTAGTGACTATGCTGTTGGGGCAGCATTTGGGCAACGCAGAGATAAGTTGTTTCATGTCATATATTATGCCAGCAAGACATTGAATGACGCCCAAGTGAACTACACCACCACAGAAAAGGAGCTTTTAGCTGTGGTGTTCTCCATCGACAAGTTTCGTTCTTACATACTTGGGACGAGGGTAATAGTGCACACAGACCATTCTGCCCTGAAATATCTGTTTGCAAAGAAGGATGCAAAGCCTAGATTGATACGGTGGATCTTGCTATTACAAGAATTCGACCTTGAGATCAAGGACAAAAAGGGGACAGAAAATCAGGTGGCAGACCACTTGTCAAGGTTGGAGAAGGGACAGAGTCTGCCAATAGATGAGACACATATACTGGAGACCTTCCCAGAAGAGCAGCTCTTTGCTGCCGCAATCGCTGCCGCGACAGCCATGGCGGCAGGTAAGTCTTCTGAACTCCCCTGGTATGCTGATTTCGTTAATTTTATAGTTAGCAGAATACTTCCTTCTGATCTTAATTATCAAGCCAGGAAGAGGTTCCAAAATGATGTTAAGCATTATTATTGGGACGAACCTCTTCTTTTCAAACTATGTGCAGATCAAGTCATAAGGAGGTGTGTACCATAAGAAGAACAAGAAGACATTCTCCATCACTGCCATGCTTCACAATATGGAGGTCACTTAGGAGGCAATAAAACTGCTGCCAAGGTGCTGCAGTCAGGGTTCTACTGGCCGACACTGTATAAAGATGCACAGGAGTTTTACAAGAACTGTGACAGGTGCCAGCGGACATGTAACATCTCGAGGAGAAACGAGATGCCACTGCAGAACATTCCAGAAGTCGAGATCTTCGGCGTTTGGGGGATTGACTTTATGGTACCTTTTCCATCTTCATGTGGAAATCTATACATCCTCCTAGCAGTGGATTATGTCTCTAAGTGGGTAGAAGCGATCGCCACTCAAAAGAATGATGCCAAGACAGTCCAAAAGTTTTTGCACAAAAACATTTTTTCTAGATTTGGTATCCCTAAGGCGATTATCAGTGATGAAGGGAGACATTTTGATAATAGGGTTATTGCTGCCGCCTTGAGGAAATATGGTGTCAAGCACAGGATCGCGACAACATACCACCCACAGACCAATGGACAAGCTGAGATATCCAATAGGGAAGTTAAAAACATTCTTGAGAAGATGGTTAAGCCAACTAGGAAAGATTGGTCTTTACTCCTTAACGATGCATTATGGGCATATAGGACAACTCTTAAGACTCCGTTGGGCATGTCTCCATACCGATTGATTTATGGAAAAACCTGTCATCTGCCTGTCGAGATCGAGCACAAAGCATACTGGGCAATCAAGGCAGTGAATATGGACTTGGACAAGGCAGGTCAGAAAAGGCTATTAGATCTGAACGAAATTGAAGAATTACGGACAATGGCCTACGACAATGCGAGAATTTACAAGGAGAAAACTAAGAAGTGGTATGACAGGAAGTTGCTGCCACGACAGTTCTGCCCAGGGCAGCTTGTGTTGTTGTTTAATTCTAGGTTGAAACTCTTCCCAGGGAAGCTAAAATCTAGATGGTCTGGCCTGTTCCAAGTGGTACAAGTTTTTCCCCATGGTGCCATCACAATCCGATCATTAAAAGACGGGCACCAATTCAAAGTCAATGGACAGCGCCTCAAGCATTATCAGGGGACTGAAGCCCCAGGAATACAGGAAGTGGTTACCTTAGGAGATGCCCCACAAGGCATCCCTAATTTAACCTAAATTTTATTTATTTTTATTATTTATTATTTATTAGGAAATTAGGTTTATTTTATTCTAATAATGTTTTTATATTTTCTGTTTTTAGGAAATAAAGGAGTCAAGAAGAAAAGGAGAAGTGACCCAACCCCACCATCCATCCATCAGCCCAACAGAGCCCATTTATTGAGGCCTGTCGTTCCAGCTGCCGCCGCAGACACGGACAAGACAGGCTGTCCACAGACTGACATGGCAGACGCAGAAGCGTGTGGCAGACGCGTAACAGACGCATAATTACATGTCAGACACGCCAAAACTCATCAGTCGCCCCGTTATTTACGCCTGCCGTTACAACATTAAACGGGCAGCAACTCGACCGCTATAAAACCCCGTTCTCATTTTCATTTTCCTCACTTCTGCTCATTCTTACTTGCTTTCTCCTCTCGTTTTTATTTGTTTTCTTTACTTTCACAACCCTTGTAACTAAAATGTCTTCCAGACGTACCCGTCGCAGTGCTGCTTCAACCTCTTCAGCAGTAGCACCTACACCGCAGTCGTTCGCCACCAAGGAATTATGGGAGGAAAGAGGATTCATCTATGTCCGCAAGGCAGCCAACATGGGGCTCCGACCATTCATCGCGAAGGCGATAAGGACTCAGCTATGGGAGCAGTTCGCAGCACAACCTGCAGAACTAAATGATACATTGGTGAGAGAGTTTTATGCGGCCATCGACAGCAGAACGACAACATCAGTCACCGTCCGAGGGGTAGAGGTACCATTTACAGCTGACAGCATCAACCACATGTATGGCCTATATTTTGGTCCCAACGATGATGCCCATCAGCAATTTTTAGACACCCTCGATTCTGCCGCCTACGGTGCTGTCATGGCGGAGGTGACAGAGGAAGGAACAACATGGACCACGAGCAAAAAGAACCCCAACTCTGTAAAAAGGGGGCAGCTACTCCCAGAAGCCAAACTCTGGAATGCTTTCATCAAAAAGCGTATCATGCCGTCCTCCCATCACACGACGGTGGACCAGCAGCGGCTTGCCCTCATTCATTCGATCATGAACGACCGACCTATCAACGTGGGCTGCTATATGAGGGAAAGCATCTTGGACTGCACATTCCGCTCCACCTCCCGCCTTTGCCTACCGTTCACGATCACTTCTCTTTGCCGCTGCGCTGCCGTCCCAGAGGCCACCACCGACAAACTGATCCAAGGCAGAGGCTGGACAGACAACAACATTACCAGCCTCATGGAGCTGATAGTCGCTACCCCCCTCTCCTCCTTCAACCCGGCTGCCTCCCCAGCAGAATCATCCGAGGAGCCTGCCCCTGAACCTATCGCCGCCACCGCCCAGACAGACCAATCTGCCCAGATCCTTACTGCAATACAACGGGTGGAAGACAGACAGATGGGGCTGATGACATTCATCCGGGATTTCGCAAATTCAACGGTAAATTTCATTACCAACACTTTAAATTATCCCGATGTTATTTTCCCCTCTTTCCCTGCCCACTATTTCCACATCCCCACCCCTGTCCACACACCTACACCACCTGCCTCCCCACATGCACATTCTGCTGCTTCCACCCCATCACCTGCCCCGACGGCAGCTGGCAGTCCTCTGGCCGAAACCTCCGCACGAGGAACGAAGCGACCTGCCTCCGATGACAGCGAGTCCGACCCTCCTATTAGGAGGAATTTGGCAAAACAGTTCACGCCTGTCAAGAGGCAGAAACACGTGGAAGACAAGAAACGAATGCCCAAGGCCAGCACCACCACCACCAGCACCTGGGATAGCGGCAGCAGCTCAGACATCCAGGTCGTGGAGCAACCTGCTCCGCTTGCCCCGCAAACCGGACGCCGCCACCAGATCCGTGTCAGCAGCAGCAGTGAAGACATCGATTAAAATCTAAGTCTTTTATTTTCTTTTATTGATGCGTGCTTTATTTCTATTTTGTGATGTACCTGCCTTCCTTTTATCTGTCATTTGCATTGAGGGCAATGCAACCCTCGAGTTTGGGGGTGGCAACCCTCCATTTTAATGGAGTCTTAGTACATCTTTAATTCATTGTCGTGTCTTTTATTTAATTAAGTTCTCTTAAAAAAATCAGAAAAGATTAAACTGTTGGCTTAAAACTATAAAGTAAACTTACCTGTCATGACAGCTCTGTCGTGGCAGCATCTTTAGGACAGTTTAAGGAGAAGTTTAGAGCCTTTCTATAGTTCTGAAAAACTTAAAACACCATTGTGACTGTTATATTGCTTAGATTTCTCTTAGCCAAACTAGAATAGGAAGCTTAGTACTTGAATAGCCCCTAGAGGTGCCTAACACTGGCTCTAGGAAAGAAGTTTAGCAAAAGAAACTCAAAAACCTAGAGGTGCCCGAAACCGGCTCTAGAAAGCTAACTAGAGGTGCCCAAAACTGGCTCTAGTAAATTTTAGCTTGAAAATAGAAGAAAAAGAAGCATGAAAATGTGTCTTCAAGAAAATAAACTTTGGCATAAAAATTCGAGTTAAAAAGTTGAATATTCTAGTGAAACTAAGAGAGTCTTAGCATATAACTATTCACAAGCATGCACACACTGCACGAGGACTATATTGAGATTCCGGACAGATCCTAATCTTTCTGACAGGTTGCTGCCGCCACAAAGAATGAGCGACGATTAAGGGACAGTTCACTGTTTGAAAGCCAACCCAAAAATAATTTTTTTCTTTTAGGTCTTCATTGCTTGAGGGCAAGCAAAAACTTGAGTTTGGGGGTGTGTTGAGTGTGTAAAAGTTCTATTATTTACACCCCTTTTAACCCATATTTCTGCTGCATTCAAGCATAATTGCATTGCATTTAGGTTAGTTTACAGCAAAACATCACAAATATATTAAAGGTACGGATTCTACTAAAAGATGGTTTATTTTGCAGGTTGCTGCCATCGTAGACGAAGAAGGCGGGCACAGGGCAGAGAAGCAGGAAAGCTGAACTGGACAAGCAGACGAAGAGGACGATGCTGCCATGGATCTGCCGTGACAGTAGAGGACGACAGCAAGACAATGGAGGAAAAGCAAAGTGGACCTCGATAGATAGAGAAAATTATGCTCGTCTGTCGTGTGAAAACCATACATTTTTCCAAGCCCTGGATTAAAAGATATGTCAAGCCAAAGCTCAAGGAGAGGAAATCCCATGAAACAAGGAGGCGGCTGAAAAGTAGGATACTTAGAGATTAAGTCTTTATTAGAATCTTACTTTTAATTAAAGTTGTAATCCTTGTTATCTTAGAATACTTGAGCCCAAAGCTCATATAAGGGCATAGATTTTAACCTAGGAGAGAAGATACCCCATAACCGACAACTGAAACCCCTCCGCCGTTTACCCGTCGTCGACATGTTCTAAATTCCCCCTAGGGCCACGTTTTGTTTTGTAAAGTAGTTGCAAGGGTTGTTTTGTTTTAGGATTTTCCAAGTTCAATAAAATAAACTTCAAGTTCTCTTATTTTGGTTATTAATATCTTGCAAAAGCATCAGGAGAGCATTGTGAGGTTATCCATTTACGTAGCATCGGGAGAGTTAAGTATACGAAAGAAATAAGATCAAGTTCTCTAGTTTATAGTTGAACTATCTTGTGCCTAGGGATAGGGCATGGTTAAGTGGCTAAGGAAGAATTCATACACATCGGTGTTCATCCTTCGATTCACGCCGGGAGGTATCATCAAAGACGTGATCATCGACAGACTTGGACCTAGGGATAGGGCAAGGCAGATATGGGATTCTTGCCAAACTTGAACGTACGGAGTTGGTGTGTTTGCTGCCGCGACGACCAACGGACAGCTGCCGCGACAGGTGCTGCCGCGACAGGTGCTGCCGCGACAGGTGCTGCCGCGACAGGCGCGATGACAGAACTGGAGTTCCTAAGCATCGCAATACCTGCACTACTGAGCAATTCAATACCAGCCCATTCTCTCTATCTTGATATCTCAATTCTTTTATTTGCGATTTTCCTTATTATTTTCGTGACAATTCTCTTAAATATTTTCTTTACTTCGTGTAGTGAATTAAGGTGAAGCTATTAGCCCAATCCCTGTGGAGACGATATCCGATACTTCGTATCACTTACTACTTGCGTCGTGTACACTTGCACTACAATTGCGATAGACTATTTTACACGCAACAAAAAGAATCTCTGGTTTTGTTTTCTACGATGTCCAGCCTACCTTAGTGGCCGGTGGCGACTCCAATCAAACGAGAAAAAGATTTTTTAAAGGAAATTTTCCAAACCCGAATTAATTTAAAAATTTCCCTTTTTTTAATTCAAATTGAATATTTTTCAAAGGAGCGGGAACATGATTTGCGGAAAAAACCTTGTTATAGTCTGGCGACTCCACTGGGGACAATTTTTGTTTTTCAAAACAAAAAGAGAGTTAAGCCAAAGAAACACTTGTAGCTTTTAATGAAGGAATCGCCGACATGTGTTGCATCACGCATTAGGCTCTATACCCGAGCTTCGTCCCTTAAGTGGGAGAGAAACGCCCATACCCACGTGAGTCTCCCTCCACGGGTCGGTAATTCACTTCCGGAATCCACGCCTTTGACATGTGAGCAGCCCTCCATGTCATTAGTTCGTTCTTTCCCCCGAGCCGAAACCAATTCGCAAGCTTGTAATGGGCCAGAATTGGGGCTTTTGTCACCTTAGTAGGTGATAAGATAGGTTCCGGTACCCTTGTTAGAACCGAACCCACATGAGTGAGAATTTAAGAAGCCTACCCCGGTTAGAGCCATGCAGATAACCGTAGAATTAGAATTCATGCTATTAGGTCTTGCACTGTTAATTTGCTTTGATGTGTTTCCTTTTGCTTGTTTTATTCAGTATTCATTATTGTTGATACTAACCCAATTGCCTTTCTTGTCTTGTTTTGCTTATCTTTGCACATTCATCGCATTTTCATACGAAGTGTTGATTCGAGAACAATCTAAAGTTGAAAACTTTCACAATGGGGGAAAAGAGTCCATGACAACGAAGTTTTTGGAACGCTCAAGTTTAAAAAGAAGGGACGAGAAAATTTGTTGAAAATCGTACCCTATGTGTTTATTTTCTTGCCTAGTTGTAAAAAAGGGCTTGATCTCCGTTATGGAAAGTTGTTTAATGAGGATGTTCGTCGAATCAACATTTCTTTGCATTCGATTGTGTTTTCAATTTATTGCCTTCAATCATTTATTTCAGTTTTGCATTCGACATTTCATGCATTACATCATTAAGTCTTGGAATTAATTGTTCGAGCTCATGGCAGCATTCGTGACTATCGAAGATTCCGCACCCACGCTTTACTCGCCACCAAAGGAAGCAAATGGAGGAAAGTTTCGCTAAGTTGGAAGCTGATTTGAGAGGTCAGTTGGAGCGAGCTCAGCAAGAATTGAGGGACACCATTATCAAGTCCCAACAAGATATGATGAACGAGATATCTCAGCTGTTGCAAGCAAGTCTAAAAATAAGGGGTGCTGCCGGAAACCCTAGTCAGGATAAGGGAGACCCCTCATTTTCTCCCGGTTTTGTTACCAATACCCTTAAGCCCTCGCAAGGAGCGGCTACTCAAGGAGATGGGGCAACATCACATCAGGCGGGCGCCTCTACCCATGTTCCATCGGGTCTGATTTTTAATGCGGAAAATGTCGGGGATAGTGTCCCAGACTTGGATGAGATCGAGAACTTAAACAAAGTGAAGGCCGAGTTCTCAGAACAACTAAAGAGACCCGGAAAGACCTCGAGGAGAAATTCCGTACTAAGGAGGGAGAAGAGTGGGCATATGGGATGAATGCTAGAGATCTCAGTTTGGTTCCAGATCTGATTATTCCGCCCAAGTTCAAGACACCAGAGTTTGAGAAATTTGATGGGACGATTTGCCCTACTGCTCACATAACCATGTTTTGTAGAAAGATGACGGGTTTCATCGACAATGAGAAGTTGCTAATTCACTGCTTCTAAGACAGTTTAGTGGGGCCCACGGTGAGGTGGTACAATCAGTTGACTCGTGCTCAGATTAGGCCGTGGAAGGATTTGGCCAAGGCTTTCACCGATCAATATAGGCATATAACCGACATGGTTCCGAACCGACTCATGCTACAAGGTTTGGAGCAAAAGCACAATGAAAGCCTTTGTGAATACGCCCAGCGTTGGCGTGATGTGGCGGCACAAGTTCAACCCCCGCTCCGTGAGAATGAGATCTCCCCTATGTTTGTCGATACCTTGAAAGGGACCCTCTATGACCGCATGATAAGCAACCATATCGGTAACTTCTCAGATATGGTTATGACCGGTGAGCGGATCGAGGCAGTCATCAAGAGTGGTAGGATTGATGGAGGAGAGAATGCCCGAAAGTAGTTTAAGAAGAAAGATCACGAGGTGAACATCGTCGGCACTTACGAGGCTTCTAAGAACTTCACAGTCTCAGCGCCTCAAGCCAAAATCGGGAATGCGCAAGGCTCAAACGGAAGAGAGAATAGGGCTCCCAAGAAGGAACAAGAGAGAATGACCTTTGTTGCGTGTAAAATAGTCTATCGCAATGGTAGTGCAAGTGTACACGACGCAAGTAGTAAAGTGATACTAAGTATCGGATATCGTCTCCATAGGGATTGGGCTAATAGCTTCACCTTGTTTACTGCACGAAAATAAAGGAAATAATTAAGAGTTGTCACGAGAATAATAAGATAAAAATGTAAATAAAAGGAATGAGTTATCAAGATAGAGAGAATGGGCCGGTATTGAATTGCTCGGTAGTGCAGGTATTGAATTGCTTAGGATCTCCAGTTCTGTCGTCGCTCCCGTCGCCGACAGCACCTGTCGCGGCGTCTGTCCGTTAGTTGTCGCGGCAGCAAACACTAACTCCGTACTTCAAGCTTGGCAAGAATCCCAGATCTGCCTTGCCCTATCCCTAGGCACAAGTCTGTCGATGAACACGTCTTTGATGATACCTCCCGGCGTGAATCGAAGGATGAACACCGATGTGTATGAATTCTTCCTTAGCCACTTAACCTCGCCTTATCCCTAAGCACGAGATGGTTCAACTATAAACTAGAGAACGCGCTTTTATCTCTTTCGTATACTTAACTCTCCCGATGCTAAGTAAATAGATAACCTCACAATGCTCTCCCGATGCAACTACTTTACAAAACAACCCGTAGCCCTAGGGGGAATTTAGAACCCGTAGCCCTAGGGGGAATTTAGAACATGTCGGTGACGGGTGGACGGCAGGGGTTTGGTTTCGGTTATGGGGTATCGGTTATGGGGAAGAATGAGGGATGATGCCTCCTAGGTTAAATCTATGCCCTTATATAAGCTTTGGGCTCAAGTATTCTAAGTTAACAAGGATTACAACTTTAATTAAAATTAAGATTCTAATAAAGACTAAATCTCTAAAGTCTCCTACTTTCCAGCCGCATCCCTATTTTGTGGGAATTCCTTTCCTTGAGCTTTGGCTTGACATATCTTTTAATCCGGGGCTTGGAAAATTATTTGGCTTCCACACGACAGACGAGCAGATTTTTCTCTATCTATCGAGGTCCACTTGACTTTTCCTCTTCATAAATCTGTTGTCACCTTGTTGTCGTGACAGGTCCATGACAGGTTCGTCTTCTTCGGCTGCTTGTCCAGTTCAGCTTTCCTGCTTATCTGCCCTGCGCCTGCCTCCATCGTATACTATGACAGATACCTGCAAAAATAGCCATCTTTCAGTAGAATCCGTGCTTTTAATCCTTTTGTGATGTTTTACTAAAAACTAACCTAAATGCAATGCAATGATGCTTGAATGCAGCAGAAATATGGGTTAAAAAGGGTGTAAATAATAGAACTTTTACACACTCAACAACCTTCACCCCTCTACCTATACCGTACAAGGAGGTATACAAACACCTAAACGAGGCTGATCTGGTCCGCCTATATCATGTTACTCCCTTCCAACCGCCTTACCCTATATGGTACGATGAGAAGGCACACTGGGAGTATCATGGCGGAGTACCGGGACACACTTTAGAAAATTGCTTAGCATTCAAGAAGCTCGTGGAAAACATGATTAACACCAGGGTCCTCGAGTTAGAGAAACCTAATGTGACGACCAATCCACTTCTGAAACATGAAGGTCGGGGCGTGAATTCCCTCGAAGAGGTAGATACGAAGAAGGTGAGGATGGAGGTGTCAGAAATCAAGTCCCCTCTGAGTTGGGTATACGAACAACTGTGCACGGCGGGCTTAATTGAGAAGGTTCCGAATGGGGCATGTGACAGCCATGAGTCATTTTGTGAGTACCATCAGACTGCGGGGCATCAGATTCAGAACTGTCCAGAGTTCAAACAGTTGGTTCAGGAATTGATGGACAATAAGGAGGTTGAGTTCCTCGAGGAAGCTTAAAGGGGTGGGATGGACGTCCAACTTAGTCAAGAGTTCTAATGCATCCAAGTTTGTTTGCTTTCATTTCATTGCATTCTAGTTTTTTTCCTTGAAATGATGTGTGGAATCCACTTTGCTACCCTTTGCCCGAAGGTAGCAAAGATCTTTTTGTAAGGGCCTCAGACTGCATTTTTTTAGTTTCAATGAAATGATGCCTTATGTTTCAATTGTCTTTCCATTTTGTGTGTATATATTTGTGTATTGAGTCATCGTATATCAATTGCATAAGGGACATAGACTTTGACCCCAAAGGTTCACTTCGAGCCGCCTTTGTCCAGTGGAAATCAAAAGCTTTGAAGATGATGAATATGTGGCTTACACTCCGAGTTAATTTGGTCATCTAATTAAGTACACATAGAATTAGGGCCATCGAGAGAATAACCGGAAATCTTCCGCGCTAAAAGAAGAAAAATAAAAAAAGAAAGAAAAATAGAGAAAGAGAAAAAAAAAGAGAAAGAGAGAATGAGAAAAAGAGAAAAAGAAAAGACAAAAGAGAGAATATTAAAAGCCTAACAAAAGCACTCCAATGTTCGAAGCCTGGAAATAGGCATTTTCGAATACGAGTGTGGAATTTTTGGGGCACTCCGCTGTAGCAAAAGACTAATAAGGTTGCTATGCACCATTCACTTTAGCTACATGAGTGATGGTAATATTTTCAAATCATGACAATGCCGAGTAGCTCGGGGTTTTGTTGTTTGCTCCATCATTTATTTCGAACCAAAGGAATGTGATGAGTTAACATCCCCAAAACTAAAGAATTGATAAAGGCGAAGCCTATTGAAGATGAATCTAATTAATTAAAAAACCGAAATAATTTGAAGAGTATGTCACATTTTCAGACATCAGCTCAGCTTTCGAGGTCTCCTAGACACATGATACTTGAGGCAATCCTTGGTAAGCCATAACAGTTTCGTTCGTGCATTTGATATTTGGGGTATTTAATTTGACTTGATATACCCCTAATTTGAAAAGAAAGTATAGTTTTTGAAATTGCATCTCGTTTTGAAATTGAAAAGATGCAATCTAATTCTTTTGTGAACACAATTTTTTTCCCATTGCTTCGGGGATAAAGTTTAAAATGCAATGCCATGAATACAAATGACAACTTGTCAGTGGCTATGGTGAAGATTGTAATCAGTTCCTACATGCAATAGTTCAGGGACTTGAAGTAAATTTTTGTCGAAATGTTTCAATTGCTTCAGAAGATAAAGAAAGTGGGCCTTAATGAACTTAAGAGAAAAGTTCAGGGACTTGGGGGCATGTGCTTCCCCCGTTGTTAAGAGAAGAGAAAAATCGTCGCATTAAGTAAAGACGAAGAAAATGGTTGAGCACCCGGTTTGAATGGGAGGCAATTCTTTAAGAACATGCGCTACGTCCAGTCTGACCAGTGGAAGTCAACAGTCGTCTTCGAGAAGAGACCAAAAGATTGAGATTTGGCAAAGATGAGAAAACCTGAAGAGATTGAGAAGAAGAAGAGACATGAAGAAGGTCAAGATGGACCAACCCAAATAATGAAAGCGTCTGAGCAATTTTGATGTCATAGTTCATGCATCACTTGTAGTTAGGCATCCTTAGGATTAGGGGCATGCTAACTCACATCATCATATCATTTTTACCTATTTTCGACAAGTATTTTAAATCTTTCCCCGTAAAAGGAAACCGACCTATCTATTCAGGCTCTTGGAGAATAGAATCGGCCTATCTATTCAGGCTCTTGGAGAATAGAACCCGCCTATCCGTTCAGGCTCTTGGAGAATGGAACCCGCCTGTCCGTTCAAGCTCTTGGAGAATGGAAGTCGCCTATCCGTTCAGGCTCTTGGAGAATGGAAGCCGCCTATCCGTTCAGGCTCTTGGAGAATGGAACCCACCTATCCGTTCAGGCTCTTGGAGAATAAAACCCGCCTATCCGTTCAGGCTCTTGGAGAATGGAACCTGCCTATCTGTTCGGGCTTTCAGAGAATAGAATCTGCCTATCCATTCGGGCTTTCAGAGAATGGAACCTGCCTATCTGTTCGGGCTTTCGGAGAATAGAATCTGCCTATCCGTACGGGCTTTCGAAGAATGGAACTCGCCTATCTGTTCGGGCTTTCGGAGAATAGAACCCGCCTATCCGTTCGGGCACTTGGAGAATGGAGCTTCTGCTAATTATCTGTTTGATCGAACCTCGAAGGGTTGAAGAGTGTTGAAATGAGAAAAACAACTTCAAGCCTCCGTGACCGTTGCATTTTCCCGTACCGACTTCCGAACCGCCAGAAATTCAAGTGCATGGTGACTCAGAATCCAAACAGGGAGGTCGGACAAAATTGGTGCTTATGGCCTTTGCTTTATCCTTGTTCTACAAGTATAAGCAAAGGGGGCAACTGTAATCACTAATTTTGTCCGGGGTGTTAAACACGTTTTCTTTTCTTTTTAGTAATGGGCTTTAATAATAAGAACTAATAAAAAAGGGAAAAAAGAAAGAAAAACAAAAAAACAGTATATATAGACTAATGTTATATACCTATCATTACTATTCTATTATCATATATTACTATCCATTATCATTATCATAAGTATTATTACTATTTATTATTACTATTATCTTATTACTATTATTAATATCTATTATTATTATTATTATTGAAACTGGAAATAAAATTAAGTCTAATGTAAATAAACAAAGCCCAATATTTTAATTAAATAAAAAGCCCAATAGTTTATTTATTTAAAGTCCATATTACAACCCAAAAATATTATACATATATCAAGGTCTGTTTTGGCCCAAATAGTTAAACCCTAACAGAAAAACCCTAATGCCACTTTTGATCTGTGCAGCCGCCACCCCTTTCCACCGTCAAATCTGATCTAGATCTGACGATCTAGATTGCACCAGGAGAAGGAAACCCTAGCTGAAGCCTCAACAACCCTCGCGCCGCACCCCTCAGGACCATTGGATTGGAGTGCATCAACGGCTGAGATTGTGCCGGAGAAGGATCCAGATCCCCACGCGCGACGCCCCGTCTCCCAGATGCGCGCGTGCAGTATACCGGCGGCCTTTTTGAATCCCGCCGATCATCCGGATCACTCCACGTCCTCCTCTGGTCCCCCTCTCCAACAATCACATGCAGCCAAAATACAACCAAATGTCAGGAAAAATGCACATCAAACAGAAATCAAACGCAAAAATAGAATGGCAGAGGCAAACGGAAATTGCAGACATGAATACCAACAAGAGTCGCCAGCAATATCAGCATTTTATGTAATTAAAAAAGGGGAAAACATGTAATTTTCCAGCTATAAAAGCTGAAGCAAGCATTGTAATGGGGATTCGATTCGAAAAATTTCAGAGGGAATACCATTCGGAAATTACAGAGAGCATTCAAGAGGATTTTATGAGAGGATATTCAGAGAGAGAGAGATTGTAATCGAGCATTCATATCAATACAAGCAAGTTTCAGAGGTATCACGGTCCTTCTTTCTTCAGTTTCATTTTGCATCGTGTAAAAAAAATAGAAGCAAAGGTATCTGTTTTTTTACCTTTGTAGTGTTCTGCTTTCCCCGGTCGTCTTCCTTCGCCGGTGACAAGCCTCGTGGTCTCTTATGAGACTACCCAAGGTGAATCGGCGGTGACGGCTTTGAGTTTTTTTAAAACTGTTTTAAGGGTTTCAATCTCAAAACTAAAGGAAGAAGGGGCGTTTTTGGTTTTGGTTCCGAGAATAAAAGGGTTCTGATCTCTGTTTTGGTTTCGAAAAGAAAAAAAGAAGGGTTTTTTAGGGTTCCGGCGTCGGTAACAGAGACCAGAACCCGTTTGCGGCGCCGGAGCAAACAGAGCAAAATGGGGGAGCTCTCCCGATATAGGGTTTTAAAAATGGTAAAGGGGCCATATCTGTTTTTTAGTTTGTATTTATAAGGTTTTCTTGTTTTAAAATAGGGTTAATCACGTTTAAGTCCCTCCGCGTCGACGTATTCACGCGAGAGAGACTTCCGCTTTACAAAACCTCTTCCGCAATCCTTAGGTTTTTTTCACCGTTTTCAATTTGGTCCCAAATTCGTTTTCAATCGGTTTTCGAGTGGGATATTCGCCAATTTAGTCCTTGTGGTTTTCCGAGTCTTTTTAATTTAGTCATATTTCACTGTTTTAATTAGTTTTGTTAAATGGTTTATTTACATTTTCAGTCCCTTTCAGTTTGCATTTTATTTATTTACACTGCATTTCATTTTGCACATTATGTTTTGTTATCCATGCTTTTTTATATATCGAATATATGTCTTTTTTATGCATATTGTTTATGTTAGTATGTGCATGCTTTGCCTTCTTTTGTTCGAATATATATTTGTGACATGCATTCTAATATGTCATTACATTACGTGTGACCCATAATGTTTAAATTCCCATGCTAATTAATTTTAATTCTAAAACGGAGATACATATTAATTTGCGTATTCGGGTCGACTAGCCTAACTTATTGGATGTCCCGCGAATATTCGGATTAATTCGAATCGTCTAAAGGTAAATCCGTAATTAAAACGGACAAGACCATAACACCATATTTATCTGCTTGCATCATGCATAAAGGTGACATACGGAATCCGAACCCTAAACTAACACGGCAGTCAGTCTTATATGATGTCAGTTTAGTCTTTGGTCCGGTGTACCGTCATCCTTTTTAATTAAACGATAGATTAATTCGATACCACCCATTTGAAAAAGCTCATGGTTAAAGCTTAATTTTCAATCTAGAACCCCTAATTAAACGATAGATATTTGGTACCGATCTTCGAGCGTGATGGGGGTGCTATCCCTTCCCCACACGTAACCAACTCCCGAACCCTTTCAAAAGAATCTCTGGTTTTGTTTTCTACGGTGTCCGGCCTACCTTAGTGGCCGGTGGCGACTCCAACCAACCGAGAAAAAGATTTTTTAAATGAATTTTTCCAAACCTGAATTAATTTAAAAATTTCCCCTTTTTAAATCAAATTGAATATTTTTCAAAGTAGCGGGAACTTGATTTGCGGAAAAACCTTGTTACAAGGTTTAGCTCCCGATTTATTATTATTGTGTATGTTGATGATTTGATTATCATTGGGGCTCATGAAGAGATCTCACTGACAATAAAATCCTTGTTTATCAATCGACATACATAGAAAAGTTCTTAAAGAGCTTTACATGCATAATGCACATCCGTTGAGCACGAGGCAAAGCCGAAAAATAATTGCTACGAGGTCATTACCTTAAGATCTTTCAAAACTTAGTGCCTCTCCAAATCATGTAAATAGTTTCTATGCACGAGGAAATGCTGAAATATGTGAATTGCTTTCACAAGATAAGATGTAAACTATCTTGTGTAGAGATAATGCAAAATTTACATCTCAAGGTGGATACATCAAATGTGACAAAAACGAAACATATTTCTTCAAAGTTTTGTCCCTCATGATCTTCAAAAGAATAGTATTCGATGAATCCTTTCAGGTAGTAATTTGAAAGATCTATTCATTAGTGCATAGTCTACTTCAACATTTGAAGATTATATTCGAGATTGAATTATGAAGATTCAAAGATCTTATGTAATATTTTCATAAGGGGGATTAAATACACGTTGCACTCTTTTTCCCTTAACCGAGGTTTTGTCCCAATAGGTTTTCCTGGTAAGGTTTTTAAGGAGGCAACATGTTATGCGTATCAAAGATGTGTGTACTCTTTTTTCTTCACTAAAGAATTTTTTTCTTCCCATTGGGTTTTTATCTTAGTAAGGTTTTAACGAGGCACATTATCTTTATAGACATCCAAGTGGGATTGTTATGAATATTTATTTATGTGGATGTCTATCATGATAAGAACTTTATCAAGGATATTTGATTTATTTATTATTAGGAATATTATCTTTATTAATTAGAGTTTAATGTATTATGCACTTCTTATGCCTATAAATAGATGAAGACATTGTACACAATTCTAGTTTTTGAGAATAATATGAATCTCTCCCTTTCTCTCATCTCTTTGTTGTTTTAGTGTTCTTCCTTCTTATTCTTGCTCTTCTTTATTTTATTCACAACAAACTCAACAATTTTTATTATGCACATTTCCATTTCTATCATCTTTTTAGTTTGTCAACAAAGCAAACTTTAACTTTTCAAGGATGAAATTGTCATTTTAGTTATTTTACAATACATTTCTTACACAAGCTTTTTCTTCCTAAAACTACGTAAAAAGTCAACAAGGGATAAAATTTGTGGGACAGAAGGAGTATATGTTTGTAATACCCGTATTTTGTCAGGGTAGACATATATTATATTATATTATATTATATTATATTGTATTGTATTGTATTGTATTGTATTGTATTGTATTGTATTGTATTGTATTGTATTGTATTGTATTGTATTGTATTGTATTGTATTGTATTGTATTGTATTGTATTATATTATATTATATTATATTATATTATATTATATTATAAATAAAACCAAAATAATAATAGTATATAAATAAATAAAAATAAGTATACAAAGAGTCTAATAATAAATAAAGTGTCTATTATACAATATATGAATCCACATTTTATATACAAAGAATTAAAAGCCCAATTAAAAGCCCAAATTACAATTAATTTCCTCTTATTTTAACACCCAAATAAACACAAATCTGGTTCAAATCCCCTTCCCCCCAAATTTGGTATTGAAGGGACACGTGTGTGTAACCCCCGTAGCCCGGCCTAGACGGTTGACCCGAACTACGAAGATTACACGGGGAAAACCAAAGTCAACCCGAAAGTCAACCTTGATTAACGACCCTTTTTTTTCTTTTTAATCTTATCTAGATGCACATTAACCCTAATTGTGATCACACAACATCATACTCAAAGATCACAAACATTAGAGATCAAACAGGGACCCAATTGAACAAATTACAACCTTAGGGACCAAATTGTAAATTCTGATAAATATGAGGACTTAGTACAAATTAAAGTTACCATCTTGAAATTAGTCAGGTTCCATGCTTCCCTGCGAAATTTCAGCTCAAAAGGACTTCTTAAACTCATTTAATTGCGTAAACAAGATTCAGGACCAAAACGTAAACAAAACAAAACATAAAAGATATTTTTAACCGAATTAACAGACAGGTATCGATACGCCTGGTGTCGTATCGATACGCGGGGAAGGCAGTAACCAAACTCTCAACACGGTATCGATACGAGTCTCCCCGTTTCGATACGGCATTCATACGGTATCGATACTAGTTCCCTCGTTTCGATACGGCATTCATACGGCATCGATACCCTAACAATCGTACCGATACGCCTGGGCAGAAATGTGCATATTTGGCTCAGGCTTATCGATACGCAAGCCCGAGTACCGATACCCCTGCCTGGAATTGACTCGTAAACAACATCAAACATGCTTCAAACTTCAAATTAACAACACCAAACCATATCACATAATCAACCAACATGCAAGGACCTTAATTGCATCACCAATTCAATAGAAACACATCATATATGAAAACCCCAAATCTATAGGCATGCTTCCTAAGCAAGCAACCATTTGGGCACAACCCTTCCAAAACAAACTCATTTAAGCCAATTCATGTTTCAACATCATTAACAACAACATTTAACATTCTTGATCAAACATTTACGATCACATTCACATAAACCCGAGAGATTCTACCCCATTGCCCTTATTAACTATAACTATTCACCGAGACATACATCTCCATTGGAGTCCACCTTGAATCCTTTGCTCCTTGCTGTCCAAACTTCAAGAATCTGCATTGATGGACAAAAAGGAACGTAAGCACATAATGCTTAGTGAGGAATGCTCGAAAACCAAAACACCATCAATGCAGCGGGTCATTAAAACACTTTAAAACAAACCCGATTTGATTACCAAAGCCATGTTTGAAACCCTTTACAACATCAAGCTCAAATCATGCATAAACACCATATGCCAAGCTTAAACAAAACCATGGAAACACTCCCATTTCACAACATACCTTTCTTAAACTTGAAAACCATATCAAGCACGAAACCTTTTTAAAACCATAGCATCAAATATTCCAACACATGCATTTAACCAAGGCAACATAAACCATAACATCATCCTCACATGCCTTTAAAAACAAGTCTCACAAGACTCCAATGCAACATAGATATTTCATGCTCACATGCATCATTTACCAAATGATAACCAACACTTGTTCAACTTAACAAGTAAACATGCATTCACTAGCATCATACACTTTTCATGCAACAATGCATCTTTTCAAGCATCCCATGCTTCTCATGCAAACATGCATCAATTCAAGCATCTCATGCTTCACATGCAACCATGCATCAATTCAAGCATCCCATGCTTCACATGATCAAGAACATTACATTGGCTTCCAAGAGATCAACCACATTCACTTTCCAACTCAACAACCCGATCGGATACGCGGATTCCGAGCGTTGTCCCTACGCTCCCTACACCCCACCCAATCCAAGGCCTCCCAAATGGGCAACAACCTCCATTTGACCTCAACATCCTAAGGTTCCCATGTATGGACTTTTAAACACCATACAACCTTAGCTTGCACAAGATTCTCCCGTATGGACTTTTAACCACCATACAACCTTTGCATAACCGATTGGTAGTTGTAGAACATCATCTAACGAGATCCGGGACATCACACACAAGATCCACACATGGACTTAACCACTGCCATTGTGATCTCAACAAGCACAAGGTTCTCACATATGGACTTTGAACCACCATATAACCTTTGCTCAACCAAGGTCCTCGAATGGGCAACACCTCCATTATGACCTCAAATAACCAAGGTCCTCCCGTGGGCAACAACCTCCACTATGACCTCATCTCGTTAGGAAACTTGAAGGGAGCTTATCCGGTCCACTCTTGACCACTCCACCTCCAAGGCGACTTTATTCACGGTGCACCCAATCCTATAGCCGGCTAACTATATCCGATCAACGAACCAAGAACCATTTACATCTCTTGCCAATATAACCATCTTACCAAATTAATCCAATGTTCCACATGCATAAACATAATGCAAAACCATCACAACATTAGCCCAATGAATCACATGCATAACCAATATGCAAAACCATTACATCATTAATCCAATGATTCACATGCATAACCAATATGCAAAACCATTACCTCATCAATCCAATGATTCACATGCATAACCAATATGCAAAAGGTAACATTTAACATCATCAATTCACTGTTTTAAAGCATCATACAAAGCCATTGATCAACATGCAACACTATGCATCAAAATCACAATTACCATGTACAAAACCAAGGATCTCTTACCTTGAGCATTCTTCTCATATGGCTTTCAAAACCAGCATTAAACCATGCTAAAACATGCTTATAAAACAGAATTAAACCATGCAAAACACATGCATAACAATCCTCAACCACATTTGCTTTTAAAACCAAATCACAACACAATTCAAGAACAAAAATCCTTTTACTTACTCTTGAGCTTAGCAAGTTGTTTAGACTTACACTAAGCTCCCAAAAACCTTCAAACCTTGGTTTAAAAGCTGAAATCCCAACTTCACTCACCGATAACCAAACAAGACTAGCCAACAAGCCCTCCAAGCTTCCGAAACCTTCCGCAAACACCTTCAAAGCTCACGGATCAAACTCCCCTGTTTCAAGCACACAAAAACAGAACATTAATGCATCCTTATGCATTAAAACACCAGAAGCAACAACACAACTCGCTGCTCATCACAAATCTAACAATTTGGCTTCCAAACACAACCGAAATCACCTCCAAACATCTCCAAAACTTAACCCAGCCAAGATCCATCACTTCTAACCATTTTTATACATCAATTAACATGCAAAATGATCACAAACACGTCCTTATACCTCCAGGTATAACAGATCACCAAAAACACTCCAAAAACAACCAAAAACTCAAGCCAAACTTAGGAAATTCAACCTATCCGGGATTGCATTAATTAAACCTCAACTTCTAATCAATTTAGCATTCATTTAACATCATTTTGACACTCCAAAACACTGCCCAAACAGATCACACGAAAATTTCACCAAAATCACCAAATCTTGCATTTTAGCCAAAAATCAAGATCTCATTTGAAAAGCCATTAATAAAACACAAATCAAGGATTGAGAACTTAGGAATTTCAGTAAAGAACTGATAGTTTAGAGGAGAAGGACGTTCTTACCTCCAAACTTGAATTTCTCCATTTTAGAGCCAAAAAGCTTGATGAAACAACTTGCAAATTGAGAGGTTTTGTTGATGAGATGATTAGGAATCAAATGAGAGTTGAAATGAGAGATTTAGATGTCAAAATCAGAGAAAGAAATCTGGAGAATTTTGTTTGGGTTGAGAGAAAATGAGAGAAAAGAGAAATTGAGAGAAAATGGAAAATTAGTTAGGAAATTGGTTAAAATGATTTCCCTCCCTTTCTTAATTTTTAAAAATCAGAATAAAGCCTTAAAATATCTTAGAAAAATCTGGAGAAATCCTTTTTGGAATAATAGCTCCTTAAAGATTCAAAGTTTCAATCCTTTATAAAACTGTCCCGCAACTTTCAAAAATTACATTTTGGTCACTAGCCAAAATGTCAACCTTCCGAACCTCATTTTCCAAAATTGATTTCACAGTTCACTTATATATATATTAAAAGATGATTTTAGAGCATTTTTCCATATTTTTAATGCAACCCGAACTAGGCTTTCCTAAACTCACTCTTATATATTCGATCAGCACTTTGACCGAACCGGTCAACACCCAAAACTTTTGAGCCCAAAACCGGGGCGTTACAACTCTCCCCCCCTTAGGAAATTTCGTCCTTGAAATTTCAACCGGCGAAAAGAGAACAACAACCTTCTCAAAGCAACACACAAAGCAACACAAAAGCCTCAACCAATCACCACTGACCACTTTCCACATCAAACCTCCACCATACACTGTTCACAAATCCAAACTCTCAAAGGTAACCACGACTTAACCTTCCACATAACCAGACCGTACACAACCCGAACATCAACCTGAAAAACTTCAGCTCTTACAGCAGACAACACTGTAACACACAACTTCCAAGACTTGTCTACACAGAGACAACAACCAATCCAACTCAGCCACTAGGCAACCTCTCTGCTTCTAAAACTCTTGCAAACTCCCAAACCTCTTCCAAAGATTTTCCCAACAAGCAGAAATCCTTAAACACCAACTGTTTACACAAGCTCTTCAACAAAGCAGACAATCCTTCACATCCGCCACAAACATTACCATGACAGCTCATCAGGACTACTCACCTGGATACCAAAATCACATCACAACCCCAACTTGAAACCGTCAGCCGTTCCACACACCACCAACTGACTTCAAACAGAACTTCCTTAACCACAACCAGCCAACCACTTCTCACAAGAACCCAAACAACCAACGAAAGCCTTCGATCTATCACAGCCCTTTCACTACAAACTTCAACCAGAACACTTGCATTACCAGAACATTACTTAACCAAAACACACATAACAGCTTCTGCACTCCTCAAAGGTTGCTAAGAACCAACACAACCCTTTCACAACAACTTAAAAACTAAACTACCTCAGCCCTTGGAAACACAACCTCAAACTGCAACATCACTTATCACCAAGGAACTACCACTTCCACTTAGCTAAACAAACCACTTAACCGATACTAACCTCATCCGATACCCTTCACCACCAAGCCACTAAACTCTCTGAGCATCATCACTATCCTTCTACCGACAGGCTATTCCACTCTCACTATCACTAGCAACTAGTTTAACAAACTCCAGCACTTCTAACTCTCACTCAGCACCAAACAACCTCTAAAAACCCATCATCCCACCTAATCCAACCACAACACTAACAGATTCGATTAGTTATTAGCGAGCGTGAACATCGTATGCATGATCACCTACATGCCCTATCAATTCCTGATGTACATGTATGCAAAACCTCTAATGTCATGCCACATGTATGCATGGACCAACATATATAATATAGCATATAACAATGATTTTAACTGTGCATGAATGCCAGTTCACACCCTCCAATAACATCCTCAAGATCTGTCTAAGAACAACCTCCTAACTCACCTTTAACTTATCTAACTCCATCATACCAACAACCACTAACTACAAGATATTCACCCAAGCCTTCTTCACACCCAAGATGTTCCCAAACAACTACCATTACCCCAAACATGCTAGCAGCAAGACCAGACTTACCACACAAGGAAAACCAACAGAAACCAAACTAAGGCAACTAAAGCAAAGATCACTTAACAAGGTTACCTGAAAACACAACACCATCCCGAAGCTTCATCAGACGAGCTCTCTTCCTTGCGGAACCATCATCCTCCTGCCGCACCATTGCAGCACCAGCTGACACACCAGGGTCACCACCAACTCCTTGCGATAAGGAACCTTGGCTATTCCGAGCCAACATCAAACAATCACGCCTTATGTGTCCAGCAGACCCACATTTCCAGCAAACTCCATCTCCCAAACTCTTCACAACCTTCTGCTTTTCCTGCCACCTCTGAACCTTGCCCCGACCGTGCCCACGACCTTTCAAAGATCCTTTGGCTAACATCAAAGCTGACTTCACTCCATGAGGACAATCACGCTTAACATGCAACTTAGATCCACAATTCCAACAAACACCTGCGCCCCAACAATTTCCAACATGTTGCCTTTCACAACGGACACACACAGATGACTGAGCTTCTACTCCTTGCTCAAGCAACACTTGCTCAACAACAGCACTACCCGCGCCTTGCTTAACCCTTGGAAATTCCCTTCCAAGATATCTCCCATAAAAGGCCGATACAAAGAAATCCCAATCAATATCATGGATATGTGACGCCACCGCCACAGATGTCCACCAGGCACTCACATCTTCCAGCATCAAAGAAACAACACTCCCCAGCTTACAGGCATAATCACAGCCCTCCTGATCCAAAATCAGAACCACATTGGCCAACCAGGCCTCAAACATCTCCGGGGAAGTACCGTGATACTCCACAGCACCCAAATCAAGCAAATGCTGCTTCGGCAAGCCCTCACATCTAGCCAGCACATCCACTGACTTTACCTCAACCGCAGCCTGAGATGTTCCCAACACCTCTTGAACAACAGATAAAGAACTTTCCATCACAGAACCAGCTTCTTTCCCTTTCCTTACCATCTCAACTTCAGGCACAGAAGACTGAAACAAAACACCTTTACAAAAGGGCGAATTCTTTGCCTTAACAACCTGCCCCAAGGCAGCAACCATCTCCCTCATTCGCCATTCCTCCATTGACTTTGCCATACCACTAACAACAACAAACATACAATCACAACAAGCAAACAAACCAGTTAGACCAGCATTAAGCAAGGATTCAAACTCCAACTCCAAAAACACAATAGCTATATTAATAAGGCAATGGGTATCCCGAATCCTCCCCTTTACATGACATAACAGTCAACACAACATGGATATCACAACATCAAGCATATCAAACAACATACCTTGATCATGCTTACACCAAACAACATCCAAATGCACCAGCACATTAGCAACATAACATGCCCAAAACACATTCACCATGCATAACATCAGCTCATAGCATCAGCACATATCCACATAACTCAACCAAGATTCATAACCACAAAACATGCTTGCATACATCAGCAACATGCTCAGAAACATCAAACACACATCGCAACCACTTACCGTTTTCCCCAACCTTCGCAACTCAGCTCTGATACTACCAAATGTAACCCCCATAGCCCGGCCTAGACGGTTGACCCGAACTACGAAGATTACACGGGGAAAACCAAAGTCAACCCGAAAGTCAACCTTGATTAACGACCCTTTTTTTCTTTTTAATCTTATCTAGATGCACATTAACCCTAATTGTGATTACACAACATCATACTCAAAGATCACAAACATCAGAGATCAAACAGGGACCCAATTGAACAAATTACAACCTTAGGGACCAAATTATAAATTCTGATAAATATGAGGACTTAGTACAAATTAAAGTTACCATCTTGAAATTAGTCAGGTTCCATGCTTCCCTGCGAAATTTCAGCTCAAAAGGACTTCTTAAACTCATTTAATTGCGTAAACAAGATTCAGGACCAAAACGTAAACAAAACAAAACATAAAAGATATTTTTAACCGAATTAACAGACAGGTATCGATACGCCTGGTGTCGTATCGATACGCGGGGAAGGCAGTAACCAAACTCTCAACACGGTATCGATACGAGTCTCCCCGTTTCGATACGGCATTCATACGGTATCGATACTAGTTCCCTCGTTTCGATACGGCATTCATACGGCATCGATACCCTAACAATCGTACCGATACGCCTGGGCAGAAATGTGCATATTTGGCTCAGGCGTATCGATACGCAAGCCCGAGTACCGATACCCCTGCCTGGAATTGACTCGTAAACAACATCAAACATGCTTCAAACTTCAAATTAACAACACCAAACCATATCACATAATCAACCAACATGCAAGGACCTTAATTGCATCACCAATTCAATAGAAACACATCATATATGAAAAACCCCAAATCTATAGGCATGCTTCCTAAGCAAGCAACCATTTGGGCACAACCCTTCCAAAACAAACTCATTTAAGCCAATTCATGTTTCAACATCATTAACAACATCATTTAACATTCTTGATCAAACATTTACGATCACATTCACATAAACCCGAGAGATTCTACCCCATTGCCCTTATTAACTATAACTATTCACCGAGACATACATCTCCATTGGAGTCCACCTTGAATCCTTTGCTCCTTGCTGTCCAAACTTCAAGAATCTGCATTGATGGACAAAAAGGAGCGTAAGCACATAATGCTTAGTGAGGAATGCTCGAAAACCAAAACACCATCAATGCAGCGGGTCATTAAAACACTTTAAAACAAACCCAATTTGATTACCAAAGCCATGTTTGAAACCCTTTTCAACATCAAGCTCAAATCATGCATAAACACCATATGCCAAGCTTAAACAAAACCATGGAAACACTCCCATTTCACAACATACCTTTCTTAAACTTGAAAACCATATCAAGCACGAAACCTTTTTAAAACCATAGCATCAAATATTCCAACACATGCATTTAACCAAGGCAACATAAACCATAACATCATCCTCACATGCCTTTAAAAACAAGTCTCACAAGACTCCAATGCAACATAGATATTTCATGCTCACATGCATCATTTACCAAATGATAACCAACACTTGTTCAACTTAACAAGTAAACATGCATTCACTAGCATCATACACTTTTCATGCAACAATGCATCTTTTCAAGCATCCCATGCTTCTCATGCAAACATGCATCAATTCAAGCATCTCATGCTTCACATGCAACCATGCATCAATTCAAGCATCCCATGCTTCACATGATCAAGAACATTACATTGGCTTCCAAGAGATCAACCACATTCACTTTCCAACTCAACAACCCGATCGGATACGCGGATTCCGAGCGTTGTCCCTACGCTCCCTACACCCCACCCAATCCAAGGCCTCCCAAATGGGCAACAACCTCCATTTGACCTCAACATCCTAAGGTTCCCATGTATGGACTTTTAAACACCATACAACCTTAGCTTGCACAAGATTCTCCCGTATGGACTTTTAACCACCATACAACCTTTGCATAACCGATTGGTAGTTGTAGAACATCATCTAACGAGATCCGGGACATCACACACAAGATCCACACATGGACTTAACCACTGCCATTGTGATCTCAACAAGCACAAGGTTCTCACATATGGACTTTGAACCACCATATAACCTTTGCTCAACCAAGGTCCTCGAATGGGCAACACCTCCATTATGACCTCAAATAACCAAGGTCCTCCCGTGGGCAACAACCTCCACTATGACCTCATCTCGTTAGGAAACTTGAAGGGAGCTTATCCGGTCCACTCTTGACCACTCCACCTCCAAGGCGACTTTATTCACGGTGCACCCAATCCTATAGCCGGCTAACTATATCCGATCAACGAACCAAGAACCATTTACATCTCTTGCCAATATAACCATCTTACCAAATTAATCCAATGTTCCACATGCATAAACATAATGCAAAACCATCACAACATTAGCCCAATGAATCACATGCATAACCAATATGCAAAACCATTACATCATTAATCCAATGATTCACATGCATAACCAATATGCAAAACCATTACCTCATCAATCCAATGATTCACATGCATAACCAATATGCAAAAGGTAACATTTAACATCATCAATTCACTGTTTTAAAGCATCATACAAAGCCATTGATCAACATGCAACACTATGCATCAAAATCACAATTACCATGTACAAAACCAAGGATCTCTTACCTTGAGCATTCTTCTCATATGGCTTTCAAAACCAGCATTAAACCATGCTAAAACATGCTTATAAAACAGAATTAAACCATGCAAAACACATGCATAACAATCCTCAACCACATTTGCTTTTAAAACCAAATCACAACACAATTCAAGAACAAAAATCCTTTTACTTACTCTTGAGCTTAGCAAGTTGTTTAGACTTACACTAAGCTCCCAAAAACCTTCAAACCTTGGTTTAAAAGCTGAAATCCCAACTTCACTCACCGATAACCAAACAAGACTAGCCAACAAGCCCTCCAAGCTTCCGAAACCTTCCGCAAACACCTTCAAAGCTCACGGATCAAACTCCCCTGTTTCAAGCACACAAAAACAGAACATTAATGCATCCTTATGCATTAAAACACCAGCAGCAACAACACAACTCGCTGCTCATCACAAATCTAACAATTTGGCTTCCAAACACAACCGAAATCACCTCCAAACATCTCCAAAACTTAACCCAGCCAAGATCCATCACTTCTAACCATTTTTATACATCAATTAACATGCAAAATGATCACAAACACGTCCTTATACCTCCAGGTATAACAGATCACCAAAAACACTCCAAAAACAACCAAAAACTCAAGCCAAACTTAGGAAATTCAACCTATCCGGGATTGCATTAATTAAACCTCAACTTCTAATCAATTTAGCATTCATTTAACATCATTTTGACACTCCAAAACACTGCCCAAACAGATCACACGAAAATTTCACCAAAATCACCAAATCTTGCATTTTAGCCAAAAATCAAGATCTCATTTGAAAAGCCATTAATAAAACACAAATCAAGGATTGAGAACTTAGGAATTTCAGTAAAGAACTGATAGTTTAGAGGAGAAGGACGTTCTTACCTCCAAACTTGAATTTCTCCATTTTAGAGCCAAAAAGCTTGATGAAACAACTTGCAAATTGAGAGGTTTTGTTGATGAGATGATTAGGAATCAAATGAGAGTTGAAATGAGAGATTTAGATGTCAAAATCAGAGAAAGAAATCTGGAGAATTTTGTTTGGGTTGAGAGAAAATGAGAGAAAAGAGAAATTGAGAGAAAATGGAAAATTAGTTAGGAAATTGGTTAAAATGATTTCCCTCCCTTTCTTAATTTTTAAAAATCAGAATAAAGCCTTAAAATATCTTAGAAAAATCTGGAGAAATCCTTTTTGGAATAATAGCTCCTTAAAGATTCAAAGTTTCAATCCTTTATAAAACTGTCCCGCAACTTTCAAAAATTACATTTTGGTCACTAGCCAAAATGTCAACCTTCCGAACCTCATTTTCCAAAATTGATTTCACAGTTCACTTATATATATTAAAAGATGATTTTAGAGCATTTTTCCATATTTTTAATGCAACCCGAACTAGGCTTTCCTAAACTCACTCTTATATATTCGATCAGCACTTTGACCGAACCGGTCAACACCCAAAACTTCTGAGCCCAAAACCGGGGCGTTACAGTGTGGGTCTTCGATTGGTTCATTACCCTTCACATGGATCAAACCCCTTGCTGACATCAATGCCTGCATCACCGTATAAATAGAGAGAGAGAGAGAGAGAGAAGTTAGATAAATTAATATCACATTTAATACATACCATAAAATAATAATAAAAAGGAGAGAGAAAGGGCAAAAAAGAGATTTGACCTACTGTTTCAGAAGCCGAACCGTCGCCGAAGCCACTGTTGAGAAGACGGATCGTCGCTGGGAAGCTCATCGGCCGCCGTGAAAGCTTCCAGGATTACAACGAAAGGTATACTTTGTTTTTCTTTTTTATTTCCCCGCAAAAAATGAGAAAAGTTAGTGTAGATCTAGATTCGAATAGTTATATAATAATAATAAAGAGATAAAAAACGAGATCAAAAACGTATCTTGGCGGCCGGTGAGTACTTAGGTTTTCCGATGTAGTCAAACATGGTAGAGATGTTCAGTTCGGGTAGATTTTTAGGGGAGAAGCTGGGAGATCCTAATGGATCAGGTAGATTTAGGTGTTCAAGGTGAAAAAGCAGGAAAAAATGAAGTTTTTAGGGTTTATGACAACGGTTGAAAATCGCCATATGGTGGTGGATGGCGGCCAAAGTTGAATCAGACGGTGGACAGAGAATGGGGCTTGGCCGGAGAAGATAACCGAAGATGATGACCGGTAGCCGGCGTCACCTACGGTGGCCGACACACACGTCAGAGAAGGTTTAGGGTGGCAGAGTTGGATCAAAATGGAAAATATGAAGAACAAGCTTGGTTTTTTAGACGAACATGGTTGTTAGATCGAAAAAGGGAGGAAAATATAAAAATAGTGTTTGTTGAGAGAGAGGGAGAGAGATTTCGGCAAGGGAGAGAGAGTGATTTTGGAGTTATGACCGATTCAACTCGATCTTGGGACTTTTATACCGAGTCAAAACGATGTCGTTTTGGCACCAGGTTCGGGCGAGTCTGCGAACCGAGTCAAGCTGGGTCAAGAGGATCTGCGCCCTACTCTCAATTTTTCATGCTTTGGGATTTATATTTTGTACTTGTTTCAATTTAGTCACTATTCCTTTGTAATTTGGCTCCTATGTTTACAATTCAATTCAATTGAGTCCCCGTTTTTAAATTGTTTTAGTTCAATTTGATTGTTTAATTGTTGTATGTTGCATGATTTAAAATAAAGCATGTAGTATGACTGTTTATGTGATTAATTCCTGTAGTTTTAAATAATTAGAGCCTTATTATCTTAGGTTCTTTAATTAAATTAAATAATTTAAATAGGTGAGATAATTGTAGAAAATAAATGAATATTAAATGAAAACTTTAATATTCTAAGTTGATTAGAGTATCATTGTAATGAGATCACATAGTTAATATTCTAAGTTATTCAAGGGAATATTTTAGTTGAATATTTAATATTTCATTTGAACTTAGAATAATGAAATCACATAGTTAATTTAATTAAAATGAAATTAGGATAAGATTTAAATAGTTAGAGTCACTAAATGATTAGGAATATCATTAACTTAGGGCCTAGTATAGATAGTGCCCAATTGTTTGGGTGTTATCACATAAACTCTAAACTTGATAATATTCATAGTTTTCTTAATTAATTAAATCAATGGAAGCCTAAATTATGTTTGAACTTAAAATTACCAAGAAAATAAATGGACATACATTAAAACCTTTTGTGTTGAGATACATTTTGAATATAAATTGAAGTATCCTACAGTAATTAGATGTTTCAAAGCTTATATTCGCTTTAAATGTAATTTCTAACAAAATGATACCTCCATTCGAAATGAAATTCAATTGAAAATTAAAGGATTTAATTAAATTCAAATTATTGCTCGAAATGCCAAAATGCCACGTGGAATTAATAAGGTATCGATAACGGGCGTTTGTAGGGGTGCTAATCCTTCCCTACACGTAATCGACTCCCAAACCCAAATTTTAATAAAAAGAATCTTTGGTTTGTTTTTATGGTGTTAGGTCTACTAAAGTGACCGGTGGCGACTCCAAATTGATTTTTAAGGATAAATAAAGGGAAACTTGGTTTAAAATAAAGAAACCCTAATTTCGAAATTAAATAAAAAATAAATAAAAACCCTAATTTCAAAAAGGATCAATCATTAGGCTATTTTTACACCCGGTTTTAAAAATGGTTGCAGTAGCTTGGTGACTCTGCTGGGGATAAAATTGAGAGTCAAGCCTAATTAATTAATTTCACGTGGCATTTTGAGCAATAATTTGGATTTATTTATTTTTTCTAAGAATTGTTGGATGAATTTTCAGGAAAAATGGAGGTAGCTTTTGTATGATATATCACTCATTCATGCATAAACCCTCGACCCGGGTTTTTCACTCTCAAGTGAGAGAAAGACAATATTTGACGTGATGCTCTCCAGCTTTGAGTTCGGATTTTTATCTTCTTCAGGTATACTAACCTTATACACTGTGGGGCCCACACCTCCGCTATAAGGGACCTATACTACCGAATTGATGTCTTACTATCATAGTAGACAATAACAATAGTTCGGGATCCTAGAGTCTAGAACGAAGTCCACATTATGTTTTTAGAGACCTACCCTATTAAAGCCAGACATGGACCTATGATAGGTGCTGCCAGTTTAAATATTTTTCTCTGGTATTTTCTTCGCTAAATATATCATGTTTTCCCGTATTTGATTTTTTTTCTTTTCATATTAATTTGCACTACTGACACAAGTTTCTTTTTGTTTTGCCTGTTTCATTTTATTTTGTTGTTTTAAATGAATTCTATCATATTGCATTTGTTTTGGCATCGGTTTGGGAGTTAATTAATTTGGAAGTGTTCAATATATCTGCAGGGTTTAAAATAGGAGAAGACAATACGACGGTCTGAACTTGGTCAGAGCAGACTCAACATGAGAAAGGAGACATCCTTAGTAGGGATGACGTGTCACAGATGAAGAGTCAAGTCTAGATAAATACTAATCAGAATATTTGTTTTCCAGAAGTCAAACCAATATGGGATCAATGGGGAAATGAAATGAAAGAGTCATTCAAGAAAGAATTTGGAGACATAGCTTTACTGTTGAGTGTAAAAATAGATCAAGATTTTCTTAGGACAATGGCACAATTCTGGAATCCCGCGTAAATGTTTTTCACCTTTGGCCGAGTAGACATGACACCCACACTTGAAGAGTACGAGGCATTGGTTAATTGCCCTAGAATTCATAGTGACAAGATCTATACTAGACCCAACAACAACTCAATTTCAAAAAGAAACTGGTGCCGATTACTGGAAAGACAAAGGAATGGTTGGACGGGAAGATGTCTAATAGCGATAGTACACACCAAAATGAGGATAAGCAACATATCAATTGGAGAGTTCTTAAAGAGTTAGTATCGGTAAGTAACGATGAACCAGCTAGGATGAGAAGCCTATTCGCCTTATGCATATATGGGTTGGTTTTATTTCCAAGGACTTCAGAGCACATAGATCCGTCAACAGTAGGGTTGTTCAAGCGACTGGAGAAAGGGGTAATTCTAGTGCCTGCTATTTTAACTGAAACTTATAGATCACTAACCGAGCGCAAGAAATCAGGGGAAGAGAGATTTTAGGGATGTTCGCAGTTGCTTGAGATTTGGTTTAGAGGTCACAAGTGGAATATTCCTTAGAGAGGAACTAGGTATCTCGATACATACTCACCTATAGAAGAACATCTAAACAGCTGCCCATTAGGGAAAAGGAACGAGAGGCAATGGGAAGAATATTTCAAGAACATGAAAGATGTCGATGTTGTGTGGAGGGCTCCCTGGTTGAACAAGGGGACGGCCTTTTTATATCAATGTGGAGACATAGATTGGGTCATGTTACCTGGAATTTGGGGAGGAACAACCCATTGCCCCATGTTGGTGTCCAAACAATTCAGTTCGAGGTAGTTTGTACCAGCCACTGCAGGTATGGCGAAATTCGAGTATGCACACAAGACAAATGATTATAAAGGGATAGTAACTCAAACTGCGAAAGCATTGGAAAGCTGACGAGGGTTCATCCGTATCAGGATCTGGAAGTAATGGCAAGATATGAGGAATGAAGGACAAAAAGGGTTAATGATAATATGTTTCAAGAAAGACATGTGAATGTCAGCTCGTCTGCTCAGTCCGTTAGAGAAGCACCTTCTACATTGGAAAAATTTAAGCATGATCAAGAGTTAGACTTGAAGAAATATGAGAAGGGAATTAGTGACCTTACTGAAGAACTAACCATGGCAAAGCTACAAGTGAATATGCACGAAGGAAAGGAAAAAGAATTAATGGAGCAAAACAAAAAGATTAGTCGGGATTTGAAAGAGCTGCAAGAAATTCATGACAGTGACAAGGCAAAGCGAAAAAGAGGGACAAGTAAGGTGGTAAAAAACTTGTCAGAGAAATTGGACGCCATGACAAAAGAAAAGGATGATTACAAAAAGATGTACGAAAGGAAGTCCCGAGCAAGAAAAGAATCAAGCAACAAGGAAAAGAAGAAACTAGAGGAAGAACAAGCCAGAAACTTTGACTTAACAAATCAAGTGTCACGGTTAGAGTAGTTGATCATGAAGTACCATAATGAAGACATGGTCCAGATGGAACAAGAGAAGGAAGGATTGCAGAAAAAGATATTAGAGTTGGAAAATGCAGTGCAAGATTTGAAAGAGAAGCTCACATGATATGATGGAGCGCTATACCAAGAAAGCGGAGCTTGAAAGGATAAGTATGAAGGAAAACAACGCACCGTCCAAAACCAGAATGGCAAATTGGTAAAATTCAAGAAACAATTCAGGACCATTGCTTCATATGTGCAGATATTGTTAAGGCAAGCCACGAGTGTTGCGTGTAAAAGTGATGCGCAATTAGCGTGCAAGTGTACACGGTGCCAAGTTATAGTAATTAAGATATCGTCTCCACAGGGATTGTGATAGATTTTCGGAGTTCACTTTTCTGCACAAGAAAGTAAAAACACAAATATTAGGAGTTTGTTTGATTAAAGCTAAGACTAAAGCAACTAAAGTAAATTGAGAATTCAAAGTGAGAGAATGGGCCGATATTGGATGTTTCGTAGTGTGGATAATTGATGTACTATCTCGACACACTTTTGCTTGATTTATTTAACAACTTCAGCCACCACCCACAAGTATGCCTCGGTAGGCGCCCGCCTCGGAAGAGATGCGTGAGATTTCCTGAGCACTTAAGTGATGATTCAAGGTTTGGCAAGGCTCCCTTCTATGACTCCCTCTTTTCCCGAAGCTTGAAGTACTATTGGCGAACACGTCTTGGATGATACCTCACGACATGAATCTATGGGCGAACACCAACCGATTGTGGATCCTCTTTTAGCCGTTGAACTTCTTAACTCATCTCTAAGCCGAAGTAGCTTTACCCTATGGTTGGATAAAACTGTGTTTACTCGTTTCGTGAGTTCAACTATCCCGATATTGAACAAATAGATTGCCGCCCTCTTCTCTCCTGATAAAGATTGCGACAATGAAGAACCAAGAGTAAACAAACCTTAAATTTTATTGCAAAACTGAAATCCTAAACGAATACAACAAAACTCTCACAACTACTACACAACCAACCCTTAGCCCAAGAGAATGTTTAGAACATAGTGGGTTTGGACGACACTAGTGTTTTGACAAGAAGAAGTTTCTATCTAATCTCAATTGTGCTTTCTCCTCTTGGTCGATTACATATATATAGGGGAAGAGCCTAGGCCTAAGTCGGTTTAGGATAGGAATACTAGTTACAATATGATTACAACTCATTAAAAGATCATTAAATCCTCCTAGACTCTCGTTTGACTTTTCTTTAACTTGACTTTGGCCCGACTTTTCTTTGTCTGCTGGGCTCCAATGCACGTGCAAGTGGTCTCTAAAAATCAGGCTTGATGAGCCCTTTCTATCGCATACCACTTTTCATTTTTCCACTATTCCTTGAAGTGCTGCCTCGACGACAAATAGTTGACTACCTCGGTTGAGGTGTGGACTGGTGTACAAGGGTTGGCACAACTTTACATTCTGGTTCTTTCCTCCTCGATCAGTTCTCGAACAACTCTCCAGGTGGTCTATCAGCTTCCTCCTACAGTTTCCAACTTCTCCTCTGCTGCCCTCTCTACTGCCTCGGCGGTATCTGTCTGGGCAGGTATCCGGGCACAGGGAGAAAACGCACTTGAGCAATATCTTTTAGATAAAAACAACTAAGTGCATCAAATAAGGCAAATTATCTAATCTATGCAATTTTGTGTATGTTTACCTAATAAATGCAACTAAACTAAACTTAAAAACAACAATAATTAAGCTAAACTAGGGAATGAATATAGGACCTTTGCACACTTAACTCACCCCAAACTCGAACTATTGCTGGTCCTCAAGAAATGCAATCTAATAATAACATGCCAAAACTTAAAATAATATGGAAACTGAGTCGAAAAAGCATCTTGAGCAACCTTTACATACCGTGTAGATTTACGCCTAATTAGCAACCTTTAGGACGACAATAGATTTACCCAGAACCAAACTAGGCATCTCGTGAGTGTGTGTTCCTTGTGATAAGCATGATTCTTCAGCTTCCAAGTAAACCTTCGATAAACACCTTAATTCCCTTGGGGTTCCCTCTAGTTTGTTTTTCAATTTAACCACTAGTTGTTGACAATAGGCATCTTTAATGATTTATTTATTTATTTTTCTTTCTTTTCTCTAAAGCCAGTTTTGGGCATCTCCAGCTTATCCTAGAGCCAGTTTCGGGCACCTTAGGACATCTATTTTTTCTCGAAAACATCAAGTTCTACCCAAGTTTACTAGGTCAAATACCTATGTTTCCTAGAAGTCCTAAAATCAAACTAGTTACAAAGAGTGTTTTCTTTTAAGTTCAGACCATAGTAGGATTATAAATTAACCTAAAGTCATGCTAAGGTTGCCGCCTAGATGAGCCATCTACCGCGGCGGGTAAAGGATACTCAAGAATTTTTCTCAAACTTAAGAATTCTTTAGACTTTAATAAAGGCATGCTACAATTAGAACCTAATTAAATAGAAAAATACATAAAAAACTAGAAAATCAAAGAAGAGAAAAAGAAAGAAAAGACAAAATTAGAGGACTAATTCCCCCAAACTCTAATTCCTAAAGCATAAACTGAATAAATAAATAAATAAATTAGGCTTTGTTAGGAGTACATTGGCATGCGTCTCCTAGCATAACCACTTCCTAGTCTTTGGTGATGTGGGTTCTTGTATAGTGCTTTAGCCGTTGCCCATTCATTGTGAATTCATGGCCATCTTTTTTGGATTATGGTGATTGCACCATGGGGGAATGCTTTGGCCACCTCGAAGGGTCCGGACCATCTTGATTTCAACTTTACTGGAACAATTTTAATCGAGAATTGAATATTAGAACCTGCTACACGTGCATGAACTGTCGCGACAACAACTTCATGTCGTGCCACTTCTTGGTTTTCTCCTTATATATCCTTGCGTTGTTGTATGCTGCAGTTCTGAATTCTTCAATTTCATTGAGGTCCAGGAGTCTTTTTTGCCCGGCTTTTTCACAGTCTAAGTTTACTGTCTTGATGGCCCAGTGTGCCTTGTGTTCAATTTCGACAGATAAATGACAGCTTTTTCCATATACTAGCCTATAGGGTGACATGCCCAACGGGGTTTCGAAGGCAGTTTGATATGACCATAATGCATCGTGGATCCGGAGGGACCAATCTTTCCTAGATGGGTTAACCACCTTTTCAAGAATGCTTTTCAGCTCCCTATTTGAAACTTCTTCCTGCCAATTGGTTTGAGGATGGTATGTCGTGGCAAGCTTATGTGTGACACCATATTTTGCCAATGCCTTGGCAATCAGTTTGTTATCACAGTGCTTCCCCTCGTCACTTATTATGGCTCTAGGAACCCTAAACCTTGTAAAGATGTGCCTGTGAAGGAAATTCAATACAGTTTTGTAGTAATCCTTTGGTGTAGCTATGGCCTCCACCCTCTTGGACACATAATCTACGACCATTAGTATGTATAAGTTCGCATAGGAAGATGGGAACGAGCCCATAAATTTGGTTCCTCAAACATCAAATAGTTTGACTTCCAGGATATTCTGCAGGGGCATCTCATTTCTCCTTGAGATATTGCTTGTTCGCTAGCATCTATCGCACTGTTTGTAGTATGCCTGGGCATCCTTGTATAATGTCGGCCAGTAAAATCCCGATTGGAGAACCTTGGCGGCGTTCTAGTTCCTCCAAAAAGTCCTCCATATGGTGAGTTGTGGAAATATTGGAGGATTTCATGTTCTTCTTCTTTTGGTACGCATCTCTGAATTACCTGGTCTGCACATTGTTTAAAAAGGAGAGGTTCATCCCATTAATAATGTTTTGCATCATTTTAGAACCTCTTTTTCCCTTGGTAATTCATGTTAAGAGGAAAAATGCCACTAACTAAAAAGTTAACGATATCAACATACCAGGGTGTGGTGGAGTCTATCTTGGCTGCCAGAGTGTCTACCGCGGCGGCTATGGCGTATGTGTAACGCCCCGGTTTTGGGCTTAGAAGTTTTGGGCGTTGACCGGTTCGGTCAAAGTGCTGTTCGAATATATAAAGGTGAAATTAGGAAAGCCTAGTTCGGGTTGCATTAAAAATATGGAAAAATGTCCTAAAATCCTCTTTTAATATATATAAGTGAACTGTGAAATCAATTTTACAAAATGAGGTTTGGAAGGGTGACATTTTGGGCTAGTGACCAAAATGTAATTTTTGAAAACTGCGTGACTATTTTAAGAAGGATTGAAAATTTGAATCTTTAAGGAGCTATTTACCCAAAGGGAGTTTCTCTAGATTTTTCTAAGATATTATATGATTAATTAAAGGTTTTTAAATAAAACAAAAGTGGAGGGAAGATATTTTGACATTTCCAACTAATTTTCCTAAAATCTCATTTCCATTTTCTCTCATTTTTCTCTCAAGCCAAACACCTTTTCTCCAGAGCATTTCTTTCTGATTTTGATGTCCAAACATGAGATTTTAATTCTCTTTTGATCTCTAATCATCTCTTCAACAAAACCTCACCCTTTGCTAATTGGATTTTCAAGATTTTGGTTCCAAAAAGGGAGAAAACTCAAGTTTGGAGGTAAGAACGTCCTTCTCCTCTAAACTCTCAGTTCTTTACTGAAATTCCTAAGTTCTCAATCCTTAATTTGTGTTTTATAAATGGTTTTAAGGTTGTGTTATTGATCTTGACTTGTAAATGCAAGATTTGGTTGATTTTGATGAAAATTTCGTATGATCTGTTAAAGCAGTGACTTGAGGTGTGTTTTTGATGTTAAATGAATGTTAATTTGATAAGGAATTGAGGTTTAATTAATGCAATCCTGGATAGGTTGAATTTCCTAAGTTTAGCTTGTGCTTTTGGTTGATTTTGGTGTGATCTTGTGGATCTGCTATAGCTGGAGGTATAAGGATGTTGTTAGGTCCTTTTTGGATGTTAAATGATGTGTAAAGATGTTTAGATTTGATGGATCTTGGCTGGGCAATGTTGTGGAGTTGTTTGGATGCATTTTTGGTTGTGTTTGGTAGCCGAAAATGGAGTGTGGATGAGAGCAGCGGGTTTAGATGCTTTCGTTGAAGCTATTAATGCATGATGATGCATTAATCCTCTGCTTTGATGTGTTTAAAACAGGGGAGTCATCTTTGGATCCTTGAAGTGGTGATCCGGAAGCTTGTTTGGTGTTTCGGCAAGAGGCGAAACGGAATCGGTGAGTGGATTTTGGTTTTCGGCTTTGAAGCCAATGTTTTGAAGGTTTGGGAGTTTAGTTTAAGTCTAAGCAACATAACTAAACTCAAGAGTAAGTTTTTGGCAAAACTCTCTTGATTGATGAACCATGGATTGGTTGTATGCATTGCGTTTGTTTGCATGTTTTTAAATCTGTTTTGAAAGCATATCTAGCATGTTTACTTGCTGGGATTATAAGCCATGTGTTGAAGGAAACTCAAGGTAAGAGTTCCTTGTTTTTGAACATTGTTTTAATGTGGTTTGATGCTTAAAAATGCATGATGTTTATGGCTTGGTTAAATGCTTTAAAACAGTGGATTATTGATGATAATGATACATATTGGCAAGTGATGGTTAAGGTCACAAAGGTGGTTAAAAGTCCTTGTGTGAGCCTTGTATATTTAAGAACATCAAGGTGGTTAAAAGTCCTTGGATGGTTCTTGGTTAAGATCACAAAGGTGGTTAAAAGTCCTTGTGTGAATCTTGTGAATTTTGAGAACAACATGGTGTTTAAAAGTCCATGGTTGGTTCTTGGTTAAGGCTCAAGGTGGTTAAAATTCCTTGTGTAAGCCTTGTTTATTTAAGAACATCAAGGTGGTTAAAAGTCCTTGGATGATTCTTGTTAAGGACACAAAGGTGTTTAAAAGTCCTTGTGTGGTCCTTGCCATGGTGTTTAAAAGTCCATGGGCCATGGTGTTTAAAAGTCCATGTGTGGATCTTATGTGAAATGTATCACTTGTTGCCAATATGACATGAAATGAAATGGAAGCATGTATTGCTTGTTTTAGTTGCTTATGAGCATGTACAAATGATGTTTTGAATCATGGTTTATAAGTGTTTTGAAAATGCATTATTGTGTGGTTTTAACGAGCATTCCTCACTAAGCTCTTGCTTACGCTCTCTCTCTTTTCTTAAACCAATAATGCAGAGCATTAAAGTGCATTTGAGGGCAGCAAGGTAGTGAAGAATCCAAGTGGTGAACAAAGCTCATGTATGGTGAAGGTTTCTTGAACACTATTAGCTTTTAGTAATTTGGCAATGGGGGACCTATGTTGTTGTTGTTTTGGGAGATGTTTTGGACTCCCTAAGTTGGTTTTATGTTGCTATTAATGTTGGAACATGTAATTGGTCTTTATAAGTTGGTTTTATCAAATTGATGCTTGAATGGTTTGCTAAGTAGGTAGCATGCCTATAGAATTGGGGCTTTTCATATTTGATGCCATATCGATGCTTGCTTGATGCAATTATGTCCATTGTATGTTGTATGACTAGCTGGTGAAGTTTGGTTGCATTTGGAGCATGTTTGGTAGGTCAATTGTGTGTTTAAGCAGCCAAATTTCTGCAATCTGTGCAGGCCGTATCGGAACGGGAGCTACCGTTTCGCAATGGGGGCCCTATAATGGCCTAGGCGTTCGAAACGGAAGGTACCGTTCCGAAACGGAAATGCCTCTGCCAGCCCTCGTTTCGGAACACGTTGCGGAACGGTCCCGCGTTTCGAAACAGGTTCTCCCTGTTTCGGAACACCTGACCGTTGGGGGCTGACATTGGCAGTTATATGTTTTGAAATGTCTGCGTTTTGGTCCTGAAACATGTTTATGCAATTGTATGAGTTCGGAATGTCCGTTTGAGCTGAAATTTGGCAGAGAAGCATGAAACTTGACTAATTATAAGTTGGTAACATGAATTTGGATTAAGACCTTATAATTTACAGATTTTACAATTGGGTCCCTGAATGTTCTCTGATGGTTATGATCTTTGAGTATGATGTTTGTATGATCATATCTAGGGTTAATGTGCATCTAGACAAGAGTAAAAAAAAGGGTCGTTAATCAAGGTTGACTTTCGGGTTGACTTTGGTTTTCCCCGTGTGACTTCCTTAATTTGGGTCAACCGTCTAGACCGGGTTAAGGGGGTTACATTTGGTGGTATCAGAGTTGAGTTCTCGAGTATTTGGGAATGTTTATGTGCATGATTGATGTAAGTATGCTTTGTATGCTTGTTGAGTGAAAGCATGTTGAGTGGTTTGTGAATATGTTGATATTGAGTTGTATGCTGTGATGAAGCATATTGTGGGTACCCATTGCCAAATCAAAGCTAATGAAATGATGATGTTTTTAAGTGAAAATGAGCTTGAGTATTTGGATTGCTTACCTTGCTAGGCCTGACTTTGTTTAATTGCATTGTGATTGCATTGTTATAGTATGGCACCTCGTAGAGAGTTGAGGAGTAATGTGCGAGCTACGGCTCAGAATGAGAATGAGAATGAGGAGAATGTAGAGAGTGCTGTGTTACCTCCTCCACCTGGTGGTGGTGAAGCTGGGGGTGAAAGAGCTGGAGCTGCAGCTGGTGCTGGGGTCGCTGGACCTGAAGCTGGTCAGGGGCAAGCTATTCCTGACATGACGATGTTAGTTCAAGCTATTGCTGGTGCTTTTCGAGCGGCAGTAGCTGGAGCTCAAGGAGCTGGGCATCAGGGAGATGCTGGTGTTAGACTACCCTTGGAACGTTTGCGCAGTCTAGGAGGGACTGAGTTCAGGGGTTTGTCAGCTGAAGGTTCGGAATCTTGGTTAGAAGGTACCAAGAGAATCTTGGGTCAGATGGGTTGCACTGATGTGCAAAAGCTGGGTTGTGTAGTATCCTTGCTACAAGATGATGCTTACACATGGTGGACTACCTCTATTGCTGGGATGGCAGAAGCTGATGTAACTTGGACATTCTTTCAGAATGCGTTCAAGAGAAGGTATCTAGGTGTGAGGTACCTAGATGAAAAGAAGAGGGAGTTCATGTCTCTTACCCAGGGGAGCATGACTGTGGCTGAGTATGAAGTGCAGTTTGTTCGACTCAGTCAGTATGCACCTGAGCTTGTTCCGGATGAGCGAGAAAGGTGTGAAAGGTTCCGTTATGGTTTAGTGACGGAGGTGAAGATGTATGTGCTGACAACCGAGTATGATGATTTTGATGTGCTTGTGGGCCGAGCAAAGGACATTGAGATGAACTTGAGTTTATATGCTAAAAGTGCTGGGTCTAGTGCTGGAGAGCGAGCTGCTGAATATAGTTCCGGTGGTGGACGGAACAAGAGGGGACGTGATCAGAAGTATCAGTCCTCAGTTAAGCGAGGTGGTGGTGCGCCTGCTCGGGGAGGCAATGCTAGAGTTGATCCGAGTGCATGTTGGACATGTGGTTCACGTGGTCATATGAAGCGCGATTGTCCTCGTGCTGTGAGGGAGGTGCAAGCTCCTGTTGCGGCAGCTGGTAATGGGTGCTGGAATTGTGGATCTACGGATCACATGAGGCGAGAGTGTCCTATGTTGGCTGGTGGCCAAGTGCATGCTCCTGTTGTTGCGGCACCACAGAGAGGTCATGGGCGCGGCCATGGTAACTTCCAGCGGAGAGAGGAAGGTGGTCGAGGAGTGGCCCATGTTGTGGCTATTCAGCCTGAGGGTGGTGGTCAAGCTAGGGTGTATGCTCAGCGTGAGGGAAGGAATGACGCGGATGTGATCGCAGGTACCTTTACTTTGCAATCCTTGTCATTACTTTCCTTGATTGATTCTGGATCTACGCACTCATACATATTGCGTGAGCATGCTGAATTGCTTGGTTTGCCTGTTGAGTTTTTGGATGTTGGTGTTCGTGTCACTAGTTCTTTTGGTGAGACTGTTGTGACTCGAAAGCTTTATAGAAGATGTCCTTTGGTTGTTCAAGATCATGTTTTTCATGTTAACCTTATGGAGCTGCCTTTCTATGGTTTTGATGTAATCCTTGGTATGGATTGGCTTGATGAGCATCGTGCTGTTGTGGATTGTGAAAATAAGCGAGTTTCGTTGAAGCTTGCGGATGATTATGAAGTTGTTGTGGTTGGTGAGAATATGAAGTTTCTTGCCAATGTTGTGTCTACATTGGAGGCGAGCAGGATGCTGAGGCAAGGTTGTGAAGCTTACCTAGCTTTTGTGATGAATCCTAGCTCTAAGGAGTTGCGGGTGCAAGATATCAGAGTTGTGAAGGAGTTTCCTGGTTTGTTTCCTGAGGAGTTGCCTGGTTTACCTCCTAATCGCGAGGTGGAGTTTGGGATTGAGCTGTATGAGAATACAACTCCTGTGTCCATTACCCCTTATAGAATGGCACCCAAAGAGTTGAAGGAGCTGAAGACGCAATTGCAAGAATTGCTTGATCGTGGGTTCATTCGGCCGAGTGTGTCACCTTGGGGTGCACCGGTCTTGTTTGTGAAGAAGAAAGATGGCACTATGAGAATGTGCATTGATTACCGTCAGCTGAACAAGTTGACTATCAAGAATCGGTATCCTTTGCCGAGGATTGATGATCTCTTTGATCAATTTCGGGGAGCAGCTGTGTTCTCTAAGATTGACTTGAGGTCAGGGTATTACCAGTTGAAGGTGAAGGATGTGGATGTGCCTAAGACAGCTTTCAGGACAAGGTATGGGCATTATGAGTTCCTTGTGATGCCGTTTGGTTTGACATGCTCCTGTAGCTTTCATGGACATGATGAATCGTGTGTTTCATGAATACCTGGATAAGTTTGTTGTGGTGTTCATTGATGATATCCTTGTGTACTCGCGTACTGAGGAGGAGCATAAAGAGCATTTGAGGATTGTTTTGCAAGCTTTGTTGGAGAATCAGCTTTATGCTAAGCTGAGCAAGTGTGAGTTCTGGCTTAAGGAGGTGGTGTTTCTTGGGCATGTGGTTTCTGCTGAGGGGATTCGTGTTGATCCTCAGAAGATTGAGGCGGTGATGAACTGGAAGGTTCCTAAGTCTGTTCATGAGGTTCGTAGTTTCCTTGGTTTGGCGGGATACTATCGGAGGTTTGTGGATGGGTTTTCTAAGATTGCTGCACCTTTGACGAAGTTGTTGCAAAAGGATGTTAAGTATGAGTGGACGGAAGCGAGACAGCAGGCCTTTGAGAAGCTTAAGGCAGCTTTGACGCAAGCTCCTATCTTGGTTCAACCTGAATCAGGGAAAGAGTATGTGGTGTATAGTGATGCATCCTATGTTGGTTTGGGATGTGTGCTGATGCAAGAGGGTAAGGTGGTGGCTTATGCATCGCGGCAGTTGAAGGTGCATGAGCGCAATTATCCTACGCATGACATTGAGCTGGCTGCGGTGGTCTTTGCTTTGAAGATCTGGAGACATTATCTGTATGGTGAGAAGTGTACTGTGTACACGGATCACAAGAGTTTGAGGTATCTGATGTCTCAGAAGGAGTTGAATCTTAGGCAGCGGCGTTGGGTGGAGTTGCTCAAGGATTATGATTTGACGATTGAGTATCACCCTGGAAAAGCTAATGTTGTAGCGGATGCCTTGAGTAGGAAGGTAGCTGTTGAGTTGAGGGCTATGTTTGCCAGTTTGAGTATATCGCGTGATGGTGGTCTTGTGGCTGAGTTGCAAGTGAAACCATCTTTGGTTCAGTTGATCAAGGAAAAGCAGTTGCTGGATGATTCCTTGGTGTCTCATGTTCTGGATATCGCGGAGGGTAGGCCTTCGGATTTCTGCTTTAATGATGATGGGATGTTGTGTTTTGGGAGTCGGATAGTAGTGCCCAATGATGCTGAGTTGAGGCGTGCTATTCTGACTGAAGGTCATAGTAGTCCTTTTGCTATGCACCCAAGTAGTACTAAGATGTATCGTGATCTTCGTGATGAGTACTATTGGGTGGGTTTGAAGAAAGATGTTGCAGAGTTTGTGAGTAAGTGTATGGTGTGTCAGCGAGTTAAGGCTGAGCATCAGGTTCCTTCGGGGTTGTTGCAACCGTTGAGAATCCCTGAATGGAAGTGGGAAAGGGTTACCATGGATTTTGTATCTGGTTTACCTTTGTCACCATCGAAGAAGAATTCGGTGTGGGTGATTGTGGATCGCCTGACGAAGTGTGCGCATTTCTTGCCTGTGCATACTACATTTTCTTTGGATAAGCTTGCGGAGTTGTACATTGCTGAGATTGTGCGGCTGCATGGTGTGCCTAAGTCGATTGTGTCGGATAGGGATCCGAGGTTTACATCGCGGTTCTGGCAGTGTTTGCATCAAGCTTTGGGTACAAGGTTGAATTTCAGTACATCTTATCATCCTCAGTCGGATGGTCAATCTGAGCGTGTTATTCAGATTTTGGAGGATATGTTGAGGTGTTGCGTGATTGAGTTCCAAGGTTCTTGGGAGAAACATTTGCCTTTGGTGGAGTTTTCTTATAACAATAGTTATCAGGCGAGTATTCAAATGGCACCTTATGAGGCTTTGTACGGGAGGAAGTGTAGGACTCCTCTTTGTTGGGCTGAAACGGGTCAGAAGTTGGTTTCGATGCCGGCTTTGTTGAAAGGAACCACCGAGAAGGTGAAACTCATTTGTGAGCGTTTGAAGGCAGTTTCTGATCGGCAAAAGTCTTACGCGGATTTGAAGCGTAAGGAGATTGAGTATGCGGTGGGTGACCGTGTGTTTTTGGAGGTTTCGCCTTGGAAAAAGGTGATGAGGTTTGGCCGGAAGGGTAAGTTGAGCCCTAGGTACATTGGACCATATGAGGTGATTGAGCGTGTGGGTCCTATTGCGTACAAGTTGAGGCTACCTTAAGAGTTGGAGAAGATTCATGATGTGTTTCATGTTTCTATGCTCCGGAAGTATAGATCTGATTCTTCGCATGTGATGCCTGTGGAAGAAGTGGAATTGAATCCGGATTTGACCTATGATGAGGAACCGGTGAAGGTTCTGGTTTCAGATAGCAAGGTTCTTCGTGGCAAGACCATTGAGTTGGTGAAGGTGTTGTGGAAGCACCGTGGTGTTGAGGAAGCCACGTGGGAACAGAAGGATGACATGCTGAAGCAGTTTCCTTACCTCTTTCCTTCAGGTAAATTTTGAGGACGAAATTTCTTAAGGGGGGGAGAGTTGTAACACCCCGGTTTTGGGCTTAGAAGTTTTGGGCGTTGACCGGTTCGGTCAAAGTGCTGTTCGAATATATAAAGGTGAAATTAGGAAAGCCTAGTTCGGGTTGCATTAAAAATATGGAAAAATGTCCTAAAATCCTCTTTTAATATATATAAGTGAACTGTGAAATCAATTTTACAAAATGAGGTTTGGAAGGGTGACATTTTGGGCTAGTGACCAAAATGTAATTTTTGAAAACTGCGTGACTGTTTTAAGAAGGATTGAAACTTTGAATCTTTAAGGAGCTATTTACCCAAAGGGAGTTTCTCCAGATTTTTCTAAGATATTATATGATTAATTAAAGGCTTTTAAATAAAACAAAAGTGGAGGGAAGATATTTTGACATTTCCAACTAATTTTCCTAAAATCTCATTTCCATTTTCTCTCATTTTTCTCTCAAGCCAAACACCTTTTCTTCAGAGCATTTCTTTCTGATTTTGATGTCCAAACATGAGATTTTAATTCTCTTTTGATCTCTAATCATCTCTTCAACAAAACCTCACCCTTTGCTAATTGAATTTTCAAGATTTTGGTTCCAAAAAGGGAGAAAACTCAAGTTTGGAGGTAAGAACGTCCTTCTCCTCTAAACTCTCAGTTCTTTACTGAAATTCCTAAGTTCTCAATCCTTAATTTGTGTTTTATAAATGGTTTTAAGGTTGTGTTATTGATCTTGGCTTGTAAATGCAAGATTTGGTTGATTTTGATGAAAATTTCGTATGATCTGTTAAAGCAGTGATTTGAGGTGTGTTTTTGATGTTAAATGAATGTTAATTTGATAAGGAATTGAGGTTTAATTAATGCAATCCCGGATAGGTTGAATTTCCTAAGTTTAGCTTGTGTTTTTGGTTGATTTTGGTGTGATCTTGTGGATCTGCTATAGCTGGAGGTATAAGGATGTTGTTAGGTCCTTTTTGGATGTTAAATGATGTGTAAAGATGTTTAGATTTGATGGATCTTGGCTGGGCAATGTTGTGGAGTTGTTTGGATGCATTTTCGGTTGTGTTTGGTAGCCGAAAATGGAGTGTGGATGAGAGCAGCGGGTTTAGATGCTTTCATTGAAGCTATTAATGCATGATGATGCATTAATCCTCTGCTTTGATGTGTTTAAAACAGGGGAGTCATCTTTGGATCCTTGAAGTGGTGATCTGGAAGCTTGTTTGGTGTTTCGGCAAGAGGCAAAACGGAATCGGTGAGTGGATTTTGGTTTTCGGCTTTGAAACCAATATTTTGAAGGTTTGGGAGTTTAGTTTAAGTCTAAGCAACTTAACTAAACTCAAGAGTAAGTTTTCGGCAAAACTCTCTTGATTGATGAACCATGGATTGGTTGTATGCATTGCGTTTGTTTGCATGTTTTTAAATCTGTTTTGAAAGCATATCTAGCATGTTTACTTGCTGGGATTATAAGCCATGTGTTGAAGGAAACTCAAGGTAAGAGTTCCTTGTTTTTGAACATTGTTTTAATGTGGTTTGATGCTTAAAAATGCATGATGTTTATGGCTTGGTTAAATGCTTTAAAACAGTGGATTATTGATGATAATGATACATATTGGCAAGTGATGGTTAAGGTCACAAAGGTGGTTAAAAGTCCTTGTGTGAGCCTTGTATATTTAAGAACATCAAGGTGGTTAAAAGTCCTTAGATGGTTCTTGGTTAAGATCACAAAGGTGGTTAAAAGTCCTTGTGTGAATCTTGTGAATTTTAAGAACAACATGGTGTTTAAAAGTCCATGGTTGGTTCTTGGTTAAGGCTCAAGGTGGTTAAAATTCCTTGTGTAAGCCTTGTTTATTTAAGAACATCAAGGTGGTTAAAAGTCCTTGGATGATTCTTGTTAAGGACACAAAGGTGTTTAAAAGTCCTTGTGTGGTCCTTGCCATGGTGTTTAAAAGTCCATGGGCCATGGTGTTTAAAAGTCCATGGGGTTAAGATCACAATGGTGTTTAAAAGTCCATGTGTGGATCTTATGTGAAATGTATCACTTGTTTCCAATATGACATGAAATGAAATGGAAGCATGTATTGCTTGTTTTAGTTGCTTATGAGCATGTACAAATGATGTTTTGAATCATGGTTTATAAGTGTTTTGAAAATGCATTATTGTGTGGTTTTAACGAGCATTCCTCACTAAGCTCTTGCTTACGCTCTCTCTCTTTTCTTAAACCAATAATGCAGAGCATTAAAGTGCATTTGAGGGCAGCAAGGTAGTGAAGAATCCAAGTGGTGAACAAAGCTCATGTATGGTGAAGGTTTCTTGAACACTATTAGCTTTTAGTAATTTGGCAATGGGGGACCTATGTTGTTGTTGTTTTGGGAGATGTTTTGGACTCCCTAAGTTGGTTTTATGTTGCTATTAATGTTGGAACATGTAATTGGTCTTTATAAGTTGGTTTTATCAAATTGATGCTTGAATGGTTTGCTAAGTAGGTAGCATGCCTATAGAATTGGGGCTTTTCATATTTGATGCCATATCGATGCTTGCTTGATGCAATTATGTCCATTGTATGTTGTATGACTAGCTGGTGAAGTTTGGTTGCATTTGGAGCATGTTTGGTAGGTCAATTGTGTGTTTAAGCAGCCAAATTTCTGCAATCTGTGCAGGCCGTATCGAAACGGGAGCTACCGTTTCCGAACGGGGGCCCTGTAATGGCCCAGGCGTTCGAAACGGAAGGTACCGTTCCGAAACGGAAATGCCTCTGCCAGCCCTCGTTTCGGAACACGTTACGGAACGGTCCCGCGTTTCGAAACAGGTTCTCCCTGTTTCGGAACACCTGACCGTTGGGGGCTGACATTGGCAGTTATATGTTTTGAAATGTTTGCGTTTTGGTCCTGAAACATGTTTATGCAATTGTATGAGTTTGGAATGTCCGTTTGAGCTGAAATTTGGCAGAGAAGCATGAAACTTGACTAATTATAAGTTGGTAACATGAATTTGGATTAAGACCTTATAATTTACAGATTTTACAATTGGGTCCCTGAATGTTCTCTGATGGTTATGATTTTTGAGTATGCTGTTTGTATGATCATATCTAGGGTTAATGTGCATCTAGACAAGAGTAAAAAAAAAGGGTCGTTAATCAAGGTTGACTTTCGGGTTGACTTTGGTTTTCCCCGTGTGACTTCCTTAATTTGGGTCAACCGTCTAGACCGGGTTAAGGGGGTTACAGTATGCGGCCTCGATGGCTGTAAGGTTTGCTGTTGCGGCAGCAAGGATTTGCTCGTCCGAGAAGTTCTCCTGGAATTATGTCGCATTTGTAGGTCTCCCCTCTATTTGTGATATGTGATCAGCTACCCGGTTCTCTGTCCCTTTTCTGTCTTTAATTTCTACATTGAACTCTTGCAGGAGTAGGATCCATTGTATCAGCCTTGGTTTTGCATCTTTCTTTGTGAAAAGGTATTTGATGGCTGAATGATCTGTGTGCACTATCACCCTTGCCCCAAGGAGATATGCTCAGAACTTATCAAAAGTAAATACTACTGCCAACAGCTCCATTTCGATGGCAGTGTAGTTCACTTGGGCCTCGTTGAGTGTTTTGCTGGCGTAGTACATGACATGGAGGACTTTGTTTATCCTCTGCCCGAGCACTGCCCCAACAACATGGTACTGGCATCACACATTATTTCAAAAGGCATAGTCAAATTCGGGGGTACTACAATGGGGGCTGCTACAAGTTTTTGCTTTAATGTCTCAAATGCCTCAGTGCATTGATCATCGAAGTTGAAGGGCTTATCTTGTTGAAGCAAAGAACACAATGGTTTATTGATTTTTGAAAAAAATTCAATAAAACATCAATAAAAACCAGCGTGTCTCAGAAAACTCATGATCCCTTTAACATTGGTGGACGTCGACAATTTTTTGCTCTGTCAACTTCAATGCCGCGGCGGGAAATTTTATAGCCCATAACAATTCTCTCATCTACCATGAAATGGCATTTTTCCTAGTTTAAGACCATATTGGATTCTTCGCATCTTTCGAGTACTTTCTCTAGGTTGTCGAGGCATATGTCGAAGCTTTCCCCAAAGACTGAAAAATCGTCCATGAAGATTTCCAGGAAATCCTCTACCATGTCTGAGAAGATGGCCATCATACATCGTTGAAAGGTTGCAGAGTCCAAACGACATTCTTCTAAAGGCATACGTTCCATATGAGCATGTAAAGGTGGTTTTCTCCTAGTCCTCTATGCTATAGAAATCTGGTTGTATCCTAAGTAACCATCAAGAAAACAGTAGTAAGGTTTTCCAAGCAACCTATCTAACATTTGGTCTAATAAAGGTAAGGGAAAGTGGTCCTTTCGAGTAGCTTTGTTTAGCTTTCGATAGTCCATACAAACCCTCCAACCGGTCACAGTCCTGGTTGGGATTAATTTGTTGTCTTCATTTGTGATGACTGCCATCCCTCCTTTCTTGGGCACACATTGAACGGGGCTCACCCACTTGCTGTCGGATATGGCGTAAATGATTCCTGCATCGAGCCACTTGATTATTTCTTTTCTCACTACATCCTTCATGGCCTCATTCAACGGCCTTTGGGTATCAACTATCGGCTTATGATCATCCTCTAGGAGTATCTTATGCATGCAAATTGCCGGACTGATTCCCTTCAGGTCAGCTATTGTCCATTCAATGGCTTGCTTATGCCGCCCGAGCATCGTAACTAACTGTTGTTCATGTTCCTGCGTTAACTTGGAAGAGATGATTACGTGTAGGGTATCATTTTGTCCAAGGAAAACATATTTTAGTTGTTTGTGCATGGGTTTCATTTCTAGTTTATGCGACTGTTCAATATATGGTTTTTCGATGGTACTCTCTTTCATTGTATATTTAAGGGCTTCGAAGTACTTACCTGTACGATTACCAGTCCAGTTTACCTCTTTAGTGTCGTCAAAAAAGTCATCAGGCAAGCTGCCGAGGTAGATGCCGAGGCAGTTATCTGAATAGCTGCCGCGACAGTGTTCAGAGTCTCTGCCCAGGCAATGACTGTTAAAGCAGGGGCATCCAATGTGAGAAGTAGTTCTATTTTTGTCTGAATCAATTGACACTCTTCTTTGCTATATGCTTTCTTGAGGGTCTGAAGTATATTGAGTTTTATTTGTTTGTTGTTTACCCTCATGGTCAGTTCTCCTTTTTCCACATCAATTAGCGTTCTGCCCATGGCCAGGACTAATCTTCCAGTATGATTGGTGCATTCTCATCTGCTTCACAATCTAAAATGAGGAAGTCAGCCGGAAAAATAAATTTATCCACTCTTACCAAGATATCTTCAATTTTTCCTTCCAGATGCACGTATGAGCGGTCGGCTAACTGAAGCATGACTGTGGTGGGTTAAGCTTTTCCAATTCCCAACTTTTTAAATACCGATTTGGGCATCAAAGTAATGATTGCCCCAATATCACATAAGGCTTTTCCCTTGTAAAAGTTTGCAACGGCGCATGGAATGAAGAAGCTGTCTGGATATCTTAGTTTAGGCTGCTCTCGGTTTTGATACATTGCCATGCAGCCTTATGTCATGGACACTATTTCGAATTCCCCTATCCTTGCTATCTTTGACACCATGTCCTTGAGAAACTTTGCATAATTTGGCATTTTCTCTATGGCCTTGAAGAAGGGTATGTTGATGTGTACCTGTTTTAGAATGTCTAGGAATTTCTTAAACTGGTACTCTTGCTTTTGCTGCTTTAGCCGCTGAGGGAATGAGGGTGGTGGCCAAACATTTTCAATACCCTCCTTGCATTGGAATCTGATTTGAGGGAGTGTGATTTTCTTTGGCTTTTCTGCTTTCTCTTTATTATTGTCTGGGACATCAGCAGGATTGGATGCCGGGAGAGATGGTTTTGATTCTGCCGAGGCAGTGGCACTAGGGTCTGCCACGACGGCTGGCTCTATCTCTTTTGGTTTGCCGGTACATAGTTCTTTGAGTTATTTCCACTCATGGTTGTCATTGCCTTGCACTGTTCGTAAGTGGATCTCCTTGTGACTTCAGTATCGCTGGGTAATATTCCATTATTTCCAGTATTCAATAGACGCGTGAATTACCCTACATGAGTTTCTAGCGACTTTAAAGTGGCCTCGTGATTTTTCATTCTCACCTCGGTCCTGTCCATGAAAGCATCAGTTTTCTTAACAAATAAATCCATGTTGGACATATAGATACCTGTCTAAGTCATGAAGGCACTTAAAGTCTGCTCTAAAGCACTGGGTGTTGCCTATTGTGGCTACTGCTGTCGCGGCATTGCCTGCTAGAATCCATGCGTTTGATTCGTCTGATTAGCTGGATTCAGAGCATTGTTGGGGTTACTCTATGAAAAGTTGGGGTGCCTCTTCCAGCCATGGTTGTAGGAATTCGATGTAGGGTTGTTGTTCCTATTGAAGTTCCCTACAAAGCAGTCGGTCTCTGTCCCTTGTTGGCACTCAGATGATTCATGGTCTCCCCCACATTGGTCACAAAAGGCCTTAATTGCCTTGACTTGATGTATATTGTTCCGCCCTTGCATAGCTTCTACAATCTTTGTCAATCGAGCGACTTGTGCTACGGGTGCGTCTGATGTTCCTACCTCGTTTGTTGTGGTCTGCTTTCTTATGCCGCCTCAGCGGGTATTAGAGAACTGGTAGTCGTTTTTGGCCATCCTATTCAAGATCTGAATTGCTTCGGTGGGCTCCTTGTCGAGTAATGTACCATTGGCAGAGGAATCTAACGTCATCCTTGTCGGTGTGTTTACACTGTTGTAGAATATGGATACTAACGTCCACTCTGGAAATCCATGGGAGGGGCATTTATTCAACAACTCACAGTATCTCTCTCATGCCTTGTACATTGGTTCATCATCTGCCTGTCGAAAAGTAGTGATATCAATACGCAATTTATTAGTCAAATTGACAGGATTAAAGTTTAGGTGCTTTATCTGTTTTTGGTTTCATTGCTTGTTGCTTTGTCTGGTTCAATAATATCGCTTATTAGTCAAATTGACATGATTAAAGTTTAGGTGCTTTATCTATTTTTGGTTTCATTGCTTGTTGCTTTGTCTGGTTCAATAATATCGCTTATCCTAGTGAGTTTTACGGGCCCACCGGACCAGAAGCTTCTCAAGCTCAAGCATTTACTTTTCTAGTTAGAGACCAATGCCTTGGTGCTAATGTGGAATCCGCTAAGGGCATACTGGGTTAGGTAAATATCTAATGCGTTCCTCGACCGAAGAAGTCATTTTTGGAGGGGAAACAATGCGTTTTTGGGATCTGTGTGCTCGACCTAAGAAATCTTGACATAGTTCTGTCCAAGATTCAATGGATTCCGATGGTAGGCTGTTAAACCAAGTCTTTGCCCTATCCCTCAATGAATAGGGAAATAATCTGAGACGCAGCTCATCAGGATGAACTCCATGGATTTTGAATGACTTGCAGATGTCCAAGAAGGATTTCATGTGCTGGCGGGCATCTTCAATGGCGGATCCTCCAAATTGTCCGAGTGTATTCATCATGTTGAACATGACAGGTTTTAGCGCGAAGTGGTCCATTTCTATTTCTGGATCGATCATGCCAAAGTTTAACCTTCTAAGATCCTCCTCTAGGTAGTCACGTACTAGTTGTCGGGTGGCAGGAGGTTGCCTGCCATTGCCCGCCACTGCATTGTTGTCCGGGGTGGTGGTAGGTTTTGATCGTCTACTGGATCAGCCATGGTATCTCTGTTTTCTTGTCTTAACCTGCGTGCAGTACGTTCAGGCTCTGGATCATATTCTCGCAAGGGTGATTTCTAGTTGGCTGCCAATCCCCGGCAGCGGCACCAAAAACTTGTTCCGTGCAAAAGTGATTCGCAATTAGCGTGCAAGTGTACACGGTGCCAAGTTATAGTATTTCAGATATCGTCTCCACAAGGATTGTGACAGCTTTTCGGAGTTCACTTTTCTGCACAAGTAAAGTAAAAAAACAAATATTAGGAGTTGGTTTGATTGAAGCTAAGACTAAAGCAATTAAAGTAAATTGAGAATTCAGAGTGAGAGAATGGCCAGTATTGGATGTTTCGTAGTGTGGAGAATTGATGTATTGTCTCGGCACAATTTTATTTGATCAACTTAACAAATTCAGCACCGCCCACAAGTATGCCTCGACAGGCGCCTGCCTTGGCAGAGATGTGTGAGATCGCCTGGGCAGTTAAGCGATGATTCATGGTTCGGCAAAGCTCCCTTCTATGACTCCCTCTTCTACCGAAGCTTGAAGTACTATTGGCGAACACGTCTTCGATGATACTTCCCGGCGTGAATCTATGAGCGAACACTTACCGATTGTGGATCCTCTTTTAGCCACTGAACTTCTTAACTTATCCCTAACCCGAAGTAGCTTTACCCTATGGTTGGATAAAACTGTGTTTACTCGTTTCGTGAGTTCAACTCTCCCGATATTGAACAAATAGATTGTCGCCCTCTTCTCTCCCGATAAAGATTGCGACAATGAAGAACCAAGAGTAAACAAACCTTAAATTTTATTGCAAAACTGAAATATCCTAAACGAATACAACAAAACTCTCACAACTACTACACAACCAACCCTTAGCCCAAGAGAATGTTTAGAACATAGTGGGTTTGGACGACACTAGGGTTTTGACAAGAAGAAGTTTCTATCTAATCTCAATTGTGCTTTCTCCTCTTGGTCGATTACATATATATAGGGGAAGAGCCTAGACCTAAGTCGGTTTAGGGTAGGAATACTAGTTAGAATATGATTACAACTCATTAAAAGATCATTAAATCCTCCTAGATTCCCGTTTGACTTTTCTTTAACTTGACTTTGACCCGGCTTTTCTTTGTCTGTTGGGCTCCAATGCACGTGCAAGTGGTCTCTAAAAATCAGGCTTGATGAGCCCTTTCTATCGCATACCACTTTTCATTTTTCCACTCTTCCTTGAAGTGCTGCCTCGACGACAAGTAGTTGACTGCCTCGGCGGAGGTGCGGACTGGTGTGTAGGGGTTGGCACAACTCTACATTCTAGTTCTTTCCTCATCGATCAGTTCTTGAACAGCTCTCCAGGTGGTCTATCAGCTTCCTCCTTCAGTTTCCAGCTTCTCCTCTATTGCCTTGGCGGCATCTGCCTAGGCGAGTACCTGCGCACAGAGAGAAAATGCACTAGAGCAGTATCTTTTAGATAAAAACAATTAAGTGCATCAAATAAGGCAGATTATCTAATCTATGCAATTTTGTGTATGTTTACCAAATAAATGCAACTAAACTAAACTTAAGAACAATAATTGAGCTAAACTAGGGCATAATTATATGACTTTTACACACTTAACAACGAGCCAGTTGGAACGGTCGGACGTCGAGCTAGAGCACAGAGAAGTCATCACTCGTTTGTTACATAAATTGGTTAATTTAGGAGTTAGGGCTAGTAGTTTTCTGTAGAAGAAATTATCTTTTCCTTGTATTTGGACCTTTGGGTAAATGAATGTTTCCAAAAGACTAGTTCTCGAATTCGATGCTTTTTTTGCATTCATGCATTCATACATGCACATTAATATCACATTATATTCTACAAAATAAAGAGTTTAATAAAGAAAGGTTTTATGGCAGTTTTATTTTAAGTCGTATTCATTACGCATTCATACGGAATCCGCTTGTGCTTTAAAGCCATAGATGTTGAAGATCGAATTGCCAGTTTGGAGAATGATTGAGTGGAAACACAAAAACACTTTGATAGAATGGAACAATCTATTCAAGATTATTTTGCACAGACTCAAAAAGAGATTATCAATCAGCTAACTGCTCTGTTGGGACCAAAAGAGTCTGGAAAGGCCAAAGTACCTGAGGGTGCTTCTAATGAAATGAATGACCAGGTAGAAACTCTGTCCCACGTTAGGGTGCAGCCTGAAGGACCTCCTCCAGCGAAAAAGGTCCACATCAATCTAGCAGGAGCATCTCCTAGTCATCAGTGCACGTTGGAGCGAATTTTGGAAGTGGTGAAGAGGTTCCTGATCTGAGTACTCTTGTTGGAAATAAAGAAAGTGAATGAGATAAGACTTGGTGCAGTTGAAATGACCTTAGTGTCTGATCTAGTACTTCCTCTGAAGTTTAAGGTCCCAGATTTGGAGAAATACGATAGGACTACTTGCCCTAAAGCCTACCTCATAATGTACCGCCGAAAGATGGCTGCTCACTTGAAAGGCAAAAAGTTGTTGATACGCTGCTTTCATGACAATTTAATTGGTTCAGTGGCGCGATGGTATATACAACTGAGTCGTATGAACATTCGATCGTGGAAGGATCTCTCTAGAGCTTTCGTAGATCATTACAAGCACATGATAGAAATGATTCCTAGCCTGGTTATGTTGCAAGGTATGGAACAGAGAAGTGATGAGACAATCCGACAGTATGTCCAGAGATGGAGGGATACAACGACTTAAGTGTAGCCTCCTTTGATGGAAAATGAGGTTGCCCACATGTTTGTTCAGACTTTGAGAGGACCACTTTTTGAGAAATTGATCAGTAATGCTACGCAGAATATTGCTGACATAGTAATGACTGGGGAACTGATAGAAGCAGTGATTAAAAGTGGTAGGATCGAGAGTGGGGAGAGATCCCAAAGGAATTATAAGAGGAAGGATAATGAGGTGAATAATACGAGCGTGTAACACCTCAAATTTCCCCCCAAATTAAAAACCCTAATTGGCTAAACCCTTAATTCTTAAACCTTAAATCTGGGAATTTAAAATCAGAATTTCTTAATTGATTTTAGTGGCGTAATTGAGAAATTCAGAACTTTTGGGGCCAATTTGTAAAACGAGCTACTTTTGTGACCCTTGTTTTGTAATTTACCTATTTTGAATGGTTTAAAATCATACTTATCATCCCTAAACAGACTTTTTGGTTCCCACGTACAGCCACCCTCTATCTCCCTCAATCTCTCGACCCAAAACCCCTCACACCCACGTTTTCCATTCAAGCTCCGACGAAGGTGTTATCACCAGCCATTCCTCAAACCACGACCACCATTATGCTTCATATGGTCATCCGAACAAAACCCACTCCACCACCTCCGTTTGTCGGCCGTCATTTGCTTGAAAATGATTTAAAATCGTTCAAAAACACGCTCTATCGATCTCTTCTCCGTTTCCATTTAGTTTTGGTTTGTGGGTAAGTGTTGTGGCCTTGTTTCGAGTTTCTTTTGATGTTGAGTTAAGTTAACCTTGTGTTTGTCGTGTGTGTCTTGGCAAAAAAAAGGAGCCTTTGTTGTCACCGAATTTCGTCACCGGTGATCGGCATCGTAAAGAGGAAAATCCTTAGGGTTTCAGATTATGCAAAAGGCGATAGGGGTTCGGGCTTGGGTATGTGTGTTGGTGTATTGGGTTTAAACCCAAATCAGTGAGCCCAAGCATGAGAGAAAGAGCCCGAACCAGTGATGGGCTACCCGAACCCGTGAATCGGACTATGTGGGAGAGACGTTACCCGTGAATCGTAGGTGCTAATTTTGTTCGACCTAGTGCTAGAGCTGAGTGTGGGAGAGACGTTACCCTCGATGTTGAGTTATTAGCTGCCTAAGGTGTGTTCCCTGCTTGTGCTATATATTTTACAGTGTTATGTGTGTATACATGATTGTTGGTATGATTTGTGATATTGGCATGATCTGTTTGTTGTAAGATTATGATCTATTCTGATGATTTGCCGTGTATGACATGATTTGTATGATGATTTTCCGTGTATGACATGTTTTGTATGATGGTATGCAATGCAACATATATCAGAACCAGACTATTTAATATCAGACTATGTGTGCATACATCTTCACTAATAAACAATAATGCTTTAGAATTAAGAAAATCGGATAACATGTCATATCATTGGGTTGGGAAATTGTACGGGGAAGTTCATCGGTTTCATCCTTCGGGTTGAAGCCTGCTTCGGATCAGTGGCTCTACCCTTCGGGCTGTGTTCCACTTCGGATGGTGACGATGTAAAGAGTGGTTATGGGAATCCTTACTCTTTGGACGGTGATGTAGGTGGGTGTATGTCATTGTATCTCATACATCATTTTTATACATATCTGTATATCGAATTGTCTATTTGGTTTTGAGCATGATGATCAGATTATCTTACTGTATGATTCTGTTTGCACTTTAGATACACACTGAGCTTTATAGCTGACTCCCCCTTAGTTCCTATTTCAAACACTCAGACTTAGGCATACGGTACTTGGAGGACCTCGTTTATCACACTTATTACATATTATCAGTATGAACTATTTCTGATTTATATACTTTATTTTATCATTTGATTTATATGTAATTTCGGACTCGAACACTTTTATTTGAAGCTTTATTATTTTTAGCATGCATTACTATTTCTGAATATTTCATTAACTTTACAGGTTACTATTATACGACTATATTTTATGTAATTGAAATATTATTGTGTTTAATACGATTTTACTAATTAATACGAATAATAAATTTTCAAACCTAACGACGTTTCTTGAGGGACAAGGTTTCAAACACGACTTCTTAGATTTGACCTATTTCTTCTAGGTCAGGTTTACAGGGTTACATTTAGTGGTATCAGAGCCTAGGTTCAACCCTCGGACTGGGTGGCTCAAACAAATTTTAAACCGAAAATGAATTTTGCATGCATTATTAAATGTTTTCGGGTAAAACGAGAATTGCAAAAAATTTGTTATCTTTAAATAATATATATATGTATATATATATATTTAAATTAGCGGCCAGTCGTGGTCGTGGCTGAGGCCGTGGTCGAGGTCAAGGTCGTACCGTGGTTGCAGATAGTGTTGTTCCGCCCCCTAAGGATCCGATACAGAATCAGGATGATATTCATGGTGCTAGTGGAGGAACAGCCTGTGAATCAGATAGGAGCTCAGCAGACTGGAGCTCATTAGACTGGTGGTGGGGATCCACATGTTCAACATGCTTAGAGTGGTGGTCCACATGATTCTGAGGATAGTGAGACTGTGGGCATGGATTATGTTATAGTTCATAGAGAGTTGCTACTTTATCTTCGCCAGTTTAAGGGTGTTAGGAGACTAATATCTACCAAGTTTTTAGCTTCCGAGACGACTATGTTTGACGGGAAGACGAGTACAAATTCGGCTGATGCAGAGTACTGGTTAAAGAAGCTTCATCGATTGTTTGTTGAGATGGATTATCCTACCGATCGGAAGCTTAGAACTGTTGTATCATTGTTTCAGGGTGAAGCCCATAATTGGTGGGAGGCCGAGAAACATGTTATTCCAGCTAGTCAGATCTCTTGGGACCATTTTCGACAGGCATTCCGTGATCGTTATGTTGGGGCTGAGTATTTAGTAAAGTGTCAGGATGATTTTATGAATTTGAAGTAGAATGACATGTCCGTGAATGATTATGAGATTGAGTTCACGAGGTTGATTCAGTATGTTCCGGGGTTAGTGACCACTGAAAAGGATAAATGTGAGCGGTTTCTACAAGGGTTACGTCCAACGATTAAAGCCGGTGTTGCGTTGCATATGGACAAAGAGTATAAGGAGATTACTCGACGAGCTAGGGTTGTTGAACGAAATGAGGCAAAGATGAAACAACTTGAGTCTCAGGGTACTGATCGAGTTAAGAGGCCAACGACCGTGGCAGTTTAGCATAGTTAGGGGAATAATTCTAGGAAGAGAACTAGATACGAGTCGGATCATCAGAGTTATTCCAAAGCTAGACCATTGACTTCTACTATTCTGACCGCTAGTGCTGGGGGTTCGACTAGTACTCGTGGGGTGCCACAGTTTTCATTTTGCAAGAAATGACATCCAGGTGAGTGTAGGAGACAGACTGGGGCTTGTTTCAAATGTGGTTCTTTTGAGCATCTTTTTAGAGTTTGTCCGCTTTCACCTCCATCAGCTTATACTTCGAGCTAGTCTTAGGCATCTGTACAGACTCCCGCTAGGGGAGAGGATATGGTAGATCTGTTACTTCGGGTTCTTCTAATAGGGGTAGGCCTGCTCAGAGTAGAGGATCAGCTGGACCAGGGGCAAGATATCCAAGGTTAGTTTACTCTACCAGGAGGTATGAGGATCATGATCAGCCAGACATTATTGCTGGTACTTTTTCTATCCATTCTATCTATTATTTTGCATTGCTTGATAATGGTTCGACCCATTCATATGTTGCGAGTTCTATGTCTAGGGGACTTGAATTTTTAGTTGAGGACACTGTTAATGTGGTTACCGTACACAGTCAATTGGGTAATCCTGTTGAGGTCACTAAAGTGTACAAGAATTGTCCTCTTGAGATTCAATGAGAGATCTTTCCAGCTAATTTGATGGAGTTACCCTTTGGGGAGTTTGATCTTATTCTCGGTATGGACTGGTTATCTGCTCACCGAGTCACTTTAGACTGTGAAAATAAAATTGCAACTCTGAGAGCTTCTGATGATCGTTAGGTGATTCTTATTCGGGAGCACAGAGGCTTTCTGTCTAATGTCATATCGACTCTCAAAGCTGAGAAAATGATAAAAAAGGTCCATTGCTTATATTCTTGATTCGAGATAGTCTGATCCTAGGTTAGATAAGATCCGTGTTGTGAGAGACTTTCAAGATGATTTTCCACAAGAATTGCCAAGAGTACCGCTGAAACGTGATGAGGTTGAGTTTGGAATCGAGGTTTATTTGGGTACAGCTCATGTGTCTATGGCTTTTTACCGGATGGCACCGAAAGATCTTAAAGAGTTGAAAATACAGTTGCAAGAACTGCTAGATCGGGGTTTTATTCGACCCATTGTTTCACCTTGGGGAGCTCTTGTTCTGTTTGTTAAGAAGAAGGATGGGACACTTCAACTCTGTATCGACTATCGAAAGCTTAATAAGCTGACGATCAAGAACAAGTATCCCCTTTTTCGCATTGATGATCTCTTCGATCAGTTCCGGGGTGCTACGATATTTTCTAAGATAGACCTAAGATCTGGTTACTACCAACTCAAGGCTAAGGATTCTGATGTGCTCAAAATAGCTTTCCGGACACGTTACGGTCACTATGAGTTTCTTGTAATGCCTTTCGAATTGACTAACATCCCTGCCGCGTTTATGGACATGGTGAACAATGTGTTTCAACCCTATCTTGACCAGTTTGTTGTGGTATTTATAGATGATATTCTGGTAATTTCCAAATCTTAGGCTGAACATGAGTAACATCTACTGATTGTATTACAGATTCTGCGAGAGAAACAGTTATATGCAAAATTCAGCAAGTGTGAATTCTGGCTTTTAGAGGTTATATTTTTGGGGCATATAGTTTCTGCTGAGGGTATTCAGGTTGATCCGAAGAAAACTGAAGCTATTATGAGCTGGTAACAGCCCAAGAATGTTCCTATGTAACCCCTTCGACCCGGCCTAGCCGTTGGACCAAACTGAACATGTCACACGGGGAATATTGAAGTAAACTGGGAAGGTTTACCTCAATAAACGACCCTAATTTTTTTTCCTTTTTATCGTATCTAGATGCAAGTTATATTCATATGTGATCAACAAGCAGCGGATTAAGAGACAATACGAGCATTCATCGATTAACACCAATTTCGGGTTTAAGGACCATTTTGTAAATCTGACAATTTGAAAAGGTTATTACCAAATTAGGATTACAAACCTTTAATTAGGTTCATTACATGCTTCTCTGCAAAAACACAGCTCAAAACAACCTTTGGAACTCATCTAATTGCATACATGACAAATAGGAACCAAAATGCAAAGATTTAGAACTTCAAAAATGCCCATAACTGAAATAACAACCAGCCGTTTCAGAACAGTTTGACCCATATTGGAACGTGTGTATCGAAACAGGGCTCATGTTTTGAAACGCGAGATCATTCTGAAACAGCTCCTGACCCGTTTTGAAATAGGATTTCACAGTAGCAAAGTGTACCGAAACGGACCTCCCCGCTTCGATACGCTCGGGCCATTTCAAGCACCCGTTTCAAAACAAGCAAGGGTGTTTCGAAACACCTAGGCCTGCAATGCCTAAATTTTATGGTTTAACTCTATTTTAATCATCTGAAACTTATCTGATATATACCTAAGCATGCTTGCAACTCAAATACACTTCATCAATCAAAGATTCATGGCAGAAAAATCATCAAGACATCATTAGCAAAGTCTAGGAGAATTAAAGGCATGCTTCCTAAGAGAAATAAGCACCAAAAGGTGAAAACTCAAATCCAAGCATAAACCAATACTTAAAGGCCATTTACATAACCAAATAAGCATATCAAACTTGCACCAAACCAGAAAATACCAAACAAGCAACATTTATAGCATTGGACACCCCCATTGCCTTTATTACACTAGTTCAAAACCTCAACATACTTTTAAAGAAGTCTCCTGAAAAAAATCCCTTATTGTTGCTGCCTCTAAACTCCTAATTATCTGCAATGATGAACAAAGAGAACATAAACATACAAGCTTAGTGAGGATTGCTCAAAACCAAAAACATCATCATTGCACAAAACCATTTTTCACTCTTTTCAAAACCAACATGCCTTCTTTGATAAACCATGCACTTTAACATTAAAATCAGCATGATAAACACCATGCAACATGAATAACATATTTTCCAGCAATTAAACCATTGCTACACAAACACCAAGCCTTCCAAGCATAAACATCATTATGCTAAGCTTAAGATAAAACATGCATTTTCCATAATATGCATCAACAACATTTCCATAACATTACAATCCATTATATTGGCTTTCAAGTGATTAACAACAACCTCATTTCTCAAAACATATAGGATACACGGATTAACAAGGGTTGTCCCAAACCCTTCATACACTCTACCAGCATCTCAAGGCTCACACACGGAAGCAACCCTCCACCGTTGTGACACCCGTGATGGAGTATTCGGTACAATTACAACCCCTTAACACCACTCATTGGTAGATGTATAACCCACTAACAAGAGACGGGACACACACGAGGTTCACACCCGGGAGCTACCCTCAACCGTTGCAACCTTAAACAATCCTCAATCGTTAGGGTACTTGAATGGAGTTTTCGGTACAATCACAACCCCTCGACATCCAAGGCGACTTGTTTATAGTGCACTCAATCTTATAGCCGACTAACTATATCCGATTTCATTTATAAAACATTTTATACATCACTTGCCAATCTAATCCACATTTCATATATACCTCACTGCTTTTCCCAAAGCATTCATGATAGCCATAACTCAAGCATTAAACCATGCTTTAAAACTCATGCATACAAGGATCACTTACATAGTGCATCCTTAAGCCACATGGCATCATCAAACACATTTTATGTACTAAAAACCTGCTTTAAAATAGTAGGTAAACACATTTAAAATCAAGTGCATCCAAAGGCTCAAACTAGCACAATCTAGGAGAGAAATTCACTTTACTTACTTCCGAACTTAGTAAAGCGTTTCAAGCTCTTACTAAGTTCCCAAAACCTTTTCTAAGATGTTTCCATGCTGGAAAACCATGTTCCACTCACCAACTTGTGAAACCCCACTCGCCGACGCACAAATCAAATGTTCGAAGCCTCCAAAATCACTTCGCTCGATTCCGGAACACTACCCCCTATTTTCAACACATTAAAAACAGAGATTCAATGCATCATAATGCATTCAAACACCAACACTCAAAAGAAAACCCACAGCCCTGCTCTAAAGCATCAATTTAACAAATCGATACAACTAAAAACTCAATCGATTGATCTCTAATCTCAGCCCATCCATCAACTAACACATCCAACACATTTTAACCATAAATCATCATCCAAAAACAACCTAAAACCATCCTTATACCTCCAACAACTCAGATTCCATATTACACCCCAAAAACAAAAAAAAACACCTCAAAAACCATGGATCTCAAGGATTTCAGGATTACTATGATTAAAACTCTATTTCAACATCATAAACCTTTCAAAACCCATTTAGAAACCATCTCATACAAATCAAATCAACAAAACTCCGAAAATCACATTAAATCCACTTTTCTACTAAGATTTCATCATTTTATCAAATCAACAACAAAACCTCAATCAAAAACATGAATAAAGAATCAAATATCTTTGGAATTTCATTATAGAACCTTGATTAGAGGGTTATCACGAAATTTACTTCCAATCCTTGCTTCTCTTCTAATTTGGCAAGTTTAGCTTTTAAGAATATTAAAGAATTTTGAGAGAAATCACCAAGGAGAAGTTGGAAATCAAGAGAGAAATGATAATGATTGAAATCTAGAAATTGAGAGGAAATGGAAAGTGTTTGGCTGAAGTGAAAAAGAGAGAATGAAAAGATTGTCAAATTTTTGTTAACCAAAACAACTACCTTTCTAATTAAATCAATTAAAGCCATTTTTTATTTAAGAAATCATTTAAAACACATGCCAATTTAGAGAATAGGCTTAATTTATATTAAGCTTCCTAAAGATTCTAAGATCTTGAATCTTTTTGAAAAACACCCTTTTTCCCACAACTTTAAAACTTTACATTTTGGTTATTGCCCAAAATGTATACTTTCCAAAACTTATTTTGCAAAATTGATTTAACCAACCTCTTAAATATTATCTTAGAAGATTTTAGGAATTTTTATCATAATTTTATCCCATCCCGAACCTTGATTTCCCTAAACCACCTCTTAACGATTCGAACAACCGATTATTGATTCCACCAGCCCTGTAACCCCCTTAACCCGGCCTAGACGGTTGACCCGAATTAAGAAAGTCACACGGGGAAAACCAAAGTCAACCCGAAAGTCAACCTTGATTAACGACCCTTTTTTTTTCTTTTTAAACTTGTCTAAATGCAAATTAACCCTAGTTATGATCATTCAAACAGCATGCTCAAAGTTCATAAACATCAGAGATCAAACAGGGACCCAATTGAACAATTTACAACTTTAGGGACCAAATTGTAAATTATGAGGTCTTAACCCAAATTAATGTTACCAACTTGTAATTAGTCAGGTTTCATGCTTTACTGCCAAATTTCAGCTCAAAGGGACATCCCAAACTCATACAATTGCACATACAAGTTTCAGGACCAAAACACATACATTTCAAAACATATAACTGCCAATGTCAGCCCCCAACGGTCAGGTGTTCCGAAACAGGGAGAACCTGTTTCGAAACGCGGGGCCGTTCCGCAACGAGGGCTGGCAGAGGACTTTCCGTTTCGAAACGGTGTCTTCCGTTTCGGACGCCTGGGCTATTGCAAGGCACCCGTTCCGAAACGGTAGCTCCCGTTCCGATACGGCCTGCACACAATGCAGAGAAATGGCTGCTAAAACACACAATTGACTTACCATACATGCTCCAAATGCTACCAAACTTTACCAGCAAGACATTCAACATGTAAGGAACATAAATGCATCATTCAATCATCATCATGGCATCAAATATGAAAAGCCCCAAATCTAAAGGCATACTTCCTACTTAGCAAACCATTCAAGCATTAAATCTCCAAACCAAACACATAATGGCCAATTACATAATCCAGCATTATTAACAACATTAAACAAACTTAGGGAGTTCAAAACACCTCCCAAAACATCCACATAGGTCCCCCATTGCCGAATGCCAAAAGCTAAAGGTGTTTAAGAAAACCTTTCCATACTTGAGCTTAACTTCCACTTGATTGCTTGCCTTCCTTGCTGCCCTCAATGCACCTTAATGCTCTGCATTATTGGTTTAAGAAAAAGAGAAAGAGAGCGTAAGCAAAAGCTTAGTGAGGAATGCTCATTAAAACCATTCAATAATGCATTTATAAAACTCCTTTATAAATCATGCTTCAAGCAACATTTAACATGCTCTTTAACATTTAAAACAAGCATCTCATGCTTCAAGTAACATTAAACATGCTCTTAAACATTTTAACAAGCAACTCATGCTTCAAGTTCAAAACAAGTCATATTGGCAACAAATGATACAATTCACATAAGATCCACACATGGACTTTTAAACACCATTGTGATCTTATCCCCATGGGCTTTTAAACACCATGGACCCATGGACTTTTAAACACCATGGCAAGGACCACACAAGGACTTTTAACCACCTTTGTGTCCTTAACAAGAATCTCCCAAGGACTTTTAAACACCTTGGAGTTCTTAAGTAACCAAGGCTTACACAAGGACTTTTAACCACCTTGAGCCTTAACCAAGAACCAACCATGGACTTTTAAACACCATGTTGTTCTTAAACTTTCCAAGATCCACACAAGGACTTTTAACCACCTTTGTGATCTTAACCAAGAACCATCCAAGGACTTTTAACCACCTTGATGTTCTTAAATATACAAGGCTCACACAAGGACTTTTAACCACCTTTGTGACCTTAACCATCACTTGCCAATATGCATCATTATCATCAATAATCCACTGTTTTAAAGCATTAAACCAAGCCATAAACATCATGCATCTTTAAGCATTAAACCACATCTAAACAATGTTCAAAAACAAGGAACTCTTACCTTGAGTTTCCTTTAACACATGGCTTATAATCTCAGCAATTAAACATGCTAGATATGCTTTCAAAACAGATTTAAAATCATGCAAACAACACATTGCATAAAACCAAAAACCATGGCCATCTCCAAGAGAGTTTTTCCGAAAACTTACTCTTGAGCTTAGCTAAGTTGCTTAGACTTAAACTAAGCTCCCAAACCTTCAAAACACTGGTTTCAAAGCCGAAAACCAAATTCCACTCACCGATTCCGTTTCGCCTCTTGCCGAAACACCAATCAAGCTTCCGGATCACCACCACTTGGATCCAAAGATGACTCCCCTGTTTCAAACACATCAAAGCAGAGGATTAATGCATCATCATGCATTAATAGCTTCAATGAAAGCACCTAAACTCGCTGCTCTCATCCACACTCCATTTTCGGCCACCAAACACAACCGAAAATGCATCCAAACAACTCATCAACAATGCCCGGCCAAAATCCATCAAAACTAAACATCCTTTAACATCATTTAACATCTAAAAAGAACCTAACAACATCCTTATATCTCCAGCAACAACAGATCCACAAGATCACTCCAAAACAACCAAGAATCACAAGCTAAACTTAGGAAATTCAACCTATCCGGGATTGCATTAATTAAAACTCAATTTCCAATCAAAAATCACCAAATCTTGCATTTTAAGCCAAGATCCATTACACAACTTTAAAACCATTTATAAATCATCAATTAAGGATTGAGAACTTAGGAATTTCAGTAAAGAACTGAGAGTTTAGAGGAGAAGGACGTTCTTACCTCCAAACTTGAGTTTCTCCTCTTTTAGAACCAAAAAGCTTGAAGAATCAATTAGCAAATGGTGAGGTTTTGTTGATGAGATGATTAGCAATCAAAAGAGAATTGAAAAGAGATGTTTAGGTGACAAAATCAGAGGAAAAACTCTGGAGAAAAGGTGTTTGGGTTGAGAGAAAATGAGAGAAAGGAAAATTGGAAAAGTTAGTTGAAAATAGGAAAATAACTTCCCTCCACTTTTCTTTTGTTTAAAAACCAGAATTAAATCACTAAATATCTTAGAAAAATCTGGAGAAACTCCCTTTGGGTAAATAGCTCCTTAAAGATTCAAAGTTTCAATCCTTTCTAAAACAGTCACGCAGTTTTCAAAAATTACATTTTGGTCACTAGCCAAAATGTCACCCTTCCAAACCTCATTTTGTAAAATTGATTTCACAGTTCACTTATATATATTAAAAGAGGATTTTATAACATTTTCCCATATTTTTAATGCAACCCGAACTAGGCTTTCCTAATTTCACCTTTTTATATTCGAACAGCACTTTGACCGAACCGGTCAACGCCCAAAACTTCTAAGCCCAAAACCGGGGCGTTACAAGCCCAACCCGACTCGCAAAACACCTATGCCCAAAACCGAGGCGTTACATCATGAGGATCGAAGCTTCTTGGGTTTAGCCGGCTATTACCGAAGGTTTGTTGAGAATTTCTCTACTATTACAGCTCTGTTGACTAAACTTCTGAGGAAGGATGTTTCCTTTGTCTAAAATGAGGTCCATCAGTCTACTTTTGAGAAGCTTAAGACCGTTTTGACTGAAGCACTGGTTTTGATCCAGCCTAAGCTTCGTAAGGCTTATACATTATACATTGATGCATCTTACACCGGATTGGGATGTGTTCTAGTGCAGGATGAGAAGGTAGTGGCTTATGCGTCCCGACAGTTGAAATCACATGAGTGTAACTATCCTACCCATGATCTTGAGCTTGTTGCCGTGATTTTTGCTCTAAAAATCTAGATACACTATCTCTACGGAGAGAAGTGTTATATCTACACGGAACATAAAAGTCTGAAATATCTCCTCACACAGAAAGAACTCAATCTAAGACAACGACAATGGTTAAAACTTCTCAAGGACTATGACTACGAGATTGAGTAGCATCCGGGAAAGGCTAATGTCGTTGTCGACGCCTTGAGTCGTAACATCATTTCAGATTTGAGAGCTCTGTTTACCCATATGAGTTTTTATGATGATGGCAGTCTTTTGGCAGAACTTCGGGTTATTCATACTCTAATTTTTTATATTCGAGCTGAACAACCTAGTGATTCGTTTTTGATGCACCGTGTGAGAGAGGTTGAAGATGGTACATCTTAGGATTTTTCAATCGATCAAGATGGTGTTCTATGTTTCTGAGGTCGGTATTGCGTTCCTATGAATTCTGGGTTGAAACAGGTTATTCTTCGTGAGGCCCATGATAGTTCTTATTCTATGCATCCTAGTGGGGAGAAGATGTATAAGAATATTTGTGAGAGGTACTGGTGGAAAGGTCTCAAGCGCGATGTCGTCAGATTTGTATCAAAGTGTTTGACTTGTCAGAAAGTCAAGAAAGAGCATCAACGTCCATCTGGGTTACTTCAGCATATTGAGATTCCTCAGTAGAAGTGGGAGCGTGTGACTGTGGAATTTGTTAGTAGACTTCCTTTGATTTCGTCAAATAAGGACTCCATATGGATTATTGTTGATCGTCTTACTAAGTCTGCGCACTTCATTCTTGTCTGAGTTTACTATTCTTTGACCAAGTTGGCTCGGCTCTATATTTCTGAGATTGTTCGACTTCATGGGGTACCGTTATCTATTATTTCTGACAGAGATCTTAGGTTTACAGAGAAATTTTGGGATTCTCTTCACACCGCTCTAGGTACTCGGTTGAACTTCATTATATCTTATCATCCACAGACTGATGGTCAGTCCGAGTGCGTGATTCAAATTATTGAGGATATGTTGAGGGGTTGTGTTCTTGCTTGCAGAGGCAGTTGAGAGGATTTCTTACCGCTTGCAGAGTTTGCCTATAATAACAATTATCAGGCCAGTATCAAGATGGCGCCGTATGAGGCTCTGTATGGGCGAAACTGTCATAAACCTATTGGTTGGACTAAGCTCAATGATCACAGATTGTTGGGACTTGACATTGTTCATGAGGCTGAGCAGACTGTCAGATTGATTCGAGATCAACTTAAGGCTGCTTTTGATAGATAGAAGTCTTATGCTGATTTAAGACGTTGGGATATTTAGTATGATGTGGGAGATAAGGTTATCTTGAAAGTATCTTAGTGGATGAAGGTACTTTGTTTTGGTCGAAAAGGAAAATTGAGTCCTCGTTTCATTGGCCCTTACCAAATTATTCATCGAGTTGGACCAGTTGCCTATCAGCTTGAGTTACAACCAGAGCTTCAGCGTATTCATGATGTCTTCCACGTCTCTGTTTTGAGATGCTATCATGTTGATTTGTCTCATATTATTTCTGTGGAGGAAATTTAGATCTGTCTTGACTTACGTTTTGAAGATGAGCCCAATGAGATTCTTGCTCAGGATAAAAAGGTTCTCAGGAGGAAGACCATTAATATGGACAAGGTCTTGTGGCGTAATCGTGGATATGATGAGGCTACATGGGAGCCTAAGGTCGTCATCAGAGCTCAGTATCCACATCTTTTTTATCTAGGTAAATTTCGAGGCTGAAATTTCTTTTAACGGGGTAGAGTTGTAACACCCCAAATTTTCCCCTAAATTAAAACCCTAATTGGCTAAATCCCTAATTCTTCACCCTAAAATTTGGGAATTTAAAATCAAAATTCTTAATTGATTTTAGTGGCGTAATTGAGAAATTCAGAACTTTTGGGGTCAATCTATAAAATAGGCTACTTTTGTGACCATTGTTTTGTAATTTACCCATTTCATCTGGTTTAAAATCATATTTATCAACCCTAAACAGACTTTTTGGTTCCCACTTGCAGCCACCCTCTATCTCCCTCAATCTCTTGACCCAAAACCCCCCACACCCGCGTTTTCCATTCAAGCTCCGATGAAGGAGTTATCGCCGACCATTCTTCAAACCGCGACCACCATTGTGCTCCATGTGGTCGTCCAAACAAAACCCACTCCACCACCGCCGTTCGTCGGCCATCGTTTGCTTGAAAATGGTTTAAAATTGTTCGAAACCTCGCTCCAACGATCTCTCCGTCGTTCTCCTCTGTTTCCGTTCGGTTTTGGTTCGTGGGTAAGTGTTGTGGCCTTGATTCAGGTTTATTTTGATGTTGAGTTAAGTTAACCTTGTGTTCGTTGTGTGTGTCTTGGCCAGAAAATGAGCCTTTGTGGTCACCAAATTTCATCACCGGTGACCGGCACTGTCAAGGGGAAAATCCTTAGGGTTTCGAATTATGCAAAAAGGGATAAGGGTTTGAACTTGGGTGTGTGTGTTGGTGTATTGGGTTTAAATCCAAATCGGTGAGCCCAAGCATGAGAGAAAGAGCCCGAACCGGTGATGGGCTACCCGGTCTGGTGTGCTAAGAAAAACCGAGCCAAACACGTGAACCGGACCGATTAGACCGACCCGCTGGTTGACCAAACCGAAAGACGTCAGTGTTGACTTGACCGTTGACCACCGCTGTTGACCATTGACAGTCGTCGTTGACCATTGACTTTTTGGCATTGACTTTCTCAATCAAAGTCAACTTTATGTTTTTCAACGTATTGATTCCAAATCCGATGCTTGTTTTCCTAAATTCGAACCCGAAAGACCATTTTTCTGTTTATGTTTAAGTGTATTTAGTATTTAGAGAATTGTGTATATCAGAATCTAATTTGAATTAATCTTGTGTTTAGGTGACGTTGATTCGGACATAATGATTCTTCCTCCTCCTCCACCTGGGCGACCTCCTGTTGCTCAATCTTCGAGATCATCTCATGAGTTTGGTGCTTACTATCGTAGGTGTTGATTCTGCTAGACCTAGTTGTAGAGCGATTAGGTTTTTTCTAAATATGAGCGCAAGTGCACACTCTTTTCAAGTTATAATGTAAAAGATATCATCTCCCACGAGGATTGGACAACGAACTCGAAGATAAATTCCTGCACAGAAAATATTAAATGCACAAGTAAACTTTACTTGGGTTAAAAGAAAAGTAAATAAACACAAGTAATTAAGAGACGAGATCATATTGATAGAATGGGTCAGGTTATGCTTCTCTGTAGTGTGAAAATGCGTTGAATAGGTTAAGATGTAATGCGCTGCCAGACTTTGCTGCCTCGACGGGAGATGGCAGATTAATGCTTCAACAACCTTCGCTGCCTCGGTAGTGGAACGGAGGAGTGGCTCGGCGGCAAACTCGATAGACCTACAAGTCTCGGCAGAACGCTTTGATAATGATTAAGCTTATGTTTAAGTCAGAATATTGTTGATGCTCGCTGTAGATAATACCCGTCAGCGTGAATCTTGCAATGACCAACAACTTTTTGTTTGTTCTCTTTTAGCCGCCTTAAACTCTAACCTATGTCTAGGCTGGATTGATCAACACCTGGTATGGATGAGATCGTGCTTACTTCTTTCGCGAGTTTGACTCTCTCGATGCCAAACAAATGGATTGCTCACAATCGATCAGTTCGAAAACAATGAAGAACATCAAATAAGCAAACCTTGAATTTATTGCAATAACAAACTTAAACCTAAACAACCGTTCTCACAACTACTTTACAACACAACCCGAACCCTAGATAATTTAGAACATAATGGCGACAAGAAAACACAAGAGAAACTAAGTTTTGCCAAGATGTCTAGATTGTTTAAAATACAAAATATGATGGGGTATATATAGGGCATGGCCTAGGTTAATTCCTTCTTGTAGTAGAATTCTTCTCCATGATAAAGTAGCTTTTGCATTAAAGGAATCCTTTAATTCTGACTTCTTTGACTTGAATTTGGACTCCTCTTGTCGTTGCCTTGTGCCGCAAGCATGCTTTGATCTTCTCCTTGGGCGGCTCTGTCTGCTATTTCCAGCATCAGTAAATTGCGTGGATGGGCTTATTGGACTAAAAAAATTATGCTTTTCCAATCGCACTCCAATTCACCAATTCCTCAAGTTGTTGCCCTTGGCGGCAGATATGGCGGCGACAGCTACTCGACAGCATCTTTCTATGTGTTGAACTGCTTCAGTACAGCTCCCTGATATGCTGCCTCAGCATCAGCTCCTCTGATTTCTCCTCCTCCCGACAGCTTCTAGGATCTGAAACTAAAACTAAACTAAAACAATATCTTTTCTTACCAAATCAAAGATATTCAATAAAAACAAGGCAACACAAAGAATACTGCAAATTATGCATGCACCTAAATATGCCTAAAATGTATGTGAGAATAGCAATAATAGGAGATGAAATGTATATAAAATATAAGAATTATGAGCACTTTACACACCCCAAACTCGAACTATTGTCCTCAAGCAATGCAATCCTAAATATACTTGCCCTTGCACTAATTAGTAAAAGGAGAAAACTTGTTTTAAACTTGATTTAGCACCTCAAGGCCATGGCACCTAAAATTAGATTAGTGAAAGGAGAGTGACATGAATTACCTCAGAATTAGACTATAATGCCAGTGCAGTGTGTGCAAAAACTGTGTACAGGCTGAATCTGAAGAATATTCTAAGTAAACAAAGATGATGTCAATGTAATATAAGGTTGATGCTGAGGCAGCACAATTAAGCACAATTTATTATCATGGCAGAAGGGCTTCACCTTATCACAACTACTCTTTAGGTTTGAAATTAAGATAGGAGCAAACTACAAAACCCCGAACCCATTGAGTAGAGTCATCCTTTGAAGACTTTCATTCACTTATGCTAATTTGTCCGTCACTTCAAAAATTTTCAGATACATGGACTTTGATAGCAGCGGAGTGTCCTTGGCACATGATTCTTTCTAGATCCTGTTTCGGGCACCTCTAGGGAAAGCAACATATATGTTTTTTCCTACCGTGGCAGTGTTTTTCTTTTTTTCTGTTTGTTGTCTGCTGCGGTAGCTTCCTGCAACCATGTTAGAATTTTACAAATAATTCAAGCATGCATTGTTTTATCAGAAACTAACTCAAGTTCAACAAGTAACAATAATTTTTTTATTTTTGGAAATTATAGAAAAAATCTAAGTTTTCTTCATGCTTTCCCCAAGATTAAGTTCTTTTTATTATGGTGCAAAAAATTTAAAATCGGCTATCCTATCATAGGCACAAGTTCTAACAATTGTTTTTCTTTTAATTAATTTTTAAGGCAAGTACATATGCAACCTATATGGTCTACATAATGCCTAAAAATGAATGAGTGCTAATCCCCCCAAACTCGAGATGGGAATTGCCCTCAATACACAAAATAAAACATACCAAAAAAAATTAAAACTGAAAATAAACATGAGGCATAGAAAGAAAGCTTAGACTTAGTTGCTGTCAGATGGTGGAGATGATTCAGAGGAGTTATTTGCTATGCCGTCAATTTCGGGTTGTGGTCGATGGCTGAGCAGTGTTGCCCTCTGTTGTGCTTGGCGGCTTGATTCTTTAGGGTATGAATCTGGATAAATAGTTGTGAGACATGAATAAATAGTAACAACGCAGCACAAAATAAAATCTAGTCCTAAGTAATTAAATTCTACTCCTAAATAAATAAAACAATAAAGATGTGGAAAAATAAAAATTATGTCACAATGGGGTGGGCATCCCTCAGAGTGAATACTTCCTATTCTCTCGGGATAGAATCTCCTGCATAATGCTTTAACCGCTGCCCATTAACTTTGAATTCTGCCCCTCTGTTCATTGGCTTTATTGTCACGACACCATGTGGGAAGGCGTGGACCACTTCAAACGGTCCTGACCATCTGGACTTTAATTTCCCGGGAAACAGCTTTAGGCGGGAGTTGAACAACAACACTTGCTGCCCGGGCAGAAACTGCCTTTGTTGGATCTTGCTGTCGTGCCACCTTTTTACTTTTTCTTTGTACAACTTGACATTCTCGTATGCTTCCCATCTGAATTCCTCCATTTCGGTCAGATCCAACTATCTCTTTTCGCCAGCTTGCTTCCAATCCATGTTTACCGCCTTGACTGCCCAATATGCCTTGTGTTCTATTTCAACCGGGAGGTGGCATGCCTTTCCATATACTAGTCAATAAGGGGACATTCCGAATGGCGTTTTGTACGTTGTTCGATATACCCAAAGGGCATCGTCTAACTTCATGGACCAATCTTTCCTATTTGGGTTGACAACTCTTTTCCAAGATGGTTTTAACTTCTCTAATCAAAATCTCTGTTTGCTCATTTGTTTGCGGGTGGTATGCCACGACAATCTTTTGTGTGACACCCACTTTTTGAAGTGCCTTGACAATTAACTTGTTGTCAAAATAGGTGCCCTCGTCACTAATGATGGCTTTTGGGATCCCGAACCTTGTGAATATGTTCTTGTGTAGAAATCTATGGATGGTCTTTGCATCATTAGGAGGGGTGGCAATGGCTTCTACCCACTTGGAGATGTAATCAACCGCTAGGAGGATTTACATGTTGCCACAAGAAGATGTGAATGGTCCCATAAAATCAATCCCCAAACATCGAATAATTCAACTTCCATGATGGTTTGCAAGGGCATTTCGTTCCTTCTTGAGATGTTTCCTGTTCTTTAGCATCTGTCGCACTATTTGTAGAAAGATCGAGCATCTTTATGCAATGTTGGCCAGAAAAACCCGATTGGAGTACTTTTGCTGTCGTGTGCTGACCTCTAAAATGACCTCCATATGGGGCTGCATGACACTAGGATAATATTGCTTGTTGTTCATCCTCAGTGACACACCGTCTAATGACCTGATCTGCACAGTTTTTAAACAAGAAAGACTCGTCCCAAAAATAATGCTTAGCATCATATTGGAATCGTTTCTTTCCTTGGTAGTTAAGATCATAAGGTAAAACACCAGTTACCAAATAATTAACAATATCCGCGTACCAGGGTGTTGTTGTTGATGTTGTTGCCGCGACATCTTTGTGGGCGGCAAGTGAGATGCCTTCAGCTTCCAAGGCTTCAACCAGGGCAGAGGCAAGTAACATATGTTCGTCAGGGAATGCATCCTTGATTTTGCTGTTGGGTGTCTTTCCTTGTTCATTCTCAAGCTGAGATAAATGGTCTGCCACTTGATCTTTTGTGCCCTTTCTGTCTCAGATTTCTAGGTCGAACTCTTGCAGCAGAAGGATCCAACGGATTAGGCGAGGTTTGGCATCCTTCTTTGCGAATAGGTACTTTAAGGCTGAATGATCCGCGTGGACGATCACTTTTGTTCCAATTAGATAGGGCTGGAACTTATCAAAGGTAAACACTACTGCCAATAATTCCTTCTCGGTGGTGGTGTAGTTGGTCTGGGCAAGATTCAGTGTCTTGCTGGCGTAGTAGATGACATGAAAGATTTTGTCCTTGCACTGTCCAAGGGTGGCACCGACGACAGTATCACTAGCGTCACACATTAACTCAAGGGGCTAGCTCTAATGAGAGGGAACTACAACAGGTGCTTTCACGAGTTTCTCTTTGAGGGTTTTGAATGCTTCTAGGCATGCCCCGTCGAAGTTGAATGGTTTATCCTATTCCAGCAAGGTACACAACGGTTTAGAAATTTTAGAAAAATTTTCAATAAATCGACGATAGAAACCTACGTGTCCTATAAAACTCTGAATGCTCTTGACAGAGGAAAGCGGAGGCAAATTGGAGATGACTTCAATCTTGGTCTTATCAACTTCTATTCCCTGTGTTGAGATTTTATGCCCTAGGACTATGCCTTCATCGACCATGAAGTGGCATTTTTCCAAATTGAGCACTAGGTCTGTGTCGTCGCATCTGGTAAGTACTTTTTCAAGGTTGTCGAGGCAGCTGTCGAAGACAGAGAAATCATCCATAAATATTTCCATGAAGTCCTATTTCACATCGGAGAAAATGGCCATCATGCAACGCTGGAATGTGGCAGAGGCGTTGCATAACCCGAACGACATTCTTCGGAAGGCGTAGATGCCATATGGGCATATGTATGTTATCTTTGCCTAATCTTCTGGTGTAATAGCAATCTGGTTATGCCCTAAATATCCATCCAAGAAACAATAAAAGGGTTTGCCAGCAAGGCGGTCAAGAATTTGATTAAAAGGTAAAGGAAAGTGATCATTTTTAGTTGCTTTATTTAACTTAAGGTAATCCATGCATATTCTCCAACCAGTTACTATTCTATCCATTCACTACATCGTTCATCTTCTGAGCAAGTATTTAAATGGCAGCCGAGACAGTTGTCAAGGTTACTGCCTCAGCAGTCTTGCTGCAGGCAGAGTCTGTTGGCTTCGAATTTGAATTTTGAGATGGCCTTCATTAGTTGGCATTCTTCTGGATCATCAGCTTGCCCCATGGTTTGGAAGACGTTCAACTTTACTTGCTGATCATTGACCCTCATTGTAAGCTCACCTTTTTCAACATAGATCAACGTTCTGCCCGTAGCTAGGAATGGTCGCCCTAGGATTATTGATGCCCTTTCGTCTGCATCACAATCTAGTACCAAGAAGTCGGCAGGGAAAATGAATTTGTCCACCTTCACCAAGATTTCTTCAAGTTTTCCTTCTGGTTGCACATAAGTTCTGTCAGCTAGCTATAGCATTACTATCATTGGGCGGGCATCTCCTATCCCCAGTTTCTGGAAAAATGACTTGGGAATTAGGTTGATGCTTGCCCCTAGGTCACATAGGGCACTTACAAAATAGTTGTTGCCTATTTTACAAGGAATTATGAAGTTGCTCAGATCTTTCTGTTTGGGCGGCGCCTTATTGTGCATCATTGCCATGCATCCTTAGGTTACTGCCACTGTCACGAATTCTTCAATTCTTGTCCTTTTGGATACCATATCATTTAGGAACTTAGGCTAGCTGTGCATCTGTTCGATCAATTCCAACAATGGTATATTGATTTTTACTTGCTTTAGAACATCTAGAAATTTCCTTAACTGCATGTCCTGCTTCTATTTTTTTCAATTGTTGTGGGAATGGTGGTGGAGGTTTAGTTTCTTCGATTTTCTCCTTGGTCAGAAGCTTATTCTGGGAGCAACAACTGCTTCAAATTTTGTCTGGTCATCTATAGTGTCGTCTATCAGCCCTGTTTGTGTTTCCATGTTGTCCTTCTTAGAGGCTGTCGCGGCAGGGTATGTGGCGGCATGAACTGGATTCTGTTTAACAGGTAACTCGGCAGATGTTGTTTCTCTGGCAGCAAGATTTAACGGCTCTTGAAACTTTCTCCCACTCTTGGTTGTTATAGCCTTGCATTGCTCTTGAGCTTTTCCCTTCGTGATTTTTGTGTCACTAGGTAATCCATCCATTGGACTAGTGTTAACAATTTGGGCGAACCTTCCAAATTGAGTCTCCAGATTCTTTATTGTTGCCTCATGGTTCTTCATCCGTAACTCAGTCCTGTCCATTAAAGATTCAGTCTTGTCCATAAATTTATTGGTATGAACAATAAAATCACTAGTACGAGCTATAAAAGTATGTAAAGTAGATTCAAGTGAATTATTGTTCGTATTATATTGCTGCTGAGGTGGCTGTCGGGACGGGTTTTAATGATATCCTCATAGTTGCTGGTTTGGATTTACAGCAGTGTTAGGGTTACTCCAGGAGAAATTTGGGTGCTTTTTCCAGCCTGGATTGTATGTATTGGTGTTGGGTCAGCTGTTTCTCTCTTAGGTCCCCATAAAATTGGCAGATTCATTACATTCTAAGGAATCATGGTTACTTCCACACTCATCATAAAAGGGCTCCACAACCTTAGCCTCATATGTTTTCCCAGCGGGCTTGATCATATTCATCACCAACTGTGTCAGTTTATCAAGGCAGGCAGTGACAGATTCGGTGGCTTCTACTTCATTCACAACAGCTGGCCGCCTTATGCCGTCGCGACGGGCTGTAGGGAACTTGTAGTCATTCTTTGCAATTATGTTCAGAATATGTAGTGCCTCCTCGGGTGGTCTATTCAGGATAATTTTGTTGGCTGAAGCGTCGAGCATCATTCCCATTGGTTTATTTACTCCATTATAGAACATCGACACTTGAGTCCATGTTGGGAAACCGTGAAGCGGGCAGTTGTTTAGCATTTGTTGGTATCTCTCCCAAGATTCATACATCGGTTCGCCATCTCCTTGTCCGAAGATAGTATTTTCGTTTCTTAATCTGTCGGTTGGTTGTTTAACCATTGTTTTGCCCCATCCTTTAGTGAATAGGGAAATAGTCTCAGCTTAAGCACATCTTGATGGACTCCATGTATCTTAAAAGCTCTACAAATGTCAAGGAATCCTCTCAAGTGCTGCCAAGCATCTTCTGTGGCAGTTCCTCCAAATTGCCCCAATGTGTTTATCATGTTGAACATCACTGGTTTCAACTAAAAGTGATCAACTTCAATTTCTGGCTATGCGATAGTTAGATCAAATCCTCTGAAATTGTGCTCCAAGTAATCCTTGGTTGTTCACGCGTATTGTTGATGCCTGGGCTGAATTTGGGGCTCCAGCCTAGGTGGCGAGTTTTGCTGCCTGTCAATGTCATTCCGGTCATTGTTGGCAGGGTTGTCATCTTGGCCGTTATGCACGGCTGCCTCAGCTTTTTCGTCTTCCTTAGCTTTTTCCGAGGGCTTCTCTTTCTTCTTTCTTTAGTTCTCTTGCTCTTTGTTCGATCTCCTCTATGAAAATGATTTCGGTCGATGGGTTGACTCTAGTCATGCACTAGACAAGAAAACTGTAAAAAAAATTCGAATAAAAAGGAAAACTAAAAACTGGAATTAAATGCAATAAAATAAAAGTGCAGAAAAATAAAGAGGAATTTACTGTTGTCAATCCTCGAAAACGACGCCAAAAACTTGTAGAGCGATTAGGTGTTCTCTAAATATAAGTGCAAGTGCACACTCTTGTCAAGTTATAATATAAAAGATATCGTCTCCCACTAGGATTGGACAGCGAACTCGAAGATAAATTCCTGCACAGAAAATATTAAATGCACAGGTAAATTTCAGTTGGGTTAAAAGAAAAATAAATAAACACAAGTAATTAAGAGAAGATATCATATTGATAGAATGGGTCAGGTTATGCTGCTTTGTAGTGTGAAACTGCGTTGATTAGGTTAAGATGTATTGCGCTACAAGACTTTGCTGACTCGGCGAGAGATGGCAGATTGGTGCTTCAACAACTTTTGCTGCCTCGGTAGTGGAACGGAGGAGTGACTCGACGACAAACTCGACAAACCTTCAAGGCTTGGTAGAACGCTTCGATAATGATTCAACTTATGTCTATGTCAGAATATTGTTGATGCCCGCTACAGATAATACCCATTGGCATGAATCTTACAATGAACATCAACTTTTGGTTTGTTCTCTTTTAGCCGCCTTAAACTCTAACCTATGTCTAGGCTTGATTGATCAACACCTAGTATGGATGAGATCGTGCTTACTTCTTTCGTGAGTTTGACTCTCTTGATGCCAAACAAATGGATTGCTCACAATAGATCTTTCGAACTCAATTGAAAACAATGAAGAACATGAAATAAACTTAAACCTAAACAACCATTCTCACAACTACTTTACAACACAACCCGAACCCTAGAGAATTTAGAATATAATGGCGGCAAGAAAACACAAGAGAAACTAAGCTATGCCAAGATGTCTGGGTTGTTTAAAATACAAAATATGATGGGGTATATATAGGGCATGGCCTAGGTTAAGTCCTCCTTGGAGTAGAAGTCTTCCTCATGATAAAGCAGCTTTTTCATTAAATGCATCCTTGAATTTTGACTTCTTTGACTTGAATTTTGACTCCACTTGTCGTTGCCTTGTGCCACAAGCAAGCTTCAATCTTCTCTTTTGGCGGCTCTGTCCGCTATTTCTGGAATCAGTAAATACGTTGATGGGCTCATTAGACTCAGAAAATTATGCTTTTCCAATCGCACTCCAATTCACAAATTCCTCAAGTTGCTGCCTTGGGCGGTAGATATGGCGGCGACAACAACTCGACAGCATCTCTCTTTGTGTTGAACTGCTTGAGTACAACTCCTTGATCTGCTGCCTCAGCATCAGCTCCTCCGATTTCTCCTCCTCCTGACAGCTTCTGGGTTGTTTAAAATACAAAATATGATGGGGTATATATAGGGCATGGCCTAGGTTAAGTCCTCCTTGGAGTAGAAGTCTTCCTCCTGATAAAGCAGCTTTTTCATTAAATGCATCCTTGAATTTTGACTTCTTTGACTTGAATTTTGACTCCACTTGTCGTTGCCTTGTGCCGCAAGCAAGCTTCAATCTTCTCTTTTGGCGGCTCTGTCCGCTATTTCTGGAATCAGTAAATACGTTGATGGGCTCATTAGACTCAGAAAATTATGCTTTTCCAATCGCACTCCAATTCACAAATTCCTCAAGTTGCTGCCCTGGGCGGTAGATATGGCGGCGGCAGCAACTCGACAGCATCTCTCGTTGTGTTGAACTGCTTGAGTACAACTCCTTGATCTACTGCCTTAGCATCAGCTCCTCCGATTTCTCCTCCTCCTGACAGCTTCTAGCATTTGAAACTAAAACAGTATATTTTCTTACCAAATCAAAGATATTTTACAAAAACAAGGCAAAGCAAAGAATACTGTAAATTATGCATGCATGCACCTAAATATGCCTAAAATGTACTTGAGAATAACAATAATATGAGATGGAATGTATACAAAATATAAGACTTATGATCACTTTACACTAGTGTTAGAGCTGAGCGTGGGAGACGTCACTCTTGACGTTGAGTTATTAACTGCCTAAGGTGTGTTCTCTGCTTGTGCTATATGTTTTACAGTGATATGTGTGTATACATGATTGTTGGTATGATTTGTGATTATGGCATGATTTGTTTGTTGTATGATTATGATCTGTTCTGATGATTTGCCGTGTATGACATGATTTGTAAGATGATTTGCTGTGTAGGACATGATTTGTATGATTGTATGCCATGCAACATATATCAGAACCAGACTATTTAATATCAGACTATGTTTGCATGCATCTTCGCTAATAAACAAGAATGCATTCGGATTCAGAAAATCGGATAACATGTCATATCATTGGGTTGGGAAATTGTACGGGGAAGTTCAGCGGTTTCATCCTTCGAGTTGAAGCCTGCTTCGGATCAGTGGCTCTACCCTTCGAGCTGAGTTCCACTTCGGATGGTGAATGTCTATTTGGTTTTGAGCATGATGATCAGATTATCTTCCTATTTCTTAAACCTGATTTTAGGGTCTAGTTCGTACTCAGGTTCTTTGCCTCGTCTGGATCTGCGCATAAGCAAATAGAAAGCCTTGTGAAAAGCACAGGGTAAATAATATCAAGGAAAATAGAAAAATTAAAAAGAAAAAGTGTAGTAAGAGTAAGTGTAAAGATATGTTGTCAGTCCCTGGAAACGACGCCAAAAACTTGTTGCGTGTCAAAAGTCCTATCGCAAATAGTGCAAGTGTACATGACGCAAGTAGTAAAGTGATACTTGGAGTTTCGGATATCGTCTCCACAGGGACTGGAAATAGCTTTATCCTAGAGTTGTTGCACGAGAGAGAGAAAAGAGTTTAAATTGTTTGGAAAGTAATCTTGAGAAACAAGTAAAGTAAAAGATAAAAGAATCAGGTTTAATAAATAGGTCGGTATTGATTTGCTCGGTAGTGCAGGTGTTGCACTGAAGAGAAACTTCCGTTCTGTCGTCATCCCTGTCGCGGTAGCACCTGTCGCGACAGAAGTCTGTTGTTGTCGCGGCAACGATCACACAACTCTGCACTTCAAGTTTGGCAAGAATCCCTGCTATGACTTGTCCTATCCCTAGGCCGAAGTTCTGTTGATGAACACTTCTTAGATGATAACTCCCGGTGTAAATCGAAGGGTTAACACCAATGTAGTTGAATTCTTCCTTAACCACTTAACCTCGTACTTGTCCCTAAGCCGAGATGGTTTAACCATAAACTGGGAAACACGTATTTATTCCTTTCGTATGCTTGACTCTCCCGATATCAAACAAATAGATAACCTCACAATGCTCTCCTAATACTCTTGCGAGATGTGAAAACCAGAATAAATAAACTTGAAGTTTTTATTGCTTGAACAGAAAATTCCTAAAATAGTACAATCTTTGCCACTACTTTACAGAATCAACCCTTAGCCCTAGGGGGAAATTAGAACATGATGAAGAGGGGAAACGACAAGAGTTTTGAGGAAGACGAATACATATTAGATATCCTTCCCTAGGTCGATTTACATGCCTTTATATAGGCCTTGGGTCCAAGTTTTCTAATCTGGCAAGAATACAAGTTTGGACTAAAGTACAACTCTATTGGAGATTAAATCTTCTGAGTATATGCCTTTAATTCGTCCTCTTTTCTTGCCTTGAGTTTCTTCCTTGGACTTTGGGCTTGGCCTTCATTCTTCCTCCGGGCTCAGAAAAATATAGGAGTGGTTCACGACAAACTGGCTTTAAATCCTATATCTGTCGAGCTCCACTTCACTCTTCCACCTCACTAATGTTGTCGTCATGGCTGCCACAGCAATGGCCACGGCAGCGTTTTGCTCCTTGACTCCAGTCCTGTGCTCCAGCTCTGTTCCTTTGCTGCCTTGAGTCTGCCACAGCAGATACCTGCAAAAGTGACCAAAATCAGTAGCAACTGTGCCATTTTATCTAATTGTGATGTTTATGCAGAAATCTATCCTAAATGCGATGAAATATGCTTGAATGCAGCAGAAATATGGGTAAATGAGGGGTAAAATGTAGAACTTTTATACACTCAACAATGACTCCCCCTTAGTTCCTATTTCAAATACTCAGACTTAGGCATACGGTACTTGGAGGACCTCGTTTACCAGACTTATTACATATTATCAGTATGAACTATTTCCGATTTATAGACTTTATTTTATCATTGGATTTATACGTAATTTCAGACTCAGACACTTTTATTTGGGGATTTATTGTTTTTAGCATGCATGACTATTTTGAATATTTCATTAACTTTTCAGGTTACTATTATACGACTACGTTTTATGTAATTGAAATATTATTGTGTTTAATTTGATTTTGCTAATTAATACGAATAATAAATTTTCAAACCTAATGACGTGTCTTGAGGGACAAGGTTTCAAACACGACTTCTTAGATTCGATTAATTTCTTTTGGGTCGGGTTTAGGGGGTTACAGAGCGCATATAAGGCTCCTAAGAATGTAACCATCACTTCATCTGGTACAACATCAGGAAATTCACATGGTTCAAAAAAGAAATATTCTCGTGGCCCAAGAAATGACAAGATTAATTTTACAAAAATATCTATGTCATATGCTGAACTATACCCTTAGTTGTATGAAGCAGATCTGGTAAGGCCATATTATTTGACCCCTATGTAGCCTTCTTACCCCTCATGGTACAAACCTGATGCTCATTGCGAATTCCATGCTGGAATACTAGGGTATTCGATACAGGCCTGCACGACATTTAAAAATGTGGTTCAAAATCTGATCAAAAATGGGATTTTGATGTTTGATAAGCCTAGTATTGTAGCGAATCCCTTGCCGGGTCACGGTGGGCGAGGAGTGAACCCTAGATTTCGTGGTGATGGATATCAAACCCACATATAATTTCCTATTGAGTGGACCCTAGATTCATTCAGTCGGTGCAATCCCGTCATCTATGCATCAGAAGTTAAATTTTGTGATAGAAGGGAAACTAGTCAGCGTTGGAGCAGAAGAAGATATCATCACTTTGGTAACCACTGATGCTCCATATATTGAAGCTAATGAAAATGCCCTTGAATGTTCTTTCAGAGATTTGGAATTTGTCAATGCAACTTTTGTCGCTGAAGGTAAATTGTTTCCTCGACCAAGGCTGCCGAATCACACCAAGATGATTGTTCATGAAACGCTCGAAAGGGGTGCAAGAACAGGAAAGGGACTGGGAAAACATCTTAAGGGATGCCAACGTCCAAAACCTGTTGTCATGAAAAAGGACCGCTTCGGACTTGGTTTTAAGCCCAGTATACAGGAGAGGCTGAAAGATCTAAAAAGAAGGGAAGAACAAAATAGGGCCCGTTTTTTGGGAACTGAAGCTCCTTCTAAACCCGCGACCTCATTTGACTTGGCAAAAAACTTCAAGTCACGAGGATTTGAGAATGTTGAGAAGTAACTTGAAGAGGTCAACCGTTAAACTGCAAAGTTATATGAGGAAGAAATTTTTGGTAATGACCTAGAAGGGCTTTTTATCAGATGGATCTTTTAGGGAGCTCAAACTGGGAGATTTCTAGAGAAGATCCGCCCATGCTTCCCTAGAAAAGTGCTAGGCAACTGGACAACTGATAGCTTTCTCTAGTGTCTAATAATAAAACATAGTAAATACCATGAACAACTTTATACCTTTGCTCGTGGGTATAGGGAGTTATCTGTAAAGGGCCATCATATCAGCTCATTTTAACAAAGATGTTGTCATGCTGATTCACAAATGGCAAACATGTTTCTTGTTTTTTTCACATCCTTTCTAGAATATATATTATTATTTTATTTGTAGGTTTCAATTATTGATTGCATGAAAGATCCTAAACCTAATCATGGAGCAGATCTTGAGCGGATAGTGTGTCTAATGGAAGTCAATGAGGTTGAGAATGAAACGGAATGTGAAATCTCTGAAGAATTACTGAGGTTAGTGGAAAAAGAAGACAAGTATATCCTACCCCATAAAGAGGAGTTGGGGATTCTCAACTTGGGAACAAATTGATGCTGGTTTTCTCAGGGTGTCCCAATATCCAGAATGGGTGGCCAATATAGTCCTTTTACCAAAGAAAGATGGGGAGGTACACATGTGTGTGGATTATAGAGATCTAAATAGAGCCAACCCGAAAGATAATTTTCCCTTACCACATATAGACATCTTGGTTGATAATACGTCAGGGCATTCATGGTTCTCCTTCATGGGTGGGTTTTCGAGGTATAACCTGGTAAAGATGAATCTAGAGGACATGGTCAAAACGAAATTCATAACCTTTTGGGGCACATATTGTTACAAAGTGGTGCCTTTTGGGCTAAAGAGTGCTGGGGCAACTTATAAGCGAGCAATGGTTACCTTGTTCCATGACATGATGCACAAAGAAGTTTAGGTGTATGTGGATGACATGATCGCTAAGTCTTATACCGAAGAGGAACATATTCAGAATTTGAGAAAGTTGTTTTTGAGGTTAAGGAAATACCAGTTGTTTTGGAGTAACATCAATGGCAAATGGGCGGGGCAGGTGCGGATACCCCCTCCCATATTCCCATACCCACCTAAAATTTTCATATCCACCACCTACTCACCACCCACGATGGGTACAATTTTCAAATCCACACCCACCTACCTGGGTATATTCTCAAATCCATCCCCATGCCCACCACCCAACTGGATACCCATTACCCATCTCGTACCCGCCTATACCCGCCTACTCGTCTGCTTGGCAGCAACCATATCACATAAAACATAAATTCAAGAACAATCATAATTCATAAACATAAATTCAAGTTCGATCATAAAATACCATAAACAAACAAACTAAAGTCTTAAGTACATAAAACAAATCAAAGTCTTAAGTACATAAAACAAACCAAAGTCTTAAATACATAAATGAGAAACACATAATAGTTTTGTTTTTTAGTCTAACATTCTGAAATTTCATCGAATGCTTGTCAGGCATCGGTTATGTTAGTATAGCAATCATCCTCTATGTCCTCAAGCTGAGAACACTCCATTTTAAATTCACCACAACCTACATATGTAATAAAAGACAAAACTAATATAAATTAGTAACTAAACTTTAATAAGATAATTAAGCAAAATTTCACATATTAACATAAACTAGAAAAATATTTTTACCCTTAATATCAACTCAAAGCCAATTCTGAGCACACATTAATGCGTCAATCGTCTCCGGAAGTAGTTGACTATGATGAGGACCAATTACTCCTCCACTCGTGCTAAATGCAAATTCTGATGGGACAGTAAAGACAAGAATGCTCAAAATATCCCTTGCTACTTGTTGGGGAGTTGGATAATTGTTTCCATTTGTTTTCCACCAATTAAGAATATCAAAATCATCAACAAGTGGTATGTTGACAGCTTCTAAGTACTTATCCAAATCATATTTTTCTGGAGTTTCATCATTATCTTGCTCTACAAATTCTACAAACTCATTCAACATTGTTCATTTTCCCTTGGTACTAAAAAAACTAATAGGTTTTGCTTTGATCTTACTAGCTTGGCTCTTGCTATTCTTATGTCCATACTCATCCACCAATTCACGTATAAGATCTTGAATTCTATCAATCTTAGTTTGGACAGTAAGCTCATCATAAATTTTACCAAAAAAATCAATTTCATCTTGAACATGGGATCAAGTATAGTCGCCACTCCCATAAGACCATTAACATCAACTCAATACTTGTTGTACTTCTCTAACATTACTAGAACCATCTTTCTTATATAATCACAAGGTGATGAAAGCCAATTCGACATAGCTATTCTAAGCCCACAAATACATGGAAAATAATTATTTGTGTTGGGATATTTGGAAGCAGAAAATACATGCGTAATATCATTAAAAACTTCCAATAGTTCACAAATTTTCTCCACCTTATCCCAATCCTCATTGAGTGGCGGATTCTTAAACAAATTTTTACGGACACTCAAGACAACAAATACCTCATTATACTTTAAAGCAACCATAAGCATGTCATATGTCAAATTCCACCTAGTTTTGCAATCAAGTTGTAACTTTTTTGTGCATCCCAGAACTACTTGCTTAGCTACTTGTTCAAATTTTTGATATCTTTTATCTGAAGCAGTACAAAATGAAATACTATCTCTAATTCTATCAAGACCACTTTTTATCACAACACTCATCCCATCTTGAACAATCAAATTAATTATGTGAGCACCACAACGCATATGAAGAAAATGTCCATGCAACATAAGTGATCCATAGGTAAACTCTTGATGTAAAATATCAATCATAGCATCATTAGTTGTGCAGTTATCCACAGTTATAGAAGACAGTCTACTATCAATATTCCAAGAGTGAATGCATTCTTTCAAATGTTTAGCAAGAACCTCAGCCGTGTGAGGTGCCGGGACACACATAAACCTATCGCATTAATGTGACATGCATTAACACATGAAATTAAAAGAAGTAAAATGAACAGGAAAAAAAACAAGTAAATGAAATAATATTACCTAAGTATTCGACTTTGGAGTTTCCATCCATTGTCAATAAAGTGTGTCGTGACAGCCATGTATCCCATTTTTGATTGTTTGAGGTCCACATGTCGGTAGTCAAGGCAATCCTACTATTCGTTTTCATCAACAATGCACCTATGCTCTCTTTTTCAGCCTCATATCTTTGCAAGGTGTCTTTCTTGGTTGTATTGCGACAAGGAACTTTGAAGCTCGGTTGAAGTGTCTTAGAATACTTCCAAAAGCCATAATGCTCAACAATACTAAGGGGGTATTCATGCAAAATAATCATTTCTGCCAAGTCTCTTCTCCAATGATCTTGGTGGAATTCATATGGTGCCAAGGAAAGAGTGTCATTTGAACCACCATCTTTAGCTTGTGTTCCAAATGACCTTGTTTGTCAAATATCCAAGCATTTCTTTTTGACATATTTCTTTGTATGCTCGGTTAAGTGACTTGTCCCTGCTCTTGGTCCTCCAGCAAGTTGCTTATTGCAGTAGTTACATTCATCTTTTACTTATTCTCCAACTCATTTTCTTTTAAAATGAGTCCAAGTTGTTGATGTATGCCTCGTAGTTAAAGGAAGAATCACGGAATCTGCATCATTACTTTGCTTTGGGCTTTTGTCATCATCCAAAGAAATTGGGGCAGAACTTGGTGTAGTGGATGGTTTCAAGATTGATGGAAATGAGGTGGTAGTAGAATTTTTTTCACTTTCGTCTGTCATTATGTATTCTGCAATTATAAATACAATAAAATTATAATGATTCAAATTCATATGAAATTATTTCTCAAAACCAATACTAACAGTATACATAAAACGGTAAAAGAAAATAGGCTACTTGTAGAAGAAAGAACATATAATATAGGATGCAAATGCAATCTTTCAAAGGTTCGAAAAGAATATCCAACTGACAAGAATCATCCACCAACCACATTACTTAAGCCCATTGTGTGTTAATTGGAAGATGTTTAACACTACAAACATCCCATTTTTCACCTAAACATATCCCATTATTAAGGTTAATTTCAAACAAGATTTTCATTTCATTTTAGCTTTCTGTAATTGGCTAATAACATTCATTAGAAAACTCAGTTCATTTTCTATTTCTATTTTCAACTTCATCTTCACTATCCTAAGAAATATCTCAAGAAAGTGTTAATTTAAAGCAACAAATTATTCACCCCTTCCAATAGCCTAATGATATTTTTTAACCTTCAAACTTTTCAGAAAAAAAAAATCACTTTTCAGCAACACATAACACATCACAAAATCAAACAACAAGAGAGTACATCGAAGAACAATCATACAAAGAACTAAATCACAACAAAAATTACGAGGTAAAAGAAAACTAGCACACAAATCTAGAATTCTATGCGGTAAAAAGAAACAAATTCGTACAATAAACTTTCAAAATCATACCTCTGCCAAGAGAAGAAGATTTTATGAACAGATCTTTTCTTTTCCTGAGTTGAAAAAATCTTTTTTTTTATTTTTTGGTTCTTATTTGGTTTTGATCTCACCGACGAAGGAAGATCTAAAACAAGAAAGTGGTATCCTAAATTTTGGTTGAACAGATCTTTTCTTTTCCCTGAGTTGAACGGTAGTAATGGGATAAAGATTGTTTTTACCTAAATTTTGGTTAAATTACAAGTAATATCCTATAAAATTTAAGGATTTATAAAATAGGTTGTGAAATTACATTTAAGTTCATAATGGTCCAAATTTTAATATGGCGGGCAGCATGCGGGGCGGGCGGGTAAGGTCTTAAATCCACCACCTACCCACTACCCGTGGCGGGTATGAATTTTTACATCCACACCCGCCCACTACCCACCAAACTCATACACATCCCCACCCCAACTGGGGCGGGTGCGGTGCGGAATCCGCGAAACTGTACATGTCTGTCATCCTTAAGGAAAACTCTTGGGATTTGTTGTTATCGAAAAAGAAATTGAAATAGATCCAAATAAGGTGAAGGCAATTCAAAACTTTCCACCACCCAGTTCACAAAAATAAGTTTGTGGATTCCTCGAGAGATGAATTATGTTTCTAGGTTTATTTCTCAATTGGCCGATAAATGCGATCCAATCTTCAAGTTGCTTAAAAAGAATAATCCCGGAGAATGGAACGAATAATGCTAAGAAACATTTGACAAAATTAAAAAGTATTTAACGAATGCTCTGATGGTAGTTGCACCGGTTCTTATTAGAGCACTCATCCTTTATCTAACAGTTTATGAGAACTCAATGGGATGTGTGTTGGGGCAACATGGTGACACATGAAAGAAAGAAAGAGCTATTTACTACTTGAGCAAAAAGTTTACAGAGTGTGAAGTACAATGCCCACCAATTCAAAAGTTATGTTGTGCCTTGGCTTGGGTAACTCGTAGACTCAGACAATACATGTTACACCACAATACTTGGTTAATTTCTCGCATTGATCCATTAAAGTTTATGATGAAAGTGCCAGCATTGACTTGAAGATTGTCACGTTGGCAAATGTTTTTATCAGAGTTTGACATTATATATGTGAGCCAGAAAGTAATAAAAGGAAGTGCTATAGTAGATTTCCTAGCAAGTCGTGCTTCAGAAGATTATAAGCCCTAAACTTTGACTTCCCAGAAGAGGGTGTGATGAATACCTCCCCAAAGGAAAAGGGAATTCCATAAAATGTAACTTGGAAATTGTGCTATGACGGAGCATCCAATGCTCTAGGACATGGAATTGGAGCAATATTGATTTCTCCAAACTATGTACATTATCCTTTCACAAGCAAGCTAGAGTTTCTTTGCACTAATAACATGGCAGAATATGAGGCTTGTGTCATGGGTTTGTGGGCTGTTATTGAAAGAAAGATGGAGGCCCTGAAAGTATACAAGGATTCAGCTTTAGTTATCTACCAGCTTCATGGAGAATGAGAAATGAAGGATGTAGAGTTGATCGAGTATCGAAAATTGATCCTAGAGCTAATAAAATAGTTTGAAGAAATTACCTTTACATACATTCCCAGGGAAGACAATCAAATGGCAGATGCCTTAGTTACACTAGCATCGATATTTTTAGTAAATAAACCAGAAGACATGATGCCAATTTGAATGCAGAGTTGTGAGACTTATGCTCATTGTTGTAGCATAGAAGAGGAGGCAAATAAAAATCCTTTGTATTTTGATATCTTGCAATACCTTAAATTTTAGACCTATCCCCTGGGGAAAATGATAATGACAAAAGGACTATAAGAAGGATGGCTTTAAGATACGTGCTCGATGGAGAGATCTTGTAAAAAAGGGGTAAAGATCAGATCCTGTTAAGATGTGTTAATGCCAGCGAAGCTAGAAACATTATGGCAGAAGTGCATGATGGAATTTGTGGTACACATGCAAATGGATTCTCGATAGCCAGGAAGATCATAAGATACGACTATTGTTGGGCAACCATGGAAGGAGATTGCATTGAATATGCCAAGAAATGTCATAAATGCTAGATATATGATGACAAAATTAATTCCCTGCTAGTACCCCTTCATACAGTGAATTCACCTTGGCCTTTTGCTATCTGGGGCATGGATGTTATTGGGAAGATTCACCCAAAGCCTTCTAATGGACATTGTTTTATCCTTGTAGCCATTGATTAGTTCACCAAATGGGTAGAAGCAGCCTCTTATGCCAATATCACGAGAACAATAGTTTGCAAGTTTCTAAAGAAAGAAATAATTTGTCGGTATGGATTACCAGAACGAATTGTTACTGATAATGCCACCAATTTTAATAACAAGGTAATAGCAGAAGTGTGTGAGAAGTTCAAAATTATGCATCACAATTATGTGACTTACCTTCCTAAGATGAATGGGCAGTGGAGGCGGCAAACAAAAACATCAAGAAGATCATATCGAAGACGGAAGAAACTTACAAAGATTGGCATGAGAAACTACCCTTTGCACTGTTTGCATATCGAACTTCGATACGAACCTCAACTGGGCAACACCCTATTCTTTGGTCTACGGGATAGAACCAATACTTCCTCTTGATGTTGAAATTTCATATATTCGTGTTTTGTCTGAAGTAAAGTTGGATGATGCAAAATGGGTACAAGTTTGATCTGACCAACTGAATCTTATTGAAGAAAAGAGGTTAAGGGCTATATGCAATAGTAAAATGTACATGAAAAGAATAATGTGGGCATATGATAAGAAAGTTCGGCCCAGAGAGTTTCGAGAGGGAGATCTTGTTCTGAAAAAGATCTTGCAAATACATTGAGATGATCGTGGAAAATGGATGCCTAACTGAGAAGGACCTTATGTTGTTAAAAAGGATTTCTCTGGAGGAGCGTTGATTCTAACTGAATTGGATGGCGAGGAGTTACATAAACCAGTGAAATCTAAATCAGTGAAGAAATATTATGCTTGAAGAATTCAAGAAGAGATTCAAAGGGCGCTTCACAAAATGAAGACATCTATGGTGAAAACCCAAAAGGGCGCTTTAGATATATAAAAAAGAAATAAAAACAAAGGGGGTTCAAAATGAAAATCCGCAAAAGGCGTCGTTGAAAACTCGTAAAGGGCAGCTCAGATATGTGAGAATAGGCATCTGGCAATTAGAACCTCTCGGACGCCTAGTATTACGGAAGGGAACAACCTGACAACGTTCGAAGTCTGTTGGAAAAAGGTTCGAGCTCAGGGCTACATCTAGTTGATGAGGTGGTTGTATCCTTCATGCTTTGGATGCTCGGAGATCTGAATTTCTTTCTTGATTTTGTTGTTTCAGTTTGCCATGACTCTTTTTCAAAACTCTATTGTATCTCAATTTATAAGCCTTAACAAAATTCATGAATTTTCTTCCAAGCGTTCTTTTTTTATTCTAAAGCATCATAAAATGGTTGATATAATGCATAAAAGCAGATAATTTCTTGGTATTGCTATATTTTGAAAGATACAGGTGAACTTTAACACTCTAGATTATTGAATAATAGTGTACAAAGCAAAGATGGTGTTGAATGTCATACCAGGGGAAATTCAAAGACAAAATTCAAAGCTCAAGAAAACCATTGAAGAAAAGCATCATGATAGGTTTTAGCAGAGATTCTCATATTAACATGGGACTATCATTGGCAACAAAGTTTGTTATCCAAACATTAATGATTTTTATCTTTATGCTCATGCTAGGATGATTGGAACCACAAGGCCAACACATTATCATGATCAGAACTTGTATATTCTTTGTCCTATGTATATCAAAGAAACATCATTGCTATCTTTGCTATTATTTCGGCCCATTGTAGTTACTTGGCAGCATCTCAGTTGGGACAGTTTATGAAGTTTGAAGTGGATTCTTAGATAATGATTGTTAGTTCTTTGTTCCTTTGTCGAAAGAGGAAATTTGAATTGACAATTGTCAAGATATCAATGTAGTCAATTTGAGTTCTCAAGGAAAAAGAAGAAGAAAAAAGAGGAAAAAAAAGAAGAGAAGGGGAAAAAGAAAAAGAAAGAAAATTCGAGGTGAAAACCTGAAAATGGCGCCTTGGAAAAAAGAAAAGAAAAAACCGAAGTGAAAACCCGAAAGGGCGCTTCAAGAAAAGCAGTCTAAAGTGAAAACTCGAAATGACGCTTTAGACCAAAGGGCCAGAAACGTAGAAAGGAGATCTTGACGACCAATCCTGAATGTGAGATGAGACATTAAAGAAAATGAGAATTAATAAAGAAGCGAAAAGGAAGCACCATGATGGATCTTCAAAGAGCGAAAGTTGATTGATAAATCTTAGCAAGTCGTTGTTCATGCATCATATAGGAAATTAGAATCATCCTAACCCTCCTATTTTAGTTTTGATGAAGAAGAGAGAACTCTTAATGTGAATAGTTCGCTTAACAAAGACAAAACTCCTAACGTGAAGAGTTCGATAAGCAAAGACAGAACTCCTAATGTGAAGAGTTCGCTCAACAAAGACAGAGCTCCTAATATGAATAGTTCGCCCAGAAAAGACAGAGCTCCCAATGTGAAGAGTTTATCCCAAGCAAAGAAAGAATTGCACGTGAGAAGAGTTCACCCAGCGAAGATAGAATTCCCAATGAGAACTGTTCTTGCAGAGGTTCTAAATGAGAAGAACCTATTCTTTTGAAGAATGAGGAAGTCCACTGTAACCTCCTTAACCCGGCCTAGACGGTTGACCCGAATTAAGAAAGTCACACGGGGAAAACCAAAGTCAACCCGGAAGTCAACCTTGATTAACGACCCTTTTTTTTCTTTTTAATCTTGTCTAAATGCACATTAACCCTAATTGTGATCACACAAACATCATACTCAAAGATCACAAACATCAGAGATCAAACAGGGACCCAATTGAACAAATTACAACTTTAGGGACCAAATTGTAATTTCTGATAATTAAAAGGACTTAACCCAAATTAAAGTTACCATCTTGGAATTAATCAGGTTTCATTCTTCTCTGTGAAATTTCAGCTCAAAAGGACTTCCCAAGCTCATGCAATTGAACAAACAAGATTCAGGACCAAAACGCAAACAATTCAAAACATATAACTGCCAATGTCAGCCCATAACGGTCAGCCGTTCCGAAACCGATCAACCCCGTTCCGAAACACGGGCCGTTCCGAAACCGATTGATCCCGTTCCGAAACACGGGCTTGGCAGAGACCAAACCGTTTCGAAACGGTGCACACCGTTTCGGACGCCTGGGTTCGTGTAAGGCACCCGTTCCGAAACGGTGCATACTGTTCCGAAACGCCTGCACAGATTGCAGCAAACAAGCATACCAAAACATGCAATTAATCATTCAAACATGCTCCAAATGTCACCAAACTTTACCAGCATGCAATTAAACATATTTAAGACTTGTAGGAACCATCACAACATCAATCTAACATCATATGCAAAAAGGCCCAATTCTATAGGTATGCTTCCTACACAAGCTAGCTATTCAAACTCCAAACTTGCAAAACAAGCATATAAGGTTCCAATTCAAAAACCAGCAATCTCAACAACATTCAACATACTTAGGGAGTCTCAAACACCTCCCAAAACATACACATTGGTCCCTCATTGCCAAATCACACAAAAGCTAAAATGTACTTATAAAACTTTCATACATTGAGCTTCACTTGAACTTGATTGCTTGCCTTTTTTTGCTGCCCCTCAAGGTACTCTAATGCTCTGCATTATTGAATTAAGAAAACGTAGAGAGCGTAAGCAAAAGCTTAGTGAGGCATGCTCATTAAAAACAATTCAATAATGCAATTAAAACCATTTATAAATCATGCTTAAAATCAATCCTTGCACATGCTCAAAAGCATACTTAAAACAAGCAATCCCATGCTTCAACATAAACATTAAAACAAGCATCTCATGCTTCATAACATACTTAACATGTCATATTGGCTCAAGTGATACATTTCATTTCTTAAAACAAGTTCAACAACTTTCCCAAGGACTTTTAAACACCTTGGCCCCAAGGACTTTTAAACACCTTGGCCATGGACTTTTAAACACCATGAATAAGGACCACACAAGGACTTTTAACCACCTTTGTGTCCAATGCTTGAATCACCCCAAGGACTTTTAAACACCTTGGCCCCAAGGACTTTTAAACACCTTGGCCCCATGGACTTTTAAACACCATGGAATGGATCACCTAAGGACTTTTAACCACCTTAGTGTCCGCAACAAGACTCATCCAAGGACTTTTAACCACCTTGATGATCTTAAGTAACAAGGCTCACTCAAGGACTTTTAACCACCTTAGTGACCTTAATCTTTTCAAAACATCACTTGCCAATATACATCATATTCATCATTTAATCCACTGTTTTAAAGCATTTAACCAAGCCATTTTCATCATGCATTTTAAAGCATTAATCCACATTTAAACAATGTAAAAAAGCAAGGTACTCCTACCTAGAGTTACCTTCAACATATGGCTTATATCATCAGCAAAATCCATGCTAAAACATGCTTTCAAAACAGTAATTAAAACATGCAAATCATCATTTTGCAACACATCAAAGTCATGGCCACCACTAGAGAGAAAATCCGAAAACTTACACTTGAGCTTAGCAAAGTTGTTTATACTTAAACTAAGCTCCCAAAACCTTCAAACCTTGGTTTTAAAGCTGAAAATCCAATTTCCACAAATCCACTCACCAATTTCCACTTTGCTTCAAGCCAAAGCACCAAATCAAGCTTCCGGATCAACCAATCTTGGATCCAAAGATGCCTCCCCTGTTTCAACACATCAAAGCAGAGGATTAATGCATCATCATGCATTAATTGCTTCAATGAAAGCACCTAAACTCGTTGCTCTCATCCAACCTCCATTTTCGGCCACCAAACACAACCGAAAATGCATCCAAACCACTTCTAAACAAAGCCCAGCCATAAACCAGCAAAACCTCACTTCCATTAACATCATATAACATCTAAAAACAACCTATTAACAACCTTATACCTCCAGCAACAACAGACCACCAAGATCACCTCAAAAACTACCTTAAAACACAAGCTAAACTTAGGAAACTCAACCTATTCGGGATTGCATCAATCAAAACTCAATTCCACATCATTTTAGAGATCATTTAACATCAAAAACATCTCTTAAAACACAGATTACTCAGATCTAACGAAAATCATCAAAATCTTGCATAATAAGCCAAGATCCATAAATCAACTTAAAAACCTTTAATTAAACATCAATTTAGGATTGAAAACTTAGGAATTTCAGTAAAGAACTGATAGTTTAGAGGAGAAGGACGTTCTTACCTCCAAACTTGTGTTTCTCCACTTTTTGGAATGAAAACCTTGATGAAACTTGTAGCAATTGAAGAGGTTTTGAAGATATGTTGATTTGGAATCAAATGAGAGTTGAAAGGAGGAATTTAGGTGAGAAAATCAGAAACAAATCTCTGGAAATGTAGTGTTTGGTTTGAGAGAAAATGAGAGAAGGAAAATGAGAAGTTAGTTGAGAAAATTGCCAAATGAGCTTTTCCCTCCTTTTTGTTATCTTTAAAATCAGAAAATAGCTTATAAAATCTTAGAAAAATCTGGAGAAATCACTTTTGGATTAATAGCTCCTTAAAGATTCAAAGTTCCAACCCTTTATAAAACAGCCACCAAACTTGCGAAAATTACATTTTGGTCACTAGCCAAAATGTCACACTTCCAAAACTCATTTTCCAAAATTGATTTCACAGTTCACTTAATTATATTAAAAGATGATTTTAGAACATTTTTCCATATTTTTAATGCAACCCGAACTAGGCTTTCCTAATTTAACCTCTTAAGATTCGAACAGCACTTTGACCAACCGGTCAACGCCCAAAACTCCTAAGCCCAAAACCGGGGCGTTACATCCACAATAAGAAGAGCTTTCTTATTTGACGTCTTTACAGAGACACATATTAGCAAAGAAGAGGTTGAGGCGTCTCATAATCAGAAGAACAACTTCAAGCTTCGTTGGTCAGACGGTTCGAACAAAATTCGTGTCTTTTCAGTCTTTGCCCTGTTCTTGTTCCACAACAATAAGCAAAAAGGGCAGTTGTAATACCCTTATTTTAACCAAGTATATATTATATTATATTATATTATATTATATTATATTATATTATATTATATTATATTATATTATATTATATTATATAATATTATATTATATTATATTATATTATATTATATTATATTATATTATATTATATTATAAATAAAACCAAAAATAATAATAGTAAATAAATATATAAAAATAAGTATCCAAAGAGTCTAATAATATATAAAGTGTCCATTATACAATATATGAATCCACATTTTACATACAAAGAATTAAAAGCCCAAATTACAATTCATTCCCTCTCATTTTAACACCCAAAGAAACACAAATTTGGTCCAAATCCCCTTTCCCGCCCAAATTCGGTATTTAAGGGACACATGGTGGTCTTCGATTGGTCCATTACCCTTCACATAGATCAAACACCTCGCTGACATCAGTGCATGCATCATCCTATAAATAGGAAGGGAGAGAAAAGTCAGATCCATTAATACCACATTTAATACATACCATAAAATAATAATAAAAAGGAGAGAGAAAGGGCAAAAAAAGATTTCACCTGCCGTTTCGGAAGCTGACCTGTAGTTTGGAAGAGAAAGAGACGTCGATGCCACAGTTGCGAAGCCGGATTGTTGCCGGGAAGCTCATCAACCGCCGTGAAAGCTGCCAGAATTACACCGAGAGGTATACTTCATTTTTCTCTTTTATTCCCTGCAAAATAATAAGAGAAATCAGTGTAGAACTAGATTCAAATAGTTAAAAAATAATAAAAAAATATAAAAAAACGATATCAGAAACGTATCTTGGCGGCCGGTGAGTACTTAGTTTCATGGTGGAGTAGAACATGGTAGAAAGGTTCGGTTCGGATAGATTTTTAGGGGAGAAGCCGGGAGATTGTAAAGTGTCCATAAGTTCTATATTTCATGCACATTCCATCTCATATTATTGCTGTTTTTTAGTACATTCTAGGCATAATTAGGTTCATGCATTGCATTTTACAATATTCTTTACTATGCCATGCTTTGTATTGATTTTATGTTATTTGGTAAAAAAAGGTATTGTTTTAGTTTAGTTTTAGTTTCAGGTACTAGAGGCTGACAAAAGGAGAGAGAAGCTGAGGAAACGATGCTGAGGCAGCAAACTAAGGAGCTATATTGACACAGTTCCAGATAGAGACAGTAGCTGTCGCCGCCCTACTTGCCGCCCAAGACATCAATTTGAGGAATTAGAGAACCGGAGTGCGATCTGTAGAGCAGAAAATCCTGATCTTAACGATGTTGTCCACTCAATTTTCTGATGACTGTAGCAGCATGCAGATCCGCCGAAGGAAGAATGTGAGATTACTTGCGGGGCAAGGCAACATGATTAAGTCCACATTCAACTCAAAGAAGTCAACATTGAAAGTTTCATTCAATGCAAAAACTAATTTGAAGACTTCTACTCCAAGAAGAACTAGACCTAGCTAATGCCTATATATACACATTGTACTTTTACTTCAAAACAACTTAGGTTTTCCCTTAGGCATAGTTTAGGTTTTCTTGCCGCCATTATGTTCTAAATTTCTCTTTGGGTTTGGGTTATGTTGTAATTAGTGTGAGAATGATTGTTTAGGATTTTAAGTTTGTTTTTGCAATAAAGCTTCAAGGTTTGCTTATTCCTTGTTCTTTATGGTTTTCAATTAAGGCGAAAGATTAGTTGATCACTATCCATTTGTTTGGTATCGAGAGAGTCGAACTCACAAAAGGAGTAAGTACGATCTCATATATAGACGGTGTTGATCAATCCAACCTAGACATAGGTTAGGATTTAAGGCGGCTAAAGGAGGACGAATTAACTTTGTTGTCTTTGCACGATTCACGCCGCGACTGGTATTATCTGCAGTGGGCATCAACAGCATTCTAACTAAGACATAAGCAGGATCACTTTCGAAGCGTTCTGCCAAGCCTTGTAGTTCTGTCGAGTTTTTCGTCAAGACACAAGTTCATTCCCCTGTCGAGGCAGCGAGAGCGTCTCAGCAGCCTAACTGCCATCCCCCGCTGAGGCAGCAGAGTCTGGCAGCGCAAAGCAACTTGTCCTATTCAACGCAGTTTCACACTAAGTAGCAACATAACCCTTCCCATTCTATCAATCTGATTTCTTCCCTTTTTATTTATTTGTGTTTTTATTTTATTTTCTTTTTAAACAAACCAACTTATTTGCGCATTTAATCTCTTGCTCATATTTGCTTTTTATTTTTAGTTTATATCTTTAATCGAAATATATATATATATATATATATATATATTAGAGTTCCTTTGTTAAGTGCATGACCAGGGCAAACCCAAAAGGCGAAATTGTTTACGTTAACGATATCGAACGAAGAGCAAGAGAACTCAAAAAAGAGATCAGAACAGTCCTAGGGAAAACTAAAGAAGAGATAAAAACAGAGGAAATCATGGAAGTAATAAACGACAACCCTGCCAACAATGCTCAGAACGACAGGGATGGGCAGCAAGACCCGCCACCCAGAGAACAACAGCAAGTTCCACCTAGGCAGCCACATCAAAATCTGCCAAAGCAGCAACAATACGTTTGAACCACCAGGGACTACTTAGAACATGACTTCAGAGGGTTCGATCCTATAGTGACAGAACCTGAGATTGAGGCAGGTCACTTCGAGCTGAAGCCCGTGATATTCAACATGATCAACACATTGGGGCAATTTGGAGGGACTGCCATAGAAGATGCTCGGCAGCACTTAAGAGGATTCCTGGACATATTGTTGAGTGTGTAAAAGTTCTATTATTTACACCCTTTTTAACCCATATTTCTGCTGCATTCAAGCATTATTCATTGCATTTAGGTTAGTTTACAGCAAAACATCACAAATATATTAAAAGGCACAGTTTCTACTAAGAATGGTTGTTTTTGCAGGTTGCTGTCGTAGCAGACGGAAAGGGCAGGCGCTGGGCAGTAAAGCAGAGGAGCTGAACGGGACAAGCAGACAAAGAGGACGATGCTGCCACGGTTGCTGCTGTGACAGTAGAGGACGACAGCAATTTTGAGGAGAAGAAGCAAAGTGGACCTCGACAGATAGAGAAAATTCAGCCCGTCTGTCGTGTGAAAACCTTATATTTTTCCAAGCCCCAAATCAAAAGATATGTCAAGCCCAAAGTTCAAGGAGAGAAAATCCCAAGTAAGAAGATGACGGCTGGAAAGTAGATTCCTTGAAGATTTAATCTTTATTAGAATCATACTTTCAATTAAAGTTGTATTCTTGCTATTTTAGATAACTTGAGCCCAAAGCTTATATAAGGGCATGTATTTTAACCTAGAGGGCATAATCGATTACCCTAGCCTTCTTCCCAAACTTTAGTCGTTTTTCTTCCCACATCATGTTCTAAATCCTTCCTAGGGCCACGGGTTGATTTGTAAAGTAGTTGCAAGGTTTGTTTTGTTTTAGGAATTTTCAGTTCAATAAAATAAACTTCAAGTTCTCTTATTTTGGTTATTAATATCTTGCAAGAGCATCGGGAGAGCATTGTGAGGTTATCTATTTACTTAGCATCGGGAGAGTTAAGTATACGAAAGAAATAAGAGCAAGTTCTCTAGTTTATAGTTGAACTATCTCGGGCCTAGGGATAGGACGAGGTTAAGTGGCTAAAGAAGAATTCATACACATCGATGTTCATCCTTCGATTCACGTCGGGAGGTATCATCAAATACGTGATCATCGACAGACTTGGACCTAGGGATAGGCCAAGGCACATCTGGGATTCTTGCCAAACTTGAAGTACTGAGTTGAGTGTTTGCTGCCGCAACAATCAACGGACTGCTGCCGCGACGGGCGCGACGACAGAACTGGATTTCCTAAACTCTGCAATACCTGCACTACTGAGCAATTCAATACTAGCCCATTCTCTCTATCTTGATTCTTTTACTCTTTTATTTACGTTTACTTTATTATTTTCGTGACAACTTCCTCAAATATTTTCTTTACTTTCGTGCAGTGAATTAAGGTGAAGCTATTAGCCCAATCCCTGTGGAGACGATATCCAATACATCGTATCACTTTACTACTTGCGTCGTGTATACTTGCACTACCATTGCGATAGACTCTTTTACATGCAATAAGTTTATGGCGCTGTTGCCGGGGATTGGCAACATAACTCTACCCTTTCTTTTACTGCACTTTTCGTTTTCGTTTTTATTTTTATTTTTAGTTTTATTTTTATTTTCCTGTTTTTCTTTGGTGCATTCAACTCTTGCTTTTCCCAAGGTTTCTTGTTTATGCGCAGATCGAATCGAGGAAAAGATCTTGAGTATCAATTAGATCCGGAAATCGAACGTTCATTCAATCTCAAGAAACAACTTCGTCACTTACTAGCCAGGAACGAGTACCTTGAGGAACAGCTAGAGAAGATGGCCCACAATGGAAACGACCCGCCTGTCGGCGATATTATACCGCCTGCTGGCAACCCTGCTGCCGCTGCCGGACGACGGTCCTGTCGTGACTACATGTTGAACGATCATGTAGAACTGGAAACCACGCTGCCGGATATTGATGTTGACAACTTCGAGCTGAAACCTGTCATGTTTAGTATGATCAACAATGCCGGTCAATTCAGTGGTGTTGTTACAGAGGATGCTAGGGAGCATCTAAAAACGTTCCAGGAAATCTGTGGTTCGTTTAGACTTCCAGGAGTTAATCTGGAGATACTGAGGCTTCAGTTATTTCCCCATTCATTGAGGGATAGAGCAAAGACTTGGTGGAATAAACTTACGCATGGTTCAATTAGAACTTGGGCAGATTTATCTCGTGAATTTTTATCTCGTTTTAATCCTTTGCATTTATCTGAGCGATTACGTAATGAAATTGCTACTTTTCAACAGGAAGATGACGAGCCGATGCACGAGGCCTGGGACAGATTTACTACTCTTCTACAGAACTGCCCAATGCATGGATTCCCCGTCTGGAATCAGGTAACAAAGTTTTATAATGCTGCCAACTTACAAACTCGTATTCGAATTGATTCAGCAGCAAATGGACTATTATTGGATAAAGATCCAGACGAGGCAATGCAAGTATTGAAAAATCTGGCTAAGAATGAGGAGCAGTTTCCGACAGCAAGAAGAAGGGGTAAACGGGTATTAGCTGTCAAGGATTATGAGGCCGACAGCACGATGAAATCACAGGTATCATTCCTTACTAAAGCAATGAAAAAGTTATTGAATGATGATGCACAACATGGATTTGTTGTTGAGGAAGTATGTGAAATCTGTGAGGGAAATCATAGATCGGATGAGTGTCCTATACAGTTAGAAGAGGAAAAGTATGTTGGAAACTACAAGCCGAATTACAACTCCAACAATTATAATCCCAACTGGAGAAAGGATACCAAGTTTTCTTGGAGTAATCCTAATAATGCCCTGAATCCTCAAGCACACAGCCAGAATCAGGGAGGACCTAGATTGTTGACGCGACAGCAACTGCCGCCGCAGCAGCAGCAACCAGCTGCCACGAGCAGTATACTGGAACAGACCCTGGCCACTTTTATGTCTCAGACAGGTACTTATATCGTGAATATGAATCAGTTTGTTAAGAAAATAGAAACATTCATGGATAAAACAGAGATTCGGATGACAAATCATTAAGCTACTCTGAAATCTTTGGAGACACAAATGGGTCAGGTTTCCCAGCATATCAAGCCAAGGCAAACTGGAGGATTCCCTAGTAATACTGAAAATGCTAGGCAACCCACACATGAGCAATGTAAGGCCATTATGTAACGCCCCGGTTTTGGGCTTAGGAGTTTTGGGCGTTGACCGGTTGGTCAAAGTGTTGTTCGAATCTAAAGTGGTTAAATTAGGAAAGCCTAGTTCGGGTTGCATTAAAAATGTGGAAAAATGTTCTAAAATCATCTTTTAATATAATTAAGTGAACTGTGAAATCAATTTTGGAAAATGAGTTTTGGAAGTGTGACATTTTGGCTAGTGACCAAAATGTAATTTTCGCAAGTTTGGTGGTTGTTTTATAAAGGGTTGGAACTTTGAATCTTTAAGGAGCTATTAATCCAAAAGTGGTTTCTCCAGATTTTTCTGAGATATTTTGAGTTATAATTCTGATTTTAAAGTATATCAAAAAGGAGGGAAAAGCCATTTGGCTAATTTCATAACTAACTTCTCAATTTTCTTCCTCTCATTTTCTCTCAACCCAAACACCACATTTCCAGAGAATTGTTTCTGATTTTCTCACCTAAATCTCTCCTTTCAACTCTCTTTTGGTTCCTAATCAACATATCTTCAAAACCTCTTCAATTGCTTCTTGATTCATCAAGGTTTTTCATTCCCAAAAGTGGAGAAACACAAGTTTGGAGGTAAGAACGTCCTTCTCCTCTAAACTATCAGTTCTTTACTGAAATTCCTAAGTTTTCAATCCTAAATTGATGTTTAATTAAAGGCTTTTAAGTTGATTAATGGATCTTGGCTTATAATGCAAGATTTTGATGATTTTTGATGATTTTCGTTAGATCTGAGTGATCTGTGATTTAAGAGGTGTTTTTGTTGTTAAATGATCTCTAAATTGATAAGCAATTGAGTTTTGATTGATGCAATCCCGGATAGGTTGAGTTTCCTAAGTTTAGCTTGTGTTTCAAGGTTGTTTTTGAGGTGATCTTGGTGATCTGATGTTGCTGGAGGTATAAGGATGTTTATAGGATGTTTTTAGATGTGTTTTGATGTTTATGGAAGTGAGGTTTTGCTGGTTTATGGTTGGGCTTTGTTTAGAAGTGGTTTGGATGAATTTTCGGTTGTGTTTGGTGGCCGAAAATGGAGGTTGGATGAGAGCAGCGAGTTTAGGTGCTTTCATTGAAGCAATTAATGCATGATGATGCATTAATCCTCTGCTTTGATGTGTTGAAACAGGGGAGGCATCTTTGGATCCAAGGTTTGTTGATCCGGAAGCTTGATTTGGTGCTTTGGCTTGAAGCAAAGTGGAAATCGGTGAGTGCTTTTGTGGAAATTGGATTTTCAGCTTTAAAACCAAGGTTTGAAGGTTTTGGGAGCTTAGTTTAAGTCTAAACAACTTTACTAAGCTCAAGTGTAAGTTTTCGGATTTTCTCTCTAGTGGTGGCCATGACTTTGATGTGTTGCAAAATGATGATTTGCATGTTTTAATTACTGTTTTGAAAGCATGTTTTAGCATGGATTTTGCTGATGATGTAAGCCATATGTTGAAGGTAACTCTAGGTAGGAGTACCTTGTTTTTATACATTGGAATAATGTGGTTTGATGCTTTGAAATGCATGATGAAAATGGCTTGGTTTAATGCTTTAAAACAGTGGATTAAATGATGAATATGATGTATATTGGCAAGTGATGTTTTGAAAATGTTAAGGTCACTAAGGTGGTTAAAAGTCCTTGAGTGAGCCTTGTTACTTAAGAACATCAAGGTGGTTAAAAGTCCTTGGATGATTCTTGTTGCGGACACTAAGGTGGTTAAAAGTCCTTAGGTGATCCTTCCATGGTGTTTAAAAGTCCATGGGGCCAAGGTGTTTAAAAGTCCTTGGGGCCAAGGTGTTTAAAAGTCCTTGGGGTGATTCAAGCTTTGGACACAAAGGTGGTTAAAAGTCCTTGTGTGGTCCTAATTGATGGTGTTTAAAAGTCCATGGCCAAGGTGTTTAAAAGTCCTTGGGGCCAAGGTGTTTAAAAGTCCTTGGGAAAGTTGTTGAACTTGTTTTATGAAATGGATTTTGTCACTTGAGCCAATATGACATGTTAAGTATGTAAGAAGCATGAGATGCTTGTTTTGATATATGATATGAAGCATGAGATTGCTTGTTTTAAAGTATGTTTTGAGCATGTGCAAAGATTGATTTTAAGCATGATTTATAAATGGTTTTAATTGCATTATTGAATTGTTTTTAATGAGCATGCCTCACTAAGCTTTTGCTTACGCTCTCTTCGTTTTCTTAATTCAATAATGCAGAGCATTAGAGTACCTTGAGGGGCTGCAAGGAAGGGCAAGCAATCAAGTTCAAGTAAAGCTCAATGTATGAAGGTTTTATAAGTACTTTTTAGCTTTTGGGTGATTTGGCAATGGGGGACCAATGTGTATGTTTTGGGAGATGTTTGGGACTCCCTAAGTATGTTGAATGTTGTTGAGATTGCTGGTTTTTGAATTGGAACCTTATATGCTTGTTTTGGAAGTTTGGTGTTTGAATAGCTAGCTTGTGTAGGAAGCATGCCTATAGAATTGGGGCTTTTTGCATATGATGTTGGATTGTTGTTTTGATGATTCCTATAAGTCTTAAATATGTTTAATTGCATGCTGGTAAAGTTTGGTGACATTTGGAGCATGTTTGAATGATCTATTGCATGTTTTGGAATGCCAATTTGCTGCAATCTGTGCAGGCGTTTCGGAACAGTGTGCACCGTTTCGGAACGGGTGCCTTGCATGAACCCAGGCGTCCGAAACGGTATGCACCGTTTCGAAACGGTTTGGCCTCTGCCGAGCCATGTTCCTGAACCCGTTGCGGAACGGCCCGCGTTTCGGAACGGGGTCGATCAGTTTCGGAACGGTCGACCGTTGGGGGCTGACATTGGCAGTTATATGTTTTGAATTGTTTGCGTTTTGGTCCTGAATCTTGTTTGTTCAATTGCATGAGCTTGGGAAGTCCTTTTGAGCTGAAATTTCACAGAGAAGCATGAAACCTGATTAATTTCAAGTTGGTAACTTTAATTTGGGTTTAGTCCTTTTATTTACCAGAAATTACAATTTGGTCCCTAAAGTTGTAATTTGTTCAATTGGGTCCCTGTTTGATCTCTGATGTTTGTGATCTTTGAGTATGATGTTTGCGTGATCACAATTAGGACTAATGTGCATCTAGACGAGAGTAAAAAGAAAAAAAAGGGTCGTTAATCAAGGTTGACTTTCGGGTTGACTTTGGTTTTCCTCGTGTGACTTTCTTAATTCGGGTCAACCGTCTAGGCCGGGTTAAGGGGGTTACATTTTGTGGTATCAGAGCTGAGTTTGCGAGTAATTGGGAATGAATGTATGCATGATTGAAGTATGTTTGGCTTGTATGCTTGTTGTTTGAAAGCATGTCCAGTGGTTTGAGATGTTGATGCAATTGAGTTGTATGTTGTGATGTTGCATGTTGAGGGTACCCATTGCCAAACAAAAGCTAATGAAATGATGTTGATTTTGAATGAAATTGAGCTTGAATACTTGGATTGCTTACCTTGCTGGGCCTGACTTGTTTTATTTTGCATTGTGATTGCATGGTAAAAGTATGGCACCACGTAGAGAGTTAAGAGGTAGTGTGCGAGCTACGGCTCCCAATGAGAATGAGAATGAAGAGAACACGGGTAGTGCTGTGTTACCCCCTCCTCCGCCGGGTAGTGGTGGTGCTAGAGGTGAGCGAGCTGAAGCTGCAGCTGGTGCTGGAGCTGCTGGACCAGAGGTTGGTCAGGGGCAAGCTATGCCTGATATGTCTATGTTGGTATAAGCTATTGCGGGTGCTTTTCGAGCAGCAGTAGCTGGAGCTCAAGGAGCTGGGCATCAGGGAGATGCTGGTGTTAGACTACCTTTGGAGCGTCTGCGCAGTCTTGGTGGGACTGAGTTCAGGGGTATGTCTGCTGAGAGTTTGGAAGCTTGGCTGGAGAGTACCAAGCGTATCTTGGGTCAGATGAGCTGCACGGATGTGCAAAAGTTGGGATGTGTTGTGTTCTTGCTGCAGGACGATGCGTATACGTGGTGGACGACCACCATAGCTGGGATGGCTGAAGCTGATGTTTCTTGGACATTCTTTCAGAATGTGTTCAAGAGGAGATATCTGGGAGTGAGATATTTGGATGAGAAAAAGCGTGAATTCATGTCTCTTACCCAAGGGAGCATGAGTGTGGCTGAGTATGAAGTGCAGTTTGTGCGACTCAGTCAGTATGCACCGGAGCTGATACCTGATGAGCGGGCAAGGTGCGAGAGGTTCCATTATGGTCTTGTGACGGAAGTAAAGATGTATGTGCTGGCCACTGAATATGATGATTTTGATGTGTTGGTGGGCCGAGCCAAGGACATAGAGATGAACTTGGGTTTATCTGCGAAAGGTGCTGGAGCGAGTTCTGGCAAGAGAGCTGCTGAGTTTAGTTCCGGAGGTGGACGGAACAAGAGGGGACGTGATCAGAAGTATCAGTCCTCATCCAAGAGAGGTGGTGGTGCACCTGCTAGAGGTGGTTTTGCTAGAGCTGATCCTAGTGCTTGCTGGATCTGTGGTTCTCGTGGTCACATGAAGCGTGACTGTCCTCGTGCTGTGAGGGAGGTGCAAGCTCCTGTTGTGGCAGCTGGTAATGGATGTTGGAATTGTGGTTCTGTTGACCATTTGAGGCGAGATTGTCCGAGGTTGGCTGGTGGCCAAGAGCGTGCTCCTGTTGTTGCTGCACAGCAGAGAGGTCGTGGGCGCGGCCGTGGTAATTTTCAGAGGAGAGAGGAAGGTGGCCGTGGAATAGCTCATGTTGTGGCTATTCAGCCTGAAGGTGGAGGCCAAGCGAGGGTGTATGCTCAGCGCGAGGGAAGGAATGATGCTGATGTGATTGCAGGTACCTTTACTTTGCAATCCTTGTCATTGCTTTCTTTGATTGATTCTGGATCTACGCATTCATACATTTTGCGTGAGCATGCTGAATTGCTTGGTTTGCCTGTTGAGTCTTTGGATGTTGGTGTTCGTGTCACTAGTTCTTTTGGTGAAACTGTTGTGACTCAAAAGCTGTATAGAAGGTGTCCTTTGGTTGCTCAAGAGCATGTCTTTCATGTTGATTTTATGGAGTTGCCTTTCTATGGTTTTGATGTGATCCTTGGTATGGATTGGCTTGCTGAGCATCGTGCTGTGGTAGATTGTGAGAATAAGCGGGTTTCGCTTAAGCTTGCGGATGATTATGAAGTTGTTGGGGTTGGTGAGAATGTGAAGTTTCTTGCCAATGTTGTGTCTACCTTGGAGGCGAGTAGGATGCTAAGGCAAGGTTGCGAAGCTTACCTAGCTTTTGTGATGAATCCTAGCTCTAAGGAGTTGAGGGTGCAAGATATCAAGGTTGTGAAGGAGTTTCCTGGTGTTTTTCCTGAGGAGTTGCCTGGTTTACCTCCTAATCGCGAGGTGGAGTTTGGAATTGAGTTGTATGAGAATACAACTCCTGTGTCCATTTCTCCCTATAGGATGGCACCTAAGGAGCTGAAGGAGCTGAAGACGCAGTTGCAAGAGCTGCTAGATCGTGGTTTCATCCGGCCGAGTGTGTCACCTTGGGGTGCTCCTGTCTTGTTTGTGAAGAAGAAAGATGGCACTATGAGGATGTGCATTGATTACCGTCAGCTGAACAAGTTGACTATCAAGAATCGGTATCCCTTGTCGAGGATTGATGATCCCTTTGATCAATTTCGGGGAGCTGCTGTGTTCTCTAAGATTGACTTGAGGTCAGGGTATTATCAGTTGATGGTGAAGGATGTGGATGTGCCTAAGACAGCTTTCAGGACAAGGTATGGGCATTATGAGTTCCTTGTGATGTCGTTTGGTTTGACAAATGCTCCTGCTGCTTTCATGGACATGATGAATCGTGTTTTTTCATGAGTACCTGGACAAGTTCGTTGTGGTGTTCATTAATGATATCCTCGTGTACTCGCGTACTGAGGAGGAGCACGAAGAGCATTTGAGGATTGTTTTGCAAGCTTTATTGGAGAATCAGCTTTATGCTAAGCTGAGCAAGTGTGAGTTCTGGCTTAAGGAGGTTGTGTTTCTTGGGCATGTGGTCTCAGCTGAGGGAATTCGTGTTGATCCTCAGAAGATTGAGGCAGTGATGAACTGGAAGGTTCCTAAGTCTGTTCATGAGGTCCGTAGTTTCCTTGGTTTGGCGGGATACTACCGGAGGTTTGTGGATGGTTTTTCCAAGATTGCTGCTCCTTTGACGAAGCTGTTGCAAAAGGATGTTAAGTATGAGTGGACGGAAGCGAGACAGCAAGCTTTTGAGAAGCTGAAGGCGGCTTTGACACAAGCTCCTATCTTGATTCAGCCTGAATCAGGGAAAGAGTTTGTGGTCTATAGTGATGCATCCTATGTTGGTTTGGGATGTGTGCTGATGCAAGAAGGTAAGGTTGTGGCTTATGCGTCGCGGCAGTTGAAGGTGCATGAGCGCAACTATCCTACGCATGACATTGAGTTGGCTGCAGTGGTTTTTGCTCTGAAGATCTGGAGACATTATCTGTATGGTGAGAAGTGTACTGTGTACACGGATCACAAGAGTTTGAGGTATCTGATGTCTCAGAAGGAGTTGAATCTTAGGCAGCGGCGTTGGTTGGAGTTGCTCAAGGATTATGATCTGACGATTGAGTATCATCCTGGAAAAGCTAATGTTGTTGCGGATGCCTTGAGTAGGAAGGTAGCTGTTGAGCTGAGGGCTATGTTTGCTAGCTTGAGCATATCGCGAGATGGTGGTCTTGTTGCTGAGTTGCAAGTGAAACCATCTTTGGTTCAGTTGATCAAGGAAAAGCAGTTGTTGGATGATTCCTTGGTGTCTCATGTTCAGGATATCGCGGAGGGTAAGCCTTCGGATTTCTGCTTTAATGAGGATGGAGTGTTGTGTTTTGGTAGTCGGATAGTAGTGCCTGCTGATGTTGAGTTGAGGCGTGCTATTCTGACTGAAGGTCATAGTAGTCCTTTTGCTATGCACCCTGGTAGTACTAAGATGTATCGTGATCTTCGTGATGAGTACTATTGGGTGGGTTTGAAGAAGGATGTTGCGGAGTTTGTGAGCAAGTGTTTGGTGTGTCAGCGAGTTAAGGCTGAACATCAGGTTCCTTCTGGTTTGTTGCAACCGTTGAAAATCCCTGAATGGAAGTGGGAGAGGGTTACCATGGATTTTGTATCTGGTTTGCCTTTGTCTCCGTCGAAGAAGAATTCTGTTTGGGTGATTGTGGATCGCTTGACGAAGTGTGCGCATTTCTTGCCTGTGCATACTACGTTTTCTTTGGATAAGCTGGCAGAGCTGTACATTGCTGAGATTGTGAGGCTGCATGGTGTGCCTAAGTCGATTGTGTTGGATAGGGATCCGAGGTTCACATCGCGTTTCTGGCAGTGTTTGCATCAAGCTCTGGGTACAAGGATGCATTTCAGTACATCCTATCATCCTCAGTCAGATGGTCAGTCTGAGCGGGTTATCCAGATTTTGGAGGATATGTTGAGATGCTGCGTGATTGAGTTCCAAGGTTCTTGGGAGAAGCATCTGCCTTTGGTAGAGTTCGCTTATAACAATAGTTATCAGGCGAGTATACAGATGGCACCTTATGAGGCTCTGTATGGGAGGAAGTGTAGGACTCCTCTGTGTTGGGTTGAAACTGGTCAAAAGTTGGTTTCGATGCCGGCTTTGTTGAAAGGGACCACTGAGAAGGTGAAGCTCATTTGTGAGAGGTTGAAGGCTGCCTCTGATCGGCAGAAGTCTTACGCGGATTTAAAGCGTAAGGAGATAGAGTATGCGGTGGGTGACCGTGTGTTCTTGAAGGTTTCGCCTTGGAAGAAGGTGATGAGGTTTGGCCGGAAGGGTAAGTTGATCCCTCAGTACATTGGACCATATGAGGTGGTTGAGCGTGTGGGTCCTGTTGCGTATTGGTTGAGGTTACCTCAGGAGTTGGAGAAGATTCATGATGTGTTCCATGTTTCTATGCTCCGGAAGTATAGATCTGATCCTTCGCATGTAATGCCTGTGGAGGATGTGGTTTTGAATCCGGATTTGACCTATGATGAGGAACCGGTGAAGGTTCTGGATTCGGATAGCAAGGTTCTTCGTGGCAAGACCATTGAGTTGGTGAAGGTGCTGTGGAAGCATCGAGGTGTTGAGGAAGCCACGTGGGAACGGAAGGAAGACATGCTGAAGCAGTTTCCTTATCTCTTTCCTTCAGGTAAATTTCGAGGACGAAATTTCTTAAGGGGGGGAGAGTTGTAACGCCCCGGTTTTGGGCTTAGGAGTTTTGGGCGTTGACCGGTTGGTCAAAGTGCTGTTCGAATCTAAAGTGGTTAAATTAGGAAAGCCTAGTTCGGGTTGCATTAAAAATGTGGAAAAATGTTCTAAAATCATCTTTTAATATAATTAAGTGAACTGTGAAATCAATTTTGGAAAATGAGTTTTGGAAGTGTGACATTTTGGCTAGTGACCAAAATGTAATTTTCGCAAGTTTGGTGGCTGTTTTATAAAGGGTTGGAACTTTGAATCTTTAAGGAGCTATTAATCCAAAAGTGGTTTCTCCAGATTTTTCTGAGATATTTTGAGTTATAATTCTGATTTTAAAGTATATCAAAAAGGAGGGAAAAGCCATTTGGCTAATTTCATAACTAACTTCTCAATTTTCTTCCTCTCATTTTCTCTCAACCCAAACACCACATTTCCAGAGAATTGTTTCTGATTTTCTCACCTAAATTCTCCTTTCAACTCTCTTTTGGTTCCTAATCAACATATCTTCAAAACCTCTTCAATTGCTTCTTGATTCATCAAGGTTTTTCATTCCAAAAAGTGGAGAAACACAAGTTTGGAGGTAAGAACGTCCTTCTCCTCTAAACTATCAGTTCTTTACTGAAATTCCTAAGTTTTCAATCCTAAATTGATGTTTAATTAAAGGCTTTTAAGTTGATTAATGGATCTTGGCTTATAATGCAAGATTTTGATGATTTTTGATGATTTTCGTTAGATCTGAGTGATCTGTGATTTAAGAGGTGTTTTTGTTGTTAAATGATCTCTAAATTGATAAGCAATTGAGTTTTGATTGATGCAATCCCGGATAGGTTGAGTTTCCTAAGTTTAGCTTGTGTTTCAAGGTTGTTTTTGAGGTGATCTTGGTGATCTGATGTTGCTGGAGGTATAAGGATGTTTATAGGATGTTTTTAGATGTGTTTTGATGTTTATGGAAGTGAGGTTTTGCTGGTTTATGGTTGGGCTTTGTTTAGAAGTGGTTTGGATGAATTTTCGGTTGTGTTTGGTGGCCGAAAATGGAGGTTGGATGAGAGCAGGGAGTTTAGGTGCTTTCATTGAAGCAATTAATGCATGATGATGCATTAATCCTCTACTTTGATGTGTTGAAACAGGGGAGGCATCTTTGGATCCAAGGTTTGTTGATCCGGAAGCTTGATTTGGTGCTTTGGCTTGAAGCAAAGTGGAAATCGGTGAGTGCTTTTGTGGAAATTGGATTTTCAGCTTTAAAACCAAGGTTTGAAGGTTTTGGGAGCTTAGTTTAAGTCTAAACAACTTTACTAAGCTCAAGTGTAAGTTTTCGGATTTTCTCTCTAGTGGTGGCCATGACTTTGATGTGTTGCAAAATGATGATTTGCATGTTTTAATTACTGTTTTGAAAGCATGTTTTAGCATGGATTTTGCTGATGATGTAAGCCATATGTTGAAGGTAACTCTAGGTAGGAGTACCTTGTTTTTATACATTGGAATAATGTGGTTTGATGCTTTGAAATGCATGATGAAAATGGCTTGGTTTAATGCTTTAAAACAGTGGATTAAATGATGAATATGATGTATATTGGCAAGTGATGTTTTGAAAATGTTAAGGTCACTAAGGTGGTTAAAAGTCCTTGAGTGAGACTTGTTACTTAAGAACATCAAGGTGGTTAAAAGTCCTTGGATGATTCTTGTTGCGGACACTAAGGTGGTTAAAAGTCCTTAGGTGATCCTTCCATGGTGTTTAAAAGTCCATGGGGCCAAGGTGTTTAAAAGTCCTTGGGGCCAAGGTGTTTAAAAGTCCTTGGGGTGATTCAAGCTTTGGACACAAAGGTGGTTAAAAGTCCTTGTGTGGTCCTAATTCATGGTGTTTAAAAGTCCATGGCCAAGGTGTTTAAAAGTCCTTGGGGCCAAGGTGTTTAAAAGTCCTTGGGAAAGTTGTTGAACTTGTTTTATGAAATGGATTTTGTCACTTGAGCCAATATGACATGTTAAGTATGTAAGAAGCATGAGATGCTTGTTTTGATATATGATATGAAGCATGAGATTGCTTGTTTTAAAGTATGTTTTGAGCATGTGCAAAGATTGATTTTAAGCATGATTTATAAATGGTTTTAATTGCATTATTGAATTGTTTTTAATGAGCATGCCTCACTAAGCTTTTGCTTACGCTCTCTTCGTTTTCTTAATTCAATAATGCAGAGCATTAGAGTACCTTGAGGGGCTGCAAGGAAGGGCAAGCAATCAAGTTCAAGTAAAGCTCAATGTATGAAGGTTTTATAAGTACTTTTTAGCTTTTGGGTGATTTGGCAATGGGGGACCAATGTGTATGTTTTGGGAGATGTTTGGGACTCCCTAAGTATGTTGAATGTTGTTGAGATTGCTGGTTTTTGAATTGGAACCTTATATGCTTGTTTTGGAAGTTTGGTGTTTGAATAGCTAGCTTGTGTAGGAAGCATGCCTATAGAATTGGGGCTTTTTGCATATGATGTTGGATTGTTGTTTTGATGATTCCTATAAGTCTTAAATATGTTTAATTGCATGCTGGTAAAGTTTGGTGACATTTGGAGCATGTTTGAATGATCTATTGCATGTTTTGGAATGCCAATTTGCTGCAATCTGTGCAGGCGTTTCGGAACAGTGTGCACCGTTTCGGAACGGGTGCCTTGCATGAACCCAGGCGTCCGAAACGGTATGCACCGTTTCGAAACGGTTTGGCCTCTGCCGAGCCATGTTCCGGAACCCGTTGCGGAACGGCCCGCGTTTCGGAACGGGGTCGATCGGTTTCGGAACGGTCGACCGTTGGGGGCTGACATTGGCAGTTATATGTTTTGAATTGTTTGCGTTTTGGTCCTGAATCTTGTTTGTTCAATTGCATGAGCTTGGGAAGTCCTTTTGAGCTGAAATTTCACAGGGAAGCATGAAACCTGATTAATTTCAAGTTGGTAACTTTAATTTTGGTTTAGTCCTTTTATTTACCAGAAATTACAAGTTGGTCCCTAAAGTTGTAATTTGTTCAATTGGGTCCCTGTTTGATCTCTGATGTTTGTGATCTTTGAGTATGATGTTTGCGTGATCACAATTAGGACTAATGTGCATCTAGACGAGAGTAAAAAGAAAAAAAAGGGTCGTTAATCAAGGTTGACTTTCAGGTTGACTTTGGTTTTCCCCGTGTGACTTTCTTAATTCGGGTCAACTGTCTAGGCCGGGTTAAGGGGGTTACACATTACTACTAGGAGTGGGAAGAAACTACCAGGGCTGGAAAAGGAAGCTGAAATAGTAAGGAAATCAGCCTTGGACAGACCTGCCGAGGAAGCTACCGCAACAGGTAACAAACAGACTGCTGCCGATGAGCCTGTCACGACAACAGAAGCGACAGAGGAGAAAAATGATGAACCCAAACCTCCTCAGATTCGTATGCAGTGGGAAGGACGTATTGCTGATTATCGTCCCCCACCTCCTTTTCCTTAACGGTTACAGCAAGCAAAGCAAGAATCTCAGCTCAAAAATATTTATGATATTTTTAGGCAGGTTCATATTAATATTCCGTTGTTAGATGTCGTTAGGGAGATGCCCGGTTATGCCAAATTTCTCCAGGATGTCATGTCAAAGAAATCTAAACTTGGGGAATTTGAAACGGTAAAGATGACAGAAGGTTGCATGAGTATTCTTCATAGGCAGCCACCCCAGGAAAAGAAGGATCTGGGGAGCTTCATCATACCCTGTGTAATCGGAGATAAATATGTGGGTAAGGCACTTTGTGATCTTGGTGCTAGTATTAATTTAATGCCAAAATTTGTTTTTCAGAAATTAGGTATTGGAAAGGCGCGGCCCACGACAGTAATTCTGCAGCTAGCAGACCGCTCTTATGTTCATCCGGAAGGAAAAATCGAAGATATTCTGGTAAGAGTGGATAAATTTATATTTCCTGCTGACTTTCTTGTTTTAGATTGTGAAGAAGACGAAAACGCACCAATCATCCTTGGGCGACCCTTTTTAGCCACGGGAAGATCAATGATTGATGTGGAAAAAGGAGAACTCACCATGAGAGTGAATGACCAAGAAATTAAGTTGAATGTTCTCCAAGCTATGAAGCATGCTGATGCAGACGAGGAATGCAAGGCTATCACTGAAGTTACCCTTGATCAACCCTGCATCAGGTCGGGCTGTCACGACATCAAAATTGGTCACTGCCACGGCAGCCACTTACAGGGCTGTCACGACAACACTGACGACAGCAACTCCTCTGAATCCGATACATCTGATACTGAAGATCAGGAGGAGGTAAACTGGATAGGCGATCGTCCAGGTAAGTTATTCGAACCTTTAAATTATACTTCAGATAACCATGCAATCCAAAAGCCATCTACTGTTGAGCCCCCTGTTTTAGAACTGAAGCCCCTGCCAGGGCAGCTAAAATATGTTTTTCTTGGTTCAAATGATACGTTGCCTGTAATCATCTCTTCTAAGCTGCCGCAGGAACAGGAACGACAGCTAATAGGGATGCTGCGGCAGCACAAGAAGGCAATTGGATGGACGATAGCTGATATTCAAGGCATTAGTCCGGCGTTATGCATGCACAAAATCCTTTTAGAAGAAGATCATAAGCCGACTATAGATGCTCAAAGGCGGCTAAACCATGCGATGAAAGAGGTGGTGCGTAAAGAGATAATCAAATGGTTAGATGCTGGTATTATTTACGCCATCTCCGACAGCAAATAGGTGAGCCCGGTGCAATGTGTTCCAAAGAAAGGAGGAATGATCGTGGTGACCAATGAAAACAATGAGTTAATCCCAACTAGGACTGTGACCGGTTGGAGGGTTTGTATGGACTATTGGGAAGCTTAACAAAGCTACCCGAAAGGACCATTTTCCTTTACCCTTTATTGATCAAATGCTTGATAGATTAGCGGGTAAACCTTACTATTGTTTTCTTGATGGTTATTCAGGTTATAATCAAATAGCTATCGCACCGGAAGATCAAGAAAAGACGACTTTCACATGCCCCTACGGAACGTACGCTTTTAGGAGAATGTCGTTTGGATTATGCAATGCACCCGCCACCTTTCAAAGGTGCATGATGGCCATATTCTCCGATATGGTGGAGGACTTCCTTGAAATTTTTATGGATAATTTTTCAGTCTTTGGGGACGATTTTGAGAGCTGCCTAGGCAATCTACAAAAGATACTTGAAAGATGTGAAAAAGCAAACCTAGTCTTGAATTGGGAAAAATGCCACTTTATGGTGGATGAAGGGATAGTCCTTGGCCATAAGATTAGATGTCGTGGAATAGAAGTCGACAGGGCCAAGATAGAAGTGATCGAAAAGCTGCCGTCGCCGACCACAGTCAAGGGTATTAGAAGTTTCTTGGGACATGTTGGTTTTTATCAGAGATTTATTGCAAATTTCTCAAAAATCACCAAGCCCCTATGTCATCTTTTAGAGCAGAATCGACCCTTTGACTTTAATGATGAATGTACTGAAGCATTCAAGGTTCTGAAGGAAAAACTGGTAACAGCCCCAATAGTACAGCCACCAGACTGGACACAGCCATTTGAGATTATGTATGATGCTAGTGACTATGCTGTCGAGGCAGCACTTGGGCAGCGGAGAGACAAGTTATTTCATGTCATATATTATGCCAGTAAGACATTAAATGACGCCCAAGTGAACTACACCACCACAGAAAAGGAGTTATTAGCTGTGGTATTCTCCATTGACAAGTTTCGTTCCTACATACTTGGGACGAAGGTAATAGTGCACACAGACCATTCTGCCCTGAAGTATTTGTTCGCGAAAAAGGATGCAAAACCTCGATTGATACGGTGGATCCTGCTATTGCAAGAATTTGACCTTGAAATCAAGGACAAAAAAAGGACAGAAAATCAGGTGGCAGATCACTTGTCAAGGTTGGAGAAGGGACAGAGTCTACCAACAGATGAGACAAACATACTGGAGACCTTCCCAGACGAGCAGCTATTTGCTGCCGCAATCACTGCCGCGATAGCCATGGCGGCAGGTAAGTCTTCTGAACTCCCCTGGTATGCTGATTTCGTTAATTTTATAGTTAGCGGAATAATTCCTTCTAATCTTAATTACCAAGGCAGAAAGAGATTCCAAAATGATGTTAAGCATTATATTGGGACGAACCTCTTCTTTTCAAAATTTGTGCAGATCAGGTTATAAGGAGGTGTGTACCACAAGAAGAGCAAGAAGACATTCTTCATCACTGCCATGCTTCACAGTATGGAGGTCACTTAGGAGGCAACAAAACTGCTGCCAAGGTGCTGCAGTCAGGGTTTTATTGGCCGTCACTGTATAAAGATGCACAAATCTTCTACAAGAGCTGTGACAGGTGCCAAAGGATAGGAAACATCTCAAGGAGAAACGAGATGCCGCTGTAGAACATTTTAGAAGTTGAAATCTTCGACGTTTGGGGGATTGATTTTATGGGACCTTTTCCATCTTCATGTGGAAATCTATACATCCTCCTGGCAGTAGATTATGTCTCTAAGTGGGTTGAAGCTATCGCCACTCAAAAGAATGATGCCAAGACAGTCCAAAGATTTTTACACAAAAACATTTTTTCTAGGTTTGGCATCCCTAAGGCGATTATCAGTGATGAAGGGAGACAATTTGACAATAGGGTTATTGCTGCCGCCTTAAAGAAATATGGTGTCAAGCATCGGATCGCGACAGCATACCACCCACAGACCAATGGACAAGCTGAGATATCTAATAGGGAAGTTAAAAACATTCTTGAGAAAATGGTCAAGCCAACTAGGAAAGATTGGTCTTTACTTCTCAATGATGCGTTATGGGCATATAGAACAGCTTTTAAGACTCCATTGGGCATGTCTCCGTACCGATTGATTTATGGAAAAACATGCCATCTACCTGTCGAGATAGAGCACAGAGCATACTGGGCGATCAAGGCAGTGAATATGGACTTGGACAGGGCAGGACAGAAAAGGCTGTTAGATCTGAACGAAATTGAAGAAATACGGACAATGGCCTACGACAATGCAAGAATCTACAAGGAGAAAACTAAGAAGTGGCATGACAGGAAGTTGTTGCCACGACAGTTCTGCCCAGGGCAGCTTGTATTGTTGTTCAATTCTAGACTGAAACTTTTCCCTAGGAAACTGAAATCTAGATGGTCTGGCCCATTCCAAGTCGTGCAAGTTTTTCCCCATGGTGCCATCACAATCCAATCATTAAAAGACGGGCACCAATTCAAGGTCAACAGACAGCGCCTCAAGCATTATTAGGGGACTGAAGCCCCAGGAATGCAGGAAGTGGTTACCTTAGGAGATGCCCCACCTGGCATCCCTAATTTAACCTAAATTTTATTTTTATTTATTATTATTATTATTTATTAGGAAATAAGGTTTATTTTATTCGAATAATGTTCTTATGTTTATTGTTTTTAGGAAATAAAGGAGTCAAGAAGAACAGGAGAAGTGAACTCAGCCCACCATCCATCCATCAGCCCAACAAAGCCCAATATTGAAGCATGTCGTTACAGCTACCGCGACAGACGCGGAAAATATAGGCTGTCACCATGTTGTCACGACAGACGCGGAAACGTGTGACAGACGCAGAAACGTGTGACAGACGCGTAATAGACGCGGAAACTTGTGTCAGACGCGTCAGACACGCTAAAGCTCAACAGTCGCCCCGTTATTCGCGCCTGCCGTTACAGCTACAACGGGCAGCGATTCCTCTTCTATAAAACCTCGTTTCATTTTCATTTTCACTCACTTCTGCCTTTCTTACTTGCTCTCCCCCTTAGTTTTCATTTGCTTTCATTTACTTTTCACAACCCTTGCACTAATATGTCTTCCAGAAAAACCCGACGCAGTGCTGCCTCTATTTCCTCGCCGGCAACAACTCCCCCACAGTCCTTTGCGACCAGAGACATGTGGGAAGAACGTGGTTTCATCTATACACCAAAGGCAAAGAATCTGGGCCTTAAACCTTTCATAGCCAGGAAGATTAGAGCTCTATTATGGAAAACATTTGCGGAGCAACCAGAGGAGACGAACGAGACACTGGTGAGAGAATTTTATGCTGCCATCAGCAGCAAAACGGCGACAGCAGTGAGTGTTAAGGGGAAAGAAGTACCGTTCACAGCCGCGCACATCAACTCTTTATATGGCCTCTACATAGGCCCCAATGATGATGCACACCAGCAGCTCTTCGACACCTTGGACGATGCTGCCTATGACGTTGTCATGACAGAATTGACGGCAGAGGGAACCGAATGGAATACCAGCCGGAAAAATCCACACACGGTGAAGTAGAGTCAGTTGCTACCGAAGGTAAAACTATGGAATGCCTTCATCAAAAAGAGAATCATGCCGTCGTCACACCATACAACCATCGACCAGCAAAGGTTAGCCTTAATACACTTTATTTTAAATGAATGACCCATTAATGTGGGTAGTTATATTCGAGAGAGTATTTTGGAAAGTGCACATCGATCGACGGGCCTCCTTTTCCTCCCCTACCTCATCACGTCACTATGCCGCGGCCACAACGTGCCGGAAGCCCACACCGATTTAATCGTCAAGGGACGAGGATGGACGGAAAAGAATATCCTCAGCCTCATGGAGCTGACCGTGGCCACCCCTCTATCTTCATTCAACCCCGCTGCCGCCATATCTGAATCATCAGAGCAGTAAAATCCAGCCCCTGCCGCCACAGCAGCTGCTCCGACAGACTCCTCCAATCAGATCCTAGTTGCCATTCAAAAGATGGAGGACAGACAGTTGGGCCTCATGACATTCATCAGGGACTTTGCCGCCTCTACGGTAAATTTTATTCAAAATACTTTAAATTTCCATGATGTTGTTTTCCCCACTTTCACTGCCCATTACTTCATTGTCACCACCCCTGTCCACACACCACCACATGCTGCTACCCCACAAACACCATATGCCGCCTCCATACCATCACCTGCCCCGACAGCAGCCGGCAGCACTCATACCGAACCATCTACTCGAGGAACAAAGCGACCAGTGCCATCGGATGACCTTGCTGCCTTTGTTGCTGGGTTCTCTTCCTCCTCTATTTGGGCAGACAGTGACGATGAACCCTCTATTCAGAGGAATCTGTCGAAGGAGTTTTCACTGATAAAGAGGCAGAAACGAATGGCAGATAAGAAGACTCTGCCAAAGGCCAGCAGCAGCAGTGACAGCAGCAGCAGCAGCTCTGATATTCAGGTTGTACAGCAACCACCCCAGCCCGCCCCGAGAACCAGAATCTGCCACCAGATCCACCTCAGCAGCAACAGCGAAGACAGCGCCTAAATTTAAGTTTCTTATCTTCTTATTGCTGCCTGCCATATATATTTTGTGATGTACTGCCTTCATATGTTTTCTTTTTTATTTTGTCATTTGCATTGAGGGCAATGCAACCCTCGAGTTTGGGGGTGGCAACCCTCCATTTTAATGGAGTACATCTTAGTTAAATTTTGTGTCTTTTACTTAGTTATTTTTCTCTTAAAAACGATGAAAATGTTGAAAATTTTGGCTGAAAACTGTGAACTGAACTTACCTGTCGTGACAGCTCTGTCGTGGCAGTAACTTTAGGATAGTTTAAGGAGAAGTTTAGAGCCTTTCTATAGTTCTGAAAACTTAAACACCATTGTGATTGTTATACTGCTTAGACTTATTTTAGCCAAACTAGAATAGGAAGCTTAGCACTTGAATAACCCCTAGAGGTGCCTAACACTGGCTCTAAGAAAGAAGTTTAGCAAAAGAGACTCAACAGCCCTAGAGGTGCCCGAAACTGGCTCTAGGAAGTTAACTACAGGTGCCAAAAACTGGCTCTAGTAAAACTTTAGCTCGAAAAATAGAGAAATCGAGTCAAAACAAAAAATCAAAGAAGCATGAAAATGTGCCTTCAAAAAGATAAACTTTGGCATAAAAATTCGAGTTAAGAGTTGAATATTCTAGTGAAACTAAGAGAGTCTTGGCATATAACTGTTCACAAGCATGCACACACTGCACGAGGACTATAGTGAGATTCCAGACATATCCTAAATTATCCGACAGGTTGCTGTCGTCACAGGGAACGAACGACGGGTAAGGGAAAGTTCACTGTTTGAAAGCCAAAACAAAAATATTTCATTTTTCTTTTAGGTCTTAGTTGCTTGAGGGCAAGCAAAAACTTGAGTTTTGGGGTGTGTTGAGTGTGTAAAAGTTCTATTATTTACACCATTTTTAACCCATATTTCTGTTGCATTCAAGCATTATTCATTGCATTTAGGTTAGTTTACAGCAAAACATCACAAATATATTAAAAGGCACAGTTTCTACTAAGAATGGTTGTTTTTGCAGGTTGCTGTCGTAGCAGACGGAAAGGGCAGGCGCTGGGCAGTAAAGAAGAGGAGCTGAACGGCACAAGCAGACAAAGAGGACGATGCTGCCACAGTTGCTGCCGTGACAGCAGAGGACGACATCAATTTTGAGGAGAAGAAGCAAAGTGGACCTCGACAGATAGAGAAAATTCAGCCCGTCTGTCGTGTGAAAACCTTATATTTTTCCAAGCCCCAAATCAAAATATATGTCAAGCCCAAAGTTCAAGGAGAGAAAATCCCAAGCAAGAAGATGACGGCTGGAAAGTAGATTCCTTGAAGATTTAGTCTTTATTAGAATCATACTTTCAATTAAAGTTGTATTCTTGCTATTTTAGATAACTTCAGCTCAAAGCTTATATAAGGGCATGTATTTTAACCTAGAGGGCATAATCGATTACCCTAGCCTTCTTCCCAAACTTTAGTCATTTTTCTTCCCACATCATGTTCTAAATCCTTCTTAGGGCCACGGGTTGATTTGTAAAGTAGTTGCAAGGATTGTTTTGTTTTAGGAATTTTCAGTTCAATAAAATAAACTTCAAGTTCTCTTATTTTGGTTATTAATATCTTGCAAGAGCATCGGGAGAGCATTGTGAGGTTATCTATTTACTTAGCATCGGGAGAGTTAAGTATACGAAAGAAATAAGAGCAAGTTCTCTAGTTTATAGTTGAACTATCTCGGGCCTAGGGATAGGACGAGGTTAAGTGGCTAAAGAAGAATTCATACACATCGGTATTCATCCTTCGATTCACGCCGTGAGGTATCATCAAAGACGTGATCATCGACAGACTTGGACCTAGGGATAGGCCAAGGCACATCTGGGATTCTTGCCAAACTTGAAGTACTGAGTTGGGTGTTTGCTGCCGCAACAATCAACGGACTGCTGCCGCGACGGGCGCGACGACAGAACTGGATTTCCTAAACTCTGCAATACCTGCACTACTGAGCAATTCAATACCAGCCCATTCTCTCTATCTTGATTCTTTTACTCTTTTATTTACGTTTACTTTATTATTTTTGTGACAACTTTCTCAAATATTTTCTTTACTTTCGTGCAGTGAATTAAGGTGAAGCTATTAGCCCAATCCCTGTGGAGACGATATCTGATACTTCGTATCACTTTACTACTTGCGTCGTGTATACTTGCACTACCATTGTGATATACTCTTTTACACGCAACACATATGTAGAGCATTCAAAATACACGGAGTCCACCAAGATGTGCTACGGCTGAGATTATTCCCCTATTCACTGAGGGATAGGGCAAAGCAGTGGTTGAACAACCAGCCAGCAGGGTCATTCAACACATGGACAGAGTTGTGTAAGGATTTTCTAGATTGTTTCAACCCATCCAATGTCACAGACAGATTGAGAAACGAGATCACAACCTTCTGACAAGGGGATGAAGAGCCAATGTATGAAGCATGGGAGCGGTACCAATATATGCTTAACAATTGCCCGCTTCATAGTTTTCCGGCTTGGACACATGTGTCAATGTTTTACAACGGGGTGAACTACCCAACTCGAATGATGATTGATGCTTCAGCCAACAGAATCATCCTTGACAGACCACCAGAAGAGGCTCTGCGGATCCTGAACCAAGCTTCCAAGAATGACTATAAGTACCCAACAGCCCGCAGAGGCGGCGTTAGGAAGCCAACAGTTGTGAACGAAGTGGAAGCCTCAGAGTCTGTCAATGCCCGCCTCGACAAGCTGACAGAGTTGGTCATGAACATGGTGAACCCACTAGGAAAGTCTCTAAGGCCTAGGCTGTAGAGCCATTCTATGATGAGTGTGGGGGCATCCACGATTCCTCTGAATGTACTACATCTGCCAATTTCATGGAAGGATACGAGAGGAACAACAGGCCCAACCCTGGTTGGAAGAATCATCCAAACTTTTCCTGGAGCAATCCTAAAACTGTTGCCAATCCACAACAACAACAACAGGGAGGCTACCATCAAAACCAGTCCAGACAGCAAGCTCAGCAACCACAAAACAATAATTCACTAGAAGCAACTCTTCAAACTTTTATGTTTAACACTAGTGAATTTATTGTTCGTACTAATAAATTTATTGATAAAACTGGGTCTTTTATGGATAGGACAGAGATGAGGATGAACAACGAGGAGGCTACAATAAAGAACCTGGAGACCCAGTTTGGGTAGTTCACTGCGATTCATAGCAGCAGGACAATGAGTGCAGCATCCAGCAGTACAGAGGCAGCAGCTAAGCCCACATATGAGCAGTGCAAAGCCATATCAACCAAAAGTTGGAAATAGTTGAATGAGCCCAGAGTGGAAAAGCCAGAAGAGAAACAGTCAGCATAGAAAGAACTACCTGCCACGGTAGCTGAGCCTGAAAGCAGTCATGAAGTAGATGATCCTTCACAGATAAAGTTCTCATGCAAAGAACGTATAGAGGACATCCGCCTGCCAGCACCTTTCCCCTAGAGGCTTAAGTAACAGAAATAGGAGCACCAGTTCAAGAAATTATTGGATATTCTGAAGCAGGTGCACATAAATATCCCTCTCATAGAAGCCATTTAGAACATGCCCAACTATGCCAAATACCTCAAGGACATAGTTTCTAAGAGGAAGATAATTGGAGAGTTTGAAATAGTTGTTGTAATAGAGGAGTGCATGGCTATGCTACACAACAAGTTGCCGCCCAAGAAAACAAATCCAGACAACTTTGTTATACCATGTAGAATAGGCAGCAAGCACGAAACAAAAGCTTTGTGTGACTTAGAAGCCAGCATAAACTTGATGCCCATGGCAGTCTTCGACAAACTAGGAATTGGGCAAGCCAAACCTACCTCCATTATGTTGAAACTTGCTGATCATTCCTTTGTACAACCGGAGGGCAAGATCTAAGACATCCTAGTTCGAGTCGGCAACCTTATTCTTCTAGTTAATTTCCTCATCTTAGACTGTGAGGCTGATGAAAACGCCCCCATCATCCTTGGGTGACCATTTTTGGCCACGGGCAGAACTCTAATAGATGTGGAACATGGGGAGCTGACCATGAGGGTAGACAATTAGAGCATCAAGTTAAATGTGCTACAACCCCCAGAAAAAGAAAAGGAAGGATGCCCTGATGCTCATGCTGCCAAAATCAGCATAGAGATAGGTCAAGGCAGCAACTGCCACGACAAACCAAAGGGCAGGCTGAAGGACCTAGTAGTACACCACCTTAAAGAACAGGAGGATCCCCAGGAGGGAAAGACAAGAAAAACCACCTTAGAAAGTGGTTATGTCTGGGAGATGCACCCAAATGCACTCCCAACATAACTTAATTATTTTTATCTTTATTTTCTTTATTTTTATTTTTATCTTTTAGGAATCGAATTTAATTTCTTGCAATTTATTTTTATTATGATTAGATTTTAAACTAGTTAAATTTATTCTTTTCACATTTTTATTTTTCAGAATTTATTTTTAGAATTTAATTATCTTTATTTTTATTTCATGCTTTAGGAATAAAAGAGTTGGATCAAGAAGAAAGCCCAACAAGGAACCCGCCAAGACAGCCAAGGGCGGCCCAGCGCAAACAACGCATAACGGTTAGTTGCCCGCCAACGGCTACAGAAATAACGGGCAAAAATCCTGTAACGTACGCGAGACAACTTTACCGTTGGACAATTAATGCCGCCCTAGCATCTCTTGGCAGCCTCTATATAAAACTTACTCATTCCATTCATTTACTTTACTTTCACCTCCTTGTTATCTTATTCTTGATTCCACTGCTCTCTTTCTAACTATCTTCTTTTAAGTTTCAGTTAAATTTCAACCGTCTCACACATGGCTTCAGCATCCCAATACAAACCCACCTTCCAACGCTTCTTCTCACGTGATGATGAAAAGAGATACAGAACTCAGTTTGCCAAGCAGGCCATTTGGGAGGAACAAAGGTTCCATTACTCCAAACAGACAGGAAATTTTGGTCTAGAGCCTTCCCTGTTCGAGAAAATACACAGCAAAGGTTGGAAGATATTCGCACGACAGCCGGAGGCAGCAAACATCACGATGGTCAGGGAATTCTACGCCCACAACCCCCACTTAGAGTTGCCATTCGTGTTTGTACGAGGGGAGCCTGTCAAGTTGAACGCTGTTGTGATCAACGGCTTCTACGGCCTAGAAATGGACGATAACCCTCACAAGGAATGGAGGCAGTCACTGACGGCTGCCGACTACGACAGAATCAAGGCCAAGCTATGCAAGCCCAAAACGCCGTGGTTGGCAGGAAAGCATGGCGGCTCTGTCCAACGTCGCCACCTGCTGCCCGAGCCTATGCTATAGATTACCTTCATCAAAAGGCGTCTTCTGACCACCTCCCACAACTCAATTTTTGACCGGCCGCGCCTTGCACTCATCCACAGCATCATGGTGAACCGACCCATCAATGATGGGGAGATTATATGTAAGAAGATCCACAACTGCTTCTAAAAGACGAAGGGCGGGCTATACTTCCCGTATCACCGGCCTTTGTGCCAATTTCAACGTCCCAATCAACCCCGAGGATGAGATGACGACCACTAAAGAGGGGTGGACAAGGAAAGTTCTCCTGCAGATGATGCAGGCCCCGGAGACTGAGCCCATCACCCCCAGCCAGCCCTCTGCCGCCCAACCAGCCACTCCAACCACCTTTGGCAATACTGAAGCTGCCCCAACAAATGAAGTCCTCACTCTGATGCATACCCCCATCGACAGCAACAAAAGGATCGAACAACAGTAGTTGAGCTTCATGAAGTATGTGAGGGAGGTCTAAGAGGCCTTTGTGGACTATATTCTGCAGAAATACCTAGACGACGGCCCCACCTTGCAACCTTATCCCCTAGATCTTGCCGCCGTAGCTGCCCCCGCACAAGGAACACCCTCAGTCGTAGATGCCTGCCACGCCGCCTTCCGTCGCCATATGTCGTCTCCGACGCACTACCCATCATATTCCGCCACTTCTGCTTCCAAAATGGTGGCAAACTCCCCTGAGCGGCATCAGCAACATCATTCCCCCATCTGCACAGCGACAACGGTTGCCAACACCTCCTCATCAGAAGAGGTTGAGCAGCAGCCGCCAGCAGCAGAAGTAGTAGCCCCAATGGCGATTGATCCTCTGGCAGCACCAATGGAGGAAGGAACAAGGAAGAGGAAGTGGCACATCATAGTCGCCAAGCCAGATGACGAGGAGACAGAATCAGAAAAGATTGAAGCCCCTCCTACCGCTCCTCCTACAAAACCTCAAGAAGAGTCTTGTCCCACTCCCAAGAGAGTCCAGCCGCCGCGGACAACAAAGGTCTCACCAGCCAAGTCTGCCGCCCGGGCATCTACCAGTCGTTGCCTTATCATCCAATCCTCCTCCTCCCTCTCAGCAGCAAAGAGCCAAGCCTCCTCCCAACCATCTGCCAACTTCTAGTTTTTTTCTTTTCTTCTCTTTACTTTATTTTTCTTTTTTTATATCAATTGTATTTTTTTCTCTGTTTTTATTTTCAATTTTTATTTTGTGCATTGAGGGCAATGCCCATCTCGAGTTTGGGGGTAGCACTCATCTTGTTAGGCATATTTTAGTGCATATTAGGTTGCATAATGTACTTGCCTTAGAAAAATTAATTGAAAAGAATTTTTTTGTTAGAATTTGTGCCTATGATAGGATAACTGACTTTAAATTTTCGCACCAAGTTAAAAAGAACTTAATTTTGGGGAAAAGCATGAAGTAAACTTAGGATTTTTTTTATAGTTGCCAAAAATTAAAAACACTATTGTTACTTGCTGAATTTGTTAGAATTTCTTGTAAATATTGCCTACTTGAATTATTTGTAAAATTCTAGCATGGTTGCAGGAAGCTGCCGCGGCAGGTAACAAACAGAAAAAACAAAAGCACTGCCAAGACGGGCAAAAGAAAAATTTTATGTTGTCTATCCCTAGAAGTGCCTGAAACAGGCTCTAGGAAGAATCATGTGCGAGGACACTCTGATGCTATCAAAGTCCATGAATCTCAAAATTTTTGAAGTGGCGGACAAATTAGCATTAGTGAATGAAAGTCTTCGAGGGATGACTCTACTACATAGGTTCGGGGTTTTGTAGTTTGCTCCTATCTTAATTTCAGACCTAGAAGAGTAGTTGTAATTAGCTGAAGCCCTCATTGACATGATTATTTAAATTGTTCTTGAATATGTCGTCTTGGCAGAACCTTGTATATCATAAGAGCATCTCTGTTTACTTAGAATGTTCTTCATATTCAGCTTGTTCACTGTTTCTACACACACTTCATAGGCATATTAAAGTTTAATTTTGAGGTAATTCATGTTATTCCCCTCTCACTAATTTAATGATAGGTGCCACGGCCTTGAGGTGTTAAATCAAGTTTAAAACAGAAAATTTTCTTTTTTATTAGTTTAAAGGGCAAGTATGTTTAGGTTGCATTGCTTGAGGACAAGCAATAGTTTGAGTTGGGGGTGTGTAAAGTGTCTATAAGTTCTATATTTCATGCACATTCCATCTCATATTATTGCAGTTTTTTAGTACATTCTAGGCATAATTAGGTTCATGCATTGTATTTTACAGTATTCTTTACTCTGTCATACTTTGTATTGATTTTATGTTATTTGGTAAAAAAAAGGTATTGTTTAAGTTTAGTTTTAGTTTTAGGTACTAGAGGCTGACAGAAGGAGAGAGAAGATGAGGACATGATGCTGAGGCAGAAAATTAAGGAGTTGTACTAATGCAGTTCCAGACAAAGACAATAGCTGCCAAGTAGTTGTCGCCGCCCTACCTGCCGCCCAAGACAGCAATTTGAGGAATTGGAGAACCGGAGTGAGATTTGTAGAGTAGAAAATCCTGATCTTAACGATGTTTTCCATTTAATTTTCTGATGATTGTAGCAGCAGGCAGAGCCGCTGAAGGAGGAATGTGAGATTACTTGCGGAGCAAGGCAACGTGATTAAGTTCACATTCAACTCAAAGAAGTCAGCATTTAAAGTAGCATTCAATGTAAAAACTACTTTGAAGACTTCTACTCCAAGAAAGACTAGACCTAGCTAATGCCTATATATACCCATTATACTTTTACTTCAAAACAACTTAGGTTTTCCCTTAGGCATAGTTTAGTTTTTCTTGCCGCCATTATGTTCTAAATTTCTCTTTGGGTTTGGGTTATGTTGTAATTAGTGTGAGAACGGTTGTTTAAGATTTTAAGTTTGTTTTTGCAATAAAGCTTCAAGGTTTGCTTATTCCATGTTCTTCATAGTTTTCAATTAAGGTGAAAGATTAGTTGATCACTATCCATTTGTTCGGTATCGAGAGAGTCGAACTCACAAAAGGAGTAAGTATGGTCTCATCTATAGACGGTGTTGATCAATCCAGCCTAGACATAGGTTAGGATTTAAGGCAGCTAAAAGAGGATGAATTAACTTTGTTGTCTTTGCACGATTCACGATGCGGCTAGTATTATCTGTAGTGGGCATCAACAGCATTCTGACTTAGACATAAGCGGGATCACTTTCGAAGCGTTCTGCCAAGCCTTGTAGTTCTTCCGAGTTTGCCTCCGAAACACAAGTCCATTCCCCTGCCGAGGTAGCGAGAGCGTGTCAGCAGCCTAACGTCCATCCCCTGCCGAGGCAGTAGAGTATGGCAGCTCAAAGCAACTTGTCATATTCAACACAGTTTCACACTAAGTAGCAGCATAACCCTGGCCATTCTATCAATCTGATTTCTTCCCTTTTATTTATTTGTGTTTTTATTTTAATTTCTTCTTAAACAAACCAACTTATTTGTGCATTTAATTTTCCTTTGTGCAGGAGTTACGATTCGAGTCAAGCTGTCCAATCCCTGTGGGAGATGATATCTTTTATACTATTACTTGACATGAGTGTGCACTTGCGCTCATATTTAGAAAACACTAAAACGCTCTACAGATATCTTAATGGATCGGGTAGATTTAGGTGTTCAAGGTGAAAATGTAGGAAAAATGAAGTTTTTAGGGTTTATGACGATGGTCAAAAATCGTCATGTGGCGGCGGCCGAAGTTGAATTAGGCGGTGGACAGAGATTGGGGCTGGACGGAGAAGATAACTCGAGATAATGACTTGTAGCCGGCGTCACCTATGGTGGCCGACAAACACGTTGGAGAAGGTTTAGGGTGGCGGAGTTGGATCGAAATAGAAATATATGAAGAACAAGATTGGTTTTTTAGACGAACAAGGTTGTTAGATCGAAAAAGGGAGGAAAAATCTGAAAAAGTGTTTTGTTGAGTTGATCACACAATTGCAAATGGCCAAGAGGGGGGTGAATTGGCAATTAAAAATTTAGTAGGAGGTATGAGTGAAAAATAAAAAGTGACACAAGTGGTTAGAGTGGTTCAAGTTCTCCAAATGAACTCTACATCCACTACCTTAGTTCCCACTAAAGATTTTCAACCAATTCACTACTTGAATTATTCTCATTTTCTTGGATGAGGAGGTAACCTTACAAATTGATTAAGCTTTCTACCCAAAGCTTAATCCACTCACTTTTACAAAGAGATGGTTGGTAAACTTTAAAAATTCCTCTCAAAGGATAAATGTTTACCCAAATACAATTTTTCAAACTCTCCAAACTCACAATACAAGATAAGAATAAAATCACAAGAGTTGGGTACAAGAATTTGACTATGAGGAGCACTAGGGTTTGGAATTTTTGCTTTGATGTTGCTTGTAGGTTCAATAGTTGTTGCTTGGTCAATTGAAGCTTGTTTTTATACCCTTGCATTGAATTTTAGCCGTTTGGGTAGTTGGGATCATCAATAGAGCCGTTGGGAGCATTTTTCTCGCAATAAATGCAGCTCTGCAGCCTACCGTATCGGTACTCGAAGAGGGCGTATCGATACCTACATCAAAGAGGAAAGAACCGTTGTGACTGAAAACAGAGCGTATCGATACGCATAGAAGGCGTACCGGTATGGTTTTAAGGGGCGTATCGGTACGGATGGCCGTATCGATACGGTGTTTACTCACTGGAATCCCAAGTTTGGTTTTCTTAAAGAGCGTATCGATACGCATACCAAGCGTATCGGTACGGTATAACGGTCTTTTAAAAATTAGGAAACAAACCAACTGACAAGTAACGGTCGAAAAATTAAATGCAAAGATTTTTCAAAGATAAGTCTATCGTATCGATACAGTTGCAAAGTGTATCGATACGATTTCATTGAAAGAGTTTCCCATATGAATATCGTATCGATACGGGTTAACACCGTATCGGTACGCTAAGTCCATTAAAATTCCAGTGGCAAAAGCCCGTATCGATACGCCTAAGGGTATCGATATGCTTGGGTGTTTTTCTATAGTTTGGCTTGAAAATCATAGGAAAGAACTTAGCCATTAAAATTCCAGTGGCAAAAGACAGTATCGATACGCCTGGGCGTTTTTTGTATAGTTTAGCTTTAAAATCATTGGAAAAGACTTAGAAAATTTTCATATGTTTAAGAGCTTTTCTTGAGATATTATGTTGTTTAAAATACTTGTCAATTGTGAGACTTTAAAGAATACTTAAAAATTTATTGTTTTGCAAATTGGTCCTTAAGTTTATATGTTATATCAAAATCAATTTTGGTTTCACAATCTCCCCCATTTTGATATAACAAAACCACAAATAAATTTTTAAGTTTTTGAAACTTTGAAAAGATTTCTCCCCTTTAATTTAAGATAGGTTTTCAAAAATAAAAAATTGACTCTATAATCCTTCTCCCCCTTTTTGTTAGATCAAATATAAATACAAGGATAATAGCAAGAATTAATTCATTAAACTCAAAGAAATCATAATAGTTCAAATGCATAAACTTCAAAGTAAACGTAAGAGTTCAAATGCATAAACTTCAAAGCAATCATAATGATCCAAACTTTAAAATCCTAAAACATAGATAATAGGCATAGACTTAGATCCTAAAAACAAGAGTGCAATAACAGAATATAAAAGACTAAATGCCATAAGATGATATGCATAAACTACTCGTCCGCCTCATCATCATCATCGTCCTCATCCTCTTCATCTTCATCATCTTGAGAGGGTTGGTTCCTTCGGTTTTGGTTGAGCCAAGCACCATGGAAGGCGGTAAGAGAGATATCCATGGAGTTTTGGCGATAAGCCATGGTTTCCATTTTCTTCTCCATACCTTTGACGCGATCTTCCAAGGATGTGAATCTAGTGTCCATTGCGGTAAACCTGGCTTCCATGGAAGTGAACTTCTCATTGAGGAAAGTCATTAGAGTGCCCATGGAAGAGGAATCAAATGGAGCACGGTGAGAGCTCGAAGAAGCACGAGAAGCATCGACCGGAGCATCTTGTGGTGGATCTTGAGTGGTACGAACCCATTCATTATCAACATAAGAGAAACCGGAACGAGCTAGAGAACGCTCATCTATGGGTAGGCCAAGGGTTTCGGGATAGTAATGGGAACAATCAATGTCAAGGGAATGAAAAAGATAACTCAAAGCCGTAGAGTAGTAGAAAGATGTGACTTGTTCGGTGTGACGGTGTTGGACAAGATAGACAAGGTCGGCAAACATAATTTGACAAAGGTTTGGACGTTGACCTTCCCTAAAGCACCTAAGCCAAAAATCATCTACTTAACGAATAGTCGAAAATTTCGCTCCCGATGGACGAAAAAACCAAGAGACAAGAAGAAGAAGGATACGGTCATGAGCATTTAAAACTTTGGCTGAGCCTAAAGGACCCGTACCTAAAGACCTCTCATCATCAATACCAATATTTTCAAAACCAAAGACATTACATAAAGTTTTTTGATCAATTTGAAAAGTTTTACCCATAATAGAAGATTCAATAGCAATGACATTCTCCATGGCTTCATCATGAACACATAAGGCATTGGAAAAGAATACGATGACTAGATTCCTATATAGGATAGGAGGAATGCTAAAAAAAAGTTAAAAACTTCCATTGCTTAATTAAAGGTATGTATTGGAATTTAAAACGGGCAGAACTTAAGAATGGGATTGACACAACACGTTCTTCCCTAATACCCATGGTTTGAAATAGTTTGTATCGAGCAAAATCGGCATCATCGGAAAATTTTAATTGGATAATATATGGTAGATTAGGTTTAGTGTTACCCTCGGCATCCTCACTAGGATCGGAAGTAGAAAGATAACGCTTAGTTCTCTTTTTCGACGGTGCCATAACCCTGAAAACACATCAAACAAGATTCGAATATGTATGCAATTAACATCCTATTCAATCCAACAAATTCTAATAATTCAAGGTAATTTAAGAAGAAATTTAATTTTAAAAAGATATATACAAGTTTAGAAAAAATTGTTAAAAAATAGATTAAAAAATATGAATGGAATAAAATATATTCGAATGAAAAAAATTTTATTTTTGAAAAAAAATTTATGAAAAAGTTGAAACCCATAATATAAAACTATGTTTTGTACAAAAATTAAATTGAAACAATTATAAAAATCAAACGAAAATCAAAGAAAATAAAAAGGAAGAGTTTTATACCTTGAATTTTAGATTGGATGAATGAGGTGATGTGAATGCACAAGATTTGTTGACAAAGCTTAGCCTTGAATGTGGAGATTAAAAACCCTCAAAGAATTTTTAAGTTTGATGGTAAAAATTGAAGGATTGAAGGGGTTTTTATAGGGTATTGCGGCTAGGGTTTTGGAGAGAAAAGAGGGGTTTTTGTTTTTAATGCTTTTTAACAATTGCAGACCTATATAGCCTCTCCGTCGAGACCGTATCGATACGCTATACACGCGTATCGATACCCTCTAACCCTAATTTTTTATTCCTCGATACTACCGTATCGATACGCGGGACCGTATCGGTATGACTTGGCTTTGACTATTTCCCTTGACTTTAACCGTATCGATACGCGGGGTCGTATCGATACTCGTTCAGCTTCAAAGTTTTCCCAGTTATGAACCCATATCGATACGCTTCAGCCGTATCGATACGCCTTTACCAGATTAGGCATTTTTGACAGATTTAAGTGCAAAAATCCAACTTGAAACGTCCCTAAATGCATGTAAATATCCTATGAACAAGTTTTAGTGGCTAAAACTTAATGCATACTCCCCCTAGCAACATGCATAGAAGCAAAAAGAACAAAATTAACAGAAGCATGAATCACAAACAATTTCAAGCAAATTTTTTACATTTTGGGACCTAGAAGGGGTCAAGAAAGGCTAGTTAAACCTAACTCTCTCCTAAGGGTCCAAAAGCACTCTTTATCTAAAGGCTTTGTGAATATATCCGCTAATTGGTTCAAGGTGTCAACATATTCTATAACAACATCATTTTTCAACACATGATCTCTAATGAAATGATGTCTAATTTCTATGTGTTTAGTTCTAGAGTGTTGGATGGGATTCTTAGTGAGACAAATGGCACTAGTGTTGTCACACCTAAGGGGTATGGTTTCTATTTCAACACCATAATCTAAGAGTTGTTGCTTCATCCAAAGGACTTGAGCACAACAACTCCCTAAGGATATATACTTCGCTTCGGTGGTAGATAAGGCTATGCTATTTTGTTTCTTAGAGAACCAAGATACGAGCATACTACCTAAGAATTGGCATGTCCCGGAAGTACTTTTCCTATCTATCTTACATCCCCCATAATCCGCATCCGAATAAGCATGAAGGCTAAAGGAGGAATCTTTAGGATACCAAAGGCCTAAGTTAGGTGTGTCTCTAAGGTATCTAAAAATTCTGTTAATGGAAACTAAGTGTGATTCTCTAGGACTAGCTTGAAACCTAGCACACAAGCAAACACTAAACATGATATCCGGTCTACTTGCGGTAAGGTAAATCAAAGAACCTATCATGGATCTATAAAGCTTAGAATCAACACACTTACCTCATTCATCTTTGTCAAGCTTTATGGAAGAGCTCATAGGTGTGGCTTGAGGTTTTGCATTCTCCAAGCCGAACTTTTTGAGCATATCATTCACGTACTTAGCTTGGTTTATGAAGGTGCCATCTTTCCTTTGTTTGATTTGGAGTCCCAAAAAGAATGAGAGCTCCCTCATCATGCTCATCTCGAACTCACCTTGCATTAGCTTAGGAAATTCTTTACAATAACGCTCATTAGTAGAACCAAAAATGATATCATCAACATAGATTTGTAATACTAAGATGCCATTGTTATATCTTTTTATGAAGAGTGTAGTGTCCACCTTTCTCTTTTCAAAACCCTTTTTCAATTAAGAAATTTGAAAGTCTCTCATACCAAGCTCTAGGAGCTTGTTTTAAACCATAAAGAGCTTTTGTTAGTTTAAACACATGGTTTGGAAATTTTGAATCCTCAAAACTCGGTGGTTGTTCAACATATACTTCTTCATTTATAAAACCGTTTAAAAAGGTACTTTTCACATCCATTTGAAAAAGATTAAAATCATTATAACATGCAAATGCTAAAAGCATCTTAATGGCTTCCATCCTAGCTACGGGTGCATATGTCTCATCAAAATCAATTCCCTCTTCTTGGGTATAGCCTTGAGCAACAAGCTTAGTCTTGTTTCTCACTATATTACCAGTTTCTTCTAATTTATTCCTAAATACTCATTTAGTTCCTATAGTAGATTGATTATTAAGCCTTTCAACTAATGTCCAAACTTTACTTCTCTCAAATTGATTTAATTCCTCTTGCATGGCCAAAATATAAAAATCATCTTTTAAAGCTTCTTTAATACTTTTAGGCTCAATGCATGAAAGAAATGCAACATGAATCATTAATTTGAGAGAGGATCTAGTAGTTACCCCCTTGGATGGATCACCCAAGATTTCACCACCTTTGATATAGTTGAACTCCCTTGGGTAAGATACCTTCTTTTCCTCGAGAGCCAAGTCCTTCAAGGCTTCAAGAGGTGGATCTTGTGTATCCTCATCTTTAGTTGGAACCTCATCCACCTTTGACGTTTGTCCTTCATCAATGGCATCAAGGATTCCTACATCATCATCATTAGGGGTGGGCATGGAACCCGGACCCGACGGGTTCCGACCCAACCCGGCCCGATCGGGTCGAGTATTTTTATGAAAAAATCAGGTTCGGGTCAGGTCGGGTCGGGTTTTTGTGTAGGGTCAGGTCGGGTTCGGGTTTTAGGGTGAAAAAATCCGACTCGACCCGACCCGGGACTAATAGTGTAATTTTCCCCTATTTTTTTTAGGGATATTTGTAATAATACCCTTTTTTATATATTTTTTTACAATTAGGTCTTTAAAATTGATTTATTTTACAATTTAGTCCTTAAATTTATTATTTTTTACAATTCTCTTAAAATTATTTTTTTTTACAATTTAGTCCCTAAAATTGATTTTTTATATAGATCGGGTCGGGTCGGGTCGGGTCGGGTCGGAGTCGGGTTTAAGGTATTTATTTTCGGGTCGAGTTGGGTTTTTTAAAAGATATGGTCGGGTCGGGTCGGATTCGGGTTTAGGGTTAATATTTTCGGGTCGGGTTCGGGTGGGCCAAAAACTCGGCCTGACCCGACCCGTGCCCATCCCTAATCATCATCACAAGATTCCTTCCTCGGAAGGAGGTTATCTTCGAAAACAACATGTATAGACTCTTCAACTACTAGAGTTCTTTTATTAAATACACGATAGGCTTTAGAGTTTAAAGAGTACCCTAAGAAGATAGCTTCATCACTTTTAGCGTCAAATTTACCGAAGTTCTCTTTACCATTATTCAAAACAAAACACTTGCAACCAAAAGGATGAAAATAGCTAATGTTAGGGTTCTTAGATTTTAAAATCTCATAAGGTGTTTTCTTCAAAATTGGCCTAATCATTACTTGATTTATAATATAGCAAGCGGTATTTGTTGCTTCCGCCCAAAAATATTTAGGTAAATTATTTTCGCAAAGCATGGTTCTAACCATTTCTTCTAAAGTTCGATTTTTCCTCTCAACTACCCCATTTTGTTGAGGAGTGCGAGGTGCGGAAAAATTGTGGCTAATCCCATTTTCATTTAGAAACTCATCAAAACCTAGATTTTGAAATTTTGTTCCATGATCACTTCTAATGTGAGAAATTTTAAGTTCAAGATCATTTTGAGTTATTTTAGAAAATGTGATGATTTTTTCTAAAGCCTCATCTTTTGTACTTAAGAATATAACCCAAGTAAACCTAGAATAGTCATCTACAAGCACAAAAGCATATGATTTACCACCCAAGCTCATTTTTCTAATAGGCCCAAAAAGATCTATATGAATCAATTGTAAACATCTACTAGTAGAGACATCATTAATGGATTTAAATGAAGTTCTATGTTGTTTACCCTTTGAACATGCATCACAAATTTTATCATAAGAAAATTTAAGTTTGGGTAAACCTCTAACTAGATTAAGGGAAATTAATTTTTCTAAGACACTCATGCTAGCATGTCCTAATTTTCTATGCCAAAGCCACGAGTCATGTTCATCATGTGCAACTAAGCATGTATGGGATGAATGGACGTCATCTAAATGCACCATATAGATATTGCATATTCTATGTCCTATGAGCATTAGTTGATTTGTTTTAATGTTTACAATTTTGCAACCACTTTTATCAAATAAAACATTAAAACCCTTATCACATAATTGACTAATGCTTAATAAATTATGTTTAAGACCGTTGACATACAAAACATTTTCAATGAAAATAGAAGAGTGATTACCAATGGAGCCCATTCCTTCAATGTGGCCTTTGGAGTTGTCACCGAAAGTTACCACTCCACCACTCTTTGGCTTTAGTTCCACGAATCTACTCTTTTCACCGGTCATATGCCTCGAGCATCCACTATCAAGGTACCATGAGTTTTGGCTTGAAGCTTTGGCCTTGTAGCAATGCTCCCCTACAAACAAAGAAATTAGGCCTTGATTTTTGGTACCCAAATCATTTTAGGTCCATGTGTGTTAGCCTTCAAAATTTTGGTTCCCTTAGGAATCTAAGAAGCAATAGCATTCATATTATTAGAAATAATGAGTTCCTTAGGAACCCAAACACTTCTAACCTTTTGACCTCTAGATTGCTTATGAAAATTTCTTTCTTTAGGAATAAAAGGTTTTCTTTTCACATATTGGGATTTAGAAGAGTTTCCTTTTTCAAAATGGTTTTTCCCAATAGCAATTGATGTTTTAAGATTATCCACTTCCTTTGTGTGATAATCTTGAAAATCGGAAAGAAGTTTTTCAAGTTCAAGATTTTTCGTTTTAAGATCATTTGAAAGATTTACTAAAAACAAAACTTTATTTTCCAATTAGGAGTTAGTTTTTGAAAATGTTTCATTTTGATTTTTCAAATCGGAAATAGTTTTCTTGTTTCTCAAAATGGATTCTTTATATTTTCCTACTAACTCATCGTAAACCTCTTGCAATTCATCATAAGCATCTTGAAGCTCATCAAAGGTAAAATCAAAATTAGATGAGTTAGGATTTACCTTTGGTTCATCATCAATGGCCATGAGACAAAGATTGGCCACTTCCTCCTCCTCCTCGGATGACTCATCGTCACTCCAAGTTACTACTTGAGCTTTGAGCTTGTTCTTCTTCCCAAAGCTCTTCCTCTTCAATTGAGGACATTCAGAACGGATATGGCCGGGCTTTTTGCATTCATAGCAAGTGATTTGGTCCTTCTCCTCTTCCTTACTCTAGCTCTTGAAGTCTCATTTTCTAATGAACTTTCTCCCACGATTGGACTTCATGAAGCGAGTGAACCGTTTGGCCAACATGGCCATCTCCTCACCTTCATCTTCACTTGAATCGCTTTCATGATGTGAAGCTTTAAGAGCGATTCCAACCTTCTTCTTCTCAACATCCTTTTTCTCAACCATTTTCTTTTCTTCTTCTCTTCCCTTCCTCATGATCTCATGGGTGAGTAGAGATCCAACAAGAGCATCAAGCTTGAGAGTCTTCAAATCTCGAGCTTCAATAATAGCCGTTCTCTTGCTATCCCATGACTCCGGAAGAGAGTACAACAATTTCCTCACTAGTTTGTCTTCGGGGATGATCTCACTGAAACCCTTCAATCCGTTAACAATGACCGAGAATTGATCAAACATCTTGGAAACACTCTCATCGGGATCCATCTTGAAATTTTTGTAGCTTAGATTCAGTAGCCCAATTTTTGTTTCCTTGACATCACTAGTTCCCTCATATGTTGTCTCGAGGGTGTCCCAAACCTCCTTGGCATTTTCGACCGAACACACCTTGGAGTAGATATCCAGACCAAGTGCACAAAATATGACATGGAGAGCTTTATCATTCACTTGCATCCTTCTTCATTCATCTTCCATCATTTCGGCTTTTACTTTTGGGACAAGTCTTGCTTCACTATCTCTCTTCATGGGAATGTATGGACCTTCTTCAACCACATCCCACACCATGTAGTCGGTGGACTTGATGAAGAGCCTCATTCTATTCTTCCAATATGGGTAGTTATCCCCATTGAATAATGGTGGCTTGGTGGTAGATTGGGACTCGTAGAGGTTGGAGTTGGAGGTGGATGGCATTGCTTGACTAGTTGTTGATCAAACTCTCCTAGAATCGACTCAAGAGGGTTGTAATCCTTCCAATGAGTGTAGCTCTAAAACCAATTATTGAGTTGATCACACAATTGCAAATGGCCAAGAGGGGGTGAATTGGCAATTAAAAATTTGGTAGGAGGTATGAGTGAAAAATAAAAAGTGACACAAGTGGTTAGAGTGGTTCAAGTTCTCCAAATGAACTCTACATCCACTACCTTAGTTCCCACTAAGGATTTTCAACCAATTCACTACTTGAATTCTTCCCCTTTTCTTAGATGAGGAGGTAACCTTACAAATTGATTAAGCTTTCTACCCAAAGCTTAATCCACTCACTTTTACAAAGAGATGGATTTGGTAAACTCTAAAAATCATCTCAAAGGATAAATGTTTACCCAAATACAATTTCAAACTCCCCATACTCACAATACAAGATAAGAATAAAATCACAAGAGTTGGGTATAAGAATTTGACTATGAAGAGCACTAGGGTTTGGAATTTTTGCTTTGATGTTGCTTGTAGGTTCAATAGTTGTTGCTTGGTCAATTGAAGCTTGTTTTTATACCCTTGCATTGAATTCTAGCCGTTTGGGTAGTTGGGATTATCAATAGAACCGTTGGGAGCATTTTTCTCGCAATAAATGCAGCTCTGCAGCATACCGTATCGGTACTCGAAGAGGGCGTATCGATACTTGCATCAAAGAGGAAAGACTCGTTGTGACTGAAAACAGAGCGTATCGATACGCATAGAAGGCGTACCGGTACGGTTTTAAGGGGCGTATCGGTACGAATGGCCGTATCGATACGGTGTTTACTCACTGGAATCCCAAGTTTGGTTTTCTTAAGGAGCGTATCGATACGCATACCAAGCGTATCGGTACGGTATAACAGTCTTTTAAAAATTGGGAAACCAACCAACTGACAAGTAACGGTCGAAAAATTAAATGCAAAGATTATTCAAAGATAAGCTTATCGTATCGATACGGTTGCAAAGCGTATCGGTACGGTTTCATTGAAAGAGTTGCCCAGATGAATATCGTATCGATACGGGTTAACATCGTATCGGTACGCTAAGTCTATTAAAATTCCAGTGGAAAAAGTTCGTATCGATACGCATAAGGGTATCGATACGTCTGGACGTTTTTATATAGTTTGGCTTGAAAATCATAGGAAAGGACTTAGCCATTAAAATTCCAGTGGCAAAAGATAGTATTGATACGCATGGGCGTTTTTGTATAGTTTAGCTTTAAAATCATTGGAAAAGACTTAGAAAATTTTCATATGTTTAAGAGCTTGTCTTGAGATATTATTTTGTTTAAAATACTTGTCAATTGTGAGACTTTAAAGAATACTTAAAAATTTATTGTTTTGCAAATTGGTCCTTAATTTTATATGTTATATCAAAATCAATTTTGGTTTCACATGTTTGTTGAGAGAGAGGGAGAGAGAATTCGGTAGGGGAGAGAGAGAGTGATTTAGGAGTTATGATCGATTCAACTAGGTCTTGGGCCTTTTATACCGAATCGAAACGGTGCCGTTTTGGCACCGGGTTCGGGCGAGTCCGCGAACTGAGTCGGGCCGGGTCAAGAGGTTCTGCGCCCTACTCTCAATTTTTCATTCTTTGGGATTTATATTTTGTACTTGTTTCAATTTAGTCACTATTCCTTTATAATTTGGCTCCTAAGTTTGCAATTCAATTCAATTGAATCCCTGTTTTTAAATTGTTTTAGTTCAATTTGATTGTTTAATTGTTGTATGTTGCATGATTTAAAATAAAGTATGTAGTATGGTTGTTTAGGTGATTAATTCACATTGTTTTAAATAATTAGAGCCTTAGTATCTTAGGTTCTTTAATTAAATTAAATAATCTAAATAAGTGAGATAATTATAGAAAATAAATGAATATTAAATGGAAACTTTAATATTCTAAGTTTATTAGTATCTCATTGTAATGAGATGTTAATCAAAGGAATATTTTAGTTAAATATTTAATATTTCATTTGAACTTAGAATAATGAAATCGCATAGTTAATTTAATTAAATGAAATTAAGATAGGATTTAAATAGTTAGAGTCACTAAATGATCAGGAATATTATTAATTTAGGGCCTAGTATGGATAATGCCCAATTGTTTGGGTGTTATCACATAAACCCTAAACTTGATAATATTCATAGTTTTCTTAATTAATTAAATTAATGGGAGCTTTAATTAGGTTTGAACTTAAATTTGACAAGAAAATAAATGGGCATACATTAAAACTTTTTGTGTTGAGATACATTTTAAATATAAATTGAAGTATCTTAAAATAATTGGATGTTTCAAAGCTTATATTCGCTTTAAATGTATTTTCTTACAAAAGGATATCTCCATTCGAAATGAAATTCAATTGACGATTAAAGGATTTAATTAAATTCAAATCATTGCTCGAAATGTCAAAATGCCACATGGAATTAATAAGGTACTGATAACGGGCATTTGTAGGGGTGCTAATCCTTCTCTACACGTAACCGACTCCCGAACCCAATTTTTAATAAAAAAATATCTGGTTTACTTTTATGGTGTCCGGTCTTCCAATGTGACTGGTGGCGAGTCCAAATTGATTTTTAAGGATAGATAAAAGGAAACTTGGTTTAAAATAAAGAAACCCTGGTTTAATAATTAAATCAATAAAAATAGATAAAAACTTTAATTTCAAAAAGAATTAATCGTTAGGCTAGTTTGACACTCGGTTTTAAAAATGGTCGCGACAATGTTAATAAATTAGATGATGGCAGACATAAATCTTGTGGTCTCGAGTCTTGGGATGGTGGCGTATGGAAATGGTATGTCCACAACTCTTGATGGATTTTATCTCACAATGTTTCGCTTGTTCTTTTAGTGGTGTTGTGAGGCAGTGGTGGCTGATTTCGTGTGCTGCTGTTTTATGGACGACATGGTTGGGTCGTAATGAGTTTTTGTTTAACAAACGTAAGATGGCTATTGACGAGTTGCTATTACTGGTCAAGATCCGATCTTTTACTGGGCTAAGGCATCGAAGGGTGCATCCGAGGTGGTTGATTCACAATGGTGGGTATGCCCCTGGAGTGCAGTGGTCACTCCTCGACAAGTACGTGCGATGGCTAGATGGGAACCCCCGTTGACAGATGTGCTCAAGTTCAACGTCGACGGTTCCGCAAGGGGCAAGCCTGGGCCACCTGGTTATGGAGGAGTGCTACGAGATGCCTCGAGATGTGTGTTAGCCTTATTTTCTGGACCATTGGACGTGACAGATTCGAATGTAGCAGAGCTACATGCTATTCGCGCAGCCCTGGAAATGTTGGCAGATTCAAAATGGAAAAACTGATCGGTGGTGATCGAGTCCGACTCAGTGGTGACCGTGTCTTGGGTGTTGCATGGTGAACGAAGACCTTGGCGCTATTGGCAGTGTTTCCAATGATTCGATGCTGCGTGTGCTGTGCTATCTCAGAAATGTTTTCATAATATACCGCAATAGGCAAATAGTATTGCCAATGCCCTTGCAAAGGGTGGTGTGAGGCGTGTGTCGTGGCTCAAGGTTGTTCAATAGGGCTAGTTTTCAGGTGTTCGATCCTTGTAATACTATAATCGTGTTTGTACTCTTTTCCTCCATTTAGGATTAGTAAGGTTTTTAACGAGGCACACGATTATATTTTCTTTAATTTTGATTTATATGGAATAAAATCTTTGCTGATAAAAAAAAAAAAAAAACTCTATGACTGAATAAAGGAAATTGGATTTTGACAAGAAAATCATTTTATTCAAGTTAAAATAGTTTGATGAGTTTAAGAAATTTATTTTATTATTTAAAATAATTTTATGTTTCTATAGGAAAAATAAAAATATATTTAATTCAAATCAAACCGAGTTAAAAGTCATCTAACTCGCATGTTAAACTCAATTCAAATGTAACTTTCACCTATTCCATGAAGGAAATCAACCTTATACAACCACGCATTCCTCACTGTGTATTCATCACAATCTTATGACAAACGTTAAGTGTGAGATAAAAATACAAGTTCAGACGTAATTTGAAGAAATACAGACCGCAATGCGTTTAAAATAAGAATTAAAATAAAATATTACAATTTTTGGGGTCTAAAATAAGAACATCGTGTCTTAATATTTAAACTACTTCATGAGAAGTGCATGACAGAATGGCTGATTCAGGAGGCTCTCTAGTGTTATTTGTATCCATTTAGAACCTAATAAACACAACTTACTCGATTCTTTCCGTGAAATTACGCATTTAAAAGTATATTTATAAAAAAAATTATTTAAAATTATAAGTGAATTAATAGAAAATTATATATAAATCTTCATTAATTTCATGTTCGATTTTTTAATATTTAAAAGTGTTAAACTAGAACTCGACGAGTGGTTTCAATGAAAAAAATGATATTTATCATAAGAGACTCAAGATCGAGTAATTTTGTCTGTAAGGTATGTGTACCTTATTAAGGGATTGAGAAAAAATATAAACAAATATTACTTTATAATTACTTTAAGACTATTAAAAATATTAATGTAACCCCCTCGACCCGGCCTAGTCGCCAGACCGCATCGAACGAGTCACACGGGGAAAACCTAAGCGAAACCCGTTAAGGTTCCACTTCGATTAACAACCCTAAAAAATTTCTTTTAAAGATTATCTTGTCTAGATGTTTAGCTATATCCTATGTGAGAGACACGCATGGATACAAAACACGCAAAACGGACAATTTAAACAACCCTTTTTAACTTTTTCAACAGGTTGTATCGATACGCTAGAAGACCGTATCGATACGCCTAAACTTGGTCAACACCCTAAAGTCAACCTAGGGAGACCGTATCGATATGCTAGGAGACCATATCGATACGCCCTCAACGGTCAACTTTTCAAGATCAAACTACAAAGACTGTACTGATACTCTCGAGACCTGTACCGATATGCCAAAATCTCGTCAATTTCTCATATTTCCAGAGAACTTTTGGCGTATCGATACACCCCCGTGTACCGGTACGCATAGCCTAAAACAAGGTTCAAGGCAGGGGACCGTATCGTTACAGCCCTTGAGCGTATCGATACGCCCTGCACTGCAAACCTTATTTTGGCTGCTAAAAACACAAGGACCCGACTCTAGAGGCATTTAACGACTAGTCAAGCAACATACAAACTCAAATACAACACAAGACATCCATGGATAAACATACGAAGCAATTTAAACATTCAACGAAGCATCATACATCATGATAAGATCCTTAGATGAAACATTCATATAAGGCATACACCCACTGTAACCCCCTAGACCCGCCTATGCGTTGCCACGGATCCTAGGAAGTTACATTAGGGTCACCGGAGCGACCCACATTAAAATTTCAAATAAACAAATCATTAACCATTTAAAATCATAAATCAAATTTTGAATTAAAATACAATTCCAGAAAATATTCAGACTACAAAATAAAAACTATGATACAAATTACTAAAACAAGTTTTAGACTCGAATGTAAATCAAGATGTGACATACATGCCCCCTAATTACACAGATACCATACTCCGCATGCAAACCAAAGAAACTACATACAATTGCTGACAGCTGCGTCATGGTCGATCTTCTAACCTGTGATGGTAAAAACAACGGGAGCTTCGAAAAGCTCAGTAATACAAACTACCAAGGGATGCTAAGAGCACAAGCAGGTAAGGCAAGCTTAACACTGTCATGAAGAACTAGGTAACGATAAGCTCAAATTACGATTCGAGATTTCAGAGAAGCATTATACCAGAAGGTAACAAAGTTGTTCTTTATTAGATCACCCGAACCTCAAGATGTGAGTCTAAAGCAGAGATTCAAAAATAGATTCAGATTTCAGAAGTTGAATTAAGGAGTTCGAAGCGGTTCATTAAACGCGAATTATAAGTATACTGAGCGTTCACTTTAATACATTAATTTAGTAGGATATACATAAGAAGAGGTCAGAAAGTTTTATTAACTTACTTAACTACCCTCCAACCGAACTCTAAAATGCAATTCGCCCTGAACTGCATACAGAAGGTCTTACCCTAGGCCTGAGGCGTAGGAGCCTACCTAAGGGGATGCCTTAGGTCCAGAAAGACTTACCCTAGGCCCGTGGGCGTAGGAGCTTAGGTACAGAAGGACTTATCAGCGCTGAGCCTACAGATCATCATTCATATCCAGATAATATACCACATATGATTTCAACTTATATTCAGAAGACAATATAGCAGAAAATAAATATTAAATCTATTTTTATACCAGAAGACATGTATCAAATTTATTTTATTATCATTATCATTATTTCGTATTCAATGTCATATATCAGATATATTTTTCATAACAGAGGTCAGAATTTAGAGAATTATTTTCCTTTCGTATTACAATATCATACTTTTAAATTTTAAGCATATTACCTTGGTTTAGAACAGAAAGTAATTACAAATACAGGGTACACGCTTTATGGCCTAATTCATTTCTTAGAGGTACTCGATAGATATTAGAAAGATGACACTTGACGAATTTAGACTGATTTCAGAACGAGATCCCTACGAATAGGGGAGTTCGGTAAGACAGATCGAATTAACATCGAAAGTTGATGCTTCAGAATCATAGGGATTTTAGATATATCGAGAGTGATTCGATCGCTAAAGCTTACGAGGGTATTGTTGGTCATTCCGGCCTTCGAAGGGTAATTTGGTAAGCTGAACCAACAAGGTATAAACGGTGATGTACAGAATTTTGGAATTCTAATTGCTCATCAAGCTTTCGAGTCTCTCTAAACTAGTTGAAACCTTTAACACAGAGTTTGAAATATAATCGGATAAGCACATCTTAAGCATTCATTTCCAGAACTGATTACAGCGTAACAACAAAGCAGATCGTCTTCACCTTACATCCACTGAACTTACTACGAGAGATCAAACATGTATCCAAGCGGTAATTTTCCAAATTCCTGAACATGCATATAACCCCCGAACTCGTTCCATAGCATCGAATTTATCTTTTTGAGGAAACATGTTGCTCTTACCAATCGCTGAGTACTTTCTCCAAATAACCCGAACATGTCGTCACATGGTATCTTTCCAAAATTAGGATAGTATCAGAAACAGCCAACAAGCACGGACCGTGAATTACCACTTTAGAGTTGTTATATAGTCTAGCTTTATTGGTATTCCTTATTCCAGTTTTAGAGTTAGCTTCAGTCATTTCAACATTCGCAGGTATTTCGGATGCTTCATATCTGAAGGTGCTCCAAAACAAATTCTAAGCATTTTGGTCGTTCTAACTATTCAATCCTTTCCGATATCGGGGGTATATTCGTCATTTCGATTAATTTGACAATTGGTGCCGAGGATACATTATTCTTTTTAATCATTATGGATATTCCGACCGATTCAACTGTATCAGTATTACCAAACATTTCAGTCATCTCGATCAATTCAGCAATTTACGCGACTTTGTCTAATCCATACATACAATTGTTTTCTCGCAATTGTCTTCAGAGAATATTCAATCTCAAAAAGGAATCTGAGCAATTTACAGACTCAAACGTGAAGCCTCGCTACCATAACTTCCCAAGCAAACTTCAAGATTTTCAGAAGGTTCGGTTGTTTTACCGGATCTAGTGTAGATTCTCATACCACACTCATTAATAGGGGTATTTTAGTCATTTTCATACATCAAGGGCATTTTCATAATTCATTAGCAAAAATAATCAGACTTAGAGATTAACCCTTTTATTAATTGTTTTACTGAACTCGAAAGTCCTTTCGATTTATCAAACCTCTTATGCGAATATTTGCCTTGGCCAATAATATTCTTATTTCATAATTGATCGACATAATCAGAAATAATCATATGCTCAAGCATGATCATGCAAACATTAACCGAATACCAACATGTTGCAAAAGCATGCAGAAGGTAGTAATGTATTACCTTAGTTCCGAGCTACAACGGTTGATTCATGACACCTCCTTCGATCGCACTCAATTCCAAGATTTGACGGCTCCCAACATCTCGAATTCAAGGATACTTTGATACCTTCAACAACATAGATTCACATTTCAGTCCTTATCCAAAGAGCTCTCAACAAAATTAAACACTTTCGGGTTCAAAGTCAGATTCGGAGGCCTTCGGGTCAGAATTTTGCAAAACGGGCTTCAAAAACGAACTCAGGACGTCGAAAAACATAAAATAGGAATTTTCGGAAAATTTGACTTTTTGGTCAACGGTCAAAGTCAACGCTGACGTCAGCAGTCAACAGAGGTCAACTGAGTTGACTCGGACTGACTCGGACGAGTTGACTCGGCTGACTCGGACGAGTTGACTCGACTGACTCGGACGAGTTGACTCGGGTTGACGGGTCGGGTCGGACGGGTCGGACGGGCTTGACCGAGCTGACCGGTTCAACCTTTACCTTTCAACAGGGTTTCATCGGCCGGTCGCTGGAATGGTCACCGGAAGCTCCACTGGTCACCAGACTGCCGAAAAAACATAAATTTTCAGACAAATATAACGACCCAACTTAAAGACCAACCGAAATGGACCAAAATCGGGCCGAAATTTAACTAAAATGCCAAACCTTCGCCGGAAAACCCGAATCTTCGACGAGGGCCTTGCCAGAGTCGGACGGACGACTGGTCGGTACGGTTTTGCTCACCGCGGCACGACGAACATGATGCTGGTGAGGACACACCGGACGGACAATGGACGGTGACTGAATCGACCAAGAAATTGAACGTGGAAGCAAGGGTTTCGACGAACCTTCAAACGTGAGTTTGCCGATGAAAGGCGGCTCGGTTGCGCGCGTGGAAGCCAGGGGCGAGGTCGTGACGTGGTGGCGCTTCTGATAATGCCGGCGGTGACTCTCACGGCGGCGCGGTGGGCGAGCTCAGACGAAGATGATGAGATGTCGGTTGGGTTTCAGAACTCTCTGGAACTCATCTAATTGATTCCAACAAAAAAAATTAAATGAGGTAGGTGGACAGACACGTTGTTTTTAATCGATCTTATTTAGGCCTCCCAAACTTAACTCAAATATTAAAGCAGTTAAACCCTTGACAGAAAAGGACACTTGGCTCAATGGTTAAACATACATGGGTGAAGGATGGGGTGAGGTCGTGGGTTTAAAACCCCACAACTGCAAATCCATCTTCTTTTTGTTTTAAAGCATTTTTTTTTAGTGTTACACCCACATAGCCAAAAGTTAAACTAAAGCATACTTCAACATGGAATAAGGCAATACAAGCCCAAAACGTCTGAACAAACTTGTCTAAGCAAAAGAACATGTCATCAACATCACAAAACACAAAGGTCATATCCCATTGCTTAAATACTAATTATCGAAGTCTAAACCATACTTGAGCAAACCAAAACTCCCTTGGAGTCTCCCTTGTTCCCCGAGCTGCTCCGAAGGTCTAAGGGCCTGCATTGATGGAAAAGAGAGCGTAAGCGTTTAATCTTAGTGAGCGGTGCTAAAAAAGGTAGCTACAACAATGCAGTTTTAAAATGAAAGATTGCTTGAAACCAAAACCATTTCCAAATCATTTCCACATGCTTGAACACACAATGTCATGCTTTTACCTCCACGTGCATTTACCGAATGCAACCACAAGCCATAAGCTTACCTTATGCTCATCCTCATAACACAAGCAAAGTAATCAACAATGCATAAACATAAGCATAAATAGATAGAATCATCAACATGCTTAACATGAGAATTAAAGCATTCAAGGGTATATTGACATTCAACGTTTTACTCGAATATGCGGATAACTTTCTCAAACCCACTTGACACTTCCAGTGGAATCTCACATCACCGTACTCACTCGTCTAGTAAAAACATCATTTCCGGTGGAATCTCACATCACCGTACTCCTCCTTAGTGGAATCTAACATCACTAAGGCCACGCACGAATTTTACCTCGAGTGCACTTTAATCCTATTGATCGATCAATTATATCCGGTAACAACCAAAACATGTCAATATACTCAAACACAACCACAAGCATTACCGATGCTTGGACCACTTACCAAGTCCAACTTCGATGCAAGGCATGCACTCACAATGCACGTATAACACAAGTCTCACATCTCAACATGCATAACAAATGCAATTCAACATAGCATGTTCATCTCGCATTCAAGAAACCGTAAAACACTATTTAATTGCATAAACCTTTAAAACTTACTCTCGAGTTTGGATTGGCCTTTCAAGCTCAATCCAAACTCCCAAAACAGTGCCTTAACCACGTTAAGGCTTTTAAAATTCATCCACTCACCGATGAAACCCAACACAAGCCGAAAAATGTCAATCAAGCCTCCAAGTTCCCTAGAATTGAGTCTGAAGCTTCTCCAACGTTTTCCCTTGCTTCTAATCAACCAAAAATAGTGCATTACACATCAATACATCCACAAAATCACTGCCACAAATCATATTACAACCCAAGACAAATTTCGCTACATTTCCAAACCAAGAACTAACCCAAACTCTTCATTTTCGGACTTGGACACAACCCAGTAGTTACTCATCAATTTCATCATCCAAATCATCAATAAACATGTCCAAAACAGCCCCCAAGTGTAACCATACCATCAGCCCAACTTTCCCCTCACATAACTACCTCAAAACTCGAGATTTTTACTTCTAAACTCACCCACTAATACCCATTTCGGGATTTCATTAAAACTTCACCATTTTAACATATGTTGAGCTTAAAAGCAAGTTTATAACATATGTGAACTTTACAAATTAAGAACTCAACGAAAAACCAACAAGTTTCCATCTTTAATTAAAACTTTGAACACTTGTAACAACTCAAAAATGGATTTTATGGAAACCCAAGACCATGAAATTGTTGAGGGTGAAGAGGAGAAGTGAAAAACATTATTACCTTGATAAAATCTCTTGAAATCGTTGAGGAAGACGATGGAACAGTAGAAAGGGGTTTTGGGAGGTTTTGAACGTGAAGTTCAAATGAGGAAGAAGATAGCCTTTTGAGAAACCTTTTTGGAATTACAAAATCCCCTTTTTACCCTTTAAAACTCCTTTTTGGTGTATTAAAAATAGTTTGTTTCCAATTTAATTTAACCCGACTCGGTTTAATAAACCCGATATCTCCCGACCCTAAACTCGGGTTGTTACAATTAAACTAATTAATCTGTTACATCAGATGGAATTTAAAATTGATAAAATAGGTAAAAAAAATTATAATCATAGTCAAGATAATTATATAACATACGTTGACTCAACATTTAACTATTTTTGCCATTGATAACACTATTTTTTAGGGAAAAGCTTAAATATCATTAACTGTCGAAAATGGCATCATCAATCAAAATGTTTACAATGCAATCTGGGACCTCAAACGAGAAATTAAAAGGTTCATTACAATCGACAATTCATTGAGCAAGGCCATGGGCAGCTTTGTTTGCGTCTCTACTCGAATAAGCAATAGAAAAACCAGGAATACATGCTAAAATTTGCTTTGCTTCTTTAAAGACTGTGGACACAATCGATCTGTCTGGCGTGTTGGAGAGCAGCCTGTTAATGACACTAAGGCAGTCACCTTCTATCATCACTCTTTGCCATCCGTTTGTTGTAGCCATCTTTAAACCTTCAGTGAAGGCCATTGCTTCCACCATCTTAGCTGTGAAAATGCCCGAGAGAATACGAGCATGGCCATCCAACATAAGTCCATAGTGATCTCTTGCAACAACCTCAATGGAGGCAGCTCCTAAGCTAGGGACAAATGCACCATCCACATTGATCTTAAAGGAAGCTTCATGGGGCATCTCCATAATTTAGACATGTTGCAAACAAATTGGTCCAGGGTGAAATCATTTGCAGCTAAGAAATCAGTGACAAGCAATTACACATAGTCAATGAGAACTCTAACAGGACGCAGGATTGATTTGTGAACAAGGGTGTTTCTTCTATTCCAAAGGTTCCAAAGGAGCACAGCAAGGAAGGTAAATTGGTCCTGATCCAGTTTCACTAAACATGCCTCAAGCCACTGTTTACAATTCACATCAGGGTCCATAAGGATACAAGAGCTAAGACCACACAAATCAAAAGCTTCAAGCACTTTAGGGCAATCTCTATCGGCGTGTAATAGGGACTCAGATGCCACAAAGCACATAGGACACAAACCATTACCCAATCTAGCCGCCTGCAATTTTTCTCCGTAGAGCATTATAGCACGACCTCCAAATAAAGATTTTAATTTTTGGCAAAGTTTTTATACAGTGTAAGGCTTTCCAAACAGAAGAAGGATCTCTATCAACATTCATGTTTCTTTGAAACCAACTGTACCCTGACTTGGTATTAAAGGTACTACTAGAGTGATGGTTCCACATGTAGATATCTTTTTCAGCCACATAAGCAATTGGACAGCTTAAAATATTCTTAGCATCAGAATCATTTAACATATTTTTAACCTTCTGCACATCCCAAACATTTTGACCTGGCATCATGAATTCACCACAGGTAACAGGATTGGTCATCCCTTCTAAATAAGATCCCTCTAACTGCACCACTGAGTCAGCACTCCATTTACTACTAAAAATAGGAGTTGAGCTGTTAATTCCAATTCTGACATGAAATTCTTCTTTAAAGACTTCTTTGGCTTTAAAAATATAGTTCCAAACAAAAGATGCTTTATCAAAGTGTTTAGCATAAAGGATATTGCTACTAGGGAAATACTTAGCAGAAAGAACTTTAAAGCATAAGGAATCTTTGCAAGTAAGGAGCCTCCAAACATGTTTACCAAGAAGAGCCAGATTGAAAGCTTTTAAATCCTTTAGGCCAATACCACCATCTCTCTTCGGTCTACACAATTTCTACCAAGCCACGTGAGCCCATCCTCGTTCCCCAGCTCTTTCTGACCACCAGAAGGATCTCATTGTAGTCACAATTGGATCTATAATGCAATCTAGCAACAAAAAGCAAGACATGGCATAAGTTGGGAATGCTTGTGCTACTAATTTTAAAAGGATCTCCCATCCTTCAAAAGACAACAAATTTTTGGTCCAACCTCTCACCCTTTTTGTCCACATTTTTAAACAAGAAACCCAAAGCTTCAGTCTTGTTTTTCCCTAAAATTAAAGACAACCCAAGATAAGTTCCCATATCAGTTTCTTCTCTCATTTCAAGTACATTAACAATAGCATCTTTATGACATTGGGCCATTTCATTACTGAAATAGATGTATGATTTATCAAGATTCACATTTTGCCCAGAGAAGGCTTCATAATCTTGTAAAACTTGCTTAAACCTTGTAACCTCATTAACTGAGTTTTTCATAAAAACTAAATAGTCATCAGCATATAGCAGGTGATTCACTCTAGGACCATGTATACTAGCTCTCAACCCTTTTATGTTGCCTAACTCCTTTTCTTTCAACAAAATAGCATAGAGACCTTGAGAACAAAATAAAAATAGGTAGGGGATAAGGGGTCACCCTGCCTGAGCTTCATTTCTGGCCTGAATTCTTGAGACAACTTTCCATTGATCTTTAAATAAAAAGACAGAAGTAACACAATTCATTATCAAATTAACTCATTTTTGTTCAAATTCCATTTTTAGCATAACATCCTGCAGAAAGAACCATTCTACCATATCATATGTTTTTTTCATGTCCAATTTGATAGCAGCTCCTTTATTTGGACCACTCCTAGCACTCTTAAGATAATGCATAAGCTCATGAGCAACTAGGACATTATCAGAAATAAGCCTACCTTGCACAAATGCATATTGATTCTCAGCTATACAACAGGGCATTACTGATTTCAGCCTATTTACCAACACTTTAGAAACAGTCTTGTAAACCACAGTACAAAGACTTATAGGCCTAAATTGTTTAATAAGGGTGGGGTAAACTAGTTTAGGGAATAAAACTATGACAATTTTATTAACCTCACTCATAAGAGATTTCCCTTCTAATAAGTCAAGGCATAGTTTAATAAAATCAGAACCAACCATATGCCAAAACTTTTTAAAGTAAGATGAAGGAAAACCATCAATACTTGGGCTTTTGAAGGGTGGATTTGAAGAAAAGCAGCTTTTACTTCCCCTGTAGTGAATCCAGAGCACAAGACTGCATTCATGTATGGTGTAATGCAATGCTTGACTGAATCCAAGATCTGATTTGAAAAAGAGGCACCATTGGATTGGAAAAGTTTCATAAAAATTTCTTTTGCAATCCCAAACACGGGAGCTTCATCAGTCTTCCAGCTTCCTTCTTCATCAGTAAAGCCCTTAATAAAGTTCTTTTTTTCTCCCATTTGCCCTAGCATGGAAGAAGATAGTATTCCTATCTCCCTCTCTTAGCCAGAAAACTCTAGACCTCTATCTCCAATAGACCTCCTCTCTGTCCATCAAAACCTTAAGCTCCTTCTTGGCAGCATTCAACTCTTGCACAACTTGGTCATTCACATTACAGTTAAGAAGTTGTTCAATTCTCTCATTTAAAATTTACTTTTTTAGGATTTTCTTCTTTTATCTTTTTGCCACCATTTAAGCCCTTCTCCTACAGCCTTAAACTTTTTCAAGGTTGAACCAAAAGTGCTATTCCAATTACCCAAGACAATCTCCTCACATTCAGCTACATCAGCCCAGCAATTCTCAAATCTGAAATGGTCCTCAAATCTAGTGGAACTGTTAGCTTAAAATTCAGTATTCAAGAGAATGAAATGATGGTCAGAATAAGGAGTGTATTCAGAAATCACCTCTCCTTGACCAAACTTGTGCAACCATGGGATTGAGGCAACAAATCTGTCAATTATTTCCTTCACCAAGTTTTCAGGGTTTGAACCACAGTGCTAGGTGAACCAGCCTCTGTTTGGCTTGATGTCCTAAAGCCCATTCCTCTCTAAAGCATCCCTAAAATTATCCACTTCTATTCTTGGCTTTCTTCCCCCCCCCCCCATCCTTTTCATTAAACTCTAAAATCTCATTCAAGTCCCCCCTAAGAGCCAGGGTAGGTTTGATCTTCCTTTTAAAGTGTCTAGCAGTTCCCAATCATCATTTTTTCTTGGACCTATTACAAGTGCCATACATTCATGTGAATCTGAACAAAGAGTCCCCATGGTCCACCTCCACATCTATATGAGATTTAGAATAAGAAAGCATATTTACATTAACCTCTTCTCTTCAAAGCATCATTAACCACATACAATCATCAGATCTTTCAACAACAAAATTCCCACACATATTGACTCTTCTTTTAACCTCTTCAGCCTTACTCTTATGTAATCTTGTGTCACTTAGAAACACCACACTAGGATCTTTCGAGGCCACAATGTGCCCCAAAGTTTGAATTGTCTCAGGGTTCCCAAGCTCTTGACAGTTCCAGTATAGGAGTTTCATGGCTCTCGGCGGGGCTGAGCCTTAGCCTCCACTATTGGTTCAGGGGTTTTGATTGGTGAGACAGCTTCAACACCACCCTCTAAAGTGTTGGAAACTGCAGCAGAACAGGATCTAGTCTTTTTAGGGCCCATAGGATGACGAACTTCATTCTTCCCTTGAAGAGTTCTCTTGTAGCTTCTATTCTTTGTTGTTGAAATAGCAATAGGTTCCCCCCTCCAAGAATTAACCCCTAGTACAACTTTATTGTCACCTATATCTTCAACATGCTTTTTCAATTTACTTGAACCTACAGCATTGCTTCCAAAGTGTATAATACCAGGTCTAGGGGCAGATAAGCTTGAGGTCCTAGGCTTAAAGGCAACTTTGAGCCAATGGCCATATTAAAAGGGGACTTTGACAAATTCAGAAGGTAGTGTAGAACAAGAACCAACTTCATGACCTATCAGACCACACCAAAAATAAAACTACGGCAATCTCTCATATTTAGCCATATATATTTTAGGTGCTCCATTAACCATTTTTCCAAGATGCACACACATTCTAAGAGGTTTAGATATATCAATTTCAGCTCTGATTCTCATATATTCTCCCAGCCTACCATATTCTTTCCTAAAATCAGCACATAAACATTTCCCAAGTTTCTCACCTATTGACTTTCCCACCTCTTCATTCATTCTTACAAGTGACAAATTGTAAACTCTAAGCCAGATGTCCAAGGAAGTAAAGTCGTGTTCCTCTGGACTTAAGCTACCATCAAAAGGCTTTAAAGCCAGCAATTCTTCATTGAAAGTTCATGGAACCCTGTCTAACACATAGTCCCTATCCTCTTGTTTAGCAAACTTAAATAGAAACATATTGGTTCCTAATTCAGAAGTATCCTTCTAACGGTTGACTTTTCCAAACAGCAACAAACACACGAAGTAAAAGAGAAGCATCCACAACAGAAAGGGAAATAAGCTTACCCACTAGCCATTTCTCAAAACCAGGCATTTCCGATTGTAGTAAGTTCTCAGCTTCATCCACATCGAGCAGTTCTTCATCAATAAACTTCAATCCGATCAACATTCTTTCAACTTCCTCCTCCATTGATGACATTTTCAAGCACCAATAACCCAGAAAACACAACCTTCTTTTGAATATATCCCTGGACCAGAGAAGCGAAATAGAAAATCCCAAATGAATCGTTTTTCGCCGCAAACGGCTAAAACGAGCATTTCCAAACTTAGGTTGAGAACCTCTTAGACGAACGTGAAAAACCACTTTACCCCTCTTAGGTCTATCACAATTACTTTTGAAGTTAGGGGCATAAAAGACAAATCCCCTCTTTAATGAAACATGGCGTTTCAATATCGCAACGGATAGAATCTGATTAAAAAATAACAAAATAGAGAAGCGCTTTGTGACCGTTGTAACCCTAGGCCCCACTTCTGCTATTTTGTTGAGCCTGTCCCTCAAAAGCTAGCTCTGATTGCGCGAATCAGACCCTTTCCAGAGAATGTTCTCCAGATCCGCGTAAAAACCATGCAAGTGTGCGCTCCCACATATCTGGCGCCACACAATAACGCGCGTCCATTCCCAAAACCTCGGACGCCAACACATGTGACCCCATGCATGAAAAAACAAAATTAAAGGACACGTCATCATCTTCAACATCGGTCCAGACAAATTAACAAACACCTTACGAACTAAAAATTTTAGGAATTTCTTTTTACCAAAACCAACTACCAAAATCAGATCCAAACCCTCATTCAAACACAACTCATTATCACCAAGTTGTTTTCCATCAACAAACAAACTTGAACCATAGAAAAAACCCCTGATTAGACCCCTCATCATCGCAATTTGAAACCAAACAAGACCTCGAGACCTCAAACCCTAAAACAAACACCCTGAAACTATTCGAAACCTCAAACCCCCACCTTTTCTAATCTATGGTGCCTTCTCCGCAAAGCATATCCTGCAAAACAAAAAGAAAACAAGCATCATCACGACACCATCCATTAGCGTCGCCGAAGTACCCCTCGTCCAAAACCTGACTGCAGGGGCGACACGGGTGCCTAACGTCGTCACACGGCCTACCTAGACTCTCCTCACCGATGCCAAAAGGTGATAGAACACTCATCAGAGCAAGCATCGTACGGGAAACACACAACCGAACCCTCGCCGGAACACTCGAAAAGAGAAAATGGCTACCAAAATTCAGAGAGAATTTTCGCTTCGTACGGACGCTCGCTCCCCTCCCCTCCCCTATTGAAGGGTAAAGTACACAGACTGTTACTGAACTTTGATAAAAAAAATTAAAATAGTAACCAAACTTTAAAAAATTACAAAATGACAATTAAACTTTTATGTTTTATAACAAAATGGTAACTAGACGTTAAATCTCGTTAAGTGTCTGTTATAAAATTTGGTATAATAATACATTTAGTCCTTCATATTTATACATTCAATCAATTTAGTCCTAATTCGAAACAATTCACTAAATTTAGCCCTCGCTATTTACGCATTCTTTCAATTTGATCTTTAAAGAAAAATTCCAAAGTATGGTAACATGATAAATAATTACAAATAAATTTTTATAGGAACTCGAAAACTTGACTCGACTCGACTCGAATCGAAAAAATTTCAAATAAAGTTTGAGTTGTAAAATATGACACATCACCTCGAATAACTCAAAATTTTTTGACTCGACTCGATCGAACGCTCATCTCTATCTTAAGATATGATGCGTCAACTCGAATAACTCAAAATATTCGAATATTTTAAATCATTTTTTTCTTTTAAATTGAATATTTTTTAAATAAAATATTTAATATTTTCATATTTAAATCATATCAAATATTTAATAACTACTTTAAATATTTAATTTAATTTAATTTAAAAATATTTGATTTAAAAGGAAAAATTGATTTAAAATATTCAAATATTTAATAACTACTTTAAATATTTGAATATTTAATAACTACTTTAAATATTTGAATATTTTAAATTAATTTTTTCTTGTAAATCGAATATTTTTAAATTAAATCGAATATTTAAAGTAGTTATTAAATATTCGATGTAATTTAAAAAAATTATTTAAAATATTTGAATATTTCGAGTTATTCAAGTTGACGCATCATACCTTAAGATAGAGGTGAGCGTTCGATCGAGTCGAGTCAGAAAATTTTGAGTTATTCGAGTTGAAGCATCATATTTTATAACTCAAACTTTATTTGAACTTTTTTCTATTCAAGTCGAGTTTTCGAGTTCCTATAAAATTTTAATTAAATATTCGAATATTTTAAATCAATTTTTTTCTTTTAAATCAAATATTTTAAAATTAAATCGAATATTTAAAGTAGTTATTAAATATTTGATGTGATTTAAATATGAAAATATTAAATATTCTATTTTAATAAATATTAGATTTAAAAGAAAAAAATGATTTAAAATATTCGAATATTTCCAGTTATTCAAGTTGATGCGTCGTATCTTAAGATAGAGGTCAGCGTTCGATCGAGTCGAATCAAAAAATTTCAAGCTATTCGAGTTGACGCGTCATATTTTACAACTCAAACTTTATTTAAAATTTTTTCGAATCGAGTTTTCGAGTTCCTATAAAATTTAATTAAATATTTGAATATTTAAATTAATTTTTTCTTTTAAATCGAATAATTTTAAATTAAATCAAATATTTAAAGTTTTTATTAAATAATCGATGTGATTTAAGTATGAAATTATGAAATATTTATTTTAAAAAATATTCGATTTAAAATAAAAAATGATTTAAAATATTTGAATATTTTGAGTTATTCGAGTTGGCGCGTCATATTTTACAACTCAAACTTTATTTGAAATTTTTTTATTAGAGTCGAGTCGAGTTTTTGAGTTCCTATAAAAATTTAATTGTAATTATTTATCATGTTACCATACTTTGGAATTTTGCTTTAAGGACCAAATTGAAAGAATGCGTAAATAACAAAGGCTAAATTTAGTGAATTGTTTCAAATTAGGACTAAATTGATTGAATGTATAAATATGAAGGATTAAATATGTTATTATACCAAATTTTATAACAGACACTTAACGAGATTTAACGTCTAGTTACTATTTTGTTATAAAACATAAAGTTTAATATTCATTTTGTGATTTTTGAAAGTTTGGTTACCATTTTGTTTTTTTTTTTACCAAAGTTTAATGATCGTCGGTACACTTTACCCCAAATATAATCGCATGCATCATATGAACTAGGGATAAAAATTCCCTGCTCTTTTTCGGTGCTCATACTTATATCAAACACTAAAAAATACTATAAAATTAAATTCTAAACCCTAATCTTAAATTATAAATCCTAGACCCTACGCCATATACTTTAAAAACTACACCCTACCCTAAATTCCTTGAACTCTAACCATAAACCCAAACCTAAAACCTTAAATCTTAAACCCAATTTTAAACGTGAGAGCATAAATAAAAGCACCGGCAAGGAGCAGAAAATTTCCATCTATAAACTAGGGACATAACTTAATTATTTTTTGGGATATTTTATCCCCTAAATTTTTTTACTATGAAAATAAGATATTTTATCTATTTAAACTAATTTCAAATTTATTAAAATTTTACCTCTTTTATTTATATAGTTAGTTATAAGTTGATCTTGATTCTTAGATTCGTCCTTGACAATGAACTATAGAATTTAATATTTTTCAGGAGAAATAGATTTTTTTTTTACTTTGAAAATTGATTTAGGAATTCACGAATTATCTAGTTAACAATATAATATAACTGAAACATAAATGTAAAATTAGTAAAAACGTTTCAAATGAATATTCATTTGAAACAGCATAAATCATCTCAATACTGAAGCAGCTTAAATATCAATACCTCCAGGAAATCCATTTTAACAAACACTATATTGAATATAGTAATATACAGTTGCACATAAAATCAAACATCGGAAAAACTGAAAGAAAGAGACTCGAACAGACTTAACAATGCCAAGAACAATGATAACAACTAAACCCTAGGGCTATGGCAAAGGAGTATTATCTCTTGCAACAGCAATGGCATGCAAAGGACACTTCATCTCACACGAGAGCTTGAGAACCTCGCTCAAATCAACCGGGTGAGTGGCCAAATCCTGAACCCACTTGAAATGCTGCACCAGCTTAGCAACCCACAGGTTAACTGTGACCAGCCCAAGGTTCTTTCCAGGGCAAACCCTGCGCCCAGCACCAAAGGGTGCGAGCCTCAGGTCACCGCCTCTCACGTCCACGTCGGCTTCTAGGAACCTCTCGGGCTTGAACTCCAGCGGGTCATTCCACACATTCGGATCATGCGTTATGGCCCACATGTTCACCATGGCGGTTGTGTTAGCGGGAACCAGCATCCCGTTGCTCAGCTGGACGTCCGACGTGGATAGTCTGGCCCACGAAAGCAGTGGCCCTGGGGGATGGAGCCGCAGGGTTTCTTTGATCACCGCCTGAAGGTAAGGTAACTTTGCCAAGTCGGCGTCGGTGAGGGTTTTGTTCGTCACAACACTGTCGATTTCATGTTGCAGCTTGGCTTGTATTTCCGGGTGCAATATCAACTCAGCCATGACCCACTCCGTTAACAAAGCCGTCGTATCAGTTCCTCTGAATATCATTTCCTGCACCAGAATTCACATAAGTTAACTCAGAATTCAACATGCAAATAAAATTACCATATACAATTACAATCACTAACCCATAAAACGGCAATCATGTCATCTTCTTGGAGTTTTTCTTCACCGTCGAGAGAGAGCAAGACATCTACGAAATCAGCATTATCAAACAAGATTTTGGATTCACAGAGTTGTTGGTGTTGTTCAATGATGCCTTTGACGAGTTTTCTAACTCGGGGAACGAGTTTGGAGCAACGTTGATTAATATGAAAGGGATCATAAAAGTAACTTAGCCATGGCAAATAATCAGACCAATTAAAAGCCCCCAAGACTTCAAACCCTTCTCTTACCATATCCCGTAGTTCTTCCAACTCTTTACCATCTTTTCTCTGGTCGTATCTTTTGCCAAAAACACTCCCCATAATATTGTTCAAAGCAGCAAACTGGAGGTGTTTTCTTAAGAAAACAGATCCATGGAGTTTCTGCTCGTTTGCTATGTCGCGCAGCATAGTGGTGCAGTCTAGTTGGCGACCGGTTTCGTGTGCCATAATGCGCTTTGGTGCAAAGAGGTGGGAGGAAGCTATCCTTCTCAAAAGCCTCCAATAGGTTCCATTGGGAGCGAACCCTATGGCCCGACTGAACATGAGGCTTTTAGCCGACTGCTTGATGGGTCGGTCGGCGAAGTGAGGGGAGGTTAAGATTTCTCGAGCAGTGTGGGGATCGGAAGCTACAACCACAGGGGTGGAACCGAGGCTAAAGGCCATGAGCTGCGTGTTGGCTCCGGACCAAGCCATGGCGGCAAGGGAACGGTGAGCCAAGCCACGAGTCGTAGTAAAAAGGATACCAAATACAGGGAGACCCCTAGGACCAGGAATAGGAAGGCTACCTTTTCGGTTCCTTCCATTTTTCCATGCAATCCCACCAACAGAAAAAGCCCAGGAAAGAAGGGCAACGGAAAGAGATGCCATAAAGATGGAAAACAAAACATAACCATCGAGCAGGTTTATGGATCCAAAGAAAGCCGGTAGGGTAAACACCCACCAGGTTGTATCTTTTGAAACCATACCCAACTCCATTGGAGAACAAAGAGAAAAAGCCACGATAAAGAAGATAGTTTATGCAGAAGTAGAAGAAAAAAGAAAGGATTGGATACTATATATAATACTCCATAAGAACATGTTTGGTGATAATTTTAAAGTGTTACTCAATTATTCTACAGATTAATTACGTTAAAAAAGATTGGAAAAAAATGTGAGAATTTCACGTGGAGAGAGGAAAACGAAAAGCTGAGTTACATGAGAGAGATAAAAAGTGAAAAAAATTAAGAGCGAATTGTGTGGAGGGGGTTCAGAAGGGACGTTATAACCTCATGGAATACGTGTTCACTGTAAAAGTTAAGTTAAAAAGGAGAGATTACAGCAGAAGTGGGGATGGATGAAGAGTGAATACGACGGACGTAGTACTCAGAGTGGGGGAGTGAGTCGGCCACGAATCAAAGATAAAATCGTACGGTCGAGGTTGACGAATCTTTGAATGTGAATGTGAACCCTGTAAAATCTGCTTTAGCCTAGCTTTTACCCCACCCACCTGACAGCCAGTGGTTTTTCTTTCTTTTTGCAGCTTAGCTCAGCTCACTCGTCTCGTCTCGTTTGACGACTCAGTGAATGAGTCAGGACAGACAGATAAGGTCATGGTTTTTGGTTGGAGAGCGAGCCCCGACTGGCACTCCTTGGCGCCTGCTACTGCTGCTGCTCAATTCATTGGGTGTCACCTGAAATCATAACCTACTATGTGAAACAGTTTCACTGCTCACTTTTGGTTCCAATGGTTTATTTTTTATAAAAACACTCAAAATAAACTACGCGAAATTGGGTTAATATTGTGCTTTTTTTTTTTCTTTCTAAAATACACCGTTTATCACTCAACTATATTTTCAGTCTTATTTTAATTACTTAATTATATTTTTAATTCTATTTTAATCACTCAACTTTTAAAATTTTCAATTTGTTAACTGAACTTTTAGATTGCTCATGTTTTGGTCACTCGAGAATATTTTATTATTATTATTTAAAATTGTTAATATTATTAAGTATAAAAATAATTTAAAATAAATAATAAAATTATATTTCATTATTATTAAATTTGACTACCGTTGGTCTCAAAATCGACAATCGTTTGATCCAAAATTGCACCGGTGGATTTGTTTTGATACGCCGAGTCCCAATCTAGTGTTTCATCAGAAAATGTATTGAAACCCACAAATTTTGTTTGAAACTTTTTGGTTTCCTCACTTTCAATCACTTTTTTGTGATCTTCGGAGCACTTTTTGACAAAATGAAGATCGAATTCGGACTCAGAGGGTCGAGACGAAGCGACTAGTGAAATCTAGGACCGAGACCATCATCTATGGTCGTTGACAGTGGCGTCCGACGACAACGAATGGTGGCCTACGAACAATTGGATTTAATTTTAGATTTTAGATTTTTTTATATTAAATAATAATAATAATAAATGCCAAAATTTTTTTGAAAATAACAATAATATAGAGAGTGACCAAAACATGAGCAATCTAAAAATTCAGTTAGTAAATTGAAAAGTTTGAACATTGAGTGACCAAAATACGAGTGAAAAGATAATTAAGTGATAATCTGTATATATATTTTTTTAAATTTGTTGTACATGCAAAATTATAGACAATCTATAAGATTTTGAACAATGTTTTTTTAAGACCCAGGCTTACAACCCGTCTTCGTGAAAAATAAAATTTGAAGACTTGGTTCTTCAAGGCTTACAGCCCGTCTTCATGAAAAACAAAATTTAAAGATTTTTTAAATATTAAAATTCGGTTCTGAAGCAAGGGTTGTAAGCATGGGGTTTTCAAACATTGTTCGAAGTGCTATGGATTACTAAATAATTTCCCTTGTACAATAGATTCTAAAAAAATTTGAGAACAATATTGTGCCAATTACGCCAAAATAAAAGAAACTAATCATTATTATCGATAATTAATACTTTAATTTTAACAAAATATTTATTATTTTTCGCCACGTTATAATAGAAAACCATGTTACACTATTATCATATTTGGTAAATAACATTTTAGCTAAAATTAGAAGCTTAAATTATTTTTAAAGGTATGATCAGTTAAATTCGTTAATTTGAATATTTAATAAAAACGAATTGTAATACAGATTGACGTGAAACCTCTTAAATCCAAAAACTATTAAGATGAACCTTTTGAGTTTAGAAGATTTGACATGAGAGTTGTAAAGACTTGTTTATCATTAACAATAGTAAAAGTATCCAAATAAACTAAATATGCTTTTTGAAGTAAACATACTCTAATATATAATTTAAATAAATTTTTTCATTCAAATATATGAAATTAATATATATACTTCAAATATTATTTAAATTTAATATTTAATCAAATTGTACTAAAAAGAGCTTAGCCGAACTATTTTTAATGATGCACACGATTATATTTGTATGGTTGTTTTTTGTATTGAACAAAATCATTGCTATTAAAAAAATTCAATTAAAAAGATAATTATATAAATTAGAAATTAATATATAGATCCTTTAAATATACTTAGTAATATTATATTAAAAAATATTTTTCATAATCTAATTAATATTAATAGATACAGAATATTGATACCTGATAGGTACAATCAACTAATACAATTAGCTAGTTAAATCAACTAATACAATCCGTTAGTTAAATCAACTAAATACAATCCACTATTAATTAATGTAATTTACAATGAGCTATCAACCAACAACTATATGTTAATTACCAAACATGACCTACATATTTATAAAAAGCTCTATCAAACATCAAGACAAATTTGTTTAAACAATCGTCTAGAGCAATCAAAATTATAATATAATAGGATTTCTGGACTGTTTGGCGGTTTTGTCTTCGTTCGGGAATGCTTTCCAAATGGATGTTGGGTCACTGAAAGTAGAAGTAATGTCGAACTGTCACGCCAAGGACGCAAAACAACCGTTTGGAACTCAATTTTTCCTCAAAACATGCAAACCACAAAAGTTAAAAAAATTCAATTTTTATCAAACATCCATTAGAGATTCGATATCGAACGAAGCCTTATACAAGTAGATTCACTCCAATGTTTCCCTCACGTTTTGTACATGTATATGATTGCTAATGCAAGGATTCATGTTGGTGGCGGCACTGCGATAGGTTTATTAAATGAACTTAAACCTCCCAAAAACAATACTTTTTCCGTCCCTCTTAAATCATTTCTGGTTGGCTATTTACGTAATTTTAGAAAGAAAAAAAAGTTTGTGTAAGAGATGTATTTTAAAATAATTAAAATAATAATTTTATCCTTGAAAAATTAAATTTTTATTTTGTTGGAAAACTAAAAAAAAGTAGAAAGAGAAATATGCCTAATAAAAGTTCTCAAGTTTTTCAAAGAGACAATTTAAGTGAGGTAATTTTAAAAGGCATAAATGAAAATTAAATGTCCAAACTAGGGTTGTAAAAACAAGTCAGGACCTGAAAACCTGCCTGAAATCTGCTCGAGTCAGAACCTGATTTAACCCGAGAATTCGATGATCCGAACTCGAACTGTAACTGACTGTTGCTGACCCGAACCCGAGTTGAACCTGTTAGTGTAGCAACCGAACCCGATCTGCGTCCGACTGAAAACGACCCGAATCTGACCTGTTAATTTTGACCTGAAACTCGACCTGCATCCGACTGAAACGAACCTGAACCCGAGACCGACCTGGCAAATTACCTGATATTATCTGACTGAATCGACCCGAGATCCGATTTTACCTGACCTGTTTTGAAGCCGACCTGTTAATGGACCCGACCTGTTTTGAACCTGAACTGTTGTTGACCTGAACTAATGTAGACCTGGCTAAAAATGTTAAATAATTTAAAGTGTAAACTGTTCATTATAAACTTAATAATTTTTTAGTAGATTATGTTAATTTCATTACTTAGAAAAATTTTATCTTCCATTATACTTAGAAATTTGTCTTAATTTGTAACTACATTATGTATAATAAAATTATATACTTAGAAGTTTGTTTAATTATAAAAATATATATTATGTATAATAAAATTATATACTTAAAAGATTTGTCACAATTTTTACTAAGTATATAATATATTAGTAATATATAGATAATATAATATATTAAACTTATTATGCTTTATTATATAATATATATTATGTTAACTTTATTATGTTCATAAACTTTATTATGTTCATAAAATTAAAATAAATACAAAATATAAGTTAGTATTATGTTTAACATAAAGTTAACGTTATTATACTTATATAACATGTGAAACAATTGTCTTTCAATTATATAATGTATTTTAGATGGGCCCCTAAAACCTATAATGTATAATATATATATATATATATATATATATATATATATATATATATATATAAACTTAAAACTTATAAGTTATATAATGTATTTATAATATAATAATTAATAATTAGTAATAGTTTGGGCCTTGGGCCATTGGGCTCATATCCCACCACCCATTTATTTGAGATGGGCCCCTAAAACCTATAATGTATAAATATAATATATATATATATACATATATATATATATATATATAAACTTATAACTTATAAGTTATATAATGTATTTATAATATAATAATTAATAATAAAAAATAATTAGTAATAGTTTGGGCCTTGGGCTCATATCCCACCACCCATTTATTTGAGATGGGCCCCTAAAACCTATAATGTATAAATATAATATATACATATATATTGTAACACCCTGTTTTCCTTAAAAATATATATATATATGAGAAATGATGCCTAGAGGAGTTGAACCTGTGACCTTTAGAATGATGTGTATGAGTCTTAACCGTTTGAGCTAAGGCCAATTTCGGTTATAAGTTACGATAACTTATTATTAGGCTATCCTTGTTGGGTCGATATTAAAAATGAAATAATCAAAGCCCAAACTTCATCGATCTGCCCCAAAAAAAAAATGCCCAGACCCTTTTTTTCCCCTCTTTCGACCCCTCACCTTCTCCCCTATCGTTCGGCCCTGATCTGCCGCACCGCCGCGTCGTGGCCTTCACCGCCACCGTGAGTTTGTTCACCGTCGAACCCTGACTAAAACCCCGTGCTCCACTCGCCGTCGTTCCATGCCGTTCGTCGTGGAGACTTGTTTGAAGATTCGTCAGAAACCCTTGCTCTGCCGCTCTGGTTCACCGCCATTCCAGCCGCCGTCTGTCGTCTGTCCGCGACACGACCACCAGATCTGGTTTCCCCACGTCATGACGGACAAAACCCAGTAAACCGATCATTCATCCGACTCCGTTAAGGTCTTCGTCGGAGCTTCGTCTTTTCCGACGAGGTTTTGACCTTTTGGGTCTTTTTCGGTAAGTTTTCGGCCGACTTCTGATTTGTTTTCGTTGTGGAAGTGTTGTGGACTAATTTTCCGTTCTGTTTACGGCCAGGCGATGCCCCTCGACGTCTCCGGCGACCTCTCCGACGTTTTTTCGGTGAACGGAAGGTTTTAGGGTAAGTGGATCGGTTTATTACGGTCTAAGGATCCGATCTGGTCTGAATCGGTCCAGCCCGGTCTGATCCAACCCGGTCTGAGTCTGACCCGACCCGTCAACCTGAGTCCGACCCGACCCGTCAACCTGAGTCCGACCCGACCCGTCAATCCGAGTCAGCCGAGTCAACTCGTCCGAGTCAACCCGAGTCAACTCAGTTGACCTCTGCCCGTTGACTACTGACGTCAGCGTTGACCTGCTGACATCAGCATTGACTCTGACCACGTTGAATGTTGACCTGCTGACGTTAGCGTTGACCTGTTGATGTCAGCGTTGACTTTGACCGTTGACCAAAAAGTCAAATTTTCCGAAAACTCATATTTTATGTTTTTCGACGTTCTGAGTCCGTTTTTGAAGCCCGTTTTGCAAAATTCTGACCCGAAGGCCTCCGAATCTGACTTGGAACCCGAAAGTGTTTGTGTGTTTAATTTTGTTAAGAGCTCTTTGGATAAGGACTGAAATGTGAATCTATTTTGTTGAAGGTATCAAAGTACCCTTGAATTTGAGATGTTGGGGGCCGTCGAATCTTGGGATCGAGTGCGATCGAATGAGGTGTCATGAATCAACTGTTATAGCTCGGAACTAAGGTAATACACTACTACCCCTTGTATGCTTTATGTACATGTCGATATCTGGTTGATGCATGCATGCTTATGATGACGTATACTGTAAATTCTGCTTAAATTGAATCAGATTCGAGCAATAAGTATGGATATTAGTAAGACCAAATTATCCGAATAAGATTACAATTGGGCTAACAGTATCAGAAGTTCTAATAGTTAAATTCAGTTAATTCGCAACTCAATCAACAATGTGTAAGAATCGAGGCCCAAGATACGAAGTGAGAGATATAGATTATGAAATTACGAAAATGCCCTTAGAGCATAAGTATGACTAAACTACCCCCTCTAATAAAGTAAATGACCTAAAATTCTGCATTCGACCTGATTATGAAATTTACACTACCCAAAATGTATGTTTTAATGGTAAGACTTCGGCATCATTATGCAATTCGTGTGATGCAAACTTGGATAATCCCTCAAACTCTGTATAACACGTGAATGAGAATTCTCTGGAAATATCGTTGAAATCCTAAGTTGATCCTTATGACAGTAATGCGTGAATTAAATGAGAATGATCGTAATGACCAAAAAGATGGTAATGCCCTCGAGCACCTAAATGGTTGATTAATTTGAATGACGTTATACCCTCAAGTTATGAAATGAATGAATCGTCTGTAAAGGGGCGGAGAGTTAAGACGACTTAATATCGTTTGAGTACGTGAATGATGGAGGTACCAAATGGTAATTCAGAAAGAAATGGTGGATTTATCCCAATTTTCAAAATGACTGAAAAGCCCTCTTGAGTCAAATATGCAGTTATGCATTTGATGAAATTCTGAGATTTCTAATAAGACTTTAAGGGCTAAAGCGCCCCTAAGTGTTAGGAAGCACACTCATGTATGATAATCACTCCTGATATTAAAATAAGGTTGGAAGTTTTTCCGCACATAATATAAGTTCGACTACTCCGCGGTAAGTCTGGTGGTAAAATATGAAACCAACCGTTCAGATATACGATACAGTCGGATACATTAGAAGGGATATGTTAGTTCGAATGGTTTTGGAGGCTCGCTAAACTTTTGGAAATTTTTAATATTGTAAATCATAATTTTCTCATGATGGAGCTAAATTACAAAATCACCCATGATTGTTAAAAGACCAAAATGCCCTCGTCGGCTAAAGTAATCAAAATAGCCCCGAATGTATCTGATATCGTGAAAGATCTTGACGTAGAAATCTCTGAATGCCTGGTTGGATACTTGATGAGCAAATAGAAGTTCTGAGCCACCGTTTACGCCTTGTTGGTATAAATTACCAAAATGTCCGTGTATGATAAAATGACCATAATGCCCTTGTAAGCTTAAATGGCTGAATCACTCAGGATATACCAAAGCTCTCAAAGATCTTGATGTATCATCTCCTGAATATCTGAGTTAAACCGTTAGTATGAACCCCTTTTAATAGGGACCACGTTTCAGAAATCCGTTGAAATCGTCGAAAGTTTAATATGTTCCATTCCGTAAATGCCAAGTATCTCAAAGAAAAGATCTGTCCCATCTAGTGTGTTCCATGTGTGATATATTCTGTTGAATGGATTGTATAATTAATTAATCATGATTCATGAATAATATTATGTTTGATAAACTTGATATATGCTGACATTCTATGCCTACTTGATATATGTTTGCTCAATCTGTATACTTGGTATGTGATTGTTTGATCTGTGATGGTATTGTCTGACTATTTGATGAATTTGTTAGCATGATCTGTTAGTTTGACCTATGATGGTACAATCTGTTTGCATGATGAATGTTGAAAATGTCTGCTCTGCTCAATAGTATGCCCATTTATCTGTCAAAAGCATGAATTCTTCCGTTTCTGATGTTTTGAATAAAATATATGTGTCACATGTATTCTGTTACCTATGTCTGGAATTTGAACACTGATTACTATCTGGGGTATATTGTTGGGTTATATTATGAAGTCTCTGTTGGTACAGCCCTGATCAAGCTGGTAAATCCTTATGGACTCAAGGTCTCCCCTTGAGTGGCACCTACGCCCATCGGGCCTAGGGTAAGTCCTTATGGACTCAAGGTCTCCCCTTGAGTGGCACCTATGCCCATCGGGCCTAGGGTAAGTCCTTATGGACTCAAGGTCTCCCCTTGAGTGGCACCTATGCCCATCGGGCCTAGGGTAAGTCCTTATGGACCTAAGGCATCCCCTTAGGTGGCACCTATGCCCATCGGGCCTAGGGTAAGTCCTTATGGATGCAGTTCTGGGGGACTGCATTTTGGTGTAAGGTTGGAGGGTAGTTCTTGTAAACTTTTGTATGAACATTGAACATTTGCATTTAATCTGTTATGTGCTCATATGATATGATGTTATGTACTTATATATGTTGATATGCACTTATTGGAACACACTAGACGTCAAACTCTCTGATTCCTACCTCGTATGTTACCAGTCTATATAATTTCTGTCTAATTTTTAAGGTTTGATTAAAGAACAAATACCATTATTCTTGAGTATGATGAAACCTCGAAATAGTAGAACAGAAATAGAGGACTATCACTGCTTGAAACATCATGAAAATGTTATGCCTACCATATATCTGCATGAGCTTATAGCATCTTCTGGTAGTTTTGTATTACTGAGCTTTCCCAAGCTCATGTTGTTTTTACCATCTCAGGATAAAAGATCAGACAAGTTGCACCTATCAACTTCGGTATGGGAGTTTCTTCGGCTCGTCAAGGAGTATGGTATCTGTGTAACTAGGGGGCATGTGTGTCGTGTTTTGTATACGGTTAAATGAGTCTGAAATTTATTTTTGCAACTTGTATTATAATTGTTTTATCGTTTTGAATGATTTCTGAAATTTTATTTTAAATCAGAAATTTGATTTAGGATCTTTAAGGTTTAATGGTATATTTATTTGAAATTTGTCATGGGTCGCTCCGGTGACCCTAATGTAACTTCCTAGGATCCGTATTAATGCATAGGCGGGTCTAGGGGGTTACATTTAGTGGTATCAGAGCTTAGAGTTTCGTCATTCTGGGTAGATCGGCCGATCGTCTGTCATAGGGTGTTTGGTCTGTGCATGCCCCTAGATCATAACCGTACTCATCCGTGCCGAGACTCCGATGTTGAATCATTTCTTGTAATAAGTGCCTCTAACCCTCCTGTCTATAATAACTTGATCTGTACTGGAAAGGAATATCGGTAATGTTTGTCCACGAATTGGATTAAATTGATGGATTTGAATCTAGATAAAGAAACTGAGATGGTTAATGCGTATGGAATTGAAGATATGAATTAAATAGAGAATGAATGTTTGATCATATGAGGTAACTAATATAAGATTACAAGTAAAGTAGCTCGGTGATAATGAGTGTGTTTGAGAATATTCTGACAAAAATTTGATAAAAGTATTGCGAATTTAAAAGAAAAGTGTCTATGAGATCGGTGAAAGTATAGATTATGTGGTGGCTTTGTTATGCACGAAGGAAACATTCATAGGAGTATTTTAATGAATGTAAGTGATGTTCGTTTAAAACCTTTGTTATGCTTGCCCGGTTTGAAGAAAGACATTTTGGGGGAAAAGTGGCACAATGTACCGTTATATGTATCATACTTATTGAATTTTGAAGTTTACATCTTGATTCTGGAGGGCTCTGGTTGATGCTTTGAGTACTCGCATAAACTTCACGCACAGTTGTTCATCTGTAAATTGATTGTCAACCTAGTAAAGTAATTCAGATTCCGAAAGACGTACTTTCATTCTGTATGATCGACTTCTGTGGTGGCGAGAATGTTTTGTATTCTTGATTGAGTATGCTATAGTAATAGCAGCTACGAGACAAGTGTTCGTGCGACTCCGTATGAAGTTCTGTATCGATTTATGTACTACAGGTAATCAATTGGGTTGACATGCATCAAGTGATGTTTTTGGGTCTAATGTTAGCCCGAGTGACCGGAACGATACCAAATTGATCCGTGACCGTCTGAGCGTCCTAAGAAACAAGGATACCCTGATAGATAAGTTTCAGTACAAGAACGGATGAAAGATTTGTTTTGCATTACTCTGACCCTTGTAAATTTCGAGGACGAAATTTTTTTTTAGGGAGGGAGAGTTGTAACACCCTGTTTTCCTTAAAAATATATATATATATATATATATATATATATATATATATATGAGAAATGATGCCTAGAGGAGTTGAACCTGTGACCTTTAGAATGATGTGTGTGAGTCTTAACCGTTTGAGCTAAGGCCAGTTTCGGTTATAAGTTACGATAACTTATTATTAGGCTATCCTTGTTGGGTCGATATTAAAAATGAAATAATCAAAGCCCAAACTTCATCGATCTGCCCCAAAAGAAAAAAAATGCCCAGACCCTTTTTTTCCCCTCTTTCGACCCCTCACCTTCTCCCCTATCGTTCGGCCCTGATCTGCCGCACCGCCGCGTCGTGGCCTTCACCGCCACCGTGAGTTTGTTCACCGTCGAACCCTGACTGAAACCCCGTGCTCCACTCGCCGTCGTTCCATGCCGTTCGTCGTGGAGACTTGTTTGAAGATTCGTCAGAAACCCTTGCTCTGCCGCTCTGGTTCACCACCATTCCAGCCGCCGTCTGTCGTCTGTCCGCGACACGACCACCAGATCTGGTTTCCCCACGTCATGACGGACAAAACCCAGTAAACCGATCATTCATCCGACTCCGTTAAGGTCTTCGTCGGAGCTTCGTCTTTTCCGACGAGGTTTTGACCTTTTGGGTCTTTTTCGGTAAGTTTTCGGCCGACTTCTGATTTGTTTTCGTTGTGGAAGTGTTGTGGACTAATTTTCCGTTCTGTTTACGGCCAGGCGATGCCCCTCGACGTCTCCGGCGACCTCTCTGGCGTTTTTCCGGTGAACGAAAGGTTTTAGGGTAAGTGGATCGGTTTATTACGGTCTAAGGATCCGATCTGGTCTGAACCGGTCCAGCCCGGTCTGATCCAACCCGGTCTGAGTCTGACCCGACCCGTCAACCTGAGTCCGACCCGACCCGTCAATCCGAGTCAGCCGAGTCAACTCGTCCGAGTCAACCCGAGTCAACTCAGTTGACCTCTGCCCGTTGACTACTGACATCAGCATTGACTCTGACCACGTTGACCGTTGACCTGCTGACGTCAGCGTTGACCTGCTGATGTCAGCGTTGACTTTGACCGTTGACCAAAAAGTCAAATTTTCCGAAAACTCATATTTTATGTTTTTCGACGTTCTGAGTCCGTTTTTGAAGCCCGTTTTGCAAAATTCTGACCCGAAGGCCTCCGAATCTGACTTTGAACCCGAAAGTGTTTGTGTGTTTAATTTTGTTAAGAGCTCTTTGGATAAGGACTGAAATGTGAATCTATTTTGTTGAAGGTATCAAAGTACCCTTGAATTTGAGATGTTGGGGGCCGTCGAATCTTGGGATCGAGTGCGATCGAATGAGGTGTCATGAATCAACTGTTATAGCTCGGAACTAAGGTAATACACTACTACCCCTTGTATGCTTTATGTACATGTCGATATCTGGTTGATGCATGCATGCTTATGATGACGTATACTGTAAATTCTGCTTAAATTGAATCAGATTCGAGCAATAAGTATGGGCCTAGGGGGTTACATATATATATAAACTTATAACTTATAATTTATATAATGTATTTATAATATAATAATTAATAATAAATAATAATTAGTAATAGTTTGGGCCTTGGGCCTTTGGGCTCATATCCCACCACCCATTTATTTGAGATGGGCCCCTATAACCTATAATGTATAAATATAATATATATATATATATATATATATATAAAATTATAACTTATAAGTTATATAATGTATTTATAATATAATAATTAATAATAAATAATAATTAGTAATAGTTTGGGCATTGGGCCTTTGGGCTCGTATCCCACCACCCATTTATTTGAGATGGGCCCCTAAAACCTATAATGTATAAATATAATATATATATATATATTATATATATAAACTTATAACTTATAATTTATATAATGTATTTAAAATATAATAATTAATAATAAATAATAATTAGTAATAGTCTGGGCCTTTGGGCTCATATCCCACCACGCATTTACTTGAGATTGGCCCCTAAAACCTATAATGTATAAATATAATATATATATATATATATTATATATAAATTTATAACTTATAATTTATATAATGTATTTATAATATAATAATTAATAATAAATAATAATTAGTAATAGTTTGGGCCTTGGGCCTTTGGGCTCATATCCCACCACCCATTTATTTTAGATGAGCTCCTAAAACCTATAATGTATAAATATAATATATATATATAAACTTATAACTTAATTTATATAATAATTAATAATAAATATTAATTAGTAATAGTTTGGGCCTTGGGCCATTGGGCTCTTATCCCACCACTCATTTATTTTAAATGGGCCCCTAAAACCTATAATTTATAAATAATATATATATATATATATATATAAACTTATAACTTATAATTTATATAATGTATTTATAATATAATAATTAATAATAAATAATAATTAGTAATAGGTTGGGCCTTTGGGCTCATATCCCACCACCCATTTATTTGAGATGAGCCCCTAAAACCTATAATGTATAAATATAATATATATATATATATATATATTATAAACTTATAACTTATAATTTATATAATGTATTTATAATATAATAAATAATAATTAGTAATAGTTTGGGCCTTAGGCCTTTGGGCTCATATCCCACCACCCATTTATTTTAGATAGGCCCCTAAAACCTATAATGTATAAATATAATATATATATATAAACTTATAACTTATAATTTATATAATAATTAATAATAAATATTAATTAGTAATAGTTTGGGCCTTGGGTCTTTGGGCTCTTATCCCACCACCCATTTATTTTAGATGGGCCCTTAAAACCTATAATGTATAAATATAATATATATATATATATATATAAACTTATAACTTATAATTTATATAATTTATTTATAATATAATAATTAATAATAAATAATAAATAGTAATAGTTTTGGCCTTGGGCTTTGGGCTCATATTCCACCACCCATTTATTTGAGATGGGCCCCTAAAACTTATAATGTATAAATATAATATATATTATATTATATTATATTATATTATATATATAAACTTATAACTTATAATTTATATAAAGTATTTATAATAAATAATAAATAATAATTAGTAATAGTTTGGGCCTTTGGGCTCATATCTCACCACCCATTTATTTGAGATGTGCCCCTAAAACTTATAATGTTTAAATATAATATATATATACATATATATTATATATATATATATAAACTTATAACTTATAATTTATATAATGTATTTATAATATAATCATTAATAATAAATAATAATTAGTAATAGTTTGGGCCTTGGGCCTTTGAGCTCATATCCCCCCACCCATTTATTTGAGATGGGCCCATATAAGCTATAATGTATAAATATAATATATATATATATATATATATATATATATATATATAAACTTATAACTTATAAGTTATATAATGGATTTATAATTTAATAATTAATAATAAATTATAATTATTAATAGTTTGTGCCTTTGGGCTCATATCCCACCACCCATTTATTTGAGATGGACCCCTAAAACCTATAATGTATAAATATAATATATTTATTTGGGCTATAATGTACTTATATTATATATATATTATATATAAACTTATATGTAATTTTTAAATTCTAAAATATTTTCAAGCGCTTAAAGTGAAACATCGAAAGAACAAAATCGAAACAAAAAGAAGATTTAAATATCATCTTCACAGCTGTTAACACCAATAATAAAACTTAAAATAGAAGCATACATGATATCCGTAAAAACTTCTTCTATACTAGTTTCGACTCTATCTTCTTTTCCTGGATCAAACACCAAAAATCGATTTTTTTAAAAAACAAAAAATTCACTACTAATTTTTACAACTATTCTTAACACCAATTATGAAACCTAAAACAAAATCAAATATTATATTAGCAGAAAGTTCTTTAATATCAGTTTCGGCTTCAACTTCTTTTCCTTGATATTTGTCTAAGGCTTCATTTGCATCACTCTCAGATTCGAATGTCTCGAACCTACTTCCTTTAACACCAATGATCATACGAGCACACTCTATCCATGAACGGTAGATGCCAGCTTTCTTCCCATGGAAAACGACATAATACTTCTCCATCTTCTTCTGCTCACTCATTCTTCAATATCTATAGGGGATGATGGCGATCTCAAAAACAATGTAGATTGTAGTAGTTTAAAGGTTTATATAGGAACAAAAACAAAAGAAATAACCATATTGATATACATAGAAACTTCTTTTGTTTATATGTTAACAAAAGAAAGTGAAAATGGAGAGCATAAAAACAAATGAAATTAACAGATGAAAATAGACGGTGAACAATGGGAGAGGAGTTAGTTTTTTGGAAGAGAAATGTAACAAAGGATGTTTCCTATCAGAGAAAACGACTAATTGTATGATAGAGAATTTGCATGCAAAAAAATTGCTTTCAATTTCAAACCTTAAACCACTCTACCAAACCGTTTTAGTGACAAACATTTTATCAAAAAATATCTTTAATAATATCAATTGTAACACCCGCGTCTTAGGCCTAGGAGTTAACCGGGTTTTAGTCGGGTTAAATAAATAGTTAATTAAGACAACTCAACTTCAAATAGTGACCTAATTAAGTTTAATTTAAAAAGAGGAGGACTCATAATGTAATTTACCCAAACTATTTGAAAAAGGATGACAACTTTTCCATATTGTCATCTTTTTCCCCTTTCTTCCCCAAAACCCATGTAAAACTTCCCTCCTCTCTTTCAAAACCTCTCAAATAGCAAATCACTATTCCATTCATTTTAAACTTCAATCCAAGGGCTTTTTGAAAGGTAAAGTCATTTTCTTAATCTCCTCTTTGTTCTCTATTTAACCATTGTCTTAGATTTCAAAAATAAAGAGATTTGGAAATTAGGGTTTATGTTGAAAATTTGGGTTTTAATGGGGGTTTTCAATTTGTTTTGAGAAATTGTGTTGGGGGTTTTGTTAATCATGCTATAGTACACAACATATATGAATTTGGTCAATTTTGGGTGAATTTTCGTTGTGGGTCTTTAGGGCAAATTTTAGGGTATTAAAATTTGGGTTTTTGGTAAGTTTAATGTTGGATTTGAAGGGCTGATGGTCTACCTATGTTAGGAGGGTGATTTGGGGTGTTTTGGAAGCCATTTGGGTGCTTGGAATTGGGTATTTCAGCCTATGGTTGTTGGAGTCCGAAAATTTGGGTTTTGGAGATGCTATGTGGTTTGGAAAATTGTGGAAATGGGTTGTGAGTTGCAAAGTAGATTGATGATTGAATTAGCATTGAATTGGGAAGTAATGTATGTGTTTTGTTTGATTAGAATCAAGTTTGGGCATCGGTGAAGCATCGGAAGTGAACCCGGAAAGTTGAAGGTTGTGGCTTGCTTGGTCTTGTGCTTGGAAGCTTAGGTGAGTGGTTAATTGTTTTAAACGATTTTAAATTGGTTGGTTCGAGTATACGGACTAGGTTGGGCTTGGTAGACCCACCTAGAGTTAGGATTAGGGTGGTAGCCTAATCCTAAACTTGATCTAGAGCCTTTGGTTGAACTTATTTTATGGTTGTGTATGTCTTGCATAAATTGCGATATGAATGTCTATGTATTTTGCCTTATACATGTGAAATGAGATTGGACTTATGATGCTTGAGACATGCATAATGATGGTTGTTGGTGAGTATGTGCTAAGCACAAGGTTTATGAAATGAGTAATGTGATGTGAGTAAATATTGGCACTAGTAAACTTGGATACAAATGATCGATCATTAGGATGTTAGTGTGTACACATGAGTCTAAAGTCGCGCGTGGCCTTGGTGGCGTTGAGTCACCAAGGAGGAGTACGGGTTCGCCCGGAATTGTAATTGAATATAGTCGGTGATGAGTGGAATCCCATCGACGGGGCGTGAGGATGAGTGGAATCCCCTCCGCGAGACCGGTGATGAGTGGAATCCCACCGAGGTAATGTGGTTGTTGGATATGAGTCTCCAACATGTCTATCCGCGTATTCGGGTCTTAACTAGGTGCCAATGTTCTTTGATGTGTATATCAATGTGTTGAGGTTCATGGTTCTTATTGGAATACTTGGTTGTGGTTACATGTATCATGGAATTGAGTTTATGATCATGGCTTTATTATTGCCCTTTGCTCATGTATATATCTTGTGAACCTTTGGTATGTTTGTGACTTACCTTGGCTAGATCGTGCTCGGACCCTGCAATGTTGAGGTTTGTTTTTAGAGCTTACCCTCACTAAGCATCATTGCTTACGCTCTCTTTGTTCAACATTGCAGATCCTTAGTTCGTGGGTTGCTCGGGCAAGTGGAGGGCCTCCAAGTGTGATTTTGACTTGAGTTCATCAAGTATGGGTTTTAGTATTTAAACATGTAATGGTTTGAGCAATGGGACATGTATGATTTTGTTGGATTGTTGTTGGTTGATAGGAGCATGTGTAGACTCCTATATATATATTGCTTTTGCATGATTGTGTTGCCATGATGAATGTTAACTCATGCCTATTTGCTTGCTTTGAATGTTAGTCTATGCCTTAAGAGTTTTTACATGAGTTTGAATGTTGTTTGAATGAATGCATGTTGTGGGTTGTTGCTTTAGTATTAGACATGTCCAAACCTTGTTAAAGTATGATAGTAATGTTGTTGTATCTTGGGTTTAAATGCTTGGCTGTTGTATGGTGTTTTGGAGATGTTTTGGGGCATCCTTGTGCCTCAAAACAGCCCAGAAAAGTCTGCAGACAGGGGGTGTTTCGGAACGGGTCCCCCTGTTCCGGAACAGTCCCTGTGTAAATGGCTTGCCATTTCGAAACGGATGAGGGTCGTTTCGGAACATTTTGGCTACTGGAATTTTGAGAAATTGGCGAGATGAAGCCGTTCCGAAACGGGCCTTTGAGGTTCCGAAACGGTCAAATCTCGTTGACCAGGAGATATTGACCGTCAAGGTCGTTCCGATACGGGTCTCCCCTGTTTCGGAACGGTCACCTTGGGGTTGACCCTGGCATGTTGACTAAGTCAAGGCGTTTCGGAACACCCTATGGGCGTTTCGAAACGGCCTGCTGCAGAATGATAAAATGAGCTGATTAAATGTTAAGTTGGTCGATGTTTGACGTTATGATTGTATCTTCCGCTGTTGTGCCACACTTAGGTCTAAATTATGCATGTAGACAAGATAAGATAAAAAGAAAATTTCTGGGTCGTTAACCGAGGGGAAACCTTAACGGGTTTCGCTTCGGTTTTCCCCGTGTGGCCCACTCGGACCGGTCATCCGACCAGACCGGGACGAGGGGGTTACACTTGTTGGTATCAGAGCCTAAGGTTACCGAGACCTTGGGCAGGTAAGTGAGTTAAGTTTAAGTTTTAAATTAAATTGCACGATGTTTGCTTGATTTGCAAGAATGATTACTTATGTGACAAGTATGTTGATTGTTTTATTTAAAGCATGTGTGTGTGGGTCCCATTGCTACTATTACATTGGAAAAATGATTTTTAAGTGAGGAAACATACTTGGACACTTGGAAGCCTTGCCTTGCTAACCCAACTTGTGTGTTGTTGTTGTGGTTGTAGTTAATATCTGAGAGAGCAATGTCTAGACCGAGAGGTAGACCGAGGTTGGTTCGTCAGGAACCGTGAGTTGTAGCTCCTGTTGAGCCGGTAGTTGGTGCGGGAGCTCACATAGAGGGACCAGGGGCCGCGGGAGTTGGCACTCCTCCACCACCTCCACCACCACCACCTCCTCCACCTGGAGCTGGGGGCGAGGATGGAGCTGGAGGAGAGGGACCTCAAGGTGGCCAAGGTCCAGATGGAATTGATATGACTCCGCTAGTGCAAGCGATAGCGGGAGCGTTCCAGGCCGCAGCTCAGCCTAGGTGTGATGATGCTAGTTTACCTTTGGAGAGGCTCCGTAGCTTAGGGGCCGAGGAGTTTAGAGGATCTACTCCGGAGAGGTCGGAGTTATGGTTGGAGAAGACGGTTCGTATTTTGGCTCAGATGGGTTGTGCGGGCGCACGTAGATTGGGTTGTGTGATCTCACTGCTTCAGGGTGATGCCTACACCTGGTGGGTCACCATCACTACCGGGGTTCCAGAGACAGAGATTGATTGGGAGTTCTTTGAGTCTGCTTTCCAAAAGAGATACTTGGGACCGAGGTACTTGGATGAGAAGAAGCGAGAGTTTATGGCTCTTACTCAGGGGGATGCTTCTGTGACTTATTATGAGATCCGCTTTGTTCGCTTGAGTCAGTATGCCCCAGAGTTGGTTCCTACGGAAGTGGAACGCTGCAACCGATTCCGATACGGATTGAACGAAGAGGTTAAGAGGTACACGTTGGCTTATGACTACTCAGACTTTGATGTGTTGGTCGCGAGGGCCAAGGACTTGGAGCATAGTTTGGGTTCAGCCAAACGAGCTGGTGGTTCCGGTTCTGGAAAGAGGCATAACCACTTTGATGGTAGAGATGCTAAGAGACACAGAGGTGGCGGACATCAGTTTGATCAGAGACGTGGCGGTGGCCACCATGGTAGGGGCCATCAGGGCCATAGAGGAGGAGGGCGCTTGCCCGAGTGTGCACGGTGTGGGAGACAGCACACTGGAGAGTGCTGGGGTAACTTTCATGCTTGTTAGAACTGTGGTTCGAGGGACCACTTTAGGAGGGACTGTCCGCGTCAGGCGGCTCAGGCACCGAATATTGCTCAAGCTCCTGCGAGAGGTAATGATTTTCAAAGAGGCCGTGGGCGCGGTCGTGGCTACTTCCAGCCGAGGGCTGATGCACCTAGGGTAGATGCTCAGAGGAACCTTGCTCATGTTGTGGCTGTGCAGCCAGAGGCGGGAGGACCAGCGAGGGTCTATGCTCAGAGAGAGGCCGGGAACGACACCGATGTGATAGCAGGTAATTTTGAGTTACAATCCATGTCTTTGCTTTCTTTGGTTGATTCGGGTTCTACGCATTCCTACATTTTGAGTAAGCATGCACAGAAGTTAGATATTCCTGTTGAGATCCTAGATGTAGGTATGCATGTTACTAGTTCTTTTGGTGAGACAATTGTGGTTAGACGTATGTATAGGAGGTGTCCACTGAAGATTCAGGGTCATGTGTTTTTAGTTGATATGATGGAACTTCCTTTCTACGGTTTTGATATTATATTGGGTATGGATTGGTTGGTCGAGCATCAGGTTAGTGTGGATTTTGAGACAAAGAGAATTTCCTTGAAGCTTTCGGATGACTACGAGGTAGTGGTAGTGGGCGAGAACATTAAGTTCTTGTCTAATGTGGTGTCAGCTTTAGAGGCTCATAGGTTAATGGACTCTGGATGTGGGGCCTATTTAGCTTATGTTATGAATCCGGACATGAGTGAAGCTAGACCGAAAGATATCAGAACAGTGTGTGATTTTCCAGATGTGTTTCCTGAAGAGTTGCCTGGTTTGCCTCTTGACAGAGATGTTGAGTTTGTGATTGAGACAGTTTCAGGGTCTAGTCCAGTTTCGATAGCTCCGTATCATATGGCTCCGAAAGAGTTGAAAGAATTGAAGAGTCAGTTGCAAGAACTATTAGACCGTGGTTTCATTAGGCCTAGTAGTTCTTCGTGGGGTGCTCCAGTGTTGTTTGTGAAAAAGAAGGATGGTAGCATGCATATGTGTATTGACTATAGGCAGTTGAATCAGTTGACTGTGAAGAACAAGTATCCGTTGCCTCGTATAGATGATTTGTTTGATCAGTTGAGAGGTGCTTCAGTATTCTCGAAGATAGATTTGAGATCCGGGTACTATCAGTTGAAGGTGAAGGAGTGTGATGTTCCGAAGACAGCTTTTAGGACTAGATATGGTCACTATGAGTTTCTTGTGATGCCATTTGGGCTCACGAATGCACCAGCAGCATTCATGGACATGATGAACAGAATTTTCAGGGACTATTTAGACCGATTTGTGGTTGTCTTCATTGATGATATACTTGTGTACTCAAAGACAGAAGAAGAGCATGATGAGCACTTGAGATTTGTTTTGCAGAGATTGTTGAGCAATCAGTTGTACGCGAAGCTTAGTAAGTGTGAGTTCTGGATTCGAGAGGTTGTATTTCTTGGCCATGTTGTGTCGGCCGAAGGTATTCGAGTTGATCCATCGAAGATTGAGGCTATTGTTGAGTGGAAACAACCTAAGTCCGTGACCGAGATTAGGAGTTTCCTAGGATTAGCTGGTTACTATAGGAGGTTTGTTGATGGCTTCTCTAGAGTAGCTGCTCCCTTGACTAAGTTGTTGCAAAAGGGAGTCAAGTTTGAATGGTCAGATGCGAGACAAAAGGCCTTTGAAAAATTGAAAGAAGCTTTGACGAATGCTCCAGTGTTAGTGCAACCTGTTTCAGGTAAGGAGTTTGTGATTTACAGTGATGCTTCCTACGTAGGCTTAGGATGTGTTTTGATGCAAGATAGGAGAGTTGTTGCTTATGCTTCTAGACAGTTGAAGATTAATAAGAAGAACTATCCTACTCATGACATAGAGCTAGCCGCAGTTGTATTTGCATTGAGAATTTGGCGTCACTATTTGTATGGTGAGAAGTGCATAGTCTACACCGATCACAAGAGCTTGAAGTACTTGATGACACAGAAAGAGTTGAACTTGAGACAGAGGAGATGGCTAGAGTTGTTAAAAGATTACGATTTGACCATTGAGTACCATCCGGGTAAAGCAAACGTAGTAGCCGATGCTTTAAGTAGAAAAGTGGCCGTTGAGCTGAGAGCTATGTTTGCTAGATTGAGCGTGTCCGATGATGGTGGTTTGATCACCGAGTTGCAAGTGAAGCCTTCTTTGATTCAGTTGATTAGAGAGAAACAGTTGCAAGATGCGAGCTTAGTTCCTCATGTTCAAGACATAGTCGAAGGAAGACCGACTGAGTATAGTTTCAGTGGTGAGAGCTTGTTGTGCTTTAGAGATAGAATTGTGGTACCGGAAGATGTTGAGCTGAGACGTCAGATTTTGAGCGAAGCACATTCGAGTCCCTTTTCTATGCATCCGGGTAGTACCAAGATGTACCGAGATTTGAAGAATGATTACTACTGGGTTGGTTTGAAGAGAGATGTAGCCGAGTATGTGAGCCGTTGTATGGTTTGTCAGAGAGTGAAGGCAGAACATCAGGTTCCTTCAGGTTTGCTACAGCCTTTGAAGATTCCAGAATGGAAATGGGAGAGGATCACCATGGATTTTGTATCGGGGTTGCCTTTGTCTCCCTCGAAGAAGAATTCAGTTTGGGTGATTGTTGATAGGTTCACTAAGTGTGCTCACTTCTTAGCAGTGAACACAACAGATTCCTTAGACAAGTTGGCAAACTTGTACATTCGTGAGATTGTGAGACTTCATGGAGTTCCAAAGTCTATAGTTTCAGATAGGGATCCTAGATTTACTTCGAGGTTTTGGAGTTGTTTGCATAGTGCTTTGGGTAATCGTCTGCATTTCAGCACATCTTATCATCCGCAGTCCGATGGGCAGTCAGAGCGAGTGATACAGATTCTAGAGGATATGCTTCGTTGTTGTGTGATTGATTTTCAGGGTTCTTGGGAGAAGCACTTACCATTGGTTGAGTTTGCTTACAACAACAGTTATCAGTCTAGTATTCAGATGGCACCTTACGAGGCTTTGTATGGTAGACGGTGTAGAACTCCGATTTGTTGGGCTGAGACAGGTTAGAGGTTGTTACCCATGCCAGACTTGCTTAAGGGAACCACAGAGAAAGTGAAATTGATTTGCGACCGTTTGAAAGCAGCTTCCGATCGTCAGAAGTCCTATGCAGATTTGAAGAGGAAAGAGGTTGTGTACTCAGTGGGTGAGAAAGTGTTTCTGAAAGTATCCCCGTGGAAGAAGGTAATGAGATTTGGCCGGAAAGGCAAGTTGAGTCCGAGGTTCATTGGTCCGTATGAGATAGTTGAGCGGATTGGGCCCGTAGCTTATCGTTTGAGGTTACCTTCTGAGTTAGAAAAGATTCATGATGTCTTTCATGTATCTATGCTTAGGAGGTATAGATCAGATCCTTCTCATGTGATGCCCGTTGAGGAGATAGAGTTGAATCCAGATTTGTCTTATAATGAAGAGCCCGTAGAGATACCTGCTTCTGATAGCAAGGTGTTGCGTGGCAAGACCATAGAGTTGGTCAAGGTGTTGTGGAGACATAGAGGTGTGGAAGAGGCCACGTGGGAGAGGAAAGCGGATATGGTTGAGCAGTTTCCGTATTTGTTTCCACCAGGTAATTTCGGGGACGAAATTCCTTAAGTGGGGGAGAGTTGTAACACCCGCGTCTTAGGCCTAGGAGTTAACCGAGTTTTAGTCGGGTTAAATAAATAGTTAATTAAGACAACTCAACTTCAAATAGTGACCTAATTAAGTTTAATTTAAAAAGAGGAGGACTCATAATGTAATTTACCCAAACTATATGAAAAAGGATGACAACTTTTCCATATTGTCATCTTTTCCCCCTTTCTTCCCCAAAACCCATGTAAAACTTCCCTCCTCTCTTTCAAAACCTCTCAAATAGCAAATCACTATTCCATTCATTTTCAACTTCAATCCAAGGGCTTTTTGAAAGGTAAAGTCATTTTCTTAATCTCCTCTTTGTTCTCTATTTAACCATTGTCTTAGAATTCAAAAATAAAGAGATTTGGAAATTAGGGTTTATGTTGAAAATTTGGGTTTTAATGGGGATTTTCAATTTGTTTTGAGAAATTGTGTTGGGGGTTTTGTTAATCATGCTATAGTACACAACATATATGAATTTGGTCAATTTTGGGTGAATTTTCGTAGTGGGTCTTTAGGGCAAATTTTAGGGTATTAAAATTTGGGTTTTTGGTAAGTTTAATGTTGGATTTGAAGGGCTGATGGTCTACCTATGTTAGGAGGGTGATTTGGGGTGTTTTGGAAGCCATTTGGGTGCTTGGAATTGGGTATTTCAGCCTATGGTTGTTGGAGTCCGAAAATTTGGGTTTTGGAGATGCTATGTGGTTTGGAAAATTGTGGAAATGGGTTGTGAGTTGCAAAGTAGATTGATGATTGAATTAGCATTGAATTGGGAAGTAATGTATGTGTTTTGTTTGATTAGAATCAAGTTTGGGCATCGGTGAAGCATCGGAAGTGAACCCGGAAAGTTGAAGGTTGTGGCTTGCTTGGTCTTGTGCTTGGAAGCTTAGGTGAGTGGTTAATTGTTTTAAACGATTTTAAATTGGTTGGTTCGAGTATACAGACTAGGTTGGGCTTGGTAGACCCACCTAGAGTTAGGATTAGGGTGGTAGCCTAATCCTAAACTTGATCTAGAGCCTTTGGTTGAACTCATTTTATGGTTGTGTATGTCTTGCATAAATTGCGATATGAATGTCTATGTATTTTGCCTTATACATGTGAAATGAGATTGGACTTATGATGCTTGAGACATGCATAATGATGGTTGTTGGTGAGTATGTGCTAAGCACAAGGTTTATGAAATGAGTAATGTGATGTGAGTAAATATTGGCACTAGTAAACTTGGATACAAATGATCGATCATTAGGATGTTAGTGTGTACACATGAGTCTAAAGTCGCGCGTGGCCTTGGTGGCGTTGAGTCACCAAGGAGGAGTACGGGTTCGCCCAGAATTGTAATTGAATATAGTCGGTGATGAGTGGAATCCCATCGACGGGGCGTGAGGATGAGTGGAATCCCCTCCGCGAGACCGGTGATGAGTGGAATCCCACCGAGGTAATGTGGTTGTTGGATATGAGTCTCCAACATGTCTATCCGTGTATTCGGGTCTTAACTAGGTGCCAATGTTCTTTGATGTGTATATCAATGTGTTGAGGTTCATGGTTCTTATTGGAATACTTGGTTGTGGTTACATGTATCATGGAATTGAGTTTATGATCATGGCTTTATTATTGCCCTTTGCTCATGTATATATCTTGTGAACCTTTGGTATGTTTGTGACTTACCTTGGCTAGATCGTGCTCGGACCCTGCAATGTTGAGGTTTGTTTTTAGAGCTTACCCTCACTAAGCATCATTGCTTACGCTCTCTTTGTTCAACATTGCAGATCCTTAGTTCGTGGGTTGCTCGGGCAAGTGGAGGGCCTCCAAGTGTGATTTTGACTTGAGTTCATCAAGTATGGGTTTTAGTATTTAAACATGTAATGGTTTGAGCAATGGGACATGTATGATTTTGTTGGATTGTTGTTGGTTGATAGGAGCATGTGTAGACTCCTATATATATATTGCTTTTGCATGGTTGCGTTGCCATGATGAATGTTAACTCATGCCTATTTGCTTGCTTTGAATGTTAGTCTATGCCTTAAGAGTTTTTACATGAGTTTGAATGTTGTTTGAATGAATGCATGTTGTGGGTTGTTGCTTTAGTATTAGACATGTCCAAACCTTGTTAAAGCATGATAGTAATGTTGTTGTATCTTGGGTTTAACTGCTTGGCTGTTGTATGGTGTTTTGGAGATGTTTTGGGGCATCCTTGTGCCTCAAAACAGCCCAGAAAAGTCTGCAGACAGGGGGTGTTTCGGAACGGGTCCCTCTGTTCCGGAACAGACCCTGTGTAAATGGCTTGCCGTTTCGAAACGGATGAGGGTCGTTTCAGAACATTTTGGCTACTGGAATTTTGAGAAATTGGCGAGATGAAGCCGTTCCGAAACGGGCCTTTGAGGTTTCGAAACGGTCAAATCTCGTTGACCACGAGATATTGACCGTCAAGGTCGTTCCGATACGGGTCTCCCCTGTTTCGGAACGGTCACCTTGGGGTTGACCCTGGCATGTTGACTAAGTCAAGGCGTTTCGGAACACCCTATGGGCGTTTCGAAACGGCCTGCTGCAGAATGATAAAATGAGCTGATTAAATGTTGAGTTGGTCGATGTTTGACGTTATGATTGTATCTTTCGCTGTTGTGCCACACTTAGGTCTAAATTATGCATGTAGACAAGATAAGATAAAAAGAAAATTTCTGGGGCGTTAACCGAGGGGAAACCTTAACGGGTTTCGCTTCGGTTTTCCCCGTGTGGCCCACTTGGACCGGTCATCCGACTAGACCGGGACGAGGGGGTTACATCAATAAATATGTTTTCACTTTTACTAATAAAATATAGGCAAAATAACAGAAGATATCCCATTGTTTGTATGTTTTGTTATTTGCCTCCCTATACTTTTTTTTGAAGCAAACAACCGCCAACGTTTTAATTTAGTCCAAATATGCCCACATTGGATAGAAATTGTCAGTCAACTGACAATCAACGGTCGATGCTGACTGAAATTGCCACATGTTAAGATCTGTTGCGATCTAGCAACATATTCGCCACGTGTTATGTAACCCCCTTAACCCGGCCCAGACGGTTGAACCGAATTAAGAAGTTTACACGGGGAAAACCAAAGTCAACCCGAAAGTCAACCTTGATTAACGACCCTTTTTCTTTCTTTTTAAGTCTTATCTAACTGCACATTAACCCTAGATATGTTCATACAATCAGCATACTCAAAGATCAGCATGATCAGAAAACGTTTAGGGACTCGATTGCACAAAACATGAATTTAGGGACCAAAACGTAAATTCTGGAAATTATAAAGACTTAACTCAATTAAAAGTTACCAATATGAAATTAATCATCTTTAATGCTTCTCTGCCAAATTTCAGCTCAAACGGACATCTCAAACTCATTCAATTGCATAAACAAAGTTCAGGACCAAAACGCAAGGATTGCAAAACATTTAACCAACAATTTCAGTGCCCAACGGTCGGGTGTTTCGGAACAGGGATGATCCGTTCCGAAACGCGGGACCGTTCCGAAACACGTTTCGATACAGGACTCGACAGTAGCATTTTCGTTCCGGAATGGTTCCTCCCGTTTCGAAACGCCTAGGCCATTTCAGGCCCCCGTTCCGAAACGGTAGCACCCGTTCCGATACGACCTGCCCAGATTGCAGAAATTTTGCTGGTTTATCACACAAATGACCCATCAAACATGCTCCAAAGGCAACCAAATTATACCAGCAAGTCATTCAACACTCAAGGAACATAATAGCATCAGCCATTCTCAAACATGGCATCAATTAAGCAAATCCCCAATTCTATAGACATGCATCTTATTTAGAAAACCATTCAAGCATTATAATACCAAACCAACTTCACAAAGGCCAATTACATGTCCCATCATCATCAACAACATAAAACCAACTTAGGGAGTCCAAAACATCTCCCAAATCAACAACATAGGTTCCCCATTGCCAAATGCCAAAAGCTAATAGTGTTAAGAAACTTTCACCATACATGAGCTTAGTTCTTCACTTGGATTCTTGACCTCTTGCTGCCCTTATAAGCACTTCAATGCTCTGCATTATTGGTTCAAGAAAAGAGAGAGCGTAAGCCAATAGCTTAGTGAGGAATGCTCATTTAAAACAACTCAATAATGCTTTTATAAAACACCTTTATAAACCTTAGTTCAAAACAACATTTATACATGCTCATAAGCATTTAAAACAAGCATTCCATGCTTCAAATTATTAACATGTCATATTGGCCACAAGTGATAATCATAATCTTTCCGTTTCAAAATACGATCAACATAAGATCCACACATGGACTTTTAACCACCATTGTGATCTTACAATTCACAAGCACCACACATGGACTTTTAACCACCATTGTGTCCTTAGCATAAGAATCACCCATGGACTTTTAACCACCATGGTGTTCTTACAATCCACAAGGTTCACACAAGGACTTTTAACCACCTTTGTGACCTTAACACAAGAATCACCCATGGACTTTTAACCACCATGGTATTCTTAAAATACACAAGGTCCACACAAGGACTTTTAACCACCTTTGTGACCTTACCATACACAAGGCTCACACAAGGACTTTTAACCACCTTTGTGACCTTAGCACAAGAACCAACCATGGACTTTTAACCACCATGTTGTTCTTAACACAAGAACCACCTATGGACTTTTAACCACCATAGTGTTCTTAACCATTCTCAAGACATCACTTGCCAATATACATCATTTAACAACAATATTCCACTGTTTTAAAGCATTTAACAAAGCCATTAATCATCATGCACAATTATGCATCAAAACCACATTTTATCAAATGTTCAAAACAAGGATCTCTTACCTTGAGCATCCTTCAACACATGGCTTATAAAATCAGCAAATAAACATGCTAAAATATGCTTTCAAAACAGAATTTAAAACATGCAAAAAATCACATTGCATTCAACCAACTCATGGTTCATCAACAAGAGAGTTTTTCCGAAAACTTACTCTTGAGCTTAGCAAAGTTGTTTAGACTTAAACTAAGCTCCCAAACCTTCAAAACATTGGTTTCGAAGCTGAAAACCAAAATCCACTCACCGATTCCGTTTCGCAACTTGCCGAAACACCGATCAAGCTTCCGGATCACCACCACAAAGATCCGAAGATGTCTCCCATGTTTTAAACACATCAAAGCGGAGGATTAATGCATCATCATGCATTAATATCTTCAATGAAAGCACCTAAACTTGCTGCTCTCATCCACACTCCATTTTCGGCTACCAAACACAACCGAAAACACATCCAAACAACTCCACAACACTTCCCAGCCAAGATCCATCAATTCCAAACATTCTTAAACTTCAATTAACATCCAAAAAGGATCTAAACACATCCTTATACCTCCAGCTATAGCAGATCATCAAGATCATCCCAAAAATAACCAAAAACTCAAGCAAAACTTAGGAAATTTAACCTATCCGGGATTGCATTGATTAAAGCTCAATTCTCATCAATTAAACATTCATTTAACATCAAAAAGACACCTCAAAACAGTGCCCAACCATTTCATACGAATTTTATCAAAAATCAACCAAATCTTGCATTTTAAAGCCAAGATCAAGAATACAATTGTAAAACCTTTAATAAAACACAAATCAAGGATTGAGAACTTGGGAATTTCAGTAAAGAACTGAGAATTTAGAGGAGAAGGACGTTCATACCTCTAAACTTGAGTTTCTCCCTTTTTGGAACCAAGATTCTTGAAAATCCAATAAGCAAATGCTAAGGTTTTGTTGTAGGATTGATTAGAGATCAAATGAGGATTGTAATGTAATCTTTAGATGTCAAAATCAGAGGGAATTTTGCTGGAGAAAATGTGTTTGGGTTGAGAGAAAAGTTGAGAGAAAAGAAAATGGAAATTTAGAGAAAAGTTAGTTAAAATGCCAAAATATCTTTTCCCTCCTTTCACACTTAATTAAAAACCATTAATTAAATTGATTAATATTCAGAAAAATCTGGAGAAACTATTTTGGGTAAATAGCTCCTTAAAGATTCAAAGTTTCAATCCTTTTTAAAATAGTCACCCAGTTTTCAAAAATTACATTTTAGTCACTAACCCAAAATGTCACTCTTCCAAACCTCATTTTGTAAAATTGATTTCACCATTCTCGTATATATAATAAAAGAGGATTTTAAGACATTTTTCCATATTTTTAATGCAACCCGAACTAGGCTTTCCTAATCTCACCCTTTATATTCGAACCGCAACCCGACCGGCCCGGTCCAAACCCAAAACTTCTAAGCCCAAAATTGGGGTGTTACATGTTAGCATGAGGTTCAGCCATGTTTCAGCATGATAGTCAGCCACATGTCACCATAGAGAATGGTATAACAAAATATTTTTTTTTTAAATCTGATGTGGCATATACCACGTCCGCATATCTTGTAACACCCGGGTTTAGGGGTTAGGTGAAAATAATATTTGAATATTATTTGGGCTCGGTCTTATAATTAAAATGATTCTTTTAAAATTTCGGGTTTTCAAAATAAACATTTGAAGTGGGACCAAATTGATTTAATTTCAATATTGAAGAGCTATTTTAAAAACAAGGGAATAGCCATTCATTAATGGCCTTTTTGTAATTTACCCCTTTTCTAATTTAAATCCCCCCTTTTTTCACAAATATCACTATTCACTCTCTTCCTCCTCTCATCTCCAACGTAAAATAGAGGCTCCTCACCCTCTCCACTATTCAATCTCATTCCTCATCCATTTCAACTCCGTTTTGAAAGGTAATGATGTTTTTGACTTCTCCTCAACTCCCTCTCTTCAAAAGTACCTTTTATTTTCATTTTCATGAAGGTTTTAGAAAATAGAATTTTTGAAGGTTTGGATTAAAAATAGAAACTTTATGATGTTAAGTGAAGTGTTTTGATTTAATGTGTTTAGTTATGGTGTATAGAGGTCAAATGGTATAACATATGTGAATTTCAAATGATTTTGGGCAATTTTCAAATTTGGGTTTCAAGGGGGGGTTTTGGAGGGTTTTAAAATGGTTTTTTGGGGTGGTTTTATGTTGGTTTTTGGGGGCTGGTGGTAGTATGATATATGAGGGTCACTTTGGGTGTATTTGATGGTTGTTTGGATGCTTGAAATGGAAGATTTCAGTGGGTTTTAGGGGTTGCTCGGGAATTCTGTTTTGGGCTTGTTTTTGAGTGTTGGATGCTTGAAAATGTTGATCCGGGTTAGTTTCGATGATGAGATATTGATTGTGAATGTTTTGTTTGTGTTTGAGATCGATTAGAATCGAGTTTGGGCATCGGTGAAGCATCGGAAGTGAATTCGGGAATTTGAAGGTGGTTGCTTGCTTGGTCTTGGAGCTTGGGAAGCTTAGATGAGTTGTTAATTGTTTTGAATGGTTTTAAAATGGTTGGTTCGAGTATATGGACTAGGTTGGGCTTGGTAGACCCACCTAGAGTTATGATAAGGGTGGTAGCCTAATCCTAAGCTTGATCTAGAGCCTTTGGATGAACTCATTTATGTGGTTGTGTATGTCTCGTATGAAATGTGATATGAATGCTTATGTATATTGTATTATACATGTGAGATGAGACATGACTTGTGATGCTTGAGACATGCATGATGATGGTTGTTGGTGAGTACGTGCTAAGCACGAAATTGATTGAAATGAGTAATGTGAAATGAGTAATGTGAAATGAGTAAATGTTGGCACTAGTATACTTGAATACAAATGATCGATCATTAGGATGTTAGTGTGTACACATGAGTCAAAAGTCGCGCGTGGCCTTGGTGGCGTTGAGTCACCAAGGAGGAGTACGGGTTTGCCGGGAAATTGTATTTAAATATAGTCGGTGATGAGTGGAATCCCATCGACGGGGCATGAGGATGAGTGGAATCCCCTCCGCGAGACCGGTGATGAGTGTAATCCCACCGTGAGGTAATGTGGTTGTTGGATGTGAGTTCCAACATGTCTATCCGCGTATTTGGTTCATAGCTAGGTGCCAATGTTGTTTGATATGTGTATCAATGTGTTGAGGTTTATGATCTTTAATGGGATGCTTGAATGTGATTACATGTATTGTGGGTTAGAGCTTGTTGATCATGGCATTTAATTGTATTTTGCCCATGCATCTTTATCTTGTGGATCATGTGGATCCTTGGTATATATGTGATTTGCCTTGGCTAGATCATGCTCGGACCCTGCAATGTTAGGTTTGTTTTAAGAGCTTACCCTCACTAAGCATCATATCTTACGCTCTCTTTGTTCAACATTGCAGATCCTTAGTTCGCGGGTTGCTCGAGCAAGTGGAGGGCCTCCAAGTGTGGTTGTTAGCCTTGAGTACTTCAAGTATGAGTTTTTAATGTTGAACATGTAATAGTTTGAGCAATGGGACATGTGTTGTTTTGATGGATAGTTGTTAGTTGTTTAGGAGCTTGTTTAGACTCCTTGATATCTTGCTTTTGTATGGCTTGTGTTGCCATGTTGAATTGTAACCCATGCCTAAATTGCTTATTATGAATGTTAGCCATGTGCCTTAGAGGTTGCCTTTATGTTTGAATGTTGTTGTATGAATGCATGACTTGTGATGTCTTGCCTTAGTGTTTAGACTCGTCTTAATCTTGTTAAAGCATGCTAATATAGTTTGGTTGCCTTAAGTTTAATTGTTATAGCGTTGTAGGGTGTTTTGGTGGTGTTTTGGGGCACTCTTGTGCCTTAAAACAGTCAAAAAGGAGTTTGCAGACAGGGGCGTATCGAAACGGGTCACCCTGTTTCGATACGGTCCATTTGCATTTGGCCTGCCGTTTCGAAACGGATAGGGGTCGTTTCAGAACATTTTTGCTACTGGAATTTTGAGAAATTGACGAGATAAAGGCGTTCCGAAACGGGCCTTTGATGTTTCGAAATGGTCAAATATCGTTGACCACGAGAAGTTGACCGTTAGGGTCGTTTCGATACGGGTCACCCCTGTTTCGAAACGGTCACCCTATGGTTGACTCTGGCCTGTTGACTAAGTCAAGGCGTATCGAAACACCCTTAGGGTGTTTCGATACGACCTGTTGTAAAGGGCTAAAATGAACTGTTTAGTGTATCGTTTGATTGGTCGGTGTTAAACTGTTTGCATTTTCCGCTGCTGTGCTTCTCATAGGATTTAATTATGCCTATAGACAAGATAAAGTAAAAAGGAAATTTTATGGGTCGTTAACCGAGAGGGAGCCTTAACGGGTTTCGCTTCGGTTTTCCCCGTGTGGCCCACTCGGATCGGTCATCCGACCCGACCGGGACGAGGGCGTTACACTTGTTGGTATCATAGCCTAAGGTTACCGAGACCTTGGGTAGGTAAGTGAGGTAAGTTCAAGTTTTTGATTGATATGCACGGTGTTTGCTTGCCTTGTAAGAATGGTTGCTTGTTTGACAAGTATGATTGACTGTTTATTCAAAAATATGTGTGTATGAGTCCCATTGCTACTATTACATTGGAAAAATGATTTTTAAGTGAGGGAACGTACTTGAACACTTGGAAGCCTTGCCTTGCTAACCCAGCTTGTATGTTTTGTTGTTGTGGTTGTAGTTGATATCTGTGAGAGCGATGTCTAGACCGAGAGGTAGGCCGAGAGTGGTTCGTCAGGAACCACGGGTTGCGGCTCCTGTCGAGCCGGTAGTTGGTGTTGAGGCTCACATAGAAGGGCCGGTGGCCGCGGGAGTTGGCGCTCCTCCACCACCTCCACCACCACCACCTCCTCCACCTGGAGTTGGGGGCGAGGATGGAGCCGGAGGAGATGGACCTCAAGGTGGCCAAGGTCCAGCTGGAATTGATATGACTCTGCTAGTGCAAGCAATAGCGGGAGCATTTCAGGCGCAGTTGCGGGAGCTCAGGCTGCAGCCCAGCCTAGGTGTGACGATGCTAGTCTACCTTTGGAGAGGCTCCGTAGCTTGGGGGCCGAGGAGTTTAGAGGATCTACTCCGGAGAGATCGAAGTTATGGTTGTAGAAGACAGTTCGTATCTTGGCTCAGATGGGTTGTGCGGGCGCACGTAGGTTGGGTTGTGTGATCTCGTTGCTTCAGGGTGATGCCTACACTTGGTGGGTCACCATTACTACTGGGGTTCCAAAGGCAGAGATAGATTGGGATTTCTTTGAGTCCGCTTTCAGGAAGAGGTACTTGGGACCGAGGTACCTAGATGAGAAGAAGCGAGAGTTCATGGCTCTTACTCAGGGAGAGGCTTCTGTGACTGATTATGAGATCCGCTTTGTTCACTTGAGTCAGTATGCCCTAGAGTTAGTTCCTACTGAAGTGGAACGCTGTAACCGATTCCGCTACGGATTGAATGAAGAGGTCAAGAGGTACACGTTGGCTTCTGACTACTTCGACTTTGATGTATTGGTCGCGAGGGCCAAGGATTTAGAGCATAGTTTGGGTTCGGCCAAACGATCTGGTGGTTCCAGTTTTGGTAAGAGGCATAACCACTTTGATGGTAGAGATGCCAAGAGGCACAGAGGTGGCGGACATCAGTTTGACCATAGACGTGGCGGTGGCCACCATGGTAGGGGCCATCAGGGCCATAGAGGAGGAGGGCGTTTACCCGAGTGTACCCGATGTGGGAGACAGTACGCTGGTGAGTGTTGGGGTAACTTCCATGCTTGTTGGAACTGTGGTTCGAGGGACCACTTTAGAAGGGATTGTCAGCATCAGGCAGCTCAAGCACCGAACATTGCTCAGGCTCCTGCGAGAGCGAATGATTTTCAGAGAGGCCGTGGGCGCGGTCGTGGCTACTTCCAGCCTAGGGCTGATACACCTAGGGTAGATGCTCAGAGGAATCTTGCTCATGTTGTGGCTGTGCAGCCGGAGGCGGGAGGACCAGCGAGGGTCTATGCTCAGAGAGAGGCCGGAAATGACACTGATGTGATAGCAGGTAATTTCGAGTTACAGTCTATGTCTTTGCTTTCTTTGGTTGATTCGGGTTCTACGCATTCCTACATTTTGAGTGAGCATGCACAAAAGTTAGATATCCCTGTTGAGATCTTAGATGTAGGTATGCATGTTACTAGTTCTTTTGGTGAGACAGTTGTGGTTAGGCGTATGTATAGGAGGTGTCCACTGAAGATTCAGGGTCATGTGTTCTCAGTTGATATGATGGAACTTCCTCTCTATGGTTTTGAAATTATTTTGGGTATGGACTGGTTGGTTGAGCATCAGGCTAGTGTAGATTTTGAGACAAAGAGGATCTCTTTGAAGCTTTCGGATGACTACGAGGTAATAGTAGTAGGCGAGAACATTAAGTTCTTGTCTAATGTGGTGTCAGCCTTAGAGGCTCATAGGTTGATGGACTCTGGATGTGGGGCTTATTTGGCTTATGTTATGAATCCGGATATGAGTGAAGCTAGACCGAAAGATATCAGAATAGTGTGTGACTTTCCGGATGTGTTTCCTGAAGAGTTACCGGGTTTGCCTCCTCACAGAGATGTTGAGTTTGTGATTGAGACAGTTTCAGGGTCTAATCCAGTTTCGATAGCTCCGTATCGTATGGTTCCGAAAGAGTTGAAAGAATTGATGAGTCAGTTGCAAGAATTATTAGACCGTGGTTTCATTAGGCCCAATAATTCTCCTTGGGGTGCTCCCGTGTTGTTTGTGAAGAAGAAAGATGGTAGCATGCACATGTGTATTGACTATAGACAGTTGAATAAGTTGACTGTGAAGAACAAGTATTCATTGCCTCGTATAGATGATTTGTTTGATCAGTTGAGAGGTGCTTCAGTGTTCTCAAAGATAGATTTGAGATCCGGGTATTATCAGTTGAAAGTAAAGGAGGGAGATGTTCCGAAGATAGCTTTTAGGACTAGATATGGTCACTATGAGTTTCTTGTGATGCCATTTGGGCTCACGAATGCACCAACAACATTCATGGACATGATGAACAGAATTTTTAGAGACTATCTAGACCGCTTTGTAGTTGTTTTCATTGATGATATACTTGTGTACTCGAAGACAGAAGAAGAGCATGATGAGCACTTGAGATTTGTTTTACAGAGGTTGTTGAGCAACCAGTTGTATGGGAAGCTTAGTAAATGTGAGTTATGGATTCGAGAAGTTGTATTTCTTGGCCATGTTGTTTCGGCCGAAGGCATCGGAGTTGATCCATCAAAGATTGAGGCTATTGTTGAGTGGAAACAACCTAAGTCCGTGACCGAGATTAGGAGTTTCCTAGGATTAGCCGGTCACTATAGGAGATTTGTTGATGGTTTCTCTAGGGTAGCTGCTCCTTTGACTAAATTGTTGCAAAAAGGGGTCAAGTTTGAATGGTCAGATGCAAGACAGAAGGCCTTTGAGAAATTGAAAGAAGCTTTGACGAATGCTCCAGTGTTAGTGCAACCTGTTTTAGGTAAGAAGTTTGTGATTTACAGTGATGCTTCCTACGTAGGCTTAGGATGTGTTTTGATGCAAGAGAGAAGAGTTGTTGCTTACGCCTCTAGACAGTTGAAGATCCATGAGAAGAACTATCCTACTCATGATATAGAGCTAGCCGCTGTTGTGTTTGCATTGAAGATTTGGCGTCATTATTTGTATGGTGAGAAGTGTATAGTTTACACCGATCACAAGAACTTGAAGTACTTGATGACACAGAAAGAGTTGAACTTGAGACAGAGAAGATGGTTAGAGTTGCTAAAAGATTATGATTTGACCATTGAGTACCATCCGGGTAAAGCAAATGTAGTAGCCGATGCTTTGAGTAGAAAAGTGGCCGTTGAGTTGAGAGCTATGTTTGCTAGATTGAGTGTGTCCGATGATGGTGGTTTGATCACCGAGTTGCAAGTGAAGCCTTCTTTGATTCAGTTGATTAGAGAGAAGCAGTTGCAAGATGCGAGTTTAGTTCCTCATGTTCAGGATATAGACGAAGGAAGACCAACCAAGTATAGTTTCAGCGGTGAGAGCTTGTTGTGCTTTAGTGATAGAATTGTTGTACCAGAAGATGTTGAGTTGAGACGTCAGATTCTGAGTGAAGCACATTCGAGTCCCTTTTCTATGCATCCGGGTAGTACCAAAATGTATCGAGATTTGAAGAACGATTACTTTTGGGTTGGTTTGAAGCGAGATGTAGCCGAGTATGTGAGCCGTTGTATGGTTTGTCAGAGAGTGAAGGCAGAACATCAGGTTCCTTCAGGTTTGCTACAGCCTTTGAAGATTCTAGAATGGAAATGAGAGAGGATCACCATGGATTTTGTGTCGGGGTTGCCCTTGTCTCCTTCAAAGAAGAACTCCGTTTGGGTGATTGTTGATAGGTTCACTAAGTGTGCCCACTTCTTAGCGGTGAACACTACGGATTCCTTAGACAAGTTGGCAAACTTGTACATCCGTGAGATTGTGAGACTTCATGGAGTTCCGAAGTCTATTGTTTCAGATAGGGATCCTAGATTTACTTCGAGATTCTGGGGTTGCTTGCATAGTGCTTTAGGTAGCCGTTTGCATTTCAGCACATCTTATCATCCACAGTCCGATGGGCAGTCAGAGCGAGTGATACAGATTCTTGAGGATATGCTTCTTTGTTGTGTGATTGACTTCCAGGGTTCTTGGGAGAAGCACTTACCGTTGGTTGAGTTTGCTTACAACAACAATTATCAGTCTAGTATTCAGATGGCACCTTATGAGGCTTTGTATGGTAGACGATGTAGGACTCCGATTTGTTGGGCCGAGACAGGTCAGAGATTGTTACCTATGCCAGTCTTATGCAGATTTGAAGAGGAAAGAGATTGAGTACTCAGTGGGTGAGAAAGTGTTTCTGAAAGTATCTTCGTGGAAGAAGGTAATGAGATTTGGCCGGAAGGGCAAGTTGAGCCCGAGGTTCATTGGTCCGTATGAGATAGTTGAGCGGATTGGGCCTGTAGCTTATCGTTTGAGGTTACCTTCTGAGTTAGAGAAGATCCATGATGTCTTTCATGTGTCTATGCTTAGGAGATATAGATCGGATCCTTCTCATGTGATGCCCGTTGAGGAGATAGAGTTAAATCCGGATTTGTCCTACAATGAAGAGCCCGTTGAGATACTTGCCTCTGATAGCAAGGTGTTGCGTGGCAAGACCATAAAGTTGGTCAAAGTGTTGTGGAGACATAGAGGTGTGGAAGAGGCCACGTGGGAGAGGAAAGTAGATATGGTTGAGCAGTTTCCGTATTTGTTTCCACTAGGTAATTACGGGGACGAAATTCCTTAAGTGGGGGAGAGTTGTAACACCCGGGTTTAGAGGTTAGGTGAAAATAATATTTTAATATTATTTGGGCTCGGTCTTATAATTAAAATGATTCTTTTAAAATTTCGGGTTTTCAAAATAAACATTTGAAGTGGGACCAAATTGATTTAATTTCAATATTGAAGAGCTATTTTAAAAACAAGGGAATAGCCATTCATTAATGGCCTTTTTGTAATTTACCCCTTTTCTAATTTAAATCCTAATTTTTTCACAAATATCACTATTCACTCTCTTCCTCCTCTCATCTCCAACGTAAAATAGAGGCTCCTCACCCTCTCCACTATTCCATCTCATTCCTCATCCATTTCAACTCCGTTTTGAAAGGTAATGATGTTTTTGACTTCTCCTCAACTCCCTCTCTTCAAAAGTACCTTTTATTTTCATTTTCATGAAGGTTTTAGAAAATGGAATTTTTGAAGGTTTGGATTAAAAATAGAAACTTTATGATGTTAAGTGAAGTGTTTTGATTTAATGTGTTTAGTTATTGTGTATAGAGGTCAAATGGTATAACATATGTGAATTTCAAATGATTTTGGGCAATTTTCGGATTTGGGTTTCAAGGGGGGTTTTTTGGAGGGTTTTAAAGCGGTTTTTGGGGTGGTTTAATGTTGGTTTTTGGGGGCTGGTGGTAGTATGATATATGAGGGTCACTTTGGGTGTATTTGATGGTTGTTTGGATGCTTGAAATGGAAGATTTTTGTGGGTTTTAGGGACTGCTCGGGAATTCTGTTTTGGGCTTGTTTTTGAGTGTTGGATGCTTGAAAATGTTGATCCGGGTTAGTTTCGATGATGAGATATTGATTGTGAATGTTTTGTTTGTGTTTGAGATTGATTAGAATCGAGTTTGGCCATCGATGAAGCATCGAAAGTGAATCCGGGAATTTGAAGGTGGTTGCTTGCTTGGTCTTGGAGCTTGGGAAGCTTAGGTGAGTGGTTAATTGTTTTGAATGGTTTTAAAATGGTTGGTTCGAGTATATGGACTAGGTTGGGCTTGGTAGACCCACCTAGAGTTAGGATTAGGGTGGTAGCCTAATCCTAAGCTTGATCTAGAGCCTTTAGATGAACTCATTTATGTGGTTGTGTATGTCTCGTATGAAATGTGATATGAATGCTTATGTATATTGTATTATACATGTGAGATGAGACATGACTTGTGATGCTTGAGACATGCAAGATGATGGTTGTTGGTGAGTACGTGCTAAGCACGAAATTGATTGAAATGAGTAATGTGAAATGAGTAAATGTTGGCACTAGTATACTTGAATACAAATGATCGATCATTAGGATGTTAGCGTGTACACATGAGTCAAAAGTCGCGCGTGGCCTTGGTGGCGTTGAGTCACCAAGGAGGAGTACGGGTTCGCCCGGAAATTGTATTTAAATATAGTCGCTGATGTGTGGAATCCCATCGACGGGGCGTGAGGATGAGTGGAATCCCCTCCGCGAGACCGGTGATGAGTGTAATCCCACCGTGAGGTAATGTGGTTGTTGGATGTGAGTTCCAACATGTCTATCCGCGTATTCGTGTCATAGCTAGGTGCCAATGTTGTTTGATATGTGTATCAATGTGTTGAGGTTTATGATCTTTAATGGGATGCTTGAATGTGATTACATGTATTGTGGGTTAGAGCTTGTTGATCATGGCGTTTAATTGTATTTTGCCCATGCATCTTTATCTTGTGGATCATGTGGATCCTTGGTATATATGTGATTTGCCTTGGCTAGATCGTGCTCAGACCCTGCAATGTTGAGGTTTGTTTTAAGAGCTTATGCTCACTAAGCATCATTGCTTACGCTCTCTTTGTTCAACATTGCAGATCCTTAGTTCGCGGGTTGCTCGAGCAAGTGGAGGGCCTCCAAGTGTGGTTGTTAGCCTTGAGTACTTCAAGTATGAGTTTTTAATGTTGAACATGTAATAGTTTGAGCAATGGGACATATGTTGTTTTGATGGATAGTTGTTAGTTGTTTAGGAGCTTGTTTAGACTCCTTGATATCTTGCTTTTGTATTGCTTGTGTTGCCATGTTGAATTGTAACCCATGCCTAAATTGCTTATTATGAATGTTAGCCATGTGCCTTAGAGGTTGCCTTTATGTTTGAATGTTGTTGTATGAATGCATGACTTGTGATGTCTTGCCTTAGTGTTTAGACTCGTCTTAATCTTGTTAAAGCATGCTAATATAGTTTGGTTGCCTTAAGTTTAATTGTTATAGTGTTGTAGGGTGTTTTGGTGGTGTTTTGGGGCACCATTGTGCCTTAAAACAGTCAAAAGGGAATCTACAGACGGGGGCGTATCGAAACGGGTCACCCTGTTTCGATACGGTCCCTTCGCATTTGGCCTGCCGTTTCGAAACGGATAGGGGTCGTTTCGGAACATTTTTGCTACTGGAATTTTGAGAAATTGGCGAGATAAAGGCGTTCCGAAATGGGCCTTTGATGTTTCGAAACGGTCAACTATCGTTGACCACGAGAAGTTGACCGTTAGGGTCGTTTCGATACGGGTCACCCCTGTTTCAAAACGGTCACCCTATGGTTGACCCTGGCCTGTTGACTAAGTCAAGGCGTATCGAAACACCCTAAGGGCGTTTCGATACGACCTGCTGTAAAAGGGCTAAAATGAACTATTTAGTGTATCGTTTGATTGGTCGGTGTTAAACTGTTTCCATTTTCCGCTGTTGTGCTTCACATAGGATTTAATTATGCCTATAGACAAGATAAAGTAAAAAGGAAATTTTCTGGGTCGTTAACCGAGGGGGAGCCTTAACGGGTTTCGCTTCGGTTTTCCCCGTGTGGCCCACTCGGATCGGTCATCCGACCAGACCGGGACGAGGGGGTTACATATCTTAACACGTGACAAGTCCAATCAGCATCGACCGTTGACCGTCAGTTAACTAATAGGGGCCAAATGACAAAATATACAAACGTTGGGGGCATCTTTTTTTATTTTTCCTAAAATATAATTATAATAAATTATTTTTTAGTCGCTAAACTTTAATAATAGTTAATCAAGTTTTAATAAATTAATACAATATATAGCTGTAAGGAGGATTGAACTTGTGACCTTTAGTGGAAAGTGCAATGTCTATCTATAAGGCTAAGCAAGATATTTATTATCTTTTTGACAAAAATAATATTTAGGCTAAATTGTGATTAAAATTAATTTAATTTATTTTAAGAAAATATATTAATTATAATATTATTTATTTTTGGAATAATTTAATTAATTTTTATATGATTTATGATACAAAATATCTTTTGTAAGAGAAATTTATAAAAATAATTGAGTTGGTTTTAAAATATAAACATAAATATTAAGATTTAAACCTAAAACATTAAATATTATATTTTAAAATAATTATAAAAATTAATAATAGAATGATACTTAATGTGATAATTATTTGGTACACTAACGATGTAAAATTTAACCAGCGTGGTTAAAACAAATACCAAGGCATGTTTGACAATTAGCGGATAGCTGATAGCGGATATAAGATTACATTAGCTGATAGTTGATGGATGATTACATTAGCTTATTTGACTAGCGGATTGTATTAGCTGATTGTATAAAAGTGTTTGGTAAAATTAACTGATAGTTGATAGCTGTTAGATTATTTAAACAAATAAAATGACATATAAGGACATGATTATATTCCATATTTGTTTGAATAGTTTATAAGTTATCACTATTTTGTATCTAATTAATTTTAATTAGATCTATAAAATTATTTTTAATATAATTTTTCTAAACATATTTTTGAATGATTTATATATTAATTTATTATTTATATAATCATTTTTGTAACCCCTCGTCCCGGTCCGGACGCTTGATCGGTCCTAGAGGGCTACACGGGGATAAATGAGGCGAAACCCGTTAAGGCTCCACTTCGGTTATCGACCCAAGGAAAACTTTTTCATTATCATTATCTTATCTAGATGAGACATTAAACCCTATGTGAGAAAAGCAACAGTGGAAGAAACACTGAGGTAAACAGACAACAACCCAACTAAAATAGACCATTTTATTTTTATGCAGCAGGCCGTATCGGAACGCCCATAGGGTGTTTTGATATGCCTTGACTAGGTCAACTAGCCAAAGTAAACCCGATGAGACCGTTTCGAAACAGGGGTGGCCCGTATCGAAACGACCTCAACGGTCAAATTCTCGTGGTCAACGGTACGAAGGCCGTTCCGAAACACTGAAGCCTGTTTCGATACGTCAATTTATCGTCAAATTCTCAGATTTCTAGTAGCAAAAATGTATCGAAACGGCCCCCTAGCGTACCAGAACGTCTGGCCCGAAACAAGGGGACCGTATCGGAACGGGACCAACCGCTTCGATACGCCCTCTATCTGCAGCTGGGTTTTAGTTGGTTTATGGCACAAGGATGTCCCTAAACCCCACTAAAACCTCTCTTAACACACATACAACAACACTAAGACAAAACAAACATAACAAGCATGCTTACACACTTCAAACATATCAAGACTATACATTAAAGGAATCATCAAACATCATCTCAAACATCCATACATAGCATTTAAGGTAACATGCTTCAACAAGGTCAAATACTTAGACATTCAAGATAGACAATTTAAACATGGTTTACAAGCAAGACAAGGCAACCAAAAGCCAAACCAACAACATCATAAAGAAGAGTCTAACATGCTCTTAAACAAACCAACATCAACCACATAAGCCCACATTGCTTGACCATTACACCATTGACATAAAATCCATACTTGATAGATTCAAAAGCCACCTAGCACACTTGGAGGCCCTCTTCTTGCACTAGCAACCCATGAACTACAGATCTGCATTGTCGAACAAAAGAGAGCGTAAGCATAAAGCTTAGTGAGGGTAAGCTCTTTAAAACAAACCTCGACAATACAGGGTCCAAGCACGAGCACAACCAAGGTAGAATGCATGTTCTTACCTTCGATCCACATGAGCCAAAATACACATGATGCATGAACATATATTCAAGATTATGCTATGCTCAACAAGTCCATAACCACATCATATGTAAGCACATATATCAATCCATATAGGAATCACATTTCATATCATATTGGCACCTAGCTATGACTCGAATATGTGGATAACACGTTGGAACTCACATCCAACACAACCATTACCTTACAGTGGGATTACACTCATCACGGTTCACGTGGAGGGGATTCCACTCATCCTCACACCCCGTCGATGGGATTACACTCATCACCGACTAACATATATATGAGAAGGTTTTCCGGGCGAACCCGTACTCCATCTTGATGACTACCATCACCAAGACCACGCACGCATTTGACTCACGTGTGCACACTAACATCCTAATGATCGATCATTTGTACCCAAGCATACTAGTGCTAATATTAAACAAAATCCACAACATCATTTCATAACCACTTTCGTGCTTAGCACGTACTCACCATGATTAAAATCTTGCACAATCCACAAACCAAACCACATGCATATATCAACGCATCAAACCAAGCCTCAACAACATGTATAACACATTATACATAACACCATAATCACAATTAATCATGAGACATAAACAACCATTAGAGTTCAACCAATGTCTCTAACTAAGGCTTGAGATTAGGCTACCACTCTAATCCCAACTCTAGGTGGGTCTACCAAGCCCGACCTAGTCCACATGCTTGAACCAAATACTCGAAAACCATTTAAAAGTATTTAACCACTCACCGACTATTCCAAGCTCAACACACTAGCCGATCAAGCTTCCAACGATTCTGGATTTGCTCCCGATGCTTCACCAACACAATTTCTTGCCTATAATCATTTCAACACATTCAAAAAACCTCAAATCAGTTCACACAACAATGTAGCAAACCCGAAACACTAATCAAGCATAGAACACATGATTTTCAAGCCAAGAACAACCCCAAAAACTCCAAACTCGAGCAGCCCTCAAACCCAATCCAAAACTCAAGATTTCAACCTCTTTAACACTCTTAAATGCTTCCAAAACAACCCCCATCTATCATACTAACATCATCCCTCAAATTCCAACTTTAAACACACCCAAAACTATCCTTTAAACCCTTCAAAAACCCCATCAAAACCCAAATCCGAAAATCATGGTAAAACTCTTTAAAATTTATATATGTTGGACCTCAAGGGTTGTAATCAACTTATCTAACCGCTACAATTCAAAAGCTTTGTTTAAATCTCATAAAGTCGCAACCTTTAACAAAATCCTTGAAAAAACCCAAAACAAGAAATACATAGTTTTAATGAAAGCTAGAGGTACCAAAATGAAGAGGATGGCAAGGCCAAATAAAAAATGCAATTACCTTTTGAAAAGCTCCAAAGATGAAGTTGTTAGGTGATGGAATAGTAAAATGGGAAGAGCTCTCTCACTTGTCGTTAAAATGAAAAATGTGGGAAGTGAAGAAGAAGAAGACAAGGGCTGATTTTAATGAAAAGGGAATTTAAATTGAAAGTTCATTTATTTACCCTTTTGCCATTAATGAGATGGCAATTTCATTTATTTGCAAATTCCATGGAAAATGAAAACAAATCAATTTTGGTCCAACACAAAATGTTTGTTTTGGAAATACGAAGCCCAAATAATATATTATTATTTTAATTTATAAAACCGAACTCAAAATATTATTTAAATATTATTTTCACCCGACCCCCAAACCCGGGTGTTACAATTTTAATATAATATAATTTAATTATTAAATATACATATAAATATGTGATAATAAAAAGAAAAAAGTAAATATGATTAGCTTATAAATAGGATGAAAAATATTTAATTTAGGTTATTTTGAGATTTTTGATAACTAGTAAGAGTAAAAGAGTCTTTACAACTCTAATAACAAATCTCAACTCTAAAAAAGCTCCTATTGTGAGTTTTTTCAAAATTACCTGTTTCACCTCAACCCTCTCTTTCAATCCGCTATTCACCAAACAACAATATTAGTGGATTTGACTGGCTAAACCTCTAATTATGACTCAAATCTCTAATTTTTGCCCAAACCTCTCTTTACCAATCAAGGCACAAGTGTCTTTAAATTATATTTATTAAAATAAAAAAATTTGATTAATAAAAATAAAATTCACAATAAAATTCTCCATATTTACACATTTAAATTATTCTTAATTCAAAATAATCAATAAATTCAGTCCTTAGACAATTCAATTTGTTTATCATTATAAATGAACTACAACTTATGTTTAATTGACCTCTTGAATTTCTTAAACAATCAGACCATTGATCACAAACTTACTTTGGTTTCGTTCTCTTTAGCTAGAATTACAAAATAACCCAATCAACAATTCTTATTAATTTTTAATGCCTGGATTGTCATATTGAGAATCCTCTACTTTAACAATTCATACTCTCCTTGCTTGCATGATTTCTGTGGACTGTGATTCCTTTGATTATGTAGTACTATCATTTATTACATTGAAAATGCAACAAAAACCAACAAATTTGTAATTCAACTTTCAAATACTATTTGTGCTACAACCTACATAGAAGAAAATACCAAAATTTGTAAATCAGAAACAAAAAATCGAAACGAATAGATAGAAGATTCAAATATCTTCACAGTTCTTAACACCAATAATCAAACCTAAAATAAAAGCATACATGATATCCGTAGAAACTTCTTCAATGCTAGTTTCGGTTCCATCTTTTTTTCCTTGATCAAACACCAAAACTCAGAAAAAACAGAACACAAAATTCACTAGTAGTTTTCACAACGCTTAACACCAATCATGAAACCTAAAACAAAAGCAAATATTATATTTTCAAAAAATTCTTTAATAACGTTTTCGGCTTCAACTGCTTTTCCTTGATATTTCTCTAAAGCTTCCTTTGCATCACTCTCAAATTCGAACGATTCGAACCTACTTCCTTTAACACCAATGATCATACGAGCACACTCTATCCACGAACGGTAGATGCCAGCTTTCTTCCCATGGAAAACGACATAATACTTCACCAGATCCTTTTGTTCACTCATTCTTCAATATCTCCGGGGGGGGGGGGTGATGTTGATCTCAAAAATAATGTGGTGAGAAGGAACAATTTGAAGGTTTATATAGAAAAAAATACAAAACAAATAACCATATGATATACATATGAACCTCTTTTGTTTTTATATTAACAAAAGAAAGTGCGAAATGGAGAGTACAAAAAACAAATAAGATTAACAAATGAAAATATACGGTGAACAATGGGAGAGGAGTTGGGTTTTTGGGAAGGGAAACGCTAACTAAAAAAAATGCATTTTCAGTGACATTTAGAGTGGTCACCAAAAATATCAAACTTAGTCAGAAAACATTTATAGTGACCATTGCAAATATTTTATCACATATTTAACAATATCAATAAATATGTTGTGAATTATAAATTTTTAAATTTAATTTAAATCCCATGCTGTGAAAAATGTAACGAATGATGACGTGGTAGTTAAAAATGAATTAATAACACATTTATGGCTAAATTTAACTCGTTTATAGATGGTTGTTCATTGGTTGATATACCTTTACTAGGGAAAAAATTCACCTGGTTTGGACCGTTAAATAGAAGAAGTAAATTGGACATATTTCTTATAGATGAAGGGTGGTTCCAGAAAAAATCGCATTTATGTGTATGGGGTTTGAACAAAACAGTTTCTGATCATATTCTAATTCTGTTGATGGGGTATGATTTAGATTGGGGGCCTAGGCCTTTTAAATTGATAAATTCATGGCTGTCGAAGAATGATTGTATTGGCCTAATTAAAGAAGTCTTGGAGAGATCGAAACTAAAGGATGGGAACTTACCTGGAAAGCTAAAGAGAATGAAAAAGGCTCTAAAGAAATAGAATTCGAAGCATAGTGCAGATTTCAGACAAAGGGCAACAGACCTGAAAAACAAGATTAATTCCATCGAAAAAGAAGGAAATACAGGAGATTTAAATTCTGAAAAATTTGAGGAACTAAAACTGTACAAGGAACAACTATGGGATACCTTGAAAGCTCAAGAGGATCTGTGGAGACAGAAATCGAAGATTAAATGGATGCTAAAAGGGATCTAAACTCTGCTTTCTTCTATAAAACAATGAAGTTTCGCGCGAAAAGAAATACAATCAAAGGCATAAACCTGGGAGTAAAAGGAGAGGACCCTAAGAAACTGAAAAAATTCATTTTTAACCACTTTGTTAATCACTTCAACAATAATCATGAAACTGGGATGCGGTGTTCGAGCTGAACTTTAAGGAACTTTCTACTCTAGAAGCAGCAGACCTGGAGAAGCCTTTTACTTTAGAGGAGATAAAGGTTGCGGTGTGGAATTGTGATGATACCAAATCTTCAGGCCCAGACAGTTTTAATGCCCTATTCTTCAAAAAGTGCTGAAAGTTTGTGAAAAAAGATCTGTTGCGGGCATTTGAAGACTTTCACTCAAGTGGGAAGCTGAAGAAAAATGTAAATACTTCGTTTATTGCCTTGATTTCTTAGAAGACATGCCCTAAAAACATCTCGGATGTAACACCCCAAATTTTCCCTAATTCGGAAAACCTAAATTCTAAAATCCCTAATTCAGAAACCCTAACATTTGGGAATTTTATGTTAAAAACCCTAATTAAGGAATTTAGGGATTTATTAATTCTAAAATGTTTTTTGGTGACCTAATTGATTGAAATTAAAACTTCGGTGTCCATTTTGAGATGCGGGTTATATTGTAAACCCTTCCCTAGTAATTACTCCACTTGGGCATGATTTTTAATCACATTTTTTAGCCCTAAAAGATGTTCAGCTCTTTTATTTTATTTTTGTTCTGTCAGCCGCACCCCTCTCCCTTTTACTGTCATTGTCCCCACCTTTCCTGAGTCCGGCCAAGCTCCGATCAGGGACTTATCGGCCGCCGTTCATAAAACCGAGACCACCCTTGTGTTTCCCTTTGCCGTCCGATCAAAGCCCAAGTCTCGTTTTCACCTCATTGTCGGCCGTTCGCCTGAAAATATTAAGAAACCTTTCGGTTTCCTCGTGTCGTCGTCGTCACCGTTCAAGTTTGGGTAAGCCTCGCTAGTTTTCGTTTTGTTCAAGCGTTGTTGGTTGTAAATTCCTTGTTTTTCCGTTTATTTCTGATCGGAAACGTTCGTTTTGCTCATCGAGATATATTTTCTTTTGCAAATCGTCGTCGTCGCGTCATCTCCGATGAGTTTGCGCAGCCTCGTCTCTGTTCGTCGGATTGGTGAACCGCCGCCTTCTGTGTTGATAAGGGTTGTGCCACTGTGCTCGTCTGGATCTGCCACCATCGTGGTTTGGTCGTGCCGCCGCTGCCGTCGTTTTGTATTCGCGCTGCTGCCGTCGTTTTGTATCCATGCCGCCGCCGTTTTGGGTGTTAGAAACCCTAGCCCCAAATCTGGTAAAGGGGTTAAGAGAGGTGGGTTGTGTAGTGGATTGGGTTGAGCCCAAATCTTTGTTCTTTTCTTCAGAATCCCTAAAATCAATAGCCCATCAGTGTAACCCATTAAGTTGAGTTGACCAGACCAGATTTGTAAGCCCAATGAATTGAATTACCAAGTAAACTGGACTAGTGAAATGAACCGAGTTGTGCAGCCGAACCGGATCAATGAAACTTGGACCAAACTGAACAGAACCATAAGTCTTGAACCGAACCGTTTGACTTGTTGACCTTGACCAGATCTGAATTGTTGACTAGTTTGACCCTTTGACCTACTCGGACCGTTGACTTGTACAGTTGACCGGGTTTGACCAAATCAACTTTGACCCAATGGACCACAGTTGACCGGATTTGACTTGTTGACTCTTTGACAGTCAGAGTTGACTTTGAAAATGGACCGTTGACCTGTTGACTTTGACTGCAAGAGTTGACTTTGACTAGTTTGACATTGACCTTGACTAGAATTGACTTTTTCGGGAAACGTTCATCTTAACATCTCTCGACGTTCTGAGTCCGTATCCGCTGCCCGTTTTGCCTAATTAGATCCCAAAATCTCTGTTTTGCTCTTTTAAGTATTGTTATTGGAATCTAATAAGTTATGAATTTTAAAATCTAATTCGGATTATTCTCGTGTTCAGGTGCCGACCTTGAGACCGTTGGGTTACCTCCAGTTGTTCAGACCGATCATGCATGTTCTTCGATATCTTTACGTGAGTATATCTTAGTTCGGTTTTTAGTGTTTTAGTCGGTGGCTTAGTGTTAGTATTAAATGTTAATATAGAGTTTTTACCTCGTATATTCTGATTCAGCTAGATCTGAGCGTAAGACGCGCTTTTCTCAGCATTAGAGCTATTGTTGCTAAAGGTATGTCTCTTCCTGATTTATAAACTTGTGTGTTTCTTTCTGTGCTTTAAGTTTTATGTGCTTTTCTGGTATTAATATAAGTAAATGTTTTGTACATTTTGTGTGCATACTCTGTTGTGATTGGGTGAATATTTCAGACGTCATGCTTAACATGTCATACTTTGATTTAAGTGAAACATCAGATTTTCGGAAACGTAAAACATCAGATTTAAAGTATTGTGCAACTTGAATTTTCATAATTCAAGTTTCGGATGAGACTCGGATTTTAAAATCTGCATCATATCATTGTGGGTATATGGTCTGGAATTTGTTCGGGGAAGTTCAGTGGTTTCAACCTTCGGGTTGAATTCCGCTTCGGATTAGTGGTTTTACCCTTTGGGTTGAATTCCGCTTCGGATAAGTGGTTCCACCCTTCGGGCTGAGTTTCACTTCGGACGGTGATGATGGAGAAAGTAGGTTCTGGGGAACCTTACTTTTCGGTGTATCAGAGATGGGTAGTATGATTCATGTGCATCAGACATCATATCATCATGATTCAGTTTTGTTGTGTTTTCAGAAAAGTCTTTATCAGAAAATAAAATATTGTTTTGTTTTGTTTTGTTTTGTTTTCGGTTGCATTTTAGAGACACACTAAGCTCTTTAGCTTACACCCCTTAGTTTTTACTTTTCAGATATCTCAGACTTTTTAGACGATCGGTACTTGGAGCATCTCTTGTTTATTTAGATAAATTATTATTTAGTACGAACTTTTCTGTTACCTCAGAATTATTATTTTAATATATTTTGGGATATTTGTGTAATATGGACAATGGAACTATTTTTAATTTGGGTTTTATTAAATGCATGCATCTATGAAGTTACTTTCGGATTTTTAATTAGTTATCAGAACTTCGTTCAAAAGATTGAGTTTTATTTTAATCGGAATATTTTTTGAGTTTTATTTATTTAATCGATTCTTCTGAATTACAAAATATTTTAACCTAAATTGTTTCTTGAGGGACAAATTTCCAATTGATATTTCCTAGATCCGGCCCATTTCTTCTTGGCTGGGTTTAGGGGGTTACATTTAGTGGTATCAGAGCCTAGGTTCAACCCTCGGACTGTGGGCTCACAAAAGTTGTTTTCAAATTTTTTTGACTTTTGCATGCATCGAAAATATTTTGGGATAAATGAGGATTTTTTGAAAAATGTATTATTGTATTATGTGATTTTGACTTCAACGTTTTCAATGTGTTTTAAATTTTAGACTCCAGTACCGATTCTGACTCTAGGTTATTAGCTTCTGGTATATAGTTCATTATGCCACCGTGTAGGTGTCTTAATCTATCATTTGTTCGAGGTCGTGACCAAGGTCGTACTGTTGCGTATGGTAGTGATCACCCGCTTTCTGTTGGGCAAGCAGAAATTCAGAATAAGTTACATGTTGATGAGAACCATTCGTTAGGAGGATATCAGATCGGAAGTGATAACTCACTTGATATTGAGAACACTGACCGATCTGTGGGAGTCGTGTTTTTAACGAAGTGTCGCGATGAATTTGTGAGTCTGAAACAAAATATAATGTCAGTGAATGATTATGAGATAGAATTTTTGAGGTTGATAAAATATGTTCTTGGATCAGTTACGGTTGAGAAAGATAAGTGTGGCTGGTTTTGAGAGGACTTCGTCTACCGATTCAGGGAGATGTTACAACAAATCATGATAAAGTATTCAGCGACATGATTGATCGGGCAAAAACTGTTGAGAGGATTCTTACACTAATGGAAAATGAAGAACTTCATAATTATGATCAAGTTAAGAAAGAATCGAAATCATCTGCTCAACCAAGTTTTTGTCAACTCGTCTAGGAAGAGACCTAGAGATGAGTATGTTCTTCATAGTTATCAGAATGTGAGACCCGCAGTACCGGTGGTTTCATCTAATAGCATTGGTAGATCAAGAGTTCGTTGACATATTCCTATATTTGAGTTTTTGCAATAAAAAGCATAACAGTGAGTCCAGATTGATGAATAAAACGTGTTTCAAATGTGAATCTCACGATCATTACTTGAAGAATTGTCCTCGACCACCTACCGGTTCATCTTTTTAGAGTCAGACACATGTGTCAGTTCAGGCACCTCACCGAGGTAGAGAGCAGTTTAGGTCAGTTGCTTCAGGTACTGCTAGTAGAGGTAGACATTGCTCCCGGTGGTGGATCGGCTAGATCCGAGATTAGACGTCCAAGTTCAGTACATCTAATCGGAGCTCGTTCTGGATACGATGGTATACATGATGACATGGAAGGTACATCATAATATGTTTTGGTTCCATTTTCAGTTCTACGTTTTAGTAATTTCAGTTATGATATATCATGATTTCAGAATGAAAAAGTTATGAATGTTCAGTTGGTTTTGGGATCTTTTGTTAAGTCTGGAAATTTCGAGGACGAAATTTCTTTTAAGGGAGGGAGAGTTGTAACACCCCAAGTTTTCCCTAATTTAGAAAACCTAAATTCTAAAATCCCTAATTCAGAAACCCTAACATTTGGGAATTTCGAGTTAAAAACCCTAATTAAGGAATTTAGGGATTTATTAATTCTAAAATGTTTTTTGGTGACCTAATTGAGTGAAAATAAAACTTCGGTGTCCATTTTGAGATGTGGGTTATATTGTAAACCCTTCCCTAGTAATTACTCCACTTGGGCATGATTTTTAATCACATTTTTAGCCCTAATAGGGGTTCAGCTCTTTTATTTTATTTTTGTTCTGTCAGCCGCACCCCTCTCCCCTTTATTGTCATTGTCCCCACCTTTCCCGAGTCCGGCCAAGCTCCGATCAGGGACTTATCGGCCGCCGTTCGTAAAACCGAGACCACCCTTGTGTTTCCCTTTGCCGTCCGATCAAAGCCCAAGTCTCGTTTTCCTCTCATTGTCGGCCGTTCGCCTGGAAATAATAAGAAACCTTTCGGTTTCCTCGTGTCCTCGTCGTCACCGTTCAAGTTGGGTAAGCCTCGCTAGTTTTCGTTTTGTTCATACGTTGTTGGTTGTCAATTCCTTGTTTTTTCGTTTATTTCTAATCGGAAACGTTCATTTTGCTCATCGAGATATATTTTCTTTTGCAAATCGTCGTCGTCGCGTCATCTCCGACGAGTTTGCGCAGCCTCGTCTCTATTCGTCGGATTGGTGAACCGCCGCCTTCTGTGTTGATAAGGGTTGTGCCACCGTGCTCGTCTGGATCTGCCACCATCTTGGTTTGGTCGTGCCGCCACTGCCGTCGTTTTGTATTCGCGCTGCTTCCGTCATTTTGTATCCATGCCGCCGCCATATTGGGTGTTAGAAACCCTAGCCCCAAATCTGGTAAAGGGGTTAAGAGAGGTGGGTTGTGTAGTGGATTGGGTTGAGCCCAAACCTTTGTTCTTTTCTTCAAAATCCCTAAAATCAATAGCCCATCAGTGTAACCCATTAAGCTGAGTTGACCAGACCAGATTTGTAAGCCCAATGAATTGAATTACCAAGTAAACTGGACCAGTGAAATGAACCGACTTGTGCAGCCGAACCGGATCAGTGAAACTTGGACCAAACTGAACCGAACCATAAGTCTTGAACCGAACCGTTTGACTTGTTGACCTTGACCAGATCTGAATTGTTGACTAGTTTGACACTTTGACCTACTCGGACCGTTGACTTGTACAGTTGACTGGGTTTGACCAAATCAACTTTGACCCAATGGACCACAGTTGACCGGATTTGACTTGTTGACTCTTTGACCGTCAGAGTTGACTTTGACTATGGACTGTTGACCTGTTGACTTTGACCGCAAGAGTTGACTTTGACTAGTTTGACTTTGACCTTGACCAAAATTGACTTTTTCGGGAAACGTTCATCTTAACCTTTCTCGACGTTCTGAGTCCGTATCCGCTGCCCGTTTTGCCTAATTAGATCCCAAAAGCTCTGTTTTGCTCTTTTTAAGTATTGTTATTGGAATCTGATAAGTTATGAATTTTAAAATCTAATTCGGATTATTCTCGTGTTCAGGTGCTGACCTTGAGACCGTTGGGTTAGCTCTAGTTGTTCAGACTGATCATGCACGTTCTTCGATATCTTTACGTGAGTATATCTTAGTTCGGTTTTTAGTGTTTTAGTTGGTGGCTTAGTGTTAGTATTAAATGTTAATATAGACTTTTTAACTCGTAGGTTCTGATTCAGATAGATCTGAGCGTAAGACGCGCTTTTCTCAGCATTAGAGCTATTATTGCTAAATGTGTGTCTCTTCCTGATTTATAAACTTGTATGTTTCTTTCTGTGCTTTTCTGGTATTAATATAACTAAATGTTTTGTACATTTTGTGTGCATACTCTGTTGTGATTGGGTGAATATTTCAGACATCATGCATAACATGTCATACTTTGATTTAAATGAAACATCAGATTTTCGGAAACGTAAAACATCGGATTTAAAGTATTGTGCAACTTGAATTTTCATAATTCAAGTTTCGGATGAGACTCGGATTTTAAAATCTGCATCATATCATTGTGGGTAAATGGTTTGGAATTTGTTCGGGGAAGTTTAGTGGTTTCAACCTTCGGGTTGAATTCCGCTTCGGATTAGTGGTTTCACCCTTTGGGTTGAATTCCTCTTCGGATCAGTGGTTCCACCCTTCGGGCTGAGTTCCACTTCGGATGGTGATGATGGAGAAAGTAGGTTCTAGGGAACCTTACTTTTCGGTGTATCGGAGATGGGTACTATGATTCATGTGCATCAGACATCATATCATCATTATTCGGTTTTGTTGTGTTTTTAGAAAAGTCTTTATCAGAAAATAAAATATTGTTTTGTTTTGTTTTGTTTTCGGTTGCATTTTAGAGACACAATAAGCTCTTTAGCTTACACCCCTTAGTTTTTACTTTTCAGATATCTCAGACTTTTTAGACGATCGGTACTTGGAGCATCTCTTGTTTATTCAGATAAATTATTATTCAGTACGAACTTTTCGGTTACCTCAGAATTATTATTTTAATATATTTTGGGATATTTGTGTAATATGGTCATTGGAACTGTTTTTAATTTGGGTTTTATTAAATGCATGTATCTATGAAGTTACTTTCGGATTTTTAATTAATTATCGGAACTTCGTTCAAAAGATTGAGTTTTATTTTAATCGGAATATTTGTTGAGTTTTATTTATTTAATCGATTCTTCTGAATTACAAAATATTTTAACCTAAATTGTTTCTTGAGGGACAAGTTTCCAATCGATATTTCCTAGATCCGACCCATTTCTTCTGGGCTGGGTTTAGGGGGTTACATCGGATCTGAGGCTAATTAGCCTGGTGGGTTCAATCTACAAGATTTTTGCGAATGTCCTAGCTGGTCGATTGAGTGGAGTGCTGGAGAAACTGGTAAGTGACACACAATGTGCTTTCGTGAAGGGTAGACATATTTTCGATGGAGTATTAATTGCAAATGAAGTAATCCATTTTCAGCAAGGGGAAAAATCAAATGAGGGTGGAATTGTGCTTAAGTTGGACTTTACAAAGGCCTATGGTTGTGTCAGATGGAGTTTCATAACTATGATTTTGGACAGAATGAGCTTTGGAAACAAATGTAAGAGCTGGATGCAGAAGTGTATATCCAGAGCAATGGTTTTAGTATTACTAAATGGTTCACCTACAAAAGAATTTAGAATGCTCAGGGGATTGAGATAGGGCGACCCTTTGTCCCCTCTTCTATTTATTCTTGTAACTGAAGCACTTCACCTTCTGTTTGAAAAGGCAATTCAAATTGGGAAAATAAAAGGGATCCAAAATTTGTTGTCAGGATCAATAGTATTGCATCTACAGTTTGCTGACGATACTATTATGTTCCTAAGGACAAGGGAACAAAATTTAGATTATGTAAAAAGGATCTTGCGATGTTTTGAATTATGCTTTGGTTTAAACATAAACTTCAAAAAATCGGGCTTAGTTGGAATAAAAGTAGAGGTTGAGAAAGTGAAGTCACTTGCTAGAATTTGCGACTTCCAGATAAACAATCTCCCATTTAAATACTTAGGTATGCCTTTAGAAGCAGATCCGAGAAAAGTATGCACTTGGGATCTAGTGGTAGAAAGGTGTTTGAAGAAATTACCAAGATTGAAGAGCATAACACTTAGCTTTGCAGGGAGAGTGGCGCTGATTAATTGTAACACCCCAATTTTGGGCTTAGAAGTTTTGGTTTTGAATCGGACCGGTCGGATTTCGGTTCGAATATAAAAGGTGATTTTAGGGAAAGCCTAGTTCGGGATGCATTAAAAATATGGAAAAATATCTAAAAATCTTCTTTTTTTATATATAAGAGAGTGGTGAAATCAATTTTACAAAATGAGGTTTCGAAATGTGACATTTCAAGTTAGTGACTAAAATGTAATTTTTGAAAAGTTGGTGACTGTTTTAAAAGGATTGGAACTTTGAATCTTTAAGGAGCTAATTTACCCAAGAAGAGTTTTCTCCAGATTTTTCTTAATATTAAAGATTTATTAAATGATATTTAATAAAAGGAAAAAGGGGGAAATAGATATTTTTGAGTTCATAACTAACTTTTCTCAAAATTTTCCCACTTCATTTTCTCTTCATTTTCTCTCAGCCAAACACATTTCCCCAGCCATTTTTCCTCTGATTTTAACACCTAAAGATGAGATTTCAATCTCTAATTGATCTCTAATCATTCCCACACCAAATCCTTATCATTTGCTTATTGGATTTTCAAGAATCTTGGCTTTAAACAAGGAGAAACTCACATTTAGAGGTATGAACGTCCTTCTCCTCTAAATACTCAGTTCTTTACTGAAATTCCCAAGTTCTCAATCCTTGATATGAGTTTTATTAAAGGTTTTAATGTTGTGTTCTTGATCTTGGCTTTAAATGCAAGATTTGGATTTAATTTTGAAGAAATTCGTATTAAATGATTGGGCTCTGTTTTGAGATGTCTTTTTGATGTGAATTGGATGTATAAATGATGTGTAATTGAGGTTTAATCAATGCAATCCCGAATAGGATGATTTTCCTAAGTTTTTGATTGAGTTAATGGTGGTTTTTGGGGTGATTTTGATGTTTTGCTATAGCTGAAGGTATAAGGACGTGATAAGGTTCTTTTGGATGTTAATTGATGTATAAGAATGATTGGAATTGATGGATCTTGGCTGGGTAATGTTGTAGAGGTGTTTGGATGTGATTTCGGTTGTGTTTAGTAGCCGAAATGTGAGTGTTGATGAGAGCAGCGAGTTTAGGTGTCTTGGTTGAAGATATTAATGCATGATGATGCATTAATCCTCTGCTTTGATGTGTTTAAAACAGGGGAGACATCTTCAGATCCTTGTGGTGTTGATCCGGAAGCTTGATTGGTGTTTCGGCAAGCTTGCGAAACGGAATCGGTGAGTGAAGTTTGGTTTTCAGCTTTGAAACCAATGTTTGAAGGTTATGGGAGCTTAGTTTAAGTCTAAACAACTTAGCTAAGCTCAAGAGTAAGTTTTCGGAGAAACTCTCTTTTTGATGAACCATGAGATGGTTGAATGCAATGTATTATTTTGCATGTTTTAAATTCTGTTTTGAAAGCATATTTTAGCATGTACAATGCTGGTTTTGTAAGCCATGTGTTGAAGGATGCTCAAGGTAAGAGGTCCTTGGTTTGACATTGATAAATGTGGTTTTGATGCATAGTGATGCATGTTGATTTAATGGCTTTGTTAAATGCTTAAAAACAATGGATTAATGATGGTAAATGATGTATATTGGCAAGTGATGTGTTGGTTTAAAAGTACTTGAATCAGATATAGTTAGCCGGCTATAGGATTGGGTGCACCGTGAATAAAGTCGCCTTGGATGTTGAGGGGTTGTGATTGTACCGTAAACTCCATCCAAGTACACTAACGAGATGGTTAAGATCACCATGGTGGTTAAAAGTCCATGAGTGGATCTTGTGTTAAGATCACAATGGTGGTTAAAAGTCCATGTGTGGATCTTGTGTTGTGTGTCCCGTGTTCTTGTTAGTGATGTTATACAACTACCAATGAGTGATGTGGAGGGGTTGTGATTGTACCATAGTCTCCATCACGGGTGTTGAGGGGTTGTGATTGTACCGTATACTCCACCTTGATATTGGTAGTGTGTATGAAGCGTATGGGACAACGCTTGTAATCCGCGTATCCGATTGTGTTTTGAATTGTAAAATGATTATGATTATCACTTGTAAGCCAATATGACATGATGATTGATTGAAGCATGAGATGCTTGGTTTGTATGCATAATTGCATGATAAATGTTGTTTTGAAACTAAAGGCCTTGAAAAGGTGTTTTAACAAATGCATTATTGTGATGTTTTAATTGAGCATTCCTCACTAAGCTATGTGCTTACGCTCTCTCTTTCTTAAACCAATAATGCAGAGCATTGAAGTGCATAAAGGGCAGCAAGGAGGTCAAGGATCCAAGTGAAAGACTAAGCTCATGTATGGTGAATGTTTTCCTAACACTATTAGCTTTTGACATTTGGCAATGGGAACCTAAGTTGTGTTTTGGGAGATGTTTTGGACTCCCTAAGTTGGTTTTATGCTTTTGATGATGTTGGAACATGTAAATGGCCTTTTGGTATTTGGTTTGGTGTTTTGATGGTTGCATGATTTTCAATATAGGATGCATGCCTATAGAATTGGGATTTTCCTTGAATGTTGCCATGATTGAGATTAGACGATGCTAATATGTTCCTTAAGTGTTTGATGACTTGTGTGTATGATATGGAGGTCATATGGATGTGTTTGATGGGTTGAAAGAGTAATAAACCAGCAAAATTCTGCAATCCTGGGCAGCCCGTATCGGAACGGGTGCTACCGTTTCGGAACAGAGGGCCTGAAATGGCCTTAGCGTTTCGAAACAGGTAGAGCTGTTCCGAAACAGATTTGCCACTGCCAAGCCTTGTTCCGCAACCTGTTTCGGAACGGTCCCGCGTTTCGGAACGGATCTTCCCCGTTTCGGAACACTCGACCGTTGGGCACTGAATCTGATGGTTAAATGTTTTGAAACTCTCACGTTTTGGTCCCAATCTTTGAATATGCAATTGGTTGAGTTTGTGATATCCGTTTGAGATGAAATTTGACAGAGAAGCATGAAATATGATTAATTTCATAATGGTAACTTTAAAACTGGTTAAGTCCTCTTAATTTTCAGAATTTGTAATTTGGTCCCTAAATTTGTATGTTGTGCAATTGAGTCCCTAAATGTTTTCCGTTTGCTGTGATTTTTGAGTATGTATATCTCAAGTGTTCACCTAGGGTTAATATGCATTTAGACAAGTTTAAAAAGAAAAAGAAAGGGTCGTTAATCAAGGTTGACTTTCGGGTTGACTTTGGTTTTCCCCGTGTAATCCTCGTAGTTCGGGTCAACCGTCTAGGCCGGGCTAAGAGGGTTACATTAATTATGTTCTATCTACCCTACCTCTCTATTATATGTCAGTTTTTGAAGCCCTTAAATCGGTGATTGGAAAAATTGATAGAATCAGAAGGAGTTTTCTGTGGGGGAGTTGGGATGGATCAAAGAAACTGGCTAGAGTAAATTGGGGTCGTATTTGCAAACCAAGACAGTTGGGAGGTGCATCAGTAATGAACCTAAATAAAAAGAATAGAGCTCTATTGGCAAAATGGAGATGAAGATTCGTGAAGGAAAAGAAGGCTATGTGGAGAAGAATTATTGCATCAAAATATGGTGAAGATGAAGGAATGTGGACAAGAACATGCAGGTTGAATTCGAAAGCCTCAACGATTTGGAGAGGCATCACAAAAAACCTCTTGAACGATGATGTAAACTAATGGATGAACAAGGCTGAATTCAGATGGAAACTGGAAAAAGGAAAAGCAATTCTGTTTTGGGAAGATTGGTGGACTGGTGATAGTTCGCTGAGAACAAAATATCCAAGGTTATATAGACTGTGTAACAAAAAAGGTTTAACAATTTCCTCTTTAGTTGGTTCAGTTTCTTTGCAGGAGATAGATTGGTCTTCACTCTCCACCAGGCCCTTGCTGGATAGAGAAATAGGATGTGCTGGAAAATCTGAAAGGGGGTGTTTCGCGTGAATCAATCAAGAATGAAGTACCAGATAGAATAATCTGGTTACGTGACAGATCGGAAATTTCACAGTAAAGAAGTTGACAGATTTAATGGAAAAGATTGACGTTGATGCTATTCAGTTTGACTATAAATCACTATGAGGAATCAAAGTTTCTCCTAAGGTGAAATCCTTTCTTTGGATGCTAAAGATCAATAAAATTCCAACTAAAGGTTTCCTATTGGATAGAGGCCTGAAACTTGATAGTTTCAAAATGGAATGCCCATGGTGTGAGTTAGGTGTAGAAACTTTAGACCACCTTTTTGTAGAATGCATAGTAGCTTAATGCTTTTGGGAAATGTTCTGTAAATGGTGGACTGTTATTTAGCCGAAGGCTGAAAGTATTGAAGAGTTCTTTGTGTTCTGCTTTGATAATCATGGATACAGGATTGTACAATCAGCGTGGCTTATTTCAGTTTCAGCTGCTCTTTGGTGCTTATGGCTGGCCCAAAATGAATCAGTTTTCAAGGCTAAGAAGTTCTCGACGAAGGATATTTTGTTTTTCTTGAAAATGAGGGCTTTCATTTGGATAACGGCAGTGGATGAAAGTATCCCACTGAATGAGAAAAATTGGTGGGAAAACCCTTTAAACTGCATCTTGTTAAACAAATGTAACCTCGAAGGGAAAGCATGGATTCCTCCTTTGGAAGGTACTATAAAATTTAACGTTGATGGTGCTTATAAAGATGGTGTGGGAAGATGTGGCGGAGTTCTTTGGAATGAAAAAGGGGATGTGATTGCATTGTTTCTAGACCAGTAGAAGATATGATATCTGATTTCTCGGAACTAGCTGCAATAAGCACGACCCTGAAAGTTTTTCTAGAAGCATATTTTAACCACAATTTTGAATTGGTAATTGAATCGGACTCACAGGTTGTGTTAAACTGGATTGCAACACCGTTGATGAGACCATGGCGATGGTGGAACCAGTTTGATGAATTGGTTTTATTATCCAGGGACATTGCAAAGGTGAAGTACTCTTACGTTTCTAGATGCCTTAAATCGATGGTGGATCATCTCGCAAAGGAAGGAATGCAAAGAAGAAACATTTTCAAAGTATGGTGGTAATGTGTGTTCCAGTTATTTGCTTTTCGACTTTGTTGCTGTATCGTTAGGCGATTCTACGTTTAGAAATTGGACATTATCTTGTAAACATTACCTAGATGAGTAGTACTCTTTTCCCCCAACTAGGCTTAGGGGGGGGGGGGTTTAACGAGCCTCACAACTAGGGTTTTCATAATAAAATCAAGATTATTGCTGAGCAAAAAAAAGTCCTCTATACTACTAATACAATTTAGGACTAAATTAATTGCATGTGTAAATATGTAGTACTAAATGTGTTATGCCATTTTTTTGTGTTAATTGTCACGTCATCAACCTTTAACTCTTTAACATTATCAGACCAATTTGTTACTTTTTTAAAGCCTGGTGACTATTTTATAACTTTTCATAGTCGGGGGACTAAACAAAAAAGGGAATGTCGAGAGTTGCCAATTGAGGTGTTTGATAAAGGGGTAATATCCATAATTGAGCTAATGCCGAAATAGAAGATTCTAAAATAGAAATTCAAAGGTGGAACTTGGAATCATGTGAGAGTTTTGATGCTATAGGAATTAGAGGAGAAAATTAGCATACTGGAAGTTTTTGAGGGTGGTGACAGCACCTATGGAAAGGTATTAGCAGAACTGAGACAGTGTTGGATTGATCTTTGAGAAACTGAGACAGTGTTGGATTGATCTTTGAAAATTTTGGTCAGCCAAGAGAAAAGGTTAGTGTGTAGGGATTTGCTTTTTCCTGAAGGTGGCAATCGGGTTTAACTTATTCTTGAGTCTGCAGTTTTGAAGTTTTGAGGATTAGGTGTGCAAGCAATTAGAAAGTTACAATGTAGGGTTATATGTTCTGAAGGAATAGGGTCGAGTTGCCTTGTTCCTTGAGGTTTTGTTTGTGTTGACTGGTTTTTGTTTCGGGATGGATTGTTCGGACTGATTTTTCTGGTTTGTTCTTGTATCCCTTGTAATGCGTCGTACTCTTTTCCTCCATATAAGTTTAGGGAGATTTTTAACGAGGCGTGCATTCAAGGTAAGGCGTGTAATATCTTCTTGTCGTAATAATAAAACACAGTTTTGCTGAGCAAAAAAAAACATGCCTAGCAGTCACGGAACTATTTACGTAGTTTACCTTTGCTATTATCACTATTATTATAAAAATCAATTTATTATTATGATAACATCTAATTTGATATTAATTTTATTTTTTTATTAGTGTCAAATTTTTTCTTAATAAAAAGTTAAGTTTTAAGTGATAAGCAACTTTGATGTCACAAAATTATAAAATAATTGTGGTCACTTTATATAACGCCACTATCATATCATATACCGCCAATAAAGTAATTTATGCCAATTTTTATATTTCAATAGTGTCAAAGCTTTAGCGAATGTGAAATTTGTGTCACAATTATCAGGGGTGGAGCCATAAATTTATCTAAGAGTGTCATTTTCTAGAACGATATTTAAGAAAAATTAATTTTTTATAAAGTGATGTTAGTAGCTCTTTCGTGGGTAATAAATAAGGAGAGTAGACCTTGGAAATATGATTGGTTGTTTCGGAGGATTGATCGAGTATGTCGAGCTGTGAATTGCACTTTCCAACATGCGAATCGGGAAGCTAATGGGATTGCGGATATGCTCGCCAAGGGAGGAGTCGATCGGCGGGACTGGTTGCGTATGGGTTTTTAGTCGCCTCGTGGGAGAAGAGCACCTGTGACCGGCTGTTGGGCAGGGGCTCGATGGCATGGAACTGCATCTGGGCGTTAGGGGCGATGATCGTGAGGGGTGCGGGGGAGGACAGCGGGTTCGCTGGGGTGAGTATGTGGTGTTTCTTTTCGAGGGAGGGATGTCGTGTTTTTGATATCGAGTGTATTTCCGGGTCATCGAGTGTATTTCCGGGTCCAACTTGGGTACTCTTTTCCTCCATTTAGGTGTAGGGAGGTTTTTAATGAGGCCCGAGATTGGATGTTTTGTATGATTTCTATCTCAATAAAATCATACGATTGATCGAAAAAAAAATAAAGTGATGTTAATTTTTTTATAAAGAGGTGTCAATTATAGATATTTATAATTTTTTATATACAAACTATATAGAAAAATATAATTTTCTAAATTTTTTGAGGTGTCTGAGTGTGGCTCCGCCCATAACAATTATAGTCTTATAGTGAGAATTTGATTATGAAAAAAAATTTAATCGTTACAATTACTACTATAAAAATGACCAAATAAAATACACCACAATTGCTAATATTCATAGTGTCGCACAGAAAATTTGTCACAACAAATTTAATTAATTTAGATAAAATTACTCATAGTCGCTACTAGTTTACCAATAAAAACCAAGAAAAGTGCTTACAAAGGATCTTAATTTGAGAGAAAAAGTTAATTGTAGATAGAGAATTTGCATGAAAAAAAATAAGTTTGGTTAACATCCAACAAGCAAAAACCTAAGGAACTAGATGGTATAAAGCAAATATGAAAACCAAATACGTGGACACTAGGAACCTTCACCATGTAGTGTCCTTATCATTTTGAAGTATAGTCTCCCCCAAATCGCAACACCTAGATTTCATTCGTTCCATTTTCAAGAGTTTCCCATTGTGATTTAGGGTTACGCAAAAGAATTTACTTATATGTTTACTCCTCATAGTGGGTCCTTTTTTTTGCTTGACATAAATCATTTTATTTAAGATAAATAGGTTACAAACTCTTTCATCTAATTGTGTGCCTCGTTAAAAACCTCCCTAATCCTATTTGGAGGAAAAGAGTACAACACAACTAGGCAATACAAAATCAGAACAAAAACAACACGCTTCAAACACCTAACAACAAAGCACAATCACCGGATAAAGACAAAGAATAACAAGCCAAAGAGAGCACCTCACAACAACCACCCAAACTTAAAAAACCACCTTCACTTAATGCAATAAGTGCAGTCATGTTAGACTCACTAAACATACACTCCCCCAAAAAAAAAGGTAAAAGGAAGAAAGAACAAACACCAAAGTGTCACAACCACCAAAACACCACAATTACTCACTACAATTTTTACTCTAGTCCAATCGTCAATAAAAATCAGAACCGATTGGACCCCTGCTCCATTCTCATAAAGATTAACAAAGCAGCAGCAAAAGGCAAAACTTGCAACAAAGCAAGTTACGCCAATCAAACCTACTAAGGTTGAAAAACTCTTTCCTTTTCAAGCCGTCTTTAGCTAATTGCTCATCGAAGCAAAAAAGAAGACTCGGAACAAAAGCGAAGCAGTTTCCCAATTGCTCATTCCTACATCTCTTTTCTATGACCTTTCCCTTAATGCACCCAACACATTCAACTAAAACAAAACCCTTCAAATATATGAAATTCTATAAGCCAATGAATACCACCATTTTGGATAACAACCTACACCTACTAAAACAAAACCACCATATCTCCCCACTATACCAAATCCATTGAAAACAAACGCCTAAAAAAACCCAGGCACTTAAAAATTTCACTCTAATAAGCTAAAATAGACTCATTGTTTCTGCAAAATACACTTCCTACATCATACATTTTTATTCTAAATCGATGCCTCCACAAACTAAAACACAATAGCACAACCTAAGCAACCACTCATGAAACTAGAAAACGAGATCACAACTTCAAAACAAGCCCCAAAATTATATACCTTCAAATTATAGGTTATGGCAAAAGAAAAAAAGTATACCTTTTTATTCTACTGACCATTGCATACCACCCCAAACATCAAAATTTGTCCCTTGTTGCAAACTCATATGAATCTATTCTATAGAGCTTTTATACCACCAATCAAAGAAACACACCTAAGTTTTCTTCCCTAATTGAAATGCCTAGCCACGGGTAATAGACACATTGATTGGAGAGAATCGGAACCAAACCAAATTGCTTCCGCTCATTTTTATACACTATGATTCCATTCTAAAAGTGCCAAATCACAGACTGCTTCGTTTTCATCTCCCTCAATCTGAACACCTAGTCACTTCCCTAACTCGAGAGCCTTCTTTGCTTCCTTTATCGCGTTATTCCACCTACTCGTAAGGTCCGAATCAGAAAGAGATCTCCCAGAGTGCTCTGAATCTTCTAGGTTCTTCTTTAACTTTTTAATTTTCTTTATCGTCCGATCCCTCTTGATAAGGACACTACATGGTGAAGGTTCCTATTCACCAGGTAGATTTTAATCTCCCAAATTTATTGACATGGGGAAATTTATAATCTATGTATTCCTCCCTTTAATTTCGAAATTCAAAATCTCCAACAATCTTTGAAACGCCTCTCCCTTAAGGATTTTCGAACACAGAGCTGAAAACAAAATATTTTGCTTATTAAGCCACAACTTTCATGTGTATAGGAGATGAGGACATTACCTTCAACACAAGTATTTTGCTTTCTTTATTGAACTATCAAACTTCAGATGATAATTTTGTTCTTGTTTTATTAATACTAGTTGTTGTCTTATGCCAACATTCCAATTTGTTTATCACCTCTATATAAATAAACTACAACTTATGTTTAATTTAACTCATGACTTTATTAAACAATCAAATCATTACTCACAAACTTACTTTGGCTTCATTATCTTTATATTCAATTACAAAAAATCCAATCAACAACTCTTATTTTTAATGCTTGGATTGTCATATTGAGAACCCTCTAGTGGAGATTGATAAGTTGGTAAGCAAGATTGGAAAGGTGCAGTTTGACTATGTGCGCAGGCAAGCAAATGTGTTAGCTGACTGTCTAGCGAAAAATTGTATGAATCGAGCTGCACTCTTCAAAGCTTGGTGGTAGGTGCACTACAACAAAACATGTTTTAGCGGCATTTTTGAGTAAATGTCGTTAAATTTATACATTTAGTGGCGTTTATCTAAAAACGCCGTTAAATATGTACATTTAGCAGGGTTTATTGAATAAACGCCGCTATAGACAGATATATAGCGGCATTTTTGGGCAAACACCGCTATAGATGCGTACTTTAGCGGCGTTTGTCTAACAAAGGCCGCAATATGATTTAAATGTTTATATCGCACATCGAATCTATTTATCTCAATAAAACTTTATAAAGAAGTGAAGCGCAAGTATAGATCAATGAGCTAAGTAATGAGCTGAGGGATGTGGAAGATGCATAATCAATAGCCACTAAAGACAATGATTTTTAGCTGCGTTTTTCCCTCCAAACGCCGCTATTGACTATGTCTTAGTGGCGTTTGTTGAACCAAAACCGCTATATAACTCAACCTTTGGCAGCATTTTTTGTTCACAAATGTCACAAAGGTGGATGGTGTTTTGGCTCTCGATGAGCCTAACGTATCTTCTAACTCAAGTGAGTTTTATTCTTACTTATTCGATGAGTTGCAAGATGCTTTCGATGAATTATTTTTGGAATTTGAAACCATGAATTCCAAATTTAAGAAAATGATTTCAAAACTTGAATTTGAAAATGATTTTCTTTTGAAAACAAAATTGGATTTTGAAAACTAAAATAAAATTTTGAAAAATGATTTAAAGTTTTCAAAAACAAGTAAAAATGTTTTAGAAAAAGAAAATCTTGATTTGAAAGTTAAGCTTGAAATCTTAACAAAAGAAAAAGAAATCATTTTTAATAATTCATCTTGTCACATAATGACAAAATGCTCACATTGCCATTATCACGGTCATTCCTTACATACTTGTCCTATTGAGAAGATAAAATATTATAGGATTAGACAAGTATGGGTTCCTAAGGGAACTAAAGACATTGTGACTAACGTAAATTGATCCAAAGCAATTTGGATACAAAAAATCAAGTGAATGTCTTTTGTAGGTGTATTGGAGCAATGGGAAGAAATGCAAAGACATGAAAATGCTCTAGTCACACAAGTGAAAAAATTGGGTAACCTCTAAGCTTATAGCTTTTATTTTCTTTTATATTTGGTTATCTAATTTTCGTTTTAAAGTCTTGGATTATTTGTTAAGCCTAACAATGATGCTTGGGTAAGGGGGAGCCATTTTAAAACCAAAATTCTTATTTGTATCAATTTTTTAACCTCCTAAGTTATTTTGAACTTAAAGTTATTTAAATTCTTTTTTATATAACAAAAAAGAGGGATAAATGGTTTGAAAATTTGTATTTTCAAATGAATAAGGGGGAGCTTTACTTACTTTTAAATTTTTCATCTCTTATTCACATTTTTAAACTTGAAGGGGGAGAATCCCAAACAATTTTTTCAAGTTGGTTTTATTATATCAAAAAGGGGGAGATTGAAGAACTAATGTTTTGATATAATAATTGAAAAATGTTTTTAGACTTGTTTGAATATTTTGAAAATTTATTTAAAGTCCTAACAACTTGAAAATATGTTTGAAATGGTTTCATAGGTTTTTAACATGTCTAAAACGCTTTTTAAATAGACAAAATATCATTTTTACAAGGCTCGTATTGATACACCTTGATCTGTATCGATACCACCATTTCCAGTAAGCAAAAGCCAGATGCAGGTCTAGTGGTATCGAAACCACCTTGCTAGTATCGAAACCAACCTGACTTTTTTTTATCCTCCAACGGCTAGTTCTGAAGAAGGGCGTTCCGAAACGGGGTCGAGTGTTTCGAAACGGACAACTGCAGAACTGTATTTAATGAGGGAAATAAAGTCTCCAATGGCTCCAAAACATCCCTAACGGCTAGTAACGACCACAAGCTCAATTGTGAGTATAAATTGAAGGCTAGAACACTTGAAGAAGTTTAGAGATAACATCCATGCAATATGGTCACGAGAATTAGAGTCTAAATCTTTATTTTTACTATTATCTTGTACATAGTCTTTAGAGAGAGCTTAATTGTAAATTCTTTGTTCTCGTGTGAGCTTAAATTTGTGTAAACACCCACCTTGTGAGGTATTAAGTTTACCAAACAAATCCTTTGTAAAAGAAGAGGTTCTAGTTTAACCTTGAAAGAAAAACTAGAGTTGTTCTATCTTAGCCAAGTCTAAAAGATAGGGTTGTAACGGTTTCCTCCTAATCCGGGAAAAGGGGACGAATTAATTGTTGAGTGAATTGGGAAATCCTTAGTGGTTTGCTAAGGTATTGGATGTAGGTGCTTAGTTAATAGCCCGAACCACTCTAAAATCCTTGTGTCACTTGTCTACCTTTATTTCGATTTTAGCCAATTCAACCACCAAACATTTACAACCCTCCTTGACGGTTTTGGTGATCGATTAGAGCGTGCTACAAGTGTAACACCCCAAATTTTCCCTAATTCGGAAAACCTAAATTCTAAAATCCCTAATTCAGAAACCCTAACATTTGGGAATTTTATGTTAAAAACCCTAATTAAGGAATTTTGGGATTTATTAATTCTAAAATGTTTTTTGGTGACCTAATTGAGTGAAATTAAAACTTCGGTGTCCATTTTGAGATGCGGGTTATATTGTAAACCCTTCCCTAGTAATTACTCCACTTGGGCATGATTTTTAATCACATTTTTAGCCCTAATAGAGGTTCAGCTCTTTTATTTTATTTTTGTTCTGTCAGCCGCACCCCTCTCCCCTTTACTATCATTGTCCCCACCTTTCCCGACTCCGGCCAAGCTCCGATCAGGGACTTATCGGCTGCCGTTCGTAAAACCGAGACCACCCTTGTGTTTCACTTTGCCGTCCGATCAAAGCCCAAGTCTCGTTTTCCCCTCAATGTCGGCCGTTCGCCTGGAAATAGTAAGAAACCTTTCGCTTTCCTCGTGTCTTCGTCGTCACCGTTCGAGTTTGGGTAAGCCTCGCTAGTTTTCGTTTTGTTCATGCGTTGTTGGTTGTAAATTCCTTGTTTTTCCGTTTATTTCTGATCGGAAACGTTCGATTTGCTCATCGAGATATATTTTCTTTTGCAAATCGTCGTCGTCGCGTCATCTTCGACGAGTTTGCGCAGCTTCGTCTCTGTTCGTCGGATTGGTGAACCACCGCCTTCTGTGTTGATAAGGGTTGTGCCACCGTGCTCGTCTGGATCTGCCACCATCGTGGTTTGGTCGTGCCGCCGCTGCCGTCGTTTTGTATTCACGCTGCTGCCGTCGTTTTGTATCCATGTCATTGCCGTTTTGGGTGTTAGAAACCCTAGCCCCAAATCTGGTAAAGGGGTTAAGAGAGGTGGGTTGTGTAGTGGATTGGGTTGAGCCCAAACCTTTGTTCTTTTCTTCAAAAACCCTAAAATCAATAGCCCATCAGTGTAACCCATTAAGCTGAGTTGACCAGACCAGATTTGTAAGCCCAATGAATTGAATTACCAAGTAAACTGGACCAGTGAAATGAACCGAGTTGTGCAGCCGAACCGGATCAGTGAAACTTGGACCAAACTGAATCGAACCATAAGTCTTGAACCGAACCGTTTGACTTGTTGACCTTGACCAGATCTGAATTGTTGACTAGTTTGACCCTTTGACCTACTCGGACCGTTGACTTGTACAGTTGATTGGGTTTGACCAAATCAACTTTGACCCAGTGGACCACAGTTGACCGGATTTGACTTGTTGACTCTTTGACCGTCAGAGTTGACTTTGACCATGGACTGTTGACCTGTTGACTTTGACCACAAGAGTTGACTTTGACTAGTTTGACTTTGACCTTGACCATAATTGACTTTTTCGGGAAACGTTAATCTTAACCTTTCTCGACGTTCTGAGTCCGTATCCGCTGCCCGTTTTGCCTAATTAGATCCCAATAGCTCTGTTATTGGAATCTGATAAGTTATGAATTTTAAAATCTAATTTGGATTATTCTCGTGTTCAGGTGCCGACCTTGAGACCGTTGGGTTACCTCCAGTTGTTCAGACCGATCATGCACGTTCTTCGATATCTTTACGTGAGTATATCTTAGTTCGGTTTTTAGTGTTTTAGTCGGTGGCTTAGTGTTAGTATTAAATGTTAATATAGAGTTTTTACCTCGTAGGTTCTGATTCAGCTAGATCTAAGCGTAAGACGCGCTTTTCTCGGCATTAGAGCTATTGTTGCTAAAGGTGTGTCTCTTCCTGATTTATAAACTTGTGTGTTTCTTTCTGTGCTTTAAGTTTTATGTGCTTTTCTGGTATTAATATAAGTAAATGTTTTGTACATTTTGTGTGCATACTCTGTTGTGATTGGGTGAATATTTCAGACATCATGCATAACATGTCATACTTTGATTTAAGTGAAACATCAGATTTTCGGAAACGTAAAACATCGGATTTAATGTATTGTGCAACTTGAATTTTCATAATTCAAGTTTCGGATGAGACTCAGATTTTAAAATAAGCATCATATCATTGTGGGTATATGGTTTGGAATTTGTTCGGGGAAGTTCAGTGGTTTCAACCTTCGGGTTGAATTCCGCTTCGGATTAGTGGTTTCACCCTTTGGGTTGAATTCCGCTTCGGATCAGTGGTTCCACCCTTCGGGCTGAGTTCCACTTCGGATGGTGATGATGGAGAAAGTAGGTTCTGGGAACCTTACTTTTCGGTGTATCGGAGATGGGTACTATGATTCATGTGCATCAGACATCATATCATCATGATTCAGTTTTGTTGTGTTTTTAGAAAAGTCTTTATCAGAAAATAAAATATTGTTTTGTTTTGTTTTGTTTTCGGTTGCATTTTAGAGACACACTAAGCTCTTTAGCTTACACCCTTAGTTTTTACTTTTCAGATATCTCAGACTTTTTAGACGATCGATACTTGGAGCATCTCTTGTTTATTCAGATAAATTATTATTCAGTACGAACTTTTCTGTTACCTCAGAATTATTATTTTAATATATTTTGGGATATTTGTGTAATATGGACATTGGAACTGTTTTTAATTTGGGTTTTATTAAATGTATGCATCTATGAAGTTACTTTCAGATTTTTAATTAATTATCAGAACTTCGTTCAAAAGATTGAGTTTTATTTTAATCGGAATATTTGTTGAGTTTTATTTATTTAATCGATTCTTCTGAATTACAAAATATTTTAACCTAAATTGTTTCATGAGGGATAAGTTTCCAATCGATATTTCCTAGATCCGACCCATTTCTTCTGGGCTAGGTTTAGGGGGTTACATTTAGTGGTATCAGAGCCTAGGTTCAACCCTCGGACTGTGGGCTCACAAAAGTTGTTTTCAAAATGTTTTTGACTTTTGCATGCATCGGAAATATTTTGGGATAAATGAGGATTTTTTGAAAAATGTATTATTGTATTATGTGATTTTGACTTCAACGTTTTCAATGTGTTTTAAATTTGAGACTCCAGTACCGATTCTGACTCTAGGTTATTAGCTTCTGGTATATAGTTCATTATGCCACCGTGTAGGAGTCTTAATCTATCATTTGTTCGAGGTCGTGACCAAAGTCGTATTGTTGCTTCTGGTAGTGATCACCCGCTTTCTGTTGGGCAAGCAGAAATTCAGAATAAGTTACATGTTGATGAGAACCATTCGTTAGGAGGATATCAGATCGAAAGTGATAACTCACTTGATATTGAGAACACTGACCGATATGTGGGAGTCGTGTTTATAGCGAAGTGTCGCGATGAATTTGTGAGTCTGAAACAAAATATTATGTCAGTGAATGATTATGAGATAGAATTTTTGAGGTTGATAAAATATGTTCTTGGATCAGTTACGATTGAGAAAGATAAGTGTGGCTGGTTTTGAGAGGACTTCGTCTACCGATTCAGGGAGATGTTACAACACATCATGATAAAGTATTCAGCGACATGATTGATCGGGCAAAAACTGCTGAGAGGATTCTTACACTAATGGAAAATGAAGAACTTCATAATTATGATCAAGTTAAGAAAGAATCGAAATCATCTTCTCAACCAAGTTTTTGTCAACTCATCTAGGAAGAGACCTAGAGATGAGTATGTTCTTCATAGTTATCAGAATGTGAGACCCGCAGTACCGGTGGTTTCATCTAATAGCATTGGTAGATCAAGAGTTCGTTGACCTATTCCTATATTTGAGTTTTTGCAATAAAAAGCATAACAGTGAGTCCAGATTGATGAATAGAACGTGTTTCAAATGTGAATCTCACGATCATTACTTGAAGAATTGTCCTCGACCACCTACCAGTTCATCTTTTTAGAGTCAGACACATGTGTCAGTTCAGGCACCTCACCGAGGTAGAGAGCAGTTTAGGTCAGTTGCTTCAGGTACTGCTACTAGAGGTAGACATGCTCCGGGTGGTGGATCGGCTAGTTCCGAGATTAGACGTCCAAGTTCAGTACATCCAATCGGAGCTCGTTCTGGATTCGATGGTATACATGATGACATGGTAGGTACATCATAATATGTTTTGGTTCCATTTTCAGTTCTATGTTTTAGTAATTTCGGTTATGATATATCATGAATTCAGAATGAAAAAGTTATGAATGTTCAGTTGGTTTTGGGATCTTTTGTTAAGTTTGGAAATTTCGAGGACGAAATTTCTTTTAAGGGAGGGAGAGTTGTAACACCCCAAATTTTCCCTAATTCGAAAAACCTAAATTCTAAAATCCCTAATTCAAAAACCCTAACATTTGGGAATTTTATGTTAAAAACCCTAATTAAGGAATTTAGGGATTTATTAATTCTAAAATGTTTTTTGGTGACCTAATTGAGTGAAATTAAAACTTCGGTGTCCATTTTGAGATGTGGGTTATATTGTAAACCCTTCCCTAGTAATTACTCCACTTGGGCATGATTTTTAATCACATTTTTAGCCCTAATAGGGGTTTAGCTCTTTTATTTTATTTTTGTTCTGTCAGCCGCACCCCTCTCCCCTTTACTGTCATTGTCCCCACCTTTCCCGAGTCCGGCCAAGCTCCGATCAGGTACTTATCAGCCGCCGTTCGTAAAACCGAGACCACCCATATGTTTCCCTTTGCCGTCCGATCAAAGCCCAAGTCTCGTTTTCCCCTCATTGTCGGCCGTTCGCCTGGAAATAGTAAGAAACCTTTCGGTTTCCTTGTGTCGTCATCGTCACCGTTCAAGTTTGGGTAAACCTCGCTAGTTTTTGTTTTGTTCATGCGTTGTTGGTTGTAAATTCCTTGTTTTTCCGTTTATTTCTGATCGGAAACGTTCGTTTTGCTCATTGAGATATATTTTCTTTTGCAAATCGTCGCCGTCGCGTCATCTCCGATGAGTTTGCGCAGCCTCGTCTCTGTTCGTCGGATTGGTGAACCGCTGCCTTCTGTGTTGATATGGGTTGTGCCACTGTGCTCGTGTGGATCTGCCACCATCGTGGTTTGGTCATGCCGCTGCTGTCGTCGTTTTGTATTCGCGTTGCTGTCGTCGTTTTGTATCCATGCCGCCGCCGTTTTGGGTGTTAGAAACCCTAGCCCCAAATCTGGTAAAGGGGTTAAGAGAGGTGGGTTGTGTAGTGGATTGGGTTGAGCCCAAACCTTTGTTCTTTTCTTCGGAATCCCTAAAATCAATAGCCCATCAGTGTAACCCATTAAGCTGAGTTGACCAGACCAGATTTGTAAGCCCAATGAATTGAATTACCAAGTAAACTGGACCAGTGAAATGAACCGAGTTGTGCAGCCGAACCGGATCAGTGAAACTTGGACCAAACTGAACCGAACCATAAGTCTTGAACCGAACCGTTTGACTTGTTGACCTTGACCAGATCTGAATTGTTGACTAGTTTGACCCTTTGACCTACTCGGACCGTTGACTTGTACAGTTGACCGGGTTTGACCAAATCAACTTTGACCCAGTGGACCACAGTTGACCGGATTTGACTTGTTGACTCTTTGACCGTCATAGTTGACTTTGACCATGGACCATTGACCTTGACCGCAAGAGTTTTCTTTGACTAGTTTGACTTTGACCTTGACCAGAATTGACTTTTTCGGGAAACGTTCATCTTAACCTTTCTCGACGTTCTGAGTCCGTATCTGCTGCCTGTTTTGCTTAATTAGATCCCAAAAGCTCTGTTATGCTCTTTTTAAGTATTGTTGTTGGAATCTGATAAGTTATGAATTTTAAAATCTAATTCGGATTATTCTCGTGTTCAGGTGCTGAGCTTGAGACCGTTGGGTACCTCCAGTTGTTCAGACCGATCATGCACGTTCTTCGATATCTTTACGTGAGTATATCTTAGTTCAGTTTTTAGTGTTTTAGTCGGTGGCTTAGTGTTAGTATTAAATGTTAATATAGAGTTTTTACCTCGTAGGTTCTGATTCAGCTAGATCTGAGCGTAAGACGCGCTTTTCTCAGCATTAGAGCTACTGTTGCTAAAGGTGTGTCTTTTCCTGATTTATAAACTTGTGTGTTTCTTTCTGTGCTTTAAGTTTTATGTGCTTTTCTGGTATTAATATAAGTAAATGTTTTGTACATTTTGTGTGCATACTCTGTTGTGATTGGGTGAATATTTCAGACATCATGCATAACATGTCATACTTTGATTTAAGTGAAACATCAGATTTTCGGAAACGTAAAACATCGGATTTAAAGTATTGTGCAACTTGAATTTTCATAATTCAAGTTTTGGATGAGACTCGGATTTTAAAATCTGCATCATATCATTGTGGGTATATGGTTTGGAATTTGTTCGGGGAAGTTTAGTGGTTTCAACCTTCAGGTTGAATTTCGCTTCGGATTAGTGGCTTCACCCTTTGGGCTGAATTCCGCTTCAGATCAGTGGTTCCACCCTTCGAGCTGAGTTCCACTTCGGATGGTGATGATGGAGAAAGTAGGTTCTGGGGAACCTTACTTTTCGGTGTATCGAAGATGGGTACTATGATTCATGTGCATCATACATCATATCATCATGATTCAGTTTTGTTGTCTTTTCAGAAAAGTCTTTATCAGAAAATAAAATATTGTTTTGTTTTGTTTTGTTTTCGGTTGCATTTTAGAGACACACTAAGCTCTTTAGCTTACACCCCTTAGTTTTTACTTTTCAGATATCTCAGACTTTTTAGACGATCGGTACTTGGAGCATCTCTTGTTTATTCAGATAAATTATTATTCAGTACAAACTTTTCTGTTACCTTAGAATTATTATTTTAATATATTTTGGGACTTTTGTGTAATATGGACATTGGAACTGTTTTTAATTTGGGTTTTATTAAATGCATGCTTCTATGAATTTACTTTCGGATTTTTAATTCATTATCGGAACTTCGTTCAAAAGATTGAGTTTTATGTTAATCGGAATATTTGTTGAGTTCAAAAGATTTGTTTCTTGAGGGACAAGTTTCCAATCGATATTTCCTAGATCCGATCGATTTCTTCTAAGCTGGGTTTAGGGGGTTACAACAAGCCTAACAAAATGTTTAATATTGCTTCAAAAGTTTAAGGCACATAAGATCAAACTTTCTAATAATTGTTTGTTCTTATGGTTTTGGTACCTCTTCCTACATAGTTAAACCAATTTAAAATTAGTTACAATTGTCAAAAGGAGAAGTAGGCTCTAACTGGGCTTTTTCTCATTGTGTTGAAGAGGAAGAAAAGTTGAAGCATTATAAGTGTAAAAGTACTCATTTGGCTAGTGCTCATTTAGTTAGTGTCTCTAAGAATAAGGGCAATAAAAATATTAGAATAAAGTTGCTAAGGGTCCTAACCAAAAGAAACAACAATAAGTTACAAAGTTTTGATTCTTTTGTATAAGTTAGGACACATGTAAAGAAATTAAACTTCAAAAGCGAGAAATAAGGTTAGATGCATTGTTATAGAGGAGAAATTGAATTATAATTTAATTCATACGATCACTTTTGACGATGTTTAGGTTTCACACCTATCATTAATCAAGAAGTGAATCAATTATCTCAGCAAAATAATGTTGAACAACTCCCATTCAAGATAAGGTAATTGTTTTAGAAGAACAAACTCAACAACCTTAAAAAAATAAGTGTCATTAAAGAGGTCCACGAGAGGAAGATGAAATACTATTCCGGATTATTATATTGTGTTTCTTCAAGAAAATAAGGTAATAATGGAATGATAGAAAATAATCAATTATTTTTTATCAGACCATAAAAGTTTTAACTCTCAAAAGGGGATTGATGTCATTCAAGAAAAGTATAATTTTATGCAAGACAATAAAGTTTATGAACTTGTCTTATTACCTAAAGGTGCAAACCAATTGGTTGTAAATGGATATTTAAAATCAAGAGGGATGCAAATGGTAATGTGGATAAATATAAAGCATATCTTGTATCTAAAGGATATACTCTAAAAGAAGACATTGATTTTCTAGAGACTTTCTCTCAAGTTTTATTGAAAGACTCTTTTAAGATAATTATTACACTTGTTGCTTGTTTTTAGTCTTAAGCTACATTAGATAGACGTTAAGCTTGTTTTTTCAATGACAACATTGAAGAAACTATTTATATGGTACAATCATAAATTTGTGTATTATGATACAATATCAATGATATGTAAATTAAAGAAATCTATCTATGAGCTTAAGTAGGACTCTCATTAATGAAATTATAAATTTCATGTTGATTATCTCATTCGGTTTTGAGACAAATTTGGTTGACAATTGTATGTACTACTAGTTCAGTGGGAGTAAAACCAAGTGATACTCATATTGCTAAAGAAGACAAATTTAGTCTTACTCAATGCCCTAAAAGTAACCTTGAAATTTTTTAAAAAATCCAAAAGATTCTATATGCATAAGCTATTGAGAATCTAATTTATGCTTAAGTATGTATGCGTTTGAAAATTGTATACATTGTTAGAATGTTAGACAGATATTTGAAGAATCATATTATGGACCATTGGATAGCAGCCAATAGGGTTATGAGATATCTTCAGAGAACAAAAATCACATGCTCACATGTCGGAGTTCTGGTAAGTTAGAGATCATCAGGTTTACAAACTTCGATTATAATAGAATATTGATGCAAAAGAATTTTGTCACATGAGCTAATAATTATAGATTGAATAAAAATACCACTTAAGTTATTTTGTGACAATAAATATGCATTCATTTATTCTATAAACAATAGGAACACTTCAAATTTGAAGCATATAAATATTAAGTTTCTAGTTGTTAAAGAAAATTTAGAGTGGTTGTGTGTCTATAGAGCATGTTGGTACAAACTCCATAATTGCGCGTATATCAAGAAACTATCACCTTAGGTCTTTCATGAGCACACTACTCATGTGGGTGTATGTTATTTAAGGATATTCGGTTTTAGTGGGAGTTTGTGATTTTGAAAAATGTTCATTCGTTTTAGACACAATTTTGGTTATTTTAGTTTAAGGATATTTTAAGATTATGTTCTGCAGAAATAAAGTTCTTTTGGTTTATGCACACTCTGATTTCAGTAAAGTTTGGTCTCACTAAGGTTTAGGAGGACCAGTTGGAAATAGACATGTTCGGTTCACATTTCATGTAATTTTCCATGCTACACATCCATGATTGATCTATGTCATTTGACTATGTTTGTATATGTGACCATTGATGGGTCCAGTCATGATTGATATGGCGAAGACCTCTTTGATCCTATATGGATATAGTTGATGGACGAGATTGTTATAGAATACCTATTATATAATAGCAAATTTTTTAGCTCATAAGGTTGTACATTTATCAGGAAACATATGTTGCCCAAGTAGGAGATCGTTGGATTAAAATCCTCAATTGTGGGCACATATGTAAAATGTATGATGCTATTATAAAATATGATACAAAATCAAGTGACCAATTATGTTAGGCGTGTCATAGGTATTAAAGTGTCATGGAAATAAAAGTGTAGATACCATAAGATATATTTATAATTAAATGAGGGGCAGAGTTATAAATATTTAATAGTTGATTTAATAATCAACTATATAAAGAGGTAGTGGTCCCCAAGAAATAGGTTAACTTGTATTACTCTTGTCCCCGTCAGAGAGTTTTTACGGCAAGGGCTAACATATCTTCTTGGAAGATCCCAACCATCTTTTAGGCGATCTTCATCAAAGGATTCAAGATTTTCATCTATCGATTAATTTAGGTACGCTTCCACATTCAGTTTATTCGGTTTATTGTTCTTGATGATTTGACATGATATATGTTGGGTATTAAGTTTCATATAAATTTATGATTTGGTTCTAACAGAAACTTCTTCAATACTAGTTTCGATTCCATCTTATTTTCCTTGATCAAACACAAAAAATCGATACAACAAAATCTAAACAAACACAAGAGAACACTAGTAATTTTTACAATGCTTAACACCAATCATGAAACCTAAAACAATAGATAATATTATATTCGCATAAACTTCTTTAATATCAATTTCGGCTTCAATTTTTTGTCTTTGATACTTGTTTAAGGCTTCTTTTGCATCACTCTCAGATTCGAATGACTCAAACCTACTTCCTTTAACACGAATGATCATACAAGCACACTCTATCCATGAACGGTAGATGCCAACTTTCTTCCCATGGAAAACGACATAAAATTTCTCTATCTTCTTATGTTCTCCCATTCTTCAATATCTTTACCGGGGGGGGGGTGATGTTGGCAATCTAAAAAACAATGTAAAGAGAAGGAAGAGTTTAAATGTTTATAAAGAAACAAAAACAAAACAGATAACAATATGATATACATAGGAACCTCTTTTGTTTTATATTAACAATAGATAATGTAAATGGAGAGTACGTAAACAAATAAGATTAACGAATGAAAATAGACGGTGAACAATAGGAGAGGAGTTGGGTTTTTGGAAAGGGAAACATTAACTACAAGAAAATGTATTTTCAGTGATATTGAAAGTAGTCACTAAACGTATTTAAATTAGTAACAAAAATTTATAGTGAGTACTTTTCAGTCCTCACAAATAACATCTTCACTATTATATTATTGACAACTTTTATAAATTTAGTCACAATTATTTACTCCCCCGTCCCACTTAAATTATCTTTTATTGACTTTTTAAAAGTAAAATAATTTAAACTTTGACCTTAATTACTTTAAATATTTTAAAAAAATAAATTTTATAAAATATATATTTCAAAACTACTTGATAAGTTGAAAAATTTGAGAAAAAAATCAATAAAGGATAATTTTATGGGACATAGGAAGTATATTTTTCTGACTACAGTTTTTGACAAAAAAAATATTAATAACAATTACTAAAATATAGAAACTAATATTATCTTTATTAGTGACAAATATGTTATCACATATGCATTTAATAATATCAATGAATATGTTGTCACTTTCACCTATTACCTTTAGAGGAGGTGCAATGCTTATCTACTAGGCTAAGCAAGAAAATTATTTTTTAAATAATGTATTTAGGTTAAATTGTGATTAAAATTAATTTATATTATTTTATGAAAACATATTAATTATAAAATTATTTATTATTATAATAGTTTAATTTTTATATGGTTTCTCATACAAAATATATTTTTAGAAGAAAAACTTTTAAAAGTAATTGAGTTGGCTTTAAAATATTAACATATAAATATTAATATTTAAACTCAAAACCTAAAATATTAAATATTATATTTTAAAATAATTACAAAAATTAATAATAGAATGATCATTAATGTGATAATTATTTAGTACACTGAAAATGTAAATTTTTTTACTCCAAAAGCGTGGTTTAAACGAATACCAAGTGTCTTTAAATCATATTTAATAAAATCAAAATTCACAAAATTGTAGAATTATATATTAAAAGTTTAAGCCAATTTGAGTAATCGTCTATTTCACAAATAAAAATATCTTTTACATATTTTATGCCAAAATTATGTATTAGTCCTTATACTTTAATTTGATCAATTTAATTTTTTGTTCTTTTTAAATATTAAAATTTTGATTTTTATATGAATGAGTCATTAAATTTGTTAAGTAAAATTTTTTAGTCCCTTTGTTATACATAGGGTGTACATTTAATATTTATTCTTTAATTTAATCATTTTAGTCTTTGTAATTTAGTCATATTGTCGTTGTACCATTTGAATTTGGATTAAATTTCAAAAGTTGAATAGCATAGGGACTAAAATTATTTAAATTAAGGCATAATAACTAAAACCACAACTCAAACATAGTATAAAGACTAATGACATTATTTTACCTTTTGACAAATTAGTTTATTATAACTTCAATTTTTATATTTGTTATTAGGGTAAACTATATAACTAGTGTAACCCCATAGACCCGCCTATGCGTTACAATAGATCCTAGGAAGTCACATTAGGGTCACAAGAGCGACCCACAATAAAACTACACATAAAAACATTTTTTCCTCAAACACTTATTAAACTGGAAAATCAACTTCTGTTTAAAATACCATTTCAGGAAGTCATCTAAACACATAACAAAAATTTCAAAAAGTGTTTTACAGAAACTATCATAAAACCATACATGACCTACATGCCCACTAACTAAAGAGTATCGTACTCCAGAGACAACGCCAAGAGAACTCTGAACACTGATGTCAAACATATACTATGATATATTCTTTTAACCTGCGATGGTAAAAGAAAAGTGAGCTTGGAAAAGCTCAGTAATAGAAAACTACCAAAAGATGCTATAAGCTCATGCATATATATGGTAAGCATAACATTTTCATGATGTTCCATGTAGTAACAGTCTCCATTTCTGTTCTACTATTTCGAGGTAGCAACATACTCGAGAATAACAATATTTGTTCTTTATTCGAACACCGAGTATTAGACGAGAATTATATAGGCTGGCAGCATGCGGATGTGGAATCAGAGAGTTTAGCGTCTAATGTGTTCCAACGATGCAACGTTAATGCATGAAATGTAACAATGCAGTAAACCCTTTTATTTCAAATACATTCATTTCAAGTAGTAGTAAATTTCATTTTAAATCTTTGTTTACCCTCCAACTTTACACCAAATATGCAGTTCCCCCAGAACTACATCCATAAGGACTTACCCTAGGTCTGATGGGCATAGGTGCCACCTAAGAGGCTGCCTTAGGTCCATAAGGATTTACATGTGCAAAAGCATCGGAACCTACCCAAGGGGAGACCTTGAGTCCATAAGGATTTACCAGCTGGATCAGGGCTGCACTAATAAAGATTTCATAACATAACCCAACAGTATACCCAAGATAGCAATCAGTATTCAGATTTCAGACATGAGTAACATAATACATATGGCAGACATGTTCCATTCGAGGCATCAGAAATAGAAGTTCATGCTCTTTAGACACATATATAGGCATACCATTGAGCAGACGATATCATCATTCATCATGCAAACAGAGTGTACCATCCTAGGTCAAGCTAACAAATTATACTATTACTTACATTAGGCAGACATACAATATTATCATAGATCAAATAACCACATAGCACAATCATATACCAAGTATACAGATCGAGCGATCTTACAACGGGTAGGCAGAAAATGTTATCATATGTCCAGTTCATCATTTGATCAAGCATATCATCGTTCATAATTAAGCCATTAGATTGTTTACTAACATGTAATAATCATACAACACATTCAACTGAATGTAACACACTAGATTGTTTACTAATTATTCATTCAATTCGAGTCTCGAGGGTACATCCATCATTATGGTTAATCCGGCATCTAGTGCTTGAGGGTTTTTCCGTCCTTTTGGTCATTATACACATTCTGACTAGCTCAAATTTATTAGCATTTTCAATCCTTTTAGTCATTTCAAATCAATTCAACTTTTACGCCACTTAGATTAATCTAGACATCCGAATAATTTTTTGTAGTCTTATCTTCAGAGATTTATTCAGAACTCGAGAAGATCTTATCACTTTGCAATTTTGAAGGTTTAGGCTTCGTTAACATAACGGTCGAAGCAAAATTGGGGGTTTATAGATGAATCGATTGTGTTACCAGATCTAGTGAAGGTTTCTAGATCGCTTCCATTAAAAGAGGTAATTTTCTGTCTTTCTTATACATCAAGGCGTCTTTGTCACTTCACAACTAAACATTATGAGCATTAAACTTTAAATCAAGAAAATAGTCTGAATTGGATGTTTCGAAGTGCATTGTTTTACCGATTAACCATTGAACTTGGATCACTCATTGATCAACAATTCCTTATTCGCATCAATCAAAATATTATTCAAAATTAATTATAGAACTCCAGATCTTTTCGATTTATTCATATTATTTTTTTTATCGAATATGTCATACTTATCTGAATTTTCATACTTACTTTTCGTATCTGATTTGACTTAGGTAGATTAACAATATACTTATCATGAGCATGCATGCTACAACCGAATACCAACATGTTCATAAAGCATACAAATGGTAGAAAAGTATTACCTTTAATCCTTGCTATATCGGTCAACCATGATACTCCATTGGATCACTCTCGAACCCAAATGCAACATCCCCAACATCTCGAATACAAGGAACTGTGAATAACTTCAATCGCACAAATTCCAATTTCAGTCCTTATTCACATTGCTCATAATTGATTAATAACATAATAAGAACACTCGGGTTCAAGGTGCAATTCGAAAGTTATCAGGTTAGAATTTCACGAAACATGCTTAAAAACGGACTCAGGATGTCGAAAAACATTTGATAGAAGTTTTCGGAAGAGTTGACTTTTTGGTCAATGATCAAAGTCAACGCTAACGTCAGTAGGTCAACGGGGTCAGAGTTAACGTTGACGTCATTAGTCAACTGGTAAGGGTCAACTAAGTTGACTTGGACGAGTTGACTCGGCTGACTCGAACGAGTTGACTCAGGCTGACTCGGATTAACTTGGTTCGAGTTTTCGGGTCGGGCAGACGGGTCAAACGGGTCGGGTTCGGGTAGATGGTTCATTGGATTGAGTTTGGGGCCCGTTCAGACCGATTTGAACCCGATTTACTAACCTAGAGGTGCAAATCGTCAGACGGTCATCAGAACGGTCGTTGAAGGCCATTTTTGTATCGATTCTACCAGAAAATAGATTTTATCAACACGACGACCCAACCCAAACCTTAGCTACACAAAACAAGCCGGAAATCAATCGGAAATTACCTAGAATGGTGCGATTATGCCGGAAAATCATGAAGCTCCGACGAGGCTTCTTCTGGCATCAAAACCACGAACGATCAGAGGGCTTTTGCTCGGCTTGATGTGAGGAGTCCAAAAGTGGCGGCCGAGTGGCGATCGGACGTCAACCGACGTCGAAATCTTTGAAAATAAAGACGACGAGGGTTTGGGTTAAGCCGAGCCTTCGAACGAGCTTTTGCCGATGACGGTGGCTCGGTTACGCGTGTGATAGGTGGCTGAAGGACCGGAGTAGGACGATGCACACGCCGGTGGTGGCAACGTCACGCACGGCGGTATGGTGGGTGAGATCGGAGACAGAGTCGACGAAGGTTAGGTGAAGGGTCGGGGTTGCTTTTCAGATATTTCCTCCATATTCAAAAGGAATAATGAGGCAGATGGGTTTGTTGGCCTTATTTCATATTGGTTTAACTCAACATACATTAGTTATGATTAACCCGAAGGAGTCTAAGACTAAAGTTGACCTTAGTTTAGGTGGTTAAAACATAAACATATAGATCTAGGGGTCATAAGTTCAAACCCCCTTGCTGCAATTTTCATTCTCATTTCGTTCTTTTTGGTTTTATAAATTTAGGGGTGTTACAACTAGTCTCTTAACTATATGATACTTTTTTTGAGTCCTCCAACTATGCAAAGTTATAAAATGGTCACTCGAATTTACAAAGGTAACAAATTAGTCTCATGTCGTTACAAAGTTAATGAGTGATGATGTGGTAGTTAACAAAAAATAACATAACAACACATTTAGTCCTTCATATGTAGTCATTCAATCAATTTATTCCTAATTCGAAGAGAATTAATAAATTTAGTCCTTTTTATTTAGACGTTCTATCAATTTGGTCGAATCTCCCCTCTACCATTCACATTCCTTTAATTTTCCTCCAATCATATTGTGACATGTGTCACCATCACATTGGAGGGAAAATATTAAATAATTTCTAATTAAAAATATACATAAATTGATAGAATGTCTAAATAAATAAGACTACAATCGTTGTTTTTTTGGGTAACTTAATTAGTGATAGACAAACAACTTTTGTGAGGGGTATACAAATTGTGGATGGAATCATGTTGGTCAACGAAATGTTACACCTTTTTAGAAGTGTGTGGGGGGGGGGGGGATCGAGGGGTAGTGATTTTGAAATTAGATTTCGCCAAGTCTTACGGTTGCATATGGTGGAGTTTTCTTGATCAAGTAATGGCTCGGATGGGGTTTGTGGTTCCATAGAGAGATTGAATTTAAAAATGTATTAGTACGACGAGATTATTTTTTTGAGGAATAGTAACGTGAGATTATTACTCTTGATAAATGGTAGTGTGACATGAGAATTCGCTATGCAAAAAGGGTTACGACATGGTGCTTTCACCTCTATTGTTTGTAATAGTTAGTAACGCTTTGCACCAATTCTCAATGGATGCTGAACAACTGGGACTGATCAGTGGTGTTCAGGTAGCACCATATGCATGTGTTTTTGACACGTCTCTAGCTTGTCGACGATACGTTAATTTTTGTTAAGGCAAGGTACAATTTGTCGTTCATCTCAAGTGAGTATTGACATGTTTTCGGTATTGTTTGGGATTAGAAAGTAAATTTACGAAATCATCTTTGTATGCTATGGGCGTATCAAATAAAGTGGTGGATGAGATGGCCTTAATTTTGGGTTGCGAGCGTGGAGCATTATTGTTTGTTTATTCCGAGTTGCCTATTGGTGTAAACTCGCGAACTCATGAAATTTGGTCCCCATTAATTAAGTGCATGGTTGAAGTACAACTGCTCATGGGTGAAGACAAATTTGCATGGTTGTAAGACTTTGTTTTGGTTCGATATTATTTATGCGGTTGTTTCATTTGGCAAAAGATAAATTGGTGATGGTGAAGGATTATGCGAGAGATGGGATGTTGTGCCATGGTCATTGGATTGATTTTTTTCACTCGAGTGTTGAGGTGTTTTAAAGTTAAGCAGCTAAAATAACTTCAATGTACATTGAATGAGATTGAGATTACTGTAGGAATATCAGATCGTTTAGTATGGCAACCAAGATTGGATGATGACTTTACGATCTAAACGCTCACAATGTTGATGTCCTCATTTGGTATTACCTCTGTTGAATTGCTGTCATTTTTACCTTGGGAGATGAATGTACCGCCTAAGGTACAATTTTTCATTTGCTTTGTCATGTTGAATCGCCTTCCGACATTTTTATTGCTTCGAGGTAAAGGTATAGATATTGATTCGTTAGTGTGTGTTTGGTGTAATGTGGGTGCCGATATGATTGGGCATATATTATTTGAGTGTAATGTTATCCAAGAAGTTTAGCTCAGTATGAGTTAGTATTCAACCAAAAGTGGATGACAATAGGGGAGATTTTCTTCTTATATAAGTTGAGATCATTATATTGGATGAATGCCTCTAAGACCTTTTATGTGATTGACGAGGCTCGATGGTTGGATTGCCCATGGGAGTGTTTATCGATTGGAGACATGAGCGAAAAGGGAATGGGGTAACATGGTGTCCTCCAGTGTCAGGGTAGTTAAATTTAATGTTGACGGTTCGGCTAGAGGTAAGCCATGATTAGCAAGCTGTGGAGGGGTTTTGAGGAATGACCGTGGCTATATTTTAGCATTGCTTTCGGGACCTTTGGGTGCAATGTCTCAAATGAGGCTAAAGTGCATGCAATCATGCATGCTTTATCTTTGTTTCCAAGTTCACCATGGCATTCAGGATGCTTGGTGATTATAGAATCAAACTCGATGATGGCGGTGTCTTGGATTCAACATAGAGACAAACAACCTTGGTTTTAAAAGATTGGTAATGCATGCACATCATTACAATGTATATGTTTTCATAAAAACTTAGGGAAACGAATTGTCTTGTCGATGCATTGGCCAAGCGTGGAGTAGATCGGACTACATGATTTCAAGTGCTCAGTTGAAGTGTCTTAGTGCGATTGTTGCTTTGTGACCATGGGTACTAGTTCGAATGCAACTGAGTTTCTCTTTTGATTTAAGTTGCAGTGGCGTGGGTTGCTTGTGTTTTTTTTTGTTTGGCAAAAAAGATTTTTTATCGGCAAAAGAATATGATTTTATTAATAAGTATCATATAGTGCCATCACACTCCACGACCTATAAAAACCTCCCTACACTTAAATGGAGGAAAAGAGTACCGAGGAGAATGAGATAAAGAACAAACGCCAAAAACAACCAAACAAACACGAAAAATACTAAATCAAGAAACCAAAACACAAAACATTCACTCTAGCATGCAAAACCAATATGTGCCATCAACACCACCCTCGCCAAAGAGTCGTCCAAGCAATTCGCTTCTCGATAAAAACATGAATACATGAGCTCAACAATAAGCCCTTTCAGATGCATTTTCCAAGCCAAAAGATGTCGTCAAGAACCAACAGAAAAAATGGCCCGATGTTATGTGTTTCCATACTATTCGATCCTCACACTTTTAACAAACCACACCACGCCACTCTATCGACACAAAGGAAATCACGCACAACAGCCAATGAAAAATTCCCTCATACCTCGTTGTAGATTACCACAACACATATCGCCCAACAAACTCGCTTGATCCCCTCCCACGCATACTACATATACTCTTACTATACTACAAAAACTGACATCCAAAAACGAGCAAATATGTTCCCTCTCTCAAAGGTCAAAAACATCAGAAGAAGGCATAAATACATAAACAAAATCATCCGTAAACCATATCTTATTCACCATACCATCACTTGATGTCTTCAATTTAGTTACCTGTAAAATGACCATCGCACACCTTTTTTTGTCTCAAAAAGCATTGAACCGATTTACGCTTCGACGCCAAACCAATCCCTCTCACATTCCACGACCACAAACTCAACACTCTTCGCAAACCATATCTTATTCACAAACTCAGTTCGATTTCTGAAACATGCCATAACCTTCTAAACTCTCCATTGTATTCAATTGTTTGAGCCTTATTAGCCCTAGGAATTTCTATCATCGACCCATCAACACGTGGGCTCAATTCATCAGCTACTAGTTCTTAGGAAACTAGTTCTGCACACAGTACTCCCACATTGTTTGAAAAGACATCCATCACATCATCACTCGGCAAAACATCCAGAATTCGCTGACTTTCCCTTTCACGTGGACAAAGTTTACATCTTCATCCGCCATCCAACTTGCCGTGCTCATGACACGCCAATCCTCCCTCTTGTTTTCATTCCACATATGATCAATTTGGCTCGATCCCACAACCACATAAGAGAAAGAATTGGGTAACACTGTATCATTTGCTGACCTTCCACTCACAGACACCTTAACCGGGCTAGACATATCCATGTTCAAATCCTCAGTACTCACTGTATCTTCCAAGCAGTTCACCGCCTCACAACTACAGTCACACTTAGGGTCAATCACTTCCTCAATTTCTGTAACGCAAATTGTAAAGACGTTATCATTAATGCGCAGGTCCATTACTTCATCTATGTGTGAAATCCAGTCGGTTTCGATCTAAAATCGACATCGTTCAAACGTTGAAGGCGCCAAAGTCTCAATGTCAATCCGTACGAGTTCTCCCCAAATCGCTACAATATTCTAAAAAGTTTCTTCAGACTATCCATGAATAGGAATTCCACTAACTGAAAGCCATACCCTTCGATTCAGTAAAAATGATGTAAGTGACCATTCCATTAAATTTTCAAACCAATTTTCTAGACGCATAGTCTCCAAAATTCTCTTCCCTGATTCTTTATCTTCAAACATGAATAATACAAGAGAGCCCACGACTCGCATCAATGTGAAACCTGTCAATTTTGCCTTTGTAATCTCCTTTGCAAGATCCCCTATTTGGCTGGGTTGACGGCAAAAACCCAAAGCGCAGTTTTGTAAAATCTCCCATTTATCAGCATCAACAACCCTCTCCATGAATTTGCGTTTCTCTTCCACTCTGGATTGCTCTTTAACTGTGATCCGATCATCTCCAGCCTCATCCTTGTTAAGCCGTCTCACTGGATTCCTTTTGGAATTGTTCGTACGATCATGATCATCCCACTAATCTGGATCACCTTGTTCGTTCTTGAATCAGTGTTATCACGTTTTCTTCTCCAAAATGTATCCCTAGTCTCCCTTTTCACCATCATTACCTTTAAATTGTATCCGTACAGCTGAAATCCATGAAAATGCTCTATGATTCGATCTGCATCCGCCTTTGACCCCAAACATACAAATCCAAATCTGGTTCCATCTCTCGCTCTATTTCTCTGTACAAACACATCCACAACCACTCCATGTCTGTCGAAAACTTGTCAAACGCCTTGCCAGTGTAGTTGCTCCGGCAAGTTTGATACAAAACCGTCCAAACTCTTTGTATCTGATTTCTCGTGCTCGTTTTCCTCACCATTAAGGTTACGTGCACGCCTATAATTCTTACTTGAAATATCAATTGTACACATAGTTTTATTCAGAAATATTTACAAACACATGATGTGCACACATCAAATCTAATCCATTTTCACTTCTCATGCAAAAGATGAATGCAAGCGTTGATACACAAAGTTTCGTAGTCTCCAAGTGCAAACCAGAGGCAGTGAATCGTGTTGTTGATTGGTGTTGCGGTGCAATTGATGGCCATGTTTCCTCTATTTACCGGGTAATGGTTAAAAGAAATGGGAATTTGGTTCCAGGGATTTTAGTTGCATAAAAAAGATTTTATTGAATATAAAGTTTAAACAAAACTTTTGATCTAAGTTGTGAGCCTCAATAAAAAACCTCCCTAGTAAACGGAGGAAAATGGTAAAACACAACTAGGTATGAGAAGAACATCAAACGAACACATCGATTCAAAGAACATAAAAAACTGATAGCAATATACCTACTCGATAGAAACATTATCGCCTCTAACTTTTAATACGCAACTCCTCGACTAATTCTACATCTGAAACCGCCAACTTGGCGCTGAAATGTTTTGGGTTGCTTGTGTAAACAGGGTGGGGTAGTGTTATAGAATGCCTGGGCAAACTTGTACTTTTTCCCTTCAAGTCAGGACTAGGGAGGTTTTAATGAGGCACATGATAGTGGTTCATTATGCATGATTTTTTTTATTGATAATGTATGATTTTACTCAAGAATTACTTGCCTCATTAAAAACCCCTAAACCTATTCGGAGGAAAAAGTACACATAATCGTTAATAAAATCATACTACTTGCTGATAAAAAATCATTAGTTTGTTTTTAATTTAGGATTAAATTGATTGAATGTGTCATTATGTAGGAATAAATGCAGGACAATAAACTTTGTGTCACCATTATAGCCTTATAGCGAGAATTTAGTTATGGAAAAATTTAATCGTCACAATTACTATTTTTTTTCTCAGCAAAAAAGCAATTTATTAATTTAAATTAAAACCTAATTTGGGCGTAATAGGTATACGATACAATTGGGATCCCATCTTATATAAGCATAAAAATCAAAAACCAATTACAAAGCATGCACGTATTCCATCAACAATGTATCATCACCCTAACACTGGCCACGATCTTTATTATAGCATTGCTTTCGGGACCTTTGGCCATATTTTCTGTGTGACGCCATCAACAAAGACACTAGCTGGAAAAAGAAAACTCTCATTATTTTCTCTTCCTTCTCTCTACTTTTTTTTAAACCTAACCCTAGCTCTCTCTGTACGACGGCCAGTCGTTGGTTTTTTTCCGGCGGTTGGCCTCTCATCCTTTTCCCTTCTTCTTTTTTTTCTTGGCCTCTTCCGGTTTTGGTTCTTTTACTCCACCATTTCAGTGTTTTGTTTCCGGTGGCCTGGCTTTGCCATTTGCTGGTCTCTGATGGCCACGATGGCTTTGTCCTGAGCCAGGGCATGCAGATGTGTCGAGGAAAATGGACCCGCCTAGGTGGTTTGGGTCGAGAGGGTTGAGGTGGTGTACCGTCCTTGTCTCCCGTTTTTCTCCTTTTATTTTTGCGGTTGCGGTTGCTTTTGCAGGATTAAGCCTCCAGCTCTGACGGCTCCTCGTTGGTTTTGTTGAACCCTGGTTTTCGCGTCCTTTCCGATGGTGTTAAGGAGATTTTTTTATCGATTATGTGTTAGAATCTGTGTCACGATTGAACCACTTCTTTTCTGGCGGTAGTGCCGTCAACCTCTTCAAAGGAATCGTGGCTTTGTTGTGCCTATTCCTCTGCCGTTATTTTGTTCCGACCCTTGGATTCCACGAAGAAATTACTCGGCCGCCAAGATTTCCCGGTTGGACCCGACGTTGGTCTGCTGAGTACGACTTTGATCAGGTTTCTGTTGTGCTAAGGTTTTTGCGGGGTTGGTTCTCTTGTTTTTGGGTTGGGCCTGTAATGGTTCATTTTGTTTTGTATTCTAGATTTTTATGGAATGATATTCTTCTTTCAGTAAAAAAAACATTAAAAATGCATCCAAAACCAATATATTTGTAATTCAAGTTTACAACACTATTCGTAATTCAACCAAAACCAAAACGACATACTTTGTAAATCAGAAACAAAAAATTAAAACATATAGATAGAAGATTCAAATATCAACTTCACATCTCTTAAATAAGTTGTAAATTTATTTGTATTCTTTAATTTAAATACTATTTGTGGTACAAAGACGGAAACAACAGATTTTCTAAATCAAAATAAAAAATCAAAACACATTAATATCAAATATCTTTACAGCTGTTAACACAAATAACGAAACCTAAAATAAAAGTATACATGGTGTCTGTAAAAACTTCTTCAACACTAACTTCGACTTAATCTTTTCTCTTCGACCAAATACTAACAATCAAAACTAAACAAACACAAAATTCACTACTAATTTTTACAACTATTCTTAACACCAATCATGGAACCTAAAACAAAAGCAAATATTATATTAGCAGAAAGTTCTTTAATATCAGTTTCGGCTTCAACTTCTTTTCCTTGATATTTGTCTAAGGCTTCATTTTCATCACTCTCAGATTCGAATGACTCGAACCTACTTCCTTTAACACCAATGATCATACGAGCACACTCTATCCATGAACGGTAGATGCCAACTTTCTTCCCATGGAAAACGACATAATACTTCTCCATCTTCTTCTGCTCACTCATTCTTCAATATCTATAGGGGATGATGGCGATCTAAAAAACAATGTAGAGAGTAGTAGTTTGAAGGTTTATATAGGAACAGAAACAAAAGAAATAACCATATTGATATACATAGAAACTTCTTTTGTTTATATGTTAACAAAAGAAAGTGAAAATGGAGAGCATAAAAACAAATAAAATTAACAGATGAAAATAGACGGTGAACAATGGGAGAGGAGTTAGTTTTTTTGGAAGAGAAATGTAACAAAGGATGTTTCCTATCAGAGAAAACGACTAATTGTATGATAAAGAATTTGCATGAAAAAAAATTTGTTTTCAATTTCAAACCATAAATCACTCTACCAAACCTTTTTAGTGACAAACATTTTATCAAAAAATATCTTTAATAGTATCAATAAATATGTTGTCATTTTACTAATAAAATATGGGTCATTGTTCTATACACAAGCGCTTGTGGAAACTTTTTTACACAAGCGCCTTAATTTTAGGGGTTAGGGATCCCGTTTAGGGTTTAAAATTTAGGGGTATAAGTGTAGTAGTTTTGAATTTAGGGATTGTTAATAGAATTTTGGGTTTAGGGTTAAAATTTAGGGTTTATAGGTTAAAACCTAAATCCCTACCCATATTACCCTAAAACTAAACCCTAACCCTAAACCCTAAATTCTAGCCCTAAATTCTAAATTCTAAACATGAACCCTAAATTCTAAACATTTACACTAAAACCCCTAAACTCTAAACCTTAAGCCCTAACCCTAAACCCTATAATTGAGGCGCTTGTGGAAACAAAAAATTTCCACCGCCAGTGTATAGGATATTAATCCATAAAATATAGGCAATATAACAAAAGATACCCCAATGTTTGTATGTTTTGTCATTTGTCTTCCTATACTTTTTTTTGAAGCAAACAACCGCCAACGTTTTAATTTAGTCCAAATATGCCCCCATTAGATAGAAATTGTCAGTCAACTGACGATCAACGGTCGATGCTGACTGAAATTGCCACGTGTTAAGATCTGCTGCGTGCCAGCACCATATTCGCCACGTGTTAGCATGGGGTTCAACCATGTTTCAGCATGATAGTCAGCCACATGTCACCATAGAGAAGGGTATAACAAATTATATTTTTAAAATCTGATGTGGCATATGCCACGTCAACAGATCTTAACACATGGCAAGTCCAATCAACATCGACCGTTGACCGTCAGTTAACTAATAGGGGCCAAATAACAAAATATACAAACGTTGAGGGTATCTTTTTTCATTTTTCCTAAAATATAATTATAATAAATTATTTTTTAGTCGCTAAACTTTAATAATAGTTAATCAAGTTTTAATAAATTAATACAATATATAGTTGTAAGGAGGATTGAACTTGTGACCTTTAGTGTAAAGTGCAATGTCTATCCATAAGGCTAAGCAAGCTATTTATTATTTTTTGACAAAAATAATATTTAGGCTAAATTGTGATTAAAATTAATTTAATTTGTTTGAAAAAAATATATTAATTATAATATTATTTATTTTTGGAATAATTTAATTAATTTTTATATGATTTATGATACAAAATATTTTTTGTAAGAGAAATTTATAAAAATAATTGAGTTGATTTTAAAATATACACATAAATATTAAGATTTAAACCTAAAACATTAAATATTATATTTTAAAATAATTATAAAAAATTAATAATATAATGATACTTAATGTGATAATTATTTGGTACACTAACGATGTAAAATTTAACAAGCTTGGTCAAAAAAATGCCAAGGCATGTTTGGCAATTAGCGGATAGCTGATAGCGGATATAGGATTACATTAGCTGATAGTTGATAGCTGATTACATTAGCTTATTTGACTAGCGGATTGTATAAAAGTGTTTGGTAAAATTAACTGATAGTTGACAGCTGTTATGTAACACCCCTATTTTAATAAGGCAAAAAAAATGAAAAAAAATGGAAATAGTGCAGCTACGAGGGTTTGAACTTGTGACCTATGCTTGGTGGATCCAAGCCTTAACCATACGAACTAAGGTCCACTTTTGGTTATATCGTTATGACCACATCTATTTGAATTATGTTTTGCCAATCTGATTCAATAATAATCAAGTCAGACTCTTCACCTACCATTTGGGAAAAAAAACAATCGAATCTTAAAAGAAGAGGAGAGTGAGAGTCTGGAAATTTCCAAGTTCCCCTTAATGTTCACCGGCCCGATCAGCCCCACCGCCGACCGGTGGCGTGCACCGCCCTTATCGTTATGCTCACCGTCGTGCTCTAAACCCGATCTCGTCAGCCACTCGCGCGTCAGCGCCGCCGTCCGTCGCAAAGCTGGGTTCGAAGTTTGGTCGAAACCCTAACTCGAACCTTCTGTTTTCCGCTAATTCCGTCGCCGTCCGCCTTCCGTTCGTTGCACCGGCCTCGCCATCATACTCAACGCGTCACGACAAGCAAAATCGTACCGGCCAATCGTCCGTCCGACTCCGGCAATGCCCGATTGCGTGCTTCATCGGAGAAGCCAAGGGGCCCTTTTCATTTTTGAGTTTTCTGGCCCCGTCCGCCGTCCGTTCGTGATGCCACCGCCAGATCCGGGCTCCCGACGTGACGACAACCAAAACCCTATCGGCCAATCTTAGTTCTGACATCGAGAGGGGCATCATCGGAAAACTTCGATTTTCCGGCAAGGTGGAACCTTTAAGGTTAGATCCGGCCTACTTTCCGGCAAGTTTCGCGGTTAATGAGTTAGATTCGAGTTGATTTAACTGAAACTCTTTATTTTCAGGTGAATCGGGTAAATTTTGATGTTTCCGGCAAGATTTCGGTCACCGTCCGGTGGCTCAATGAGTGAACCGGTCCGACCCGTCTGACCCTTCCGACCCGTCCGACCCGACCCGTCTACCCGAGTTGACTCAGTGAGTCAGCTCACCCGAGCTGACTCAGTGAGTCAGCTCACCCGAGTTGACTCAATGAGTCAGCTCACCCGAGTTGACTCAATGAGTCAGCTCACCCGAGTTGACTCAATGAGTCAAACCAGTTGACCTGTGACGTCAGCATGACGTCAGCGTTGACTTGGTCGCTGACGTCAGCGTTGACTTTGACCCGTTGACCAAAAAGCCAAATTTTTTCGAAAACTCATATTTCATGTTTTTCGACATCCTGAGTCCGTTTTTGAAGCCCGTTTCGCAAAATTCCGACCCGAAAGCCTCTGAATTTGATCTTGAACCCAAAAATGCTTATGCGTTTCTTATTCAATTTAAAGGCAGTGTGATTAAGGATTAACTGTGGATTTTGTTTAATTGAAGGTCATATCTGCGTGGTTGTGGGATGTTGAATCCGAGTTCGAGGATATTCGAATGTCGTATCTTGAATCGACTGTTGTAGCTCGGAGTTAAGGTAATACACTACTACCCCTTGTATGCTTTATGAACATGTTGATATTCGGTTAACGCATGCATGCTTATGATGACGTATATTGTAAATTCTGCTTAAATTGAATCAGATTCGAGCAATAAGTATGGATATTAATAAGACCAAATTATCCGAATAAGATTACTAATGGGCTAACAATATCAGAAGTTCTAATAATTAAATTCAGTTAATCCGCAACTCAATCATCAGTGCGTAAGAATCGAGGCCCAGGATACGGAGTGAGAGATATTAATTATGAAATTACGAAAATGCCCTTGGAGCATAAGTATGACTAAACTACCTCTCTAATAAAGGAAATGACCTAAAATCTGCATTCAACCCGATTATGCAAATTACACTACCCAAGATGTATGTTCTTTTCGAAAAGACTTCGGCATCATTATTCAAATGTGTGTGATACTAAAAGAAACTTGAATTTCCTCCAAGCTCTGTATAACACATGAAGGTATAACGCCTAAAGGTGAAATTACTGGAATTATTGTTGTATTCTTAAGCTGATCCATACGACAGTAAGGAATGAATTAATCGAAATGATCGTAATGGCCAAGAAGATTGTAGTGCCTTCGAGCACCAAATTTCTTAATTAATCAGAATAGAAATTTTACCCTTAAGTTCTAAAATGAGTAAACCGTCTGTAAGGGCCGAAGGAATTAAAATGACTTAATCTTTACCGAGTACGTAAACGATAGAGGTGCTAAATAGTAAGATTTGACAAAAACGGTTAATTTATCCCGATTTCCAAAATGACTGAAATGCTCTCTTGAGTAAAATATACAATTATGCATTTGATGAAACTTCGAGAATTCTAAAGAGACTTTAAGGGCTAAACTGCCCCTAAGTGTTAGGAAGCACGCTCATGTCTGTTAATCATTCCTGATATTAATATAAGAGTTGGTTAGTACTGCAAGGTAGGTATACGTTAGTTCGAACAGTTGGAGGCTTGAAAAACTTCTGGAAATATTAACTATCGTAAATCAACATTTTATCATTACTGGGCTAAACTATAAATCACCTCTGATAGTTAAATGACCAAAACGCCCTTGTTGGCCATTATGACCAGAACAACCCGGTATGTATTTGATATCGCAAAAGATCTTATTCCAAAAATCTCTAAATGCATGACTGGAAAACTGATGAGTAAATAGAATTTCCTGAGCGACTGTTTATGCCTCGTTGGTATAAATTACCAAAACGTCCATGTATGATAAAATGACCATAATGCCCTTGTAAGCTTAAATGACTAAAGTACTCATGATATATTCAAACTTTCTAAGATCTTAATGTATCAATTTTTGAATACATAATATGAATCGTTTTACGAACCCCTTTCTATTAGGAACCTCGTTCTGAAAATTCGTCTAAATTGTCAAAAGTTTTAATGCGTCCTTTTCTATAAATGCCAAGTATCTTCAGGAAATAAAATATTCCATCTAGTGTGTTCCATGTGTGTTATATTCTGTTGAATGGATTGTATAATTATTTAATCGTGAATAATATTATGTTTGATGAACATTTTAATTGTTATTGACATTGCATCACTATGTTAGAAATGAGATGAAATGATGAATTGTTTATATAATGACATTCTCTGCCGACATGATGTATGTTTGTTCAATTCGTATACTTGTAATATGATTTCTTGATCTGTGATGGAATTGCCTGATTGTCTGATAAACTTGAAAGTATGACATATTAGTTTGACTTGAGATGTTACAATCTGTTTGTATGTTGAATGATGAGAATGTCTGCTCTGCTCAATAGTATGTCCATTTATCTGTCAAAAGCATGAACTTATGTTTCTGATACTCTGAATAGAATATGTATGTTATATGTATTATGTTACTCATGTCTGAAATCTGATTTCTGATTGTCATCTGGGGTATACTGTTGGGTTATGATATGAAGTCTCTGTCGGTACAGCCCTGATCAAGCTGGTAAATCCTTACGGACTCAAGGTCTCCCCTTGAGTGGCACCTACGCCCATCGGGCCTAGGGTAAGTCCTTATGGACCTAAGGCATCCCCTTAGGTGGCACCTATGCCCATCGGGCCTAGGGTAAGTCCTTATGGACTCAAGGTCTCCCCTTGAGTGGCACCTACACCCATCGGGCCTAGGGTAAGTCCTTATGGACCTAAGGCATCCCCTTAGGTGGCACCTATGCCCATCGGGCCTAGGGTAAGTCCTTATGGATGCAGTTCTGGGGGACTGCATATTGGTGTAAGGTTGGAGGGTAGTTCTTGTAAACTTCTGTATGATCATTGAACATTTGCATTTAATCTGTTATGTGCTCATATGATATGATGTTAAGTACTTATGTATGTTGATCTGCACTTATTGGAACACACTAGACGCCGAACTCTCTGATTCCTACCTCGTATGTTATCAGCCTATATAATTTCCGTCTAATTCTCAAGGTCTGATTAAAGAACAAATACCATTATTCTTGAGTATGATGAAACCTCGAAATAGTAGAACAGAAATAGAGGACTATCACTGCTTGAAACATCATGAAAATGTTATGCCTACCATATGTCTGCATGAGCTTATAGCATCTTTTGGTAGTTCTGTATTACTGTGCTTTTCCAAGCTCACGTTGTTTTTACCATCGCAGGTTCAAAGAAAATAACATGACCTAATGTTTGACATCAGTGTTCGGAGTTCCCTCGGCGTGTCCTCTGGAGTACGGTATTGTATAGTTAGTGGGCATTTATGTCACGTATGATTTTGTGATTGAGTCTGTAAAGTACTTTCTGAAATTTCTTGTTGTGTTTAAATGATTTTCTGAAATAGTATTTTAAACAAAAGTTGATTTTACAGCTTAATAAGTGTTTTGAGAAAGAAAAAAAATGTTTTCATGTGTATTTTACTGTGGGTCGCTCTTGTGACCCTAATGTGACTTCTTAGGATCCGTTGTAACGCATTGACGGGTCTAGGGGGTTACATTTAGTGGTATCAGAGCTTAGAGTTGCGTCTTTCTGGGTAGATCGGCCGATCGTCTGTCATAGGATGTCTGGTCTGTGCATGCCCCTAGATCGAAACTGTACTCCTACGAGCCGAAACTCCAATGTCAAACCCCTTTTCTGAAATAAATATATTTAAGTGATATGCCTCCCAAAGCTCGATCTGTATCCGCAAGAAATAACTTTATTGTTCGTATGTGGTTTGGATTAAATTGATGGATTTGAATCTAGATAAATAACCTAAGATGGTCTATGCATGTGGAATTGAAGATCTGAATCATTGAAAGAATAAATGTTTGGGCATATGTGATAACCGATATAAGATCACATGTAAGGTAGCTCGATAATAATGATTGTGTTTGAGAATATTTTGATGAAGATTTGATATAAGTATTATGAATTTAAAAGAAAGGTGTCAGCGAGATTGGTTAAAGTATAGACTATGCGGTGACTCTGTTATGCATGAAGCAAACGATTATTGTGTAGTATGCTGAAGGTATATGACATCCGTTTAAAACTTTGGTTATATTTGATCGTCTTGAAGAAAGGCATTATAAAAAAAAAAGTGGCATAGTGTTCTGCTATATATCGATTCTAAATGAAATTTGAGGATAACATCATGATTTTGGAGGACTCTCTTTGAGGCCTTTGAGTACCTGTATGGATTCCAGATATAGTTCTACATTCGTAAATCGATGATCAATTTAGTAAAGTAAGTTGGGTTTTTAGGGGATATGCTTTCGGGTTGTATGATTAACTTTTGTGGTACCGGAAGAAATTTCTTATCCATGATAGAGACAGCTTATTATAAAAGTTATGAGACAAGTGTTTGCTTGACATCGTATAAGGTTCTGTATGGATGCAAATATCGTGTTATGATAAACTAGATTGAGATGTACGATGGGATGAATTTGGATATAAGGTTACTCCGTGTGATTGAGGATATCTCAAAATTGATCTATAACCGTATGTGAGACACGAAGAATAAGCATACTCTGATGGACAAGTTTCAGTAGGTGAATAAATGGAATACAGTTTTTGCGTTGATTCAACTCTGGTAAATTTCGAGGACGAAATTTCTTTAAGGGGGAGAGAGTTGTAACACCCCTATTTTAATAAGGCAAAAAAAATGAAAAAAAATGGAAATAGTGCAGCTACGAGGGTTTGAACTTGTGACCTATGCTTGGTGGATCCAAGCCTTAACCATACGAACTAAGGTCCACTTTTGGTTATATCGTTATGACCACATCTATTTGAATTATGTTTTGCCAATCTGATTCAATAATAATCAAGTCAGACTCTTCACCTACCATTTGGAAAAAAAAAACAATCGAATCTGAAAAGAAGAGGAGAGTGAGAGTCTGGAAATTTCCAAGTTCCCCTTAATGTTCACCGGCCCGATCAGCCCCACCGCCGACCGGTGGCGTGCACCGCCCTTATCGTTATGCTCACCGTCGTGCTCTAAACCCGATCTCGTCAGCCACTCGCGCGTCAGCATCACCGTCCGTCGCAAAGCTAGGTTCGAAGTTTGGTCGAAACCCTAACTCGACCCTTCTGTTTTCCGCTAATTCCGTCGCCGTCCGCCTTCCGTTCGTTGCACCGGCCTCGCCATCGTACTCAACGCGTCACGACAAGCAAAATCGTACCGGCCAATCGTCCGTCCGACTCCGGCAATGCCCGATTGCGTGCTTCATCGGAGAAGCCAAGGGGCCCTTTTCATTTTTGAGTTTTCCGGCCCCGTCCGCCGTCCGTTCGTGATGCCACCGCCAGATTCGGGCTCCCGACGTGACGACAACCAAAACCCTATCGGCCAATCTTAGTTCTGACATCGAGAGGGGCATCATCGTAAAACTTCGATTTTCCGGCAAGGTGGAACCTTTAAGGTTAGATCCGGCCTACTTTCCGGCAAGTTTCGCGGTTAATGAGTTAGATTCGAGTTGATTTAACTGAAACTCTTTATTTTCAGGTGAATCGGGCAAATTTTGATGTTTCCGGCAAGATTCCGGTCACCGTCCGGTGGCCGAAATAATTTTGGTGAGTGAACCGGTCGGTCCAACAGCCAAAATCCGACCCGTCTGACCCTTCCGACCCGTCCGACCCGACCCGACCCGTCTACCCGAGTTGACTCAGTGAGTCAGCTCACCCGAGTAGACTCAATGAGTCAGCTCACCCGAGTTGACTCAATGAGTCAAACCAGTTGACCTGTGACGTCAGCATGACGTCAGCGTTGACTTGGTCGCTGACGTCAGCGTTGACTTTGACCCGTTGACCAAAAAGCCAAATTTTTTCGAAAACTCATATTTCATGTTTTTCGACGTCCTGAGTCCGTTTTTGAAGCCCGTTTCGCAAAATTCCGACCCGAAAGCCTCTGAATTTGATCTTGAACCCAAAAATGCTTATGCGTTTCTTATTCAATTTAAAGGCAGTGTGATTAAGGATTAACTGTGGATTTTGTTTAATTGAAGGTCATATCCGCGTGGTTGTGGGATGTTGAATCCGAGTTCGAGGATATTCGAATGTCGTATCTTGAATCGACTGTTGTAGCTCGGAGTTAAGGTAATACACTACTACCCCTTGTATGCTTTATGAACATGTTGATATTCGGTTAACGCATGCATGCTTATGATGACATATATTGTAAATTCTGCTTAAATTGAATCAGATTCGAGCAATAAGTATGGATATTAATAAGACCAAATTATCCGAATAAGATTACTAATGGGCTAACAATATCAGAAGTTCTAATAATTAAATTCAGTTAATCCGCAACTCAATCATCAGTGCGTAAGAATCGAGGCCCAGGATACGGAGTGAGAGATATTAATTATGAAATTACGAAAATGCCCTTGGAGCATAAGTATGACTAAACTACCTCTCTAATAAAGGAAATGACCTAAAATCTGCATTCAACCCGATTATGCAAATTACACTACCCAAGATGTATGTTCTTTTCGAAAAGACTTCGGCATCATTATTCAAATGTGTGTGATACTAAAAGAAACTTGAATTTCCTCCAAGCTCTGTATAACACATGAAGGTATAACGCCTAAAGGTGAAATTACTGGAATTATTGTTGTATTCTTAAGCTGATCCGTACGACAGTAAGGAATGAATTAATCGAAATGATCGTAATGGCCAAGAAGATTGTAGTGCCTTCGATTGTATGTTATTTCTGATACTCTGAATAGAATATGTATGTTATATGTATTATGTTACTCATGTCTGAAATCTGATTTCTGATTGTCATCTGGGGTATACTGTTGGGTTATGATATGAAGTCTCTGTCGGTACAGCCCTGATCAAGCTGGTAAATCCTTACGGACTCAAGGTCTCCCCTTGAGTGGCACCTACGCCCATCGGGCCTAGGGTAAGTCCTTATGGACCTAAGGCATCCCCTTAGGTGGCACCTATGCCCATCGGGCCTAGGGTAAGTCCTTATGGACTCAAGGTCTCCCCTTGAGTGGCACCTACACCCATCGGGCCTAGGGTAAGTCCTTATGGACCTAAGGCATCCCCTTAGGTGGCACCTATGCCCATCGGGCCTAGGGTAAGTCCTTATGGATGCAGTTCTGGGGGACTGCATATTGGTGTAAGGTTGGAGGGTAGTTCTTGTAAACTTCTGTATGATCATTGAACATTTGCATTTAATCTGTTATGTGCTCATATGATATGATGTTAAGTACTTATGTATGTTGATCTGCACTTATTGGAACACACTAGACGCCGAACTCTCTGATTCCTACCTCGTATGTTATCAGCCTATATAATTTCCGTCTAATTCTCAAGGTCTGATTAAAGAACAAATACCATTATTCTTGAGTATGATGAAACCTCGAAATAGTAGAACAGAAATAGAGGACTATCACTGCTTGAAACATCATGAAAATGTTATGCCTACCATATGTCTGCATGAGCTTATAGCATCTTTTGGTAGTTCTGTATTACTGTGCTTTTCCAAGCTCACGTTGTTTTTACCATCGCAGGTTCAAAGAAAATAACATGACCTAATGTTTGACATCAGTGTTCGGAGTTCCCTCGGCGTGTCCTCTGGAGTACGGTATTGTATAGTTAGTGGGCATGTATGTCACGTATGATTTTGTGATTGAGTCTGTAAAGTACTTTCTGAAATTTCTTGTTGTGTTTAAATGATTTTCTGAAATAGTATTTTAAACAAAAGTTGATTTTACAGCTTAATAAGTGTTTTGAGAAAGAAAAAAAATGTTTTCATGTGTATTTTACTGTGGGTCGCTCTTGTGACCATAATGTGACTTCCTAGGATCCGTTGTAATGCATTGACGGGTCTAGGGGGTTACATGTTATGTAACCCCCAAACCCGACCTAGAAGAAATGGGTCGAATCTAGGAAGTCGTATTTGAAAACTTATCCCTCAAGTAACACCTTTTAAGTTTACTTAATTAAAAACAACATTATTATTAAAAGAAAAACTTAATAAGGTCCCATTATTATAAAATGTAGTCGTTTAAATATTATTCCGATATTTGGTTTAATTTCTGAAAAATAACCTTATAAATGCATGCATTTAATAATAACCAAATTAAAAACATTAAACAGTCCCAATGTCCGAATTACACAAATATTCTAAAATATTTCAAAACAATAATCTGAAATAATTAAAAGAGAGTTCATACTGAATTATAAGAAAATATCCGAGTAAAACACGAGAAGTTCCTAGTACCGAGTCGCCTAAAAAGTCTGAGATATCTGAAAAAAAATAAAAACTAAGGGGTGTAAGCTAAAGAGCTTAGTGTGTCTCTAAAGTGCAACAAAAACAAAACAAAAACAAAACAGTATTTTATTTTCTGATAAATACTTTTCTGAAAACACAATAAAACTGAATCATGATGATATGATGTCTGATGCACATGAATCATAGTACCCATCTCCGATACACCGAAAAGTAAGGTTCCCCAGAACCTACTTTCTCCATGTCACCATCCGAAGTGGAACTCAGCCCGAAGGGTGGAACCACTGATCCGAAGCGGAATTCAACCCGAAGGTTGAAACCATTAATCCGAAGCAGAATTCAGCCTGAAGGTTGAAACCACTGATCCGAAGCAGAATTCAACCCGGAGGTTGAAACCACTGAACTTCCCCGAACAAATCTCAATCCATATACCCACAATGATATGATGCAGATTTTAAAATCCGAGTCTGATCCGAAACTTGAATTATGAAAATTCAAGTTAAACAATACTATAAATCCGATGTTTTACAGTTCTAAAAATCCGATATTTCACTTAAATCACAGTATGACATGTTATGCATGATGTCTGAAAACATTCACCCAATCACAACAGAGTATGCACACAAAATGTACAAAACATTTACTTATATTAATACCAGAAAAGCACAGAAAGAAACACATAAGTTTATAAAACAGGAAGATACACACCTTTAAGCAACAGAAGCTCTAATGCCGAGAAAAGCGCATCTCACGCTCAGATCTCACTAAAGCAGGACCTACGAGATATGAATTTAATATTAGCATTTATTACTAACACTAAGCCACCGACTAAAACACTGAAAACCGAACTGAAGATATACTCACGTGAAGATCTCGAAGAACGTGCACGATCGGTCTGAACAACTGGAGGTAACCCAACGGTCCCAAAGTCGGCACCTGAACACGAGAATATTCCGAATTAAATTCTAAAATCACAACTTATCAGATTCCAACAACAATTACTCAAAGATAACAAAACGGAGTTTTCGGGATCTAATTTGACAAAACGGGCAGCGGATACGGATTCGGGGCATCGAGAAAGGTTAAGAGGAAGGATGTCCGAAAAAGTCAACTCATGATCAACTCTGGTCAAAGTCAAAGTCAACTCTGACGGTCAAAGTCAACTATTCAAGGACAACGGTCAACATTGACTTGACTGGTCAAAGTCAACAGGTCAAATTCGGTCAACAGGTCAACTGGTCAATGATACAAGGTCAAAAGTCGACAAGTCAACTAAGTCAAACACGGTCAACGGTTCGGTCAAAGCCGGTCAATGGTCCAAACGGTCAAACCGATTCGGTTGCACAACTCGGTTCATTTCACTGGTCCAGTTCATTGGTTCGGTTCAGCCGGTTCACACGGGTCAGGTACCACTAATTGTTTCGGTTCATAACACCCACAAGTTGGGCTCACAAACAATCACACACACGGGCCACAACACCCAACTCTATTCACCCACACTCACACAACCCACACACACAAACCCGTTGGGTTTACCATCAAGCCCCACGGTTGGGCTCAACCAACAACACTCAGCCCAAAACCTTAATCCCCTCTCATCAGATCCAGAACTAGGGTTTCCAAAACTTTGAAGGCGGCGGCAAAGAAAAGATGACGGCAGAGGCGGCGACTCGACAAAGCAAGGCGGCAGTGGCTCACCGGAAATACCTCCGTTGACGCCAAAATTGTCATTTCCGGCAAGAAAAAGCATAAGCAAAATATTAAAACAACCCAAAGCAAGGAAAGATTAAAACTCAACCCAAAAGCTTACCCAACCACTTACCCAAATCGAAACTGAAACGGACAACGGGGAGAGACGGTGGCGCAACGAGAACACGAAGGTTGGGGTTTGCTTGCGACCCAAAAATGATTCCGACGATGGTGGTGCGGATGGCCAAATGACGGCGGCGGCTCAAAAGGAGAATGACGATGGTGGCTCACCGAAAGCACAAACAGTGACCACCATGGTCATTCCGGCCAACAACGGAAATGGAAGATTTAAAAACCCAGCAACCCAAACCAAAACGAAGAAGAAAAACGAGGGCGGCGGCAGATACGAACGGTTTAACGCCGTTTTCTCACAAATGACGGGCGGCAAGAACCTTCCAACGGTTGGGGTTTGTTCGCGAAGGGGAGACGAGCAAGATGATGGTGATGTCACGCGAAACGGACGGTGGCAAGGAGGTCACCGGAGCTTCGTCGGAGAACAAGGGGTGAGGGAGAGATAACGACAGAAAAGGGGAGAGCGGCTATTGGTTTCCAAAACCAGATAACAAGGGTTAAATACCCAATTTAAATGGTAAAATACAAAAGAAGCCACTGAAGTTATTTAGGGTTTGAAAATGAGCACTTAAGTTTTCATAAATTACAAATTGACCCATGAATTTCAAAGCTAAGCCTCATGATTCTGAATTTTCTCAATTTAACCCTTAACTTAAATTAGAGTTTCTGAATTAAATTCCCCAAATTCTAGGGTTACCGATTTAGGGATTTCAAAATTAGGGATTTTTAAATTGGGTAAAATTTGGGGTGTTACATGTTAGATTATTTAAACAAACAAAATGACATATAAGGACATGATTATATTCCATATTTGTTTGAATAGTTTATTAGTTATCACTATTTTGTATCTAATTAATTTTAATTAGATCTATAAATAATATAATTTTCTAAACTTATTTTTGAATAAATTATATATTAATTTATTATTTATATAATCATTTTAATATAATATAATTTAATTATTAAATATACATATAAATATGTGATAGTAAAAAGAAAAAAAAGTAAATATGATTAGCTTTATAAATAGGGTGAGAAAATATTTAATTTAGGTTATTTTGAGATTTTTGATAACTAGTAAGGGTAAAAGAGTCTTTACAACTCTAATATCAAATCTCTACTCTCAAAAAGCTTCTATTGTGAGCTTTTTCAAAATTAGCAGTTTCACCTCAATCCTCTCTTTTAATCCGCTATTCACCAAACAACAATATTAGCGGATTTGACTGGCCAAACCTCTAATTATGACTCAAATCTCTAATTTTTGCCCAAACCTCTCTTTACCAAATAGGGCCCAAGTGTTTTAAATTATATTTATTAAAATAAAAAAAAATTGATTTATAAAAATAAAATTCACAATAATATTCTCCATATTTACACATTTAAATTATTCTTAATTAAAATAACCAATAAATTCAGTCCTTAGACAATTCAATTTGTTTATCACCTCGATATAAAATTATAAATGAACTACAACTTATGTTTAATTGACCTCTTGAATTTCTTAAACAATCAGACCATTGATCACAAACTTACTTTGGTTTCGTTCTCTTTAGCTAGAATTACAAAATAACCCAATCAACAACTCTTATTAATTTTTAATGTATGGATTGTCATATTGAGAATCCTCTACTTTAACAATTCATACTCTCCTTGCTTGCATGATTTCTGTGGACTGTGATTCCTTTGATTATGTAGTACTACTATCATTGATTACATTGAAAATGCAACAAAAACCAACAAATTTGTAATTCAACTTTCGAATACTATTTGTGCTACAGCCTACATAGAAGAAAATACAAAAATTTGTAAATCAAAAACAAAAAATCGAAACGAATAGATATAAGATTCAAATATCTTCACAGTTCTTAACACAAATAATCAAAGCTAAAATAAAAGCATACATGATATCCGTAGAAACTTCTTCAATACTAGTTTCGATTCCATCTTTTTTTTCCTTGATCAAACACCAAAACTCGAAAAAACAAAACACAAAATTCACTAGTAATTTTCACAACGCTTAACATCAATTATGAAACCTAAAACAAAAGCAAATATTATATTTGAAGAAAATTCTTTAATAACGTTTTCGGCTTCAACTGATTTTCCTAGATATTTCTCTAAAGCTTCATTTGCATCACTCTCAGATTCGAACGATTCGAACCTACTTCCTTTAACACCAATGATCATACGAGCACACTCTATCCACGAACGGTAGATGCCAGCTTTCTTCCCATGGAAAACGACATAATAGTTCACCAACTCCTTTTGTTCACTCATTCTTCAATATCTCCGGGGGGGGGGGGGGGTGATGTTGATCTCAAAAATAATGTGGTGAGAAGGGACAATTTGAAGGTTTATATAGAAAAAAATACAAAACAAATAACCATATGATATACATGTGAACCTCTTTTGTTTTTATATTAACAAAAGAAAGTGCGAAATGGAGAGTACGAAAACAAATAAGATTAACAAATGAAAATATACGGTGAACAATGGGAGAGGAGTTGGGTTTTTGGGAAGGGAAACGTTAACTAAAAAAATGCATTTTCAGTGACATTTAGAGTGGTCACCAAAAATATCAAACTTAGTCACAAAACATTTATAGTGACCATTGCAAATATTTTATCACATATTTAATAGTATCAATAAATATGTTGTGAATTATTAATTTTTAAATTTAATTTAAATCCCATGCTGTGAAAAATGTAACGAATGATAACGTGGTAGTTAAAAATGAATTAATAACACATTTATGGTTGAATTTAACTCGTTTATAGATGGTTGTTCATTGGTTGATATACCTTTACTAGGGAAAAAATTCACATGGTTTGGACCGTTAAATAGAAGAACTAAATTGGACATATTTCTTATAGATGATGGATGGTTCCAGAAAAAATCGCATTTATGTGTATGGGGTTTGAACAAAACAATTTCTGATCATATTCCAATTCTGTTGATGGGGGATGATATAGAATGGGGGCCTAGGCCTTTTAAATTGATAAATTCATGACTATCGAAGAATGATTGTATTGACCTAATTAAAGAAGTCTTGGAGAGATCGAAACTAAAGTATAGGAACTTACCTGGAAAGCTGAAGAGAGTGAAAGAGGCTCTAAAGAAATGGAATTCGGAGCATAATGCAGATTTCAGGCAAAGGGCAGCAGACCTGAAAAACAAGATTAATTCCATCGAAAAAGTAGGAAATCCAAGAGATTTAGATTCTGAAAAATTTGAGGAACTAAAACTGTACAAGGAACAACTATGGGATACCTTGAAGCTCAAGAGGATCTATGGAGACAGAAATCGAAGATTAATTGGATGCTAAAAGGGATCTAAACTCTGCTTTCTTCCATAAAACAGTGAAGTTTCGCACGAAAAGAAATACAATCAAAGGCATAAACCTGGGAGTAAAAGGAGAGAAGGACCCTAAGAAACTGAAAAAATTCATTTTTAACCACTTTGTTAATCACTTCACCGGTAAATCAAGAAACTGGGATGCGGTGTTCGAGCTGAACTTTAAGGAGCTTTCTACTCTAGAAGCAGCAGACCCGGAGAAGCCTTTTACTTTAGAGGAGATAAAGGCTGCGGTGTGGAATTGTGATGATACCAAATCTCCAGGCTCAGACAGTTTTAATGCCCTATTCTTCAAAAAGTGCTGAAAGTTTGTGAAAGAAGATCTGTTGCGGGCATTTGAAGACTTTCATTCAAGTGGGAAGCTGCAGAATAATGTAAATACTTCGTTTATTTCCTTGATTCCTTAGAAGAGATGCCCTGAAAACATCTCATATCTGAGGCCAATTAGCCTGGTGGGTTCAATTTACAAGATTTTTGCAAAAGTCCTAGCTGGTCTACTGAGCGGAGTGTTGAAGAAACTGATAAGTGGCACACAATGTGTTTCGTGAAGGGTAGACAAATTTTCGATGGAGTGTTCATTGCAAATGAAGTAATCCATTTTCAGCAAGGGGAAAAATCAAATGAGGGTGGAATTGTGCTTAAGTTGGACTTTACAAAGGCCTATGATTGTGTCAGATGGAGTTTCATAACTATGATTTTGGACAGAATGGGCTTTGGAAACAAATGTAAGAGCTGGATGCAGAAGTGTATATCCACAACAAGGGTTTTAGTATTACTAAATGGTTCACATACAAAAGAATTTAGAATGCTCAGGGGACTAAGATAGGGCGACCCCTTTGTCCCCTCTTATGTTTATTCTTGTAACTGAAGCACTTCACCTTCTGTTTGAAAAGGCAATTCAAATCGGGAAAATAAAAGGGATCCAAAATTTGTTGCCAAGATCAATAGTATCGCATCTACAGTTTGCTTTGGTTTAAGCATAAACTTAAAAAAATCGGACTTAGTTGGAATAAAAGTTGAGGTTGAGAAAGTGAAGTCACTTGCTAGAATTTGCAGCTTCCAGATAAACACTCTCGCATTTAAATACTTAGGTATGCCTTTAGGAGCAGATCCGAGAAAAGTATGCACTTGGGATCTAGTGATAGAAATGTGTTTGATGAAATTACCAAGCTGGAAGAGCAGAACACTTAGCTTTGCAGGGAGAGTGGCGCTGATTAACTATGTTCTATCTACCCTACCTCTCTATTATATGTCAGTTTTTGAAGCCCTTAAACTGGTGATTGGAAAAATTGATAGAATCAGAAGGAGTTTTCTGTGGGGGAGTTGGGATGGATCAAAGAAACTGGCTAGAGTAAACTGGGGTCGTATTTGCAAACCAAGACAGTTGGGAGGTGCATCAGTAATGAACTTAAATAAAAAGAATAGAGCTCTATTGGCAAAATGGAGATGAAGATTTGTGAAGGAAAAGAAGGCTATATGGAGAAGAATTATTGCAGCAAAATATGGTGAAGATGAAGGAATGTGGACAAGAACGTGCAAGTTGAATTCGAAAGCCTCAACAATTTGGAGAGGCATCACAAAAAACCTCACGAACGATGATGTAAACCATTGGATGAACAAGGCTGAATTCAGATAGAAACTGGAAAAAGGAAAAGCAATTCTGTTTTGGGAAGATTGGCGGACTGGTGATAGTTCGTTGAGAACAAAATATCCAAGGTTATATAGACTATGTAACAAAAAAGGTTTGACAATTTTCTCTTTAGTTGGTTCAGTTTCTTTGCAGGAGATAGATTGGTCTTCACTCTTCACCAGGCCCTTGCTGGATAGAGAAAAAAGATGTGCTGGAAAATCTGAAAGGGGGTGTTTCACGTGAATCAATCAAGAATGAAGTACCAGATAGAATAATCTAGTTACATGACAGATCGGAAATTTCACAGTAAAGAAGTTGACAGATTTAATTGAAAAGATTGACGTTGATGCTATTCAGTTTGACTATAAATCAATATGAGGAATCAAAGTTTCTCCTAAGGTGAAATCCTTTCTTTGGATGCTAAAGATCAATAAAATTCCAACTAAAGGTTTCCTATTAGATAGAGGCCTGAAACTTGATAATTTCAAAATGGAATGCTCATGGTGTGAGTTAAGTGTAGAAACTTTAGACCACCTTTTTGTAGAATCCAGAGTAGCTCAATGCTTTTGGGAAATGTTCTGTAAATGGTGGACTGTTATTTAGCCGAAGGCTGAAAGTATTGAAGAGTTCTTTGTGTTCTATATTGATAATCATGGATGCAGGATTGTACAATCAGTGTGGCTTATTTCAGTTTCAGCTGCTCTTTGGTGCTTATGGCTGGCCCAAAATGAATCAATTTTCAAGGCTAAGAAGTTCTCAATGAAGGATATTTTGGTTTTCTCAAAAAATAGGGCTTTCATTTGGATAAAGGCAGTGAATGAAAGTATCCTACTGAATGAGAAAAATTGGTGGGGAAACCCTTTAAACTGCATCTTGTTAAACAAATGTAACCTCGAAGGGAAAGCATGGATTCCTCCTTTGGCAGGTACTGTAAAATTTAACGTTGATGGTGCTTATAAAGATGGTGTGGGAAGATGTGGCGGAGTTCTTAGGAATGAAAAAGGGGATGTGATTGCATTGTTCTCTAGACCAGTAAAAGATATGAGATATGATTTCTCGGAACTAGTTGCAATAAGCACGACCCTGAAAGTTTTTCTGGAAGCATATTTTAACTACAATTTTGAATTGGTAATTGAATCAGACTCACAGGTTGTGTTAAACTGGATTGCAACACCGTTGATGAGACCATGGCGATGGTGGGACCAGTTTGATGAATTGGTTTTATTATCCAGGGACATTACAAAGGTGAAGTACTCTTATGTTTCTAGATGCCTTAAATCGATGGTGGATCATCTCGCAAAGGAAGGAATGCAAAGAAGAAACATTTTCAAAGTATGGTGGTAATGTGTGTTCCAGTTATTTGCTTTTCGACTTTGTTGCTGTATCGTTAGGCGATTCTACGTTTAGAAATTGGACAATATCTTGTAAACAATACCTAGATGAGTAGTACTCTTTTCCCCCATCTAGGCTTGGGGGGTTTTAACGAGGCTCACAACTAGGGTTTTCATAATAAAATCAAGATTATTGCTGAGCAAAAAAAAAAGTCCTCTATACTACTAATACAATTTAGGACAAAATTAATTGCATGTGTAAATATGTAGTACTAAATGTGTTATGCCATTTTTGTGTGTTAATTGTCACGCCATCAACCTTTAACTCTTTAACATTATCAGACCAATTTGTTACTTTTTTTAAAGTCTGGTGACTATTTTATAACTTTTCATAGTCGGGGGACTAAACAAAAACATTCCTAGCAGTCATGAAACTATTTACCTAGTTTACCTTTGCTATTATCACTATTATTATAAAAATCAATTTATTATTATGATAACATCTAATTTGATATTAATTTTATTTTTTTATTAGTGTCAATTTTTTTCTTAAGAAAAAGTTAAGTTTTAAGTGATAAGCATTTTTGATGTCACAAAAATAAAAAAAAATAATTGTGGTCACTTTATATAACGCCACTATCATATCATATACCGCGAATAAAATAATTTATGCCAATTTTTATATTTCAATAGTGTCAAAGCTTTAGCGACTGTGAAATTTGTATCACAATTATCAAGGGTGGAACCATAAATTTATCTAAGAGTGTCATTTTCTAGAACATTATTTAAGAAAAATTAATTATTTATAAAATGATGTTAATTTATTTATAAAGAGGTGTCAATTATAAATATTTATAATTTTTTATATAAAAACTATATAGAAAAATATAAATTTCTAAAATTTTTGAGGTGTCTAAGTGTGGCTTCGCCCATAACAATTATAGTCTTATAGTGAGAATTTGATTATGAAAAAATTTTAATCGTCACAATTACTACTATAACAATGACCAAATAAAATACACCACATTTGCTAATATTCATAGTGTCGCACATAAAATTTGTCACAACAAATTTAATTCATTTAGATAAAATTACTCATAGTCGCTACTAGTTTACCACTAAAAACCAAGAAAAGTGCTTACAAAGGATCTTAATCTGAGAGAAAAAGTTAATTGTAGATAGAGAATTTGCATGAAAAAAAATAAGTTTGGTTAACATCCAACAAGCAAAAACCTAAGGAACTAGATGGTATAAAGCAAATATGAAAACCAAATACGTGGACAATAGAAACCTTCACCATGTAGTGTCCTTATCATTTTGAAGTATAGTCTCCCCCAAATCGCAACACCTAGAATTCATTCGTTCCATTTTCAAGAGTTTCCCATTATGATTTAGGGTTACACAAAAGAATTTGCTTATCCGTTTACTCCTCATAGTGGGTCCTTTTTTTTGCTCGACATAAATCATTTTATTCAAGATAAAAAGGTTACAAACTCTTTCATCTAATTGTGTGCCTCGTTAAAAACATCTCTAATCCTATTTGGAGGAAAAGAGTACAACACAACTAGGCAATACAAAATCAAAACAAAAACAACACGCTTCAAACACCTAACACGTAACACCCGTGTTTTAGGGTCGGGAGTTTGGTGTGTGTGTTGGGTTCGAGTCGTCTGAATCAGTTTAATTTAATTAGACCTTGGTTTTAATTTAAATGAGATCAAAATCCAAATAATTGCATTTTTGTAAATAAGTTAAAATAAAAGAAGACAAGCTTTTTGAAACAAAAGGAAAAAAAAAGAGTCATCTTCCTCCCATTTTGCTTCTCACGTGAAAAACCTCCCAAAACCCAAAATTACTACTCCATCTCTTTTCTCCATCATCTCAAGGGCTCCTTTGAAGGTAATTTCGTTTTTGAATTCTCCTTTTCATTCCAAGCATTTCCATGGTTTTAGATTTCGAAAACCATCATCTTTTTAATTTTCCAAGTTTTTCAAGTTTGAAGAAAGCATGAAACTTTAATGGGTTTTCAACTTGATTTTGGTTTGTTTAGTTATGTTTTGAGTTCACCTTACCTAAATACACCTCATATTTTGAAATGGAGGGATTTTGACAAAAATCCCGAAATGGGTCTTGGGGGCTTTTTTGAAAGTGTCAAAACTTGAATTTTTGATGTGGTTTTGTGTTGGGTTGAAGGGCTGATTGTATAGGGTTGTTAGGAAAGTGTTTTGGAAGTCTTTAGAGGTCATTTGGGTGTTGGAAATGATGGATTTCAGCTGGGTATTTGGGGAGTACGAAAATGTGAGTTTTGTGGTTAGTTTGAGTTTGAAACTATGAAGTTTTGGCTTGTGATTGTGGGTTGAGATTGTGGCTGAGTTTGGCAATGATTTGGTTGAGTAATACCTTGTCTTTTGATTGGTTAGAAGCAAGAGGAAACATCAGAGAAGGTTCGGGATCGGTTCCGAAAATTGTGGAGGCTTGAGTAGCTTTGCTTGGTTTGCTTAAGGAAGGGTGTTGAGTGAAACTTTCAAATTAAATTAAATTGGTTCAAGTGTGTGTAGTTGAGGTTTTGGGATGTGCTTGGTAGGCCATTCCAAGGTAGAAGTTAATTTGGTAGTTTAACTTCTTGTGTGTTTATAAGCTTGAAATGTTTATGCCTATTATGATCTTGTGAAGCATGATTTGGTTATGGATGAATATATATTGATGTGTGTGATGATGGATGCGTGCTATAAATGATGGTTATCATGATGTGGTTTTAATAGTATGATTGACACTAGTTAACTTACCGGGTATAAATGATCGATCATTAGGATTAGTGTGCACACGGTTGAGTTAAATTCGCGCGTGGCCTTGGTGGCGTTAAGGCATCAAGGAGGAGTACGGTGATGTAATATTCCACCAGAAATGTTTATATTATACGTGATGAAGAGTGGAATCCCATCCGTAGGGCATGTGATGATTAGTGGAATCCTATCCATGCAAGGTCTGGTGATGAGTGTAATCCCACCGAGGTGATGTTGTTGTTGAGTGTAATCCGCATATTCGGGTAAATCTAATAGTGGCCAATATACTTGTTCATGTGGTTATGTTGCTAAAATAAATGCTTTATCTTGTTGAGCTTAATATGAAGTAAGATGCCATATTATTGTCTCTTGTGTTGAAAGCTAGATTGCTATATTGGTGCTTATGTATGTTGGTGTGTGTTGTTAAGGATTATATGCTTAAACCCTGCATTGTCGTTGTTTTTGGTTTTAGAGCATCCTCACTAAGCTTCTAGCTTACGCTCTCATTTTCGACAATGCAGATCCTTATCGTGGAGTTAGAAAGGAGCAAGGAAAGGTGCATTCCAAGCTTTTGTAGTTGCTCAAGTATGGTTCAGTAAATAAAGTAGTAGTTTAGCAATGGGGTTGCTATGTGTTTGTATGAGCGTTGTATGACTCATAAATGTTGAATGTTGCTTATGCTATGCTTTGGATTTGTAAACCATATTTACTTGACGTATGCTTGACTTGTGGTTGAAACTTATATCCCTTTTCTGAATGCTATATGTATGCTTGTCTAAAGCTAAAATCTTGAATGTTATACATGAATCCTTGGTGTGCTTATTGATTCATTTAATGCATGGCTCCTACATGTTTGTTGTGTGCTAAGCATGTCCATATAGGGTGTTTTTCATCTAGATTTGATGTATGATGAGTCTTGAAGGTTTTAGTTGAGTTTTGGGGCTGCCTTGTATCAAAAACTAGCTAAAATCTGTCTTTTCGCAGCCCTTGTATCGAAACTGTTGGTCTCGTTTCGATACAACCTCTTGCTTCAGGCCAGGCGTTTCGATACGCTTAGGGGTCGTTTCGGTACAGTTTTGCTACTGGAAATCTGAGAATTTGCCGATAAATTGGGGTACCGAAACGGGTCTTGGTGTCTCGAAACGATCAATATGTCGTTGACCACGAGAAGTTGACCGTTGGGGGTGTTTCATTACGGTTGACCACCATTTCGATACGGTCTTCTCGTGTTGACTTAGGCCCGTTGACCATGTCAAGGCGTTTCGATACACCACTCGGGTGTTTCGAAATGACCTACTTATAAAGTTAAAAATGGGCTGTTTAACATGTTTTTGGGATTGGTTGCTTTTATCTCGTGATGTTTTCCGCTGTCGTGAACACTTAGGAATTAAATATGCCTTTAGAAAAGATATAAATAAAAGAAATTTTCTAGGGTTGCTAACCGAGGTGGGACCTTAACGGGTTTCACATTGGTTTTCCCCGTGTAGCCTACTCGGACCGATCAACCATCCAGACCGGGACGAGGGGGTTACATTTGTTGGTATCAGAGCTTGAGGTTACCGAGACCTCGGGCAGGTAAGTGAGGTAAGTTCGAGGTGTTAAGTAATTGTTGTGTTTCGGTGTATGCTTTGCCATGTATGCTTGTTGTTTGTTCATTCGTATGGTGTTTGGAAGCATTGTTATTGTGTCTGGTATAGTATCGAGTTCCCATTGCTACTATTACTTAATTTGAAAAAGTTTTGTAAAGGAAGATACTTGAGCACAGTTGGACCCTTGCCTTTGCTAACTTAATCCTTATATGTTTGTTTGTTGTACTTGTTATCTTGCTAGCTGAGATACGAGACCACAAGGGAGGCCTAGGATGGTTCAACTTGAACCACGGGCACCAGCTCCAGGAGTTGAGCCAGTTGGTGAGGCGCAGACTCCTCAACCTCCTCCTTCTCCTCCTCATCAAGAAGAGGGAGGTAGGGCGAGAGCCGAGGGCGTAGAACCTCAAGTTGGCCAAGGACCGGCCAGAATAGATTTAGCTCCTCTAGTTCAGGCGATAGCCGGGGCTTTTCAGGCTTCAGTGGCTGAGGGTCAGGCAGTGGCACAACCCTAGAGAGAGGGTACTGGTTTACCATTAGAGAGGCTCCGTAGTTTGGGAGGTGAAGAGTTCAGAGGGTCGACACCCGAGAGGTCCGAGACTTGGTTAGAGAAGACCGTCTGTATTCTGGCATAGATGGGATGTACCAGGGAACACAAGCTAGGGTGTGTTGTATCTCTGCTTCAGGGTGATGCCTGCACTTGGTGGGTCACCATCACTACGGGTATGGCAGAGGCTGAGATCACTTGGGAGTTCTTCGAGTTAGCTTTTCGTAAGAAATATTTGGGTCCCCGTTATCTCGATGAGAAGAAGAGGGAATTCATGGCTTTGCTTCAGGGGAGTATGTCAGTGACAGACTATGAGATCAGGTTTGTCAGGTTGAGTCAGTATGCGTCTGAGCTTGTTCCTACTGAAGTGGAACATTGCAATCATTTCCGCTATGGGTTGAATGAAGAGATCAAGAGGTACACTTTAGCTTCTGACAACACAGATTTTGATGTCTTGGTTGTTAGGGCCAAGGACTTGGAGCACAGTTTGGGCTTGACCAAAAGATCTGGTGGTTCTAGTTCTGGGAAGAGATCTAGCAACTTTGATAGAGACAATGCCAAGAGGCATCGAGACAACAGGCATCACTATGACCATAGACGTGGTGGAGGTAACCACGGTAGGGGCCAGAGGGCTGGTGGGCGGTTGCCCGAGTGTGCTCGTTGCGGGAGGAATCACACCGGTGAGTGTTGGGGGAACTTTCACTCATGTTGGAGTTGTGGAGCTAGGGATCATATTAGGCGTGACTGTCCACATCAGGTGGGGCAGGCACCAGCTCAGGCTCCTGCTAGAGCCAATGACTTTCAGAGAGGCCGCGGGCGCGGTAGGGGTAACTTCCAGCCAAGAAATGATGGCCAGAGGAACATTGCGCATGTAGTTGCAGTCCAGCCAGAGGGCGGAGGCCAGGCCAGAGTTTACGCTTAGCGTGAGGGTCCGCACGACACATATGTGATTGCAGGTAACTTCTCGATACAGTCTTTGGGTTTGCTTTCTTTGATTGACTCCGGGTCTACACATTCATATATATTGAGTGAGCATGCAAAGTTGTTGAAATTGCCTTGTGAGGTGTTAGAGGTAGGAGTTAGTGTTACTAGTTCCTTCAGGAATACAATAGTAGTGAGAAAGATGTACAAAAAATGTTCGTTTATGGTTCAGGGGCATGTGTTTCCAGTGGATATGATGGAGCTACCATTTTATGGATTTGATGTGATTCTGGGTATGGACTGGCTCACTGAGCATAGAGCTAGGATAGACTTTGAGACTAAGAGGATTTCTTTGAGACTCGCGGATGATTATGAGATAGTGGTAGTGGGTGAGAACGTGAAGTTCTTATCGAATGTAGTTTCAGTTTTAGAGTCTAAGAGGCTAGTTGAGTTGGGATGCGAGGCGTACTTGGCCTATGTGATGAATCCAAACATGAGTGAGGTTTACCACCTGATAGAGAGGTAGAGTTTGCTATAGAGACTTATTCAGATTCAGCTCATGTTTCGATTGCTCCGTATCACATGGCACCGAAAGAACTGAAAGAGTTGAAGACTCAGTTGCAAGAGTTCACAGATAGAGGCTTCATTCGACCGAGTTCTTCGCCTTGGGGCGCTCCAGTTTTGTTTGTAAAGAAGAAAGACGGAAGCATGAGAATGTGTATAGATTACAAACAGTTGAATTAGTTAACAGTGAAGAACAAGTATCCATTGCCGAGAATCGATGATTTGTTTGACCAGTTGAGAGGGGCATCAGTCTTTTCGAAGATCGACTTGAGATCCGGTTACTACCAATTGAAGGTAAGAGAGGTTGATGTACCGAAAACGACCTTTAGAACTAGATATGGTCACTATGAGTTTTTAGTCATGCCTTTTGGGTTGACTAACGCACCAGCTGCTTTCATGGATATGATTAATAGGATCTTCCATCAGTATCTAGATCAGTTTGTAGTTGTCTTCATAGATGACATCTTGGTGTATTCGCGTACCGAGGAAGACCACGACCGACACTTGAGGTTAGTTTTGCAGACTTTGTTAGATAATTAGTTGTATGCAAAGTTGAGCAAGTGTGAGTTCTGGATCCGAGAGGTAGTCTTCCTAGGGCACGTAGTGTCAGCCGATGGGATTAGAGTTGATCTAAAGAAAATAGAAGTTATTGTTGAGTGGAAGCAACCGAAGTCAGTAACAGAGGTTCGTAGCTTTCTAGGCTTAGCTGGATACTATAGAAGGTTTCTCGAAGTTAGCCGCTCCATTGACACAGTTACTTCAGAAGAGTGTTCAGTTTGAGTGGACAGATGCAAGACAGCGAGCCTTTGAGAAGTTGAAAGAAGCTTTGACCCAAACACCGATCTTGATTCAGCCAGAGTCTGGGAAAGAATATGTAGTCTATAGTGATGCTTCCTACGTAGGCCTAGGTTGTGTTCTCATGCATAACAAGAGAGTGGTGGCTTATGCCTCAAGACAGTTGAAGACTCACGAGCGTAACTATCCGACTCACGACATAGAGTTAGCTGCAGTTGTGTTTGCTCTAAAGACTTAAAGGCATTATTTGTACGGTGAGAAGTGCACAGTGTACACAGATCACAAGAGTTTGAAGTACATCATGACTCAGTGAGAATTGAATCTCAGACAGCGTTGGTGGTTAGAGTTGCTAAAGGACTATGATCTTACGATTGAGTACCATCCGGGTAAGGCCAATGTAGTGGCCGATGCTTTAAGTAGAAAGGTAGTTGTAGATTTGAGAGTAATGTTTGCTAGATTGAGCTTGTCTGGAGATGGTGGCTTGGTGGCCGAGCTTCAGGTTAGACCTACTCTAGGTTAGTTAATTAGGGAGAAACAACTCTTAGATAGATCTTTGGCACCTCACGTGTAAGACATAGCCGAGGGTAGACCTTCAGACTACAGTATCAGTACCGATGGGGTCTTGTGTTTCAGAAATAGGATAGTTGTGCCAGAAGACAGTGACTTGAGACATACGATCTTGACTGAAGCGCGCAGTAGTCCGTTTGCTATGCATCCTGGAAGTACGAAGATGTACCGCGATTTGAAGAATGAGTACTTTTGGGTTGGTTTGAAGAAAGACGTAGCCGACTTCGTGAGTAAATGTATGGTGTGTCAGAGAGTGAAGGCGGAACATCAGGTTCCCTCAGGTTTGTTGCAACCATTGAGAATTTCGGAATGGAAATGGGAGAATATCACCATGGATTTTGTTTTGGGTTTGCCTTTGACTCCTACGAAGAAGAACTCAGTTTGGGTTATAGTAGACCGTTTCATGAAGTGTGCTCACTTCTTAGCAGTCAATACGACTTATACCTTAGATAGATTGGCCGATCTGTACATTGGTGAGATTGTTAGACACTATGGTGTGCCGAAGTCTATTGTGTCCGATAGAGATCTGAGGTTTACAGCTCGATTTTGGGAGTGTCTGCATACATCTTTGGGTACCCGTTTGAATTTCAGCACGTCATATCATCCTCAGACAGATGGTCAGTCAGAGAGGGTTATACAAATTTTAGAGGATATGTTGCGTTGTTGCATCATTGATTTTTAGGGTACATGGGAGAAGCACTCGCCTCTAGTTGAGTTTGCTTACAATAACAGTTTTCAGTCGAGCATTCAAATGGCTCCGTATGAGGCCTTGTATGGTAGAAAGTGTAGAACCCCAGTTTGTTGGGCTGAAGTGGGACAGAATTTGTTACCTATGCCAGATTTGCTTAATGGGACAACCGATAAAGTGAAATTGATTTGCGATCGCTTGAAGGCAGCTTTAGATAAACAGAAGTCCTATGCCGACTTGAAGAGGAAGGAAGTTGAGTTTTCAGTGGGTGAGAAGGTTTTCTTAAAGGTGTCTCCATGGAAGAAAGTAATGAGATTTGGCAGAAAGGGAAAGTTGAGTCCGAGGTACATAAAACCGTATGAGATTGTGAGGAGGGTTGGCCCAGTTGCTTATCAATTGCGTTTTCCATCCGAGCTAGAGAAGATACACGATGTGTTTCATGTTTCGATGCTCCGTAATTATTGGTCAGATTTGTCACATGTTATGCATGTAGAAGAGATTGAATTGAATCCGGATTTGACTTATGACGAAGAACCAGTTGAGATCTTAGCTTCAGACAACAAGGTGTTGCGGGGTAGATCAATTGAGTTAGTAAGAGTGTGGTGGCAACGTCAAGGGGTGGACGAGGCCACTTGGGAGAGGAAAGAGGATATGGAAAGACAATTTCCTTATCTCTTTCAGCCAGGTAATTTTGGGGACGAAATTCCTTAAGTGGGAGAGAGTTGTAACACCCGTGTTTTGGGGTCGGGAGTTTGGTGTGTGTGTTGGGTTCGAGTCGTCCGAATTGGTTTAATTTAATTAGACCTTGGTTTTAATTTAAATGAGATCAAAATCCAAATAATGGCATTTTTGTAAATAAGTTAAAATAAAAAGAAGACAAGCTTTTTGAAACAAGAAGAAAAAAAAGAGTCATCTTCCTCCCATTTTGCTTCTCACGTGAAAAACCTCCCAAAACCCAAAATCACTATTCCATCTCTTTTCTCCATCATCTCAAGGGCTCCTTTGAAGGTAATTTCATTTTTGAATTCTCCTTTTCATTCCAAGCATTTCCATGGTTTTAGATTTCAAAACCATCATCTTTTTAATTTTCCAAGTTTTTCAAGTTTGAAGAAAGTATGAAACTTTAATGGGTTTTCAACTTGATTTTGGTTTGTTTAGTTAAGTTTTGAGTTCACCTTACCTAAATACACCTCATATTTTGAAATGGAGGGATTTTGACAAAAATCCCGAAATGGGTCTTGGGGGCATTTTTGAAAGTGTCAAAACTTGAATTTTTGATGTGGTTTTGTGTTTGGTTGAAGGGCTGATGGTATAGGGTTGTTAGGATAGTGTTTTGGAAGTCTTTAGAGGTCATTTGGGTGTTGGAAATGATGGATTTCAGCTGAGTATTTGGGGAGTACGAAAATGTGAGTTTTGTCGTTAGTTTGAGTTTGAAACTATGAAGTTTTGGCTTGTGATTGTGGGTTGAGATTGTGGCTGAGTTTGGCAATGATTTGGTTGAGTAATACCTTGTCTTTTGATTGATTAGAAGCAAGTGGAAACATCAGAGAAGGTTTGGGATCGGTTTCGGAAATTGTGGAGGCTTGAGTAGCTTTCCTTGGTTTGCTTAAGAAAGGGTGGTGAGTGAAACTTTCAAATTAAATTAAATTGGTTCAAGTGTGTGTAGTTGAGGTTTTTGGATGTGCTTGGTAGGCCATTCCAAGGTAGAAGTTAAATTGGTAGTTTAACTTCTTGGGTGTTTATAAGCTTGAAATGTTTATGCCTATTATGATATTGTGAAGCATGATTTGGTTATGGATGAATATATATTGATGTGTGTGATGATGGATGTGTGCTATAAATGATGGTTATCATGATGTGGTTTTAATAGTATGATTGGCACTAGTTAACTTACCGGGTATAAATGATCGATCATTAGGATTAGTGTGCACACGGTTGAGTCAAATTTGTGCGTGGCCTTGGTGGCGTTAAGCCATCAAGGAGGAGTACGATGATGTAATATTCCACCGGAAATGTTTATATTATACGAGATGATGAGTGGAATCCCATCTGTAGGGCATGTGATGATGAGTGGAATCCCATCCATGCAAGGTCCGGTGATGAGTGGAATCCCATCTGTAGGGCATGTGATGATGAGTCGAATCCCATCCATGCAAGGTCTGGTGATGAGTGTAATCCCACCGAGGTAATGTAGTTGTGGAGTGTAATCCGCGTATCCGGGTAAATCTAATAGTGGTCAATATACTTGTTCATGTGGTTATGTTGCTTAGATAAATGCTTTATCTTGTTGAACTTAATATGAAGTAAGATGTCATATTATTGTCTCTTGTGTTGAAAGCTAGATTGTTATATTGGTGCTTATGTATGTTGGTGTGTGTTGTTAAGGATTATATGTTTGAACCCTGCATTGTCGTTGTTTTTGGTTTTAGAGCATCCTCACTAAGCTTTTAGCTTACGCTCTCGTTTTCAACAATGTAAATCCTTAGCGTGGAGTTTGAAAGGAGCAAGGAAAGGGGCATTCCAAGCTTTTGTAGTTGCTCGAGTATGGTTCAGTAAATAAAGTAGTAGTTTAGCAATGGGACTGCTATGTGTTTGTATGAGCGTTGTATGACTCATAAATGTTGAATGTTGCTTATGCTATGCTTTGGATTTGTAAACCATATTTACTTGATGTATGCTTGACTTGTGGTTGAAACTTATGTCCCTTTTATGAATGCTATATGTATGCTTGTCTAAAGCTTAAATCTTGAATGTTATACACGAATCCTTGTTGTGCTTATTGATTCATTTAATGCATGGCTCCTACATGTTTGTTGTGTGCTAAGCATGGCCATAGAGGGTGTTTTTCATCTAGATTTGATGTATGATGAGTCTTGGAGGTTTTAGTTGAGTTTTGGGGTTGCCTTGTATCAAAAACCAACTAAAATCTGTCTTTTCGCAGCCTGTGTATCGAAACGGTTGGTCTCGTTTCGATACGACCTCTTGTTTCAGGCTAGACGTTTCGATACGCTTAGGGGCCGTTTCGGTACAATTTTGCTACTGGAAATCTGAGAATTTGCCGATAAATTGGGGTACCGAAACAGGTCTTGGTGTCTTGAAACGGTCAATATGTCGTTGACCAGGAGAAGTTGACCGTTGGGGGTGTTTCGGAACGGTTGACCACCGTTTCGATACGGTCTTGTCGTGTTGACTTAGGCCCGTTGACAAAGTCAAGGCATTTCAATACACCACTCGGGTGTTTCGAAACGGCCTGCTTATAAAGTTAAAAATGGGTTGTTTAACATGTTGTTTGGGCTTGGTTGCTTTTATCTCGTGATGTTTTCCGCTGTCGTGATCACTTAGGAATTAAATATGCCTTTAGACAAGATATAAATAAAAGAAATTTTCTAGGGTTGCTAACCGAGGTGGGACCTTAACGGGTTTCATATCGGTTTTCCCCATGTAGCCTACTCGGACCGATCAGCCATCCAGACCGGGACAAGGGGGTTACATAACAACAAAGCACAATCACCGGATAAAGTGTAACCCCCTTAACCCGGCCTAGACGGTTGACCCGAATTAAGAAAGTCACACGGGGAAAACCAAAGTCAACCCGAAAGTCAACCTTGATTAACGGCCCTTTTTTTTTAATCTTGTCTAGATGCACATTAGTCCTAACTGTGATCACACAAACATCATACTTAAAGATCACAAACATCAGAGATCAAACAGGGACCCAATTGAACAAATTACAACTTTAGGGACCAAATTGTAATTTCTGATAAATAAAAGGACTTAACCCAAATTAAAGTTACCAACTTGAAATTAATCAGGTTTCATGCTTCTCTGTGAAATTTCAGCTCAAAAAAACTTCCCAAGCTCATACAATTGAACAAACAAGATTCAGGACCAAAACGCAAACAATTCAAAACATATAACCGCCCATGTCAGCCCCCAACGGTCGACCGTTTCGAAACAGGTAGACCCCGTTCCGAAACACAGGCCGTTCCGCAACGGGTTCCGAAACATGGCCTTGGCAGAGGCCAAACCGTTTCGAAACGGTGCATACTGTTTCGGACGCCTAGGTTCATGCAAGGCACCCGTTCCGAAACGGTGCACACTGTTCCGAAACGCCTGCACAGATTGCAGCAAAATGCATTCCAAAACATGCAATTAATCATTCGAACATGCTCCAAATGTCACCAAACTTTACCAGCATGCAATTCAACATATATATGACTTATAGGCATCATCAAATCAACAAAACAACATCATATGCAAAAAGCCCCAATTCTATAGGCATGCTTCCTACACAAGCTAGCTACTCAAGCACAAAACTTCCAAAACAAGCATGTAATGATCCAATGCAAAAACCAGCAATCTTAACATCATTCAACATACTTAGGGAGTCCCAAACACCTCCCAAAACATACACATTGGTCCCCCATTGCCAAATTACCCAAAAGCTAAAAGTACTTATAAAACCTTCCATACATTGAGCTTTACTTGTACTTGATTGCTTGCCCTTCCTTGCTGCCCTCAAGGTACTTTAATGCTCTGCATTATTGAATTAAGAAAACAAAGAGAGCGTAAGCAAAAGCTTAGTGAGGCATGCTCTTTAAAAACCATTCAATAATGCAATTCAAAACATTTACAAAACATGCTTTAAATCAACCTTTGCACATGCTCAAAAGCATACTTAAAACAAGCAATCTCATGTGTCAACACAAACATTAAAACAAGCATCTCATGCTTCTTACATACATAACATGTCATATTGGCTCAAGTGATAAATTCCATTTCTTAAAACAAGTTCATCAACTTCCCAAGGACTTTTAAACACCTTGGCCATGGACTTTTAAACACCATGAATTAGGACCACACAAGGACTTTTAACCACCTTTGTGTCCAAAGCTTGAATCACCCCAAGGACTTTTAAACACCTTGGCCCCAAGGACTTTTAAACACCTTGGCCCCATGGACTTTTAAACACCATGGCCCCATGGACTTTTAAACACCATGGAAGGATCACCTAAGGACTTTTAACCACCTTAGTGTCCGCAACAAGAATCATCCAAGGACTTTTAACCACCTTGATGTTCTTAAGTAACAAGGCTCACTCAAGGACTTTTAACCACCTTGGTGACCTTAACCTTTTCAAAACATCACTTGCCAATATACATCATTTTCATCATTTAATCCACTGTTTTAAAGCATTAAACCAAGCCATTTTCATCATGCATTTCAAAGCATCAAACCACATTTAATCAATGTATAAAAGCAAGGAACTCCTACCTAGAGTTACCTTCAACATATGTCTTACATCATCAGCAAAAACCATGCTAAAACATGCTTTCAAAACAGTAATTAAAACATGCAAATCATCATTTTGCATCACAACAAAATCATGGCCACCACTAGAGAGAAATTCCGAAAACTTACACTTGAGCTTAGCAAAGTTGTTTAGACTTAAACTAAGCTCCCAAAACCTTCAAACCTTGGTTTTAAAAGCTGAAAACCCAATTTCCACAAACGCACTCACCGATTTCCACTTTGCTTCAAGCCAAAGCACCAAATCAAGCTTCCGGATCAACAACTCTTGGATCCAAAGATGCCTCCCCTGTTTCAACACATCAAAGCAGAGGATTAATGCATCATCATGCATTAATTGCTTCAATGAAAGCACCTAAACTCGCTGCTCTCATCCAACCTCCATTTTCGGCCACCAAACACAACCGAAAATGCATCCAAACCACTTCTAAACCATGCCCAGCCATAAACCAGCAAAACCACACTTCCATAAACATCATAACACATCTAAAAACAACCTATTAACATCCTTATACCTCCAGCAACATCAGATCACCAAGATCCCCTTAAAAACAACCTTGAAACACAAGCTAAACTTAGGAAACTCAACCTATCCGGGATTGCATTAATCAAAACTCAATTCCTTATCAATTTAGAGATCATTTAACATCAAAAACACCTCTCAAATCACAGATTAATCAGATCTAACGAAAATCATCAAAAATCATCAAAATCTTGCATAATAAGCCAAGATCCATTTCACCACTTAAAAACCTTTAATTAAACATCAATTAAGGATTGAAAACTTAGGAATTTCAGTAAAGAACTGATAGTTTAGAGGAGAAGGACGTTCTTACCTCCAAACTTGAGTTTCTCCTCTTTTTGCAATCAAAATCCTTGTTGAAACAATTAGCAACTGAAGAGGTTTTGAAGATACAATGATTAGGAATCAAATGAGAGTTGAAAGGAGGGATTTAGGTGAAGAAATCAGATCCAATTCTCTGGAAAAGTAGTGTTTGGGTTGAGAGAAAATGAGAGAAAGAAAATTTAGCAAAGTTGGTTACAAAATCCAAAAATAGCCAAATGGCTTCCCTCCAATTTTAATATCCTTTAAAATCAGATTTTAGACTTAAAATATCTTGGAAAAATCTGGAGTAACTCCCTTTGGGTAAATAGCTCCTTAAAGATTCAAAGTTTCAACCCTTTATAAAACAGCCACCAAACTTGCGAAAATTACATTTTGGTCACTAGCCAAAATGTCACACTTCCAAAACTCATTTTCCAAAATTGATTTCACAGTTCACTTAATTATATTAAAATATGATTTTAGAACATTTTTCCATATTTTTAATGCAACCCGAACTAGGCTTTCCTAAATTCACCTCTTTAGATTCGAACAGCACTTTGACCAACCGGTCAACGCTCAAAACTCCTAAGCCCAAAACCGGGGCGTTACATAAAGACAAAGAATAACAAGCCAAAGAGAGCACCTCACTACAACCACCCAAACTTAAAAAACCACCTTCACTTAATGCAATAAGTGCAGTCATGTTAGACTCACTAAACATACACTCCCAACACACACAAAAAGGTAACAGGAAGCAAGAACAAACACCAAAGTGTCACAACCACCAAAACACCACAATTCCTCACTACAATTTTTACTCCAGTCCAGTTGTCAACAAAAATCAGAACCAATTGTACCCCTGCTCCATTCTCATAAAGATTAACAAAGCAGCAACAAAAGGCAAAACTTGTAGCAAAGCAAGTTACGCCAATCGAACCCACTAAGGTTGAAAAACTCTTTCCTTTTTCAAGCCGTCTTTAGCTAATTGCACATCGAAGCAAAAAAGAAGACCTGGAACAAAAGCGAAGCAGTTTCCCAATTGCTCATTCCTACATCTCTTTTCTATGACCTTTCCCTTAATGCACCCATCACGTTCAACTAAAACAAAACCCTTCAAATATATGAAATTCTATAAGCCAATGAATACCACAATTTTGGATAACAACCTACCCTACTAAAACAAAACCACCATATCTCCCCACTATACCAAATCCATTGAAAACAAACGCCTCAAAAAAAAAAACCCAGGCACTTAAAAATTTCACTCTAATAAGCTCAAAAGACTCATTGTTTCTGCAAAATACACTTCCTACATCATACATTTTTATTCTAAATCGATGCCTCCACAAACTAAAAAACAATAGCACAACCTAAGCAACCACTCATTGAAACTAGAAAAAGAGATCACAACTTCGAAACAAGCCTCAAAATTATATACCTTCAAATTATTGGTTCTGGCAAAAGAAAAAAAAAGTATACCTTTTTATTCTACTAACCTTTGCATACCACCCCAAATGTCAAAATTTGTCCCTTGTTGCAAACTCATATGAATCTATTCTATAGAGCTTTTATACCACCAATCAAAGAAACACACCTAAATTTTCTTCCCTAATTGAAACGCCTCGCCGCGGGTAATAGACACATTGATTGGAGAGAACCGGAACCAAACCAAATTTCTTCCTCTCATTTCTATACACTATGATTCCATTCTAAAAGTGCCAAATCACGAACTGCTTCGTTTTCATCTCCTTCAATTTGAACACCTAGTCACTTCCCTAACTCGAGAGCCTTCTTTGCTTCCTTTATCGCGTTATTCCACCTACTCGTAAGGTCCGAATCAGAAAGAGATCTCCCAGCGAGCTCTGAATCTTCCAGGTTCTTCTTTAACTTCTTAATTTTCTTTATCGCCTGATCCCTCTTGATAAGGACACTACATGGTGAAGGTTCCTATTCACCAGGTATATTTTAATCTCCCAAATTTATTGACATAGGGAAATTTATCATCTATGTATTCCTCCCTTTAATTTCGAAATTCAAAATCTCCAACAATCTTTGAAACGCCTCTCCCTTAAGGATTTTCGAACACAGAGCTGAAAACAAAATATTTTGCTTATTAAGCCACAACTTTCATGTGTATAGGAGATGAGGACATTACCTTCAACACAAGTATTTTGCTTTCTTTATTGAACTATCAAACTTCAGATGATAATTTTGTTCTTGTTTATTAATACTAGTTGTTGTCTTATGCCAACATTCCAATTTGTTTATCACCTATATATAAATGAACTACAACTTATATTTAATTTAACTCATGACTTTATTAAACAATCAAATCATTACTCACAAACTTACTTTGGCTTCGTTATCTTTATATTCAATTACAAAAAATCCAATCAATAACTCTTATTTTTAATGCTTGGATTGTCATATTGAGAACCCTCCAGTGGAGATTGATAAGTTGGTAAGCAAGATTGGAAAGGTGCAATTTGATTATGTGCGCAGGCAAGAAAATGTGTTAGCTGACTGTCTTGTGAAAAATGGTATGAATCGAACTACACTCTTCAAAGCTTGGTGGTAGGTGCACTACAAGAAAACATGTTTTAGCGGCATTTTTTGAGTAAACGTCGTTAAATTTATACATTTAGTGGTGTTTATCTAAAAAAGTCGTTAAATATGTACATTTAGCGGCGTTTATTGAATAAACGCCGCTATAGACAGACATATAGCAGCATATTTGGGCAAACACCACTATAGATGCGTACTTTAGCGGCTTTTGTCTAACAAATGCCGCAATATGATTTAAATGTTTATATCGCACATCGAATATATTTATCTCAATACAACTTTATAGAGAAGAGAAGCGCAAGTATAGATCAATGAGCTAAGTATTGAGCTGAGGGATGTGAAAGATGCATAATCAATAGCCACTAAAGACAAGGATTTTTAGCGGCATTTTCCCTCCAAACGCTGCTATTGACTATGTCTTAGCGGCGTTTTTTGAACCAACACCGCTATATAACTCGACCTTTGGCAGCATTTTTTGTTCACAAATGTCACAAAGGTGGATGGTGTTTTGGCTCTTGATGAGCCTAAGGTATCTTCTAACTCAAGTGAGCTTTATTCTTACTTATTCGATGAGTTGCAAGATGCTTTCGATGAATTATTTTTGGAATTTGAGACCATGAATTCCAAATTTAAGAAAATGATTTCAAAACTTGAATTTGAAAATGATTTTCTTTTGAAAACAAAATTGGATTTTGAAAACTAAAATAAAATTTTGAAAAATGATTTAGAGTTTTCAAAAACAAGTAAATATGTTTTAGAAAAAGAAAATCTTGATTTGAAAGTTAAGCTTGAAAGCTTAACAAAAGAAAAAGAAATCATTTTTAATAATTCATCTGTCACATAATGGCAAAATGCTCACATTGCCATTATCATGGTCATTCCTTACATACTTGTCCTATTAAGAATAGAAAATATTATAGGATTAGACAAGTATGGTTTCCTAAGGGAACTAAAGACATTGTGACTAACGTAAATTGATCTAAAGCAATTTGGATACCAAAAATCAGGTGAATGTCTTTTGTAGGTGTGTTGGAGCAATGGGAAGAAATGCAAAGACATAAAATTGCTCTAGTCACACAAGTGAAAAAATTGGGTAACCTTTAAGCTTATAGCTTTTATTTTCTTTTATCTTTGGTTATCTAATTTTCGTTTTAAAGTCTTGGATTATTTGTTAAGCCTAACAATGATGCTTGAGTAAGGGGGAGCCATTTTAAAACCAAAAATTCTTATTTGTGTCAATTTTTTAACCCCCCTAAGTTATTTTGAACTTAAAGTTATTTAAATTCTTTTTGATATAACAAAAAGGGGGGAGAAATGGTTTGAAAAATTGTATTTTCAAATGAATAAGGGGGAGCTTTACTTACTTTTCAATTTTTCATCTCTTATTCACATTTTTAAACTTGAAGGGGGAAAATCTCAAACAATTTTTCAAGTTGGTTTTATCATATCAAAAAGGGGGAGATTGAAGAACTAAAGTTTTGATATAATAATTGAAAAATGTTTTTGGACTTGTTTGAATATTTTGAAAATTTATTTAAAGTCCATACAACTTGAAAATATGTTTGAAATGGTTTCATAGGTTTTTAACATGCCTAAAACGCTTTTTAAATAGACAAAATATCATTTTACAAGGCCTGTATTATACACCTTGATCCGTATCGATACCACCATTTCCAGTAAGCAAAACCCAGATGCAGGGCTAGTGGTATCGAAACCACCTTGCTGGTATCGAAACCAGCCTGACTTTTTTTATCCTCCAACGGCTAGTTCTGAAGAAGGGCGTTCCAAAACGGGGTCGAGTGTTTCGAAACGGACAACTGCATAACTGCATTTAATGAGGGAAATAAAATCTCCAACGGCTCCAAAACATCCCTAACGGCTAGTAACGACCACAAGCTCAATTGTGACTATAAATTGAAGGCTGGAACACTTGAAGAAGTTTAGAGACAACATCCATGCAATATGGTCACGAGAATTAGAGTCTAAATCTTTATTTTACTATTCTCTTGTACATAGTCTTTAGAGAGAGCTTAATTGTAAATTCTTTGTTCTCGTGCGAGCTTAAATTTGTGTAAACACCCACCTTGTGAGGTATTAAGTTTACCAAACAAATCCCTTGTAAAAGAAGAGGTTCTAGTTTAGCCTTGAAAGAAAAACTAGAGTTGTTCTATCTTAGCCAAGTCCAAAAGATAGGGTTGTAACGGTTTCCTCCTAATCCGGGAAAAAGGGGACGAATTAATTGTTGAGTGAATTGGGAAATCCTTAGTGGTGTGCTAAGGTATTGGATGTAGGTGCTTAGTTAATAGCCCGAACCAATCTAAAATCCTTGTGTCACTTGTCTACCTTTATTTCGATTTTAGCCAATTCAACCACCAAACATCTACAACCCTCCTTGACGGTTTTGGTGATCGATTAGAGCGTGCTACAAGCCTAACAAAATGTTTAATACTACTTCAAAAGTTTAAGGCACATAAGATCAAACTTTATAATAATTGTTTGTTCTTATGGTTTTGGTACCGCTTCCTACATAGTTAAACCAATTCAAAATTAGTTACAATTGTCAAAAGGAGAAGTAGGCTCTAACTGGGATTTTTCTCATTGTGTTGAAGAGGAAGAAAAGTTGAAGCATTATAAGTGTAAAAGTACTCATTTGGCTAGTGCTCATTTAGTTAGTGTTTCAAAGAATAAGGGCAATAAAAATATTAGAATAAAGTTGCTAAGGGTCCTACCCAAAAGAAACGACAATAAGTTACAAAGTTTTGATTCTTTTGTATAAGTTAGGACGCATGTAAAGAAATTAAACTTCAAAAGCGAGCAACTACTTCTGTTATTTTGAGTGATCCATGGGTTGTAAGTTTTATGATCCCACTATTAAGAATTTTTTTAAGGAGAGATTTATAACTTTTTTAAGATGTTGAGTTTGGAGGGAGAAATAGGGTTAGATGCATTGTTATACAGGATAAATTGAATTATAATTTAATTCATACGATCACTTTTGACGATGTTTAGGTTTCACACCTATCATCAATCAAGAAGTGAATCAATTATCTCAGCTAAATAATGTTGAACAACTCCCATTCAAGATAAGGTAATTGTTTTAGAAGAACAAACTCAACAACCTTAAAAAAAACAAGTGTCATTAAAGAGGTCCACAAGAGGAAGATGAAACACTATTCTGGATTATTATATTGTGATTCTTCAAGAAAATAAGGTAATAATGGAATGATAAAAAATAATCAATTATTTTTTATCAGACAATAAAAGTTTTAACTCTCAAAAGTGGATTGATGTCATTTAAGAAAAGTATAATTTTATGCAAGACAATAAAGTTTATGAACTTGTCTTATTACCTGAAGGTGCAAACCAATTGGTTGTAAATGGATATTTAAAATCAAGAGGGATGCAAATGGTAATGTGGACAAGTATAAAGTATATCTTGTATCTAAAGGATATACTCTAAAAGAAGACATTGATTTTCCAGAGACTTTCTCTCAAGTTTTATTGAAAGACTCTTTTAAAATAATTATTACACTTGTTGCTTGTTTTTAGTCTTAAGCTACATTAGATAGATGTTAAGCTTGTTTTTCAATGACAACATTGAAGAAACTATTTATATGGTATAATCATAAAGTTGTGTCTTATGATACAATATCAATGATATGTAAATTAAAGAAATCTATCTATGAGCTTAAGTAGGACTCTCATTAATGAAATTATAAATTTCATGTTGATTATCTCATTCGGTTTTGAGACAAATTTGGTTGATAATTGTATGTACTACTAGTTCAGTGGGAGTAAAACCAAGTGATACTCGTATTGCTAAAGAAGACAAATTTAGTCTTACTCAATGCCCTAAAAGTAACCATGAAATTTAAAAAAATCCAAAAGATTCTTTATGCATAAGCTATTGAGAATCTAATTTATGCTTAAGTATGTATGTGTTCCAAAATTGTATACATTGTTAGAATGTTAGACAGATATTTGAGGTATCATATTATGGACCATTGGATAGCAGCCAATGGGGTTATGAGATATCTTCAGAGAACAAAAATCACATGCTCACATGTCGGAGTTCTGGTAAGTTAGATATCATCAGGTTTACAAACTTCGATTTTAATAGAATATTGATGCAAAAGAATTTTGTCACATGAGCTGATAATTATAGATTGAATAAAAATACCACTTAAGTTATTTTGTAACAATAAATATGCATTCATTTATTCTATACACAATAGGAACACTTCATATTTGAAGCAAATAAATATTAAGTTTCTAGTTGTTAAATAAAATTTAGAGTGGTTGTGTGTCTATAGAGCATGTTGGTACAAACTCCATAATTGTGCGTATATCAAGAAACTATCACCCTAGGTCTTTCATGAGCACACTACTCATGTGGGTGTATGTTATTTAAGGATATTCAGTTTTAGTGGGAGTTTGTGATTTTGAAAAATGCTCATTCGTTTTAGACACAGTTTTGGTTATTTCAGTTTAAGGATATTTTAAGATTATGTTATGCAAAAATAAAGTTCTTTTGGTTTATGCACACTCTAATTTTAGTAAAGTTTGGTCTCACTAAGGTTTAGGAGGACCAGTTGGAAATAAACATGTTCGGTTCACATTTCATGTAATTTTCGATGCTACACATCCATGATTGATCTATGTCATTTGACTATGTTTGTATTCGTGACCATTGATGGGTCCAGTCATGATTGATATGGCGAAGACCGCTTTGATCCTATATGGATATAGTTGATGGACGAGATTGTTATAGAATACCTATTATATAATAGCAAATTTTTGAGCTCATAAGGTTGTACATTTATTTGGAAACATATGTTGCTCAAGTGGGAGATCGTTGGATTAAAATCCTCAATTGTGGGCACATATGTAAAATGTATGATGCTATTATAAAATATGATACAAAATCAAGTGACCAATTATGTTAGGCGTGTCATAGGTATTAAAGTGTCATGGAAATAAAAGTGTAGATACCATAAGATATATTTATAATTCAATGAGGGGCAGAGTTATAAATATTTAATAGTTGATTTAATAATCAACTATATAAAGAAGTAGTGGTCCCCAAGAAATAGGTTAACTTGTATTACTCTTGTCCCTGTCAGAGAGTTTTTACGGCAAGGGCTAACATATCTTCTTGGAAGATCACAACCATCTTTTAGGCGATCTTCATCAAAGGATTCAAGATTTTCATCTATCGATTAATTCAGGTACGCTTCCGTATTCAGTTTATTCGGTTTATTTTTCTTGATGATTTGACATGATATATGTTGGGTATTAAGTTTCATATCTATTTATGATTTGGTTCTAACAGAAACTTCTTCAATACTAGTTTCGATTCCATCTTATTTTCCTTGATCAAACACAAAAAATCGATACAACAAAATCTAAACAAACACAAGAGAACACTAGTAATTTTTACAATGCTTAACACCAATCATGAAACCTAAAACAAAAGAAAATATTATATTCGCATAAACTTCTTTAATATCAATTTTGGCTTCAATTTTTTGTCTTTGATACTTGTTTAAGGCTTCTTTTGCATCACTCTCAGATTCGAATGACTCAAACCTACTTCCTTTAACACGAATGATCATACAAGCACACTTTATCCATGAACGGTAGATGCCAACTTTCTTCCCATGGAAAACGACATAATATTTCTCTATCTTCTTATGTTCTCCCATTCTTCAATATCTTCGCCGGGGGGGGGGGGTGATGTTGGCGATCTAAAAAACAATGTAAAGAGAAGGAAGAGTTTAAATGTTTATATAGAAACAAAAACAAAACAGATAACAATATGATATACATAGGAACCTCTTTTGTTTTTATATTAACAAAAGATAATGCAAACGGAGAGTACGTAAACAAATAAGATTAACGAATGAAAATAGACGGTGAACAATAGGAGAGGAGTTGGGTATTTGGAAAGGGAAACATTAACTACAAGAAAATGTATTTTCAGTGATATTGAAAGTAATCACTAAAAGTATTAAAATTAGTTACAAAAATTTATAGTGAGTACTTTTCAGTCATCACTAGTCCTCACAAATAAAATCTTCACTACTATATTATTGACAACTTTTATAAATTTGGTCACACTTATTTACTCCCCCGTCCCACTTAAATTATCTTTTATTGACTTTTTAAAAGTAAAAAAAAATTAAATTTTGATCTTAATTACTTTAAATATTTTAAAAAATAAAATTTATAAAATATATATTTCAAAACTACTTAATAAGTTGAAAAAAATTGAGAAAAAAATCAATAAAGAATAATTTTATGGGACATAGGAAGTATATTTTTCTGACTACGGTTTTTGACAAAAAAAAATATTAATAACAATTACTAAAATATAGAAACTAATATTATCTTTACTAGTGATAAATATGCACATATACATTTAATAATATCAATGAATATGTTGTCACTTTCACCTATTACCTTTAGTGGAGGTGCAATGCTTATCTACTAGGCTAAGAAAGAAAATTATTTTTTTTAAAATAATGTATTTAGGTTAAATTGTGATTAAAATTAATTTATTTTATTTTAAGAAAACATATTAATTATAAAATCATTTATTATAATAATAGTTTAATTTTTGTATGGTTTCTCATACAAAATATATTTTCAGAAGAAAAACTTTTAAGAATAATTGAGTTGGCTTTAAAATATAAACATATAAATATTAATATTTAAACCTAAAGAAAACGATGGTGGCGCAAGAGAAGGGAGACGGCGGAGTGAGGGGTTCTAATCCATGGAAGGCTTGGGGACGGGTCTGGACCCTTTTTGTCTAAAACCTACCGGATCAATTAAATTGGAAGGGGGCTTGGCAGGTATTCGATCGCCATGGAGTGGTAGTGGATGTCTTCATCCCCATAAAACGATCCAAAGACGGCGCAAGGTTTGGGTTTATTCGGATGGAGTCGAAACAGGATGCAGAGAGGGTTATTGAGAGATTTGATGGCTTTCGCCTCTATGGATCACGAATTCGGGTATCAATGGCTAGGGATAGTGGAAGTGAGCAGTGGAAAAGAAAAAGGATGAAAGGCAATTCGTTCAATTCAATTAACGTGGGGAGGAAGGACAGAGTAGGACAATCCGCAACGTCGAAAAATCATAGCACATATAAACAAGTAATTGGAATTGTCGACAATGAAAAGAGGCAGATTTTGGAATCATGTGCACTAGGCTTTTGTCGAAAACCTTACTCAATTGAGGAATTGGCTCGTGAATTTCACCGAGAAAATATCAAGGGATCATCCGTGATGCGAGTCGCAGGTTCCACGGTATTGTTGATGTTTGATAATTGCGACATACGCGAGTCGACGATGAAATAGGGAAGATTACAGCAATGGTTAGAAAATGTCGTGGAGTGGACATCGTCAACGGCAATCCCAAATCGTCGAGTATGGATCTCTTTGTGCGGACTGCCCATCCATTTATGGTCGGATGCTACATTCCGGAATATAGCGAACTTGTGGGGTGAGTTAGTGCGGGTGGATGCGAATACGATTGCACCATCGTCATTTGAGAGAGCGAGAATTCTTATAGAAACGGATTGGTTGTACATAATTAACGAAGTGGTGGAAATAAAGGAGGGGGAATCGACTTTCATGGTCCGTATCACCGAATTTGAGGAGGGATTTCAGAGAAAATGTGAGTGTAATTGTGACTCGGGTTCATACTCCGACAATGGAGGAACGTCAAAGGAGGGGGATGTCGAGTGGAAGTCAAACTCCTTGTTTGAACAAGATACTGATTCGAATGCAACCATAGTTCCGAATTCAATTGATAAAGGACAAGTTGTCGTGGACTCAATTGATACTCATCGCGACAAAAATTTTATTGACCACATGTGGGAGGATAATACTAGGGAGGATGCTAGGGTGAGATCATTGGATAATGCGAGTGACGAGGATCAATTGGTCATGGTGAATAGAGACCTAGAGGTGTCGGTGCCGTGCGAAGCTAGCTTGAGAATGGATGAGATAGAGAACGAGCCAAAAGTTGGGAGGGCAGTGTCGCCACCATTATTGTTACACGATAGGGGATGTGAGGAGGAATCTTTAGGCATGTTAAATCGTGAGGGAGGAGAATTATCGGTAGAGGAGGAACGGTTTATTGTTGACGAGATCACAATTGAGGGAGGGAAATTTGGTTTGCCGGCAGCAATGGGAGATAATTTGTGTGCAGTATCGGATCGAGTGCAAGATAGGCCACAGGGTGGGGACAACAGGGTAACTAAAGCCAGCCTTGTGGAGGTGAATGGGGAATTAAGAAGAGTTCGACTCCTATCGGAACTCATCCCAGCCCCTACAGTAGTGGAGTCACCGTCAAAGTCTAAGAATGTGAAGAGAGGACGCGGCCGTCCAAAGAAAAATAGAGAGGAGGGAAAGCTACAGCCAATTGCGATAGCAAACGGATCATTGTCGGACTCAGACTTTATCTGTCGCAAGCAAGCGATTTTGCGCGAGGCCGAAGAAACAACAAGGGTGGGAAATCTGATTGGGGCAGTGACAGTGGGTAGGGAAGACGAAGTTATTCAAGATATCGCGCGGTTATTGGAGGCGCGAGAGGCGTCGAAATAGCGGAGTATGCGGTTGTTGTCGTGGAATGTTCGGGGCCTTGGGGCAGCGGCGAAACGACGTTCTATCGGACGTGTTCTTCGACAACAACAATGTGGTATGGCTCTCTTCCAGGAAACAAAAATGGAGAGCATTACCGAGAGGTTAGTTCGCCAATTGTGGTTTTCCGACTCCTTTTCTTTTTTATATGCTCCGTCGGAGGGAAGATCGGGTGGGGTTCTATTGATATGGGATCCGGCTGGATTTAATGTTTCTTTTTCGGAAATGCGAAGGAATATGATTGTGGTCGTGGGTACATGGGAAAGAGAGGAATGGGACAGTGGCATCATAGGAGTATATGCGCCGTGTGGGGTTTCGGATCAGGCGATCTTTTGGGATGGCATTCGAGAGGTGGTAAATTCTAGGCATATTGAATGGTGTGTGGGAGGTGATTTTAATGTTGTGAAGTGTGTGGAGGAGCGACGGGGGTGCGGGACTGGTTATCCGGGTATGGATTTGTTTTGTGAGAATATCGAACAACTTGCGTTGCTCGATGTTCCGATCAAAGGAACCTTCTTCACGTGGTTTGGACCAGGGGGACGATGTAGTCGATTGGACAGGTTCTTGGTTTTGGACGGATGGATTCAACGTTTTGAATCGTTAGTGATTCTTCATCTCTCGAAGGAGTTATTGGATCATTCACCGATTGTATTGGTGAGCGAATTGGAGGATAGCGGACCTAAGCCATTTCGTTTTGTGAACGCATGGCTATCTAATTTACCTCTTTTAGAAAAGGAATGGCAGTAGCTTTCTTTGGGGAGGGAGGGTCGAACAATAAGCGCGAAATTGAAGGGGCTGAAGCAGATTCTAAAGAGCTGGAACCGGTCAGATTTTGGGGATTTGGACAAGGAATATGGGATTTTAACGAAACATATTGATGATTGGGATGCTCGGATAGGGGACAAGGAAAGGACACCGATCGAGGAAGAGGTATACCGGAAGTTACATTCTAGGCTATGGAAAGTGGCCAGCATGCGTGAATCGTTTTGGCGTCAGAAATCAAGAGCATTATGGTTAGCGGAAGGTGACCGAAATACATCGTTCTTCCACAAATCAGCGAAAATTAGACAAGCCCAGAATTCGATTAGAGGTATTCAGTTTGGGGACGAATGGGTCACGGAGCCTAGGCGTTTAAAACATATGGTAAAATCAGCCTTTACTCGACATTTTGGGAAGCAACCGGGTGGGGGAGTCTTAGTGCCGGATGTTGCATTTGAACGAATTTCGGTACATCAAAGTGAAGAGTTGGAATGACCGTTTTCGGTGGAGGAAGTGAAGAAGGTGCTGTGGAGTAGCGAAGGTGCGAAAGCACCGGGTCCGGACAGTTTTCCCTTTGAGTTCTTTCGCAAAGGGTGGGAGTTTGTGCGTGATGACTTAATGGCATTCATGGAGGAATTTCATGCTACGGGCCGTTTGCCGCGGGGTTACAATTCCAATTTTGTTGTGCTCATAGCAAAGAAAGATCATCCACGTGAGTTGGGGGATTATCGGCCTATTTTTTTACTCAACTCGGTCTATAAAATTATGGCCAAATGTTTAGCTCGTCGCCTTCAAGTAGTGTTACCACAGATTTTTAGCGATGTTCAATCAGCTTTCATAACCGGGAGGCAGATTCTAGATGGGATTTTACTTGCCAATGAAGTAATTCATTCGATGAAGTCTTCGAGGGATTTACTTGGCAGCTATGTGCTGAAGCTTGACTTCGCTAAGGCGTACGATTGCATTGATTGGGGCTGTTTGAAGCTAATCCTTGTGAGCATGGGTTTTGGGGAAGTATGGTGTCGATGGATGTCGGAGTGTGTGGAGACGGCGAGGTTGTCAGTTCTGATTAATGGTAGTCCTACGGAGGAATTCCCAATGAGGAGGGGGTTGCGACAAGGCGATCAAATTTCGCCCCTCCTCTTTGTGATTGTGGCCGAAATTCTTCATATTTATTTTGTAAATGCTGAGCGAAGAGGTTTGATTGCTGGAGTTCGTGTGGTAGGGGATGTATCGATCTCGCTTTTACAGTTTGCGGACGATACGGTTTTGTTCATCCGGGGGGATGTAGAGATGGCTCGCAACTTGAAGCGAGTTCTTACTTGTTTCGAACTCACAACTGGGCTGAAAATTAACTATGATAAATCATGTTTGATTGGCATTGGATTGGAAGAGGTGGTAATTGAGGATGTGGGACGTGTTCTAGGCTGTCCTAGGGGGGCCTTACCGATGAAGTATTTAGGGATCCCTATCGGCTTGAGTCCGCGTGGTATAGAAATTTGGAATCCTTTGATTCAAAGATTTCGTCAGCGTTTAGCGGGGTGGAAACGAGATTCGCTCTCCTTTGCTGGGCGACTTGTATTGGTTAACTCGGTGCTTTCGGCGCTTCCGGTGTATTACATGGGCATTTTTATGATCCCAAAGCGAATCATTCTGAAACTTGATCGTATTCGGCGGAATTTCTTATGGGGTGGAAAGGAGGAGAGAGCGAAATTGAGCAGAGTTGGTTGGGAAATTGCTTGTAGACCGAGACATTTGGGTGGCTTGGGTGTGATAAATCTTCATACTCGAAATTTAGCCTTGTTGGCTAAGTGGGCATGGAAATATGCCGAAGCGAAAGGTTCTCTCTGGAGGAGGATTATTGATGCCAAATACGGAACCGAGGTGCTTCATTGGCGACTTCATCAGCAAAGTAAGAGATCGATGTCGGCTATGTGGAAGCATATCATTGATGTTCAGCAACTTGAAGTCGTGGCACGCTTCATGAATACATCACAATTCTGTTGGGTTATAGGGAATGGCGAGAGCGTGCTGTTTTGGCACGATTGCTGGTGCTTACCCGAACCTCTGAAATTAGCTTTTCCGCGGCTATATGGTTTAGCAAGAGACAAATTGGTGTGTGTCGGTGCGGTGCTGGGGCAGTCCTTGGATGAATGGGGCTGCTATTTCCGACGAACGTTGAGGGTGTTTGAGGGGGACATGCTACGCGAGATGGTGGGGTGCATGCAGGGGTACGAGTTGCGCCATGGAGTGCTTGACCGTTTCGTTTGGATTCATGCCCCGTCGGGTGAGTTCTCGGTAAGAGCTTTGAATAAATTAATGATATCATTCGGGATGTCGGATATGTCAGACATGAATTGGCCGTGGCGTCTCTCTGTACTGCCAAAATTGCAATGCTTTCTTTGGTTCCTTGTAATGGATCGACTGCCAACTTTGTCCATGTTGGTTGCTCGTGGTGTAGCATTGGGTGACACTTCTTTGCTTTGCCGGTTCTGTGGGGATGGCGAGGATGAAGTGAATCACATCCTATGGCATTGCTCGTTGGCTTGGGACACTTGGGGGTGCTTCTTCGCGTGGTGGGGGTGAGTGTGACGCGTCCGCAACAGGTGCGCGACTTCCTTTTAGCTAGTTTCCACAGCTTTTTTACAGGAGATTTGCGTGTATGGTGGCTTATAGGCTGCACTAGTGTGTTGTGGTCGTTGTGGTTAGCGCGGAATGATTTAATGTTTCAAAACAAGAGTTCGTCGGTTGGGGGTATTTTTTTCTTAATTAAATTGCGATCCTTTCACTGGACGCGGGTTAGATACGATACGGTGGATATTAGGGAAGCAGCTTGGTGGGACTGCCCTCTTCTTTGCGTTAACGATGCAAGGGGGAACCAGTCGGTTAGGGGTGTGGTGGAGTGGACTCCGCCTTGGAAGGGTGTGTGGAAATTTAATGTCGATGGTGCAGCTCGGGGTAAGCCGGGTTTGGCAGGGTGTGGGGGAGTGCTTCGGGACTGGGAGAGTCGAATTAGGGGGCTGTTTTCCGGACCAATTGGTGTGGCGGACTCGAATGAAGCCGAGGTCCAGGCGATAGCTTTTTCCCTGAAGATGTTGAGGGAGTTGCCTCGGGAGGGGGTGGAGTCGGTCATTATAGAATCTGACTCGAAGGTGGCCCTTGCGTGGATTCAAGGCGTTGAGAGCCGACCTTGCCGATTATGGAGATGGTTCTTTCAGATTGACGATACTTGTGAGTATTTGACGGGCGTATGCTTCTCGCATGTCTTGAGGGAGGGGAATCAAGTGGCGGATGCCCTTGCGAAAGGGGGTGTTTATAGGGTGTCTTGGTTGTGGGTTCGGCCTTGAGTTGAGTCGTGATGGTCCTTGTATTACACAACTAATGGTACTCTTTTCCCCCACTTAGGCTTAGGGGGGTTTTTAATGAGGCTATTAGTTGTGCTTTGTATGATTTTTTTTCTTCAATAAAATCATATTGCTGATCAAAAAAAATATTTAAACCTAAAACCTAAAATATTAAATATTATATTTTAAAATAATTACAAAAATTAATAACAGAATGATCATTAATGTGATAATTATTTAGTAGACTGAAAATGTAAATTTTTTTACTCCATAAGTGTGGTTTAAACCAATACCAAGTGTCTTTAAATCATATTTAATAAAATCAAAATTCACAAAACTGTAGAATTATATATTAAAAGTTTAAGCCAATTTGAGTAATCGTCTATTTCACATATAAAAATATCTTTTACATATTTTATGCCAAAATTACGTATTAGTTCTTATACTTTAATTTGATCACTTTAATTTTTTGTTGATTTTTATATGAATGATAGTCATTAAATTTGTTAAGTAAAATTTTTTTAGTCCCTTTGTTATACATAGGGTGTACATTTAATAATTATTCTTTAATTTAATCATTTTAGTCCTTGTAATTTAGTCATATTGTCGTTGTACCATTTGAATTAGGATTAAATTTCAAAAGTTGAATAGCATAGGGACTAAAATTTATTAAATTAAGGCATAATAACTAAAACCACAACTCAAACATAGTATAATGACTAATGACATTATTTTACCTTTTGAGAAATTAGTTTATTGTAACTTCAATTTTTATATTTGTTATTAGGGTAAACTATATAACTAGTGTAACCCCATAGACCCGCCTATGCATTACAACGGATCCTAGGAAGTCACATTAGGGTCACAAGAGCGACCCACAATAAAAATACACATAAAAACATTTTTTCCTCAAACACTTATTAAACTGTAAAATCAACTTCTATTTAAAATAGCATTTCAGGAAGTCATCTAAACACATAACAAAAATTTCAAAAAGTGTTTTATAGACACTATCATAAAACCATACATGACCTACATGCCCACTAACTAAAGAGTACCGTACTCCAGAGGCAACGCCGAGAGAACTCCGAACACTGATGTCAAACATATACCATGATATACTCTTTTAACCTGCGATTGTAAAAGCAAAGTGAGCTTGGAAAAGCTCATTAATAGAGAACTACCAAAAGATGCTATAAGCTCAAGCAGATATATGGTAAGCATAACATTTTCATGATGTTCCATGTAGTAACAGTCTCCATTTCTGTTCTACTATTTCGAGTTAGCATCATACTCGAGAATAACGATATTTGTTCTTTATTCGAACATCGAGTATTAGACAGGAATTATATAGGCTAGCAGCATGCGGGTGTGGAATCAGAGAGTTTAGCGTCTAATGTGTTCCAACAGTGCAACGTTAATGCATGAAATGTAACAATGCAGTAAACCTTTTTTATTTCAAATACATTCGTTTCAAGTAGCAGTAAAGTTCATTTTAAATCTTTGTTTACCCTTCAACCTTACACCAAATATGCAGTTCCCGCAGAACTACATCCAAAAGGACTTACCCTAGGCCTGATGGGCATAGGTGCCACCTAAGGAGCTGCCTTAGGTCCATAAGGATTTACCTATGCAAAAGCATCGGAACCTACCCAAGAGGAGACCTTGAGTCCATAAGGATTTACCAGTTGGATCAGGGATGTACTAACAAAGACTTCATAACATAACCCAACAGTATACCCCAGATAGCAATCGGTATTCAGATTTCAGACATGAGTAACATAATACATATGGCAGACATGTTCCATTCGAGGCATCAGAAATAGAAGTTCATGCTCTTTAGACACATATATAGGCATACCATTGAGCAGACGATATCATCATTCATCATGCAAACAGAGTGTATCATCCTAGGTCAAGCTAAGAGATTATACTATTACGTACATCAGGCAGACATACAATATTATCACAGATCAAATAACCACATAGCACAATCATATACCAAGTATACAGATCGAGCGAACTTAGAACGGGTAGGTAGAAAATGTTATCATATGTCCAGTTCATCATTTCATCAAGCATATCATCGTTCATAATTAAGCCATTAGATTGTTTACTAACATGTAATAATCATACAACACATTCAACTGAATGTAGCACACATGGAACACACTAGATGAAACAGTTTATTTCTTGAAGATACTCGCTATTTACGGAAGGGGACACACTGAACTTTTGAAAATTTGGAAAAATTTCAAAAACGAGATCCCTATTAAAAAGGGTTCGTACTAACGGTTCAAACCATATATTTAGGAATTGATACATCAAGATCTTAGAGAGTTCAGATATATCATGAGTGATTCACTCATTTAAGCCTACAAGGGCAGTATGATCATTTTGTCATACATGGGCATTTTGGTAATTTATACCAACAAGGCATAAACGGAGACTCGGGAATTCCATTTTCCCATCAGGTTTCCAGCTAGGCATTCAAGAATTTCTAAATCAAGATCTTTCATGATATCGAATACATTTAGGGATATTTCGGTCATTTTGGCCAATGAGAGCATTTTGGTCACTTGACTGTCAGGGGAGATTTCGTATTTCCACATACTAAGGACAAATTAGTAATCTGCATACATGAAGATCTCCACGGTTTATCAGGTTTCCAAATTTAGTCGAACTTACGGATCCTAATATTGCGATATTTTGAAAGTATTCAAACATGGGCAGTACACCCGAACTCAAACAATAGTATCAAACGTACCCTTAAATAGGATACTCTTACCGTTAACTATTTATTTATATCCTCCAAACAAATCGAATATGCCTTCATATGGTATTCACTCAAATTCACATATATATCAAACGACCAACAAACACAAGACTTAGAGGTATTTTTTGTCATTTCAGTGTTCAAAGGTTTTTCAATTATCCTAAGCCTTTCGAGTCCTTCTAAATATTCATTCGAGTCGAGTCTCGAGGGTACATCCATCATTATGGTTAATCCGGCATCTAGTGCTTGAGGGTATTTCCGTCCTTTTGGTCATTATAAACATTCCGACTAGCTCAACTTTATCAGCATTTTCAATCTTTTTAGTCATTTCAGATCAATTCAACTTTAACGCCACTTAGATTAATCTAGACATCCGAATAATTTTTTGTAGTCTTATCTTCAGATATTTATTAAGAACTCGAGAAGATCTTATCACTTTGCAATTTTGAAGGTTTAGGCTTCGTTAACATAACGGTCGGAGCAAAATTGGGGGTTTATAGATGAATCGATTGTGTTACCAGATCTAGTGAAGGTTTCTAGACCGCTTCCATTAACAGAGGTAATTTTGTGTCTTTCTTATACATCAAGGCATCTTTGTCACTTCACAACTAAACATTCTGAGCATTAAACTTTAAATCAAGAAAATAGTCTGAATTGGATGTTTCGAAGTGCACTGTTTTACCGATTAACCATTGAACTTGGATCACTCATTGATCAACAATTCCTTATTCGCATCAATCAAAATATTATTCAAAATTAATTATAGAACTCCAGATCTTTTCAATTTATTCATATTATTATTTTTTTATCGAATATGTCATACTTATCTAATTTTTCATACTTACTTTTCGTATCTGATTTGATTTAGGTTGATTAACAATATACTTCATCATGAGCATGCACGCTACAACCGAATACCAACATGTTCATAAAGCATACAAGTGGTAGAAAAGTATTACGTTTAATCCTTGCTATATCGGTCAACCATGATACTCCATTCGACCACTCTCGAACCCAAATGCAACATCCCCAACATCTCGAATACAAGGAACTATGAATACCTTCAATCGCACAAATTCCAATTTCAGTCCTTATTCACATTGCTCATAATTGATTAATAACATACATAAGCAAACTCAAGTTCAAGATGCAATTCGGAGGTTATCAGGTTAGAATTTCACGAAACGGGCTTAAAAACATACTCAGGATGTCGAAAAACATTTGATGGAAGTTTTCGGAAAAGTTGACTTTTTAGTCAACGATCAAAGTCAACGCTAATGTCAGCAGGTCAACGGGGTCAGAGTCAACTCTGACGCCAGTAGTCAACTGGTAAGGGTCAACTGAGTTGACTTTGACGAGTGGACTCGCCTGACTTGGACGAGTTAACTCGGCTAACTCGGACGAGTTGACTCAGGCTGACTCGCATTGGATCGGGCAGATGGGTCAAACTGGTCGAGTTCGTGTAGATGGTTCATTGGATCGAGTTTGGGGCCGGTTCAGACCGGTTTGAACCCGATTCACTTACCTAGAGGTGCATATCGTCAGACGGTCATCAGAACAATCGCTGAAGGCCATTTTTGTATCGATTCTACCAGAAAATATATTTTATCAACACGAAGAGCCAACCCAAACCTTAGCTACACAAAACAAGCCGGAAATCAACTAGAAATTACCTAGAATGGTGTGATTATGCCGGAAAATCACGAAGCTCCGACGAGGCTTCTCCTGGCATCAAAACCACGAACGGTCTGAGGGATTTTTCTCGGTCTGATGTGAGGAGTCAAAAAGTGGTGGTCGAGCGGCAATCGGACGTCAACCGACGCCGAAATCTTCAAAAATAAAGACGACGAGGGTTTGTGTTAAGCCTAGCCTTCGAACGAGCTTTTGCCGGCAACGGTGGCTCGGTTATGCGTGTGATAGGTGGCTGAAGGACCGAAGTAGGACGACGCACACGCCGGTGGTGGCGGCGTCACGCACGGTGGTGCGTGAGATCGGACGTAACACCCGGGTTTAGGAGTCGGGTGAAAATAATATTTTAATATTATTTCGGATCCGGTTTTATAATTAAAATAATCTTTGGGCCTCGTATTTTCAAACAAATGATTTTATGTTGGGCTTATGTTAAATCAAGCCCAAAAAGTCATGGGTGTCATGCTTTTGATATTTTCCCTTTTCATTAAGGGTAAATGGGTCTTTTGGGTTTAAAACAAAAGAATTAAAAATACCAAAAATTCACTCATCTTCTCCCTCTCTCAATCAAACTCACGACAAAACCCCTCCCCCTCCTTGAGTTACTATTCAATTCCATAGCTCACTTATTCTTGAAGATTTTTCAAATGTAAGGTCGTTTTTTACTTGCTCTCATCTTCCTCTCTTTGGAAGTACCACTATTTTTCATTTTTACTCATGTTTTTGGAATATGAGTTTTTGAAAGTTTTGATTTAAAAATGGTGCCTTTATTGTTCTTGACTAAATATTTTAATTGATTAATGTTAGATATGTTGTTTAGGGAGCATAGGGCCCAACTTGTATGATTTTTAAAGAGTTTTGTAAAATTTCCCGGATTTGAGTTTTGGGGAGGTTTTAAGTTCAGTTATGGGGGTGTTTATTGTGGAAATATTAGGGCTGATGGATAGACTATATGTAAGGGTTGTTTTGGAGGTTTTAAGGAGTAATTTGGGGGTTGGAATCAATGGTTTTAGGGTGTGCTTAGGGGCTGCTCGGGAATATGGATTTTGGGTTTGATTTTAGTTGGAATAGGGTGTTTTGTGCTTGGTTTATGATTCGGGTTAACTACATTGGATTGTAGACTGATTTGAGATTGTTTAAATAGTGTTGGATTGATTAGAGGCAAGAAAATTGGTTGGTGAAGCTTCGGGGACGAATCCGGAGATTTCGGAGTCTTGAGCTTGGTCTTCGGTCTTCACTTGGGAAACAACGGTGAGTAGAATTGTTGATCTTTGTATTGTGCACGATATGGAATCTTTGGGGTTTGGGTGGGACCTTGTGGGTTCACCTAAACACGAGTGTAAGCCTCTCTACCCCTATGTTTGTTGTGAATGAATGAATAGTTATGTGTTGTGATTATCCCGTGCATCTCAAGTTGTTCATACAGTTGTTATTGTGTAGTCGAGTTGAAGTTGTGCCTCACGTGATGGTGGTCTAAACTATGGTGATGTGTAGTCCCACCGGTAGTGACTAGTAGGAAAGTACTTTGATGTGTAGTCCCATTGGAAATCTACTAGTCAAAACGGTGATGTGTAGTCCCACCGTGTATGCATGTTGGTTGTGCTTGTGCAAACCATGCTTTGTTGAGATAGTCATTCGTGCATCCATTGTTTTACTTACATATGAAAAGTATTTTGAAAACTGCATGTTGTGGATTTGTAGAGCTTCACTCACTAAGCTAGTAGCTTACGCTCTCTTTTGTTTCCAATATGCAGATCGTTAGAGTTCGGGAGGCAAGCGGGCAAGGGAAGAGCTTTGGAGTTCTCGAGCTAGCACAAGTATGATTTGTGTTTTGTAATAATGCCTAAACAATGGGGTATAGAGTTGTAGGAGTTGGTGTCAAACTCCTTAGGTGGTTTGAGTTATTTGAGCATGTTAAAATTATGGATGTGTATGCTTATGTTTCATGGATTGAGGACCATGCTTGACTTGTTGCTTAATGGCGTGTGCCTATGTGTGTATGAATTTGGCCTATGATTTCTCAATGTTTGGTTGTCTCGTGTAGGATGCCTTGTGTTTGCTAGTATGCCATCATTGTGGAATTGCATGAAATCCTTGACTTGTATGGTCCTTGTTAGATTCAATGCCTCGTATGCTAATTCTTGGTTGTAGATTCGATGTGTGTATGCTTGAATGAGTCTAGGGAAGTCTCGTCTTATGCCTTGTGTGTTTGAGCATGTCTTGCCTTAGGACCCATGCCTCTAGTTCATGCTTGGATAAGTTGTGTGTCTCTTGGGGTCGTTTAGGGCCTTTGGATTTGTTTGAAATGTTCAATGTTTGTTTTCGAAGGTTGCAGACAACCCGTGTTTCGAAACAGGCTGAGCCATTTCAGAACGGGTAAGGCTTCAGGGACCCCGTATCGGAACCCGTTTCGATACGGTTTGACCACTGTGAACCCCTGTTCCGAAACGAGTATCGGAACACTTTGGCTATTGGAAATCTGAGAAATTACCGAGATGAAAGCGTTTCGAAACGGTCAATATCTCGTTGACCACGAGAAGTTGACTGTTGAGGGTGTTTCGGAACGGTTGACCTCTATTCTGATACGACCCCCTCGTATGGGCTTGGGGCAGTTGACCAGGACAAGGCGTTTCGATACGCCTCAATGGTGTTTCGAAACGGCCTGCCTAATGGATTAAAATTGGACTGTTTAATTGATGTTTGTGTCCAGATGATTGTCTTCCTCAAATTATTTCGCTGGGGTGATCATATAGGATTTAAATGTGCCTTTAGAGAAGATTAAATTAAAAAGAAATTTTTAGGGTTGCTAACCGAGGGGGAACCTTAACGGGTTTCGCTTCGGTTTTCCTCGTGTGGCCTACTCGGACCGGTCATCCGGCTAGACCGGGATGAGGGGGTTACATCGGAGACGGAATCGACGGAGGTTAGGTGAAGGGTCGGGGTTGTTTTTCAGATATTTCCTCCATATTCAAAAAGAATAGTGAGGCAGATGGGTTTGTTGGCCTTATTTTATATTGGTTCAACTCAACATACATTAGTTATTATTAATCCGAAGGAGTTTAAAACTAAAGTTGACCTTAGTTCAAGTGGTTAAAACATAAACGTATAGATTTAAGGGTCATAAGTTCAAACCCCTTTGCTACCATTTTCATTCTCATTTCTTTCTTTTTGGTTTTATAAATTTAGGGGTGTTACAACTAGTCTCTCAACTATAGGACACTTTTTTTGAGTCCTCCAACTATGCAAAGTTCTAAAATGGTCACCCGAATTTACAAAGGTAACAAATTAGTCTCATGTTGTTACAAAGTTAATGAGTGATGACGTGGTAGTTAACAAAAAAATAACATAACAACACATTTAGTCCTTCATATGTAGTCACTCAATCAATTTATTCCTAATTCGAAGAGAATTAATAAATTTAGTCCTTTTTATTTAGACGTTCTATCAATTTTGTCGAATCTCCCCTCTACCATTCACATTCCTTTAATTTTCCTCCAATAAGATTGTGACATGTGTCACCATCACATTGGAGGGAAAATATTAAATAATTTCTAATTAAAAATATACATAATTCGATAGAATGTCTGAATAAATAAGACTACAATCGTTGCTTTTTTGGGTAACTTAATTAGTGATAGACAAACAACTTTTGTGAGGGGTATACAAATTGTGGATGGAATCATGTTGGTCAACGAAGTGTTACACCTTTGTAGAAGTGTGCGGGGGGGGGGGGGGGGGATCGAGGGGTAGTGATTTTGAAATTAGATTTCGCCAAGTCTTACGATTGCATATGATGGAGTTTTCTCGATCAAGTAATGGCTCGGATGGGGTTTGTGGTTCTATAGTGAGATTGAATTTACAAATGTATTAGTACGGCGAGATTATTTTTTTGAGGAATAGTAACGCGAGATTATTACTCTTGATAAATGGTAGTGTGACATGAGAATTCGCTATGCAAAAAGGGTTGCGACATGGTGCTTTCACCTCTATTGTTTGTAATAGTTGGTAACGCTTTGCACCAATTCTCGATGGATGTTGAACAAATGGGATTGATCAGTGGTGTTCAGGTAGCACCATATGTGTTTTTGACACGTCTCTAGTTTGTCGACGATACGTTGAGTTTTGTTAAGGCAAGGTACAATTTGTCGTTCATCTCAAGTGAGTATTGACATGTTTTCGGTATTGTTTGGGATTAGAAATTAATTTTACAAAATCATCTTTGTATGCTATGGGCGTATCAAATAAAGTGGTGGATGAGATGGCCTTAATTTTGGGTTGCAAGCATGGAGCATTATCGTTTGTATATTCCGAGTTGCCTATTGGTGTAAACTCGCGAAGTCATGAAATTTGGTCCCCATTAATTAAATGCATGGTTGAAGTACAATTGTTCATGGGTGAAGACAAATTTGCATGGTTGTAAGACTTTGTTTTGGTTCGATATTATTTATGCGGTTGTTTCATTTGGCAAAAGATAAATTGGTGATGGTGAAGGATTATGCGAGAGATGGGATATTGTGCCATGGTCATTGGATTGATTTTTTTCAGTCGAGTGTTGAGGTGTTTTAAAGTTAAACAGTTAAAAGAACTTCAATGTACGTTGAATGAGATTGAGATTACTGTAGGAATATCAGATCGTTTAGTATGGCAACCAAGATTGGATGATGACTTTACGGTCTAAACGCTCACAATGTTGATGTCCTCAATTGGTATTACCTCTGTTGAATTGCTGTCATTTTTACCTTGGGAGATAAATGTACCGCCTAAGGTACAATTTTTCATTTGCTTTGTCATGTTGAATCGCCTTTCGACATTTTTATTGCTTCCAGGTAAAGCTATAGATATTGATTCGTTAGTGTGTGTTTGGTGTAATGTGGGTGCCGATATGATAGGGCATATATTATTTGAGTGTAATGTTATCCAAGAAGTTTAGCTCAGTATGAGTTAGTATTCAACCAAAAGCGGATGACAATAGGGGAGATTTTTTTCTTATATAAGTTGAGATCATTATATTGGATGAATGCCTCTAAGACCTTTTATGTGATTGACGAGGCTCGATGGTTGGATTGCCTATGGGAGTGTTTGTCGATTGGAGACATGAGCGAAAAGCGAATGGGGTAACATGGTGTCTTCCAGTGTCAAGGTAGTTAATTTTTCTTGATCAATAACGTATGATTTTATTCAGCGGGTAAAAAATCATACAACCTGTAACACCCCGGTTTTGGGCTTAGAAGTTTTGGGCTTGGACCGGTTCGGTCAAAGTGTTGTTCGAATATAAAAGAGTGGAATTAGGAAAGCCTAGTTCGGGTTGCATTAAAAATATGGAAAAATGTTCTAAAATCCTCTTTTACTATATATAAGTGAAAGGTGAAATCAATTTTGCAAAATGTGGTTTGGAAGAGTGACATTTTGGGTTAGTGACCAAAACGTAATTTTTGAAAACTGTGTGACTGTTTTAAAAAGGATTGAAACTTTGAATCTTTAAGGAGCTATTTACCCAATGGAGTTTCTCCAGATTTTTCTAAAATATTTAAGGTTTAATAAATGTATTTTAAATAATGTAAAAAGGAGGGAAGAGGATATTTTGTCATTTTAACTAACTTTCTCAAATTTTCTATTTTCTTTTCTCTCAACTTTTCTCTCAACCCAAACACATTTCTCCAGCAAAATTCTCTCTGATTTTGACTTCCAAAGACAAGATTTCAACTCTCATTTGATTTCTAATCAATCCTTCAACAAAACCTTAGCAATTGCTTATTGGATTTTCAAGATTTTGGTTCCAAAAAGGGAGAAACTCAAGTTTGGAGTTAAGAACGTCCTTCTCCTCTAAACTCTCAGTTCTTTACTGAAATTCCCAAGTTCTCAATCCTTGATTTGTGATTTATTAAAGGTTTTACAATTGGAATCTTGATTTTGGCTTTAAAATGCAAGATTTGCTTGATTTTGGTGAAATTTCGTGTGATCTGTTTGGGCAGTGTTTTGAGGTGTCAAATTGATGTTAAATGAATGTTAAATTGATGAGGAATTGATGTTTTATCAATGCAATCCCGAATAGGTTGAATTTCCTAAGTTTTGCTTGAGTTTTTGGTTGTTTTTTGGGTGTTTTTGATGATCTGTTATAGCTGGAGGTATAAGGACGTGTTTGTGATCATTTTGGATGTTAATTGGTGTTTAAAACTGGTTAGAAGTGATGGATCTTGGCTGGGTTAAGTTTTGGAAGTGTTTGGAGGTGATTTCGGTTGTGTTTGGTAGCCGAAATGTTGGATTTGCTAAGACCAGCGAGTTTAGTTGTGTTGCTGGTGTTTTTAATGCATAATGATGCATTAATCCTCTGTTGTTGTGTGCTTGAAACAGGGGAGATTGATTCGTGAGCTTTAGAGGTGGTGCGGAAGGTTTCGGATGCTTGGAAGGCTTGTTGGCTAGCCTTGTTTTGTGTATCGGTGAGTGAAGTTGGGTTTTCAGCTTTTAAACCAAGGTTTGAAGGTTTTGGGAGCTTAGTGTAAGTCTAAACAACTTAGCTAAGCTCAAGAGTAAGTAAATGGATTTTCGCTCTTGGTTTGTGTTGTGAATTGGCTTTAAAAGTAATTGTGATTGATGGTTGCAATGCATTTGATTTGCATGTTTTAAATTCTGTTTTGAAAGCATATTTTAAGCATGGTTTAATGCTGGTTTTGGAAGCCATACGTGAAGGATGCTCAAGGTAAGAGATCCTTGGTTTTATACATTGAAATTGTGGTTATGATGCATGGTGTTGCATGATGTTTAATGGCTTTGTGTAATGCTTAAAAAACAGTGGATTGATGGTGGTAAATGATGGTTTTTGCATTATGGTTATGCATGTGAATCATTGGACTAATATGGTAAGATGGTTATATTGGCAAGTGATGTAAGTGGTTCTTGGTTTCTTTGATCGGATATAGTTAGCCGACTATAGGATTGGGTGCACCGTGAATAAAGTCGCCTTGGATGTGGAGTGGTTAAGAGTGAACCGGTAAACTCCATCCAAGTATCCTAACGAGATGGTTAAGGTTATAATGGTGATTGGAATCCCATTCGAGGACCTTGGGTAAGCAAAGGTAATAATGGTGGTTAAAATTCCATTGGTGGACCTTGTGCTTGTTAAGATCACAATGGTGGTGTAAAGTCCATGTGTGGATCTTGTATAGGGTGTCCCGGATCTCGTTAGTGATGTTATACAACTACCAATCGGTGATGCTAAGGTTGTATGGTGTTTAAAAGTCCATACATGGGAACCTTGTGCATGTTAAGGTTGCATGGTGATTAAAAGTCCATACATGGGAACCTTGTATAAGTTAAGGTTGTATGGTGATTAAAAGTCCATACATGGGAACCTTGTGAAAGTTAAGGTTATATGGTGGTTAAAAGTCCATATATGGGAACCTTGTGAATGGTAAGGTCAGATGGTGATTAAAAGTCCATTTGGGGACCTTGGATTGGTAGTGTGTATGAAGCGTATGGACAACGCTTGTGATCCGCGTATCCGATTGGATGTTGAGTTGAAAAGTGGATGTGGTTGATCACTTGGAAGCCAATATAATGTTCTTGTTTATAATGAAGCATGAGATGCTTGGAATGATGCATGGTTGCATGAGAAGTGTATAATGTATTAAGAATGCATGTTTGCTTGTTAAGTTTGAACAAGTGTTGAATATCTATTGAGAATGATGCATGTGTGCATGAAATCTTTTTAGTGCATTGAAGTCTTGCTAAGACTTGTTTTTAAAGGCATATGATGCAAATGTTGGTGATGTGGTCATATGTGGCATTTGTTTAATGCATGTGTTGGATTGATTGAGTAAATGGTTTTAAAAGGTTTCTTGCTTGAATCGATGATCAAGTATGAGAAAGGTATGATGTGAAGTGGAAGTGTTTTCCAATGTTTTGAATTTAACTTTGCATTTGGTGTTTATGCATAGAATGGTTAAATTGATGTTTTTGCAAGTTGTGCCTTGATAAGGTTTACTTAGCTTGCTAAGCTAAGGGTTGGTTTTCATGTTTGAACAATGCATGATTTTGAGCTTGTTGTTGAAGAAGGTTTTCAAACATTGCTTTGGGTTTATCAAATCGGGTTTGTTTTTAAAACTGGTTTTATGATCCGCTGCATTGATGGTGTTTTTGTTTTGAGCATTCCTCACTAAGCATTATGTGCTTACGCTCCTTTTTGTCCATCAATGCAGATAGTTGAAGTTGGAACAGCGAGGAGCAAGGTATTCAAGGAGGACTCCACTTGAGATGTATGTCTCGGTTAATAGCTATAGTTAATAAAGGCAATGGGGGAAGAATCTCTTATGTTGATGTATAACGAGAAAGTGTATGTTGGACAAGTTTGGTATATGATGTTGAATCATGTGGTTTATTGTTGCAACGTTTTGGATCTCCTTGTGCTTAAGTGTATTGCTATGCTTCTTGTTTATAAGCATGAATGACTTGTGAATGTGATTAACGTGTTGGTGCACCTAGGGGTGATCATGTATCTAGTTTTTGATGCTTATATGTTCCTTGTATGTTGAGTAACTTGCTGGTGTGGTTTGAATACTTTTGGAGCATGATTGGTTGGTCAATTGTGTGTTTAAGCAAGCATATTTCTGCATTCTGTGCAGGCCGTTTCGGAACAGTGGCTACCGTTTCGGAACGAGTGCCCTGTAGTAACCCAGGCGTCCGAAACGGGAGGCACCGTTTCGAAACGGGAAGCCCTCTGCCAGCCCTCGTTTCGGAACGCGTTGCGGAACGGCCCCGTGTTTCGAAACAGGCTCTCCCTGTTTCGGAACAGCCGACCGTTGGGGGCTGACATTGGCAGTTAAATGTTTTGGAATGTTTGCATTTTGGTCCTGAATCTTGTTTGTGCTATTGTATGAGTTTGGGGTGTTCGTTTGAGCTGAAATTTGGCAGTGAAGCATGAAACCTGATTAATTTCAAGATGGTAACTTTAATTTGGGTTAAGACCTCATAATTTACAGAATTTACAATTTGGTCCCTAAAGTTGTAAATTGTTCAATTGGGTCCCTATTTGATCTCTGATGTTTATGATCTTTGAGCATGTTGTTTGAGTGATCATAACTAGGGTTAATGTGCATCTAGACAAGTTTGAAAAGAAAAAAAAGGGTCGTTAATCAAGGTTGACTTTCGGGTTGACTTTGGTTTTCCCCGTGTGACTTTCTTAATTCGGGTCAACCGTCTAGGCCGGGTTAAGGGGGTTACATTTGGTGGTATCAGAGCTGAGTTGCGAATGCTTGGGGAAAACGGTAAGTTGTTGTAGTATGTGTTTGATGTCTATCTTGATGTATGGTTGAAAGCTGGTTGAAACACGTGTTTCCGGGCAATTGTTGATGTTTTAAGCATGCTTTTTGGTTATGAATCTTGGTTGAGCTAATGTGGATTTGTGCTGACGTTGTGAGTTGGTTTTGTGCATAATGAAAGTGTAATGAGTATGATATGTTGATATTATGCTGTTGCAAGTGGATGCTGTTTGATGAAAGCATGATCGAAGTATGTTGTTTGATATGCTTGATGTTGTGATATCCATGTTTTATTGACTGTTATGTCATGAGTAAGGGGAGAATACGGGATACCCATTGCCTTATACTATAGCTATTGTGTTATTTTGGAGTTGGAGTTTGAATCCTTGCTTAAAGCTGGTCTAACTGATTTGTTTGTTTGGTTGTGATTGCTTGTTGTTAATAGGATGGCGAAATCGATGAAAGAATGGCAGTTGGGTGAGATGGTTGCTGCCTTAGGGCAGGTTGTTAAGGCGTGGAATTCACCTTTTAGTGGAGGTGTTTCGTCTCAGTCTTTTGTGCCTGGAGTTGAGGTAGTAGGGCAGGTGAAAGAAGTTGGTTCTGTGATGAAGAGTTCATCACATGTTGTTCAAGAGGTGTCGGGAACATCTCAGGCTTTGGTAAAAGTAAAGTCTGTAGACGTGCTGGCTGTGGGATGTGTGGGTTTGCCGAAACAGCGTTTATTGGATTTGGGTGCTGTGGAATATCATGGTTCGACACCTGAGACGTTTGAGGCCTGGTTGGCCAGTGTGATTCTGATTTTGGATCAGGAAGGTTGTGATTATGCCTATAAGCTGGGAAGTGTTGTTTCATTGATGTTGGAGGACGCATGTGCTTGGTGGACATCTGTGGCGGTGGCATCGCACATCCATGATATTGATTGGGACTTCTTTGTGTCTGCCTTTTATGAAAGGTATCTTGGAGAGAAATTTCCAAGGGTTAAGCAGTGTGAAGATAGTGCAAATCTGGGGCGAGTGCTGCTTGATCAAGGAGTGGAAGCTCAGCTACCGGTGTGTAATCGTTGTGGAAGGTGCCATGTTGGAGGTTGTTGGGGCGCAGGTGCTTGTTGGAACTGTGGTTCTAAAGAGCATGTGAAGCGTGATTGTCCTCTTGGAGTGAAGTCAGCTTCAGTGGTAGCCAAAGGGTTTCTGAAGGGTCGTGGGCACGGCCGAGGCAAGGTTCGGAGGTGGCAGGAAGAGCAGAATGTTGTGAAGAGTTTGGGAAAGGAAATCTGTTTGAAATGTGGGTCTGCTGGACATAGGAGGCGTGAATCTTTGAAGTTGGCTCGGAACAGCCAAGGTTCCTTACCGCAAGGGGATGGTGGTGATCTTAGTATGTTAGCTGATGCTGCAGCGGTGCGGCCAGAGGATGATGGTTCCACGAGGAAGAGAGCTCGTCTGTTGGAGCTCCAGGGCAGTGAGGTGTTTTCAGGTAACCTTGTTAAGTAACCTTTGCTCTAGTTACCTTAGTTTGGTATCTGTTGGTTTTGGTTTGGTCTTCTTGCATAGTGGGTATGGTTTTGTTGTTAGCATGTTGGGGGTAGTTGTTGTTGTTGTTTGGAAACAACTTTAGATGAAGAGGTTTTTAGTGAGTATCTTGAGGAAAATGAGTTGTTAGAATGGTAGAATTGGTCAAGTTAGAAGTGAGGTAGGAGGTTGTTCTTAGACGGATTCTGAGGATGTTATTGGAGGGTGTGAACTGGCATTCATGCACAGTTAAAATCATTTGTTATATGCTATATTATATATGTGTTGGTCCATGCATACATGTGGCATGACATTAGAGGTTTTGCATACATGTACATCAGGCATTGATAGGGCATATTGGTGACCATGCATACGAATGTTCACACTCGCTAATAACTAATCGAATCTGTTAGTGATGTGGTTGGGTTAGTTTGGATGATGGGTTTTTAAAGGTTGTTTGGGTGCTAGAAGAATGTTAGAGGTAATGGAGGGTTTTAAGCGATCTGTTGGTAATAGTGAGCGCGGTATAGCATGTTGGTGGAAGGAAAGTGTTTGAAGCTTAAAGAGTTTAGTGGTTTGGTGGTAAGGAATACCGGTTGAAGTTAGAATCAGTCAGGTGGTTTGAGTAGTTAGTAGAAGAGGTGGTTCCTTGGTGTTGAGTGATGTTGCAGGTTAGTGGATGTGTTTCTAGAGTGCTGAGGTATCTTGGCATTGATGTTGTAGTAGAAGGGTTGTTTATGTAGGTGAGGGTTCGTGGTAACCTTTGGGGAGTTGAGAAGATGTTATGTATGTTTAAGTTGGGCGATGTTCTAGTAAGGCAAGTGTTGTGGTCGAAGCTTGAAGTGGAAAGGTAATGTAGGATCGAAGGCCATTGTTGGTTGGATGGGTTCTTGTGAGAAGTGGTTGGCTGGTTGTGAATAAGTAAAATTCCTTTTTAAGTCAGCTGGTGGTGTATAGAACGGCTGGCGGAATCAAGGTTGGGGTTTTGTGATGTGATTTTTGGAATCTGGGTGAGTAGTCCTGGTGAGTCGTTATGGTAATGATAGCGGCGGATGTGAAGGAATGTCAGCAGTCGTTGAGGAGTTTGAGTAAGCAGTTGATGCTTATAAATTTTGCTTGTTGAGAAAAATCTCTGAAAGAGGTTGGGGAGTTTGCTAGGAGTTTTAGAAGCAGTGAAGGTGGTGAGATTACATAGTGGCTGTATGGGATTGGTTGTTGTCACTATGTGAACAAGTTCTGGGAGTTGTGTGTTAAGGTTTTGTATGCTGTAAAAGTTTGAGGTTCTTCAGGTTGTTGATGGGGCTATGTGTAGTCCGGAGTTGTGAAGGGTTGAGTTGTGCTTAACCTTTGGTGTTCTGGAATTTGGGAACAGAGTGTGGTAGTGTTGAGTTTGGGTGGAGTTTGTGGAGAGAGTGCTTAGTGGTGGTTAAGTCTCTTGTGTTGCCTTGTGTGTCGCTTTGAGAAGTTTGGTTGTTCTCATTTCGCCAGTTGAAATTTCGAGGACGAAATTTCCTAAGAGGGGGAGAGTTGTAACACCCCGGTTTTGGGCTTAGAAGTTTTGGGCTTGGACCGGTTCGGTCAAAGTGTTGTTCGAATATAAAAGAGTGGAATTAGGAAAGCCTAGTTCGGGTTGTATTAAAAATATGGAAAAATGTTCTAAAATCCTCTTTTACTATATATAAGTGAAAGGTGAAATCAATTTTGCAAAATGTGGTTTGGAAGAGTGACATTTTGGGTTAGTGACCAAAACGTAATTTTTGAAAACTGTGTGACTGTTTTAAAAAGGATTGAAACTTTGAATCTTTAAGGAGCTATTTACCCAATGGAGTTTCTCCAGATTTTTCTAAAATATTTAAGGTTTAATAAATGTATTTTAAATAATGTAAAAAGGAGGGAAGAGGATATTTTGTCATTTTAACTAACTTTCTCAAATTTTCTATTTTCTTTTCTCTCAACTTTTCTCTCAACCCAAACACATTTCTCCAGCAAAATTCTCTCTGATTTTGACTTCCAAAGACAAGATTTCAACTCTCATTTGATTTCTAATCAATCCTTCAACAAAACCTTAGCAATTGCTTATTGGATTTTCAAGATTTTGGTTCCAAAAAGGGAGAAACTCAAGTTTGGAGTTAAGAACGTCCTTCTCCTCTAAACTCTCAGTTCTTTACTGAAATTCCCAAGTTCTCAATCCTTGATTTGTGATTTATTAAAGGTTTTACAATTGGAATCTTGATTTTGGCTTTAAAATGCAAGATTTGCTTGATTTTGGTGAAATTTCGTGTGATCTGTTTGGGCAGTGTTTTGAGGTGTCAAATTGATGTTAAATGAATGTTAAATTGATGAGGAATTGATGTTTTATCAATGCAATCCCGAATAGGTTGAATTTCCTAAGTTTTGCTTGAGTTTTTGGTTGTTTTTTGGGTGTTTTTGATGATCTGTTATAGCTGGAGGTATAAGGACGTGTTTGTGATCATTTTGGATGTTAATTGGTGTTTAAAACTGGTTAGAAGTGATGGATCTTGGCTGGGTTAAGTTTTGGAAGTGTTTGGAGGTGATTTCGGTTGTGTTTGGTAGCCGAAATGTTGGATTTGCTAAGACCAGCGAGTTTAGTTGTGTTGCTGGTGTTTTTAATGCATAATGATGCATTAATCCTCTGTTGTTGTGTGCTTGAAACAGGGGAGATTGATCCGTGAGCTTTAGAGGTGGTGCGGAAGGTTTCGGATGCTTGGAAGGCTTGTTGGCTAGCCTTGTTTTGTGTATCGGTGAGTGAAGTTGGGTTTTCAGCTTTTAAACCAAGGTTTGAAGGTTTTGGGAGCTTAGTGTAAGTCTAAACAACTTAGCTAAGCTCAAGAGTAAGTAAATGGATTTTCGCTCTTGGTTTGTGTTGTGAATTGGCTTTAAAAGTAATTGTGATTGATGGTTGCAATGCATTTGATTTGCATGTTTTAAATTCTGTTTTGAAAGCATATTTTAAGCATGGTTTAATGCTGGTTTTGGAAGCCATACGTGAAGGATGCTCAAGGTAAGAGATCCTTGGTTTTATACATTGAAATTGTGGTTATGATGCATGGTGTTGCATGATGTTTAATGGCTTTGTGTAATGCTTAAAAAACAGTGGATTGATGGTGGTAAATGATGGTTTTTGCATTATGGTTATGCATGTGAATCATTGGACTAATATGGTAAGATGGTTATATTGGCAAGTGATGTAAGTGGTTCTTGGTTTCTTTGATCGGATATAGTTAGCCGACTATAGGATTGGGTGCACCGTGAATAAAGTCGCCTTGGATGTGGAGTGGTTAAGAGTGAACCGGTAAACTCCATCCAAGTATCCTAACGAGATGGTTAAGGTTATAATGGTGATTGGAATCCCATTCGAGGACCTTGGGTAAGCAAAGGTAATAATGGTGGTTAAAATTCCATTGGTGGACCTTGTGCTTGTTAAGATCACAATGGTGGTGTAAAGTCCATGTGTGGATCTTGTATAGGGTGTCCCGGATCTCGTTAGTGATGTTATACAACTACCAATCGGTGATGCTAAGGTTGTATGGTGTTTAAAAGTCCATACATGGGAACCTTGTGCATGTTAAGGTTGCATGGTGATTAAAAGTCCATACATGGGAACCTTGTATAAGTTAAGGTTGTATGGTGATTAAAAGTCCATACATGGGAACCTTGTGAAAGTTAAGGTTATATGGTGGTTAAAAGTCCATATATGGGAACCTTGTGAATGGTAAGGTCAGATGGTGATTAAAAGTCCATTTGGGGACCTTGGATTGGTAGTGTGTATGAAGCGTATGGACAACGCTTGTGATCCACGTATCCGATTGGATGTTGAGTTGAAAAGTGGATGTGGTTGATCACTTGGAAGCCAATATAATGTTCTTGTTTATAATGAAGCATGAGATGCTTGGAATGATGCATGGTTGCATGAGAAGTGTATAATGTACTAAGAATGCATGTTTGCTTGTTAAGTTTGAACAAGTGTTGAATATCTAATGAGAATGATGCATGTGTGCATGAAATCTTTTTAGTGCATTGAAGTCTTGCTAAGACTTGTTTTTAAAGGCATATGATGCAAATGTTGGTGATGTGGTCATATGTGGCATTTGTTTAATGCATGTGTTGGATTGATTGAGTAAATGGTTTTAAAAGGTTTCTTGCTTGAATCGATGATCAAGTATGAGAAAGGTATGATGTGAAGTGGAAGTGTTTTCCAAGGTTTTGAATTTAACTTTGCATTTGGTGTTTATGCATAGAATGGTTAAATTGATGTTTTTGCAAGTTGTGCCTTGATAAGGTTTACTTAGCTTGCTAAGCTAAGGGTTGGTTTTCATGTTTGAACAATGCATGATTTTGAGCTTGTTGTTGAAGAAGGTTTTCAAACATTGCTTTGGGTTTATCAAATCGGGTTTGTTTTTAAAAGTGGTTTTATGATCCGCTGCATTGATGGGTTTTTGGTTTTGAGCATTCCTCACTAAGCATTATGTGCTTACGCTCCTTTTTGTCCATCAATGCAGATAGTTAAAGTTGGAACAGCGAGGACCAAGGGATTCAAGGAGGACTCCACTTGAGATGTATGTCTCGGTTAATAGCTATAGTTAATAAAGGCAATGGGGGAAGAATCTCTTATGTTGATGTATAACGAGAAAGTGTATGTTGGACAAGTTTGGTATATGATGTTGAATCATGTGGTTTATTGTTGCAACGTTTTGGATCTCCTTGTGCTTAAGTGTATTGATATGCTTCTTGTTTATAAGCATGAATGACTTGTGAATGTGATTAACGTGTTGGTGCACCTAGGGGTGATCATGTATCTAGTTTTTGATGCTTATATGTTCCTTGTATGTTGAGTAACTTGCTGGTGTGGTTTGAATACTTTTGGAGCATGATTGGTTGGTCAATTGTGTGTTTAAGCAAGCATATTTCTGCATTCTGTGCAGGCCGTTTCGGAACAGTGGCTACCGTTTCGGAACGAGTGCCCTGTAGTAACCCAGACGTCCGAAACGGGAGGCACTGTTTCGAAACGGGAAGCCCTCTGCCAGCCCTCGTTTCGGAACGCGTTGCGGAACGGCCCCGTGTTTCCAAACAGGCTCTCCCTATTTCGGAACAGCCGACCGTTGGGGGCTGACATTTGCAGTTAAATGTTTTGGAATGTTTGCATTTTGGTCCTGAATCTTGTTTGTGCTATTGTATGAGTTTGGGGTGTCCGTTTGAGCTGAAATTTGGCAGTGAAGCATGAAACCTGATTAATTTCAAGATGGTAACTTTAATTTGGGTTAAGACCTCATAATTTATAGAATTTACAATTTGGTCCCTAAAGTTGTAAATTGTTCAATTGGGTCCCTGTTTGATCTCTGATGTTTATGATCTTTGAGCATGTTGTTTGAGTGATCATAACTAGGGTTAATGTGCATCTAGACAAGTTTGAAAAGAAAAAAAAGGGTCGTTAATCAAGGTTGACTTTGGTTTTCCCCGTGTGACTTTCTTAATTCGGGTCAACCGTCTAGGCCGGGTTAAGGGGGTTACACAACCTACCATATGCCTCCTTAAAAAACCTTCATACCCTAAATTGGAGGAAAAAGAGTGCATCATGGCAAGTAAAAACAATCCTCAAGGAAAAACACCCCGTTACGATGCCATACAAGGATCCGCAAGAATATGAAACCAAGACACTCTATTCACACCCCCTTTAGCGAGAGCATCGGCGAAAGAATTCGCCTCACGGAAAGCATGGTGAAAGCAAACACAACGTAGTTGCAAACAAGCATTATCTATCTTCCGAAACAGCCACCCTTATCGCCAAGGTCTCTTCTCCTTGTGCATCACCCATGACAATGCAATCCGCGAGTCGGATTCAATGATGAACGACCAATTCGCCCTCCACCTCGACTCGGCTAGCAGACGAACCGCATGAAAGATAGCCCATACCTCAGCTTCATTTGAGTCCATACAACCCAACGGTCCCGAAAAAACCGCCAGCACCACACCCCTCTCATCCCGCAACACACCCCCGCAGCCCGCCATCCCTGGTTTCCCTCTTGCCGCGCCATCCACATTAAACTTGAGTGCACATTCTATCGGTGGACACCAACGGATTCCAACTCGAGGTCTCACTATACACGACGGCACACACAGCACCGGCCAATCCCACCAAGTAGCTTCGGTGATGTCAATTCCTTGCGCGGAGGATTTAATCCAATAAAAGGATCGCAACTTAACAAGAAACAAAAGCTCCTCGGTTACAAGCTACTTTTGATTGAAGATCACGTCATTCCTCGCAAGCCATAGGGACCACAAAACCGCTGTACAGCCAACCACCCACCAATCTTTCCCCACCCCCGAAAAAACCCCACTACAACACTGCACTAGAAAATCCGCAAACGTTCTCGGCTTCACCCATGACAACCTCCACCACAAGAAAAACGCCTCCCACAACTTGTCCGCAAACATGCATGTAAAAAATATATGCTCTTCCTCATCAACCCCCCCTACACCACACACACTGAATTCCCGCTAAAGGCATGCCCCTAGCGCGTAACATTGCCAACGTCGGCAATCGACATAATTGCACGAACCATAGGAAGCATTGGACTTTCAGGGGACCTCTATTTTCCAAATATTTAAACCATCAAGACCACAGTCGGATATACCCATAGATGACATCAATTTCATAAGACTCCCCACTGAAAATTGTCCATCCGCACTTGGCTTCCATACCAGCACATCCATCCCGCTCCCACATAATTTGTACCCCCTCACGATCGCCCGCAACTGACCCAGTTGTTGCTGCTCAAAGGAGCGCAGCCCACGACTAAAAAATAGCAGCCACTCATCATGATTCAGGCTACCTTGCAATGCATAATCACACACCCGTGCGGCCTTGTTACTAGCACACCGAAAGATGAGCGGGAACACCTCGCACAAAGGCACCTCTAAACACCAACGGTCGAACCAGAACAACACCCGTTGTTCGTTCCCTATGTTCCACTGAAAACAATCCTCACTCATAAAAGTACCAGCAGCATCAACATCTTGAATCTCTACAGATCGCCTCCAAACGAATGACATATGTTGTTTACCCACCCTATTCGGCAGCCTCCCCCTCACTGCTACACCGTACTTTGCCTCCACTATCGACTTCCACAGCGACTTAGGAGAGTCGGCATATCTCCATAACCATTTTGCAAGCAACGCCGAATTTCTGAATTCGACATTCGCCACCCAAGACCCCCTAGCTTCTTCGGTCTACACACTTTCGACCAAGCTACCCGGTTCAATCTCATTTTTAAATCCGTATCGCCCCAAAGGAATGCTCTCCGAATCATATCAATTTTATTTAGTACCTTTTTCGGCACCCTAAAAATACTCATGTAATATAGTGGCAGCGTAGAAAGTACCGAGTTCACCAATGTCACCCTTGCTGCAAAAGACAATGAGTTTTTCTTCCAGCCCGCTAAACATAAGTGCATCCGATGAATCACCCGTTCCCAAACCTTGCCATTCCGTGGATTAATTCCAATCGGAATTCCCAAGTACTTGAAGGGTAATTCAGCTTGCAAACACCCCAACTCCCTTGCTATCTCCATTGCCACCTCATTCTCTATTCCAACATCATACATTGCCGATTTTGCATAATTAATTTGCAGCCCCGACCCATACTCGAAACATGTCAGCACACGCTTCAGATTTCTAGCATATTCTACCTCACCTTGAATGAAAATAATAGTGTCGTTCGCAAATTGCAAATGCGAGAGGCGACAATCCGCAGCGACACTCACTCCTTTAATCAAACCCAAGTTTTCCGCATTCACCAAGAATTGGTGCAATGCCTCCGCAACAATAACAAATAGTAACGGCGACAAGGGGTCACCTTGTCGCAACCCCCTTTCCATTGCAAACTCCGGCGTTGCACTACCATTCACAAGGACCGAAAGACGAGCCGTACCCACACATTTCATAATCCACTTCCGCCATACCACCCCAAAATTCATCCAGCACATTACATCATCAAGGAATTTCCACTTTATGCAATCATACGCCTTCGCGAAGTCAATCTTCAACACCACTCCCCCTTCACTAACCGTCTCATACGAAGGGAATGTACGACTTCGTTAGTTAATAAGATACCATCAACAATTTGCCTCCCTTTAATAAAAGCTGATTGCTCCTCACTTATCAACGAATGTAATACCTTCTGAAGTCTCCCCGCTAATACTTTCGCCACAATTTTATATACGGAATTCAATAAGCATATCGTCCGGAAATCACTGATTACCTGCGGGTTATCTTTTTTCGGGATCAGTACCAAAAACGTTGAGTTAACCCCTTTCGGTAAAGAACCATTCGCATGGAAGGCCTCAAACAAATGCATCAGATCAGCCTGCAAGAACTCCCACCCCCGATTGAAAAAGGCAAAGCTAAACCCGTCGGGCCCCGGAGCTTTCGCTCCTTCGCAACTCATGATCGCTTCTTTTATTTCGGACAACAAAAAACCCGCTTCAAGCATATCGGCAGCACCCTGTTCCAGCCTACTAAACCGCACATCAGCCTCCATCGTCCCAATGCATGTCTTACGTGCAAAATGTTTTCTGAATTCCACCTGTATATGGCGTTTTAATCTCTCTGGATCCTCCACCCATTTACCATTAATCCGCAAACCAATAATCAGATTTTTTGCTGCTCGAATTTTCGCAGTTTGATGAAAGAATGAAGTATTTCAGTCCCCCTCTTTTAACCAAAGGGCTCTCGACTTCTGTCGCCAAATCGACTCCCGGCATTTATGCAAACGCCTTAGCTCAATTTTCAGCCGACTAATCTCTTCAACACGTTGCACTCTATCCCCGCCACCTCCACAACCTCATCCAACCTGTCGATCTGCTCTGTCACCTCCCCAATTCTAGTGTCGACTTGTCCAAAGCATTCTCTATTCCATATGCGCAAAAAAAAATTCATCTCCCTTAACTTAGCATGTATCGAATATCCCTCAAACCCCACTGAAATTCGCTCCCATTCCTTCGCCATTAAATCAACATGATCTTTTTTCTCAAGCCATACATTTAGGAACCTAAATGGTCGAGGTCCCCAATCACTATCCTCATTGGTTAGCCGTATCGGCATATGATCCGAAATCCCTCTCAGCAAATTCAATTGATATAGTGAAGAAAATTGGTCAATCCACTCACGCGACACCAAGAATCTATCTAGGCGACAAGCCTTGTTCCCCGACCCAAACCATGTAAACCTTTTGCCCACCACCTTGATGTCCAATAAACCTACATCCTCCACAAAATTGTTGAACTCCTCAATGCCCCACGATGCATCAACACAACCACATCTCTCCCCCACCTTCCTCACGGTATTAAAATCACCTCCCACACAGCACGGCCCATCTAACACCTCTAACAGCTCCCGTAATGCCCCCCATACCCGCCCTTGATTCTCCACCACACAAGGAGCATACACATTGACCATCTAGCATGGCCATTTCTCTATCACCCATTCCCCTTTAATCAAAATAAAATTCCGAGACACATGTGATTCTATCATCCGAAACTTACCACTGTCCCAAATTAAAAGTAACCCCCCTGATCGCCCAACAGAAGGTGCAATAACAAAATCAAAGTTATCCGAAAACCACATTTTACTTACCCCATTCGCTGATAGATGCTCCAATTTCGTTTCCTGAAGCAACGCCATCTCACAACGGTGTTGTCGAACCCTATCACGTACTGCTCTTCGCTTCGCGGCTGCACCCAATCCGCGAATATTCCACGACAACACCCGCATCGCCGGTTGCTATTTATTCTCAATGCGCGACTCAATGATACGCGCAATATCATGTACGATCGCCTCCTCGTTTCCTACCGTAGATGCCCCTATCAATTTCCCCAGGTCAAGTGTTTCTTTCGCCTCCCTCAATATCACCCTCTTTCTATTTATAAAATCCGAATCAGATAAGGACCCGTTAGCAATCCCCGTATCCTCCTATACCTTCTTCTTCGGCCTCCCTCTAGATTTTTTTGATAACTTAGTCTCCACCTCAGACCTTTCCTCCGGATTCAAAACACTTAACAAAACATTCGATAAGCTTCTCACCTTGCGAAGAGCTCCATTATACTCAATATATTTAGCATCCGAGGCCCTCTCTTGAGCAGGCCCATCCGCAACCTTCCCCACTGTATTCGCACCCTCTATTGTAACGACAAGATTCACTTCCAACCCCCGTTCCGCTTCTGCCTCACCCCCTGGGCACCGTCCCCTACACAACATTCAAATTGAGCCATGTCGAGGCTCGTATGATCGACATTCCCCTCCCTATCTAACATAGCAACCACCTCATTCGAAACCCACGAATTCCCTCCACTCAATGATTCCACACGTAAATCCTGCTGATTTTCGAAAGTACACCATTTGTGTGTAACATTAGCATCTCCTTTCGAATCTATTTCCTGATGCTCCACCTCCATCCCACCACTTGTAATCAAATTACTATTCTCAACCACAAGGCTGTCCTGGACAAAAGATTGCAACATCGGATCTTCGCCCTCATCCGACTTACTGATCCCATGAGATGCATCTACAACTTTGTGTGAATTAGTTTCTGAGGTTGTCTCCATGTCACTCTCCTCATCGTCCCTATCCTCTTGAACCACCTCTCGTTCCCATTCCTGCACCCTTATGTTACAGATAGTGTCGTCTACCTCCAATTCTAGCACATCATCGATCCTTTCAATCATATTTGTTTCAATAAGTATCCTACTTCGCTCGAATGATGAAGGCGAAATCGTCGATATATCCACTTTTAACAAAGAGCCCCATAATTTGGCAACATTCTCAAACGTCTTCGTTGCCCAAGCGTGAATAGGGATCCCGCTCATGACGAGCCACACTCTTCTCGTCGACATCTGGATCGCAGTCGACCACGGGCGTAAATCCACGAACCATCTATCTAAATCTGCCCGCGACATAATTTCCTCCTTTTCGCTCGATTCGTTGGGCATTAATAACACCATTCGCCCTGCCATATGCATAATTGAGAATCCCCTCACATTACTCTCATTTAGCTCCTTCGCCATTCTAGCAATCGAGATCGAATTGTGTCTCCATCCAACCACACAAGTCTTTAAAATCTCTCATTTTTCTCCTTCGATTTTCCCCTCTATTCTCCTCATTGTACCAGGTTTTGATTTTGCAATTTCCTCTCGATCGCCACTGTTTTTATCTTTTCCCATTGAATCATTGGTTCCCTGCGAGGGTTTAGGCTTGTAATCATTCAACCCCTTCTTGCGCCAAACCGAATCCCGCACCCCATCTCTGGCAAATAGTATCGTGATCACCGATCTATATTGGCAGAATCCATTCAATCGCTCAATTACACGATTTGCATCTTGAATAGTCGCCATCCGTACAAACCCAAACCTCGCTCCATCTCTCCCTTTATTCTTAGGGATGAAAACGTCCACCACAACCCCATGCCTATCGAATACCTGCCATACCCCTTGCCAATGCAATTGCTGCGGCAGATTTGACACGAACAGGGTCCATACCCGGCCTCCGCCCTACCTCGTCCGTTCTCGCCTACCTTGATCACGCCGATCGTCCATATCGCCCTGATCTCTAATAATATTTTTATTAGTATGTATTAGGTTTAGGTAGTTAAATTTAATGTTGACGGTTCGACCAGAGGTAAGCCAAGATTAGCAAGGTGTGGAGGGGTTTTGAGGAATGATCGTGGCTATATTTTAGCATTGCTTTCGGGACCTTTGGGTGCAATGTCTCAAATGAGGCTAAAATGCATGCAATCATGCATGCTTTATCTTTGTTTCCAAGTTCGCCATGGCATTCAGGATGCTTTGTGATTGTAGAATCAAACTCGATGATGGCGGTGTCTTGGATTCAACATAGAGACAAACAACCTTGGTTTTAAAAGATTGGTAATGCATGCACATCATTACAATGTATATGTTTTCATAAAATCTTTAGGGAAACGAATTGTCATGTCGATGCATTGGCCAAGCGTGGAGTAGATCGGACTACATGATTTCAAGTGCTCAGTTGAAGTGTCTTAGTGCGATTGTTGCTTTGTGACCGTGGGTACTAGTCCGAATGCAACTGAGTTTCTCTTTTGATTTAAGTTGCAGTGGCATGGGTTGCTTGTGTTTTTTTTTGCTTGGCAAAAAAGATTTTTTTTACCGGAAAAAGAATATGATTTTATTAATAAGTATCATATAGTGCCATCACACTCCACGACCTCATTAAAAACCTCCCTACACTTAAATGGAGGATAAGAGTACCGAGGAGTATGAGATAAAGAACAAACGCCAAAAACAACCAAACAAACACGGAACACACTAAATCAAGAAACCAAAACACAAAACATTCACGCTAGCATGCAAAACCAATATGTGCGATCAACACCACCCTCGCCAAAGAGTCGTCCAAGCAATTCGCTTCTCGATAAAAACATGAATACATGAGCTCAACAATAAGCCCTTTCGGATGCAATTTCCAAGCCAAAAGATGTCTTCAAGAACCAACCGAAAAAATGGCCCGATGTTGCGTGTTTCCATACTATTCGATCCTCACACTTTTAACAAACCACACCACGTCACTCTATCGACACAAAGGAAATCACGCACAACAGCCAATGAAAAATTCCCTCATACCTCGTTGTAGATTACCACAACACATATCGCCCAACAAACTCGCTTGATCCCCTCCCACACATAGTACGTATACTCCTACTATACTACAAAACCAGACATCCAAGAACCCAGCAAATCTGTTCCCTCTCTCAAAGGTTAAAAACATCCGAAGAAGGCATAAATACATAAACAAAATCATCCATAAACCATATCTTATTCACCATACCATCACTTGATGTCTTCAATTTAGTTACATGTAAAATGACCATCGCACACTTTTTTGTCTCAAAAAGCATTGAACCGATTTACGCTTCAACGCCGAACCAATCCCTCTCACATTCCACGGCCACAAACTTAACGCTCTTCGCAAACCATATCTTATTCACAAACTCAGTTCGATTTCTGAAACCTGTCGTAACCTTCTAAACTCTCCATTGTATTCAATTGTTTGAGCCTTATTAGCCCTAGGAATTTCTATCATCGACCCATCAACACGTGGGCTCAATTCATCAGCTACTAGTTCTCAGGCAACTAGTTTTGCACACGGTACTCCCACATTGTTTAAAAAAGATCCATCACATCATCACTCGGCAAAACATCCAGAATTCGCTGACTTTCCCTTTCACGTGGACAAAGCTTACATCTTCATCCGCCATCCAACTTGTCGTGCTCATGACACGCCAATCCTCCCTATTGTTTTCATTCCACAAACGATCAATTTGGCACGATCCCACAACCACATAAGAGAAAGAATTGGGTACCACTGTATCATTTGCTGACCTCCCACTCACAGACACCTTAACTGGGCTGGACATATCCATGTTCAAATCCTCAGTACTCAATGTATCTTCCAAGCAGTTCACCGCCTAACAACTACAGTCACACTTAGGGTCAATCACTTCCTCAATTTCTGTAACGCAAATTGTAAAGACGTTATCATTAATGCGCAAGTCCATTACTTCATCTATGTGTGAAATCTAGTCGGTTTCGATCTAAAATCGACATTGTTCAAACGTCGAAGGCGCCAAAGTCTCAATGTCAATCCGTACAAGTTCTCCCCAAATCGCTGCGATATTCTAAAAAGTTTCTTCAGACCATCCATGAATTGGAATTCCACTAACTGAAAGCCATACCCTTCGATTCAGTAAAAATGATGTAGGTGACCATTCCATTAAATTTTCAAACCAATTTTCTAGATGCATAGTCTCCAAAATTCTCTTCCCTGATTATTTATCTTCAAACATGAATAATACAAGAGAGCCCACGACTCACATCAACATGAAACCTGTCAATTTTGCCTTTGTAATCTCCTTTGCAAGATCATCTATTTGGTTGGGTTAACGGAAAAAACCCAAAGTGCAATTTTGTAAAATCTCCCATTTATCGGCATCAACAACCCCCTCCATGAATTTTCGTTTCTCTTCCACTCTGGATTGCTCTTTAACTGTGATCCGATCATCACCAGCCTCACCCTTGTTAAGCCGCCTCACAAGATTCCTTTTGGAATTGTCCGTATGATCATGATCATCCCACTAATCTGGATCACCTTGTTCGTTCTTGAATCAGTGTTATCACGTTTTCTTCTCCAAAACGTATCCCTAGTCTCCCTTTGCACCATCATTACCTTTAAATTGTATCCGTACAGCTGAAATCCATAAAATTGCTCTATGATTCGATCTGCATCCGCCTTTGACCCTAAACATACAAATCCAAATCTGGTTTCATCTCTCGCTCTATTTCTCTGTACAAACACATCCACAACCACTCTATGTCTGTCGAAAACTTGTCAAACACCTTGCCAGTGTAGTTGCTCCGGCAAGTTTGATACAAAACCTTCCAAACTCTTTGTATCTGATTTCCCGAGCTCGTTTTCCTCACCATTAAAGTTACGTGTGCGCCTCTAATTCTTACTTGAAATATCAATTGTACACACAGTTTTATTCAGAAATATTCATAAACACATGATGTGCACACATCAAATCTAATCCATTTTCACTTCTCATGCAAAAGATGAATGCAAGACCAGAGGCAGTGAATCGCGTTGTTGATTCATGTTGCGGTGCAATTGATGGCCTTGTTTCCTCTATTTACCGGGTAATGGTTAAAAGAAATGAGAATTTGGTTCCAGGGATTTTAGTTGCATAAAAAAAGATTTTATTGAATATAAAGTTTAAACAAAACCTTTGATCTAAGTTGTGAGCCTCATTAAAAACCTCCCTAGTAAACGAAGGAAAATGGTAAAACACAGCTAGGTATGAGAAGAACATCAAACGAACACATCGATTCAAAGAACATAAAAACTGATAGCAATATACCTACTCGATAGAAACATTATCGCCTCTAACTTTTAATACGCAACTCCTCGACTAATTCTACATCTGAAATCGCCAACTTGGCGCTGAAATGTTTTTTGTTGCTTGTGTAAACATGGTGGGGTAGTGTTATAGCACGCCTGGGCAAACTTGTGTTGATATCTTATTTTTTTTCTCGGATTGTTCTTTTTTACATTCTCATGTACTTTTTCCCTTCAAGTTAGGACTAGGGAGGTTTTAATGAGGCACATGATAGTGGTTCATTATGCATGATTTTTTTATTGATAATGTATGATTTTACTCAAGAATTACTTGCCTCATTAAAAACCCCTAAACCTATTTGGAGGAAAAAATACACATAATCGTTAATAAAATCATACTACTTGCTGATAAAAACCATTAGTTTGTTTTTAATTTAGGATTAAATTGATTGAATGTGCCAATATGTAGGAATAAATGCATGACAGTAAAATTTGTGTCACCATTATAGCCTTATAGCGAGAATTTAGTTATGGAAAAATTTAATCGTCACAATTACTATTTTTTTCTCAGCAAAAAAGCAATTTATTAATTTAAATTAAAACCTAATTTGGGCGAAATAGGTATACGATACAATTAGGATCCCATCTTGTATAAGCATAAAAATCAAAAACCAATTACAAAGCATGCACATATTCTATCAACAATGTATCATCACCCCGACACTGGCCACGATCTTTATTATAGCATCGCTTTCGGGACATTTGGCCATATTTTCTGTGTGACGCCATCAACAAAGACACTAGCTGGAAAAAAAACTCTCATTATTTTCTCTTCCTTCTCTCTACTTTTTTTTAAACCTAACCCTAGCTCTCTCTGTACGGCATCCAGTCGTTGGTTTTTTTCCGGCGATTGGCCTCTCATCCCTTTCCCTTCTTTTTTTTCTTGGCCTCTTCCGGTTTCGGTTCTTTTACTCCACCATTTCAGTGTTTTGTTTCTGGTGGCCTGGCTTTGCCATTTGCTGGTCTCTAATGGCCACGATGGCTTTGTCCTGAGCCAGGGCATGCAGATGTGTCGAGAAAAATGGACCCGCCTAGGTGGTTTGGGTCGAGAGGGTTGGGGTGGTGGACCGTCGGCGTCTCTCGTTTTTCTCTTTTTATTTTGGCGGTTGCGGTTGCAGTTGCTTTTGCAGGTGTAAGCCTCCAGCTCTGACGGCTCCTCATTGGTTTTGTTGAACCCTGGTTTTCGCGTCCTTTCCGATGGTGTTAAGGAGATTTTTTTTCCGATGATGTGTTAGAATCTGTGTCACGATGGAACCACTACCTTTCCGGCGGTAGTGCCGTCGACCTCTTCAAAGGAATCGTGGCTTTGTTGTGCCTATTCCTCTGCCGTTATTTTGTTCCGGCCCTTGGATTCCACGAAGAAATTACTCGGCCGCCAAAATTTCCTGGTTGGACCCGACGTTGGTCTGCTGAGTACGACTTTGATCAGGTTTCTGTTGTGCTAAGGTTTTTGCGGGGTTGGTTCTCTTGTTTTTGGGTTGGGCCTGTAATGGTTCATTTTGTTTTGTATTCTAGATTTTTATGGAATGATATTCTTCTTTTAGTAAAAAAAACATTAAAAATGCAACCAAAACATGTAACGCCCGTGTTTTGGGCCTAGGAGTTAACCGGGTTTTTATTCGAGTCAATAAAATTTAAATTAAATCAATTCAACTTAAAATAATGACATAATTGAGCTTTAGAAAGAGGGGAGGGACTAATGTTGTAATTTTACCCAAGATTTTTCAAAAGCTAGACAACCTTTTTATTAAAAGCAGAAAATTTTCTGCTCTCTCTCCACTCCCCCTTTTCTTCCCAACGTTAGAATCTCTTCTAAACCTCTCCAAACTTGGTTCACTATTCCATTCATTTTCATCCTCAATCCAAGACGTTTTTCAAAGGTAATTATGTTTTCTAACTCTCCTCTTCAACCTCTATCTAACCATGGTCTTGGATTTCAAAAACATTGGGTTTTGAAAATTAGGGTTCATATGAAATTTGGGGTTTTTGATGGGGCTTTTTAATTTGTTTTGTTAAATCATGTTGGGGTTTTAGTTAATCATGTTAAAAGATGTAACATATGTCAATTTGGTCGAATTTGGGTAAAAAAATTCGTAGCATGCTCTTGAGGTAGATTTTAGAGTATGAAAACTTAGGTTTTTGGGAGGTTTAATGTTGTAAATGAGGGGCTGATGGTCTACCTAGGTAAGGAGGGTGTTTTGGGATGCTTTGGAAGCCATTTGGGTGTTTGGAAGTGGGTTTTTCAGCAAGGGTTTTGGGAAGCACGAAAATTGAGTTTTGGGAGATTTTGTGTTTTGGGGAATTTGTGAAATTTGGTTTATGGTTGTGAAGTGAATTGATAGTTGAGCTTTAGCATTGAATTGTGGTGTAATAAGTGTGTTTTGCTTGGCTAGAAGCAAGGGGAAACGTTGAAGGAGCTTTGGGACCGAATCCGGGTGCGTAGGAGGATTGTTCGATTTGCTAAGGAAGGGCGGTGAGTGGTTTCAACTTGTTTTTAAGTTTGGCTCGAGCATGTGTAGTGTGTGTGTGTGTAGTGTGCTTGGTAGGCCACTTCCATTTAATTCAAATTGATAGTTTAGCTTTGATATCCTCAAATGCTTTGTGCTTACTAGTTATGCTCGTGATTTGTGGTTGATTGATACATGTGTATATATCATGATGAGTAGAGCTGTGATGAGCATGTATTGTGGTTGATTGATACATGTATATGTATCATGATGAGTAGATATGTGATGAGCATGTATTGTGGTTGATGATGGTTAAATATGATGTGGGTATGATAATTGGCACTAAAAATTACCGGTTGTAAATGATCGATCATTAGGATAGTGTGCACACAAATTGAGTCAAAACGTACGTGGCCTTGATGGCGTTAAGTCATCAAGGAGGAGTACGGTGATGTAACATTCCACCGGAAGCTATTCATATATTTCTACGGGATGATGAGTGGAATCCCATCCATAGGGCATGTGGCGATGAGTGGAATCCCGCACATGCAAGGTCCGGTGATGAGTGGAATCCCACCGAGGTAAAGTGTTGTCAAGGTTTAAATCCGCACAATCGGGGTAATTAAAGTGGCCAATTAACTTGTTCATGTATTGTGATATATGATGGTGATATGTGATTGAGGCATATGGTGTTGTTGCATGATGATCTATATTGATGTTTAAATCTTGCTAGGATTGAGAGACCATATTTGCCACTTGAAAGACTAGCTAGGTCTACTTGATTATATGCAATGCTTGATATGTGTGAGATTAGGATTACATGCTTGAACCCTGCATTGTTGATGTTTTTCGTTTTAGAGCACCCTCACTAAGCTTATAGCTTACGCTCTCAATGTTCAACAATGCAGATCATTAGCGTGGTGTTAGCTCGAGGCAAGGCAAGAAGGGCTTCCAAGTTTGTAGCTCAAGTATGGTTATCGATTTTGTAATAGCTAGCAATGTGGCAAGGGTCTTTGTATGAGCGTGTGTGACTCATTTGATTGATGTTGTTTTTGGTTTGATCATGGTTTGTAAGCATGTTACACTATGATGAATGTTTGATGTTTGATGGCATGTTTTAGAATGTTTAGGTTGCATAGTGTATGAGTGCAAACCTTTCAAGATGTCTTGTTCCTTTTAAGGTCCTTTGTGTTTTGAGTATGCCAATATTGCATGAATTGCTCTTTAACTAGAATGCTATGTATGAATGCTTTAATCCATGTTTGATTGACTCCCTTGGCTTAAATATGTATGCTTTTATGGTTGGTTTGCCTTAGGGATTGATGTTAGTGTGTTGGTTGAAGTGTTAGAGGGATTTAGGGACCTCCATGTGCTCTAAATCAGCTCAAACCTGCAGTTTCGTAGCTGGGGTATCGATACCGCTGATCTGGTATCGATACTGCCCTTTGGTTTCAGGCTTCGTGTATCGATACTCGAGGGGAGTATCGATACCTTTTTGGCCACTGGAGCCACTGTCGATTTCGGTATCGATACTGGCCTCCAGGGTATCGATACCGATGTCTTAGCTTTGACCGTGGGAAGTCAACTTTTGGAGAGGGTATCGATACCCATGAGGGAGGTATCGATACTGTCTCCTCAGGTTGACCAAACCCTGTTGACCTAGTCAAAGGGGTATCGATACCCCCCTTAAGGGTATCGATACCGCCTGCAGTTTAACTTTAAACATGGGCTTTTAAGTGTTAGTTTGGGTATCACTTAGGATGTAATTCTCATCTAGGCAAGATTTAAATTGAAAAAAAAATATAGGGTTGCTAACCGAGGGAGAGTTCCTTAGGGAGTTTTCACTCGGTTTTCCCCGTGTAGCCCACTCGGACTGGTCATCCGGCCAGACCGGGACGAGGGGGTTACATTTGTTGGTATCAGAGCCTGAGGTTACCGAGACCTCGGGCAGGTAAGTGAGGTAAGATTAATGTGTTAAATGCGTGTGTTGTTCGATGCATGATTTGCCATGAATCCTTGATGCTTGATTGATCGTATGATGTTTTGAATGCATGAATGGTCGTGTCTCGTGTGAGTGTGTGCCCATTGCTACTACTACTTAATTTAAAAAGGATTTTTGAAAGAGGAATACTTGAGCACTATTGGACCCTTGCTTTGGCTAACGTAATCCTATTGTTTCTTGTTGTAGTTTGTACCTTGCTAGTTGAACCATGAGACCACGTGGGAGGCCTAGGATGGTTCGACCGGAACCACGGGCAGAGGCTCCGAGAGTTGAGCAAGAAGTTAGGGTTGGAGCCCAAGTGGGAGAGCATGTGGTTGGAGTTGGAGCTCCTCCACCACCTCCACCACCACCACCTCCTCCACCGGGAGTGGGAGGCGAGGCCGGGCCCGGAGGAATGGGACCACAAGGAGGCCAAGGTGGCCAAGGACCGGCCGGAATTGACTTAGCTCCGTTGGTTCAGGCAATAGCCGGAGCGTTCCAGGCTGCAGTAGCTGGAGGTCAGGCAGCTCATCATCAGGGTGAGGGCACCGGTTTGCCATTAGAGAGACTTCGGGGCCTTGGGGCCGAAGAGTTTAGAGGTGCTACTCCGGAGAGGTCAGAGTTGTGGTTTGAGAAGACCGTCCGTATTCTTGCTCAGATGGGATGTACTGGTGAGCGCAAGTTGGGATGTGTTGAGTCTCTGCTTCAGGGTGATGCCTACACCTGGTGGGTCACCGTTACTTCGGGGATGGATGAGACCGAGATCACTTGGGAGTTCTTTGAGACAGCTTTCCGGAAGAAGTATTTGGGTCCGCGATACCTCGATGAGAGGAAGAGAGAGTTTATGGCATTGTTTCAGGGGAGTATGTCCGTGACTGATTATGATATCCGGTTCGTCAGACTGAGTCAGTATGCACCTGAGCTTGTACCTACTGAGGTGGAGCGTTGTAACCGCTTCCGATATGGGCTGAGTGAGGAGATCAAGACTTATACACTAGCTTATGATTATACTGATTTTGATGTCTTGGTCTCGAGGGCCAAGGACTTGGAGCACAGTCTGAGTTTGACCAGGCGGTCAGGTGGATCTAGTTCGGGTAAGAGGTCCAGCAACTTTGATAGAGGTGATGCCAAGAGGCATCGGGACAACCGGCAACAGTTTGATCATAGGCGTGGTGGCGGTAACCACGGTAGGGGCCATCAGGGTCAGAGAGCTGGTGGGAAGTTGCCCACATGTGCTACTTGCGGGAGGAACCACACCGGTGAGTGTTGGGGAAATTATCATTCCTGTTGGAGTTGTGGTGCTAGAGACCACATTAGGCGTGACTGTCCACATCAGGTGGGACAGGCACCAGCTCAGGCTCCTGCTAGAGCCAATGATTTTCAGAGAGGCCGCGAGCGCGGTAGAGGTAATTTCCAGCCGAGGAACGATGGTCAGAGAAACTTAGCTCATGTAGTTGCAGTCCAGCCGGAGGGCGGAGGACAGGCTAGGGTTTACGCCCAGCGCGGGGAGCAGCATGACACCGATGTGATCGCAGGTAATTTCTTGATACAGTCTTTGGGTTTGCTTTCTTTGATTGACTCTGGGTCTACACATTCCTACATATTGAGTGAGCATGCACAGTCTTTGAATTTGCCTTGTGAGTTGTTAGAGGTAGGAGTTAGTGTTACTAGTTCCTTTGGGGACACGGTAGTGGTTAGGAAAATGTACCGAAGGTGTCCGTTGATGGTTCAGGGACATGTGTTTCCAGTGGATATGATGGAACTTCCTTTCTATGGTTTTGATGTAATTCTGGGTATGGATTGGCTCACGGAGCATAGAGCTAGGATAGACTTTGAAAATAAATGGATTTCTTTGAAGCTCACAGATGATTATGAGATTGTTGTGGTGGGTGAGAATGTGAAGTTCTTATCCAATGTGGTTTCAGTGTTAGAGGCCAAGAAATTAGTTGAGTTTGGGTGTGAAGCATACTTAGCGTATGTGATGAACCCTAACATGAGTGAGGTTAGACCTCAGGACATCCGGACAGTATGTGATTTTCCTAGTGTGATTCCGGAAGAATTGCCAGGGTTACCACCGGACAGAGAGGTAGAGTTCAGCATTGAGACTTATTCAAATTCAGCTCCTGTTTCGATTGCTCCGTATCGTATGGCACTGAAAGAATTGAAAGAGTTGAAGACTCAGTTGCAAGAATTGACAGATAGAGGTTTCATTCGACCTAGTTCATCACCGTGGGGTGCACCAGTGTTGTTTGTGAAGAAGAAAGATGGAAGTATGAGAATGTGCATAGATTACAGACAGTTAAATCAGCTGACAGTGAATAACAAATATCCATTGCCTAGAATTGATGACTTGTTTGATCAGTTGAGAGGGGCGTCTGTCTTTTCGAAGATTGATTTGAGATCAGGTTACTACCAGCTAAAGGTTAGAGAGGTTGATGTACCGAAGACGGCCTTTAGAACTAGGTACGGTCATTATGAGTTCTTAGTCATGCCCTTTGGGTTGACTAATGCACCGGCAGCTTTCATGGACATGATGAATAAGATTTTTCATCAGTATCTAGATCAGTTTGTGGTTGTATTTATTGATGACATCTTGGTGTACTCGCGAACTGAAGAAGACCATGACCGACATTTGAGACTTGTTTTGAAGACTTTGCTAGATCATCAGTTGTATGCGAAGCTCAACAAGTGTGAATTCTGGATCCGGGAAGTAGTCTTCTTAGGACATGTAGTGTCAGCTGAAGGCATTAGAGTTGATCCAAAGAAGATTGAAGCCATTGTTGAGTGGAAGCAACCAAAGTCAGTGACAGAAGTACGTAGCTTCCTAGGATTAGCCGGATACTATAGAAGATTTGTGGAAGGTTTCTCTAAATTAGCCGCTCCGTTGACACAGCTACTACAGAAGAGTGTTCAGTTTGAGTGGACAGATGCAAGACAGAGAGCCTTTGAAAAATTGAAAGAAGCTTTGACCCAAGCACCGATCTTGATTCAGCCTGAGTCCGGGAAGGACTATGTGATTTATAGTGATGCCTCGTATGTAGGGTTAGGATGTGTTCTGATGCAAGACCGAAGAGTAGTGGCTTATGCCTCAAGACAGTTGAAGACTCATGAGCGCAACTATCCGACCCATGACATAGAGTTAGCTGCAGTTGTGTTTGCTCTGAAGATTTGGAGGCACTATTTGTATGGTGAGAAATGCACAGTATACACTGACCACAAGAGTTTGAAGTACATTATGACTCAGCGAGATTTGAATCTCAGACAGCGTAGATGGTTAGAGTTGCTAAAGGACTATGATCTTACTATTGAGTACCATCCGGGTAAGGCCAATGTAGTGGCCGATGCATTGAGTAGGAAGGTGGCCGTGGACTTGAGAGCCATGTTTGCTAGATTGAGTTTGTCCGGGGATGGTGGCTTAGTAGCCGAGCTTCAGGTTAGACCTACTCTAGGTCAGATGATTCGAGAGAAACAGCTCTTAGATAGATCTTTGGCACCTCACGTGCAAGATATAGCCGAAGGTAGATCTTCAGACTACAGTTTCAGTTCCGATGGGGTCTTATGTTTCAAGGACAGAATAGTTGTGCCTGAAGACAGTGATTTGAGACGTACGATCTTGACTGAAGCCCACAGTAGTCCGTTTGCTATGCATCCAGGAAGTACGAAGATGTACCGTGATTTGCAAAATGGGTACTTTTGGGTTGGCTTGAAGAGAGATGTAGCCGACTTTGTGAGTAAGTGCCTAGTGTGCCAGAGAGTGAAGGCGGAACATCAGGTTCCCTCAGGGTTGTTACAGCCGTTGAGAATTCCGGAATTGAAATGGGAGAACATCACCATGGATTTTGTTTCGGGTTTGCCTTTGACACCTACGAAGAAGAACTCAGTTTGGGTGATAGTGGATCGTTTTACGAAGTGTGCTCACTTCTTGGCAGTCAACACTACTTACACCTTAGATAGATTGGCCGATTTGTACATTGGTGAGATTGTGAGGCTACATGGTGTGCCGAAGTCCATTGTGTCAGATAGAGATCCGCGGTTTACTTCGAGATTTTGGGAGTGTCTGCATACAGCTTTGGGTACCCGTTTGAACTTCAGCACTTCTTATCATCCACAGTCAGATGGTCAGTCAGAGAGGGTTATTCAGATCTTAGAGGATATGTTGCGATGTTGTATCATTGACTTTCAGGGTACTTGGGAGAAGCATCTGCCTCTAGTAGAGTTTGCGTACAACAACAGTTTTCAGTCGAGCATTCAGATGGCTCCGTATGAGGCCTTGTATGGTCGAAAGTGTAGAACTCCAGTGTGTTGGGCCGAGGTAGGACAGAAACTGTTACCTATGCCGGATTTGCTAAAAGGGACAACCGACAAGGTAAAATTGATCTATGACCGCTTGAAGGCTGCTTCGGATAGGCAGAATTCCTATGCCGATTTGAAGAGAAAGGAAGTTGAATTCTCAGTGGGTGAGAAGGTGTTCTTGAAGGTGTCTCCGTGGAAGAAAGTGATGAGATTTGGCCGATAGGGGAAGTTGAGTCCGAGGTACATAGGACCGTATGAGATTGTGAAGAGAGTTGGTCCCGTTGCTTATCAGTTGCGCTTGCCATCCGAGTTAGAGAAGATACACGATGTATTCCATGTCTCCATGCTTCGTAAGTATAGGTCTGATCCATCACATGTTATGCCCGTAGAAGAAATTGAATTGAATCCGGATTTGACTTATGAGGAAGAGCCCGTCGAGATCTTGGCTTCTGACAGTAAGGTGTTGAGGGGTAGATCAATTGAGCTAGTAAAGGTGCGGTGGCAACGTAGAGGTGTGGACGAGGCCACTTGGGAGAGGAAGGAGGATATGGAAAAGCAGTTTCCGTATCTCTTTCAGTCAGGTAATTTCGGGGACGAAATTCCTTAAGTGGGAGAGAGTTGTAACGCCCGTGTTTTGGGCCTAGGAGTTAACCGGGTTTTTATTCGAGTCAATAAAATTTAAATTAAATCAATTCAACTTAAAATAATGACATAATTGAGCTTTAGAAAGAGGGGAGGGACTAATGTTGTAATTTTACCCAAGATTTTTCAAAAGCTAGACAACCTTTTTATTAAAAGCAGAAAATTTTATGCTCTCTCTCCACTCCCCCTTTTCTTCCCAACGTTAGAATCTCTTCTAAACCTCTCCAAACTTGGTTCACTACTCCATTCATTTTCTTCCTCAATCCAAGACGTTTTTCAAAGGTAATTATGTTTTCTAACTCTCCTCTTCAACCTCTATCTAACCATGGTCTTGGATTTCAAAAACATTGGGTTTTGAAAATTAGGGTTCATATGAAATTTGGGGTTTTTGATGGGGCTTTTTAATTTGTTTTGTTAAATCATGTTGGGGTTTTAGTTAATCATGTTAAAAGATGTAACATATGTCAATTTGGTCGAATTTGGGTAAAAAATTCGTAGCATGCTCTTGAGGTAGATTTTAGAGTATGAAAACTTAGGTTTTTGGGAGGTTTAATGTTGTAAATGAGGGGCTGATGGTCTACCTAGGTAAGGAGGGTGTTTTGGGATGCTTTGGAAGCCATTTGGGTGTTTGGAAGTGGGTTTTTCAGCAAGGGTTTTGGGAAACACGAAAATTGAGTTTTGGGAGATTTTGTGTTTTGGGGAATTTGTGAAATTTGGTTTATGGTTGTGAAGTGAATTGATAGTTGAGCTTTAGCATTGAATTGTGGTGTAATAAGTGTGTTTTGCTTGGCTAGAAGCAAGGGGAAACGTTGAAGGAGCTTTGGGACCGAATCCGGGTGCGTAGGAGGATTGTTCGATTTGCTAAGGAAGGGCGGTGAGTGGTTTCAACTTGTTTTTAAGTTTGGCTCGAGCATGTGTAGCGTGTGTGTGTGTAGTGTGCTTGGTAGGCCACTTCCATTTAATTCAAATTGATAGTTTAGCTTTGATATCCTCAAATGCTTTGTGCTTACTAGTTATGCTCTTGATTTGTGGTTGATTGATACATGTGTATATATCATGATGAGTAGAGATGTGATGAGCATGTATTGTGGTTGATTGATACATGTATATATATCATGATGAGTAGATATGTGATGAGCATGTATTGTGGTTGATGATTGTTAAATATGATGTGGGTATGATAATTGGCACTAAAAATTACCGGTTGTAAATGATCGATCATTAGGATAGTGTGCACACAAATTGAGTCAAAACGTACGTGGCCTTGATGGCGTTAAGTCATCAAGGAGGAGTACGGTGATGTAACATTCCACCGGAAGCTATTCATATATTTCTACGGGATGATGAGTGGAATCCCATCCGTAGGGCATGTGGCGATGAGTGGAATCCCGCACATGCAAGGTCCGGTGATGAGTGGAATCCCACCGAGGTAAAGTGTTGTCAAGGTTTAAATCCGCACAATCGGGGTAATTAAAGTGGCCAATTAACTTGTTCATGTATTGTGATATATGATGGTGATATGTGATTGAGGCATATGGTGTTGTTGCATGATGATCTATATTGATGTTTAAATCTTGCTAGGATTGAGAGACCATATTTGCCACTTGAAAGACTAGCTAGGTCTACTTGATTATATGCAATGCTTGATATGTGTGAGATTAGGATTACATGCTTGAACCCTGCATTGTTGATGTTTTTCGTTTTAGAGCACCCTCACTAAGCTTATAGCTTACGCTCTCAATGTTCAACAATGCAGATCATTAGCGTGGTGTTAGCTCGAGGCAAGGCAAGAAGGGCTTCCAAGTTTGTAGCTCAAGTATGGTTATCGATTTTGTAATAGCTAGCAATGTGGCAAGGGTCTTTGTATGAGCGTGTGTGACTCATTTGATTGATGTTGTTTTTGGTTTGATCATGGTTTGTAAGCATGTTACACTATGATGAATGTTTGATGTTTGATGGCATGTTTTAGAATGTTTAGGTTGCATAGTGTATGAGTGCAAACCTTTCAAGATGTCTTGTTCCTTTTAAGGTCCTTTGTGTTTTGAGTATGCCAATATTGCATGAATTGCTCTTTAACTAGAATGCTATGTATGAATGCTTTAATCCATGTTTGATTGACTCCCTTGGCTTAAATATGTATGCTTTTATGGTTGGTTTGCCTTAGGGATTGATGTTAGTGTGTTGGTTGAAGTGTTAGAGGGATTTAGGGGCCTCCATGTGCTCTAAATCAGCTCAAACCTGCAGTTTCGTAGCTGAGGTATCGATACCGCTGATCTGGTATCGATACTGCCCTTTAGTTTCAGGCTTCGTGTATCGATACTCGAGGGGAGTATCGATACCTTTTTGGCCACTGGAGCCACTGTCGATTTCGGTATCGATACTGGCCTCCAGGGTATCGATATCGATGTCTTAGCTTTGACCGTGGGAAGTCAACTTTTGGAGAGGGTATCGATACCCATGAGGGAGGTATCGATACTGTCTCCTCAGGTTGACCAAACCCTGTTGACCTAGTCAAAGGGGTATCGATACCCCCCTTAAGGGTATCGATACCGCCTGCAGTTTAACTTTAAACATGGGCTTTTAAGTGTTAGTTTGGGTTCGATTGATTGCTTCGTAAATATTGTTCCGTTGTATGATCACTTAGGATGTAATTCTCATCTAGGCAAGATTTAAAATGAAAAAAATATATAGGGTTGCTAACCGAGGGAGAGTTCCTTAGGGAGTTTTCACTCGGTTTTCCCCGTGTAGCCCACTCGGACCGGTCATCCGGCCAGACCGGGACGAGGGGGTTACAAAACCAATATATTTGTAATTCAACTTTACAACTCTATTTGTAATTCAACCAAAACCAAAACGACATACTTTGTAAATCAGAAACAAAAAATTAAAACATATATATATAGAAGATTCAAATATCAACTTCACATCTCTTAAATAATTGTAAATTTATTTGTATTCTTTAATTTAAATACTATTTGTGGTACAAAGACGAAAACAACAGATTTTCTAAATCAAAATAAAAAATCAAAACACATTGATATCAAATATCTTTACAGCTGTTAACACCAATAACGAAACCTAAAATAAAAGTATACATGGTGTCTGTAAAAACTACTTCAACACTAACTTCGACTTAATCTTTTTTCCTCGGCCAAATACTAACAATCAAAACTAAACAAACACAAAATTCACTACTAATTTTTACAACTATTCTTAACACCAATCATGAAACCTAAAACAAAAGAAAATATTATATTAGCAGAAAGTTCTTTAATATCAGTTTCGGCTTCAACTTCTTTTCCTTGATATTTGTCTAAGGCTTCATTTGCATCACTCTCAGATTCGAATGACTCGAACCTACTTCCTTTAACACCAATGATCATACGAGCACACTCTATCCATGAAAGGTAGATGCCAGCTTTCTTCCCATGGAAAACGACATAATACTTCTCCATCTTCTTCTTCTCACTCATTCTTCAATATCTATAGGGGATGATGGCGATCTCAAAAACAATGTAGAGAGTAGTAGTTTAAAGGTTTATATAGGAACAGAAACAAAATAAATAACCATATTGATATACATAGAAACTTCTTTTGTTTATATGTTAACAAAAGAAAGTGAAAATGGAGAGCATAAAAACAAATGAAATTAACAGATGAAAATAGACGGTGAACAATGGGAGAGGAGTTAGTTTTTTGGAAGAGAAATGTAACAAAGGATGTTTCCTATCAGAGAAAACGACTAACTGTATGATAGAGAATTTGCATGGAAAAAATTGTTTTCAATTTCAAACCTTAAACCACTCTACCAAACCTTTTTAGTGACAAACATTTTATCAAAAAATATCTTTAATAGTATTAATAAATATGTTGTCACTTTTACTAATAAAATATAGGCAAAATAACAAAAGATACCCCAATGTTTGTATGTTTTGTCATTTGTCTCTCTATACTTTTTTGAAGCAAACAACCGCCAACGTTTTAATTTAGTCCAAATATGCCCTCATTGGATAGAAATTGCCAGTCAACTGACGATCAACGGTCGATGCTGACTGAAATTGCCACGTGTTAAGATCTACTGCGTGCTAGCAACATATTCGCCACGTGTTAGCATGGGGGTTCAGCCATGTTTCAGCATGATAGTCAGCCACATGTCACCATAGAAAAGGGTATAACAAAATATTTTTTTAAAAAAAAATATGATGTGGCATATGCCACGTCAGCAGATCTTAACACGTGGCAAGTCCAATCAGCATCGGTCGTTGACCGCCAGTTAACTAATAGGGGCCAAATGAAAAAATATACAAATATTGGGGCATTATTTTCATTTTTCCTAAAATATAATTATAATAAATTATTTTTTAGTCGCTAAACTTTAATAATAGTTAATCAAGTTTTAATAAATTAATACAATATATAGCTGTAAGGAGGATTGAACTTGTGACCTTTAGCGAAAAGTGCAATGTCTATCCATAAGGCTAAGCAGGATATTTATTATCTTTTTGACAAAAATAATATTTAGGCTAAATTGTGATTAAAATTAATTTATTTTATTTTAAGAAAATATATTAATTATAATAGTATTTATTTTTGGAATAATTTAACTAATTTTTATATGATTTATGATACAAAATATTTTTTGTAAGAGAAATTTATAAAAATAATTGAATTGATTTTAAAATATAAACATAAATATTAAGATTTAAACCTAAAACATTAAATATTATATTTTAAAATAATCATAAAAATTAATAATGGAATGATACTTAATGTGATAATTATTTGGTACACTAACGATGTAAAATTTAACAAGCGTGGTTAAAACAAATACCAAGGTCTGTTTGGCAATTAGTGGATAGCTGATAGCGGATATAGGATTACATTAGCTGATAGTTGATAGGTGATTACATCAGCTTATTTAACTAGTGGATTGTATTAGCTGATTGTATAAAAGTGTTTTGTAAAATTAACTAATAGTTGATAGCTATTAGATTATTTAAACAAACAAAATGACATATAAGGACATGATTATATTCCATATTTGTTTGAATAGTTTATTAGTTATCACTATTTTGTATCTAATTAATTTTAATTAGATCTATAAAATTATTTTTAATATAATTTTTCTAAACATATTTTTGAATGATTTATATGTTAATTTATTATTTATATAATCATTTTAATATAATATAATTTAATTATTAAATATACATATAAATATGTGATAATAAAAAGAAAAAAGTAAATATGATTAGCTTATAAATAGGGTGAGAAAATATTTAATTTAGGTTATTTTTGAGATTTTTTATAACTAGTAAGGGTAAAATAGTCTTTACAACTCTAATATCAAATCTCTACTCTCAAAAAGCTCCTATTGTGAGCTTTTTCAAAATTAGCAGTTTCACCTCAATTCTCTCTTTCAATTCGCTATTCACCAAACAATAATATTAGCGGATTTGACTGGCCAAACCTCTAATTATGACTCAAATCTCTAATTTTTGCCCAAACCTCTCTTTACCAAACAGGGCCCAAGTGTCTTTAATTTATATTTATTAAAATAAAAAACATTTAATTAATAAAAATAAAATTCACAATAATATTCTCCATATTTACACATTTAAATTATTCTTAATTCAAAATAATCAATAAATTCAGTCCTTAGACAATTCAATTTGTTTATGTAACCCCCTAGACCCGCCTATGCGTTACAACGGATCCTAGGAAGTCACATTAGGGTCACAAGAGCGACCCACAGTGAAAAATACACATGAAAACATTTTTTTTCTCGAAACACTTATTAAACTGTAAAATCAACTTCTGTTTAAAATAAAAAATTTCGGAAATCATTTAAACACATAACAAAAATTTCAGAAAGCATTTTACAGACACTGACATGAAACAATACATGACATACATGCCCACTAACTATACAGTACCGTACTCCAGAGGCAACGCCGAGGGAACTCCGAACACTGATGTCAACCATTATATCATGCTATAATCTTTTAACCCGCGATGTTAAAAATAACGTGAGCTTGGAAAAGTTCAGTAATACAGAACTACCAAAAGATGCTATAAGCTCATGCAGACATATGGTAGGCATAACATTTTTATGATGTTCCAAGCAATACTTGTCTCCATTTATGTTTCGCTAATTTAGTGAAGCACTATTCTTGAGGACTACAAGGTTTGTTCTTTCTAAGTTACTGAGTATTAAAAGAGAGCTTATTGTTCAGAGAATCAACATAGTGGTGGGTTGGAGAAGTTAAACCATAAAGCCTAGTGTATTTTAATAAGGTGCAAAATCAACATACATAAGTACTTAACATCATACCATATGAGCACATAACAGATTAAATGCAAACGTTAAATGTTCATACAAAAGTTTACAAGAACTACCCTCCAACCTTACACCAATATGCAGTCCCCCAGAACTGCATACAGAAGGTCTTACCCTAGGCCTGAGGCGTAGGAGCCTACCTAAGGGAATGCCTTAGGTCCAGAAAGACTTACCCTAGGCCCGTGGGTGTAGGAGCTTAACAGAAGGGTTTACCAGCTGGATCAGGGCTATACCTGCAAACACTTCATAACATAACCCAACAGTATACCCCAGATAGTAATCGGTGTTCAAATTCCAGACATGAGTAACATAATACATGTAACAGACATATTCTATTCAGAGTATCATAAACAGAAGTTCATGCTTTTGACAGATAAATGGGCATACTATTGAGCAGAGCAGACATTTTCAACATTCATCATGCAAACAGATTATCCCATCATAGGTCAAACTAACAGATCATGCTAACAAATTCATCAAATAGTCAGACAATATCATCACAGATCAAATGATCACATACCGAGTATACAGATTGAGCAGACATATATCAGGTAGGCAGAGAATGTCATCATATATCAAGTTCATCATTTTATCTCATTTTCTAACATAGTGATGCAATCTCAATAACAATTGAAATGTTCAAACATAATATTATTCATGATTAAATAATTATACAATCCATTCAACAGAATATATCACACATGGAACACACTAGGTGGGACAGATCATTTCTTGGAGATACTTGGCATTTACGGAATGGGACATATTGAACTCTTGACAACTTGAACGGATTTCTGAAACATGGCCCCTATTAAAAAGGGGATTCATACTAACGGTTTAACCCAGATATTCAGGAGGTGATACATCAAGATCTTAGAAAGTTTAGATATATTATGGGTACTTTAGTCATTTAAGCATATAAGGGCATTATGGTCATTTCGACGTTCATAGACATTCTGATAATTATACCAACATTGAAAACAATGATTCACAGAACTCGGGTATCCTATTTGCTCATTAGTTTTCTAACCGGACAATCAAGAATTTCAAAATTAAAGTCTTTTAAGTTATTAGATATTTTCAGTGATGTTCCGATTATTTAGGCTATCATGGCCTTTTAGTTATTTGACTGTCATGACAAATTTTATACTATGGCACAAACATATCAGAACAAAAATTATAATTCTCAGGGGCTCTAACAATTTATCATACCTCCAGAAATTGTTTAATTCGGCATAACCAACTTGACAATACTTACCATTTCTTTCTGAATTACCATTTGGTACCTCCATCATTCACATACTCAAACGAGATTAAGTCATCCTAACTCTCCGGCCCTTTACAGACGATTCATTCATTACAGAACTTGAGGGTATAACGTCATTCAAATTAATCAGACATTTCTGTGCTCGAGGGCATTCCCGTCTTTTTGGTCATTACGAACATTCTCATTTAATTCACGCATTACTGTCATAAGGATCGAATTAGGATTTCCACAATACTTCCAGGGAATTCTCATTCATGTGTTATACAGAGTTAGAGGGATTATCCAAGTGTGTATCACACGTATTGCATAATGATGCCGAAGTCTTTCCATTAAAACATACATCTTGGGTAGTGTAAATTGCATAATCATGTCGAATGTAGATTTTAGGTCATTTCCTTTATCAGATGGGTAGTTTAGTCATACTTATGCTCCAAGGGCATTTTCGTAATTTCATATCCAACATCTTATACTCTGCATTCTGAACATTAGTTCTTAGACACCATTGATAGAGTTTCAGATTTAACTGTATTATTATTAGCACTTTCGACACTCCTCGTATATTAATATTCTTGTCCGAGTATTTTGATCTTACTGACTCTCATACTTATTTTTCGTATCGAATTCGGCTTAAGCAGAGTTCACAAAACACTCATCATAAGCATGCAAGCTTTAACCAGATATCAACATGTACATAAAGCATACAAGGGGTAGTAGTGTATTACCTTAGTTCCGAGCTACAACGGTTGATTCATGACACCTCATTCGATCGCACTCGATCCCAAGATTTGACGGCTCTCAACATCTCAATTTCAAGGATACTTTGATACCTTCAACAACATCGATTCACATTTCAGTCCTTATCCAAAGAGCTCTTAACGAAATTAGACACACAAACACTTTCAGGTTCAAGGTCAGATTCGGAGGCCTTCAGGTCAGAATTTTGCAAAACGGGCTTCAAAAACGAACTCAGGATGTCGAAAACATAAAATATGAGTTTTCGGAAAACTTGACTTTTTGGTCAACGGTCAAAGTCAACGCTGACGTCATCAGGTCAACGCTGACGTCAGCAGGTCAACGGTCAACGGGGTCAGAGTCAACTGGTCAAAGTCAATGCTGATGTCAGCATGACGTCAGCAGTCAACAGGGGTCAACTGAGTTGACTCGGGCTAACTCGGGTTGACGGGTCGGGTCGAACGGGTCGGACGGGTCAGACGGGTCAGGTCGGAAGGGCGGGTCGGACGGGTAAGCCATACACAAAAAGACATTAGCTCAAATGGCTAAAGCTTATGCTCACCATTCAGGGGTTGTGGGTTCAACACCCCACGTCTTCACCCTTTTCTTTTTCTTTTCTTTTTCTTTTTACTTTTTTTTCCCTCTATTTTATTATAACCCAAAATTTTGGGGTGTGACAGTTTATCACCTCGATATAAAATTATAAATGAACTACAACTTATGTTTAATTGACCTCTTGAATTTCTTAAACAATCAGACCATTGATCACAAACTTACTTTGGTTTCGTTATCTTTAGTTAGAATTACAAAATAACCCAATCAACAACTCTTATTAATTTTTAATGTATGGATTGTCATATTGAGAATCCTCTACTTTAACAATTCACACTCTCCTTGCTTGCATGATTTCTGTGGACTGTGATTCCTTTGATTATGTAGTAATACTATCATTTATTACATTGAAAATGCAACAAAAACCAACAAATTTGTAATTCAACTTTCAAATACTATTTGTGCTACAGCCTACATAGAAGAAAATACTAAAATTTGTAAATCAAAAACAAAAAATCGAAACGAATAGATATAAGATTCAAATATCTTCACAGTTCTTAACACCAATAATCAAACCTAAAATAAAAGCATACATGATATCCGTAGAAACTTCTTCAATACTAGTTTCGATTCCATCTTTTTTTCCTTGACCAAACACCAAAACTCGAAAAAACAAAACACAAAATTCACTTGTAATTTTCACAACGCTTAACATCAATCATGAAACCTAAAACAAAAGCAAATATTATATTTGCAGAAAATTCTTTAATAACGTTTTCGGCTTCAACTGCATTTCCTTGATATTTCTCTAAAGCTTCATTTGCATCACTCTCAGATTCGAACGATTCGAACCTACTTTTGTCCACCAATGATCGTACGATCACACTCTATCCACGAACGTTAGATGCCAGCTTTCTTCCCATGGAAAACGACATAATACTTCACCAGCTCCTTTTGTCCACTCATTCTTCAATATCTCCGGGGGGTGATGTTGATCTCAAAAATAATGTGGTGAGAAGGAACAATTTGAAGGTTTATATAGAAAAAAATACAAAACAAGTAACCATATGATATACATATGAACCTCTTTTGTTTTTATATTAACAAAAGAAAGTGCGAAATGGAGAGTACGAAAACAAATAAGATTAACAAATGAAAATATACGGTGAACAATGGGAGAGGAGTTGGGTTTTTGGGAAGGGAAACGTTAACTAAAAAAATGCATTTTTAGTGACATTTAGAGTGGTCACCAAAAATATCAAACTTAGTCACAAAACATTTATAGTGACCATTGCAAATATTTTATCACATATTTAACAGTATTAATGAATATGTTGTGAATTATTAATTTTTAAATTTAATTTAAATCCCATGCCGTGAAAAATGTAACGAATGATGACATGGTAGTTAAAAATGAATTAATAACACATTTATGGCTGAATCTAACTCGTTTATAGATGGTTGTTCATTGGTTGATATACCTTTACTAGGGGGAAAATTCACCTTGTTTGGACCGTTAAATAGAAGAAGTAAATTGGACATATTTCTTATAGATGAAGGCTGGTTCCAGAAAAAATCGCATTTATGTGTATGGGGTTTGAACAAAACAGTTTCTGATCATATTCCAATTCTGTTGATGGGGGATGATATAGACTGGGGGCCTAGGCCTTTTAAATTGATAAATTCATGGCTGTCAAAGAATGATTGTATTGGCCTAATTAAAGAAGTCTTGGAGAGATCGAAACTAAAGTATGGGAACTTACCTGGAAAGCTGAAGAGAGTGAAAGAGGCTCTAAAGAAATGGAATTTGGAGCATAGTGCAAATTTCAGGCAAAGGGCACCAAACGTGAAAAACAAGATTAATTCCATCGAAAAAGCAGGAAATCCATGAGATTTAGATTCTGAAAATTTTGAGGAACTAAAATTGTACAAGGAACAACTGTGGGATACCTTGAAAGCTTAAGAGGATCTGTGGAGACAGAAATCGAAGATTAATTGGATGCTAAAATGGATCTAAACTCTGCTTTCTTCCATAAAACAGTGAAGTTTCGCACGAAAAGAAACACAATCAGAGGCATAAACATGGGAGTAAAAGGAGAGAAGGACCCTAAGAAACTGAAAAAATTCATTTTTAACCACTTTGTTAATCACTTCACCAGTAAATCAAGAAACTGGGATGCGATGTTCGAGCTGAACTTTAAGGAGCTTTCTACTCTAGAAGCAGCAGACCTAGATAAGCCTTTAACTTTAGAGGAGATAAAGGTTGCGGCGTGAAATTGTGATGATACCAAATTTCCAGGCTCATACAGTTTTAATGCCCTATTCTTCAAAAAGTGCTGAAAGTTTGTGAAAGAAGATCTGTTGCGGGAATTTGAAGACTTTCACTCAAGTGGGAAGCAACAGAATAATGTAAATACTTCGTTTATTGCATTGATTCTTGAGAAGACATGCCCTGAAAACATCTCGGATCTGAGGCCAATTAGCCTGGGGGGTTCAATCTACAAGATTTTTGCGAAAGTCCTAGCCTGGTGCTTTCGTGAAGGGTAGACATATTTTCGATGGAGTGTTAATTGCAAATGAAGTAATCCATTTTCAGCAAGGGGAAAAATCAAATGAGGGTGGAATTGTGCTTAAGTTTGACTTTACAAAGGCCTATGACTATGCTAGATGGAGTTTCAAAACTATGATTTTGGACAAAATGGGCTTTGGAAACAAATGTAAGAGCTGGATGCAGAAGTGTATATCTACAACAAGGGTTTTAGTAGTAATAAATGGTTCACCTACAAAAGAATTTAGAATGCTCAGGGGATTAAGATAGGGCGACCCCTTGTCCCCTCTTCTGTTTATTCTTGTAACTGAAGCGCTTCACCTTCTGTTTGAAAAGGCAATTCAAATCGGGAAAATAAAATGGATCCAAAATTTGTTGCCAAGATCAATAGTATCGCATCTACAGTTTGCTGACGATACTATTATGTTCCTAAGGACAAGGAAACAAAATTTAGATTATGTAAAAAGGATCTTGCGATGTTTTGAATTATGCTTTGGTTTAAGCATAAACTTTAAAAAATCGGGCTTAGTTGGAATAAAAGTGGAGGTTGAGAAAATGAAGTCACTTGCTATAATTTGCGGCTTCCAGATAAACACTCTCCCATTTAAATACTTAGGTATGCATTTAGGAGCAGATCCGAGAAAAGTATGCACTTGGGATCTAGTGGTAGAAAGGTGTTTGAAGAAATTACCAAGCTGGAAGAGCAGAACACTTAGCTTTGCAGGGAGAGTGGCGCTGATTAACTTTGTTCTATCTACCCTACCTCTCTATTATATGTCAGTTTTTGAAGCCCTTAAATCGGTGATTGGAAAAATTGATAGAATCGGAAGGAGTTTTCTGTGGGGGGGTTGGGATGGATCAAAGAAACTTGATAGAGTAAACTGGGGTCGTATTTGAAAACCAAGACAATTGAGAGGTGCATTAGTAATGAACCTAAATAAAAAGAATAGAGCTCTATTGGCAAAATGGAGATGAAGATTTGTGAAGGAAAAGAAGGCTATGAGGAGAAGAATTATTGTAACAAAATATGGTGAAGATGAAGGAATGTGGACAAGAACGTGCAGGTTGAATTCGAAAGCCTCAACGATTTGGAGAGGCATCACAAAAAACCTCTTGAACGATGATGTACACCAATGGATGAACAAGGCTGAATTCATATGGAAACTGGAAAAGGGAAAAGCAATTCTGTTTAGGGAAGATTGGTGGACTGGTGATAGTTCGCTGAGAACAAAATATCCAAGGTTATATAGACTGTGTAACAAAAAAGGTTTAACAATTTCCTCTTTAGTTGGTTCAGTTTCTTTACAGGAGATAGATTGGTCTTCACTCTTCACCAGGCCCTTGCTGGATAAAAAAAAAGGATGTGTTGGAAAATCTGAAAGGGGGTGTTTCGCGTGAATCAATCAATAATGAAGTACCAGATAGAATAATCTAGTTACATGACAGATCAAAAATTTCACAGTAAAGAAGTTGACAGATTTAATGGAAAAGATTGACGTTGATGCTATTCAGTTTGACTATAAATCACTATGAGGAATCAAAGTTTCTCCTAAGGTGATGGAATGCCCATGGTGTGAGTTAAGTGTAGAAACTTTATACCACCTTTTTGTAGAATGCATAGTAGCTCAATGCTTTTGGGAAATGTTCTGTAAATGGTGGACCGTTATTTAGCCGAAGGCTGAAAGTATTGAAGAGTTCTTTGTGTTCTGCTTTGATAATCATGGATGCAGGATTGTACAATCAGTGTGGCTTATTTCAGTTTCAGCTCCTCTTTGGTGCTTATGGCTGGCCCAAAATGACTCAGTTTTCAAGGCTAAGAAGTTCTCGATGAAGGATATTTTGTTTTTCTCAAAAATGAGGCTTTCATTTGGATAAAGGCATTGAATGAAAGTATCCTACTGAATGAGAAAAATTGGTGGGAAAACCCTTTAAACTGCATCTTGTTAAACAAATGTAACCTCGAAAGGGAAAGCATGGATTCCACCTTTGGCAGGTACTGTAAAATTTAACGTTGATGGTGCTTAGAAAGATGGTGTGGGAAAATGTGGCGGAGTTCTTAGGAATTAAAAAGGGGATGTGATTGCATTGTTCTCTGGACCAGTAGAAGATATGAGATCTGATTTCTCGGAACTAGCTGCAATAAGCACGACCCTGAAAGTTTTTCTAGAAGCATATTTTAACCACAATATTGATTTGGTAATTGAATCGGACTCACAGGTTGTGTTAAATTGGATTGCATCACCGTTGATGAGACCATAGCGATGGTGGGACCAGTTTGATGAATTGGTTTTATTATCCAGGGACATTGCAAAGGTGAAGAACTCTTACGTTTCTAGATGCCTTAAATCGATGGTGGATCATCTCGCAAAGGAAGGAATGCAAAGAAGAAACATTTTCAAAGTATGGTGGTAATGTGTGTTCCAGTTATTTGCTTTTCGACTTTGTTGTTGTATCGTTAGGCGATTCTACGTTTAGAAATTGGACATTATCTTGTAAACAATACCTAGATGAGTAGTACTCTTTTTCCCCATCTAGGCTTAGGGGATTTTTAACGAGGCTCACAACTAGGGTTTCATAATAAAATCAAGATTATTGCTGAGCAAAAAAAAAGTCCTCTACACTACTAATACAATTTAGGACTAAATTAATTGCATGTGTAAATATATAGCACTAAATGTGTTATGCCATTTTTTTGTGTTAATTGGCACGTCATCAACCTTAAACTCTTTAACATTATCAGACCAATTTGTTACTTTTTTTTAAAGTATGATGACTATTTTATAACTTTTCATAGTCGGGGGACTAAACAAAAACATTCCTAGCAGTCACGAAACTATTTACGTAGTTTACCTTTGCTATTATCACTATTATAATAAAAATCAATTTATTATTATGATAACATCTAATTTGATATTAATTTTATTTTTTTATTAGTGTCAAATTTATCTAAGAGTGTCATTTTCTAGAACAGTATTTAAGAAAAATTAATTATTTGTAAAGTGATGTTAATTTATTTATAAAGAGGTGTCAATTATATATATTTATAATTTTTTATATACAAAATATATAGAAAAATATAATTTTCTAAAATTTTTGAGGTGTTTGAGTGTGGCTCCGCCCATAACAATTATAGTCTTATAGTGAGAATTTGATTATTAAAAAAAATTTAATCGTCACAATTACTACTATAACAATGACCAAATAAAATACACCACAATTGCTAATATTCATAGTGTCGCACAGAAAATTTGTCACAACAAATTTAATTCATTTAGATAAAATTACTCATAGTCGCTACTAGTTTACCACTAAAAACCAAGAAAAGTGCTTACAAGGGATCTTAATTTGAGAGAAAAAAGTTAATTGTAGATAGAGAATTTGCATGAAAAAAAAAGTTTGGTTAACATCCAACAAGAAAAAACCTAAGGAACTAGATGGTATAAAGCAAAATATGAAAACCAAATACGTGGACAATAGGAACCTTCACCATGTAGTGTCCTTATCATTTTGAAGTATAGTCTCCCCCAAATCGCAACACCTAGATTTCATTCGTTCCATTTTCAAGAGTTTCCCATTATGATTTAGGGTTACACAAAAGAATTTACTTATCTGTTTACTCCTCATAGTGGGTAACTTTTTTTGCTCGACATAAATCATTTTATTTAAGATAAAATGGTTACAAACTCTTTCATCTAATTGTGTGCCTCGTTAAAAACCTCCCTAATCCTATTTGGAGGAAAAGAGTACAACACAACTAGGCAATACAAAATCAGAACAAAAACAACACGCTTCAAACTCCTAACAACAAAGCACAATCACCGGATAAAGACAAAGAATAACAAGCCAAAGAGAGCACCTCACTACAACCACCCAAACTTAAAAAACCACCTTCACTTAATGCAATAAGTGCAGTCATGTTAGACTCACTAAACATACACTCCCAACACAAACAAAAAGGTAAAAGGAAGCAAGAACAAACACCAAAGTGTCACAACCACCAAAACACTACAATTCCTCACTACAATTTTTACTCCAGTCCAGTCGTCAACAAAAATCAGAACCGATTGGACCCTGCTCCATTCTCATAAAGATTAACAAAGCAGCAACAAAGGAAAAATTTGCAGCAAAGCAAGTTACGCCAATCGAACCCACTAAGGTTGAAAAACTCTTTCCTTTTGCAAGCCGTCTTTAGCTAATTGTTCATCGAAGCAAAAAAGAAGACTCGAAACAAAAGCGAAGCAGTTTCCCAATTTGTAATTCCGACATCTCTTTTCTATGACCTTTCCCTTAATGCACCCAGCACGTTCAACTAAAACAAAACCCTTCAAATATATGAAATTCTATAAACCAATGAATACCAAAATTTTGGATAACAACCTACCCTTACTAAAACAAAACCCCCATATCTCCCCACTATACCAAATTCGTTGAAAACAAACGCCTCAAAAAAAAACCCAGACACTTAAAAATTTCACTCTAATAAGCTCAAAAAGACTCCTTGTTTCTGAAAATACACTTCCTACATCATACATTTTTATTCTAAATCGATGCCTCCACAAACTAAAACACAATAGCACAACCTAAGCAACCACTCATTGAAACTAGAAAACAAGATCACAACTTCGAAACAAGCCCCAATTTTATATACCTTCAAATTATTGGTTCTGAAAAAAGAAAAAGAAAAGTATACCTTTTTATTCTACCAACCTTTTCATACCACCCCAAACGTCAAAATTTGTCCCTTGTTGCAAACTCATATGAATCTATTCTATAGAGCTTTTATACGACAAATCAAAGAAACACACCTAAACTTTCTTCCCTAATTGAAACGCCTCGCCACGGGTAATAGACACATTGATTGGAGAGAACCGGAACCAAACCAAATAGCTTCCTCTCATTTCTATACACTATGATTCCATTCTAAAAGTGCCAAATCACGGACTGCTTCATTTTCATCTCCTTCAATCTGAACACGTAGTCACTTCCCTAACTCGAGAGCCTTCTTTGCTTCCTTTATCGCGTTATTCCACCTACTCGTAAGGTCCGAATCAGAAAGCGATCTCCCAGAGAGCTTTGAATCTTCTAGGTTCTTCTTTAACTTCTTAATTTTCTTTATCGCCCAATCCCTCTTGATAAGGACACTACATGGTGAAGGTTCCTATTCACCAGGTAGATTCTAATCTCCCAAATTTATTGACATGGGGAAATTTATCATCTATGTATTCCTCCTTTTAATTTCGAAATTCAAAATCTCCAACAATCTTTGAAACGCCTCTCCCTTAAGGATTTTCGAACACAGAGCTGAAAACAAAATATTTTGCTTATTAAGCCACAACTTTCATGTGTATAGGAGATGAGGACATTACCTTCCACACAAGTATTTTGCTTTCTTTATTGAAATATCAAACTTCAGATGATAATTTTGTTCTTGTTTATTAATACTAGTTGTTGTCTTATGCCAACATTCCAATTTGTTTATCACCTCTATATAAATGAACTACAACTTATATTTAATTTAACTCATGACTTTATTAAACAATCAAATCATTACTCACAAACTTACTTTGGCTTTGTTATCTTAATATTCAATTACAAAAAATCCAATCAACAACTCTTATTTTTAATGCTTGGATTGTCATATTGAGAACCCTCTACTGGAGATTGATAAGTTGGTAAGCAAGATTGGAAAGGTGCAGTTTGACTATGTGCGCAGGCAAGCAAATGTGTTAGCTGACTGTCTTGCGAAAAATTGTATGAATCGAGCTGCACTCTTCAAAGCTTGGTGGTAGGTGCACTACAACAAAACATGTTTTAGCGGCATTTTTTGAGTAAACGTCGCTAAATTTATACATTTAGTGGTGTTTATCTAAAAAAGTTAATAAATATGTACATTTAGCGGCGCTTATTGAATAAATGCCGCTATAGACAGATATATAGCGGCATTTTTGGGCAAACACCGCTATAGATGCGTACTTTAGCGGTGCTTGTCTAACAAACGCCGCAATATGATTTAAATGTTTATATCGCACATCGAATCTATTTATCTCAATAAAACTTTATAAAGAAGCGAAGCGCAAGTATAGATCAATGAGCTAAGTAATGAACTAAGGGATGTGAAAGATGCATAATCAATAACCACTAAAGACAAGGATTTTTAGCGACATTTTCCCCCTCCAAACGCCGCTATTGACTATGTCTTAGCGTCGTTTGTTGAACCAACACCGCTATATAACTCGACCTTTAGCAGCATTTTTTGTTCACAAATGTCACAAAGGTGGATGGTGTTTTGGCTCCCGATGAGCCTAAGGTATCTTCTAACTCAAGTCACTTTATTCTTACTTATTCGATGAGTTGCAAGATGCTTTCGATGAATTATTTTTGGAATTTGAGACCATGAATTCCAAATATAAGAAAATGATTTCAAAACTTGAATTTGAAAATGAATTTCTTTTGAAAACAAAATTGGATTTTTAAAACTAAAATAAAATTTTGAAAAATGATTTAGAGTTTTCAAAAACAAGTAAAGATGTTTTATAAAAAGAAAATCTTGATTTGAAAGTTAAGCTTAAAAGCTTAACAAAAGAAAAAGAAATCATTTTTAATAATTCATCTTGTCACATAATGGCAAAATGCTCACATTGCCATTATCATGGTCATTCCTTACATACTTGTCCTATTAAGAAGTGAAAATATTATAGGATTAGACAAGTATGGGTTCCTAAGGGAACTAAAGACATTGTGACTAACGTAAATTGATCCAAAGCAATTTGGATACCAAAAATCAAGTGAATGTCTTTTGTAGATGTGTTGGAGCAATGGGAAGAAAAGCAAAGACATGAAAATGCTCTAGTCACACAAGTGAAAAAATTGGGTAACCTCTAAGCTTATAGCTTTTATTTTCTTTTATCTTTGGTTATCTAATTTCCGTTTTAAAGTCTTGGATTATTTGTTAAGCCTAACAATGATGCTTGAGTAAGGGGGAGCTATTTTAAAACAAAAATTCTTATTTGTGTCAATTTTTTAACCTCCTAAGTTATTTTGAACTTAATGTTATTTAAATTATTTTTGATATAACAAAAAGGGGGAGAAATGGTTTGAAAAATTGTATTTTCAAATGAATAAGGGGAGCTTTACTTGCTTTTCAATTTTTCATCTCTTATTCACTTGTTAGAAAATAAGCGTTAATCCAAGAATAAATAATAAAATAGAATAATATTATTTAACGAACAGTACAAAAATAAGAACAATACAACAATATAAAAATAAAACCGATTTGGAACCAAAAGAAACGTGTTGAGGCCTGCACGAACACAGTTTCCTTAAGACAGATTTTTGGCCACTCCTATGGTGCTCGAGTTTATTGGTCGTCTGTCTCCCAGGATACAACAACATAAGATCAACCACAGTTGCACTACTATGGAGATCACGAACCGACCCTTGCCTTCGCCTATCACCGAAAACCACTTGTAAAATTCACAGAGTAAAACAATAAAAATTTTCTGTGGTTTTTGTTGGTTGTAAACCTAAAAGCTTTACTCCCTATTTATAAGATTGTCATGAGGGTATAAGTGGAAATTTTGACCTAATGGAGCATTTAATATTGAGAATCAATTGATTCTCCTATAAAGCAATTTCCAAAATTATTATCTGAATTAAAGGTAACTTCTAATATTTACCCTTTTAATTCCAAGATAAAATTTGGCAAATTTATGCTTTTATTTGAGGAAAATTCATTTCAAATTTGGGTCAAAATATCTGCAAGCCCACGAAGGACCAGACCGGTTCAGACATTTGCGTTACTCACGTCGTGCACGTCTGCACATTTACGAACCAACAATTGGTACTATATAAGTTACCCCCACATGTTAGGCACATTATAGTACCAATGTTACTCATATAGAGTTTCTCCCCATCTTAAACCTTTAATTAAGTTTGGGATTCAACATCATGCTCATAAAGAACAATTTTCACTATAGCTTCATCTTTACATTATTTTTGTGCTATCATCAATGAAGGTAATAAACATATTCCTTCAACCAATATGTTGCCATATCAATTGTTATGGCAATAACATTGCCCTCGTTTGGAAGTCTATAGTCCGAATACTTGTTCCCATATTATGACAATTGAAGCATTTTTTCATAAAACTTTGCTTCTTGAACACACCGTCTAATTTACGGTTTGAAGTCTTTTTTTACTTCCACTACGTTTGTCGTGATAATATTTGTCTTAGCAATATTTACCTTAGTAACATTTGAAGGTGATAACAATATTTACCTTATCCTCTCTAATAATAGGAGGATCATCCTTCAGATATTTAACCAGGTTTATCACGATCAATTATGCGACATCTTTTGTTGCCATGTATGAAATTCTTTCCAATAAATTTCACTGATTTTTCCATTGTGTCACGTAGACACAATCCAAAACCAAGCATTATGAATCTGTTAAACGTCAGAAATTTAGTCAAAGACTAAAACTAGAAACAGAAATATAATTTCTAACTTTTGTTTGACGACGAAAATTTAGTAAACTAAACCCAAAACAAAAGTTCACACGGTATTAATAGAAAGAACAATAATAAACAATGCACTAGGTAGGTAACTTATGAAAGAGAGGTGGTGCACTAGGCACGCTTAAATACCAAGTCTCTCAAAGAACCAATCCTAGACATGCATTTTTAAATTTCCTTTCAATCAATGTTTATGGATTCTATTCTTGAAATCATTCCAAGCATGGATGATCAATCGGAATCACTACCGTTGATTCACAACAATTTGGAATCTTCCATTTATGGTCCAACGACCCTCTCGATTCTTTAGCCATTTTTAAACACTGTGCACTTCATAGCATGCATCAGAATAGGCTTTAAGAATTTAATTTTGACATAGAGAACCAAGTTCTTCTATGCTTTGATTCGAGACCTCAGTCAGAATCAGTGCTCTGAATTTGGTAACCAATGTTACTTTCCGAAATAAATTCACCAATTTATTTCCAAAATAAAATCATACTTAATAATAAATTTGAGTTATTTTTTTTTCAAAATAAATTCACCAATTTTTTCAAGGTTGAATCATTCTAGATTCTCACGAAATTAAATCCAACGATTTATTTCCCTTAACAAGTTAGAATCAACACATGATTCTAGTACAGAAAATAAATTTAATGATTTATTTCCTTTTACACAAATTGAATCATATTTGATTCTTACGGAAATAAATTCAATGATTTATTTTTCTTAACAAGTTAGAATCAACGCATGATTCTAGTACAGAAATAAATTTAATGATTTATTTCCTTTTACAAAAATTGAATCATACTTGATTCTTACGGAAATAAATTCAATGATTTATTTTCCTTGCAACGTTAGAATCATACAAGATTCTCTTGAAAATAAATTCAATGATTTATTTTCTTTTCCAAAATTAGAATCAACACAAGATTCTAATTTAGTAGTTTATTTCCATTATATCTTCTGTTAAACAACAGAGATATCAATTCAACTTAGTTCTGTTTAACCAACAGAAATCAAGAGGAATTAATCCTTTGGTTTTAATTCCATTTCTTGTTTGGAAGATTAAGTAAACTCGTTAAAACGGCAGGGATTAAATTCCCGAAACAAATTATTTACTAGATCTTTTATTTCCAAAACAAAACACGACTTCGCCTGGGTATCATAATTCTCTCTACAAAATTTCTCAAAAGAAATTGTTAATACAAAATAAAATCCACATAATTTTCAAAATAAAAAAAATCACAATTAAAACAAAAAAAAGTGACAAAGTATAATTTATATGCATGCCATATTTAAAATGTCCACATTATATGGTAACACTATCATAATAATATTACCAAAAATATTACCAAATTTAAAACTTTATCTTAACACTACATGCAAATATGTAATTAAAGTTTTTATTTCCATTCCAAGAAAGGTTGACATATAAGGTTATAAAATTACCATATTTTCATATTGAATAACATATTTATTATTTAATATTAATGTCAAAAATGTTTAAGGAATATTTCATTATTACCTTAACAATGTCATAAAAAAGTTTAATTATGACATAAACCATACCATATTAAAAGTAAAAAATTTAATATGGAATATTACCTTACTAATACCATAATTTATGGTTTTAAAAATGTCATATAAACAAGAAAACTTATTAAGGAATATTTAAATTACCTTACTAATCGAATATCCAAATGTTCTATCTCAAGAAATATTGCTTGCATCATGTTGAATCCGTGGTATTGGTGATCTCAACGTTTCTTGTCTTTGGGCATTCACTTTTTCTATGCGTGAAAACTTCCTCATCGTGTGAATCATTACTTTAGATACAATAATCTGTTCGTCTTGTATTAAAACTGAGAATCTGTCTTAAGATTGTTAGAAAATAAGCGTTAATCCGAGAATAAATAATAAAATAGAATAATATTATTTAACGAACAGTACAAAAATAAGAACAATACAACAATATAAAAATAAAACCGATTTGGAACCAAAAGAAACGTGTTGAGGCCTGCACGAACGCAGTTTCCTTAAGACAGATTTTCGGCCACTCCTATGGTGCTCGAGTTTATTGGTCGTCTGTCTCCCAGGATACAACAACATAAGATCAACCACAGTTGCACTACTATGGAGATCACGAACCGACCCTTGCCTTCGCCTATCACCGAAAACCACTTGTAAAATCCACAGAGTAAAACAATAAAAATTTTCTGTGGTTTTTGTTGGTTGTAAACCTAAAAGCTTTACTCCCTATTTATAGGATTGTCATGAGGGTATAAGTGGAAATCTTGACCTAATGGAGAATTTAATATTGAGAACCAATTGATTCTCCTATAAAGCAATTTCCAAAATTATTATCTGAATTAAAGGTAACTTCCAATATTTACCCTTTTAATTCCAAGATAAAATTTGGCAAATTTATGCTTTTATTTGAGGAAAATTCATTTCAAATTTGGGTCAAAATATCTGCAAGCCCACGAAGGACCAGACCGGTTTAGACATTTGTGTTACCCACATCGTGCACGTCTGCACATTTACGAACCAACAATTGGTTCCACATTTTCCTCAACAACATTTGAATAAATTTCTTACTCAAAGCTCCAAAATTATCAAATTTTTCCAACAAGCTTTACTTACTTTTCAATTTTTCATCTCTTATTCACATTTTTAAACTTGAAGGGGGAAAATCCCAAACAATTTTTTCAAGTTGGTTTTATTATATCAAAAAGGGGGAGATTGAAGAACTAATGTTTTGATATAATAATTGAAAAATGTTTTTGGACTTGTTTGAATATTTTGAAAATTTATTTAAAGCCAAACAACTTGAAAATATGTTTGAAATGGTTTCATAGGTTTTTAACATGTCTAAAACGCTTTTTAAATAGACAAAATATCATTTTACAAGGCCCGTATTGATACACCTTGATCCGTATCGATACCACCATTTCCAATAAGCAAAACCCAGGTGCAGGGCTAGTGGTATCGAAACCACCTTGCTGGTATCGAAATGCCTGACTTTTTTTTATCCTCTAACGGCTAGTTTTGAAGAAGGACGTTCCAAAACAGGGTCAAGTGTTTCGAAACGGACAACTGCAGAACTGCATTTAATGAGGGAAATAAAGTCTCCAACGGCTCCAAAACATCCCTAACGGCTAGTAACGGCCACAAGCTCAATTGTGACTATAAATTGAAGGCTGGAACACTTGAAGAAGTTTAGAGACAACATCCATGCAATATGGTCACGAGAATTAGAGTCTAAATCTTTATTTTACTATTCTCTTGTACATAGTCTTTAGAGAGAGCTTTATTGTAAATTCTTTGTTCTCGTGTGAGCTTAAATTGGTGCAAACACCCACCTTGTGAGGTATTAAGTTTACCAAACAAATCCCTTGTAAAAGAAGAAGTTCTAGTTTAACCTTGAAAGAAAAACTAGAGTTGTTCTATCTTAGCCAAGTCCAAAAGATAGGGTTGTAACGGTTTCCTCCTAATCCGGGAAAAGGGGACGAATTAATTGTTGAGTGAATTGGGAAATCCTTAGTGGTGTTCTAAGGTATTGGATGTAGGTGCTTAGTTAATAGCCCGAACCACTCTAAAATCCTTGTGTCACTTGTCTACCTTTATTTCGATTTTAGAAAATTCAACCACCAAACATTTACAACCCTCCTTGACGGTTTTGGTGATCGATTAGAGCATACTACAAGCCTAACAAAATGTTTAATACTGCTTCAAAAGTTTAAGGCACATAAGATCAAACTTTATAATAATTGTTTGTTCTTATGGTTTTGGTACCGCTTGCTACATAGTTAAACCAATTCAAAATTAGTTAAATTTGTCAAAAGGAGAAGTAGGCTCTAACTGGGCTCTTTCTCATTATGTTGAAGAGGAAGAAAAGTTGAAGCATTATAAGTGTAAAAGTACTCATTTGGCTAGTGCTCATTTAGTTAGTGTCTTTAAGAATAAGGGCAATAAAAATATTAGAATAAAGTTGTTAAGGGTCCTACCCAAAAGAAACAACAATAAGTTACAAAGTTTTGATTCTTTTGTATAAGTTAGGACACATGTAAAGAAATTACACTTCAAAATCGAGCAACTACTTCGGTTATTTTGAGTGATCCATGGGTTGTAAGTTTTATGACCCCACTATTAAGAAGTACTTTAAGGAGAGATTTATAACTTTTTTAAGATGTTGAGTTTGGAGGGAGAAATATGGTTAGATGTATTGTTATAGAGGAGAAATTGAATTATAATTTAATTCATATGATCACTTTTGACGATGTTTAGGTTTCACACCTATCATTAATCAAGAAGTGAATCAATTATCTCAGCAAAATAATGTTGAACAACTCCCATTCAAGATAAGGTAATTGTTTTAGAAGAACAAACTCAACAACCTTAAAAAAAACAAGTGTCATTAAAGAGGTCCACGAGAGGAAGATGAAACACTATTCCAGATTATTATATTGTGTTTCTTCAAGAAAATAAGGTAATAATGGAATGATAGAAAAAAAATAATTTTTTATCAGACCATAAAAGTTTTAACTCTTAAAAGTGGATTGATGTCATTCAAGAAAAGTATAATTTTATGCAAGACAATAAAGTTTATGAACTTGTCTTATTACCTGAAGGTGCAAACCAATTGGTTGTAAATGGATATTTAAAATCAAGAGGGATGCAAATGGTAATGTGGATAAGTATAAAGCATATCTTGTATCTAAAGGATATACTCTAGAAGAAGATATTGATTTTCCATAGACTTTCTCTCAAGTTTTATTGAAAGACTCTTTTAAGATAATTATTACACTTGTTGCTTGTTTTTAGTCTTAAGCTACATTAGATAGATGTTAAGCTTGTTTTTTAAATGACAACATTGAAGAAACTATTTATATGGTATAATCATAAAGTTGTGTCTTATGATACAATATCAATGATATGTAAATTAAAGAAATCTATCTATGAGCTTAAGTAGGACTCTCATTAATGAAATTATAAATTCATGTTGATTATCTCATTCGGTTTTGAGACAAATTTGGTTGACAATTGTATATACTACTAGTTCAGTGAGAGTAAAACCAAGTGATACTCATATTGCTAAAGAAGACAAATTTAGTCTTACTCAATGCCCTAAAAGTAACCTTGAAATTTAAAAAAATCCAAAAGATTTTCTGTGCATAAGCTATTGAGAATCTAATTTATGCTTAAGTATGTGTGCGTTCAAAAATTGTATACATTGTTAGAATGTTAGACAGATATTTGAGGAATCATATTATGGACCATTGGATAGCAGCCAATGGAGTTATGAGATATCTTCAGAGAACAAAAATCACATGCTCACATGTCAGAGTTCTGGTAAGTTAGATATCATCAGGTTTACAAACTTCGATTTTAATAGAATATTGATGCAAAAGAATTTTGTCACATGAGATGATAATTATAGATTGAATAAAAATACCACTTAAGTTATTTTGTGACAATAAATATGCATTCATTTATTCTATAAACAATAGGAACACTTCAAATTTGAAGCATATAAATATTAAGTTTCTAGTTGTTAAATAAAATCTAGAGTGGTTGTGTGTCTATAGAGCATGTTGGTACAAAGTCCATAATTGCGCGTATATCAAGAAACTATCACCCTAGGTCTTTCATGAGCACACTACTCATGTGGGTGCATGTTATTTAAGGATATTCGGTTTTAGTGGGAGTTTGTGATTTTGAAAAATGCTCATTCGTTTTAGACACAATTTTGGTTATTTCAGTTTAAGGATATTTTTTTTTGCTCAGCAAAAGTAATTTTTATTAAAAATAACCTTACTCGTAAGCCTCGTTAAAAACCTCCCTACACCTATGATGGAGGAAAAGAGTGCCTACGGACAAAGGGAATACAAACAGCGGCGAACACGCCCAACACCAATAGATCACCAACCCCATCCAAAACCAAAATTGATTACAAAAGAGCAGCTCGATTCAATTAAATCACCCACGGCCAAGAAAATCTTCAAAGCAAAACAAGTCTAGAACACACTCTCATATTACTACTTCAATGCAGCAAGCTCTTGCAAAGACACTACACTTGATAGTTGTTGCTTACACAAATTCAAATTGACCCGCTGTTTATTCAAGAAAGACGGTAGACTCTGAGCAACTAAGCTTTCTTCCATGCCATGAAAAAAGAATCACTTTCCACATCAAATTTTTCAAAGAATTCTGCATGGCATTTCTTTCTCTCTAATCAAACAAGCATAGCCCCGACACTATTAAGTGCTGAGTCGATCTAACTCTTCCCGAAACTGATCCAACAAAGTCATCTAGATCTATTTTAAATACCAACACTTCAAAACAATTCTGCTCCTTGATTATGTTCTGCAGAAATAAAGTTCTTTTGGTTTATGCACACTCTGATTTCAATCTATAATTCAGGTACGCTTTCGCATTCAGTTTATTCGGTTTATTGTAATTGATGATTTGACATGTTATATGTTGGATATTAAGTTTCATATCAATTTATGATTTGGTTCTAACAGAAACTTCTTCAATACTAGTTTCGATTCCATCTTATTTTCCTTGATCAAACACAAAAAATCGATACAACAAAATCTGAACAAATACAAGAGAACACTAGTAACTTTTACAATGCTTAACACCAATCATGAAACCTAAAACAAAAGAAAATATTATATTCGCATAAACTTCTTTAATATCAATTTCGGCTTCAATTTTTTGTCTTTGATACTTGTTTAAGGCTTCTTTTGCATCACTCTCATATTCGAATGACTCAAACCTACTTCCTTTAACACGAATGATCATACAAGCACACTCTATCCATGAACGATAGATGCCAACTTTCTTCCCATGGAAAACGACATAATATTTCTCTATCATCTTATGTTCTCCCATTCTTCAATATCTTCGCCGTTGGGGGGGGTGATGTTGGCGATCTAAAAAACAATGTAAAGAGAAGGAAGAGTTTAAATGTTTATATGGAAACAAAAACAAAACAGATAACAATATGATATACATAGGAACCTCTTTTGTTTTTATATTAACAAAAGATAATGTAAATGGAGAGTACGTAAACAAATAAGATTAACGAATGAAAATAGACGGTGAACAATAGGAGAGGAGTTGGGTTTTTGGAAAGGGAAACATTAACTACAAGAAAATGTATTTTCAGTGATATTGAAAGTAGTCACTAAAAGTATTAAATTAGTTACAAAAATTTATAGTGAGTACTTTTCAGTCATCACTAGTCCTCACAAATAACATCTTCAGTATTATATTATTGACAACTTTTATAAATTTAGTCACAATTATTTACTCCCCCATCCCACTTAAATTATCTTTTTTTTTGACTTTTTAAAAGTAAAAAAATTTAAACTTTGACCTTAATTACTTTAAATATTTAAAAAAATTATAAAATATATATTTCAAAACTACTTAATAAGTTGAAAAATTGAGAAAAAAATCAATAAAGGATAATTTTATGGGACATAGGAAGTATATTTTTCTGACAACGGTTTTTGACAAAAAAATATTAATAACAATTAATAAAATATAGAAACTAATATTATCTTTATTAGTGACAAATATGTTATCACAATATACATTTAATAATATCAATGAATATGTTGTCACTTTCACCTATTACCTTTAGAGGAGGTGCAATGCTTATCTACTAGGCTAAGTAAGAAAATTATTTTTTAAAATATTGTATTTAGGTTAAATTGTGATTAAAATTAATTTATTTTATTTTATGAAAACATATTAATTATAAAATTATTTATTATAATAATAGTTTAATTTTTATATGGTTTCTCATACAAAATATATTTTCAGAAGAAAAACTTTTAAGATTAATTGAGTTGGCTTTAAAATATAAACATATAAATATTAATATTTAAACCTAAAACCTAAAATATTAAATATTATATTTTAAAATAATTACAAAAATTAATAATAGAATGATCATTAATGTGATAATCATTTAGTACACTGAAAATGTAAATTTTTTTTACTCCATAAGTGTGGTTTAAACGAATACCAAGTGTCTTTAAATCGTATTTAATAAAATCAAAATTCACAAAATTGTAGAATTATATATTAAAAGTTTAAGCCAATTTGAGTAATCGTCTATTTCACAAATAAAAATATCTTTTACATATTTTATGCCAAAATTACGTATTAGTCTTTATACTTTAATTTGACCACTTTAATTTTTTTGTTCTTTTTAAATATTAAAATTTTGATTTTTATATAAATAATAGTCATTAAATTTGTTAAGTAAATTTTTTTAGTCCCTTTGTTATACATAAGGTGTACATTTAATAATTATTCTTTAATTTAATCATTTTAGTCCTTGTAATTTAGTCATATTATCGTTGTACCATTTGAATTAGGATGAAATTTTAAAAGTTTTTTTTTGATCAGCAAAGCGAAGTATATTATTAGAGAAATTATACAATGCAAGTCAGACATGCGCCTCGTTAAAAACCTCCCTAAACCTACTGGAGGAAAAGAGTACGACATGTCGACTGAAAACAAAACGATCGACCCCCTTACAGCATCAAAGCGAAGCCTGAAACAAAGAGACTCGGGATACCCCCTCCTTCGCTAGAGCATCAGCTAGCCCATTCGCCTCCCGGAAGATGTGTGAGAAACACACCGATCCTAGCTGCGCACAAGCTCGGTCTATAACACAAAAAGACTCCCATAAGCGCCACGGCCGACGGTCCACCTGCAGCACCCAACCGATTGCTACCTTGGAATCCGACTCTATAATTAAAGGTTGATCCACCCACTTAGAAGCTAAATAAAACTCCAAGGCAAATGCTATCGCCCTAATCTCTGCCACATTTGAATCAAGAGAACCGAGGGGCCCAGAAAACAAAGCGAGGACCCGACTTTGTGCATCGCGCAAAACCCCTCCAAAGCCTGCTGGTCCTGGTTTTCCCCGTGCAGATCCGTCCACTGAGAATTTCAAAGTAGAGCCGAGCGGTGGTTCCCAGCACACACCCATACGGTCTAGATTTTTAGTTATCTCTTCCCGATACATGCTCGGACAATCCCACCAAAGATTCTCACTAACCATTAAGCCCTCTTTAAGGGTCTTCACCCAATAAAAAGATCGCAGCTTCACCAAAAAACAAATTTCAGAAACCGGAATGGACTTCCCATTAAAAACAAGGTCATTACGCGCAAGCCACATCGACCATAACAAAGCTGCGATACTTGCCACCCATAGCTTCCTTAGTATCCCCGTGAAAGAACAATGCATATCCGGAATAAGGAAGTCTGCTAATGATTTCGGCAAAGGCAATGAAATCGCCCACCATCCTCGGAACCAATCCCATAATTCTTGGGCCATCAGACAATAATAAAAAAGATGCTCCACATCCTCCTCCCACCCGCGGCACCTCCTACACAATACATGATTGTCACCCAAATCAATTCCGCGCCTCCGTAGGAAAACGAACGTCGATAAACGACGTAACCAAGTAAACCATAGGAACGCCTGAACCTTCGAAGGAACCAATACCTTCCACGCAAAACAGTTCCCAAAGTCGCTCTCACCCTCTTTATCCAACATAAGCAGCCGTGACAAAACCTTAACGGAAAAAATCCCATGTGAATCCGGCTTCCACACGAGCATGTCCAATGCACCTTGGCGCAACCGAAACGGGCAAACCAAAGCGCATAACTCATGCAATTGCCGAGCTTCAAATAACCTCAGACTACGGCGAAACACTATATCCCAACGAACCTGTTGAAAATTCCCCTCGACGGCTACGTCCCGCACCAATGCCAAGCGATCAGCCGCAATAGAGAACAGTCGCGGAAACACCTCTTTCAAAGGCTGCTCTATACACCATGCATCAAACCAGAACATCACACGCTCCCCCGAACCAACACGCCAAAAGAAACGAGACTCTCCCATATGCTGTTGCACTCCCTCCGAGCTAACCGTGTTCACTATTTGTTTCCAAATTACGGACACATTTCCCATACTCGATGTATTAAACCGCCACCATTGCGCCGCTTCACCATATTTAGAAACCATAATAGCCCGCCACAACGAGTTCTCATCTCGGGCATATCGCCATGCCCACTTTGCCAACAAAGCCTTATTTCGAATTTCAAGATCGGCCACCCCCAGCCCTCCCATATGCCGAGGACGACACACCAAATTCCAATGCACCCTACTCATTTTGCGTTGTAGATTAACACCGCCCCACAAAAAACCACGCCGCAACTTATCTATCGCAGCGATCACCCCTTTCGGCACTCGAAATAGACCCATATAATAAACAGGAAGAGAAGACAAGACGGAATTTACCAAAGTCACCCGTGCCGCAAATGATAACGATGTCCGCTTCCAACCTGCGAGCTTGCGACGGACAGATGCAATAACAGGTTCCCAAACAGCACTATTGCGCGGATTGACTCCCAGCGGTAAGCCCAAGTAAACAAAAGGTAGCTCCCCCTGACGGCAAGATAAAACCTCGGCCATTGATGTATACAACGCAGCATCTACACCAACCGCATAGAGTGGCGATTTTGCAAAGTTGATACACAAGCCGGAACATACCTGGAAGCAACACAAGAGTCTTCGAATGTTCAAAGCTGCCTCTACCGATGCTCTGAAGAAAAGAACAGTGTCATCTGCAAACTGGAGATGTGTTATTGTAACCCCCGGTGCCACTTCCACGCCTTGGATCAGCCCCCGTATCTCCGCTTGTACTAGTATACGATGCAACGCTTCAGCCACTATGACAAACAACAACGGCGAAAGGGGACAGCCTTGTCGCAGCCCTCTTCGCATATCAAATTCCTTCGTTGCGCTCCCATTCAATAAGACCGATAAGCGAACTGTCCCAATGCATTCCATCACCCATCCCCTCCATGTTCCGTTAAAACCCATAGATCCCATAATCTGATCCAAACATTCCCAACGAACGCAATCATAGGCCTTCGCAAAGTCTAGCTTCAACACACAACCCCCCTCTCGACTGTTGCGCATAGAATGGAGTGTTTCATTAGCCAACAAGATCCCATCCACTATCTGACGGCCGGGGACAAAAGCTGATTGATGATCGCTGATTAAACCTCCCAGCACTACCTGTAGACGCCGAGCTAAAATTTTCGCCAAAATTTTATAGATAGAATTTAACAGACTGATCGGACGATATTCATTTAAAGAAACCGGCGAATCCACCTTCGGCAAAAGAACAATAAAAGTATTATTGACGCCTAGAGGTAGCTTTCCAGTGGAGAAAAAATCCGTCAAGAACCTGTCCACGTCTCCACTTATTATCGCCCAGCACCTCTTATAAAATTCCATGCTATAGCCATCCGGACCCGGAGACTTCGAACCCTCACACCCACGCACCACATCCCATGCCTCAGTCATCGAGAAAGGCATGGTCAGAGCCATGTTTTCACTATCGTTGACTCTATTGAACGTACCCTCAAACTGCCAGGTGCATAATCTCTTTTCCGCGGCAAAATGTCTAGAGAAAAAACTTACTATAAACCGCCGTAACCTGTTCGGATCAGTCACCCAAGATCCATTTATATTCAAACCAACAATGGAGTTCCGACAAGCTCGCAACTTCACTGCCCTGTGAAAAAACGCTGTATTCCTATCCCCCAATTTAAGCCAAGTCGCACGTGATTTCTGTCGCCATAGCGATTCTTTTTTACGGATCGCTCGCCATAGAGCTTGTAACCAAACCCGCCGTTGATCATAAACATCTCCCCCCTCCCCCACGGCTAGTTCCTCCTCCCCATTATCTAGACATTCAAGACGGCTTTGGATGCTGGAAATTTCCTTTTCAATGTCCCCAAAGTCGGACTTGTTCCACTTCCTTAAAAACAACTTCAAATGGCGGAGTTTTACCGATATATTCGAGTTTCCAATCCCCATTCCCGTCAGCCTACACCACTCCTCCGCCATACGAATAACATTCCGCTTCTCCTCTAACCATACATTAATGAAACGGAAAGGTCGAGGACCCCAATCGATATCATCACACAATAACAAAATAGGGGCATGATCCGAAATACCACGCGGTAACGATACTTGGTCCATACGAGAAAAACAATCTAGCCACTTCGAATTTACCAAATAACGATCAATACGGCTCCTACGGCAATCCCTCCCGAACCACGTAAATTGCTTTCCCCTCAAAGGCAAATCAATTAAGCAAGCATCATTCACAAACGACATAAAAGGAATCATACCTCTCGGCTGCATACTACATCCAGCTCTTTCCGACGGTTGCAACACCGCATTAAAGTCGCCCGCAACACAATAAGGTCCCGAATAATTGTTTATCGCATGCACCAACTGTTGCCATAGCCCTTCCTGCTCAATCGCGTCACATGGTGCATACACCGCCACAATATAACACACCATATCCTCGTGTTTCCATCGTCCTTGAAGCATAACAAAATGCCTCGCAATTTCAACTGATTCCAGCACGAATCTATCACTTTCCCATATTGCTAATATCCCACCCGATGCTCCCACTGAAGGCAAAAAAGAAAATTCATATCCATCGCTATACCACAGCCCAGCTACCAACGACGGATTCAGCTCCTCTAATTTCGACTCTTGCAATAGAACCATATCAAATCGATGTTTCCGAATCACTTCTCCAACTCGTCTCCTCTTCAACACGGACCCCAACCCCCTAACATTCCAGCTCAATAAACGCATAATTTCTACTGACGAATGCTGTCCTGCAGCACTCGCGACAAGTCTCGCAATATTTCTTCCTCACGCCCTATCGACGTCACACCCACCAAATTCCCTAAAGCCGCAGTTGATGTTGCTTCGCGGTGAATTATTTTTTGTCTACGGACAATATCTGAATCTGTTAATGAAGCATCCGCAATTACTGATTGAGACGCGCGGCCTCCATTCTTCCGCGGCCTTCCCCTCCCCTGCTTGGCTTTATTCGTCACCCCCGATAAAGCGTTCACTGACTTTGTTTTCTTCAGCACACCGTTAATCCAAACTGGAATAACATCAACAGCAACTTCCGAATGGCATGAGCCTTGTACGTCACCAATTCTGTCAACCGGTATTGCGATCACTCCGTTTTGGTCGACTATAGTTGTCGATATCGGGACTGGGATCAGACCTGCCGTATCCTTCTCCCCAGTTTCCGTCTCCCCCCGTTGGCCTTGAGTTTCGAGAAGATTATCCTGAGTTGAAAGAGGAGTTTGATTGGCCGCTGTATCTTGGGAGTTTGGATTGGCTTCAGTAACTCCAATTCTAAGAACTTTAATTTCATTAGGACTCCTCGTTGCACTACAGTCCCCTACTATCGGTCCAATACTTCTCATCTCAGCATCACCACCGTCTTGTGGCGGTCCACTGTGCCCCGGCGGTACTCTATCGCTTCCAGCCATTACCTTCGGCGTCACATCGACAGCCTCCTGATCCCCTAGATAGGCGTCATCCCATAGTTGGTTGGTAGTCCAATCCGCTGCCCCTGCTTCTGTTTCATCAATATGTTGCCGAGCAGGATCGTCCCCCATGCACGACTCCGGCACGTATTCCGTCGAGCTACCCTCAGTCGAGTCATCACTGTCATCCTCACTGTTCACGGTGCATTCACAGTCGATGAGAGGCCCAAATATGGTCACCTCTTCGACAAAAATCTGGTATGGTTTACCTTCGACATCCAATATCAATTGGGTATCAATAACCTCCATCGATTCCGTTTCGATCAATATCCAGCCACGTTCGAAAGATGTCGGCGCTGATGTGTTTTCTGCCACTCGAGCCAATGATCCCCACTGTGTCGCAATACTCTCGAACGTCTCATAAGACCAAGCATGCACCGGAATGCCTCGGACAGAAATCCAGACCCGCCGTGATTGTATCAACATCCCCGGAACCCATCGTTCTAATTTTGAGAAGCAATCGCTGAACCTAGTCTATTCCAACACCCCTTCCATTGTTTTTGCGTCCTTGAACATCAACAATATCGCCATTCCAGCGATACGCATTATAGATAAACCATGGTGATCGGGGATTTGCATCCTTGCTGCTAGTTCCTTAATACTCCATTGCCTATCACACCAACCCACCATACAGTGCTGAAGAACGCCCACTTTCTCTTCGTCAACATACCCCTTGATCGTCGTCGCCGTTATATAATCTCTCTTTGAGTTCACGCTATTGGATTGTCCCTTTTCTCCCCCATTCTTTTTACTAGCTTGTTCATCTAGCCCCCTCTTTCGTTGAAACGATCCGCGATCGGCAAATCTTGCCAAACTCACTCTCAATCGAGATCCATATATCCACTTGTTGTTGAGGCGTTCAATCGCTCGACTCGCATCTTCTTTGCTGGCCATCCTAACAAAACCAAATCGTCCACCATCTTTTGCCAGTTTTCGAGGGATGAATGCGTCGATAACCTCGCCGTGTCTATCAAAAACTTGCCATAACCCTTTCCAATGCAGCGTCTCCGATATCCTCCCCACGTAAACAGTCCAGTGCTGACGGCGTTCTTTCTCATTGGCCTCCTTCCGCTGCACCTTGTTGCCGGCGGCGTTCATCCCTTTTTAAATCTAATTGTTAGCCTTTTGTCTGGTGCAAAAAAACTATCATTAGATTTGAAATTTTAAAAGTTGAATAGCATAAGGACTAAATTTATGAAATTAAGGCATAATAACTAAAACCACAACTCAAACATAGTATAAAGACTAATGACATTATTTTACCTTTTGACAAATTAGTTTATTGTAACTTCAATTTTTATATTTGTTATTAGGGTAAACTATATAACTAGTGTAACCCCATAAACCCGCCTATGCGTTACAACAGATCCTAGGAAGTCACATTAGGGTCACAAGAGCGACCCACAATAAAAATACACATAAAAACATTTTTTCCCTCAAACACTTATTAAACTGTAAAAATCAGTTTATGTTTAAAATACCATTTCAAGAAGTCATCTAAACACATAACAAAAATTTCAAAAAGTGTTTTACAGACACTATCATAAAACCATACATGACCTACATGCCCACTAACTAAAGAGTACCGTACTCCAGAGGCAACGCCGAGAGAACTCCGAACACTGATGTCAAACATATACCATGATATATTCTTTTAACCTGCGATGGTAAAAGCAAAGTGAGCATGGAAAAGCTCAGTAATAGAGAACTACCAAAAGATGCTATAAGCTCATGCAGATATATAGTAAGCATAACATTTTCATGATGTTCCATGTAATAACAGTCTCCATTTCTGTTCTACTATTTCGAGGTAGCATCATACTCCAGAATAACAATATTTGTTCTTTATTCGAACATCGAGTATTAGACGAGAATTATATAGGCTAGCAGCATGCATATGTGGAATCAGAGAGTTTAGCGTCTAATGTCTTCAAGCAATGCAACGTTAATGCATGAAATGTAACAATGCAATAAACCCTTTTATTTCAAATACATTCGTTTCAAGTAGCAGTAAAGTTCATTTTAAATCTTTGTTTACCCTCCAACCTTACACCAAATATGCAGTTCCCCAGAACTACATCCATAAGGACTTACTCTAGGCCCAATGGGCATAGGTGCCACCTAAGGGGCTGACTTAGGTCCATAAGGATTTACCTGTGCAAAAGCATCGGAACCTACTCAAGGGGAGACCTTGAGTCCATAAGGATTTACCAGCTGGATCAGGGCTGCACTAACAAAGACTTCATAACATAACCCAACAATATACCCCAGATAGCAATCGGTATTCAGATTTCGGACATGAGTAAAATAATACATATGGCAAACATGTTCCATTCAAGGCATCAGAAATAGAAGTTCATGCTCTTTAGACACATATATGGGTATACCATTGAGCAGACGATATCATCATTCATCATGCAAACAGAGTGTACCATCCTAGGTCAAGCTAACATATTATACTATTACTTACATCAGGCAGACATACAATATTATCACAGATCAAATAACCACATAGCACAATCATATACCAAGTATACAGATCGAGCGAACTTACAACGGGTAGGCAGAAAATGTTATCACATGTTCAGTTCATCATTTCATCAAGCATATCATCGTTCATAATTAAGCCATTAGATTGTTTACTAACATGTAATAATCATACAACACATTCAACTAAATGTAGCACACATGGAACACACTAGATGGAACAATTTATTTCTTGAAGATACTCGGTATTTACGAAAGGGGACACACTGAACTTTTGAAAATTTTGGAAAAATTTCAAAAACGAGATCCCTATTAAAAAGGGTTCGTACTAACGGTTCAAACCAAATATTCAGGAATTGATACATCAAGATCTTAGAGAGTTCAGATATATCATGAGTGATTCACTCATTTAAGCCTACAAGGGTAGTATGATCATTTTGTCATAAATGGGCATTTTGGTAATTTATACCAACAAGGCATAAACGGAGACTCGGGAATTCCATTTTCCCATCAGGTTTCCAACTAGGCACCCAAGAATTTCTTAATCAAGATCTTTCACGATATCGGATACATTTAGGGCTATTCCTGTCATTTTAGCCAACAAGAGCATTTTGGTTACTTGACTGTCAGAAGAGATTCCGTAATTCTACATACTAAGGACAAATTAGTAATCTGCATACATGAAGATCTCAACGGTTTATCAGGTTTCCAAATTTTGTCGAACTTACAGATCCCAATACTGCGATATTTAGAAAGTATTCAAACATGGGCAGTACACCCAAACTCAAACCATAGTATCGAACGTACCCTTAAATAGACTACTCTTACTGTTAACTATTTATGTATATCCTCCAAACAAATCAAATATGCCTTCATATGGTATTCACTCAAATTCACAGATATATCAAACGACCAGCAAACACAAGACTTAGAGGTATTTTCAGTCATTTCAGTGTTCAAAGGTTTTTCAATTATCCTGAGCCTTTCGAGTCCTTCTAAATATTCATTCAATTTGAGTATCGAGGGTACATCCATCATTATGGTTAATCCGACATCTAGTGCTTGAGGGTATTTCCGTCCTTTTGGTCATTATACACATTCTGACTAGCTCAACATTATTAGCATTTTCAATCCTTTTAGTCATTTCAGATCAATTCAACTTTTACGCCACTTAGATTAATATAGACATCCGAATAATTTTTTGTAGTCTTATCTTCCAAGATTTATTCAGAACTCGAGAAGATCTTTTCACTTTGCAATTTTGAAGGTTTAGGCTTCGTTAACATAACGGTCGGAGCAAAATTGGGGGTTTATAGATGAATCGATTGTGTTACCAGATCTAATGAAGGTTTCTAGATCGCTTCCATTAATAGAGGTAATTTTGTGTCTTTCTTATACATCAAGGAGTCTTTGTCACTTCACAACTAAACATTCTGAGCATTAAACTTTAAATCAAGAAAATAGTTTGAATTGGATGTTTTGAAGTGCACTGTTTTACCGATTAACCATTGAACTTGGATCACTCATTGATCAACAATTCCTTATTCACATAAATCAAAATATTATTCAAAATTAATTATAGAACTCTAGATCTTTTCGATTTATTCATATTAATTTTTTATGGACTATGTCATACTTATCTGAATTTTCATACTTAGTTTTCGTATATGATGTAGATTAACAATATACTTCATAATGAGCATGCATGCTACAACCGAATACCAACATGTTCATAAAGCATAAAAGTGGTAGAAAAATATTACCTTTAATCCTTGATATATCGGTCAACCATGATACTCCATTGGATCACTCTCGAACCCAAATGCAACATCCCCAACATCTCGAATACAAGGAACTGTGAATAACTTCAATCGCACAAATTCCAATTTCAGTCCTTATTCACATTGCTCATAATTGATTAATAACATAATAAGTAAACTCGGGTTCAAGGTGCAATTTGGAGGTTATCAGGTTAGAATTTCACGAAACATGCTTAAAAGCGGACTCAGGATGTGGAAAAACAGTTGATGGAAGTTTTCGGAAAAGTTGACTTTTTGGTCAATGATCAAAGCCAACGCTAACGTCAGCAGCTCAACGGGGTCAAAGTTAACGTTGACGTCATTAGTCAAATGGTAAGGGTCAACTGAGTTGACTTGGACGAGTTGACTCGGTTGACTCAGACGAGTTGACTCAGGCTGACTCGGATTAACTCGGTTCGGGTTTTCAGGTCGGACAGACGGGTCAAACGGGTCAGGTTCGGGTAGATGGTTCATTGGATCAAGTTTGGGGCCCGTTCAGACCGATTTGAACCCGATTCACTTATCTAGAAGTGCAAATCATCAGACGGTCATCAGAACGGCCGCTGAAGGCCATTTTTGTATCGATTCTACCAGAAAATAGATTTTATCAACACGACGACCCAACCCAAACCTTAGCTACACAAAACAAGCAGGAAATCAACAGGAAATTACCTAGAATGGTGCAATTATGCCAGAAAATCATGAAGCTCTGACGAGGCTTCTCTTGGCATCAAAACGACGAACGGACAGAGGGCTTTTTCTCGCCTTGATGTGAGGAGTCCAAAAGTGGCGGCCGAGCGGCAATCGGACGTCAACCGACGTCAAAATCTTTAAAAATAAAGACGATGAGGGTTTGGGTTAAGCCGAGCCTTCGAACGAGCTTTTGTCGGTGACGATGGCTCGGTTACGCGTGTGATAGGTGGCTGAAGGACCGGAGTAGGACGACGCACACGCCGGTGGCGGCGGCGTCATGCACATCGGTACGGTGGGTGAGATCAGAGACGAAGTCGACGAAGGTTAGGTGAAGGGTCGAGGTTGTTTTTCAGATATTTCCTCCATATTCAAAAGGAATAATGAGGCAGATGGGTTTGTTGGCCTTATTTCATATTGGTTTAACTCAACATACTTTAGTTATGATTAACCCGAAGGAGTCTAAGACTAAAGTTGACCTTAGTTTAGGTGGTTAAAACATAAACATATATATCTAGGGGTCGTAAGTTCAAACCCCCTTGCTACCATTTTCATTCTCATTTCTTTCTTTTTGGTTTTATAAATTTAGGGGTATTACAACTAGTCACTCAACTATAGGATACTTTTTTTTAGTCCTCCAACTATGCAAAGTTATAAAATGACCACCCGAATTTACAAAGGTAACAAATTAGTCTCATGTCGTTACAAAGTTAATGAGTGATGATGTGGTAGTTAACAAAAAAATAACATAACAACACATTTAGTCCTTCATATGTAGTCATTCAATCAATTTATTCCTAATTCGAAGAGAATTAATAAATTTAGTCCTTTTTATTTAAGCGTTCTATCAATTTGGTCGAATCTCCCCTCTACCATTCACATTCCTTTAATTTTCCTCCAATCATATTGGGACATGTGTCACCATCACATTGGAGGGAAAATATTAAATAATTTCTAATTAAAAATATACATAAATTGATAGAATGTCTAAATAAATAAGACTACAATCGTTGCTTTTTTGGGTAACTTAATTAGTGATAGACAAACAAATTTTGTGAGGGGTATACAAATTGTAGATGGAATCATGTTGGTCAACGATGTGTTACACCTTTGTAGAAGTGTGGGGGGGGGATCGAGGGGTAGTGATTTTGAAATTAGATTTCGCCAAGTCTTACGATTGCATATGGTGGAGTTTTCTCGATCAAGTAATGGCTCGGATGGGGTTTGTGGTTCTATAGAGAGATTGAATTTAAAAATGTATTAGTACGGCGAGATTATTTTTTTGAGGAATAGTAACGCGAGATTATTACTCTTGATAAATGGTAGTGTGACATGAGAATTCGCTATGCAAAAAGGGTTGTGACATGGTGCTTTCACCTCTATTGTTTGTAATAGTTAGTAACGCTTTGCACTAATTCTCGATGGATGCTGAACAACTGGGATTGATTAATGGTGTTCAGGTAGCACCATATGTGTTTTTGACACGTCTCTAGTTTGTCGACGATACGTTGAGTTTTGTTAAGGCAAGGTACAATTTGTCGTTCATCTCAAGTGAGTATTGACATGTTTTCGGTATTGTTTGGGATTAGAAATTAATTTTACAAAATCATCTTTGTATGCTATGGGCGTATCAAATAAAGTGGTGGATGAGATGGCCTTAATTTTGTGTTGCTAGCGTGGAGCATTATCGTTTGTATATTCCAAGTTGCCTATTGGTGTAAACTCGCGAAGTCATGAAATTTGGTCCTCATTAATTAAGTGCATGGTTGAAGTACAACAGCTCATGGGTGAAGACACATTTGGATGGTTGTAAGACTTTGTTTTGGTTTGATATTATTTATGCGGTTGTTTCATTTGGCAAAAGATAAATTGGTGATGGTGAAGGATTATGCGAGAGATGGGATGTTGTGCCATGGTCATTGGATTGATTTTTTTCAGTCGAGTGTTGAGGTGTTTTAAAGTTAAACAATTAAAATAACTTCAATGTACGTTGAATGAGATTGAGATTACTGTAGGAATAACAGATCGTTTAGTATGGTAACCAAGATTGGATGATGACTTTACGATCTAAACGCTCACAATGTTGATGTCCTCATTTGGTATTACCTCTATTGAATTGCTGTCATTTTTACCTTGGGTGGGAGATGAATGTACCGCCTAAGGTACAATTTTTCATTTTCTTTGTCATGTTGAATCGCCTTCCGACATTTTTATTGCTTCGAGGTAAAGGTATAGATATTGATTCGTTAGTGTGTGTTTGGTGTAATGTGGGTGCCGATATGATTGGGCATATATTATTTGAGTGTAATGTTATCCAAGAAGTTTAGCTCAGTATGAGTTAGTATTCAACCAAAAGCGAATGACAATAGGGGAGATTTTCTTCTTATATAAGTTGATATCATTATATTGGATGAATGCCTCTAAGACCTTTTATGCGATTGACGAGGCTCGATGGTTGGATTGCCCATGGGAGTGTTTGTCGATTGGAGACATGAGCGAAAAGAGAATGGGGTAACATGGTGTCCTCCAGTGTCGGGGTAGTTAAATTTAATGTTGACGGTTCGGCCAGAGGTAAGCCAAGATTAGCAAGGTGTAGAGGGGTTTTGAGGAATGATCGTGGCTATATTTTAGCATTGCTTTCGGGACCTTTGGGTGCAATGTCTCAAATGAAGCTAAAGTGCAAGCAATCATGCATGTTTTATCTTTGTTTCCAAGTTCGCCGTGGCATTCAAGATGCTTGGTGATTATAGAATCAAACTCGATGATGGCGGTGTCTTGGATTCAACATAGAGACAAACAACCTTGATTTTAAAAGATTGGTAATGCATGCACATCATTACAATGTATATGTTTTCATAAAATTTTTAGGGAAACGAATTGTCTTGTCGATGCATTGGCCAAGCGTGGAGTAGATCGGACTACATGATTTCAAGTGCTCAGTTGAAGTGTCTTAGTGCGATTGTTGCTTTGTGACCGTGGGTAATAGTTCGAATGCAACTGAGTTTCTCTTTTGATTTAAGTTGTAGTGGCGTGGGTTGCTTGTGTTTTTTTTTCTTGGCCAAAAAGATTTTTTTTATCGGCAAAAGAATATGATTTTATTAATAAGTATCATATAGTGCCATAACACTCCACAACCTCATTAAAAACCTCCCTACACTTAAATGGAGGAAAAGAGTAGCGAGGAGAATGAGATAAAGAACATACGCCAAAAACAACCAAACAAACACGAAACAAACTAAATCAAGAAACCAAAACACAAAACATTCACGCTAGCATGCAAAACCAATATGTGCGATCAACACCACCCTCGCCAAAGAGTCGTCCAAGCAATTCACTTCTCGATAAAAACATGAATACATGAGCTCAACAATAAGCCCTTTCGGATGCAATTTCCAAGCCAAAAGATGTCGTCAAGAACCAACAGAAAAAATGGCCCGATGTTACGTGTTTCCATACTATTCGATCCTCACACTTTTAACAAACCACACAATGCCACTCTATTGACACAAAGAAAATCACGCACAACAGCCAATGAAAAATTCCCTCATACCTCGTTGTAGATTACCACAACACATATTGCCCAACAAACTCGCTTGATCCCCTCCCACACATAGTACGTATACTCCTACTATACTACAAAACCAGACATCCAAGAACCCAGCAAATCTGTTCCCTCTCTCAAAGGTTAAAAACATCCGAAGAAGGCATAAATACATAAACAAAATCATCCATAAACCATATCTTATTCACCATACCATCACTTGATGTCTTCAATTTAGTTACCTGTAAAATGACCATCGCACACCTTTTTTGTCTCAAAAAGCATTGAACCGATTTACGCTTCAACGCCGAACCAATCCCTCTCACATTCCACGACCACAAACTTAACGCTCTTCGCAAACCATATCTTATTCACAAACTCAGTTCGATTTCTGAAACATGCTGTAACCTTCTAAACTCTCCATTGTATTCACTTGTTTGAGCCTTATTAGCCCTACAAATTTCTATCATCGACCCATCAACACGTGGGCTCAATTCATCAGCTACTAGTTCTTAGGCAACTAGTTCAACACACGGTACTCCCACATTGTTTGAAAAAACATCCATCACATCATCACTCGGCAAAACATCCAGAATTCGCTGACTTTCCCTTTCACGTGGACAAAGCTTACATCTTCATCCACCATCTAACTTGCCGTGCTCATGACACGCCAATCCTCCCTCTTGTTTTCATTCCATATACGATCAATTTGGCTTGATCCCACAGCCACATAAGAGAAAGAATTGGGTACCACTGTATCATTTGCTGACCTCTCACTCACAGACACCTTAACCGGGCTGGACATATCCATGTTCAAATCCCCAGTACTCACTGTATCTTCCAAGCAGTTCACCGCCTCACAACTACAGTCACACTTAGGGTCAATCACTTCCTCAATTTCTGTAACGCAAATTGTAAAGACGTTATCATTAATGCGCAGGTCCATTACTTCATCTATGTGTGAAATCAAGTCGGTTTCGATCTAAAATCGACATCGTTCAAACTTCGAAAGCGCCAAAGTCTCAATGTCAATCCGTACGAGTTCTCCCTAAATAACTGCAATATTCTACAAAGTTTCTTCAGACCATTCATGAATAGGAATTCCACTAACTGAAAGCCATACCCTTCGATTCCTTTTGGAATTATCCGTATGATCATGATCATCCCACTAATCTGGATCACCTTGTTCGTTCTTGAATCAGTGTTATCATGTTTTCTTCTCCAAAACGTATCCCTAGTCTCCCTTTGCACCATCATTACCTTTAAATTGTATTCGTACAGCTGAAATCCATGAAAATGCATTATAATTCGATCTGCATCCGCCTTTGACCCCAAACATACAAATCCAAATCTGGTTCCATCTCTCGCTCTATTTCTCTGTACAAACACATCCTCAACCACTCCATGTCTGTCGAAAACTTGTCATACGCCTTGCCAGTGTAGTTGCTCCGGCAAGTTTGATGCAAAACCGTCCAAACTCTTTGTATCTGATTTCCCGAGCTCGTTTTCCTCACTATTAATGTTACATGCGTGCCTCTAATTCTTACTTGAAATATCAATTGTACATATAGTTTTATTCAGAAATATTCACAAACACATGATGTGCACACATCAAATCTAATCCATTTTCATTTCTCATGCAAAAGATGAATGCAAGCGTTGATACACAAAGTTTCGTGGTCTCCAAGTGCAAACCTGAGGCAGTGAATCACGTTGTTGATTCGTGTTGCGGTGCAATTGATGGCCTTGTTTCCTCTTTTTACCGGGTAATGGTTAAAAGAAATGGGAATTTGGTTCCAGGGATTTTAGTTGCATAAAAAAAGATTTTAATGAATATAAAGTTTAAACAAAACCTTTGATCTAAGTTGTGAGCCTCATTAAAAACCTCCCTAGTAAATGAAGGAAAATGGTAAAACACAACTAGGTATGAGAAGAACATCAAACGAACACATCGATTCAAAGAACATAAAAAATTGATAGCAATATACCTACTCGATAGAAACATTATCGCCTCTAACTTTTAAAACGCAACTCCTCGACTAATTCTACATCTGAAACTGCCAACTTGGAGCCGGAATGTTTTGGGTTGCTTGTGTAAACAGGGTGGGGTAGTGTTATAGCATGCCTGGGCAAACTTGTGTTGATATCTTATTTTTTTCTCGGATTGTTCTTTTTTACATTCTCATGTACTTTTTTCCTTCAAGTTAGGACTAGGGAGGTTTTAATGAGGCACATGATAGTGGTTCATTATGCATGACTTTTTTATTGATAATGTATGATTTTACTCAAGAATTACTTGCCTCATTAAAAACCCCTAAACCTATTCGGAGGAAAAAGTACACATAATCGTTAATAAAATCATACTACTTGCTGATAAAAAAACATTAGTTTGTTTTTAATTTAGGATTAAATTGATTGAATGTGCCAATATGTAGGAATAAATGCAGGACAATAAAATTTGTGTCACCATTATAGCCTTATAGCGAGAATTTAGTTTTGGAAAATTTTAATCGTCACAATTACTATTTTTTTCTCAGCAAAAAAACAATTTATTAATTTAAATTAAAACCTAATTTGGGTGAAATAGGTATATGATAAAATTGGGATCCCATCTTTGTATAAGCATAAAAATCAAAAACCAATTACAAAGCATGCACGTATTCCATCAACAATGTATCATCACCCCGACACTGGCCACGATCTTTATTATAGCATTGCTTTCAGGACCCTTGGCCATATTTTCTGTGTGACGCCATCAATAAAGACACTAGCTGGAAAAAAACTCTCATTATTTTCTCTTCCTTCTCTCTACTTTTTTTAAACCTAACCCTAGCTCTCTCTGTACGGGGCCAGTCGTTGGTTTTTTTCCGGCGGTTGGCCTCTCATCCCTTTCCCTTCTTTTTTTTTCTTGGCCTCTTCCGGTTTCGGTTCTTTTACTCCACCATTTTAGTGTTTTGTTTCTGGTGGCCTGGCTTTGCCATTTGCTGGTCTCTGATGGCCACGATGGATTTGTCCTGAGCCAGGGCATGCAGATGTGTCGAGGAAAATGGACCCACCTAGGTGGTTTGGGTCGAGAGGGTTGGGGTGGTGGACCGTCGTCGTCTCCCGTTTTTCTCTTTTTATTTTTGTGGTTGCGGTTGCGGTTGCTTTTGCAGGTGTAAGCCTCCAGCTCTGACGGCTCCTCGTTGGTTTTGTTGAACCCTGGTTTTCGCGTCCTTTCCGATGGTGTTAAGGAGATTTTTTACCGATGATGTGTTAGAATCTGTGTCACGATGAAACCACTTCTTTTCCGGCGGTAGTGCCATCGACCTCTTCAAAGGAATCGTGGCTTTGTTGTGCCTATTCCTCTGCCGTTATTTTGTTCCGGCCCTTGGATTCCACGAAGGAATTACTCGGCCGCCAAGATTTCCCGGTTGGACCCGACGTTGGTTTGCTGAGTACGACTTTGATCAGGTTTCTGTTGTGCTAAGGTTTTTGCGGGGTTGGTTCACTTGTTTTTGGGTTGGGCCTGTAATAGTTCATTTTGTTTTGTATTCTAGATTTTTATGGAATGATATTCTTCTTTCAGTAAAAAAAACATTAAAAATGCAACCAAAACCAATATATTTGTAATTCAACTTTACAACACTATTTGTAATTCAACCAAAACCAAAACGACATACTTTGTAAATCAGAAACAAAAAACTAAAACATATAGATAGAAGATTCAAATATCAACTTCACATCTCTTAAATAAGTTGTAAATTTATTTGTATTCTTTAATTCAAATACTATTTGTGGTACAAAGACGAAAACAACAGATTTTCTATATCAAAATCAAAAATCAAAACACATAGATATCAAATATCTTTACAGCTGTTAACACCAATAACGAAACCTAAAATAAAAGTATGCATGATGTAACACCCGTGTTTTGGGGTTAGGAGTTAGACGTGTGTGTTTGGTTCGAGTCGTCAAAATTGATTTAATTTAATTAGACCTTAGTTTTGATTTAAATGAGATTTAAAATTAAGGAGTGACATTTTTGTAAATAGGTTGAAATAAAGTAGACAATTTTTTGAATAAAAAAAGAGAGAGTCTTCCTCCTTTCTTTTAATTTCACGTTGGAAAGAACCCAAACATCTCTAAACCCTTAATCTACTATTCCATTGAGGTACTTCACCATTTCAAGGGATTTTCTCAAGGTAATTTCATATTTGAGTTCTCCTTTTCATTTCAAGCCTTTCCATGGTTTTAGATTTCAAAACCATCACCATTTGTGTTTTTCAAGTTTGATGAAAGTTTGGATTTTTAATGGGGGTTTCACTTGCTTTTGGCTTGTTGAGTTAGGTTTTGAGTTTGTCTCACCTAAATACACCTAATATCTTAAAATGGGAGGATTTTGGGAAAAATCCCGAAGTGGGTCTTTGGGGCATTTTTCAAAGTGACAAAACTTAATTTTTTGGTGTGTTTTTGTGTTGGGTTGAAGGGCTGATGGTATAGGGTTGTTAGGGAAGTGTTTTGGAAGTCTTTAGATGTCATTTAAGTGTTGAAATGGTGGATTTCAGCTGGGTATTTGGGGAGCACGAAAATGAGAGTTTTGTGGTTAGTTTGGGTTTGAAATTGTGAAGTTTTGACTTGTGGTTGAAACTGGGTTTGTGGCTGAGTTTAGCATTGAATCGGTTGAGTAATATTTGTCTTTTGATTGGTTAGATGCTAGAGAAAACATCGGAGAAGGATCAAAATCGGTTCCGGAGATTGTGGAGACTTGACTATCTTTGCTTGGTTTGCTAAGGAAGGGTGGTGAGTGAAACTTTCAATTGTTTTAAATTGGTTCAAGTGTGTGTAGTGGAAGTATTGGAATGAGCTTGGTAGGCCATTCCAAGGTAGAAGTGAAATTGGTAGTTTAACTTCTTGTGTGTTTACAAGCTTAAGATGTTTATGCTTATATTGATCTTGTGAGGCATGAATTGATTTTGTATGTATATACATTGATATGTGTGATGATGAATATGTGTTATAAATGATGGATGTGTGATGTGGTATAAAAGTAATTGGCACTAGTTAACTTACCGGGTATAAATGATCGATCACTAGGATTAGTGTGCACACGTTTGAGTCAAATTCGTGCGTGGCCTTGGTGGCGTTAAGTCATCAAGGAGGAGTACGGTGATGTAATATTCCACCAGAAATTGTTTATATTATACGTGATGATGAGTGGAATCCCATCCGTAGGGCATGTCATGATGAGTGGAATCCCATCCATGCAAGGTCTGGTGATGAGTGTAATCCCACCGAGGTAATGTTGTTGTTGAGAGTAAATCCGCATATCCGAGTAAACTAATAGTGGCCAATGTACTTGCTCTTGTGGTTATTATGTTGAGATACTTGCTTTATCTTGTTGAGTTTAATATGAAGTAAGATGTCATATTATTGACTCTTTTCTTGGTAGCTAGTTTGCTATGTTGATGCCTATGTATGTTGTGTGTGATGTCGATGGTTATATGCTTGAACCCTGCATTGTCGTTGTTTTGGTTTTTAGAGCATCCTCACTAACCTTCTAGCTTACGCTCTCATTGTCAACAATGCATATCAGTAGCGTGTAGTTAGCAAGGAGCAAGGCGAAGGGGCATTCCAAGCTTGTAGTTGCTCAAGTATGATTTAGTAAATAAAGTAGTAGTTTAGCAATGGGGCTGCTATATGTTTTGTATGAGCGTTGTATGACTCATAGATGTTGATGATGTTTATGTCTTGCTTGGATTTGTAAACCACATTATGTCTTGTTGAATGCTTGTGATGAGAGGTCATGCCTTGGATGTTTATGTTGCTTTTGGTTGAGCATGCAAACCTTATGTGTGAAGACATGTGCCATTTGGCCTTTGGAGCTTTTAAGCATGCTTATTTATGCAATATCCCTCTCTTATGTGAATGCCATGTGTAAATGCCTTGTTGTTCATCTAAATTGCTCTCCGTGCTAGTTCTTAGTTGTGTAGTGTTGTATGGATGCTTGTATGTGGCTAGGGAAGTCTCAAAATGCATTTAGAGTTAAGTTTCGTGTTGTTTTGCTGCAATTTGGTGTCTTGTAGTGCAGGGCGTATCTGTACGCCTAAGGGCCGTATCAATACGGTCCTACACCTTGGGACACAGAATTGGCTAGGGGTACCGATACCTGGGGGTGTATCGATACGCCCAAAGCTCACTGGAATTCTGAGATTTTCAGGAGACTTTGGCGTATCGGTACAGGTACTTAGCGTATCAGTACTGTTTTATCTCGTTGACCGCGAGAAATTGACCGAGAAGGGCGCATCGATACGCTCAAGGGCTGTATCAATACGGTCTTTCTGTGTTGACTTGGTTAAGGCGTATCAATACCCTTGATTGGTGTATCGATACGGCCTGCTCTGTAAGTGTAAAATGGATTGTTTAACATGTTGTTTGGAGTTCGGTTGTGTATTTTTCTTGATGTTTTCCGCTGTCGTGATCACTTAGGAAATAATATGCCTTTAGACAAGATTTAATTAAAAGAAAATTTCTAGGGTTGCTACCGAGGTGGGACCTTAACGGGTTTCACATCGGTTTTCCCCGTATAGCCTACTCGGACCGATCATCCGGCCAGACCGGGACGAGGGGGTTACACTTGATGTCTGTAAAAACTTCTTCAACCCTAGCTTCGACTTAATTTTTTTTCCTCGACCAAATACTAACAATCAAAAGTAAACAAACACAAAATTCACTACTAATTTTTACAACTATTCTTAACACCAATCATGAAACCTAAAACAAAAGCAAATATTATATTAGCAGAAAGCTCTTTAATATCAGTTTCAGCTTCAACTTCTTTTCCTTGATATTTGTCTAAGGCTTCATTTGCATCACTCTCAGATTCGAATGACTCGAACATACTTCCTTTAACACCAATGATCATACGAGCACACTCTATCCATGAACGGTAGATGCCAGCTTTCTTCCCATGGAAAACGACATAATACTTCTCCATCTTCTTCTGCTCACTCATTCTTCAATATCTATAGGGGATGATGGAGATCTCAAAAACAATGTAGAGAGTAGTAGTTTAAAGGTTTATATAGGAACAAAAACAAAAGAAATAACTATATTGATATACATAGAAACTTCTTTTGTTTATATGTTAACAAAAGAAAGTGAAAATGGAGAGCATAAAAACAAATAAAATTAACAGATGAAAATAGACGGTGAACAATGGGAGAGGAGTTAGTTTTTTAGAAGAGAAATGTAACAAAGGATGTTTCCTATCAGAGAAAACGACTAATTGTATGATAGAGAATTTGCATGAATTTTTTTTTTCAATTTCAAACCTTAAACCACTCTACCAAACCTTTTTAGTGACAAACATTTTATCAAAAAATATCTTTAATAGTATCAATAAATATGTTGTCACTTTTACTAATAAAATATAGGCAAAATAACAAAAGATACCCCAATGTTTGTATGTTTTGTCATTTGTCTCCCTATACTTTTTTTGAAGCAAACAACATTTTAATTTAGTCCAAATATGCCCCCATTGGATAGAAATTGTCACTCAACTGACGATCAACGGTCGATGCTGATTGAAATTGCCACGTGTTAAGATCCGTTGCGTGCCAGCAACATATTCGCCACGTGTTAGCATGGGGTTCAGCCATGTTTCAGCATGATAGTCAGCCACATGTCACCATAGAGAAGGGTATAACAAAATATTTTTTTTAAAAATCTAATGTGGCATATGCCACATCAGCAGATCTTAACACGTGGCAAGTCCAATCAGCATCGGCCGTTGACCGTCAGTTAACTAATAGGGGCCAAATGACAAAATATACAAACATTGGGGGCATCTTTTTCATTTTTCCTAAAATATAATTATAATAAGTTATTTTTTAGTCGCTAAACTTTAATAATAGTTAATCAAGTTTTAATAAATTAATACAATATATAGTTGTAAGGAGGATTGAACTTGTGACCTTTAGCGAAAAGTACAATGTCTATCGATAAGGCTAAGCAAGCTATTTATTATCTTTTTGACAAAAATAATATTTAGGCTAAATTGTGATTAAAATTAATTTAATTAATTTTAAGAAAATATATTAATTATAATATTATTCATTTTTGGAATAATTTAATTAATTTTTATATGATTTATGATACAAAATAATTTCTGTAAGAGAAATTTATAAAAATAATTGAGTTGATTTTAAAATATAAACATAAATATTAAGATTTAAACCTAAAACATTAAATATTATATTTTAAAATAATTATAAAAATTAATAATAAAATGATACTTAATGTGATAATTATTTGGTACACTAACGATGTAAAATTTAACAAGCGTGGTTAAAACAAATGCCAAGGCATGTTTGGCAATTAGCGGATAGCTGATAGCGGATATAGGATTACAGTAGCTGATAGTTGATAGTTAATTACATTAGCTTATTTGACTAGAGGATTGTATTAGCTGATTGTATAAAAGTGTTTGGTAAAATTAACTGATAGTTGATAGCTGTTAGATTATTTAAACAAACAAAATGACATATAAGGACATGATTATATTCCATATTTGTTTGAATAATTTATTAGTTATCACTATTTTGTATCTAATTAATTTTAATTAGATCTATAAAATTATTTTTAATATAATTTTTCTAAACATGTTTTTGAATGATTTATATATTAATTTATTATTTATATAATGATTTTTCTAAATATTTAATTTAGGTTATTTTGAGATTTTTGATAACTAGTAAGGGTAAAAGAGTCTTTACAACTCTAATATCAAATCTCTACTCTCAAAAACTCCTATTGTGAGCTTTTTCAAAATTAGCAGTTTCACCTCAATCCTCTCTTTCAATTCGCTATTCACCAAACAACAATATTAGCGGATTTGAGTGGCCAAATCTCTAATTATGACTCAAATCTCTAATTTTTGCTCAAACCTCTCTTTACCAAACATGGCCCAAGTGCCTTTAAATTATATTTATTAAAATAAAAAACATTTGATTAAAAAAATAAAATTCACAATAATATTCTCCATATTTACACATTTAAATTATTCTTAATTCAAAATAATCAATAAATTCAGTCCTTAGACAATTCAATTTGTTTATCACCTCGATATAAAATTATAAATGAACTACAACTTATGTTTAATTGACCTCATGAATTTCTTAAACTATCAGACCATTATCACAAACTTACTTTGGTTTCGTTCTCTTTAGCTAGAATTACAAAATAACCCAATCAACAACTCTTATTAATTTTTAATGTATGGATTGTCATATTGAGAATCCTCTACTTTAACAATTCATACTCTCCTTGCTTGCATGATTTCTGTGGACTGTGATTCCTTTGATTATGTAGTACTACTATCATTTATTACATTGAAAATGCAACAAAAACCAACAAATTTGTAATTCAACTTTTAAATACTATTTGTGCTACAGCCTACATAGAAGAAAATACAAAAATTTGTAAATCAGAAACAAAAATCGAAACGAATAGATATAAGATTCAAATATCTTCACAGTTCTTAACACCAATAATCAAACCTAAAATAAAAGCATACATGATATCCGTAGAAACTTCTTCAATACTAGTTTCGAATCCATCTTTTTTTTCCTTGATCAACCACCAAAACTCGAAAAAACAAAACACAAAATTCACTAGTAATTTTCACAACGCTTAACATTAATCATGAAACCTAAAACAAAAGCAAATATTATATTTGCAGAAAATTCTTTAATAACGTTTTTGGCTTCAACTGCTTTTCCTTGATATTTCTCTAAAGCTTCATTTGCATCACTCTCAGATTCGAATGATTCGAACCTACTTCCTTTAACACCAATGATCATACGAGTACACTCTATCCACGAACGGTAGATGCCAGCTTTCTTCCCATGGAAAACGACATAATACTTCACCAGCTCCTTTTGTTCACTCATTCTTCAACATCTCCGGGGGGTGATGTTGATCTCAAAAATAATGTGGTGAGAAGGAACAATTTGAAGGTTTATATAGAAAAAAATACAAAACAAATAACCATATGATATACATATGAACCTCTTTTGTTTTTATATTAACAAAAGAAAGTGCGAAATGGAGAGTACGAAAAAAAATAAGATTAACAAATGAAAATATACGGTGAACAATGGGAGAGGAGTTGGGTTTTTGGGAAGGGAAACGTTAACTAAAAAAATGCATTTCCAGTGACATTTAGAGTGGTCACCAAAAATATCAAACTTAGTCACAAAATATTTACAGTGACCATTGCAAATATTTTATCACATATTTAACAGTATCAATAAATATATTGTGAATTATTAATTTTTAAATTTAATTTAAATCCCATACCGTGAAAAATGTAACGAATGATGACGTGGTAGTTAAAAATGAATTAATAACACATTTATGGCTGAATTTAACTCGTTTATAGATGGTTGTTCATTGGTTGATATACCTTTACTAGGGGAAAAATTCACCTGGTTTGGACCGTTAAATAGAAGAAGTAAATTTGACATATTTCTTATAGATGAAGGCTGGTTCCAGAAAAAAATTGCATTTATGTGTATGGGGTTTGAACAGAACAATTTCTGATCATATTCCAAATCGCATTTATGTGTATGGGGTTTGAACAGAACAATTTCTGATCATATTCCAATTCTGTTGATGGGGGATGATATAGACTGGGGGCCTAGGCCTTTTAAATTGATAAATTCATGGCTGTCAAAGAATGATTGTATTGGCCTAATTAAAGAAGTCTTGGAGAGATCGAAACTAAAGTATGAGAACTTTCCTGGATAGCTGAAGAGAGTGAAAGAGGCTCTAAAGAAATGGAATTCAGAGCATAGTGCAGATTTCAGGCAAAGGGCAGCAGACCTGAAAAACAAGATTAATTCCATCGAAAAAGCAGGAAATCCATGAGATTTAGATTATGAAAATTTTGAGGAACTAAAACTGTACAAGGAACAACTATGGGATACCTTGAAAGCTCAAGAGGATATGTGGAGACAGAAATCGAATATTAATTGGATGCTAAAAGGGATCTAAACTCTGCTTTCTTCCATAAAACAATGAAGTTTTGCGCGAAAAGAAATACAATCAGAGGCATAAACCTGGGAGTAAAAGGAGAGAAGGACCCTAAGAAATTGAAAAAAAAATTCATTTTTAACCACTTTGTTAATCACTTCACCAGTAAATCAAGAAACTGGGATGCGGTGTTCGAGCTGAACTTTAAGGAGATTTCTACTCTAGAAGCAGCAGACCTGGAGTAGCCTTTTACTTTAGAGGAGATAAAGGTTGCGGTGTGGAATTGGGATGATACCAAATCTCCAGGCCCAAACAATTTTAATGCCCTATTCTTCAAAAAGTGCTGAAAGTTTGTGAAAGAAGATCTGTTGCGGGCATTTGAAGACTTTCACTCAAGTGGAAAGCTGCAGAATAATGTAAATACTTCGTTTATTGCCTTGATTCCTGAGAAGACATGCCCTAAAAACATCTCGGATCTGAGGCCAATTAGCCTGGTGGGTTTAATCTACAAGATTTTTGCGAAAGTCCTAGCTGGTCGACTGAGTGGAGTGCTGGAGAAACTGGTAAGTGACACACAATGTGCTTTCGTGAAGGGTAGATAGATTTTCGATGGAGTGTGAATTGCAAATGAAGTAATCCATTTTCAGCAAGGGGAAAATAAAATGAGGGTGGAATTATGCTTAAGTTGGACTTTACAAAGCCTATGATTGTGTCAGATGGAGTCTCATAACTATGGTTTTGGACATAATGGGCTTTGGAAACAAATGTAAGAGCTGGATGCAGAAGTGTATATCCATAACAAGGGTTTTAGTATTACTAAATGGTTCACCTACAAAAGAATTTAGAATGCTCAGGGGATTAAGACTGGGCGACCCCTTGTCCCCTCTTCTGTTTATTCTTGTAACTGAAGCACTTCACCTTCTGTTTGAAAAGGCAATTCAAATTGGGAATATAAAAGGGATCCAAAATTTGTTGCCAGGATCAATAGTATCGCATCTACAATTTGCTGACGATACTATTATGTTCCTAAGGACAAGGGAACAAAATTTAGATTATGTAAAAAGGATCTTGCGATGTTTTGAATTATGCTTTGGTTTAAGCATAAACTTTAAAAAATCGGGCTTAGTTGGAATAAAAGTGGAGGTTGAGAAAGTGAAGTCACATGATAGAATTTGAGGCTTCTAGATAAACACTCTCCCTTTTAAATACTTAGGTATGCCTTTAGGAGCAGATCCGAGAAAAGTATGCACTTGGGATCTAGTGGTAGAAAGGTGTTTGAAGAAATTACCAAGCTGGAAGAGCAGAACACTTAGCTTTGCAGGGAGAGTGGCACTGATTAACTCTGTTCTATCTACCCTACCTCTCTATTATATGTTAGTTTTTGAAGCCCTTAAATCGGTGATTGGAAAAATTGATAGAATCAGAAGGAGTTTTCTGTGGGGGATTTGGGATGGATCAAAGAAACTGGCTAGAGTAAACTGGGGTCGTATTTGCAAACCAAGACAGTTGGGAGGTGCATCAGTAATGAACCTAAATAAAAATCATAGAGCTCTATTGGCAAAATGGAGATGAAGATTTGTGAAGGAAAAGAAGGCTATGTGGAGAAGAATTATTGCAGCAAAATATGGTGAAGAGGAAGGAATGTGGACAAGAATGTGCATGTTGAATTCGAAAGCCTCAACGATTTGGAGAGGCATCACAAAAAACCTCTTGAACGATGATGTAAAGCAATGTATGAACAAGGCTGAATTCAGATGGAAACTGGAAAAAGGATAAGCAATTCTGTTTTGGGAAGATTGGTGGACTGGTGATAGTTCGCTGAGAACAAAATATCCAAGGTTATATAGACTGTGTAACAAAAAAGGTTTAACAATTTCCTCTTTAGGTTGTTCAGTTTCTTTGCATGAGATAGATTGGTCTTCACTCTTCACCAGGCCCTTGCTGGATAGAGAAAAATGATGTGCTGGAAAATCTGAAAGGGGGTGTTTCGCGTGAATCAATCTAGAATGAAGTACCAGATAGAATAATTTGGTTACATGACAGATCGGAAAATTCACAGTAAAGAAGTTGACAGATTTAATGGAAAAGATTAACGTTGATGCTATTCGGTTTGACTATAAATCACAATGAGGAATCAAAGTTTCTCCTAGGGTGAAATCCTTTCTTTGGATGCTAAAGATCAATAAAATTCCAACTAAAGGTTTCCTATTGGATAGAGGCCTGAAACTTGATAATTTCAAAATGGAATGCCCATGGTGTGAGTTAAGTGTAGAAACTTTAGACCACCTTTTTGTAGAATACAGAGTAGCTCAATGCTTTTGGGAAATGTTCTGTAAATGGTGGACTGTTATTTAGCCGAAGGCTGAAAGTATTGAAGAGTCCTTTGTGTTATGCTTTGATAATCATGGATGTAGGATTGTACAATCAGTGTGGCTTATTTCAGTTTCAGCTGCTCTGTGGTGCTTATGGCTGGCCCAAAATGAATAAGTTTTCAAGGCTAAGAAGTTCTCGATGAAGGAAATTTTGTTTTTCTCGAAAATGAGGGCTTTCATTTGGATAAAGGCAGCGAATGAAAGTATCCTATTGAATGAGAAAAATTGGTGGGAAAACCCTTTAAACTGCATCTTGTTAAACAAATGTAACCTCAAAGGGAAAGCATGGATTCCTCATTTGGCAGGTACTGTAAAATTTAACGTTAATGGTGCTTATAAATATGGTGTGGGAAGATGTGGCGGAGTTCTTAGGAATGAAAAAGGGGATGTGATTGCATTGTTCTCTGGACTAGTAGAAGATATGAGATCTGATTTCTCGGAACTAGCTGCAATAAGCACGACCCTGAAAGTTTTTCTGGAAGCATATTTTAACCACAATTTTGAATTGGTAATTGAATCAAACTCACAGGTTGTGTTAAACTGGATTGCAGCACCGTTGATGAGACCATGGCGATGGTGGGACCAGTTTGATGAATTGGTTTTATTATCCAGGGACATTGCAAAGGTGAAGTACTCTTATGTTTCTAGATGCCTTAAATCGATGGCGGATCATCTCGCAAAGGAAGGAATGCAAAGACGAAACATTTTCAAAGTATGGTGGTAATGTGTGTTCCAGTTATTTGTTTTTCAACTTTGTTGCTGTATCGTTAGGCGATTCTACGTTTAGAAATTGGACATTATCTTGTAAACAATACCTAGATGAGTAGTACTTTTTTCCCCCATCTAGGCTTAGGGGGGGTTTTAACGAGGCTCACAACTATGGTTTTCATAATAAAATCAAGATTATTGCTGAGCAAAAAAAAGTCCTCTATACTACTAATACAATTTAGGACTAAATTAATTGCATGTGTAAATATGTAGTACTAAATGTGTTATGCCATTCTTTTGTGTTAATTGTCACGTCATCAACCTTTAACTCTTTAACATTATCAGACCAATTTGTTACTTTTTTTAAGTTTGGTGATTATTTCATCAACCTTTAACTCTTTCACATTATCAGACCAATTTGTTACTTTTTTCAAAGTCTGGTGACTATTTTATAACTTTTTATAGTCGGGGGACTAAACAAAAACATTCCTAGTAGTCACGGAACTATTTACGTAGTTTACCATAGCTATTATCACTATTATTATAAAAATCAATTTATTATTATGACAACATCTAATTTGATATTAATTTTATTTTTTTATTAGTGTCAAATTTTTTCTTAATAAAAAGTTAAGTTTTAAGTGATAAGCAACTTTGATGTCAAAAAAATATAAAATAATTGTGGTCACTTTATATAACGCCACTATCATATCATATACCACCAATAAAATAATTTATGCCAATTTTTATATTTCAATAGTTTCAAAGCTTTAGCGACTGTGAAATTTGTGTCACAATTATCAGGGGTGGAACCATAAATTTATCTAAGAGTGTCATTTTCTAGAACGGTATTTAAGAAAAATTAATTATTTGTAAAGTGATGTTAATTTATTTATAAAGAGGTGTCAATTATATATATTTATAATTTTTTATATACAAACTACATATAAAATATAATTTTCTAAAATTTTTGAGGTGTCTGAGTGTGGCTCCGCCCATAACAATTTAGTCTTATAGTGAGAATTTGATTATGAAAAAAATTTAATCGTCACAATTACTACTATAACAATGACCAAATAAAATACACCACAATTGCTAATATTCATAGTGTCGCATAGAAAATTTGTCACAACAAATTTAATTCATTTAGATAAAATTACTCATAGTCGCTACTAGTTTACCACTAAAAACCAAGAAAAGTGCTTACAAAGGATCTTAATTTGAGAGAAAAAGTTAATTGTAGATAGAGAATTTGCATGAAAAAAAAGTTTGGTTAACATCCAACAAGCAAAAACCTAAGGAACTAGATGGTATAATGCAAATATGAAAACCAAATACGTGGACAATAGGAACCTTCACCATGTAGTGTCCTTATCATTTTGAAGTATAGTCTCCCCCAAATCACAACACCTAGATTTCATTCGTTCCATTTTCAAGAGTTTCCCATTATGATTTAGGGTTACACAAAAGAATTTACTTATCTGTTTACTCCTCATAGTGGGTCATTTTTTTGCTCGACATAAATCATTTTATTTAAGATAAAAAGGTTACAAACTCTTTCATCTAATTGTGTGCCTCGTTAAAAATCTCCCTAATCCTATTTGGACGAAAAGAGTTCAACACAACTAGGCAATACAAAATCAGAACAAAAACAACACGCTTCAAACACCTAACAACAAAGCACAATCACCGGATAAAGACAAAGAATAACAAGCCAAAGAGAGCACCTCACTACAACCACCCAAACTTAAAAAACCACCTTCACTTAATGCAATAAGTGCATTCATGTTAGACTCACTAAACATACACTCCCAACACAAACAAAAAGGTAAAAGGAAGCAAGAACAAACACCAAAGTGTCACAACCACCAAAACACCACAATTCCTCACTACAATTTTTACTCCAGTCTAGTCGTCAACAAAAATCAGAACTGATTGGACCCCTGCTCCATTCTCATAAAGATTAACAAAGCAGCAGCAAAAGGCAAAACATGTAGCAAAGCAAGTTACGCCAATCGAACCCACTAAGGTTGAAAAACTCTTTCCTTTTTCAAGCCATCTTTAGCTAATTGCTCATCGAAGCAAAAAAGAAGACTCGTAACAAAAGCGAAGCAGTTTCCCAATTACTCATTCCTACATCTCTTTTCTATGACCTTTCACTTAATGCACCCAACACGTTCAACTAAAACAAAACCCTTCAAATATATGAAATTCTATAAGCCAATGAATACCACAATTTTGAATAACAGCCTACCCCTACTAAAACAAAACCACCATTGAAACTAGAACACAATAGCACAACCTAACCAACCACTCATTGAAACTAGAAAACGAGATCACAACTTCGAAACAAGCCCCAAAATTATATACCTTCAAATTATTGGTTCTGGCAAAAGAAAAAAAAAGTATACCTTTTTATTCTACTAACCTTTGCATACCACCCCAAATGTCAAAATTTGTCCCTTGTTGCAAACTCATATGAATCTATTCTATAGAGCTTTTATACCACCAATCAAAGAAACACACCTAAATTTTCTTCCCTAATTGAAACGCCTCACCACGGGTAATAGACACATTGATTGGAGAGAACCGGAACCAAACCAAATTGCTTCCTCTCATTTCTATACACTATGATTCCATTCTAAAAGTGCCAAATCACGGACTGCTTCGTTTTCATCTCCTTCAATCTGAACACCTAGTCACTTCCCTAACTCGAGAGCCTTCTTTGCTTCCTTTATCGCGTTATTCCAACTACTCGTAAGGTCCGAATCATAAAGAGATCTCCCAGAGAGCTCTGAATCTTCCAGGTTCTTCTTTAACTTCTTAATTTTCTTTATCGCCCGATCCCTCTTGATAAGGACACTACATGGTGAAGGTTCCTATTCACCAGGTAGATTTTAATCTCCCAAATTTATTGACATGGGGAAATTTATCATCTATGTATTCCTCCCTTTAATTTCGAAATTCAAAATCTCCAACAATCTTTGAAACGCCTCTCCCTTAAGGATTTTCGAACACAGAGCTGAAAACAAAATATTTTGCTTATTAAGCCACAACTTTCATGTGTATAGGAGATGAGGACATTACCTTCAACACAAGTATTTTACTTTCTTTATTGAACTATCAAACTCTAGATGATAATTTTGTTCTTGTTTATTAATACTAGTTGTTTCTTATGCCAACATTCCAATTTGTTTATCACCTCTATATAAATGACTACAACTTATATTTAATTTAACTCATGACTTTATTAAACAATCAAATCATTACTCACAAAATTACTTTGGCTTCGTTATCTTTATATTCAATTACAAAAAATCCAATCAACAACTCTTATTTTTAATGCTTGGATTGTCATATTGAGAACCCTCTAGTGGAGACTGATAAGTTGGTAAGCAAGATTGGAAAGGTGCAGTTTGACTATATGCGCAGGCAAGCAAATGTGTTAGCTGACTGTCTTGCGAAAAATTGTATGAATCGAGCTGCACTCTTCAAAGCTTGGTGGTAGGTGCACTACAAAAAAACATGTTTTAGCGGCATTTTTGAGTAAACGTCATTAAATTTATACATTTAGTGGTGTTTATCTAAAAAAGTCGTTAAATATGTACATTTAGCGGCGTTTATTCAATAAACGCCGCTATAGACAGATATATAGCGGCATATTTGGGCAAACAACGCTAAAGATGCGTACTTTAGCGGAGTTTGTCTAACAAACGCTGCAATATGATTTAAATGTTTATATCGCACATCAAATCTATTTATCTCAATAAAACTTTATAAAGAAGCGAAGCGCAAGTATAGATCAATGAGCTAAGTAATGAGCTGAGCGATGTAAAAGATGCATAATCAATAGCCACTAAAGACAAGGATTTTTAACGGCGTTTTCCCCTCCAAATGCCGCTATTGACTATGTCTTAGCAGCGTTTGTTGAACCAACACCGCTATATAACTCGACCTTTGGCAGCATTTTTTGTTCACAAATGTCACAAAGGTGGATGGCGTTTTGGCTCTCGATGAGCCTAAGGTATCTTCTAACTCAAGTGAGCTTTATTCTTACTTATTCGATGAGTTGCAAGATGCTTTCGATGAATTATTTTTGGAATTTGAGACCATGAATTCCAAATTTAAGAAAATGATTTCAAAACTTGAATTTGAAAATGATTTTCTTTTGAAAAAAAATTGGATTTTGAAAACTAAAATAAAATTTTGAAAAATGATTTAGAGTTTTCAAAAAAAAGTAAAGATGTTTTAGAAAAAGAAAATCTTGATTTGAAAGTTAAGCTTGAAAGCTTAACAAAAGAAAAAGAAATAATTTTTAATAATTCATCTTGTCACATAATGGCCAAATGCTCGCATTGCCATTATCATGGTCATTTCTTACATACTTGTCCTATTAAGAAGAGAAAATATTATAGGATTAGACAAGTATGGGTTCCCAAGGGAACTAAAGACATTGTGACTAACGTAAATTGATCCAAAGCAATTTGGATACCTAAAATCAAGTGAATGTCTTTTGTAGGTGTGTTGGAGCAATGGGAAGAAATGCAATGACATGAAAATGCTCTAGTCACACAAGTGAAAAAAATTGGGTATCCTCTAAGCTTATAGCTTTTATTTTCTTTTATCTTTGATTATCTAATTTTCATTTTAAAGTCTTGGATTATTTGTTAAGTCTAAGAATGATGCTTGAGTAAGGGGGAGCCATTTTAAAACCAAAATTCTGATTTGTGTTAATTTTTTAACCTCCTAAGTTATTTTGAACTTAAAGTTATTTAAATTCTTTTTGATATAACAAAAAGGGGGGGGGAAATGGTTTGAAAAATTGTATTTTCAAATGAATAAAAGGGAGCTTTACTTACTTTTAAATTTTTCATTTCTTATTCACATTTTTAAACTTGAAGGGGGAGATCCCAAACAATTTTTTCAAGTTGGTTTTATTATATCAAAAAGGGGGAGATTGAAGAACTAATGTTTTGATATAATAATTGAATAATGATTTTGGACTTGTTTGAATATTTTGAAAATTTATTTAAAGTCCAAACAACTTGATAATATGTTTGAAAAGGTTTCATAGGTTTTTAACATGTCTAAAACGCTTTTTAAATGGACAAAATATCATTTTACAAGGCCCGTATTGATACACCTTGATCCGTATCGATACCACCATTTCTAGTAAGCAAAACCCAGATGCAGGGCTAGTGGTATCGAAACCACCTTGCTGGTATCGAAACCAGCCTGACTTTTTTATCCTCCAACGGCTAGTTCTGAAGAAGGGCGTTCCGAAACGGGGTCGAGTGTTTCGAAACGGAAAACTGCAGAACTGCATTTAATGAGGGAAATAAAGTCTCCAACGGCTCCAAAACATCCCTAACGGCTAGTAACGGCCACAAGCTCAATTGTGACTATAATTGAAGGCTGGAACACTTGAAGAAGTTTAGAGACAACATCCATGCAATATGGTCACGAGAATTAGAGTCTAAATCTTTATTTTACTATTCTCTTGTACATAGTCTTTAGAGAGAGCTTAATTGTAAATTCTTTGTTGTCGTGTGAGCTTAAATTTGTGTAAACACCCACCTTGTGAGGTATTAAGTTTACCAAACAAATCCCTTGTAAAAGAAGAGGTTCTAGTTTAGCCTTGAAAGAAAAACTAGAGTTGTTCTATCTTAGCCAAGTCCAAAAGATAGGGTTGTAACGGTTTCCTCCTAATCCGAGAAAAGGGGACGAATTAATTGTTGAGTGAATTGGGAAATCCTTAGTGGTGTGCTAAGGTATTGGATGTAGGTGCTTAGTTAATAGCCCGAACCACTCTAAAATCCTTGTGTCACTTGTCTACCTTTATTTCGATTTTAGCCAATTCAACCACCAAACATTTACAACCCTCCTTGACGGTTTTGGTGATCGATTAGAGCGTTCTACAAGCCTAACAAAATGTTTAATACTGCTTCAAAAGTTTAAGGCACATAAGATCAAACTTTCTAATAATTGTTAAAAGAAAAGTGCGGGAGAGATAAAAAAGATGCAGGGTCATTTGTCTGTTTGGCTAGTCAAACACGGGCTGGTTCATAGATCTTTGGGCTTTGATTACCAAGGAATAGAGACTTTACAAATAAAGCCCGAGGATTGGCATTCCATTGCTGTTATTTTATATGTATATGGTTACAATTATCTTCGTTCCCAATGTGCCTATGATGTAGCACCAGGCGGACTGTTAGCCAGTGTGTATCATCTTACGAGAATAGAGTATGGTGTAGATCTACCGGAGGAAGTATGTATAAAAGTATTTGCTCCAAGGAGTAACCCTAGAATTCCGTCTGTTTTCTGGGTTTGGAAAAGTGCGGATTTTCAAGAACGAGAATCTTATGACATGTTGGGAATCTCTTATGAGAATCATCCACGACTGAAACGTATCTTAATGCCCGAAAGTTGGATAGGGTGGCCTTTACGGAAGGATTATATTGCCCCCAATTTTTATGAAATACAAGACGCTCATTGAATGATAAGAAACAAAATTACAACTTCGAATATTCATGGTTTTGGTATCGCTTCCTACATAGTTAAACCAATTCAAAATTAGTTACAATTGTCAAAAGGAGAAGTAGGCTCTAACTGGGCTTTTTCTCATTGTGTTGAAGAGGAAGAAAAGTTGAATCATTATAAGTGTAAAAGTACTCATTTGGCTAGTGCTCATTTAGTTAGTGTCTCTAAGAATAAGGGCAATAAAAATATTAGAATAAAGTTGTTAAGGGTCCTACCCAAAAGAAACGACAACAAGTTACAAAGTTTTGATTCTTTTGTATAAGTTAGGACACATGTAAAGAAATTAAACTTCAAAAGCGAGCAACTACTTCGGTTATTTTGAGTGATCCATGGGTTGTAAGTTTTATGATCCCACTATTAAGAATTACTTTAAGAAAAGATTTATAACTTTTTTAAGATGTTGAGTTTGGAGGGAGAAATAAGGTTAGATGCATTATTATAGAGGAGAAATTGAATTATAATTTAATTCATACGATCACTTTTGACGATGTTTAGGTTTCACACCTATCATTAATCAAGAAGTGAATCAATTATCTCAGCAAAATAATGTTGAACAACTCTCATTCAAGATAAGGTAATTGTTTTAGAAGAACAAACTCAAAAACCTTAAAAAACCAGTGTTGTTGCGTGTAAAAGTGTCTATCACAATGTAGTGCAAGTGTACACGACGCAAGTAGTAAAGTGATACGGAAGTATCGGATATCGTCTCCACAGGGACTGGGCTAATAGCTTCACCTTGGATTACTACATGAAGGTAAAAAGAATAGTTTAAATTGTTGTCAAGAAAGTAATAAAGAGAACTAGAAAATAAGATTAAAATAATCAAGATAGAGAGAATGGGCTGGTATTGAATTTCCCAGTAGTGTAGGTATTGCTAAGTCTAGGAAAATCTGTTTTGTCGTCGTCCCTGTCGCGACAACACCCGTCGCGGCAGCGGTCTGTTGATAGTCGCGGCTGCGATCACACAACTATGTACTTCAAGCTTGGCAAGAATCCCTGTTGTGCCTTGGCCTATCCCTAGGTCCAAGTCTGTCGATGAACACGTCTTTGATGATACCTCCCGGCGTGAATCGAAGGATGAATACCGATGTTGTTGAATTCTTCTTTAGCCACTTAACCTCGTCCTAGCCCTAGGTCCGAGATAGTTCAACTATAAACTAGAGAACCTGCACTTATTCCTTTCGTATACTTAACTCTCCCGATATTGAGTAAATAGATAATCTCACAATGCTCTCTCGATACTCTTGCAAGATGTTAACAACCAGAATAAGAGAACTTGAAGTTTATTTTATTAAACAGAAAATTCCTAAAACAAAAGTAATCCTTGCAACAACTTTACAAATCAACCCGTGGCCCTAGGAGGAATTTAGAACATGTTGAGAAGGGGAAAACGACTAGGGTTTTGGGAAGAAGGCTAGAGATAGGTGATCTCCTCTCCTAGGTCGAATTACATGCCTTTATATAGGCCTTGGGTTCAAGTTTTCTAATATGGTAAGAATACAAATTTAAATTAAACTATAACTCTATTAAAGACTAAATCTCCAGAGCATAAGTCTTTAATTCGTCCTTCCTTCTTGCTTGGAGTTTCTTCCTTAAACTTTGGGTTTGGCCTTCATTCTGATCTAGGGCTTAGAAAAATATGAGGGTATTCCACGACAGACGGGCTTAATTTTCTCTTTCTGTCGAGGCCCACTTTGCTTCTTATCCTCAAAACTGCTGTCGTCCTCGGCTTCCACGGCAGTGGCCATTGCAGCATCGTCCTCCTCGACTGCTCATCCAGTTCCAGCTTTTCTGTTTCACTACCCAGCGCCTGCTTCTCCATCTGCTATAGCAGCAACTTGCAAAAGCAACAAATTTCAGTAGAAACTGTGCCATTTAATATATTTGTGATGCATAACTGAAATCTATCCTAAATGCAATGAATTATGCTTAAATGTAGCAGAAATATAGGTTAAATAGGGGGTAAATAATAGAACTTTTACACACTCAACACACCCCCAAACTCAAGTTTTTGCTTGCCCTCAAGCAATTCAGACCTAAAAGAAAAATAAATATTTTTGTTTAGGCTTAAAACAGTGAGCTTTCCCTTACCTTCCATTCATTCCCTACTGTGAGCAACTCCTTGTCAGATAATTTTGGATTCGTCCGGAATCTTGCTATAGTCCTCGTGCAGTGTGTGCATGCTTGTGAACAATTATATGCCAAGACTCCATTAGTTTCACTAGAATATTTCAGCCTCTAACTTGAATTTTTATGTCAAAGTTTATCTTTTTGAAGGCACTTCGTATGCTCCTTTAATTTTTTTGTTTAGACTCGATTTTATTTTTTTAGCTTAAGTTTGACTAGAGCCGGTTTCGGGCACCTCTAGCTAACTTCCTAGAGCCAGTTTCGGGCACCTCTAGGTGTATTGAGTCTATTTTGCTAAACTTCTTTTCCTAGAGCCAGTGTTAGGCACCTCTAAGGGCTATTCAAGTACTAAGCTTCCTATTCTAGTTTACTAGTAGAGTTCTAGGCAATATAACAGTCACAAATAGTGTTTAAGTTTCAGAACTATAGAAAGGCTCTAAACTGCTCCTAAAACTATCTTAAAGGCACTGCCACGATAGAGCTGTCACGGCAGGTAAGTTCAGTTCAAAGACTTAAGCCAAAATCATTTTTTATAGCAAAAAAAAACTAATTAAAGACGCAATTTTTAAACTAAATAAGACTCCCATTAATGGAGGGATGCCACCCCCAAACACAAGGGTTGCATTGCCCTCAATGCAAATGACAATTAAAAGAAAAGAAAAGTACATCACAAAATATATAAAGCCAGATAGAAAAATAAGGTAAGAAACTTAAAATTTTATGCGATGTCGTCGCTGCTGCTGCTAAGTCGGATCTGTCGGCGGGCAGGGGCCTTCTTGACTGGCTGACGGATGAGGGAGGCAGATGTGTTCTTCGTTTTGGCCTCCCTTGGAGGTTGAATTCGGGTAGGCGAGATGTGAGGATGTTCCTCCACTACCTGTACCTCGGAGCTGCTGCTGCTGCTACTGCTACTGCTGTCACTGCCGCTGCCGCTGCCGCTATCCTTCTTGTTCTTATCTGCCACTGTCTTCTGCCGCTTTACCGGTGTGAACTCTTTGGATAAATTCCTCTTGACAGAGGGTTCGTTGTCTGATTCCTCCCAAATTGAGGAAGAGGAGAAAACGGCTATGAATGCATCGAGTTCTTTCGAGGGCATTCTTCTCTTGGTTCCTCGAGCAGGGTTATCAGCTGCGCGGTTGCTGCCTGTAGCTGTCGTGGCAGGTGTCGGTGTGGATGCTGCAGAAGGTGTCTTGGGTGTGGCAATAGGTGTAGGGGTATGGGCGGGGGTGGTGGCAGCAAAATAATGGGTTGGGAAGGCAGGAAATACAACATCAGGGAAATTAAGAGAAGTTTGAATGAATTGTACCATGGCTGTGGTGAAATCCCTGATGAAGCTCATGAGGCCGAGCTGTCGTTCTTCCATCTTCTGTATGGCAGTAAGAATCTGGGAGGAGGTGTCGGCCGGAGCTGCTACTGCTGTGGGCTGCCTGGCTTCCGTGGTAGCAGGATCAGTGTCTGTCGATTTTGTCGTCTCTGCTGCCGTGGCAGTGGGGTCGAAAGATGACAGCGGGGTGGCAGCAGTAAGTTCTATTAGGCTGAGTATATTTTTCTCAGTCCAGCCCTTTCCTTGGACTCGTAAATCAGTGGCAGCTTCTGGGACATGATGGTCGCGGCAAAGGGCTGTGATGAGATAGGGGAGGTAGAGTGGTCCTGTCGGCCGATGTGCACACTCCAAAATACTTTCTCGGATGTAGCTGCCAACATTAATAGGCCTCTCATGTAGAATAGAATAGATGAGGGCTAACCTGGGTTGGTCTACAGTGGTATTGTGCGAGGATGGCATGATTCGCTTTTTGATGAAAGCGTTCCACAGTTTAGCCTCTAGGAGAAGTTGAGTTCTCTTCACCGTCCTCGGGTTCCTAGGATTAGTGTTCCACAGCGTCGTAGGCAGTAGGTTCTAGGCTATCAAGGAATAGCTGGTGACCATCCTCATTTCTGCCTACATAAAATCCGTATAGAGTGTTGATGTATTTTGACTCGAAGGGCACCTCTCTCCCTCTAACGGTGACTGTTGTTGCGTTTCTGCTGCCAATGACAGCATAGAAATCTCGGACTAGAGACACATTCATCTCCTCCGGTTGTTCTACGAACATCTGCCACTATAGGGCCTTGATTTTCCTAGCGATGAACGGCTGCAGTCCTAAATTCCCCTCCTTGGAAGTGTAGATAAAGCCCTTTTCCTCCCACATGTCACGAATCTAGAAGGATCGTGGGATCGATGTTGCTGGGGTAGAGCCTGAAGCAGCACTTCTACAGGTGTTTCTAGAAGACATGGTTGCAAGGATGGTGTAAGAAAAAAATGAAAGCAAGTGAAAATTTGAGAGAAAACAAGTAAGAATAGTAGAAGTGAGTGAAAAATGAATAGTAAACGGGGTTTATATAGGAGAGAGTCTGCTACCCATTGGAGCTGTAACGACAGGCGCGAATAACGAGGCCCGCTGTTACGCAGTTTCTGACGCGTTTGTCACGCATTTTCGTGTCTACTGCGCGTCTATTACGCGTTTCCGTGTCTGTCGCGACAGCATGTCGACAGGCTGTATTTTCTGCGTCTATCGCGGCAGCTGTAACGACAGGCTTCAAAGTTGGGCTTTTTGGGCTGATGGAAGGATGGTGGGCTGACTCCACTTCTCATTTTTTTCTTGTCTCCTTTATTTCCTAAAAACAATAAAAATAAAGACGTTATTTCCTAAAAATAAAATAAATCTAATTTCCTAATATATAAATAATAAATAATAAAAATAATTAAAAATAAAATTTAGGTTAAATTAGGGATGCCAGGTGGGGCATCTCCTAAGGTAACCACTTCCTGCATTCTTGGGGCTTCAGTCCCCTGATAATGCTTCAATCGCTGTCCATTGACTTTGAATTGGTGCCCGTCTTTTAAAGATCTGATCGTGATGGCACCATGGGGATAAACCTGCACCACTTGGAATGGGCCAGACCATCTAGATTTCAGGTTCTTTGGGAAGAGTTTTAACCTAGAGTTAAAAAGCAACACAAGCTGCCCTTGGCAGAACTGTCGTGGCAGCAACTTCTTGTCATGCCACTTTTTGGTCTTGTCCTTGTAAATTCTTGCGTTGTCATAGGCCATTGTTCGAATTTCTTTAATTTCGTTCAAATCAAGTAGCCTTTTCTGTCCTGCTTTTTCCAAGTCCATATTAACTGCTTTGATGGCTCAGTATGCTCTGTGCTCAATCTCGATAGTAAATGGCACGTTTTCCCGTAAATCAACCGATAAGGAGACATTCCCAATGGAGTTTTGAACGCTGTCCTGTAGGCCCACAATGCATCATTGAGGTGTAGAGACCACTCTTTCCAAGTTGGCTTAACCATCTTTTCAAGAATGTTCTTGACCTCTCTGTTGGATATTTCAGCCTGTCCATTGGTCTGAGGGTTGTATGCTGTTGCAATCCGATATTTGACACCATACTTTTTTAAGGCAGCAGCTATAACCCTATTGTCAAAATGCCTCCCTTCATCACTGATGATCGCCTTAGGGATGCCGAATCTGGAAAAAATGTTTTTATGTAAAAACCTTTGAACCGTCTTGGCACCATTTTTCTGAGTGGCGATTGCTTCAACCCACTTGGACACATAATCTACGGCTAGGAGGATATACAAATTCCCACATGAAGATGGGAATGGTCCCATAAAATCGATCCCCCAAACGTCAAAGATCTCGACTTCAAGAATATTCTGCAGCGGCATCTCGTGTCTCCTTGAGATGTTTCTCGTCCGTTGACACTTGTCACAACTCTTGTAGAATATTTGAGCATCTTTATACAGTGACGGCCAATAGAATCCTGACTGCAAAACCTTGGCAGCAGTTTTGTTACCTCCCAAGTTTCCTCCATACTGTGAAGCATTGCAATGATGAAGTATATCTTCCTGTTCATCCTGTGGTACACATCTCCTTATAACCCGATCTGCACAGATTTTGAAAAGAAGAGGTTCGTCGCAATAATAATGCTTAACATCATTTTGGAACATCTTCCTAGCTTGATAATTGAGGTGACGAGGAATTATTCCACTAACTAAAAAATTAACGAAATCAACGTACCAAGAGAGTTAAGAAGACTTACCTGCCGCCATGGCTGTCGCGGCAGTAATTGTGGCAGCAAACAACTGCTCATCAGGGAAGGTCTCCAATATGTTTTTCTCGTCTGCTGGTAGACTCTTTCCCTTCTCCAACCTTTACAAGTGATCTGCAACTTGATTTTCTGTTCCCTTTTTGTCCTTGATTTCAAGGTAGAACTCTTGTAGTAGCAGAATCCAACGTATCAGTCGAGGCTTTGCATCCTTTTTCGTGAACAAATACTTCAATGCAGAGTGGTCTGTGTGGACTATGACTTTCGTCCCAAGTATATAAGAACAGAACTTGTCAATGGAGAATACCACAGCTAGTAGTTCCTTCTCTGTGATGGTGTAGTTCACTTGGGCGTCGTTTAGTGTTTTGCTGGCATAATATATGGCATGAAAAAGTTTGTCTCCCTGCTGCCCAAGTGCTGCCCCGACATCATAGTCACTAGCATCACACATGATTTCAAACGGTAGTGTCCAATCTGGTGGATGTACTATTGGGGCTGTTACCAGCTTTTCTTTCAGAACCTTGAATGCCTTAGTACATTCAGCGTTGAAGTCGAAGGGGCGGTTCTGCTTCAGAAGATGGCATAAGGGCTTGGTGATCTTCGAAAAATTCTCGATGAACCTTCGGTAAAAACCAGCATGTTCTAATAAACTTCTGATTCCCTTGACTATGGTGGGTGGCGGCAGCTTTTCGATCACTTCTATCTTAGCTATATCGACTTCTATGCCACGACAGCTAATTTTATGGCCAAGAAATATCCCTTCATCCACCATGAAATGACACTTTTCCCAGTTCAATACCAAGTTTGCTTTTTCACATCACTCGAGCACCTTCTGTAGGTTGCCTAGGCAGCTTTCAAAGTTGTCTCCAAAGACTGAAAAGTCGTCCATGAATATTTCTAGGAAATCCTCCACCATATCGGAGAATATTGCCATCATGCACCTTTGAAAGGTGGCTGGTGCATTACAGAGTCCAAAAGGCATTCTCCTAAAAACGTAAGTTCCGTAAGGGCATGTGAACGTCGTCTTCTCTTGATCTTACGGTGCGATGGCTATTTGATTGTAACCTGAGTAACCATCAAGAAAAAATAGTAAGGTTTACCCGCTAATTTACCAAGCATTTGATCAATAAAGGGTAAAGGAAAGTGGTCCTTTCGGGTAGCTTTGTTAAGCTTCTGGTAGTCCATACAAACCCTCCAACCGGTCACAGTCCTGGTTGGGATTAACTCGTTGACTTCATTGGTTACAACAGTCATTCCTCCTTTCTTTGGAACGCACTGCACCGGGCTCACCCATTTGCTATCCGAGATGGCGTAGATTATTCCAGCATCTAGCCATTTAATTATCTCTTTACGCGCCACTTCTTGCATAGCATGGTTCAGACGTCTTTGGGCATCAATAGTCAGCTTATGATCATCCTCTAAAAGAATTTTATGCATACATAAAGCCGGACTAATGCCTTGGATATCAGCTATCGTCCATCCAATAGCCTTCTTGTGCTGCTGCAGCATCCCTATTAATTATTGTTCATGTTCCTACATCAACTTGGAAAAGATGATTATGGGCAACATATCATTTAAACCAAGGAAAACATATTTTAGGTGCCCTAGCAGGGGCTTAAGATCTATAACAGGGGGCTCAACAGTTGATGGCTTTTGAATTACATGGTTATCCGAGGTATAGTTTAAAGGCTCGAATAACTTACCTGGACGATTGCCTATCCAATTTACCTCCTCTGGATCTTTAGTATCAGATGTATCATATTCTGAGGAGTTGCTGTCGCCGGTGCTGTCAATGATAGTCTTCTAAGTGGCTGCCGAGGTAGTGACCAATTTTGATGTCGTGACAGCCCGACCTGATGCAGGGTTGGTCAAGGGTAACTTCAGTGATAGCTTTGCATTCTTCTTCTACATCAACATACCTCATTTCTTGGAGAACATTCAATTTGATTTCTTGATCGTTTACTCTCATGGTGAGTTCTCCTTTTTCCACATCAATTAGTGATCTTCCCGTGGCTAAGAAGGGTCGCCTCAGGATGATTGGTGCGTTTACATCTGCTTCACAATCTAAGACAAGAAATTCAGCATGAAAAATAAACTTATCCACCCTTACCAGAATATCTTCAATTTTTCCTTCCGGATGAACGTAAGAGTGGTCTACCAGCTGCAGAATTACTGTTGTGGGCCGAGCTTTTCCAATACCTAATTTTTGAAAAACAGATTTGGGCATTAAATTTATACTAACACCAAGATCACAAAGTGCCTTACCCACAAATTTGTATCCGATTACGCATGGTATGATGAAGCTCCCAGGATCCTTCTTCTTCTGGGGTGGATGCTTGTGCAGAATACTCATGCATCATTCTGTCATCTTAATTGTTTCAAATTCCCCAAGTCTGGATTTCTTCGACATTGCATCCTTGAGAAATTTGGCATAATCGGGCATCTCCCTAACGGCATCTAATAGCGGAATGTTGATATGAACCTACTTAAAAATATCATAAATCTTTTTAAGATGTGATTCTTGTTTCAATTTCTGTAACCGTTGGGGAAAAAGAGGTGGGGGCGATAATCAACAATACGTCCTTCCCACTGTATACAGATCTGAGGAGGTTTAGGTTCATCATCTTTCTCCTCTGTCCCTTCTGCTGTCGTGACAGGCTCATCGGCAGCAGGTTGTTCGTTACCTGTCGAGGCAGCTTCCTCGACAGTTGACTCCAAGGCTGGTTTCTTAACTGATTCAGCTTCCTTCTCTGGCCCTGGTAGTTTCTTCCCACTCCTAGTAGTGATGGCTTTGCACTACTCATGTGTGGGCTGTCTAGCGTTTTCAGTATCGCTAGGAAATCCTCCATTCTGCCTCGGTTTAATATGCTGGGAAACCTGACCCATCTGTGTCTCCAACGATTTCAGAGTAGCTTCATGATTAGTCATCCGCATCTCTGTTTTATCCATGAATGTCTCCGTCTTCTTGACAAAGTGATTAATGTTCTCAATGTAGGTTCCTGTTTGAGACATAAATGTAGCCAAAGTCTGTTCCAGTATACTATATGTGGCAGCTGGTGGCTGTTGTTGTTGCTGCTGCGGTTGTTGCCGAGACAGCAATCTAGGTCCTCCCTAGTTCTGATTATTTTGTGCTTGAGGATTCAGAGCATTATTAGGATTGCTCCTAGAGAACTTAGGATCCTTTCTCCAGTTGGGATTGTAGTTGTTGGAGTTATAATTATGCTTATTGTAGTTCCCAACATACATCCCTTCTTCTAACTGTATTGGACATTCCTCCGAACTGTGATTTCCTTCACAAGTTTCGCATACCTCTTCAGCAGAGTAGACAAGCTGTGAATCCTCTTTCAAGAGCTTTTTAATAGCCTTAGTGAGATATGCCACCTGTGATTTCAATGAGCTGTCGGCCTCATAATCCTTTACAGCTAGGACCCGTTTACCCCCTCTTCTTGCTGTCAGAAACTGTTCCTCATTTTTTGCTAGATTTTTTAATACTGCCATTGCCTCATCTGGGTCTTTGTCCAGCAGTAATCCATTTGCTGCTGAATCAATTCTGATACGAGTTTGTAAATTGGCAGCATTATAAAATTTTGTTACCTGGTTCCAAACGGGGAATCCATGCATCGGGCAGTTCCTTAGAAAAGTGGTAAATCTGTCCCAGGCCTCGTGCATTGGCTCGTCGTCTTCCTGTTGAAAAGTAGCAATTTCGTTACGTAATCCCTCAGATAAGTGTGAAGGATTAAAACGAGACAAAAATTCACGGGTTAAATCTGTCTAAGTTCTAATTGAACCTGGCGTAAGTTTATTCCACCAAGTCTTTGCCCTGTCCCTCAATGAATGAGGAAATAACCGAAGCCTCAGTATCTCCGGATTAACTCCTAGTAGTCTAAATGAACCACATATTTCCTGGAAAGTTTTTCAGATGCTCTCTAGCATCCTCTGTAGCAGCACCACTAAATTGGTCAGCGTTGTTGATCATGCTGAACATAACAGGTTTCAGCTCAAAGTTGTCAACATCTACATCTGGCAGGGTGGTTTCTAGTTCTACATGATCGTTAAGCATGTAGTCTCGGCATGACCGGCGTGCGGTATCGACAGGAGGGTCGACAGGTGGATCGTTCCCTCCATCTCCGACATGATTGTTATTATCCTGGAGATTCCCTTGGTTGTCCCTTCTTTCTTCACGTCTTTCGTTCACCATTGCTTCAAGTTGTTCCTCTAGATATTCGTTCCTTTCAACGAGGTAACGGACTCTTTTCTTGAGATAGAACGTTCGTTCGGGTTCAGGATCTAACTGGTACTCAGGTTCCTTCCCCCGCTGAGACCTGCGCATACGCAAACAAAAGACCTTGTGAAAGGTATAGGTTAAACAATCCAAGTAAAATAGAAAAATAAAACGAATGCAGTAAAAGGTATGGTAAAGTTATGTTGCCAGTCCCCGGCAACGGCGCCAAAAACTTGTTGCGTGTAAAACTGTCTATCGCAATGTAGTGCAAGTGTACACGACGCAAGTAGTAAAGTGATACAGAAGTATCGAATATCGTCTCCACAGGGACTGGGCTAACAGCTTCACCTTGGATTACTGCACGAAGGTAAAAAGAATAGTTTAAATTGTTGTCACGAAAGTAATAAAGAGAACTAGAAAATAAGATTAAAATAATCAAGATAGAGAGAATGGGCTGGTATTGAATTGCTCAGTAGTGTAGGTATTGCTAAGTCTAGGAAAATCTGTTCTGTCGTCATCCCTGTCGCGGCAGCACCAGTCGCGGCAGCGGTCTGTTGATAGTCGCGGCAGCGATCACACAACTCTGTACTTCAAGCTTGGCAAGAATCCCTGTTGTGCCTTGGCCTATCCCTAGGTCTAAGTCTGTCGATGAACACGTCTTTGATGATACCTCCCGGCGTGAATCGAAGGATGAACACCGATGTTGTTGAATTCTTCTTTAGCCACTTAACCTCGTCCTATCCCTAGGTCCGAGATAGTTCAACTATAAACTAGAGAACCCACACTTATTCCTTTCGTATACTTAACTCTCCTGATATTAAGTAAATAGATAGTCTCACAATGCTCTCCCGATACTCTTGCAAGATGTTAACAACAAGAATAAGAGAACTTGAAGTTTATTTTATTGAACAGAAAATTCCTAAAACAAAAGCAATCCTTGCAACTACTTTACAAATCAACTTGTGGCCCTAGGAGGAATTTAGAACATGTTGAGAAGGGGAAAACGGCTAGGGTTTTGGGAAGAAGGCTAGAGATAGGTGATCTCCTCTCATAGGTCGAATTACATGCCTTTATATAGGCCTTGGGTTCAAGTTTTCTAATATGGCAAGAATACAAATTTAAATTTAAGTATAACTCTATTAAAGACTAAATCTTCAGAGCATAAGTCTTTAATTCGTCCTTCCTTCTTGCTTGGAGTTTCTTCCTTGAACTTTGGGCTTGGCCTTCATTCTGATCTAGGGCTTGGAAAAATATGAGGGTATTCCACGACAGACGGGCTTAATTTTCTCTTTCTGTCGAGGCCCACTTTGCTTCTTCTCCTTAAAACTGCTGTCGTCCTTGGCTGCCACGGCAGCGACCATGGCAGCAACGTCCTCCTCGACTGCTCATCCAGTTCCAGCTTTTCTGTTTCACTGCCCAGCGCCTGCTTCTCCATTTGCTACAACAGCAGCCTGCAAAAGCAACCAATTTCAGTAGAAACTGTGCCATTTAATATATTTGTGATGCATAACTGAAATCTATCCTAAATACAATGAATTATGCTTAAATGCAGTAGAAATATAGGTTAAATAAGGGGTAAATAATAGAACTTTTACACACTCAACAAGTGTCATTAAAAGAGGTCCACGAGAGGAAGATGAAACACTATTCCGGATTATTATATTCTGGTTCTTCAAGAAAATAAGGTAATAATGGAATGATAGAAAATAATCAATTATTTTTTATCAGACCATAAAAGTTTTAACTCTCAAAAGTGGATTGATGTCATTCAAGAAAAGTATAATTTTATGCAAGACAATAAAGTTTATGAACTTATCTTATTACCTGAAGGTGCAAACCAATTGGTTGTAAATGGATATTTAAAATCAAGAGGGATGCAAATGGTAATGTGGATAAGTATAAAGCATATCTTGTATCTAAAGGATATACTCTAAAAGAAGACATTGATTTTCCAAAGACTTTCTCTCAAGTTTTATTGGAAGACTCTTTTAAGATAATTATTACACTTGTTGCTTGTTTTTAGTCTTAAGCTACATTAGATAGATGTTAAGCTTGTTTTTTCAACGACAACATTGAAGAAACTATTTATATGATACAATCATAAAGTTGTGTCTTATGATACAATATCAATGATATGTAAATTAAAGAAATCTATCTATGAGCTTAAGTAGGACTCTCATTAATGAAATTATAAATTTCATGTTGATTATCTCATTCGGTTTTGAGACAAATTTGGTTGACAATTGTATGTACTACTAGTTCAGTGGGAGTAAAACCAAGTGATACTCATATTGCTAAAGAAGACAAATTTAGTCTTACTCAATTCCCTAAAAGTAACCTTGAAATTTAAAAAAAACCCAAAAGATTCTCTATGCATAAGATATTGAGAATTTAATTTATGCTTAAGTATGTATGCGTTCAAAAATTGTATACATTGTTAGAATGTTAGACATATATTTGAGGAATCATATTATGGACCATTGGATAGCAGCCAATGGGGTTATGAGATATCTTCAGAGAACAAAAATCACATGCTCACATGTCGGAATTGTGGTAAGTTAGAGATCATCAGGTTTACAAACTTCGATTTTAATAGAATATTGATGCAAAAGAATTTTGTCACATGAGCTGATAATTATAGATTGAATAAAAATACCACTTAAGTTATTTTGTGACAATAAACATGCATTCATTTATTCTATAAACAATAGGAACACTTCAAATTTGAAGCATGTAAATATTAAGTTTCTAGTTGTTAAATAAAATTTAGAGTGGTTGTGTGTCTATAGAGCATGTTGGTACAAACTCCATAATTGCGCGTATATCAAGAAACTATCACCCTAGGTCTTTCATGAGCACACTACTCATGTGGGTGTATGTTATTTAAGGATATTCGGTTTTAGTGGGAATTTCTGATTTTGAAAAATGCTCATTCGTTTTAGACTCAATTTTGGTTATTTCAGTTTAAGGATATTTTAAGATTATGTTCTGCAGAAATAAAGTTCTTTTGGTTTATGCACACTCTGATTTCAGTAAAGTTTGGTCTCACTAAGGTTTAGCAGGACCAGTTGGAAATAGACATGTTCGGTTCACGTTTCATGTAATTTTCCATGCTACAAATCCATGATTGATCTATGTCATTTGACTACGTTTGTATACGTGACCATTGATGGGTCCAGTCATGATTTATATGGCGAAGAGCGCTTTGATCCTATATGGATATAGTTGATGGACAAGATTGTTATAGAATACCTATTATATAATAGAAAAAAAAATTTAGCTCATAAGGTAGTACATTTATCAGGAAACATATGTTGCCCAAGTGGGAGATCGTTGGATTAAAATCCTCAATTGTGGGCACATATGTAAAATGTATGATGCTATTATAAAATATGATACAAAATAAAGTGACCAATTATGTTAGGCGTGTCATAGGTATTAAAGCGTCATGGAAATAAAAGTGTAGATACCATAAGATATATTTATAATTCAATGAGGGGCAGAGTTATAAATATTTAATAGTTGATTTAATAATCAACTATATAAAGAGGTAGTGGTCCCCAAGAAATAGGTTAACTTGTATTACTCTTGTCCCCGTTAGAGAGTTTTTACGGCAAGGGCTAACATATCTTCTTGGAAGATCACAACCATCTTTTAGGCGATCTTCATCAAAGGATTCAAGATTTTCATCTATCGATTAATTCAGGTACGCTTCCGCATTCAGTTTATTTGGTTTATTGTTCTTGATGATTTGACATGATATATGTTGGGTATTAAGTTTCATATCAATTTATGATTTGGTTCTAACAGAAACTTCTTCAATACTAGTTTCGATTACATCTTATTTTCCTTGATCAAACACAAAAAATTGATACAACAAAATCTAAACAAACACAAGAGAACACTAGTAATTTTTACAATGCTTAACACCAATCATGAAACCTAAAACAAAAGAAAACATTATATTCGCATAAACTTCTTTAATATCAATTTCGGCTTCAATTTTTTGTCTTTGATACTTGTTTAATGCTTCTTTTGCATCACTCTCAAATTCGAATGACTCAAACCTACTTCCTTTAACACGAATGATCATACAAGCACACTCTATCCATGAACGGTAGAAGCCAACTTTCTTCCCATGGAAAACAACATAATATTTCTCTATCTTCTTATGTTCTCCCATTCTTCAATATCTTCGCCGGGGGGGGGGGGGTGATGTTGGCGATCTAAAAAACAATGTAAAGAGAAGGAAGAGTTTAAATGTTTATATAGAAACAAAAATAAAACAGATAACAATATGATATACATAGGAACCTCTTTTGTTTTTATATTAACAAAAGATAATGTAAATGGAGAGTACGTAAACAAATAAGATTAATGAATGAAAATAGACGGTGAACAATAGGAGAGGAGTTGGGTTTTTGGAAAGGGAAACATTAACTACAAGAAAATGTTTTTTCAGTGATATTGAAAGTAGTCACTAAAAGTATTAAAATTAGTTACAAAAATTTATAGTGAGTACTTTTCAATCATCACTAGTCCTCACAAATAACATCTTCACTATTATATTATTGACAACTTTTATAAATTTTATAAAATATATATTTCAAAACTACTTGATAAGTTGAACAAATTGAGAAAAAAATCAATAAAGGATAATTTTATGGGACATAGGAAGTATATTTTTCTGACTACGGTTTTTGACAAAAAAATATTAATAACAATTACTAAAATATAGAAACTAATATTATCTTTATTAGTGACAAATATGTTATCATAGATACATTTAATAATATCAATGAATATGTTGTGGTGTGGGGAGAGGGAGGATGCAGTGGATCATATCTTATATCATTGTTCGGTTGCATGGGAAATTTGGTCGTGGTTTTTTGCGTGGTGGCGGGTTGAGTTTGTGCGACCAGCAACCGTGTTAGAGTTCATGAGAGTGGTGTTGGAAGGCACCTTTCGGGGGCCTTTGCGAGATAGGTGGTTGACGGGGTGTTGCAACATTGTGGTTGTTATGGTTAGCGCGTAATGAATTAATTTTTCAGGATAAGAGGATATCGGTGGAAGACTTGATTTTTCTCATTAAGCTTCGTGTATTTTATTGTGTGAGGGCTTTTGAGCCACACGCATTACTCATTGAGTCCCAATGGTGGGATTGTCCGAGGTGGGGTGTGGAGCCGAATCGGCTACGGGTGCCACGAGTAGGCTATGTATGGTCCCCTCCGGTGGCCGGTTGTGTGAAGTTTAATGTCGATGGCTCAGCTCGAGGGAAACCGGGCCCGGCGGGATGTGGTGGGGTGTTGCGCGATGAGATGGGGAGAGTTTTGGCTTTGTTCTCGGGTCCTTTGGGTGTGTTGGATTCCAATGAGGCGGAGTTACATGTAATTTTGTTCGCAATGGAATCTTTTAGGACGTCGCAATGGTACGAGACACCTTGTATTATTGAGTCCGATTCATTGGTAGCGACTTCTTGGGTTAGTCATGGGGAAACAAGACCGTGGAGGCCTTTCCATTTGTTTCGACGCGTCGATGATGCTTGCCTAGCAATGAATTATGTTTTTCACCATGTTGTACATAAGGTGAATGGTGTGGCCGACGTATTGGCGAAGGGTGGGGTGGACCGGAAGGATTGGTTACGGGTTGGGATTTGAGGATGGTTGGAGCAGTGTGTGCTACGCGAGGGAGGGGGCAAGCCTGGGCGAGGTAGGGGGCCTGCTGCGGGGTCCTGAGTGTTGTGGGGTGGGTGGCTGCTGGATGCTAGTCAGCGAGTCAATGCTGGGCAGTGTGCGCATTGGGGTGGGGCTTGCACACCGTGTGTAAGCATGCTGGGGTGGGGTTCTGTGGTGGCATGGACCATGTGTCGTGCTTAACGCGTTGTTTTTCGTATATCCTTTTCGGGTACTCTTTTCCTCCATTTAGGTGTAGGGAGGTTTTTAATGAGGCCTGGGAGGATACGTTGTATGATTTTCCATCTCAATAAAAATCATACGATTTGAGCAAAAAAAAATGAATATGTTGTCACTTTCACCTATTACCTTTAGAGGAGGTGCAATGCTTATCTACTAGGCTAAGCAAGAAAATTATTATTTTTTAAATAATGTATTTAAGTTAAATTGTGATTAAAATTATTTTATTTTATTTTATGAAAACATATTAATTATAAAATTATTTATTATAATAATAGTTTATCTTTTATATGGTTTCTCATACAAAATATATTTTCAGAAGAAAAACTTTTAAGAATAATTGAGTTGGCTTTAAAATATAAACATATAAATATTAATATTTAAACCTAAAATATTAAATATTATATTTTAAAATAATTACAAAAATTAATAATAGAATGATCATTAATGTGATAATTATTTAGTACACTGAAAAAATGTAAATTTTTTTACTCCATAAGTGTGGTTTAAACGAATACCAAGTGTCTTTAAATCATATTTAATAAAATCAAAATTCACAAAATTGTAGAATTATATATTAAAAGTTTAAGCCAATTTGAGTAATCGTCTATTTCACAAATAAAAATATATTTTACATATTTTATGCCAAAATTACGTATTAGTCCTTATACTTTAATTTTTTGTTATTTTTAAATATTAAAATTTTGATTTTTATATGAATGATAGTCATTAAATTTGTTAAGTAAAATTTTTTTAGTCCCTTTGTTATACATAGGGTGTACATTTAATAATTATTCTTTAATTTAATCATTTTAGTCCTTGTAATTTAGTCATATTGTCGTTGTGCCATTTGAATTAGGATTAAATCTCAAAAGTTGAATAGCATAGGGACTAAAATTTATTAAATTAAGGCATAATAACTAAAACCACAACTCAAACATAGTATAAAGACTAATGACATTATTTTACCTTTTGACAAATTAGTTTATTGTAACTTCAATTTTTATATTTGTTATTAGGGTAAACTATATAACTAGTGTAACCCCATAGACCCGCCTATGCGTTACAACGGATCCTAGGAAGTCACATTAGGGTCACAAGAGCGACCCACAATAAATATACACATAAAAACTTTTTTCCTCAAACACTTATTAAACTGTAAAATCAACTTCTGTTTAAAATACCATTTTAGGAAGTCATCTAAAAACATAACAAAAATTTCAAAAAGTGTTTTACAGACACTATCATAAAACCATACATGACCTACATGCCCACTAACTAAAGAGTATCGTACTCTAGAGGCAACGCCGAGAGAACTCCGAACTCTGATGTCAAATATATACCATGATATATTCTTTTAACCTGCGATGGTAAAAGCAAAGTGAGCTTGGAAAAGCTCAGTAATAGAGAACTACCAAAAGATGCTATAAGCTCATGCAGATATATGGTAAGCATAACATTTTCATGATGTTCCATGTAGTAACGGTCTCCATTTATGTTCTACTATTTCGAGGTAGCATCATACTCGAGAATAACGATATTTGTTCTTTATTCGAACATCGAGTATTAGACGGGAATTGTATAGGCTAGCAGCATGCGGATGTGGAATCAGAGAGTTTAGCGTCTAATGTGTTCCAACAGTGCAACGTTAATGCATGAAATGTAACAATGCAGTAAACCCTTTTATTTCAACTACATTCGTTTCAAGTAGCAGTAACGTTCATTTTAAATCTTTGTTTACCCTCCAACCTTACACCAAATATGCAGTTCCCCAGAACTACATCCATAAGGACTTACCCTAGGCCCGATGGGCATAGGTGCCACCTAAGGGGCTGCCTTAGGTCCATAAGGATTTACCTGTGCAAAAGCATCAGAACCTACCCAAGGGGAGACCTTGAGTCCATAAGGATTTACTAGCTGGATCAGGGCTGCACTAACAAAGACTTCATAACATAACCCAACATTATACCCCAGATAGCAATCGGTATTCAGATTTCAGACATGAGTAACATAATACATATGGCAGACATGTTCCATTCGAGGCATCAGAAATAGAAGTTCATGCTCTTTAGACGCATATATGGGCATACCATTGAGCAGACGATATCATCGTTCATCATGCAAACAGAGTGTACCATCCTAGGTCAAGCTAACAGATTATACTATTACTTACATCAGGAAGACAGACAATATTATCACAGATCAAATAACCACATAGCACAGTTATATACCAAGTATACAGATCGAGCGAACTTACAACGGGTAGGCAGAAAATGTTATCATATGTCCAGTTCATCATTTCATCAAGCATATCATCGTTCATAATTAAGCCATTAAACATGTAATAATCATACAACACATTCAACTAAATGTAGCACACATGGAACACACTAGATGGAACAATTTATTTCTTGAAGAGACTCGGTATTTATGGAAGGGGACACACTGAACTTTTGAAAATTTGGAAAATTTTCAAAAACGAGATCCCTATTAAAAAGGGTTTGTACTAACGGATCAAACCAGATATTCAGGAATTGATACAACAAGATCTTAGAGAGTTCAGATATATCATGAGTGATTCACTCATTTAAACCTACAAGAGCAGTATGATCATTTTATCATACATGGGCATTTTTGTAATTTATACCAACAAGGCATAAACGGAGACTCGGGAATTCCATTTTCCTATCAGGTTTCCCACTAGGCATTCAGGAATTTCTAAATCAAGATCTTTCACGATATCAGATACATTTAGGGCTATTCCGATCATTTTGGCCAACGAGAGCATTTTGGTCACTTGACTGTCAGGGGAGATTCTGTAATTCCACATACTAAGGACAAATTAGTAATCTGCATACATGAAGATCTCCACGGTTTATCAGGTTTCCAAATTTAGTCGAACTTACGGATCCTAATACTGCGATATTTAGAAAGTATTCAAACATAGGCAGTACACCCGAACTCAAACCATAGTATCGAACGTACCCTTAAATAGACTACTCTTAACGTTAATTATTTATATATATCCTCCAAACAAATCGAATATGCCTTCATATGGTATTCACTCAAATTCACAAATATATCAAACGACCATCAAACACAAGACTTAGAGGTATTTTCAGTCATTTCAGTGTTCAAAGGTTTTTCAATTATCCTGAGCCTTTCGAGTCCTTCTAAATATTCATTTGATTCGAGTCTCGAGGGTACATCCATCATTTTGGTTAATTCGGCATCTAGTGCTTGAGGGTATTTCTGTCCTTTTGGTCATTATACACATTATGACTAGCTCAACTTTATCAGCATTTTCAGTCCTTTTAGTCATTTCAGATCAATTCAACTTTTACACCACTTAGATTGATCTAGACATCCAAATAATTTTTTGTAGTCTTATCTTCAGAGATTTATTTAGAACTCGGGAAGATCTTATCGCTTTGCAATTTTGAAGGTTTAGGCTTCGTTAACATAACGATTGGAGCAAAATTGGGGGTTTATAGATGAATCGATTGTGTTACCAGATCTAGTGAAGGTTTCTAGATCGCTTCCATTAACAAAGGTAATTTTGTGTCTTTCTTATACATCAAGGCGTCTTTGTCACTTCACAACTAAACATTCTGAGCATTAAACTTTAAATCAAGAAAATAGTCTAAATTGGATGTTTCGAAGTGCACTGTTTTACCGATTAACCATTGAACTTGGATCACTCATTGATCAACAATTCCTTATTCGCATCAATCAAAATATTATTCAAAATTAATTATAGAACTCCAAATCTTTTCGATTTATTCATATTATTATTATTTTATTGAATATGTCATACTTATTTGAATTTTCATACTTACTTTTCGTATCTAATTTGACTTAGGTAGATTAACAATATACTTCATCATGAGCATGCATGCTACAACCGAATACCAACATGTTCATAAAGCATACAAGTGGTAGAAAAGTATTACCTTTAATCCTTGCTATATCGGTCAACCATGATACTCCATTCGATCACTCTCGAACCCTAATGCAACATCCCCAACATCTCGAATACATGGAACTGTGAATACCTTCAATCGCACAAATTCCAATTTCAGTCCTTATTCACATTGCTCATAATTGATTAATAACATACATAAGCAAACTCGAGTTCAAGGTGCAATTCGGAGGTTATCAGGTTAGAATTTCACGAAACGGGCTTAAAAACGGACTTATGATGTCGAAAAACATTTGATGGAAGTTTTCAGAAAAGTTGACTTTTTGGTCAACGATCAAAGTCAACGATAACTTCAGCAGGTCAACGGGGTCAGAGTCAACGCTTACGTCAGTAGTCAACTGGTAAGGGTCAACTGAGTAGACTTGGACGAGTTGACTCGGCTGACTCAGATGAGTTAACTCGGCTGACTCGGACGAGTTGACTCAGGCTGACTCAGATTAACTCGATTCGGGTTTTTGGTTCGGGCAGACGGGTCAAACGGGTCGAGTTCGTGTAGATGGTTCATTGGATCGAGTTTGGGGCCGGTTCAGACCGGTTTGAACCTGATTCACTTACCTAGAGGTGCAAATCGTCAGATGGTCATCAGAACGATCGCTGAAGGCCATTTTTGTATCGATTCTACCAGAAAATAGATTTTATCAACATGACGACCCAACCCAAACCTTAGCTACACAAAACAAGCCGGAAATCAACAAGAAATTACCTAGAATGGTGCGATTATGCCAGAAAATCACGAAGCTCCGACGAGGCTTCTTCTGGCATCAAAACCACGAACGGTCAGAGGGCTTTTGCTCGGCCTGGTGTGAGGAGTCCAAAAGTGGTGGCCGAGCGGCAATCGGACGTCAACTGACGCCGAAATCTTCAAAAATAAAGACGACGAGGGTTTGGGTTAAGCCTAACCTTTGAACGAGCTTTTGCCGGCGACGGTGGCTCGGTTATGCGTGTGATAGGTGACTGAAGGACCGGAGTAGGACGACGCACACGCCGGTGGTGGCGGCGTCACGCACGGTAGTGCGTGAGATCGGAGACGGAGTCAATGGAGGTTAAGTGAAGTGTCGTGGTTGTTTTTCAGATATTTCCTCCATATTCAAAAGGAATAGTGAGGTAGATGGGTTTGTTGGCCTTATTTCATATTGGTTCAACTCAACATACAATAGTTATGATTAACCCGAAGGAGTCTAAGACTAAAGTTGACCTTAGTTTAGGTGGTTAAAATATAAACATATAAATCTAGGGGTCATAAGTTCAAACCCCCTTGCTACCATTTTCATTCTCATTTCTTTCTTTTTGGTTTTAAAAATTTAGGGGTGTTACAACTAGTCTCTCAACTATAGGATACTTTTTTTAGTCCTCCAACTATGCAAAGTTATAAAATGGTCACTCGAATTTACAAAGGTAACAAATTAGTCTCATGTCGTTACAAAGTTAATGGGTGATGACGTGGTAGTTAACAAAAAAATAACATAACAACATATTTAGTCCTTCATATGTAGTCATTCAATCAATTTATTCCAAATTCGAATAGAATTAATAAATTTAGTCCTTTTTATTTAGACGTTCTATCAATTTGGTCGAATCTCCCCTCTACCATTCACATTCCTTTAATTTTCCTCCAATCATATTGTGACATGTGTCACCATCACATTGGAGGGAAAATATTAAATAATTTCTAATTAAAAATATACATAAGTTAATAGAATGTCTAAATAAATAAGACTACAATCGTTGCTTTTTTGGGTAACTTAATTAATGATAGACAAACAACTTTTGTGAGGGGTATACAAATTGTGGATGGAATCATGTTGGTCAACAAAGTGTTACACCTTTGTAGAAGTGTGGGGGGGGGGGGGGATCGAGGGGTAGTGATTTTGAAATTATATTTCTCCAAGTCTTACGATTGCATATGGTGGAGTTTTCTCGATCAAGTAATGGCTCGGATGGGGTTTGTGGTTCAATAGTGAGATTGAATTTACAAATGTATTAGTATGGCGAGATTGTTTTTTTGAGGAATAGTAACGCGAGATTATTACTCTTGATAAATGGTAGTGTGACATGAGAATTCGCTATGCAAAAAGGGTTGCGACATGGTGCTTTCACCTCTATTGTTTGTAATAGTTAGTAATGCTCTGCACCAATTCTCGATGGATGCTGAACAAATGGGATTGATCAGTGGTGTTCAGGTAGCACCATATGTGTTTTTGACACGTCTCTAGTTTGTCAACGATACGTTGAGTTTTGTTAAGGCAGGGTACAATTTGTCGTTCATCTCAAGTGAGTATTGACATGTTTTCGGTATTGTTTGGGATTAGAAATTAATGTTACGAAATCATCTTTGTATGCTATGGGCGTATCAAATAAAGTGGTGGATGAGATGGCCTTAATTTTGGATTGCGAGCGTGGAGCATTATCGTTTGTATATTCAGAGTTGCCTATTGGTGTAAACTCGCGAAGTCATGAAATTTGGTCCCCATTAATTAAGTGCATGGTTGAAGTACAACTGCTCATGGGTGAAGACAAATTTGCATGGTTGTAAGACTTTGTTTTGGTTCGATATTATTTATGCGGTTGTTTTATTTGGCATAAGATAAATTGGTGATGGTGAAGGATTATGCGAGAGATGGGATGTTGTGCAATGGTCATTGGATTGATTTTTTTTTCAGTCGAGTGTTGATGGGTTTTAAAGTTAAACAGTTAAAAGAACTTCAATGTACGTTGAATGAGATTGAGATTACTGAAGGAATATCATATCGTTTAGTATGGCAACCAAGATTGGATGATAACTTTACGGTCTAAACGCTGACAATGTTGATGTCCTCATTTGGTATTACCTATGTTGAATTGCTGTCATTTTTACCTTGGGAGATGAATGTACCGCCTAAGGTACAATTTTTCATTTGCTTTGTCATGTTGAATCGCCTTTCGACATTTTTATTGCTTCGAGGTAAAGGTATACATATTGATTTGTTAGTGTGTGTTTGGTTTAATGTGGGTGCCGATATGATTGGGCATATATTATTTGAGTGTAATGTTATCCAAAAAGTTTAGCTCAGTATGAGTTAGTATTCAACCAAAAGCGGATGACGATAGGGGAGATTTTCTTCTTATATAAGTTGAGATCATTATATTGGATGAATGCCTCTAAGACCTTTTATGTGATTGACGAGGCTCGATGGTTGTATTGCCCATAGGAGTGTTTGTCGATTGGAGACATGAGCGAAAAGCGAATGGGGTAACATGGTGTCATCCAGTGTCAGGGTAGTTAAATTTAATGTTGACGGTTCGGCCAGAGGTAAGCCAAGATTAGCAAGGTGTGGAGGGGTTTTGAGGAATGATCGTGACTATATTTTAGCATTGCTTTCGGGACCTTTGGGTGCAATGTCTTAAATGAGGCTAAAGTGCATGCAATCATGCATGCTTTATCTTTGTTTCCAAGTTCGCCATGGCATTCAGGATGCTTGGTGATTATAGAATCAAACTCGATGATGGCAGTGTCTTGGATTCAACATAGAGACAAACAACCTTGGTTTTAAAATATTGGTAATGCATGCACATCATTACAATGTATATGTTTTCATAAAATCTTTAGGGAAACAAATTGTCTTGTCGATGCATTGGCCAAGTGTGGAGTAGATCGGACTACATGATTTCAAGTGCTCAGTTCAAGTGTCTTAGTGCGATTGTTGCTTTGTGACCGTGGGTACTAGTCCGAATGCAACTGAGTTTCTCTTTTGATTTAAGTTGCAGTGGCGTGGGTTGCTTGTGTTTTTTTTTGCTTGGCAAAAAAGATTTTTTTATCGGTAAAAGAATATGATTTTATTAATAAGTGCCATCACACTCCACGACCTCATTAAAAACCTCTCTACACTTAAATGGAGGAAAAGAGTACCGAGGAGTATGAGATAAAGAACAAACGCCAAAAACAACCAAACAAACACGAAACAAACTAAATCAAGAAACCAAAACACAAAACATTCACGCTAGCATGCAAAACCAATATGTGCGATCAACACCACCCTCACCAAAGAGTCGTTCAAGCAATTCGCTTCCGGATAAAAACATGAATACATGAGCTCAACAATAAGCCCTTTTGGATGCAATTTCCAAGCCAAAAGATGTCGTCAAGAACCAACAGAAAAAATGGCCCGATGTTGCATGTTTCTATACTATTCGATCCTCACACTTTTAACAAACCACACCACGTCACTCTATCGACGCAAAGGAAATCACGCACAACAGCCAATGAAAAATTCCCTCATACATCATTGTAGATTACCACAACACATATCGCCCAACAAACTCGCTTGATCCCCTCTCACACATAGTACATATACTCCTACTATACTAAAAAAACAGACATCCAAGAACCGAGCAAATTTGTTCCCTCTCTCAAAGGTCAAAAACATCCGAAGAAGGCATAAATACATAAACAAAATCATCCGTAAACCATATCTTATTCACCATACCATCACTTGATGTCTTCAATTTAGTTACCTGTAAAATGACCATCGCACACCTTTTTTGTCTCAAAAAGCGTTGAACCGATTTACGCTTCGACGCCGAACCAATCCCTCTCACATTCCACGACCACAAACTCAACGCTCTTCGCAAACCATATCTTATTCACAAACTCAGTTCGATTTTTGAAACTTGCCGTAACCTTCTAAACTCTCCATTGTATTCAATTGTTTGAGCCTTATTAGCCCTAGAAATTTCTATCATCGACCCATCAACACGTATGCTCAATTCATCAGCTACTAGTTCTTAGGCAACTAGTTCTACACACGATACTCCCACATTGTTTGAAAAAACATCCATCACATCATCACTCGGTAAAACATCCTGAATTCGCTGACTTTCCCTATCACGTGGACAAAGCTTACATCTTCATCCGCCATCCATCTTGTCGTGCTCATGACACGCCAATCCTCCCTCTTTTTTTTCATTCCACATACGATCAATTTGGCTCGATCCCACAGCCACATAAGAGAAAGAATTGGGTACCACTGTATCATTTGCTGACCTCCCACTCACAGACACCTTAACCGGGCTGGACATATCCATGTTCAAATCCTCAGTACTCATTGTATCTTCCGAGCAATTCACCGCCTCACAACTACAGTCACACTTAGGGTCAATCACTTCCTCAATTTCTGTAACGCAAATTGTAAAGACGTTATCATTAATGCGCAGGTCCATTACTTCATCTATGTGTGAAATCCAGTCGGTTTCGATCTAAAATCGACGTCGTTCAAACGTCAAAGGCGCCAAAGTCTCAATGTCAATTTGTACGAGTTCTCCCCAAATCGTTGCAATATTCTAAAAAGTTTCTTCAGACCATCCATGAATAGGAATTCCACTAACCAAAAGCCATACCCTTCGATTCAGTAAAAATGATGTAGGTGACCATTCCATTAAATTTTCAAACCATTTTTCTAGATGCATAGTTTCCAAAATTCCCTTCCCTGATTCTTTATCTTCAAACATGAATAATACAAGAGAGCCTACGACTCGCATCAACGTGAAACCTGTCAATTTTGCCTTTGTAATCTCCTTTGCAAGATCCGCTATTTGGCTGGGTTGACGGCAAAAACCCAAAGCGCAATTCTGTAAAATCTCCCATTTATCGGCATCAACAACCCCCTCCATGCATTGTGTTTCTCTTCCACTCTGGATTGCTCTTTAACTGTGATCCGATCATCACCAGCCTCATCCTTGTTAAGCCGCCTCACTTGATTCCTTTTGGAATTGTTCGTATGATCATGATCATCCCACTAATCTGGATCACCTTGTTTGTCCTTGAATCAGTGTTATCACGTTTTCTTCTCCAAAACGTATCCCTAGTCTCCCTTTGCGCCATCATTACCTTTAAATTGTATCCGTACAACTGAAATCCATGAAAATGCTGTATGATTTGATCTGCATCCGCCTTTGACCCCAAACATACAAATCCAAATCCGGTTCCATCTCTCGCTCTATTTCTCTGTACAAACACATCCACAACCACTCCATGTATGTCGAAAACTTTCCAAACGCCTTGACAGTGTAGTTGCTCTGGCAAGTTTGATACAAAACCATCCAAACTCTTTGTATCTGATTTCCCGAGCTCGTTTTCCTCACCATTAAGGTTACGTGCGCGCCTCTAATTCTTACTTGAAATATCAATTGTACACACAATTTTATTCGGAAATATTCAAAAACACATGGTGTGCACACATCAAATCTAATCCATTTTCATTTCTTATGCAAAAGATGAATGCAAGCGTTGATACACAAAGTTTCGTAGTCTCCAAGTGCAAACCAGAGGCAGTGAATCACGCTGTTGATTCGTGTTGCGGTGCAATTGATGGCCTTGTTTCCTCTATTTATCGGGTAATGGTTAAAAGAAATGGGAATTTGGTTCCAGGGATTTTAGTTGCATAAAAAAAGATTTTATTGAATATAAAGTTTAAACAAAACCTTTGATCTAAGTTGTGAGCCTCATTAAAAACCTCCCTAGTAAACGGAGGAAAATGGTAAAACACAACTAGGTATGAGAAGAACATCAAACGAACACATCGATTCAAAGAACATAAAAAACTGATAGCAATATACCTACTCGATAAAAACATTATCGCCTCTAACTTTTAATACGCAACTCCTCGACTAATTCTACATCTGAAACCGCCAACTTGGCGCTGAAATGTTTTGGGTTGCTTGTGTAAACAAGGTGGGATAGTGTTATAGCATGCCTGGGCAAACTTGTGTTGATATCTTATTTTTTTCTCGGGATGTTCTTTTTTACATTCTCATGTAATTTTTTCCTTCAAGTTAGGACTAGGGAGGTTTAAATGAGGCACATGATAGTGGTTCATTATGCATGATTTTTTTATTGATAATGTATGATTTTACTCAAGAATTACTTGCCTCGTTAAAAACCCCTAAACCTATTTAGAGGAAAAAGTACACATAATCGTTAATAAAATCATACTACTTGCTGATAAAAACCATTAGTTTGTTTTTAATTTAGGATTAAATTGATTGAATGTGCCAATATGTAGGAATAAATGCAGGACAGTAAAATTTGTGTCACCATTATAGCCTTATAGCGAGAATTTAGTTATTGAAAAATTTAATCGTCACCATTACTATTTTTTTCTCAGAAAAAAAGCAATTTATTAATCTAAATTAAAACCTAATTTGGGCGAAATAGGTATACGATACAATTGGGATCCCATCTTGTATAAGCATAAAAATCAAAAACCAATTACAAAGCAGGCACGTATTCCATCAACAATGTATCATCACCCCGACACTGGCCACGATCTTTATTATAGCATCGCTTTCGGGACATTTGGCCATATTTTCTGTGTGACGCCATCAACAAAGATACTAGCTGGAAAAAAACTCTCATTATTTTCTCTTCCTTCTCTCTACTTTTTTTAAACCTAGCCCTAGCTCTCTCTGTACGGCGGCCAGTCGTTGGTTTTTTTTCCGGCGGTTGGCCTCTCATCCCTTTCCCTTCTTTTTTTCCTTGGCTTCTTCCGGTTTCGGTTCTTTTACTCCACCATTTCAGTGTTTTGTTTCCGGTGGCCTGGCTTTGCCATTTGCTGGTCTCTGATGGCCACAATGGCTTTGTCCTGAGCAAGGGCATGCAAATGTGTCGAGGAAAATGGACCCGCCTAGGTGGTTTGGGTCGAGAGGGTTGGGGTGGTGGACCGTCGTCGTCTCCCGTTTTTCTCTTTTTATTTTTGCGGTTGCGGTTGCTTTTGCAGGTGTAAGCCTCCAGCTCTGACGGCTCCTCGTTGGTTTTGTTGAACCCTGGTTTTGGCGTCCTTTCCGATGGTGTTAAGGAAATTTTTTTACCGATGATGTGTTAGAATCTATGTCATGATGGAAACACTTCTTTTCCGGCGGTAGTGCCGTCGACCTCTTCAAAGGAATCGTGGCTTTGTTGTGCCTATTCCTCTGCCGTTATTTTGTTCCGACCCTTGGATTCCACGAAGAAATTACTTGGCCGCCAAGATTTCCCGGTTGGACCCGACGTTGGTCTGCGGAGTACGACTTTGATCAGGTTTCTGTTGTGCTAAGGTTTTTGCGGGGTTGGTTCTCTTGTTTTTGGGTTGGGCCTGTAATGGTTCATTTTTTTTTGTATTCTAGATTTTTATGGAATTATATTCTTCTTTCAGTAAAAAAAACATTAAAAATGCAACCAAAACCAATATATTTGTAATTCAAGTTTACAACACTATTCGTAATTCAACCAAAACCAAAACGACATACTTTGTAAATCAGAAACAAAAAATTAAAACATATAGATAGAAGATTCAAATATCAACTTCACATCTCTTAAATAAGTTGTAAATTTATTTGTATTCTTTAATTTAAATACTATTTGTGGTACAAAGACGGAAACAACAGATTTTCTAAATCAAAATAAAAAATCAAAACACATTGATATCAAATATCTTTACAGCTGTTAACACCAATAACGAAACCTAAAATAAAAGTATACATGGTGTCTGTAAAAACTTCTTCAACACTAACTTCGACTTAATCTTTTCTCTTCGACCAAATACTAACAATCAAAACTAAACAAACACAAAATTCACTACTAATTTTTACAACTATTCTTAACACCAATCATGGAACCTAAAACAAAAGCAAATATTATATTAGCAGAAAGTTCTTTAATATCAGTTTCGGCTTCAACTTCTTTTCCTTGATATTTGTCTAAGGCTTCATTTTCATCACTCTCAGATTCGAATGACTCGAACCTACTTCCTTTAACACCAATGATCATACGAGCACACTCTATCCATGAAAGGTAGGTGCCAGCTTTCTTCCCATGGAAAACGACATAATACTTCTCCATCTTCTTCTGCTCACTCATTCTTCAATATCTATAGGGGATGATGGCGATCTCAAAAACAATGTAGAGAGTAGTAGTTTGAAGGTTTATATAGGAACAGAAACAAAAGAAATAACCATATTGATATACATAGAAACTTCTTTTGTTTATATGTTAACAAAAGAAAGTGAAAATGGAGAGCATAAAAACAAATAAAATTAACAGATGAAAATAGACGGTGAACAATGGGAGAGGAGTTAGTTTTTTTGGAAGAGAAATGTAACAAAGGATGTTTCCTATCAGAGAAAACGACTAATTGTATGATAAAGAATTTGCTTGAAAAAAAAATTGTTTTCAATTTCAAACCATAAATCACTCTACCAAACCTTTTTAGTGACAAACATTTTATCAAAAAATATCTTTAATAGTATCAATAAATATGTTGTCACTTTTACTAATAAAATATAGGCAATATAACAAAAGATACCCCAATATTTGTATGTTTTTTCATATGTCTCCCTATACTTTTTTTGAAGCAAACAACCGCCAACGTTTTAATTTAGTCCAAATATGCCCCCATTAGATAGAAATTGTCAGTCAACTGACGATCAACGGTCGATGCTGACTGAAATTGCCACGTGTTAAAATCTGATGCGTGCCAGCAACATATTCGCCACGTGTTAGCATGGGGTTCAGCCATGTTTCAGCATGATAGTCAGCCACATGTCACCATAGAGAAGTTATAACAAAATATTTTTTAAAAATCTGATGTGGCATATGCCACGTCAGCAGATCTTAACACATGGCAAGTCCAATCAGCATCGGCCGTTGACCGTCATTAACTAATAGGGGCCAAATGACAAAATATACAAACGTTGGGGGTATCTTTTTTCATTTTTCCTAAAATATAATTATAATAAATTATTGTTTAGTCGCTAAACTTTAATAATAGTTAATCAAGTTTTAATAAATTAATACAATATATAGTTGTAAGGAGGATTGAACTTGTGACCTTTAGTGTAAAGTGCAATGTCTATCCATAAGGCTAAGCAAGCTATTTATTATCTTTTTGACAAAAATAATATTTAGGCTAAATTGTGATTAAAATTAATTTAATTTATTTTAAGAAAATATATTAATTATAATATTATTTATTTTTGGAATAATTTAATTAATTTTTATATGATTTGTGATACAAAATATTTTTTGTAAGAGAAATTTATAAAAATAATTGAGTTGGTTTTAAAATATACACATAAATATTAAGATTTAAACCTAAAAATTAAATATTACATTTTAAAATAATTATAAAAAATTAATAATAGAATGATACTTAATGTGATAATTATTTGGTACACGAACGATGTAAAATTTAAAAAGCGTGGTTAAAACAAATACCAAGGCTTGTTTGGCAATTAGCGGATAGCTGATAGCGGATATATGATTACATTAGCTGATAGTTGATAGCTGATTACATTAGCTTATTTGACTAGCGGATTGTATAAAAGTGTTTGGTAAAATTAACTGATAGTTGATAGCTGTTAGATTATTTAAACAAACAAAATGACATATAAGGACATGATTATATTCCATATTTGTTTGAATAGTTTATTAGTTATCACTATTTTGTATCTAATTAATTTTAATTAGATCTATAAAATTATTTTTAATATAATTTTTCTAAACATATTTTTGATGATTTATTTATTAATTTATTATTTATATAATGATTTTAATATAATATAATTTAATTATTAAATATACATATAAATATGTGATAATAAAAAGAAAAAAGAAAATATGATTGAGAAAATATTCAATTTAGGTTATTTTGAGATTTTTGATAACTAGTAAGGGTAAAAGAGTCTTTACTCTAATATCAACTCTAATATCACCTCAATCCTCTCTTTCAATCCGCTATTCACCAAACAACATTATTAGCGGATTTGACTGGCCAAACCTCTAATTATGACTCAAATCTCTAATTTTTGCCCAAACCTCTCTTTACCAAACATGGCCCAAGTGTCTTTAAATTATATTTATTAAACTAAAGAATTGATTAATAAAAATAAAATTCACAATATTATTCTCCATATTTACACATTTAAATTATTCTTAATTCAAAATAATCAATAAATTCAGTCCTTAGACAATTCAATTTGTTTATCACCTCGATATAAAATTATAAATGAACTACAACTTATGTTTAATTGACCTCTTGAATTTCTTAAACAATCAGACCATTGATCACAAACTTACTTTGGTTTCGTTCTCTTTAGCTAGAATTACAAAATAACCCAATCACCAGCTCTTATTAATTTTTAATGTATGGATTGTCATATTGAGAATCCTCTACTTTAACAATTCATACTCTCCTTGCTTGCATGATTTCTGTGGACTGTGATTCCTTTGATTATGTAGTACTACTATCATTTATTACATTGAAAATGCAACAAAAACCAACAAATCTGTAATTCAACTTTCAAATACTATTTGTGCTACAGCCTACATAGAAGAAAATACCAAAATTTGTAAATCAGAAACAAAAAATCGAAACTAATAGATAGAAGATTCAAATAACTTCACAGTTCTTAACACCAATAATCAAACCTAAAATAAAAGCATACATGATATCCGTAGAAACTTCTTCAATACTAGTTTCGATTCCATCTTTTTTTCCTTGATCAAACACCAAAACTCGAAAAAACAAAACACAAAATTCACTAGTAATTTTCACAACGCTTAACATCAATCATGAAACCTAAAACAAAAGCAAATATTATATTTGCAGAAAATTCTTTAATAACGTTTTCGGCTTCAACTGCTTTTCCTTGATATTTCTCTAAAGCTTCATTTGCATCACTCTCAGATTCGAACGATTCGAACCTACTTCCTTTAACACCAATGATCATACGAGCACACTCTATCCACGAACGGTAGATGCCAGCTTTCTTCCCATGGAAAACGACATAATACTTCACCAGCTCCTTTTGTCCACTCATTCTTCAATATCTCCGGGGGGTGATGTTGATCTAAAAAATAATGTGGTGAGAAGGAACAATTTGAAGGTTTATATAGAAAAAATACAAAACAAATAACCATATGATATACATATGAACCTCTTTTGTTTTTATATTAACAAAAGAAAGTGCGAATTGGAGAGTACGAAAACAAATAAGATTAACAAATGAAAATATACGGTGAACAATGGGAGAGGAGTTGGGTTTTTGGGAAGGGAAACGTTAACTAAAAAAATGCATTTTCAGTGACATTTAGAGTGGTCACCAAAAATATCAAACTTAGTCACAAAACATTTATAGTGACCATTGCAAATATTTTATCACATATTTAACAGTATCAATAAATATGTTGTGAATTATGAATTTTTAAATTTAATTTAAATCCCATGCCGTGAAAAATGTAACGAATGATGACGTGGTAGTTAAAAATGAATTAATAACACATTTATGAATGAATTTAACTCGTTTATAGATGGTTATTCATTGGTTGATATACCTTTACTAGGGGGAAAATTCACCTGGTTTGGACCGTTAAATAGAAGAAGTAAATTGGACTTATTTCTTATAGATGAAGGCTGGTTCAAGAAAAAATCGCATTTATGTGTATGGGGTTTAAACAGAACAGTTTCTGATCATATTCCAATTCTGTTGATGGGGGATGATATTGAAGAATGATTGTATTGGCCTAATTAAAGAAGTCTTGGAGAGATCGAAACTAAAGGATGAGAACTTACCTAGAAAGCTGAAGAGAGTGAAAGAGGCTCTAAAGAAATGGAACTCGGAGCATAGTGCAGATTTCAGGCAAAGGGCAGCAGACTTGAAAAACAAGATTAATTCCATCGAAAAAGCAGGAAATCCAGGAGATTTAGATTCTGAAAAATTTGAGGAACTAAAACTGTACAAGGAACAACTATGGGATGCCTTGAAAGCTCAAGAGGATCTGTGGACACGGAAATTGAAGATTAGTTGGATGCTAAAAGGGATCTAAACTCTGCTTTCTTCCATAAAACAATGAAGTTTCGCGCGAAAAGAAATACAATCAGAGGCATAAAACTGGGAGTAAAAGGAGAGAAGGACCCTAAGAAACTGAAAAAATTCATTTTTAACCACCTTGTTAATCACTTCAGCAGTAAATCAAGAAACTGGGATGCGGTGTTCGAGCTGAACTTTAAGGAGCTTTCTACTCTAGAAGCAACAGACCTGGAGAAGCCTTTTACTTTAGAGGAGATAAATGCTGGGGTGTGGAATTGTGATGATACCAAATCTCCAGGCCCAGACAGTTTTAATGCCCTATTCTTTAAAAAGTGCTGAAAGTTTGTGAAAGAAGATCTGTTGCGGGCATTTGAAGACTTTCACTCAAGTGTGAAGCTGCAGAATAATGTAAATACTTCGTTTATTGCCTTGATTCCAGAGAAGACATGCCCTAAAAACATCTCGGATCTGAGGCCAATTAGCTTGGTGGGTTCAATCTACAAGATTTTTGCGAAAGTCCTAGCTGTTCGACTGAGTGGAGTGCTGGAGAAACTGGTAAGTGACACACAATGTGCTTTCGTGAAGGGTAGACAGATTTTCGATGGAGTGTTAATTGCAAATGAAGTAATCCATTTTCAGCAAGGGGAAAAATCAAATGAGGGTGGAATTGTGCTTAAGTTGGACTTTACAAAGGCCTATGACTGTGTCAGATGGAGTTTCATACCTATGATTTTGGACAGAATGAGCTTTGGAAACAAATGTAAGAGCTAGATGCAGGAGTGTATATCCACAGCAAGGGTTTTAGTATTACTAAATGGTTCACCTACAAAAGAATTTAGAATGCTCATGGGATTGAGACAAGGCGACCCCTTGTCCCCTCTTCTGTTTATTCTTGTAACTGAAGCGTTTCACCTTCTGTTTGAAAAGGTAATTCAAATCGGAAAATGAAAGGGATCCAAAATTTGTTGCCATGATCAATAGTATCGCATCTACAGTTTGCTGACAATACTATTATGTTCCAAAAGACAAGGGAACAAAATTTAGATTATGTAAAAAGGATCTTGTGATTTTTTGAATTAGGTATTAGGTATTAGGTATTAGGTATTAGGTGAAGATCCCCGAGAAAAATATGCACTTGGGATCTAGTGGTAGAAAGGTGTTTGAAGAAATTACCAAGCTGGAAGAGCAGAACACTTAGCTTTTCAGGGAGAGTGGCGCTGATTAACTCTGTTCTATCTACCCTACCTCTCTATTATATGTCAGTTTTTGAAGCCCTAAAATCGGTGATTGGAAAAATTGATAGAATTAGAAGGAGTTTTCTGTGGGGGAAGTTGGGATGGATCAAAGTAACCTGCTAGAGTAAACTGGGGTCGTATTTGCAAACCAAGATAGCTGGGAGGTACATCAGTAATGAACCTAAATAAAAAGAATAGAGCTCTATTGGCAAAATGGAGATGAAGATTTGTGAAGGAAAAGAAGGCTATGTGGAGAAGAATTATTGCATCAAAATATGGTGAAGATGAAGGAATGTGGACAAGAACGTGCAGGTTGAATTCGAAAGCCTCAACGATTTGGAGAGGCATCGCAAAAAACCTCTTGAACGATGATGTAAACCAATGGATGAACAAGGCTAAATTCAAATGGAAACTGGGAAAAGGAAAAGCAATTCTGTTTTGGAAATATTGGTGGACTGGTGATAGTTCACTGAGAACAAAATATCCAAGGTTATATAGACTGTGTAACAAAAAAGGTTTAACAATTTCCTCTTTAGTTGGTTCAATTTCTTTGCAGGAGATAGATTGATCTTCACTTTTCACCAGGCCCTTGCTGGATAGAGAAAAGGATGTGCTGGAAAATCTGAAAGGGGGTGTTTCGCGTGAATCAATCAAGAATGAAGTACCAGATAGAATAATCTGGTTACATGACAGATCTGAAATTTCACAGTAAAGAAGTTGACAGATTTAATGGAAAAGATTGACGTTGATGCTATTCAGTTTGACTATAAATCACTATAAGGAATCAAAGTTTCTCCTAAGGTGAAATCCTTTCTTTGGATGCTAAAGATCAATAAAATTCCAACTAAAGGTTTCCTATTGGATAGAGGCCTGAAACTTGATAATTTCAAAATGGAATGCCCATGGTGTGAGTTAAGTGTAGAAACTTTAGACCACCTTTTTGTAGAATGCAAAGTAGCTCAATGCTTTTGGGAAATGTTCTGTAAATGGTAGACTGTTATTTAGCCGAAGGCTGAAAGTATTGAAGAGTTCTTTGTGTTCTGCTTTGATAATCATGGATGCAGGATTGTACAATCAATGTTGCTTATTTCAGTTTCAGCTGCTCTTTGGAGCTTATTGCTGGCCCAAAATGAATAAGTTTTCAAGGCTAAGAAGTTCTCGATGAAGGATATTTTATTTTTCTCGAAAATAAAGGCTTTCATTTGGATAAAGGAAGTGAATGAAAGTATCCTACTGAATGAGAAAAATTGGTGGGAAAACCCTTTAAACTGCATCTTGTTAAACAAATGTAACCTCGAAGGGAAAGCATGGATTCCTCCTTTGGCAGGTACTATAAAATTTAACGTTGATGGTGCTTATAAAGATGGTGTGGGAAGATGTGGCGGAGTACTTAGGAATGAAAAAGGGGATGTGATTGCATTGTTCTCTGGACCAGTAGAAGATATGAGATTTGATTTCTCGGAACTAGCTGCAATAAGCACGACCCTGAAATTTTTTTTGGAAGGATATTTTAACCACAATTTTGAATTGGTAATTGAATCAGACTCACAGGTTGTGTTAAACTGGATTGCAGCATCGTTGATGAGACCATGGCGATGGTGGGACAAGTTTGATGAATTGGTTTTATTATCTAGGGACATTGCAAAGGTGAAGTACTCTTACGTTTCTAGATACCTTAACTCGATGGCGGATCATCTCGAAAAGGAAAGAATGCAAAGAAGAATCATTTTCAAAGTATGGTGGTAATGTGTGTTCCAGTTATTTGCTTTTGGACTTTGTTGCTGTATCGTTAGGCGATTCTACGTTTAGAAATTGGACATTATCTTGTAAACAGTACCTAGATGAGTAGTACTTTTTTCTCCATCTAGGCTTAGGGGGTTTTTAACGAGGCTCACAACTAGGGTTTTCATAATAAAATCAAGATTATTGCTGAGCAAAAAAAGTCCTCTATACTACTAATACAATTTAGGACTAAATTAATTGCATGTGTAAATATGGAGTATTAAATGTGTTATGCCACTTTTTGTGTTAATTGTCACGTCATCAACCTTTAACTCTTTAACATTATCAGACCAATTTGTTACTTTTTTTTAAAGTCTGATGACTATTTTATAACTTTTCATAGTCGGGGGACTAAACAAAAACATGCCTAGCAGTCACGGAACTATTTACGTAGTTTACCTTTGCTATTATCACTATTATTATAAAAATCAATTTATTATTATGATAACATCTAATTTGATATTAATTTTATTTTTTTTATTAGTGTCAAATTTTTTCTTAATAAAAAGTTAAGTTTTAAGTGATAAGCAACTTTGATGTCACAAAAATATAAAATAATTGTGGTCACTTTATATAACGCCACTATCATATCATATACCGCCAATAAAATAATTTATGCCAATTTTTATATTTCAATAGTGTCAAAGCTTTAGCGAATGTGAAATTTGTGTCACAATTATCAGGGGTGGAGCCATAAATTTATTTAAGAGTGTCATTTTCTAGAACTGTATTTAAGAGAAATTAATTATTTATAAAGTGATGTTAATTTATTTATAAAGAGGTGTCAATTATATATACTTATAATTTTTTATATACAAACTATATAGAAAAATATAATTTTCTAAAATTTTTGAGGTGTCTGAGTGTGGCTCCGCCCATAACAATTATAGTCTTATAGTGAGAATTTGATTATGAAAAAAATTAACCGTGACAATTACTACTATAAGAATGACCAAATAAAATACACCACAATTGCTAATATTCATAGTGTCGCACAGAAAATTTGTCACAACAAATTTAATTCATTTAGATAAAATTACTCATAGTCGCTACTAGTTTACCACTAAAAACCAAGAAAAGTGCTTACAAAGGATCTTAATTTGAGAGAAAAAGTTAATTGTAGATAGAGAATTTGCATGAAAAAAAAAATAAGTTTGGTTAACATCCAACAAGAAAAAATCTAAGGAACTAGATGTTATAAAGCAAATATGAAAACTAAATACGTGGACAATAGGAACCTTCACCATGTAGTGTCCTTATAATTTTGAAGTATAGTCTCCCCCAAATCGCAACACCTAGATTTCATTCGTTCCATTTTCAAGAGTTTCCCATTATAATTTAGGGTTACACAAAAGAATTTACTTATCTATTTACTTCTCATAGTGGGTCCTTTTTTTGCTCGACATAAATCATTTTATTTAAGATAAAAAGGTTACAAACTCTTTCATCTAATTATGTGCCTCGTAAAAACCTCCCTAATCCTATTTGGAGGAAAAGAGTACAACACAACTAGGCAATACAAAATCAGAACAAAAACAACACGCTTCAAACACCTAACAACAAAGCACAATCACCGGATAAAGACAAAGAATAACAAGCCAAAGAGAGCACCTCACTACAACCACCCAAACTTAAAAAACCACCTTCACTTAATGCAATAAGTGCAGTCATGTTAGACTCACTAAACATACACTCCCAACACAAACAAAAAAGGTAAAAGGAAGCAAGAACAAACACCAAAGTGTCACAACCACCAAAACACCACAATTCCTCACTACAATTTTTACTCCAGTCCAGTCGTCAACAAAAATCAGAACCGATTGGACCGTTGCTCCATTCTCATAAAGATTAACAAAGCAGCAGCAAAAGGAAAAACTTGCAGCAAAACAAGTTACGCCAATCGAACCCAATAAGGTTGAAAATCTCTTTCCTTTTCAAGCTGTCTTTAGCTAATTGCTCATCGAAGCAAAAAAGAAGACTCGGAACAAAAGTGAAGCAGTTTCCCAATTGCTCATTCCTATATCTCTTTCCTATGACCTTTCCCTTAATGCACCCAACACGTTCAACTAAAACAAAATCCTTCAAATATATGAAATTCTATAAGCCAATGAATACCACAATTTTGGATAACAACCCACCCCTACTAAAACAAAACCACCATATCTCCCCACTATACCAAATCCATTGAAAACAAACGCCTCAAAAAGAAAAACCCAGGCACCTAAAAATTTCACTCTAATAAGCTCAAAAAGACTCCTTGTTTATGCAAAATACACTTCCTACATCATACATTTTTATTCTAAATCGATGCCTCCACAAACTAAAACACAATAGCACAACCTAAGCAACCACTCATTGAAACTAGAAAACGAGATCACAACTTCGAAACAAGCCCCAAAATTATATACCTTCAAATTATTGGTTCTGGAAAAAGAAAAAAAAAGTATACCTTTTTATTCTACTAACCTTTGCATACCACCCCAAACGTCAAAATTTGTCCCTTGTTGCAAACTCGTAATAATCTATTCTATAGAGCTTTTATACCACCAATCAAAGAAACACACCTAAATTTTCTTCCCTAATTGAAACGCCTCGCCACGGGTAATAGACACATTGATTGAAGAGAACCGGAACCAAACCAAATTGCTTCTTCTCATTTCTATACACTATGATTCCATTCTAAAAGTGCCAAATCACGGACTGCTTCGTTTTCATCTCCCTCAATCTGAACACCTAGTCACTTCCCTAACTCGAGAGCCTTCTTTGCTTCCTTTATCGCGTTATTCCACCTACTCGTAAGGTCCGAATCAGAAAGAGATCTCCCAGAGAGCTATGAATCTTCCAGGTTCTTCTTTAACTTCTTAATTTTCTTTATCGCCCGATCCCTCTTGATAAGGACACTACATGGTGAAGGTTCCTATTCACCAGGTAGATTTTAAGCCCCCAAATTTATTGGCATGGGGAAATTTATCATCTATGTATTCCTCCCTTTAATTTCGAAATTCAAAATCTCCAACAATCTTTGAAACGCCTCTCCCTTAAGGATTTTCGAACACAGAGCTGAAAACAAAATATTTTGCTTATTAAGCCACAACTTTCATGTGTATAGGAGATGAGGACATTACCTTCAACACAAGTATTTTTCTTTCTTTATTGAACTATCAAACTTCATATGATAATTTTGTTCTTGTTTATTAATACTAGTTGTTTTCTTATGCCAACATTCCAATTTGTTAACACCTTTATATAAATGAACTACAACTTATGTTTAATTTAACTCATTACTTTATTAAACAATCAAATCATTACTCACAAACTTACTTTGGCTTCGTTATCTTTATATTCAATTACAAAAAATCCAATCAATAACTCTTATTTTTAATGCTTTGATTGTCATAATGAGAACCCTCTAGTGGAGATTGATAAGTTGGTAAGCAAGATTGGAAAGGTGCAGTTTGACTATGTGCACATGCAAGCAAATGTGTTAGCTAACTGTCTTGCGAAAGATTGTATGAATCGAGCTGCACTCTTCAAAGCTTGGTGGTAGGTGCACTACAACAAAACATGTTTTAGCGGCAATTTTTGAGTAAACGTCGTTAAATTTATACATTTAGTGGTGTTTATCTAAAAAAGTCATTAAATATGTACATTTAGCGACATTTATTCAATAAACGCCGCTATAGACAGATATATAGCAACATTTTTGGGAAAACACCGTTATAGATGCGTACTTTAGCGGCGTTTGTCTAACAAACACCGCAATATGATTTAAATGTTTATATCGCACATCGAATCTATTTATCTCAATAAAACTTTATAAGAAGCGAAGCGCAAGTATAGATCAATGAGCTAAGTAATGAGCTGAGGGATGTGGAAGATGCATAATCAATAGCCACTAAAGACAACGATTTTTAGCGACATTTTTTTCCTCCAAATGTCGCTATTGACTATGTCTTAGCGGCGTTTGTTGAACCAACATCGCTATATAACTCGACCTTTGGCAGCATTTTTTGTTCACAAATGTCACAAAGGTGGATGGTGTTTTGGCTCTCTATGAGCCTAAGGTATCTTCTAACTCAAGTGAACTTTATTCTTACTTATTCGATGAGTTGCAAGATGCTTTCGATGAATTATTTTTGGAATTTGAGACCATGAATTCCAAATTTAAGAAAATGATTTCAAAACTTGAATTTGAAAATGATTTTCTTTTGAAAACAAAATTGGATTTTGAAAACTAAAATAAAATTTTGAAAAATGATTTAGAGTTTTCAAAAACAAGTAAAGATGTTTTAGAAGAAGAAAATCTTGTGTTGAAAGTTAAGCTTGAAAGCTTAACAAAAGAAAAAGAAATCATTTTTAATAATTCATCTTGTCACATAATGGCAAAATGCTCACATTGCCATTATCATGGTCATTCCTTACATACTTGTCCTATTAAGAAGAGAAAATATTATAGGATTAGACAAGTATGAGTTCCTAAGGGAACTAAAGACATTGTGACTAACGTAAATTGATCCAAAGCAATTTGGATACAAAAAATCAAGTGAATGTCTTTTGTAGGTGTGTTGGATTAATGGGAAGAAATGCAAAGACATGAAAATGCTCTAGTCACACAAGTGAAAAAATTGGGTAACCTCTAAGCTTATAGCTTTTATTTTCTTTTATCTTTGGTTATCTAATTTTCGTTTTTAAAGTCTTGGATTATTTGTTAAGCCTAACAATGATGCTTGAGTAAGGGGGAGCCATTTAAAACCAAAATTCTTATTTGTGTCAATTTTTTAACCTCATAAGTTATTTTGAACTTAAAGTTATTTAAATTCTTTTTGATATAACAAAAAGGGGGAGAAATGATTTGAAAATTTGTATTTTCAAATGAATAAGGGGGAGCTTTACTTACTTTTCAATTTTTCATCTCTTATTCACATTTTTAAACTTGAAGGGGGAGAATCTCAAACAATTTTTTCAAGTTGGTTTTATTATATCAAAAAGGGGGAGATTGAAGAACTAATGTTTTGATATAATAATTGAAAAATGTTTTTTGACTTGTTTGAATATTTTGAAAATTTATTTAAAGTCCAAACAACTTGAAAATATGTTTGAAATGGTTTCATATGTTTTTAACATGTCTAAAACGCTTTTTAAATGGACAAAATATCATTTTTACAAGGCCCGTATTGATACACCTTGATCCGTATCGATACCACCATTTCCAGTAAGCTAATTTAATAATTTAATTTTAACAAAATATTAATTATTTTTCACCACTTTTATAATAGAAAACCATGTTACACTATTATAATATTTGGTAAATAACATTTTAGCTAAAATTAGAAGTTTAAATTATTTTAAAGGTATGATCAGTTAAATTCGTTAATTTGGATATTTGATAAAAAAGAGTTGTAATATGGATTGACGTGAAACCTCTTAAATCCAAAAACTACCAAGATGAGCCTTTTGAGTTTAGCAGATTTGACATAAAAGTTGTAAAGACTTGTTTATCATTACAATTGTAAAAGTATCCAAATTGTAACCCCCTCGTCCCGGTCTGGATGGTTGACCTGTCCGAGTAGGCTACACGGGGAAAACCGATGTGAAACACGTTAAGGTCCCACCTCGGTTAGCAACCCTAGAAATTTTCTTTTATTTATCTTGTCTAAATGCGTTGTTAAGTCCTATGTGAAATACGACAGCGAAAACACAAACAACATATCAACGACCATCCAAAGCAACACATTAAAACAACCCATTTTCCCTTTTTAAGCAGGTCGTATCGATACACCTGTCAAGGGTATCGATACGCCTTGACCAAGTCAACTGCCCTCAGTCAACTCAGGGGAGACCGTATCGATACAACCCTTGGGTGTATCGATACACCCTCCTTGGTCAACATCTCACGGTCAACGAGACAACACCGTACCGATACGTTTAGAGCCTGTATCGATACTCCAAAGTCTCACCAAAATCTCGGATTTCCAGTGAGCTTTGGGCGTATCGATACACCCCCTCGTATCGATACACCAGGCCAAAACTGAGTTCTGAAGGGCAAGACCGTATCGATACGGTCCTTAGGCGTATCGATATGCCCTGCACTGCAAGTTCCCAAATTTCAGCCAAACAACTTAAGACTCGACTCTAGATGCAATTTACGATTCCCCTAGCCCTGGACAACATACATGCAACCTTTAACTATAGAGATATCATCATACATGGCATTCAAAACATACAAGGATCATGCAACGAAAGGATTCATACATTTATCAAAAGAAGACATACTTAACACATAAAGGTTCATGCCTTAGAACAAACATGTAGGCATTCAAGACATGCATCATAAGAAAGATTTACAATTCAAACAAGGCATCCAAGAGCCAAACCAAATCAACATACAACAAATCATTCAAATCAACAACACCTATTCCATTGCTTGACTATTACAATTTACAATTTAAAGATCATAATTGAGTTAACCAAAAGCGACACTTGGAGACCTTTCCTTGCCCTTGCCACCCACAAGCTATTGATCTGCATTGTCGAACAAAAGGAGCGTAAGCATAAAAGCTTAGTGAGGGTAAGCTCATAAAACAAACCTTCGACAATGCAGGGTCCAAGCACAAGCAAGAATCAAAATAGAATGCATGATCTTACCTTCAATCCTCAAAAGCCAAAATATACATGATGCATGAACATATATTCATCTCTATGCCATGATCAACAACTCATAAGCCCAACACATGAAGATACATATATCAATGTATTATTAACAACGTATCTCAATCTATATTGGAAATCTCATTTCATATCATATTGGCATATATGTATAATCTCATATTGGCACCTAGTTATGACTCGAATACGCGGATAAAACGTTGGAACACATTTCCAACACAACCATTACCTTCGGTGGGATTACACTCATCACCGGTTCTTGTGGAGGGGATTCCACTCATCCTTACGCCCCGTCGATTGGATTCCACTCATCACCGACTAATATAAAGATTTCCGGTCGAACCCGTACTCCTCCTTGGTGCCTTAACGCCACCAAGGCCACGCGCGACTTTGACTCTCGTGTGCACACTAATCCTAATGATCGATCATTGTACCCAAGCATACTAGTGCCAATATTAAGAAAAATCCACAATCTTTCACAACATCAATTCAAAATAACTTCCGTGCTTAGCACGTACTCACCATGATCCTCGAAATCATGCAACCACCTCATAATATCATTTCAAAAGTCAACACTACATGTATATCATCAAAACAATTATCACATCATATTTCACACATATGTATATCCACATTATACCTATCATCAACATGCATATGGCAATGCATCAAAACATGCCTCAACATACATGTATTACAACATATACATAATCACCATAATCTCAATTAAACATGAGTCACCAACAACAAAAAGAGTACAACCAAAGTCTCTAACTAAAGCTTAGGATTAGGCTACCACTCTAATCCCAACTCTAGGTGGGTCTACCAATCCCAATCTAGTCCACATGCTTGAACCAATTGCTCAAAACCATTTAAAACATTTTAACCACTCACCTTCATCTCCAAGCTCCACTACCAAGCAACCAAGGTCTTCAAGTTTCCGGATTCACTCCCGAAGCTTTACCAGTGTCTTCTCTTGTTTATAATCATCTCAACACAAACAAAACAACCTCGAATCAGCTCATACAACAATGTAGCAACCTGGAACACCATTCAAGCAATAAACACAATATTCCAAGCCAAGAACAACCCCCAAAACATCCAACTCGGGCAGCCCTCAAACCCCAACCAAAACTCATGATTTGAACCTTTTTAGCACACTCAAACTGCCCTTCCACATGCTTGAACCCGGGTGTTACAACTCTCCCCCACTTAAGGAAATTTCGTCCCCGAAATTTATCGGACAGGAAGAGCCACGAAAACTGCCCTTCCACACTTCCATTTCCTTCTCACCACAACATTCTAACCAACTCGACAGACTTACCACACAACATTAGCTATCTGTTGATGAGATCTCAACGGGTCCTTCAATGCATGTCAATTTTAAACTGAACTCAATCTCTTTCACAAACACAGCACAGAACAGGTCTGACTCACATTTCTGAATCATAGATACACGGAACACATCACAAACCCCTTTCTAACTCTGGTGGTAACCGCAACAAATAAATAGCAGAACTAGTCTGATTCACAATCTCATACAGCACTGTTTGAATACTTGACCCATCACTTTCTCTGACCGATCGTCTGACTTCAACAGGTAACCAAGCACAATGCATACGTCTTCAAAAATCTAGTTGAAATCTCGAATCTCTATCGGCCATTATCGAATTCAAGACACTGTACAACTCACACTCTTGCTAAGGCACGACTCTGCCATCTTACACAAGGTACAAGTAATGTGAACATGTATAAAATGAGCACAGTCAGAGCAACTATCATTGTTTACTCGGCTAAGCTCTCCCGGAGGAAATTAAAGGCGAATCAGACACAAGGTCTCTCGAATCTATTACCCACTTTCATTACGAGTCTTCCACTGTTGTAACAAACTAAGAGAAAACTGATGCTCGGCCTTGACACGCTGGCAAATTACATACTTACTCACATACTGAACCACATTATTCATCAACTCAATCTAGAAGTACTCATCTTCAACCCACAATACGTCTTCATACTACTCAGATGCAATACAAATGAATTGTCGTGTGCTTCAGCCAAAACAATACGCCTCAGAACACTATGTCATTCGGTACAACTATTCTGTCTCTAAAATGCAAAACTCTATCATCTCTGAAACTGTATTCTGAAGGTCTTCCTTCTACTATGTCTTGCACATGAGGTGCCAAGAACTTGTCTTGCAACTATTTCTCTTCAAGCATCTGACTCAAAGTAGGTTTAACCTGAAACTCGGCCACAGAACCACTATCATTTGTCAAACTGAATCCAGCAAACAACTCGCAACTCGACTGTCAAACTAACAATAAATATAACTCGAAGCATCGGTTACTACGTTGACTCTCTTCGGATGATACTCAATCTTGAGATTACGGTCTTCAAGTAGTTCTAACAACTTATGTTGTTCAAGTTTCAACCCTTCCTAAGTCGTGTAATATTTCATGTTCTGATGATAATTGTACCTATACTATGCATTTCTTACTATACATGCTTTGTCTCTAAGTCTTCGAAGCAATCACAACTGCAGTTAACTCTATGTCTAGTGTCGAATAATTCTTTTCAAGGTCTTTCAACTATCTCGATGAATAGGCCAAAATTTTCTATCTTGCATAAGCACACAACCTAACCCTACATGTAATGCATCACTATGGTTCACAAACTCTTTCTCTGATATAGGCTGGATCAAGGTCGAAGCTCTCTTCAAAGTTTCTTTCGGTTTCTCAAGGGTTCGTTGTCTCGCATCTGGCCACACAACTGAACATCCTTCTGTAGCAATCTGTCAATGGAGCAGCTATCTTCAAAAGATCATTTACAAACCTCCAATAGTAACAATGCTAGACCTAGGAACTATAGATACCTGTCACAATCTTCAATTTCTTCCCACTCACATCTTCTTCTGCCTACTTAGGATTTACTCTAATACACTCGACTGATCTACATGTCCCAGGAGAACATCTTTCATGACTCAGAGTTCACGTTTGCTCGACTTGGCATACGTACAACTAATGTTTTGATATAATAATTGAAAAATGTTTTAGACTGATTTAAAAAGTATTTAAAACAATTTCCAAAGTCCAAATATCTTGAAACTATTTTTAGGGATGTTTTTAAAAAGTTTTACATGTTTTTCAAAGTCAAATTTCACAAAACTGTCCAGGCGTTTCGAAACACCTTAGGGCGTTTCGAAACAGGGGATTCCAGCAGCAAAAATGTTTCGATACAAGTATTGAAACGGGCTTTGCCTGGATAAAGATTTTGCCCAACATTTCGAAACGAGCTCTACCGTTTCGATACGCCTACGTGGCATTGACCACAACGGTCATAAACCCCAACGGCTATTTCCCAACTAACATTTAAATGTAGGGCGTTTCGATACGGGTCTAAGGCGTTTCGATACGAGTGCCTTGTCAGACTGCAACGACTCTTTCTACTTAAAGAGTGTTTCGAAACGGGTTCGAGCGTTTCGAAACGATGAGCTACAGAACTGCATTTATGGTGGGAATTAAAGTCCTTAACGGCTCCAAATCAATCCCAACAGCTAGCAACGGCTATAAACTCATCAAGGAGTATAAAAGGGACCTCCAAGCATCAAGTGAAGGCTAATGCTCATATTGTCAATCAACAAATGATCAAAAAGTGTCTTAGTGCTTAAATTGTCAATTCTTGTATAGACAAACACTAGTGAGCCTAAATTGTCAAATTTGCTCAAGTATTTTAGGTTTTGGGTGAGTGCTAAATTGTGCAAACAAATACCTATTAGAGGGATTTAAGTTTGCTTATTGTGTCTCTTTGTAAAGAGGGTTTCGATCAAGGCTTTGGGTAGAAAGCTTGATCGGTTGTAAGGGTTTCCTCCTAAGCCTAAAAAAGGGGAAGAACAATTAGTGGAATTGTTTGGAAATCCTTAGTGGGGAGCTAAGGTAGTGGATGTAGACATTGGTTAGAAGGTTGAACCAGTATAAATCATTGTGTCAATCTTTATTTTAGCTTCCTTAACCCTTCCACCCAAAAATCCAACTCTCCACCACTTGGTGAGCCATATCGGTTGAACGAATCGAGCCTCACACAACTCAACAACATACAATTGATTCTCTAATAGGATCTACAACACTAACTCTAAAGCTTGTCATGATATTCTTTGGTACATGAATATACCCATGTATCATCTATGAGAACTACTACAACTGATCAAGGAGCTCAGGAAGTATTCTGCTCAACATCTCTATAAAAGTAGCTAACACACTAGTCAAACAAAACGACATAAATTAGAACTCAAGGTGACCATATCTTGCCCCAAAAGCTGTCTTCGGTACTTCAACTTCTCTCACTTTCAACTGGTAGCAATCGGATCTCAAATTAATCTTGAAAAGACTGAAGCACCCCTCAACTGATCAACAAATCATTGACGCTCGGAAATGGATACTAATTATTCACTGTCAATTGTTTCAACTACCTGTAATCTAAACACATTCTCGTATTGTCATCTCTCTTCTTCACAATTTACACTGTGGTACTCTAAGATGATGTATTAGGCCTAATGAATCTAAGGTCTAACAAAACTCGTAGTTGATTCTTCAACACTCTCAATTCTTTCGGGAACCATTAAGAGACTAACCCGGCAATTCTTGAAAACACTTCTAGGAAAATCACAAACTATTATAACATTCTGCGGTCTAAACTTCATTCAAAAATCAAATCCATCACATTTGCTAGGCAAGCCTGTCAACTAAACTCAGTCAATCTTTGACCTCTAAAGCTGGATTAACATTCAATAAGAAGTTCACATCTTCACCTATCACTACAGTCCCACAGAAATCTGCAACTTCAAGGCAACTCTCTCTTTGTCTCAACGTATACCATAACTCTGTGCTCTACAAGATAAACCATGCCAAATGTTACATCGAAACCGTGAAAAGACAATTACTTCGCATCTATTGGAAACACGTAACCCTGAACCATCAACAAACATCTTCCGTACATCTTTCTGACCACCACTATCTCATCAAAAGGTCTAGTCACATGCGTCCCTACGTCTAAGATCTCAACAGGTATAACAAATTTCTTTGCATGCTCACACAAAAGGATGAATCCGCGGAAATTGCAACTTCACATGTACACAGCTGATAGTCTTCGGTTCTCTTGTTTTCAGGCTGGCCCTTCAAACATAACCTAACTCTTCAAACCGTTCTTAGAGCATCTCGAAACCTCAAAATTTAGTTCTGATCACACACAAACAATCATGTTGGAACTTGTTCTATAACATCGGTCCTGACGACTCAAAACATTCTAGTACCAATCAATCTGGAGTTAAAGCTCAAGACTTCCTTCCCGGCTCAACTATATCGGAAGCGAATTCATCTCTCATTCTTGCTGGGAGACAACTTAGACGCACGCTGTCCCAATCACACAAATTGATTCCCACTCACGGATACTGGCCGACTGTCTTGTATTAAAACCATAGGCCGAACCCCAACGATCACCAACTAACATTCCTGAGTTTCAGATTACACACACGAGACCCTTACTCTGATCTCGCCAAAAGAACTAAGGTACTCATACCTACCTCTAACACTTCACTGGGCACTATCAAACTTTGCATGCTTGCTAACAACATACGGAAGTACAGATTCAGAATCAACCGGAGGGAACAAACTCAAAACTGTACCAAGGGCTTATCTGCTATAACATCGATACCACTCTAGCTCCCACTCTTAGGTTTTCACCTCTTTTACCAACTAATACCAAAATCGGTCTCATCGTCCCTCACCAACAAGAATCAACCCACATTTCCAGAAACTACAACTTCTACTTACCGAATCACGGCCCACGCCTTGGCCTCAAACTTACTAAAGAGCAATAAATCAACAACAGAAAATTAACAAACAAACTGGGTTAGCAAAGGAAAGGGTCCAAGTGGATCAAGTACTTAAAATCTCTTTTTCTGATGTAATAGAAGCAATGGGACTCTACTCACATGCTTCAAGCAACAAACACACACGATCAAACAACATACACCAAGCATAGTTGAATAAACAAGCAAACATTCTTACATGGCAAGAAACCACCGTGCAATTACAACACGAGAATTAAACTTACCTCACTTACCTGTCCAAGGTCTCGGAAACCTTAGGCTATGATACCAACAAATGTAACCCCCTCGTCCTGGTTTGGATGGCTGACCGGTCCGAGTAGGCTACACGGGGAAGACCGATGTGAAACTCGTTAAGCTCCCACCTCGGTTAGCAACCCTAGAAAATTTCTTTTATTTATCTTGTCTAAATGCATTGTTAAGTCCTATGTGAAATACGACAGCGGAAACACAAACAACAAAGCAACGACCATCCAAAGCAACACATTAAACAGCCCATTTTCCCTTTTTAAGCAGGCCGTATCGATACACTTGTCAAGGGTATCGATACGCCTTGACCAAGTCAACTGCCCTCAGTCGACTCAGGGGAGACCGTATCGATACAGCTCTTGGGCGTATCGATACACCCTCCTCGGTCAACATCTCACGGTCAACGAGACAACATCGTACCGATACGCTTAGAGCCTGTATCGATACGCCAAAGTCTCACCAAAATCTTAGATTTCCAGTTAGCTTTGGGCGTATCGATACACCCCCGCGTATCGATACACTAGGCCAAAACTGAGTTCTGAAGGGCAAGACCGTATCGATACGACCCTTAGGCGTATCGATACGCCCTGCATTGCACGTTCCCAAATTTCAGCCAAACAACTTAAGACTCGACTCTAGATGTGATTTACGACTCCCCTATCCCTGGACAACATACATGCAACCTTTAACTATAGAGATATCATCATACATGGCATTCAAAACGTACAAGGATCATGCAACGAAAGGATTCATACATTTATCAAAAGAAGACATACTTAACACATAAAGGTTTATGCCTTAGAACAAACGTATAGGCATTCAAGACATGCATCATAAGCAAGATTTACAATTCAAACAAGGCATCCAAGAGCCAAACCAAATCAAGATACAACAAAGCATTCAAATCAACAACACCTATCCCATTGCTTAACTATTACAAATTAAAGATCATACTTGAGCTAACCAAAAGCGACACTTGGAGACCTTTCCTTGCCCTTTCCACCTACAAGCTACTGATCTGCATTGTCGAACAAAAAGGAGCGTAAGCATAAAAGCTTAGTGAGGGTAAGCTCATAAAACAAACATTCGACAATGCAGGGTCCAAGCACAAGCAAGAATCAAAATAGAATGCATGATCTTACCTCCAATCCTCAAAAGCCAAAATATACATGATGCATGAACATATATTCATCTCTATGCCATGATCAACAACTCATAAGCCCAACACATGAAGATACATATATCAATGTATTATTAACAATGTATCTCAATCTATATTGGAAATCCCATTTCATATCATCTTAGCATATATGTATAATCTCATATTGGCACCTAGTTATAACTCGAATACGCGGATAACACGTTGGAACGCATTTCCAACACAACCATTACCTTCGGTGGAATTACACTCATCATCGGTTCTCGCGGAGGGGATTTCACTCATCCTCACGCCCCGTCGATGGGATTCCACTCATCACCGACTAATATAAAGATTTTCGGGCAAACCCGTACTCCTCCTTGGTGCCTTAACACCACCAAGGCCACACGCGACTTTAACTCTCGTGTGCACACTAATCCTAATGATCGATCATTGTACCCCAAGCATACTAGAGCCATTATTAAGCAAAATCCACAACCTTTCACATCATATTTCACACATATGTATATCCACAGTATACCTATCATCAACATGCATATGACAATACATCAAAACATGCCTCAACATACATGTATAACAACATATACATAACCACCATAATCTCAATTAAACATGAGTCACCAACATCAAAAAGAGTACAACCAAAGTCTCTAACTAAAGCTTAGGATTAGGCTACCTCTCTAATCCCAACTCTAGGTGGGTCTACCAATCCCAACCTAGTCCACACGCTTGAACCAATTGCTCAAAACCATTTAAAACATTTTAACCACTCACATTCACCTCCAAGCTCCACTACCATGCAAGCAAGGTCTTCAAGTTTCCAGATTCACTCCCGAAGCTTTACCATTGTCTTCTCTTGTTTCTAATCATCTTAACACAAACAAAACAACCTCGAATCAACTCATACAACAATGTAGCAACCTGGAACACCATTCAAGCAATAAACACAAGATTCCAAGCCAAGAACAACCCCCAAAACATCAAACTCGGGCAGCCCTCAAACCCCAACCCAAACTCATGATTTTAACCTTTTTAGCACACTCAAGTGCTTCCAAAACAGCCCCCAACTATTACCCTAACATCAACCCTCAAATTCCAACACAAACCATACCCAAAACTCATCCCAAAACCCTTCAAAATCCCCCATTAAACCCAAATCCGGGAAACTTAACAAAACACTCTAAAAATTATATATGTTGGACCATTTGGTTCATAAGCATCATATCTAACAACATTAAATCAAAACCTTAAGTTAAAAATAATAAATATATAATTTTTATTCAAATCTTCCAAAAACCCAAATTCTAAAACTTGAACCAAAATGAAATCTAGTTGTACTTTTAAAGAGAGGAAGATGAGAGCAAGTCGGAAATGTAATTACCTTTCAAAATCGAGCCAAAATGGAGGAGAAAGAAGATGGAATAGTGGAATTGGAGGGGAGGGGCTTTCTGACGTTGGAAATTTGGGAGGTAGAAGATGATGGCAACTTTTGGGTGTTTGAAATAAGAGGAAAATAATTTTATTTTTACAAGTCCATGTATTTACCAAAACACCATTAATGAGATGGTCACTCTCATCTATTCTAAAATCCATGGGATTTGATTTCCAAAACAATTTAAATCCTACATAATTGTTTGCTTCGAATATATTAAGCCCAAAATAATATTTTATTATTTTTAAATTTTAAAACCGAAACCAGACCATTATTTTAATATTATTTTCATCCGGCCCCTAAACCCGTGTGTTACACAAATAAACTAAATATGCTTTTTGAAGTAAACATATTCTAATATATAATTTAAATAATGTTTTCATTCAAATATATGAAATTAATATATATACTTCAAATATTATTTATATTTAATATTTAATCAAATTGTATTAAAAAGAGCTTAGCCGAACTATTTTTAATGATGCACACGATTATATTTGTATGATTGTTTTTTGTATTGAACACAGTCGTTGCTATTAAAAATTCAATTAAAAAGATAATTATACAAATTAGAAATTAATATATAGATCCTTTAAATATACTTAGTAATATTATATTAAAAAATATTTTTCATAATCTAATTAATAAGCTATGGGAAGACAAACGGATGCAGGATGACATTGTGGTGGATTCCGTGTCCACACAACGAGAGGCGATGTCGAAGGAACATGCACTGTCGGGTGTAGCGGATGAAGACATAGGTCTGGTGGATCGGGTGATCGTGGAACAACAAAACAAGGATATAAGCGAGTGTGAGAAAGATGTGGGATGTGCAGTTGGGTATGAGGATACACTTGGGCCTCAGTCCGAAATAAATAGGGCTGGGGTGGTAGCGATTGTTGATTATAAGGGTCGACAACGCCGAGTATGGCAATTATCGGAGATCATTCGCACGTCCGGGGGGATTACAATGACAGGAGAACATGGGCAGCCAGTGACGAAGAGAGGACGGGGTCGACCTCGGAAAAATCCACCAGCAGAATCCTTACAAATTTCGAACGGCTCACTGTCGAATTTAGATTTCTTGCAACGAAAGCGAAGTATCTTAAAGAAGGCACATGAGACATTCTAGTTAGGAAAATTATTGGGTGCGGAAACGATTGGGAATGAGGAGAGTGTTATAAAGGATATCGCCCGGATTATTGAGGCGAGGGAGCCGAAACAGAATTAGAGGAAGGATGCAGGTGTTGTCGTGGAATGTGCGAGGTTTAGGAGCGGCTGCGAAGAAGGGAGCGATTTGCAATCTGATACGGCAACAAAATGGTGAGTGTATTATTCTTTTGGAGACTAAGTTGGATATGATTTCTGATTTAGTAGTGAGTAAACTTTGGGTGTCAGATAAATTTGGGTTTGCTTGAGCTCCATCGGTAGGAAAGTCAGGAGGAATTATTGTATGTTGGGACAAGGATAGATTTCAGGTTCATAAAACGTTGATAGGAGAACAATTTGTGTGTATCGAAGGTTGTTGGATTAGTGATAATTGGTTTTGTGGTTTCATAGGCCTATATGCACCCTGTGACATGGAACAACAAGGGGTATTATGGCAAGAATTATTGGATATGATGTTAGCTAGTGATATTCCATGGTGTTTGATGGGGGATTTCAACATGATAACATGTTTGTCGGATAAGCAGGGTTGTCTGGCAACGACTCGCGGAATGGCACCGTTTGTGGAATTTATTCAAACATGTGGCTTGGTGGATATGGATTTAGGTGGTCACTCGTTCACTTGGTTTGGACCCGAGAATCGGTGCAGCCGAATTGACCCATGTTTGGTCTCGACGGCAAGGATAGATCTCTTTTAGAATTTAAGTTTGTCGGCACTATCGCGAGGAATATCGGACCATACACCTTTGCTGCTAGTAAGTAATGTTTTGGATTGGGGTCCGAGGCCATTTCGCTTCCTTAATGCGTGGGTGGGAGAGCGAAGAATTTGTGAAGGATTTGAAAGAGGAATAGGGGCGGATTTCCAGCCTATCGGGACAGGGAGATATGAGTAATAAGTTACGGTTGATGAAACGTTTTTTGCGTGGTTGGATTAAGTTCGTCTTTGGCAATCTTGAGCATCGAATGGAGTTGGCAACGAAGGATTTGGATGAGATCGACGGGGCAGTGAGTGCGGGCAATGTGTCTGATGCACAATTGTTACATAAACGCAACACTCAGCATACTCTACGGACATTGACACGTCTAAGGGAATCAGTTTGGCGGCAGAAATCGCGTGTGCGATGGTTGCGAGAGGGGGATGGCAACACGACTTTCTTTCATAGAGCGGCAAAATTGAGAGCGATGCGGAATTCCATTTCCCGGATGATGGTTGAGAGGGTATGGGAAACCAATCCAGACAAATTGCGAAGGGCAGTGTTCAATGAGTTTAGAGCTCATTTTTCGCCACAGGAGAGGTTGGGTGCGATGGAGATGGGTGTGGGTTTTAATCGTTTGTCGAATGGTATGGTGGAAGCGTTGGAGAAACCGTTTGGTGAGGAGGATGTGAGAGCTGTGATATGGGGATGTGAGGGATCGAAGGCACCGGGGCCAGATGGTTTTACTTTCGAGTTCTACAAAAAGGGTTGGGAGTTTTTGAAGGGGGATGTGATGGAGGTGATGCACCACTTTTATGAGACAAGTTCGTTGCCGAAGGGTACCAATTCGATGTTTCTCGTACTAATTCCTAAAAGTGATAAGCCGCGACACTTGGGAGAATATAGGCCTATTTGTCTATTGAACTCGTTATACAAAATTATTGCTAAATGCTTGGCGAGGAGGCTGCAACATGTATTACCGGAGGTAATTAGTGACGTGCAGTCGGCATTTGTGAAAGGCCGTCAAATTGTGGATGGTATTATGCTGGCCAATGAAGTGCTACATTCGATGCAACAACGATCGAGTGGTGAGGGGGGAGTGTTGTTGAAACTAGACTTTGCAAAAGCATACGACTGTGTTAAATGAGAGTGCCTCGAGGCAGTTTAATGTCGTATGGGTTTTTGTTTGACGTGGAGAAATTGGATGCGAGTTTGTACTAGTACGGCGAGGCTTTCGATATTATTAAATTGTAGCCCGACTCAAGAATTTCCAAAGAGTCATAGACTAAGGCAAGGGGATCCACTCACGCCATTGTAATTTGTGATAGTGGCGGAATTGTTGCATCGCCTGTTAAGTGAGGTGGAGAGGAAAGGACTGATTAGGGGTGTTCGCGTGGTGAATGAGTGTAGGGTGTCGCATCTTCAGTTCACGGATGACACGGTAATTTTCTTACAAGGTGAGCTGTGTTACGCCACTAATCTAAAGAGGGTTTTAACTTGTTTTGAATACTATTCGGGGTTACATATTAATTACACGAAATCGTGCATGTATGGTGTGGGTGTGGATGAGGAGGTGTTGGATGCGATGGCGGAGATAATGGGGTGTAAGAGGGGTAAGCTGCCGATGGTCTATCTTGGGTTGCCTATTGGTGTTGATCCACGTAGTTTAGGTATGTGGGAGCCTTTGTTGCAGCGGTTTAGGAAGAGTTTGGCCGGGTGGAAAAGGGACTCTTTATCGTTTGTGGCTCAATTGACTTTGTTGAACTCGGTGTTGTCCGCCTTGCCGATTTATTATATGGGTATGTTCTTGGTACTGAAGGGCACTATTAGACGAATTGACAGGATAAGGCAGTCGTTTTTATGGGGCGGTTCGGAAGAGCGACGTAAAATGAGCTAGGTGAGTTGGAAGGTGGTATGTCGACCATGGAAATTTGGTGGTTTGGGGGTGGTGGATTTACATCAGCGCAACTTGGCTCTTTTGGAAAAATGGAGATGGCGTTTTGCGGTGGAGGGGGAGTCGTTGTGGCGGTCGGTGTTGATAGCAAAGTATGGGGCGGATGTGTTGGCTACGAGAATGAAACTTGTGAGGCAACGGTCGATGTCGACAGTTTGGAGGCAGATAGTGACATTACAAGAAATGGAAGAAGTACATAGATATATGGCGATGTCCAATTTTGTATGGCTCGTTGGGAATGGATGCAAGGTTCTGTTTTTCCGTGATATTTGGTGTTCGGATGTGCCGTTATGTATGATTTTCCCTCGCTTATTCCGCCTTGCAACGAATAAGTGGGCATTAGTGAAAGACTGTGCTTCGGGGACCTCGATGACACATGAGGGCTGGTGCGAGTTTTTCTCGCGCTCACTACATTCATTTGAGGTAAGCATGCTGCGAGATTTGCGAGGTGTGGTGGGATCGGTGGTGCTGATAGACGAGTTGGCGGATAGGCTAGTGTGGAAGCATACAGCGACGGGGCAATTCTCAGTGGCAATGTTGTCTAGGTTGATGGCGTCTTTTGGATTGGAGTGTGATAAGAACATATCGGGGATTTGGTCGTTGAGAATTCCACCGAAGATACAGTGCTTTGTGTGGTTCGTTTTGTTGGGACGATTGCCTACGTTATGCTTTTTGAGGGATAGGGGAATGTGGCTCGAGGGGAATAATTTTTGTTGCCGTTGGTGTGGGGAGGGGGAGGAGGAAGTGGACCATATTTTATATCGTTGTCCGTTTGCATGGGGAATTTGGTCGTTGTTTTTTGCGTGGTGGCGGGTTGAGGTTGTGCGACCAGCAACAGTAATTGAGTTCGTGGTAACGGCGTTGGAAGGTACTTTTCGGGGACCATTGCGAGATAGGTGGTTGACAGGTTGTGTTGCAGCGTTATGGTCATTATGGTTAGCAAGAAACGACTTGCTATTTCAGGACAAGAGGATATCTATGGGAGATTTATTTTTCCTCATCAAGCTGCGCACTTTTTATTGAGTGAGAGCGTTTGATACACAAGCGACGCTCATTGAGTCAACATGGTGGGACTGTCCGCGATGGGGTGCAGAGGAATTTAGGTCAAGGGTGCCACGAGTGGGCTATGTATGGTCACCTCCGATTACCAGGTGTGTGAAGTTTAATGTCGATGGCTCAGCGCGAGGGAAACTGGGCCCGGCGGGGTGTGGTGGGGTGTTGCGAGACGAGATGGGGAGAGTGTTGGCGTTATTTTCAGGTCCGTTGGGAGTGTTGGACTCCAACGAGGCGGAGTTGCATGCGATTACGTTTGCATTGGAATCATTTCGGACATCGAAATGGTGTGAGAGACCTTGTTTTATTGAGTCCGATTCGTTGGTAGCGATCTCTTGGGTTTGTCAGGGGGAGGGCCGGCCATGGAGCCTTTTTCCTTTATTCAGACGCATTGATGATGCATGCATGGCGATGAATTACGCATTTCACCATGTCGTGCGTGAAGTGAATGGTGTAGCCAACACACTGGCTAAGGGTGGGGTGGATCGGAAGGCTTGGCTGCGGGTCGGGATATAAGGGCGGAGGGTGTTGTGCTTGACGTTGAAGGAGGGGCCTGCTGCTGGGACATGCGTGCTGAGTAGGGGCTCGTGCACCGGGTCACAGGCAGTTTGGGAATGTTGCTGGGGAGTGTGCGTGCTGGGTTAGGGATCGAGCATCGCATTATAGGCATGTAGGGGTTGGGGATTTTGAGTGGTATTTTACATACGTTTTGCGTGAGGGGTTTGTAGTTCGAGTGTCCTCTTCGGGTACTCTTTTCCTCCATTTAGATGTAGGAAGGTTTTTAATGAGGCCCGGAGGGATACGTTGTATGATTTTTCTAACTCAATAAAAATCATACGTTTTGAGCAAAAAAAATTAATAGATACAAAATATTGATAACTGATAGGTACAATCAACTAATACAATTAGTTAGTTAAATCAACTAATACAATCCGTTAGTTAAATCAACTAAATACAATCCACTATTAACTAATGTAATTTACAATGAGCTATCAACCAACAACTATATGTTAATTACCAAACATGACCTACATATTTATAAAAGGCTCTATCAAACATCAAGACAATTTTGTTTAAACAATCGTCTAGAGCAATCAAAATTATAATATGATAGGATTCTTGGACTGTTTGGCGGTTTTGTCTTCGCTCGGGAATGCTTTCCAAATGGCTGTTGGGTCACTGAAAGTAGAAGTAACGTCGAACTGTCACGCAAAGGACGCAAAACAGCCATTTGGAAGTCATTTTTTGCCTCAAAACATGCAAACCACAAAAGTTAAAAAAAATCAATTTTTATCAAACATCCATTAGAGATTCGATATCGAACGAAGCCTTATACAAGTAGATTCACTACAATGTTTCCCTCACGTTTTGTACATGTATATGATTGCTAATGCAAGGATTCATGTTGGTGGCGGACTGGCGGCACTGCAATAGGTTTATTAAATGAACTTAAACCTCCTAAAAACAATACTTTTCCCGTCCCTCTTAAATCATCTCTTGTTGGCTATTTACGTAATTTTAGAAAGAAAAAAAAGCTTGTGTAAGAGATGTATTTTAAAATAATTAAAATAATAATTTTATCCTTGAAAAATTAAATTTTTATATTGTTGGAAAACTAAAAAAAAGTAGAAAGAGAAATATGCCTAGTAAAAGTTCTCAAGTTTTCCAAATAGACAATTTATGTGAGGTAATTTTAAAAGGCATAAATGAAAAATAAATGTCTAAACCATATTGTTTTTGAACTTTAGGTGCCTAAAGTATTTTTTAGTAAAAATAGTTGTCTAAAGTTTCAACCGATATAATTTTAAGTGCTCGACCATTTAAAAAAACTCGTTAAAGAACGTGACACGTGACATGTTTATCATCATCATCATCATCATCATCATCATTATTATTATTATTATTATTATTAAAAATTGAAAAAGAATATAATTTCAAAAAAAAACTCAAATCCCCCCAAACAAATCCCTAATACCCAAAATCAAAAATTTTTCAAATTGTTGCTACCGTTTCAGTTTCTAGACACCACCACTGTCGTCGCTAGAGACCATCACCCATTTTCCCAACCACCCATCGTTGGTAACCGTCGATAAGTATGTCAATCAGATAGAACCATTCGCTTTCTCCGTTCACCGTCCGATTGGTATGCCTCTCGTTGGTTATTGCCGATGAGTAGTTGGAAGAAATAGACGACGACAACAATAATTTAAAGAATTTGTAGTTTGGAGATTTTTGAGTTTTTTTTAAATATATTCTTTTATAGTTTTTAAATAATAAAAAAACATGTCACATGTCACGTTCTTATTGAGTGACATTTTCTTTTAAACGGCCAGGCACTTAAAATTGTAACAGATGAAACTTCAGGCACCTATTTTTACCAAAAATACTTTAGGCACTTAAAGTTCAAAAAAAATGTATAATTTAGGCATTTATTTTTGTATTAAGCTATTTTAAACAAAAAAAAAGACAAGTTTAATGCGACATAAAATGTATTTTGTTTTCTGATTAATGAAGCATCTAAACAAACCTCAATTGCATCTTTTTAAGTTTTTTCAATTAAAAATATTATAAAAGTATGTAATTTTTAAATTCTAAAATATTTTCAAGCGTTTAAAGTGAAACATCGAAAGAACAAAATCGAAACAAAAAGAAGATTTAAATATCATCTTCACAGTTGTTAACACCAATAATAAAACTTAAAATAGAAGCATACATGATATCCGTAAAAACTTCTTCTATACTAGTTTCGACTCTATCTTCTTTTCCTGGATCAAACACCAAAAATCGATTTTTTTAACAAACAAAAAATTCACTACTAATTTTTACAACTATTCTTAACACCAATCATGAAACCTAAAACAAAAGCAAATATTATATAACCAGAAAGTTCTTTAATATCAGTTTCGGCTTCAACTTCTTTTCCTTGATATTTGTCTAAGGCTTCATTTGCATCACTCTCAGATTCGAATGACTCGAACCTACTTCCTTTAACACCAATGATCATACGAGCACACTCTATCCATGAACGGTAGATGCCAGCTTTCTTCCCATAGAAAACGACATAATACTTCTCCATCTTCTTCTGCTCACTCATTCTTCAATATCTATAGGGGATGATGGCGATCTCAAAAACAATGTAGAGAGTAGTAGTTTAAAGGTTTATATAGGAACATAAACAAAAGAAATAACCATATTGATATACATAGAAACTTCTTTTGTTTATATGTTAACAAAAGAAAGTGAAAATGGAGAGCATAAAAACAAATAAAATTAACAGATGAAAATAGACGGTGAACAATGGGAGAGGAGTTCGTTTTTTGAAAGAGAAATGTAACAAAGGATGTTACCTATAAGAGAAAACGACTAATTGTATGATAGAGAATTTGCATGCAAAAAAATTGTTTTCAATTTCAAACCTTAAACCACTGTACCAAACCATCAACAAAGGGTAAATTAGTAAAATGATAAGCCCAAAAATTGGATTCTAGACGTTATGGACATATTTTATCGGACCAAAAACTACTTCCTTATAAAAAAATTATTTAATGAATAATAGTACATAAATAGTAAAATATATGTTTATAAAATCTATTATCGGTTACATACGGTTTTATTTGGTTCGATAAATTTTTTTATTTGTTTCTTGTTTTTTGATTCGATTAATTTTTTATTATTCTATATTAATTTTAAGTTTTGATATTTTGTATTTTATTCTGACAAAATAGTTTTATTGTATGATTTTTTTAAACATTATTTGATAAAGTTTTAAAGTTTTTTTTATAAATATGGGTAAACTTCACCGGAGCTACCTTTTGTTTGGGTCGTTTTCTATTTTGGTCACTCATTTTGAAAGAAAAAAAGTTGTTATTTCCACGTACGTTTTCGATCTATTTTATTTTGGTCGTTGTGCCGTTAACACCCGTTAGTTTGATGATATGACATGTTAGTCAAAAGGGTTAATTTCTAATTTGACTTCTGAACTTTAAACAAAATATTAATTTGACCCCCTAAACTCGCTCAACCTCACGTTTATCCCACAATATCGTTGCTCCGGCAACCTTCTTTGGTGAGTGATGAGTCAGACCACCTCTATCTTCATCTCCTTCTTTATACCCCTTTCTTCCTCTTAAAATTTAAACAAAATATTAATTTGACCACTAAACTCTCTCAACCTCACTTTTAACCAACAATGCCGCTGCTCTGGCTGCTTTTTTTGGTGGGTTATGACTTCGACCACCTCTATCTCCTTCTCATTATTTCTACCCCTTTCATCCTCCTTTGCCCTTTATGAAAAGCTAAAACAAACTCATTGTTTTTCCCACGTCAAAGTTTGGAACTTTCTTTCTTTCAACAATTCCATTAGTCTGACAAATCTAAAGCAAAAGTTTATGCTTGAAAGAAATTTTAGGGCAACAAATTAATATTTTGTTTATCAAGTATTCATGGATGGTTTACTGGTGATATGATTTGATTTCGAGAAGCGAAAGGTGAGAACTGAGAAAAGAAAGAATCAAAAGGCTTGGGGACCGTAATGCTGATTAAAATTGCAATTTTTTCTTCCTACATTTTGTAACAATGGCTGGTTTAAGAGGCACGACCAACAATGGATTATGTAGATCCCCGGTAGCTCTTTCTGTAGCAACAACCTTCAAAGAAAAAATAAATAAAATAGAAGTTCAAGAAAATAAAACAATAAAATAAAATCACACATAAGAACTTCACTTACAACTGCTTCGATTTTTGTAACAATTTTTACTTAAGGGGAGGGGGAAGGGGAATTTTACTCATACTGGATCTTGTACCCACAACCTAAAATAAGGGAAGGATGTCAACTGAAAGCTTTAGTCAGGTACTCTAAAGATTGTTGACTAAATTGCTTCTTTAGTAGCCATAGGCCCATGACTGCAAGAGCATGCCTTTTTTTTCTTTGAGCTTTTGATTACAATATCCTCTACGTCTCCAAACCTGGAAAACAATTGCCTTAGCCTCTCCGTCATATAACCGTCCTCAATTTTTTTCTTCCCTTCTGCTTTTGTTTATCTAGTGACGATGCTATTAAGGGGTGGGGGCATTTTATTTTTTCACTTTGGTCCTTCTATATAAATTGTTTTAAAAATTATTTTATTTCTGAATCCCTCACTTTCAAACATTTATGTTTTACCCCCTCTAATCTCAAATCCTGGCTCCGTCTATGTGTTTATCAAGTATTCATGTCTTAGCTTCAACAATTGCCTTGCTTTTGGACTAAGAGAATTGTTGAAAGAAAGAAAGATTCAAATTTTGACACGGAAAAATATGGAGTTTGTTTCAACTTTTGATAAAAGGACAAAGGAGGAAAAAAGGGTAAGAAGAAGGAGAAGGAGATAGAGGTGGTCGGAGACATCACCTACCAAAGAAGGTGGTTGGAGCAATAGCATTGTGGAATAAAAGTGAGGTTGAGAGAGTTTAGGGGTCAAATTAATATTTTGTTTGAAGTTTAAGGGTCAAATTAGAAATTAACCATTTTGACTAACATACCACGTCATCAAACTAACGAGTGATAACGACAAAGTGACCAAAATAAAACATATCGAAAACGTAAGTAACAAGAATAATCTTTTTTCAAAATGGGCGACCAAAATAGAACACAACCCAAAAAGGGACCTCTGGTGAAGTTTACCCTATAAATATTTGTTAAAGTTTATTTTTCAAGTAAACATTTAATAATTCATATATACTATTTTAAAGTTATTTCATTATTTTCATGTATAAAATACTTATTTTATATTATAAGACAATTAAAAATAATTACAAATTAAATTAAAATTAAATTTGGTTCGATTCGAATAACTATATTTTTTTAAACTTATGAATCATAAATCGTCTAAACAATATGGTTTAGATCGGTTTTTGCTGCTCAATCCTAATCATCATTATGTTTGATATAAATGAACAAACAATCAACTACCAATTAGGCTAGTGAGATGAAATGTTAGATCTTACATAATTGGTAGATAAAGAGAGAGACTTGTATTATATTCTCAATGTATGGTTGTGTACAATGCTTTCTCCAAATTCTATATTTATAGGCACAAGATAGAAACCTTAATTCCAATGGGGATTAAACTCTAATAATAAAGTACATTAAAGTCTTCTTTAATATATGGATATCTATCATAAATAAAGATATTCATAACACTCCCCCTTGGATATCCATGATGATAATGTGTCTTGTTAAAACCTTATTAAGATAAAACCCTATGGGGAAAAATCTTAGTGAATGAAAAAGAGTGCACACATCTTTGATACGCATAACATGTTGCCTCTTTAAAAATCTTACCACGAAAACTCATTGGGACAAAACCTCAGTTAAGGGAAAAAGAGTGCAACTCGTATTTACTCCCCCGTCATGAAAAATATCAAATAAGATCTTTGAATCTTCATAATTCAATCTTGAATATAATCTTCAAATGTTGAATCAGACTATGTACTAGTGAATAGATCTTCCATATTACTGCTTGAAAGGATTCATCAAATACTATTCTTTTGAAGATCATGAAGGACAAAACTTTGAAGAAATATGTTTCATTTTATCACATTTGATGTATCCACCTTTCGATTGAGATATAAATTTTGCATTATCTCCGCACAAGATAGCTTGCATCTTATCTTGTGAAAGTAATTCACATATATTCTAGATATGTTTAGCCAAACATATTTTTCGACTTTGCCTCGTGTATAACAATTATTTACATGATTTGAAGAGGTATTAAATTTTGAAAGATATAAAGGTAATGTTTTCATAGCACTTAGATAGTACTTGTAGACCAAATAAGATCCGATGCATAGATATTAATTTTCGGCTTTGATTCGTGCTCAACGGATGTGCATTATGCATGTAAAGTCTTTTTAAACATTTTCTATGTATGTCGATTGATGCACAAGGATTTTATTGTCAAGAAGATCTCTTCATGAGTCCAAAAGATATTCAAATCATCAACATACACAACAACAATAACAAATCCAGAGCTAAACCTCTTAATAAAAATGCTCGGGGAAATTGAATCCGTAACACCCTGAAATTTGGTCTAGTCGGAATTGGGTTCTGACGATCAGAAACCTTATACCGGGAAGGACTAAGTATTGTCCTAACACCATAGGTGTGATCAATTATATCGATATTGAACTTTATTTGAGTCAATTCATCATTCATGGACCTTATTGAATAATATTGAAATTTGTTTAGTGACTAAATTGTCGAAACTAGAAGTTTGGGAGTAAAATAGTAAAGTATTGAAAGTTGAGGGACTAACCTTGCGATTAGCCCCTCCTGAATTAAAATCACCACCTATGTGGATGATAGGAAATAGTTTCCTTCATTTTGAGGAAAGTTATCCGGTCATTAAGTGTACAAGAAAAAAAGGTGAGATAAAAAGCTTACCCGAAAACTTTGCAAGCTAACTCCACCTTCATCTTCTTCCAAGCATACACCTCCATTGGAGGATAATCCAAGCTTAGTTTTCTTCGATTTATTGTTATTGAAGCGTTTCTATCAATGGGGTAAGCTTATTCCCTCAAGTAATTGTTGAAATCCATGGAAATATTGAGTGTAATCTCAAGTTAGGGTTTTGATCATCCATGGATAATCTATCGTTATTGTCTATATCGAATTCTAATATTAATTTTGATACTGTTATGTTGATTTTGATATCGTATTATCGATCCTAATAATCTCTTATTGTCTTTACCTGGCTCAAGAGTTGGAGAAAGACCATCCATCATCTCCCACACAAGCTAGGAACAACGGAGTAATAATCTGATAGCCGTAAGAGCATCGAATTTCAAGGTGAGTATAGTCAGAGTCTCGGGATTAGGCTAGGTGACTTTCCCGATTTCATTGTTATTAAAATCATCATCCTTGTTTTGACCAATAAGGACTATTGCATCGGACTACTTAGTGGACATCATGGTAAGTATTGGTAGGTTATAACATCAAGTATTGAACATTGTCATTGTCGTCGTTATTGTTATAGATCATTGGATATAGATATCGTCATTGTCGTTGTCATTGAATTATGGAAATCTAGGTCATTGATATTGTTATTGAACATTCCCATTGAAACATTGTTATTGGTAAGGGCATTGAATATTTCTATTGTCATTGATCATTGATACTATCACCGGACCTTGGATTCGAAGGACATTGGATACAATTGGCATGCTATATAATTCATGACCTCAATGTACGAGTGGACTACGGTCCTAAGGCTATGTTCTATGTTGATTTGGCGAGGCGGGGCGATGTGATATGTTATTGGTCATATTGGCGAGGCGGAGGGACTAGGCCATTCAATGATTTCGCGAGGCGTAGAAATTAGTGTATCCACTACCTTGATTAGATCCAAGGGTTAACTATAAAATATGAAGAAATTAATGATGATCATGAGCTTCGCATTGTTACTAAAGGCTTATATCATTGATATTGTTGATTACTTGATTTTGGAAATGCATATTGTTGATTTGGAGATTGTTATGGCTACCCCACTTAGACTATGTAGGTCTAATGCATTTATCTTTCCTGCATTTCAGGTTAAAGGGATCCATCGTTGGAGATCGAAGAAGTTGTTGTTTTGCAAAAGTCACAAGCAAGCCTTAAGTAATGTATATCGAACCCATAAACTCCTAGCAGGGTGGCAAAGTACTTGAATTAGTCCGATGGGACCCTTTTGTTATGTTGATGTTTTGCATGGTTTGTAAAATGGCTATGGGTCCTAAAGGCTTGTTTAACATTGCTAAAAACATGACCTAGTTTTCATAATGGGCTATAATAGGTAAAAGTTTAGTAAACGTATTCAAACGACTATGAATTTTGGCATGCTATTAGATTATAGTATTGAAATATTACGTGTAAAGTTTCATTGCATTTGGAAGACGTTCGGTAGGTCAATTCGATTAAAAACCAAATCAAAATATGTCATTACAGGTCAGATGTACCGATACGGGTAATGGCATTTCGGTACGACCATCATCTTAAAGCTATAAGGAATTAGGGTAAAGCATGGTGTTTTGATACGGCTTAGAGGAGTACTGATACAATTTTTGGGAATTTAGACACTGCCAAAACTCGTTTCGATACAAGCTCAAGGTGTATCGAAACGGGGTCAACGAGATTCAACTGGGATTGAAACGGGCTTAACCGTATCGAAACATGGTCTTTTGGCTAATGTCAACAGAAGTCAACCTGTATCAAAACATCTTTGGTTGTTTCGGTACAATGTTAAACAGTGTCACTGGAATTTTTAATAAACACATGCCCGTACCGATACAGTCTAAGACGTTTTGGTACGATGTTAGTTATAACCGTTAATTGGCAATGAATACTGTTTTGCATTGTTTATATTTGGTCACTAAATCTTCTAAAGTTTAATCAGGAGAGTTAATGAACTCGAACTAACGTGAAAATTTTCCGGCTTATTGAAATTGTGTTAAATTTCATTATAGTTCGGTTGCTTTATCGAAAGAACCCCTAATTTACTGAAATTACAGTTAAGTCCCTAGAACTTATAAAAAAATTTAAAATTGGCTCTAAAATAGATTAGCAAGTCTTAATACAAGTTGTTACTATTGCATATTTATAATGTATCACATCGTGTTGTTTATTGAATGAATTATTGTACCAGAATCACAACATTGATCTCCGGTAACGCTTACTAACCCGGTTTCCTACCAGACCGGGAAGTGGGTGTTACATAATCATTCTTATAGCATTTTGCTAATAAGTATTGACTTGGGAAATTATACAACATGCTCCAAAATTGTTTAATCCATAAATAGATATGTTCAATTTGATTGAATAATGTTATCGAGAACTTGAATTAACTCCTTCTAGAAATCTAAATCCTTTCAGAAGTTTCATATAAATGTTATTATCAAGAGGCATATACAATAGGTTGTAATAACATCCATTAGATAGAAACTATGTCTAAGTCTTTTTTTATTGCCAAACTAATAAAAAAATCTAAAACTAGTTGCATCCACCACCGAGGAGTATGTTTCCTGATAATCGATTCTAGGTCTTTGTGAGAATCCGTGTGAAACCAAACGAGCTTTATATCTCGTAATTTCCCCTTTTTCATTTCTCTTTCTCACAAAGACTCATTTGTATCCATGGGTTTAACACCTTCAGATGTATGGACTATGGGCCATTAATACTTCTCTTTTCGAAAGATATTTTATTTCTATCTCAATTGCCTCTTTCCATGTGGGCCATTCATTTCATTGTTTACATTGTCCAACTGACAATGGTTCATGATCTACATCAAAATCTCTAGTATTATATTGCATGCAAATGTATTATCAACGTCGATTTGATTTTAGTTCCACTTATTACCAGACATGGCATAATTTAGTGAGATCTCTTTATATCAAGTACCCGAGTCATGTCTAATGTCTCTTTGGAGACCTTTTAATCTCTTCTAGAGATTTTCATAATTTGTTGATTCCTCGATCGGACCATCATAAGATATAACTCCTTTTCTTTTCGAGGATTTTTATATTTGGAACTTACTTGTCTACCACGCTTCAGGCGTGAGTTAGACTCATTAGCAACTAGATTTTGTCCTTCCGGTACATCAATTTCAATTGGAGCATTCATAGCTAGTATATGTGACTTAGTCACTCTTTTAGGGTTAGCAAAATCATCTGAAAATTGATTTCCTAAGTTTTGTAAATGAATTATCCTTTGAACGTCTAGTTCACATTGTTGAGTACATATATCAAAATGAGATAATGATAATTTATTTCAAATTATTTCTTTTCTCAAGTATTTATTTTCTCCCTTAATGTTGGGAAATGTGACTCATTAAAATGATAGTCAGCAAATCAAATTGTAAATAAATTCCCTATCAAAAGCTCGAGATATTTAATTATCGAGGGGATTCAAATTGACATACATTCCCAACCTCCTTTGAGGACCCATCTTTTTGCATTCAGGTGGAGCAATTAGAACACATACCGCACACCAAAAAATTCTAAGATGAGAAATATTTGGTTCCTGAGCAAAAACTATTTGTAATGAAGATAATTTATGATAATTTGTTGTCTTGATGAAAATCTGTGATGTTTCATGTAAAATGACATGTCCCCAAGCAGAAATTAGAAGTTTTTACTTCATCAATAACGACCTTGAAATTAATTGAAGTCGTTTAATGAATGACTCTGCAAGATCATTTTGTGTATGAACATAAGCTACAAGATGTTTAACACTTATTCCAATTCACATGTAAAAATCATCAAAATCTTGATAAGTAAATTAACTAGCATTATCAAGACGAATTGTCTTTATAGGGTAACCTAAAAAATGTGCTCGTAATTTTATCAACTGAGCAAGTAACCTCGCAAACGTCAAGTTACAGGTTGACAAAAAGGATATATGTGACCATCTAGTTGATGCATCGATTAAAATCGTAAAATATCTAGATGGTCTGTAAGAAGGGTGTATACACACACACACATATATATATCATATTGTATCCGTTTCAAAAATTAATAGATTCATAATCTGTATTAGCTGGTGATGGTCAAATAATTAGTTTGCTTTGAGAGCAAGCATCACATGAAAACATTAGTTTGAAGAATCTGTCAGTTCTTCAATTAATGACCACATGAAGTGTCGATAAGTTTTCACATCATAATTGAACCGGGATGGCCTAACCGATAATGCCAAATAATAAAGTCATCATTGAACTTCTGATTTACAATAGCATAACCTTCAATTTGTACTAATTCTTGTGTAGTACAATCCGAATGACAGTGCATGTACTTCCAAGATTTTCTTATTGCCTCTAGTTATACTCATAATTTGGCGATATTCAGAATCTCCTTCACTAATAGTCTCAATATGATATTCATTTATGTGAATATCTTTAAAATTCAATAAGTCTCTTTTTGACTTTGACGAGTATAACGCAACAACACATCGTAAATATGGAATTGAGTTCCATTTGACAATAACATATCTGCTCTTTCGAAGCCTTCTATGACATTAGTACTCCCAGATACAATACTTGCATTATTCCCTTGCAATTTTAAATGAGAAAATATGCATAATTATACACTTTTCAATATGTTTTTTTCCATTCACTTTGAGGAATTAAAAATATTGAATATAGCACATATCAAATCGATTATCTATCAAAGATAACGCCTCAAGAACTTATTACTCTTCCGCAACATTGCTATATTTGTAGTTTGAGATATAGTGCTCACATTTTTCCTTGCATTTAAATGAGAAAAATTTTCTTATGCTTTAGTGTAGTATAAGTGTAACACCCCAATTTTGGGCTTAGAAGTTTAGGGTCTGAGCCGGACCGGTTTGAGAAACGGTTCGAATATAAAAGGAGGTTTTAGGGAACACCTAGTTCGGGATGCTTTAAAAATATGAAAAAATATCTAAAAATCCTTATTTAATATATAAGAGAGTGATGAAATCAATTTTATAAAATAAAGTTTGGAAACACTACATTTCGGTGTAGTGACCAAATTGTGAAAACTAGAAGTTTGGGAGTAAAATAGTAAAATATTGAAAGTTGAGGGACTAACCTTGCGATTAGCCCCTCCTCAATTAAAATCACCACCTACGTGGATGATAGGAAATAGTTTCCTTCATTTTGAGGAAAGCTATCCGGTCATTAAGTGTACAAGAAAAAAAAGGTGAGATAAAAAGCTTACCCGAAAACTTAGCAAGCTAACTCCACCTTCATCTTCTTCCAAGCATACATCTCCATTGGAGGATAATCCAAGCTTAGTTTTCTTCGATTTATTGTTATTGAAGCGTTTCTATCAATCGAGTAAGCTTATTCCCTCAAGTAATTGTTGAAATCCATGGGAATATTGAGTGTAATCTTAAGTTAGGGTTTTGATCATCCATGGATAATCTATCGTTATTGTCTATATCGAATTCTGATATTAATTTTGATACCGTTATGTTGATTTCAATATCGTATTATCGATCCTAATAATCTCTTATTGTCTTTACATGGCTCAAGAGTTGGAGAAAGACCATCCATCATCTCCCACACAAGCTAGGAACAAAGGAGTAATAATCTAAGAGCCGTAAGAGCTTCAGATTTCAAGGTGAGTATAGTCAGAGTCTCGGGATTAGGCTAGGTGACTTTCCCGATTTCATTGTTAATAAAATCATCATCCTTGTTTTGACCAATAAGGACTATTGCATCGGACTACTTAGTGGACATCATGGTAAGTATTGGTAAGTTATAACATCAAGTATTAAACATTGTCATCACTCGTTATTGTTATAGATCATCGGATATAGATATCATCATTGTCATTGTCATTGAATTATGGAAATCTAGGTCATTGATATTGTTATTGAACATTGCCATTGAAACATTGTTATTGGTAAGGGCATTGAATATTTCTATTGTCATTGATCATCGATTATTGATACTATCACCGGACCTTGGATTCGAAGGACATTGGATACAATTGGCATTGCATAGAATTCATGAGCTCAATGTACGAGTGGACTACGGTCCTAAGGCTATGTTCTATGTTGATTAGGCGAGGCGGAGCGATGTGATATGTTATTGGTCATATTGGCGAGGCGGAGGGACTAAGCCATTCAATGATTTGGCGAGGCGCAGGAATTCGTGTATCCACTACCTTGATTAGATCCAAGGGTTAACTATAAAATATGAAGAAATTAATGATGATCATGAGCTTCGCATTGTTACTAAAGGCTTATATCATTGATATTGTTGATTACTTGATTTTGGAAATGCATATTGTTGATTTGGAGATTGTTATGGCTACCCCACTTAGACTATGTAGGTCTAATGCATTTATCTTTCCTGCATTTCAGGTTAAAGGGATCCATCGTTGGAGATCGAAGAAGTTGTTGTTTTGCAAAAGTCACAAGCAAGCCTTAAGTAATGTATATCGAACCCATAAACTCCTAGCAGGGTGGCAAAGTACTTGAATTAGTCCGATGGGACCATTTTTTTATGTTGATGTTTTGCATGGTTTGTAAAAGGGCTATGGGTCCTAAAGGCTTGTTTAACATTGTTAAAAACATGACCAAGTTTTCATAATGGGCTATAATAGGTAAAAGTTTAGTAAACGTATTCAAACGACTATGAATTTTGGCATGCAATTCGAATATAGTATTGAAATTTTACGTGTAAAGTTTCATTGCATTTGGAAGACGTTCGGTAGGTCAATTCGATTAAAAACCAAATCAAAATATGTCATTACAGGTCAGACGTACCGATACGGGTAATGGCGTTTCGGTAAGACCATCATCTTAAAGCTATAAGGAATTAGGGTAAAACATGGTGTTTTGATACGGCTTAGAGGAGTACTGATACAATTTTTGGGAATTTAGACACTGCCAAAACTCGTTTCGATACAAGCTCAAGGTGTATCGAAACGGGGTCAACGAGATTCAACTGGGATTGAAACATGCTTAACCGTATCGAAACATGGTCTTTTGGCCAATGTCAACAGAAGTCAACCTGTATCAAAACATCTTTGGTTGTTTCGGTACAATGTTAAACAGTGTCACTGGAATTTTTAATAAACACATGCCCGTACCGATACAACCTAAGGCGTTTTGGTACGATGTTAGTTATAACCTTTAATTGGCAATGAATACTGTTTTGCATTGTTTATATTTGGTCACTAAATCTTCTAAAGTTTAATCAGGAGAGTTAATGAACTCCAACTAACGTGAAAATTTGCAGGCTTATTGAAATTGTGTTAAATTTCATTATAGTTCGGTTGCTTTATCGAAAGAACCCCTAAATTACTGAAATTACAGTTAAGTCCCTAGAACTTATAAAAAAATTAAAATTGGCTCTAAAATAGATTAGCAAGTCTTAATACAAGTTGTTACTATTGCATATTTATAATGTATCACATCGTGTTGTTTATTGAATGAATTATTGTACCAGAATCACAACATTGATCTCCGGTAACGCTTTCTAACCCAGTTTCCTACCAGACCGGGAAGTGGGTGTTACATAATCATTCTTATAGCATTTTGCTAATAAGTATTTACTTGGGAAATTATACAACATGCTCCAAAATTGTTTAATCCATAAATAGATATGTTCAATTTGATTGAATAATGTTATCGAGAACTTGAATTAACTGCTTCTAGAAATCTAAATCCTTTCGGAAGTTTCATATAAATGTTATTATCAAGAGGCATATACAATAGGTTGTAATAACATCCATTAGATAGAAACTAAGTCTAAGTCTTTTTTTATTGCCAAACTAATAAAAAATCTAAAACTAGTTGCATCTACCACCGAGGAGTATGTTTCCTTATAATCGATTCTAGGTCTTTGTGAGAATCCGTGTGAAACCAAACGAGCTTTATATCTCGCAATTTCCCCTTTTTCATTTCTCTTTCTCACAAAGACTCATTTGTATCCATGGGTTTAACACCTTCAGATGTATGGACTATGGGCCATTAATACTTCTCTTTTCGAAAGATATTTTATTTCTATATCAATTGCCTCTTTCCATTTGGGCCATTCATTTCATTGTTTACATTGTCCAACTGACAATGGTTCATGATCTACATCAAAATCTCTAGTGTTATATTGCATGCAAATGTATTATCAACGTCGATTTGATTTTGGTTCCACTTATTACCAGACATGGCATAATTTAGTGAGATCTCTTTATTATCAAGTACCCGAGTCATGTCTAATTTCTCTTTTGGAGACCTTTCAATCTCTTCTAGAGATTTTCATAATTTGTTATTTCCTCGATCGGACCATCATAAGATATAACTCCTTTTCTTTTCGAGGATTTTTATATTTGGAGCTTACTTGTCTACCACGCTTCAGGCGTGAGTTAGACTCATTAGCAACTAGATTTTTTCCTTCCAGTACATCAATTTCAATTGGAGCATTCATAGCTAGTATATGTGACTTAGTCACTCTTTTAGGGTTATCAAAATCATCTGAAAATTGATTTCCTAAGTTTTGTAAATGAATTATTCTTTGAACGTCTAGTTCACATTGTTTAGTACATAGATCAAAATGAGATAATGATAATTTATTTCAAATTATTTCTTTTCTCAAGTATTTATTTTCTCCCTTAATGTTGGGAAAGGTGACTCATTAAAATGATAGTCAGCAAATCAAATTGTAAATAAACTCCCTATCAAAAGCTCGAGATATTTAATTATCGAGGGGATTCAAACTGACATACATTCCCAACCTCCTTTGAGGACCCATCTTTTTGCATTCAGGTGGAGCAATTAGAACACATACCGCACACCAAAAAATTCTAAGATGAGAAATATTTGGTTCATGAGCAAAAACTATTTGTAATGGGGATAATTTATGATAATTTGTTGTCTTGATGAAAATCAGTTATGTTTCATGTAAAATGACATGTCCCCAAGCAGAAATTAGAAGTTTTTACTTCATCAATAACGACCTTGAAATTAATTGAAGTCGTTTAATGAATGACTCTGCAAGATCATTTTGTGATGAACATAAGCTACAAGATATTTAACACTTATTCCAATTGACATGTAAAAATCATCAAAATCTTGATAAGTAAATTAACCAGCATTATCAAGACGAATTGTCTTTATAGGGTAACCTAAAAAATGTGCTCGTAATTTTATCAACTGGGCAAGTAACCTCGCAAACGCCAAGTTACAGGTTGACAAAAAGGATATATGTGACCATCTAGCTGATGCATCGATTAAAATCGTAAAATATCTAGATGGTCTGTAAGAAGGGTGTATACACACACATATATCATCTTGTATCCGTTTCAAAAACTAATAGATTCATAATCTGTCTTAGCTGGTGATGGTCGAATAATTAGTTTGCTTTGAGAGCAAGCATCACATGAAAACATTAGTTTGAAGAATCTATCAGTTCTTCGATTAATGACCACATGAAGTGTCGATAAGTTTTCACATCATAATTGAACCGGGATGGCCTAACCGATAATGCCAAATAATAAAGTCATCATTGAACTTCTGATTTACAATAGCATAACCTTCAATTTGTACTAATTCTTGTGTAGTACAATCCGAATGGCAGTGCATGTACTTCCAAGATTTTCTTATTGCCTCTAGTTATACTCATAATTTGGCGATATTCAGAATCTCCTTCACTAATAGTCTCAATATGATATTCATTTATGTGAATATTTTTAAAATTCAATAAGTCTCTTTTTGACTTTGACGAGTATAACACAACAACGCATCGTAAATATGGAATTGAGTTCCATTTGACAATAACATATTTGCTCTTTCGAAGCCTTCTATGATATTAGTACTCCCGGATACAATACTTGCATTATTCCCTTGCATTTTTAAATGAGAAAATATGCATAATTATACACTTTTCAATATGTGCTTTTTTCCATTCACTTCGAGGAATTAAAAATATTGAATATAGCACATATCAAATCGATTATCTATAAAAGATAACGCCTCAAGAACTTATTACTCTTTCGCAGCATTGTTATTTTTGTAGTTTGAGATATAGTACTCACATTTTCATTGCATTTAAATGAGAAAATTTTTTTATGCTTTAGTGTAGTATAAGTGTAACACCCCAATTTTGGGCTTAGAAGTTTAGGGTCTGAGCCGGACCGGTTTGAGAAACGGTTCGAATATAAAAGGAGGTTTCAGGGAACACCTAGTTCGGGATGCTTTAAAAATATGGCAAAATATCTAAAAATCCACATTTAATATATATAAGAGAGTGGTGAAATCAATTTTACAAAATAAAGTTTGGAAATACTACATTTCGGTGTAGTGACCAAATTGCAATTTTTGCAAAGTTTAGTAGTGATTATTTTGTAAAGGATTGAAACTTTGAATCTTTAAGGAGCTAATTACCCAAAATGTAGTTTTCACCAAGGCCATTGAGTTGGTTAATGTTTTAATTAATGTTTTAATTAATCTTTAAGGAGCTAATTAATGTTTTAATTAATGTTTTGTAAAGGATTGAAACTTTGAATCTTTGATTGCCTATTTGGTTTTGATAATAGGAAGCATGCCTCTAGACTTGGGAGATTTCATGTTTGATGATGTGAATGTGTTTAGGAGTTCTAAATATGTTCCTTATATGTTTACTGACTTGTTGATATGCTTGGGAAGTCTTTTGGATGTGTTTGAATGGGTTTATGCATGAAAAACCAGCTTTTGCTGCTGAATCTGGGTAAACCGTATCGAAACACTCTTTAGCGTTTCGAAACAGGGGCCTGAAATGGGCTTCATGTTTCGAAACGCTAAGGGACGTTTCGAAACGATTTGGCTACTGGAATGCCTCGTTTCGGAACCAGTCTCGGAATTAACCCGCGTATCGGAACGGTCAACACCGTTCCGATCCACATTTCGATACAACAGGTGAAAGTTTCGAAACATGTGACCATTGGGTATAGATTTGAATGGTGCTGAAGTTTGCAAGTTTTACATTTTGGTCCCAAATATTTATGTTGTAATTGCTTGAGTTTGAGATGTTCTTTTAAGATGAAATTTGGTAGAGAAGCATGTAATGTGACTAATTACATATTGGCAACATTAAAATCAGTAAAGCCCTTTTAATTTACAGAAATTACAATTTGGTCCTAAAGTTATTATAAGTGCAATTAAGTCCCTGTTTGTTATCTGATCGCCGTGCCTTTCTTAAATATGGTTTATGAGTTCTCACTTAGGGTTAATGTGTATCTAGAGAAGATTAAAAAGAAAAAGAAGGTCGTGAATCAAGGTTGACTTTCGGGTTAACTTTGGTTTTCCCCGTGTAATCTTCGTAGTTCGGGTCAACCGTCTAGGTCGGGCTAAGGGGGTTACAATAAGTACTTGCACTGTCTGCTAAGCATAAATCATCACAATTTATTGCATATTGTATTCCGAAAGTAATCATATTCTTCAAATGATAATAAATAAATGTTTTAAATATATAATATAATAGAATATAATAAAATATAATATAATATAATATAATATAATAGAATTGAACAGAATAGAATAGAATAGAATAGAATAGAATAGAATAGAATAGAATAGAATAGAATAGAATAGAATATAATATAATATAATATAATATAATATAATATAATATAATATAATATAATATAATATAATATAATATAATATAATATAATATAATATAATATAATATAATATAATAAATAAATGTTTTAAATATATAATAGAATAGAATATAATATAATAGAATAGAATAGAATTGAACAGAATAGAATAGAATAGAATAGAATAGAATAGAATATAATATAATATAATATAATATAATATAATATAATATAATATAATATAATATAATATAATATAATATAATATAATATAATATAATATAATATAATAGAATAGAATAGAATAGAATAGAATAGAATAGAATAGATTAGAATAGAATAGAATAGAATAGAATAGAATAGAATAGAATATAATATAATATAATATAATAGAATAGAATAGAATAGAACAGAATATAATATAATATAATATAATATAATATAATATAATATAATATAATATAATATAATATAATATAATATAATATAATACAATACAATACAATACAATACAATACAATACAATACAATACAATACAATACAATAGGATAGAATAGAATAGAATATAATATAATATAATATAATATAATATAATATAATATAATATAATATAATATAATATAATATAATATAATATAATATAATATAATATAATATAATATAATATAATATAATATAATATAATACAATACAATACAATACAATATAATACAATACAATACAATACAATACAATACAATACAATACAATACAATACAATACAATACAATACAATACAATACAATAGAATAGAATAGAATAGAATAGAATATAATATAATATAATATAATATAATATAATATAATATAATATAATATAATATAATATAATATAATATAATATAATATAATATAATATAATATAATATAATATAATATAATATAATATAATATAATATAATATAATATAATATAATATAAATCGTAAATAAATAATATATAAAACAAATTAGAAAAATAAATTAAAAGATCAATTATTCCCTTTAGAGGTTATAAGGAAATAAAATAAAAAGGTGAATTATTCCCTTCAGGGCTTGACCCGAATCGAGGTGATTACACAGGGAAAACCAAAGCCAACTCGTTAAAGTTAACTCCGATTGACGACCCTTTTTTTCCTATGATCTTGGGTGGTCACATAGGATTAATATTGCATTTAGAAAAGATAAAAAGAAAAAAGGGTCGTCAATCAGAGTTGACTTTAACGAGTTGGCTTCGATTTTCCCCGTGTAATCACCTCGGTTCGGGTCAACCGTCTAGACCGGGCTAAGAGGGTTACATTTGTTGGTATCAGAGTCAGGTTTACGAATATTGGGGCTTGGTGGGTGGTAGATAGGTGTAAATATGAATGGTTATGACTTTTTGTGAAAGCATGTTGTGTGATTGAGATGAATTTGTGATGCTATGCTATGTTTGGGGTATAACTGGGGATCTCATTTCCATATCATTACTATTGGAAAGGATTGTTTTGAAAATGAGCTTGAGTACCTTGGATTCCTTGTCTTATATTGCCTAACTGAAATTTATTACATTTTGCTAGTTGCATTGTTTTCAAATGGGGCACGTAGAGAGCTTAGAATAAATGCGCGTGTTGTGGCTGAAAATGAGAATGACGAGCGTGTTGAGAATCTACCGCCTCCTCCTCCTGGTGGACCACCAGGTGGTGGTGGAGCAGGGGTCGGTGTTGTGGGAGCCGGAGTAGGGGTTGCTGGACCCGAGGGAGTACAAAAGCAAGCTGCTCCTAATATGACAGTGTTAATACAAGCTATTGCTGGAGCTTTTCAGGCGGCAGTAGCTGGAGCTCATGTGGCTGCACCTCAGGCTAGTGCTGGTGCGAGTTTGCCTCTGAAGTGACTCCGTAGCCTGGGAGGGATTGAGTTTAGGGGGCTGACTTCTGAGGGTTCCGAGTCTTGGTTGGAGAGTACCAAGAGAATCCTTGGGCAAATGAACTGTAGCGATGTCTAGAAACTGGGGTGTATTGTATCTATGTTGCATGGTGATACCTATACGTGGTGAACGACCACAATTGCTGGCTTAGACGAGCTGAGGTATCTTGGACGTTCTTTCTAAACGCGTTCAAGAGGAAATATTTCGGGGTCCATTATCTAGATGAAAAGAAGAGGGAGTTTATATGCCTAGTGCAAGGAAGTATGTCAGTGGCGGAGTATGAGGTGCAGTTTGTACGCCTTAGCCAGTATGCACCCGAGCTGATCCCTAGTGAACGGGAGAGATGCGAACGATTCTGATATGGGTTGGTGGCTGATGTGAAAACATATATGCTCGCAGCAGACTACACTGATTTTGATGTCCTGGTCACTCGAGCCAAGGATATTGAGTAGAATCTCGGGCTAGCCAGTCGGGCAGGAGGGTCTAGCTCAGGAAAGCAACCTGCAGATCGTGATCTTGGAAGAGATCGGTTCAAGAGACCTAATGATAGAAGGTCACACACAGATGCGAGACGTGGAGGAGGTAACCCTGGGAGAGGTCAGCAAGGGCCGAATGCTTTCATACGGACACCTGAGTGTAATCGGTGTGGTAAAAGGCACACTGGTGAGTGCTAGGGAAACCTTGGTACGTGCTGGAATTGCGGTAATCGTGGGCACATGAAAAGGGATTTTCCTCAGCCGATGAGAGAGGGTCAGGCTCCGGTGAGAGCAGCTGAGCCACAGAGAGGCCGTGGGAGCGGCCGTGGCAACTTTCAGCGTAGAGACGAAGGTGAGAGAAATGTAGCACATGTGGTGGCTGTTCAGCCTAAAGGTGGTGGCCAGGCCAGAGTGTATGCCCATCATGAAGTGAGGAATGACACAGACGTGATCGCAAGTATCTTTATTTTGCAATCTTTGTCATTACTTTCTCTGATTGATTCTGAATCTACACACTCGTACATATTGCGTGAACATGCCCAAATGCTTGGTTTGCCTGTTGAGTCTATACAAGAAGATTGTATAGGATATGTCTCTTAAAGGTGCAAGAGCATGTGTTTTTAGTTGATCTTATGGAATTTCCATTTTATGGATTCGATGTAATCCTTGGTATGGATTAGCTTGTTGAGCATAGGGCCGTTGTGGATTTTGAAAATAAGCGAGTTTTGCTGAAACTTGCGGATGATTATGAAGTTGTGGTGGTGGGAAAAATGTGAAATTCCTATCTAATATGGTGTCGACGCTTGAAGCAAGCCGAATGTTGTGTCAGGGATGCGAGGCTTATCTGGCCTTTGTTATGAATCCTAGTACAAAGAAGGTTCGTGTACAGGATATAAGGACCGTGTGTGAATTCCCCGGGGTGTTTCTAGAGGAACTACCAGGATTGCTGCCTAGTCAGGAAGTTGAGTTTGGAATTGAGTTGTATGAGAACACAACTCTGGTGTCCATTGCTCCCTATCGCATGGAACCCAAGGAGTTGAAGACGCAACTTCAAGAGCTGCTCGACCGAGGCTTTATTCGGCTTAGTGTGTCACCTTGGGGTGCACCGGTCTTGTTTGTTAAAAAGAAAGATGGCACGATGAGGATGTGCATTGATTACCGCCAGCTGAATAAGTTGACTATCAAGAATAAGTATCCTTTACCGAGGATTGACAATCTTTTCGACCAGTTTCGAGGAGTGGTTGTGTTCTCAAAGATAGACCTGCGGTCAGGATATTATTAGTTGAAGGTTAAGGATGGGGATGTGCCGAAGACGACTTTTCGAATGAGATATGGACATTATGAATTTCTAGTGACACAATTCGGATTGACGAATGCCCCTGATGCTTTCACAGATATAATGAACATGGTGTTTCATGAATTCTTGGATAAGTTCGTTGTGGTGTTTATTGATGATATCCTTGTGTACTCTCGTACCGAGGAGGAGCATGAGGAACATTTGAGGATTGTTTTACAAGAGCTATTAGAGAATCAACTTTATGTTAAGCTAAGTAAATGTGATTTTTGGTTGAAGAAGGTTGTTTTCTTGGCTATGTTGTTTCGGCTGAAGGGATTCGTGTTGATCCTCAAAAGATTGAGGTGGTGGTGAATTGGAAGCCTCCTAGGTTTGTTCATGAAGTTCGTAGTTTCCTTGGTTTGGCGGGTTACTACCGAAGGTTTGTGGATGGATTTTCTAAGATTGCCACCCCTTTGACGAAGTTATTAAAAAAGGATGTTAAATTTGAATGGACGGAAGCGAGACAATAAGCTTTTGAGAAGCTAAAGGAAGCTTTGACGCAAGCTCCTATCTTGGTTCAACCTTAGTCAGGAAAAGAGTTTGTGGTGTATAGTGATGCAACCTATGTTGGTTTGGGGTGTGTGCTGATGCAAGAGGTTAGGGTAGTGGCTTATGCATCGCGACAATTAAAAGTGCATGAGCGTAATTACCCTACGCATGACATTGACTTGGCGGTAGTGGTTTTCGCTTTAAAAATTTGGAGACATTATATATATGGTGAGAAGTGTATTTTGTACACGAATCACAAGAGTTTGAAGTATCTTATGTCTCATAAGGAATTAAATCTCAGGCAATGACGCTGGGTGGAATTGCTTAAAGATTATGATCTAATGATCGAATATCATCCGGGGAAGGCCAATGTTGTGGCCAATGCTTTGAGCAGGAAAGTGGCGGTAGAATTGAGGGCGATGTTTGCTAGCTTGAGCATATTGCGAGATGGTGGTCTTGTTGCTGAGTTGCAAGTGAAACCATCTTTGGCTCAGTTGATAAATGATAAACAAATGTTGGATTATTCTCTGGTACCACATGTTCAGGACATCGCAGAAGAAAGGCCTTCAGATATCTATTTCAGTGATGATGGTGTTTTATGTTTTGGGAGTCGGATAGTGGTGCCGAATGATGTTGAGTTAAGGCGCACTATTCTGACTAAAGCTCATAGTAGTCCTTTCGCTATGCACCTTGGTAGTACGAAGATGTATCGTGATTTGAGAGATGAGTACTATTCGGTGGGATTGAAGAAAGATGTCGCTGAGTTTGTTAGCAAGTGTATGGTTTATCAGCGGGTTAAGGCTGAACATCAAGTTCCTTCTAGGTTGTTGCAGCCGATGAGAATCCTAGAATGGAAATGGGAGAGGATTACTATGGACTTCATGTCTGGTTTGCCGTTGTCACCATCGAAGAAGAATTCTGTTTGGGTGATTGTGGATCGCCTTACGAAGTGTGCACATTTCTTGCCTGTGCATACTACGTATACCTTGGATAAGCTAGCTGAGTTGTACATTGCTGAGATTGTACGATTGCATGGGGTGCCAAAATCTATAGTGTTGGATAGAGATCCGAGGTTCACAACAAGGTTCTGGGTATGTTTACATCAGGCTTTGGGTACGCGGTTGAATTTCAGTACTTTCTATCATCCGCAAACGGATGGACAGTCGGAGCGTGTTATCCAAGTGATTGAGGATATGTTGAGGTGCTGCATTATTGAGTTTCAAGGCTCTTGGGAGAAGCACTTGCCTTTGGTTGAGTTTGCTTATAATAATAGTTACCAGGCAAGCATTCAAATGGAACCTTATGAGGCTCTATACGGAAGGAAATGTAGAACTCCTCTTTGTTGGGCTGAAACAGGACAAAAGTTGGTCTCGATGCAGACTTTGTTGAAAGGAACCACCAAGAAGGTGAAGCTCATTTGTGAGCGTTTGAAGGCAGCATCGAACCAGCAAAAGTCTTACGCGGATTTGAAGCGTAAGAAGATAGAGTTCGCAGTGGGCGAACATGTGTTTTTGAAAGTTTCACCTTGGAAGAAGGTGATGAGGTTTGGCCGGAAGGGCAAACTGAGTTCAAGGTTCATTGGACCATATGAGGTGATAGAACGTGTGGGTCCTGTTGCTTACAAGCTGAGACTGCCTCAAGAGTTGGAAAAGATACATAATGTGTTTCATGTATCCATGCTTAGGAGATATAGATCGGATCCGTCGCATGTTATGCCTTTAGAAGAGGTTGAGCTGAATCTAGACTTGACGTATGATGAGGAGCCCGTTGAGATTCTGGATACAGATAGTAAGGTTCTCCGGGGTAAGACTATCGAGCTGGTTAAAGTCTTGTGGAGACATTGTGGCGTTGAGGAAGCCACATTGGAAAGGAAGGATGACATGAAGAAGCAATTTCCTTACCTTTTTCCACCAGGTAAATTTCGAGGACAAAATTTCTTAAGTGGGGGAGAGTTGTAACACCCTGGTTTTGGGCATAGATGTTTTAGAGGTTGAATAGGGTCAGTCGAGAACGATTCGAATCCTTTAGGGGTGCTTTACTAAACACCTAGTTCGGGATGCTTTAAAAATATAAAAAAATAACTAAAAATCCTCATTTATTATATAAATGGTTATGGTGAAAACAATTTTACAAAATGTGGTTTGGAAATATTACATTTTGGTGTAGTGACCAAATTGCAGTTTTTGCAAAAGTTGACTAGTGACTGTTTGTAAAGGATTGAAACTTTGAATCTTTAAGGAGCTAATTTTACCAAATTGTTTTTCAGCAGATTTCTCTTTAATTTGGTAGTTTTAATAATGATTTAATTAAAGGAATTAAGAGAGAAATTCTATTTTTACTTTTCATAACTACTTTACGATATTTTTTCCCTCTTTTCATTTTCTCTCAACTTCCACTCAGCCAAACACATTTCCCTCACCAATTAATCTTTGGTTTTCATCTCTTTTGCTGAGCTTTCATCTTCCTAAGGATTTCCAACCTTTACTTCATCAAATCCTTTTGTTTTTACTTTGGATTTTAAAGAAATCTTGCCCAAATTGAGGAGAAATAAGCCATTAGAGATAAGCTTCGTCCTTCTCCTATAATGATCATTTCTTTACTGAAATTCCGAAGTTATCAATCCTTTGTTAATGATCTTTAAGTTGTTTTAATGTTAAAATCAAGAAATGGTTGTTAAATTCATGGTTCTTGAGGTGATTTTTTATGATTTTCGTATTTTTGAGTTAAACTCTGTTTTGAGGATGATTTTTAACATGTTTTGGATGATATTTGATGTTAAGATTGAGGTTTTAATAAATGAATCCCGAATAGGCTTGGGTTCTTAAGTTTTACATGTTAGATTTGTGGTTTTTGGGGTGGTTTTGGTGATCTGCTATTGCTAGAGGTATAAGGACATGTTTGTAATTTTTTAGGCGTTGATTGAGGTTTAGAAATGATTAGAATTAATAGATCTTGGCTGGGCTTTGATTTGGGAAAGTTTGGAGGTGTTTTCGGTTATTTCAGATAGCCGAAATGGTGTTTTTGAGTAGTGCAGGGAGTTTGTTTGAGTAGCTGGTGATTTCAATGCATGATGATGCATTAATCCTATGCTCTTATGTGTAATGAACAAGGGAGACATCTTCAGACACTTTTGGTGTTGATCCGGAAGTACCAGAAGCCTAGGAATTGTTTCGGCAAGCAAGCGAAACGTTATCGGTGAGTGCAAATGGTTTTAGAAATCCTTGAGGGACAAGGAAACATGGTTTGGGGGTTTAGGACTGGTTTGAAACACCATCCTCAGTCCGGAAGTAAGTATGACTAGAATTGCTCTCGATATGTGGTTGATGCCCTAAATGTTTTTAACATGCTCTTGTTTTGTGATAGACAAATTCCTATTGTTTTATGCATGATTTATAACATGGAAAGATGTTATGTGTTGATCCCATGAGATAGTATGTCTATGAAAAGAGTTTTGAGATTTTGATTAGATGAAATGCATGAATTATGGCTTTGAAGTGAGATGAGAAAGATTTGAGAAATGTTGCATCAAAACAGTAGGTGAGATGATGATTTTAATGTAATATATTGGCATAAATGATGAGATGATTACCGGATATAATTGGTCGACCAATAGGATGAAAGTGCACTATAAACTAAAAATTCGTACGTACTCTTTGGAGTCGGGCAATGGGGGTAGTGCCATCCCGATCCAAAGTGAGAATCTGATGATGAGAGATACCATCGGGGTAGGTCTTGGTGAAACACCCAAGCTTTGTGGCGAAGAGAGATACCGCTATGAGAGTCCGATGATGTGAGATTCCACCGGGTAGGACTTGGCTTTATGTCAAGCTAATCCGCATATCTGAGTAAAGATGTAATATGAAATGCCAATATATGAAATTGTACTTGATTCACATGTACCTATGTTGAAGTGTTTTATGCTATGAGAAATGCATATGAGACTTGTGGTTTAAGAAATGCTTTTGTTTACATTAAGCATGTGTATGGCTTTGCCATGAGATTTGCATTGGTTAAATGCATGAGCTAGATTGAAGTTACATGTGATTTTAAAATGAAGATTTTCTTTGAAGGGTTTTCAAGCATGAGATAGAAAGAGTATGTTGTAGAAAATGGTTTTTGAGATAGAGTTTTAAAGTTGCATTGTTGCGTTGGTTTTTCTTGGAGCTTGCCTCACTAAGCAAATGTGCTTATGCTCTATTTTACCAACAATGCAGATAATTGAGACCCTCTTGGGCAGCAAGAAGGCTAAGGATTGAAATTGAAAAGCTCAAGTATGGTGATGTTTTACGTATACCTTAGTAATGATAATTGGCAATGAGGATCTTTGGTTAGTTTTGGGAGATGTAATTTTGAACTCCCTGTAGTTGTTGCAAGTTTCATTTGGTTTATGTGGTTTGTAAGATATCTCTATGGTTGTTTTGGGGCTTTACCTTATCTTTTGGTATGCTCATAGTTTGTGTCATAAGCATGCTCTATGAATTGCTTTGCTACGCTTGAGTTGGTTAATCAAATGCTATTAAGTGTCGGGAATTGCATGCATATATGCTTGCGTGGATGCCAATAGCGTGTGTGTATGATTTACGAATGTTTTGGTGAAGTATGAAGTGACTTTGTGGCTGATTTTGGGTCAGTTCTGGTACGTGTATCGATACACGGGCTTGCGTATCGATACGCATAGGCCAAATGTGAGCTTTTCTGCACAGGCGTTTCGGTACGTTAATGAAGTGTTTCGGTACGGGCTTGAAGGGCGTACCAATACACGGGGAAGCGTTTCGATACGCTATATGTGAATTTGGTCACTGCCATCCCGCGTATCGATACGGTCTCAAGCGTATCGATATGCGACTGTTAATTCTGTTAAATGGCATCCTCATAAGTTTGATTTTGTTACATTTTAGTCCCTGATGTTTATGAATGCAATTGAATGAGTTTGAAATGTCTGATTGAGTTGATAATTGACAGAGTGGCATGAAATAGAGCTAATTGAATATTGGTAACCTTAAAATCCGTGAGGTCCTTTTAATTTATAAAATTTACAATTTGGTCCCTAATGTCTAATTTGTGCAATTAAACCCCTAATTGAATTCCGATCGATGTGCCTTTTCTTCCTCTGATCTTGGTTTGTCACATAAGATTAATATTGCATTTAGAAAAGATAAAAGGAAAAAAGGGTCGTCAATCGGAGTTGACTTTAACGAGTTGGTTTCGGTTTTCCCGTGTAATCACCTCGGTTCGGGTCAACCGTCTAGACCGGGCTAACGAGTTGAATTATTCCCTTCAGGGGTTATGAGGAAATCAACAAAATCCAAGTAAGTTGGACCAACAATGCAATAATTATTTTCGTCATTTTCGTAAACAAAATTTGTTTATATTTTTTTTCCTTTATCATTCATAATTGTGGATAAAGGTTCATAAGATGCATTGGTGTACGACAAATACGGAGCCAATGATTTGAGCTGTCACATCGATGACACGTAGATTCCTCTTTCTTGAATGATATTTTGCACTCTTTTTATTATAACACCCCTAACCCGGTTTAGGAGATAAACCGGTTTAAAAGGTGTTGCTAAACAAAACTTAAGCAATCATACGAAAAATAAGACTCTTGATCAGTCTTAAAAACCAAAGTTAAGGGTAAATTTAAAATTTTAGATTATTTCTAAACACAACAATACACACTTACTTAAGACATTAGCTTACACATCAAAGCATGCATTATTTCATAACCATCTGACTTAAAAAAAAAAAAAACAAATATGGCACCTTGCTTTCAAAAAATTAACATTCTTAGCCTAACAAGACGTAAACTAGATTTCTGAAACAAGAAACTAATCATATTTACAAATGATAGAAGAATGAGTTTCAATTTAAAGATTTAATTATTAACCTTCATCGGAATACACATGTTATCTTTTAACTATGCTTTCATTTAAACTTTCATACATTGAACATATAGCCATTCCTTATTCGAACTTTTTCTAAAATCTTCTGGTCATAGAGTTATTACCATAACCGAACATTGTTACAAAGAGACATAACTCATGTACTCACTAATTCTTCAGATTTAAACATATTTATAACTTTTAGCCATTGGCACCACAAATCAGACATTATTTATTTTCATAAGAGAGGATTACAAACCAATATAAAAAGACCTTAGTCTTACAAGATATATCCTAAGCATCATACCTTGACATTCTTGTTCTTCAATAGACATATTAATTCATATCCAACCATTTAACCCTAACATTAACTTTTAAATTACAATCTTATTTAGTTTACTTGTTGACTATTCATTTGATTACAATCTATCTGACCATATCTTTTAACCTCAGTTGAGATATAGAGGGCTCTTTTCAAAAGAACGAAACTATCCTAGTCACAATTTAACGTCTTTCCGAAACATACGACAACAAGATCATCTATACAGGAATTTCATTAATACACTAGAAGTCATAATTTAACTACTTATTAATTATTTGACTTATCCCATACGTCTGTCATTAAACTATGTTAAAGATGGTCAAGATTTAACTCATAATATTACGCATATGCATGACATTGCACCAGCCATATAGCATCAAGATAAACTATCAACCTAAGATCCCTAAATCATTCAAGCAACCGCAATAAACCTATGACTAATCACCTGACAAAGAGCAAGCAAACACAAATTAGTTAAAGGCCCGATTACAAACCATTAGCACATACTGACAAGCGTCATGAACTGTCAAATAAATATCTTTAATCTCAATTAAAGAAATAAATTAAAGTGGAATAGTGAGAGTAAGGGTCGATCCATAGGGAGTAAGGAGTTCCCAATATTGATTTGAGTTGATCTTTATCCAAGTAATCTGCAAGTGACAAAAAGGGGTTTAGTGAAATAATTCGAGAAGATTTAGAAAAATAAACAAAGAAAAAGTAATAAATGAAATCGATGATGATAAGAGTTAGCCTTCAGCTTTGCTTCGCATCAACTCGTCTCGACCACTGAAAGGGATTTTACTTCGAGTTCTTGCTGTTTATAGTCTAGAAGGCCCAACCCTTATAACTTGCTTCTCTATGGTAAACTAAGTTCCAAGGCCAATCCTTAGAATCTAGTATTTGTTTGATTAGCTCCGGCAATTGATGCTAACGCAAATTATGTGCTTAGTGTTGGAAAAGCTCATGCTCAGATGGTTTGTCTCGATGAGAATCGTATCCGATCTTGATTTCCCTTAGCGGACCGCCACTAAGTTTGTTCTTAGGGAGGTAAATTTGCTACAACCCTATTCTCGTCCCAAAGGTGGATCAAAACCACGTTTAATCCGATTGCCAATCCAATGTTGCTGAAAATCAAGAAAGAAGTTGAAGGTTTGAAGAACTTGTCTACTCTCACGAGATAAGTTGGGTTTAGCTTAGCTTTTGGCTAATGGTGAATTTAGCTAAGCATAGCTGGCGAAGAAACCATACTTAGCGTTTTTTTAGCAAAAGAAAGGTAAAAGAAAACGAAAGTGGGGAGAAAGGAAATTTCTAAACTTCAAAGTAAAAATGAAAACAAGAACAAGGGATGATTTGAGTCTCACCCCAAAAGGGTATTTATAGCATCCTAAAACCCTAAAAAATCTAAAAATATAGAAGATAATTCCTAAATTATTTAAATAAAATACAAAAGATAAATCCCAAATTTAAACTTCAAATTTCAGCTGATAAGTTATCTATCTTGGCTGATAAGCTATCAACTGTTGCTGATGTGGCATCTTCTAGAAGCCACTGACGTGTCGTCCAGTCAGCATTTTCATGCCCCAATTCATGCCCACTAATCCAGCCATGAATCCAGAAAACTTTCAGAATCCATCCTTTTCCAATATGTTTTCCAGACACGAAGTCCTGCACAAAAATCACACAATAAACCACAATTCGACACCATAAATCAACCATTTAAGCGCAATTAAAGCTAAAATAGTGACCAAACTAGCTACTCATCAAATCCCCCCTCACTTATGTGATGCTTGTCCACAAGCATGTCCGAATTTAACCAATTAAAGCTCATGTCCCCATCCTTAATTTCATGAAGTATCTAAGTTTTCGGTATGATTTAGTATCTGAGCAAGTATGAAACCTGAGTAGCAATCGGAGAATGGAAAGACTAGAAACAGTTTTATCAAAATGCAAACATTCCAATAACATGTTAATATCAATGATGCAAACCCTAATACCCTCACATAGATGCACTCATTTCGCTCAAAGTGTTTAGGGTAAATGATCATTCAAGTCATAATTAATCAAGCATTACCATAGGCTTGTAACTAAATCCTATCTCCACTACTAAGTATGAATATGATGCAAAAATCAAGAGGTCTTTTAAAAGGGTTGTAATGGGGGTAAGGTTTGGGTAGGATAAAAGGCTAAAGTATAGGGTTAATATTCAAGACAAAGAAAAAGTATTCCAAAGAATTTTTTTAAGGAACAATAATCAATGCTTATTCATCATTTTTTCGAACCTTTTTTTCCTATTTGAACCAGACTGTTTTTTTTACTATTTAAACAGTTTGAATCTGTACTGTATTTTTCTGCACTGTTCAAACCAAACTGAACTGCACTATTTTTTCTGCACTACACTGCACTATTTTTTCTGCTTTTTTCTTTCTGTTTTTTGCTGATGTTGTTCGAATCATTTTTCTGCACTGATTTTTCTGCAGTGTTAGAATTTTACTGCACTGTGTTGATTTGAATATGTTTTTCAGCAGTTTTTTTAATTTTCCCGCTTTGGAATAGCCTTAACTTTGTCTTGAAAAAGGTGCAAAAAGAGTGACGAACAAAAAAATCGGTTCGGGTTAAAAATATGGTAAATCTAAGAAAATGTCAAGTCTCAAAATTGGCTATCTAAGGGATAAATAATCAAAGGGCAGGCCTTTTTTGGAAGAGAAAAGGGGTTAAAACCTAGTGCCTCTATCACACTAAAGCATCATATTCAAAGAACGTATTCTCGACAAGCATTATGCCACAAGTTCTAGAATGCAAAAAATTAACTTGGCACACTCAATGAAACAAAGAGCGAAAATAAAGATAAATGCTCATTAGGCTCAAAGTTGGCATGAAAGGTTAATTGAACTAAGATAAGCATCATGTCAACTAACAAATCAAGGAATGTCATAAGAAAATTTATAAAAATAACTAGTCAAGCCTAATCTATCATGCAACCTAAGGTTTCTAACAAGTAAGATACCAAAATCATACGGTAAACAGAGGAACAATGCAAATTAAAGGGCGGAGACAAGTAACTTAAATTAAGTAAAATCAAGAGAACAATTAATCGGATAAGCAAGAACAAGAATTTGACATGGATTCCCACCCCCTCACTTTAAGAATGATGTCCCATTATGCAAATAGAAATTAAAGAGAGGGAATAGGAAACTCCCCATTCTAATGACATCCGGTTCTTGTGTTTGTGGAGGCCAACGAGCTTTCTTTCGAGTTCTCACCATGTCGGTACGGTCGGTGGAAAGTGGCAGGTTTCGTGATTTGAGGAGGAATAGGTCTGGTGAAATTGATTGACGGCTAGCTAATAAAAAAAGGAAAATAATGAAAATTTTGGGTAATTTGAGAGGGTGGTATGCAGCTGGGAAGAAAAAGGAAAATAGAAGGGTTTTTTTCAGGTTGAGAAATTCACTTGGAAATTTGAGAAGATAAGGGATAGCCTATCATATAGTCTAAGGGATTGCTCGTTGTGTAGCATTGGGGGACACGTCGTTGTGTTGCCGGTTTTGTGGGGCTGGAGAGGATGAAGTGAACCATATCCTATGGCAATGCTCATGGGCGTGGGAGATTTGGGGGTGTTTTTTCGCGTGGTGGGGAGTAAATGTGACGCGTCCGCATCAAGTGCGTGACTTCCTTATAGCTAGTTTCCACAGCTTTTTTAAAGGGGATATGCGTGTGTGGTGGCTTATAGGCTGCACTAGTGTGTTATGGTCGTTATGGATAGCGCGGAATAATTTAATGTTTCAGAACAAGAGCTCATCGATTGGGGGTATTTTGTTCTTAATTAAATTGAGATCTTTTCAATGGACGAGGGTGAGCTTCGATACGTTGGATATTCGGGAAGCTGCTTGGTGGGATTGCCCTCTTATTTGCGTTAATGATGCACGGGTAAATCAGCCGAATAGGGATGTAGTGGAGTGGACTCCGCCTTGGAAGGGTGTGTGGAAATTTAATGTCGATGGTGCAGCTCGGGGGAAGCCGGGCTTGGCAGGGTGTGGGGGAGTGCTGCGAGACTGGGAGAGTCGAATTAGAGGACTGTTTTCCGGGCCAATTGGTGTGGCGGACTCGAATGAAGCCGAGGTTCAGGCGATAGCTTATGCTCTGAAGATGTTGAGGGAGCTGTCTTGGGCGGGGGTGGAGTCGGTCGTTATTGAATCCGATTCGAAGGTGGCCCTTGCTTGAATCCAAGGAGGAGAGAGCCGACCTTGGCGATTATGGCGATGGTTCTTTCAGATTGATGATGCTTGTGCGGATTTGCCAGATGTATGCTTCTCGCATGTCTTGAGAGAGTGAAATAAAGTGGCGGACTCCCTTGCGAAAGGAGGTGTTGATAGGGCGTCTTGGCTATGGGTTCGGCCTTGATATGTGTCGTGTTGGTCCTTGTAGCACACAACTAATGGTACTCTTTTCCCCCACTTAGGCTTAGGGGGGGTTTTAATGAGGCTATTAGTTGTGCTTGTATGATTTTTTCTTCAATAAAATCATATTGTTGTTCAAAAAAAAATAAGAATCAGTTGATGGGTTTTGAAATTGGAAAAGATTAAATGAGATTATCAACAAGTGGGGTCCACGGTGTTTGAAATTTAAAGGCAAAATGATAGAGATAAAAGATGGCGACTGGGAAGAAATTGGTTGGGGCTTGCTATTGTACACCGAAGGGAAAGGGTGTGCTATTGTGCACCCAAAATAGTTCCACAAATGTACGTTCCAAGGCCTGTATAATTGTCACGTTTGATCAAAAACATTTGGGTACCTAAAAATGCATAAAAAATAAAATAAAATAATTTTTTTGCTCAAAACGTATGATTTTTATTGAGTTAGAAAAATCATACAACATATCCCTCCGGGCCTCATTAAAAACCTCCCTACACCTAAATGGAGGAAAAGAGTACCCGAAGAGGACACTGGAACTACAAACCCCTCACGCAAAACACATGTAAAATGCCACTCAAAATCCCCAACCCCTACATGCCTATAACGTGATGCTCGATCCCCAACCCAGCACGCACACTCCCCAGCAGCATTCCCAAACTGCTTGTGACCCGGTGCTCGAGCCCCTACCCAGCACGCATGTCCCAGCAGCAGGCCCCTCCTTCAACGTCAAGCACAACACCCTCTGCCCTTATAAGCGAGGGAATATCATACATAACGGCACATCCGAACACCAAATATCACGCCAAAATAGAACCTTGCATCCATTCCCAACGAGCCATACAAAATTGGACATCGCCATATATCTATGTACTTCTTCCATTTCTTGTAATGTCACTATCTGCCTCCAAACTGTCGACATCGACCGTTGCCTCACAAGTGTCATTCTCGTAGCCAACACATCCGCCCCATACTTTGCTATCAACACCGACCGCTACAACGACTCCCCCTCCACCGCAAAACGCCATCTCCATTTCGCCAAAAGAGCCATGTTGCGCTAATGTAAATCCACCACCCCAAACCACCAAATTTTAGTGGTCGACATACCACCTTACAACTCACCCGGCTCATTTTACGTCGCTCCTCCGAACCGCCCCCTAAAAACGACCGCCTTATCCTGTCAATTCGTCTAATAATGCCATTCAGTACCAAGAACATACCCATATAATAAATCGGCAAGGAGGACAACACCGAGTTCAACAAAGTCAACCGAGCCGCAAACGATAAAGAGTCCCTTTTCCACCCGGCCAAACTCTTCCTAAACCGCTGCAACAAAGGCTCCCACATACCTAAACTACGTGGATCAACGCCAATAGGCAACCCAAGATAGACCATCGGCAACTTACCCCTCTTACACCCCATTATCTCCGCCATCGCATCCAACACCTCCTCCTCCACGCCCACACCATACATGCACGATTTCGTGTAATAAATATGTAACCCCGAATAGTATTCGAAGCAAGTTAAAACCCTCTTTAGATTAGTGGCGTACAACAACTCACCTTGTAAGAAAATTACCGTGTCATCCGCGAACTGAAGATGCAACACCCTACACTCATTCACCACGCGAACACCCCTAATCAGTCCTTTCCTCTCCGCCTCACTTAACAGGCGATGCAACAATTCCGCCACTATCACAAATAACAATGGCGAGAGTGGATCATCTTGCCTTAGTCCACGCCTCATTGGAAATTCCTGAGTCGGGCTACCATTTAATAATATCGAAAGCCTCGCCGTACTAGTACAAACTCGCATCCAATTTCTCCACGTCAAACCAAAACCCATACGACATTGAACTGCCTCGAGGCACTCCCATTTAACACAGTCACATGCTTTTGCATAGTCTAGTTTCAACAACACTCCCCCTCACCACTCGATCGTTGTTGCATCGAATGTAGCACTTCATTGGCCAGCATAATACCATCCACAATTTGACGGCCTTTCACAAATGCCAACTGCACGTCACTAATTACCTCCGGTAATACATGTTGCAGCCTCCTCGCCAAGCATTTAGCAATAATTTTGTATAACGAGTTCAATAGACAAATAGGCCTATATTCTCCCAAGTGTCTCGGCTTATCACTTTTAGGAATTAGTACCACAAACGTCGAATTGGTACGCTTCGGCAACGAACTTGTCTCATAAAAGTGGTGCATCACCTCCATCACATCCCCCTTCAAAAAATCCCAACCCTTTTTGTAGAACTCAAAAGTAAAACCATCTGGCCCCGGTGCCTTCGATCCCTCACATCCCCATATCACAGATCTCACCTCCTCCTCACCAAACGGTTTCTCCAATGCTTCCACCATACCATCCGACAAACGATTAAAACCCACACCCATCTCCATCGCACCCAACCTCTCCTGTGGCGAAAAATGAGCTCTAAACTCATTGAACACTGCCCTTCACAATTTTTCCGGATTGGTTTCCCATACCCTCTCAACCATCATCCCGGAAATGCAATTCCGCATCGCTCTCAATTTTGCCGCTCTATGAAAGAAAGCCGTGTTGCCATCCCCTTCTCGCTACCATCGCACACGCGATTTCTGCCGCCAAAATGATTCCCTTAGACGCGTCAATGTCCAAAGAGTATGTTGAGTGTTGCGTTTACGTAACAATTGTACATCGGACACATTGCCCGCACTCACTGCCCCGTCGATCTCATCCAAATCCTTCGTTGCCAACTCAATTCGATGCTCAAGATTGCCAAAGACGGACTTATTTCAACCACGCAAAAAACGTTTCATCAACCGTAACTTAATACTCATATCCCCCTGTCCCGATAGGCTTGAAATTTGCCCCCATTCCTCTTTCAAATCCTTCACAAATCTTCGCTCTCCCACCCACGCATTAAGGAAGCGAAATGGCCTCGGACCCCAATCCAAAAAAGATTCAAACAATCCACGAGTAGGAAGAGAAGGAAAAGAGTTGAGAATCACCATGGCAGCATTGAAAGTTTCTTGAGATTTTCGAAGGGTATATAAATAATAAAATTAAAACAAATAGAAAGAAAAAACCAAAATAAAAATGGGTTGCCTCCCATTTAGCAAAGTATTTAACGTCGTTAGCTCGACAACCTGATTAAAACTACAAGTACTGCGACAAATATTTCCTCCAATTCATGTGTTTTGTCCAACTTAGAATTTCCCTACAAGAAATTTTACGACCATGGCATTCCTTCATTTTTTCTGAAAAAATATCTCCTTTACTCTTTAATTTATCCGGCGGTAATTTTAACTCCAAATTTGGTGCCTACAAAATGGAAGGAAGCACTTTAGTTTTCGAAGGAGTTAGGTGCAAATTAGAATGAGCAGAAAAAATATTTTCAAACTCCCTAATTTCTTTCTTGTGGCCTTCCAATACCCTGCGCAAATTATCAAATAAGTTAGATTCTATAAACTCTTCAACGGCGGGTTCAATGACATCGATAAAATTAATACTAGCAACATTATCTAGATGTCGCATTGCTTTGTATACATCAAATTTAACGATCTCACCGTCAAACTCCATTGTAAGAATTCCGCTTCTTACATTTATTTTTTGTATTTTTCGTACTAAGAAAGGGACGACCAAGAAGAATTTCTGAAGACGAGTTTGATCTGTCATTTTCCATATCGATGACGTAAAAATCTGCCGAAAAATAAGATCATTTACCTGGACTAAGACATTCTTGAGGAGTCCTTCTGGGTATATTACTGATCTATCTACCAACTGCACAGTAACTTTTTTATCTTTTAAAGGTTCAACAAAAAGTTATTTATATAACGAAAGTGGCATAACATTTAATGAAGCGCCTAAGTCACACATAGCTCGTTTAATACCAACCTTACCAATTTTGCAGGGAATTGCGAACATACCTTGGTCCTTCAATTTTGGCGGTAACCGTCGCTGAAAAACTGCGGATATGTGTTCTCTCAGATTTCCCTTCTCTATTCCGGTAAGTCGTCTTTTTTTCTGTATAGATCCTTCAGGAATTTGACTTATCGAGGTACCTTTTTTATTACTTCTAGAAGTGGAATGTTAATTTCCACTTTCTGAAATACATCTAAAATCTCCCCCTCTTCAGCTTGTTTGTCACATTTAACCAACCTTGAAGGAAAAGAAGGTGGAGTAGCATAGGGAGATGGTGCAGAAGGTGGATTGGACATACCTTTCTTAGTGGAAGATGGTGATTTCTCTTTACCTTTCTTTTGAACGCCTTCCTCTGTGGCTTTTGGTTCGATGATGGTACCACTTCGTAGAGTGATGGCGTTCACATTCTCTCTTGGATTGGGCTCCGTTTGAGAAGGTAATTTCCCTTTGGATTCTAAGCGACTTACCGCTAACTTTAGTTGACTTATCTGTTTGTCAATTGCTTCAAAGTGAGCTTCGGTCTTTAGTTGCAATTTTTCTTGGGATAACTCCAACCTTTCAACAATCGACTCCAATGACGGCTTCTACAGTTGATATTGTTGTGGTGTAGGCGGTTCATAAGCTTGGTTTGGTCCTTGATTTTGCGCATATTTGAAGTTCGGATGATCCCTTCATCCTGGGTTGTATGTGTTTGCGTTGGGATTGTATTATCTTTGGGAAGGTCCGACGTAATTCCCTATGGCATTTGCTTGCGCAGAATCCTCTTGTATTATCGAACAGTAGTCCGTTGGATGTTCTGGACTAGTGCATATCCCGCAAAATTTGGATGCACTTCTTTTATCTGCAACAAGAGACTAAACAATATCAGCTAGTTTGTCGATCTTTTGTTCTAGGGAAATTGTACTTACCTCGTTAACTCACCGAGAAGGTTCACCCGAAGGGTTAAACCGTTCCGAGTTGGCGGCCATAGTTGATATTAAAGTTCATGCTGCAACCGGGGTCATGTTAACAAGTGCTCCTCCACTCGTTGTGTCAATTACCTTCATATCCATAGGCGTTAACCCCTCGTAGAAATATTGGATAAGTGTTTGCTCAGAAAAACCATGTTGAGGACAGTTAGCGCACATATTTTTGAAGCGCTCCAGTATTCATAGAAAGATTCAGAATCCTTATGTCAGATACTCAAAATCCTTCGCCTTAGCTCGCTCGCCTTAGCCGTTGGAAAGAATCTGTCAAGAAATAGGCGAGCCATGTCTGTCCAAGTTGTAACTGAATTAGAAGGTAGATCAAATAGCCAATCTTTGGCAATATCAACTAGAGAAAAATGGAAGGCACAGAGTTTTATTTGATCTTCAGAAACTCCCTGCGGGTTTGTACTCAGGCAAACCATGTGAAACTCTTTTAGGTGCTTGTGAGGATTTTCACTAGATAGGACGTGGAAAGTCGGTAAAAGAATATCAAAACCGTTTTCCGTACGAATGGCTTTGTACCATTTTGGAATGTTATGCACATCAGTTGTTGATCATCTGGTGCCCTAGTTAGTTGTTGGATTGTTTGGTCGTTATCTCCCATTGGAACATGTTCTTCGTTGGTGTACTCGAAATGCGAATCTGCCTCAAACAATGATTCTAGATCACGTTCTAGACGTTATTGTCATTCTTTTTGTTTCTTTTCCTGAAATGTCTGAGCATGTAGTCTTTGGGTGTATGCTTCGATCTCCATAATATAGTCTTTATGTTCTCCTGGATTCTTTCTTGTCATAATTCAAATCAAAACAAATATTAGTAACTTTGTCGAAGTCCCCGGCAACGATGCCAATTTTCCAAGCGTCGTGAACTGTCAAATAAATATCCTTAATATCAATTAAAGAAATAAATCAAAGTAGAATAGTGAGAGTAAGGGTCAATCCACAGGGACAAAGGAGTTCCCAATATCGATTTGAGTTGATCTTTATCCAAATAATCTGCAAGTGACAAAATGGGGGTTTAGTGAAATAATTCGAGAATATTAAGAAAAATAAACAAAGAAAAAGTAATAATTGAAAATCGATGATGATAAGAGTTAGCCTCCAACTTTCCTTCGCCTCAACTCATCTCGATCACTGAAAGGGATTTTACTTCGATTTCTTGCCGATTACAGTCTACAAGGCTCAACCCTTGTAACTTGCTTCTCTATGGTAAACTAAGTTCCAAGGCCAATTCTTAGAATCTAGTATTTTTTTGATTAGCTTCGGCAATCGATTCTAATGCAAATTATGTGCTTAGTGCTGGAAAAGCCCGTGCTCAGATGGTTTGTCTCGATGAGAATCGTATCCGATCTTGATTTCTCTTAGCGGACCGCCACAAAGTTTGTTCTTAGGGAGTTGAATCTGCTACAAGCCTATTCTCATCCCCAACGGTGGATCAAAACCACGTTCAATCCGATGCGCACTTTCGGAATGAAGTAATCGAGATACCTATAGGAAAGGTCATTTTCCAATCCAATGTTGCTGAAAATCAAGAAAGAAGTTGAAGGTTTGAAGAACTTGTCTACTCTCACGAGATAAGTTGGGTTTAGCTTAGCTTTTGGCTAATGGTGAATTTAGCTAAGCATAACTTCCGAAGAAATCATACTTAGCGTTTTTGAGCAAAATAAAGGTAAAAGAAAACAAAAGTGGAGAGAAAGGAAATTTATAAACTCCAAAGTAAAAATGAAAACAAGAACAAGCGATGATTCGAGTCTTACCCGAAAAGGGGTATTTATAACATTCTAAAACCCTAAAAAACCTAAAAAGATAGAAGATAATTCCTAAATTATTTAAATAAAATAAAAAAGATAAATCCCAAATTTAAACTTCAAATTTCGGCTGATAGTTATCCTATCTTGGCTGATAAGCTATCAACTGTTGCTGACGTGGCATTTTCTAGAAGCCACTGACGTGTCGTCCAGTCAGCATTTTCATGCCCCAATTTATGCCCACTAATCCAGCCATGAATCCAGAAAACTTGTAGAATCCATCATTTTCCAATATGTTTTCTAGACACGAAGTCCTGAATAAAAAGCACACAATAAACCACAATTCGACACCACAAATAAACCATTTAAGCGTTATTAGAGCTTAAATAGTGACCAAACTAGCTACTCATCACATACATACATATATGAATACGTAACTAAATGATGTTCTAAATGCTCAATGCTTATATATCTACTATGTGCCACCAACTAGGAGAACAAAAGAAGAATACATATTGCACTTATTTGACACTGGTGATCTCGTCCAAGCTCGCTAGATAATCAGAAGATTTGAAACCCTAGGAGGTAATAACAGAACATGGTAAGATAATAACTTAGTGAGGTAGCCCAAAGGATTTAAAGTATGGAACAATATTCCATTCATCTTTTTTTAATTTGCTAAAGCACGTACAAGTAATTCTAAGCTTGGACATCAAAATTTACCAGTCTAGGTGGAAACTTCTACTCATTCATAACACTTATACATAGATGATTTGAACTGAAACAAGTTCATGAAATTAATCATCCAAGTATTTGAACATAACTTATCTATTCACACAAATGGATAGTCATAATTACACATTACTTGCTATGCAAGTCATTGTTGTGCTTCATTACTTATCATATAAATTTCTTGATTTCTTTTGCCACACTCTTGAAATTCAAGAAAGTTCTTTCACACGAATCTTTTATTTTAAACATTCTCAGCACCATTAATTCTTGTGCATTACAAATTATACTTGTATAATTTTATTAATCATTTTAATCCCTATTGCATCCAATTCATTAATAGTCCCTTGTATTTATATGTAAAATAGTTCATACACATTCTTATGTTATCCAAAAATAGTCTTATAAGGCATATGTATGGATATATATGTATATCTATATACTTTGCATTCAAAACAGTTTTCATGTATTGGAGTATTATTGATGAACTATTCAGAAAATACATGAACACTTAGGAAAATCCAAAATAGTTGAATACGAGATGTTGAAGGATATCAAATTCGAGTTCAAGAGAGTTTGAATGTCGTTCGAGGGTTGACTGATATATCAAGGATTCAAGGTAATACATTACTACCTTCTGCATGCTTTCAAATTCGTTGGTATTCGGTTAATGCTTGCACGACCATGATTTAGCATATGGTTAATTCTGCTAATGTCAATCAATTAAGAAATAAGAATATTAATGGCCAAGGCAAAAATATTTGAATAAGAGGTTTCATAATTCGAAAGGACTTCCTAGTTTAGTAAAGGATTAATAAAAATAGTTGATCTACAAGTCTGATTATTTTTGGCTAATAAATTACAAAAATGCCCTCGATGTATGAAAATGACTAAAATACCCTCAGAAAATAAAAATAATTTGCGAAACTACACTTGATCTGCTAGAGCAATTGATGCATCTAGAAACCTCGTTTTGCTTGGAAATTATGGTGACAAAGCTTAAACCCTCAAATTCGTAAAGTGCTTGGATTTCCTGAATTCTGAATAAATCTTCGGAGACAAGATACGAAAAACTGATCATATGTCTGGATTAATTAGAGTGGCATGAAGGATTAAATTGACTTGAATGAATAAAATAGAAAGAATTAGTTAGAATGATTGTAATGACCAAAAGACTGAAATACCCTAGGGCACTTTTTTACCAATTGACCAAAACATTGGATACACCCTATGGATTTGGTACAAATGAGTAGTTGGAAGGACCGAAAGGCTTGGATTAATTGAAACACCTTTGGGAAACGAAGTGTCCAAAATACATTCAAATACTAGAATGACAGGAAATACCACTGACTGGGACTAAGAAATACCATTAAAGTCGACAAAAGTAATTGCTCTGAAAGTAGCATTATGCAACTCGTGTTTACTGGTCGTTTTATATATATATGTATATGTGTGTGTGTGTGTGTGTGAATTTGAATGAATACCATATAAAGGCATATTCGATATGTTTGGAGGAAATGCATAGTTAATGGTAAGAGTAATTTGTTTAAGGGTACGTTCGATACTATGGTTTGAGTTCAGGTGTACTGCCCATGTTCGAATACTTGGAAAATATCGCTCAAATATTTTTTCGATTGCTCATTGCAATTTCAGTTGATGGTTGGTGATGGCGAGCTATACTTGTTTTACACAAAGGTCAATTCTGAGAAATGAATGTTTAAGGTGTACCTGCCCGGTTAAGTAATGACACCGTATTGATGGGTTCGATTGTTTCATAGGGGCTCGGAAACTTGATGAACAACTAAAATCCTTGATTTCTGTACATCATCGTATGTTACCTCGTTGGTTTAAATTACCAAATTACCCTTGAAGGCCAGAATGACCATTTTACCCTTGTAAGCTTTAATGTTTGAATCACTCACGATATACCCGAAATCTCACCAATCCTGGTGTATCAACTTTTGATGTTTTGTTCGAGCCATTATTACCGAACATCCCTTTTTGTAGGGACCCCACTCTGCAACTAGTCCAAATTTGTCAAATGTTCTCCTTCTGATAATGATCAAGTGTCTTAGAGGAATGAATTGAACTATGTAGAATGTTTCTTGCACAATTATATTCTCTCTGATCTGAAACTAATCCTCTCTCTAATGCGAATCATGAATTATGTCTGGCTAAATTATATATATTTGTATCTGATCTGGAATACATGCTCTCTGATTTCTGATACTTTGAAAATTACATTTACGATTACTACTCAGTCTGTATTCACTAAATTATTTTAATTAGGGTACTTTTGGGCTATGTTATGAAGTCTCTGTAGGTTCAACGCTGGTAATTCCTTATGGACCCGAGGTCTCCCCTTGGGTAGGATCCGATGCTTCGGTACGGGTAATCTCTTATGGACCTAAGGCAGCCCCTTAGGTTGGCTCCTATGCTCATTGGGCCTAGGGTAAGTCCTTATGGATGCAGTTCTGGGGAACTACATACCGGTGTATGGTTGGAGGGTAGTTATGTTGATACTTAGTTTTCCATGTTCCCTCTCTAGCCTCAGTCAATCTCTACTGTTGTCTGAAATATTCTGTCTATCATTCTTGATCTGTAACTGGTGGAACACCCAAAATCTCTAGCTGGATTTTCGTGATCTATGTCCCTTTCAATTACCTGAGTTAGGCATCGTGTCTTTTGATTGGGTAATTAATCAGAAATGAATATGTTACTTTCAAGCGTAACAACTAAACGAATTGTATTCTATATCTGAAACTTGATAATGCTTGATCCTCCCTTTTTTTCTGATACATCTGATACTTACGTGTGGTATGAAGCTAATTTTGGTAGTTTCGTATTACTGGGCTTTCTGAAGCTCACGTTGTTTTTACCTTCACATGTTAAAAGATCGACCATGTTGCATCTATCAATGTCGGTATGGGAGTTTCTTCGATTTTCTTGCAAAGTATGGTATTTGTATAATTAGGGGGTATATATGTCACATTTGATTTATATTCGAGTCTGAAACTTGTATTAATAACTTGTATTATAATTTTGTTTCATTGTTTGAATGTTTTCTGAAATTGTATTTTTAATTTTAAACTTGATTTATGATTTTAAATGGTTTAGTGTAAAATGTCCAAAAGTCCTATATTTCATGCACATGCCCACTCTTATTATTACTGTTTTTAAGCACATTTTAGGCATAAGTAGGGTTAGCATTTTACAGTATTTCATTGTTCTGCCTTACCTTTATAACTTATCATTTATTTGGTGAACAAGAGATACTGTTTTAGTGTATTCTTGTATGTAGGTACTAACAACTGAATGAGGGAACCTAGGAGCGGAGGACACAATGCTGAGGAGCGAACCCACGAGCTGTACTGAAGCAGTTCTAGCAGAAGTTAGTTGCTTCCAAGCACTTGCCGAGTAGAGTTGCCGCCGATCTTGATGCCCTCGGCAGCTGACTATGGAAGTTGGGAGAACCAGAGCGCGATTTATAGAGCAAAAATTCCTGAATCTATCGCCGGCGTTCATATGGTTTTTCGACGTCTGTAGCAGTAGCTAGGGCTGCTGAAGCAAAACTCTCAAGCTTACTTGCGGGCCATGGCAAATGAGAAAGAGTCCATATTCCATGCAAAGTAGTTGACATTTGAAGTCATATTTAAGAAGGAAAGCTACTTTAGAGGACTTCTACTTTAAGGAGGACTTAACCTAGTCTTGAGTCTATAAATACCCATTGTAATCCTAGTTCAAATCATCCTAGGTTTTTTTATAGACTTTTCTTGTGTTCTTCACCGCCGCCATGTTCTAATTTCCATTGAGTTAGGGTTATGTTGTAACTAGTGAGAAACGATTGTTTTAGGGTTTTGAGTTATTCTTCAATAAAATATTCCAAGTTTACTTAATCCATTGTTCTTTATTCTTTCAATCTTTCTACACTAGTCGTTTGAGAGAATCCATTTGTCGGGCACGAAAGTGCAAGGCTCACGAAAGGGTTAAGTACGGCCACAACGTGTTGAGGCGTGACTAACTTGGTTCCACACTAGTCCACAAGTTTCAGCGGTTAAAAGGGATCACCAACCGAGTTGACTAATTTGGTTCCACAGTAGTCCTCAAGTTAGCATCTCGAGCATCCTAACATAGAAATAGGAGGGATCACTATCGACTATCCTATCGAACTTGGAGTATCTGTCAGACCTGCCGCCATGACTTTTTTCTGTTCCACCTACCGAGACAGTACACCTCTGCAGTGGTAGTGACCTGTTGCAGTCGTGTGACAGGATCGTAGTTTGCCGCCCGCCATACCCGCCGAGGAAGCATATCGTGGCAGCACAAAATAACTCATACCTATTACAACGCAGTTTTCAAACTAAATGGTGGCATAACCCTGCCTGCTCTATCAACCTGATTCACCTGTTCTATTACTTGTGTTTTTATCTACCTTTCTTCTCAACCAAACAATTCACTTGTGTTTTATTTTACCCTTGTGCAGGAACTACGAAACAGAACAAGCTGTCCAATCCTCGTGGGATTCGACATCTTTTATACTATAACTTGGAAGGAGTGTGCACTTGCGCTCTCACAAAAAAGGAACATCTACACGCCCTACAAGTTTTTGGCGCCGTTGTCGAGGATTGGTAACATCGTATTTCGTTTTTCAATTTCTGCACCTTTTTACTTTATTTTTATTTTTAATCAAAAAAAATTACCGTGTCTTTTGCAAGTGCATGACCAGGGCCAACCCTAAGGGAAACCTTATCATTTAAGACGATCTCGAGCGCGAAACGAGAAGGATTAAAGGGAGCTCTGGGAAATTCTAAAGAAAAGAGGAGATAAAGGCAAAGAAATGGAAGAAACCATGGTAAACGAGAACCCCCCCCCCCAATCGATGCCATGAATGGCAGGGGTGGGCAGCATGATTTGCCGCCCAGACGACCACAATAACATCAGAGGCAAGATCCTTCTGATCCACCCCAAGTGTGGACAACTAGAGACTACCTGGAACATGACTTCCAAAGGTTCGAGCTAATAGTGACTGAACCAGAGATAGGGGCGGACCATTTTGAACTGAAGCCTATCATGTTCAACATGATAAACACACGAGAACACTTTGGAGGGACTGCCACGGAAGATGCTCGGCAGCATTTACAAGGATTCCTGGACATTTGCCGAGCATTCAAAATACATGGGGTTCACCAGGAAGTACTACGCTAAGGCTATTTCCCTATTCACTGAGGGATAGGGCGAAACAGCGGTTAAATAACCAACTAGTAGGATCTTTTAATGCACGGGCGGAGCTCTGCAAAGACTTTCTAGACCGATTAAGCCCGTCCAACGTCGCTAATAGGCTACGAAATGAGAACATAACCTTTAGACAAGGGGATGACGAGCCGATGTACGAGGCATGGGAGCGGTATCAACAAATGCTAAACAAATGTCCGCTTCACGGTCTACCGGCTTGGACTCGGGTATCTATATATTACAATAGGGTTAACTACCCAACGCGGATGATGATAGATGCCTCGGTCAATCGGATCATCCAAGATAGACCTCCAGAGGAAGCACTACGGCTGTTGAGCATAGCCGCCAAAAATTATTTTAAATACCCGACATCCCGCCGAGGCGGCACAAGGCGGCCAACAACTACAAATGAGGTAGAAGCCTCATATTCCGTGAATGCCCGCCTCGATCAACTAACGGAGCTGGTGATGAAGATCGTGCAAACCCCTAGGAAGGCCTATGAAGTAAAAGTTGTTGAGCCATTATGTGGCGAATGTGGAGGCAACCACGATTCCTCTGACTCCACTGCATCTGCAAACTACATGAGAGGATATGAGAGGAATAGCAAGCCTGCCCAGAACACCTATAATCCTAACTGGAGAAACCATCCCAACTTCTCCTAGAGCAACCCAAAGACTGCTGCAAATCCACAACAGCTACATGGAGGCTACCAGCATAATTAGTCCCGGCAGCAGACTCAACAACCACAACACAATAGTTCACTAGAAGCTACTCTGCAAACTTTTATGAAACAAAATGGTGATTTTATTGTCCATACATATAAATTTATTGAAAAAACTGAGTCTTTTATGGACATGACAAAGATGAAGATGAACAACCAGAAGGCTGCCATTAAGAACTTAGAGATCGAATTTGGGAAGTTTACCAAAATCTAACACAACCAGACTATGGGAGCATCATCCAGCAACCCGCCAAAAGCAGCCAAGCCCACTTATGAATATTGCAAGGCTATATCTACAAGAAGTGGGAAGCAGCTGGATGAACCAAGGATGGTAGAATAGCCAGGAACTCAGCCGGAACAGACAAGTAAACCTGCCTCAACATCACCAATATTAGCCGCTCTAGCAGGAACACTAGCCACCCTAGCAGCAAAAAATAAAAGCAATGATGATCCTTCCTGGACTAAGCCCCAAGCAAGGAGAAAATAGAGGACATCTGCTTCCCAACACCATTCCCCCAAAAGCTCAACCAACAGCAGTGGGAGCACCAATTCAAAAAATTCATGGATATTCTGAAACAGGTGCATATCAACATCCCTCTGATAGAAGCCACACAAAGCATGTCAAACTATGCCAAGCATCTCAGAGATATGGTTTCTAAGAGAAAGAGGATAGGGAAATTCGAGACAGTGGTCGTTACTGAAGAATGCATGGCTATGCTGCATAACAAGCTGCCGCCCAAGCAGACAGATCCAGGCAGCTTTGTTATACCATGCAGGCTAGGCAGCAAGCACGAGACAAGAGCCCTGTGTGACTTGGGAGCCAGCATCAACCTGATGCCAAAGGCCTTCTTCGACAAACTAGGTATTAGACCTGCCAAACTGACCTCTGTTCTGCTTAAACTTGCGGACCCCATGATGCAGCACCTAAAAGAACAAGAGGACCCCTTGGAGGGGAGAAAAAGCTAAACTACCTCTGGAAGTGGTTATGTTTGGGAGATGCACCAAAATGCACTCCCAACATAACTTAAAATTTTTTTTATTTTTTTTATTTTTATGCATTAGGATTAGAATTTATATTACTTTAGGATTAGATTAATTTTCAGAATTTTATTTTTCAGAAATTATTTAATTATTTTTATTTTTTTAGGTTTAAGAATAAAAGAGCAGGATTAGGAATGAGACCCAGCAAGAAGACCGCCCACCATTCTGCCGAGACAGCCGCCAGCGCAACAACGCATAACGACTAATTAACCTTCAACGGCTAGCTGCCACGGCTCCGAAATTAACGGGTAGAAAATTCGTAATGTGTGCTAGAAAACAGACCGTTGAGCATTTAATGCCGCCCCGGCACTTCTCGGCAGCCTCTATATATACACATCTCACTCACTTCATTTTACTTTACTTTCACCTTTTTGCTATCTTCTATCTGATTCCCCTACTCTCTCACAACTTTTATTTCTAGTTTCAATTAAATACAACTGTTCACATGGCCTCAGCATCAACCAAAAAACCCATCTACAAGAAGTTTTGCTTCAAGGCGGACGAGGAGGGATACAGAAAAAAATTCTCCAAGTAGGCAGTATGGGAGGAACAAGGCTTTCATTACACGCATCAAATGGGAGACCGAGGTCTAGAGCCCGCCTTGTTTCGAACCATTCACTACAAGGGATGGGAGATGTTCGCTCAACAACCTAAAATAGCGAACATCACTATAGTCAGGGATTTCTACTCCCATCAGCCCTGCCTGAAGAAGCCTTTCGTCTACGTCTGCGGGGAGCCGGTCAAACTCAACGTTGTTGTCATCAACAACTACTACGGCCTTGATATGAACGACAACCCGCATGAGGAATGGAGGCAGTCACTAACGGCTGCCATCTATGAGGAAATTAAGGCCAGAATCTGCAAGCCCAACACACCATGGTTGGGGGGCAAACATGTGGGATCTATCCAGCGTTGCCACTTACTGCCTGAGGCTATGTTATGGAACACATTTGTGAAAAGGCGTCTGCTGCCCACATCCCACAACTCAACAGTTGACCGGCCTCGCCTCGCCTTAATTCACAGTATCATGATGAACCAGCCGATCAACATAGGGGAAATTATATGCACAGAAATATACAATTGCTTCAAGAAAAGAAAGGTAGGTTGTACTTCCCACCCCTCATCACAGTTCTTTGCACCAACTTCCGATTCCCGGCATAGCCCACATACGAGCTTACAACTACCAAGGAGGGGTATGCTAAAAAGGTCTGCATTCAGATGATGCAGGATGCAGAGAAAGAACCAGCAACGCCCAGTCAGCCCTCCACCACATAGTTTGAAATGACTGCCACCCCCAGAAATACTGATGCTGCCCCAGATAAAGAAGTCATCTCGCTGTTGCACACACTCCTAGGCAATACAAAACGGATAGAGCAGCAGCAGTTGGCCTTCATAAACTATGTCGGGGAGGCCCAAGAAGCCATGCTGGCTTATTTCCTACAGAAATTCCATGGCGATGTGCCCACCATGCCACATGTAGGGCGTGTAGGTGTTCCCTTTTTGTGGGAGCGCAAGTGCACACTCCTGTCAAGTTATAGTATATAAGATGTTGAATCCCACGAGGATTGGACAACTTGTCTCGTTCTTTAGTTCCTGCACAAAGGTAAAGTAAAAACACAAGTGAATGATTGGTTGAGATTGGAAAGTAAATAAAACACAAGTAAAAGAGAAGAGGTGAATCAGGTTGATAGAGCAGGCAGGGTTATGCTGCCACTTAGTGTGAAAACTGCATTGAATTGGGTATGAGTTATCCTTTGCTACCACGATATGCTACCTCGGCGGGTAGATGGGCGATAAACTACGACCCTGTCACGCGGCCAGAGCAGGTCACTGCCACTGCAGGGGTGTATACTATCTCAACAGGTGGAATGGAAAGACGTTCTGGCGGCAAGTCTGGCAGATACTCCAAGTTTGGCAGGATAGTCGATAGTGATCCCTCATATTTCTAGGTCAGGATGCTCGAGATTGATAACTTGAGGGCTAGTGTGGAACCAAATCAATCAACTCGGTTAGTGATCCCTTTTAGCCGCTGAAACTTGTGGACTAGTGTGGAACCAAGTTAGTCACTTCTCCCGTTGTGACTGTACTTAACCCTTTTCGTGAGCCTTGCACTTTCGTGCCCGACAAATAGATTCTCTCAAACGACTGGTGTGGAATGGTTGAAAGAATAAAGAACAATGTATTAAGTAAACTTGAAATATTTTATTGAAGAAATAACTCAAAAACCTAAAACAATTATTTCTCACTAGTTACAACATAACCCTAACCCAATGGAGAATTAGAACATGGCGGCAGAGAAGAGCACAAGTAAAGTCTATAGAAAACCTAGGATGATTTAAACTTGAAGTACAATGGGTATTTATAGACTTAAAACTAGGTCAAGTCCTCCTTGAAGTAGAAGTCCTCTAAAGTAGCTTTTCTTCTTTAATGTAGCTTTAAATGCTGACTTCTTTGCTTGGAATATGGACTCTTCCTCGTTTTCCTTAGCCCAAAGTAAGCTTGGGAATTTCGCTTCGGTAGCCCTAGTCGCTGTTACAGACGTCGGAAAATCACGTGAATGCCGGTGATAGAATAAGGAGTTTTAGTTCTACAAATCGCGTTCCGGTTCTCCCAACTTCCATAATCAGTTGCCGCGAGCTGCAAGGTTGGCAGAAGCTTTTGCTCGGCAGATACTCGACAGCAGCTTATCTTCAGCTGGAACTACTGCAGTACAGCTCCTGGGTTTGCTTCTCAGTGTTGTGTCCTCCGCTCCTCAGTTCCCTCGTTCAGTTGTTAGTACCTACAAGCAAGAATACACTAGAACAATACCTCTTGTTCACCAAATGAATGATAAGTTATAAAAGTATGGCAGAACAATGAAATACTGTAAAATGCTATGCATGAACCTAATTATGCCTAAAATGTGTTTAAAATAGTAATAATAAGAGTTGGAAAATGCATGAAATATAGGAATTTTGGACACTATACACACCCCCAAACTCGAACTATTGCTTGTCCTTACGCAATGCAACCTAAAGTACTTGCTCTAATAATAGTCAGAAAGAAAAACATGGTGTTAACCTGATTTTCTGCATCAAGGTCGTGGCACCTATATATATATATATATATATAACTTAAGGAAGGGAAATAAGTAAGAAAACAACTTAGAATTAAATTCCTAATGCCTGTGTGATGTTTGCACATATATAAGCAAGCTGAATATGTAGAATAAAAGATTAAACAAAGATACTGCTGTAATTTAAAGGTTGTTGCCGAGGCAGCACAATTTCATCACATTATTAATTTTTAACCAAGGCAGTGAGGGCTTCAGCTTATCACAACTACTCTTCCAGGTCTGACGTTTAGATAGGAGCAAACTACAGAACCCCGAACCCTTGGAGTAGAGTCATCCCGTGAAGGCTTTCATTTACTCATTCTAATTTGTCTGTCACTTTTAGGCTTTCATATTCATGGACTTTGATAGAAGTGAAGTGTCCTCGCTCATGATTCTTCCTAGAGCATGTTGCGATCACCTCTAGGGTATTACATCTTTGTTCTTTGTTTTTGACTTTGCTATCGTGGCACCTCTAGGCTCTAAGAAGAATCATGTGCGAGGACACTCTGCTACTATCAAAGTCCATGAATCTGAAAGCCTTAAAGTGACGGACAAATTAGCATGAGTGAATGAAAGCCTTCATGGGATGACTCTAATCCTAGGGTTCAGGGTTTTGTAGTTTGCTCCTATCTCAACGTCAGACCTGGAAGAGTAGTTGTGATGAGCTGAAGCCCTCACTGCCTTGATTAAAAATTAATAATGTGCTGAAACTGTGCTGCCTCGACAGCAACCTTTAAATTGCAGCAGTATCTTTGTTTAATCTTTTATTATGTGTATTCAGTTTGCTTACATATTTGCAAACATCACACAGGCATTAGGAATTTAATTCTGAGTTGTTTTCTTATTTATTTCCCTTCATTAAGTTATATGTATATAGGTGCCACGACCTTGAGGCAGAAAATCAGGTTAACAACATGTTTTTCTTTCTAGCTATTATTAGAGCAAGTACTTTAGGTTGCATTGCTTGAGGACAAGAAATAGTTCGAGTTTGGGGGTGTGTAAAGTGTCCAAAAGTCCTATATTTCATGCACTTTCCAACTCTTATTATTACTATTTTAAGCACATTTTAGGCATAATTAGGTTCATGCATAGCATTTTATAGCATTTTATTGTTCTGTCGTACCTTTATAACTTATCATTTATTTGGTGAACAAGAGATATTGTTTTAGTGTATTCTTGTATGTAGGTACTAACAACTAAACGAGGGAACCGAGGAGCGGAGGACACAATGCTGAGGAGAAAACCCAGGAGCTGTACTGAAGCAGTTTCAGCAGAAGTTAGTTGCTGCCAAGCACCTGCCGAGTAGAGTTGTCATTGATCTTGCTGCCCTCGATAGCTGACTATGGAAGTTGGGAGAACCGGAGCGCGATTTGTAGAGCAAAAACTCCTGAATATATCACCGATGTTCATATGATTTTCCGACGTCTGTAGCAGCGGCTAGGGCTGTCGAAGCAAAACTCTGAAGCTTACTTGCGGGCGAAGGCAAACGAGAAAGAGTCTATATTCCATGCGAAGAAGTTGGCATTTAAAGTCATATTTAAGAAGGAAAACTAATTTAGAGGACTTCTACTTTAAGGAGGACTTAACCTAGTCTTGAGTCTATAAATACTCATTGTACTCATAGTTCAAATTATCTTAGGTTTTTTATAGACTTTTCTTGTGTTCTTCACCACCGCCATGTTCTAATTTCCATTGGGTTAGGGTTATGCTATAACTAGTGAGAAATGGATGTTTTAGGGTTTTGAGTTATTCTTCAATAAAATATTCCAAGTTTACTTAGTACATTGTTCTTTATTCTTTCAATCTTTCTACACTAGTCATTTGAGAGAATCCATTTGCCGGGCACGAGAGTGCAAGGCTCACAAAAGGGTTAAGTACGGTAACAACGTGCTGAGGCGTGACTAACTTGGTTCCACACTAGTCCATAAGTTTTAGCGGCTAAAAGGGATCACCAACCGAGTTGATAATTTGGTTCCACACTAGTCCTCAAGTTAGCATCTCGAGCATCCTAACCTAGAAATAGGAGGGATCACTGTCGACTATCCTGCCGAATTTGGATTATTTGCCAGACTTGTCGCCAGGACTTCTTTTCGTTCCTCCTACCGAGACAGTACACCCTTGCAGTGGTAGTGACCTACTGCGGCCGCGTGACAGGATTGTAGTTTGCCGCCCGCCATACCCGCCGAGGCAGCATACCGTGGCAGCAAAAAATAACTCATACCTATTACAACGCAGTTTTCACACTAAGTGGCAACATAACTCCGCCTGCTCTATCAACCTGATTCACCTCTTCTATTACTTGTGCTTTTATCTACCTTTTCTTCTCAACCAAACAATTCACTTGTATTTTATTTTACCCTTGTGCAGGAACTATGAAACGGAACAAGTTGTCAAATCCTCGTGGGATTCGACATCTTTTATACTATAACATGGCAGGAGTGTGCACTTGCGCTCTCACAAAAAGGGAACACCTACACTCACTACATTTAACAATTTGTTTATTTGAAATTTTAAAATGGGTCACTCCGGTGACCCTAATGTGGCTCCCTAGGATCCGTGGTAACAAATAGGCGGGTTTAGGGGTTACATTTAGTGGTATCAAAGCTTAGAGTTACGTCGTTCTGGGTAGATCGACCGATCGTCTATCATAGGGTGTCTGGTATGTGCATTCCCCTAAATCATAATTGTAATCCTCAGTGCCAAGACTCTAATGCCGAATCATTTCCTGCAATGAGTGTATCTAACAATTATGTCCATAATAGCTCAATTTGTTCTGCCATCGAATGTCTGTAACATTCGTCTGTGAGTTGGATTAACTTAATGGATGTAAATCTAGATAGAAAACCTAAGATAGTTCATGCATGTGAAATTGAAGATTTGATTCCGATTGAAAATGAATATTTGATATGTAAGGCAACCGATATAAAATTTCATGTAAGGTTAGTCGGTGATAACAATTATGTTTGAGAATATCTTGATGGAAATTTGATAAAAGTGCTATGAATTTAAAAGAAAGGTGTTTGTGAATGTGGCGAAAGTGTAAAGTTCTATGGTGACTCTGTAATACACTAAGGAAGCAATTGTCTAAAAATTTCGTTGAAGGTAAGTGATATCCGTATAAAACCTTGATTATGTTTGATTTTCAAGGAGAAAGCTATTTCTGCGAAAATGTGGCATTGTGTATCGTTATGTATTATCCCTGACTGAAATTCGATGTTACATCATGACTCTAAAAGGTTCTGGTGAAGGCTTTGAGTACTCATATAGATTTCAAGTACACATTTTCATCCGTAAATTGATGGCCAACCTGTTGGAGTAATTCAGATTCTAGAGAAGATACTTCAAGGTTGTATGATTAACTTCTATGGTAGTTGGGAAGGTTTCTTACCCATGACTGAGACCGTTTATAATAAAAGTTATGAGATAGGTGTTTGCTTAGCACCGGATGAAGTTTGTTATGAATTCAAATATTATATTATGATTACTTGGTTTAAGGTGTATGATGGGATGACTTTGGGTTCAAAGACAATTTGAGTGACTGAGGACAATACCAAATTGATTCATGACCATTAGAGAGTCCTGAGAAGCAATGATACTATGATGAATAAGTTTTTGCACAAGAATGGATGAAAGAGTAGTTTTTTCATTTCTCTTACTTTGATAAATTTCAAGAACGGGATTTTTTTAGAAGGGGGGAGTTGTAACACCCATAATTTATGTGTAAAGTGTAAAAAATGAGAGTTATACTTCTTGGGAGCCTTGAACCTATGACCTTGGGCTTGGTAAACCTTGCTTTGACCAGTTGAGCTAAGATAGCTCTTGTTATTTAGCTTCCTTAGATTTCTTTTAATCTATGCTTTAATGGTCTGACCCAATAATAAATAAAAGTAAGACTCTTCACCTACAAAAAGGGATGGCCAATCGAATTTGGAAACACAGAGAGAGATCCAGATTGTTCTCTCAAACCTTTTCAACTTCTCACCACCATTCGTCGCCCCGATCTCGGCAATCACTCACCATAGCCGTGCACCGCCATCACCTCCATGTTTGCCATCAAGCCCTGAATAAAACCCCTCTAACCACTCGCTCATCCGTCGTTCGAATCGTCGGGAATTGAGGGTTAATGGTTCGTCGAACCTAAGGTTGTTACACTTCGAGTGTTTGAGTTTTCTAACCTGGTTCGTCGACCGTTCGCGACACGACCACCGGTTCCAGTTTCCTTACGCCGAGACGAGCAAAACCCCTTCATCCGTTCAACGTATCAACGCCGGAAAGAGCCTCATCGGCGTCGCAATTTTTCGTCCACATCACTTCTCTTACACGTATTTTCTGGTAAGTTTTCAACCTTATTTAGGTGTTTGATAGTTCCATTTTAGAGCCCTTGTAATGATCTACGTTTTTCCGTCAGAAATTGCGACATTTGGCGCCTCTAGTGGCTTCTTCGGCGACCGTTCGATGACCTGTTTGCCCTTAGGTAAGGGAACCGGTATGAAATGGTTTATAACAAACCTGGTCCGAACCCATTAACCAAACTCGTTCTTAGCCCAACCAAACCAAGCCAGTTTGGTGTTTGATTTGGCCCGCATGGGTCCGACCCGACCCGTTTGCCAGTTGACTCAGCCTAGTCAAACTAGTTGACCAGTGACGTCAGTATGATGTTAGGTTGACTTTGACTGCTGATGTCAGCGTTGACTTCGACCCCAAAAGTTAAATTTTCTGAAAAGTCCTACTTTATGTTTCCAGACGTCCTGGGTCCGATTTTGAAGCCCGTTTTGTAACCCCCTTAACTCGGCCTAAACGGTTGACCCGAATTAAGAAGTTTACACGGGGAAAACCAAAGTCAACCCGAAAGTCAACCTTGATTAACGACCCTTTTTTTTCTTTTTAATATTATCTAAATGTAATTTAATCCTAGATATGTTCACAAGATCAGCATACTCAAAGATCACCACAATCAGAAACCATTTAGGGACTCGATTGCACAAATTATGAATTTAGGGACCAAAGTGCAAATTCTGAAAATTATAAGGACTAAACCAATTTCTCAGTTAGCATTATGTAATTAGTCATGTTTCATGCTTCTCTGCCAAATTTCAACTCAAACGGACATCTCAAACTCATTCAATTGCATATACAAAGTTCAGGACCAAAACACAAAGATTGCAAAACATTTAACCAACAATTTCAGTGCCCAACGGTAGAGTGTTCCGAAACAGGGATGATCCGTTCCGAAACGCGGGACCGTTCCGAAACAAGTTCCGGAACAGGGCTTGGCAGTGGCAAAACCGTTCCGGAACGGTTCCACCCGTTCCGAAACGCCCAGGCCATTTCAGGCCCTCTGTTCCGAAACGGTAGCACCTGTTCCGAAACAGGCTGCCCAGATTGCAGATTTTTTTCTGGTTTATCATGCTTTCGACCAATCAAACATAATCCAAAGACCCTCAAAACATACCAGCAAGTCATTATATGCTTAAGGAACATAATAGCATCATCCAAACTCAATCATGGCATCCATCAAGGAAAATCCAAACTCTATAGGCATGCATCCCATATTGAAAACCTTTCAAACACCAAAACACCAAACCAACCTCAAAAAGGCCATTTACAAGTTCCAATATCATCAAAAGCATAAAACCAACTTAGGGAGTCCAAAACATCTCCCAAAAACTCAAGTTAGGTTCCCATTGCCAAATGCCCAAAAGCTAATAGTGTTAGGAAAACATTCACCATACATGAGCTTAGTTCTTCACTTGGATTCTTGACCTCCTTGCTGCCCTTTGTGCACTTCAATGCTCTGCATTATTGGTTTAAGAAAAGAAAGAGCGTAAGCACATAGCTTAGTGAGGAATGCTCTTTTAAAACATCACAATAATGCATTAATAAAACTCCTTTTCAAAACAATATTTGATCATGCACATATGTATATAAACCAAGCATTTCATGCTTCAAATCTTTAACATGTAATATTGGCTTTCAAGTGATAATCCATAACCATTTCCACAACACAATCGACAAACAACAATCGGATACGCGGATTACAAGCGTTGTCCCTTACGCTTCATACACACTACCAATATCAAGGTGGAGCATGGTACAATCAAAACCCTTCAACACCCGTGATGGAGACTATGGTACAATCACAACCCCTCCACATCACTCATTGGTAGTTGTATAACATCACTAACGAGATCACGGGACATACAACACAAGATCCACACATGGACTTTTAACCACCGTTGTGATCTTACCAAACACAAGGTCCACACATGGAATTTTAACCACCATTATGACCTTAACGCAAGACCCACCCATGGACTTTTAACCACCATGGTGTCTTTAACCATCTCGTTAGTGTACTTGGATGGAGCATGGTACAATCACAACCCCTCGACATCCAAGGCGACTTTATTCACGGTGCACCCAATCCTATAGCCGGCTAACTATATCCGATTCAAGCACTTTAAAACCAACACATCACTTGCCAATATACATCATTTAACATCATTAAACCACTGTTTTAAAGCATTTAACAAAGCCATTAAATCCACATGCATCACTATGCATTGAAATCACATTTATCAATGTAAAACCAAGGATCTCTTACCTTGAGCATCCTTCAACACATGGCTTATAAAACCAGCAATAAACATGCTAAAATATGCTTTCAAAGACAGAATTAAAACATGCAATCAAATCACTTTGCATTCAACCATCTCATGGCTCATCAACAAGAGAGTTTTTCCGAAAACTTACTCTTGAGCTTAGCTAAGTTGTTTAGACTTTAACTAAGCTCCCAAACCTTCAAAACATTGGTTTCAAAGCTGAAAACAAAACTTCACTCACCGATTCCATTTCGCAAGCTTGCCGAAACACCAATCAAGCTTCCGGATCAACACCACAAGGATCCGAAGATGTCTCCCATGTTTTAAACACATCAAAGCAGAGGATTAATGCATCATCATGCATTAATATCTTCAATCAAGACACCTAAACTCGCTGCTCTCATCAACACTCACAATTCGGCTACCAAAAACAACCGAAATCACATCCAAACATCTCCACAACACTACCCAGGAAAGATCCATCAATTCCAATCATTCATAAACCTCAAATAACATCCAAAAAGGATCTAATCACGTCCTTATATCTCCAGCTATAGCAGAACATCAAGATCACTCCAAAAACCATCAAAAACTCAAGCAAAAACTTAGGAAAATCAACCTATCCGGGATTGCATTGATTAAACCTCAATTTCTCATCAATTATACATCCAATTTACATTAAAAACACCTCTCAAAACAGTGCTCAATCATTTCATACGAATTTCATCAAAATTAAACCAAATCTTGCATTTTAAAGCCAAGATCAAGAACACAATTACAAAACCTTTAATAAAACACAAATCAAGGATTGAGAACTTGGGAATTTCAGTAAAGAACTGAGTATTTAGAGGAGAAGGACGTTCATACCTCTAAATGTGAGTTTCTCCCTTTTTGGAACCAAAATTCTTGAAAATCCAATAAGCAATTGCTAAGGTTTTGATGTAAGAATGATTAGAGATCAAATGAAGATTGAAATCTCATCTCTAGAGATCAAAATCAGAGGGAAATTTGCTGGAGAAAAGTGTTTGGGTTGAGAGAAAAGTTGAGAGAAAAGAAATGGAAATTTTTTGAAGAAAGTTACTTATGAGAGCAAAATATATTTTTCCCTCCTTTTACCTTTAATTAAAAATCATTAATTAATTGATTAATATTAAGAAAAATCTGGAGAAAACTCTTCTTGGGTAAATAGATCCTTAACGATTCAAAGTTTCAATCCTTTTTAAAACAGTCACCAAGTTTTCAAAAATTACATTTTAGTCACTAAACCAAAATGTCACACTTCCAAACCTCATTTTGTAAAATTGATTTCACCATTCTTTTATATATAATAAAATAGGATTTTAAGACATTTTTCCATATTTTTAATGCATCCCGAACTAGGCTTTCCTAAAAATCACCTTTTATATTCGAACCGCACTCCGACCGACCCGGTCCGAACCCAAAACTTCTAAGCCCAAAATTGGGGTGTTACACGTTTCGCGAAATTCAGACCAGAAAGCTTCTGAATATGACCTTGAACCCGAACTTCTATATGTATTTATTTATTCAGTTAAGAGTACTTTGAATAAGGACTAAAATGAGACATTGTGTGATTAAAGGTGTTCTCGGTTTTCTAGAATATGAAATGTTGAAGGATGTCAAATTCGGGTTCAAGAGAGTTCGAATGTCGTTCGTGTAACCCCCTTAGCCCGACCTAGACGCCCGACCCGAACTAAGAAGATTACACGGGAAAAACTGAAGTCAACTCGTTAAAGTTAACCTCGATTAACGACCCTTTTTTTTCTTTTTTATCTTCTCTAGATGCATATTATTATCCTATATGATTAGAAAAGCGGTTAGGTGAAAATGGCACAGTGATCGGAGTTCATTTAGGGGTTCAATTGCTTAAAATACAACTTTAGGGACTAAAATGTAATTTCTAAGAATTACAGGGACTTTCCAGATTTTAAAGTTACCAATCCTTAATTAGTCTTGTAACATGCCAACAGGTCAAAGTTCATTTCAAACGGATCATCCAAACTCAACCAATTGAACATACAACATTCATGGACCAAAATGCAACATTTCCAAACTTAAAAGATTCTTTTAACTGAAATTAACGAACCCGTATCGGTACGCCTTAGCATGTATCGATACGAAAATTGGAAGTAGCCAAAGTTGACAAAAGGGTATTGATACGCTCAAGCCCGTATCGATACGACATTCAAACTTTTGCATAGGCGTATCGATACGCGGGTAATTCGTATCGGTACACATAAGCCGAAAATCCTGAAATTAACCTTAGTGTATCGATACTCTTCCTCAAGTATCGATACGCAAACCGGATTTTCACATTCAACAGCCTTTAAACCACTTTTAACATTAACTAAACATGCTTAAACATCCATGCATGCTTAAATTAACTTGCCAAACATATAAACATCAACTAACAACATAACACAATCATCAAACATGGCAACTCAAGGTGAAAATAATAACTACTCAAGCATGCTTTAGAATATAAGCCATAGCATAGCCAAAACACTATAAGCAAGACCATAAACCAATTAGAGACCATTTACAAGTACAAAAACATAAACCAAACATGCCCAAGATGTTTACCATCACCAACAAAACCAAGAGTAGAAAGCACACCCATTGCCTCTTATTACACTAAAGTAAAACCACATATATTGCATAACCAAATACTTGGAAATCCCCTTGCTTTCTTGCTGCCTCTAATGCTCAATTCTCTATATTGATGAAACAAATGAGCGTAAGCATAAAGCTTAGTGAGGACCGCTAAAAACCAAACATTCATCAATGCATTTTGTAAAACCAAAACATCATCATTTGACAACATATGCCTTCCTTTTAAACATGCTCATTAAGCATCAATGCACTTTTAAAACCACATGCTCATATTATCCTTAAAATAACAACAAAATCCTTTGCTCATGCTTTAACCAAGCATCACATGCATTCTACCATAATTCCCAATGTAACCCCCTTAACCCGGCCTAGACGGTTGACCCGAACTAAGAAAGTCACACGGGGAAAACCAAAGTCAACCCGAAAGTCAACCTTGATTAACGACCCTTTTTTTTCTTTTTAATCTTGTCTAGATGCACATAAATCCTAATTGTGATCACACAAACATCATACTCAAAGATCACAAACATCAGAGATCAAACAGGGACCCAATTGAACAAATTACAACTTTAGGGATCAAATTGTAATTTCTGATAATTAAAGGACTTAACCCAAATTAAAGTTACCATCTTGAAATTAATCAGATTTCATGCTTCTCTATGAAATTTCTGCTCAAAAGGACTTCCCAAGCTTACACAATTGAACAAACAAGATTCAGGACCAAAACGTAAACAATTCAAAACATATAACTGCCAATGTCAGCCCCTAACGGTCGGCCGTTCCGAAACCAATCAACCCCGTTCCGAAACACGGGCCGTTCCGAAACCGATCGACACCGTTCCGAAACACGGCCTTGGCAGAGACCAAACCGTTTCGAAACGGTGCACACCGTTTCGGACGCTTGGGTTCGTGTAAGGCACCCGTTCCGAAACGGTGCATACTGTTCCGAAACGCCTGCACAGATTGCAGCAAACAAGCATACCAAATCATGCAATTGATCATTCAAACATGCTCCAAATGTCACCAAACTTTACCAGCATGCAATTAAACATATTTAAGACTTATAGGAACCATCACAACATCAATCTAACGTCATATGCAAAAAGCCCCAATTTTATAGGCATGCTTCCTACACAAGCTAGCTATTCAAACTCCAAACTTCCAAAACAAGCATATAAGGTTCCAATTCAAAAACCAGCAATCTCAACAACATTCAACATACTTAGGGAGTCTCAAACACCTCCCAAAACATACACATTGGTCCCCCATTGCCAAATCACACAAAAGCTAAATGTTTAACAAAACCTTCCATACTTTTAGCTTCACTTGAACTTGATTGCTTGCCCTTTCTTGCTGCCCCTCAAGGTACTCTAATGCTCTGCATTATTGAATTAAGAAAACGTAGAGAGCGTAAGCAAAAGCTTAGTGAGGCATGCTCATTAAAAACAATTCAATAATGCAATTAAAACCTTTTATAAATCATGCTTAAAATCAATCCTTGCACATGCTCAAAAGCATACTTAAAATAAGCAATCCCATGCTTCAACATAAACATTAAAACAAGCATCTCATGCTTCATAATATACTTAACATGTCATATTGGCTCAAGTGATACATTTCATTTCTTAAAACAAGTTCAATAACTTTCCCAAGGACTTTTAAACACCTTGGCCCCAAGGACTTTTAAACACCTTGGCCATGGACTTTTAAACACCATGAATAAGGACCACACAAGGACTTTTAACCACCTTTGTGTCCAATGCTTGAATCACCCCAAGGACTTTTAAACACCTTGGCCCCAAGGACTTTTAAACACCTTGGCCCCATGGACTTTTAAACACCATGGAATGGATCACCTAAGGACTTTTAACCACCTTAGTGTCCGCAACAAGACTCATCCAAGGACTTTTAACCACCTTGATGATCCTAAGTAACAAGGCTCACTCAAGGACTTTTAACCACCTTAGTGACCTTAATCTTTTCAAAACATCACTTGCCAATATGCATCATATTCATCATTTAATCCACTGTTTTAAAGCATTTAACCAAGCCATTTTCATCATGCATTTTAAAGCATCATTCCACATTTAAACAATGTACAAAAGCAAGGTACTCCTACCTAGAGTTACCCTCAACACATGGCTTATATCATCGGCAAAATCCATGCTAAAACATGCTTTCAAAACAGTAATTAAAACATGCAAATCATCATTTTGCAACACATCAAGTCATGGCCACCACTAGAGAGAAAATTCGAAAACTTACACTTGAGCTTAGCAAAGTTGTTTAGACTTAAACTAAGCTCCCAAAACCTTCAAACCTTGGTTTAAAAGCTGAAAATCCATTTTCCACAAATGCACTCACCGATTTCCACTTTGCTTCAAGCCAAAGCACCAAATCAAGCTTCCGGATCAACAACTCTTGGATCCAAAGATGCCTCCCCTATTTCAACACATCAAAGCAGAGGATTAATGCATCATCATGCATTAATTGCTTCAATGAAAGCACCTAAACTCGCTGCTCTCATCCAACCTCCATTTTCGGCCACCAAACACAACCGAAAATGCATCCAAACCACTTCTAAACAAAGCCCAGCCATAAACCAGTACAACCTCACTTCCATTAACATCATATAACATCTAAAAACAACCTATTAACAACCTTATACCTCCAGCAACAACAAATCACCAAAATCACCTCAAAAACTACCTTAAAACACAAGCTAAACTTAGGAAACTCAACCTATCCGGGATTGCATCAATCAAAACTCAATTCCACATCATTTTAGAGATCATTTAACATCAAAAACATCTCTTAAAACACAGATTACTCAGATCTAACGAAAATCATCAAAAATCATCAAAATCTTGCATAATAAGCCAAGATCCATAAATCAACTTAAAAGCCTTTAATTAAACATCAATTTAGGATTGAAAACTTAGGAATTTCAGTAAAGAACTGATAGTTTAGAGGAGAAGGACGTTCTTACCTCCAAACTTGTATTTCTCCACTTTTTGCAATCAAAATGCTTGTTGAAACTTGTAGCAATTGAAGAGGTTTTGAAGATATGTTAATTTGGAATCAAATGAGAGTTGAAAGGAGGAATTTAGGTGAGAAAATCAGAAACAAAACTCTGGAAATGAAGTGTTTGGTTTGAGAGAAAATGAGAGAAGGAAAATGAGAAGTTAGTTGAGAAAATTGCCAAATGAGTTTTTCCCTCCTTTTTGATATCTTTAAAATCAGAAAATAGCTTATAAAATCTTAGAAAAATCTGGAGAAATCACTTTTGGATTAATAGCTCCTTAAAGATTCAAAGTTCCAACCCTTTATAAAATAGCCACCAAACTTGCGAAAATTACATTTTGGTCACTAGCCAAAATGTCACACTTCCAAAACTCATTTTCCAAAATTGATTTCACAGTTCACTTAATTATATTAAAAGATGATTTTAGAACATTTTTCCATATTTTTAATGCAACCCGAACTAGGCTTTCTTAATTTAACCTCTTAAGATTCGAACAGCACTTTGACCAACCGGTCAACGCCCAAAACTCCTAAGCCCAAAACCGGGGCGTTACAACTCTCCCCCCCTTAAGAAATTTCGTCCTCGAATTTACCTGAAGGAAAGAGATAAGGAAACTGCTTCAGCATGTCTTCCTTCCGCTCCCACGTGGCTTCCTCAACACCTTGATGCTTCCACAGCACCTTCACCAACTCAATGGTCTTGCCACGAAGAACCTTACAATCCGAATCCAGAACCTTCACCGGTTCCTCATCATAGGTCAAATCCGGATTCAAAACCACATCCTCAACAGGCATCACATGCGAAGGATCAAATCTATACTTCCGGAGCATAGAAACATGAAACACATCATGAATCTTCTCCAACTCCTGAGGTAACCTCAACCGATACGCAACAGGACCCACACGCTCAACCACCTCATATGGTCCAATGTACCGAGGGCTCAACTTACCCTTCCGGCCAAACCTCATCACCTTCTTCCAAGGCGAAACCTTCAAGAACACACGGTCACCCACCGCATACTCTATCTCCTTACGCTTCAAATCCGCGTAAGACTTTTGCCGATCAGAGGCAGCCTTCAACCTCTCACAAATGAGCTTCACCTTCTCGGTGGTCCCTTTCAACAAAGCAGGCATCGAAACCAACTTTTGACCAGTTTCAGCCCAACAAAGAGGAGTCCTACACTTCCTCCCATACAGAGCCTCATAAGGTGCCATCTGTATACTCGCCTGATAACTATTGTTATAAGCGAACTCAACCAAAGGCAGATGCTTCTCCCAAGAACCTTGGAACTCAATCACGCAGCATCTCAACATATCCTCCAAAATCTGAATAACCCGCTCAGACTGACCATCCGACTGAGGATGATAGGATGTACTGAAATGCAACCTTGTACCCAGAGCTTGATGCAAACACTGCCAGAAACGCGATGTGAACCTCGGATCCCTATCCGACACAATCGACTTAGGCACACCATGCAACCTCACTATCTCAGCAATGTACAGCTCTGCCAGCTTATCCAAAGAGAACGTAGTATGCACAGGCAAGAAATGCACACACTTCGTCAAGCGATCCACAATCACCCAAACAGAATTCTTCTTTGATGGAGACAAAGGCAAACCAGATACAAAATCCATGGTAACCCTCTCCCACTTCCATTCAGGGATTTTCAACGGTTGCAACAAACCAGAAGGAACCTGATGTTCAGCCTTAACTCGCTGACACACCAAACACTTGCTCACAAACTCTGCAACATCCTTCTTCAACCCTACCCAATAGTACTCATCACGAAGATCACGATACATCTTAGTACTACCAGGGTGCATAGCAAAAGGACTACTATGACCTTCAGTCAGAATAGCACGCCTCAACTCAACATCAGCAGGCACTACTATCCGACTACCAAAACACAACACACCATCCTCATTAAAGAAGAAATCCGAAGGTCTACCCTCCGCGATATCCTGAACATGAGACACCAAGGAATCATCCAACAACTGCTTTTCCTTGATCAACTGAACCAAAGATGGTTTCACTTGCAACTCAGCAACAAGACCACCATCTCGCGATATGCTCAAGCTAGCAAACATCGCCCTCAGCTCAACAGCTACCTTCCTACTCAAAGCATCCGCAACAACATTAGCTTTACCAGTATGATACTCAATCGTCAGATCATAATCCTTGAGCAACTCCAACCAACGTCGCTGCCTAAGATTCAACTCCTTCTGAGACATCAGATACCTCAAACTCTTGTGATCCGTGTACACAGTACACTTCTCACCATACAGATAATGTCTCCAAATCTTCAGAGCAAAAACCACTGCAGCCAGCTCAATATCATGCGTAGGATAGTTGCGCTCATGCACCTTCAACTGCCGCGACACATAAGCCACAACCTTACCCTCTTGCATCAGCACACACCCCAGACCAACATAGGATGCATCACTATAGACCACAAACTCTTTCCCTGATTCAGGCTGAATCAAGATAGGAGCTTGCGTCAAAGCCGCCTTCAGCTTCTCAAAAGCCTGCTGTCTCACTTCTGTCCACTCATACTTAACATCCTTTTGCAACAGCTTCGTCAAAGGAGCAGCTATCTTGGAAAAACCATCCACAAACCTCTGGTAGTATCCCGCCAAACCAAGGAAACTACGGACTTCATGAACAGACTTAGGAACTTTCCAATTCATCACCGATTCAATCTTCTGAGGATCAACACGAATCCCCTCAGCTGAGACCACATGCCCAAGAAACACTACCTCCTTAAGCCAAAACTCACACTTGCTCAACTTAGCATAAAGCTGATTCTCCAACAAGGCTTGCAGCACAATCCTCAAATGCTCTTTGTGCTCCTCCTCAGTACGCGAGTACACGAGGATATCATCAATGAACACCACAACGAACTTGTCCAAGTATTCATGAAAAACACGATTCATCATGTCCATGAAAGCAGCAGGAGCATTTGTCAAACCAAACGGCATCACAAGGAACTCATAATGCCCATACCTTGTCCTGAAAGCTGCCTTAGGCACATCCACATCCTTCACCTTCAACTGATAATACCCTGACCTCAAGTCAATCTTAGAGAACACAGCAGCTCCCCGAAATTGATCAAAGAGATCATCAATCCTCGGCAAAGGATACCGATTCTTGATAGTCAACTTGTTCAGCTGACGGTAATCAATGCACATCCTCATCGTGCCATCTTTCTTCTTCACAAACAAGACAGGAGCACCCCAAGGCGATATACTCGGCCGGATGAAACCACGATCTAGCAGCTCTTGCAACTGCGCCTTCAGCTCCTTCAGCTCCTTAGGTGCCATTCTATAGGGAGTAATGGACACAGGAGTTGTATTCTCATACAGCTCAATTCCAAACTCCACCTCGCGATTAGGAGGTAAACCAGGCAACTCTTCAGGAAAAACACCAGGAAACTCCTTCACAACCTTGATATCTTGCACCCTCAACTCCTTAGAGCTAGGATTCATCACAAAAGCTAGGTAAGCTTCGCAACCTTGCCTCAGCATCCTACTCGCCTCCAAGGTAGACACAACATTAGCAAGAAACTTCACATTCTCGCCAACAACAACAACTTCATAATCATCCGCCAGCTTAAGCGAAACCCGCTTATTCTCACAATCCACAACAGCACGATGCTCAGCAAGCCAATCCATACCAAGGATCACATCAAAACCATAGAAAGGCAACTCCATGAGATCAACATGAAAGACATGTTCTTGAACAACCAAGGGACACCTTCTATAAAGCTTTCGAGTCACAACAGTTTCACCAAAAGAACTAGTGACACGAACACCAACATCCAAAGACTCAACAGGCAACCCAAGCAATTCAGCATGCTCACGCAAAATGTATGAATGCGTAGATCCAGAATCAATCAAAGAAAGCAATGACAAGGATTGCAAAGTAAAGGTACCTGCAATCACATCAGCATCATTCCTTCCCTCGCGCTGAGCATACACCCTCGCTTGGCCTCCACCCTCAGGCTGAATAGCCACAACATGAGCTACTCCGCGACCACCTTCCTCTCTCCTCTGAAAATTACCACGGCCGTGCCCACGACCTCTCTGCTGTGCAGCTACAACAGGAGCACGTTCTTGGCCACCAGCCAACCTCGGACAATCTCGCCTCAAATGATCAACAGAACCACAGTTCCAACATCCATTCCCAGCTGCTGCAACAGGAGCTTGCACCTCCCTCACAGCACGAGGACAGTCACGCTTCATGTGACCACGCGAACCACAGATCCAACAAGCACTTGGTTCAGCTCTAGCAAAACCACCCCTAGCAGGTGCACCACCACCTCTCTTGGCTGAAGACTGATACTTCTGATCACGTCCCCTCTTGTTCCGTCCACCTCCGGAACTAAACTCAGCAGCTCTCTTGCCAGAACTTGCTCCAGCACCTTTCGCAGCTAAACCCAAGTTCATCTCAATGTCCTTGGATCGACTAACCAACACATCGAAATCATTGTACTCAGCAGCCAACATGTAGGTCTTTACCTCCGTCACCAAGCCATAACGGAACCTTTCGCACCTCTCTCGCTCATCAGGTATCAGCTCCGATGCATACTGACTGAGCCGTACGAACTGTACTTCATACTCAGCCACACTCATGCTCCCTTGGGTAAGAGACATGAATTCACGCTTCTTCTCATCCAGATATCTCACTCCAAGATATCTCCTCTTGAACGCATTCTGAAAGAATGTCCAAGTAACATCAGCTTCAGCCATCCCAGCTATGGTGGTCGTCCACCACGTATACGCATCGTCCTGCAGCAAGGACACAACACAGCCCAACTTTTGCACATCCGTGCAGCTCATCCGACCCAAGATACGCTTGGTACTCTCTAGCCAAGCTTCTGAACTCTCAGCAGACATACCTCTGAACTCAGTCCCACCAAGACTGCGCAGACGCTCCAAAGGTAATCTGACTCCAGCATCTCCCTGATGCCCAGCTCCTTGAGCTCCAGCTACTGTTGCTCAAAAAGCACCCGCAATAGCTTGTACCAGCATAGACATATCAGGCATAGCTTGCCCCTGACCAACCTCTGGTCCCGCAGCTCCAGCACCAGCTGCAGCTTCAGCTCGCTCACCTCCAGCACCACCACCAGGCGGAGGATGGGGTAACACAGCACTACCCGTATTCTCTTCATTCTCATTCTCGTTAGGAGCCGTAGCTCGCACACTACCTCTTAACTCTCTACGTGGTGCCATACTTTTACCATGCAATCACAATGCAAAAATAAAACAAGTCAGGCCCAGCAAGGTAAGCAATCCAAGTATTCAAGCTCAATTTCATTCAAAATCAATTTCATTTCATTAGCTTTTGTTTGGCAATGGGTACCCTCAGCATGCAACATCATAGCATACATCTCAATTGCATCAACATCTCAAACCACTGAACATGCTTTCACACAACAAGCATACAAGGCAAACATGCTTCAATCATGCATACATACATTCCCAATTACTCGCAAACTCAGCTCTGATACCACCAAATGTAACCCCCTTAACCCGGCCTAGACGGTTGACCCGAATTAAGAAAGTCACACGGGGAAAACCAAAGTCAACCTGAAAGTCAACCTTGATTAACGACCCTTTTTTTTTCTTTTTAATCTTGTCTAGATGCACATAAATCCTAATTGTGATCACACAAACATCATACTCAAAGATCACAAACATCAGAGATCAAACAGGGACCCAATTGAACAAATTACAACTTTAGGGACCAAATTGTAATTTCTGATAATTAAAGGACTTAACCCAAATTAAAGTTACCATCTTGAAATTAATCAGATTTCATGCTTCTCTGTGAAATTTCAGCTCAAAAGGACTTCCCAAGCTTACTCAATTGAACAAACAAGATTCAGGACCAAAACGTAAACAATTCAAAACATATAACTGCCAATGTCAGCCCCTAACGGTCGGCCGTTCCGAAACCGATCAACCCCGTTCCAAAACACGGGCCGTTCCGAAACCGATCGACACCGTTCCGAAACACGGCCTTGGCAGAGACCAAACCGTTTCGAAACGGTGCACACCGTTTCGGACGCCTGGGTTCGTGTAAGGCACCCGTTCCGAAACGGTGCATACTGTTCTGAAACGCCTGCACAGATTGCAGCAAACAAGCATACCAAATCATGCAATTGATCATTCAAACATGCTCCAAATGTCACCAAACTTTACCAGCATGCAATTAAACATATTTAAGACTTATAGGAACCATCACAACATCAATCTAACGTCATATGCAAAAAGCCCCAATTCTATAGGCATGCTTCCTACACAAGCTAGCTATTCAAACTCCAAACTTCCAAAACAAGCATATAAGGTTCGAATTCAAAAACCAGCAATCTCAACAACATTCAACATACTTAGGGAGTCTCAAACACCTCCCAAAACATACACATTGGTCCCCCATTGCCAAATCACACAAAAGCTAAATGTTTAACAAAACCTTCCATACTTTTAGCTTCACTTGAACTTGATTGCTTGCCCTTTCTTGCTGCCCCTCAAGGTACTCTAATGCTCTGCATTATTGAATTAAGAAAACGTAGAGAGCGTAAGCAAAAGCTTAGTGAGGCATGCTCATTAAAAACAATTCAATAATGCAATTAAAACCTTTTATAAATCATGCTTAAAATCAATCCTTGCACATGCTCAAAAGCATACTTAAAATAAGCAATCCCATGCTTCAACATAAACATTAAAACAAGCATCTCATGCTTCATAATATACTTAACATGTCATATTGGCTCAAGTGATACATTTCATTTCTTAAAACAAGTTCAATAACTTTCCCAAGGACTTTTAAACACCTTGGCCCCAAGGACTTTTAAACACCTTGGCCATGGACTTTTAAACACCATGAATAAGGACCACACAAGGACTTTTAACCACCTTTGTGTCCAATGCTTGAATCACCCCAAGGACTTTTAAACACATTGGCCCCAAGGACTTTTAAACACCTTGGCCCCATGGACTTTTAAACACCATGGAATGGATCACCTAAGGACTTTTAACCACCTTAGTGTCCGCAACAAGACTCATCCAAGGACTTTTAACCACCTTGATGATCTTAAGTAACAAGGCTCACTCAAGGACTTTTAACCACCTTAGTGACCTTAATCTTTTCAAAACATCACTTGCCAATATGCATCATATTCATCATTTAATCCATTGTTTTAAAGCATTTAACCAAGCCATTTTCATCATGCATTTTAAAACATGCTTATATCATCGGCAAAATCCATGCTAAAACATGCTTTCAAAACAGTAATTAAAACATGCAAATCATCATTTTGCAACACATCAAGTCATGGCCACCACTAGAGAGAAAATTCGAAAACTTACACTTGAGCTTAGCAAAGTTGTTTAGACTTAAACTAAGCTCCCAAAACCTTCAAACCTTGGTTTAAAAGCTGAAAATCCATTTTCCACAAATGCACTCACCGATTTCCACTTTGCTTCAAGCCAAAGCACCAAATCAAGCTTCCGGATCAACAACTCTTGGATCCAAAGATGCCTCCCCTATTTCAACACATCAAAGCAGAGGATTAATGCATCATCATGCATTAATTGCTTCAATGAAAGCACCTAAACTCGCTGCTCTCATCCAACCTCCATTTTCGGCCACCAAACACAACCGAAAATGCATCCAAACCACTTCTAAACAAAGCCCAGCCATAAACCAGTACAACCTCACTTCCATTAACATCATATAACATCTAAAAACAACCTATTAACAACCTTATACCTCCAGCAACAACAAATCACCAAAATCACCTCAAAAACTACCTTAAAACACAAGCTAAACTTAGGAAACTCAACCTATCCGGGATTGCATCAATCAAAACTCAATTCCACATCATTTTAGAGATCATTTAACATCAAAAACATCTCTTAAAACACAGATTACTCAGATCTAACGAAAATCATCAAAAATCATCAAAATCTTGCATAATAAGCCAAGATCCATAAATCAACTTAAAAGCCTTTAATTAAACATCAATTTAGGATTGAAAACTTAGGAATTTCAGTAAAGAACTGATAGTTTAGAGGAGAAGGACGTTCTTACCTCCAAACTTGTATTTCTCCACTTTTTGCAATCAAAATGCTTGTTGAAACTTGTAGCAATTGAAGAGGTTTTGAAGATATGTTAATTTGGAATCAAATGAGAGTTGAAAGGAGGAATTTAGGTGAGAAAATCAGAAACAAAACTCTGGAAATGAAGTGTTTGGTTTGAGAGAAAATGAGAGAAGGAAAATGAGAAGTTAGTTGAGAAAATTGCCAAATGAGTTTTTCCCTCCTTTTTGATATCTTTAAAATCAGAAAATAGCTTATAAAATCTTAGAAAAATCTGGAGAAATCACTTTTGGATTAATAGCTCCTTAAAGATTCAAAGTTCCAACCCTTTATAAAATAGCCACCAAACTTGCGAAAATTACATTTTGGTCACTAGCCAAAATGTCACACTTCCAAAACTCATTTTCCAAAATTGATTTCACAGTTCACTTAATTATATTAAAAGATGATTTTAGAACATTTTCCATATTTTTAATGCAACCCGAACTAGGCTTTCCTAATTTAACCTCTTAAGATTCGAACAGCACTTTGACCAACCGGTCAACGCCCAAAACTCCTAAGCCCCAAACCGGGGCGTTACACCCAACCATCACATGCTTAATTAATTTCTCAACATCATTATATTGGCTCGCAAGTGATCATTAACATACCATCTCAAAACCAACACAACTGACACAATCGGATACGCGGATTGCAAGCACTGTCCTACACGCTTCATACACACTACCGGACCCTCAAGGCTCACACACGAGATTAGACCATCAACCGTTGTGACACCCGTTGTGGAGTTTAACGGTACAATCACAACCCCTCAACACCACTCATCGGTAGTTGTATAATTCCACTAACGAGAACACGGGACACAAACCACTAGACTCACACACGGGATTAGACCATCCACCGTTGTGATCTTAATCTCAATCGTTAGGGTACTTGGGTGGAGTGTACGGTACAATCAGAACCCCTCGACACCCAAGGCGACTTTATTCACGGTGCACCCAATCCTATAGCCGGCTAACTATATCCGATTAAAGTAACCAAAAACCATTTCCATCACTTGCCAACATAATCATTTAACATCAACAATTTACTGTTTTACAAGCATAACTCACAATGCCATTTTCACAAGCATAACCATGCTTAAACCAAATGCATTAATCACATAAACCCAAGGATCACATACCATGTGCATCCTTAACAAAATGGCATTAAAAACCAGCATTATCAATGCTCAAAACATGCTTTAAAACAGTAATTAAAACCACATTTAATTCAAGTGCATTTCCAACAAAAACATGGTTACAAAGCTGGAAAATTCAAACTTACACTAAGCTCCCAACACAACGCTCAAAGCGTTACAAAGCTGGAAAATTCATTTCCACTGACCGATACGCGAAACTTCGCTTGCCGACGCGAAGATCACCTGTCCAAAGCCTCCAACAAAGCTTTGCTTGCTTCCGGATCAAGATCTCATGTTTTTAGATCATCAAAACAGAGATCCCAAAGCATTAAAATGCATTTCAACATTAGCAACTAAACACAAACTCGTTGCTCACCAAAACTACACCAATTTACCCATCTGAAAAAACCGAAAACTCAATCGATTGCTTCCTAAACCAAGCTCAGCCAACATACATCACTTTCAACCATTACTAAACATCAAAACACATCTAAAAACATCATAAACCTTCCTTATACCTCAAGCAAGCTTAACACCATCAAATCACCACAAAAACCCAACTAAAATCATCAAGAAACTCAAGGATTTCAGGATCTATATTATCAAAACTCTGTTTCAACATAATAATCAAATCAAAACTCAATTAAAATCAATCCAAAACAAAGTTCATCAATAACACTCTGAAAATCAAGATTTAAACCACTATTTTGCAAGATTTTGATATTAAATCAAATCTATAATAAAAACTCACCAAAAAAACAACAATTAGGAGCCAAAGATCTTGGGAATTTCAATAAAGAACCTAGGTTGAAGGTTAAGAACGAGATTTACCTCCAATCCTTGCCTTCCTTAAAGTTTGTCAAGTTTTTCCTTCACAAAACTTGAAGAACTTGAAGAGAATTCTTGGAAATGATTTAGAAATCAAAGAGATAGTGTTTGGGAGAAATGAATTCTGAAGAAAGAGTTGAGAAAATGGTTTTGCTGAAAATGAAAGTTAGTTACGTGAAATGAAATCTCAATTTCCTATTTTACCAATTTAATTAAATAAAATCCTTTTTATTTTAATCATTTTAAAAAACATGTCAATTTAAGGAAGGTGTAATTGCACCATAGCTCCCTAAAGATTCTACGATTTTGACTCCTTTCTGAAATTTGCAATTTTCCATAGTTTTAAAACTATACATTTTGGTCACTACCCAAAATGTACCACTTCCAAAATTCATTTTGTAAAATTGATTTGACCAACCTCTTAAACATGATTCTAGAGGATTTTAGCATTTTTTTGTCATATTTTTATCCTTTCCCAATCCTTGATTTCCCTAAACCACCTAATACGATTCGAATCATTTCCAACCGATATGATCCGATGTCTAAAACATCTAGGCCCAAAACCAGGGCGTTACAACTCTCCCCCACTTAGGAAATTTCGTCCTCGAAATTCTTACCTGAAGGAAAAAGGTGCAGAAATTGCTTCATCATGTCTGCCTTGCTTTCCCAAGTGGCCTCCTCAACTCCTCAGTGTCACCACAACACCTTCACAAGCTCTATCGTCTTGCCACGAAGAACTTTACTGCTTGAATCCAGAATCTTCACCGGTTCCTCGTCATAAGACATATCTGGATTCAACTCTATCTCCTCAACAGGTATCACATGTGAAGGATCCGATATGTACCTCCGCAACATCGAGACATGGAACACATCATGAATCTTTTCCAACTCAGGAGGCAACCTCAACCGATAAGCTATAGGACCAATACATTCTACAACCTCATATGGTCCAATAAACCTCTGGCTAAGCTTACCCTTATGCCCAAATCTCATCACCTTCTTCCAAGGCGATACTTTCAAGAACACACGTTCGCCAACCGCGAACTCAATCTCCTTACGCTTCAGATATGCGTAAGACTTTTGCCGATCCGATGCTACCTTCAAACACTCACAAATGAGCTTCACATTATCAGTGGTCCCCTTCAATATGGTCGGCATCGAAATCAACTTTTGCCCAGCTTCTTCCCAACAAAGAGGGGTTCTACACTTTCTCCCATAAAGCCTCGTATGGAGCCATTTGGATACTTGCCTGGTAACTATTGTTGTAAGAAAACTCAACCAAAGGCAAGTGCTTCTCCCAAGAACCCTGAAAATCTATAACGCAACATCTCAACATATCCTCAAGCACCTGGATAACACGTTCTGACTGTCCATCCATATGAGGATGATAAGAAGTACTGAAATTCTACCGTGTACCCAAGGCTTGATGCAAACATTCCCAAAACCTTGATGTAAACCTCGGATCCCTATCCGACACTATGGACTTTGGCACACCGTGCAACCGCAAAATCTCAGCAATGTTCAGCTCCACCAGCTTATCCAAGGTATATGTGTAACCCCCTTAACCCGACCCAGACGGTTGAACCGAATTAAGAAGTTTACACGGGGAAAACCAAAGTCAACCCGAAAGTCAACCTTGATTAACGACCCTTTTGTTCTTTTTAATCTTTTCTAGATGCACATTAACCCTAGATATGTTCACAAGATCAGCATACTCAAAGATCATAAGAGTCAGAGAACATTCAGGGACTCAATTGCACAAATTACAATTTTAGGGACCAAAATGTAAATTCTGAATATTATAAGGACTTAACCCACTTTTAGGTTAGCATTATGAAATTAGTCATGTTTCATGCTTCTCTGCCAAATTTCAACTCAAACGGACATCTCAAACTCAAACAATTGCATAAACAAGATTCAAGACTAAAACGCAAAGGTTTCAAAACATTTAACCAACAATTTCAGTGCCCAACGGTCGAGTGTTTCGGAACAGGGAAGGTGTTGAGTGTGTAAAAGTTCTATTATTTACACCCTTTTTAACCCATATTTCTGCTGCATTCAAGCATCATTGCATTGCATTTAGGTTAGTTTTTAGTAAAACATCACAAAAGGATTAAAAGCACGGATTCTACTGAAAGATGGCTATTTTTGCAGGTATCTGTCATAGTATACGATGGAGGCAGGCGCAGGGCAGATAAGCAGGAAAGCTGAACTGGACTAGCAGCTGAAGAAGACGAACCTGTCATGGACCTGTCACGACAGCAAGGTGACAGCAGATTTATGAAGAGGAAAAGTCAAGTGGACCTCGATAGATAGAGAAAAATCTGCTCGTCTGTCGTGTGAAAGCCAAATATTTTTCCGAGCCCCGGATCAAAAGATATGTCAAGCCAAAGCTCAAAGAGAGGAAATTCCTAAAAGCTAGGATGCGGCTGGAAAGTAGGAGACTTTAGAGATTTAGTCTTTATTAGAATCTTACTTTTAATTAAAGTTGTAATCCTTGTTACCTTAGATAACTTGAGCCCAAAGCTTATATAAGGGCATAGATTTAACCTAGAGGAAAAAGGATTACCCCATAACCGAAACCAAACCCCTGCCGTCCACCCGTCACCGACATGTTCTAAATTCCCCCTAGGGCTACGGGTTGTTTTGTAAAGTAGTTGCAAGGGTTGCTTTGTTTTAGGATTTTTCAAGTTCAATAAAATAAACTTCAAGTTCTTTTATCTTGGTTTTAATATCTTGCAAGAGCATCGGGAGAGCATTGTGAGGTTATCTATTTACTTAGCATCGGGAGAGTTAAGTATACGAAAGAGATAAAAGCGCGTTCTCTAGTTTATAGTTGAACCATCTCGTGCTTAGGGATAAGGCGAGGTTAAGTGGCTAAGGAAGAATTCATACACATCGGTGTTCATCCTTCGATTCACGCCGGGAGGTATCATCAAAGACGTGTTCATCGACAGACTTGTGCCTAGGGATAGGGCAAGGTAGATCTGGGATTCTTGCCAAACTTGAAGTACAGAGTTGGTGTGTCTGCTGCCGCGACTGCCAACGGACAGACGTCGCAACAGGTGCTGTCGGCGACGGGAGCGACGACAGAACTGTAGATCCTGAGCAATTCAATACCTGCACTACCGAGCAATTCAATACCAGCCAATTCTCTCTATCTTGATATTCCAATCCTTTTATTTACGTTTTTATTATATTATTCTCGTGACAATTCTAAACTATTTCCTTTACTTCGTGCAGTAAATCAAGGTGAAGTCATTAGCCCAATCCCTGTGGAGACGATATCCGATACTTAGTATCACTTTACTACTTGCGTCGTGTACACTTGCACTACCATTGCGATAGACTATTTTACACGCAACAAGTTTTTGGCGCCGTTGCCGGGGATTGGCAACATAACTACATCTTTCTTTTATTGCACTTTTTGCTTTTATTTTTATTTTTATTTTCGTTTTTATTTTTATTTTTCTTTAATTTTTCTTTTGTGTTTTCAACTCTTGCTTTTCACGAGGTTCTCTTGTTTATGCGCAGATCGAAAAGAGGCGAAGATCCTGAGTATAAGTTAGATCCGGAAATTGAACGATCATTCAATCTCAAGAAACAGATTCGCCACCTTTTAGACAGGAACGAATACCTTGAAGAACAGCTAGAGCAGATGGCCCGTAACCAGCCTGCTGGAGGAGACATACCGCCTGTCGGCGACCCGCCTGGGGCAGGTGGACGACGATCATGTCGTGACTACATGCTGAACGATCATGTAGAGCTGGAGACCACGCTGCCGGATATTGATGTTGACAACTTTGAGCTTAAACCTGTCATGTTTAGTATGATCAACAATGCCGGACAGTTTAGTGGTTCTGCGACAGAAGATGCTAGGGAGCATCTCAAAACGTTCCAGGAGATCTGTGGTTCGTTTAGGCTACCAGGAGTTAGTCCGGAGATACTGAGGCTTCGGTTATTCCCCCATTCATTGAGGGACAGAGCTAAAACTTGGTGGAATAAACTTACACCGGGTTCTATTATGACTTGGGCAGATCTAACTCGTGAATTTTTATATCGTTTTAATCCTTCGCATTTATCTGAGCGATTATGTAACGAAATTGCTACTTTTCAACAGGAAGATGACGAGCCGATGCACGAGGCCTGGGACAGATTTACTACTCTTCTTCGGAACTGCCCAATGCATGGATTTCCTGTCTGGAATCAGGTAACAAAATTCTATAATGCTGCTAACTTACAAACTCGCATTCGCATTGATTCTGCAGCAAATGGACTATTATTGGATAAAGATCCAGACGAGGCATTGCAAGTTCTAAAAAATCTAGCCAAGAATGAGGAGCAGTTTCCGAAAGCTAGAAGAGGGAGTAAACGGGTACTTGCTGTCAAAGACTATGAGGCCGACAGCACTATGAAATCTCAGGTAGCATTCCTTACTAAAGCAATGAAACACTTATTGAGTGAAGAGGACTTACGAGGATTTGCTGTCGAGGAAATTTGTGCTACTTGTGAAGGAAATCATAGTAGTGAAGAGTGCCCTATAAATATAGAAGAGGGAAAATATGTTGGAAATTACAAGCCAAACTACAATTCCAACAACTACAACCCTAATTGGAGGAAAGATCCCAAATTTTCCTAGAGTAATCCTAACAATGCCCTAAATCCGCAAGCATATAATCAGAATCAGGGGGGTCCTAGATTGTTGACGCGACAGCAACTGCAGCCGCAGAACCTGCCGCAGAACCTGCCGCCTCAGCAACAACAGCAGCCACCACCTGCCACGAGTAGTGTATTGGAGCAGACTCTGGCCACCTTTATGTCCCAGACTGGCACGTATATGGATAATATTAATCAGTTTGTCAAGAAGACAGAATATTTTATGGATGAAACTAAGATGAGAATGACAAACCATGAGGCCACCTTAAAATCTCTAGAGACACAAATGGGTCAGGTGTCGCAGCATATTAAACCGAGGCAGAATGGAGGTTTCCCTAGCAATACTGAAAATGCTAGACCGCCCCCACATGAGCAATGTAAGGCGATTACTACTAGGAGTGGGAAAAAGTTACCAGGGCCGGAAAAAGAAGCTGAAACAGAAAAAGACCCTGCTTTGGATAAACCTGCCGAGGAAGCTGCCCCGACAGGTGACAAACAGACTGCTGCCGATGAGCCTATCACGACAGCAGAAGCGACAGAGGAGAAAAAAGATGATTATCGTCCTCAGATTCGCATGCAGTGGGAAGGACGCATTGCTGATTATCGTCCCCCACCACCCTTCCCTCAACGGATACAGCAAGCTAAGCATGAATCTCAACTTAAAAAGATTTATGATATTTTTAAACAGGTTCATATTAACATTCCATTGTTAGATGCTGTTAGGGAGATGCCCGGTTATGCTAAATTTCTCAAGGATGTCATGTCTAAAAAATCTAAACTTGGGGAATTTGAAACGGTAAGGATGCAAGAAGGTTGCATGAGTATTCTTCATCGGCAGCCACCCCAGAAAAAGAAGGATCCGGGGAGCTTCCTCATACCTTGCGTAATCGGCGATAAATTTGTGGGTAAGGCACTTTGTGATCTTGGTGCTAGTGTTAATCTAATGCCCAAATCTGTTTTTCAGAAACTAGGTATTGGCAAGGCGCGGCCCACGACAGTTACCCTACAGCTAGCCAACCGCTCTTACGTTCACCCCGAGGGAAAAATTGAAGATATTTTGGTAAGAGTGGATAAGCTTATTTTTCCTGCTGACTTTCTTATTTTAGATTGTGAGGCAGATGAGAACGCACCAGTCATCCTAGGGCGACCCTTCTTAGCCACGGGAAGATCATTGATTGATGTGAAGAAAGGAGAACTCACCATGCGCGTGAACGATCAAGAAATTAAGTTGAATGTTCTCCAAGCAATGAAACATGCCGATGTGGACGAGGAATGCAAGGCCATCATTGAGGTGACCTTTGATCAACCCTGCATCAGGTCGAGCTGCCGTGATATAAAGTTTGGTCACTGCTGTGACAACCACCTACAAGCCTGTCATGACAGTGACGACGACAGCAACGACGACAACATCGACGACAGTGACTCCTCTGAATCCAATAGATCTGATACTGAAGGTCATGAGGAGGTAAACTGGTTAGACCATCGTCCAGGTAAGTTATTCGAACCTTTGAATTACACTTCGGATAACCATTTAATCCAAAAGCCCTCTACTTTTGAACCACCTGCCTTAGAACTTAAGCCCCTGCCAGGGCAGCTTAAATATGCTTATCTTGGTTGTGATGACACACTGCCTGTAATCATCTCTGCTAAGCTGCCGCAGGAACAGGAACGACAGCTGATCGACATGTTGAGGCAGCATAAAAGGGCGATAGGATGGACGATAGCAGACATTCAGGGCATTAGTCCGGCAATCTGTATGCACAAAATCCTCCTAGAGGAAGATCATAAGCCGACTATTGATGCCCAAAGGCGGTTAAACCTTGCGATGAAGGAGGTAGTGCGTAAAGAAATAATTAAATGGTTAGATGCAGGTATTATTTACGCCATCTCCGACAGCAAATGGGTAAGCCCGGTGCAATGTGTTCCCAAGAAAGGAGGCATGACCGTGATAACCAACGAAAACAACGAGTTAATCCCAACCAGGACTGTGACCGGTTGGAGGGTTTGTATGGACTATCGGAAGCTTAACAAAGCTACCCGAAAGGACCACTTTCCTTTACCCTTTATTGATCAAATGCTTGACAGATTAGCGGGTAAACCTTACTATTGTTTTCTTGATGGTTATTCAGGTTATAACCAAATTGCTATTGCACCAGAGGATCAAGAGAAAATGACTTTCACATGCCCCTACGGTACATACGCATTTAGGAGAATGTCGTTTGGACTCTATAACGCACCTGCCACCTTCCAAAGGTGCATGATGGCCATATTCTTAGACATGGTAGAGGACTTCCTGGAAATTTTTATGGATGATTTTTCTGTCTTTGGAGACGATTTTGAAAGTTGTTTAGGCAATTTACAAAAGGTGCTCGAAAGATGCGAAAAAGCAAACTTGGTTTTAAATTGGGAAAAATGCCACTTTATGGTGGATGAAGGGATAGTCCTAGGCCATAAGATTAGCTGCCGTGGGATAGAAGTCGACAGGGCAAAAATAGAGGTCATAGAGAAGCTGCCGCCGCCAACAACAGTCAAGGGCATTAGGAGTTTTTTAGGGCATGCTGGTTTTTATAGGAGATTCATTGCAAATTTCTCGAAAATCACAAAGCCCCTATGCCATCTCTTAGAGCAGAACCGACCCTTTGACTTTAATGAAGAATGTACTGAAGCATTCAAGGTTCTGAAGGAAAAGCTAGTGACAGCCCCCATAGTACAGCCACCAGACTGGACACAGCCATTCGAGATTATGTGTGACGCTAGTGACTATGCTGTCGGGGCAGCACTTGGGCAGCGCAAGGACAGACTGTTTCATGTCATATATTATGCCAGCAAAACATTAAATGATGCCCAAGTAAACTATACCACCACAAAAAAGGAGCTGTTAGCTGTGGTGTTCTCCATCGACAAGTTTCGTTCTTATATACTTGGGACGAAGGTAATAGTACACACCGACCATTCTGCCCTTAAGTACTTGTTTGCAAAGAAGGATGCCAAGCCTAGATTGATACGGTGGATCTTGCTACTACAAGAGTTCGACCTCGAGATAAAAGATAAAAAGGGGACAGAAAATCAGGTGGCAGATCACTTGTCAAGGTTAGAGATGGGACAGAGTAGACCTTTAGATGAGACACACATACTGGAGACCTTCCCAGATGAGCAGCTCTTTGCTGCCGCAATCGCTGTCGCGACAGCCATGGCGGCAGGTAAGTCTTCTAACCTTCCCTGGTATGCTGATTTCGTTAATTTCATAGTTAGCGGAATATTACCTTCTGATCTTACTTATCAAGCCAGGAAGAGGTTTCAAAATGATGTTAAACATTATTATTGGGACGAACCTCTTCTTTTCAAAATGTGCGCAGATCAGGTTATAAGGAGATGCATACCACAAGAAGAACAAGAAGACATTCTCCATCACTGTCATGCTTCACAATATGGAGGACACTTAGGAGGCAATAAAACTGCTGCCAAGGTGCTGCAGTCAGGGTTCTACTGGCCGACACTGTATAAGGACGCACAGGAATTTTACAAAAACTGTGACAGGTGCCAGCGGACAGGTAACATCTCGAGGAGAAACGAGATGCCACTGCAAAATATTTTGGAAGTCGAGATCTTCGACGTTTGGGGGATTGATTTTATGGGACCTTTTCCATCTTCGTGTGGAAATCTTTACATCCTCCTAGCAGTGGATTATGTCTCCAAGTGGGTAGAAGCAATCGCAACTCAAAAGAATGATGCCAAAACGGTCCAAAAGTTTTTGCACAAAAACATCTTTTCTAGATTTGGCATCCCTAGGGCGATTATCAGTGATGAAGGGAGACATTTTGACAACAGGGTAATTGCTGCCGCCTTCAGAAAATATGGTGTCAAGCACAGGATCGCGACAGCATACCACCCACAGACCAATGGACAGGCTGAGATATCCAATAGGGAAGTGAAGAACATTCTTGAAAAAATGGTTAAACCAACTAGGAAAGATTGGTCTTTGCTTCTGAATGATGCATTATGGGCATACAAGACAGCTTTCAAGACTCCATTGGGCATGTCTCCATACCGTTTGATTTATGGGAAAACCTGTCATCTGCCTGTCGAGATAGAACACAAGGCATATTGGGCGATCAAGGCAGTAAACATGAACTTGGACAAGGCAGGCCAGAAAAGGCTGTTAGATTTAAATGAGATCGATGAAATACGGACAATGGCCTACGACAAATCAAGGATTTACAAGGAAAAGACTAAGAAGTGGCATGACAAGAAGTTGCAGCCACGACAGTTCTACCCAGGGCAGCTTGTGTTGTTGTTTAATTCTAGGTTGAAACTCTTTCCAGGGAAGCTCAAATCTAGATGGTCTGGCCCGTTCCAAGTAGTTCAAGTTTTTCCCCATGGTGCCATCACAATTCAATCATTAAAGGACGGGCACCAATTCAAAGTCAATGGACAACGCCTCAAGCACTATCAAGGGACTGAAGCCCCAAGAATACAAGAAGTGGTTACTTTAGGTGATGCCCCACAAGGCATCCCTAATTTAACCTAATTTTTTTTTTATTTTTTTTTATTTTTATTAATATTATTTATTAGGAATTAGATTTATTTTATTCGAATAATGTTTTGTTTTTATAATTTCAGTTTTTAGGAAATAAAGGAGTTAAGAAGAAAAGGAGAAGTGACCCAAGCCCACCGACAGACACCTCCCCTCGAGGAACCAAGCGAGCTGCCACTGATGACAGCCCTCTTGTCCGGCGGAATTTGAAGAGCGACTTCACGCGAGTCAAACGCATTAAGCACGTGGCAAACAAGAGAAGGCTGTCCAAAGCCATCATAACCAGCAGCTCATGGGACAGCAGCAGCAGTTCCGACATCAGGCTAGTGGAGCCACCTGCCCTTCAACCTGCCGACGAACCTGTCCCCCAACAGGATGATGAACCTGCTGATCAACCTGCTCCGGAACCTGCCCAGCCACCTCCACAACGCAGACGCCGCCATCAGATCCGCGTCAGCAGCAGCAGCGAGGACAGCGAATAAAATTTAAGTTTTTATTTCTTTTTCTCCTCTTATTGCTGCCTGCCCTTATATTTTTGTGATGTACTTTTATTTCTCTTGTTTTTCTTTAATTTTTGTGTCATTTTGCATTGAGGGCAATGCAACCCTCAAGTTTGGGGGTGGCAACCCTCCATTCTAATGGAGTCTTAGTACATCTTTTATAAATTTTTTGTGTCTTATTATTTATTCAGTTTATCTTAAAAAAATCAAAAAACTAAAACTGTTGGCTTAAAAATGTGGAGTTAACTTACCTGTCATGACGGCTCTGTCGTGGCAGCATCTTTAGGACAGGTTAAGGAGAAATTTAGAGCCTTTCTATAATTCTGAAAACTTAAACACTTTTGTGACTGTTATATTGCTTAGATTTCTTTTAGCCAAACTAGAATAGGAAGCTTAGAACTTGAATAGCCCCTAGAGGTGCCTAACACTGGCTCTAGGAAAGAAGTTTAGCAAAAGAAAATTAAACCTAGAGGTGCCCGAAACCGGCTCTAGGAAGCTAACTAGAGGTGCCGAAAACTGGCTCTAGAAAAATTTAGCTTGAAAAAAATAGAAGAAAAAGAAGCATGAAAATGTGCCTTCTAAAAAAAATAAACTTTGGCATAAAGATTCGAGTTAAGGAGTTGAATATTCTAGTGAAACTAAGAGAGTCTTAGCATATAACTGTTCACAAGCATGCACACACTGCACGAGAGCTATAGGGAGATTCCGGACAGATCCTAATCCTTCCGACAGGATGCTGCTGCCATAGAGAATGAGCGACGGGTAAGGGACAGTTCACTGTTTGAAGGCCAACACAAAAATTTTCATTTTTCTTTAGGTTTAATTGCTTGAGTACAAGCAAAGACTTGAGTTTGGGGGTGTGTTGAGTGTGTAAAAGTTCTATTATTTACACCCTTTTTAACCCATATTTCTGCTGCATTCAAGCATCATTGCATTGCATTTAGGTTAGTTTTTAGTAAAACATCACAAAAGGATTAAAAGCACGGATTCTACTGAAAGATGGCTATTTTTGCAGGTATCTGTCATAGTATACGATGGAGGCAGGCGCAGGGCAGATAAGCAGGAAAGCTGAACTGGACTAGCAGCTGAAGAAGATGAACCTGTCATGGACCTGTCACGACAGCAAGGTGACAGCAGATTTATGAAGAGGAAAAGTCAAGTGGACCTCGATAGATAGAGAAAAATATGCTCGTCTGTCGTGTGAAAGCCAAATATTTTTTCGAGCCCCGGATCAAAAGATATGTCAAGCCAAAGCTCAAAGAGAGGAAATTCCTAAAAGCTAGGATGCGGCTGGAAAGTAGGAGACTTTAGAGATTTAGTCTTTATTAGAATCTTACTTTTAATTAAAGTTGTAATCTTTGTTACCTTAGATAACTTGAGCCCAAAGCTTATATAAGGGCTTAGATTTAACCTAGAGGAAAAAGGATTACCCCATAACCGAAACCAAACCCCTGCCGTCCACCCGTCACCGACATGTTCTAAATTCCCCCTAGGGCTACGGGTTGTTTTGTAAAGTAGTTGCAAGGGTTGCTTTGTTTTAGGATTTTTCAAGTTCAATAAAATAAACTTCAAGATCTTTTATCTTGGTTTTAATATCTTGCATGAGCATCGGGAGAGCATTGTGAGGTTATCTATTTACTTAGCATCGGGAGAGTTAAGTATACGAAAGAGATAAAAGCGCGTTCTCTAGTTTATAGTTGAACCATCTCGTGCTTAGGGATAAGGCGAGGTTAAGTGGCTAAGGAAGAATTCATACACATCGGTGTTCATCCTTCGATTCACGCCAGGAGGTATCATCAAAGACGTGTTCATCGACAGACTTGTGCCTAGGGATAGGGCAAGGCAGATCTGGGATTCTTGCCAAACTTGAAGTACGGAGTTGGTGTGTCTGCTGCCGCGACTGCCAACGGACAGACGTCGCGACAGGTGCTGTCAGCGACGGGAGCGACGACAGAACTGGAGATCCTGAGCAATTCAATACCTGCACTACCGAGCAATTCAATACCAGCCCATTCTCTCTATCTTGATATTCCAATCCTTTTATTTACGTTTTTATTATATTATTCTCGTGACAATTCTAAACTATTTCCTTTACTTCATGCAGTAAATCAAGGTGAAGTCATTAGCCCAATCCCTGTGGAGACGATATCCGATACTTAGTATCACTTTACTACTTGCGTCGTGTACACTTGCACTACCATTGCGATAGACTATTTTACACGAAACAGAAGGCCCGTTCCGAAATGCGGGACCGTTCCGAAACTGGTTCCGAAACAGGGCCTGGCAGTGGCCAAACCATTCCGGAACAGTTCCCTCCGTTTCGGAACGCCAAGGCCATTTCAGGCCCCCGTTCCGATACGGTAGCACCTGTTCCGAAACAGGCTGCCCAGATTGCAGAAAATTTGCTGGTTTAACACACAATTGACCCATCAAACATGCTCCAAATGCAACCAAATTATACCAGCAAGTCATTACATGCATAAGGAACATAATTGCATCAACCATACTCAAACATGGCATCAATTAAGCAAATCCCCAATTCTATAGGCATGCATCCTATTTAGAAAACCATTCAAGCATCAAAATACCAAACCAGCCACATAAAGGCCATTTACATGTTCCAACATCCTCAACAACATAAAACCAACTTAAGGAGTTCAAAACATCTCCCAAAACAACAACATAGGTCCCCCATTGCCAAATGCCCAAAAGCTAATAGTTTTAGGAAAATGTTCACCATACATGAGCTTAAATCTTCACTTGGATGCTTGGCTTCCTTGCTGCCCCAAATGCACTTCAAAGCTCTGCATTATTGGTTTAAGAAAAGAGAGAGCGTAAGCAATAGCTTAGTGAGGAATGCTCATTTAAAACAACACAATAATGCATCTATAAAACACATTTATAAACCTTTGTTCAAATCATCATTTGTACATGCACATAAGCATTTAAAACAAGCATTTCATGCTTCAAGTTTATAACATGTCATATTGGCCACAAGTGATACAAACAATACAAGATCCACACATGGACTTTTAACCACCATTGCGATCTCACAATTCACAAGGAAACACACATGGACTTTTAACCACCATTGTGTCCTTAACAAGAATCATCCATGGACTTTTAACCACCATGATGTTCTTCAATTCCCAAGGACCACACAAGGACTTTTAACCACCTTTGTGTCCTTAACAAGAATCACCCATGGACTTTTAACCACCATGGTGTTCTTAAATACACAAGGCTCACATAAGGACTTTTAACGACCTTTGTGACCTTAACCAAGAACCAACCATGGACTTTTAACCACCATGTTGTTCTTAAAATATACAAGATTCACACAAGGACTTTTAACCACCTTTGTGATCTTAACCAAGAACCAACCATGGACTTTTAACCACCATGTTGTTCTTAAAACAAGAACCACCTATGGACTCTTAACCACCATAGTGTTCTTAACCTTTTCAAAACATCACTTGCCAATATGCATCATTTAACAACAATAATCCACTGTTTAAAAGCAATTAACAAAGCCATTAATCATCATGCATCATTATGCATCAAAACCACATTTAATCAAATGTTCAAAACAAGGATCCCTTACCTTGAGCATCCTTCAATTCATGGCTTATAAAACCAGCAATAAACATGCTAAAATATGCTTTCAAAACAGGATTTAAAACATGCAAACAAGTCACATTGCATACAACCATTCCATGGTTCAACATAAAGTGAGTTCTTCCGAAAACTTACTCTTGAGCTTAGCTAAGTTGCTTAGACTTAAGCTAAGCTCCCAAACCTTCAAAACATTGGTTTCAAAGCTGAAAACCAAAATCCACTCACTGATTCCGTTTCGCCACTTGCCGAAACACGAATCAAGCTTCCGGATCACCACCACAAGGATCCAAAGATGACTCCCCTGTTTTAAACACATCAAAGCAGAGGATTAATGCATCATCATGCATTAATATCTTCAATGAAAGCACCTAAACTCGCTGCTCTCATCCATACTCCATTTTCGGCTACCAAACACAATCGAAAACACATCGAAACAACTCCACAACACTACCCAGCCAAGATCCATCAATTCTAAACATTCATAAACCTCAATTAACATCCAAAAAGGATCTAACCACGTCCTTATACCTCCAGCTATAACAGATCATCAAGATCACTCCAAAAACAACCAAAAACTCAAGCAAAACTTAGGAAAATCAACCTATTCGGGATTGCATTGATTAAACCTCAATTTCTCATCAATTAAACATTCTTTTAACATCAAAAAGACACCTCAAATCAGTGCCCAATCAGATCATACGAATTCTATCAAAAATCAACCAAATCTTGCATTTTAAAGCCAAGATCAAGAGTACAATTGTAAAACCTTTAATAAAACATAAATCAAGGATTGAGAACTTGGGAATTTCAGTAAAGAACTGAGAATTTAGAGGAGAAGGACGTTCATACCTCTAAACTTGAGTTTCTCCCTTTTTGGAACCAAGATTCTTGAAAATCCAATAAGCAAATGCTAAGGTTTTGTTGAAGAGATGATTAGAGATCAAAAGAGAATTGAAACCTCATATTTGGATGTCAAAATCAGAGGGAAAATGTGCTAGAGTATGTGTTTGGGTTGAGAGAAAAGTTGAGAGAAAAAGAAAATGGAATTTGGGAAAAGTTAGTTGAAAATGCCAAAAATATCTTTCCCTCCCTTTTACTTTTATTTTAAACCATTAATTAATCCTTTAATATTTAAGAAAAATCTGGAGAAACTCCTATTGGGTAAATAGCTCCTTAAAGATTCAAAGTTTCAATCCTTTTTAAAACAGTCACACAGTTTTCAAAAATTACATTTTGGTCACTAACCCAAAATGTCACTCTTCCAAACCTCATGTTGTAAAATTGATTTCACCAAACTCTTATATATAATAAAAGAGGATTTTAAGACATTTTTCCATATTTTTAATGCAACCCGAACTAGGCTTTCCTAAATTCACCCTTTTATATTCGAACCGCAACCCGACCAATCCGGTCGAACCCAAAACTTCTAAGCCCAAATTTGGGGTGTTACAACTCTCCCCCCCTTAAGAAATTTCGTCCTCGAAATTTACCTGAAAGAAAGAGATACGGAAACTGCTTCAGCATGTCATCCTTCCGTTCCCACGTTGCTTCTTCAACACCACGATGCTTCCACAACACCTTCACCAACTCAATGGTCTTGCCTCGAAGAACTTTACTATCCGAATCCAGAATCTTCACCGGTTCCTCATCATAGGTCAAATCCGGATTCAATTCCACTTCTTCCACAGGCATCACATGTGAAGGATCAGATCTATACTTCCGAAGCATAGAAACATGGAACACATCATGAATCTTCTCCAACTCTTGCGGTAACCTCAACTTGTACGCAACACGACCCACACGCTCAACCACCTCGTATGGTCCAATGTACCGAGGGCTCAACTTACCCTTCCGGCCAAACCTCATCACCTTTTTCCAAGGCGAAACCTTCAAAAACACACGGTCACCCACCGCATACTCAATCTCCTTACTCTTCAGATCCGCGTAAGACTTTTGCCGATCAGAAGCTGCCTTCAAACGCTCACAAATGAGCTTCACCTTCTCGGTGGTTCCTTTCAACAAAGCAGGCATCGAAACCAACTTTTGACCAGTTTCAGCCCAACAAAGAGGAGTCCTACACTTCCTCCCATACAAAGCTTCATAAGGTGCCATTTGAATACTTGCCTGATAACTATTATTATAGGCAAACTCCACCAAAGGCAAATGCTTCTCCCAAGAGCCCTGAAACTCAATCACGCAGCACCTCAACCTATCCTCCAAAACCTGAATAACACGCTCGGACTGACCATCCGACTGCGGATGATAAGATGTACTGAAATTCAACCGTGTACCCAAAGCTTGATGCAAACACTGCCAAAAACGCGATGTAAACCTCGGATCCCTATCCGACACAATCGACTTAGGCACACCATGCAGCCGCAAAATCTCAGCAATGTACAGCTCCGCAAGCTTATCCAAAGAGTACGTAGTATGCACAGGCAAGAAATGCGCACACTTCGTCAGGCGATCCACAATCACCCACACCGAATTCTTCTTAGATGGTGACAAAGGTAAACCAGATACAAAATCCATGGTAATCCTTTCCCACTTCCATTCAGGAATTCTCAACGGTTGCAACAACCCCGAAGGAAACTGATGCTCAGCCTTAACCCGCTGACACACCATGCACTTGCTGACAAACTCAGCCACATCCTTCTTTAACCCCACCTAATAGTACTCATCACGAAGATCACGATACATCTTAGTACTACCAGGGTGCATAGCAAAAGGACTACTATGACCTTCAGTCAGAATAGTACGCCTCAACCCAGCATCATTGGGCACTACTATCCGACTCCCAAAACATAACACGCCATCATCATTAAAACAGAAATCCGAAGGCCTACCCTCCGCAATATCATGTACATGAGGGTTTCACTTGCAACTCAGCCACAAGACCACCATCATGCGAAATACTCAAACTGGCAAACATAGCCCTCAACTCCACAACTACCTTTCTACTCAAGGCATCCGCTACAACATTAGCTTTTCCAGGGTGATACTCAATCGTCAAATCATAATCCTTGAGCAACTCCACCCAACGTCGCTGCCTAAGATTCAACTTCTTTTGAGACATCAGATACTTCAAACTCTTGTGATCAGTGTACACAGTACACTTCTCACCATACAGATAATGTCTCCAGATCTTCAAAGCAAAAACCACCGCAGCCAACTCAATATCATGCGTAGGATAATTGCGATCATGCACCTTCAACTCCCGCGATGCATAAGCCACCACCTTACCCTCTTGCATCAACACACATCCCAAACCAACATAGGACGCATCGCTATACACCACAAACTCTTTCCCTGATTCAGGCTGAACCAAGATCGGAGCTTGCGTCAAAGCTGCCTTAAGCTTCTCAAAAGCCTTCTGTCTCGCTTCCGTCCACTCATACTTAACATCCTTTTGCAACAACTTCGTCAAAGGTGCAGCAATCTTTGAAAACCCATCCACAAACCTTCGGTAGTATCCCGCCAAACCAAGGAAACTACAAACTTCATGAACAGACTTAGGAACCTTCCAATTCATCACCGCCTCAATCTTCTGAGGATCAACACGAATTACTTCAGCAGAAACCACATGAACAAGAAACACCACTTCTCTAAGCCAGAACTCACACTTGCTCAGCTTGGCATAAAGCTGATTCTCCAACAAAGCTTGCAACACAATCCTCAAATGCTCTTCATGTTCCTCCTCAGTACGCGAGTACACAAGGATATCATCAATGAACACCACAACAAACTTATCCAAGTATTCATGAAATACTCAGTTCATCATGTCCATGAAAGCGGCAAGAGGATTTGTCAAACCAAACGGCATCACAAGGAACTCATAATGCCCATACCTCGTCCTGAAAGCTGTATTTGGCACATCCACATCCTTCACCTTCAACTGGTAATACCCTGACCTCAAGTCAATCTTAGAGAACACAGCTGCTCCCCGAAATTGATCAAAAAGATCATCGATTCTCGGCAATGGATACCGATTCTTGATAGTTAACTTGTTAAGCTGACGGTAATCAATGCACATTCTCATAGTGCCATCCTTCTTGTTCACAAACAAGACCGGTGCACCCCAAGGTGACACACTCGGCCCAATGAACCCACGATCAAGCAACTCTTGCAATTGCGTCTTCAGCTCTTTCAGCTCCTTAGGTGCCATTCGATAAGGAGTAATGGACACAGGAGTTGTGTTTTCATACAACTCAATCCCAAACTCCACTTCATGATTAGGAGGCAACCCAGGCAACTCCTCAGGAAACACACCAGGAAACTCTCGCACAATCCTGATATCTTGCACACGCAACTCCTTAGAACTAGGATTCATCACAAAAGCAAGATAAGCTTCACATCCTTGCCTCAGCATCCGGCTCGCCTCCAATGTAGACACCACATTGGCAAGAAACTTCACATTCTCACCAACCACAACTACCTCATAATCATCCGCAAGTTTCAACGAAACTCGCTTATTCTCACAATCCACTACAGCACGATGCTCAACAAGCCAGTCCATACCAAGGATTACATCAAAACCATAGAAAGGCAATTCCATAAGATCAACATGAAAAACATGATCTTGCACAACCAAAGGGCATCTTCTATAAAGCTTTCGAGTCACAACAGTTTCACCAAAAGAACTAGTGACACGCATACCAACATCCAAAGACTCAACAGGCAAACCAAGCAATTCAGCATGCTCACGCAAAATGTAAGAGTGCGTAGATCCAGAATCAATCAAGGAAAGTAATGGCAAGGATTGCAGAGTAAAAGTACCTGCGATCACATCCGCGTCATTCCTCCCCTCCCTCTGAGCAAACACTCTAGCCTGGCCACCACCCTCAGGCTGGACAGCTACAATATGAGCCACATTCCTTCCACCATCCTCTCTACGCTGGAAATTACCACGGCCGCGCCCACGACCTCTCTGTGGTGCAACAACTACAGGAGCACGCCCTTGGCCACCAGCCAACGTAGGACACTCTCTCCTCATGTGATCCGTAGATCCACAGTTCCAGCACGAATTACCAGCTGCCACAATAGGAGCTTGCACCTCCCTCACAGCTCGAGGATAATCACGTTTCATATAGCCACGCGAACCACATGTCCAACATGTGCTCGGATCAGCTCTAGCCTTGCCTCCCTGAGCAGGTGCACCACCACCTCGCTTAACTGAAGACTGATACTTCTGATCACGTCCCCTCTTGTTCCGTCCACCACCGGAACTATAATCAGCAGCTTGCTTACCAGCACTAGAAACAGCACTTTTAGAAGACAAACCCAAGTTCATCTCAATGTCCTTTGCTCTCCCAACCAGCACATCAAAATCATTATACCCAGCAGCTAGCATATACGTCTTTACTTCCGTCACCAAACCATAACGGAACCTTTCACACCTCTCCCGCTCATCCGGAACAAGCTCAGGTGCGTACTGACTGAGTCGGACAAACTGAACCTCATACTCAGCCACAGACATGCTCCCTTGGGTAAGAGACATGAATTCTCTCTTCTTTTCACCTAGGTACCTCACACCTAGATACCTTCTCTTGAATGCGTTCTGAAAGAACGTCCAAGTCACCTCAGCTTCCGCCATCCCAGAGATAGTGGTTGTCCACCACGTGTATGCATCATCCTGTAGCAAGGATACTACACAGCCAAGCTTCTGCACATTAGTGCAACTCATCTGCCCCAAGATTCTCTTGGTACTCTCTAACCAAGACTCCGAACCTTCAGCAGACAAACCCCTGAACTCAGTCCCTCCTAGACTGCGCAAACGTTCCAAAGGTAGTCTAACTCCAGCATCTCCCTTATGCCCAGCTCCTTGAGCTCCAGCTACTGCTGCTTGAAAAGCTCCAACAATAGCTTGTATCAACACTGTCATGTCAGGAATAGCTTGTCCCTGACCAGCTTCAGGTCCAGCGACCCCAACACCAGCTGCAGCTCCAGTTCCTTCACCCCCAGCACCACCACCACCAGGTGGAGGAGGTAAATCCACCGCACTTTCAACAGTCTCCTCATTCTCATTCTCATTTTGAGCCGTAGCTCGCACATTACTCTTCAATTCTTTACGAGGTGCCATTCACTAACAATGCAATCACAATGCAAATAAACAAAATCAGGCCCAGCAAGGTAAGCAATCCAAGTACTCAAGCTCATTTCCAATTAAAAACAATATCATTTCATTAGCTTTGATTTGATTTGGAAATGGGTACCCACAACAAGCTTCACCACAGCATACACCACAATTGTAACATATTTACAATTCATTCAACATGCTTTCACTCAACGAGCATACAAAGCATACATACTTTAATCATCCACATAATCATTCCCAATTACTCGAGAACTCAGCTCTGATACCACCAAATGTAACCCCCTTAACCCGGCCCAGACGGTTGAACCGAATTAAGAAGTTTACACGGGGAAAACCAAAGTCAACCCGAAAGTCAACCTTGATTAACGACCCTTTTTTTTCTTTTTAATCTTGTCTAGATGCACATTAACCCTAGATATGTTCACAAGATCAGCATACTCAAAGATCATAAGAGTCAGAGAACATTCAGGGACTCAATTGCACAAATTACAATTTTAGGGACCAAAATGTAAATTCTGAATATTATAAAAACTTAACCCACTTTTAAGTTACCATTATGAAATTAGTCATGTTTCATGCTTCTCTGTCAAATTTCAACTCAAACAGACATCTCAAACTCAAACAATTGCATAAACAAGATTCAGGACTAAAACGCAAAGGTTTCAAAACATTTAACCAACAATTTCAGTGCCCAACGGTCGAGTGTTTCGGAAAAGGGAAGGCCCGTTCGGAAACGCGGGACCATTCCGAAACTGGTTCCGAAACAGGGCCTGGCAGTGGCCAAACCGTTTCGGAACAGTTCCCTCCGTTTCGGAACGCCAAGGCCATTTCAGGCCCCCGTTCCGATACGGTAGCATCTGTTCCGAAACAGGCTGCCCAGATTGCAGAAAATTTGCTGGTTTAACACACAATTGACCCATCAAACATGCTCCAAATGCAACCAAATTATACCAGCAAGTCATTACATGCATAAGGAACATAATTGCATCAACCATACTCAAACATGGCATTAATTAAGCAAATCCCCAATTCTATAGGCATGCATCCTATTTAGAAAACCATTCAAGCATCAAAATACCAAACCAGCCACATAAAGGCCATTTACATGTTCCAACATCCTCAACAACATAAAACCAACTTAAGGAGTTCAAAACATCTCCCAAAACAACAACATAGGTCCCCCATTGCCAAATGCCCAAAAGCTAATAGTTTTAGGAAAATGTTCACCATACATGAGCTTAAATCTTCACTTGGATGCTTGGCTTCCTTGCTGCCCCAAATGCACTTCAATGCTCTGCATTATTGGTTTAAGAAAAGAGAGAGCGTGAGCAATAGCTTAGTGAGGAATGCTCATTTAAAACAACACAATAATGCATCTATAAAACACATTTATAAACCTTTGTTCAAATCATCATTTGTACATGCACATAAGCATTTAAAACAAGCATTTCATGCTTCAAGTTTATAACATGTCATATTGGCCACAAGTGATACAAACAATACAAGATCCACACATGGACTTTTAACCACCATTGTGATCTCACAATTCACAAGGAAACACACATGGACTTTTAACCACCATTGTGTCCTTAACAAGAATCATCCATGGACTTTTAACCACCATGATGTTCTTCAATTCCCAAGGACCACACAAGGACTTTTAACCACCTTTGTGTCCTTAACAAGAATCACCCATGGACTTTTAACCACCATGGTGTTCTTAAATACACAAGGCTCACATAAGGACTTTTAACGACCTTTGTGACCTTAACCAAGAACCAACCATGGACTTTTAACCACCATGTTGTTCTTAAAATATACAAGATTCACACAAGGACTTTTAACCACCTTTGTGATCTTAACCAAGAACCAACCATGGACTTTTAACCACCATGTTGTTCTTAAAACAAGAACCACCTATGGACTTTTAACCACCATAGTGTTCTTAACCTTTTCAAAACATCACTTGCCAATATGCATCATTTAACAACAATAATCCACTGTTTAAAAGCAATTAACAAAGCCATTAATCATCATGCATCATTATGCATCAAAACCACATTTAATCAAATGTTCAAAACAAGGATCCCTTACCTTGAGCATCCTTCAATTCATGGCTTATAAAACCAGCAATAAACATGCTAAAATATGCTTTCAAAACAGGATTTAAAACATGCAAACAAGTCACATTGCATACAACCATTCCATGGTTCAACATAAAGTGAGTTCTTCCGAAAACTTACTCTTGAGCTTAGCTAAGTTGCTTAGACTTAAGCTAAGCTCCCAAACCTTCAAAACATTGGTTTCAAAGCTGAAAACCAAAATCCACTCACCGATTCCGTTTCGCCACTTGCCGAAACACCAATCAAGCTTCCGGATCACCACCACAAGGATCCAAAGATGACTCCCCTGTTTTAAACACATCAAAGCAGAGGATTAATGCATCATCATGCATTAATATCTTCAATGAAAGCACCTAAACTCGCTGCTCTCATCAATACTCCATTTTTCGCTACCAAACACAACCGAAAACACATCCAAACAAATCCACAACACTACCCAGCCAAGATCCATCAATTCTAAACATTCATAAACCTCAATTAACATCCAAAAAGGATCTAACCACGTCCTTATACCTCCAGCTATAACAGATCATCAAGATCACTCCAAAAACAACCAAAAACTCAAGCAAAACTTAGGAAAATCAACCTATTCGGGATTGCATTGATTAAACCTCAATTTCTCATCAATTAAACATTATTTTAACATCAAAAAGACACCTCAAATCAGTGCCCAATCAGATCATATGAATTCTATCAAAAATCAACCAAATCTTGCATTTTAATGCCAAGATCAAGAGTACAATTGTAAAACCTTTAATAAAACATAAATCAAGGATTGAGAACTTGGGAATTTCAGTAAAGAACTGAGAATTTAGAGGAGAAGGACGTTCATACCTCTAAACTTGAGTTTCTCCCTTTTTGGAACCAAGATTCTTGAAAATCCAATAAGCAAATGCTAAGGTTTTGTTGAAGAGATGATTAGAGATCAAAAGAGAATTGAAACCTCATATTTGGATGTCAAAATCAGAGGGAAAATCTGCTGGAGAATGTGTTTGGGTTGAGAGAAAAGTTGAGAGAAAAAGAAAATGGAATTTGGGAAAAGTTAGTTGAAAATGCCAAAAATATCTTTCCCTCCCTTTTACTTTTATTTTAAACCATTAATTAATCCTTTAATATTTAAGAAAAATCTGGAGAAACTCCTATTGGGTAAATAGCTCCTTAAAGATTCAAAGTTTCAATCCTTTTTAAAACAGTCACACAGTTTTCAAAAATTACATTTTGGTCACTAACCCAAAATGTCACTCTTCCAAACCTCATGTTGTAAAACTGATTTCACCAAACTCTTATATATAATAAAAGAGGATTTTAAGACATTTTTCCATATTTTTAATGCAACCCGAACTAGGCTTTTCGAAATTCACCCTTTTATATTCGAACCACAACCCGACCGATCCGGTCCAACCCAAAACTTCTAAGCCCAAATTTGGGGTGTTACAATATGTAGTATGCACAGGCAAGAAATGTGCCCACTTTGTAAGGCGATCCACAATCACCCACACAGAATTCTTCTTTGATGGTGACATAGAAAATCTAGACAGAAAATCCATGGTAATCCTTTCCCATTTCCATTATGGGATTCTCAAAGGTTGCAACAACCCAGATGGTATATGATGTTCAGCCTTCACTCGCTGACACACCGTACACTTGCTAACGAACTCGTCAACATCCTTTTTCAACCCCACCTAGTAGTACTCATCCTTCAAATCACGATACATCTTTGTACTACCATGGTGCATAGCGAAAGGACTACTATGAGCTTCAGTCAGAATAGTGTGACTCAACTCAACATCACTCGGCACCACTATCCAACTCCCAAAACACGGAACACCATCATCATTAAAACTGAAATCCGAAGGCTTACCATCTGTAATATCATGAACATGAGGAATAAGAGAATCATCAAGAAACTGTTTGTTCTTGATCAATTGGATCAGGGATAATTTCACTTGCAATTCAGCAATAAGACCACCATCTCGCGATATTCTCAAGCGAGCAAACATCTCCCTCAATTCCACAGTCACTTTCCTGCTCAAAGCATCAGCCACAACATTGGCCTTTCCCAGATGATACTTGATCGATAGATCATAATCCTTAAGCAACTCCACCCAACGATGTTGCCTAAGATTCAACTCCTTCTGAGACATAAGATACTTTAAACTCTTATGATCTATGAACAGCACACACTTCTCACAATACATATAATGCCTCCAGATCTTCAATGCAAACACAACAGCCGCAAGCTCAAGATCGTGAGTAGGGTAGTTACGCTCATGCACCTTCAACTGCCTAGATGCATATGCCACTACCTTACCCTTCTACATCAACACACATCCCAAACCAATAATGGACACATCACTATAGACTACAAACTCCTTACCAGACTCAAGTTGAATCAGGATAGGAGCTTGCGTCAAGGCTTCCTTCATCTTCTCAAAAGCTTGTTGCCTCGCATATGTCTACTCAAAGCGAACATTCTTCTGCAACAACTTGGTCAAAGGTGCAGCTATCTTCGAGAAACCCTCGACAAACCTACGGTAATATCCAGCCAAACCAAGAAAACTCCGCACTTCCATCATCGACTTAGGCACCTTCCAACTCATCACTGCCTCAACCTTATGCGGATCAACATGAATACCTTCGGCTGACACAACATGTCCAAGGAAGACCACCTCTCTAAGCCAAAACTCTCACTTGCTCAGCTTAGCATAAAGCTAGTTCTCCAACAACACTTGCAAAACTATCCTTAAGTGTCTATCATGATCCTCCTCGATACGAGAGTACACAAGGATGTTATCGATTAACACTACCATAAACTGATCCAAGAACTCATGGAACACGCGATTCATCATGTCCATGAAAGTAGAAGGTGCGTTGGTCAAACCAAACGGAATCACTAGGAACTCGTAATGCTCGTACCTTGTCCGAAAAGTCGTTTTAGGTACGTCCACATCTTTCACATTCAACTGGTAATACCCTGACCTCAAGTCAATCTTAGAAAACACTGAGGCTCCTCGAAACTGATCAAAGAGATCTTCGATTCTTGGTAAAGGGTACTTGTTCTTGATCGTCAACTTGTTCAGTTGCCAATAATCTATACACATCTGCATTGTCAAATCTTTCTTTTTTACAAACAACACTGGTGCACCCCAAGGTGAAACACTCGGCCGGATGAACCCTCGGTCAAGCAACTCCTGAAGTTGCGTCTTCAACTCCTTCAGCTCTTTCGGTGCCATTCGATAAGGAGCAATGGACACCGGAGTCATATTCTCATACAACTCAATACCAAACTCAACTTCTCTATTTGGCGGCAACCTAAGCAATTCTTCCAGAAAGACACCCAGAAAATCGCAAATGGTTCTGATGTCCTGCACATACGGCTTGCTTCCAAAGCTGAAACAACATTAGACAAGAATTTCACATTCTCGCATACGATCACAACCTCATAATCATTAGCAAGCTTTAAGGTGACTCGCATAACATCAAAGTCTACTATTGCTTTATGCTTAGACAACCAATCCATACCAAGAATCACATCAAATCCATAAAAGGATAACTCCATCAAATCCACAAGAAAAACATGACCCTTAACAGATAAGGGACACCTCCGATACAACTTTCTAGTGACTACAGTCTCACCAAAAGAACTAGTTACTTGCATTCTTACTTCAAGCAACTCAACAGGTATATCAAGAAAATTCGCATGCTTACTCAAGATATAAGAATGCGTGGATCCAGAATCAATCAAATCTAACAATGATAAAGACTATAAAAAAAGGTACAAGCGATAACATCGGTGTCATTGCGTTCCTCGCGCTGAGCATAGACCCTCGCAGGACCGCCTCCCTCATGCCGAACTGCTACGACATGGGCGATACCACGTTGACCCTCTTCCCTCCCTGGAAGTTACCTCGGCCGCGCCCACGGCCTCTCTGAGGTGCAGCCACAGTAGGTGCACGTCCCTGGCCTCCACCGGCCAACAGAGGACACTCACGCCTCATAGTATCTGTTGAACCACAATTCCAGCAAGAATTCCCGCTCACTACAACAGGAGCTTGTGCCTCTCTAGCCGCACGTGGACAATCTCACCTTAGATGGTCCCTAGAACCACACGTCCAACTCGTGTTCTGTTCAACCCTCGTCTTGCTTCCCTGGATCGGTGCACCATGTCCAACATTACCTCGCCTAGCAGTAGGCTGATACCTCTTATCACGGCTTCTTTTGTTCCATCCACCACCAGAACTATACTCAGCTACTCTCTTTCCAGAGCTAGAACCACCTCCACGAGATGCCAGACCCAAGTTTTGCTCGATGTCCTTAGCTCGACATACAAGCACATCGAAATCTGTGTAGTACGTAGCCAATATATAGGTCTTGACTTCCTGCACCAGCCCATATCGGAAGCGATCAAAATGATGCCTCTCACTTGGCATCAACTCAGGGGCGTACTGGCTCAAACGTATGAATTGGACCTCATACTCAGCCACCGAGAGATTTCCATGAACAAGCGACATGAATTCGCGCTTCTTCTCATCCAAGTATCTCACACCCAGATACTTCCTTCTAAAGGAACTTCTGAAAAACTCTCAATCTACCTTATTGGGTTCCATACCAGCGGTGATAGTCGTCCACCAACTATAAGCGTTACCCTGGAGCAAAGAAAATGCGCCCCCCAGCTTGCGTACATCGTTACATCCCATCTGATCAATAATACGGATCGTACTAGCTAATCAGGCTTCCGACGCCTCAGGAGACATTCTGTGGAACTCAATAGCTCCCAAACTCCTCAGCCTATCCAAAGGCAAGCCCATTTGGCCAGTTGTAGGGGCCTGAACATGCGCTCCGGCTACCACAGCTTGAAACGCTCCAGTGATCGCCTCAACCAGCGGCGCTAGATCACCCAAAACTGGACCAGTTTGTCCTTGTTGCTCCAGCTCTCCACCCCCAGGTGGTGGTGGAGGTAAAGTCTCACCAGTTGGGTTCTCAACCCCCTGATTACCCTGATTGCCCTGCTCAGCCGCAGGCACAATCGTATTCGATCTAAACTCTCTCCTCGGACCCATAGTGCTATTTTAAACAAGGTATAACAAAAAAAACAAATCAAACCATGATTTAGGCCAGCCTCAAGCAAGGATCCAAGTTCACAAAAATATTTAACTAGTGTAATAAGGCAATGGGCACCCCGATTTCCCTCAAGCATGACATAGCATATAATAACATAACATATTCAGCATGCTTCACATCATTCGAAACCAGCACACATCCTTATCTTAACATTAACATACAATCATATATAACTCAAATATGACTCATAACAACCAAGCATGGCATGAACACCAACATTCGACCAAAAACATGTTTTTTCAAACAACATGCTATTCAACATTGCATCAAACATCAAAACATACCAATTTCACTTACCATCATCCCCAATTATTTTGCAACTTGACTCTGATACCAATAAATGTAACCCTCTTAGCCCGGCCTAGACGCCTTACCCGAACTAAGAAGATTACATAGAGAAAACCGAAGTCAAGTCGTTAAAGTTAACCTCGATTAACGACCCTTTTTCTTTTTTATCTTCTCTAGATGCAAATTATTATCTTATATGATCATAAAAGCAGTTAGGTGAAAACGGCACAGCGATCGGAGTTCATTTAGGGGTTCAATTGCCTTAAATACAACTTTAGAGATTAAACTGTAATTTCTAAGAATTACAGGAACTTGTATTTGTACGACTGAGCCTGTATCGATACGCAAAATGGCAGTAGCCAAAGTTGACAAAAGGGTATCAATATGCTCAAGCCCGTATCGATACGACCTTCAAACTTTTGCCTAGGCGTATCGATACGCGGGCAATTCGTATCGGTACACCTAAGCTGAAAAGCCTGAAATTAACCTTAGTGTATCGATACTCTTCCTCGAGTATCGATACGCATACCAGATTTTCACATTCAACAGCCTTTAAAATCACTTTTAACTTCAACTAAACATGCTTAGAACATCCATACATGCTTAAATCAACTTACCAAACATATGAGCATCAACTAACAGTATAACACAAGCATCAGGTATGGCAACTCAAGGTGAAAATTATAACTACTCAAGCATGCTTTAGAATATAAGCCATAACATAGCCAAAACACTATAAGCAAGACCATAAACCAATTAGAGACCATGTACAAGTCCAAAAACATAAATCAAACATGCCCAAGATGTTTAACATCACCAACAAAACCAAGAGTAGAAATCACACCTATTACCTCTTATTACACTAAAGTAAAACCACATACATTGCTTATCCAAATACTTGGATTTCCCCTTGCTTTCTTGTTGCCTCTAATGCTCAATTCTCTGCATTGATGAAACAAATGAGTGTAAGCATAAAGCTTAGTGAGGACCGCTAAAAACCAAACATTCATCAATGCATTTTGTAAAACCAAAACATCATCATTTGACAACATATGCCTTCCTTTCAAACATGCTCATTAAGCATCAATGCACTTTTTAAACCACATGCTCATAGCATCCTTAAAATAACAACAAAATCCTTTGCTCATGCTTAAACCAAGCATCATATGCATTCTAGCATAATTCCCAAGCATCACATGCTTAATTTATTTCTCAACATCATTATATTGGCTTGCAAGTGATCATTAACAAACCATCTAAAAACCAATACAATTGACACAATCGGATACGTGGATTACAAACGTTGTCCCACACGCTTCATACATACTACCGGACCCTTAAGGCTCACACACAGGATTAGACCATCAACCGTTGTGACACTCGTGGTAGAGTTTAACGGTACAATCACAACCCCTCAACACCACTCATTGATAGTTGTATAATTCCACTAACGAGAGCGTGAGACACAAAACCACAAGACTCACACACGGGATTAGACCATCCACCGTTGTGATCTTAATCTCAATCGTTAGGGTACTTGGGTGGAGTGTACGGTACAATCACAACCCCTCGACACCCAAGGCGACTTTATTCACGGTTCACCTAATCCTATAGCCGGTTAACTATATCCGATTAAAGTAACCAAAAACCATTTCCATCACTTGCCAATATAATCATTTAACATCAACAATTCACTGTTTTGCAAGCATAACTCACAATGCCATTTTTACAAGCATAAACATGTTTAAACCAAATGCATTAATCACATAAACCCAATAATCACTTACCATGTGCATCCTTAACAAAATGACATTAAAACCAGCATTATCAATGCTCAAAACATGCTTTAAAATAGTAATTGAAACCACATTTAATTCAAGTGCATTTCCAACAAAAACATAGCTCATTCCGAGAGAGACTTTTGATTTACTTACTCTTGAGCTTAGCTAAGTGTTTCAAACGTACACTAAGCGCCCAACACCACGATCAAAACGTTACAAAGCTGGAAAATCCATTTCCGCTTACCGATACGCGAAACTTCGCTTGCCAGTGCGAAGATCACCCGTCTAAACCCTCTAACAAAGCTTCGCTTGCTTCCGGATCAAGATCCCTTGTTTTTAGATCATCAAAACAGAGATCCAAATGCATTAAAGGCATTTCAACACCAAAAACTAAACACAAACTCTTTGCTCACCAAAACTACACCAATATACCCATCCGAAACAACCGAAAACTCAATCGATTGCTTCCTAAACCAAGCCCAGCCAACATACATCACTTTCAACCATTACTAAACATCAAAACACATCTAAATACATCATAAACCCTTCCTTATACCTCCAGCAAACTTAACACCATCAAATCACCACAAAAACCCAACTAAAACCATCACGAAACTCAAGGATCTCAAGGATTTCGGGATCTATATTATCAAAACTCTTTTTCAACATAATAATAAACTCAAATTTCAATTAAAATCAATCCAAAATAGAGCTCATTAATAACACTCCGAAAATCAAGATTTAAATCACTATTTTGCAAGATTTTGATATTAAATCAAATCTATGATAAAAACTCAGCCAAAAACAACAAGTAGAACCCAAAGATCTTGGGAATTTCAATAAATAACCTAGATTGAAGGTTGAGAATGGGATTTACCTCCAATCCTTGCCTTCCTTAAAGTTTGACAAGCTTTTCCTTCACATAACTTGAAGAACTTGAAGAGAATTCTTGGAAATGATTTAGAAATCAAAGAGAGAGTGTTTGGGAGAAAAGAATTCTCGAGAAAGAGTTGAGAAAATGGTTTTGCTGAAAATGAAAGTTTGTTACGTGAAATGAAATCTCAATTTCCTATTTTAAAACGCATGTCAATTAAAGGAAGGTATAATTGCACCATATCTCCCTAAAGATTCTAAGATTTTGACTCCTTTTTGAAATTTGCAATTTTCCACAGTTTGAAAACTTTACATTTTGGTCACTACCCAACATGTACCACTTCCAAAAACTCATTTTGTAAAATTGATTTGACCAACCTCTTAAACATGATTTTAGAGGATTTTAAAAAAAAATTGTCATATTTTTATCCTTTTCCGATCCTTGATTTCCCTAAACCACCTAATACGATTTAAACTGTTTCTGACCGATTCGTTCTGATGTCCAAAACATCTAGACCCAAAACCAGGGCGTTACAATTCGAGGGTCGACTGGTATAGCAAGGATTCAAGGTAATACATTACTACCTTCTGCATGCTTTCAAACTTGTTGGTATTCGGTTAATGCTTGCACGACCATGATTGAGCATATGTTTAATTCTGCTAATGCCAATAAATTAAGAAATAAGAATATTAATGGCCAAGCCAAAAATATTCGAATAAGAGGTTTCATAAATCGAAAGGACCTCCTAGTTCAGTAAAGGATTAATAAAAATAGTTGATCTCCAAGTCTTATTATTTTGGCTAATGAATTGCAAAAATGCCCTCAATGTATAAAAATGACTAAAATACCCTCTAAAAATAAAAATAATTTTCAAAATACATTCAAATATTAGAATGCCAAGAAGTACCACTGATTGGGACTAAGAAATACCATTAAAGTTGACAAAAGTAATGGCTCTGAAAGTAGCATTATGTGACTCGTGTTTCCTGGCCGTTTGATATATATATGTGAATTTGAATGAATACCATATGAAGGCATATTCGATCTGTTTGGAGGAAATACATAGTTAATGGTAAGAGTAATTTTTTAAGGGTACGTTCGATACTATGGTTTGAGTTCAGGTATACTACCCATGTTCGAATACTTGGAAAATATCGCTTGAATATATATTTGATTGCTCATTGCAAGTTCAGTTGATGGTTGGTGATGGCGAGCTATACTTATTTTACACTATGGTCAATTATGAGAAATGAATGTTTAAGGTGTACCTACCCGGTTAAGTAATGACACCGTGTTGATGGGTTTGAATGTTTCAAAGGGGCTTGGAAACTTGATGAACAACTAAAATCCTTGAATTATGTACATCACCGTTTCTTACCTCGTTGGTTTAAATTACCAAATTACCCTTGAATGCCAAAATGACCATTTTACCCTCGTAAGCTTTAATGTTTTAATCACTCACGATATATCCAAAATCTCGCCAATCCCGGTGTATCAACTTTTGATGCTTGGTTCGAGCCGTTATTACTGAACTTCCCTTTTTGTATGGACCGTGCTCTGCAATCAGTCCAAATTTGTCAAATGTTCTCCTTATGATAATGATCAAGTGTCTTAAGAAATGAATTGAACTATGTAGAATGTTTTTTGCACAATTATATTCTCTCCAATCTGAAACTAATCCTTTCTCTGATGTGAATCATGAATTATGTCTGGCTAAATTATATACATTTGTATCTGATATGGAATACATGCTTTCTTATTTATGATACTTTGAAAATTACATGTATGTTTACTACTCAGTCTCTATTCACTAAATTATTTTAATTGGGGCACTTTTGGGTTATGTTATGAAGTCTCTGCAGGTTCAGCGCTGGTAATTCCTTGTGGACCCGAGGTCTCCCCTTAGGTAGGTTCCGATGCTTCGGCACAGATAATCCCTTATGGACTTAAGGCAGCCCCTTAGGTTGGCTCCTATGCTCATTGGGCCTAGGGTAAGTCCTTATAGATGCAGTTCTGGGGAACTTCATATCGGTGTATGGTTGGAGGGTAGTTATGTTGATACTTAGTTTTTCATGTTCCCTCTCTAGCATCAGTCAAACTCTACTATTGTCTGAAATATTCTCTCTATCATTCTTGATCTGTAACTGATGGAACACCTAACTTCTTTGTCTGGATTTTCGTGATCTATGTCCCTTCCGATTACCTAATTTAGGCATCGTGTCTGGTGATTGGGTAATTAATCAGAAATAAATATGTTACTTTCAAGCGTAACAACTAAACGAATTGCATTCTATATTCGAAACTTGATAATGCTTGATCCTCCCTTTTGTTCTAATACATCTGATACTTACATGTGGCATGAAGCTACTTTTGGTAGTTTTGTATTACTGAGCTTTCCGAAGCTCACGTTGTTTTTACCTTCATAGGTTAAAAGATCGACCATATTGCAGCTATCAATGTCAGTTTGGGAGTTTCTTCGGTTTTCTTGCGGAGTATGGTATCTATATAATTAAGGGGCATGTATGTAACATTTGATTTATATTCGAGTCTGAAACTTGTATTAATAATTTGTATCTTAATTTTGTTTCATTGTCTGAATGTTTTCAAAAATTGTATTTTAATTGAAAACTTGATTTGTGATTTTAAATGGTTTAGCAATTTTTATTTGAAATTTTAACGTGGGTCACTCCGGTGACCCTAATGTGACTCCCTAGGAACTGTGGTAACTCATAAGCGGGTCTAGGGGGTTACATTTAGTGGTATCAGAGCTTAGAGTTGCGTCGTTCTTGGTAGATCAGTCGGTCGTCTGTCCTAGGGTGTCTGGTCTGTCCATGCCCCTAGATCATAATCGTACTCCTCAGTACCGAGACTCTAATGTCGAATCTTTTCCTACAATAAGTGTATCTAACCATTTTGTCCATAATAGCTCAATATGTACTGCCAAGGAATGGCTGTAACATTCGTCTATGAGTTGGATTAACTTAATGGATGTGAATCTGGATAGAAAACCTGAGATAGTTCATGCATGTGAAATTGAAGATATGATTCCGATTGAAAATGAATGTTTAATATATAAGGTAACCGATATAAGATTTCATGTTAGGTTAGTCGGTGATAACGATTATGTTTGAGAATATCTTGATGGAAATTTGTTAAAAGTGTTATAAATTTAAAAGAAAGGTGTTTGTGAATGTGGCGAAAGTGTAAAGTTCTATGGTGACTTTGTAATACACTACGGAAGCAGTTGTCTAAAAATTTCGTTGAAGGTATGTGATATCCGTATAAAACCTTGATTATGTTTGATTGCCAATGAGAAAGCTATTTCTACGAAAATATGGCATGTTGTATCGGTATGTATTACCTCTGACTGAAATTCGATGTTACATTATGACTCTAAAAGGTTCTGTTGAAGGCTTTGAGTACTCGTATATATTTCGAGTACAAATTTTCATCCGTAAATTGATGGCCAACCTGATTGAGTAATTCAAATTCTAGTGAAGATACTTCAAAGTTGTATGATTAACTTCTATGGTAGTTGGGAAGGTTTCTTACCCAAGACTGAGACCATTTATAATAAAAGTTCTGAGACAGGTGTTTGCTTGGCACCGAATGAAGTTTGTTATAATTCAAATATTTTATTCTGATTAGTTGGTTTAAGGTGTATGATGGGATGACTTTCTGTTCAAAGACAATTTGAGTGACTAAGGACAATACCAAATTGATTCATGATCGTTAGATAGTCCTGAGAAGCAATGATACTATGATGAATATGTTTCAGCACAAGAATGGATGAAAGAGTAGTTTTTGCATTTCACTTACTCTGATAAATTTCGAGGACAAAATTTTAATAGAGGGGGAGAGTTGTAACACCCATAATTTATGTGTAAAGTGTAAAAAAATGAGAGTTATGCTTCTTGGGAGCCTTGAACCCGTGACCATGGGGTTGGTAACCCTTGCTTTCAACAGTTGAAATAAGATAGCTCTTGTTATTTAGCCGCCTTAGATTTCTTTAATCTATGCTTTAATGGTCTGACCCAATAATAAATAAAAGTACAACTCTTCACCTACCCAAAGGGATGGTCAATCAAATTTGAAAATACAGAGAGAGATCCAGACTATTCTCTCAAACCTTTTCAACTTCTCACCATCGTTCGTCGCCACGATCTCGGCCACCGCTCGCCAGTATCGTACACCGCCGTCACCTCCACGTTCACCGTCGAGCCCCGACCAAAACCCTCTAACCACTCGCTCACCTGTTGTTCCAATCGTCAGGAATTAAAGGTTAAAAGTTCATCGAACCTAGGGTTGTTACACTTCGATTATTTGAGTTTTCTGGCCTGGTTTGCCTACTTTTTGCGACACGGCCACCAGTTCCGGTTTCCCCACGCCGCGACGAGCAAAACCCCTTTATCCTTTCACCATATCGACGTCGGGAAGAGCCTCATCGGCGTCATGATTTTCTGGCCACACCGCTTATGTTACGCATATTTTTTTTATAAGTTTTCAGCTTTATTTAGGTGTTTGATGGTTCCATTTTAGATCCCTTGTAATGATCTGCGTTTTTTTGGTAGAAATCACGACATTGGGCGCCTCTGGTGGCTTCTTCGACGACCGTCTGAGGACCAGTTTGCCCTTGGGTAAGTGAACCGGCCTATAACAAATGTGGTCCGAACCCATTAACCAAACCTGGTCTGAGCCCAAGCAAATCAAGTTAGTTTGGTGTCTGATCCACCCCGCATGAGTCCGACTCGACCCGTTTACCCGAGTCCGACCCGACCCGTCTGCTCGAGTCCGACCCAACCTGTTTGCCGAGTCAACTCAGCCGAGTCAAACCAGTTGACCAATGACGTCAGTGTAACACCCGGGTTTAAGGGTCGGGTGTTAATTGTGTGAATCGGGTTCGAGTCGTGGGCTTGTTTTAAATTAAAATGGGCTTTGGTTTTAATTAAAAAAAGGCTTGAGATATCATTAAGGGCAAATGAGTAATTTTCTAAATAAAAAATGAGCTAAGTAAAAAGGGGCTTTTACTAGTCATCTTCTTCCTCCCCTTTTCAAACAAAAACCATGACATCTAAACATCCCCAAACCCCAAATCACTATTCCATCCATTTCCTTCACCATTTCAAGTGATGTCATCAAGGTAAGAGCGTTTTTGACTTCTTCTCATCTTCCTAAACATTTCCATGGTTTTGGTTTTTAGAAAACTCCATTTTTGTGACTCTTCAAGTTTTCAAATTTTGAGACAAAGGAGGAAGCTTTGATGGGTTTTTAATGTGTATTTGATTTGTAAACTTAATTTATGTTTTAATCTTGCCCTTAAGTGTGTTATATCTCAAAATGGTGGTGTTTTGATGAAAATCTCGAAATGGGTTTTTGTGGGTGTTTGAAAGGGTAGAAAACTTGGGTTGATGATATGGTGATGCTTGAGGGTTGTTTTGAGTATGTTTAATGATGATTTGGGTATTGGAATCGATAGATTTCTGATGGGTTGTGTGTGATTCCGAAAATGAGGATTTTGGGTTAGTTCATGGCTTGGAAATGTAGAGAATGATCTTATGGTTGTAATCTGATTTGTGGCAGTGGTTTTGTGAATGATTTGTTGAGTAATATGTTGTTTTTGGTTTATTAGAATCAAGAGAAATCATGGGAGAAGCTTCTGGCTCGATTCCGGGAAATTTGGAGGCTTGACCGGCTTTCTTGGTTTGCTTTAAGGGTGCTCGGTGAGTGGATTGTTTAAAATGGTTTTAAATTGGTTCAAGTGTGTGGTTGAGGTGTTAGATTGTGCTTGGTAGGCCAATCTAACGTAGAGATTAAGTTGGTAGCTTAATATCATGTTTGACTTTATGAGTTTCTTGTTAAGTATACAAATGTGGTTTGTGTGATACACGTTCGTTTATGCATGTTGCTATATATATTGAAGTTGCATAATGGTGATGATATGTGGTGTTGCATGATTGTGAAATCATGGTGAATTATTGTTTAGTATGTTGGCACTAGTTATAATTATTGGGTATAAATGATCGATCATTAGGATGAGTGTGCACACAGTAAGAGTCAAATTCGCGCGTGGCCTTGGTGACGTGTAGTCATCAAGGAAGAGTACGGTGAGGTAACATTCCACCGGAAAATGTTAGTATGTGATGATGAGTGAAATCCCATCCATGAAAGAAACGGTGATGAATGAAATCCCACTGGAAGGTAATATGGTTGTTTGAGTACGTTGGGGCGAAAATCCCAACAGAAGTTATCCGCATATCCATGTAAGCTATATAGTTGCCAATATACTTGTTAATGTATGGTTGTTGTGTAAGATGATTGTTATATCCTTGTTTAGCATAACATGAGGTAAGATGCCATGTTCATGCATTCTTGTAAGTAGTTGGCTATGTTGATATGTTGGTGATAATGTATGTCTTATGGTTGAGTTTTGGTTACCATTCTTTGAACCCTGCATTGTCGATGTTTTGATTTGAGCTCCCTCACTAAGCTTGTAGCTTACGCTCTCGTTTTCGGCAATGCATATCATTAGTGTGGAGTTAGCAAGGAGCAAGGAAGGGGCATCCAAGCGCGTGTGTGGTTGCTTAAGTATGGTTTTAGTAAATAATGTAGTAGTTAGCAATGGGGATGCTACGTGTTGTAGGAGCATGTGTTAGACTCCTATTTTGTTAATGCTTTTGTGTTGAGGATTTGTAAACCATGTGTTATGTGATGCTTATGTTTTGTATTGAAGGCATGTACCCTTGTTTATGTAATGCTTTGTGTACGCATGTTTCTTTTGGCTAATAGACTCGCTATGTAAGCTTGTATGCAAGTTTCCTCAATGTATGCTTATCTTGGTGATTGATGCTTCATTGTATGTTTAAATCGCTCTGTATGCTTATCTATGGTTGCCTAGTGATGTATGAGAGTTGGTATGTTGCTAGTCGAGTCGTTAAATGCCTTTAGAGTTGAGTTCTTGTGTTTTTAGTAGCCAAATGAGGTTTGCAGTGCAGGGCGTATTGATACGCGTAAGGGTCGTATTGATACGGTCCTATGTTGTGAACCTTGTTTTAGGCTTTGCGTATCGGTACACGGGGGTGTATCGATACGCCAAAAGCTCTCTGAAAATCTGAGAATTTGATGAGGCGTATCGGTACGGGTCCTAGGTGTATCGATATAGTCTTCGTAGTTTGACCGTGAGAAGTTGATCGTTTAGGGCGTACCGATACAGTCTTCTAGTGTATCGATACGATCTCCCTAGGTTGACTTTGGGTTGTTGACCAAGTCCAGGCATATCGATACAGTCTCCTAGCGTATCGATACGGCCTGCTGTAAAGGCTAAAATAGGTTGTTTAATTGTATGTTTGTGTGTTTTGTATCCGCGTTTCTTTCCGCTGTGTGTCCCTTCACATAGGGTATATTTAAAGCATTTAGACAAGATAAATAAATGAAAGTTTTTCTAAGGTTGCTAATCGGAGAGGAACCTTAACGGGTTTCGCTTCGGTTTTCCCCGTGTAACCTGTTCGGACCGGTCTGTCGTCTAGCTCGGGACGAGGGGGTTACAGTCATCATGATGTAAGCATTGACTTTGACTATTGACGTCAGCTTTGACTTTGACTTTGTACCCAAAAGTCAAATTTTCCGAAAAGCCCTATTTTATGTTTCTCGATGTCCTGAGTCTGATTTTGAAGCCCGTTTAACAAAATTCTGACCCGAAAGCTTCTGAATATAACCTTGAACCCGAACTTCTATATGTATTTATTTATTCAGTTAAGAGTACTTTGAATAAGAACTAAAATGGGATATTGTGTGATTGAATGTGTTCTCGGTTTCTTGAATACGAGATGTTGAAGGATGTCAAATTCGAGTTCAAGAGAGTTCGAATGTCATTCAAGGGTCGACTAATATAGCAAGAATTCAAGCTAACATATTACTACCTTCTGCATGCTTTCAAACTCGTTGGTATTCGGTTAATGCTTGCACGACCATGATTGAGCATATGGTTAATTCTGTTAATGCCAATCAATTAAGAAATAAGAATATTAATGGCCAAGGAAAAAATATTCGAATAAGAGGTTTCATAAATCGAAAGGACTTCCTAGTTCAGTAAAAGATTAATAAAAACAGTTGATCTCCAAGTCTGATTATTTTGGCTAATGAATTACAAAATTTCCCTCGATGTATGAAAATGACTAAAATACCCTTTGAAAATAAAAATATTGTGCGAACCTACACTTGATCTGCTAGAGCAATTGATGCATCTAGAAACCTCGTTTTGCTTGGAAATTATGGTGACAAAGCTTAAACCCTTGAATTCGTAAAGTGCTTGGATTTCCTAAATTCTGAATAAATCTTCGGAGACAAGTTACAGAAAACTGATCACATGTCTGGATTAATTAGAGTGGCGTAAAGGATTAAATTGACTTGAACAAATAAAATAGAAAGAATCGGTTAGAATGATTGTAATGACCAAAAGACTGAAATACACTAGGGCACTTTTTTGCCAATTGACCAAAACGTTGGACACACCCTCAGGATTTGGTACAAATGAATAGTTGGAAGGACCGAAAAGCTCGGATTAATTGAAACACCTTTGGGCATCAAAGTGTCCGAAATACATTCGAATACTAGAATGACAGGAAGTACCATTGATTGAGACTAAGGAATATCATTAAAGTCGACAAAAGTAATGGCTCTAAAAGTAGCATTATACGACTCGTGTTTGTTGGTCGTTTGATATATATTTATATATGTATGTATGTGTGTGTGTGTGAATTTGAATGAATACCATATGAAGGCATATTCGATTTGTTTGGAGGAAATACATAGTTAACGATAAGAGTAATCTGTTTAAGGGTATGTTCGATACTATGGTTTGAGTTCAGGTGTACTGCCCATGTTCGAATACTTGGAAAATATCGCTCGAATATATATATTTGATTGCTCATTGTGGTTGGTGATGGCGAGCTATACTTGTTTTACACTAAGGTCAATTCTGAGAAATGAATGTTTAAGGTGTACCTGCCAGATTAAGTAATGACACCGTGTTGATGGGTTCAATTGTTTCAAAAGGGCTCGAAAACTTGATGAACAACTACAATCCCTGAATTTTGCACATCATCGTATGTTACCTTGTTGGTTTAAATTACCAAATTACCTCTGAAGGCCAGAATGACCATTTTACCCTTGTAAGCTTTAATGTTTGAATCACTCACGATATATCTGAAATATTACCAATCCCGGTGTATCAACTTTTGATGTTTGGTTCGAGCCGTTATTACCGGACTTCCCTTTTTTAAGGACCCCACTCTACAATCAATCCAAATTTGTCAAATGTTCTCCTTCTGATAATGATCAAGTGTCTTAGTGGAATGAATTGAACTATGTAGAATGTTTCTTGCACAATTATATTCTCTCCGATGTGAAACTAATCCTCTCTCTGATGCGAATCATGAATTCTGTCTAGCTAAATTATATACATCTGTATCTGATCTGGAATACATGCTCTCTAATTTCTGATACTCTGAAAAATTACATGTATGATTACTACTCAGTCTGTATTCACTAAATTATTTTAATTGGGGTACTTTTGGGCTATGTTATGAAGTCTCTGCAGGTTCAGCGCTGGTAATTCCTTATGGAGTCGAGGTCTCCCCTTGGGTAGGTTTCTGATGCTTCGGCTCAAATAATCCCTTATGGACCTAAGGTAGCCCCTTAGGTTGGCTCCTATGCTCATTTGGCCTAGGGTAAGTCCTTATGGATGCAGTTTTGGGGAACTGCATATCGGTGTATGGTTGGAGGGTAGTTATGTTGATACTTAGTTTTCCATGTAGCCTCAGTCAAACTCTAATGTTGTCTAAAATATTTTGTCTATCATTCTTGATCTATAACTGATGGAACACCCTAAACTCTCTAGCTGGATTTTCGTGATCTATGTCCCTTCTGATTACTTGAGTTAGGCATCGTGTCTTGTGATTGGGTAATTAATTAGAAATGAATACGTTACTTTCAAGCGTAACAACTAAACGAATTGTATTCTATATCTAAAACTTGATAATGTTTGCTCCTACCTTTTGTTCTGATACATCTTATACTTACGTGTGGCATGAAGCTACTTTTGGTAGTTTCGTATTACTGAGCTTTCCGAAGCTCACGTTGTTTTTACCTTTACAGGTTAAAATATCGACCATGTTGCAGCTATCAATGTCAGTATGGTAGTTTCTTCGGTTTTCTTGCGGAGTATGGTATTCTTATAATTAGGGGGCATGTATGTCACGATTGATTTATATTCGAGTCTGAAACTTGTATTAGTAACTTGTATCATAATTTTGTTTCATTGTCTGAATGTTTTCTGAAATTGTATTTTAATTGAAAACTTGTTCTATGATTTTATATAGTTTAGCAATTTATTTATTTGAAATTTTAATATGGGTCACTCCGGTGACCCTAATGTGACTCCCTAAGATCCGTGGTAACACATAAGTGGGTTTAGGGGGTTACAAATCACTTAGAATATCATATTCTCGTGAAGAATTTTACTCAACGTATATTTCATAGCTTAAGTAATTCAAATAAGTTATTTCTTAAATTCAAGGCATCAAGCTTATACATTTACTCAATTTATTAGGTTTCAATATTTAGGTTATCATAGCCTTAAAATCAAGTGACATTCTAGGTACTCGAATCTCCAGCCAACTGTCGCCAATAGAACAGAAAAGTACCCATGGTACCGGTCAAATCCCCCTACTATCGCCAAGTGACCGGTACCATGGTTAAATCCGTTTCATACTTTCATTAAACACCATTAACGGTAAATAAAGAAAACAAATACTGACTAATGCAAAACTACAATGTTTCACTTCTTTTGCTAAAACATTCCAAGTCCTTAGTTTCTTCATGTCCTCCAGGGTCATGACAATACCCTCCCCTTCCAAAGGATCCTTGTCCCCAAGGATTAAAAAATTTGAAATTAAAAACTGAATAGACTTTCAAAATTGATCTGCTAGATCTCACAATTTCAGTTTCAAACTCTCTACTCTCAAAATTGATCCTAGGTAAGTAAAAGGCAGCCCCCCTTCTTGCATCCCAACATCTCGGCCACCACATCACCTAATCCATCCTCCACATCAATTGTAGATGAGTGCAGAACAAAGTAGATGCTCGTGGTGCGACTCATCAGAAGAATCAATCGCGCATCTATTTTATGAATGTTCGAATGTGCTGCATTTTTGGGTGTGGTTGCGCAATTGGTGGAACATATCGACGCCTTTCCCGGTTAGTTTCACTGATTTTTTTGTCGAACATTTGCACTGTCCGTTCACAGGCAGTATGAAACGTTTATGGGTAGCATGTGTTAGTGCTTTGTTGTGGTCACTATGGTTGGCTAGGAATGAGCGGATATTTTGCGGCAAACGCTTGACGATAGAAGAAATCTGTTTTTTGGTGAAATTAAGATCATTTTATTGGATTAAAGTGGGCGTAGAAGGGGAGTTAATGTCCGAGGCAGTTTGGTGGACAAGCTCGTCTACGCATGTGTTTAGCATGGCGGGTAAGAAGGTGAGGCGAGGGGTGTTTTGGCAGCCACCGGTTACGGGAGGTTTGAAATTTAACGTCGACGGTGCGGCAAGGGGTAAGACGGGGCCAGCGGGATTTGGGGGAGTGATGAGGGACGGGGAGAGTCGTATATTGGGGCTGTTTTCGGGGCCTTTAGGGGTGATGGACTCAAACGAAGCCGAAATTCGGGCGATAGCATTCACATTAAGCTTGGTGGTGGGGGGAAGTTGGCGACACCAGTGTGTGATAATTGAATCTGACTCACAGGTGGCTTTGAGTTGGGTTACACGATCGGCAAAGAGGCCATGGAGTTTGTGGGAGGTGTTCATGGCGATTGATCAAGCGCGGCAAGTTACATATGAATTGCAATTTTGTTATGTGCCTAGAGAGGCGAATGGGTTCGCTAATGTCTTGGCCAAGGAGGGCGTTGATCGTTTGTCACTTTTCGTGGCATGTTTGTAATAGAGGTCGGGGGTTAATGTATCTTCTTTAGACAAGCCATATCGTACTCTTTTCCTCCACTAGGGAGGTTTTTAACGAGGCGTATGGCTTGTCGTGCTGTATGTTTTTTCTTTATTTAATAAAAATCATACAGTTGTTGATCAAAAAAATGAAGTATGTTTTTTCTAACATATCCTCATAAGTGATACTTTGACCACAAAATTTTAATTTAATTCGAAACATTCACATAAATAAGGTTTATTCGCTAATAATATAGTGAATTATCATGTTTGCATTCACTTCAGGGAATGAAACAAATCCAATAATCGCATGGAATAAACATCATGCTTACATTCACTTCAGGGAATGCCTCCAATAATTTTTTTGGATCAAGACGAATTTTGTAAGTTGAACTTGGGAGAAGTCTATAGTTGAGTTTTTCGACGCGTGAGAATTATTGCTTTCAAGCAAATATAGACTTTATAACGGTCATACTATCAAAGAATAATTGATTAGCCAATATATAATACTTACCATACTTAAAAATCAAGGAGTCAAGTAAAGAACTTTGTTGCGCGTAATAAGTGCTTCACAATTGGTGCAAGTGTACACGTCGCAAGTTATAGTATAGAAAGATATCATCTCCACAAGGATTGGTGCTACTTCAGAAATTTAACTTCTCGCACTGTAAAATAAAAACACAAATTGGTGATTGTAGGAGTTCTAACTAACAAGTAAAATAAAATGGCAATAAAATAAAAAGAAGATGTAATCAAGTAAGAGAGAATAGGTCGGGTTATCGTGAGCCGTGGTATGATAATTAAATGGATCGTCTTGGTAATTGAGTGCAGGAGCAACTCAATTGCCTCGACAACTTGTAACAATCGTATTGCCTAGGCAACTAGTATAGTGATTGCTTGGGCGACTGGTATAGCGATTACCTGGGCAACTATTGAAGCGATTGCCTGGGCAAGAGCCTTCAAGATTCGGCGAAGCGTTCTTCAATGGTTTCTCCTTATCCCTAATTTGAAACACTAGTTAATTGTGAATTCATTGATAATACATCCCTGCGTGAACCAAGGATGCACAACAACCGATCTTGTGGTCCTTTTAGCCGTTGAAATTCGCAACTTATCCCTAAGTTGAATTAGTCTTCACCATCGATTGATTGAATAAAGACCATGTTCATTCGTTTCTTGAATGTAACTCTCTCGATATTAGATAAATGGACGAATTTACGAGATCCTCTCCCAATTCACTCACAAATAAATTTAAGAACCAAGAATGAACAAACCTTGAATTAAAATTGCAAACTCAAATACCTAAAACAAATTCAATCATTCTCACAAGCACAAAAACACAATAACAAAGCAAAATAGATTTATTTCATAGTCGAGTTTGAAAGAAATACAAAATAAAACATCCCTAGCATGAATCTAATCGAAACAAGAAGGAAGAAGAAGAAGATGAAGATGTCGAGAAACCCCCTCTCTTTTTCTCTCGAACCGAACATACTTGACTTGGGCGGCTTGGACTTCTTTATATAGGAGATGGCTAGGTCAAAGTCTTTCTTGAGGAGAAAGTTAAGTTGGAATTAAATATCTTTAAAGAGATAAATCTCTTTAATTAATTTATCTTCCTAAAACTTCTCCTACTTTCATGGAACTTTAATCTCCCTTTGACTTTTTCATGAAATTCCAACTCCTTTAAGATTTCTTCTTGCTCCACGCCATGTAGGGTTTATCCAGTCATCAAATTTGACTACCACATCAGCTTATCCTCGAGTCGGCTATTGCCTCGGCATCATCCAGTTTGCCCGGGCAATACCTGCACATGCACATGATAGTCCAGCAGTACCTCTTTTCCACCAAAACTAACCAAGACATGAAATCTAGCATAATCATGAAGGAAACAATGTAAATATGCATGAATGACTAAAAATGCAACTAGTATGGGCCTAAGTCTAACAATAATATGAGTAAAAAGGTAATAAAAATAGTACTTTTGAACACTTAACACACCCCCAAACTCGAACTATTGCTTGTCCTCAAGCAATGCAAACTAACAATTACCTGCCAAGGCTTTAATCATCAAAGACATGCTTGAAACTTGAATTCAATCCTCAGAACCATGGCACAAAGTATGATCACCTTTCTTATTTTTAGCATAGCGCAAAAATTACCCGGAACCAAACTATAATGCTCGTGACAATGTGTGTGCATAGTTGTATACAAGTTGATTTTCAAGATTCTATGTGCACAATAGGTTTTTAACACTTTCATTACCGGGGTATTTATTTTTGTTTTCACTAGAGCCAATTTCGGGCACATCTAGCGATTTAGCAATTTCTTATTTTAATTTAGTCGACTAGAGCCAATTTCGGGCACCTCTAGCGATTATTTAATGTGCATTAACTACTACAGTCGGTTTCAGGCACCTCTAGCAAGAAATTAACTTTTCATTTTTAATTATAATTTACCCAAATTTTAAGCAACTTAAGTTCACTAAGTCTCTTTCAATCAACAAGCCACAACCGTGTAAATAATTTCAGCATCATAGTAAAATTCTAAGTTTTTTTCATGTTATCCTAAAATTTAAAGGTTTTTTCAATTAAGTGCAGTGACAAAAATCATCATTGAATATTCAACAAGTCTTAATCAATTAGATCTAATCAAAGGCATGGCAAGTAACATATGCAACATATATGTGATTACTAAAGATGCATGCAACAAAGCATGAAACTAACTAGAATCAATCACCCCCCAAAACACGAGAGAAGCATTGTCCTCATTGCATGCAAGTACTAAAATTAAAGATGAAATAAAATGCAAATGAGTTAGTTGGAAAGGTTTTTCACCTTGTATGATGAGTTTTTTTCGGGCCGTTTGCTTGATTCTTTGTCTGGTTCTCGGTGGTTGGATGCATGTGGCTGGTATAGCGTGAATAGCATCAGTGTGTCAAGGGGCAGATCATCTATTTGATTTGATCCATGTTTGCCGAGGCAGGTTCACTTTCCTGGGCATCCATAATTGCAGAAGCAATTATTGTTGCCTGAGCAGTGGTCGGTGTAGGGGATTTCCTTGGCATGGTGGTTGTGAGTCTTGATGTGGGAAAACAAAGAAAACTACTAGATCTTAAAAATAAAATAACCAAGAATAAAACTATACTTAAGCAATTGGAAATAAAAATACAAAATAAAACCAAAATTAAGTTCAAAATTAAAAAACAAACAAAAAAATAAAAAAAAACGGGAGGATAGTATGATCATGCATCTCCTAAAGTGACCACTTATTTGTTGCGCTCTACATGGGCACCAGTATAGTGCTTTAACATTTATCCGTTAATTTTGAATTCATGTCCGTTAGTGGTGGACTTGATTATCACAGCACCATGGGAGAATGTCTTTACTACCTCGAATGGTCCATACCATCTCGATCTCAATTTTCCTGGGAAGAGTTTCAGCCGAGAATTGAATAGGAGTACTAATTGCTCGGGCAAGAATTGTCGCGGCAATAGCTTCTTGTCATGTCAATGCTTTGTTTTCTTCTTGTAGATTCTTGCATTGTCGTAAGCTAAGGCACGAAATTCTTCTATCTTGTTAAGGTCCAACAAATGGTTTTGTCCAGCACTCTCCCAATCCATGTTCATAGTTTTTATTGCCCAAAATGCCTTGTGCTCGATCTCTACCGGTAAGTGGCAAGTTTTTCGATACACAAGTCAGAAAGGAGGCATACCTAAAGATATTTTGAATGCGGTGCGGTATGTCCAAAGTGCATCATCGAGTCTCAATGACTAATCCTTCCTAGAGGGATTTACCACTTTTTTGAGAATACCCTTTAACTCCCGGTTGGAAATTTCAGCTGCCCATTTGTCTGTGAGTGATATGTCTTGGCAACTTTGTGTGTCACGCCAAAGCGTTGCAACATCTTGGCAATGCGTTTGTTGCCAAAGTGCTTTTCTTCATCACTGATGATCACCCTCGGCGTTCTGAATCGTGTGAGTATATTTTTATGTAGAAATCTCTGCACGGTTTTTGATTCGTTCATGGGTGTTGCAATTGCTTCGACCCATTTAAACACATAGTCGACGACAAGTAAAATGTAGAGGTTTCCACATGAATAAGGGAAAGGCCACATGAAATCAATCCCCCACACATCGAACAACTCCACTTAAAGGATGTTCTGTAGTGGCATCTCGTGTCCCCTAGAGATATTCCTTGTTCGTTGACAACAAATGTAACACCCTAAAACCATCCTAGTTAAAATCATAAGAAAATAGAAAGAAAAGTGTAAACATTTTTGAACAAGGAATAGATTGAATCGAGGAATTGAAGCTATCAAATTAAGTTATTAACACACGTTTAATGGAATTAATATATATATATAAGTACATTCGGTGGAACAATATATATATATATATATATGTGTGTAATATATGAAATAAAAGATGATAACTATAGTTAAAAGAATAAATAATATACAACCAAGAAGCTTAGTGGATTTACATGGCTAAGAATTAAGCCATGTGTCCATTTCTTTATGAAGAAATCTACCAAACATTTAACAAAGGATAACATGTGGTTATCACTTGTTTTATCATCTTCACCCCTACCGAATCTGCTAAGAAAAGAGAGAAAGGAAAGCATGAAAATTCTGGAAATTCTAAGCTGAGAAACACACAAAATTTGCTGGAAATTAAAGTGAAGAAGGGTAATCATTCATGCATGTTCATAGAAATCAAGTAAGTATAAGTTTTGTGATTACCCGATTGTATCTTTGATTCTAGGGTTATATTGTTGAATTTTTGTTGTGCTTGTTGCTGTAAAATTCATGCTAGATGATTCATTATGTTTTTATGTTGCTGGGTTCATATTGGTGTTAAATGAAATCTGGAAAATCACTTGAATTTAGCTTAAAGTTCAAATATGCCCAGATATGAATATATACACTGCCCTGTATAAAAATGCAATTTTGAATAGGTTAGAGGCAAAACTGGAAAGTTTTTCACAGGACAAAGTTGTAGAACATGAAAAATACCATAAGATAGACATCTTGGAAGCATAAAAATGTTGTTGGGTTTGCTGGAAATTGAGTTAGTAGTATACTGGTCACATTTCAAACGAAACTAGAAACTGTTTAGATTAAATTTGAATTCTGAAATTGTTTTAGGGGTTATTTGATGATTTTAAAATTTGGGGGAATTTTAATGAATCAGGGGAACCTAGTACAATATGGTTAGTAACATTTTTAAGGTGATTAAGGACTTGGAATTAATGTTTAAAGTCAATAAAATAGTTAAAGGACTAGTTTGGACTAATCTGGAAAAATAATTAATTAGGGGACCTTAATGCCCTATTTTTGAAGCTACTAGAACTTGATAATAATGTTATTAGATGTATCTAAAAGTGGTTAAAAATTAGAATCAAATGTGTAATGGATCATAGGTTAAATGGTCACTAAAGTTACATATTGTAAACAATGGACATGTTAGGTCTTTGTAAATGCTCTGTATTCAAACATTAAACTGTATTGGTGTAGGAATGGGAAAAGTATGATCCATGCATGGTTTTAAAGTTGCGTGAATAAGCTTTCCATAATGGTAAAGAAATCTTAATTTGGACTTGTGGTTAGAAAGTTATGACCAGATTAGTGAGTGTTGCTCAAACTCTCAGTTTGGGGACAGTTTCATATTGATTAAATGTTTGTGTTTGAACAAATGAATATATGTGATTGAATTGAGTTCTAATGTATTTCTTATGTGTTATTTGAATGTTCAAGATCAATATTGTGAATAAATCTTAGAGGATTCAAGGGTTGAGCAATCAAATAGGAGGAGCAAAGGCATAGTGATTAAAGAATCAACTTAAACTTTGGAGTATTGTGAGTGTAGTTATTTTAGGGTTAGGACTAGTGTCCTAACCAACTTTTATGTTGTTTGATGAACTAACATGAAGTATGAAATGAATTTAATCAAGGTTTGATAATTTAAAATATAATGTAAGAAGGATTAAAGGAAATGAATAAAATATTACATGTTTAGTGCTAGGTAAGCATGTTAGTGATCTTTGTGTTTGCTATGATGTATTGGCAAATTGAGTTACATGAGATGGACTTAGATGTGATCCTAAGCTACTTTTTTGTATATGTATTAGAGTGAAATAATGTTATAAGCTTTCTGGAAATTATGTGAATATTGTTCTTGTATTGTTTTAGTGAAATGGATATCATGTGTTGATCATATGACCTTTTTATGAGTTTAAGAAACAATTGGTTGGTATGGTTGAAAACTTAAAAGACTTAATAAGTCTTGGTTGACTAGTGGTCCTTAGGTAGAAGGGCATGCCTTAGAGTCTGAGCTCTACTAATTTAAAGGTGGTTAGTCACCTATTGATGCAATGGGCATCTACTATTAAAAGTTACATGTTGAATGATGTAGTTAGACACCTTGATACATTGTGTATCTACTCATTTTTAGTGCTTTAAGCATCTACTGTTATATGTTGGTACCTGGTACCTATTGACTTGATTACCTAGTCCACTTAATCATCCAAGGCAACACTTAATGAACTTGTAATAAGACTATACATGATTGAATGAAACATGAAATGATATGTGTTTATGTGTTATATGAAATGATATGATTAAAATGGATGGTGAATCTAATAAAATGAAATGAAAATGTGATTATTGATATGATATGATTCTTGCTCTTTGGTTGAGTTGTACAATGTTGTGATTGATTGACATTGAATATGTATATGTTTATATGAATGAATGATATGATATGAATGAGACTAGCTAAGTCTTCTTGAGCATGATTTGGCCTAGCTAGATTGCTTTGTTTATCTAAGCCTAGCTAAGTAACCTTGGATACATGGAATAATACATTAAAAGATTGAATTAGTAATGTTTAAAAACTGCCTCACTAAGTACATAACGTACTTATCACTCTTCTGTTTCCTTCTTCCAAAATAACAGGTCTCTGATATCTAAAAGCACTATGTTTTGATCCGGGAGCTAACACAAGCTAAGATTCAAGTATGATATAAGCTTTGCTTAAACTCCTAGATGGTGGCATATTTATATGTGTTAGAATTGTGTCTCGTGCATTTTGAAACTTTGGATATGTTAGTTTGGTTCGTATATGTTTAAGACATGATTTACATGATATGTAATGGATGATCAAGTTGATATGACTTTGTTTTGAAATGTATATATATGAATATGGTTGATTATGTCTTAATGGGAATCTTGGAAATGTTAAAAGTTGTTTAAGTATATAATTGATTCGAATGGCTTGATGTTGGGATTGATATGAATGCTTGATTAGCAGAATTGCATCTATAGTTTGTTATGAGTAGGTGGTGTATTTGGATGGTATGTTTGATTTTATATATGTTTGTTTACATTGTCTTAGGAAGAAGTATGTATTTAGAAGATGAATTGAATGTATACATAACTAAATGGTTCATGATTCTAGATTATATAATGTTTTGACTATCTTGAAGATGGAAACTTATGTATAGGGTTTTGTTAGCAAGGTATTCGAATGCTTAAAGATAATCTTGTGTAAATCGAACATGATGTCTATAAGTTTAAATCGATTTGAATACGTTATTGTATGTACACATGTATACAAGCTTGTTTAGGTGTTAATCGATTGCATATATACATGAGTTGGATTTAGTTGATTCTTAGATGAATGTTTAAAACTGTATACATGTTTAATATGGTTGGTAAGTTAGTTTAGGTCGGTTATGTTATATGATTTACATATTTAATCTTAAGGATTGTTATGTTAAATTACATGTATGTTAAGTTAATTTACAAGGATATCTAGTATGTTATGTAATATGTTACGAAAGTTTTTGTTGGCTCATCTAAATGTATTGTTTGTTAGAGAATGCTAATGTGTTATAAGATGTGCTATTCTGAATGATCGAGGTTATATGTGTTGTTCATTATTTACATGTTCTATTTGTTATATGTTATGTGTTTTGTTCGAGTAACGCCTCTCGCTCCTAAATCGGGTGTGGGGTGTTACAACGATCACACTGTTTGTAAAATTCTTGGGCATCTTTGTAGAGTGTGGGCCAATTCAAACCAGATTGTAAAACTTTGACCCTGGTGCGAGTGCCTCCAAAATGGCCTCCATATGGTGAATCATGGCATTGCCTGAGCACATTTTGTTGTTCTTCCTCGGCAACGCATCGTCGTATAACCTGATCTGCACATTGTTTAAACAAAAGAGGCTCGTCCCAATAATACTACTTAGCATCATGCCAGAACCGCTTCTTTCCTTGGGGGTAAGGCCATAAGGTAAAATACCCATAACAAGGAAATTAACTATATCTGCATACCATGGTATTGCCGAAGCATCAGTTCTTGCTAAGGCATGCGCAATTGGCATTGTCGAGGCCTGAGGACTTGCCGAGGAATGCAAGCTGGGAATTGCCAAGGCAACTAGCATCTGCTCATATGGGAATGCATCTCATATCTCCATCTCCGTTTCTTCCGCTCTGTTGCGTTCTAAGCGTGACAAGTGATCGACAACTTGATTCTCTACCCCTTTCTTGTCCTTAATTTCAATGTCGAACTCTTGTAATAGTAATATCCAACGAATCAAACGAGGTTTGGCATCTTTCTTTGCAAAAAGGTACTTAATTGCCGAGTGGTAAGTATGAACAATTACCTTAGTCCCGAACAAGTAGGAGTGAAATTTGTCAAAAGCAAAAACCATGGCTAATACCTTTTTTCCGTAGTGGTGTAGTTTAATTGGGCACCATTAAGAGTTTTACTAGCGTAGTATATCACATGGAAAATTTTACATGTTCGTTGGCCTAGAACTGCTCCTACTGCAAAATCACATGCATCACACATGATCTCGAAAGGTAAAGTCCAATCGGGTGGAACGGCAATGGGTGCCAAGGCAAGTTTTTCCTTAAGGGTTTTGAATGTTGGGGCACAAGAGTCATCAAAATTGAAGGCCTTGTCCTGTTCAAGCAAGTTACACAAGGGTTTAATAATTTTTAAAAAAAATTATGTATAAACCTTCTGTAAAAACCTGCATGTCCGAGGAAACTTTGAATTCCCTTGACTAAATTTGGTGGAGGTAAATTTTCAATCACTTCCACCTTAGCTCTATTAACTTCGATGCCCTTGTATGAAATCTTATGGCTGAGCACAATTCCCTCGCCCACCATAAAGTGGCACTTTTCCCAATTAAGCACTAGTTCGGATGCTTCACATCTCGTTGGCACCTTTTCCAAGTTTCCGAGGCAATTGTCGAAGTCATCCCCAAACACAGAGAAATCGTACATGAAGATCTCAAGGAAGTCTTCAACCATATCGGAAAAAAATGCCATCGTGTATCTTTTGAAGGTTGTTGGGGAATTGCATAATCCGAACGACATCCTTTGAAAGGCATAAATAACATATGGGCATGTGAAGGTGGTCTTTTAAGGGTCATCTGGTACTATGGCAATTTGGTTGTAACCTGAGTAATCATCAAGAAAACAATAAAAAGGTTTACATGCAAGATGATCAAGCATTTGATCAATAAAGGTTAAAGGAAAGTGATCTTTTCTAGTAGCTTTATTCAACTTACGGTAATCAATGCAAACCCTCCAACTGGTCATAGTCCTAGTTGGGATTAGTTCATTGTTTTCGTTACTTACCACAGTTATGTCTCCTTTTTTTGGTACACATTGTACCGGACATACCCATGTACTGTCGGAGATAGGATAGATGATACCGGTATCTAGCCACTTGATGATTTCTTTCCTCAATACTTCCTTCATAACACGGGTAAGTCTTTTTTGTGCTTAATCGTCGGTTTATGATCATCTGTCAAAAGAATTTTGTGCATACATATCGCCGAACTAATTCCCTTCGAGTCGGCAATTGTCCACCCTATTGCCTTTTTGTGCAGCGCTAGCATATCAATTAACCTCTTTTCCTGTTCAGGCTGTAACTTAGAAGAAATAATTACGAGCAATGTGTTTTTCGGTTCCCAAATAAACATATTTCAATTGCCATGGCAATGGTTTTAACTCAAGAATAGGAGGTTGTTCAATTGAGGGTTTCTCGAGTTTACCTTCCTTACCTGAATAATCCAATGGCTCGAAGTATGTACCTGGTCAACTTGTTATCCAATTTTCTTCTGCTTGCTCTTCATCGTTCGGCTCTTCGAACTCCTCATGTTTTTCTTGTTCGGCAATAAAATTGTCGAGGCAATACTCTTCCATGTCAAAGTTAAATTCAGTGGTGGCATAGATGACCTAGCACTCCTCTGGATCATCGGCTTGCTTGAGGGTTTGGAAAACATTTAGTTTGACTTGTTGATCATTTACCCTCATCGTTAGTTCTCCTCTTTCGACATCGATCAAGGTCCTTCTCGTTGCTGGGAATGGTCTCCCAAGGATAATGGGTGCGAACTCATCTTCTTCACAATCCAAAACAATAAAGTCAGCGGGAAAAATAAATATATCAACTCTTACCAATATATCCTCAATTTTTCCCTCTGGATGCACATAAGATTTGTCTGTAAGTTGCAACATCACAGTTGTAGGCCTCACCTTCCCTATGCCTAATCGTTGGAAGATAGATTTCGGCATTAGGTTTATGCTTGCTCTAAGATCACATAACGCCTTCGCGACATAATGATTTCTGATTGCACAAGGTATAGTGAATTTTTTGGGATCTTTTAGGTTAGGCGGCATTCGGTTATGCAACATGGCCATACATCCTTCTGTCATAGTAACAGTTTCAAATTCTCCTAGCCTAGTTCTCTTAGAGACAATGTCTTTAAGGAGCTTAGCATAGTTTGACATTTTTTCTATTGCCTCGACCAATGGCAAGTTGATGTGGACTTGCTTTAAGATGTCAAGAAACTTCTTGAACTCGTATTCTTGCTTTCTTCTGTTTCAACCTCTGGGGAATGGTGGTGGAAGTCAGATTTCCTCAATCCTTCCATTGGTTTGAAACCTGATTGATGGCATTGTCGAGGCATCAGGTCTTGTCGTGGCAAGAGCAGTTGATGTTGCCGAGGAATCAGGACTTGCCTTAGCATTTTCAGTTGTCGGGGCATTCTCCATTTCATCAGTTTTGGTGGAGGTTTTGTCGTTAGACTCATTTTTTGGACAAAAGACTGCTCTTCCGGTTAAGTGTTCTCCTTTGAGTGAGCTTGGGCTTCTTTAAGTTGTCGGCCACTTTGAGTGGTGATTGCTTTATTGCTTATGGTTTGCTCCTCTTGCGACTTCAGTATCACTAGGTATATCGCCCATAGGTCTCGTGTTCAATATTTGTGCAAATTTCCCGAATTGCGTCTCCAATGATTTGAGAGTTGCCTCCTGATTTTGCATTCTCATCTCAGTCCTATCAATGAAAGCGTCAGTTCTTTCCATGAATTTATTAGTATTAGCCATATAAAATTGAGTTTGTAACATGAAAGCATTAAGAGAATTTTCCAAAGAACTGGATGGTGTTGATTGTTGTTGCAGCATCTGTTGCCGTGGCATGTTCTGCTGGAATCTTGATGCTTGTGCATTTTAATTTTTCTGGTCGAGGTCATTATTGGGATTACTTCATGAAAAATTAAGATGCTTCTTCCAGGACAAATTGTATGTGTTGGACATTGCATTGTTGTTCTGGTTGTAGTTTCCAACATAAAAGCTAGACTCTGGGTTCTGCGGACACTCAGAAGAATCATGGTTACCGTTACATAAATCACAAATTGAATATACTACCTTGATCTCATGTGTGTTGTTTGGTCGATGCATGTTTTTAACCAAGTTGGTTAAAGTAGCCAATTGTGTGAGAATTGAATCTGATGACTCAAGCTCGTTTATTGTGGAATGACGTCTGACTCCTCCTCTTTTGGTAGTTGGGAACTGATAATCATTTTTAGCAAGCCTATTTAAAATCTCTATTGCTTCTTCTGGTGGTTTTTCTATGAGTATGCCATTTGTCGAGGCATCTAGCATCATCCTTGTCGGTGTGTTTACTGCGTTGTAAAACATCGTCACTTGTGTCCATACTAGGAATTTGTGTAGAGGACATTTGTGTAACAATTCTCTATATCGCTCCCAAGCCTCGTACATGGATTCATCATCTGCCTACCGAAAAGAAGTAATTTCGTTAAGTAACTTATCAGTCATATTTGTAGGATTAAATCTAGCAATGAATCACAACATAAATCAGTCCAAAATCCTATTGATCCGGATGAAATACTATTCAACCACGATTTCACCCTATCCCTCAGTGAATAGAGGAGTACAAAACATCCTCATGGACTCCTTGTAGTTTGAATGAATTACAAATCTCCAGGAAGGATTTGAGATGTTGTCTGGCATTTTCAGTTGCTGATTCGTCAAATTGACCGATTGTATTGATCATATTAAACATTATTGGCTTTAATTCGAAACGGGAAGTTCAATTTCAGGTGTGACAACTCCTGGGTTTAGGCCGTTGAGATCTTCCTCTAAATAGTCTCGAACGGTTTGGTTCCTTGCTTGAGCAAGTTGAACTGACAGAATCGCTCCACCTCCTGCCGCGGCAACCTAATTGTCGTTGGTAATGTTATTGCCGACTTGATCAGCCATTGCTGCTCTTAGTTTTTATCTGAGTCTCTGGCAGGTACGTTCAATTTCCAGATCAAGGGGATATTCTGGAGCTGTTGGATTTGCCCTGGTCATACACCAATGCTAAACCAAATTTTGTTAACCCTTTGGAAACTGAACAATAAAAAGTAAAAATAAATAACAGTAGAAGAAAATAAAATCGAAGTCGCTATTGCCAATCCCCGGCAACGATTCCAAAAACTTGTTGCGCGTAATAAGTGCTTCGCAATTAGTGCAAGCGTACACGTCGCAAGTTATAGTATAGAAAGATATCGCCTCCACAGGGATTGGTGCTACTTCAGGAATTTAACTTTTCACACTGTAAAATAAATACACAAATTGGTGATTGTATGAGTTCTAACTAACAAGTGAAATAAAATGGCAATAAAATAAAAAGAAGATGTAATCAAGTAAAAGAGAATAGGGTAGGTTATCATGAGTCGTGGTATGATAATTGAATGGGTCGTCTTGGTAATTGAGTGCAAGAGCAACTCAATTTCCTCGGCAACTGGTAACAATCGTATTGCCCGAGCAACTAGTATAGTGATTGCCTGGGCAACTGGTATAGCGATTACCTGGGCATCATATGAAGCGATTGCCTGGGAAACTTGGGACAACCTTCAAGGTTTTGCGAAGCATTCTTCAATGGTTTCTCCTTATCCCTAATTCGAAACACTAGTTAATTGTGCATGCCTTGATAATACATCCCTGCATGAACCAAGGGTGGAAAACAATCGATCTTTCGCTCCTTTTAGCCGTTGAAATTCGTAACTTATCCCTAAGTCGAATTAGTCTTCACCATCGATTGATTGAATAAAGACCATGTTCATTCGTTTTTTGAATCTAACTCTCCGGATATTAGATAAATGGATGAATTCACGAGATCCTCTCCCAATTCACTCACAAATAAATTTAAGAACCAAGAATGAACAAACCTTGAATTAAAATTACAAACTCAAATACCTAAAACAAATCCAATCGTTCTCACAACCACAAAAACACAATAACAAAACCAAATAGATTTAGTTCATAACCGGGTTTGAAAGAAACACAAAATAAAATATCCCTAGCATGAATCTAGTCGAAACAAGAAGAAGAGGAAGAAGATACCGAGCAGCCCTCTCTCTTTTCTCTCGAACCGAACATACTTGACTTGGGCGGCTTGGACTTCTTTATATAAGAGATGGCTAGGTTAAAGTCTTTCTTGAGGAGAAAGTTAAGTTGGAATTAAATAGCTTTAAAGAGATGAATCTCTTTAGTTTATTTATCTTCCTAAAACTTTCCTACTTTCATGGAACTTTAATCTCCCTTTGACTTTTTTATGGAATTCCAACTCCTTTAAGATTTCTTCTTGTTCCATGCCATGTAGGGTTTATCCAGTCATCAAATTTGACTACCACATCAGCTTATCCTCCAGTCGGCTATTGCCTCGGCATCATCCTGTGATGAGGTTTTTTTCTTTAGAAAACATAAAGCTTTTAAGTGTCCCCACTTTTTGAAACAAATATTTTAAAAGGGGAAAGTTCTTTTTGAAAAGTTCGGGTTTCAAGAAAACCTTAAAAAATCTTTTTGGAGTCGCCGCCAGCCACTGAGGTAGGTTGGACACCATAAAAATCTAAACCAGAGATTCGTTTGAAAGGGTTCGGAAGTTGGTTACGTGTGGGAAAGGGTTAGCACCCCCATCACGTCCGGAAATCGGTACCAAAACAATTGTTTCTTTTATTTGATGTAAAATATCTGAAATTTAAAATGAATTTAATTAGGGGTTCTTAATTGAAAATTAAACTTTAGTCATACGAGCTTTTTCAAATCGGTGGTTTCGAATTAATTCGTCATTTAATTAAAAATGATGATGGTACACCGGACCAAAGACTAAACCGACATCATATAAGTCTAATTGTCGTGTTAGTTTAGGGTTTGGATCTCGAACGTCACCTTTATTCATGATGCAAGCAGATAAAATATGGTGCCATGGTCTAGTTCGTTTTAATTATGACTTTTACCTTTAGACGATACGAATTAATCCGAATATTCGAGAAATATCCAATAAGCTAGGATATTTCTACCCAAATACGCGAATTAATAAGTACCTTCTTTTTATAATTAGAATTAATTAACATACAAATTGGAACATTAAATATCACCTGAAATAACATTTAAAATGCATGCCACACAAAACATATTCGAACGATCAAATGCTAAACCATTCACAAACTAAGACCGAGCACATAAAACAAGGCTATATATGAAAAAACATATGATCATACATTTATAAAATAACATAACATATGCCACATATTAAAATATATATTATATGCATAACATATATTATTTAGAACCATATATACACATTAAACAAATACAAATAATATGGCAAAATCATGAATTCGATATAAACATATATTAAAATAGGGAAATGCATGAATAACAAAATATAATGTAACAAAAATAAAATGCATGGAAAAAAATTAAAATGCACCAAGACAAGGACCAAAACTGTAAATAAACCATAAAAAACAAATTAAAAAGCAAAACGAGGCCAAATAAAAAAGAAACAAAAACCTAAGGGGACTAAAATGGTAAATATCCCATTCGAAAACTGATTAAAACCAAATTTGGGACGAGATTGAAAACACTTAAAAACATGTAGGGACTGCGGAAAAGGTTTTGAAATGTAGAAGCCCTGCTCACGTAATTACGTCGACAAGGAGGGACATAAAAATGGATTAAACCAAATTTAAAACAAAAAAACAATATAAAAGCTAAGTTAAAACCATTTTAACTCTTTTTTCACAAAACCTAGACCTAACTCAGACTTTCCCCTCCCCCTTTCTCTGGGTTTCCGATGTCGAAACGTCGGCCGACGCTAATCGACGGACGGCGTTCCCCTAAACAAAAAAAAAACCCTTTTCTGAGATCAAAACCAAAAAGCCCTTTTTCTTTAATTTTTTTTAAGATCGAAACCCCAAAAGATGCCCCTTTCTGTGTTTTAAAAACCCAGATCTAAAAAAACCATTTTTGGTTGCCATCTTCGCCGACTCACCATGCATGGCCCCGAAAGGGACCAGAAGGCTTGTCGCCGGCAAAGGAGGGCAAAACATTAGAGGAAGACAGACCGACGTCGAAGGTAATAAAAAAAACCTCAAAGCTTTTCTTTTTTTTGTTTTTTTTCTTTATGCCTCGAAATGAAAATGGGACGATGGTAATACCTCTATAAACTCTCTTTGTATTGCTCTGAAACTTTTCCCCTTCTAAAACTTGTTAGCGATTACAATGCTTGTATTTCGGCTTTTATAAGCCCGAAATTTACATATTTCGGATTACATGAAATTCGAACAAAAAAACTATTGGTTGCTGCTATTTGTCCTCATTCGTCTCTGATTTTTGTTGTTTGTTGCCTATGATTTCTGTTGTTTTCATTTTGTTTTGCCTCTGACATTTCGGTTTTGTTGCATGTGAGCCTCTGGTAAGGAGGGGATGAGAGAGGACCAGAGGAGGGGACGTGGACAATCGTGCGGGATCGGGACCGGATCTAGACGGGCTGGGGACTCGAAGAGGTGGGCGTGGGATGCACGCACGAGTGAGGGAGATGGAAAGGCACGCGTGAGGGAGCTGGGAGGCCGCGCGTGCGGCGCGTGAAGGTTTTGGAGACTTCTCTCCTCGATCGTGGTCGTTGATCTCGATATGGATCTGATGGCTGGGGTTGATGTGGCGCTAGCTGAGAAGGGGCCTCTCTAGAGTTTCTGCTCGAGCCTCAATCTGGACCGTTAGATCTATCCCAGATCTAACGGCTGGGAGCCGGCTGCGCAAGAAATGAGAGACCTAATTAGGGTTTTTGGTTCAATCTTGTTGGGCCCGAAACAAGCCTTGTAATATGTATTTTTGGGTTTTTTTTAATTGTAAATGGACTCTGTTTTATTAAGAAGGACTTGGGCTTTATTTTATTTTATTGGGCATGTTATTATATATATATATATATATATATCATTTTTTTTCTTTTCGGTTTTCAGACTTATTTCAATAATAATAATAATAATATTAAAGATAATAATAATATAGTATATGATACTGATAATAATAATAATAATAACAGTAGATAATACTAATAATAATATATGATAGTAATATAAATAATAATAATAATGATTAGTAATAATAATAGTTGATAATAATAATGTAGTAAATAATGCTAACGGTAATAATAGATAATAATGGTAATAATAGGGGTAGGAATAATAATGATAATGATAAGATAATAATATAATAATAATATTACTGAGTAGATAGTAATATGATAGTATAATAATAATAAATAATAGTAGTAGTAATAACTATAATAACATAATACTGGTGACAATAAAAATATTATAATACTAATAATATATATAATATTTTTTTATATTTCATCATATGATTAAAATTAAATCCAATTATTTAAACATAAAAATGGGTTGACACCCATGACAAAATAGGTGATTACACATCCAGCTTGCCCAGGCAATACTTGCACATGCACAAGATAGTCCAGCAGTACCTCTTTTCCACCAAAACTAACCAAAACATGAAATCTAGCATAACCATGAACGAAACAATGTAAATATGCATGAATGACTAAAAATGCAACTATTATGGGCCTAAGTCTAACAATAATATGAGTAAAAAGGGTAATAAAATAGTACTTAACACACCCCAAACTCAAACTATTATGGGCCTAAGCTACTTGATGATTGTTTTCCACACGACTTCCTTCATAACACGGTTAAGTCTTCTTTGTGCCTCAATCGTCGGTTTATGATCATATGTCAAAGGATTTTGTGCATACATACCGCGTGACTAATTCCCTTCAAGTGGGCAGTTGTCCACCTTGTTGCCTTTTTGTGCATCGTTAGTATGTAAATTAACCTCTTTTCCTATTCAGGCGACAACTTAGAAGAAATAATTACAGGAAATGTGTTTTCGGTTCCCAAATAAACATATTTCAATTGCCCTGACAATGGTTTTAACTCAAGAATATGAGGTTGTTCAATTGAGGGTTTCTCGAGTTTACCTTTCTTACCTAAATAATCCAATGGCTCGAAGTATGTACCTTGTCGACTTGTTATCCAATTTACTTATGATTGATCTTTGTCGTTCGACTCTTTGAACTCCTCAGATTTTTCTTGTTCGGCAATAAAATTTGCTTTTGTTTGCGTGAAAAGTGAAGTATGTTTTCTAACATATCCTCATAAGTGATATTTTGACCACAAAATTTTAATTTAATTCGAAACATTCACATAACTAAGGTTTATTCACTAATCATATAGTGAATTATCATGTTTGCATTCACTTCAGGGAATGAAACAAATCCAATAATCGCATGGAATAAACATCATGCTTGCATTCACTTCAGGGAATGCCTCCTATAATTTTTTTTTGATCAAGACGAATTTTGTAACTTGAACTTGGGAGAAGTCTATAGTTGAGTTTTTCGACACATGGGAATTATTGCTTTGAAGCAAATATACACTTTATAACAGTCATATTATCAAAGAATAATTGATCAACCAATATATAATACTTATCATACTTAAAAATCAAAGAGTCAAGTAAAGAACTTTGTTGCGCGTAGTAAGTGCTTCGCAATTGGTGCAAGTGTACACGTCGCAAGTTATAGTATAGAAAGATATCGTCTCTACAGGGATTGGTGCTACTTCATGAATTTAACTTCTCGCACTGTAAAAATAAAAACACAAATTGGTGATTGTAGGAGTTCTAACTAACAAGTAAAATAAAATGGCAATAAAATAAAAAACATATGTAATCGAGTAAGAGAGAATAGGTCAGGTTATCGTGAGTCGTGGTATGATAATTGAATGGATCGTCTTGGTAATTGAGTGCAAGAGCAACTCAATTTCCTCGGCAACTGGTAACAATCGGATTGCCTAGGCAACTAGTATAGCGATTGCCTGAGCAACTGGTGAAGAGATTGCCTGAGCAACTGGTGAAGCGATTTCCTGGGCGAAAGCCTTCAAGGTTCGGCGAAGTGTTCTTCAATGGTTTCTCCTTATCCCTAATTCGAAACACTAGTTAATTGTGCATGTCTTGATAATACATACCTGCGTGAACCAAGGGTGGACAACAACCGATCTTGCGCTCCTTTTAGCCGTTGAAATTCGCAACTTATCCCTATGTCGAATTAGTCTTCACCATCGATTGATTGAATAAAGACCATGTTCGTTCATTTCTTGAATCTAACTCTCGCGATATTAGATAAATGGATGAATTAACGAGATCCTCTCCCAATTCACTCGCAAATAAATTTAAGAACCAAGAATGAACAAACCTTGAATTAAAATTGCAAACTCAAATACCTAAAACAAATCAAATCGTTCTCACAACCACAAAAACATAATAACAAAGCCAAATAGATTTAGTTCATAGTTGGGTTTGAAAGAAATACAAAATAAAATATCCCTAACATGAATCTAATCGAAACAAGAAGGAAGAAGAAGAAGATGCCGAGCAGCCCTCTCTCTTTTTCTCTCGAACCGAACATACTTGACTTGGGCGGCTTAGCCTTCTATATATAGGAGATGGCTAGGTCAAATTTGTAACCCCCTTAGCCCAGTCTAGACGGTTGACCCAAACTGAGGTGATTACACAAGGAAAATCGAAGTCCACTTGTTAAAGCCAACTCTGATTGACGAAACTTTTTTTTCCTTTTTATCTTTTCTAGATGCACATTAGGTCCTATATGATTGGCAAATTTATTAGGCAAAAACGACACAGCGATCGGAGTTCAATTAGGGGTTCAATTGCAAACTTTTTTTCTTTTAAGGACTAAATTGTAAATTTCCAGATTTACAAGGACTAATTAGATTTTAAAGTTTCCAATCCAAAATTAATCATTTAACATGTCAGCATGTCAAATTTCCACTCAAACGAAACATCCAAACCCAAACAATTATACGTACAACATTCAGGGACAAAAACGTAAGAACCAGAAACATGGAACAATTCAAAATCAACATCCAACGGTCAAGTGTTTCGAAACACCAGACCCCTGTACCGGAATGGCCGATTCAAAACCATATTGACCGTTTCGATACGCGGGTGCGTTCTGGGACCTCAAATATCTTGTTTCGATACGTGGGTTTACAGTGGCGAAATGTTCCGGAACGTGCCTACCCGTTCCGAAACACCATGGCCATTACAGGTCACCGTTCCGAAACAGATAAGGGCAATCCGAAACGCATGGGCCTGCAATTTTTCAAATTGCTAGTTTTATACCAATTTTCACCTCCGAAATCACTCCAACACATGCCACAACAAACATACAACATGAATACACAATAAAGACCATCAATGCAAAGCACAAGCTAAAACATAGCATCATTCTTGTAAGCTCAAAAACTATAGGCATGCTTCCTAGATGTCAATACCACAAGGAGGCTAAAAACCACATTCAATCTTTAACCAATATCCAAAGGCCATTTACAATACCAAAAAGGCAACACATAACATGCATCAACATCAGGGAGTTCAAAACACATCTCCCAAAACAACCAATATAATCACATTGCCATATATCATTACTAAAGTAAAAGTACAACACCATACTTGAGCTTATCTATTCCTTGGATCCTCTTAAGCCTTCTTGCTACCCAAAATGCCTTAGTTATTTGCATTGTTGGTAAAAGAGAGCGTAAGCACGATAGCTTAGTGAGGCATGCTCTAAAAACACCAACACAACAATGCAAGCTTAAAAACTCTTTCTTGAAAACCATTTCTACAACATACTCTTTCTATCTCATGCTTGAAAACAATTTCAAAGCAAATCACCATTTGAAAATCACATGTACCGTCTATTTATCTATCTCATGCATTCAACCAATGCAAATCTCATGGCAAAGCCACACACATGCTTGATATTCAGAAGCGTTTCATAAATATCAAAATCTCATATGCATTTCTCATAGCATAAAAATCATTTCAACATTGGTACATGTGAATCAAATACATTCTCATATGTTGGCATTTCATATTTTCTCTTTGCTCGGATATGCGGATTAGCTTGACATAAAGCCAAGTCCTACCCCGGTGGAATCTCACATCATCGGACTCTCATGGAGGTATCTCTCTTCGCCACAAAGCTTGGGTGTTTCACCAAGACCTACCCCGATGGTATCTCTCATCGTCGAATTCTCACTTTGGATCGGGATGGCACAACCCCCATTGCCCGACTCCAAAGAGCACGTACGAATTTTTAGTTTATAGTGCACTTTCATCTTATTGATCGACCAATTATATCCGGTAATTATCTCATCATTTATGCCAATATATTACATTAAAATCATCATATCACCTACTGTTTTGATGCAACATTTCTCAAATCTATCTCATCCCATTTCAAAATCACAATTCATGCAGAGCATTTAATCAAAATCTCAAAACTCTTTGCAAAGTCATGCTATCTCATGGGATCATCACATAATATCATTTCATGTTATAAATCATGCATAAAACAGTAGGAATTTTTCTATCTCAAAACAAGAGCATGTCAAAAGCATTTAGGGGCATCAACCACTTTTCGAGAACAAATCAAAATATACTTACTTCCAGACTTAGGATGGTATTTCAAACCAATCCTAAATCCCCAAACCTTATTTCCTATTCCCTCAAGGATTTCTAAAACCATTAACACTCACCGATAGCGTTTCGCTTGCTCGCCGAAACGATTTCTAAGCTTCTGACACTTCCAGATCAACACCAAATGCGTCCAAAGATGTCTCCCTTGTTCATTACACATAAGAGTAGAGGATTAATGCATCATCGTGCATTAAAATCACCAGCCACTCAATTCTAACTCGTTGCACTACTCAAAACCAACATTTCAGCTATCCAAAATAACCGAAATCATCTCCAAACTTTCTCAAATCAAAGCTCAACCAAGATCTATCAATTCTAACCTTCCCTAAACCTCATTCAACATCAAAAATCATCACAAACACGACCTTATATCTCCAGCAATAGCAGATAACCAAAAACACCTCAAAACCCACAAATCTAACATCTAAAACTTAGGAACCCAAACCTATTCGGGATTTATTTTATAAAACCTCATTCTCAACATCAATTAACATCCAAAATATGTTAGAAATCAACCTCAAATCATAGATTATCATAGAAATATGGAAATCGTCAAGATCTCATCAAGAATCTTGAATTTATCAACTATTTCTTGTTTATAACATTAAAACAACTCAAAATCATTAAAAAGGATTGATAACTTGGGAATTTCAGTAAAGAACTGATCATTAGAGGAGAAGGACGAAGCTTACCTCTAATGGCTGATTTCTCCTCAATTTGGGCAAGTTTCCTTGAAAATCCAAAGTGAAAACAAAAGGATTTGATGAAACAAAGATAAGAAATCCTTTGGAAGATGAAATCTCAGTAAATGAGATGAAAATCAGAGGTTCTTTGGTGAGGGAAAAGTGTTTGGTTGATTGGAAGTTGAGAGAAAATGAAAAGAGAGAAAACTATCGTAAAGTGGTTATGAAAAGTCAACCTTTGATTTTTCTTTTAATCCCTTTTAATTTATTTAATTAATTCATTATTAAAAGCTCCCAAATTAAAGAGAAATCTGATGAAAAACAAATGTAAAATTAGCTCCTTAAAGATTCAAAGTTCCAATTCTTTACAAAACAAACACTAGTCAACTTTTGCAAAAACTGCATTTTGGTCACTTTACCAAAATGTAATATTTCCAAATCACATTTTGTAAAAAAAATTTCACCATAATCATTTATATAATAAATGAAGATTTTTATATATTTTTCCATATTTTTAATGCATCTTGAACTAGGTGTTCCTTAAACCGACCTCAAAGGGTTCGAACCGTTCCCGACCAGCCCGATTCAACATCTAAAACATCTAGGCCCAAAACCAGGGCGTTACAGCTCTCCCCCCCCACTTAAGAAATTTCGTCCTCGAAATTTACCTTGTGGAAAAAGGTAAGGAAATTGCTTCTTCATGTCATCTTGCCTTTTCTACGTGACTTCCTCAACGCCATGATGTCTCCACAAGACCTTGACCAGCTCGATGGTCTTACCCCGGAGAACCTTACTATATGTATCCAGAATCTCAACAGGATCCTCATCATATGCCAAGTCTGGATTTAGCTCAACCTCTTCTACAGGCATAACATGCGATGGATCTGATCTATACCTCCGAAGCATCGATACATGAAACACATTATGTATCTTTTCTAACTCTGAAGCCAGTCTCCGCTTGTAAGCAACAGGACCCACACGTTCTATCACCTCATATGGTTCAATGAACCTCGGACTCAATTTGCCCTTACGTCCAAATCTCATCACCTTCTTCTAAGGTGAAACTTTCAGAAACACACGTTCGCCAACTGCGAACTCTATCTCCTTACACTTCAAATCCGCGTAAGACTTTTTCCGGTCTGATGCTGCCGTCAAATGCTCACAAATGTGCTTCACCTTCTCGGTGGTTCCTTTCAACAAAGCTGGCATCGAAATCAACTTTTGTCCCATTTCAGCCCAACAAAGGGGAGATCTACACTTTGTCCCGTATAAAGCCTCATACGGTGCCATTTGAATACTTGCCTGGTAACTATTATTATAAGCAAACTCAACCAAAAGCAAGTGCTTCTCCCAAGACCCTTGAAACTCAATAATGCGGCACCTCAACATATCTTCAAGCACTTTGATAACACGCTCTGACTGTCCATCCGTCCGCGGATGCTAAGAAGTACTGAAATTCAACCGTGTACCGAAAGCTTGATGCAAACATACCCAAAACCTTAATGTGAACCTCGAATCTCTATATGATACTATATATTTTGGCACACCATGAAAGCACACAATCTCAGCAAAGTACAACTCAGCTAACTTATCCAAGGTATACATAGTATGCACAGGCAAGAAATGTGCACACTTCGTAAGGCGATCCACAATCATCCAAACCGAATTCTTTTTCGACGGCGACAACGACAAACCATACACGAAGTCCATGGTAATCCTTTCCCACTTCCATTTTGGGATTCAAAATGGCTGCAACAACCCAGAAGGAACCTGATGTTCAGCCTTAACCCGCTGACAAACTATACATCTGCTAACGAACTCAGCAACATCCTTCTTCAACCCCACCCAATAGTACTCCTCCTTCAAATCACGATACATTTTCGTACTACCAGGGTGCATAGTGAAAGGACTACTATGAGCTTCAGTTAGAATAGTGCGCCTCAACTCCACATCACTCGGCACCACTATCCGACTCCCAAAACACATAACACCATCATCGTTGAAACTGAAGTCCGAAGGCCTTCCTTCCGCAATATCCTGAACATGCGGTACAAGAGAATCATCACGTAATTGATTATCCTTTATTAACTAGACCAAAGATGGCTTCACTTGCAACTCAGCAACAAGGCCACCATCTCGCGATATGCTCAAACAAGCAATCATCGCCCTCAACTCCACCGCCACTTTCCTGCTCAAAGCGTCGGCCACAATATTGGTTTTTCCCGGATGATACTTGATCGTTAGGTCATAATCCTTAAGCAACTCCACCAAACATCATTGCCCAAGATTCAACTCTTTCTGAGACATAAGATACTTCAAACTCTTGTGATCCGTGTACACAGTACACTTCTCACCATATATGTAATGTCTCCAAATCTTCAAGGCGAACACCACCGCCGCTAACTCAATATCATGCGTGAGATAGTTACGCTCATGCACCTTCAACTGTCGTGATGCATAAGCTACCACCTTACCTTCTAGCATCATAACACACCCAAACCAACTTAGGATGCGTCACTAAACACCAAAAACTCTTTTCCAGATTTAAGTTGAACCAAGATAGGAGCTTGCGTCAAAGCTTCCTTTAGCTTCTCAAAAGCTTGTTGTCTCGCTTCCGTCCACTCAAACTTAACATCCTTCTGTAATAACTTCGTCAAAGGAGCAGCAATCTTGGAAAATCCATCCACGAACCGCCGATAGTAACCCTCCAAACCGAGGAAACTACGAACTTCATGAACAGACCTAGGAGGCTTCCAATTCACCACCGCCTCAATCTTTTGAGGATCAACACGAATCCCCTCGGCCGAAACCATATGACCAAGGAAAACAACTTCCTTCAACCAAAACTCACATTTACTCAGCTTAGCATAAAGATGATTCTCTAGCAACACTTGCAAAACAATCCTCAAATGTTCCTCGTGCTCCTCCTCAGTACGCGAGTACACAAGGATGTCATCGATGAACACCACAATGAACTTATCCAAGAACTCATGAAACACCCTATTCATCATATCCATGAATGCAGCAGGAGCATTCGTCAAGACAAAAGGCATCACCATGAATTCATAATGCCCATACCTTGTCCGAAAGGCAGTTTTTGGTACATCCACATCTTTAACCTTCAACTAATAGTACCCAGACCTTAAATCAATCTTCGAGAACACAACTTCTCCACAAAACTGGTCAAAAAGATCATCTATTTTTGGCAGAGGATACTTATTCTTGATAGTCAACTTATTCAGCTGACGGTAATCAATGCACATTCTCATCATACCATCTTTCTTCTTTACAAACAAGACCGGTGCACCCCAAGGTGACACACTAGGCCGAATAAAGCCTCGGTCAAGCAACTACTGAAGTTGCGTCTTCAGCTCCTTCAACTCTTTAGGTGCCATCCGATAAGGAGCAATAGACACCGGAGTTGTGTTCTCATACAACTTAATTCCAAACTCAACCTCCCGACTAGGCGGCAATCTAGGTAACTACTTCGAAAACACCCCAGGGAATTCACACGCAGTCCTTATATCTTGCACTCGCACCTCCTTCATGCTAGGATTCATTACAAAAGCTAAATAAGCTTTGCATCCTTGACGCAACAATCGACTCGCTTCAAGCGTCGAAACTACATTAGATAGGAACTTTACGTTCTCTCCCACCACAACAACTCCACAATCATCAGTAAGTTTCAGCGAAACTCTCTTATTCTCAAAATCCACAACTACCCTATGCTCAACTAGCCAATCCATACCAAGGATTACATCGAATCCATAGAAAGGCAATTATATAAGATCCACCAAGAACACATGTTCTTGAACCATTAAGGGACATCTCCTATACAACTTCCTTGTTACCACTGTTTCACCAAAGGAACTAGTCACACGCATACCAACATCCAAAGACTCAACAGGAAAACCAAGCATTTGAGCATGTTCACGCAAAATGTACGAGTGTGTAGATCCAGAATCAATTAGAGAAAGTAATGACAAAGACTGCAAAGTAAAGGTACATGTGATCAAATCAGTTTCATTCCCCCCTTCACGATGGGCATACACACTGGTCTGGCCACCTCCTTTGGGTTGAACAGCTACAACATGTGCCACATTCCTTGCACCATCATCTTTGCACGGAAAATTGCCACGATCGCGCACACGGCCTCTCTGTGGCTCAGCTGCTCTCACCGAAGCCTGCCCCTCTCTCATTGGCTGAGGACAATCATGTTTCATGTGCCCACGAGACCCACAATTCCAGCATGTTCCAAGGTTGCCCCAGTACTCTCCAGTGTACCTCCTACCACACCGGTTACAGTCAGGTGTACGTATAAAAGCATTCGGCCCTTGCTGACCTCTTCCGGGGTTACCTCCCCCTCGTCTAGCATCCACATGAGACCTTCGATCCTTATGCCTCTTAAATTGATCCCTTCCAACATCACGATCCGCAGCTCGCTTCCCCGAGCTAGATCCTCATGCTCGACTCGCCAGACCAAGGTTCAGCTCAATGTCCTTGGCTCGAGTGACCAGGACATCAAAATCGGTATAATCCGATGCAAACATATATGTTTTCACATCAGCCACCAGCCCATATCTGAAACGCTCGCATCTCTCCTGTTCACAAGGGATCAACTCTGGTGCATACTGACTAAGGCGTACAAACTGCACTTCATATTCCTCCACAGACATGCTACACTACACAAGGGACATAAACTCCCTCTTTTTCTCGTCCAGATAACGGACTCCCAGATATTTCCTCTTGAACGCATTCAGAAAGAACGTCCAAGACACCTCAGCTTCTTCTAAACCAGCTATAGTGGTCGTCCACCACGTATAGGCATCACCATACAACAAAGATACGATGCACCCCAACTTCTGGACATCATTACAGTTCATCTGCCCAAGGATCCTCTTGGTACTCTCCAACCAAGACTCGGAACCCTCAGAGGTCAGCCCCCTAAACTTAGTCCCTCCTAAACTGCGGAGTTGCTCTAAAGGCAAACTCGCACCAGCACCAGCCTAAGGTGCAGCCACATGAGCACCAGCTACTGTCGCCCGAAAGGCTCTAGCAATAGCTTGAATCAACACGGACATATCAGGAGCAGCTTGCCCTCGTGCTCCCTCGGGTTTAGCAACCCCTATACCAGCTCCAGCAGCACCAACCCCCGCTCCACCACCACCAGGTGGTCCACCAAGAGAAGGAGGCGGTAGATTCTCGACACGCTCATCATTCTTATTCATCTCATTCTTAACCACATTACGTGTGTTTACTCTATGCTCTCTACGGGGCCCCATTCAAAACAATGCAACTAGCAAAATGCAATAAATCTCAATTAGGCAATATAAGGAAAGAAATCCAAGGTGCTCAAGTTCATTTTCAAAACAATTCTTTCCAATAGTAATGATATGGCAATGAGTTCTCCATTTACACCCCAAACATAGCATGGCAACACAAATTCATCTCAAACAATCAACTTGCATGCATTTCATCTCATTAAAGCTAAAACATTACACAATCACACAACATGCTTTCATAAAGGTCATAACTTCTCACATTTATACTTACCAACCACTTACCAACGCCCCAATTATTTGCAAACTTGGCTTTGATACCAACAAATGTAACCCCCTTAGCCCGGTCTAGACGGTTGACCCGAGCCGAGGTAATTACACAGGGAAAATCGAATTCAACTCGTTCAAGTCGACTCCAATTGACGACCCCTTTTTTCCTTTTTATCTTTTCTAGATGCACATTAGGTCCTATATGATTGGCAAATTGATTAGGCGAAAACCACACAGCGATCGGAGTTCAATTAAGGGTTCAATTGCATACTTTTGTCTTTTAAGGACTAAATTGTAAATTTCCAGATTTACAAGGACTAATCAGATTTTAAAGTTACCAATACAAAATTAATCATTTAACATGCCAGCATGTCAAATTTCCACTCAAACGGATCATCCAAACCCAATCAATTAAACGTACAACATTTAGGGACCAAAACGTAAGAACCAGAAACATGGAATAATTCAAAATCAACATCCAACGGTCAAGTGTTTCGAAACACCAGACCCCTGTACCGAAAAGGCTGTTTCGAAACCATGTTGACCGTTTTGATATACATGTGCATTCCGAGACCCCAAATATCCTGTTTCGATACGTGGGTTTATAGTGGCGAAATGTTTAGGAACGTGCCTACCCGTTCCGAAACACCATGACCATTACAGGCCACCGTTTCGAAACAGATAAGGGCGTTCCGAAATGCTTGGGCCTGCAATTTTCCAAATATCTGGTTTTATACCAATTTTCACCTCCGAAATCACTCCAACACATGCCACAACACACATACAACATGAATACACAATAAAGACCATCAATGCGAAGCACAAGCTAAAACATAGCATCATTCTTGTAAGCTCAAGAACTATAGGCATGCTTCCTAGATGTCAATACCACAAGAAGGCTAAAAACCACATTCAATCTTAAACCAATATCCAAAGGCCATTTACAATACCAAAAAGGCAACATATAACATGCATCAACATCAGGGAGTTCAAAACACATCTCCCAAAACAACCAATATAATCCCATTGCCATATATCATTATTAAAGTAAAAGTATAACACCATACTTGAGCTTATCTATTCCTTGGTTCCTCTTAAGCCTTCTTGCTGCCCAAAATGCCTTAGTTATCTGCATTGTTGGTAAAAGAGAGCGTAAGAACGATAGCTTAGTGAGGCATGCTCTAAAAACACCAACACAACAATGCAAGCTTAAAAACTCTTTCTCGAAAACCATTTCTACAACATGCTATTTCGATCTCATGCTTGAAAACCATTTCAAAGCAAATCACCATTTGAAAATCACATGTACCATCTATCTATCTATCTCATGCATTCAACCAATGCAAATCTCATGGAAAAGCCACACACATGCTTGATATTCAAAAGCATTTCATAAATCTCAAAACCTCATATGCATTTCTCATATCATAAAAATCATTTCAACATTGGTACATGTGAATCAAATACATTCTTATATATTTGCATTTCATATTTTCTCTTTACTCAGATATGCAGATTAGCTTGACATAAAGACAAGTCATACCCTGGTGGAATCTCACATCATCGGACTCTCATGGCGGTATCTCTCTTCGCCACAAAGCTTGGGTGTTTCACCAAGACCTACCCCGATGGTATCTCTCATCATCAAATTCTCACTTTGGATCAGGATGGCACTACCCCCATTGCCCGACTCCAAAGAGCACGTACAAATTTTTAGTTTATAGTGCAATTTCATCCTATTGGTCGACCAATTATATCCGGTAATTATCTCATCATTTATGCCAATATTTTACATTAAAATCATCATCTCACCTACTGTTTTGATGCAACATTTCTCAAATATATCTCATCCCATTTCAAAACCACAATTCATGCATAGCATTTAATCAAAATCTCAAAACTCTTTACAAAGTCATGCTATCTCATGGGATCATCACATAACATCATTTCATATTATAAATCATGCATAAAATAGTAGGTATTTTTCTATCTAAAAACAAGAGCATGTCAAAAGCATTTAGGGGCATCAACCACTTTTCGAGAGCAAATCTAAACATACTTACTTCCGGAGTTAGAATGGTTTTTCAAACAAATCCTAAATCCCCAAACCTTGTTTCCTTGTCCCTCAAGGACTTCTAAAACCATTAACACTCACCGATAGCGTTTCGCTTGCTCGCCGAAACGATTTCTAAGCTTCCGGCACTTTCAGATCAACACCAAATGCGTCTGAAGATGTCTCCCCTGTTCATTACACATAAGAGCAGAGGATTAATGCATCATCATGCATTAAAATCACCAGCCACTCATTCTAACTCGCTACACTACTCAAAACCAACATTTCGGCTATCCGAAATAACCGAAATCATCTCCAAACTTTCTCAAATCAAAGCCCAGCCAAGATCTATCAATTCTAACCTTCTCTAAACCTCAATCAACATCAAAAATATCACAAACATTACCTTATATCTCCAGCAATAGTAGATCACCAAAAATACCTCAAAACCAAAAATCTAACATATAAAACTAAGGAACCCAAACCTACTCGGGATTTATTTGATATAAACTCATTCTCAACATCAATTAACTCCAAAATATGTTAGAAGTCAACCTCAAATCAGATATTATCATAGAAATACGAAAATCATCAAGATCTCATCAAGAATCTTGATTTTATCAACTATTTCTTGTTTATAACATTAAAACAACTAAAAACCATTAACAATGGATTGATAACTTGGGAATTTCGGTAAAGAACTGATCATTAGAGGAGAAGGACGAAGCTTACCTCTAATGGCTGATTTCTCCTCAATTTGGGCAAGTTTCCTTGAAAATCCAAAGTGAAAACAAAAGGATTTGATGAAACAAATCTAAGAAATCCTTTGGAAGATGAAATCTCAGCAAATGAGATGAAAATCAGAGGTTCTTTGGTGAGGGAAAAGTGTTTGGCTGATTGGAAGTTGAGAGAAAAAGAAAAGAGAGAAAACTATCGTAAAATAATTATGAAAAGTCAACCTTTGATTTTTCTTTTAATCTCCTTTTATTTCTTTAATTAAATAATTATTAAAAGCTCTCAAATTAAAGAGAAATCTGATGAAAAACAATTGGTAAAATTAGCTCCTTAAAGATTCAAAGTTCCAATCCTTTACAAAATAGTCACTAGTCAACTTTTGCAAAAACTGCATTTTGGTCACTGTACCAAAATGTAAAATTTCCAAATCACATTTTGTAAAATTGTTTTCACCATAATCATTTATATGATTGGTCCCTTCTAGATGCACATTAGGTCCTATATGATTGGCAAATTGATTAGGCAAAAACGACACAACGATCGGAGTTCAATTAGGGGTTCAATTGCAAACTTTTTTCTTTTAAAGACTAAATTGTAAATTTCCAGATTTACAAAGACTAATCAGATCTTAAAGTTTCCAATCCAAAATTAATCATTTAACATGCCAGCATGTCAAATTTCCACTCAAACGGATCATCCAAACCCAAACAATTATACGTACAACATTAATGGACCAAAACGTAAGAACCAGAAACATGGAACAATTCAAAATCAACATCCAACGGTCAAGTGTTTCGGAACACCAGACCCCTATACCGAAATGGCCGTTTCAAAACCATATAGACCGTTTCGATACGCGGGTGCGTTCTGGGACCCCAAATATCTTGTTTCGATACGTGGGTTTACAGTGGCGAAATGTTCCGGAACGTGCCTACCCGTTCCGAAACACCATGGCCATTACAGGCCACCGTTCCGAAACAGATAAGGGCATTTTGAAACGCATGGGCCTGCAATTTTGCAAATTGCTGGTTTTATACCAATTTTCACCTCCGAAATCACTCCAACACATGCCACAACATGAATACACAATAAAGACCATCAATGCAAAGCACAAGTTAAAACATAGCATAATTCTTGTAAGCTCAAAAACTATAGGCATGCTTCCTAGATGTCAATACCACAAGAAGGCTAAAAACCACATTCAATCTTAAACCAATATCCAAAGGCCATTTACAATACCAAAAAGGCAACATATAACATGCATCAACATCAGGGAGATAAAAACACATCTCCCAAAACAACCAATATATTCCCATTGCCATATATCATTACTAAAGTAAAAGTACAACACCATACTTGAGCTTATCTATTCCTTGGGTCCTCTTAAGCCTTCTTGCTACCCAAAATGCCTTATGTTGCGTGTAAAATAGTCTATCGCAATGGTAGTGCTTGTATACACGACGCAAGTAGTAAAGTGATACGAAGTATCAGATATCGTCTCCGCAGGGATTGGGCTAATAGCTTCACCTTAGTTCACTGCACAAAAGTAAAGGAAATAATTGAGAAAGTTGTCACGAGAGTAATAAAGTAAATGTAAATAAAGGAATTGAGATATCAAGATAGAGAGAATGGGCTGGTATTGAATTGCTCAGTAGTGCAGGTATTGCAATGCTTAGGAACTCCAGTTCTTTCATTGCGCCTGTCGCGGTAGCACCTGTCGCGGCAACAGTCTGTTGGTCGTCGTGGCAGCAAACACACCAACTCAGTACTCCAAATTTGGCAAGAATCCCAGATCTGCCTTGGCCTATCCCTAGGTCCAAGTCTGTCGATGATCACGTATTTGATGATACCTCCCGGCGTGAATCGAAGGATGAACACCGATGTGTATGAATTCTTCTTTAGCCACTTAACCTTGCCCTATCCCTAGGCACAAGATAGTTCAACTATAAACTAGAGAACTTGCTCTTATTTCTTTCGTATACTTAACTCTCCCGATGCTAAGTAAATGGATAACCTCTCGATGCTCTTGCAAGATATTAATAACCAAAATAAGAGAACTTGAAGTTTATTTTATTGAACTAGAAAAATCCTAAAACAAAACAACCCTTGCAACTACTTTACAAATCAACCCGTGGCCCTAGGGGGTTTTAGAACATATCGACGGCGGGTAAACGGCGGAGGTTTTTTTGGTTGTCGGTTTAAGGGGAAATCGGCTATGGGTTATGAGATATGCCCTAGGTTAAAATACATGCCCTTATATAAGCTTTGGGCTCAAGTATTCTAAGTTAACAAGGATTACAACTTTAATTAAAAGTATGATTCTAATAAACACTTAATCTTCAAGGATCCTACTTTTCAGCCGTCCTCCTTGTTTCTTGGGATTTTCTCTCCTTGAGCTTTGGGCTTGACATATCTTTTGATCCGGGGCTTGGAAAAATATTTGGTTTTCACACGATAGACGAGCGTAATTTTCTCTATCTATCGAGGTCCACTTTGCTTTTTCTCCACTAACTTGTTGTCGTCCTCTGCTGTCACGGCAGCTCCATGGCAGCATCGTCCTCGTCGTCTGCTTGTCCAGTTCAGCTCTTCTGCTTCTCTGCCCTGCACCTGCCTTCTCCGTCCACTATGGCGGCAATCTGCAAAATCAGCCATCTTTCAGTAGAATCTGTGCCTTTAACATATTTGTGATGTTTTGCTGTAAACTAACCTAAATGCAATGCAATGATGCTTGAATGCAGCAGAAATATGGCTTAAAAAGGGTGTAAATAATAGAACTTTTACACACTCAACACACCCCCAAACTCAAGTTTTTGCTTGCCCTCAAGCAATGAAGACCTAAAAGAAAAATGAATATTTTTGTGTTGGCTTTCAAACAGTGAACTTTCCCTTACCCGTCGCTCATTTTCTGTGACGGCAGCAACCTGTCGGAAAGATTAGGGTCTGTCTAGAATCTCACTATAGTCCTCGTGCAGTGTGTGCATGCTTGTGAACAGTTATATGCTAAGACTCTCTTAGTTTCACTAGAATACTCAACTTTTTAACTCGAATTTTTATGCCAAAGTTTATTTTTGAAGACACATTTTCATGCTTCTTTTCTTCTATTTTCAAGCTAAGTTTTTACTAGAGCCAGTTTTAAGCACCTCTAGTTAGCTTCCTAGAGCCGGTTTCGGGCACCTCTAGGTTTTTGAGTTTCTTTTGCTAAACTTCTTTCCTAGAGCCAGTGTTAGGCACCTCTAGGGGCTATTCAAGTATTAAGCTTCCTATTCTAGTTTGGCTAAAAGAAATCTAAGCAGTATAACAGTCACAATGGTGTTTTAAATTTTTCAGAACTATAGAAAGGCTCTAAACTTCTCCTTAAACTGTCCTAAAGATGCTGCCACGGCAGAGCTGTCATGACAGGTAAGTTCAATTCACAGTTTTAAGCCAACAGTTTTTTTTAGTCTTTTCTGATTTTTTTAAGAGAAAATAAATGAGACACATCAAATAATTAAGATGTACTAAGACTCCATTAAAATGGAGGGTTGCCACCCCCAAACCCGAGGGTTGCATTGCCCTCAATGCAAATGACAAAATAGTGGGCAGGGAAGGTGGGAAAGACAACATCGGGATAATTTAAAGTATGGTTAATGAAATGTACCGTGGAGTTGGCGAAATCCCTGATGAATGTCATCAGTCCCAGCTGTCTGTCTTCCACCCTCTGAATGGCAGCAAGAGTTTGAGTGGATGTGTCTGTCGGAGCAGCTGCTGTGGCAGGTTCAGTGTTGGGCTCCTCGGAGGATTCTGCTGGGGCGGCATTAGGGTTGATGGAAGAGATAGGGGTCGCTACTGTCAGCTCCATGAGGCTGATAATGTTCTTATCGGTCCAGCCCCGTCCATTTACTAGTTTATCTGTGGTGGCTTCTGGTACGGCAGAGCAGCGGCAGAGTAATGTAATCATGAAAGGCAGGCAGAGGAGGGCGGTTGATCTGTGGGTGCAATCCAAGATACTCTCCCTCATGTAGCGTCCCACATTTATGGGCCGTCTGTTCATGATGGAATGGATGAGGGCTAGCCTCTGCTGGTCCACTGTCGTGTGATGGGAGGACGACAGAATTCGCTTCTTGATGAAAGCGTTCCATAATTTGGCTTCTGGAAGCAGCTGCCCCCTTCTGACGGTGTTGGGATTTTTCTTGCTCGTGTTCCATGCAATTCCTTCTTCTGTCACTTCTGCCATGACAGCGTCGAAGGCAGCGGTGTCGAGGGTTTCCAAAAACTGCTGGTGAGCATCGTCGTTGGGACCGAAGTAGAGGTCATACATATTGTTGATGCGCTCTGCTGTGAATGGCACTTCTTTCCCTCGGACAGTTACTGTTGTTGTCGTCCTGCTGTCAATGGCAGCGTAGAATTCCCTCACCAGCGTTTCATTCATTTCAGTTGGTTGTTCTGCAAATTGCTCCAATAGCAGAGCCTTTATCGCCCTTGCGATGAATGGTTTGAGCCCCATGTTCTCTGCCTTTCGGATGTAGATAAAGCCTCTTTCTTCCCATAGTTCCTTAGTTGCGAAGGGCTGCGGGGTGGGTGCTGTCGGTGAAGAGGTTGAAGCAGCACTGCGGCGGGTTCTTCTGGAAGACATGTTAGTTGCAAGGGTTTGTGAAAGTAAAGAGAACAAAGAAAAACGAGAGGGGAGATCAAGTAAGAGTAAGCAGAAGTGAGGAAAATGAAAATGAAACGGGGTTTTATAGAGGTAGAGTTGTTGTCCGTTTAATGTTGTAACGGCAGGCGTGAATAACGGGGCGTCTGTTGAGCTTTAGCGTGTCTGACGCGTCTGACACGCATTTATGCGTCTGTTACGCGTCTGTCACACGTTTCTGCGTCTGCCATGACAGTCTGTTGACAGCCTGTCTTATCCGTGTCTGCGGCGGCAGCTGGAACGACAGACTTCAATAATGGGCTCTGTTGGGCTGATGGATGGATTGTGGGCTTGGGTCACTTCTCCTTTTCTTCTTGACTCCTTTATTTCCTAAAAACAGAAAATATAAAAACATTATTCGAATAAAATAAACCTAATTTCCTAATAAATAATAAATAATAAAAATAAATAAATAAAATTTAGGTTAAATTAGGGATGCCTTGTGGGGCATCTCCTAAGGTAACCACTTCATGTATTCCTGGGGCTTCAGTCCCCTGATAATGCTTGAGGCGATGTCCGTTGACTTTGAATTGGTGCCTGTCTTTCAATGATCGGATTGTGATGGCACCATGGGGAAAAACTTGTGCAACTTGGAACGGGCCGGACCATCTAGATTTGAGCTTCCCTGGGAAGAATTTCAGTCTAGAATTGAACAAAAATACAAGCTGCCCTGGGCAGAATTGTCGTGGCAGCAACTTCCTGTCATGCCACTTCTTAGTCTTCTCCTTGTAAATTCTTGCATTGTCGTAGGCCATTGTCCGTATTTCTTCAATCTCGTTCAGATCTAATAGCCTTTTCTGGCCTGCCTTGTCCAAGTCCATATTCACTGCCTTGATTGCCCAGTATGCTTTGTGCTCTATCTCGACAGGCAAGTGATAGGTTTTTCCATAAATCAATCGGTATGGAGACATGCCCAATGGAGTCTTAAAAGCTGTCCTATATGCCCATAATGCATCGTTGAGGAGTAAAGACCAATCTTTCCTAGTTGGCTTAACCATCTTTTCAAGAATGTTCTTAACTTCCCTATTGGATATCTCAGCTTGTCCATTGGTCTGTGGGTGGTATGTTGTCGCGATCCGATGCTTGACACCATATTTCTTCAAGGCGGCAGCAATAACCCTATTGTCAAAATGTCTCCCTTCATCACTGATAATCGCCTTAGGGATGCCAAATCTAGAAAAATGTTTTTATGTAGAAATTTTTGGACTGTCTTGGCATCATTCTTTTGAGTGGCGATAGCTTCAACCCACTTAGAGACATAATCCACTGCTAGGAGGATGTATAGATTTCCACGTGAAGATGGAAAAGGTCCCATAAAATCAATCCCCCAAACGTCGAAGATCTCGACTTCTAGAATGTTCTGCAATGTCATCTCGTTTCTCCTCGAGATGTTTCCTGTCCGCTGGCACCTGTCACAGTTCTTGTAAAAGTCCTGTGCATCTTTATACAGTGTCGGCCAGTAGAACCCTGACTGCAGCACCTTGGCAGCAGTTTTGTTGCCTCCTAAGTGACCTCCATATTGTGAAGCATGGCAGTGATGGAGAATGTCTTTTTGCTCTTCTTGTGGTACACGCCTCCTTATGACTTGATCTGCACATAGTTTTAAAAGAAGAGGTTCGTCCCAATAATAATGCTTAACGTCATTTTGGAACCTCTTCCTGGCTTGATAATTAAGATCAGAAGGAAGTATTCCGCTAACTATAAAATTAACGAAATCAGCATACCAGGGAAGTTCAGAAGACTTACCTGCCGCCATGACTGTTTCGGCAGCGATTGCGGCAACAAAGAGCTGCTCATCTGGGAAGGTCTCCAGTATGTTAGTCTCATCTATTGGCAGACTCTGTCCCTTCTCCAATCTTGACAAGTGATCTGCCACCTGATTTTCTGTCCCTTTTTTGTCCTTGATTTCAAGGTCGAACTCTTGCAATAGTAGGATCCATCGTATCAATCGAGGCTTTGCATCCTTTTTCGCGAACAAATACTTCAGGGCAGAATGGTCTGTGTGCACTATTACCTTCGTCCCAAGTATGTAAGAACGAAACTTGTCGATGGAGAACACCACAGCTAACAGCTCCTTTTCTGTGGTTGTGTAGTTTACTTGGGCGTCATTCAATATCTTGTTGGCATAATATATGACATGAAATAGCTTATCTATGTGCTGCCCAAGTGCTGCCCCGACAGCATAGTCACTAGCATCACACATAATCTCAAATGGCTGTGTCCAGTGTGGTGGCTGTACTATGGGGGCTGTTACTAGTTTTTCCTTCAGAATCTTGAATGCTTCAGTACATTCTTCATTAAAGTCAAAGGGTCAGTTCTGCTCCAAAAGATGGCATAGGGGCTTGGTGATTTTTGAGAAATTTGCAATAAATCTTCTATAAAAACCAGCATGCCCTAAGAAACTTCTAATGCCCTTGACTGTGGTCAGTGGCGGCAGCTTCTCAATTACTTCTATCTTAGCCCTGTCGACTTCTATCCCACGGAAGCTAATCTTATGGCCAAGGACTATCCCTTCATCCACCATAAAATGGCATTTTTCCCAATTCAAAACGAGATTTGCTTTTTCACATCTTTCAAGGACCTTTTGTAGATTGCCGAGGCAGCTCTCAAAATCGTCTCCAAAGACGAAAAAATCATCCATAAAAATCTCAAGGAAGTCCTCTACCATATCGGAGAATATGGCAATCATGCACCTTTGGAAGGTGGCGGGTGCATTGCATAATCCAAACGGCATCCTCCTAAAAGCATACGTTCCGTAGGGGCATGTAAAAGTTGTCTTTTCTTGATCCTCCTGTGCAATAGCAATTTGATTATAACCTGAATAACCATCAAGAAAACAATAGTAAGGGTTTCCCGCTAATCTATCAAGCATTTGATCAATAAAGGGTAAAGGAAAATGGTCCTTTCGGGTAGCTTTGTTAAGCTTCCGATAGTCCATACAAACCCTCCAACCGGTCACAGTCCTGGTTGGGATTAACTCATTGTTCTCATTGGTTATCACGATCATTCCTCCTTTCTTAGGAACGCATTGCACCGGGCTCGCCCATTTGCTGTCGGAGATGGCGTAAATAATACCAGCATCTAACCACTTGATTATCTCTTTACGCACCACCTCTTTCATCGCATGGTTTAACCGCCTTTGGGCATCTATAGTCGGCTTATGATCTTCCTCGAGGAGGATTTTGTGCATGCATAACGCCGGACTAATGCCTTGTATATCAGCAATCGTCTATCCAATCGCTTTTTTGTGCTGCCGTAGCATGCCGATTAGCTGTCGTTCCTGTTCCTGCGGCAACTTAGAAGAGATGATTACGGGCAACGTATCATTTGAACCAAGAAAAGCATATTTTAACTGCCCTGGCAGGGGCTTAAGTTCTAAGGCAGGTGGTTCAACAGTAGATGGCTTTTGGATTAAATGGTTATCCGAAGTATAATTCAAAGGTTCGAATAACTTACCTGGACGATTGCCTAACCAGTTTACCTCCTCCTGATCTTTTGTATCAGATGTATCGGATTCAGAGGAGTTGTTGTCGTCGGTGCTGTCGTCAGTGCTGTCGTGACAGTCTTGTAGGTGGCTGTCGCGGCAGTGACCAAATTTAATATCGTGACAGCCCGACCTGATGCAGGGTTGATCAAGGGTAACATCAGTGATAGCCTTGCATTCCTCGTCCACATCAGCATGTTTCATCGCTTGGAGAACATTCAACTTAATCTCTTGATCGTTCACTCGCATGGTGAGTTCTCCTTTCTCCACATCAATCAGTGATCTTCTCGTGGCTAAGAAGGGTCGCCCAAGGATGACTGGTGCGTTTTCGTCTGCCTCACAATCTAAAACAAGAAAGTCAACAGGAAAAATAAACTTATCTACTCTTACCAGAATATCTTCAATTTTTCCTTCTGGATGAACGTAAGAGCGGTCTGCCAGCTGTAGAGTTACTGTCGTGGGTCGCGCCTTTCTAATACCTAATTTCTGAAAAACAGACTTTGGCATTAAATTAACACTAGCACCAAGATCACAAAGTGCCTTACCCACAAATTTATTTCCGATTACGCAAGGTATGATGAAGCTCCCCGGATCCTTCTTTTTCTGGGGTGGATGCCGGTGAAGAATACTCATGCAACCTTTTACCGTTTCAAATTCCCCAAGTTTAGATTTCTTTTACATGACATCCTTGAGAAATTTGGCATAACCGGGCATCTCCCTAACGGCATCTAACAGCGGAATATTAATATGAACCTGCTTAAAAATATCATAAATCTTTTTAAGTTGAGATTCTTGCTTAGCTTGTTGTATCCGTTGAGGAAAAGGTGGCGGGGGACGATAGTCAGCAATACGTCCTTCCCACTGCATACGAATCTGAGGAGGTTTGGGTTCATCAGTTTTCTCCTCTGTCGCTTCTGCTGTCGTGACAGGCTCATCGGCAGCAGTCTGTTTATCACCTGTCGGGGCAGCTTCCTCGGCAGGTTTATCCAAGGCAGGTTCCTTTACTGTTTCAGTTTCCTTTTCCGGCCCTGATAATTTCTTCCCACTCCTAGTAGTAATTGCCTTACACTGCTCATGTGTGGGCTGCCTAGCATTTTCAGTATTGCTAGGGAATCCTCCAGTCTGCCTCGGCTTAATATGTTGGGAAACCTGACCCATTTGTGTCTCCAGAGATTTCAAAGTAGCTTCATGATTCGTCATCCTCATCTCCGTTTTATCCATGAAATTCTCTGTTTTCTTGACAAACTGATTCATATTCTCAATATAAGTACCTGTCTGAGACATAAAAGTGGCCAGAGTCTGTTCCAGTATACTGCTTGTGGCAGCTGGTTGCTGTTGTTGCTGTTGCGGCGGTAGTTGTGGCGGCAGTTGCTGTCGCGTCAGCAATCTAGGTCCTCCCTGATTCTGATTGTGTGCTTGAGGATTCAGGGCGTTATTAGGATTACTCCAAGAAAACTTGGAATCCTTCCTCCAATTGGGATTATAGTTGTTGGAGTTGTAATTTGGCTTGTAGTTTCCAACATACTTTCCCTCTTCTACTTGTATTGGGCACTCATCCCGACTATGATTTCCCTCACAGATGTCACATACTTCCTCAACAGCAAATCCATGTTGTCCATCATCATTCAATAACCTTTTAATTGATTTAGTAAGGAATGCTACTTGTGATTTCATCGTGTTGTCGGCCTCATAATCCTTGACAGCAAGTACCTGTTTACCCCCTCTTCTTGCAGTCGGAAACTGCTCCTCATTCTTGGCCAGATTTTTCAAAACTTGCAATGCCTCGTCCGGATCTTTGTCCAATAATAGTCCATTTGCTGCTGAATCAATTCGAATACGAGTTTGTAAGTTGGCAGCATTATAAAACTTAGTTACCTGATTCCAGATGGGCAATCCATGCATTGGGCAGTTCCGTAGAAGAGTAGTAAATCTTCCCAGGCCTCGTGCATCGGCTCGTCATCTTCCTGTTGAAAAGTAGCAATTTCATTACGTAATCACTCAGATAAATGCAAAGGATTAAAACGAGATAAAAATTCACGAGATAAATCTGCCCAAGTTCTAATTGAACCCGGCGTAAGTTTATTCCACCAGGTTTTAGCTCTATCCCTCAATGAATGGGGAAATAACCGAAGCCTCAGTATCTCCGGATTAACTCCTGGCAGTCTAAACGAACCACAGATCTCCTGGAATGTTTTGAGATGCTCCCTAGCATCCTCTGTGATAGCACCACTAAACTGCCCGGCATTGTTGATCATACTAAACATGACAGGTTTAAGCTCGAAGTTATCAACATCAATGTCTGGCAGCGTGGTCTCCAACTCTACATGATCGTTCAACATGTAGTCACGGCAGGACCGTCGTCCGTCAGCGGCAGGCGGGTCGCCGACAGGCGGTATACCAGCACCAGCGGGCGGGACATGGGCCATCTTCTCTAGCTGTTCCTCAAGGTACTCGTTCCTGGCTAAAAGCTGACGAAGTTGTTTCTTGAGATTGAAGGACCGTTCAACTTCCGGATCTAATGGATACTCAGGATCTTCACCTCTTTTAGATCTGTGCATAAACAAGAAAACCTCGTGAAAAGCAAGAGTTGAAAGCACCAATGAAAAATAGAAAAAGAAAAATTAAAAGAAAAACAAAAACGAAATAATAGTCTATCGCAATGGTAGTGCAAGTATACACGACGCAAGTAGTAAAGTGATACGAAGTATCGGATATCGTCTCCACAGGGATTGGGCTAATAGCTTCACCTTAGTTCACTGCACAAAAGTAAAGGAAATAATTGAGAAAGTTGTCACGAGAGTAATAAAGTAAATGTAAATAAAGGAATTGAGATATCAAGATAGAGAGAATGGGCTGGTATTGAATTGCTCAGTAGTGCAGGTATTGCAATGCTTAGGAACTCCAGTTCTGTCGTTGCGCCTGTCGCGGCAGCACCTGTCGCGGCAGCAGTCTGTTGGTCGTCGCGGCAGCAAACACACCAACTCAGTACTCCAAATTTGGCAAGAATCCCATATCTGCCTTGGCCTATCCCTAGGTCCAAGTCTGTCGATGATCACGTCTTTGATGATACCTCCCGGCGTGAATCGAAGGATGAACACCGATGTGTATGAATTCTTCTTTAGCCACTTAACCTTGCCCTATCCCTAGGCACAAGATAGTTCAACTATAAACTAGAGAACTTGCTCTTATTTCTTTCGTATACTTAACTCTCCCGATGCTAAGTAAATGGATAACCTCCCGATGCTCTTGCAAGATATTAATAACCAAAATAAGAACTTGAAGTTTATTTTATTGAACTAGAAAAATCCTAAAACAAAACAACCCTTGCAACTACTTTACAAATCAACCTGTGGCCTTAGGGGGTTTTAGAACATATCGACGGCGGGTAAACGGCGGAGGTTTTTTTGGTTGTCGGTTTGAGGGGAAATCGGCTATGGTTTATGAGATATGCCCTGGGTTAAAATACATGCCCTTATATAAGCTTTGGGCTCAAGTATTCTAAGTTAACAAGGATTACAACTTTAATTAAAAGTATGATTCTAATAAAGACTTAATCTTCAAGGATCCTACTTTTCAGCCGTCCTCCTTGTTTCTTGGGATTTTCTCTCCTTGAGCTTTGGGCTTGACATATCTTTTGATCCGGGGCTTGGAAAAATATTTGGTTTTCACACGACAGACGAGCGTAATTTTCTCTATCTATCGAGGTCCACTTTGCTTTTTCTCCACTAACTTGCTGTCGTCCTCTGCTGTCACGGCAGCTCCATGGCAGCATCGTCCTCTTCGTTTGCTTGTCTAGTTCAGCTCTTCTGCTTCTCTGCCCTGCACCTGCCTTCTCCGTCGACTATGGCGGCAATCTGCAAAATCAGCCATCTTTCAGCAGAATCTGTGCCTTTAACATATTTGTGATGTTTTGCTGTAAACTAACCTAAAAGTAATGCAACTATGCTTGAATGCAGCAGAAATATGGCTTAAAAAGGGTGTGAATAATAGAACTTTTACACACTCAATGTTGCGTGTAAAATATACTATCGCAATTGTAGTGCAAGTGTACACGACGCAAGTAGTAAAGTGATACGAAGTATCGGATATCGTCTCCACAGGGATTGGGCTAATGACTTCACCTTGATTTACTGCACGAAGTAGAGGAAATATTTTAGAAAGTTGTTACGAATAATAAGGTAAAAACGTAAATAAATGAATTGAGAAATCAAGATAGAGAGAATGGGCCGGTATTGAATTGCTCGGTAGTGCAGGTATTGAATTGCTTAGGATCTCCAGTTCTGTCGTCGCTCCCGTCGCCGACAGCACCTGTCGCGGCGGCTGTCCGTTAGTTATCGCGGCAGCAGACACACCAACTCCGTACTTCAAGCTTGGCAAGAATCCCATATCTGCCTTGCCATATCCCTAGGCACAAGTCTGTCGATGAACACGTCTTTGATGATACCTCCCGGCGTGAATCGAAGGATGAACACCGATGTGTATGAATTCTTCCTTAGCCACTTAACCTCGCCTTATCCCTAAGCACGAGATGGTTCAACTATAAACTAGAGAACGCGCTTTTATCTTTTTCGTATACTTAACTCTCCCGATGCTAAGTAAATAGATAACCTCACAATGCTCTCCCGATGCTCTTGCAAGATATTAAAACCAAGATAAAAGAACTTGAAGTTTATTTTATTGAACTTGAAAAATCCTAAAACAAAGCAACCCTTGCAACTACTTTACAAAACAACCCGTAGCCCTAGGGGGAATTTAGAACATGTCGGTGACGGGTGGACGGCAGGGGTTTTGTTTCGTTTATGGGGTAATCGGTTATGACCTAGGTTTAATCTATGCCCTTTATATAAGCTTTGGGCTCAAGTTATCTAAGGTAACAAGGATTACAACTTTAATTAAAAGTAAGATTCTAATAAAGACTAAATCTCTAAAGTCTCCTACTTTCCAGCCGCATCCCTATTTTGTGGGAATTTCTTTCCTTGAGCTTTGGCTTGACATATCTTTTGATCCGGGGCTTGGAAAATTATTTGGCTTCCACACGACAGACGAGCAGATTTTTCTCTATCTATCGAGGTCCACTTCACTTTTCCTCTTCAATAATCTGCTGTCACCATGCTGTCACGACAGGTCCATGACAGGTTCGTCTTCTTCAGCTGCTTGTCCAGTTCAGTTCTCCTGCTTATCTGCCCTGCGCCTGCCTTCATTGTCAACCATGTCGGTTACCTGCAAAATATACCATCTTTTAGTAGAATCCGTGCCTTTTATATAATTGTGATGTTTTATTGAAAACTAATCTAAATGCAATGCAATGATGCTTGAATGCAGCAGAAATATGGGTTAAAAAGGGTGTAAATAATAGAACTTTTACACACTCAACACACCCCCAAACTCAAGTTTTTGCTTGTCCTCAAGCAATCAAGACCTAAAAGAAAAATGAAAGTTTTTGTGTTGGCCTTTAAACAGTGAACTGTCCCTTACCTGTCGTTCATTCTCTATGGCAGCAGCATCCTGTCGGAAAGATTAGGATCTGTCTGGAATCTCCCTATAGCTCTCGTGCAGTGTGTGCATGCTTGTGAACAGTTATATGCTAAGACTCTCTTAGTTTCACTAGAATATTCAACTTCTTAACTCGAATTTTTATGCCAAAGTTTATTTTTTTTAGAAGGCACATATTCATGCTTCTTTTTCTTCTATTTTTAAGCTAAAATTTTCTAGAGCCAGTTTTGGGCACCTCTAGTTAGCTTCCTAGAGCCGGTTTCGGGCACCTCTAGGTTTTTGATTTTCTTTTGCTAAACTTCTTTCCTAGAGCCAGTGTTAGGCACCTCTAGGGGCTATCCAAGTTCTAAGCTTCCTATTCTAGTTTGGCTAAAAGAAATCTAAGCAATATAACAGTCACAAAAGTGTCTAAGTTTTCAGAACTATAGAAAGGCTCTAAACTTTTCCTTAACCTGTCCTAAAGATGCTGCCACGACAGAGCCGTCATGACAGGTAGTTAACTTCACAGTTTTAAGCCAACAGTTTTAATTTTCTGTTTTTTATTTTTTTTTATTTTTTTTAAAGAAAAATAAGTAAATAAAAAGACACAACAAATAATCAAAAGATGTGCTAAAGACTCCATTAAATATGGAGGGTTGCCACCCCAAACTCGAGGGTTGCATTGCCCTCAATGCAAAATGACACAAAAACAAATAAAGAAAAACAAGATAAATAAAAGTACATCACAAATATAAAAGGGCAGGCAGCAATAAGAGGAGAAAAAGAAATAAAAACTTAAATTTTATTCGCTGTCCTCGCTGCTGCTGCTGACGCGGATCTGATGTCGGCGTCTGCGTTGTGGAGGTGGCTGGGCAGGTTCCGGAGCAGGTTGATCAACAGGTTCATCAGCCTGTTGAGGGGCAGGTGCTTCCTCCGGTTGGGGGACAGGGTCGTCAGCAGGTTGAAGGGCAGGTGGCTCCACTAGCCTGACATCGGAACTGCTGCTGCTGTCCCAGCTGCTGGTCATGATGGCTTTGGACAGCCTTCGCTTGTCTGCTACATGCTTAATGCGTTTGACTCGTGTGAAGTCTCTGTCCAAATTCCGCCGGACAAGAGGGCTGTCATCAGTGGCAGCTCGCTTGGTTCCTCGAGGGGAGGTGTCTGCCGGTGGGCTGCCGGCTGCCGTCGGGGAAGGTGTGGAGGAGGCAGATTCTCCGTGGGGAGAGACAGGTGGTGTGGGAGTGGGGGAGGGGATATTGAAATAATGGGCGGGGAAGGTGGGGAAAATGACATCCGTAAAATTCAAAGTATTGGTAATGAAATGTACCGTTGCATTGGAGAAGTCACGGATGAAAGTCATTAAACCCATCTGGCGCTCCTCTATCCGCAAGATGGCAGCAAGGATGTAGGCGTTCTGATCTGCCGGAGCGGTGTTGGTGGCAGCTTCTGGGGCAGGTTCGGTGGCAGGCTCATCATCAGACTCAGCAGGAGGGGCGTTTGGATCGAAGGCGTTGAGGGGCGATACGACGATGATCTCCATGAGGCTGGAGATGTTGCTGTCTGTCCAGCCGCTGCCCTTCTTGATTTTGTCTGAAGGGTCCTCCGGTACGGCAGCGCAGCGGCAGAGGGCAGTGATGGTGAAGGGCAGGCAGAGTCGTGAGTCTGATCGGAAGGCACAATCGAGAATGTTGTCCCGCATGTACCTGCCCACATTGATGGGCCTGTCATGCATGATAGAGTGGATGAGGGCCAACCGTTGTCTGTTGACTGTCGTATGGTGGGACGAGGGCAGGATACGCTTTTTGATAAAAGCGTTCCATAGTTTTGCCTCAGGGAGTAGCTGCCCCCTATTGACAGAGTGGGGGTTCTTCTTACTTGTGCTCCATGTCGTTCCCGCTTCTGTCAACTCTCTCATGACAGCATCATGTCCGGCAGCGTCGAGGGTGTCCCAAAATTGTTGATGAGCATCATCATTGGGGCCAAAGAAGAGGCCGAATACATGGTTGATGCTGCTGGCGGTGAAAGGAACTGTCACTCCTCGGACGGTGACAGATGTCGCCGTCTTGCTCTCGATCGCCGCATAAAATTCCCTGACCAGAGTGTCATTAAGTTCTGCCGGCTGCTCGGCAAAGTCTTCCCAAAGTTGTGCTGTTATGGCCTTCATAATGAACGGCCGGAGTCCCATATGGGGGGCATCTCTGTTATAGATGAAGCTCCGTTCCTCCCATAGTTCCTTTTTAGCGAACGGGGATGCTGCTGCTGAAGAAGAAGCGGCAGCAGCGTTCTGACGGGTTTGTCGTGAAGACATTTTGGTTGCAAGGGCTGAAAAAGAAAGAAAATAGATAAAACTAGAAGAGAATAGCAAGAGAGAAAATCAGAAGTGATGAAAAATGAAAAGGAGAAGGGGTTTATATAGCGGTCGAGGAGCTGCCCATTTAATGCCACAACGGCAGGCGGGAATAACGGGGCGGCAGATTGAATGTAGCGTGTCTGACGCGTCTGACGTGCATTAATGCATCTGTTGTGCGTCTGCCGCACGCTTCTTCGTCTGCTGTGCGTCTGTTGACAGCCTGTCAAATCCGTCTGCGCCGGCAGCCGAAACGACAGGTGACCATAAGTGGGCTTTATAGGGCTGGTGGATGAGCGGTGGGCTTGGGCCACTTCTTCTTTCTCCCTTGCCTCCTTTATTTCCTAAAAGCTGAAATTAAAAACAAAACATTATTCGAATTAAATAAATCTAATTCCTAATAAATAATATTAATAATAAAAATAAAAATAAAAAATTAGGTTAAATTAGGGATGCCTTGTGGGGCATCACCTAAAGTAACCACTTCCTGTATTCCTGGGGCTTCAGTCCCTTGATAGTGCTTGAGGCATTGTCCATTGACTTTGAATTGGTGCCCGTCCTTTAGTGATTGAATTGTAATGGCACCATGGGGAAAAACTTGAACTACTTGGAACGGTCCAGACCATCTAGATTTGAGCTTCCCTGGAAAGAGTTTCAACCTAGAATTAAACAACAACACAAGCTGCCCTGGGCAGAACTGTCGTGGCAGCAACTTCTTGTCATGCCATCTCTTAGTCTTTTCCTTGTAAATACTTGCATTGTCGTAGGCCATTGTCCGTATTTCATCGATCTCATTCAAATCTAATAGCCTTTTCTGGCCTGCCTTGTCCAAGTCCATGTTTACTGCCTTGATTGCCCAATATGCCTTGTGTTCTATCTCAACAGGCAAGTGACAGGTTTTCCCATAAATCAAACGGTATGGAGACATGCCCAATGGAGTCTTGAAAGCTGTTCTGTATGCCCATAGTGCATCATTCAGAAGCAAAGACCAATCTTTCCTAGTTGGTTTAACCATTTTTTCAAGAATGTTCTTCACCTCCCTATTGGATATCTCAGCCTGTCCATTGGTCTGTGGGTGGTATGCTGTCGCGATCCTGTGCTTGACACCATATTTTCTCAAGGCGGCAGCAATTACCCTGTTGTCAAAATGTCTCCCTTCATCACTGATAATCGCCCTAGGGATGCCAAATCTAGAAAAGATGTTTTTGTGCAAAAACTTTTGGACCGTTTTGACATCATTCTTTTGAGTTGCGATTGCTTCTACCCACTTGGAGACATAATCTACTGCTAGGAGGATGTAAAGATTTCCACATGAAGATGGAAAAGGTCCCATAAAATCAATCCCCCAAACGTCGAAGATTTTGACTTCTAAAATATTTTGCAGTGGCATCTCGTTTCTCCTCGAGATGTTACCTGTCCGCTGGCACCTGTCACAGTTTTTGTAAAATTCCTGTGCGTCCTTATACAGTGTCGGCCAGTAGAACCCTGACTGCAGCACCTTGGCAGCAGTTTTATTGCCTCCTAAGTGTCCTCCATATTGTGAAGCATGACAGTGATGGAGAATGTCTTCTTGTTCTTCTTGTGGTATACATCTCCTTATAACCTGATCTGCGCACATTTTGAAAAGAAGAGGTTCGTCCCAATAATAATGTTTAACATCATTTTGAAACCTCTTCCTGGCTTGATAAGTAAGATCAGAAGGTAATATTCCGCTAACTATAAAATTAACGAAATTAGCATACCAGGGAAGGTTAGAAGACTTACCTGCCGCCATGGCTGTCGCGACAGCTATTGCGGCAGCAAAGAGCTGCTCATCTGGGAAGGTCTCTAGTATGTGTGTTTCATCTAAAGGTAGACTCTGTCCCATCTCCAACCTCGACAAGTGATCTGCCACCTGATTTTCTGTCCCCTTTTTATCTTTTATCTCAAGGTCGAATTCTTGTAATAGTAAGATCCACCGTATCAACCTTGGATTTGCATCCTTTTTTGCAAATAAATACTTGAGGGCAGAGTGGTCGGTGTGTATTATAACCTTCGTTCCAAGTATGTAAGAACGAAACTTGTCGATGGAGAACACCACAGCTAACAGCTCCTTTTCTGTGGTGGTATAATTCACTTGGGCATCATTCAATGTTTTGCTGGCATAATATATGACATGAAACAGCCTGTCCTTGCGCTGCCCAAGTGCTGCCCCGACAGCATAGTCACTAGCATCACACATAATTTCAAACGGTTGCGTCCAGTCTGGTGGCTGTACTATAGGGGCTGTCACTAGCTTTTCCTTCAGAACCTTGAATGCTTCAGTACATTCTTCATTAAAGTCAAAGGGTCGGTTCTGCTCTAAGAGATGACATAGGGGTTTCGTGATTTTTGAGAAATTGGCAATAAATCTCCTATAAAAACCAGCATGCCCTAAAAAATTCCTAATGCCCTTGACTGTGGTTGGTGGCGGCAGCTTCTCTATGACCTCTATTTTTGCCCTGTCGACTTCTATCCCACGGCAGCTAATCTTATGGCCTAAAACTATCCCTTCATCTACCATAAAATGGCATTTTTCCCAATTAAGAACAAGATTAGCTTTTTCACATCTTTCAAGTACCTTTTTAAGGTTGCCGAGGCAGCTCTCAAAATCGTCTCCAAAGACGGAAAAATCATCCATGAAGATTTCAAGGAAGTCTTCTACCATATCGGAAAATATAGCCATCATGCATCTTTGGAAGGTGGCAGGGGCGTTACATAGGCCGAACGGCATCCTCCTAAATGCATATATTCCGTAGGGGCATGTGAAAGTCGTTTTCTCTTGGTCCTCCGGTGCAATAGCAATTTGATTATATCCTGAATAACCATCAAGAAAACAATAGTAAGGTTTACCCGCTAATTTATCAAGCATTTGATCAATAAAGGGTAAAGGAAAGTGGTCCTTTCGGGTAGCTTTGTTAAGCTTCCGATAGTCCATACAAACCCTTCAACCGGTCACAGTCCTGGTTGGGATTAACTCGTTGTTTTCGTTGGTTATCACGGTCATGCCTCCTTTCTTGGGAACACATTGCATCGGGCTTACCCATTTGTTGTCGGAGATGGCGTAAATAATACCTGCATCTAACCATTTAATTATTTCTTTACGCACTACCTCATTCATCGCAAGGTTTAACCGCCTTTGGGCATCAATAGTCAGCTTATGATCTTCCTCTAGGAGGATTTTGTGCATACAGATTGTCGGACTAATGCCCTGAATGTCTGCTATCGTCCATCCTATCGCCCTTTTATGCTGCCTTAACATGTCGATCAGCTGTCGTTCCTGTTCCTGCGGCAGCTTAGCAGAGATGATTACGGGCAGTGTGTCATCACAACCAAGATAAGCATATTTAAGCTGCCCTGGCAGGGGCTTAAGTTCTAAGACAGGTGGTTCAACAGTAGAGGGCTTTTGGATTAAATGGTTATCCGAAGTGTAATTCAAAGGTTCGAATAACTTACCTGGACGATGGTCTAACCAGTTTACCTCCTCATGACCTTCAGTATCAGATGTATCGGATTCAGAGGGGTCACTGTCGTCGGTGCTGTCGTCATCGCTGTCGTCGTCACTGTCATGACAGGCTTGTAGATGGCTGTCGCAGCAGTGACCAAATTTTATATCTCGGCAGCCCGTCCTGATGCAGGGTTGATCAAAGGTCACCTCAATGATGGCCTTGCATTCCTCATCTACATCAGCATGTTTCATTGCTTGGAGAACATTCAACTTAATTTCTTGATCGTTCACGCGCATGGTGAGTTCTCCTTTCTCCACATCAATCAATGATCTTCCCGTGGCTAAGAAGGGTCGCCCAAGGATGACTGGTGCGTTTTCATCTGCCTCACAATCTAAAATAAGAAAGTCAGCAGGAAAAATAAGTTTATCCACTCTTACCAAAATATCTTCAATTTTTCCCTCGGGGTGAACGTAAGAGCGATCGGCTAGCTGTAGGGTAACTGTCGTGGGCCGCGCCTTGCCAATACCTAGTTTCTGAAAAACAGATTTGGGCATTAGATTAACACTAGCACCAAGATCACAAAGTGCCTTACCCACAAATTTATCGCCGATTACGCAAGGTATGAGGAAGCTCCCCGGATCCTTCTTTTTCTGGGGTGGTTGCCGATGAAGAATACTCATGCAACCTTCTTGCATCCTTACCGTTTCAAATTCCCCAAGTTTAGATTTTTTAGACATGACATCCTTGAGAAATTTAGCATAACCGGGCATCTCCCTAACAGCATCTAACAACGGAATGTTAATATGAACCTGTTTAAAAATATCATAAATTTTTTTGAGTTGAGATTCATGCTTAGCTTGTTGTATCCGTTGTGGAAAGGGTGGTGGGGGACGATAATCAGCAATGCGTCCTTCCCACTGCATACGGATCTGAGGACGATAATCTTTCTTTTTCTCCTCTGTCGCTTCTGCTGTCGTGACAGGCTCATCGGCAGCAGTCTGTTTGTCACCTGTCGGGGCAGCTTCCTCGGCAGGTTTATCCAAGGCAGGTTCCTTTTCTGAATCAATTTCTTTTTCCGGCCCTGGTAGCTTTTTCCCACTCCTAGTAATAATCGCCTTACATTGCTCATGTGGGGGCGGTCTAGCATTTTCAGTATTGCTAGGGAAACCTCCATTCTGCCTTGGTTTAATATGCTGCGACACCTGACCCATTTGTGTCTCTAGAGATTTCAAGGGGGCCTCATGGTTTGTCATTCTCATCTTAGTTTCATCCATAAAATTTTCCGTCTTCTTGACAAACTGATTAATATTATCCATATACGTGCCAGTTTGAGACATAAAGGTGGCCAGAGTCTGCTCCAATACACTACTCGTGGCAGGTGGCGGCTGCTGTTGTTGCTGGGGCGGCAGGTTCTGCGGCAGGTTCTGTGGCTGCAGTTGCTGTCGCGTCAACAGTCTAGGACCCCCCTGATTCTGATTATATGCTTGCGGATTTAGGGCATTGTTAGGGTTACTCCAAGAAAATTTGGGATCTTTCCTCCAATTAGGATTGTAGTTGTTGGAATTGTAGTTCGGCTTGTAATTTCCAACATATTTTCCCTCTTCTATATTTATAGGGCACTCTTCACTACTATGATTTCCTTCACAAGTAGCACAGATTTCCTCGACAGCAAATCCTCGTACTTCCTCTTCACTCAATAAGTGTTTCATGGCTTTAGTGAGGAATGCTACCTGTGATTTCATAGTGCTGTCGGCCTCATAATCCTTGACAGCAAGTACCCGTTTACCCCCTCTTCTAGCTGTCGGAAACTGCTCCTCATTCTTGGCTAGATTTTTTAGAACTTGTAATGCCTCGTCTGGATCTTTATCCAATAATAGTCCATTTGCTGCAGAATCAATGCGAATGCGAGTTTGTAAGTTAGCAGCATTATAAAACTTAGTTACCTGATTCCAGACAGGGAATCCATGCATTGGGCAGTTCCGAAGAAGAGTAGTAAATCTGTCCCAGGCCTCGTGCATCGGCTCGTCATCTTCCTGTTGAAAAGTAGCAATTTCGTTACGTAATCGCTCAGATAAATGCGAAGGATTAAAACGAGATAAAAATTCACGAGTTAGATCTGCCCAAGTCATAATAGAACCCGGTGTAAGTTTATTCCACCAAGTTTTAGCTCTGTCCCTCAATGAATGGGGGAATAACCGAAGCCTCAGTATCTCCGGACTAACTCCTGGTAGCCTAAACGAACCACAGATCTCCTGGAACGTATTGAGATGCTCCCTAGCATCTTCTGTCGCAGAACCACTAAACTGTCCGGCGTTGTTGATCATACTAAACATGACAGGTTTAAGCTCGAAGTTGTCAACATCAATATCCGGCAGCGTGGTCTCCAGCTCTACATGATCGTTCAGCATGTAGTCACGACATGACCGTCGTCCACCTGCCCCAGGCGGGTCGCCGACAGGCGGTATGTCTCCTCCAGCAGGCTGGTTACGGGCCATCTGCTCTAGCTGTTCTTCAAGGTATTCGTTCCTGTCTAAAAGGTGGCGAATCTGTTTCTTGAGATTGAATGATCGTTCGATTTCCGGATCTAACTTATACTCAGGATCTTCGCCCCTTTTCGATCTGCGCATAAACAAAAGAACCTCGTGAAAAGCAAGAGTTGAAAACAAAAAATAAAAATTAAAGAAAAAATAAAAACACAAATAAAAATAAAAGCAAAAAGTGCAATAAAAGAAAGATGTAGTTATGTTGCCAATCCCCGGCAACGGCGCTAAAAACTTGTTGCGTGTAAAATATACTATCGCAATTGTAGTGCAAGTGTACACGACGCAAGTAGTAAAGTGATACGAAGTATCGGATATCGTCTCCACAGGGATTGGGCTAATGACTTCACCTTGATTTACTGCACGAAGTAGAGGAAATATTTTAGAAAGTTGTTACGAATAATAAGGTAAAAACGTAAATAAAAGAATTGAGAAATCAAGATAGAGAGAATGGGCCGGTATTGAATTGCTCGGTAGTGCAGGTATTGAATTGCTTAGGATCTCCAGTTCTGTCGTCGCTCCCGTCGCCGACAGCACCTGTCGCGGCGGCTGTCCGTTAGTTATCGCGGCAGCAGACACACCAACTCCGTACTTCAAGCTTGGCAAGAATCCCATATCTGCCTTGCCCTATCCCTAGGCACAAGTCTGTCGATGAACACGTCTTTGATGATACCTCCCGGCGTGAATCGAAGGATGAACACCGATGTGTATGAATTCTTCCTTAGCCACTTAACCTCGCCTTATCCCTAAGCACGAGATGGTTCAACTATAAACTAGAGAACGCGCTTTTATCTTTTTCGTATACTTAACTCTCCCGATGCTAAGTAAATAGATAACCTCACAATGCTCTCCCGATGCTCTTGCAAGATATTAAAACCAAGATAAAAGAACTTGAAGTTTATTTTATTGAACTTGAAAAATCCTAAAACAAAGCAACCCTTGCAACTACTTTACAAAACAACCCGTAGCCCTAGGGGGAATTTAGAACATGTCGGTGACGGGTGGACGGCAGGGGTTTTGTTTCATTTATGGGGTAATCGGTTATGACCTAGGTTTAATCTATGCCCTTTATATAAGCTTTGGGCTCAAGTTATCTAAGGTAACAAGGATTACAACTTTAATTAAAAGTAAGATTCTAATAAAGACTAAATCTCTAAAGTCTCCTACTTTCCAGCCGCATCCCTATTTTGTGGGAATTTCTTTCCTTGAGCTTTGGCTTGACATATCTTTTGATCCGGGGCTTGGAAAATTATTTGGCTTCCACACGACAGACGAGCAGATTTTTCTCTATCTATCGAGGTCCACTTCACTTTTCCTCTTCAATAATCTGCTGTCACCATGCTGTCACGACAGGTCCATGACAGGTTCGTCTTCTTCAGCTGCTTGTCCAGTTCAGTTCTCCTGCTTATCTGCCCTGCACCTGCCTTCATTGTCAACCATGGCGGTTACCTGCAAAATATACCATCTTTTAGTAAAATCCGTGCCTTTTATATAATTGTGATGTTTTATTGAAAACTAACCTAAATGCAATGCAATGATGCTTGAATTCAACAGAAATATGGGTTAAAAAGGGTGTAAATAATAGAACTTTTACACACTCAACACTCAACACCTTAGTTATTTGCATTGTTGGTAAAAGAGAACGTAAGCACGATAGCTTAGTGAGGCATGCTCTAAAAACACCAACACAACAATGCAAGCTTAAAAACTCTTTCTCGAAAACCATTTCTACAACATGCTCTTTCTATCTCATGCTTGAAAACCATTTCAAAGCAAATCACCATTTGAAAATCACATGTACCGTCTATTTATCTATCTCATGCATTCAACCAATGCAAATCTCATGGCAAAGCCACACACATGCTTGATATTCAAAAGCGTTTCATAAATATCAAAATCTCATATGCATTTCTCATAGCATAAAAATCATTTCAACATTGGTACATGTGAATCAAATACATTCTCATATATTGGCATTTCATATTTTCTCTTTGCTCGGATATGCGGATTAGCTTGACATAAAGCCAATTCCTACCCCGCTGGAATCTCACATCATCGGACTCTCATGGGGGTATCTCTCTTCGCCACAAAGCTTGGGTGTTTCACCAAGACCTACCCCGATGGTATCTCTCATCGTCGAATTCTCACTTTGGATCGGGATGGCACTACCCCCATTGCCCGACTCCAAAGAGCACGTACGAATTTTTAGTTTATAGTGCACTTTCATCTTATTGATCGACCAATTATATCCGATAATTATCTCATCATTTATGCCAATATATTACATTAAAATCATCATATCACCTAGTGTTTTGATGCAACATTTCTCAAATCTATCTCATCCCATTTCAAAACCACAATTCATGCATAGCATTTAATCAAAATCTCAAAACTCTTTGCAAAGTCATGCTATCTCATGGGATCATCACATAACATCATTTCATGTTATAAATCTTGCATAAAACAGTAGGAATTTGTCTATCTCAAAACAAGAGCATGTCAAAAGCATTTAGGGGCATCAACCACTTTTCGAGAACAAATCTAAATATACTTACTTAAAGACTTAGGATGGTGTTTCAAACCAATCCCAAATCCCCAAACCTTGTTTCCTATTCCCTCAAGGACTTCTAAAACCATTAACACTCACCGATAACGTTTCGCTTGCTCGCCGAAACGATTTCTAAGCTTCTGACACTTCCAGATCAACACCAATGCGTCCAAAGATGTCTCCCTTGTTCATTACACATAAGAGCAGAGGATTAATGCATCATCATGCATTAAAATCACCAGCCACTCAATTCTAACTCGCTGCACTACTCAAAACCAACATTTCAGCTATCCAAAATAACCGAAATCATCTCCAAACTTTCTCAAATCAAAGCCCAGCCAAGATCTATCAATTCTAACCTTCCCTAAACCTCAATCAACATCAAAAATCATCACAAACACGACCTTATATCTCCAGCAATAGCAGATCACCAAAAACACCTCAAAACCCACAAATCTAACATCTAAAACTTAGGAACCCAAACCTATTCGGGATTTATTTTATAAAACCTCATTCTCAACATCAATTAACATCCAAAATATGTTAGAAATCAACCTCAAATCAGCGATTATCATAGAAATACGGAAATCGTCAAGATCTCATCAAGAATCTTGAATTTATCAACTATTTCTTGTTTATAACATTAAAACAACTCAAAATCATTAAAAATGATTGATAACTTGGGAATTTCAGTAAAGAACTGATCATTAGAGGAGAAGGACGAAGCTTACCTCTAATGGTTGATTTCTCCTCAATTTGGGCAAGTTTCCTTGAAAATCCAAAGTGAAAACAAAAGGATTTGATGAAACAAAGATAAGAAATCCTTTGGAAGATGAAATCTCAGTAAATGAGATGAAAATTAGAGGTTCTTTGGTGAGGGAAAATTGTTTGGTTGATTGGAAGTTGAGAGAAAATGAAAAGAGAGAAAACTATCGTAAAGTGGTTATGAAAAGTCAACCTTTTATTTTTCTTTTAATCCCCTTTAATTTATTTAAGTAAATCATTATTAAAAGCTCCCAAATTAAAGAGAAATCTGATGAAAAAAAATTGGTAAAATTATCTCCTTAAAGATTCAAAGTTTCAATCCTTTACAAAACAGTCACTAGTCAACTTTTGCAAAAACTGCATTTTGGTCACTTTTCCAAAATGTAATATTTCCAAATCACATTTTGTAAAAAAAATTCACCATAATTATTTATATAATAAATGAGGATTTTTAGATATTTTTTCATATTTTTAAAGCATCCCAAACTAGGTGTTCCTTAAACCGACCTCAAAGGGTTCGAATCGTTCCCGACCGGCCCGATTCAACATCTAAAACATCTAGGCCCAAAACCAGGGCGTTACAAAAGTTTTTCTTGAAGAGGAAGTTAAGTTAAAATTAAATAGCTTTAAAGAGATAAATCTCTTTAATTTATTTATCTTCCTAAAACTTCTCCTACTTTCATGGAACTTTAATATCTCTTTGACTTTTTCATGAAATTTCAACTCCTTTAAGATTTCTTCTTGCTCCACGCCATGTAGGGTTTATCCAGTCATCAAATTTGACTATCACATCAGCTTATCCTCCAGTCGGCTATTGCCTTGGCATCATCTAGCTTGCCTGGGCAATACCTACACATGCACAAGATAGTCCAGCAGTACCTCTTTTCCCCCAAAATTAACCAAAACATGAAATCTAGCATAACCATGAAAAAAAACAATACAAATATGCATGAATGACTAAAAATGTAACTATTATAGGCCTAAGTCTAATAATAATATGAGTAAAAAGGTAATAAAAATAGTACTTTTGAACACTTAACAAACTTATAGGTGTCGAATTTACCTTCAGTCTTTTTTTATTGAAATTTTCAATCTAATAAAGAATCGCACTAGAACATGGTTCATCCTCGGTGAACCATGAAACAATCACACATTTTCATCATGATAAACCTTAAAAATCAAAATGCCAAATTCAAAAAAAAAAATAGAAACTAATCTCAAATATATATATATATATATATATAATGCAAAAGTAAATGAAAAAAAAGGTTGAGGTGAATATAGCATGTGGAACTCGAAAAGCATCATTGTCAAGTGGCATATACAATTCACTGCTTTCTTCACTTTTCTTAAAGTAGCGATTGGTCATTCTATCACCATAATTTTTAAACTAAGTTGATCCCGTAAGTTTTGTTGAAGGCTCGATATTTGTTCCTGGAATTATATATATAAACTCAGTGCAACAAAACGTCGTTGAATATTATAACGAAATAATAATCAAATAATATATCAAAATACATTGACATTGATATAAGAGTGATTAATCAACCACTATATCTATATATAAATAAGAAAATATACCAGTCTTTCTAAGTTAAGTTGAATATACGGTAGATGTAGTCACCAATATCTTGTTGAAATCTTTTTCGATAATTGCCGACAAGAACCACGGTTATTGAGCGAGATCGTGCTGATAACGTGTAGGGATGGTAATTTAACACGAACCCGATGGCTTCTGCCTCGGCCCGACCCTATAGGGCAATTTTTTTTAATTCTCGAGTTCAAGTTCGGGTTTAAGATGAAAATTTCTCGACCTAACCCGGTACATATTTAATTATATATATTTACAAAATTGTCACCTAATATATATACTCTTTTAGGGTTCAGCCTCCCTCGTTTTCCTTCCCCATTTCTCTGCCGCTCAGCATTCCATTTCTGTCGCAACCTTTTATTTTCTCTCGTTTTTTTCCAATCATCCTTCATTTTAGTCAGATGTTTTCATTGTTTTCTTTTATTTATTTGATAATTTTAGTTTCTTTCTTTTTTTTTCTTTTTATACTTTTTGATTAATTATCAGGGAAGTTATTTGGTTCCTGAAACTTTTGTGAATATTAGATTTTATATGGGGTTTTGTTCTAAAATTTTATTACTTGGAGTATTTGGTTAATTGTTCTTCCTGCAAAAAACTCTAGGTCTGATAATGGTTTATATTTCACTGTTATAGATATTGTTTTAATATATTTTATTTTTCATATTACTTGCTTTCTGATAAAAAAAATCGGGTGGAATCGGGTAAGTCCGGTCTTCATCCAAAAATTCATGGCGGTAGAATCCTTCTAAATATCGAGGAGGAGCAGCATCGGGTATTCTGTTTTAATATTCGGGTCGGGTTGGCCGAAATCTCGCACCGCCCTGCCTCGTTGCCATCTCTAGTAACGTGTTATGAATAAAGTAAACAAGAGCTTGAAGAAGAGAAAGATGAAAGATAAAGAGAAATTCTCAGTGTAGGTTGTATACCATGCTTTTTTCAAACTCTATAATTATAGGCATAATATAGAAACTCTAATTTTAATAGGTATTAAACTTAATGAAGTACATTAAAATCTCTTTTAATATATAGATATCTACCATAAATAAAAATATTCATAACAATATATATATATATATATATATATATATAATAGATTAACATTTTTATAACGTTAATTATCATTCAAATTATTAATTTTTCTTATTCCTTTGGTTTGTGATGAACATGTGAGATTAATATCAGCAGCGGCTTTTGGCCGTTTTACTGGTTTGTATATAAATAAAATTCATATTCTTTTGATGATTGTTTTATTTTTAAGTTTTTTTTTGTTTTTTATTTTTACTTTGACAGATTCATATCGCATCTTTTTTTATAGTTGTCTTTTTGTCTGCTTTTGTGGCAGTTTTTTCGTCTGCTTTGTAGCAGTTTTTATCTGTCTTTTGACAGTTTATCGTTCAGGTGACGAGAATCATCGAGCGTTTTGTCAGCAAAGGACAACAATTTGTATATGATTATGATTTATTTTTGTGGTTTTGTCGATATGCCAAAAACAAGCGACAGAAGATTTTGCTTTCTTCATATAGCACTCTGGTCAAAGTAGTTGATTTCTGGATTTCTTTCAGAAGGTTGTACAAGTCCTTCTCAAAGTGATAGATTTTGTTCTTTATGTATTTCGCACCCTTTAAATTGTATTGAGCTTTGTATTTTATTGTTTGTGGTGTGATTCTTTTGTAATTTTATCACTTTAAATATAATCCAGTAAATTTCTATTTTTAAAAAAATAAATATTTTCCCTTTTTCCCTAAATTTGTTTTTGGTTTTTAATGACAAAAGTATTACCATGCACTCATCCACATCCAATAATTCACTACTTAAATTTAATTCTATTTAAATTATTTAAAGTTTAAAAATAAAATAAATAAAAATTGAGAATAAATAACATAAATGTTTATCTGAGAAAATCGGGAAATTGAAAATAGATAAAACTGAAATCAAACTCGATCAAAATTTAAAAAAGAAAAACTGAAGACTATAAGAATAAGGGTAATTATACCATGGCCATGAAAACTTTTATTTCCATAAGCATTGCTAATTTTACTATAAAAAATAGGGAAAACTACACCGGTGGTCCCCAAACTATTACCGTCTTGCTATTTTGGTCCTAAAATTATGTATTTTGGTAAAATCGTCCCTTATGTTACATAGTTCAGCAATTTTTTTTATTTTCTCTCTCCTATATATGTATTATTTAAATTTTTTATTCAGACTAATATGGTGGTGACACGTGTGACCACCATAACAAAGCAAATAAATTGAATTTAAAGGGGGAAGATGGGATATGAACCCGCATCCCCAGTGTCCCAAGCCAATGAGTTAATCATTGGGCTAAATTCCAATTATTGATGTGTTTTAGCACATATTAGATTCAAAACAATCAAATGAAAGTCAAGTCAAATACAATATAATGTCAGGAACCTCCATGTCTTGTTGAAACAGCAGGTAGAATTGATCCTAATGCACCAGCATCATGAGCTTCATCTAGACCATCCATGTCATCGCATAAAACAATCTTATTCTTTACCAAACTTCTGTTCAAGCAACCGCTGATGCATAACCTGGAAAAACACCAACAAATGTTATGCATTTTGCTTATTCTAAATCTTTGCAAATAAAAATGCAACTTGTCAATGGAACCAACCGAGCACTACTCTCATTGCAAACAGTTGATGCTTGCAGCCCATAAACCAGCGGAACCTTTGTTCCGTTAAGACTGAAATAGTTTACTGAAAGTTCCTGTTTGCAATAAAGATTTCTAAAAACTTTTGGTTCTCAAAATAAAAGTAAATTTATTAATTTGTTCGCCATTGCTTTTGACTGCAATGTTGCAGCTTCTTTGGTTTTGGGGGTTCATTTGATTGTTTTAAATACAATTTGTGCTAAAACACATCAATAATTGAAATTTAGCCTAATGGTTAACCCATTGGCTTGGGACGTTGGGGACGCGGGTTTAAATCCCAGCTCCCCCCCTCTACATTTAATTAATTTGCTTTGTAACAGAAAATAAAAAAAAATTAAATAATACATATATAGGAGAGAGAAAATAAAGGTAATAGTTTGGGGACCACCGGTGTAGTTTTCTCTAAAAAAATAAAATTTAGATCATAGTCCTAAAACCCCTAAATTCTAAAGTCTAATGTAAAACTTATATTTGATTTTGATATAACAAAGTGCTTTAAGGACTAAGTTAAAAACTTGAAATAAAATTTTAAGTCCCTCAAAAGGTTTCAAATCAACAAGGCTTTACTCTAGTTTGAAAAACTCAAACTCCAAAATATTTTCTAAGTGTTCCAAGGCCAAACTATTGAAAATCGTCTATGTGTATCGATACGCTCCTTGCCGTATCGATACCGTTTTTACAAACTTGGCTACTAGAGAAAATCGTTTCGATACGCCTCTTACTGTATCGAAACAGGGTATCGAAACAGATTACATCTGTATCGATACGCTCTCTCTATAAATTCTGATGGAGTTTGAATGGCGTACCAATACGGTCTCACCCGTATCGATACAGTTTAAAAAGAATTTTAAATTCAGAAGCCTTAAAGGTTTTTGACTATTGGGCGTCAGTTGGTAGGTAACAAATTTTTAAAGAGTTGGTTAACCCGTACCGATACGCTCTTACTTGTATCGATACGGATTTCTCTTGTGAGCTTTGTGGGAAAAATTGCATCGATACGGTCTTGCCCGTATCGAAACGCTTCCCTAACCCGTACTGATATGCCTACACGTGTATCGATACGCCCCTCTTATATTTGTGCAACGGCTCTTTCTTTTCTAAGACATGTATCGATACAGCTCCCCGCGTACCGATACGGTAGGCTGTAGAAGTGCATTTGTGGTGGAAAAAGAGGGTTCTAACGGCTATAATCAATTCTCTAACCACCCAAACGGCTAGAATTAATGGAGAAGGTATAAAATCAAGCCTATTGAAGACTAGCAACAACTATTGCATCCAAGAGAAACATCTATACAAAAAATCCAAGCTCTAGTGCTCAAAAGTCTCATTCTTGTAAAATCCGAAATTGTGTTGTGTGAAAATCTTATCTTGTATTCCAATTTGGGTTGAGTGCTTGTATCAAAAGGGGCAAATTTGTATTGTGAGATACTTCTATTGCCTTCAAATTCTTCTTTGTATCCTTGTGAGAGTTTGGTCAATTTTGGGTTGAAAATTGACCGGTATTGTAAAGGTTACCTTCTAAGCCTAGAAAAGGGGAAGACCAATTAGTGGAATTGCTGAGAAATCCTTAGTGGGAGCTAAGGTAGTGGATGTAGAGTTCATTTGGAACTTGAACCACTCTAAAATGTCTTGTTCTTCAATTTTATTTATTCCACTTATTCTCCAAAATTTTAAAAACCCATTTCACCATCATCTTGACTTTGATCAATCCATTGATTCACTCAACAATTGGTATCAGAGCCTACCTCTTTGAAGGATTAACAACCACAAGAGGAGTTTCTAGGAGAGTGTGATCTACTCTAAAGACAAGCCATGACATCTACTCCAACCTCTAATCTCTATGAGTCACAATCAACCACTAAACCACCCTTCTTTAATGGGGACAACTACTCATATTGGAAGAATCAGATGCGTCTCTTCATCAAGTCAACGTATTACATGGTTTGGGATGTAGTGGAAGAAGACCCCTACATTTTGGTTAAGAGAACCGATGAAGGAATACTCGTTTCGAAAGTAAAGTCGGAGATGACTGAAGAAGATAGACGAAAGAAGCAAGTCAACGACAAAGCTCTACATATCATATTTTGTGCACTTGGTCCGGATATCTACTCAAAGGTTTCATCTATCGAAAGCATAAAGAAAGTGTGGGACACTTTGGAGACGACTTATGAAGGCACTAACGATGTGAAAGAGATGATGATTGGGTTGCTAAACTTGAGTTATGAGAATTTTAAGATGGACCCCGATGAGAGCGTCTCAAAGATGTTTGATCGGTTTTCGAGCATCGTCAATGGCCTTAAAGGATTCGGTGAAGTAATTCCCGAAGATAAGCTAGTGAGGAAGCTTCTATACTCTCTCCCGGAGTCTTGGGATGGTAAGAGGACGACCATCATTGAAGCAAAGAATTTCAAAACTTTGAAGCTTGATGAGCTTGTTGGGTCTCTTCTTACACACGAGATCATGAAGTGAGGAAGAGAGGAAGAGAAGGATAGAGAAGCATGAGGTAGAGAAGAAGAAGAAGCTAGGAGTTTCTTTCAAAGCCTCTCTACAAGAGGAGAGCTCTTCTAGTGAGGAGGAAGATTTTGAGGAATTGGCTATAATAGCCAAATGATTGTCACGGTTCATGAAGTCCAACCGAGGGAGAAAATTTCAAAGAAAGATGGACTTCAAGAACAAAAGCAAAGTAGAATAAAGAGATCCGATCATTTGCTTTGAGTGCAAGAAGTCAGGTCACATACGTTCCGATTGCCCTCAACTCAAGAAAAAGGACTTTGAGTAGAAGAAGAAGCTCAAAGCTAAGCTTGCTACTTGGAGTGATGAGGAGTCATCCGAGGATGAGGAACATGAAGTGGCCAACCTTTGCCTCATGGCTCTTGAGAAGGATTCTTCTATGGTAACCTCTAGCTCATCTACTTTTGATTTTACATTTGATGAACATCTAGATGCTTATGATGAGTTGCAAGAGGTATATGATGAGTTGGTTGAGAAATACAAGGAGTCGGTTTTAAAAATATATGAAAATGATTTCGGTTTTAAGGGCCCAAAATGACTCCCTTTCTAAAACCAACTCGGAATTAGAAAAGAATGTCTTGATTTTACAAAATTCCTCAAATGAGTTTGAAAAGAAATCAAATGATTTAAATGACTTTCTTGAAAAATACCAGGTTTACCACTAAGAGGAGGTGAGTAAACTCAAAGCTTCTCTAACAAATGTTGGGGAAAACGGTTTTGCAAAAGCATCTTCTTCAAAATCACAACATGTGAAGAGAAACTTTGTTGACCACAAACAAAGAGGCTCTCATAAGTATCATTAGAATAAGAAAGTTAGAAGTGTATGGGTTCCTAAGGAACTTGTAGTTTCTAACAATATTGTAGCCATTTCATCTTGGATTCCTAAAGGAATCAAGTATTTGGGAACTAACACTCATGGACCCAAAATGATTTGGGTACCAAAAATCAAAGCTTAACTCTTTGTTTGTAGGGGCATTGCTACAAGGCCAAAGCACAAAGCCAAAACTCATGGTATCTTGATAGTGGATGCTCGAGGCACATGACCGGAGACAAGAGTCGATTCATGGATTTAAAGTCAAAAAGTGGAGGAGTAGTGACATTTGGTGACAACTCCAAAGGCCACATTGAAGGTATTGGCTCCATAGGTAATCACTCTACTATACTCATTGAAAATGTTTTGTATGTCAATGGTCTAAAACACAATTTATTGAGCATTAGTCAATTGTGTGATAAAGGGTTTAATGTCTTGTTTGATAAAAATAGGTGTAAAATTGTTGACATTAAATCATATAAAATAATGATCATTGGTCATCGCATAGGTAACATATATATGGTGCATCTAGATGACATTCATTCATCCCATGCATGTTTTGTTGCACAAAATGAAAATGATGCATGGTTATGGCATAGGAAACTAGGACATGCTAGCATTAGTGTTTTAGAAAAAATAGTTTCCCTAAATCTAGTTAGAGGTTTGCCCAAGATTAAGTTCTCAAATGACAAAATATGTGATGCATGCTCTAAGGGTAAACAACACAGATCATCCTTTAAATCCATTAATGATATCTCAACTAGTAAATGTTTACAATTGATTCATATGGATCTTTTTGGGCCTATTAGAACAATGAGCTTGGGTGGTAAATCGTATGCCTTTGTACTTGTTGATGACTATTCTAGGTTTACTTGGATTCTATTCTTAAGTACCAAAGATGAGGATTTAGAAAAATTCATCACATTTTCTAAATTAACTCAAAATGATCTTGAGCTTAAGATTTCTTACATTAGAAGTGATCATGGAACCGAGTTTTAAAATCTAGGTTTTGAAGAGTTTTTAAATGAAAATGGTATTAGCCACAATTTTTCAGCACCTCAAACTCCTCAACAAAATGGGGTAGTTGAGAGGAAAAATAGTACTTTACAAGAAATGGCTAGAACCATGCTTTGTGAAAACAATTTACCTAAATACTTTTAGGCGGAAGCCATAAATACCGCTTGCTACATTGTAAATCGAGTAATGATTAGGCCACTTTTAAAGAAAACACCATATGAGATTTTAAAATCTAAGAAGCCTAACATTAGCTATTTTCATCCATTTGGTTGCAAGTGTTTTGTTTTAAGCAATGAAAAAGACAACTTAGGTAAATTTGATGCTAAAAGTGATGAAGCTATTTTCTTAGGGTATTCCTTAAACTCTAAAGTCTATTGTGTATTTAATAAAAGAACTTTAGTAGTAGAAGAGTCTATACATGTTGTTTTCAATGATAACCTCCTTCCGAGGAAGGAATCTTGTGATAATGATGATGTAGGAATCCTTGATGCCTTTGATGGAGGAAAAACTTCAAAGGAGGATGAGATTCTAACTAAAGAAGAAGATACACAAGATCCACCTCTTGAAGCCTTGAAGGACTTGGCTCTTGAGGAAAAGAAAGTGAGCTACCCAAGGGAGTATAACTATGTCAAAGGTGGTGAAATCTTGGGTGATCCATCCAAGGGGGTAACTACTAGATCTTCTCTCAAACTCATGAACCACGTTGTTTTTATTTCATGCATAGAGCCTAAAAACATCAAAGAAGCTTTAAAAGATGATTTTTGGATTATGGCTATGCAAGAAGAATTAAACCAATTTGAGAGGAGTAATGTATGGACATTAGTTGAAAGGCCTAGTAATCAATCTACTATAGGAACTAAATGGATATTTAGGAATAAACTAGATGAGAGTGGTAACATTGTGAGAAACAAAGCTAGACTAGTTGCTCAAGGTTACACTCAAGAAGAGGGAATAGATTTTGATGAAACCTATACACCCGTAGCTAGAATGGAAGCTATTAGGACGTTGCTTGCATATGCATGTTATCATAATTTCAAGCTTTTTCAAATGGATGTGAAAAGTGCATTTTTAAATGGTTTTATAAATCAAGAAGTGTATGTAGAACAACCACCGGGTTTTGAGGATTCAAAATTTCCAAATCATGTTTTTAAGCTAACCAAAGCACTTTATGGTTTAAAACAAGCTCCTAGAGCTTGGTATGAAAGGCTTTCAAACTTTTTGATTAAAAAGGTAAGGTGAACACTACACTTTTCATAAAAAGATATAAAAATGACATCTTAGTAGTGCAAATATATGTTGATGATATTAGCTTTGGATCTACTAATGAATGCCATTGCAAAGAGTTTGCTAAGTTAATGCAAGGTGAATTCGAGATGAGCATGATTGGGGAGCTCTCATACTTTTTGGGACTCCAAATCAAACAAAGAAGGGATGATACCTTCATAAATCAAGCAAAGTACGTGAAAGATATGCTCAAGAAGTTTGGCTTGGAGCAAGCAAAGCCTCAAGCTACACCAATGAACTCATCTATAAAGCTTAACAAAGATGAAGGAGGTAAGTGTGTTGACTCTAAGCTTTATCGCTTTATGATTGGATCTTTGATTTACCTTACCGCAAGTAGATCGGATATATTGTTTAGTGTTTGCTTGTGTGCTAGGTTTCAAGCTAGTCCTAGAGAGTCTCACCTTATAGCCGTTAAAAGGATTTTTAGGTACCTTAGAGATACTCCTTGTTTAGGTCTTTGGTATCCTAGAGACTCACCCTTTAACCTTCATGCTTATTCGGATGCGGATTATGGGGGTTGTAAAATTGATATGGAAAGTACTTCCGGCACTTTCCAATTCTTAGGTAGTATGCTCATATCTTGGTTCTCTAAGAAACAAAATAGTGTAGCTCTATCTACCACCGAAGTCGAGTACATATCCTTAGGGAGTTGTTGTGCTCAAGTCCTTTGGATGAAGCAACAACTCTTAGATTATGGAGTTAAAGTAGAAACCATACCCCTTAAGTGTGATAACACTAGTGCAATTTGTCTCACCAAAAATCCCATCCAACACTTTAGAACCAAACATATAGAAATAAGGCATCATTTCATTAGAGATCACGTCCTTAAGCAAGATGTTGTTATAGAGTATGTTGACACCTTGAACCAACTAGCGGACATTTTTACCAAACCTCTAGACAAAGAGCGTTTTTGGTCCCTTAGGAGAGAGTTAGGTCTAACTAGCCTATCTTGACCCTTTAGGACTCTTTTGAGGTTAAAATTGCTTGAATTTGTGAAAATGCATGTTTATGTGTTGTTGATCTTGATAGAAACCATGCTTATAGCTAGGGGGAGTATGCTTCTACTAGTATATGCTTAGACTCGCTCATTCATCAATTGAATACATTTAGGAGATGTTAAAGTCGAGCCTTTGGTTATCCTAAAAGCCAAAAATGCATTTCTGGGCATAGGGTATCGATACGGCCTTATGCGTATCGATATGAGTACTTCATTAGTTGACCAGACTGCATTTTCTCTCTTACAGGTATTGATATGCTTAAACTCGTTTCTATACGAGTTGTGAACGTTTCGATACGGATGTCATCTGTTTCGATACGGTCTCTTGACACGCATTTCTAGGGAATTACCATTTTACCCTTGTACCGATACACCCTTTGGCGTATCGATACTCGATCGCGCATACAGCTACTTAATGGCATTAAAAGAGTTTCACTTTTACCAAAACTAATATTTCAAAACCCTAGCCGATTTTCCTCTATAAAAAGCCTTTCAATCCCTCATATTTTCACCACAAAACTTAAAATCTCTTGAGGGTTTTTCAAAAATCAGCCAAGACTTAAGGCTCTCCATCAATTTGGTGCAAAATCTTCATCCATTCCTCCATATCTCAATATCAAGGTATAAAACTCTTTTTCTTTTTATTTTCTTTATGATTTTCGTTTTTAAATTCTTTTTGTTTTGTTTTTGAAAAACAAATTTTATCAAACCTTTTTGTTTTTGTTTTGTATTTCATAAATTTTCTTTTAAACCTTAATTATTGATTTACATGGGACTGAATGTGAATATTAATGCATACACACATTGTTTTAATCAATTTTTCTAGACAATGGCACCCAAAAAGAGAGCGCGTACTACAAGCGAAGTTGGTGAAGGATCCAATCCCGGTGATGGCACTCGTCCTAACTTGACTCTCATTTATCAACGGTGCTTTAGAACTCCCAGAGAACTCACCTATTTCCGATCTTTTCAAAACTATAAGATTCGTCCGGAGAGGGTAATTTCTGTTCCTTTTCTTAATTCGGAGCGCTTCAAGTTTTTCTATTTGCCTTTGCTCCAAGAATGGAAGTTCATGGATTTTATACAAATTCCGAGATTTTTCTTTCGCAATCTGGTTTTGATATTTTACGCTAATGCCAAGTGTGTTGTCGATTCCTCGGGTAATATTGTTGAAGTTAACTCCTATCTCATGGGCAAAAAGATTACCGTAGATGTTCCATCTCTTTGTGATGTTTTTAAGTTTGAGGATGAGGGTATCGAAGATGAGAATTCTCTTGGACATGTCTTGGGGGGTTCCATAACCGTTCTAAATGCTCAAGACCGCATCCTACATTTGATGATTACTTGGTGGTTCAGATGCCACTAAACTATTACCATTGACTCGAAAATGCCACCAAACTTCAAAAATATTTAAATTTAACATTGAACTTTACTTTCCAACTAGTTTATGCCACTATGTCGTTAACACTAAACGCCATCGTTTAGGTGCAACTTTTTTAAGCTAAATTTGACCTAAAACGGCATCGTTTTGCTGGAAGAAAAAATAATAAAAACACGAGCTTTAAAAGGTTTGAACACAAAACCTTAAGATTTAAAGGTTAAGCCTTAACCACTAAACCAACATGAGATTAAGTAATGTTTCACTACAAATATTATATATGTCAAACTACTTGAGATTAATTCAAATTATTTTATGAAATAAATAATACAATAAACAATATTAATATATAAATAATATATTTTATATTATTTGAGGATATGATTAGTATATTATTTGAGGATATGATTAGTATACACATGGGATATGATTAGTATATACTAATATTTGAGGATTTTGGAAAGGAAATTGGAATGTCCAGAACTTTGGTCAACAAATTAGAATGAAAGTCATAGTTTGGGGATGAAATTAAAATTCTTAAAAATTTGAGGACTAATTAAAAATAAAAAACATAGTTTGAGGATAAAATTAAAATGTTTAAAAGCTCTAAGACTGTTTTTAAAATGAGGGTCATAATTTGATTACATATAATAGAATTAACTCATTGATATTAAATTTTGGGCCAGGACACCCGCTGCCCCATAAGAGTCCGCCACCCACGGCATCCATCATCAAGGTTGCACTAACTCCACCACATGCCAATTCCCAACAACATCCTATCTCTATTTAAACCCGAAAACACCAATAGAAATATTAGTATTGGTAAAGAAAATCTGGAAACACTGCTGTGGTTTGATTCAGTTTTTTTTTTTTACAAGGATGAGATGGTGGTGTAAATCCCTTGTTAATTCGGATGCTACACAGTTTTTCATAGACTCCCATCTTTTTAACTCCTACCTAGGGATGTAAAAAGCTGACCCGACCTGAAAACCCGACTGAAACCTGCTCGAGTCAGAACCTGATTTGACCTGAAAATTTAATGACCCGAACCCGATCTGTAATCGACTGTTGTTGACCCGAACCTGAATTCGACATGTTACTGTAGTGACCGAACCCGACCTACGTCCGACTGAAAACGACCCGAACCCGAATTGGACCTGTTACTGTGGACCTGAAACTCGACCTGCGCCCGACTGAAACGAACCCGAACCCGAAGTCGACCTAGCAGATAACCGATTTTACCCGACTGAATTGACCCGAGATCCGATATTACCCGACCTGTTTTGAACGCGACCTGTTTTGGACCCGACCTGTTTTGAACCCGACCTGTTTTGGACCCGACCTGTTAATTGACCCGACCTGCTTTGAACCTGACCTATTTTTAACCTGAACTGATATTGATCTGACTTGATATTTACCTGATATATAGTTGAAGAAGTCTACGATTTGATAAATTTAAAGTGTTGATAAATGTAAAGTATTAATTTATTAAATTAATTTAATACTAACTCGTTCAATATAAATTATTTGTAAAGTTTAATAAGAATTAACATACTTAAATTTATTTTATTAAAAATATTTAAAATTTAAAAGTTTTATTAAATTAATAAGTTGTGATGGATGAATTTAAAACAAATTATTTAAAATTTAAATCAATTTATTAATTGTGATCATTAAATTTAAGAAATATTTTATTAAAAAATTAATTATAACTATTAAAATAATAAAAAAATATTTTTTAGTTTAGGGAAAGTTTTTTTTTTTTGAATTCATGGGGAGAAAGTTTTTTTTATTGATAGGAAATTATGGGGGGATTTTGGTACTATATTAAACAAAATAGGGGGATTTTGGCACCATATAAAACAAAAACAAAATGGGGTGGGGGAGTTTTGCCGCCAGAAACAAAATTGTGGGGGGAAGAATTTTGCAATTTTGCCGCATATGAAATAAATTGAGAGTGGAGGGGGATTTTTTTTATTTAGGGGTTAATTATCCTTTAGGTCCTTCCTTAATTAGATTGTTAGAGTTTAGGATTTTTAAGTTTTAGTTTATTTTTTTAGTCTTAACTTTTGGTTTAGTTTCTTTAAATTTTATTTAATTAGGTCATGTTTCATAAATTAATTAATTAATTATTAAGCTTTTTGGTTTGCTTTAAATTTGATTTGGTCCTCGTATAAAGATTTGGTAAGTAATTAGGTTTAATAATTTTATTCATTTGTGATTTGGGCTCTAATTGATAATTTATTTTTAGATTTGTCCTTTTTATGTTTCAATTTATTTTGTTTGTTAGATTTATGAGTTTATGTTTAGGGTTTAAGGGTAAGTGTGTCAAGTTGATTGTTTGGGACTATGAGATTAGTTTAGGGATTATGTGATTAGGCTTGCACTCTAATTATTAGTGAATAGTGTCTCTAAGATTTAGATATTCATGTTTGGGGTTTAGGGGTAAATGTGTCAACTTAATTATTTGGGGTTATGAGATTAGTTTAAGAATTAGGGGATTAGACTTGTACTCTAATTATTAGTGATCATAAAATTTAAGGGTTGAGGTTTATGGGTATTGTTTAGGGGTATACATATATACATACAAATATGTATGTTCTAGTATATATATATATATATATATATGCATACTAAAACTTACATACATACATGTATATATATACTAAAACTTAAACACATTTATATATATATATATATGTGTGTGTGTGTGTGTGTGTGTGTTTTAGTATGTATGTATACATGTGTGTTTTAGTATTTTCTTCATTCTAGTCCCTTAAGTTTATTTTAATTTGTCCACATTTATTATTCCAAATTGACCCACATTTATTTTTTTAATTTGTCCAATGCTTTATTATTTTAATTTGACATTTTCTTCATTCTAGTCTCTTAACTTTATTTTAATTCCATATTGACCCCTATATATATATATATATTTTAATTCATCATGTTTTATAATTTTAATTTGAAATTTTGTTTATTCTAGATCCTAAAACTTTATTTTTATTCTAAATTGACATCTACTTATTATTTTTTTAATTACTCTAATTTTTATACTTTTAATCTGATAATTTTTGTTCATTACAATCCCAAAATTTTATTTTTATTCCAAATTGACCCATTTTCATTGTTTTCTTTTAAATTTGTCTAATGTTTTATAATTTTAATTTGATATTTTTGTTCATTATAATCCGTGAAACTTTATTTTTAATCCAAATTGACCCCTTTTCATTATTTTTTAATTACTCCAATATTTTATAATTTTAATTTGATATGACTTTGAATAATTAATTCCAAATCAATGACGATTGACGAAGGTCAACCTAAAGTCTGTCGACTACTTATACGGTTGTACTGACCTCAAACTCAATACGAATTTCAATCCTAAAAATACCCCGACCTGAATTACCCGACCTGAAACTACCCAACCTAAAATTACCCGACCTGAAATGCACCCGACCTGAAATGGAACCGACCTGAAATGGATCCGACCTGAAATGGACCCGACCTGAAACGGACCCGACCTAAAATGGACCCGACCTGAAATGGACCCAACCTGAAGTGTATCCGAACCCGAATTAATCTGTCAATTATCTGCTTCGGACCCGACCCGTTTTGACCCGACCTGAAATGGACCCGCACCCGACCCGAGTCGAATCAAAATAAAAAAATGACCTGAATGACCTGTACCCGATTTTACCCGACCTGACAGTACCCGACCTGAAACCCATCCGATTACCTGTTTTTAGATCCCTACTCCTACCTGTCCCATCTAAAGGGGATGGAAAATGCTAATTTTCTTGTTAATTTCAATTAATCGAATTTATTATATATTAAATATTATAGATATTACATATATATTTTTTGTCATTAAACTTTTAAAAATTATAAAAATATCATTAAATTTTTTATATGTTATAAAATGGACATTAAACGTTATCAAATCATCACAAAATAATCATTAATTTTATTGAATGATTAAAAAATGTCATTAAAATTTTTAAAATTTATCAATAATTTAATGTGCAACGACCATTTCGTAATAGTTTGATAAGTTTAATGATTATTTTGTAACTTTTGAAATTTTACTGTGTAACACCCGTGTCTTGGGCCTAGGAGTTAGCCGGGTTGTTGTTCGAGTCAAATAAAGTCTAATTAAAATAAACCAAACTTAGATAATGACCTAATTGAATTTAAATAAAGAGGGAGGGACCAAAGTTGTGATTTACCCCATTTAAAAATAAAGGAAGACAACTTTTCCATAAAAGTTGTCATCTTCCTCTATCTTTTCCTCTTTACCAATTTCAAAACCCCCTCCCCACTTTCAAACTCTCCTAAAGCCCTAATCACTATTCCATTGGGTTGGCTAATCAATTTCATTATCAAATCAAGAGGTAAACATAAATTCTTAACCTCCTCTCCATTCTCTACTCACCTATTGTTTTAGATTTCAAAAATAATGAGTTTTGGGAATTAGGGTTCTTATGGAAAATTGGGGTTTTGATGGGGCTTTTCAATCTATTTTGAAAAATTGTTTTGGGGTTATGCTTAGTCATGATGAAACTCACAACATATATGAATTTGGTCAATTTTGGGTGAATTTTCGTAGTGGGTCTTTAAGGCCAATTTTAGAGTATGGAAAATTGAGTTTTTGAGAGGATTTGTGTTGGAAGTGAAGGGCTGATGGTCTACCTATGTTAGGAGGGTGTTTTGGGATGTTTTGGAAACCATTTGGGTGGTTGGAATTGGGTATTTCAGCCCTTGCTTGTGGGAGTCCGAAAATTTGGGTTTTTGAGATGTTATGTGATTTGGAATTTGTGGAAATGGGTTGTGAGTTGCAAAGTGGATTGATGATTGAATTAGCATTGGGTTGAGAAGTAATGTATGTGTTTTGTTTGGCTAGAAGCAAGGGGAAACGTGGAAGAAGCTTCGGGATCGAATCCGGGAATTTGAAGAAAGGTTGCTTGCTTGGTCTTGGAGCTCGGGAGCTTAGGTGAGTGGTTAATTGTCTTAAACGGTTTTAAATTAGTTGGTTCGAGTATGTGGACTAGGTTGGGCTTGGTAGACCCACCTAGAGTTAGGATTAGGGTGGTAGCCTAATCCTAAGCTTGATCTAGAGCCCTTGGTTGAACTCACTTTGTGGTTGTGTATGTCTTGCATAAATTGCGATATGAATGTCTATGTATGTTGCCTTATACATGTGAAATGAGATGGGACTTATGATGCTTGAGTGAGACATGCATAATGATGGTTGTTGTTGAGTATGTGCTAAGCACACGGTTTATGAAATGAGTATTGTGATGTGGGTAAATATTGGCACTAGTAAACTTGGATACAAATGATCGATCATTAGGATGTTAGTGTGTACACATGAATCTAAAGTCGTGCGTGGCCTTGGTGGCGTTGAGTCACCAAGGAGGAGTACGGGTTCACCCGGAATTGTAATTGAATATAGTCGGTGATGAGTGGAATCCCATCGACGGGGCGTGAGGATGAGTGGAATCCCCTTCGCGAGACCGGTGATGAGTGGAATCCCACCGAGGTAATGTGGTTGTTGGATATGAGTTTCCAACGTGTCTATCCGCGTATTTGAGTCTTAACTAGGTGCCAATGTTGATTGATATATGTATCAATGTGTTGAGATATATGAGCTGTTTGGATGTTTATATGTGATTGCATGTATGGTAGTATTGGGCTCATAATTAAGGCATACATGTGATACATTGCTCATGCATTTATACCTTGTGGACCTTTGGTAAGTGTAAATGGCTTTGGCTAGATCATGCTCGGACCCTGCAATGTTGAGGTTTGTTTTTAGAGCTTACCCTCACTAAGCATCATTGCTTACGCTCTCTTTGTTCAACATTGCAGATCCTTAGTTCGTGGGTTGCTCGGGCAAGAGGAGGGCCTCCAAGTGTGGTTTGGATTGAATTCACCAAGTATGGATTTAAAATTCTAGACATGTAATGGTTGAGCAATGGGATGTGTAATGTTTTGTGGTTGTTGTTGGTTGATAGGAGCATGTGTAGAGTCCTTTATACATATTGCTTTTGCATGGTTGTGTTGCCATGATGAATGTTAACTCATGCCTATTTGCTTGCTGGAAGGTTAGCCTATGCCTTAAGAGTTTTTACATGTGTTTGAATGTGGTTTGAATGAATGCATGATGTGGATTGTTGCCTTTGTGTTATACATGTTTAAACCTTGTTGAAGCATGCTAGTATTGTTAGTAAGCCTTGGGTTGTTTTGTTATGAGGTTATGGGGTGCCTTGGTGGTGTTTTGGGGCATTCTTGTTGAGTGTGTAAAAGTTCTATTATTTACACCCTTTTTAACCCATATTTCTGCTGCATTCAAGCATCATTGCATTGCATTTAGGTTAGTTTTTAGTAAAACATCACAAAAGGATTAAAAGCACGGATTCTACTGAAAGATGGTTATTTTTGCAGGTATCTGTCATAGTAGACGATGGAGGCAGGCGCAGGGCAGATAAGCAGGAAAGCTGAACTGGACAAGCAGCCGAAGAAGACGAACCTGTCATGGACCTGTCACGACAGCAAGGTGACAGCAGATTTATGAAGAGGAAAAGTCAAGTGGACCTCGATAGATAGAGAAAAATCTGCTCGTCTGTCGTGTGGAAGCCAAATAATTTTCCAAGCCCCGGATCAAAAGATATGTCAAGCCAAAGCTCAAGGAAAGGAATTCCCACAAAATAGAGATGCGGCTGGAAAGTAGGAGACTTTAGAGATTTAGTCTTTATTAGAATCTTACTTTTAATTAAAGTTGTAATCCTTGTTACCTTAGATAACTTGAGCCCAAAGCTTATATAAGGGCATAGATTTAACCTAGGAGCATAACCGATTACCCCATAACCGAAACCAAACCCCTGCCGTCCACCCGTCACCGACATGTTCTAAATTCCCCTTAGGGCTACGGCTTGTTTTGTAAAGTAGTTGCAAGGGTTGCTTTGTTTTAGGATTTTTCAGTTCAATAAAATAAACTTCAAGTTCTCTTATCTTGGTTTTAATATCTTGCAAGAGCATCGGGAGAGCATTGTGAGGTTATCTATTTACTTAGCATCGGGAGAGTTAAGTATACGAAAGAGATAAGAGCGCGTTCTCTAGTTTATAGTTGAACCATCTCGTGCCTAGGGATAGGGCGAGGTTAAGTGGCTAAGGAAGAATTCATACACATCGGTGTTCATCCTTCGATTCACGCCGGGAGGTATCATCAAAGACATGTTCATCGACAGACTTGTGCCTAGGGATAGGGCAAGGCAGATCTGGGATTCTTGCCAAACTTGAAGTACGGAGTTGGTGTGTCTGCTGCCGCGACAGCCAACGGACAGACGCCGCGACAGGTGTTGTCGGCGACGGGAGCGACGACAGAACTGGAGATCCTAAGCAATTCAATACCTGCACTACTGAGCAATTCAATACCAGCCCATTCTCTCTATCTTGATAACTCAATCTTTTATTTTGCGTTGTTATCTTATTATTCTCGTGACAATCTTCTAAACTATTTCCTTTACTTCGTGCAGTAAACAAAGGTGAAGTCATTAGCCCAATCCCTGTGGAGATGATATCCGATACTTAGTATCACTTTATTACTTGCGACGTGTACACTTGCACTACAATTGCGATAGACTATTTTACACGCAACAAGTTTTTGGCGTCGTTGCCGGGGATTGGCAACATAACTACATCTTTCTTTTATTGCACTTTTCGCTTTTATTTTTATTTTTATTTTCGTTTTTTATATTTTTAGTTTTTCTTTAATTTTTCTTTTGTGTTTTCAACTCTTGCTTTTCACGAGGTTTTCTTGTTTATACGCAGATCCAAAAGAGGTGAAGATCCTGAGTATAAATTAGATCCGGAGATCGAACGATCCTTCACTCTCAAGAAACAACTTCGCCGACTTTTAGACAGAAACGAATATCTCGAAGAACAGCTAGAGAAGATGGGCCATAACCAACCTGCTGGTGGTTTCATACCACCCTTTGGCGATAATAACCCACCTGTCGTCGACCCGCCTGGGGCAGATAGACGACGATCATGTCGTGACTACATGCTGAACGATCATGTAGAGCTGGAGACCACGCTACCGGATATTGATGTTGACAACTTTGAGCTTAAACCTGTCATGTTTAGTATGATCAACAATGCCGGACAGTTCGGTGGTTCTGCGACAGAAGATGCTAGGGAGCATCTCAAAACGTTCCAGGAGATCTGTGGTTCGTTTAGACTGCCAGGAGTTAGTCCGGAGATACTGAGGCTTCGGTTATTCCCCCATTCATTGAGGGACAGAGCTAAAACTTGGTGGAATAAACTTACGCCGGGTTCTATTATGACTTGGGCAGATCTAACTCGTGAATTTTTATCTCGTTTTAATCCTTCACATTTATCTGAGCGATTACGTAACGAAATTGCTACTTTTCAACAGGAAGATGACGAGCCGATGCACGAGGCCTGGGACAGATTTACTACTCTTCTACGGAACTGCCCAATGCATGGATTCCCCGTCTGGAATCAGGTAACTAAGTTTTATAATGCTGCTAACTTACAAACTCGCATTCGCATTGATTCTGCAGCAAATGGACTATTATTGGATAAAGATCCGGACGAGGCATTGCAAGTTCTAAAAAATCTAGCCAAGAATGAGGAGCAGTTTCCGACAGCTAGAATAGGGGGTAAACGGGTACTTGCTGTCAAGGATTATGAGGCCGATAGCACTATGAAATCACAGGTAGCATTCCTCACTAAAGCCATGAAACACTTATTGAATGAAGAGGACTTACGAGGGTTTGCTGTCGAGGAAGTTTGTGCCACTTGTGAGGGAAATCATAGTAGGGATGAGTGCCCTATAAATATAGAAGAGGGAAAATATGTTGGAAATTACAAGCCGAACTACAATTCCAACAACTACAACCCCAATTGGAGGAAGGATCCCAAATTTTCCTGGAGTAACCCTAACAATGCCCTGAATCCGCAAGCATATAACCAGAATCAGGGGGTCCTAGATTGTTGACGCGACAGCAACTGCAGCCGCAGAACCTGCCGCAGAACCTGCCGCCGCAGCAGCAACAGCAGCCACCACCTGCCACGAGTAGTGTATTGGAGCAGACTCTGGCCACCTTTATGTCTCAGATTGGTACGTATATGGAGAATATTAATCAGTTTGTCAAGAAGACGGAAACCTTTATGGATGAAACCAAGATGAGAATGACAAATCATGAGGCTATCTTGAAATCTCTAGAGACACAAATGGGTCAGGTGTCGCAGCATATTAAACCAAGGCATAATGGAGGTTTCCCTAGCAATACTGAAAATGCTAGACCGCCCCCACATGAGCAATGTAAGGCAATTACTACTAGGAGTGGGAAGAAACTACCAGGGCCGGAAAAAGAAGCTGATATAGAAAAGGAACCTGCCTTGGATATACCTGCCGAGGAAGCTGCCCCGACAGGAGACAAACAGACTGCTGCCGATGAGCCTGTCACGACAGCAGAAGCGACAGAGGAGAAAAAGGAATATTATCGTCCTCAGATTCGTATGCAGTGGGAAGGATGCATTGCTGATTATCGTCCCCCACCACCCTTCCCTCAACGGATACAGCAAGCTAAGCATGAATCTCAACTCAAAAAAATTTATGATATTTTTAAACAGGTTCATATTAACATTCCGTTGTTAGATGCTGTTAGGGAGATGCCCGGTTATGCTAAATTTCTCAAGGATGTCATGTCTAAAAAATCTAAACTTGGGGAATTTGAAACGGTAAGGATGCAAGAAGGTTGCATGAGTATTCTTCATCGGCAGCCACCCAAGAAAAAGAAGGATCCGGGGAGCTTCCTCATACCTTGTGTAATCGGTGACAAATTTGTGGGTAAGGCACTTTGTGATCTTGGAGCTAGTGTTAATCTAATGCCCAAATCTGTTTTTCAGAAACTAGGTATTGGCAAGGCGCGGCCCACGACAGTTACCCTACAGCTAGCCAACCGCTCTTACGTTCACCCCGAGGGAAAAATTGAAGATATTTTGGTAAGAGTGGATAAGCTTATTTTTCCTGCTGACTTTCTTATTTTAGATTGTGAGGCAGATGAGAACGCACCAGTCATCCTTGGGCGACCCTTCTTAGCCACGGGAAGATCATTGATTGATGTGGAGAAAGGAGAACTCACCATGCGCGTGAACGATCAAGAAATTAAGTTGAATGTTCTCCAAGCAATGAAACATGCCGATGTGGACGAGGAATGCAAGGCCATCATTGAGGTGACCTTTGATCAACCCTGCATCAGGTCGGGCTGCCGAGATATAAAATTTGGTCACTGCTGCGACAGCCACCTACAAGCCTGTCATGACAGTGACGACGACAGCGATGACGACAGCACCGACGACAGCGACTCCTCTGAATCCGTTACATCTGATACTGAAGGTCATGAGGAGGTAAACTGGTTGGACCATCGTCCAGGTAAGTTATTCGAACCCTTGAATTACACTTCGGATAACCATTTAATCCAAAAGCCCTCTACTGTTGAACCACCTGTCTTAGAACTTAAGCCCCTGCCAGGGCAGCTTAAATATGCTTTTCTTGGTTGTGATGACACACTGCCTGTAATCATCTCTGCTAAGCTGCCGCAGGAACAGGAACGACAGCTGATCGACATGTTGAGGCAGCATAAAAGGGCGATAGGATGGACGATAGCAGACATTCAGGGCATTAGTCCGGCAATCTGTATGCACAAAATCCTCCTAGAGGAAGATCATAAGCCGACTATTGATGCCCAAAGGAGGTTAAACCTTGCGATGAAGGAGGTAGTGCGTAAAGAAATAATTAAATGGTTAGATGTTGGTATTATTTACGCCATCTCCGACAGCAAATGGGTAAGCCCGGTGCAATGTGTTCCCAAGAAAGGAGGCATGACCGTGATAACCAACAAAAACAACGAGTTAATCCCAACCAGGACTGTGACCGGTTGGAGGGTTTGTATGGACTATCGGAAGCTTAACAAAGCTACCCGAAAAGACCACTTTCCTTTACCCTTTATTGATCAAATGCTTGATAGATTAGCGGGTAAACCTTACTATTGTTTTCTTGATGGTTATTCAGGGTATAATCAAATTGCTATTGCACCGGAGGACCAAGAGAAAACGACTTTCACATGCCCCTACGGAACATACGCATTTAGGAGGATGTCGTTCGGCCTCTGTAACGCACCTGCCACCTTCCAAAGGTGCATGATGGCAATATTCTCCGACATGGTAGAGGACTTCCTTGAGATCTTCATGGATGATTTTTCTGTCTTTGGAGACGATTTTGAGAGCTGCCTCGGCAACCTTCAAAAGGTACTTGAAAGATGTGAAAAAGCTAATCTTGTTCTTAATTGGGAAAAATGCCATTTTATGGTCGATGAAGGGATAGTTCTAGGCCATAAGATTAGCTGCCGTGGGATAGAAGTCGACAGGGCAAAAATAGAGGTCATAGAGAAGCTGCCGCCGCCAACCACTGTCAAGGGCATTAGAAGTTTTTTAGGGCATGCTGGTTTTTATAGGAGATTCATTGCAAATTTCTCGAAAATCACAAAGCCCCTATGCCATCTCTTAGAGCAGAACCGACCCTTTGACTTTAATGAAGAATGTACTGAAGCATTCAAGGTTCTGAAGGAAAAGTTAGTGACAGCCCCCATAGTACAGCCACCAGACTGGACACAGCCATTTGAGATTATGTGTGATGCTAGTGACTATGCTGTCGGGGCAGCACTTGGGAAGCGCAAAGACAGGCTGTTTCATGTCATATACTATGCCAGCAAAACATTAAATGACGCCCAAGTGAACTACACCACCACAGAAAAGGAGCTGTTAGCTGTGGTGTTCTCCATCGACAAGTTTCGTTCCTATATACTTGGGACGAAAGTAATAGTGCACATCGACCATTCTGCCCTCAAGTACTTGTTTGCAAAAAAGGATGCCAAGCCGAGATTGATACGGTGGATCTTGCTATTACAAGAGTTCGACCTTGAGATCAAAGACAAAAAGGGGACAGAAAATCAGGTGGCAGACCACTTGTCAAGATTGGAGACGGGACAGAGTCTACCCATTGATGATACACACATACTGGAGACCTTCCCAGACGAGCAGCTCTTTGCTGCCGCAATCGCTGTCGCGACAGCCATGGCGGCAGGTAAGTCTTCTAACCTTCCCTGGTATGCTGATTTCGTTAATTTTATAGTTAGCGGAATATTACCTTCTGATCTTACTTATCAAGCCAGGAAGAGGTTTCAAAATGATGTTAAACATTATTATTGGGACGAACCTCTTCTTTTCAAAATGTGCGCAAATCAGGTTATAAGGAGATGTGTACCACAAGAAGAACAAGAAGACATTCTCCATCACTGTCATGCTTCACAATATGGAGGACACTTAGGAGGCAATAAGACTGCTGCCATGGTGCTGCAGTCAGGGTTCTACTGGCCGACACTTTATAAAGATGCATAGGAATTTTACAAAAACTGTGACAGGTGCCAGCGGACAGGTAACATCTCGAGGAGAAACGAGATGCCACTGCAGAATATTTTAGAAGTCGAGATCTTCGACGTTTGGGGGATTGATTTTATGGGACCATTCCCGTCCTCATGTGGGAATTTGTACATTCTCCTAGCGGTGGACTATGTCTCCAAATGGGTAGAAGCAATCGCAACTCAAAAGAATGATGCCAAAATAGTCCAAAAGTTTTTGCATAAAAACATCTTTTCTAGATTTGGCATCCCTAGAGCGATTATTAGTGATGAAGGGAGACATTTCGATAATAGGGTAATTGCTGCCGCCTTGAAGAAATACGGTGTCAAGCACAGGATCGCGACAGCATACCACCCACAGACCAATGGACAAGCTGAAATTTCTAATAGGGAAGTAAAGAACATTCTTGAAAAGATGGTAAAACCAACTAGGAAAGATTGGTCTTTACTTCTGAATGATGCATTATGGGCATACAGGACAGCTTTCAAGACTCCATTGGGCATGTCTCCATTCCGATTGATTTATGGGAAAACCTGTCACTTGCCTGTCGAGATCGAGCACAAAGCATATTGGGCAATCAAGGCAGTAAACATGGACTTGGACAAGGCAGGCCAGAAAAGGCTGTTAGATTTGAATGAGATCGATGAAATACGGACAATGGCCTATGACAACGCAAGAATCTACAAGGAAAAGACTAAGAAGTGGCACGACAAGAAATTGCTGCCACGACAGTTCTGCCCAGGGCAGCTTGTGTTGCTATTTAATTCTAGACTCAAACTCTTCCCAGGAAAGCTAAAGTCTAGATGGTCGGGTCCATTTCAAGTAGTTCAAGTTTTTCCCCATGGTGCCATCACAATTCAATCATTAAAGGACGGGCACCAATTCAAAGTCAATGGACAACGCCTCAAGCACTATCAGGGGACTGAAGCCCCAGGAATTCAGGAAGTGGTTACTTTAGGAGATGCCCCACAAGGCACCCCTAATTTAACCTAAGCTTCATTTTTTTATTTTTAGTTTATTATTATTATTATTATTATTATTTATTAGGAATTAGATTTATTTTATTCGAATAATGTTTTGTTTTTATAATTTCAGTTTTTAGGAAATAAAGGAGTCAAGAAGGAAAACAGAAGTGGCCCAAGCCCACCGCCCATCCACCAGCCCAATAAAGCCCATTTATGATAACCTGTCGTTTCAGCTGCCGGTGCAGACGGATTTGACAGGCTGTCAACAGGCTGACACTGCAGACGCAGAAGCGTGCGGCAGACGCACAGCAGACGCATAAATGCGTGTCAGACGCGTCAGACACGCTATATCCAATCTGCCGCCCCGTTATTCCCGCCTGCCGTTGCGGCATTAAATGGGCAGATACCCAACAGCTATATAACCCCGTTCTTCCTTTCATTTTCATCACTTCTTAATTTTTCTCTCTTGTTTTCTCTTCTAGCTTTATTTGTTTTCTTTCTTTCACAGCCCTTGCAACCAAAATGTCATCGAGACAAACCCGTCGTAATGTTGTTGCCGCCTCTTCTTCCGCAGCAGCATCCCCCTTCGCCAACAAGGAACTATGGGAGGAGCGTGGCTTCATTTACAACAGAGATGCCCTCCATATGGGACTCCGGCCGTTCATTGTGAAGGCCATAACAGCACAGCTATGGGAGGACTTTGCCGAGCAGCCGACAGAGTTAAATGATACTTTGGTTCGAGAATTTTACGAGGCCATCGACAGCAAAACGACGACATCTGTCACCGTCCGAGGAGTGGCAGTACCCTTCATCGCCAACAGCATCAACCACACGTTCGGTCTATTCTTTGGCCCCAATGATGATGCTCACCAACAATTTTGGGACACCCTCGACGCTGCCGCCCATGATGCTGTCATGATGGAGCTGACAGAGGCTGGGACGACTTGGACCACCAGCAAGAAGAACCCCCACTCCGTCAATAGGGCGCAGCTACTCCCTGAAGCAAAACTATGGAACGCTTTCATCAAAAAGCGTATCCTGCCCTCGTCCCACCACACGACAGTCAACCGACAGCGGCTGGCTCTCATCCACTCTATCATGCATGACAGGCCCATCAATGTGGGCAGGTACATGCGGGACAGCATTCTCGATTGTGCCTTCCGATCGGACTCACGACTCTGCCTACCGTTCACCATCACCGCCCTCTGCCGCTGTGTTGCCGTACTAGAGGAACCCTCCGACAAAATCAAAACGGGCAGCGGCTGGACTGACAACAACATCTCCAGCCTCATGGAGGTCATAGTCGCATCACCCCTCAACGCCTTCGACCCAAATGCCCCTCCGGCTGATTCCGATGATGAACCTGCTGATCAACCTGCTCCTGAACCTGCCCAGCCCCCTCCGCAGCGCAGACGCCGCCATCAGATCCGCGTCAGCAGCAGCAGCGAGGACAGCGAGTGAAAAATTAAGTCTTTATTTTCCTCTTACTGCTGCCTGCTTTTATATTTTGTGATGTACTTTTTCTTTCTTTCTTTTATTTTTCATTTTATTTTGCATTGAGGGCAATGCAACCCTTGAGTTTGGGGGTGGCAACCCTCCATCTTTAATGGAGTCTTTAGCACATCTTTTTATTAGTTGTTGTGTCTTATTATTTAATTATTTTATCTCTTTAAAAAGAACAGAAAACTGTTGGCTTAAAATTGTGAAGTTAACTTACCTGTCATGACGGCCCTGTCGTGACAGCATCTTTAGGACAGGTTAAGGAAAAGTTTAGAGCCTTTCTATAGTTCTGGAAACTTAAACACTTTTGTGACTGTTATATTGCTTAGATTTCTTTTAGCCAAACTAGAATAGGATGCTTAGAACTTGAATAGCCCCTAGAGGTGCCTAACACTGGCTCTAGGAAAGAAGTTTAGCAAAAGAAAATCAAAAACCTAGAGGTGCCCGAAACCGGCTCTAGGAAGCTAACTAGAGGTGCCCGAAACTGGCTCTAGAAAAACTTAGCTTGAAAATAGAAGAAAAGAAGCATGAAAATATGCCTTCTAAAAAAATAAACTTTGGCATAAAAATTCGAGTTACAGAAGTTGAATATTCTAGTGAAACTAAGAGAGTCTTAGCATATAACTGGTCACAAGCATGCACACACTGCACGAGAACTATAGGGAGATTCCGGACAGATCCTAACCTTTCCGACAGGTTGTTGCCGCCATAGAGAATGAGCGACGGGTAAGGGACAGATCACTGTTTGAAGGCCAACACAAAGATTTTCATTTTTCTTTAGGTTTAATTGCTTGAGGGCAAGCAAAGACTTGAGTTTGGGGGGGTGTTGAGTGTGTAAAAGTTCTATTATTTACACCCTTTTTAACCCATATTTCTGCTGCATTCAAGCATCATTGCATTGCATTTAGGTTAGTTTTTAGTAAAACATCACAAAAGGATTAAAAGCACGGATTCTACTGAAAGATGGCTATTTTTGCAAGTATCTGTCATAGTAGACGATGGAGGCAGGCGCAGGGCAGATAAGCAGGAAAGCTGAACTGGACAAGCAGCCGAAGAAGACGAACCTGTCATGGACCTGTCACGACAGCAAGGTGACAGCAGATTTATGAAGAGGAAAAGTCAAGTGGACCTCGATAGATAGAGAAAAATCTGCTCGTCTGTCGTGTGGAAGCCAAATAATTTTCCAAGCCCCGGATCAAAAGATATGTCAAGCCAAAGCTCAAGGAAAGAAATTCCCACAAAATAGGGATGCGGCTGGAAAGTAGGAGACTTTAGAGATTTAGTCTTTATTAGAATCTTACTTTTAATTAAAGTTGTAATCCTTGTTACCTTAGATAACTTGAGCCCAAAGCTTATATAAGGGCATAGATTTAACCTAGGAGCATAACCGATTACCCCATAACCGAAACCAAACCCCTGCCATCCACCCGTCACCGACATGTTCTAAATTCCCCCTAGGGCTACGGGTTGTTTTGTAAAGTAGTTGCAAGGGTTGCTTTGTTTTAGGATTTTTCAGTTCAATAAAATAAACTTCAAGTTCTCTTATCTTGGTTTTAATATCTTGCAAGAGCATCGGGAGAGCATTGTGAGGTTATCTATTTACTTAGCATCGGGAGAGTTAAGTATACGAAAGAGATAAGAGCGCGTTCTCTAGTTTATAGTTGAACAATCTCGTGCCTAGGGATAGGGCGAGGTTAAGTGGCTAAGGAAGAATTCATACACATCGGTGTTCATCCTTCGATTCACGCCGGGAGGTATCATCAAAGACATGTTCATCGACAGACTTGTGCCTAGGGATAGGGCAAGGCAGATCTGGGATTCTTGCCAAACTTGAAGTACGGAGTTGGTGTGTCTGCTGCCGCGACAGCCAACAGACAGACGCCGCGACAGGTGCTGTCGGCGACGGGAGCGACGACAAAACTGGAGATCCTAAGCAATTCAATACCTGCACTACTGAGCAATTCAATACCAACCCATTCTCTCTATCTTGATAACTCAATCTTTTATTTTGCGTTGTTATCTTATTATTCTCGTGACAATCTTCTAAACTATTTCCTTTACTTCGTGCAGTAAACAAAGGTGAAGTCATTAGCCCAATCCCTGTGGAGACAATATCCGATACTTAGTATCACTTTATTACTTGCGACGTGTACACTTGCACTACAATTGCGATAGACTATTTTACACGCAACAATTCTTGTGCCTCAAAACAGCCCAGAAAAGTCTGCAGACAGGGGGTGTTTCGAAACGGGTCCCCGTGTTCCGAAACGGCCCTGTGTAAATGGCCTGCCGTTTCGAAACGGATGAGGGTCGTTCCGGAACGTTTTCGCCACTGGAATTTTGAGAAATTGGCGAGATGAAGCCGTTCCGAAACAGGCCTTTGAAGTTCCGAAACGGTCAAATCTCGTTGACCACGAGATATTGACCGTCAAGGTTGTTCCGATACGGGTCACCCCTGTTTCGGAACGGTCACCTTGTGGTTGACCCAGGCCCGTTGACCAGGTCAGGGCGTTTCGGAACACCCTATAGGTGTTTCGAAACGGCCTGCTGGAATGAAGTAAAATGGACCGTTTATGTTTGTTTGGTCGGTGAATGTTACGTTGTTTGGTTCTTCCGCTGCTGTGCTTCACATAGGAATTATAATTGCATCTAGATAAGACTAAAGTTAAAAGAAATTTTCTGGGTCGTTAACCGAGGGGAAGCCTTAACGGGTTTCGCTTCGGTTTTCCCCGTGTGGCCCACTCGGACCGGTCATTCGACCAGACCGGGACGAGGGGGTTACACTTGTTGGTATCAGAGCCTAAGGTTACCGAGACCTTGGGCAGGTAAGTGAGGTAAGTTTAAGTTTTTAAATTTAATTGCACGGTGTTTGCTTGTTTTGCAAGAATGATTGCTTATGTGACAAGTATGCTGATTGTTTTACTTTTAAGCATGTGTGTGGGGGTCCCATTGCTACTATTACATTGGAAAATGATTTATAAGTGAGGAAACATACTTGGACACTTGGAAGCCTTGCCTTGCTAACCCAACTTGTATGTTTGGTTGTTGTGGTTGTAGTTAATATTTGAGAGAGCAATGTCTAGACCGAGAGGTAGACCGAGGTTGGTTCGTCAGGAACCGCGAGATGTAGCTCCTGTTGAGCCGGTAGTTGGTGCGGGAGCTCACATAGAGGGACCGGGGGCCGCGGGAGTTGGCGCTCCTCCACCACCTCCACCACCTCCTCCACCTGGAGCTGGGGGCGAGGATGGAGCTGGAGGAGAGGGACCTCAAGGTGGCCAAGGTCCAGCTGGAATTGACATGACTCCGCTAGTGCAAGCGATAGCGGGAGCGTTCTAGGCCGCAGTTGCGGGAGCTCAGGCTGCAGTTCAGCCTAGGTGTGATGATGCTAGTTTACCTTTGGAGAGGCTCCGTAGCCTAGGAGCCGAAGAGTTTAGAGGATCTACTCCGGAGAGGTCGGAGTTATGGTTAGAGAAGACAGTTCGTATCTTGGCTCAGATGGGTTGTGCGGGCGCACGTAGATTGGGTTGTGTGATCTCACTGCTCCAGGGTAATGCCTACACCTGGTGGGTCACCATCACTACCGGGGTTCCAGAGGCCCAGATAGATTGGGATTTCTTTGAGTTTGCTTTCAGAAAGAGGTACTTGGGACCGAGGTACCTGGATGAGAAGAAGCGAGAGTTTATGGCTCTTACTCAGGGGGATGCTTCTGTGACTGATTATGAGATCCGCTTTGTTCGCTTGAGTCAGTATGCCCCAGAGTTGATTCCCACTGAAATGGAACGCTACAACCGATTCCGATACGGATTGAATGAAGAGGTTAAGAGGTACACATTGGCTTCTGACTACTCAGACTTTGATGTGTTGGTCGCGAGGGCCAAGGATTTAGAGCATAGTTTGGGTTCAGCCAAACGAGCTGGTGGTTCTGGTTCTGGAAAGAGGCATAACAACTTTGATGGTAGAGATGCTAAGAGACACAAGGGTGGCGGACATCAGTTTGATCAGAGACGTGGCGGTGGCCACCATGGTAGGGGCTATCAGGGCCATAGAGGAGGAGGGCGCTTGCCCGAGTGTGCACAGTGTGGGAGACAGCACACTGGAGAGTGTTGGGGTAACTTTCATGCTTGTTGGAACTGTGGTTCGAGGGACCACTTTAGAAGGGACTGTCCACGTCAGGCAGCTCAGGCACCGAACATAGCTCAGGCTCCTGCGAGAGGTAATGATTTTCAGAGAGGCCGTGGGCGCGGTCGTGGCTACTTCCAGCCGAGGGCTGATGCACCTAGGGTAGATGCTTAGAGGAACCTTGCACATGTTGTGGCTGTGCAGCCAGAGGCGGGAGGACCAGCGAGGGTCTATGCTCAGAGAGAGGCCGGGAACGACACCGATGTGATAGCAGGTAATTTTGAGTTACAGTCTATGTCCTTGCTTTCTTTGGTTGATTCGGGTTCTACGCATTCCTACATTTTGAGTAAGCATGCACAGAAGTTAGATATTCATGTTGAGATCTTAGATGTAGGTATGCATGTTACTAGTTCTTTTGGTGAGACAGTTGTGGTTAGACGTATGTATAGGAGGTGTCCACTGAAGATTCAGGGTCATGTGTTCTCAGTTGATATAATGGAACTTCCTTTCTACGGTTTTGATATTATTTTGGGTATGGATTGGTTGGTTGAGCATCGGGCTAGTGTGGATTTTGAGACAAAGAGAATTTCCTTGAAGCTTTCTGATGACTACGAGGTAGTGGTAGTGGGCGAGAACATTAAGTTCTTGTCTAATGTGGTGTCAGCTTTGGAGGCTCATAGGTTGATGGACTCTGGATGTGGGGCCTATTTAGCTTACGTTATGAATCCGGATATGAGTGAAGCTAGACCGAAAGATATCAGAACAGTGTGTGACTTTCCATATGTGTTTCCTGAAGAGTTGCCGGGTTTGCCTCCTGACAGAGATGTGGAGTTTGTGATTGAGACAGTTTCAGGGTCTAATCTAGTTTCGATAGCTCCGTATCGTATGGCTCCGAAAGAGTTGAAAGAATTGAAGAGTCAGTTGCAAGAATTATTAGACCGTGGTTTCATTAGGCCTAGTAGTTCTCTGTGGGGTGCTCCAGTGTTGTTTGTGAAAAAGAAGGATGGTAGCATGCGCATGTATATTGACTATAGACAGCTGAATCAGTTGACTGTGAAGAACAAGTATCCGTTGCCTCGTATAGATGATTTGTTTGATCAGTTGAGGGGTACTTCAGTGTTCTCGAAGATAGATTTGAGATCCGGATACTATCAGTTGAAAGTGAAAGAGTGTGATGTTCCGAAGACAGCTTTTAGGACTAGATATGGACACTATGAGTTTCTTGTGATGCCATTTGGGCTCACGAATGCACCAGCAGCATTCATGGACATGATGAACAGAATTTTTAGAGACTATCTAGACCGGTTTGTGGTTGTCTTCATTGATGATATACTTGTGTACTCAAAGATAGAAGAAGAGCATGATGAGCACTTGAGATTTGTTTTGCAGAGATTGTTGAGCAATCAGTTGTATGCGAAGCTCAGTAAGTGTGAGTTCTGGATTCGAGAGGTCGTATTTCTTGGCCATGTTGTTTCGGCCGAAGGCATCCGAGTTGATCCATCGAAGATTGAGGCTATTGTTGAGTGGAAACAACCTAAGTCCGTGACCGAGATTAGGAGTTTCCTAGGATTAGCTGGTTACTAGAGGAGGTTTGTTGATGGCTTCTCTAGAGTAGCTGCTCCCTTGACTAAGTTGTTGCAAAAGGGAGTCAAGTTTGAATGGTCAGATGCAAGACAAAAGGCCTTTGAGAAGTTGAAGGAAGCTTTGACAAATGCTCCAGTGCTAGTACAACCTGTTTCAGGTAAGGAGTTTGTGATTTACAGTGATGCTTCCTACGTAGGCTTAGGATGTGTTTTGATGCAAGATAGGAAAGTTGTTGCTTATGCTTCTAGACAGTTAAAGATTCATGAGAAGAACTATCCTACTCATGACATAGAGCTAGCCGCAGTTGTGTTTGCATTGAAGATTTGGCGTCACTACTTGTATGGTGAGAAGTGTGTTGTTTACACCAATCACAAGAGCTTGAAGTACTTGATGACACAGAAAGAGTTGAACTTGAGACAGAGAAGGTGGCTAGAGTTGTTAAAAGATTACGATTTGACCATTGAGTACCATCCGGGTAAGGCAAACGTAGTAGCCGATGCCTTGAGTAGAAAGGTGGCAGTTGAGCTAAGAGCTATGTTTGCTAGATTGAGTGTGTCCGATGATGGTGGTTTGATCACCGAGTTACAAGTGAAGCCTTCTTTGATTCAGTTGATTAGAGAAAAGCAGTTGCAAGATGCGAGCTTAGTTCCTCATGTTCAAGACATAGCCGAAGGAAGACCGACTGAGTATAGTTTCAGTGGTGAGAGCTTGTTGTGCTTTAGAGATAGAATTGTGGTACCGGAAGATGTTGAGCTGAGACGTCAGATTTTGAGCGAAGCGCATTCGAGTCCCTTTTCTATGCATCCGGGTAGTACCAAGATGTACCGAGATTTGAAGAATGATTACTTCTGGGTAGGGTTGAAGAGAGATGTAGCCGAGTATGTGAGCCGTTGCATGGTTTGTCAGAGAGTGAAGGCAGAACATCAGGTTCCTTCAGGTTTACTACAGCCTTTGAAGATTCCGGAATGGAAGTGGGAGAGAATCACCATGGATTTTGTATCGGGGTTGCCTTTGTCTCCTTCGAAGAAGAATTCAGTTTGGGTGATTGTTGATAGGTTCACTAAGTGTGCTCACTTCTTAGCAGTGAACACTACGGATTCCTTAGACAAGTTGGCAAACTTGTACATTCGTGAGATTGTGAGACTTCATGGAGTTCCAAAGTCTATAGTTTCAGATAGGGATCCTAGATTTACTTCGAGGTTCTGGAGTTGTTTGCATAGTGCTTTGGGTAGTCGTCTGCACTTCAGCACATCTTATCATCCGCAGTCCGATGGGCAGTCAGAGCGAGTGATACAGATTCTAGAGGATATGCTTCGTTGTTGTGTGATTGATTTTCAGGGTTCTTGGGAGAAGCACTTACCGTTGGTTGAGTTTGCTTACAACAACAGTTATCAGTCTAGTATTCAGATGGCTCCTTATGAGGCTTTGTATGGTAGACGGTGTAGAACTCCGATTTGTTGGGCTGAGACAGGTCAGAGGTTGTTACCTATGCCAGACTTGCTTAAGGGAACCACAGAAAAGGTGAAGTTGATTTGTGACCGTTTGAAAGCGGCTTCGGATCGTCAGAAGTCCTATGCAGATTTGAAGAGGAAAGAGATTGAGTACTCAGTGGGTGAGAAAGTGCTTCTGAAAGTATCTCCGTGGAAGAAGGTAATGAGATTTGGCCGAAAAGGCAAGTTGAGTCCGAGGTTCATTGGTCCGTATGAGATAGTTGAGCAGATTGGGCCTGTAGCTTATCGGTTGAGGTTACCTTCTGAGTTAGAGAAGATTCATGATGTCTTTCATGTATCTATGCTTAGGAGATATAGATCAGATCCTTCGCATGTAATGCCCGTTGAGGAGATAGAGTTGAATCCGGATTTGTCCTACAATGAAGAGCCCGTTGAGATACTTGCTTCGGATAGCAAGGTGTTGCATGGCAAGACCATAGAGTTGGTCAAAGTGTTGTGGAGACATAGAGGTGTAGAAGAGGCCACGTGGGAGAGGAAAGCGGATATGGTTGAGCAGTTTCCATATTTGTTTCCACCAGGTAATTTCGGGGACGAAATTCCTTAAGTGGGGGAGAGTTGTAACACCCGTGTCTTGGGCCTAGGAGTTAGCCGGGTTGTTGTTCGAGTCAAATAAAGTCTAATTAAAATAAACCAAACTTAGATAATGACCTAATTGAATTTAAATAAAGAGGGAGGGACCAAAGTTGTGATTTACCCCATTTAAAAATAAAGGAAGACAACTTTTCCATAAAAGTTGTCATCTTTCTCTATCTTTTCCTCTTTACCAATTTCAAAACCCCCTCCCCACTTTCAAACTCTCCTAAAGCCCTAATCACTATTCCATTGGGTTGGCTAATCAATTTCATCATCAAATCAAGAGGTAAACATAAATTCTTAACCTCCTCTCCATTCTCTACTCACCTATTGTTTTAGATTTCAAAAATAATGAGTTTTGGGAATTAGGGTTCTTATGGAAAATTGGGGTTTTGATGGGGCTTTTCAATCTATTTTGAAAAATTGTTTTGGGGTTATGCTTAGTCATGATGAAACTCACAACATATATGAATTTGGTCAATTTTGGGTGAATTTTCGTAGTGGGTCTTTAAGGCCAATTTTAAAGTATGGAAAATTGGGTTTTTGAGAGGATTTGTGTTGGAAGTGAAGGGCTGATGGTCTACCTATGTTAGGAGGGTGTTTTGGGATGTTTTGGAAACCATTTGGGTGGTTGGAATTGGGTATTTCAGCCCTTGGTTGTGGGAGTCCGAAAATTTAGGTTTTTGAGATGTTATGTGATTTGGAATTTGTGGAAATGGGTTGTGAGTTGCAAAGTGGATTGATGATTGAATTAGCATTGGGTTGAGAAGTAATGTATGTGTTTTGTTTGGCTAGAAGCAAGGAGAAACGTGAAAGAAGCTTCGGGATCGAATCCGGGAATTTGAAGAAAGGTCGCTTGCTTGGTCTTGGAGCTCGGGAGCTTAGGTGAGTGGTTAATTGTCTTAAACGGTTTTAAATTAGTTGGTTCGAGTATGTGGACTAGGTTGGGCTTGGTAGACCCACCTAGAGTTAGGATTAGGGTGGTAGCCTAATCCTAAGCTTGATCTAGAGCCCTTGGTTGAACTCACTTTGTGGTTGTGTATGTCTTGCATAAATTGCGATATGAATGTCTATGTATGTTGCCTTATACATGTGAAATGAGATGGGACTTATGATGCTTGAGTGAGACATGCATAATGATGGTTGTTGTTGAGTATGTGCTAAGCACAAGGTTTATGAAATGAGTATTGTGATGTGGGTAAATATTGGCACTAGTAAACTTGGATACAAATGATCGATCATTAGGATGTTAGTGTGTAGTCTAAAGTCGCGCGTGGCCTTGGTGGCGTTGAGTCACCAAGGAGGAGTACGGGTTCGCCCGGAATTGTAATTGAATATAGTCGGTGATGAGTGGAATCCCATCGACGGGGCGTGAGGATGAGTGGAATCCCCTCCGCGAGACCGGTGATGAGTGGAATCCCACCGAGGTAATGTGGTTGTTGGATATGAGTTTCCAACGTGTCTATCCGCGTATTTGAGTCTTAACTAGGTGCCAATGTTGATTGATATATGTATCAATGTGTTGAGATATATGAGCTGTTTGGATGTTTATATGTGATTGCATGTATGGTAGTATTGGGCTCATAATTAAGGCATACATGTGATACATTGCTCATGCATTTATACCTTGTGGACCTTTGGTAAGTGTAAATGGCTTTGGCTAGATCGTGCTCGGACCCTGCAATGTTGAGGTTTGTTTTTAGAGCTTACCCTCACTAAGCATCATTGCTTACGCTCTCTTTGTTCAACATTGCAGATCCTTAGTTCGTGGGTTGCTCGGGCAAGAGGAGGGCCTCCAAGTGTGGTTTGGATTGAATTCACCAAGTATGGATTTAAAATTCTAGACATGTAATGGTTGAGCAATGGGATGTGTAATGTTTTGTGGTTGTTGTTGGTTGATAGGAGCATGTGTAGAGTCCTTTATACATATTGCTTTTGCATGGTTGTGTTGCCATGATGAATGTTAACTCATGCCTATTTGCTTGCTGGAAGGTTAGCCTATGCCTTAAGAGTTTTTACATGTGTTTGAATGTGGTTTGAATGAATGCATGATGTGGATTGTTGCCTTTGTGTTATACATGTTTAAACCTTGTTGAAGCATGCTAGTATTGTTAGTAAGCCTTGGGTTGTTTTGTTATGAGGTTATGGGGTGCCTTGGTGGTGTTTTGGGGCATTCTTGTGCCTCAAAACAGCCCAGAAAAGTCTGCAGACAGGGGGTGTTTCGAAACGGGTCCCCGTGTTCCGAAACGGCCCTGCGTAAATGGCCTGTCGTTTCGAAACGGATGAGGGTCGTTCCAGAACGTTTTCGCCACTGGAATTTTGAGAAATTGGCGAGATGAAGCCGTTCCGAAACGGGCCTTTGAAGTTCCGAAACGGTCAAATCTCGTTGACCACGAGATATTGACCGTCAAGGTCGTTCCGATACGGGTCACCCCTGTTTCGGAACGGTCACCTTGTGGTTGACCCAGGCCCGTTGACCAGGTCAGGGCGTTTCGGAACACCCTATAGGTGTTCCGAAACGGCCTGCTGGAATGAAGTAAAATGGACCGTTTATGTTTGTTTGGTCGGTGAATGTTACGTTGTTTGGTTCTTCCGCTGCTGTGCTTCACATAGGAATTATAATTGCATCTAGATAAGACTAAAGTTAAAAGAAATTTTCTGGGTTGTTAACCGAGGGGAAGCCTTAACGGGTTTCGCTTCGGTTTTCCCCGTGTGGCCCACTCGGACCGGTCATCCGACCAGACCGGGACGAGGGGGTTACATACTGACTAAAAAGATCGTTTTAGCATATTTTAGTGACTATTTGTTTGGTTTGGTTAAAAAATTTCACAAAAAAAAGTTTAGTTCGATAACGGTTAAAGGGGAAATTTTTGGCTAATGAATTTTATCTAGTTCGGCCGGTTAACTGAAACAACTGATTGAACACCCTTGGATAAGATTGACAACAAAAAATACATTTTTACAAGAATATATCAATAATTCTATATATATTCGATTGGATACATACCCAACTCAACTCGGATTGACCTAAAGATACAAAGATTAACTAGAATAAAAAATCGACCAATCTAATATTGACCCAAATCCAAAATCAACCAGTCCGATATTGACCTTACCCTAAAAAGCAATCGGTCTGATATTGACCCAACACGAAATTTAACCGAACCAATATTGATCCAACCAGATACCTGACCTGACCCAAAATACCATAGACCTGAACTAAATTTAAACCAAACTCGATCCAACCCGAGTCTAACCTGAATCGAAATGACCCAACTCGACCCTAATCTGAATGACCCAATTGTCACCTATACTTATGAATGCTTACAAACATATTTCTGATGAATGATAACAAACATATCGATACACCCCCAACGTCCCCTAATACATATATAATATAAATAAAATTATATTTCATTTTCACTAAAATAACCATATTCATACAGGGAGAGTGGGGCGGGCGGATATAGGACAAGTAAGGTCTCAAACTAATCACCTACTCACTATCGACGACGGGTATGACTTTTGATATCCACGCCTACCCACTACCCCCAAACTCATATCCATATCCACCCAAAGTAAGGTGGGTGCAGTACATAATTCGCAAAATTGTACTCGTCTGGCATCCTTAAGGAAGAAGTGAACCCATGACCACTAGACCATCATTGAAAGTATGGGTGAGCAAAACTCGACTCGAAAAAATAAAAAAAAATTACTCGACTAGGGATGAAAAAACTCGACTTGTCTTGACTCAACTCGAAATTTCAAAAACTCGACTTGACTCGAAAAAACTTTCAAATAAAGTTTAAGTTGTAAAAGGGAAATTCAAATAACTCAAAATTTTTAGTAATTAAGGGATTGATTTTTAAGTTTGACTCGAGTCCGTCAATTTTTCATGATCTATATATATATATATATAATATTTTTAGTAATTAAGGGATTGATTTTTAAGTTTGAGTCGAGTCCGTCAATTTTTCATGATATATATATACCGATATAAAAAATATGATGAAATATATGCCACATATGAGAAATATGAAGAAATAGACATGCATATCTTATATAATTAGAGAAAATCGTTTAAATTAGAATCAAATTGTACCTTAACATGATAAATAATTATAATTAAATTTGTATAGGAACTCGAAAACTCAACTCGACTCGAACTTGACTAGAATTTCATAAGCTCAACTCGAATAAAAAAATATCAAATAAAGTTTGAGTTGTAAAATATGACACGTCAACTCGAATAACTCGAAAATTTTGAACTCGACTCGACTCGATCGAACGCCCACTCTAACTGAAAGTTCTAATGTATTAATATTTTTTATTATTCTATTCGAATACAAAATAATATTTGTATATAACATTAAATTTACTTAAACTCACATACGCTTATAAATTAAACTGTTTGAACTCATATTATTAAGCAGGGTAAACCATCATTCACCACTAGAAGTCTAGAACCACTCATTGAATTCAATCTATTAAGGTTTTAAACATTCTATAATTACCCAAAAAAAAAGAATGGATTTGTTTGGTAAAGATGTTTGAGCTAAAATTAGAGGTTTGACTGGTCAAATTTGCTAATTTGGATATTTGGTAAAGTGCGGATTGAAATAGCGAATTGAGGTGAAACCTTTAATTTTGAAAAAACTGCTAATATGAGCTTTTTGAAATTAGAGGTTTTGACATACGAGTTATAAATACTATTTTACCCTTAAAAATTATTAGAAATATCCAAATAACCTAAATTTAACCATTTCTATTTTAATTCTTCAACCTCACATATTTACATTGTGAGATTTGTAAATTAACCCCTTTTATTGTTTTTTATTCTCACACGTTTATATTTGCATTTAAATTTAATAATTAATTAAATTGTTTTAAAAATAATTATATAAATAATAAATTAATATATAGATCCTTCAAATATGCTTAGTAATGTTATATTAAAAATTATTTTTCATAATCTAATTAATATTAATAGATACAAAATATTGATAAATAATAAACTATTCAAATAAGTATCGAATATAATTATGTCCTTATATGTCATTTTGCTTGTTTAAATAATAAAACAGTTATCTTCTATCAGCTAATTTTACCAAACACTTTTATACAATCAGCTAATGCAATCCGCTAGTCAAATCAGCTAATACAATAAGCTATCAGCTAATGTAATTCGATATTAGCTATCCGCTAATTGCTAAACAGGGCCGATAACTTGTCTATATAAAAATGGAGCTTAAATATCAAGTCCTTGTTTGGTAAAGAGAGGTTTGAGCTAAAAATAGAGGTTTGACCGGTCAAATTCGCTAATTTGGATGTTTGGTAAAGAATGAATTGAAATAACGGATTGGGGTGAAACCTCTAATTTTGAAAAAAAAAACTCGCTAATAGGAGCTTTTTGAAATTAGAGGTTTTGACATAAGAGTTATAAAGACCCTTTTACCCTTAACAATTATCAAAAATCTCCAAATAACCTAAATTTAACTATTTCTATTTTAATTCATCAACCTCATGTATTTACATTATGACATTTGAAAATTAATATTTTTTGTATTTTTTTTATTCTCACACATTTATATTTGTATTTAAATTTAATAATTAATTAAATTGTATTAAAAATAATTATATAAATAATAAATTAATATATAAATCCTTCAAATATGCTTAATAATGTTATATTAAAAATTATTTTTCTTAATCTAATTAATATTAATAAATATAAAATATTGATAACTATAAACTATTCAAATAAGTATCGAGTATAATCAAGTCCTTATATGTAATTTTGCTTGTTTAAATAATCAAACAGCTATCTGTTAATTTTATCAAACACTTTTATACAATCAGCTACTACAATCCGCTAGTCAAATCAACTAATACAATCAACTATCAACTAATGTAATCCGCTATCAACTATCTTCTAATTACCAAACAAGGTTTAAATGTTTTAAATAATAAACCAGTAAATAAACTTAAAATATGTGTACTCTAGCTTAAATATTAATTAAATTTGACGTATTGTGAATTCAATTAGTAGGATTTTAATTAAGCTCTGGTCTTGTTTGGAATGCTTTCTTTGGTCGTACGAAAGGACAAAAATCTTTTACATCCGCTTTGTGTATTTTCTTATGTTTTAATATTAAAATATTAAATTTTAGGTTTTAATTTTAAATTTTAAATTTTAAATTATAAATATCTTAAATTTTAAAAAAATACTTCATACTTAAAATTCCCTAAAATTTAATTCTAAATCTTAACTTTAAACTTTAAATTTAAATTTTAGTGTGAACATAAATAAAAACACCGGAATTTCTATTCACGAAAAAAAAAGCCTCTGCATGCCACCGAAAATATCTCCTGGCACGGCTAAAAAGTCCAAAAGGCATCAAATGCTGGTTTGAAAGAAGAATTTATAGAGCTGGAAATATTCAAGTTACAGCCTAGAGACAAGTGGTTTTCAAACTGAGCCCACCGGTCTTTTCATTTTTCAAGCAAAGGCTCTGTATATTTATCATTCCCACTTGGGTGTTGGCGATATATTCAGGGAACTAATGTGTGGGACTGGGAACCCACACTTGAAATTCCATTATTTGCCTTCAATAATTCATTTAGGATGTTTGGGTGGGCACTTTTATCTGTTTATAGATCTTATACAAGTTTTCAAGGGTGTGTACTAGATTTCAAACAGGTACGACTCAAAGATTTAGGAATCTTGCGTAATTTATTAAAATGTAGCTCTCTAGTTATTTTTTAAAGTGTTTGATGTTGTTGTGTGTGATAGACTGACTTTCGAATAAAAATAAGTATAACATAACTCAAAATTTATGAAGTACAATGTATTTTATTTTTCTCATAATCATGATTACTAGTCAACAATTAATTAATTTTTTACTTTTTACTTGTAAACATTTACCTTAACTCATTTTGAGAACCTCGTTTTTTAGAGTCTTATACGACTACTACTATTGTGCATGTTCAAAACCAGCCAGGTTTCAAAACATTTACAAATAACGTCTTCTTAATTTAAACAAAAACCAGAGCAAACACTCTCTCATGATCTTTTATTTTTCATGGTCTACTCCCTTTGATTTTCAAGGCCAATACCCCATGATTATTAGCCATCTAATCATATTATTCTTGCTTTTAACTAATATTTACTTTGCATTTACACTTATTATTATCCTAAGGATAACGGTAAATAACAATCATCATATAATGAAACAAGTAGGAGAAGGATGGTTGAATTGAAAGATGGGGACAATCTAATAAGTGTTGCATCTCTATGAAGACTAATCAGAAATTTTAAGGGGAATCTTCTATATATTTTAATGAGCTATACATTCTATAAAAGTAACTAGCCTGCTCCAATAGCTCTGTTAAAATAAATAATCAATAACAAAATGATGAAGAATGTAATAATTGAGGTGCAAAAAGAAGAAGAAAAATCTGGCATCAATAATTAATATAAATAAAATCAATTACATTGTGAGCAAGTACATATTTTACCCCTTTTGATTCAAGACTCACTTATTAGGAGCTAGCAGAATCAGTTAAGATCCTTAATGTACATATACGTAATTCATGATAAATCTATATATATATACATACATATATTTATATATGTATATGTAATTTTAAGACCCTTAAACCTGCCTTGTCTTGCCTTAGGCAGTTGTTGACAAGGGGATTAGTAGTAAGTTCCCTTTATTAAGTTACAGTTGAGGAAGATGAAGATGTTTATCCTTAGCCTTTGCCTGGGTAAAAAGAATGATTGTAAGAAGCCATTTTTGTAGTGTCGTCTTGCTGCTTCCTGTTAGACTTTGTGTTGAATGAACTGTATTTGCCTTGCCTGTTCTTCCTTCTGGGATGTGATGCCTTTGGGATGAAAACTCCAGTGCCTTTGCTTTCTCTTCTGAAGTTTTGCTCTTGGAGATATGGAGTTTGTGTCACTGGATAATTTGCTCCTGAGAATGTCTGACAAATACAAACTCAAACATCAGAAATTGCAGGAGATAACATAACATGTTATTTGATGTGAATGAAAAGCTTAAAAACCTGGAAAGAAACCGAAGGACATCTGGAAACCGGGTCTTCATCATCCATGATCAGCAGAGAGATCTGCTTGCTCAAGTCTGCAAAAAACAGATCATCTTCAAGCTCAACAGCCACCTCCATTACTCTGGAGCTAGTTTTTTTTAGTGTGGGTTTATTCTGGAAAGAAACCAAGAAAGGAAGTGTTTAGTTTCTAAATATTGAGACCAATGTTCCGTGGCATGGGGGGATGATATAAATAAAAGAAAAGTGAAAAGGAGATGGGTTGAGTAGGGGAAGAAGTGCATGTGGGATGGTGGGGTCTTAAATGGCAGCTAGCCAATCTGGCTAGAGTCCCCACAAGAATCATGAAGCAATGTTATGATGTTATCCAGTAGGAAGAAAGAGATAAAAGAGTTAAGAGTAGCAGCAAGCAAAGAGATAATAGCCCACACCCAGATATCTAATCCAAGATACACCCAAATCACCTCTAACCATGCTTCGGTGTAACATGGTCAGCCTCACTTCCTTTATCCTTTTCAACATCAAGTTATGGCTCAGGACTCTAGTTCCCCAATCTCTAACCATGCTTCGGTGTAACATGGTCCAGCTCCACACATTTTGAAGGGTCGTTTGTCAATGCAACTAGCTTCTTGTATTCATCATTTAAGTTGCGACTGAATTGTGTTTAAAGCCCTGACATTGATTCCTCATATCATTGTCATCTTCGTTTTTTTACCACACTTTGTAAAATTGCAAATCATGCATTCCCCTTTCTATGAGAATGTATTAGCTCTATTAATCCAACATATGTCCAACTATATCCATATAGTACAGGACAAAATTTGATTTAGTTTTGGAAATGTTTGAACATCTGCTTTCACCCCTTTTGTTTTGATTTCTTACTCAACTAATCCAAATAAGTTTTACAGAAGTTTATTATGGGAGCGAACCACCCAATCCAATTTTCTCCATTTACAATGTCAGAATTTGAACCCTTGACCTTGCATAAGGGACTTAACGACTCATCCCGCTAGACCAACTAGTTGTTGGTTGCGCTTTTGCCCTTTTTATACCTGTTGTTTTTATATGGTAGTGATTTGGTAGGATAAACCATGCTTCTTATCCCACAAGGAATAGGTTAAATGAAGTGGAGGATGGAGACGTTAATATCATCAGGAAAAGTCTGATTGCAGAATATGGATCGTGGAATTCTTGCTTGGACAACCTATCATGTCCACATCCATCTGCTTCCGGCCCGCCTAATTCGTTATCCATGTTAAGGTTCATAACTTTAGAAGAAATTAGAAGTGATTTGGAGAGTATAGAAGAGAGACGGTACTCTCACACATTTTATTGATAAAATTCATAATATCTCAAAATGAGATTGGATTGAGTTTTATACAAAATAGTTGATAGTTGAGTGAGTCAGTTGTAAACAGTAACTAACAATAACAACATCCAAACTGTTTGCTGACTCAGCTCCAACTTACAACAGACAACTAACCACACTAACGAGACTAACCACTATCCTACACTAGAACTATAACATTCACCTTTCTTTACCGTTTCCAAGTTTGCGAAATCTACAGAATACAAAGGCAGCACAGTAAGTCGATGACAAAACTGAGAAAAAGAGACAACCGACAGAGGTTTCGTCATAATGTCCGCCGCTTGTTCAGATGCTGAAACTTCATTGACAATCAACTGCCCAAATGCAACCTTTTCAGGAACAAAGTAAAGGTCAAGTTCGACATGCTTGAACTTGGAGTGCAACACTGGATTAGCCGAGACCACTACAGCACTCGAGTTATCACACCAAAGAGTGGGCGTTCCATCAGGTACCACACGAAGCTCATGAAGCAGAGATTGAAGCCATAACACTTTCGTCGTTGCACAAGCAATAGCACGATATTCTGCCTCCGCAGTCGAACGGGAGACCACAGTCTGCTTCTTGCATCCCCAAGAAACTGGATTACCACCAAAGAATATACAGAACACTAATGAGAGGGTGTTCGCGAGTGGGTCCTCTAGAAAGAGATTGAGACGATGACGGGTAGGCAGAAAGCCACAGCGAAAGTTCGTCAAGCACTCGTAGCTGCATGTGTCGGAGCCTCAGTGAAGAGGGCGAGCAGGCAGGGAATTGCACACGAGATCCGAGCTAATTAAAAGAGAAGAGGGAAAGAGTTTTCTCCCCATGCACGAGGGCGTGCATGAATTGAGTAGGGGAGAATGTCACGGTCTGTTCATCGTGGCAGGCGGGACCGCACGATATGCTTTCTGGTTGTGCTTAATGCGGGATGCAGGATAGCAATAAGGGTGTAGTACGTGTCGTACAACCGTCCAGTCCTCGGATGGGCGTGCTGGTTAGGCACCACACTGGTCGGGAGCTGTCCCCGCTTCCATGATGAGCCCATGGGAGGGTGAAACCAGCAAGCGTCAAAGATGAAAAATGCTTAGCCTCGGGCATGTGGGAGCCCTGAGGTGTCGTACGGGGAGATGTCCCTGCGTCAGAGGCCACGTTTTGAGTTTCCTTGGGCCATTTCTTTTGGGTCAATTTTTCTCGTCTCGTTACTCTCTTGGTTTTGTGTTTTTTCTCCGTTTTCATTTCCGATTCAATTTTTCCCCTTTTTGAGATTCTAGAGTTTCTTCGTCTTGTTTTCATGGCGGCCGACATCAACTTCACTCATCCCCTGTATCTTCATCCTTCAGATACCCCGGGCGTTTTTTTGGTGTCACGTCAACTCGTCGGGCTTAACAATTACTGTGTATGGAGTCGTTCGATGCGTATTGCCTTGCTTTCCAAAAACAAACTCGGCTTCATCGACGGTGACTGCAAGAAGGAGAGCTACGAGCGCGATTTGAAGACTCAATGGGAGAGGTGCAACATAATCGTTTTGTCTTGGCTTCTCAACTCAGTGAGCAAGGAGCTATCGACCGACATTGTTTTCACTTCTAATGCCGCCCTGGTTTGGAAGGATCTGAAGGAACGGTTCGATAAGGTGGACGGATCTAGGGTTTACTTTCTTCACAGCGAGATCACCACGCTTCTTCAAGGAGAGATGTCTATCTCCGCCTACTTCACCAGGTTGAAGCTTCTTTGGGATGAGTATCAGACTCTCGTTCCTTTTTCTGTGTGCGAATGTGAGACATCTCAAGACAATCTCAAGCTTTTGGTTCAGCAGAGGTTATTTCAGTTCCTCATGGGCCTTAACGAATCATATTCTGCAATCCGGAGCCAAATTCTACTGATGCAGTCGTTGCCTACTGTCAATCAAGCATACTTCATGTTGGTCCAAGAAGAATCTCAGCATTCTTAGTTGTCTGTGGTGGCACCGTTCTCTGAAGCTGCTGCTATGTTTTCCACTGCTGGATCTGATTCATGCCGTCGTTTCAACGGACTGTGTGACCACTATAAGAACAAGGGGCACAAGAAGGAGAACTGCTACCGACTCATTGGATACCCTGCAAACTTTAAATTCACTAGAAAAAAGAATCCACTCCCTGCTTCTTATAATTCATCTGTTGCGACTCATACTTCTTTGAATTCTATGGATATGGGTTCTGGTTCCTCGAGTTCTTCCACTGTGGCTGCTCCGGTGTTCACTTAGGCCCAATACGCTCAACTTCTCAGTTTATTGAATCAGGCTCCCTCAGCTGAGTCTTCTGCAAATGTGGCAGGTATATCCCATTGTCTCTCTGTTTCTATGGATTCTCCTAGTTGGATTTTAGATACGGGTGCCACGGATCACATGATATCTGATTTCCGGGGCTTACAATCTCATATTTCTTGTACTAGTGATTCACGATATGTTCATCTCCCTAATGGTAATATTGTTTCTGTTCAATCTGTTGGTACTTATCATTTTGATTCTACTCATTCTGTTCTTAATGTTCTTTATATTCCTAACTTCAAACATAATCTCTTATCTGTCTCCAAGTTAACTCGTGATTTCAATTGTTCTGTTACCTTTTTCCTAACTTTTGTGTCTTACAGGCTCTCTCTGATGGCAAGATGATGGGGATTGGTAAAGAATCTCGAGGCTTATATATGTTTGATTCTTCAAGCCTCACTTTTGGTTTGCATGTTCATGTTTTCGATTCTCATTCTAATTATGTTTCTACTGAATGTATGTCTTCTGTGAGTTCTAATAATACAAGTCTTTGGCATGCTCGTTTAGTGCATGTGGCTTCTTCTAAATTGCATCATGTGCCTTTTTTACGGTCTTTATCTTTTGATGCTACCATAACACATTTTTGTCATGTATTCCCTTTAGCTAGGCAGAATCGTCTACCTTTTCCTCATAGTGCTACTAGGTCTTCTAATCCTTTTTTCTTTGCTGCACCTTGACATTTGGGGTCCTTATAGGGTTTCTACACATAGTGGTCATAAGTTCTTTCTAACAATTGTGGATGATTACTCTAGGATGACTTGGGTATATTTGTTGAAGCATAAACATGAAGTTATTCTTTATCTTAGACAATTTTTTCACTTTAATCCAAACTCAGTTTTCTGCTACTGTTAAAACCATCAGAAGTGACAATGGTTCTGAGTTTTTTAACTCAGAATGCTCTTCCATGTTTAATAGTTTTGGGATAGTTCCTCAGAGCTCCTGTGTCTATACGCCTCAGCAAAATAGGGTTGTTGAGCGTAAGCACAGACACCTTCATGAGGTTGCTCGTGTCCTAAAATTTCAGTCGCATGTTCCCATTAAATTTTGGAGGGAATGTGTTAAAACAATTTGTTATCTCATCAATCGTTTACCTTCTTCTATTCTTCAAAACAAAAGCCCTTTTGAGGTTCTTTACAATAAACCACCTAACCTTTCTCACCTCAGAATATTTGGGTGCCTTGGTTATGCTACACAACCTAATTACAAAGACAAATTTTCTCCAAAAGCCATTTCTTTTGTTTTCATGGGGTATTCACCTACTCAAAAGGGATACATCATGTTTAACCTTGCAACCAAATCTTTTTTTGTTAACCGAGATGTCTATTTTCATGAGTCCATTTTTTCTTTTAGGTTTTCTACTTCTACAAATTCCTTGTTTTTTCCTTCCAATGTTCATCTTTTTGACCTAGATTTCTTGTCTCCTAGTCCACCTACTTCCACTGATTCTCCTATTTTTCCTTCCCCAACATCTCCTCACACTGAGTCTCCTGCACCAAATATTTCTACTGACACTCATATTCCCACTGAAACAAATATTTCAACTGAACCAAGTATTTCCACTGAACCACATATTTCCAATGAACCAAATATTTCCACTGAACCTACTACTTTCACTGCACCTCATATTTCCACCGATGTTCTTCCTAATTCTATTTCTCCTGATACATTTGTTGTTTGTCATGCTTCAACAATTATGCCCAGTTGTCCTTTAGTTCTTTCTCGTCGTTCTTCTAGAATTTCTAAGCCACCTTCTTGGTTAAATGATTTTGTTTCTTCTTCTTTTGCTTCTTTATCCCCATATCCTATTTCTAATCACATTTCTTATTCTCATATACCTTTTTCTACTCAACTTTTCCTAACTGCAACTTCTTCCTTGGTTGAACCTACATCTTATTTTGAAGCTGTCAAATGTCATGTCTGGATCACAGCCATGAAAGAAGAGATTCAAGCCCTGAAATCGAATAACACATAGTCAATAGTTCCCCTACCTCCAGGAAAGACTCTCATTGGCTGCAAATGGGTCTACAAGATTAAGTACAAAGCATTTGGGGAAGTAGAGCGTTATAAGGCTCGTTTGGTTGCTAAGAGCTATAATCAGAAAGAGGGCATTGATTACACTGATACCTTTTCCCCTATTGCCAAACTGGTGACTGTTCGATCTGTTTTGGCTTTGGCATCCATCTTTCACTGGCCACTCTTCCAAATGGATGTTTACAACGCCTTTCTTCAAGGTGACTTATTTGAGGAAGTACACATGAAGTTGCCTGCTGGTTTTTGCAGTCAAGGGGAGCATTCTGCTTGTAGACTGCAAAAGTTTTTTTATGGGCTAAAACAAGCCTCTCGGCAATGAAATTTGAAGTTAACTCAGGCATTGCTTGCTTCTGGTTTCCAACAGAGCAAGCATGACTATTCATTATTCACCAAGAGATGTGATAACAAGGTGGTCTTATTACTGATATATGTTGATGACCTCATTTTAACTGGCAATGATGGTTCGTTGATTGAGGAATTGAAGGAGATTCTAAATCAGAATTTTAAGATGAAGGATTTGGGATCTTTGAAATACTTCCTTGGGTTTGAGATTCTTAGATCTCAGGAAGGGATATTGCTGACTCAACGCAAATATGCCCTGGAGTTAGGGGTGGGAGAAAATACCCGACCCGATTGACCCGACCCGAAAATTCGATGACCCGAAACAAAAATATCGGGTAATTCCCGGAAAAAAATTACCCGACCCGGCAAATTTCCCGGGACACGGGCCGAGAGTTTTTTCTTACCGGGTACCCGACCCGACCCGATAAAATTTAATATATATATATATATATATTTTTATATTTAAAATTATATTTTTATTTTATGTTTATTAATATTTTCACTCTAAAATTAAGTTTAAATCCCTACATTTTTTCTATGTTTGTATTATATTCTTTTAAGTTTTAAGTTTATTTTTTTTAATATTTTTATGTTTAGCATAGGATGAATCGGCCATCATAGATAAATAGTAACCCTAAAAACAAAACAGATGGAAACATCAAATATTTTATTTCCACCAAGGTGGATACTTCAGACTGTTGAAAAAAAGCATAAACACCGGATAAAGAGATATAAATGCTACTACCAAGTACCAACTTACACATGCTAAAGGATTAAGACAGAGCATTGACATCAATAGCCACCTTCTATGCTTCGACCATACTGCAGGACAAAGAGAATGCATTCCATTCTGAAACCAAATAAATTATAATTAAATAGCAGGGAAGAAAGATAGAAATTACAGAAACATTAAAACATCAAAACATTAAAAAAATAAAAAAAAAATATGAACCGGGTACCTGGTACCCGATTACCTGGGTACCCGAATTTTACGGGTACCCGAATATAATGGGTCGGGACATAGGCCGTTTAATGAGGTACCCGGATGAACCGGGTACCCGGTTTTCCGGGTACCCGACAATTCCCACCCCTACCTGAAGTTAATTGAAGACAGTGGGCTAGGGGAGCTAAGCCTGCCACAACTCCTTTAGAACAAAACAAAAGGCTTACATCGTTTGAGTAAGATCAATGCATAGAGCAGCAAGAGGAAAGCGATGCCTTGTTGAAGGACAAATCTGTTTATCAAAGATTAATTGAGAGATTGTTATATTTGACATATACAAGACTATATATAACATTTGCAATTCATTGCTTGAGTCAGTTCATGCAACAACCCAAGGAATCACATTGGCAATCTGCCCTAAGAGTTGTCAGGTACATCAAGAATAATCCTGATTAGGGTGTTCTGTTGAGTTCTTCAAGTGTTTGTCAGCTGATAGCATTTTGTGATTCGGATTGAGCATCATGTCCAATATCACGGAAGTCAGTTACGAACTTCTGCATCAAGTTGGGTGATTCATTAATTTCTTGGAAAGTAAAGAAACAAAACACAGTTGCTAGATTATCTGCCGAAGCAGAGTACAGGAGTATGGCAGCAATCACTTCAGAAATTGTTTGGTTAAGTGGTTTGCTAGAGGAGCTAGGAGCAAAGTTAACTAAACCCTCTAAGATGATTTGTAATAGTAAAGCACCACTTCAGATTGTAGCAAATCCCGTGTTTCATGAACGTACCAAGCACATTGAGATAAACTATCACTTTGTTCGAGAGAAAATCCAAAAAGAGTTGATACAAGCTGAGCATGTTTCTTTAGAAGAGCAACTAGCAGACATAATGACGAAGGCTCTGGGAATTCAACAACATGGGTATCTTGTATCCAAGTTAGGAGTTAAAAATGTCTTTCAAACTCCAACTTGAGGGGGAGTGTTGTAACTAGAAATAGTTAGTGCTGTTAGATTTTGTTAGAGATGATTAGATGGTTAGTTAGATTAACCAGCTGATTATTTACTTGTATATAAAGCCCATGTAAATCATTGTTTTGATATATGAGAAATTAGATTCAAATCCATTTCATAACAGAAATCGACAAAGCAGATTAAAGTTCCACCTTTGGGGGGAAAAGCCATTCATTCAAATTATACATCATAGTAGCCAAGAAAAGATGAAACTCAGATACATGAAACCATCACCAGGTTTGATATAAGCATTATATTATCTTCCCTAATCTTAAAAAACCAAGTGGTCATGAGGCACAAGAACAGAATAAAGATGAGAAAACAAAAACACAAGGTTAAGAGAGACGATGCTCTCTAAATACATCGGCATAGCTCGTACTCAATAACTTTAAAACCATCTTCAAGCCAGCCTTAAACCCTAAACCTTAGGCCTTGACGCAACAGCTGAAGTAGTTGAGGATTCTCCTCCTTGTCTGCCGAGAAAATCAAAAACACAATCAACACATATTTCCATATATACTGTCGAGTTCTTGCAGCAAGCACATTTCTCCGATCGTTTCACACATATCTTTAGCATGCAGCCATAGACATAAACCCATTAAATACATTCACAAGTATTTTTTATTTTCTAGACGACGTAGAATTTGTCACAAGAGAAACAGGAACCATAGGCTCCTAAAGGCATGTTCATCACAGAATTTGTCAAAGTGAGAAAAGTATACAATCATAAATCAACACCAAATAAACAATAATATCAATATAAAATCTTCAACGCTCTTATCTTTAATTCATTGACCAAAAAGATAGAAGAATTAGAAAATAACTCCTACAACTATATGTTCTATGCTGTCAGCTAAAAATCATCAAAGAAAAGATCAACTGATCCAACTAAGCAACTTCTCCACCAGCCTAGCACATGCATGATACCAAAGTTTATATCTTTATACTCCGCTATTTAAAGCTACAGACCAAAACTAGATAATCTATATTTAGAGCACATCATCTGATAAGATGATTCGAAAAATAGAGGAGTGGGGAAGTTAGTGGAAGCGGGAATCTTACCGATGGAGAGTGATGGTTTTGCGGATAATTGTGGTGATCATCACTAGGAGCAGTGCCAACACCGGTGGCGGTGGGGTTAATGAAGTCTTCTTCATTTCCGAGACTGGCTCTCGAAACATCCCTCTTGTTTTGCTTCCTCATTTCCCTGATTTTTGAGAAGTCAAGAGAGTAATCTGGCACCTGTCCCTTTTGGTCCCAGTCCCCAAATTGAGGTACTGATAGCCATGGAGCATTTTTCTACATCAAATTTAACACCCCAAAGAACCCAACATTAGCAAAGCTATATCAATGTTTGTTTTTAGTAAGCAAACAAATTCATTAACTACAACGCATTCAAGAATACAATAGAACGGGCTGTTGCCTCTCAAATTCGACTGCAACAATGCTCGGAGAGAATATTTCTTGAATATGAAATTCTTTGTTTCCGGTTTTTTTGAGACGGGGAATAAAAAGATGCCATTTGAGTTTTTATTTAACAAAGTCCATGGCCTTGTGAGCTGTCAAACTGCAAGCAAATCATAAATTTGGCCTAAAATTTAATGGGAACTCACTAAACCCTAAAACATCATTGTTGGTTCAATTCAGTACGATGAAATACCAAGTGCATAATCCGATACTACATTTTTATTTCACGGTACTGAAAATATTATGAACAATAACACCTATGATACTTTGTTCTATTCATATTCCAACATAGATAAAAAGATAAAGTGCATGAATTTTTTTTTAAAAGAAGAAGAATAAGGATATTAGCTAACAAGTGTTCATAAGATTAGGGATTCTCCACCGGAGACCTGGTTTTAGTGTTCCCCTGTTTTCTTTGTTCTTTTCCAACTCTTTAATATTATCGATGCTTCATCAGTAAAAGGGGGATGAAGCCCAAAAAAGTAAGACCCTATTTAAAAAATAAATTAACTCCATACACTTTGAAATTGTAAAATTAAAGTGATTTTCATCAATATTGAACTCTGCGAAAAGATGAAAAAATGGTTTGGCTGCAAACAACCTCCAAAAACGAACATTCTAAATCACAAAGACTCCAACTTCAAACGATTATTACAACCACTGAACTTTATCCAGGAGCAGCTACATAATCAAGAAAGAGTTGAAAATCCGAGCGGAAAACAAAGAACTCACCTCCTTGCGATCTTCCATTCTTGATACCAACAGAGCAAAATAGATGTTCCCAAAGTTTTAGAGAGCAATTGTGTTAATCTAAAATGAAAGAGAAGGAAAAGAAGGTGAATTTATTAAAGAGAGAAAAGAGAATTTGTGTGGGGATTGATAGAGCTCTTAGAAAATAAATACAGCAGAATGACAGCGCCGATTTTGGGGTTTTTGATTGCCCCCACTAATCACCGAGTTTAGGGGTGAGCGTTTGATCGAGTCAAAAAATTTCGAGTTATTCGAATTGACGAGTCATATTTTACAACTCAAATTTTATTTGAAATTTTTCGAGTCGAGTCAAGTCGAATTTTCGAGTTCCTATAAAAATTTAACTGTAATTATTTATCATGTTATAGTAGGGTTTGATTCCAATTTAAACTCCTTTCTCTACTCATATAATATATGCACATATATATTTTTTCACATGTGACAATATTTCTTCATATTTTTATATATCATTATGTATATATCATAAAAAATAGAGGGACTTGTCTCGAACTTAAAAATAAATTCACTAATTACTAAAAATTTCGAGTTATTCGAATTTCCATTTTACAACTCAAACTTTATTTGAATTTTTTTCGAGTTATTCGAGTTTATGAAATTTCGAGTCGAGTCAAGACGAGTCGAGTATTTTTGCCTCGAGTCGAGTTATTCGGTTTTTTTCGAGTCGGGTCGAATTTTATTCACCCCTAATTGAGTTGTTACAAAAATATTATTTATTAAATTTAAAATATTATTAAAAAATAATATTAATTTATATATAACATTTTAAGTTACATGTTTTATAACATTTCAGATAGTATCATACTATAATGATATCGTAATCTGTTGTAGGTTATATTATCCTTTACCTAAAACATATAGTATTTGTTTATTTATACGCCTCGATTCTCGATACTGGTCTTGCCTTTATGTTGAAATTACATGGAATGCCATTCTTTCGGACACGCTTTACCTACGTGGTCTTTGTAACCTTTTAGTACTTCAAGTCTTTGCTTTTCCCCTCAATTTGGTTAAGGTCGGTATACCAGCTGTCTCTAGTCTACAAGGGCAGCGTCCAACGTTTGCAACACGGTTTTTTTGGGTTTTAATTTAAATGGGTTGGTTCTTTTTACTTCGTATGTAAAATACACCCAGGTCAATCAAGTATTAGTTCCATTATAAATTGGTCATTTAAAAAAAACTTAGTAATTTAATCACTCAATTAAAATATGGTCACAAGCAAATAGATCACTGCGCTGTTAAATATTAGATGAAATGGTGATGTGGTCTAGTATAATAATAGTTTTAGTCTCTAAAAGTTACGTATTCTAACAAATTGGTCCTATTTCGAAATAATTTAATAAAAAATTAAACTAATAATTCAAAAATTTAACTCTTCGTATTAAAAAAATCCATCAATTCAGTACATGTTCTTCTCCCAAAGTGTGTTCTCTTCTCCAAATTGTTTATTTTTCTCCCATAAATATTATATTACTTTATAGTTGCTTAGAATTGCTTTCTATATCTTAAACGGTGTTGAATTTCACCAATGGAGCATTGTGTTTATAGTTCTGTGTGAGGCACCAAGTAGGGGAGTTGACAAAATCTTTTTTATGGAATCCGTTTTTCGTTGTACTCTTTGAAGATACAATTTTTCATGTTTTGATGTTGCTTTCAAAGCACTAAGTGCAAGTTGCATCGGTTGTCGATCAATCTCATTTCCAGGTCATAGATTTTGTTACACGTGTACTTTGTAAGGCTGCAAGCCGAGTTTGTTCAACCATATAATTAAGTTGATATTCATTCATGGAAAGCTTGTATCAATAACTTGTTGCTTTATGATAAAATACAACTATCCAATTGTTGTTTTGATTCGATAAACTCGTTTAGTTCAATATTATCGCAAAATAATTAAATTGATGAAATTTTGAAATATCAAAGGTTTAGTTTATTGAATTACTTCAAATTAAGACCGAATCGATAAAAATGTTTACGTTTTATGCACTAAAAACTGTTATTATACCAAATCACATTAGATTTTGATTTCATTGTGAACAGTGGAGTGATATGTTTGTAATAATATCTTAATTGAGTGATTAAAGTGTAACTTAAAAAAGAATGACTAGTTTGTAACAAAACTAACTATTAAGTGACATAGGTTGTATTTTAGCCTACTTCATTTCATGCTCTTATTAATTGTCATTATTAATTTGTTTTGGGAAAAAAATGTATTTGTTTGTTGAGATATGGAGGGGACATATGAGATAAAAGGTGAGTTGAACATGTTAGATCATAGAAAATGGTTAGAGATTCTACTTACTAAAGTGAATCAGTGAGATAAAATTAATTAAATAAAAAATAATGATCTCACAATGTTTTAGACTAGGTTAAGGGAAAGATAATTCCAATTTGGATGATCTCGATTTCTTAAAAAAATAACATCGGAATTTATGTTCCAATACATTCTCATTTACTTGCATCATTATAAGTGCTTTTTAACAACAACAAAAAAGTCAATGGAGATGAGTTGAATGAAAAAGATTTCTTGCAAGAATAAATACTTGGTGACTTGTCGTCTTGTCCCTTTAGCCAAAGACTACCTGAAAAGATTATAACTTCATCGTTAAGTAGTTGTAAAAGGATGTGCTTTAGTGTAATTTCATTAAGTAGTTGTAAGAGAACGTGGTTTAGTGTAAGTATAGGTTATGGTGACTAAATTTCGTTTGTAATTTCCATCATGCTAAAAGTTAGTTCATTCGCTAAACTATAAACATACATTTATTAACAACTAGAACAAACTAAATAGAAAAGGTCACAATTGAACCCAACAAGTGGTTCTAGTAGAAAAACGGATGATATTCATGTTAAGAGATTCAGGTTCAATCGCAATGTTTGTAAAATATGTGTGCATTATCAAATGGTTAAAAATATTTATGAACATATACTACTTTGTAATCATTTTTATACTATTAAAAAAATGAAAAGTTCGCAATTTAACTATACTTGGTTTAATTTCCAACTTAAGTTTTTTGTATTCTATTTCTTCAATCGTCTATCCTCAGTGGCGGATGCAAAGGTAAGCTTGGGTGAGCCCATGTCCACCATGAACTTTTTAAAGTTCACATATTTAGCTTTAATTTTATAAAATTTTATGAATTAATTTTTATTTTTTATGACTTTTGCTCACCCTGAAATTTTGAAAATTTTATTATTATGTTCACCCTCAAAAATATTTTAATTTGTGCCCACCCAAAAAAATATTTCTAAATTCGTCACTGTATATCATAGACGTATATGGGCAAGCTAGGCAACGGATGATACCGATTCTCATATGCATATGGACCTGGTTTGAACTTTGAACTCCATACAGTTTGCTGTTAGAACTAGATTATTTATTCTATAATCTTATTTAAAAACATGAGTTTGGGTAAACTTTTGAAATGATCAATTATATAATTATATTGACATTAAAATAATATTTTAAAAATAATGCTAATTATTATATAATAAAAATAATCTTAATTAAAAATTAATTTAGTTGAATAAATTCAAAACAATATTAAAATATACTATGTATTCATATTAAACTGTACTTATTATTTTAGGTTGATTTTCACTTAATTAATATTACAGTTTTATTGCAATTCAAATTGAGTTTTAACAATGTACATACTACATAGATGCAACATCTTTGGAAAATCACAAAAAAATAGTGTTATTTGAGAGGTGTTGATTCTAGGAGTGTTCATGGTTAACCTAAATACTACAACAATTAACTTATAGCTTTTGTTCTTGTAATTAAAACATATTATTTTAAACATTATCATCTAATTGCACTAAGAACCGAACATACAGGTTAATCATGAACACCCCTAATTGATTCCATCACAAAAATGTTAGCTTATTATTATTATTTGATATATTTTACTTTTATTATTTAATGTTTGATTTTTAGGGTAAAATAAACAGATGACCACTTAATTATAGGGTTAGTGTCAATTTGACCATCATACTTTTAATTTTAGCAATTTTATCACGTAACTATTTAATTGGTTCTTATCAAGCCACCAACCGTTAAAAACGGAAAGGCTAACGTGGTTGTTAAATAAAATTGGTATAATCACACATTTGGTTCATGTTATTTACACAATCTATCAATTTGGTCCTAATTTAATTTAATTTAATAAAATAAATTAATTATTCAATTAGATGGTGACACTTGGAGAACTTTATGTACATTTTTATTTAATTTAATTATTTTTTCCTCCTCCAATCAGGTGATGACATGTATCACTTGATTGGAGAAAAAAAATCAAAAGCACAAAACTAGCTATGGGGGAATTTGATCCCAATCACCATTGGTACAAGTGGCATACACTTGCCACTAGGCCAAGTATAGTTTTTTGATATGGAGTTCAAAATTTAATATATGTGTTAGATGGTTGTTAATGCAAGGAAAAAGGAAGTAAATGTGGTTTTAGGGGACTCGAACATAACACACTTATGATGCATAAAAATATTTAATCTAATTAAATAAATTTAATAATTAAATTAAAGCTAACAATATTTTGTATATATTTTAATTTATAGTTAGTGCATGATTTAAAATCAAAATTTTAAAATTATATTAAATTCATTTAGCGAATCCAAACTCACGAACATAATGTGTCACCACCTAATTGAATAATCAATTTATTTTATTAAATTAAATCTAAGACCAAATTGATAGACTGTGTAAAAAAATAGGGACCAAATGCGTAACTATACATTTTTTATTTAATAACCAAGTTAGCCTCTCAGTTTTTTTAACTATTGGTGGCTTGATTGGAACCACTTAAATAGTTACGTGGTAAAATTGTTAAAATTGAATGTATAGTGGTCAAAATGACATCAACCCTATAACTAAATGGTCATCTGTGTAGTTTACCCTTTTTATTTTCATTTGATGTTTAATAATACAAATTTTACAAAAATTTAAATATTTTTTTAGCATAGTTTCATTATTTTCAATTACTCAAATGTTTTTATCAATAGTATTATTCTTGAGTATCAAGAAGTAGTAAAGCTAAATACCATATAGTATTTGGTTTTTAATTGAATTGCAATATATGTATATATATATATGTTTGTAATGGCTAAGTTTCTCATCGTTGCTCTCTCGTATTCGTTTAGGTCATGGGTTCTAGACATACTAAGAACACTTCTCATCCTTCCTCTTAGAGTCCTCATTCCCCTCCCCTCTAGGTAGGAATAAGATTAGATTTAAGATTTGTAAAAAAAAATGTTTTTAATGGGTAAATTACACCATCACCACTCATCTTTTTTCACTTCTATTTTGGTTATTGAAGTTTAATTTTTTTTAATTCAATCACTTAACTTTTGAATTGCTTCTATTTTGGTATTTTAGGATTTTATTGATTATTTTAATAATATTTTCCTATGACATGTCATATTTTATTAATATTTTAATATTATGTTTTTATTTAATATAAGATATCAAGAATCGTAAGTGAAAAGGGAAGGTCAGTAAGTTTTCTTTTTGTTGCTTTACTTTTATAATTATTTACAAGGTAGGGTTAATTTTAGTTTTGATATCAATTGATTACTTGTTTGCTTTGTTGGTGTTTTATATTGTTCCAATAAAAAATGATTGATTTTGTTTCTGCTTGTTTAAGCCAAATAAAAAAAAGTATAATGTTAAGAAACTTTTAAGACGAGTAAATTGAGATTGTTTATTTAATTTTAAGGCTAAAAAAGGGTTTAGAAAAAACATTATGTTTCTTAATTAACGGTGCTTAAATGCCCTTAAAACAACTTGCTTAGAGTGAGTTACATTTTAGTGATTAACTTGTATTTATTATTTAATATTAATTTGTTACTTAATACTTATTTTATGAAAGTTAATATTCTTAATCGTGTTTTGAGTTTTTGCAAGATATAATGACTTGGAAAGAGACATGACATTATAAGAAGTTGTCTTGGTCATTTTATACGTCTCCATTGTCCTTAAGAGGAAAACTAATATCGATAAATTCTGATTTTATTTTTATTCTTTAAATTATTATTTTAAAGTACGATAAATCATGATGATTTTGCTCGAAAGTAATATGAATGCAAAGCATGATGTTTATTCCATGTAATTATCAATGATGGGGCATTCCCATGCAATTATCAATGATGAGGCCTTCTCTGAAGTGAATGCAAGCATGATGTTTATTCCATGCGATTATTGGATCTGTTTCATTCCCTAAAGTGAATGCAAACATGGTGTATCACTATTCAATTAATGGCAAAACTTCGATATAATCCAAGTATATTGGCTGAACATCCCATTCTGCGAGGCTACTGTTCTCAAAGAAGGTTTTTAAAAGACCTTGTGAACTGGTTTAACAATGCAACAAACGACAATTAAATCTTTGTTCTCTGTGATAAGGATATATTAATAAAAACATACTCCACTTTTCACGACAAATAATGTTGTCCTCGGACACAATATCGTGAAAAAGTTTTAAAGGACCACTGACTCTACTCCATTCCCTGAAGTGAATGTGAGATTATATTATGGAAAGAATAAAAGCCACATTAGAAGTTGCGGTCGTGGTCGAGGCTATGAATATATATATATATATATATATATATGAAAAATATGGTCATTTTAAGAATACTTCTACCCACCAGTAGTGAGGTTATAATGATGACAAGAGTGATAAAGATCATTTTAAGAAAATAAAATCTTTTTTATTACCAATGTGATGTTATAAATCATTGGTCTCGTACTTATCATACGCTGGAAAAATCAACAATCATTGAATGATAAAAGAAAGAAAATAGAAGCAAATTTTGTTTGCGAAAATGACGAAGATGATATTGGTCCAACTCATTTGGACGTTGTTGATTTTCTTATAACCCTCAAAGGGAATATATTATCTTCTAATTATTCTCATAACCTTGAAGGAAATTATTTATCTTTTATTTATTTTACTTTATATTTATTTACTTTACACATTAATTATTTACATTTTATATTTATATATTATGATATTTATTTATTTTGTTTCACATGATTACTTATCAAATACAATTTATGGTGACGATTTATACTTAGTAGAAGGATAAGATATATTTTCTCATTTAATGCAAAGGATAATGTGAGTACTATATTTCAAAGTACTAAAAATATTGATGTTCCAAAAGAGCAATAAGTTCTTGAGAAAAGGCACATTATGAAAAGCACAAAATTACGAATATTACAATAATTACCACTAATGGTAATAATATCGTCGCCACTAGAAGTGAAAATTTTAAAAGAGTAATATGAGTTCGCAAAATATTCCTTTGAGAATTATAGATAACATATGTTATCAATTGACATTTGAAATAAGCTAATGTGGATATAAGTTCTGGTAGCCAAAAAGTCAATTGAAAGCTCTAGAAGAGCTAATATTGCTGCTAAAATATAATTTTCATTGAAAGCTCCGAAAAGAGCTAAATATATTCTTATTCAAAGGAACAATTTTAATGGTCGTACTAAGCATGTACGAGTGAGATTGAATCACATGTTATGGTAAACCAGAAGTTTACCACATTCAAAATGTATATACACACTTGTATATAGTTTACATGATCGGTTAGACCATCCTGATCAATAATGATGCGAAAGCTATTGAGATTTATATGCACATTTATTAAAAGATCCAACTTACCAAAAGAACTTGAAGTTCTTGTACTAAAGTTGAGACTGTAGGTCTTGCATATCTAAATGAAATATGGGCCTATTTATCGACAAATGTGGAAAATTTTATATGATTTTAGTAGATGCATCTACATTGATTATAAAAGGATTCAAATTATGTAGTTAGACTACTCGTCTTGCAAAAGCTAGTGGGTTTATATTTTAGGCTATATCAGTTGTTACAGAGCCTATTGATTATGAAAAATAAAATTTAGTAAAATTTCAATTGGATACCTTCTCTTTAACAGCTAAACCATGAGAACAACCCAATTATTATTTATGAGTCTCCTTTTATGTTTAAATTCTTGAATGTTAATTGGAGAATCAGTTATGACATTATTTTTCTCAACATCAGGGGAGATAATAATTAGCTGGATAAAAAAAATGGATTATCGTTATCTAGATCATTGTATATGAACCAGAAGTTCATAAGATAATTCATGTTATTACATGTCAATTGCCAAACTTATTTACTGGCCCAATGCGAGTAACTAAGCCTCATATACCAACTAAAATGCTCTAAATTTGAATTGCATGTTAGAGAGAATGGATGTAAATCATGCATGAAGCATGAAAATTGGTTTCAATGATCGAAATTCTCGTGAATAAAAAATAGTATTAGATGGTCATATATTAGAGGCGGGTGCTCCTAAAGAAACCCAAGACATAACTAATAATAAAACTCTAGAAGAGTTTCAAGTGTCTGAAATAAAGATTAAAATATTGAAGAGATCTCGACGAGTTATGTCATTACGAGAATGGAACCAGAAAATTGAAAAGTTGCCGACAACAATTTTACAAACAATTTTACATAGAAAACTTTTATAAAAGTAAAGAAAGCAAATAAAGATCTCGTATAGAAATCTATCCAAAAGTATAGATATTAAATTGGCCAGTGTAGAAAGACGCTTTGAACTTCCAAAAGAGAAGTATTTGGACCAGCAGTCCAAACACCTAAATGTGTAATGCAAGTGAGGCACAAATAGGTAGTCGTAAATACGACTTGAATTATGATTTATGAAGAGTTTTAATTACTTCATGGTGGATGCAATTACTTTGGCATTTATAAAACATTTTATATGAGTCTAATTATTTTGTGGATCCCTGTTTATCCTTGAAGGGTTTTAAATGATAGAAGCATTTGGAAATTTCCAAAGAAATTTATTTAGACATGTCTCTTTGAATATTTTGGAGCATTTGGTATAATTGCCTTAGTGAGTAGTAATTGAGGAAATATTGTAAGAATGATAAGATTTCATTATGTATTTTTATAAAAGAGTTTTGGATCAAGATCCATTATGATAATTTGAATTTTATTAGAACTTCTGAAGAGCTTCAAATTGGAAACTCATGAAGTGCTTTCAATGCATTTAATGAAATTATTTAAGAAAAAGAATCTTGACATCAAGTTTTATCTCGACTTGGAGATCGAGCATTTAAATATCTTTTTGTCTATGAATGGACATTAACTGAAAGAATCTTAAAGAAGATTGAATAAGGATAAAGCATATCTATTGAGTATCCTTATGATTGCAAGATTATTGGGTGTGAATAAATTTATCTTCGAAAGAAAGATAAATAAATAAATAATTCGTTTGGGAGCACCATACATTAGTTGGTCAAGAAATATCCATGGATAAACAAAGATTATTACCTTTAGATCTTCAAACATTTGTTGATGCCTCCTCAAATCTTGTAGAAATAATTGGTATGCACGAGGCAAGCTAAAAATGTGTTTGGCTTAGACCATTGACCCAACGTATCTAGAAGATACGTGGATTTACTTTCACAAGATATGATACAAAGCTATCTTGTGTAGAGATAATGCAAGATGTATATCTCAATTGAAAGGTGAATACATCATGGAACATATTACTCCAAAGTTTCATCCCTCACGATCTCTAAAAAATAGTATTCAAGATTGAATTATGAAGATTCAAAGATCTTCTGCGGCGTTTTTATGAGGGGGAGTAAATACGTGTTGCACTCTTTTTCCCTTAACTGAGGTTTTGTCCCAATGGGTTTTCCTGGTAAGGTTTTTAATGAGGTAACATGTTATGCGTATCAAAGATGTGTGTACTTTTTTTCCTTCACTAAAGAAGATTTTTTCCCACTAGTTTTTATCTTAGTAAGGTTTTAACGAGACACATTATCTTCATAGACATCCAAGGGAGAGTGTTATTAATATTTATCTATGTGGGTGTCTATCATGATAAGAACTTTGTCAAGGAGATTTGATTTACTTTATCATTAGGAATATTATCTACATTAATTAGAGTTTAATGTATTATGTACTTCTTATGCCTATAAATAGATGATTCATTGAAGACATTGTACTTAAGTCAATATTTGAGAATAATACAAATCTCCCTCTTTCTATCATCTCTTTGTTCTTTCTATTTCTCTTGTTCATTGTTCTTGTTCTTCGTTATTTTATTCATAGAAAACCCTAATTATAATCTCAACCCCTAATATATATGTAACACCCGAGTCTGGTGGTCGGGTGAAAATATTGTTAAAATAATGTTTTGGGTTTCGGTTTCATAATTAAAATAATAAAATATTTTTATGGGCTTCGTGTTTGCAAAATAATTAAAATCTATGTTGGGCCTATCTTCTAAATCCAGTTCCATAGATTTTAGGAGATGAGAGTTTTTAGCCATTTCATTAATGGCATTATGGTAAATAAGTGGTCTTGCAAATATAAAACCCTTTTTTTTTATTAAAATAGCCTTTGTCATCTTCTTCCCCACTTCTCCATTTTCATTTCTCACGACCAAAAGAGCTCTCCCTCTCCAAATCATTATTCCATCACCTCTCTTGCTCATTGTTGGTGATTTTTGAAAGGTAAATATGTTTTTGACTTGTCCTTACCTTCCTCTTCATGTTGGTACCTTTAGTTTTCAATAAAACCAAGTATTTTGGGTTTTGGGTTTTTCAAAGATTTTGATAAAGGTTGTAGCTTTATGGATTATTAACTAAGCTTTTGATTTATTGTTGTTAGATAAGTTGTTTGTAAACCATAAGGTCCAACATATATGAATTATAAAGGGTTTTATGATGATTCTCGGATTTGGGTTTTAGATGGGTTTTTGAAGGATTTTAAGTTGAGTTTTGGGGGTGTTTTATGTTGGAATTTGTGGGCTGATGGTTAGGCTATGTGTAAGGGTTGTTTTGGAAGCATTTGAGGGTAATTTAAGTGTTTGAATCATTGGTTTTGGACTGTGTTTCATGGCTGCTCGGGATTGAGTTTTTGGGAGTTGTTCTTAGCTTGAAATCTTGTGTTTTGTGCTTGAATAGTGTTCTGGGTTGGCTACATTGTTTTGTGAACTGATTTGAGGTTGTTTTGATTGTGTTGAGAGTTTTAGAAGCAAGGATTTGTATTGGTGAAGCCTCGGGAACGAATCTGGAATCGTTGGAAGCTTGATCGACTAGTGTGTTGAGCTTGGAATAGTCGGTGAGTGGTTAAATATTTTTAAATGGTTTTCGAGTGTTGGTTCAAGCATGTGGATTAGGTTGGGCTTGGTAGACCCACCTAGAGTTGGGATTAGATTGGTAGTCTAATCCCAAGCTTTAGTTAGAGACTTTGGTTGAACTCTAATTGTTGTTTATGTCTCACGTTTAATTGTGATTATGGTGGCTATGTATATTGTGTTATACATGTATGTTGAGGCATGGTTTTGATGCATTCTTATATGCATGTGGATTGTGCATGACGATTAGTCATGGTGAGTACGTGCTAAGCACGGAAATTGGTAAGAAATGATATTGTGAAGGATTATTGAAATGTTTAGTATTGGCACTAGTATGCTTGGGTACAATGATCGATCATTAGGATGTTTAGTGTGCACACGTGAGTCAAATGTGCGCGTGGTCTTGGTGATGGTAGTCATCAAGATGGAGTACTGGTTCGCCCGGAAATTCTTCTATATATGTTAGTCGGTGATGAGTGTAATCCCATCGACGGGGCGTGAGGATGAGTGGAAACCTCTCCGCGTGAAACGGTGATGAGTGTAATCCCACCGTAAGGTAATGGTTGTGTTGGATGTGAGTTTCAACGGTTATCCGCGTATTCAAGTCATACCTAGGTGCCAATATGAATTGATATATGTGTTGCCAATATGGATCTATATGTGTGTTTGTTAATACATTGATATATGTATTTTCATGTGTTGAACTTATGACTTGTTGAGCATGGCATTATATTGAATATATGTTCATGCATCATGTGTATTTTGGTTCATGTGGATCGAAGGTAAGATCATGCATTCTACCTTGGTTGTATGCTCGTGCTTGGACCCTGCATTGTCGAGGTTCGTTTTATGAGCTTACCCTCACTAAGCCTCATGCTTACGCTCTCTTTTGTTCGACAATGCAAATCCGTAGTTCGTGGGTTGCTTGTGAAGGGAGAGGGCCTCCAAGTGTGCTTGTGGTGCTATCTTAGTTTTCAAGTATGAACTTTTTAGTTATAAGGTGTAATAGTCAAGCAATGGGATATGTATTGTTGTCTTGAGCTTTTGGATGTGAGTTGTGGATGTGATGTGTTAAGAGCATGTTTAGACTCCCTAATATGTTGTTGTTGGTGTGACTTGTTGATGCCATGTTTGGATTGTAAACCATGTTTAAGTTGCTTAACTCGAATGCTTAAGTATATGTTCTTGTTGAAGCATGAATCTTAAATGCTTGAATGATTCTTGTATTGAATTGATGCTCCTTATCTATGTATGGCTTTTGTATGTTTGAAGTATGCTAAGTATGCTTGTTGTGTTTGGTTTTGCCTTAGAGTGTTGCATGTTGGTTGTTGGAGGTTTTAGTTTGTGTTTTGGGACAGTCATGTACCATAAACCAGCTAAAACCAATCTGCAGACATAGGGCATTTCAAAACGGTTGGTCCCTTTTCGATACGGTCCCTTTGTTTTTGGCCAGGCGTTTCGATACGCAAGGGGAACGTTTCGGTACGGTTTTGCCACTGGAAATCTGAGATTTTGATGATAAATTGAAGTATCGAAACGGGTCTTGGGGTTTCGAAGCGGTCTTCGTATCGTTGACCACGAGAAGTTGACCGTTGAGGGCGTTTCGATACGGTCCACCCCTATTTCGAAACGATCTCCTCTGGTTGACTTTGGCCAGTTGACCTAGTCAAGGCGTATCGAAACACCCTATGGGCGTTCCGATACGACCTGCAGTTTAAGTTAAAAATAGGTTGTTTAGTTGGGTTATTTGGTTGTCCGCTTCGCTTGTTTTATTTCGTTGTTTCCTTTCTAACATAGGATCTATTAATGCATCTAGATAAGATAATAATAATGAAAAGTTTTCTCGAGTTGTTAACCGACGTGTAGCCTTAACGGGTTTCACCTCGGTTATCCTCGTATAGCTCGCTCGGATCGGTCAAGTGTCCGGACCGGGACAAGGGGGTTACACTTGTTGGTATCATAGCCTAAGGTTTCTGAGACCTTGGGCAGGTAAGTGAGGTAAGTTAATTTCTTGTATTGTAATTGCACGGTGTTTGCTTGCCATGTAAGCATGTTTGCTTGTTTATCAAGTACGCTTTGATGTATGCTTGTTTGATCGTATATGCGTGTCGTTTGAAGCATGTTGAGTAGAGTCTCATTGCTTCTATTGCATCGGAAAAAGGATTTTTAAATGAGGGACCATACTTGAGCCACTTGGACCCTTGCCCTTGCTAACCCTATCTTGTATGTTTTTGTTGTTGTGATTGTAGTTGTTATCTGTGAGCGCCTATGTTGAGGCCTAGAGGTAGACCGAGGTTGGTTCGTCAGGAACCACGTGTTACGGCACCTGTTAATGAGTCGGTGGTTGGAGTAGAGGCTCCTGTGAGAGAGCCTGATGTTGGAATCGGAGCTCCTCCACCACCACCACCACCTCCTCAGCCTGAAGTGGGAGGCGAGGCTAGAGCCGAGGGAGCGGAACCTCAGGTTGGTCAGGGTGGCCAAGGTCCTACTGGAATAGATACGGCTCCGCTAGTTCAAGCTATAGCAGAAGTATTTCAGGCCGCAGTTGTCAGGGCTCAGGCTGCAGCTCAGCCAAGAGGCGATGATGCTAGCTTACCGTTAGAGATGCTCCGTAGCCTAGGGGCAAAAGATTTCAGGGGATCTACACCTGAGAGGTCTGAGTTGTGGTTGGAGAAGACAGTCTGTATCTTAGCTCAGATGGGTTGTGTCGTTGCCCGTAAATTGAGTTGTGTGATTTCGTTACTTCAGGGTGATGCCTACACCTGGTGGGTCACCATTACTACTGGTGTGCCTGAGGTTGAGATTGGTTGGGATTTCTTTGAGACTACTTTCAGGAAGAGGTTCTTGGGGTCGAGATATCTTGATGAGAAGAAGCGGGAGTTCATGGCTCTTGTTCAGGGAGATGCTTTAGTGACTAATTATGAGATTCGCTTTGTCCGTTTGAGTTAGTACGCTCCTGAGTTGGTTCCTACTGAGAGGGACCGTTGTAACCGGTTCAGATATGGGCTTCATGAAGAAGTTAAGAGGTACACCTTAGCTTAAGATTATTCTGATTTTGATGTCTTGGTCGCTAGGGCCAAGGTCATTGAGCATAGCTTGGGGCTGACCAAGCGTTTAGGAGGATCTAGTTCTGGAAAGAGGAATAACAACTTTGATCGTGGTGATGCCAAGAGGCATCGGGGCGGTGGACATCAGTTTGGCCATAGACGTGGCGGTGGCCACCATGGTAGAGGCCATCAGGGCCATAGAGCTGGAGGGCGTTTGCCCGAGTGTACTCGTTGTGGGAGACAACATTCAGGAGAGTGTTGGGATAACTTTCATGCTTGTTGGAACTGTGGTTCGAGAGACCTCTTCAGGAGAGAGTGTCCGCATCAGGCGGCACATGCACCAAACCTAGCGCAGGCTCCTGCGAGAGCGATTGACTATCAGAGAGGTTGTGGGTGCGGTCGTGGTTACTTCCAGCCGAGGGCTAATGCACCTAGGATAGAGGCACAGAGAAACCTTGCTCATGTTGTGGCAGTGCAGCTAGAGGCTGGTGGACAACCTAGAGTCTACGCTCTGAGAGAGGCAGGAAATGACACGAATGTGATAGCATGTAATTTTGAGTTACAGTCCATGTCTTTGCTTTCCTTAGTTGATTCGGGTTCAACACATTCTTATATTTTGAGTGAGCATGCAAAGAAGTTAGACATACCTGTTGAGATCTTGGACGTAGGTATGCATGTGACTAGTTCCTTTGGTGAGACAGTTGTAGTTAGATGGATGTATAGGAGGTGTCCGTTGAAGATTCAGGTTCATGTGTTTCCTTGACAATCCATTCGGACATTGCATCACTAATCACGATAACTCGAGCTATCCTCTTTAATCTATTACTCTTTCATTTCTTCCTATTTACTTAGTTTATTTTACTTATTATTCATCACCATCAATCTATTTCTTTTACAATATAGTAACTTAAACAAAGTGGCCCAAACAAATCCCTGAGGAGACGATACTCGGTACTTATCATTTATTACTTGCGACGTGTTCACTTGCACCATTTGTGTAGCACTCAAAACACGCAACATTAACCTTTGAAAAATTTTCTTGTCCGAAAATAGTTCATCCAGCTTATCTTCAGCACAACTTTAATCAAATTATGCACTTGTAAGCTTCAGCTTCTGCTCCAAGGGTATTAAGGCATGCTTAGCTCCCCCTAAGCCAGCTTCTCTAATGAGCTCTAGGGCATACTTTATTTGAGTTATGAGTATACCTTCCTCTTCTCGAAGAACCTTAATTCAAGAAAAAACTTCAAATTACCCAGATATTTCATTCTAAAGTTCTGGTTTTAAAAAATTCTTTAATTCCTCAATCATTTTGTTATTGTTCCTTGAAATCAACAAGTCATCTACATAGATGTAAAGCGTTTTATTGTTCTCTAAATATGAGCGCAAGTGCACACTTCTATCAAGTAATAGTATAAAAAATATCGTCTCTCATAAGGATTGGACAACTTGACTCGAATCGTAACTCCAGCATAAGGGAAAAGTAAATGCATAAATAAGTTGAATTGTTTAAGAAGAAAATTAAATAAAACACAAGTAAATATAAGAAAAGAAATCAGATTGATGGAATGGGCTGGGTTATGTTGATGTTTAGTGTGAAACTGCGTTGAATAGGACAAGTTGCTTTGCGCTACTAGACTTTACTGCCTCGGTGGGGATGGTAGGTAGGCTGCTATGACGCTCTCGCTGCACCAGCAGTAGAGTGGAAGTATGTCTCAACGGTGAATTCGACAGAACTACAAGGTTCGGCAGAACGCTTCAGAAATGATCCCGCTTATGTCTAAGTCAGAATGCTGTTAATGCCCACTGTAGATAATACCAGCGCTCGGCGTGAATCGTGCAAAGACATCAATGTTTGGTTCGTTCTCTTTTAGCCGCCTCAAACCCTAATCTATGTCTAGGCTGGATTGATCAACACTTGATTAAGGTGAAGACCGTACTTACTCCTTTCGTGAGTTTGACTCTCTCGATACCGTACAAATGGATAGTAATCAACTAATCTTTCGCCTTAATTGAAAACTATGAAGAACATGGAATAAGCAAACCTTGAAGCTTTATTGCAAAAACAAACTTAAAATCCTAAACAATCGTTCTCACACTAATTACAACATAACCCAAACCCAAAGAGAATTTTAGAACATAATGGCGGCAAGAAAATCTAAACTATGCCTAAGGGAAAACCTAAGTTGTTTTGAAGTTAGAATATATTGAGTATATATAGGTATTAGCTAGGTCAAGTCCTCCTTGGAGTAGAAGTCTTCAAAGTAGCTTTTGCATTAAATGCAACCTTAAATTCTGACTTCTTTGAGTTGAATGTGGACTCCTACACGTAGCCTTGCTCTGCAAGTAATCTCGAATTCCTCCTTCAGCGGCTCTGCCCGCTGCTACAGTCATCGGAAAATTGAGCGGACAACATCGTCAAAATCAGGATTTTCTGCTCTACAGATTGCACTCCAGTTCTCCAACTCCTCAGTTTGTTGTCTTGTGCGGCAGGTAGGGCGGTGGCAGCTACTCGGTAGCTACTTTCTCTGTCTGGAACTGTGTTAGTACAACTCCTTGGTTTGCTGCCTCAGCACCATGTCCTTAGCTCCTCTCTCCTTCTATCAGCCTCTAGTACCTGAAACTAAAACTAAACTAAAACAATACATTTTTCTTACCAAATAACAGATAATCTATAAAAAGCATGAAAAAGTAAAGAATACTGTAAAATGCAATGCATGATCCTAATTATGCCTAAAATGTACTTAAAACAGCAATAATATGAGATGGAATGTGCATGAAATATAAAACTTATGGACACTTTACAATAGACCAGTAGTATTACTATGGTGTCCCCTTCTTTTTTTGTGAATAACGAGTAATCCATCTTACTTTGAAAAAAACCAGCAAGTAACAAAGCTTCTGTCAATTGCAAATTCCATTGCCTTGAGGTTAGCTTGAGGCCATACAATAATTTTTGCAGCCAACAAACCATCCTCTCCCCCTGGCTGCAAAAACCTTCAGGGAGATCCATATAAACCTCTTCAGGAAGATGGCCTTGCAAAAATGCATTATGAACATCCATCTGGAAAATGGGTCAGTGCTGGGAAGAAGCAAGAGCAAGAACAGTATACATAGTTACCATCTTGGCAAAAGGAGAAAAAGTATCAAGATAGTCAACTCCATGTTGCTGTGTATACCCCTTAGCAACCAGATGAGCCTTGTAGCATTCAACTTCACCAGAGGCATGATATTTCACCTTGAACACCCACTTACAACCAATAAGGACTTTACCAGGTAGAAGAGGAACAACTGACCAGGTCTTATTCAATTTGAGGCTCGAATTTCATCCTACATAGCCTGAACTCAAAAAGGATCATGAATAGCCTCAGAATAAGACTAAGGCTCAAGAATAGAAGTGACAGAAAGAAAGGACTGAATGGAAGTGGGTAGATGAGAATAAGAGAAATTGGAAGATTGAAAGACTTTGGAAAAATCCTTTAACCATCCTGAATCTTTCGATGCACGAGAGGACCTACGAGGAACAAACTCAACAGGCACAAGTGCGGAAGGCATAGGTACAGAAGGCACAAGTGCTTCATGGGAAATAGAACTAGCATCAATTGAAAGAGAAGGGTCATTATAATTCATATCAAGATCGACAAGAACATAACTAGGAATATCTGCTGAATTAAGAATATAAGAGGAAAAACTAGGAGGATGTAAACATAAAAAATTAGAGTCAATAAAAGAAGTAGGAGATGATGGGGAAAAAGACGGGAAAGAAACATGAAATTTGAAAGGGAAAACATGCTCAAGAAACTTAACATCCCTGTTAAAAAAACACATTTAGAATCTAGGCTAAACAGAATATAACCTTTTTTAGTGGGAGAATATCCCATAAAAACAAAAGGAATTGCCCTAGAAGAAAACTTATCTTGACACTTTGGAACAGTTGCATAAGACAAACAACCAAAGACATGAAAATAAAAAAGATCTGGGGCTTTGTGAAACAAAACTTCAAAAGGAGAGTGACAGTCCAAAACAGAAGAAGGAATTGGATTAATAATGTGACAAGCAATTTTTATGCATTCACCCCATAATTTAAGAGGTACATTAGAGTGAAATTTAAGATCCCTAGCAACACTAAGGATATGTATGCAAAATACCGAGAGAGGAAAAAAATCAGAACATTCTGAATTGAAAAATTCAGGACCATTGTCACTTCGAACAGTTTGATTTACAGCAAAAAAATGAGTTTTAACATAGGCAAAAAGGATTTGAGATGCAAGATAGTATCATACTTAAGTTTCAGTAGATATATCCAAGTCATACGTGTATGATCATCTACAATTGTGAGGAAAAAACAATCTCCACTATGTGTGGAGACCCTATAAGGACCCCCAAAGGTCTATATGAATAAGATGAAAAGGCTTATAGCCCTGGAAATGCTAGAGGGAAAAGGTAAACGAGATTGCTTCGCTTGAGGACAAACAAAGCAGGCATGTAAGCAATCAGTGTCTAACTTAGAGTTAGAAAGAAAAGACAATTTAAGCATTTTACTAGGAGAAGTATGCCCTAAACGAGTATGTCAAATGAGGGTTTTATTAATAGAACTGGTACAAGATTGCATACATTTGGAATCAAAAACATGAATAATAGAAGAAAGCAAATGACAGTGAGATTTTGACAAAGGATGGGATACAAAAGCAGTGAAGAAATAAAGGCCTCCAATAGCCTTACCAGTCCCCATGATCCTTCCATTGAAAAGATCATGCAAGATAAAAAAAAGTCAAAATAGAACGTGATAGAACAATTTAAATCACGGGACAATTTAGAGACAGATAAGAGATTGTGATGAAACAAAGGAACTTAAAGGACTTTGGGTAAAGAATGAGTAGCATCAAAAGAAAAGGACCCTTCATGGGTAATAGAAGCAGTTTTACCATTCGGAAGATGCACCAAACGAGGAGAACAAGCAACATGATTAATCAGAAACTTGAAATCAGATAAAACATGGTCAGTCGCACCAGAATCCAATATCCATGAAATTGAAGATGAGGAAGAAGCCTTACCACTGTTACCTAGCAAATTAACAGCCAGCTGATGAAGCAAATCAAGATAATGTCGATATTGTTCAGGGGTAAAGACAAGAACCGTGGATGTAGGAACCAGAGAGGTAGGAAAACAACATAGGGAAGAGGCACATCAGATGAAGTGGAAATGACATATGAATTACTTGTGTTTGAACCCGATCTTACGACCAAAGCAACAAGAGAATCCCTCTTGTGACCAAACTTATAATCCAGGGGAAAGACGACAAGACGATAGCATTAATCACGCTTGTGCCCCTTAATCTCACAATGATCGCATACACCAAAAAAACTAATGACGAGATGAAGCGGTGCCAGAGGCATTGGAAAACAAGGCAAGAGCATAAGGGATGGAAGCAACTCCGGATTGATGAAACCACTGAGATTCTTCTTGGACCACCATGGAATACGCCTGGTTAACGGAGGGAAAGGGTTGCATGAAAAGTAATTGACTCTGAATCGCACCGTAGGTTTCTTTTAGCCCCATCATAAATTAAAATAGGTGTTGTTGTTCAACATGCTTCAAATTTTGCTAAGATGTATCACAAGTACAATAAGAGAAAGGTGCGAGAGAGGCGTATTCATCCCAGAGCAGTTTCAAATGAGTATAGTAAGAAGAAATCGAAGATTCATCTTGAGATAAGGTTGCAATCTTGCAATGCAAAAAGAAAATTCTCAAACCGTCAGTTTTATCGAATCGTTCTTTGAGATCCTTCCAGACAAGAGACACGCTAAAAGAAAAGACGACACCGAAAGATAACTCCTTAGTGACAACGTTGAGAATCCAAGAAAGGAAAGATAACATTGCAGCGATCCCATTGCAGCTGCACCACCGTGGTGACGGTCTCACGACTGCACTCACCGTCAATAAACCCTAGTTTATTTTTGGCGTTGTTGTAAAAGTACTAATTTTATACCCTTTTTCATTTCAATTATTGTTAGACTTATGCTCATTTAGGTTGCATATCTAGTCATACATTCATATTTGTATTGTTTCTTCCTTGACATGCTTGATTATCTTTAAATTGCTTATTTGGTGGAAAAGGTGTTGCTCTGGTATATGTTTCGATGTGTGCAAGTTAATTGCACGGGCAAGTATTGTCGCGGCAATTCATGATCAAACCTTGCCGAGTGGAGCCACGCCAAACCCTATTGAGTGATACCGAGCAAAGACGATCGAGTGATGTTGAGTACACTTGGCCAAGTGAAGACGACCGAGAGACCACTACCAGGTCATTGCCGCATTGAAATATATCGAGCCATTACCAAGGAAATGCCTGGGCAATTTCTGACAAGGGAGGAAAAGAGCAAAGTGGTAGGAAACTTGAAGAGTGTAAAGAGCTGAATTTTTAGAGATAATTTACATAAAGATCCTAGCTTGGATATTCTTGAAGAGGTCAAAAAGAGATTAAATTCCATGAAAATAGGAGAAGTTTTAGTTGGATAAAGATTTAAAGGGATTTAATATTTCTTTTATTCAATTTAAATCTAACTTAACTTCCTCATCAAGAAGGACTTTGACCTAGCCTTCTTCTATAAATAACAAGCCTAGCCGCCAACTACAAAGGTTGGAGAGTTCGATTGAGAGAGATTCAAATGGGGATGTTCAGCATCTTCTTCTTTTTCTTTGCTTCTATTTAAATCATGTTTGGGGATTATTCTTTGTATATCTTTCAAACCCCGGCCATGAATTGATGTGAATTGGCTTGGGTTATTTTGGGTTTTTGGTTTGGAGAACGATTAGATTTGTTTAGGTTTTTGAGTTTGCAATTTAAGTTCAAGGTTTGATTATTCTTGGTGTTTATCTTTACCTGCAATTGAATCTGGAGAGGAAATTGTGATTGCATCAATTTATCTAATATATGGAGAGTTAGATTCAAGAAACGAATAAGTACGGTTTTTACCCAAATCGGTGAACACTAATTCGGCTTAGGAATAAGTACGAATTTCAATGGCTAAAAGATGTGTAAGATCGGTTGATGTTCACCCTTGGTTCATGATGGGAGGTATTATCAAGGTTTGCACATTGATAGAGTTTCGACTTAGGGATAAGAAGAAACCATTGAAGAATGCTTTGTCGAACCTTGAAAGTTGTCGCCAAATTGCGTAGGTAGTAGTTGTTTTCATTACCTATGACACCGCCTTACCAATTGCCCAAGCAATCGCCTTATGCATTGCCCAGGCAATCGTATTGTCCATTGCCGAGGCAATCATCTTGTCCATTGCCGAGGTAATCCAGCTTCTTTTTGCACTCAATTACCAAGACGATTCAATCTACTATCATTCCTCAAACTCACGATAACTCGGCGTACTCTTCTCTCTTATTTGATTTCCTTTATCTTTTACTTTTATTGTTCTTTAATTTACTTTTTAGTTAGAACTCTTCCTATCACCTAATTGTGTTTTTATTTTCTACAGTGCAATAACTTAAGCAAAGTGGCCCAAACCAATCCTTGTGGAGATGATACTCGATACTTATATCACTTTATTACTTGCGACGTGTATACTTGCACAATTGTGTAGCACTTATTACACGCAACAGGAGGGAAGTGCAATACGCAAGGAACGACTCCAAACGTTATAGTTCTCAACCCCAACTAACTGGTGAGAAATCAGAAGAGATCTAGGTGTATTTGACGGATGAAGGTAAAGTGGATGATTGAAATCGATGACGGCGGCGGAGTTCATCGTAAAAGACGAATCAAGAGCAGACGGCATGAGAACATTGAAGAAAGAAGAAACGAGATATGAGAAATGAGGGAATCAAACCTAACCTTAGGGAGAATCGAGAGAAATAGGCCGAGAAAGAAAAAAAGAGAGAATTGGGGTAGAAAAACCTGTAATATGATACCATGATAAAATTGAAAATGTGAAAATAATTTGTTTATTCTCATATCATACATTACACTTACAAATAGATACATATTTATATTGTAAGCTAACTAGCTAATGTTAACCATCTAGCAAATATAACAACCTAACTAACTAACAGATTCATTCATCTTCAACTCTTTCCCCTGCGTTTTCTACCATCAACGGAGGTACATACATCTATCCCATCTTTATACCCTTCACCACCAAAGACCCCAACTGCAGTTTGCATAGTCCTAGAGTGCCAAAATTTCTAAAATTCATTATTCCCCAACAGCTAAAGCACATTAACCGAGTAAAAACTAACATTTAAAACCATTCCTTCATTAATAGAAGCAGCATGTGTGTTTCTATTTTCAAAGAAATGAACACTCAACATCAAACATATTAATTGTAATTATTAAATGGATTTAATCGGTTGTTTTATGTTTTCCTACGGGTAAGTTATTTTCTCTTTTTTCTGGTCTTCAAAGTTGAAAAAGAAGATTGTTGATTTTCAACATCCATCAACATACTTGATCAAACCTCAAACCTTTTTAATGAGAATAATAAAGATGGTGGAGGGGAGAAGATGTAAAAAAATAAAAATATGAAGGGTTAAATGTAAAATTATACAAATTATTTTTATTTCGGTGGTCAAAATAGAAGTGGAGTAATAGTTTAAGGACTATCTAGGTAATTTATTTTTTATTGTGCCGAATCAACATTTTTTAAGTTTAATGGCAACAAACGTCTCAGTGACCAAAAGTTTACGGATCGAAAACGTAAGTGACATTGCTGGTCGTTTTTGAAAATCGGTGATCAACTCTGTACTTGAGGGAAACATAAGTGATCATCCCAGTAATTAACCATTTATATTAAGGGTAATTATTCCATGCACAAGCGATTAGTTTTAAGGTTTAGAGACTCTATTTGGGTTTAAGGTTTAGGGATTGTACTAGTTTTGAAATTAGGGGTTTTGGTAGGTTTTAGGTTAAAACCTAAATCCTTAACCATATTACCTTAAAACTTAAAGTTTACACTAAATCTTAAATTCTAACCATAAACCCTACATTCTAACTAGTAACCCTAAATTCTAAACCCTTTCAATAAAACCTCTAAACTTTAAATCTCAAACTAAAACTCTAAACCATAAAATTAAAAGGTATGTAAAAATAAAAACTTTCACAATATATGTATAGGATAATAATCCTTATATTAATTTATAAGTGATTTTCTATCAACTTATTTTACCTCCTATTTTTAAAAATAATAGGTTAGAAAATATATAAATTTGACCTAACATATTTATTTCATCTTTTAAGAATCGATTATTTAATTTAGCCGCCCAAGAAAGTCATTTAACAGAATTCAACAACAGGCACCGAAAGAAACACTAGTACCTTGGATTTATCCAATAATAAATACTATTTTTATTGAATTATTTACGTTGTTAGAGTTAGGACGGCAACATCAATTATCTTATAAATTTTGAATTGATTCCCATTTGCTACAAATAAATCGACTTATACATGTTTTGCTCTTGTATTAGATAAAAAGTTTACTTTAATAATTATTATTTTTCCAGATAATTATCACATGTACTTTCATTTTGTCAATTAAGTTAGCCACATGTTTTTTTTTTTGTTCAAAAGGATAACTTTATTTCAACAAACAAAGATTACATAGACGTCAAGATAGACAAGAGGGTGTTACGATCCCACAAGGTTTGACCGTGACACCTTTTAGCATATTTGGCTAGCCTGTCAGCTGCCTGATTACACGATCGAGGAACAAAGGAGAAAAAGCAGGAATTAAAAGATCTAGAGGACAAACGTATATCCTCTTCCACGGCCGCTGTAGCCCATTCGGACAAAGATCCTTCATTAAGTCTGCAAACAACAGCTTTACAATCCGCTTCGATAATGATGTTATCGTAACCATTCCACCAAGCCATCGTAATACCCAATCTAATGGCTAAGGCTTCCGCCGCTTCCGCAGAGGGGGCAACGAGAGAGTCAGAGATTCCATGAAGGAAAGATCCTGAGCTATCCCTCGCAATAGCCGCAGCTGAAACATTCCCAGAGTGTGGGTCAAAGGCAGCGTCACAATTAATCTTGAAAGATCCCGGGGGTGGTGGTAACCACTCCTTAGGTTCTTGCCTAAGATGGGGCATCCCTGAACTACTAGAAAATGTAGCATGATGGTATTCAGAGTACGCTTGTTCCGCTCTAAGCCAAACCTCCCAAGGTCTATCATTTTTGCTTTCGTAAACCCACGCATTCCTTGACTTCCAAAGGGACCAAAGGAGGAAAGCGATAAGGGCACATCCGTCATCAAAACTACCTAGCTTGCGGAAATCATTTATTTTGTGCCACCATTTCGGGAACCCAGGAAAACCTGCACGAGAAGGAGAGTAACTAAAACCTGATGCCCTCCAAGCTCCCTGAGCAAACGGACAAAAGAACAGGAGGTGCTCGATCGATTCTCCCTTCTCTCCACATCGAGGACAACAATCAGAATCATTAAAGTTACCATGAAAGCGAGATGCCAGAATACCCTTTGTAGGGACAATATTATGGCATAGCCTCCAGAGGAAAGATCGGATCTTGGAGGGGACCCTTAGGCTCCATATAGAAGTCCAAAACTCCTTTCTTGCACTAGGATCCTCACTGGAAGAAGGACTGCAGCTTTCCTCGCATGAAGCTTCAATAAACCTATATCCTGATCGGACAGAGTATTCACCATTCTTTGTACTGGTCCAAATAAAGGTGTCCTTAATCTGGGGCCCTCCTATTGGAATGGCGAGTATTGCCTTGGCTTCGGACGTGCTAAACAGATCCTGGATCTTTGATCTATTCCATGTGCGGCCATCGGAGTTAATCAGACTACTAACAAATGGAGAAGGGGAGTCCTGAGGGGTTGGAGAAGAAATGCGGAGATGAGGTAACCCGGGGATCCAGTTATCTTTCCACGTCGAAATAAATCTACCGTTCCCAACTCTCCACAGAGCCCCCTCTTTCAAAATTTTCACACCTTCCCTGATACCTGACCATGCCCAAGATGGATTGGCACATAAAGGGGCTTCAAAAATGTTTCCGTTCGGGAAGTAGATACCCCTTAGGGTTTGAGCAAGAAGTGATTCCGGACTCTTTATCACTCTCCACGCTATCTTTGCAATGAGGGCTTTGTTGAAAGTTCTCAGATTTTTAAAACCCATTCCTCCTTGTTCTTTTGGTCGACACAGATCCTTCCAATTCATCCAGTGGATATTTCTTTCTTTATCAGAGTTATTATTCCACCAGAATTTAGCAACCAATGAACAGATATCATCACAAAAGGTGACTGGGAGAAGAAAACATTGCATCACATATGTTGGAATGGCCTGAGCCACAGCTTTAATGAGTATTTCCTTACCTGCGATGTTCAGAAATTTGGCTTTCCATCCCTTCAGTCTGTTCTGAACTCGCTCTTTTATGAAAGACAAAGCTTCTCTCTTACTCCTTCCCCAAAAAGACGGGAGGCCTAAATATTTCGCATCTTCCTCCATAGGTTTGAACCTTAGCACGTTTAAGAGATGGTTTTTCAGGTTCCTGCTAACATTTGGAGAGAAAAAGACAGAAGATTTCTGGAAGTTGACAGATTGCCCAGTAGCAGATTGGAACAGCTGAAGAATTCGTAGGACCGCTGCACAATTACCTTCGCTCGCTTCCGAGAACAGAAGACAGTCATCGGCGAAAAGTAAATGACTCAGAACTGGGCATCGTCTTTTGATTCTCAATCCCGTGAATTGACTCATCTCAGCTTCCTTTGTGATGATCCAGGTCAGAATACTCGAGACAAAGGTGAAAAGGAAAGGTGATAGAAGGTCACCTTGTCTCAACCCTCTTCCTGCTTGGACTTCTCCAATTCGTTCCCCATTAGCAACCAAGGAGAAAGAGATCGTGGAAACACACTTCATAACTCTAGAAATCCACCAATCATCAAAGCCCATGTTGATCATAACAAAATGAAGTAAGCCCCAGTCAACCTTGTCATATGCCTTCTCCAAATCAATCTTCAAGGCCATAAGCCCTCTCCTACCCTTTTTTGCCCGTTTGATGGCATGGAATGCCTCATTGGCAAGGATAATGTTGTCGTGGATGGATCGGCCATGCACAAATGCTGACTGAGAGGGAGGGATGATATCAGGAAGGAAAACTTTCAGTCTCGTGGCCAGTATTTTGGTTATAACTTTAAGGGAGAAGTTGCAGAGGCTAATCGGTCTAAAGTGTGAGACTTCATTTGGGTTAGCTATTTTTGGGATGAGCACTATGTTCGTCTTATTAAGCCCTGCACACATATCCCCATCTCTGAAGAAAGAAAGGACCATCCCAATAAGGTCATCCTTTACAATCTCCCAATATGTCTGATAGAAACAACCCGAAAAACCATCGGGGCCTGGGGCTTTTGTAGCGCCCATACTAAAGACCGCAGCCTTAATTTCTTCTTCCGTCACTTCCTTCCTGAGATCGAGGTTCATTGATTCAGTAATTAATTTCGGAATATAGTTCTCGAGCTTCTGGAAATCAACCTCTTCATCCCTGGTAAATACCTTCTGAAAATGTTGCTGAAGGTACTGTGCTATTTGATCTGGTCTCTCTATCCAGATCCCATCAGCTCTTTTTAGTTTAACAATGGCATTTGTTCTACGGTGTTGAATGGTTGTAGCATGAAAGAACTTTGTATTCCTGTCTCCCCATTTCAGCCAGTTTATCCTTGACCGCTGATGCCAGTATCTTTCCTCGCCTTCCCATTCAGAATCAAGTTCTTTCTTCAGCTTCTTGTATTCTTCTAACTCTGTATCTGTGAGTTTCCTTCCTTGGAGCTGTTTGATCCTGGATAGTAGGATTTGCTTTTTCTCATTTTTCTGTTTAGCTGTATCCTTGCTCCATTTTATTAGGACCGATCTGGTGTTGCGAATCTTTCTTCCAAATCTTGAGGCCACTCTTTCTCCTGGTGAGATATTCCACCCCTTAGAAACTATCTGAGAGCATTCTTCATCCAGAAGCCATTTCGATTCGAACTTGAACTCTTTCTTGTATTTCCTGGTGAAGCCCTTAGTAAACAGGAAAATAGGGGCATGATCCGAGGCGACTGCAATATCCATAATCCCCACAGCTTTGGGAAAGCTGAGGCTCCAATCAGCCGAGCACAAAACTCGGTCCAATTTCTCAAGAATGGAATTATCTCCGCTTCTCTGATTGAACCAGGTGAAAAGGCCACCTTTTATAGGCAATTCAATAAGGCCCGCCGAGTTCACAAAGTCGTTAAGAATTCTCGCCTCCTCTGGATTTACTGGGTTTCCTCCTTCTTTCTCTTCTTGTCTAAGGACCATATTTGAATCCCCCATAATGAGCCATTTGTTTTTTGCCGAGTTTCTGAGGTTTGCTAGGTTCTCCCAGAAAGATTTCCTTTCATCTTTGTACGGGGGGCCATATATAAACGTGCCAAACCAATTATCTCCATCCTGGAACCTCACCTTTGTATCAATGAAGTTTTTAGAGTGATTGAGCACATTAATGGTTACATCATTATTCCACCAAAGGGCTAGTCCTCCAGCTATGCCATCTGGCTCCACATAGAAGGAGGAACTCAATTTCATCTTCATCCTTATTTTCTCCAGGTATCGCTTTTTCTGCTTTGTCTCGCTAAGAAAAACGATATTTGGACTGTGTTTGCTTATGGCATACCGAAGAGCCCTGACTGTCTCTTGATTTCCTAAGCCACGGACATTCCATGCGAGAGTTGTCATTACCTCGACACAGTCAGAAAAACAACTCCAGAGTTAAAGATCAGACCACCTGTAAGCTTTGAAGACGCGAAACAAAGCTGAATCTTCTACCACAACTGAACGGCAAAAAAACCGGGGCAGTCACTTCCCAACCTAAAAAAAACCTTCTGTGCTCAGTTTAGGCTTTCCCCAACGCTTCCAAAGAGATTCAGTCACCCCAAAGAGATCAGGCCGGATCGCAGAAATTAAGAGACCATCGGGAGCATAGGACAACCACAATGTTATGCTGTCTAATCATAATTCATAAACTATCATGTGTTATGATCGCTAAAAATTATAATATATATATATATAAATACCATAAAAAACATAAATATAAAAATCCAAATAAATTTTAAAAGGTCTTAAAATTTAAGAATTTATGTTTGCCCTAATCTTAGCGTCGCAGCTTCATTTCTTTCATTAGTTGGTGGTCGACAATTAATTTTGGTATTAATTTTTGACCACCAGAGTTTATTATTATTATATTTTTATATTTTTAATAATTTTTTTGTCTTTGTGGCACGTGTTCTCTCTACCTTTGTGGCACGCTTTTCCTTTATTTTTTTGGTTCGTTTCATTTGTTGATTTCGCATGATTCCAGCATACCTTAGAAATCGTTTGATGCTCGTATAGAGATCTTCATGGCACTAGTTTCTGATTTTGATTCTGTCGGTAATCATAAAAATATAGATCCCCACTCAGTTGATGGTTATTTGCCGGTGTAATCATACCTGATAGTTTGGTTCGCTCATCACTTTTTTCACCCGTAAAATGGTTCATTTGGATAGAGACAAAGAGATTTAGGAAGACTTCTGAATTTTGACAGTATGTAAATCTCTATGGAAGTATTTACTTTTTTTGCCCCTTTGAATTTTTGTATGAAATTTTAGTGGACTAGTCCCTATTATTTTCCCTTCTGGATGTGTTGTATTTATGATATCTTTCATGATTGTTTTAATAAAATTTAGTTGTCATTATAAAAGAATTAAAATTTTATGTTTTGAAATTATAATAGTAGTTATACTTAATAATTTTTTGTATTAACAAATAGATCGCAAGCAAAAAATTAAATACGAGTTCAATTTAAAAAAAATTATTTATTACGAATTCTCAGCATTTTTATTGATTATTTGTTAATAAATTCAAATTAAAACCTTTTATTTTGAGTTTTAAATAATTTAAGATCAAATTTATCATTTATTTTATTAGTTTTCTAGTCTATTTAATTACTTGTTATTCAAGTAAAGATTTGTTACCTTTTAGGGATTTTTTTTAAGTTTATAAATATACATTCATCTTATGTATTCTATATCATTCCACAATCAGCAAAACTTTTCTTTCTTCAAAAAGTCTCAAGAGATATTTTAGTTGTTTAAAAATTTTATCTTGTTGTTTTAGAGTATGAGGGTAGTTATGCGGTAAGGCGGTTAATATACGGCTAATATGCGTCGTAACCGGTTAGAAAGGTGATCGGTTAAAGATAACAAAATCGGTAATTGATCCGAATATCAATATATTCGGTAGCGCCTAATTTGTTGATAAATTTGAGTTGATGGGGCCTTGGAAATCCCCACGATAACAAAATCGGTAAAATTACCTATTTTGTTGATCCGAATATCAATATATTCGGTAGCGCCTAATTTGTTGATAATTTCGAAAGTATGAATACTTTTTGAAAGCAATGTAACCGCGGTTGAAAAAAATGTCGAAAATATCGATACTTTGTGCACAGTTTGTTGTATTGAATTTAAAAAAGTATCGAAAAAACAGATGCTTTTGTAACACTTTGTACAATTTTATCGATACCAAGGGATCGAAAGTATCGTTTCTGTTTCCACATCACTAATAGTAAGTCTATCCTTTAGAAGCTAATTTGACAAACCGGTTACATTATTAATAAAAACAATGTAACAGGTTAATTATTATCATATTATTTGTTTGGTTTCGATACATTTGTAAGAACGTGTGCAAAAGAATCGATACAATAGAAAATATTAGACATAACCGATTACATTATTAATACATATAATGTAACTGGTAAATCGTTACCGGATTGTTTGTTTGGTTTCGATACATTTGTAAGAACGTGTGCAAAAGAATCGGTACAATCACTACAGCAGTCTTGTTCTATTGCGGCGTTTTTCGCGGCATTTACAAGACAAATGCCGTTAATATTTGACTTATCCCGGCGTTTAAATGAAAAACGCCACAAATTGACAAATGTGGCGGCGTTTTGGGAACAAACGCCGCAGTAGAAAAACAAATCGCGGCGTTTTGGAAAATAAACGCCGCTAACAACTTACTTATCCCGGCGTTTTGGAAAATAAACGCCGCTAACACTTAGTGGCGTTTTTTTGTATTAAACGCCGCAACAGAGGATGTTTTGGTGGCGTTTTTTATTCTAAACGCTGCGATGGGAAAACTCACCGTTTTGTTCTTGGCAGACTTTATTTTCATTTTCCCAAATCAGATTGCAATTTGCGCGTGCAATCCCTAATTTAACGAATCTCTCCGCCGTTCTGCCCTTATCATTGTCGTCCTCGTCGTTCGTCTTGTCGTTCAGCTCGTCGTAGACCGTCCAAGGCCGTGCTGGCGAAAAGCTTCTGTCGCCGTCCTCTTTTCTTTTCCTAAGCTGCTCCGTCGTGCTGCCCTTATCACTGTTGTCCCTGCCCATTTACGTCGCCGTTCGTCTTGCCGTTCAGCTCGCCGTAGACCGTCCAAGGCCGTGCTAGCGAAAAGCTTCCGTCGCCGTCCTCTTTTCTTTTCCTAAACTAGTAGGTTTATTTCTTCTTCATATTTTCACTCTATTTTTTTTTCATGCTTTCGAGTTGAAAATCTTGTCAATTTAAACATATAATGTTTGTATTTTCATGCTGAAAATCTTGTTAGCTAAATGACTGTATGCTTAAACAACGAATAAAACCTATTTATGATGATAAAAAGTAGTGACATTTGAACTCTTAATCCACTAGGTCTTATCATTTAGCTAAATATTCTTCTGTCGCCGTCCTCTTTTCTTTCATTGTTAGTGTATATAATGTATTAAGAACGTTAATGGACTGTTGTAAACATATATTTGTATAAATATGAAATTGGGACTGTTATGTTTTGAATCTATTTTTTTGAATCTATTTTTTTTTATGTTTTGAAGATGTTAAGGATTAAATTGATGATTAGGGGCTGCTTGATACAAAAATACAAGTATTAAGAACTGTTTTGAGATAATACGAACATTCTGGACTGTTTTACAAATGAAGTAAAATCAATTCTACTTCTGAAATCCAAGCTGACTGGTCTTGTTTCTAGTTGCACACTTACACCTTTAAAAACAGTAAATAAGCAGTTCTTATATCAGGTTAAAATTAACAGAAGCCTTATATATATTATCATTCTTTTTACTAAAATTACCACTTAAAATTATAATAGACATAATTGTGCACCCAACTTATTAGTATAAAAAGCACAAAAATTAATTTGTGTTGTATGTCCACCATCATCAGCATCTTTCTAGAATTAATGCATTAACAAGTTAGTGGGGATTTATTTAGATTATTTCATTTATGTTTAGGAATTTAGAAGTATTAAGCAGGGTTTTGATCGTTTAAGTATATATGGTGAAGCAATAAGGACAAGTTGGCTTTTGAAAATGTCGAGATATATGATGTAATTGAAGGCTTGGTCTCAACTTCATGGTAGCCACGTGAATGGCCACTTATAGTATTGAACTATATAAATAGGGAAAAACTCTATCTGTAGGGCACCTTATAGTATTGTCTAAATATGTTTGGTGTAAGAAATTAAATATTGGTATCGAAATGATACATGCTTGTGATCCATTAGTGTTTGTTCACTTAAATATATTTATGTATACTAAAAGTTGATTTTCTAGTAGTAATTTAACGAGTGATATATTCTGAATAGGTTGAGAGGGATCCCACATCTCTGAATTGAGCTGTACAGTTGTTGATAAATTCTCTGTTGTCAAAGGTGGTTTTCCCCAACGGGTAATTTTCTCTTGAATTTTCATGTTTTGTTGATTTTCTTTAAATAGGTCTAATTGATTAAGTATTGTTGATAGATGCTTTATATATTTAACTTGGCTTTTACTTAATTGGTAATATAATAGTTACATATCTCTCTTCATCCTTCAAATAATCATGTTAGGTTCAACTTTGCAAATTTTAAATTTTTTATTATTACAAAAATACAAAATGGATATGAGTTGGATGAATTTTCCAGGAGTAAGTGTCGACTATCGAAATGGAGTACAAACTTTTTTAGATTTTTCTTTTACGAATGCAAGCCAAGAGGATATGATTCTTTGCCCTTGTAAGAAGTGTGCTAACATTAATTGGCACATTCGTGAAGTTGTACACGAACATCTAATTGTCATTGTAGTAGATAATCTATTATAGATCGATATTAATTTATATACTCTGATTGTATAATTTGTAGGAGAAATTTTCTTTAGAAGTCTCAGACGATTATGTGAAACATGCGTTAGGAAAGAAATGGAGAGACCATAAGAGCTTCTTGAAAAAGAAATATTTCAAGAATAGTCTCAGACTTCAAGAGAAGATGCAAAATGTCCCACCTGGATTGCTCCGATATCAATGGGAAGATGTAGTCAGGTTCTGGAGTTCAACGAAAGGAGAGGTATGACCGCTACACTTTTTAAAGAATATTATTATGTTATTACAAAATTGATTATATATGTATATATGCAATTTTAGGAACGAGAGCGTGTTGGCGTTGCTAGTAGACAAAAACAAAAGTATACTCACACAGCCGGGTCGAAGAGCTTTGCCCGTATTGCTAATGAGAAGGTATTGTTTTTTAGACATTATTCATTATTTTTTAATCTAATACTTTTTTCGTAAGTATTTTTATTATTCATTCTAGGAACTTAAGACCGGCACTAGTGTTGGACGAGTACAGCTCTTCGACATCACACACACAAAGAAAAATGGCTCTGCTGTTACTCCTGAAGCTGCAGAAATTATGGTATATTTATTTTCTGCAAAATCTAATATTATGTTATTATTTATATGAAATAATATTTGAATTTATTTTCTTCATTGATTATTAGGCCAAAATGAAGGACAAAAGGTTGGAGTTTGAAGTTACAGCTTCAACTAATGGTTCTGCTAATGTGGATGACATCGACAACCAAGTTATTGCTGATGTTTTGGGTCCTGAACGATATTGTCGAGTTCGATGTCAAGGATCATTCGTTACCCCAACAAAATATTTTGGTGTTAATTCGTCCCAGTACTTGCCATCACAGAGCCAGTCTTCCCAGGCAAAAGTTAATCGTTTACAACAACAATTAACTCAATTTAAAGCCTAAGTTGAAGCGAGGGAAGCGGAGAGAGCAGCGAGAGAAGCGCAGAGAGAAGCATCATATAAGAATCTCGAAAATAAATTTCAAGAAATGATGGCCATGTTCAAGCAGAACCAACCGCAGAATCCTCCATCTTAGTTGATTTATTCTACTAAACGAAACTTTAAATACATTTCACTTTGACTTTGAACTTTAATGTTGAATTACATTTTCACTTTTATGTTATAGACTTGAACTTATTTTCTTGTTGTTAAGTATTTTCTTAATTTCTGTAATTATTTCTTGGATTGGATATGTAACAGGTTAAATTTGGGTGGTAAATATAATGCAAATTAAACTTTCAATGGGCAGTGAGATTCGCGGCGTTTTTAGTTGAAAACGCCACGAAAGATCACGACAATATTGCGGCGTTTGTCAAAAAAGCGTCGCTAAAGAGGACGTAATTCCGGCGTTTTTCAAGAAAAATGCCGCTAAAGAACAGACATTTGCGGCATTTTACCAGCCAAACGTCGCTACAGACTAGGACCCTTTTGCGGAGTTTGATTATTAAAACGCCGCTAAAGAACAGACATTTGCAGCGTTTCACCAGACAAACACCGCTATAGAACGCGACCTATCGTGGCGTTTTTTCACCAGAAACGCCGCAAACGTTTGCGGCGCAAGTATCAACGACATTTTGTGGCGGCGTTTTTATTAGCGCCGGGGGGGGTTTGGCGGCGCTAAAAAATGCCGCAATATGCTAAAAAAACGCCGCGAAAGAACAAACCTGGTGTAGTGAATAGAAAAAATTAGACATAATCGGTTACATTATTAATACATATAATGTAACTGGTAAATCGTTACCGGATATTTTGTTTGGTGTCGATACTTTTTTTAAGAACATGTCAAAAGAATCGGTAAAATAAAAGCAAATTTGACATAACCGATTACATTACTTAAACATATAATGTAACCGGTAAATCGTTACCGAATATTTTGATTGGTTTCGATACTTTTTTAAGAATATGTACGAAAGAATCGATACATTAGTAAGTTAAAAGGATTTTGAAACAGAAAAGGGTCGAAAGAATCGACACAATTCAAAAAAGTATCGAAACATGGGGAATTGTATCGATTATATATATCATAATGATATAACCGGTTTTAAAAAGTATCTACTCTAATACAAACCTTGTAATTGCTTGCATTTACAAAAAACCTAAGAGAGTTTTTGAAATAGAACCGAGTTTGGTTGCTGCGAAATACAAGGGAGGCGTTCTTGAAGTCGTGTTGTATCATAATCGAAAGGAAAGGTTTTGGGTTTGGGGATTTTGAAGTAAAAGGTATGTTGTCGAAACCCTAGTTTTTTGGTAATGTAGTATTGGGAAGTTGGGGTTAATGTTTTGGGTTTAGTGATTTTGAAGTAAAATCAGAATTCGAATCGATTATAGGTCGAAATTGTTAATTATATTTAGGAAATAAATATCGGTACTTTGTTCTGAGAACTTATCGGTAGAAATTTATATTGTCGATAGAAAATGAATATCGATACTTTTTTCAGAGAACTGAAGCGGTTACTATAAGATGGGTGCAAAGGATCATGAAGATGTTGTTCGTGAAGATGACACTGAAATGGATCATGAAAATGTTGTTCGTGAAGATGACACTGAAATGGTTGAAATGGAGCCGGAGAGTATCGAAAGTGAGGAAAATCCAAAGCAACCAAAGGGTGGATTTATGTACTTCTAATAAGTAGCAATGTATTTGTGTACTTGTTCTGTAAATGGTAATTGGATGAAAGTATTGAAGAATATTTAAACTTTCCTATCATGACAATATGAAAGAAGTGCAGAGGATGAAGGAGTGTGGTACTTACAATGTCGGTTCGGTATGTAAATTGAATTTATAGTGAATATAATGTAGGTTTAATATTTTGGTTGTTGGTGGTTTATGCATAATTTTCAGGTGAGAGACGATGTGGCGAAGAAATGGCACATGATGGGTGAAATTGAGAAGGAACCATTTAAGACATTGTCCACAAATGATAGAGAACAATATTCGGCAAAGAAGAAAGCACAAGGAAACATTGAGAAGAAGGTATTCGTTAAACTTGTAAATACTTTGATAAATGATATATAAAAACTCTAACATTATATGTAAATAATATAGGAAGTGTCGACAAGGTGTAGCATAAAACGTGTGCACCACATAATAGAGGAGTTGAAAGTGAAGGATAAAGCCAATGTGTTGGAAGAAATGGGGTTTGGATCTCTTATTGGATTGAAGGACCGACCAATTCGGAGGGGATTGTGTCGCTTGTTGATGGGAGACTTTGATTTGCAAAAGTGTGAAGTTCGATACGGAAAATATTCATTTCATTTTGGTGTTTGATGTGTTGAAGCCGTATTGGGGCTACAAAATAAAAGTCAGAGTGTGGATGAAGTAATTAAGAGGGAGGATTGGAAAATACTTGTGAAGAAGTATGGCCTAACGTCCAAGGTGACATATGCTACACTTGAGGATGATATAAAAAGCGGCAAGTATGAGGGGGATGATCTGAATGCTCGGGTACTATTGTACATTGTCGGAGTATTCCTTTGTCCAACGGGTGATACATCCCCGAGCAAGGAATGTATGAAGTTGATTTGCGACTCCGGGTTGAAAGGTGAATTAAATTGGGCCTCATATGTTAGTGCCAAATTATTTGATGCAATCCAGAGTTTTCAGAAGGCCAAAAACCCCACATACCTCAAAGGATGCATAGCTGTCTTAGAGGTAAATGAGTTGAATCTTGGTGTTGGTTTAGAAAACTTTGTAAATAGCTATTATAGAAAATGATAAAATTTATTATAAATGCAGGTTGCATTTTTTGATTTTTGGTCTGATTCTTCAAGTGTGCCAACCTTCCAAAGAACCGGAGTGGCACGCATCATTGCATGGGGCAAGGAAGAAGTTGCTCGAGTTATGGCAAAGTTAAAGTTGGAAATACCGAAAAAGAAAAAGAAAGTAAAGGTAATTTAAGTATTTATAGATTATTAATGATTTAAAAAAGAAAGATGCTCTAATAATGTAGTTTATTGTGAAGGTTATTGTCGAGGAGGAAGAGGAGAAGGTAGAAGATAAGATGAAACAGAATAAAGGGGGAAGTAAATATGACATTTTGATGGCTGAGTTGGCAGAGGTAAAAAAAGTCGTTTCTGATTGTTTGCAAAGACAATCCAGAATCGAACAGGCAATTGAGAGCTTAAAGGGGGGAAGTAGGGGAAAAGGTTGATGGTGTTGTGAAAGAAGTGGTGGAATTGAGGGGTGAGTTGAAGGAGGTGATTGGAATGGTAGAAAAAAATGGATGAGGGGATAAATTTAAGTTCTGAAATTAAACAAAAGAGGAGTTATTTTGAGGAAAAATATGATGAACTTAAAAAAATGATGAAGAAAATATAGAAGAATTGAGTAAGATGGAGGAAATATAAGAGAAGTCCACGATCAAGATATGAGGACACCGGATCATGCAATAGATGTAGATCTCGATTTAGGGTGTCCTGCACCAAAGAATAAGAAGAATAAAAAGGTAAAATGAATAATACAATTGCCATCCATTTTGATTATTGTGTTGTGGCTAATATCTATAATCAATATCGTAGGCTGCAAAGGTCAAAATACCAAATGAAATTGGTTCAATAGAGGGTGCAATGTGTGACTATATATGGAATAGTGGGTTGTTAGAAGCTGGGTAAGTAATATATATTGCTTTGCGAGTGATATTTAAATAATTTTGGGAAAAAATTAATACAAAAAATTGCTTGTATAGAGATGTTATCCTAGATTTCGAAATCCAACAAGGTACAGTAGGCGACCTTTGGTCGTTAAAACCTGGGGAATGGCTTTACAGTCCGATTATTGATTTGGTCGGCTGATTGTTGGGTTACGACTCGATGAAGAATAGTTTAGGGAACCAGAAGATTTGCTTTTTTCCAGTCTCCTTTGTGGTAAGTTAAATTTATACACATTTTCGTGTAAAATTTGTTTATGGTTGGTCAATTAATAGAGATTGTTTTTTAAAATGCAGTCAGCGTTGATACTGGACGGTTAAAATGTGCTGAATCTTATAAGCTTCTTTTCTAAGACATTGGTCGACCATAATAAAATGACCGATTGTGACACGGTAAGAATTTTTGCGTACATGTTGTTCAGTATTTAAATAATAACAATAAATGTTATAATTTCTTGTGTGACATTTATTGTAGATCTTCTTGCCAATAAACGATGAGAATAATCATTGGTGTCTCTTGGTGTTGGATATGGTTGATCGTGTAGCATCGTTTCTTGATAGTCTACATACATCTTTCTGGCACAGGAATAGAGTGGAACAATGCAAGAAAACAGTATGTGTCAATACATTTTGTAATTTATAATGCATAATTTCTTCGTAATCTAATTTAATAATTTTTTGACGCAACTAGAATATTTAGATAAATTTAATAAGGACGAGACCTTTGTTGACCAATTTGGGAAGATTAAGGTCCTAGTGACGGATTTAGAATCTGTGATCCGTAAGACGATGTTGCAAACGAACGGGTATGAAATTTGAGTATTTAATAAGTCAAAAATGTATTGTGTTTATCTAACTATTTGACATTTTGCGGCATTATAACAGATATGATTGTGGAATGTATGTGGTCATGTGGATGGAAGCTATTTTTGATGGGAGGTCAACGGATGATTTGGTAAGTGGTCCGAAAATGACTTCTTTTTAAAAAAAAAATTGGTACTGACATTGAGTTGTAACAAAATGTTCTAATTTGAATGTAGGTTGTTGGGGAATATGGTCGTCCGAGAGTTTTAAACGATCTCATAAATCACGAACTGAATAAAAGGATAGCTAAGTTCACAAGTGCTTGCCTCGAACGTATGAAAAAATAATTCATTCTGAAAGCAAATATATGTACATTATGTTACCATAATCTTCCCACTATGTAATTGTTTATCATAGTTACGTTATTGTAAATTATGTTAACATAATAGCTTGTTTGTAAATATTTAACAATTTTTTTTGTTTGTTATGAAACTTATTCAACATAAAGTTTTGATACTTTAATAACGCTATAAGTTTAAGAACGCTATAAAAACTAATTATGGAGACTTTAATAACGCTATGAAAAACTATTGTTCAAAAATATCGATTCTTTCATCCCACAATTTAAACAAAACAATGATACTTTTCAAAATAATGCTGGCCATAGTTTACTGGAATTATCGATACTTTTTGAAACAGAAGGAATTACATAGCTTACTGGAATCAAAGTGTCGATACTTTGTTGCTGCTATGAGTATAAATATCGATACTTTTAAACGAAATATATGTATCCAGATAAAAAAATATCCCGAAAAATCGATACTTTTTTCCCTATATGATAAAATTATCGATACTTTTTGAAACATAAGGAATTATATAGCTTACTGGAATCAAAGTGTCGATACTTTGATGCCGCTATGAGTACAAATATCGATACCTTTAAACAAAATATATGTATCTGGTTTTAAAAAATTCTCGAAAATATCGATACTTTTTCCCTATATGATAAAATTATCGATACTTTTTGAAACAGAAGGAGTGACATAGCTTATTGGAATCAAAGTGTCGATACTTTGCTGCTGCTATGAATACAAATATCGATACTTTTAACGAAATATATGTATCCGGTTAAAAAAATTCCCAAAAATATCGATACTTTTTCCCTATATGATAAAATTATCGATACTTTTTGAAACATGAGGATTGACATAGCTTACTGTAAAGAAAGTTTCGATCCTTTTTGACGCTATGATTAAAAGTATCGATAAAATTAAACAAAATCAATGTTTCCGGTTGCATCTTTACCATTTTCATTCTTGACTACATCAATGTTACCGGTACACTTGTCAATGTTTCCGGTAGCGATCTGAATTTAAAATTTAGGCGCGATTTCTATTTAACCCAGCCCTAAACTTAAATCCTCCATTTTTTAATTTTATCGATACTATAGCAGAGATCTCTTCCACTCCAACGACGATTAGCACAGTTCAGAGGAATTGCACCGTTCAACCTGGGTATAAAATCAACACCGACGAGGACGATTACTACGACCAGATTTACAAGTTAGTAAAAGAGTCTGATTTTGCGTAATTTAGGATTAGGATTTTGCACGATTTGGGAGTAATCGTTCCTCTTCTGCATATAACAGTTCTTCTGAAGCCAAAAAATGGCACCCAAACGTAAGAGAGGTAGTGCTTCCAAGATAAAGTCATCTTCTAACTCAAGGTCTGATGTTCAAGTAAGTTCTTTTGCAGCAAATATGTCTTTTGAAACGCAAAACTTTAGAAGAAAGGAAGAGAAAGTGAAATATGATAGCAATTTCAAAACAAGAAAGATTCGTCCAGAACGTGTTATTGACATGGACTTCTTCTTCGATGAGAAAAATAAATTTGGGTTTAAACAAACATTTACAGATTGGGGATGGCTTGAACTGCTTGGTGTAGAACCAAAATATTATCCCCAATCTTGTTAGAGTTTTCTACAGTAATGCAACATTAGACCTCCAGCCTAGTACGGAAAAAATATTAGGAATTACGACTTATGTCATGGGTAAGGAGATATATATAGATCTATCCTCTATTGTTGCTGGTTTAGGAGTGAAGAATATAGGAGATTCTGATGAACATGTTTTAGATCCTACCATTAAACGTGTGGATCGGAATAGTCCCATTAACCTTGGTGTGGAGGGCAAATTGTTCCACCTTTTTGTCACTATGTTTCTTCGGCCTTCCGGTGGGAAATTTTTACAAATTCGAGATAGTGATTACTGGTGGTTGTCTAAGTATGAATCAAAAACCGCTCCAAACATAGCAAAACTGATATATGAGACAATTCTAAATATAGTGAAAAGGGGTGCTTCCATTACAACCTCACTACCATATGGATGCATAATATAGTGAAAAAGGGTGCTTCCATTACAACCCTCTTCGACTATCCCGGAAGATCGACATGTTATCCTTGACAAAAGCGCGATACGATTTTATTGAAAATGTCGGTTGGATAAACAAATCTGTCATTGGAGCGGAACAAGACAACGACCAAGTGGACAACGTTGAAGCAGAAGACCACGAGCAGATGGAAGAAGATGAGATCGAAGGGGTGATTACGATAAAGTCAGTGATGGCTTACATGGTTAATTTCCGCGAGCATTTGGATGCTCGTTTTGGCGAGATTAATGACCAAATCGGCCAAATGCGAGCAGATATTTCGTCACTTCGTGCTGACTTCTCCAACTTCCGTAATCAATGCCTTCAAAGCAAATACAAACCTATAGGTAAAATAACCCTTTAAATTTACTATTGACATGCGGTTAATTGACTATTGACATGCTTAAGTATATTAAACTTTTCATTGGGAACTTTTTTTCATAAATATATTTGATATAAACGATTAAATAGAATTGTACCGATACTTTTAATTTAAGTATTCATACTCTTTATGAAAGTATCCATACTTTTTGCGCAAGTATCCATACTGTTTGCGAAAGTATCCATACTTGTAATAAAAGCAACGAAACATTTAATATAAGTATCCATACTTTTCCTGCAAGTAGCCATACTTTTTTAACGAAAGTATTCATACTTCAAATAAAATAAGTATCCATATTTTTTATTTAAGTATCCATTCTTTAGAGCCACAATTGAACCAGTTCCAATGTTTTTATAAAAATATCGATACTGTTGTTTAAAGTATCGATACTTATTCGCTACCTATTACGTTACCCTAGTACCGATTTGTTTAAAGTTATAATATTAATGTAAACGATCAAATAATAACAATTTATGCGCTACCGAATATGTTGATATGAGTATCAACAAAATCGGTAATTTTACCGGTTTTGTTATCATGGGAATTTTCAAGGCCTCATCAGCTCAAATTTATCAACAATTTCGGCGCTACCGAATATATTGATATTCGGATCAACAAAATAGGTAATTTTACCGATTTTGTTATCGTGGAAATTTCCAATGCCCCATCAGCTCAAATTTATCAACAATTTCGGCGATACCGAATATGTTGATACTCGGATAAACAAAATAAGTAATTTTACTGATTTTGTTATGTTTGACCGATAACTTAAATTTGTCGGTTACTATATTTTTTCATATTTTTTACCAGATACATTATCTCATATCAACATATCCGGTAGCGCTTTACCAAATACATTATTTATCTTATAATATTTTCAATAACGTCGTTTCTTAACCGTATATTAGGCCGCCGCACATTAAAATTCTCCATAGTATGAAGATATAATTGTGTTGGGACATGTTTAGGTGTTCTTATTAACCACCATGTCACTTGTCACTTTTTTCAACTGAAATGACTAACTTATTATTTTTTAAGTTGAGCGATCAATTTTTTCTTTTCCATAGCCAGTGACTCAATGAAAAATTCGCGGTAATAAAAAGGCTATTTTTGTATTTTACCCGAATTTTAATTAAAAGATAAATTTATAAGTATGGGTTGGACCTCTCAGAATTTGAATTGGGCTTCTTAACTATAGAAGGCCCATGACACATCTCTATAAACTTATACTGCTTTTGGGCTTAACCCATTTCATTAAATTAAGGGTAATTATTATATATACAAGCGCTTGTAGAATTTTTTTATACAAATATCTTAGTTTTAGGGGTTAAAGATTTTGTTTAGTGTTTAAAGTTTAGGGGTTTAAGTGTAGTAGTTTTGAATTTAGGGCATGTTATATAATTTTGAGTTTAGGGTTAAAATTTAGAGTTTATAGGTTAAAACCTAAATCCCTATCCATATTACCCTAAACCCTCAAACCCTAACCCTAAACTCTAAATTCTAACCCTAAATTACAAAATATAATAATAGACACTAAATTCTAAATTCTTACACTAAAACACCTAAACTCTAAATCATAAACCCTATAATTAAGACGCTTATTGAAACAAAAAAATTTACAGCTAGTGTATAGGATAATAATCCTAAAATTAAACCTTATTTTAATATGTTTTGCAATTTAATACTACTTTAAATGTTAAAGAAGAAAAAAATCATTTAAACCATTAAAACTCCTGCTATTTCCATTTTTTCTAAAATGATCATTTTCTAAAATTCTCATTGAGTTTTTCTTCCTCATTAAAATAATTTTATTTTCGGCGACAGCCTTCTTATTGCCGGTTAATTTTTAATATATACGCTAGTTGTATATAAATAAGACTTTTCTCTTCTTATGAGAAATCGTTTGTTTCTTTTCAGTTTTAGTGTTTTTTTTTTTGTCATAAGTCATTTTACATATGTTTTTTTGGTTATTTTTCGTCTGTTTGTATGACAATTAGTTTGTCTACTATTTTGTAGGATTTGCTTATCTTTGTGACTGCATTGTCTGATGTTATGTCAATATAGCGTTTAGATAACAAGTATTATCGAGCGTTTCAAATCACAATATAATCGACGGTATGTTATTTTTCGAATTTTTTGTGGTAGTTTGCCGATATGCCAAGAACTTGCAACGAAAAAAATCTTGATAAATGAAACTTTCTAGTTAACGTTTATATTTGTTGAAATTTCATTTTAAGAAGTTTTGTGTTTACTTTTATTTTTCACATTTTTTTAAATTTTTGATATTTTTATCTCTATAACTATTTATAGTTTAAAATATGTTATATTTTGTAATTCTTCATTTTGATTAATAAAATTAACTATATTTTTTCGTTAAAAAACTAAAAAATAAAAACGGACTATTATACACTTTTCTTATTTTTCTTCTTCCCCTAATTTCTTGAGCACTGACCCCCTCTACTGTTTTATCGAATTTTTATACTTATTTTATTTTATAAATATCTTTGCACCTAATTTATTTTAACAATTCTTCATGTAATTCAATTAATTCAATTGAACACTAAAAATTCGGGTTCATTTTTAAAATGTCTAAAAAGTGGTTATAAGGTAATATCTATTTATAGATATTCTCAATCCTTTAACAATACACACACTTTGCAGACAAAATGATTGAACTCGAATCTACTGAGATAAATATCATATGTTTTATACTAAAACACTTGTTAGGTTCTAAAATTTTATTTTCTTAAAAAACATTTAAACATTAATTTCATTTGAACAAGTTAAATTTGTGTATGAATCTTGGTCCAATGATTTCTAATACTAATTTTATTAAAGTTTGAAGACTCGAGGTTAATGAAAATATATATATATATATTTGGATTGTGATATGAATTTATATAAAAATAAGGGTAAACTATCTGTTTGACCACCAATCTATTGTGAAAGTTTTAAAATGACCACCATAGAAAAAAACGCGTCATTTGACTACCCAAACTATTAAAATGGGATCAATTTGGCCACCTGCCGTTAAGAGGCTAACGGAAGGTGACGTGGCAGTTAAAATAAATTAATTAAGTGGTGACACGTGTCAACACCTTATTGGAGGAATTTAATTATTTATATTTAATTTAATAAATTTATTTTCATCCCCAATCAGGTGGTGACACGTGTCAAATAATTAATATAATTATTAATAGACAATGCTAAATATTTTTTTTGGCGAATTCCCTACCATAGTCGTAGGAAACCCAGAAAAGATCAAACATAGTCGTAGTTGCAGCACAAATGATTGTCTAACAAAATTAACTGGCAGCTCAAGAATTTGCTTGTACAATACATGATTTACTTGGTACTGCAAATTCCCTACCATTATGGTGGAATTTAGATTGCAGTTCCACCATCTAAAAATCTAAGTGAGAAATCGACACAAATACAGTGTAATTCTGGCGAATTGTGAATTCCAAAAGAAAAGTTCGACAACAACCGCACTGTAAAATTGTGACTTGGAAAATCATGAGGATCAGGATCCATCAACACCAGTTTCCTCCTTATCTTTTTGGCGATTTTCGTCCATGATTTTCTGAAACTCTTTCTCACTAGCCGAAATTAGACGTTTGACGATGTCGAAGGTGGTAAGCCTAATGCTGCAGATGAAATGAGAGTGTCAAATGTCATTGAAATCACAATTTTTTTTTCAATTCTGCAGCAAGAATATTTAGCATCCACTCCATGGACAATTAAATGGTCCAATGGACGTTGGTATATATGCAATAAGTGAAAATGAAGATTTCAGAGGAATAAGAGCTGCGAGGTCCGAAAGCAACACAGGATCAGATCCGATATGTATCAGAAAATGAAAGGAAAAAAGCTGAATGTTTTTGAGGTTTGGAGAAACATACGAGAACCGGATTTGGCCAAGTGAGAGTGAGAGTCATCGGGAGAGTTGGGGTTGATGTGGATAATGTAGAAGGTGTCCCCTTTGTCGGCCAAGTTGTCGATAGCCCATCTGAGAGCGTTCCTGCTGCTCATTGAGAAATCCATAGCCACCCCAACCTTCCTATCGGCCAGCATTTTGCTCGATCTGCACTTTTCTCAGTTTTATGGAATGCAGAAATGATGGTTTCAAGTTTCAAGCATGAAGAGAATGTAGAAAAAGGCTTGGTTGTATTTATACAGAAAGACAAAAGGAGAATGACAAATTTTATATCAAATCCATAGGCATGATTGAATTATAATAATTATTTGCACTTTGTATCACAAAAAATGGCTTTAGCCTAGTGACTTTGCCATGTTGCATCTTGCCTAGGTTACCTAGCCACCCAAGTTCGATTCATGCTGGGTGCAAAAGTTCCATTTATTTTCATCCTCCAATTAGGTGACACGTGTCACCACCTGATTGGGGGATGAAAATAAATTTATTAAATGAAATATAAATAATTAAATTCTTCCAATAAGGTGTTGACACGTGTCACCACCTAATTAATTTATTTTATTAGATTAAAATTAGGACTAAATTGAAAGAATGTGTAAATAGTAAGGACTAAATATATAACTATACCTTTAATTTTTTAACTGCCACATCACCTTCCGTTAGCCTCTTAACGGCAGGTGGCCAAATTGATCCCATTTTAATAGTTTGGGTAGTCAAATGACGCGTTTTTTTCTATGGTGGTCATTTTAAAACTTTCCCAATAAATTGGTGGTCAAACAGATAGTTTACCCTAAAAATAATAATACTAGTATATTAATTGTTGAGGTGCAAGATGAAATTCGAAAACTTAATCCTGATATGCAATTCTAGTTCTATCCCGGCTTGTTATGTTATTTGTGATTATAGGTACCGGATGTTTTCGTAATAGTTTTTAGATGTTGGGTAATTAATTTTTAATGCATAAATATTTTAGTGAATACTTATTCTTATAATATGTATTTGTTATTTTTCAGAAGAAAAAAGAATTCAATAAGTGAATAAACAATGAGGATTCCGTTTATTATCCTGCCTGTATACGTGGAGTACGTAGAATCATGCGTTAGATTTGACGTGGCAAATGGCAATAAGCGGTTTCCTATTTTCTATCCCGTGGTTGGCTAACCAAAACCACACAATCTTTTCTCAAATATCAACGGCCATCACTCCGTTATCTCCATCCCTATTTCTCTCTCTTCTCTTTAGCCACTTTTTTATTTTTATTTTTATCAAGTGGTCACCAACAAATATTACAATTCCTTTTAACCAAATAATATCTTAATTGCCAAAGGAATATCCCCTCAAAATTATTCAATTTTATTTATTTATTTTCATTAAATTTATTTTTTTCACGAACAATATTGGTTTTGTATAAAAAAAAGAACCACCGGTACGTGTCTCGTTAAAAAATTTCTTTAAACATGAATGAAAAAAATACACATATTAGTAGTTAAACTGTGAATACAAAATTGAACACATAAATTGTGTAAACTAAAATTTAAAAATATTTTTTTTCTAAAAAGGTAGAACAAAGAGTAGAATTTTTTTTTACAAATTTTGTCTAAAAAGAAGAATCGCGCACAATAAATATTAAAGACATATACTAACACAATGATGGAAATCATCTACCTCTAAGTATGCCTTCATTTGTGCCTCCACTTTAAAATAGTGGATTTAGGGTTTAGAGTTTGTGGTTTAAGGTTGGGGCTTAGGGCTAGGGTGTATGGAATTAGGGATAGTGTATATTTTTTAGGGTTTAGGGTTTAAGATTTAGGAAAATTAAGGTTATGTGATAAGATTTAATTTTTAAGTATTTTTAAGTAGGGGCATAGAAGGAAACATGGTTAGGGGCAGGAGATTTTTATCCCTACCACAAACCCATAAGGATCCAAAAATAACAAAGACCCTCAAATCAATTTACAGTCTCTATGCAAAAACTTATATAAAATTCTTTCAATAAGGGCAAAGTTAGTATAATTCCACTAAAATACTTTAATACATAAGCTTGTATAAATTTTAGTTTATATAAAAAAATTAATTTTAGGGTTTAGAATTTTATGTTAGGTTTAAAGTTCAGGGATTTAGTGTATAGGATGTAGAATTTAATGTTTATGGTTAGAATTTAGAGTTTAGGGTTTAGGGTTTAGCTTTTATAGTGCCAGAGTTTGAGATTTAGGTTTTAAATTTTATAGAAAAATTATATAAAAAAATTGTTTACAGCTTGTGTATCAAAATATAACTCCTTTTAAATATGATTGTAAAAATAATATGTTAGAATTTTTATAGCACTTATGTTATAAATATATGCGTAATAATTATGTTTTATGGATACAAAGTTTATATAATTCTTTGTTATTTTATCTATGCTTTAAACTATAGAGTTATATATTGATAGACAGTTATTATCACTAAAATTGGATTACAATTGATTTGTGATAATATCAGTTTGTCAACAAATTATTATTGTTATATTCATTTTTATGTTCATGTTGATATTGTTTATATTTTATCACTAACAATAGTTTTTATATGTATTTATCATTTTTCTTGAGTTATTTAAGAGAAATGTTTCTATTAGTCTGTTTTTGTTTTGTACACGCTTATTATAATTTTGAGTATTTTTTATTATTAAATAAATAGTTAATATCGGATACACGGACAATGTAAAATTTTTTTCTTAATAATCATGCCTAATTTAACTCTAAAAAGTTAAAACCTAAATCTCAACCCCTAAAAACTAAATCATGAACCCTAAAATCTAAAACATAAATTCTAACAATAAATTTAAATTTTAAAACCTGCAGAATAAACCTACAAATCTCAAATTAAACCCCCTAAATCTTAAATTGGACCGTTTGTGGAAAACAAATTTTCCACTACTGTTGCATAAAAGATTTCCCCTGAAATAAAATTACATGTTATTATTAAAAACAATTACATTATTTTAAAATAAAACAATAAATTTTTACATATAAATTATGTGAACTAAAATTTATCCAACTAGCTTTTCAAAATTTAAAACTTTTATAACTAAATTTCACACCCTAAAATCTAAAATCTTATGTTCTAAATTATAAACTTAAACACTAGATTTTAAACCCACAAAATTAAACTTTAAATCATAAACAAAATAATACAAAATTGAATAAAACTATTAGGTTTTGTGGGGGTGTTTAGGGATTAAATTTAAGAAAATAAAAGACATTAGAATATATTTAGAGATTTATAAAAATTCTACAATGTAGGAGAAGACGCTACTTACTGATGATGTCTTTTATTTTTTTTAATAATTTTGTTCTCTAAAGTTGCCATGCATATAAATACTTCATGTTAAAAAATTATAAAAATTACTTATGACGCCACCTACAGATGGCGTTTTTACTCTTACTGTTCATTTTATCGCAGTTTACAAAATAAAACTCAAAAACTCTATTTCTCTAAACTTAATTTTATGGACAATATTCTCCCATTTTCCTAAATTACATAGACTAAAATTTATAAATAAAGATAATTTTTCCAAAAAAAAGAAGGTTTTCCCTCTTTTCAAATGACGTCTTAGAAGAATTCCTCCTTTTTCACCAATATCTCTCTCTAATTTGTGGGCTGAGTTCCTCGGTTCTCTTCCAAGTTTTTCAGAGGAACTCCCCCATTGCCCTTCTTCGGATTGCATCGTTCCTTTTCCTTTTGCTTTCATTTTCCCATACTTTCCTTCACTTTCCCACTACCCAAACATGGACCTTTCCACAAAACTCCACCGCTTAGACCTTCACTCGTCATTCTTCCCTTCTCTACGACCCTCTTTTACAAGGAGTTCCTCCTCTCTTGTCTCACCCAAATGCCTTAAATTTAGACCCACTAAGATAATTTCCCAAGTTTCCACTCTCAGTGTTGAGACCTCCGTCAAAGGCCCTCAAAACGACATTGAATCATTGTTTTCATCCGACACAGTAGAAGAAATTGATAGAAAGCGTGGCAACAAGCAATCCAACACCGGTGCTTCGGGTATTTCCTCTGGCGTAAAGCTCGAAAACATTAGCAAGAGCTATAAAGGAGTAACGGTTTTGAAAGATGTGAGCTGGGAAGTGAAAAAAGGCGAGAAAGTTGGATTGGTTGGGGTAAACGGAGCAGGGAAAACGACCCAAATGAGAATTATAACAGGGCTAGAAGAACCCGATTCGGGGAATGTTATAAAGGCCAAGCCCCACATGAAAGTTGCTTTCTTGAACCAAGAATTCGAGGTTTCAATGACTAGGACGGTGAGGGAGGAGTTTATGAATGCCTTTAAAGAGGAAATGGAGATTTCTGGGAGGTTAGAGAGGGTTCAAAAGGCGATAGAAGGGGCTACCGAGGATTTGGAGCTGATGGGAAGGCTTTTGGATGAGTTTGATTTGTTGCAAAGAAGAGCTCAGGCTGTTGATTTGGATGAGGTTGATGCTAAGGTTAGCAAATTGATGCCAGAGCTCGGGTTTTCGCCTGAGGATTCGGATAGGTTGGTTGCCAGTTTTAGTAGCGGCTGGCAGATGAGGATGTCACTTGGAAAGATTTTGTTGCAGGTAAAATTGTTAATTTGATATCATGGTAATTGCCTAGTGTATCGAAAGGTTTCTATTTTGTTTTGTTAAATTAAGTAGGGGAAATGTGTTTCTTGAGCCTGTTGATAGCTAACCAATATATTTTTTCAATGTAACTATATATAGTAATAGTAATGTTTACTTTTGCATAAGTGATAGCTGTGATTGGACTCGGGCTGCAAATTTCTACCATTAGCGGGTTAGCTTGTTAGATATCTTTTGATGATGTGGAGGTTGTTCATGCGCGGTTCATATGCATGATACATGGTAGAGCATATTGGTATTTCTAGCTGTTTTGTTGATATAGATGTAAATTTGCAGGAGCCTGATTTATTGCTTTTGGATGAGCCTACAAATCACCTTGACCTTGATACAATTGAGTGGCTTGAAGGATATCTCAACAAGCAAGATGTTCCAATGGTCATTATATCTCACGATAGAGCTTTTCTAGATCAGCTGTGTACAAAGATTGTAGAGACTGATATGGGTGTTTCCAGGACATTTGAGGGTAATTATTCTCAGTATGTTGAGGCGAAGGCAGCATGGGTTGAATCTCAGTATGCTGCGTGGGAGAAGCAACAAAAGGAAATTGAACAGACAAAAGACTTGATAAGCCGATTAGGTGCTGGGGCAAATTCTGGCCGTGCTTCTTCTGCTGAAAAGGTACGATTGAGGGGGATTCATTCCAGAAATATATTCCATTTCTTTGTCGAGGAATGCAAGCTGTCCGCTTTGGTCATTGTGTAAAGATGATTAGTTTTATGCCCTCATAACATGAGCTGGTAAATATGCATCTATTAATGATGAAATGAAATTATTCCCTGATTGCCAACCTTCTTGACTGACATGTAATCTTTCAAATGAGTGCCACCTTTATCAGATGAATGAATTTTCTATTCTGGACAACAAATGATGCACAATTTGGATCACATGAGGATGAAACCTGTGTATTTTTCTTGCCGTGATGATCAGAGAGTTAATTTGCATAAACAGTATTACGTATGGATAGCGGCATGATTGTTTTGTAATCCTAAAATCAGTTCTCGGTAATGCGGTTGAAACTTTGTTTGGAGACTAAGGTTGCCGCTGCTTGAAATTTTCGTCTTGTTTTTTCGTTGTTTTGATTTTGATGGTGTTTGCCACTTGATAGTTACTGGTTCATCATACTTTGTGCTAGTGTTTAATGAGATTAATCGTTTAGACTGAAAGTTTTTATGGCTACTTAATGTCTGCTTCTCCTTCTGTGGTTACAGAAGCTGGAGAAACTTCAAGAAGGGGATCAAATAGAGAAACCATTTCAACGGAAACAAATGAAGATCAGGTTCCCCGAGCGTGGAAGAAGTGGAAGATCTGTTGTTACTATTAAGAATCTGGAATTTGGTTATGAGGATGAGGTGAGTTGAAATGTTTGATGGTATGAGGTGGATGGTTTAGATTTTTTTTTTGCACTCCTCTTTTTTGACAAACGTTTGGTTTCTGTGTCAGTTGCTATTTAACAAGTCAAATCTTTCAATCGAAAGGGGAGAGAAAATTGCCATTATTGGTCCAAATGGTTGTGGAAAGAGTACTTTACTGAAACTAATTATGGGTTTAGCGGAACCAAGAGGCGGTGAAGTTCTCCTTGGTGAGCATAATGTTCTACCAAATTATTTTGAACAGAATCAGGTATTTGGCCTCTGAGAATTCACTATTTGTATCTGAGATGATTATGATCTTCCTGCTTATACCTGAGCCCTCATTTGAACTAAGAAAGTACAAAGTGCTGAATTTAGTCAACTTTCTTTCAGGCTGAGGCTCTTGATTTGAATAAAACAGTGCTTGAGACGGTGGAAGAAGTTGCGGAGGACTGGAGAATCGATGATATTAAGGGGCTCCTTGGTCGCTGCAACTTCAAAACTGATATGCTCGACAGGAAGGTTTCCCTATTGAGTGGTGGTGAGAAGGTAAATACGCTATATATATATATATTCATATGCTTTTATGGATTTCATCCGAAAAAATTGTTTCATTTATCACTCCTATACAATTCGGCAATTTTATTTAATCAGAGGTTGTTGGTTAGTTGAGGTGTTATTTTAGAAAATGTTTAACATCATACATGCTGATGAATTTTAATCCAAGACTAACCTAATATGGTTCTGTTAACGCCACATGATCTGCATGCCTAATTCTTCTCCCCCCCCTCCCCTCCCCTCCTAATATTTGGTGAATTAATGCCTATTGCATATTGTTTTTCATGTCTGAGATAATTGTGTGTTGAAGGCATAAATTTGAATGTTGTCATTTCGTGTTCCATTCAGGCACGTCTTGCCTTTTGCAAATTCATGGTAAAACCATCAACCCTATTAGTTTTGGATGAGCCGACTAATCATCTGGATATACCCTCAAAAGAGATGCTAGAGGTTTGGTTTTGTATCCTTCATCCTCATTTTTGTCTGATATTGTGGCATTTAGATTTATCACTCGTTTGTTGTGCAATCTTTCAATTCAATCAGGAGGCAATTAGGGAGTACAGTGGCACTGTCATTACAGTATCTCATGACCGATACTTCATTCGGCAAATAGTGAACAGAGTAGTGGAAGTAAAAGAGAGCCATTTGCAGGATTATGCAGGGGACTACAATGTATGGTTTTCTTGTTTGCTATTTTTGTCTATCAGCTAAGTTTATTGATGGTATTCAGCTGAAAAATGCTGTTGAATGAGTAGTTTATTTTTGGATTAACTGTTGGTACCAATCTCAGTATTATTTGGAGAAGAACCTAGAGGCAAGGGAGAAGGAATTGGAGCGCGAGGCGGAACTTGAAGAGAAAGCTCCCAAAGGGAAAGCCAAATCAAAGATGTCAAAGGTAAGGTTGTAAAGTGGAGAGAATACATGGTGTACATAATAGTAACACTAACATCAACCTTGCTGGTTTGAACAGGCGGAGAAGGAAGCTCAAAAGAAACAAAAAAGGCAGGCATTTCAAGCAGCTAAGCAAAAGTCGAAAGGGATGAAGAATTCCAAGAGATGGAACTGATTGATTAAAGATGAGCCATGCAGTATAAAGTGCCTTCCGTATATAATGTTTGATAGAATCGAAGCTCCTGTATGATTTTTGAAGCTTCTTAATTCGCAGACGTTTTCTGTTCTGATCTGAAGGTGGGTTGCAATTCATAAATGTAATGCATGGTGAACTTCAAGTTAAAGGATGCTACGGATTCTGTATACAGTAACATCTTTCTTAAATTCTTTATGCTTTTTTTTAATTGTTACAGAAATGAAGCTGTAAACTTTGTTTATTGATGTACAAAGTAAAGAAAAGCTTCTAATGAAACCTAGAAGCAAAGGTTCTTATTTATACAACATGACATAGAAGCTTAAACAAACTAACTGATCACCTAACTAACATCTAACCAATTTTAACAACTCCTGCATATTCCAATAGCCCCCCTCAAGATGGACTGGGATGAACAACGGTCAGTCCCATCTTGAGCACAAAATCAGAAAAAGAAGAAAAGTGCAAGGTTTTGGTAAAAATATCAGCAAGCTGGCCTTTAGAACAAATGTGAAACAATTTAAGGAACCCAGAATTTAACTTTTCTCGTACAAAATGGCAATCAACTTCGATATACTTCGTACGCTCGTGAAAAACTTGATTCGATGCGAGATGAAGAGCAGCCTGATTATCGCAGTAGAGAAAAACCGATGATGTTTCAATGTGAAATGAAGAGAGAAGTGCAGCCAACCAAACAAGCTCACAAGTTGTGGATGCCATGGCCCTGTATTCTGCATCGTAAGAAGACCGACTCACGGTGAGTTGTTTCTTCGATTTCCATGAAACAAGGTTGGTGCCAAGGTATGTACAAAAATCTGTGATGGAACGTCTCGTGTCTAGACATGCACTGTAATCAGAAGCTTTAGAACTGAAAAAGAGACCTAGGCCAGGAGCTTTCTTTATGTAAGAAAGAAGGTGATGTGTTGCATGAAGATGAGGAAGACGTGGTGTGGACACAAATTGACTCAACTGATGAACTGCATAGGTGATGTCGGGACGAGTGTGCGTGAGATATAAAAGACGCCCAATCAGTCTACGATAAACCTGAGGGTCAGACAACAACTCTCCATCATTCATGTTGAGTTTATGGTTGGCAACAATCGGTAAATCAGTAGGTTTCTTACCGAGAGAACCAATATCTTCAAGTAGCTGCAAAGCATAATGACGCTGACATAGAGAAATGCCATCATGTTTACGAGAAATTTCAAAACCAAGGAAGTATTTCAGGGGTCCCAACTCCTTGAGCTTGAAATGGTCTTTAAGAAAATTCTGGACAGCTAGCAAATACTCCAAATGCTTGCCAGCAAGAACCACATCATCAACATAAACAAGAAAGGCCACTAAATCATCACCAGATCCTTTAATGAGAAGGGAATGCTCAGATGGAGATTGAACAAATCCAAATTTCAAAACCACGACATGGAAAGTCTGAAACCATTGCCTAGATGCTTGTTTCAGGCCATAATTCGACTTCTGAAGCTTACACACCAAGTCAGTTCCCTGTACATCAGTCTTGTAACCAAGGGGAAGCTTCATGTATACTTCCTCATCAAGTGATCCATTGAGAAAGGCGTTATTGACATCCAATTGTAAAAGATGCCAATCATGAGCAACAGCTAGAGAGAGCAGAACCTTGAAGGATGTCATCTTGGCTACAAGAGAGAATGTGTCGGTGTAGTCGATACCCTCAACCTGAGTAAAACCCTTAGCCACTTACCTCGCTTTGTATCGATCGATAGTACCATCAGAATTGTGTTTAATCTTGTAGACCCACTTGCAATCAATTGGTTGCTTGCCTGGAGGAAGAGAGACAACTATCCATGTATGAAGGTTTTCCATGGCTCGTAACTAATCTTGCATGGCACTGCGCCATTCAGGAAACTTAACAGCCTGATGATAGAATGATGGCTCGGTTGTAGAAGACAAATTGGCAAGAAAGGCAGCATGAGAACAAGACAATGAATAAGACACAAGTTGATTTTCAATAGGATATGAACACGAAGAAGAAGCAACATTACAATAATACTGATGCAAATAGGAAGGTTTCTTGGCAACCCTAGTGGACTTGTGTGGCTCAGGATCGATAAATTGACCAGACATAACAATGGAATCATCGAGAGAAGTGGACTCAGTCATTGGCGCAGGATCAACGATCGGGTTTTCATCACGTGCAACAACAGGTTCAATAATAGGTTCAACAATTGGTTCAACAACAAGTTCAATAAAAGGTTCATTAACAGGTTCAAGAACCGGGTTCGTGGCAGTTTCAACTACCGGTTCAACAGACACATCTAACCCAACATCAGCTTCATTATCCTACATCCTTGAAGAAACTCGAAAAACATCAAACTGAGTTGAGTGATCATGTGTGCTAGTAGAATTACCACTAGGCAAACAAATACCAGGGAAAGGATCAATAAAAGCTTCAGAATTTGGAATAGTGTGAAAAGGAAAAATTCCTTCATGAAAAACCACATTACGAGAAATCACAATAGATCGAGATTTAATGATATAAACCTTATACCCCTTCATGCCAGGAGCATAGCCAATGAAAACACCAGGTAAAACTCTCTCACTGAACTTGTCTTGATGAGCTCGTAATGTTGAAACAAAGCAGAGACTTCCAAACACTCGAAGAAAATTATAACCAGGAAGATGATTGTGTAAAAGTTCATATGGGGACTTGGCACCTAACAATGGAGATGGTAACTTGTTAATCAAGTACGTAGCAGTCAGCAAACAATCACCCCAAAACCTTTCTGGAACTCTTGATTGAAAAAATAGAGCTCAAGCAACAGCCAATAGATGCTGGTGTTTGCGTTCAACAACAGCATTTTGTTGAGGTGTCTCCACACAGGAAAATTGATGCACAATACCAAGGGAAGCAAACAGTTCAGTGAAACACAATTCAAGAACATTTTCAGACCGGAAGACCTTCAAATCATATCCATATTGCCTTTTTACCATATTAATAAATGATGGAACAATCGAGATAACATCAGATTTATGCTGCAATAGGAAGGTCCAAGTGCATCTGGAAAAATCATCAACCAATTTCAAGAAGAATCGTTGCTTATTATATGTTGGAGTCTTAAATGGACCTCAAATGTCACAGTGCACTAAAGCAAAATTTGAACCAGCTCGAGAATTAGAAGAAAAAAATGGCAAATGATGTTGTTTAGCAGGAGGACATATGGAACAAGGGGAATCAATCTTATTCACAGAAGAAGAAGATACAACATTCTTTAACAACTGTAATACATTCGAACTTTGATGACCTAATCTGTCATGCCAAGAAGCTACAAAAATGGAATTCATACAAGGTATATTAGCTTCAACCAGACTAGCATTAGAATTCACATCTGGCAAACGCAGCAAATATAGCCCTTGAAAAAGCTCACCCTTCCCAACCACTTGCTGAAGATCCTGAATAACACAATAAGAATGGCAAAACAAAACACGAAAATCAGAATCTTTGGTAAGTGCACTGACTGTCAACAAGTTGAATCTGAACTCTGGAACAAAAAGGACCGATTCAAGAACCAAGCTAGGAGATAGTCAAACAGTCCCAGCAAAACCAACTGAAATAACAGATTTTTCAGGAAGAAGAATGTCTCCTCCTTTAATGGGTGATAGAGATTCAAATAAATTCTTTTCATAGCAAATGTGACGCGAAGCACCGAAATCAATAATCCAAGGAGACTTAGAATCAGAAAAACTCAAACTATTTATATATGCTAAAAGCTTGCCTTGCATTGTGAGATTAATCGAAGTTGAAGGAACATCCAAGCTCGAAGCAGCTTGCAACTGATTTGTCAACATAGCAATCAACTGTTGACATTGATGAGGAGTCAACGAATCACCAGAAACAACAGGTAAAGAATCTGAATCTTTAACAACATTCGAATGAGCAACATTCTGAAGAGAAGTCTTTGATCTTGCATTATATCCAGGGGAAATCCATGAAGCATGTAACACTTATCTTTAGTATGCCCCATCATGTTGCAATGGCTACATTGAGGTCGAGACTTCTTGGTTATAGTCTTGACATCAAAAGCAGCCTCAATTGGTTTAGTTGCCAAGATCGAACATTGATTCTCTTCTTGCACAACCCAGGAAAAAACTTTAGAGAGTGATGGAAAGGGATCAACCAACAATATCTGACCCCGAATGTGGGAAAAAGATTCATTAAGACCCATTAAAAATTGTATGGTCTGTTCCTTTTGAGAATCATCCACCATTTTGCGAACGCCTCCACAAGTACAAGTGGAACAAGAACAAATCGATCTTGTTGACATCAACTCATCCCAGAGGACCTTAAGTTGAGTATAATAAACAGTGACTGGGGAAGAACCTTGAACAAGCTCACTGATTTTCTTCTTGAGGTGAAACAACTGAGGGCCATTCATTTGCTGAAAACAATCTTCAAGATCTTTCCAAATTTCAGCTGCAGTCGAATGATACAAGAGACTAACATCAATCTCTTTGGAAACAACATTGAGAAGCCAAGAGTTGACAAGGTTGTTTGCTCTCGTCCATGCGTTGTACTTTTCTGCAAGAAGAAAAGAAGGAGCAGAGATGGAACCATCAACGAACCTCAACTTGTTTTTAGTCGAAAGAGCCATCACCATGGAACGCCTTTAACTGTTGTAATTATCATTTGTCAAAGGCTGTAGAACAAGAACCATCCCTGGATTATCAGATTGATGAAGGTAATATAGATTTCCTCCATCATCAAACTGGTTATTAAGATTCACCATGACCAAGCTGAAGAGAAGAAACCAGAAAAAGAAGAGAAATGAAACAAAAACTGGAAACGTGAAAAAGAAATGCAAGAAGCGTTAGAATTCAACTGATACCATGTTACAGAAATGAAACTGTAAACTTTGTTTATTGATGTACAAAGTAAAGAAAAGCTTCTAATGAACCCTAGAAGCAAAGGTCCTTATTTATACAACATGACATAGAAGCTTAAAGAAACTAACTGATCACCTAACTAACATCTAACCAACTTTAACAACTCATGCATATTCCAATATTAATCAAACAAGGAAAAGTTCATTCAACAATAGAAAACCGAGAAGCGGCTGGAGGATGAGGTTTAAAAAATGACGAACCGGGACCTTTAAAAAAATTAAACGTAAAAAAAAGGCATTCAACGATGAAATAAGAAAAATCAAAAGATCGTAGAACGACGGTTGTCGGACAAAAATCTGAAATAAACTTCTTCGAAAGAGAAAAGTTCTTGATTTGCTGTTGCTTTTTCTAGTGCAAATTAAATTCTAAATTCTTGATGCCTGAAAATACAAAATTTGTTCATTATTAATTTGGGTTAACTACCGAGATTGTCACTTATATTTTCCTTTAGTACAAAGTTGACTACCGATTCTGAAAAACTACCAGTAAGGTTACTTATGTTTTTGGGGCATAAATTTTTAGTCATTTAGCCGTTTGTTGCCATTAGCATTTGACGGAAGTTGATCTGAAACAAGAAAAAAAAGGAAAAATTACCTAGACAGTCCCTAAATTATTACTTCACTCCTATTTTGACCACTGAAATAAAAACAATTTCTATAATTTCACATTTAATCCTCCACATTTATAATTTTTTTATTTCTTCTTCATCTAACTCAATCTCTAATTTTCTACTATATTAATCCTCAATTCACATCGTATATTATAATCCATCACCATATATATCCATGTTTCAAATAAATGTTTGTAATCCTCAACTCAGAATTTTTAATCTTTCAAAATATCTCGAAATTTTGGAAATTTTATAAAGCAGTCCTCAAATTCCTAAAATTACCCAAACCCAAACCCCCAAACTGTCACCGCTTCCACCATCGATCGCCGCCCCTAACTACACCCTTTTGGTCACCGGAGCATGGTGGTCATTTCCCCCAACACGGCGTCACCAGAAATGATGAACGGCGTGCAATCGAACGTCGAACGTGGTAGTGAAAGCGATGACAATTTAGGGGTTTGGGTTTGGGTTTGGGTAATTTTAGGGATTTGAGGATTGTTTAGTTAAATTTCCAAAATTTCCAGATTAAAGATTGAAAATTCTGAGAGTTTTTTCATTACATTGATTTTAAAAAAATAAAAATAGTGTCACATGTCAAGCATTGATTGATTGATAATTTTTTAACACCACTTTAACAGTCTGACACTTAAAATTATAACGTTGAATCTTTGGTCACATATTTTTACAAAAAAAAACTTTAAGCACCTAAAGTTTAAAAAAGTTTACTTTATGCACATATTTTCATTTAAGCCTTTCCAATATGCTATGTAAACTTTGTTGCACGTAAATTGGGCATTATTTTGTACTGAATCATATTACGAATTACAAGCACTATTTGAAACATGGATATATACGGTGATGAATTATAATATACGATGTGAATTGAGGATTAATATAATATAAAATTAAAGATTGAGTTAGCTGAAGAAAAATATGGAAGATGACGGAGGAGAGAAGAAATAAAAAAAGGATAATGGCATTAATGCCCATGTACTTTGACATAAACTTCAATGCGGTGCCTAAACTTTGGATGCGTTTAATGTGCCCTTGTAGTTTACTTCCGTCATCTAAAATGCTCCCCGACGCTAACATTGTTATTGAATGATGTGTCATAGACACGTGACACTATTTTATGATGCCACATGTCACTTTTTTTACAAAAAAATATTTAAAGTTTAGGGGTATTAAAATAATTTTACCTTTTTTCATAATAAATAAAAAACAAATGGCATAAGAACAATTTTATCTTTTCTTTTTTAGATTTTAACAATTTATTCTCTTCTCTATTAACATTTCATAATTCCTTTTATTCTTTCCCTAACCGAAATTTGTTGTCTTGTTGGATATGGATGGATGAATTGGACTAGTTGAGACTATAAAGCTAGTCATAGCGAGCTTGTTCTTTCTTGGTCTCTCTTTCATGGTCGAGGCTTGGCGTCGACTAAACGAAAGGAGAAATCATCTTCAGATTAGCAAAATAGAAAGCGCCGAGGTCGAGGGAGAAATCGAAATGTGAGTCGGAAGAATTTTTGGAGCCATGTCTCGAAAAAAAGGGCGGTTGGATGAGTTGGCAGCTGAGAAAATGAAATTGCAGGTGAAGTCTGCGATTCAGCCTAGCTTCTCGGAGCGAGAGAAGAGAGCGAAGGAAACATATAGAGGGAGAGAGGCAGGTATCATTAAGACGACGACAGTGAAGTCCGATAGACCCTAGCCGTTGGGTTTAAACAAAACTACGTCGACTTTAGAAATTCCTACCATTGTTGATTGAGCTCTCTAGATTGAAGAAATTGAGGGTGTTGGCGAAGGCATTTGAGAATTTATGTGGAAAATTTTAGAGTTCGAGTGATTGAATTTTTTGTGAGCAAGGAGAATAAAGCAAAAGATTTGATTTTGAAAAAATAAAAAGGGAAAAGAATGAACGGGAAATTAGAGATTTTGTGAGAGGGGGAAGAAGATGAATGAAAAAGAAGAAGACAATTTATTTTGTAAAACATTTGTTCTAATTTTTTGTTTCATGAAAATGATAAAATTGTAATAATGACATTGTGTTTTCTTTATTTTTTTAATTTATTATGAAAAAAATAAAATTATTTTAATTCCCCTTAACTTTAAATATTTTTTTTGTAAAAAAGTGAGACATGACATCATAAGAGAGTGTCATGTGTCCATGACACATCATGCAATAATGGTGTTAGTGTCGGGGGACATTTTAGATGAAGAAAGTAAACTACAGGGGGCACATTGAACACGTTCAAAGTTTAGGCACCACATTGAAGTTTCTGTCAAAGTACAAGGGGCATTGGGGCCATTATCCTTAAAAATGTAAATGTGGAATTATACAAATTATTTTTATTTCGGTGCTCAACATAAGAGTGAAGTAATAGTTTAGGGACTGTCTAGGTAATTTATCCTTTTTTATTATCTCAAATCACCCTCCCATTAACTTTTAACGACAACAAACAGCTGAGTGACCAAAAGTTTATGCCTAAAAAACGTAAGTGATCTTACTGGTCGTTTTTTAGATTCGGTGACCAACTCTGTACTGGAGAAAACATAAGTGATCACCCTAGTAATTAATCTATAAATTTATATAATAAAAAATTATTCAAATTTAGATAAAGTTATATATGCATAAAAAAGTGAAGGTTTATCCAAAGAATTTAATTGCATAAACTACACTAGTTTATGATTAGTGTTTCTTCTTGAAATGTGTAGAAACGTATAGCTAAGGCTAAAAGCAAGGTGGTGAGTCCACGTTTCAGTAGAACGTGTCGAAACATGAAACCATCCCCAAACTACAAAGCTGCAACTTTACTTGTTCTACAGTTCTAGATGTGAGTGGTGGAAATGTTAAGAATGAGAAAATCTAGAGCAAGAGCCTTGACATGGTTAATCATCCTATTCCTATCCCATCAAATAGGAGCCCTAGTTTGGCAGGATGAAGAGAAGCCATCTATGTTCCAGTTAGTGGCAAACACCATTTCGTCGTTGAAGAAACCACATCGGAGTTATTGGGAAAAGACGAAAGCCGTGGTCCACGAGTTCCAGTTGCACTTCACCCCTCCAAGGCTTGAGTAAGACACCATTTGCATTGCACCACTTTCCCTGTTTTTACTGATACATTTTGAATATGTTGTGTTGTTAGTTTTAGGGGCACATGCACAGGCACAGCTGATGGTGCGGGAGAGAAGGTGAAAGCAGCAGTGAAGGACATGATCGGAACAAGTGAAGCGGTAGCTGAAGAAACTGCGAAATCTGCTGCACAAGCTATCCACAAAACCGCCGAGAAGCTCAAAGGGACTGCCTCTGTCTCCAGCCAACAAGAATCTCGCCCTGACCTCTAAACTAAATCCCACCAACCTCTCTGTTTTAGATGCATGTGTCTGTGTTTGTAAGCTAATTTCTATAATATGATTCACAAATCACAACCACATACATACTTCTCTTCATACACCTCAGGTTCATGGTGTTTCTCAATTATCATATTTCAGTGAATCCTGCCGATCAACTTTTTGTCATCTACTTGTATTACTCCTTCCTTTGTGTAATAATATGTTTTAAGTAAATCAGAATTTGTGTATTTTAAACATTCTCATTGAGTTTATATTATTATGATTACTATATATATAATAGACAATTTATTTGATAAATAGGTCGGGTATAGTTTACTAGTTTAGACCTTTAGTTTAAGGTCTAAGACTCCGTAGGAAGAATTATGTAATTTTTTAAAAATAATAGTACATATAATATAAAAAATTGCTTGATAGACATTTTATATAATCATCTTTCTTTTCTCATATTCGATTAGATCGTGAGTCCCTTTCCTTTCTCTCTAGGAAGTGACTGAGGGTGGGGAGGGTCAATTACCCTTCACCCCAAAATTTTATTTTATTTTTTTTCACCTTTGGTCGTATATATAAATTCTTTTAAAAATTGGGTTATTTATAAATTTATCCCATTTATGTTTTACTTTTTAATCTCAAATCTTAACTTCTATTTTTAGGAATCTTAACTTCTATTTTTAGGTAAGATTAGAATTAAATTTAAGACTTATAAAAAATATATATAAACTAGACGGTCAAATTTTATCTTTAAAAATAAAGAGGTTTGTAAATTTTGTTTACAAATGTGTATCAAATGTGAAATGGCAATTCATTATATTTATGTATAATTTTTGAGTGATTAATAGGTGTGATAAAAAATTCGATAAGTTTAGATAATTTTATCATATTTATAATACATAATTAAAATTAGTTAATAATTTTAATATTTTATCAATTTAGTTCATTTTTTTCTCCTATAATTCTTTAATTTATTTTCACCTAAAATTTAGAAAAACGAATGAAAATCGCGGGAACGAATCGGAAAACGTTCTCGGAAACGTGTTTGAAGATTATTGAGGGACTAAATTGATAAAATATTAAAACAATGAGTTAATTTTTAAAATTAGGGTCAAATTAAAATAAGTATAAAATTTAAGGGCTAATTATACTAATATATAAAAACTGCTACGTCACGGATCAATTTGATAGTTGGGAGATAAAAAAAATGAATTAGAACATAGTTAGAGGACCATTTATCTAGTTTACCCTAGATTATAATACCATAAACCTGGGCTGGCAGCTGTCATGGCCCATAAATGGTCTCTTTAAAGTTCAATTTATAAAGAGTTAACTACTGGGAATAGCCACTTATGTTTTCCTCAATATAAAATTGATCATTAATTTTGAAATTTTTTAAAAAACGACAAGTACGATCACTTACGTTTTCGGAGCGTAAACTTTTAGTCACTCAGTCGTTTGTTGCCGTTAAACATTGGCAACTTGTTGAACTGACATCGAAAAAATAAGGGTAAACTTCTGCAATGGCCACTAAAATTTATCTCATGTACATTTTTGCTCTCCAATTTTAAAAAATAAACATTATGGTCACCACTGAAAATGTTTCTTCATAATTTCACCTTTAAATTTTTAAAAATTTATTTTTCAACCTTAAAACTTTACAATCAGTTAGTACAATAATATTATAAAGGCTTAAATGAATAGTAAGTGCCTAAATTATACCTTTTTAAATTTTAAGTGCACAAATTGCTCTTATTTAATAATTAAACTTTCAAATTGCTCCTATTTTTTCATTATGAATTATTTTATTATTATTATAACATGACATGTCATTTATTATTATTATTATTAAATTAAAAATAATTTAAAAATAAAATTATTTTATTATTTTTTAAAACTTAAATTACAACTTTACCCTCTTCACCCTCACATTCACCGTTCATCTCTGTTACCCAACAATTTTGTAGTCGACAATTTTAACAAGTAATATCTAGCAATTAAAACCTTGAACAAGTCTTCGTTGTTATTTTCTAAATTTTTTTTGATAAATTGGATTAAAGGATTCACATTTTCTCTAAACTAAAAGTAAACAATGTAGTATTATGAGAGAATAACTTATCTTATAGAAATTTAGAGGTGGCAATCGGGTCATTCGGTTCGGGTTCGGTTCGGGTCATTTCGGGTCTATCTAGAATCGGTTTAGATTCGGTTCGGTTCGGTTCGGTTCGGGTTCGGGTCTAATTCGGGTCTGTGATGAGTCGGATTCAGTTCGAGTATTGGATCGGGTCAGAATCGGATCGGTTGTTTTCGGGTCGGGTCAATATCGGATCGGTCGCTTTCGGTTCGGGTCAAAATCGGGTCGTTCGGGTCGCTTTCGGTTTGGGTTAAAATCGAGTCAATTTCGGGTCGGGTCAACATTTAAATTTTCGGGTCAATTTGATTTGAGTTGGGTTAAAGGTTTGAGGTTTAGTATTTATGGTTCAGTTTAGAGTTATTGGTGTATGAGATTAATTCTGATTCAACTTGTCAATCTATGCATTTGAATTTGATTAAATATTTAAATCAAAGCTTCATGTATCCATATAATTTTTTTGTATAATTATATTGAATTAAAGTTTATAATAATAATAATAATAATAATGTCTGAAATGAATTAATTTATTAAACTTAGGATCTAATTGAACTAACTAAAATCTAAAAGCATAAATCACGGACATAATTAAAATAATTTTAAAACTAAATGTGAAATTTCAATTAAATTAATCTAAATTGAAACTCAATTAAATCAAGAAAAATAGAAAGACAATTGGTAAAAATAGAGAGGGAAAAAACAAAATTTTGGAGGGAAATAAGCCACCAATTTTTTAAGCTAGATTGAAAAAAAAAAAGAAAAAGACAATTGGAAAAAATAGAGAGAGAAAAGACAATTTTGGAGGGAAATAATCCACCAATTTTTTAAGCTAGAGATTAATTACTTTTTAAGTCATGTTGCATTTAAAATGTTACATTTTAGTCAACTTTAAGTTTTAGTTTAATTTAATTTAGTCACAAGTATTCCCACGGTTTAGGCTTCGGATATAGAAATCCCCTCCCCGTAGTGATATTTAGTCTCTAAAAATTTATTTTTAGTTGAAATTGACTAATCTTTGTAATTTAGTCTATTAATTTAATATATTGATATTTTCGTTCATTTTAATTTCAAAGATTTAATTTTTAGCCAAAATTGACCCCTATTTATTTATATGGTATAATTACAAAATTGATCATTGGACTCTCAAATTTCTCCACTTCCAAATTGTCAATTTAGTCTACAATTTCAATTTTACGCTATATTTTATGATGAAATTATAAAATTGGTCACCAAGATCCCAAATGTCTGTACTTCATTTTATTATTTATTATATTGTTAACAATAGATATTCGGGTCAAAATCGGGTTAAAATCGGGTCGATATTCGGTTCAGCTTTCGGTTCGGGTAGCATTCGGTTCGGGTCCATTCGGTTCGGGTCTATTTCGGTTCGGGTCCATTTCGGTTCAACAAAAAATTTCGGTTCGGTTCGAGTTTCGGGTCAACTTCGAATCATCATGTTCGGGTCAAAATCGGATTTCGGTTCGGGTAATTCGGTTCGGGTTTCGGGTCTCGGGTCAAGTTTGCCAGGTCTATATAGAATTTCATAAATCTGAAATTTTGAAGAAGTTTTATTTTTACATAAATTATTTTTCTACATCATCAACAAGAATTTGGGTGGCATTAGAAAAAAGACAATTTAAACATTTAAAAAGCCAAAGCATTGGAGAAATTAACAATTGATTTATTTTTTTTTCTCAAGAATTCAAGTGACATAAATGATTAGAGATTGAAAAGGTTTGGGTTACATTAAAATTCAAATTTTTACAAGTTAATTGAAAATGGAAGTGTTTAAAACTGAGATGTACAAAATAGCAGCGAAAAATATCGAAGAACAATAGACAATTTGACTTTAATGAAGAGTTGAAAAAATAGAATGAGAAGGTCCGGTGGTAATAGCGTCTCTATTTTTGTCGGGGGACAAAGATGAACGAAAAAGAAAATGTGGGGGTAAAGGAGGGCGGGGTTGTAATTTCAGGTTTGGATATAAAAAGTAATATTATACACTCTCAATTTTTATAACTTGATTTTTGATCCTGAAAATTTTCTTTTGGCTTCGTCTGTTTTCCAACTAAAACCGCAAACTTATTCATCTCACCACAAGATGTAAATGAAGCTTCATTCATAACAAATGCATGAGTGATTTTCTTGAAAAAGGACAAAAGCAGTTTGTATACAATAATATAGCCGTTTAGTGGATAAGTTAGTAGTACATATAATTTAATTGGTTGGTTAACTGTTATAACGGTTATTAATCGTAACGTAATCGTTAAAAAAATGATTAATTGTTAACATTTTAAATGGTTAACCATTATAGTGGTTAACCCTTAAAAAACGATTCGGTTACATGTTAACTTGTAACCTATTATAATTTTCTTTTCGAATGTTCATTATTTTTTTAGAATAATAAATCTATCTCTCTCATAAATATTGTATTAAAATTTAAAAAAATACTTAAATTGAGAGATTTTAAACATCATCTTCATACTTAGTTTTAAAAAAGTACTTATACGTTAACCATTAACTATTTTTTAATAGCGATTCGGTTAATCGAAATCATTTAACCTTAACAGTTAGGTTAATTAACTTATAAAATAAATAATTATATCGGTTAACAGTTACAGTTTATTTTACACGCCCACATATAATGAGCCCTTGCTTTTCTAAATTTTTTTTTGGATAAATGATGTATTTATTATCCAGAAGAAGCAAAACCTATTATAAAATACTAAGCTTGGGCATCCATCTCATTGGGAATTTCCCAAGCCTCACACAAAAAATTATTTACATATTCAAGTCGCACATTTCTATTTTGCAGTCTAGTTCTAACTACACTCCTAATATAATTCAAAATAAAATTTATACTTCTATATTCATCCATATACACTCTATGATTATGTTCTTCCCAAACAAAATAAACGTATGCACTCCAAGCTAGTTTTAGAATGAACATAATTAATGATTTGCCTTTTAAGTATGTTACTGCCCATGCAAGTTCATCCTTCCCGCACATAGGATCCTTGGTTAATGTACAAAGTCTAAGAACTTCCTTTCAAATGCTTTTGGAAAAGCTACACTAAAAAAATAAGTAATTTCTACTCTCTTGTTCAACACCACATTTTTTTGCAAATTCCATCTACAGATAAACTCATTCTGATCAATCTATACTTAGTGAGAAGCCTGTCAAGCAAAGTCATCCACAATATGATCGAATGCCCAGGGATATGCAGTGGAAACTAAAGAAGTTTTTGCCAATCAACTTTATCTTTATTTTGCCTATCATGAATAGCATCGCAAATATCCCTCACTTAGATTGCAGCTCTAACTCTACCAATGGTAAATAGAGGATGGGTTACATCTCTAAACTTTAGCAACTTGCGCATACACCAGCTAAAATGAGGTTTACTATCAATATGCAAAAAATTAATTCCCTTAAAAACATACTCATTTATCCAGACAGCCCATAAGGCACTCTCAGTAGCAAATAGGCTTTGCAATAGATGAATAATACATGCATGATCCCAAGTGTTTAAATTTTTAATTCTCAGTTTGCCCTCAACTTTTTGAGTATAAATCATTCTCCAACCAATACGCGCTCATGTTGTTGGAATATCCTTGCCTTTTTAGAAGAAGCGCACACAAAGCTGGTTAATCTTCAGTATTATAGATTTAGGTAGAAGAACATGCATGCACCAGTGATGAAAGATCCCATATAAGACTACTTTAATAGGTTGCAGTCTCCCAGCAAAACTAAGTAGCATATTAAACCACATGTTTAGTTTAGCTTTCACCTTGTCAATAAGCACTGCACAGTCCTTCTCACTAAGCTTCCTTGTAACTAAAGGTATTCCAAAGTATATAACAAGAATGGAACCAGTAACAAATTCAGAGACATCTCGAATAAGATTTAACTTCTCATCCTCTATACCAGAAGCAAATAATTTAAATTTTCCAACATTAAGTTTTAATCCCGACATAGCATCAAATCTTTCAAAATAACACAAATTCTAGCTACTGATCCCACATTTCCTTTGCAGATGATAAGGAGATCATCAACAAAACATAAGTGTGTCAATTTTACTTTGTTGCATCTAAGATGATGCTGAAAGATCTTTTTTCTTGCTGTCACATCCAACAAATAGGAAAGAACATTCAATGCTAACACAAAAGGATAAATAGACATGAGATCTCCTCGCCTTATTCCCCTCTTCCCCTCAAAGTAACCCACCAAACTGTCATTAAAAGAGACAGAGAATCTAGAGCCAGTAATGCAAGCTTTAATCCAATTATTAAATTGCAGTGGCAACCCCAGAGCATCAAGAACATTAAGCAAAAAATCCTAATTAAAGGAATCAAAGGCTTTATATAATTCTATCTTAATTGCACATCTGGAAGAAAGAGATTTGTTGCTATACCCTTTGACCATCTCTTGAGCTAGCAAAATATAATATTTAATATCCTTTCTTTGAACAAATGCAAACTAGATTAAAAATATCATACTAGGAAAGTAATTGGAAAGCCCACTAACCAATATTTTAGTGATTGTCTTATAGACAATCGAGCAGCAGTCAATAGGCCTAAATTCTTTAGCTATACACACATTAGGAACATTAGGCACCAACACAATGGAAGTAGAATTAAAAGCAAGCAATAGGGAGGAAGAGGAGAAAAAGTATCTTACTACTGCAGTATAATTATGTCCAACTATGTTACAGGCATATTGAAAAAATCTTGAGGTGTAACCATCAAAGCCTGGTGCTTTGTCTTTGCCTTGGCTAAACACAATTGATTTAACTTCATCATCAGTTCCCTCCATGTCAAACTCTCAGAGGCATTAATTGGTAAAGTATAGTGAAACAATTTCCTCAAAAAATCAACACTACATCCAGCCGCTTTGTCATCCACCGAGCCAATCTGATTAGTAAAAAAAATTAACCACCTCATTTGACATAATATCAAATATTCTGAACTCATTTCCCATTTCATCTTTAATAAGGCGAATAGTATTTTTCTTTTTCTTAGCAACCATTGTTGAGTAAAAAAAAAATAGTACTTTGGTCCCTTTCTTGTAGCTATCTCATTTTAGCTTTCTGTTTGTAAAACAAAGCTTTAGCAGTCTCTAAATCGATTAACTCAGATCGCAGTTTTCTTTCAACTTTCATATCCCATTGCACTCCTTCTATGAGATTATATAACTGTTGACACTCCAGTTGATTTTTTTATCAGAGATTTTTTTTTGAAATATCAGCAAAATAACTTTTATTCAATTCCTTTAGACAAGGCTTAAGTCTCTTCAGTTTACAGAAGAGAATTTGCATTAGATTAAGGCTTATATGAACAAGTGCATACCAAAAATCTTTAACGATATTTTGAAAGCTAGAACGCAAAGATCAGAAATTAAAGTATTTAAAAGGCTTAGGTCTGTTAGCAGGAGCTTCTTTAGATAACCATGCAATGGCAAGAGTGTGATTAGAAATTTTTGGTGCTAGGAACTCAACATGAGAATCAGGCAGTGAATTTATCCAATTAGAGTTAACCAAAAATCTATCCAATTTCTTAGCTATGAACTTTTTTTCTTCCTTATTAGACCAAGTAAACCGAGGTCCTAGATAAGGGTGATCAGTTAATCCAACTGTACCCATGCAACCAAGCAACTCATCCATATCAGTTATACTATAATCTGTGTTTAAAATCTCCCCTAGGAAAGTTGCAATATTAAAATCTCCACCCACAATTCAAGGGAGATTGCCAATTATACTTTCAATAGATTGAATTTGATGTCACAGATTCCTACGTTCAACACAGTCATTACTGTCATAGACTGCAGTAAGAACAATCTTAGTGCCTTCTAAAATCCTTTAATGGAGATAGGCTGATTTGATATAGCAATAATAGAAAAATTCAAATGTATCTTCCAAATGATCCATATCCTACCATTGCCAATAGAATTGTAGTTAAAACAATAATTTCATTCACCAGCAAGTTTAGAAACAATGTCCATAGCATTATGCTTTCTAACACGTGTCTCAAATAAATAGAGAATATCCACATTAAGTTTTGCAGCTCTGCTAAGCGCTTTACTTTGTTTTATGGGCTGATTAAAGCCCCTAATGTTCCAAAAATAGATAGTCATAAAGAAGAAGATACACCACCAACTTGATCAACTTGGGCACTAGTTATAGCACTAACCTCTTTAAGTCTGTCAATAGAGTCTTTCTTTTTTGTTTTCATTTCTTGCAAAAGATTTGCCACCCCTATAGCAGTAGCTTGAGGCTTCCTAATCACACCCTCAGTTGTAGTCTAAAACTCCTCAGTTTCTAAACCATTGTTACCAGGAACGGGGGACGAGCCACCGGACGGCGAACCTGGAACTATGACCCAAAATGTGAAACGAAACGCGATTGGTACGCGATTCATAAATGAAGAAGCGCGACAAAGGATCCAGTTTATAAACGAGCTGTCAGAGTGAGTTCTTGCCGTAGTCATGGACCATGACGAAAGTTGGCTTGTAGATCTAGAATCGACAGTGATTGGTAACCTAGAAACCAGAAATAGATGATGGTTTTTGACGGAAAGCTAGGGTTGTTGAGAGATAAAAGGAGATGAGCTGTCATCAGTTGCTTTGGATCCCGATTCCCAAAGTGTTTACTTGCCTTTTTATGAATTTGAATTTTTATAGGATAAACAAGCAAATGAATAGTTATTTTATTCTAAATAACTAGAATCAAGTGTTTGTATTCCATAAATATTATAATCCTAATATAACGGCTTGAATCAAGCTAGCTTGATTCTAATTCCAACGTGGACCAGTTGTTAGCTAACGTGCTAAAGAATATATTATGATATCAATTTTAAATTTGAAAAAAAAATACGTTGCAAATTTAAATTTCAATGCATAATGGTTCTCCGCTCTCCTATTTAAACCATCTTAGCTTCTCTAATTTAAGTAGGTCACAACACATACATTAAAAAATCAGATTTCAAATGGTATTTGGTGAAAAAAGACAACGATTGGAAGGAGGACAATCACAAAATCAAAGTTCTCCAATTGATGGCATCCATGACATAGAAGAAGAAAATTATCCAATGAAGCAAGAAGAAGTCACAAATACAAGCACTACAATAAATTCGAGTGCATCTTCATCGGCAAATAATAATAAGCCATTACTCGATGAAGTGACAATCAGAACGAATGGGACGGAAAAAAATCTAGGAGGAACAAAGAGATGGATTTACAACCATTGTAAAAAATCTTACAATAGTTCGGATTCCAGAATTCATCAACATTTTTTTGGTTCTTGGTTGGAAAAAAATTGGAGGTTGCTCGTTGTCAAACTTTGTTAACCAATTGAGCATAATTTCAAAGAATAAGGAAGAAAGTTGAAGAAGATAAGAATGCTGGCATTCCACCAACTTTGTTTAAATCTACTCTCAACAACAGTCATAGTAGACCAACAACAACTACTTATCCCATTGCAAAATCTTTTGGGACAATGGAGCGACATCAGGTTGATATATTAATTGTTAGAGCTCTTTGTGCGAAAGGCATCCCATTCAACGTTCTTAAAAATTCATACTTTCTTGCCATGTTAAAGGGAGTTAATCAAGCTCCAAAAGACTACAAACCCCCATCATTTGATTGAGCAAGAACAACTTTGGTGGATGAGTGTCAACGACAACTTGAAAATGAGTTGACTCCGATGAAGGATACATGGACCACTCAAGGAACTTCCATAGTCCCTGATGGTTGGACAAATGTGAAGCGGTAACCACATATAAACGTTGTGGCATCCAACACTTGTGGTTCCATGTTTATGTACGCTAAAGATTTTACTGGACAAGAGAAAACATGGACAAACATTACAGAGTTTCTTTTGGAATACATTGAGGAAGTCGGGTCTTTAAATGTGCTTCAAATTGTCACTGATAATGCAGCAAATTGTAAAGCAACGAGAAAAGAAATTAAAAAGGTACACAAACATATCTTTTGATCTTCTTGTGTGGTTCATACACTGTTGGATTTTAAAGTGCTCGATTCCTTCAACTGTTCTTGCTCGCCAAGTGGTGGAGAAGTGGAATTTGGGTGAATGTGGTGTGGAAGCTTAAAAGATTAAGTGACACAATGAATTATAGTGGTTCAACCTTCTAACCGAGGTCCTCATCCACTACCTTAGCTTCCCACTAAGGATTTCCAATCAATCCACTATTGATTTGTCCCCTTTTTAGGCTTAGGAGGAAACCTTTATACACCGATCAAGCTTTCTACCCAAAGCTTTGATCAAACCCTCTTTACAAGAGAAAAGATAAGAAAACACAAATCCCTCTAATAAGTGTTTGTTTGCACAATTTAGCTCTCACCCAAAACCTAAAACACTTGAGCAAATTTAACAATTTTGGCTCACTAGTGTTTTTCTATACAAAGAAATGACAATTTAAATACAAAGATAATTCTTGATCATTTGTTGATTGACAATTGAAGCATTAACCATTACTTAATGCTTGGAGGTCCATTTTATACTCCTCTTTGAGTTTGTAGCCGTTACTAGCCGTTGGGGATGAATTAGAGCCGTTGAGGACTTTATTTCCCACCATTAATGATGTTCTGCAGCCTTCTATATCGATACACGTGGACCCGTATCGGTACGACATTTATCAGAAACTAGCTGTTGGGCTCTTGCCAACCTAGGCGTATCAATACGCTTGAGGGTGTATCGGTACGATATTGCATTTAAAATACCGTTGGGAAACTAGCCGTTGGGGTTGTTGAATGGGGATCAGTACGCTTACCAGGCGTATCGAAACGATCCCTTACCGTATCGAAATGGCCAAGCCTGTTTCGATACGGGTTTTGGCAGTGACCAAACTTGGGCAAAAAGGTATCGATACGGGTTGGACCGTATTGGTACGGGCAACTTGAAAAGTAAAATTTGGCTATTTAAAATCAATAAAAACATTGCCAAAAACCTTTTCAAATATCTCAAACATATATTCAAGTTGTTTGGACTTAAAACCAAGTTTTAATTTCTTTTCAATTTAGTCCAGAACATTTTTCAATTATTATATCAAAACATTATTTCTACAATATCCCCCTTTTTTATATAATAAAACCAATTTAAAAAAGGGAAAACTACACCGGTGGTCCCCAAACTATTACTATTTTGGTCCCAAAACTATGTTTTTCGGCAAAATTGTCCCTTCTGTTACATAGTTCTCCTTTTTTGGTCCCCCGGCGTTAAATAGCTAATGGTTTTGCTGACGTGGCATTTTTTAAGAGGAGAGAGAAATTATTAAAAAATATTTTAAAAATTACACGTCAGCAAAACCGTTAGCTATTTAACGTCGGGGGATTAAAACAGGAGAACTATGTAACAAAAGGGACGATTTTGCCGAAAAACATAGTTTAGGGACCAAAATAGGAGAACGATAATAGTTTGGGGACCACCGGTGTAGTTTTCCCTTTAAAAAATTGTTTGGGTTTCTCCCCGTTTGTGAAATACATTTTTAATAAGAGAATTAAAATACAAACTCGATAAAAGCTCCCCTTATTCATTTAAAAAATCAATTTTTCAAACCATTTCTCCCCATTTTTGTTATATCAAAAAGAATTTAAGTTCAAAATAAGAATAGAGGTAAAAATGACAAAATTAAGAATTTTGGTTTTAAAATGTCTCTCCCTCACTCAAAGCATCATAAGAATGTTAGTCCAACATATATGATCATCTAGTTGAATTAAATGAAAAAAATAAAACAAATAAAAACAAAAACAACTAGATTTTACCACACTTGAATCCAAGGGAGGATGTGAAGCCTTTCTTCTTCAAGTGTCTTCCTTGTGTGCATGGATCTCCCCCTCAAAGTTTGACTTGTTGATCACTCTTCATCACACCTAGCAAAAGACAATCAAGTAATTTTTGGTATTCAAATTGCTTTGGATCTATAGACATTAGTAGCACAAAATTTAGTCCCCTTTAGAATTCATTTTTCAATTTCATCCTTTTTAGTTGAAGTATTAAGTCCTTTTGGGAACCAAACACTTCTAAAACATTTACCTTTTACAAATCTAAGGGCACTAGAATGTCTTACATAAAAACTTGATTTTCCAAAGTCATTTTTCTTTTAAAGTTCATTGGAAATCAAATCTTTTTCTTTTTGAACTTGAAGAAGCAAATTTTGTAAATCAAAACATTTTTTGTTCAATATCTTTCAATTTTGCTTCAAGTTCATGATTTGTTTTGGAAAACAAATCATTCTCATTTTTTTATTTTTGAAATCAACTTTTTGTTCTTGGAAAATGATGCCTTGAATTCCAAAAGCAAATCATCATAGGCATCTTACAACTCATCAAATGTATATGAATTTGAAATAGATGAGTTAGAAGTTACCTCCCCCTCATTGAGGGCCATCAAGCATAGGTGGTCTACTTCATCATCGGTGGAGTCTTCATCGCTCTATGTGGCCACATATGTTTGCTTTGAAGATGATCCCCTCTTGTTGGACTTGTGGGATTCCTTCATTTTCTTCCTCGATTCATGCTTGGATTTTTCTATTTCGCTCTTCATGAACCGGGTAAATTTGTGGAAGAGATAGACCATCTCTTCATCTTCACTTTCCTCCTCACTAGAATCTACATGGTGACAAGTGGAGGACTTGTGAGCAATGGCATTTGTGTTAATGCCAAGCCCTTTGAGCTTCTTTACCCTCATAGCTCTAATTTCTTCCCTCTTCTTCTCATCTTCTTTGTTTTTCTTCATGATTTGATGAGTGAGGAGTGACCCCATGAGTTCATCAAGCTTTAAAGTCTTCAAATTCTTAGCTTTGATGATGGCGGTCCTCTTTAAGTCCCATGACTCGAGAAATGAGTATATGAGCTTTCGGATAAGCTTTTCTTCCGGGATGGCTTCTCCATAGCCTTTGAGGCCATTGATGATAGTGGAAAACCTATCAAACATCTTCTCGATGTCTTCTTCCGGATCCATCTTAAAGTTCTCATACTCTAAGGTGAGGAGCCCAATCTTGGTCTTCTTTACTTCATTCGTCCCCTTGTATGTGATTTTAAGCTTGTCTCATACCTCCTTGGAACTCTCACAAGAAGACATCTTCTCATAGATGGTTGGGCCAAATGCACAAAAGATGATGTGCATGGCTTTGCAATTAAGCTCCATCTTCTTGCGATCTTCGACACTCCATTCCGCTTTGCTTCGTTGAGGCACGAACGGACCATCTTCAACTATGTCCCATAGCTTGTAGTCTCTTGACTTAATGAAGAACTTCATCTTTGTCTTCCAATGGGCATAGTGAGTTCCGTCGAAGAAAGGCGGTTTGTCGATGGATTGCGCCATTGAGTCGGTTGTGTAAAATGATGATCGAGCTTGTCGGATCTTCTCAATAGGATGTTAATCATCTTTGATTGAGCCATTCTTTGATACAATTATTGGGTTTTAAGGTGCTCGATTCCTTCAACTGTTCTTGCTCGCCAAGTGGTGGAGAAATGGAATTTGGGTGAATGTGGTGTGGAAGCTTAAAAGATTAAGTGACACAATGAATTATAGTGGTTCAACCTTCTAACCAAGGTCTACATCCACTACCTTAGCTTCCCACTAAGGATTTCCAATCAATCCACTATTGATTCGTCCCCTTTTCTAGGCTTAGGAGGAAACCCTTATACACCGATCAAACTTTCTACCCAAAGCCTTGATCAAACCCTCTTTACAAGAGAAAAGATAAGCAAACACAAATCCCTCTAATAGGTGTTTGTTTGCACAATTTAGCTCTCACCCAAAACCTAAAACACTTGAGCAAAATTAACAATTTTGGCTCACTAGTGTTTGTCTATACAAAGAAATGACAATTTAAGTACAAAGACAATTCTTGATCATTTGTTGATTGACAATTGAAGCATTAACCATCACTTGATGCTTGAAGGTCCCTTTTATACTCCTCTTTGAGTTTGTAGCCGTTACTAGCCGTTGGGGATGAATTGGAGCCGTTGAGGACTTTATTTCCCACCATTAATGTTGTTCTGCAGCCTTCTGTATCAATACGCGTGGACCCGTATCGGTACGGCCTTTATCAGAATCTAGCCATTGGGCTCTTGCCAGCCTAGGTGTATCGATACGCTTGAGGGCGTATCGATATGGTATTGCATTTAAAAGACCGTTGGGAAACTAGCTGTTGGGGTTGTTAAATGGGGATTGATACGCTTACCAGGCGTATCGAAACGATCCCTTACCGTATCGAAACGGCCAAGCCTGTTTCGATACGGGTTTTGGCAGTGACCAAACTTGGGCAAAAAGGTATCGATACGGGTTGAACCGTATCGGTACGGGCAGCTTGAAAAGTCAAGTTTGGCTATTTAAAATCAATAAAAACATTGCCAAAAACCTTTTTAAATACCTCAAACATATATTCAGGTTGTTTGGACTTAAAAACAAGTTTTAAATTCTTTTCAAATTAGTTCAAACATTTTTCGATTATTATATCAAAACATTATTTCTGCATACACTCAATCTCATATGTAAAGATTTTGCTGCCACATTTTCATGGATGAGTGAAACATATAAAAGGAGAAAAGATATTGTTACATATTTTTTAAACCATGAAAAAACCAATGCAATTTTTAAAAGCCAATCTGATCTTGAGTTGCTTAAGGTAGCAAAAACAAGGTTTGCTTCTCATTATCTTCTATTGAGAAGATTGTCACATTGTAGGGAAGCTTTAGTTACTACTATTACTATTCTTAGGTGTTGGGGGGAATGGGTCAATTCAGGGGATGAGCACACTAAGGCTATAGGTCAGGAAGTGGAATCAATAATAATTGTTGATAAATTTTGGGAAGAAGTAGAAAATATTTTGGTAATAACACAACCAATTTACTTGATGATAAGATTTGCAGATAGGGAAGGAGAAAAATGAGGAAAAATTATGAGAAAATGGATTGTATGATTGGAGAAATTAGAGATCTATTGATTAATAACAAACACGCGGTTGATTATTTGAAAATGGAAGAAATACTAGTATCTAGATGGGAGAAGATGAACATCACAATGCATTGTTTGGGATTTTCCCTCAACCTTTCTTTTATGATTCTAAATATCTAAATGTTGAAGCTCTCGGTGGAGTACCTAGGCGTGCTCCAAATCAAGATCGAAAATTTGTTGCCGAAGTGTTGAAAGCTTTTGATAGAATCAGTGAAGATGAAAATTAAAAGGCCGAGTTACGTAAACAACTAGCTAAGTTCCAAAACAAGCAAGGGATGTTTGGGACAACATATGCTAGGATTGATGCTACAATGATGGGTCCTATTTATGAGAAAATGGATTGTATGATTGGAGAAATTAGGGATTTATTGAGTAATAACAAACATGCGGTTGATTATGTGAAAATGGAAGAAATACTAGTATCTAGATGGGAGAAAATGAACATCACAATGCATTGTTTGAGATTTGCCCTCAACCTTTCTTTTATGATTCTAAATATCTAAATGTTGAAGCTCTCGATGGAGTACCTAGGCGTGCTCCAAATCAAGATTGAGAAGTTGTTTCCGAAGTCCTGAAAGCTTTTGATAGAATCGGTGAAGATGAAAATGAAAAGGCTGAGTTACGTAAACAACTAGTTAAGCTCCAAAACAAGCAAGGGATGTTTGGGACAACATATGCTAGGATTGATGCTACAACGGTGAGTTCTATTTCTTGGTGGTCCACTTATGGTTTAGAAACTCCAAAGTTGGCGAAGATTGTAATAAGAGTTTTGTCGCAACCTATTAGCAGTTTTTCAGTAGAAAGAGTGTGGAGCACTTACTCTTACATACACAATATCAAAAGAAACCGGTTAAATGCTAAGCGTGCTGACAAGTTAGTGTTTATTCACTCAAATATAAGACTTTTGTCTCGATTCACGACATCTTACAAAGAAGGCCCTTGTAAGAAGTGGGACATCGACCCCGAAAGTACTTATTTTGATGATTCAACCGTGAGATTAGAATATTTGAGATGGGATAATTGAACTTTTAATTTGGTAGTCATTCTAAGCCTTTAATGTCAATTAATAATTTTAATATTTTTTATTTATTTTATGTTAAACTTTTTAAATAAATTTGTCCTATTTTAATGTAATAAATGTGATTTGGTAGTCATTGTAAGTCACTAAAGGCTATTAATTAATTTCTATAATTTTATGTTAAATTTTTTAAGAAATTCATCTTAAAATTATGTAAATAAAATGTTACCTTTTTAGACTTATAATAAAATTGATTTAATATATAAATGCTTGGTCATATAATTAATTTTGTATCACATCCCTCGTCGTACCAGATTCAGTAAGATAACGTTTCACGTTCTCGTTCTCGTTTTCGTTTCTTGTTTCGTTTTGTATTATGTTTTGGATAACTATAAGAGTATCAAACTTATTTTTAGAGCCTACAAAATGATCTTTCTTCTGCCCCTTCCTTTTTCTTTTCTTTGCATAATATTGCAAAGAAGGAAATTCTTCTTCCACATCAACACACTTGACAGAACCAACCAACACTCCAGTCGCAGGCTTTGATGTCAAAGTGGCCTCAGCTACTACGTTCAGCTCAACAGAAACACCAATAGGACAACTAATGGCCTCAGTCGGACCTAGCTCAACACCGGTGCTCTGTGGTTTACTGCCTCAAAAGTAGTAACTAGCTCGACACATTTAACACTAGCACTCCTCAATGCAGCATTACTGGCCTCAGCCACTAAGCCTAGCTCAACATTAACAATCACCTCAGGTTTAGCAGCTAGCTCAATAGTATTAACTACCATAGTTGATTGTTGCTTCCCATCTTTTACCATCCACTCAGGAGCATGCACAATATGATTTTCTCCATGCTTCTTCTTCCTTTCTGTACATAAGGCATCAGAGTGCCCAAAAATTTTGCAGTTTGAGTAGCACAGAGGCATCCATAGAACTTTCACACTCACATAAACCACTGATTTATCTGGCATATTGACAAGAACATATCGGGGAATTCGACTTCCAGCAGCAACCTCAATGCAAACCTTAGCAAATTCAAGTCTCTCTCTAGTTGTTTTGATTGAGTCCATGTATAATAGAATCCCTAGAGCACTAGAAATATAGCTCAAACCTTTTCGATTGAACAATTCTAGCAGCACATTATATAATTGAACCCAAATTGACATTTTGGTTAGATCAAAATCAAGCATCTTCAGATTGGGTTCCCATTTACGCAAGATTAAAGGCTTATGTTAAATATGCCCTGGATCATTTTCTAAAACTCAATCTTTGGTCATAGCATTCGCAAAAAAAAAAAAATACATACAGATTAGAGTCGGCAAGACTGACCTTAGTGAGTGAAGTTTTTCTCCAAAGAGTGTCAACAATTTTCTTCGGCGCAATAAAATTTAGAGTCGCTCCAACAAATTACCGCACCAATGATGATTTCCAATATTCAGTTCCCTCCTTAAACAACTCAGATTGTGGGTCAACAACAATTGAATCTTCAAAATCAATTGGTGGAAAGAAATCAAGGGTTTGCTCTTCTCCACCAATAAAGAAAAATTGTCTCCAATCCACTGATGTCATGAGAAATTAGTTGAAAATCAAGAAGAACCCCAAGAAAATCAAAGCGAAAATAAGCTAAAACAAAATAAAACAAGCAAAGTGAGCTAAGAAGAAGAAGAAGCTCGAGGGCGGTTAGGCCCGCTAACGTACGCCTGGAGAGCATTCATCTTTTGCTTGGTCGTTTTCTAAATTTTTTTAATACAATAACATTTAAAGTGTTTTTAATTTAAATATTAATCAAATAAGATTATTTTTTATAAAGGAAGAAAAGAAAAGCAATAATAAGATTTTTAGTCTTTTCCTTTTTAAATTAAAAGGCTTAGTAAATACCCCAAACTCAGATCGTATTAGTATTACAATTATAACAACAAGAGTGACTGATAGTTAATCCACTAGCCTGGCCCATATAGTTGGGTTTAAGGACTCAACCACTCTCTCCTACGGGGTGGACTTTTAATGCTCAGCCCCCAAAAAAAGCCTAGTGGAAAAATGAGTGTGAACTAGAAACGTTTCTCACGTTTCAAGTAGCTGAGAGCACAATATAAGGATACAAGTAATTTCATGTGGAAGGAGGAGGTTGCAGGGTCCAAGCATTAGGAGCCATAAGGGGCATCTGGTTGTAGTAGAGCATAAGCATTAGGAGCCATAAGGGGCATCTGGTTGTAGTAGAGCATAAGCATTAGGAGCCATAAGGGGCATCTGGTTGTAGTAGAGCATAAGCATTAGGAGCCATAAGGGGCATCTGGTTGTAGTAGAGCATAGAGGGGGTGTCGTGGTTGTGAACCCCCTCGTATGTGGTTATCACATAACTCCCGTCATTTATGTCTCTTTCTATCCTCTTCTTCACATCGCATCCTTCACTCGAGCATTTATAATAGTTCCTGCATCACCCAACAATGCAATCCACATCATTCTCAACCAACAAAACAATACCAGACATACACACACACCAAATCCAAGTTCAATAACTTGACCTTTCCCGTTGTTCGATTCTAACTCTGTCACTGACTTCATATTACAACTTTTAAATATGAAACTACTCAATACCGTTGTCTAGACAAATTTAAAAATAAAAATCTAGATATGCATTTTTAAAAGCTTTTTGTTATATATATTTGAAAATTTCTAAACTTCACTAGATGTGCACATTTGAGTAGTAGTAATGGTTCATAAATTATTTGATCATATCAGTATTCATGTGAATCATAAGATGAATAATTCAATAAATAATTGAATCATAAGTTAGAACAATGTGCAAGAACACGATGACAAAAACTTTTAAAATTGAAAAAATTATTAGATAAATCCTGTAGAAAATATTCTTGATGTGTCTTGAACCCAAGACTTAAGGAAAAGGAAATGGAGCAGTGAACAGCTCCGACCAACCAACTATCAACACTTACTCTCATATAAGTAAATATTTGTCATAATAATTTAGCGAAAATTCTATATTTGATGTCCCATATATTTAATGTCAGTGACAATGTCAATAATATTTTTTCAATAGATAATATCAATAAAACTAAATTCAAACTACATATTTAAACATTCATAAATATACGTAAAATAGAAAAACTAAAATTCAAACGACATCAAAATATAATTATATCAATGTTCAAATAACGTTCCGTCCCAAATTAAACTGAGAAATCTTTGGAAGCATTATTTTGCTTTTATGTGGTCCAACACTCAGAATTGAGCATTTAAATTTTATGAAAAGCTGTCGAGTGGTCTTTTCCCACCTTCCATGGATGCCTTAGACAGCCGCCACCCACTAGCTACACCCCCGGTTTCATAATTCATATTTCACGACAGACTCCCAAAGAAACTAGATTCAAAACAACCCAAAGATATATTATGGGACATGCTAAGGTACAGCACATTTAGACTACAACTAAAATGCGGCTAACGTAATTTTTTTTTGGTAAAAAATTATGTAAGACTAAATAATAATTTATATAGAACTAAAATTTTTACTATTTAAGTAAAACCGAAATTCTTATTAAGTAAAAAATTATGTTATAACTTAAATTCTTATTAACTGGGTAAAAATTTAAATTAGATTTTATCTAAAGTAAAAATTTGTGTTGAAGGCCACCTTATTTTAAACGCATTGTAGGGTGCCTGAGAGTATAACCTCCCATCTATCTTAAAAGAAAGAAAGAAAGAGATGCAATGGAAAGGAAAAAGAAAGGGTGATTAACAGTAGATAATTATGCAGCAAGTTATTAGCTTTTGTCAGGAATTGATTATTATGTCCTCAAAAGACATATTTAATAAAATATACAATATCACTATTTTTATATTCCAAGACCTTTAAAGATAAGGCATCATCCGAGTGTAGTGTGTGTATGTGCACTTGTGGGGTGATCGATGCCATTTCTGCTTCAAAGATGAAGGCTATTAGCAAAGGTAGCAACTAGTTTAGGTGGGGGCATGTGATGGGAAGGTAGCATCCCACGGATATATATCTGTATATGTATTTGGAGTGATGGGGCATCCTTCCCACTTTTTGGATATAATTTGCTACTACTCCACCATATATGATGTGATGGGATTCATGATCAACTCTACATGTTACTCCAAATTACTTCAGAAGTGATGGAAAGGGAAATAAAGTTATTTGCAATTCTCTTCTTTCATATAAAGAGGTACGTTTCCAAATTCACTTCTTACTTCTTTCAGAATAAAAAGACCATTCTTTCTAAATAGCATATTGCTGCAACTAGAATAATATCATAATCCCACATGCCGCCTCATGATTTTAAAAAAATCCAAATCCATTGTTTTGAGACATAGATTTTCTGCATAGTTGAGTTTAATGATTGTCAAGTTGGAACTTGGAAGTATTGTATTTTAATATAGATTTATACAAAGTTAATATTGGGATCCAGAGATAAAATTAGCAAATTACCTTGGGTTGGGGCAGTTCTTGATGGACTTTTTCCCATATTTCCTCCATTTGTATCCATCATCGATCACTTCCATCTCTGACTTCATTCTAAACGCAACTCGAACACCCAGTCCCGGTTTATTTTTCCCCGCTCCTTTTTTGCATTTTCTGCAATTTTTTAACCAAAAAGAATCAATAAATACCTTAAACAAGGGAAAAAGATCCATTGGGGGAGCTCAAAGTACATATATCACTAATCACTTGCATGTTACTATTGTTTGAGGTTGCACCACTGAATTCAGTAGCGGCAGCCATGCCTTTCTCCGGCGAAGCCATACTTTGCGGCGAGTACGTATCGTCGTCGAAGATGCTGCCATCGAGCACAAGATAATCGGAGAGCTGGAAATCGGGCATGGGAGTGGGGTTTTCAGGGGAGAATATGCAATTAGGGTTCTGATGAGAAAAGTCCATTTCTAAGGAAAACCTGGACTTTGGTCTTCGACAGTGTTGTTTCGAGCTTGTTTGGCATAGCTGCAAACCATTTTATACATTTAATTTTAATTATCCTAAATAAGTAATATAATTATTTTTCCTTCTTTTTGTTTTATATATATATAAAAAAAAAAAGAAATAATTTTATGAGCTGCTGTTTCATGGACACTTCCTGGAGCAATGCAACGAAGATTCTTCGGTGGTGCCACGTGGTCTGATGGCGTCACATGGGTGACGTATGAACTTAACTTTATTGCGTTAGAATATGGGACCACTTGTACTGTATTAACTATTACGCAACTCGTTGCTTTTGGTGGGCGGAGCGATTGGTTTTCGGAGAGAAAGGATCCTGTGTAACATACATACACTATAAAATCCGGTCTACATTTTGCGTGGCGCTTCGTGGTTGGATTGCTCTTAACTATACTTCTAATGCATTGAAGTTGGGTAATATAACAGAGCATGATTTTATGAACATTTATTTCGCATGAGTAATTAGGCAATTGAATTACAGGCTAAATTAAGTTAATATTCTTTCTTTTTGGTTAAATAGTTGTCATTATTCATCCAAGGAAATAAAATCTGTTAAAAAAAATATAACAATAGAAAGTGAAGATATTAGGGTTCAATACTACTCAATTCTTCAAGTTGTACATAAGTGTCTCATTTAGCTATCAGAACTATGTATACGAAATTTGTACAATCTAACACTAAGAATGTCGCACATAAAGCCAAAAGTATCATCGATTGAATGGTGGGTATTTTTGTACACTCTGTGATTTTGTTCCTGCCATATGTAGTATAGGAGACCGGTCCAAGACAATCTCTTAATGTGAACCAATAGAGACCTCCCTTGCAAGTATCTATAACTAGGGTTGGGCGTTCGATCGAGTCGAGTAAAAAAATTTCGAGTTATTCGAGTTTGTAAGTCCTATTTTACGATTCAAACTTTATTTGAAATTTTTTCGATTCAAGTCGAGTTTATAAAATTCGAGTCGAGTCGAATCAAGTCGAGTTTCGAGTTTCTGTACAAATTTAATTGTACATATATATTTCTTCGTATATATATATATATATATTTCAATATGCATATACGTAGCGGTGCATGTATATATTTCTATATGCATATATTTAGGGCTAGACGTTGCACATATTGATTCCAATTTCAATAACTTTCTATATGCATATATAATATTCAAATATATTTCTTCATATTTTCACATGTGATATACATAACATATTAGACATAATTGATAGAATCGACTCGAACTTGAAAATTAATCAACTAATTAATAAAAAAAATGAGTTATTCGAATTTCCACTTCATAACTCAAACTTTATTTGAATTTTTTCCGAGTCGAGTCGAGTTAAAACGAGTCGTTTTTTTGCCTCGAGTTGAATACTTTAGTTTTTTCGAGTCGAGTTTTACCCACTCCTATCTACGACCCATGTCAATTTGTCATCCCAATGTCGAAAGTGATGATTTTGCAATCACAGGCTTGTATTATTTTCACCCAAACCTCGCAAGTAAAAGAACAATCTGAGAACAAGTGATTCCTGCTTTCAAGTTCAGTCCCATACAGCAAGCATAAGCCATCCGTAACCAAACCTCAATGCTCGAGACCGTCTTTAGTTAGTAACTTGTCTAAGATCCCCATCCAAAAAATAATGGATAGTTTTAGAACATGTTTCGGAAACCAAATAGCTTTTTTTCACGGTACTTTAGTACGTTTGTCTCTCACTTTATCCCAGATTCATCTAGTGTTCATTTGTGGCCAGCTTATCGAATAGCTCCAACGTTTCATCCCTTAGCTTGAGGAATTTTCTCAAAGTCCAGCTAAAGTGGGGCTTTATTGTAATCTGCCCAAAGTCCTCTCCTTTGAACATATACTTCTTAATTCAAGCAACCCACAATGAGCCATCACTTGCTAAAATACGCTTCACTAGCTAGAGACTGCAAGTTTTGTTCTAACTGTGAAGAGTTTTTAGCCTTAAACCACCCTCGAATTTGAGAGGCAAATTTGTGGCCACCCAACTCTAGCACCAGTCGCCCAAACATTTTCCCCTTTTCAGAAGAATCGCACGCAGAATTTTTCAATTTTAGCAATAACAACCTTGGGAATAAAAGGTTGCCTACTCCAGTAATTAAAGATATTAGCAAGATCGCTTTAATCAATTGTAATATGCCACTGTAACTTAACTTTTTGTGAGACCAAGTAGCAAGTTTGTCTTAGATTTTAACTAGTAGCAGGAGACAGTCTTTTTCAGTCAACTTTTTAGTTACCAGTGGGACTCTAAGATATCTGACTGGAAGTTTGCCAAGTTTAAATTCTGTGAGGCGCATGATAGAATCAAGCGTGCAAGCATCTACTTTCAATAGCAAACAACTCGGTATTTTCAGCATTCAATTCCAGCCCCGACATACTATAGAATTGTTCTAAAACACTTAAAACCCCAACAACTGAGTCTAATGAGCCATGACAAAAGATGAGCAGGTCATCGGCAAAGCAGCACAAGTGTGTGTGAGACAGTCTACTGTATTTGAGATGATATTTGAATATACCAGATTTTGCGGCTTTGTCTAAGAGATAAATTAAGTTAATATTCTTTTTTGGAAATATTTAGAAAAAAAATTATTAATGGTTATGTAGAAAAATACTTCATTTCGGTGCATGTAAGGTAAACTCGCGTTTAGTTAAAAGCGAGTTTTAAACTCGCACTTAGCTAAAAGCGAGTTTTGTATAAAAGAATTTGGTAAATTAATTTTTTTTATTTCTTATCTACCCGCTCAACACATAACTCGCATTTAGCTAAGCGCGAGTTTAAAACTCGTTTTTTGATTAAACGCAAGTTTACTTTACGTGGACTGAAAAAAATATTTTCTACACAATCATTAATGGAAAGTGTTTTTCTAAATATTTGCCGAGGGAAATATTGACTTTGTTTTGTATGAATTACGTATTTTTCTTTCTTTTCTTAATAAATGTCGGTGAATTACATTTTATTCCTTCTAATACATAATCTAAACCCAATTGTATAAAACATCTCAAATTTTAATATGCCATATCAAGAATATGATATTACGATCCAACGTAGGAATATTATACTTTATTATTTTTAGGAAAAACTACACCAGTGACCACCGAAGATATTGGGGATACCTATTTGAACCACCGAACTAAAAAAAACGTCAATCACACCACCGAACTTATAAAATCAACCTATTTTGACCACCGCCGTTAAAAACCTAACGGTGGAGTGACGGAACTGCCACGTGGCAGTTGATGTGTATATTTAAAAATTACACATTTGGTCCCTGTTATTTACATATTCTTTCAATTTAGTCCTAATTTTCAATTAATAAAATAATAAATTATTTAATTATGTGGTGACACGTGTCAAGACCTTATTGGAAGATTTTAATTATTTATATTTAATTTTATTAATTTATTTTCCCCCTCCAATCAGGTGGTGACACGTGTCACCACCAATTTAGAGGGGAAAAACAATTTTTCACCCAAATGCATGCTGGGGGACTCGAACCTGGGTCTGGGTCTCCCAGGTGTAAATACAACAACCTTGCCACTGCACCAAGCACATCTTTGTGCTATAAGTCTCCACATATAATATATATCTCTTATTAGTTTCTACATTTATAAGCCAAAAGCTCAAGCCCTAAACACTAATTTCACATATATAAATCCTAAACCCTAAACTCTAAATATTTCAAATTAAACCTCAAACCCTAAAATTTTTAAATTAATTCCACGCTAAATATACTAAACCCTAAACCCCAAACCCTAAAATTTTAAAATTACTTCCACACTAAATATTTCAAATTAAGTCTTAAACCCTAAACCCTAAATATTTCAAATTATTTTTACGCTAAATATTTCAAATTAAACCCAAACCCTAAACCTTAAACCCTAAAAATTTCAAATTAATTATACGCTAACTATTTTAATTTAAACCATAAACCCTAAATATTTCAAATTAATTTCACGCTAAATATTTCAAATTAAACCCTAAATATTTATCGTGTAATTAATTTGAAATTTAGGGTTTAAGGTTATGGTTTGGGGTTTAATTTGAAATATTTAGGGTTTAAGGCTTAATTTGAAATATTTAGCGTGGAATTAATTTGAAATTTTTAAGGTTTGGGGTTTATGATATTTAGTGTGGAAATAATTTAAAATTTTTAGGGTTTGAGGTTTAATTTGAAATATTTAGGGTTAGAGTTTAGGGTTTAGGATTTATATATGTGAAATTAATGTTTAGGGTTTGAGCTTTTGCTTATAAATGTAGAAACTAATAAGAGATATATATTATATGTGGAGAATTATAACACAAAGATGTGCTTGGTGCAGTGGCAAGGTTACTGCATTTACACCTGGGAGACCCAGGTTCGAGTCCCTCAGCACGCATTTGGGTGAAAAATTAGGACTAAATTAGGACTAAATTGATAGAATGTATAAATAACAGGGACCAAATGTGTAATTTTTAAATATACACATCAACTGCCACGTGGCAGTTCCGTCACTCCACCGTTAGGTTTTTAACGGCGGTGGTCAAAATAGGTTGATTTTATAAGTTCGGTGGTGTGATTGACGTTTTTTTAGTTCGGTGGTTCAAATAGGTATCTCCAATATCTTCGGTGGTCACTGGTGTAGTTTTCCCTTATTTTTATGACTATGACCAAGACGAGCAATTGTTGACTCTAATATCAATGTGTTATACCAGAGATATATCAGAGTCGAACAAAACGACGAAACAATGAAAAATACAATCGCAAACAAAACTAGAAAATAAAGAATAATAATATATAGAAAATTCAAACGAAAAAAATATTAACATATGATGAAAAATTTGCACACCTTACACAGGACTATTCTATACTTAAAACCCTAATCCTTAGTGACTTATTTATAAAGAAATGTTATTTATTTAAAAAAGAAACTTGCATAAAAAGTAATTCTACTCAACATAGATTTCACTAGGGGTTCTTATTGAGTTGAGCAACTCGAGATCGACTTGATTAAAAATTGATTAACGTTCGACTCGACTCGAGCTTGACTCGAGATCTTAAACTAGATAATTTCGCGAACAACTCGTTATTTTTTTCTTTTTAATTTTTAATGATTTTTGGTACTACCTTAAAAATTATGTTACAAGAAGTTTAAATGATAGTTGAAAATTGTTCAGGGACTTGCTAGGTGATTTACCGATAAAATATTTGGTTTCAAATTTTCAAAAACATTTTGTGTTTTCCGAAAATTTCAAAATTTAAGTAGTATTAATAAGAAATTAAATTATAATAATTAGCGTTCCCTTATTTTTTAAGTATTTTTTATGATTATTACTTTTTGTATAAAAGTATTAAAGAGAAAAAGTCTTTAGTTCCCATATAAAAATAGAATTAATATCCTATACACCGGCGGTGGAAAGTTTTTATTTCCACAAGCGCCTCAATTATAGGGTTTAGGGTTTAGAGTTTAGGGGTTTTAGTGTAAAGGTTTAGAATTTAGGGTTCATGTTTAGAATTTAGGAATTAGGGTTAGAATTTAGGGATTAGGGTTAGGGTTTAGTTTTAGGGTAATATGGGTGGGGATTTAGGTTTTAACCTATAAACCCTAAATTTTAACCCTAAACCCAAAATTCTATCAACAATCCCTCAATTCAAAACTACTACACTTATACCCCTAAATTTTAAACCCTAAACGAAGTCCCTAACCCCTAAAACTAAGGCGCTTGTGTAAAAAAGTTTCCACAAGCGCTTGTGTATAGAACAATTACCCATAAAAATATTATCGAAATTTAAAACACTGATATCCCTTAGACATTCTCTCATTTTTTGTTCATCAAAGATGGTTGAGAAATTAAAAAAAGTCTCACACTCGAATACCGACTTCATCTCTAACTCAATCATTACATGTTCTTTTATTTATCTGCTCAGTCCAGTGGTGGATCTAGACTTCGTATTAAGTGGATTCAAGAAAGTCAAACGAACTAAGTGGGGTCATGTGGGTTCAAATATATTTAATTTCCCCCTCCACCCTCAAACTTTTTTTTTATTTTTACAAGGATTCTCTAGAAACAAATGGGGTCAATTGACCTCACTAAACTTCACTTATATCTGCCCCAGCCTAAGTCCTTACGTTTTTTTCTTCCTGAATTTGTATATTTATATTAAGCTCTAATAGTATCACTAGATTTTACCTATATTTTAAGAAATAAGGTGAAAATTTTGGCGAGCTTAACAAGCAACGAGTCGAGTCGAGCAACGAGATTTTTTAATGAGCATGAGTTGAGCAAAAAATTTAGCGAGCTTAATGAGCAACGAGTTGAGTCGAGCAACGAATTTTTTTTATGAGCACAAGTCGAGCACTACTATATTTACGATCGACTCGCTCGATAAGCACCCATAGATTTAACACACTTCATCAAACACACAAAGACAGAAACAGAGTTTCATTCGTACTTGTATCCTTCCTACCACAAAATATATTAACGGAAGATTTCAATCTACGAAGAATATCGGCGAATGACACCAACTCGAAGGACATCAGCTAACGAAATACTTACACCTTTTTCGAAATCAAACTTAGGTCACAACTCTAACACATAAGACCCTTAATTGTCATTTGGTCTATAAACTATATTTTAAGTAGGGGTCGCAATGGGGCGGGTTGGGGACGGTTTTTCATTCCCCACTCCATCCCCAACACTTGCGGGTACGGTTTCAGAGAATTCTCATTAAACATTTTGGGGATTTTCTCGTCCCTATACCCATCCCTTACAGATCCCACTGTTTTCGATTAATCCTCGTACTTAAAAGAACTTAACACATTAAAATAAATATTCAACATTAAATCTCCAAAATTGTAAACATAAATGATAAATTTAGTTTTACCAACAACAAACAAATCATTTCAAAATTATAAAATATGACTAAAATATTAACTATTGAAACATGGCAATATCCACTACCTTCAAAATAAAATATATAACTAATAATCTACATTTTCAAATGATGATCCGTTTGTTCTAAAAGGAACTAGATTTGATCATCTTTCCAACAATATAAATTACCTCTTTTAATTTTACTAGTACGATTCATGGCAAATTTCTAAAGTCATTGCCATTGTTGTTTTTGAAAATAGTCTTTTCTTCTAACCTTTGCTCATTCAAAAAGTAATAACTCCTACTATATAACTCGAAATCAAGAACCGTTTATTTTTAATGAATCTAGACTTCCGTATGATTATAGAAATATAAGATTCACTTCCTAATTTATCTTGTAGATTTTTTTGTGATTTTTCAAAGTCATTGCTAAAATTATTTTCTAAGAGTTCTCCTGCCAAATTTTTATGACATTTCAAAATTTAAATATTCATTTAAAAAAATATCGAAATCAATCACATTGTATTTTAAACAGAATTAGATTGAATAACGTTTACAATAATGTAAAGATCACTTTCTAATTTTTTTTATCAATTTTACGGAGAATTTCTAAACTTACTCCAGCCAACCATATTCAGGCTAGGAGATCAGATTTTTGTTGAAAATGGGTAAATTACCCTTATGGCCATCTAATTTTGTAAAATATTGGGGTTTCTTGGGAATATTTTTTGAAGATCCTCATGGTGATTTAAACGAGTACGGTTCTGTTATCCCCACAGTTCGGATATAGTAATCTATGTCCCCATCCCCATTTGATATTCGGTGATAAAACTTCCCACGCCCATGTCCCCGTGGGTAAAGCTTTCGGTTATTCCTCATACTCGTCAGTTCAGATCCCTACAGTTTTCGATTATTCCCCACCCGATTGTCATACCTAATTTTAAGGCATAAAGCCCAAAAAATACCCCCAACGTTTGATTGAATACTCACTTTGGCTCATATTCTTTTGGGGAGCAATTCAACCCTCAACGTTTTATTTTGGGTCAAAATGACCCCTTTGTGGATAAAAACTGTCAGTCAACTTACAGTAAATGGCTTGAAATGACGTGACAAACATGTATGGCAGTGCACACTGACATGACAGTATCATATAGACAAATGTGTTGACTTGAAAAATATTACATTAGTCAAAAAATAATTTTATAAAATTAAATAAAATATAAAATATTTTTTCTGCTGACTTATCATCCTGTCAAGTCATTTCCGTAACACCCTGAAATCTGGTGTAGTCGAAATTAAGTTCCGATGATCAGAAATCCTACATTTATGAAGCCTAAATATTGTGTCGACTAGTTAATTATTAATATCGAACCCTAAATGGGATTAAAACATCGTAATTGGACTCTATTGAATAATATCAAACTTATTAGTGGCTAAAATGATAGAAATGTAAGTTGGGGAGCAAAACCATGGTATGGCAAGAGCTGAGGGACTAATATTATGATTAGCCCCTCCTCAATTAAAAGTTTTCTACGTGGAATTGTTTGAGAGCTTTCCTTCAAATGAAGGAAAGCTAAAAAGCTTAAGATTCATATTGGAAATATAAAAGAATCAAAGGAAAAAGACTTACCCGAGAGAACTCTTAAGCTAGCACCTCTCATCTTCATCATCTTCTTCACCTAAGCACACACCTCCATTGGAGGAATTTCAAACTTTGCTATTTCTTCGTTTTTATCGATATCGAATCGTTGCTATCGTTCGAGTAAGAAATAATCCTCAAGCAATCGTTGGATTCCATGGATATATTAAGCTTAATCTTAAGCTAGGGTTTTGGCTATCCATGGATATATTAAGCTTAATCTTAAGCTAGGGTTTTGACTATCCATGGATATCTCATCGTTGTAATCTCTATAAAATCGGTTATCGATCTTGATACTGTTATATTGATTTTGATATCGTAATATCGACCCTAATGGTCTCCTATTGATTTCCAAGCTCAAGACGTTGATAAGAGCATCCATCGTCTTCATCTAAAGCTAGGAACAAGGGGATTGTCATTCGAGAGCCTTAAAAGCTTCAGAGTGTCAAGGTGAGTGTAGTCGGAGTCTCGGGTTTAGGCGAAAGGCCTTCCCGGATCATTATTTGGTATTTTAGATTACATCGCTAACATTTTTGTTGAAGAAATTGCATTGGATGATTAATCAGACACTTTGGTAAGTGTCGGTAAGTTGTCATTGAACATTGGTTATTGTCATTGATATTGTCATTTTGTATTGTCATTGATATAGGCATTGTCATTGGTTATTGCATAGAAACCATCAAACATTGATATTGATATCAAACTATGAGTTATTGATGATAAGATACATATAATGGTCATCGACGATATTGAATTCACCAGACATTGGTATATCATTGATTATTGAAATAAATATGAATGTTGCAACCTTGGATTGGAATGGACTTTGGATACAATTGGTATGCCATAGAATTCATGAGCTCAGTGTACAGGTGGACTATGGTCCTAAGGCTACGACCTATATTGATTTGGTGAGGCGGAGGGATGTGTATTGCTACTGGTCATATTGGCAAGGCGGGGGGACTAGACCATTTATTGATTTAGCGAGGTGTAGGAATTCGTGTATCCACGATCTTGATTCAATCCAAGGACTAAAAATGAAATTGAAACATGTTTATACATTGTATATTATTGCATAGCATTGACATCGTTGGCATAAGATTATGTTTAAGTTTAACCATGACATTATTGTTACTTACATTGTTTGTAACTACCTCAATAGGAAAAGTAATCCTATCGTGTCGCATCTCATGCATTTTCAGGTTAAGAATGTTTGTGTTTCGGAAGATCAGATCGGTAAGCAAGACAAGTCACTACCAGTTCTAAGTAATGTGTTTTTATCTTATAAACTCCTAGGAAGGTGGAAAAGTAGTTGAACTAGTCATTTATGCCTATTTTGTTGTGTTAGTGCATTGCCAAAGTTGTAATAAGTTATATAGCTTAAAATGGCCTTTTGGTGAAGTTTAAAATGGGTAGATATTGCATACTTGGCACAAAAAGGTAAAAACATGGTAAACGTATTCATATGGTCATGAAACTTGGCATGCTAGTAGTTTGTACTATAGAAATGTTGTGTGTGAAGTTTTGTTCCATTTGGACATTGTTCGATAAGCTAAATCGAATAAAAACTAGCTAAAATCTATCATTACAGGCCAAGCCGTATGGAAATAGGTGATGACGTTTCGGTACGAGTGTACAATATTGAACTTTAGAGTATGGGTGTACTGAAACGGAATAGTGTTGTTCCGAAACATTTTTTCACTAGAGACCAACGTTCAGGTACGGGTTTATAGCGTACCGAAACGATTCAAAGTTAAGGTTGGTTAATCTGTTCCGATACATGCCAAGCCTCTATCATCATTACACGAATCAAGGATTTGCAAGAGCAAGATCTCGAGCTTCAAATCATTGTCTTTAAGCTACCGAATAATCCAGACTTCAGAATTAATTCTGAAGGACTCTTATGTTTCCATGATCGAGTTTGTGTACCTAATGATGAAACTCTTCGCATTGACATTCTTTCCGAAGCTCATTCGAGTTCTTTTTTTGTTCACCTCAGGTCTGTGAAAATGTATAAAGACCTACATGAGCTCTATTGGTGGCCAGGCATGAACCATGCCATAATTGATTACATTTCCAAATGCATTACGTGCCAACGTGTTAAGGCAGAATATTGTGCTCATATTGGATTATTACAGCCTATCGATCCACCAAAATGGAAATGGGAAAAGATAACCATGGACTTTATTAGCGGTCTACCGTTAACCCCTGCAAGGAACGATGCTATATGGGTTATTGTAGATCGTTTCATGACGTCAGCTCATTTTATACCAGTCAGAATGAACTACGATCTTCCTAAATTAGCTGACTTGTATATTAAGGAAGTAATCTGACTCCACGGAGTACCTAAGTTTATCATCTCCGATCGAGATCCTAGGTTTGCATATCGGTTTTGGAGAACCTTATAGGGAGCTTTGGGCACCAGAGTTAATCTTAGCACATCTTTTCACCCTCAATCTGGCAGTCAGCCAGAAAAGGTAATTCAGGTAAATCATCAAACAATCTGTCTATTAAAATCCTAGAAATTTGCATTGTTATTGAATCTCCCTATATAGATATTAGAAGACATGATTCGGGCATGTATTATCGATTTTGGTGGAACTTGGGAGAAATCTCTACCTTTGGTCGAGTTTGCCTACAACAACAATTACCAAGCATCCATTCAAATGGCCCCGTATGAAGCATTATATAGTAGGCGATGCAGAACTCCATTGTGTTGGTCAGAGCTTGGTGAGGGCAAGATGTTAGGCCCTGACTTGCTCCGTAAAACTAAGGAACGAGTTACCATTATTCATGATCGGTTAAATGCTGCCTTTGATCGACAAAAGGCTTACGTTGATCTTAAATGAAGAGACATTGAGTATGAAGTTGGTGAAAAAGCCTTTCTTAAAGTGTCACTGTGGAAGAAAGTCCTGAGATTTGGCAAGAAGGGAAAATTGAGTCCCCGGTTCATTGGACCCTTTGAAATCATTGAAAGAATTGGCCCAGTGGCATATCGGCTATTGTTATCCTCAGAATTGAGTAAAATCCACGGTGTCTTTCATGTATCGATGCTTCGAAAGTATCGATCTGACCTCTCACACGTTGTGGAACCCGAATCTGTAGAACTTCGACCAAATCTATCGTACGAGGAAGAACCGGTCCAAATTCTTTCTAGAGAAATCAAAAGGCTTCGCAACAAAATTGTACCATTAGTTAAAGTGCTCTATAGGAGACACACTGTTGAAGAGGCCACTTGGGAGCCTGAAGAGACTATGAGACAAAAATATCTGCATCTCTTCAGTTCAGGTAAAAATTCGAGGATGGATTTTTCTTAAGAGGGGGAGAGTTGTAACACCCCGAAATTCGGTCTAGTCGGAATTAAGTTCCAATGATCAAAATTCCTACATTTATGAAGCCTGAATATTGTATCGACTAGTTAATTATTGATATCAAACCCTAAATGGGCTTAAAAATTGTAATTGAACTCTATTGAATAATATCGAACTTATTAGTGGTTAAAATGATAGAAATGTAAGTTGGGGAGCAAAACCATGGTATGGCAAGAGCTGAGGGACTAATCTTGTGATTAGCCCCTCCTCAATTAAAAGATTTCTACATGGAATTGTCTGAGAGCTTTACTTCAAATGAAGGAAAGCTAAAATGCTTAAGATTCATATTGGAAAGATAAAAGAACCAAAGGAAAAAGACTTACCCGAGAGAACTCTTAAGCTAGCACATCTCATCTTCATTATCTTCTTCACCTAAGCACACACCTCCATTGGAGGAATTTCAAGCTTTTATATTTCTTCATTTTGTCGATATCAAATCGTTGCCATCGTTCGGGTAAGCAATAATCCTCAAGCAATCGTTGGGTTCCATGGATATATTGAGCTTAATCTTAAGCTAGGGTTTTGACTATCCATGGATATCTCATCGTTGTCATCTCTATTGAAATCGGTTATCGATCTTGATATTGTTATATTGATTTTGATGTCGTAATATCGACCATAATGGTCTCCTATTGATTTCCTAGCTCAATACATTGATAAAGAGCATTCATCGTCTCCATCCAAAGCTAGGAACAAGGGGATTGTCATCCGAGAGCCTTGAAAGCTTCAAAGTGTCAAGGTGAGTGTAGTCGGAGTCTTGAGTTTAGGTGAAAGGCCTTCCTTGATCATTATTTGATATTTTAGATTACATCGCTAACATTGTTGTTGAAGAAATTGCATTGGATGGTTAATCGGACACTTTGGTAAGTGTCAGTAAGTTGTCATTGAACATTGGTTATTTTCATTGATATTGTCATTGTGTATTGTCATTGATATAGGCATTGTCATTGCATTATTGCATAGAAACCATCAGACATTGATATTGATATCAAACTATGAGTTATTGATGAAGAGATACATATATTGGTCATCGACGATATTGAATTCACCAGACATTGGTATATCATTGATTATTGAAATAAATATGAATATTGCAACCTTGGATTGGAATGGACTTTGAATACAATTGGCATGCCATAGAATTCATGAGCTCTGTGTACGAGTGGACTACGGTCCTAAGGTTACAGTCTATATTGATTTGGTGAGGCGGATGGATGTGTATTGCTACTGGTCATATTGGCGAGGCGGAGGGACTAGACCATTTATTGATTTGGCGAGGCGTAGGAATTCGCGTATCCACGATCTTGATTTAATCCAAGAACTAAGAATGAAATTGAAACATGTTTATACATTGTATATTATTGCATATCATTGACATCGTTGGCATGAGATTATGTTTAAGTTTAACGACGGCATTATTGTTACTTACATTGTTTGTGACTACCTCACTAGGAAAAGTAAGCCTAACGTGTCTTATCTCATGCATTTTCAGGTTAAGAAGGTTTGTGTTTTGGAAGATTGGATCGGCAAGCAAGACAAGTCACTACTAGTTCCAAGTAATGCGTTTTTGTCTTATAAACTCTTTGGAAGGTGGCAAAGTAGTTGAACTAGTCATTTATGCCTATTTTGTTGTGTTAGTGCATTGTTAAAGTTTTAATAAGTTATATAGCTTAAAATGGCATTTTTGGTGAAGTTTAAAATGGTTAGATATTGCATACTTGGCACAAAAAGGTAAAAACATGGTAAATGTATTCATATGGTCATGAAACTTGGCATGCTGGTAGTTTGTACTATGGAAATGTTGTGTATAAAGTTTCGTTGCATTTGGACATCGTTCGATAGGCTAAATCGAATAAAAACCAGCTAAAATCTGTCATCACAGGCCATGTCGTATCGAAACGGGTGATGACGTTTCGATACGAGTGTACAATATTGAACCTAAGAGTATGAGTGTACCGAAATGGAATAGTGTCGTTCTAGAACATTTTGTCAATGGAGACCAACGTTCCGGTACGGGTTTATAGCGTACCGATACGAGTCAAAGTCAAGGTTGGTCAATATGTTCCGATACAGGTCAAGCCTGTATCGAAATGGTCTAAAGGGAAAGGTCAACAGGAGTTGACTCTCGTGCACCCGTTTCGAAACATCCTAGAGTGTTTCGATACGGGGTTAGGTAAGTTAGTTAATGACTCTTTGGATAGTTTGATAATGTTACAATCTAATCACCGAATTTTTGTAAAGACAATTGATTGTGTTAATAATCCCCGAATTGAATGAAATCTTGTAGACCTAATCTTTGACTAATGAATTTCATTTTTGTGAAGTCATCCACATCGAAAGACCTCTAGTTTGTTAGAATTACAAGTTAGTCCATAATATTTGTAAAAGTTTCAAAATGGCCCTAAGTTGATAATTGTGGTCCTCGCCTGATTAAATTGGACTAGTGAGTACATTGATAACGTTTGCATGTCTAATCTTGATTAAAGTAACGTTGATAAGATGAAATTTTATCGCATCGATCATCGTATTGTCCATCGATAACACGTTCCAACCCGATTTTCTACCAAGCCGGGAAGGGGGTGTTACAATTTCAAACTGTTTACCGTCTTTTTTCTAACAATTTTCATCCACGGAGAGGCCATTTTGACCTAAAATGAAATGTTGAGGGTTGAATTGCTCCAAAAAAGAATATGGCCAAAGTGACTATATATTAAGTCAAACGTTGGAGGTATTTGTTTTTGTCTTTATACCCTATTTTAAAGTAGTTGGTTTTATAATTGCTTAAACTATCAGAGCTTATTTTGTATTAATACTTTTAAACCTTGATCGATTACAATCATATTTTGAATTGAAATATTATAAAATGATTATGATTTAAAGCATGAATAAGTGATTTAAATTTTGTGGGTCACTTTGGTGATTGTATGCAATATTCTCGGACTCATCGGTTATTCTGAATGGAATTTGAAGTATTATAATAATTAACACAATTAGCTTATTCTCTTGTGTCCTGGTGATAAAAGTAGATGTTCATTATCCTTTGGGACTCGAGTTCGAGCACCAGTAATACATGATGTGTGTGTCGTCTTTGAAAAAACTAAAAAAATTGAACATATGCTATGATTGCATCACACCAGCATATTCAAAAAAAATTAACACAATTAACTATATTACTATAAATCTTGAGATAATAAAATGTAATCTTAACCTTTCCTTAACTCATTTGTTAAAATGCTGAAAAATAATCTTGAGAATCCTTTTTGCTGAAGTATTAAATGGACTCGAAGCATGAGAAAAATGATCGAGCCTTGAAGAAATTATTGAAAATATGAATCTTGTCGTACATGGCCATATTGTTACATGAATTTAACAAAGATTATTAATGATGAATATCTTTTAAATCTCATGATGAATTGATGATGGACAGTAAATCATAACACTGAAATTGCAAACTATATCTCTACATCATGGATAAAACCCATTTTTTATGTTTCAATACAAAGAATTAAATTTTAAATTTTAAACACTAAAAATAGAACTTACCGTTAATTTTTTTAAGCTTAGAGCTCTATCCTTAAAGCTTAAATTTAACTTTTTAGTACGAGACATAAATAAAAACACCGAAAAAAGTAGAAGATTTTTATTTCTACATCATCTGCTATCATTAGCTAAACATGTTCGAAAAGTTGCCATATAATTTGATTTAAATTTAATTATACAGTTGTGGTGTGCATAGACAACCAATATACAATTAATATTCAATTTATAGTCAAAAGCACGAGTTTGTAATGGGTCGCACCTAGCCACCACATGAAGAGGCCGTCACAAGGAAATCCTATGGAATTAAAATATTGCACCATTTCAATTTGCATGCTTTTTGGCTTTTGTCTTTGAATATGTTTTTTTTATTTAATCATGAGTTTTCAATCGATTAGTTAATTAATTCGGATTTAATATTGTAGAAGTATTTTTATAAGGTGACTCTTCCAACATAATTATTTCATTCGCAACGCTAAGATTCAAACTTCTAAATTTATTTGAAGAATTTAATGTCTTATCTCATTAGGCCAACTGATTGTTGGTGTCTATAAATATATTTGATTGGTAGTAAAGGAGTTAGGAGTGTGAGAAAGTGCAAGGAAATGCCTTTAAGATGGCATCTTAATTCATTCTTTAATATTATTATATATTTTATTTTTTTTCCCAAAAAATATTATAGTATTTATTTTGGTGTTTGAATCGATGGAGAGACTTGGAATGGTCAACGAAGGATACAAGGAAGCTTCATTTGACAACACTACCACAATTTGATTTGATAGGATTTTTTTAATTTTTTTTTTTTACCATTTTGTTGTTGCTTAGTGATTTTGACTGGAGAATTGAGATTAAGATTATTCGGCCTTTGCATTGGTCAAACCACTCTTTAATGATAAAATATTTGGAGTTGCCAAGCAAGTTCGCATTTACATTTTTTGTGGGTATTGTTTGATTTTGATTTATTTAATATATTTCAAATTTTTATCATTGGATTTAGTCCATAATGTAAATTAAAAGTTAATTAATCAAATGTATTTGTAGATATAAAAAGTTTATCATTCGATAACGAATAGTCCAGTTTAAAAGAAAATATTATTTATCTTAAAATATTTAAATTTAAATAATTTTATCTGCAAATTATTACAACTCTCTTTCAACTGTTAATACCTTTATGTCCCCATAATTTACTCCTTTTTCATCTCGCAACCCCTTAGCTTTTCCAGCCCACCTACAGCATTAAAAGGGAATAAAAACAGTGTAAATTTGTTGTATCTTCTCAATCTTATCCAAGTGAATCCCTACTTTCTTCTAGAAAAGCTTAAAAGTATATAATTGCATGGCTATATATATTTGGAAGAATTGCTTGGAATATCATCGGAAAGGAACAGATCATTGTTAGCAACCGAAACAAAATAACCTAATTCATACAACATTTTTCTTTTAGTGGAAATCCAATTATCGTTGGACTGCCCCGAAAAAGAGAAATTATTAGATAAACTCGGTTCACTACGTCATTTGCAGTCTCAGCTAATAAGATCTATCATCTTATTTTAACTTCTAAATAGCTATCTACTTTTTATTTACATGTAAGAAAGAGGTAAAAATTCACTTTAAAAAATGAGATTGATGAATTTTATTGACTAAAACAACATATAAAGTGGAAAGTCAAGTCAAGTTCATCTAATATTTTTTTACCAAAAAGTGCTTTCCTCGAATTTGTGTTTGTTCACCCACCCACACTCCATATAAATATGGGTAAACTACTGCAGGGGTCACTTATGTTTAGCGTCTGTACAGAGTTAGTCACCACTTTTGAAAAGTGTCTATTAGTAGTCCTCTACGTTTTCGATGTGTAAATACTTGGTCACTCCGACGTTAACTCCGTTAGTCCCCTAACGGATTGCTGATGTGGCGAAAGTAAAATAAGGATAAATTACTGCAATAGCCATTAAAATTTATCTCATGTACATTTTTTATCCTCAATTTAAAAAAGTAAACATTATAGTCACTAATAAAAATGTTTCTTTATAATTTCACCCTTAAATTTTTAAAAAATCATTTTTCAATCCTAAAACTTTACAATCAATTAACACAATAATATTATAAATGCTTAGATGAAAAATAGGTGCCCAAAGTATACCCTTTGAAACTTAGGTGCCCAAATTGCTCCTATTTAATAACTCAAACTTAAAAAATTAGTCCACTAACTACTAAAAAATTCGAGTTATTGGAATTTCTATTTTATAATTCAAACTTTATTTTGAATTTTTGAGTCGAGTTTATGAAATTATGAGTCGAGTATTTTCACATCAAACCAAAAAAATTAATTTTTTCGAGTCAAGTCGAGTTATTGGAATTTCTATTTTATAATTCAAACTTTATTTTGAATTTTTGAGTCGAGTTTATGAAATTATGAGTCGAGTATTTTCACATCAAACCAAAAAATTTAATTTTTTCGAGTCAAGTCGAGTTATTGGAATTTCTATTTTATAATTCAAACTTTATTTTGAATTTTTGAGTCGAGTTTATGAAATTATGAGTCGAGTATTTTCACATCAAACCAAAAAAATTAATTTTTTCGAGTCAAGTCGAGTTATTGGAATTTCTATTTTATAATTCAAACTTTATTTTGAATTTTTGAGTCGAGTTTATGAAATTATGAGTCGAGTATTTTCACATCAAACCAAAAAAATTAATTTTTTCGAGTCAAGTCGAGTTATTGGAATTTCTATTTTATAATTCAAACTTTATTTTGAATTTTTGAGTCGAGTTTATGAAATTATGAGTCGAGTATTTTCACATCAAACCAAAAAATTTAATTTTTTCGAGTCAAGTCGAGTTATTGGAATTTCTATTTTATAATTCAAACTTTATTTTGAATTTTTGAGTCGAGTTTATGAAATTATGAGTCGAGTATTTTCACATCAAACCTAAAATTTATTTTTTCGAGTCAAGTCGAGTTATTGTAATTTATATTTTATAATTCAAACTTTATTTTGAATTTTTGAGTCGAGTTTATGAAATTATGAGTCGAGTATTTTCACATCAAACCAAAAAATTTAATTTTTTTCGAGTCAAGTCGAGTTATTGGAATTTCTATTTTATAATTCAAACTTTATTTTGAATTTTTTAGTCGAGTTTATGAAATTATGAGTCGAGTATTTTCACATCAAACCAAAAAATTTAATTTTTTCGAGTCAAGTCGAGTTATTGGAATTTCTATTTTATAATTCAAACTTTATTTTGAATTTTTGAGTTGAGTTTATGAAATTATGAGTCGAGTATTTTCACATCAAACCAAAAAATTTAATTTTTTCGAGTCAAGTCGAGTTATTGGTATTTTCACATAAAAATATAAAATAGAAATTCCAATAACTCGACTTGACTCGAAAAAATTAAATTTTTTGGTTTGATGTGAAAATACTCGACTCATAATTTCATAAACTCGACTCAAAAATTCAAAATAAAGTTTGAATTATAAAATAGAAATTTCAATAACTCGAATTTTTTAGTAGTTAGTGGACTAATTTTTTAAGTTTGAGTTATTAAATAGGAGCAATTTGGGCACCTTAGTTTCAAATGGTATACTTTTGGCACCTATTTTTCATCTAAGCATTTATAATATTATTGTGTTAATTGATTGTAAAGTTTTAGGATTGAAAAATGATTTTTTAAAAATTTAAGGGTGAAATTATAAAGAAACATTCTTATTAGTGACTATAATGTTTACTTTTTTAAATTGAGGAGAAAAAATGTGCATGAGATAAATTTTAATGGCTATTGCAGTAATTTATCCTTATTTTGATTTCGCCACATCAACAATCCGTTAGGCGACTAACGGAGTTAACGTCGGAGTGACCAAGTATTTACACATCGAAAACGTAGAGGACTACTAATATGCACTTTTCAAAAGTGGTGACTAACTCTGTACAGACGCTAAACGTAAGTGACCCCTGCAGTAGTTTACCCTATAAATATCATAATATATGTATGTATGTGAAAGTAATCATGTTCGCACGAGAGGTGGTATTTGAATGAACTCTCTTATGGTCCCAATATTCGAACCAGAGTTCAATATTTTTGGGTAAATTACAATGCAAGTCACTTAATTATAAGTTTAATAAAAAAATATGTCACTTTTCTTTTAAAATTAGAATCAGTCATTCAAATATAGATTTAGGAACAAAAATTTAACCCCCTCATCCCAGTCTGGTCGGATGACCGGTCCGAGTGGGCCACACGGGGAAAACCGAAGCGAAACCCGTTAAGGTTTTCCCTCGGTTAACGACCCTAAAATTTTCTTTTTATTTTATCTTGTCTAGAGGCATAATTAAAACCTATGTGAAGCACAGCAGCGGAATATGCAAACATTGAAACATACACCAACCAATTAAAACATCAAACAGCACATTTTAGCCCTTTACAGCAGGCCGTTTCGAAACGCCCTTAGGGTGTTCCGAAACGCCTTGACTTGGTCAACAGGCCAGGGTCAACCATAAGGTGACCGTTCCGAAACAGGGGAGACCCGTATCGGAACGACCTTGACGGTCAAAATCTCGTGGTCAACGAGATTTGACCGTTTCGAAACATCAAAAGCCCGTTTCGGAACGCCTTCATCTCGTCAATTTCTCAAAATTCCAATAGCAAAAATGTTCCGAAACGACCCTCATCCGTTTCGAAACGGCAGGCCATTTGCAAAGGGACCGTTCCGGAACAGGGGGACCCGTTCCGAAACGCCCCCTGTCTGCAGACTCGATTTTGCTGTTTTGAGGCACAAAGGTGCCCCAAAACACCACCAAAACACATCACAACACCACATTGATTAAACTTAAGGCATACCAACCATACTAGCATGTTTCAACAAGCATAAGACAAGTCTAAACACTAAGATAAGACTTCACCAACGTACATTCATTCAAACATCAATCAAACATAAAGATGGCCTCTAAGGCATTTAGCTAGCATTCAAAATAAGCAATTAGGCATGAGCTACAATTCAACATGGCAACACTCACCATACAAAGGCAAGACACTAAGGAGTCTAAACATGCTCCTAGCAACCACCAACAAACCAGCAAAGCATTACACGTCCCATTGCTCAAACTATTACATGTCTAACATTAAAATCCATACTTGATGAACTCAAGCCAAAACCACACTTGGAGGCCCTCCACTTGCCCGAGCAATCCACGAACTAAGGATCTGCAATGTTGAACAAGAGAGCGTAAGCAAGGATGCTTAGTGAGGGTAAGCTCTAAAAACAAACCTCAACATCCCAGGGTCCGAGCACGATCTAGCCAAGGTAACACAATCATACCAAAGGTCCACAAGATAGAATGCATGAGCAAAAGACAATATTAATGCCAGGATCATAAGCTCAATTTCCATGATACATGTAATCACAAACAAGTATCCCAATAAGAACCATGAACCTCAACACATTGATATATACATCAAACAACATTGGCACCTAGCTAAGACCCGAATACGCGGATAGACATGTTGGAACTCATATCCAACAACCACATTACCTCATGGTGGGATTTCACTCATCACCGGTCTCGCGGAGGGGATTCCACTCATCCTCACGCCCCGTCGATGGGATTCCACTCATCACCGACTACATTTAAATACAATTCCGGGCGAACCCGTACTCCTCCTTGGTGACTCAACGCCACCAAGGCCACGCGCGACTTTAGACTCATGTGTACACACTAACATCCTAATGATCGATCATTTGTATTCAAGTAAACTAGTGCCAATATTTACTCACTTCACATTACTCATTTCAATAAACCTTGTGCTTAGCACATACTCACCAACAACCATCATTATGCATGTCTCAAGCATCATAAGTCCAATCTCATTTCACATGTATAAAGCAATATACATAGACATTCATACCACAATTCATACGAGACATACACAACCATATAATGAGTTCATCCAAGGGCTCTAGATCAAGTTTAGGATTAGGCTACCACTCTAATCCTAACTCTAGGTGGGTCTACCAAGCCCAACCTAGTCCATATACTCGAACCAACTATTTTAAAAATCATTTAAGGCAATTAACCACTCACCTAAGCTCCCGAGCTCAAGACCAAGCAAGCAACAACCTTCAACTTTCCGGATTCACTTCCGATGCTTCACTGATGCCCAAACTTGATTCTAATCAATCTCAAACACAAACAAAACATCCACATCAATATTTTACCATCGAAACTAACCCGGATTAACATTACCAAGCATCCAACACTCAAAATCAACCCAAAAAAACAGAATTTCGAGCAGCCCTTAACACCCACTGAATTTTCCCATTTCAAGCACCCAAACAAGCATCAATTACACCCAAAATGATCCTCATATATCATACTACCTACAGCCCCCAAAATCCAACCTTAAACAGCCCCAAAACCCACTTTAAAACCCTCCAAAAACCCTTTCAAAACCCAATTCCGAAAATTGGTTAAAATCATTTGAAATTTACATATGTAGCATCATTTGGCTCCTACATTCCATAACTAACCATAATAAATCAAAATATTAGGTTTAGCTACACAAAGGCACCATTTTTAATCAAATTCTTAGAAAACCCCATTTTCAAATATTCAATGAAAATGAAAATAAATGGTACTTTTAAAGAGGGGAAGATGAGGGGAAGTAAAAAACGTCCTTACCTTTTGATTTGGAGTTGAAATGGATGAGGAATAAGATGGAATAGTGGATTTGGGTAGAAAGCTCTATTTCACGTTGGAAGAAAATGAAGAAGAAGGTGAATAGTGGAAAGATGGTAGGAAAAGGGGATTTAAATTTGAGTTTGGGTAAATTACCCAAAAGGCCATTAATGAATAGTTTTCCTTGTTTTTAAATTAGCTCTTCAACTTTGAGTCTAAAACATTTTGGTCCTATTTTAAATGGTTAATTTTGAAACCCAAAATTTTAAAAGGATCATTTCAAAAACCAACCCGAGCCCAAATAATATTAAAATATTATTTTCACCTAACCTCTAAACCCGGGTGTTACAAAAAATATCATATTTCTTCTGAAAGTAACAATTTAGTCACTCAAATATAGGTTTATGAACGAACGTGCCCCTCAATTAAGATTTTTTAACAAACAAGTCACTCTAGCATTAAAATTGAAATAAGGGTTTGGAATAATAACAATTTTAGTCCCCCAAAACTTATGCATTCTTTTAATTTGGTCCTGATTCGAAATAATTCAATAAACTCAACTCTTCATATTTAAAATTCCATTAGTGAAGGGGTCGTGTCTACTAGCAAGGGACGTTAAGGTCATAATGAGTCTATTCCATTAGTATGGCAGTTGTCCAATAGTGAAGTGATTGTGTCTGTCGAGCTATCTCATTTGTTGATTATCGGACTGATCGACAATAGCATGAAGTGATTGGAGGGTATGTCGGGATGGTGTCGTGTCAAAAATTTTAAATATAAAGGGTTAAATTTATTGAATTATTTCAAATTATGACTAAATTAATAGAATGCATAAGTACGGAGGACTGAAATTGTTATTATACCAAGCTGTTATTTCAACTTTAATGACAACGACATGTTTGTCACGGAATTTGAATTGACTTGTCGAATATTTTAATTGTTATTTTTAAAAAGAAAAAAAAAGTGATTTGTTTTGTTCCTAAGTCGATATTTGAGTGATTGAATTGTTATTTTTAGAAGAAGATTGTCATGTTTGTTACTAAATCTATAATTGAGTGACTAAAATGTTATTTTTAGAAGAAAAGTGACTTGTTTGTTCTTAAACCTATAATTGAGTGGTTGAATTATTACTTTCAGAAAAAGAGTGACATATTTGTTATTAAACCTATAATTAAGTGACATCTAGTGTATTTTACACTATTTTGTTAAGGCCCAAGTGAAAATGCTTTTAGTTAGCAATTATGATGACAACTTCGGCAACATCCAGGGGGGTTCATGGTAGTTTCTTGATTTGGGCTGGTGTCGGCTACTCAAGTGTAAACGGGACCAAAAGAAAATGGAGTTGAAATTCACTTATCACTAAATTGTTTTAAAGTGTTTGGTGTATAAGTATTTCTGAAGTGGAAGGAGGCTATAAGCGCATAAGCCACCCACAAAGTTCCAAATGTCAATTTCAGTATATATAAAACCAGGGCGGGCTGATAGGGAAGCACAGTGATCGACCGCTCATGCCCTCAATTAGTCTAGGGAAGGCTCTTAAAAATAATTATTTTTATTTTTTAAAATTTATTTTTTAATTTTTAAAATAAATTAATTAATTTAATAATAAAAAATAATTAATAACAATCAATTGGTCTAGTGAGATGAGGCACTAGTTCCCTTAAACAATGTCAGAGGTTCGAATCCTAACGTTGTGAATGGAGCAAATTGGGTTGGGAGGGTCGCTCTCATAATGGTCTTTACTATTCTCTAGAGACGGAGCCAGAATTTAGGATTTGGGGCAAAATAAATGTTTGAAAGTGAGGGGAAATTATATAAGAGGACAAAGGTGAAAAATAAAATTTGAAGTGGGGGAATTGCCCCTCCGCACTCTTAATAACTTTATCATTGTTCTTCTCCAATCTAACGATAAAAAAATGATACAATATTCTTTAAATTTTTTTTGTATCTTTTGTCAAAATCAAGCTTCATATCACACTCAGTTACCCACAATTCAATTCCTTTAAATTTTCTTAACAAAACAATACAAATAAAGTATTTGACAAAGTTCAATCATATTTTTATAATTTATTAATAAAATATTAAATTAATTGTTTAAAATATTAAAATATTAAAATATATTTTTATTTTATAAAATTTATTTTTGAATTTTTATAAAACAAAGGTGGAGAAATAAATTTCAGCCGCATTAGTTAATAAAAGACATAGTTACCATATGAAATCACTTAGAAAGACTCAGCTTGGCCTAAAGTGGAGAGAGTCTTCATAATAGTCAATGAAAGTTAATGGGGGAAACATGTGCTTACAGTTGCAATCACATCTTTGTCGATAATCTGCCAATATTTCCTTTCTTACAAAGCTTTATGATCCTTAAACAATTAAATATTGGTTTGAATTGGCACAAACATATTATAATTAGCGTTGAATTTGTAAAGTTAATCCTAGATTTGACTTGACATGCATATGATATATTTATTGAGGTACACTCATGCCCCCAAACGTACAAAAATCGTATGTCCTTTTTCGGTGTTTTTTTATGTTTCAACATTAAAAAATATTATAAAATTAAGTTGTAAGGTTTAACTCTAATTTTAAATCTTAAACCATACACCTTAAAATATACACTCTATCTTAAATTCTCTAAAACCTAACTTTAAATTTTAAATCCTAAACTTTAAATTTAATTTTTTTAATGTTTACATGTCGAGGATTTCTATTCCATACTCATGCTACGTACTTTTGAGATTTAATTCCTCAATTTTTAGTCCTGGGTTGATTTTTGCATGTTTTTTCATGACTTTTGGTGACTTGTTTCTGTAGAGGCCGCATATTAAATTTCAGTAATTATTACAGAACCCAGCTGTTGATCCCTACTTGACTTGCATTAAATGTTTACACATTCAGTTCATCTGTGTGTGAACCTTTGGAAAAGAAGAAGCAAATATATACTCGAATCTAATCATTCGTATGGTGTTTGTAAAATTTAATATCATGTCTATAGGGAAAATTCCACAACGGGCGACGAACATTGATAAACACCACTAATGATGAACGCCGATAAACATTATTAAATTAATTAATAAAGATTTGAAATTTTAAGGACCTATCATACAATTAATAATTATTCAAAAAATTCAACTAAATTATTTTTATATATTAAAATTTTATTTTTTAATAAGGGTAAATTATATATTTAGTACCTCACCTATTTTCGTATTTCTATTGAACCCTCATTATTTAAATATTTTTTTTTAATTTAACCTTATTCTTTATAAAAAAAATAACTTAACCCTTAACCCTCACCCTAAAACCTTAAATTATTAAACTTTAAACCCTTAAACTCTTAAACCTATACCCTAAACCATATACCAATAAAAATAATTTCACCATCATCTATTCAATTTAATTTAATAAATTATTAAATTCTCCTAAAATATTTATTACCTCAAAAAATATGAAGTGTATGTTGTCTCGCTAAGAGTTGAAGCATTTATTAACGACGGTTTTACAGTCTTACGAAACTGAACATTCGGACACGTAGACGTGAAACGACAGCATCCCAACCCATCTCTTTCTTCAAAACCCATCTCAAGAACCCTAAAGAAAATGAGACTTTAATTTACAAAGTATAAAAAGTGAGTATTTGGAAAGGCGGCAGCAAGGCTTCACGGCCCACGCAATTGAGAGAGAAAAAAAGAAGAAGTGAGAAATGATTTTTAACATCTTTTAACAGTTTCGATCAACTTGGGGATCGGGTTTATCCGTAATTGAATATAGTAGGTTTAGAATATTTGGATATCTTAATTTTTATACTATTAAAATTTTCATTTGAGTGTTAATTTGAAGGCCAATTACTGTTTGGAAATACATTTTTCAAGTTTTGTTTGAGATTATATGTTCATAGTCTTGCTGTTTATACCATTTGATATTGTTTGAGATCATGTTCCCTTGATCAAGATGCTAGCTGGAGCCTGGAGGTATGCGATACAGAATGTTACCAGAAATTCGAATCTGTTGCAAAGCGATGCTCAAGCTAAAGCAAGAGTTGGGCAATAACAGTTGAAGCTATTAAGGACATCGAGTAATGCATTGCCCAAATTGAAGTCAACTAGTGCAGTAGGGCATTATAGGTCTAGTTAGTAGAACTTGATTAAGCCTCCTCTTAGATTTTTCTATCCCCTAAATTTCACATCTCAATAATTGGATTGATGAGTGTGCTAACTGCTAACGTACTTTATCAATAACTTGGTTCATTTTTTTTTGTAAATCCAACATCCTTTCTTTGAATTGAAATAATGACAACTTTAAAGGTAAAAGGTTCATCATCTTTTCTTTGAATTACAACGATTACTCAGAACTCAACACTCTTGTCACTAGTCTTAGTAGTAGAGACTTTCAGTTTTCTGAATTTTCGTTCTTTAGTTTAAAATTTTGAAAAGAAAGCATCATTGTCCTTTTCAACTTTAGGGTTTGAATATTTAGGTTGTGGTTTATGGGTTTAGGTTGTAGGGAATAGAAGGTAAGGTTTATGGTTAAAATTAGAGTTCATGGTTTATGGTTTAAAGTTTAGTTTTAGAGTGTTAGAGCTAGGGACAAGAGGTTGTCCACTCACAACATTTTTTAGGAGAATCTAACAATTCATTGAATTAAATTGAATCGATGATGGTGAAATTATTTTTATTGGTATATGGTTTAGGGTATAAGTTTAAGAGTTTAAGGGTTTAAGGTTTAATAGTTTAGGGTTTTAGGGTGAGAGTTAAGGGTTAAGTTATTTTTTATAAAGAATAGGGTCAAATTAAAATAATATTTAAATAATGAGGGTTCAATAGAAATACAAAAATAGGTGAGGTACTAAATATATAATTTACGCTTATTAAAAAATAAAATTTTAATATATAAAAATAATTTAATTGAATTTTTTTAAATAATTATTAATTATATGATGGGTCCTTGAAATTTCAAATGTTTATTAATTAATTTAATGATGTTCATCGATGTTCATCATTAGTGGTGTTCATCGATGTTCGTCGCACGTAGTAGACTCATCCATAGCATTATATACATTTAATAAAATAACAATTCATGCTGATGTTATTATGTATATATTGTTTTAATATTTTTATTTTTATATTTATGTTATAATATTTATCTGTGGGTATCCTAAAAGGAGATCTATTCAGATTTTATTTGTGGTGTTCAAACTAATGTTGAAACAGATTGGATTATCCAGCGGAAAAAAACAAAATAATTTCCATGGAAAAACGCAAAGGTAGGGAAAATTGCCAACAACTTCAATCAATCAAACACACGATTTTAATTCCCCTATAGAAAGCATAATTTGCAGTCCCCAGATGCATGCACAGAGACAAGTTTTACTAGTCACAATTGTTTGCTGCTATCTTGTGTTTGTGAGTGGGACAACATGAACATGTACAACCAAAGGCTGACCAAATTATTGGTGTCAATAGGTGAGAAGTGAGAATTTATAGTGATCAACATGTGTGTGACCAGGGCATTTTTCTCTCTACCAAAACTTCCGAGAAACCGTGTACCATTAAGTCATTAACATCTCTTTTATTGTACAAGACGGAGTCAGAAATTAAGATTAAAGAGACAAATGATAATCAACCATAAAAAAGCGGGGATAAAATTTAAAAGAATTGAAGATTAGGGTTTAAATGGATAAATTTCCCAGTGTATTTTTTAGTATAAAAAAATTGGAAACACAGTCTCAAACCATAAGGTGGCTTCGTCACTTGGTTCTACAACTATAACCCTCTCCCAATATTGAAGGGTTGGGACTTTGTAAATATTGCAGCATGTTGTTGAGAGGCCTGTTAAAGTATTTTTAGAAGTGGTTCATTTAAAAGCCTACTTATGTTGGACTGACCGCTATTATGAATATCAAGCTCCACAACCTCACACCACTAAACTTTCCTTTCTATGCTTAACATAGGATAAAAGTTTGCATGTTCATTTTGATTATTTAAACATGTTATAGAAATCTCTATATTATAGTTTTAAAATCTAAACTATATATTTTATTAAAATTTTCAATTATAAATTTTGACTACAAATTACAATTGTCAACAATCTCTAGAACAAGTGGTTAAAGCTTTCAGTTGACACACATTCTCCCTTAAATTGTGGGTTCAATTCTCATTAAGAGTAAAACTCTCATTCCTCTCCCTTAGCAGAATTTGTTCAAAAAAAAATCTCGACTACAGTTCAATTCCGTGATAAATGGTATTGATGTAATAATTTAAAAAAGGTAAAATAATTATTTAGCCCTTGTCATTTGATATTTTTGTCAAGTTAGAACTTACTCTTCAAAAGTACATAAAAATCCTAAAAATAAAAAAATACATTTTCAATAAAGAAATCCTTAAAGTTTTTAAAAAAATTATTTAAAAAGATCTAAAAATCCGAAGTTTTTTTTTAAATACCAAGAACCATATATGAGTTTATAATGTCACTATTTATAGGGCAAGAATCATAAAATATTATGTGACGAACAAGTGATGAAAAGCCAAGGGACTAAGGAGATGAAGCGAAAAGAACATCCACGTAAATATTATTCATAGTACTCCCCTTTGAATGTCTGGAAAAAAATATGTAGTTAAAACCTTAATAAGAAAAACTTTGTGGGACAAAAATTAACCAATCAGAGATGCCGTGTGACACTTTTAACCAAAATGTTGTTGATTTTAATAAATAGGATAAACAACGTGATATTTTTCTAGGGTTTTATTTTGTTTAATTTAGTCCCTAAAATTTTTATTTAATCTAAATTGACTCATATTTATTTATAATTTTAATAATTTAGTCTAATATTTTTAAAACATATTAACAGTTTTTACAATTGAAACACATTTTGGTGTAATAACAATTTGTCCCAAAACGTATATATTATATCAATTTAGTTTTAATTCAAAGTAATCAATAAATTTATTAACTCATATTTAAAAATTTAGACATTGTAGCCTCTTGACACATCATTTGACCCCTCGGCGTACTCCTTGTTATTGTCCATCAACTTAATAAATCAACAAATAAGATAGTTCGAGGAACATAGCCACTTCACTTTTAGATAACTAATAGAGTAATGAAACAAACTCATTATGACCATAAAGTTGTCTGCTTGTAGACACAACCACTTCATTAATATAAATTTAAATATTAATGGTTAATTTTATTAAATTATCTTGAATTGGGATCAGACTAATAGAATAAACATGTTTTGATACTAAAATTGTTATTATATCAAGCATGTTAGACGTTCATTTCAAATTTTACGTTGAATGATATGTTTGTAATAAAATTTTAATTTATTAACTAAATTAAAAATTTTAAAAACTAATATGTTTATAACTAAACACATAATTAAATATATATATATATAGCATATTTAGGTATGGACCGAGGGCTAGAGGGAGGGGTAGCCCCTATTATTTGAAATTTGTATACAATTTTAAAAAATTTAGTGTATTTTCCATTGAAAATCTAATTTCATCCTGCTAATATTTTTTTTATTAGAAGCCTCTAGTTTTATTAAACGAAAAAAATACCCAAAATTACAATAAGGGTTTACAACTATCATCGTAAATTAAATACATAATTTGGACATTTTCCTAAAACTAGCCACTTTAGATCATATAAGAACCATACATGAAAAAGGTTAAAAACCCATCTAAAAGACTCAAACAAATTTTGTTAGAAAATTGGCGTTAATCCAAGAATAAAATAATAAACAATAAATTCATTGTTAGAAAATAAGCGTTAATCCAAGAATAAATAATATAATAAAATAATATTATTTAAACAAACAGTACAAAATTAAGAACAATACAAAAATATAAAAATTAAACCGATTTGGAACCAAAAGAAACGTGTTGAGGCCTACACGAACGCAGTTTCCTTAAGATAGATTTTCGGCCACTCCTATGGTGCTCGAGTTCATTGGTCGTCTGTCTCACAGGATACAACAACATAAGATCGGCCATAGTTGCACTACTATAGAGATCACGAACCGACCCTTGCCTTCGCCTATCACCGAAAACCACTTGTAAAATCCACAGGGTAAAACAATAAAAAATTTTTGTGGTTTTTGTTGGTTGTAAACCTAGAAGCTTTACTCCCTATTTATAGGATTGTCATGAGGGTGTAAGTAGAAATTTGACATAATGGAGCATTTAATATCGAGAATCAATTGATTCTCCTATAAAGCAATTTCCAAAATTATTTTCTGAATTAAAGGTAACTTCTAATATTTACCCTTTTAATTCCAAGATAAAATTTGGCAAATTTATGTTTTTATTTGAGGAAAATTCATTTCAAATTTGGGTCAAAATATCTGCAAGCCCACGAAGGACCAGACCGGTTCAAACATTTGCGTTACCCACGACGTGCACATCTGCACATTTACGAACCAACAATTGGTTCCACGTTTTCCTCAACAACATTTGAATCAATTTCTTATTCAAAGCTCCAAAATTATCAAATTTTTCCAACAATCCCCCACATGAATGAAAATGATTTAATCAAAAACACTTTGACTCGATGTAGTGATAGATTCTACGATCGATAGCTGCATAGGATAGGTAGGTGTCCACCCTTGATCCTTCCCTTGTGAAAGTATATTTACTATACTAGCTGACCAGTAGACGTAATGTCCTTGAACTGTTCTGTCGTTTGTGTAAACGATGATATACTTCACACAACTACCTCTATGACAAGAGTATTAGTTCTCATGGGTATGTCCATATGGCCGTGGACATCGTCTGGTTCTGCAATAGTTTGAAAGAACTATGCCCAATAGTCTCATTGAAGCGGCCCCACTTCACGCTCACATAAGTGACTTATGTTGCTTGACTCACAAAAGCACACAATGGTCATTAAAAGAATTTCTTAGCCTAAACCATTTTGATCACTGTTTACATCATAGGAATGGACTTGGGGATAAGAGCCCCTACAGTGACCGCACAGGTCTATGCAATTAGGTTGTCCTTTTGAACCTAGATCTTAGGATCTCTAGTGAACTAGGTAAGGTTTTCCTTCACATAGCACCTTAAATTTACATGGGCTTTAGTCTCATTTCTTTCAGGATTTTTTTTTGAACTTGATCTCGACTTAGCCCTTTGGTTAGTGGATCCGCAACGTTATCCTTTGATTTCAAAAAAATCAATAGAGATAACTTCATTTGAGATCAGTTGTCTAACGATATTAAGTCGACGACGCATATGTCTTGACTTACCCATTATACACAAAGTTTTGTGCTCTATCAATTGTGAGCATTAGCTTTGGTCGTTCAGGAATATCCTTCAAGAAATTTCTGAAGCCATTCGACTTCTTTTCTAGACTTGTCTAGAACTACAACTCAAATTCCATTATGAATTTAATTATAACCATTTTCTTAAGGATTTTCATGGCACGGTTCCTCCTCCCAAAGTGAAGACATATCCACTTGTGCCTTTGATATCTTGAATATCAGATATCCAATCGCATCGGAGTATCCTTCTAAATGGTAGGATCTCTGGAATAATGCAATTCATAATCTCGAGTATATCTAAGATATCTCAATACCTTCACAATTGCTTTCCAGTGATTTTCACTTGAATTGCTTGTGAATGTACTTGATCTGCTCACAATATAAACAATATCTAGTCTATTGAATCTACTTGGTCAACACTTTGGTCTTTGTTCTTGGACAAAAGTTGGCATGTATTTATTAGAGTTCTAGCTATGCCGGAAACATCCTTGCCAAACTTCTCTTGCCCGCGTAGTGTGACTACGTCAATATGAGACCTTCAAGTGACCGTTTGATTTGGATGCCCAAAATCAAATATGTTAATCTCATAGTTTTCATGTCAATCTTGAATTTGACAAGTCTTTGGTACGTTTACTATTTTATTGTTGCTTCCAACAATGAATATGTTATTAACATACAAACATAGAATAATATATCTAATGTTAGTAGTTTTGACATATACACATTTGTCACACTCATTTATCTTGAAGTCGTTTGTCATCATGACATTATCGAACTTCTCATGTCTTTACTTTGGTGCTTGTTTAAGTTTATACAAGGACTTCACCAATTTACATACTTTTCTCTCTTGACTTGAAACTACATAACCCTCAGGTTGTTCCATGTATATTTTTTCATCAAGATCTTTATTTAGAAAAGCTCTTTTAACATCTATTCGATGTACGTCTAGACTCCGCAAAGCGACAATTGTAAGTATCATACTTATAGAGGTTATCCTTGATACATGAGAGTATGTATCGAAATAGTCAAGGCATTTGGTAACCTTTTATTACCAATATGGCCTTATACTTATCAATTGTTCCATCTACTTTCATTTTTTGTTTGAAAATTCATTCAAAACTTTGTGGTTTAATTCACGGAGGAAGATCCACTAATTCCCCACATATTATTTTGCATGATGAAATTAATTTCACTCTTAATGGCATCCTTCCATAAGGTGCCTTCAGATGAATGTATAACATCATTATACGTTTGAGATTCAACCTCTAGCATAAAGTTTAGAAAAATGATCCAAAAATTTTTTCTACCCTTGCTTGTTTACTTCTTTGTGGCTCTATTTCAAGCTCAAACCCTTGTTGATCATTTAAGACATCTTTATCGATAATCTCCAAAGTTCGTTTTATTGAACTTTGACCAACTTCCCTAGCTTTATAAAGGAATACATTTTCAAAGAAAATGCATCCTTTTCTTCCATTATCGTATGCTTGTGAATCTCAAGGTTCTTCGATTCATACACAAGAAATCGATATACATTGCTATGTTCTATATAGCCAATGAAAATACAATCCACCATTTTAGGGATCTATTCTCAGTTGCTTTAGTAATAAGGTCATTACCTTTGCAAGACACCCCACATTTTCAAGTAGTTGTAGGAAAGTTTAATTACCTTCCATAACTTATATGGTGTCTAGTCTCTTTAATTATGGGGAATCTTGTTTAAAGGGTAATTAGCTTATAGAACAGTTCCCCCCACATGTTAGGCACATTATAGTACCAACGTACTCATATAGAGCTTCTCCCCATCTTATACCTTTAATTAAGTTTGGGATTCAACATCATGCTCATAGAGAACAATTTTCACTATAGCTTCATCTTTACATTATTTTTGTAATATCATCAATGAAGGTAATAAACATATTCCTTCAACCAATATGTTGCCATATCAATTGTTATGGTAATAACATTGCCCTCATTTGAAAGTCTATAGTCCGAATATTTGTTCCCATCTTATGGCAATTGAAGCATTTTTTTTCATGAAATTTTGCTTCTTGAACACACCGTCTAATTTACGGTTTGAAGTCCTTTTTGACTTTCACTACGTTTGCCGTGATAATATTTGTCTTAGCAATATTTACCTTAGTAACATTTGAAAGTGGTAACAATATTTACCTTGTCCTCTCTAATAATAGGAGGGTCATTCTTCAAATATTTAACCAGGTTTATCATGGTCAATTATGCAACATCTTTTGTTGCCATGTATGAAATTCTTTCCAATAAATTTTATTGATCTTCCATTGTGTCACGTAGACACAATCTAAAACCAAGCATTATGAATCTGTTAAACGTCAGAAATTTAGTCAAAGGCTAAAACCAAAAACAGAAACTTAATTTTTAACTTTTGTTAGGCGACAGAGATTTAGTAAACTAAACCCAAACAAAAGTTCACACGGTATTAATAGAAAAAACAATAATAAACAATGCACCATGTAGGTAACTTATGAAAGAGAGGTGGTGCACTAGACACGTTTAAATACCAAGTCTCTCAAAGAACCAATCCTAGACATGCATTTTTAAATTTTCTTTCAATCACCGTTTATAGATTCTATTCTTGAAATCATTCCAAGCATGAATGATCAATCGAAATCACTACTTTTGATTCACAACAATTTGGAATCTTTCATTTATGGTCCAACGACCATTTCGATTCTTTAACCATTTTTAAACACTGTGCACTTCATAACATGCATCAGAATAGGCTTTAAGAATTTAATTTTAACATAGAGAACCAAATTCTTCTATGCTTTGATTCGAGACCTTAGTCGAAATTTAGTAATCAATGTTATTTCCAAAATAAATTTACCGATTTATTTCTAAAATAAAATTATACTTGATTCTTTAAGAAATAATAACTTTAAGTTATTTCTCTTTCCAAAAATAAATTCACCAATTTATTTCAAGGATGAATCATTCTAGATTCTCACGAAATTAAATCCAACGATTTATTTCCCTTAACAAGTTAGAATCAACACATGATTCTAGTACAGAAATAAATTTAATGATTTATTTCTTTTTATGGGAATAAATTCAATAATTTATTTTTCAAGTTAGAATCAACGCATGATTCTAGCATAGAAATAAATTTAATAATTTGTTTTCTTTTACAAAAATTGAATCATACTTGATTCTTACGGAAATAAATTCAATGATTTAATTTTCCCCGCAACCTTAGAATCATACAAGATTCTCTTGAAAATAAATCCAATGATTTATCTTCTTTTCCAAAATTAGAATCAACACAAGATTCTAACGAAGAAATAAATTCAGTGATTTATTTCTCATATATCTTTTGTTAAATATTGGGATTAGTAGCACTAAAACCCAAACCAAAGATATCAAGGCAACAAAGTCAAAGGAATTGATCCTTTAATTTTTATTCTTGTTTTGGAAAGATCACGTAAATCCGTTAAAACGGTATAAATTAATTCCTGAAACAAATTATTTACGAGATCTTTATTTCCACAACAAATTACGATTTCGCCTGATTATGATGTCCGTCTCTATAAAATTTCTCAAAGAAAATTATTAGTATGAGAATAGAAATCCAAAATATTTTCAAAAATACAAGGAATCACAATTAAGGCCGCAATTATGACACCAGATAATCCATATACATGTCATATTTAATATTTTATATTAAAATGTCAGCATTATAAGGTAATAATATCATAATAATATTACCAAAATAATACCATGATTTAGGATCTTAACATTACATGTAAACATGTATTTAAAGTTTTTATTTCCAATCCAAGAAAGGTTGACATATATGGTTATAATATTTTCATATTGAATGCCGTATGCAATATATGGTTATAAAATTACCATATTTCCATTTCAAGAGCGTATCCACAAGGCCAAGTGCTTTGAATTTATATTCGTCCGTAAGCCTCAGTGATTTTCTTGATTCAAACTTGGTCATTCTTTCCGGAAGACCAGTAATAGAGACGTGGTAGTTGTCCACTGTTATAGGAAATACAACATACTAATTAAAATAAGCAATAAATGCTTAGAAAAGCATTGAAGACATTAACTAGTAAAACGGTATCCATCAATATCAAGTCACATAGCCATAGTGTTGTTTAAAAAAAAACAATTTGAATATTTGTTGTACTGTTTCATAGGTATAATGTTCGCCTTGGATCAAAGGAAAAAATCTGTCTTAAGATTGTTAGAAAATAAGCGTTAATCCATGAATAAATAATAAAATAAAATAATATTATTTAAACGAACAATACAAAATTAAGAGCAATACAACAATATAAAAATCAAACCGATTTGGAACCAAAAGAAACTTGTTGAGGTCTCCACGAACGTAGTTTCCTTAAGACAGATTTTCGGCCACTCCTATGGTGCTCGAGTTCATTGGTCGTCTGTCTTCCAGGATACAACAACATAAGATCAGCCATAGTTGCACTACTATGGAGATCACGAACCGACCCTTGCCTTCACCTATCACCGAAAACCACTTGTAAAATTCACAGAGTAAAACAATAAAAATTTTCTGTGGTTTTTGTTGGTTGTAAACCTAGAAGCTTTACTCCCTATTTATAGGATTGTCATGAGGGTGTAAGTGGAAATTTGACCTAATGAAGCATTTAATATTGAGAATCAATTGATTCTCCTATAAAGCAATTTCCAAAATTATTATCTGAATTAAAGGTAACTTCTAATATTTACCCTTTTAATTCCAAGATAAAATTTGGCAAATTTATGCTTTTATTTGAGAAAAATTCATTTCAAATTTGGGTCAAAATATCTACAAGCCCACGAAGGACCAGACCGGTTCAGACATTTGCGTTACCCACGACGTGCACGTTTGCACATTTACGAACCAACAATTGGTTCAACGTTTTCCTCAACAACATTTAAATCAATTTCTTATTCAAAACTCCAAAATTATCAAATTTTTTCAACGAATTTGACTGTACCGGCAAATGAACCACAAAAGGGAATTAAGCTATTGAAAGACCACCGATAACCGCAAATCAGAGCCAAGCGTCGTGAGAAACTATCCACGAGTGCAAACTGCGTATCCAAATTCAATCCGAGGGTCCAGAGTAGGGAAGATCAGAGAGATTACAAATAAGCACCATTTTAATCAGTCGTGACGTCGTCAAATCTAAACCTAAGAAAAACATAAAATAAAAGAACAACCAAACGACTGAAGAAGAAAAAAACATGCCAAAAGACATAGATAAACGTGTCAAAAGGCGTAGAAAAACGTGCTACAATGACAGAATTATTTTTATTAGAAAATTAAAAAATAAATAAAAAAATAGATCTGACGGTCGGCAACCAGCATTAAAATTAGTGCTACTGCCGACTAAATAAAATAAAAAACTTGTGGCGCTCGATAGTTGAAGAGGGTTGCATTAGAGGAAAATATAGAACAATTGATAATTTTTTCCTGCAAAAATTATAAAAATTCGTCCTAAAAAATTTATAGATCCAACCCCTAACATAAAATTATGTGTTAGTGTGTATTGTATCCAATAAAATCTGATAATGTGCTAGAATATTGTACTAACTACTAACGTGGCAGTAACAATAAATTAGATACATAAATTAATGGCAATTTTGGGTGAAAAACCCCTTTTAAAATATTATTTTTAATAATGGCTCCCAAAAACATTTATTTGGCAAAATGACCCCCTTTCTTGCCAGGTCGGCAGACCTCGCGTTTTGTAGAACGCGAGGTACGATATCGCGTTGTACAAGACGCGAGGTCTGTCGACGTGGCGTTGCAGTCCGTTTTAACGGTTTAACAGTACCTCGCGTTCTGTAGAACGCGAGGTCCCCGAGAAATTGAAAAGGCGGCTTGGAATATATCGGACGGACCTCGCGTTCTGTAGGACGCGAGGTCTGCCCAATTCCAGCCTAAACCGCAAGCAAAAACATGCTTAAGTAGGCCTGTTCGAACCCAATTTCGAGCGTGTAAATGGTATATTTTTAGCGATCATCGAGTTTGGAGTCGTAGTACTGAAAATTGTCTATCGTATGACACGAACATGATTAATTTCCTTCCATTCTACAATGGTTTAAAATGGCTTCGAAAACCCTATGCTAGCATACTTTTTTTGATTGAAGTTGTATTTCAACTAATGTCGATAGGCATGTTCGAGCAGAATTTCATACGTATAAATAGAAGTAAACTGACTTTATTGATTAGATTGTCATGTGCGAACTCGCATATACAAATTAAAAATAATTAATTAATACGAGGGGCTGAGCGATTAGGACACTTAGGAGCTGTGTGCCCAGTATTTCGACATATAGAACAATGCTTCTTTTGTCCGGTTTTCTCTCGATGTTCGACCAAATCCTCGGCACAATATATTCTTGTAGAAGGTGGACGTCCTTTGGCTCGTAGTAGTGCTGGATCTGGGCGTATGATCGGTTCAGTGTCCACAGCATTTGGATCAACCTCATTTCCGATTGGAGGAAACTCTTTTTCGTAAACTTTAAGCACTGTTTTGAGTAAGTATATCGGATCAACCATACGAATGTATTCTATTCGTTGGTTAGTGCAAGCAACAATGGCGTGTGCGCACGGGTATTTGAAAGTTTGGAATATTCCGCACTCGCAGGTTTTTGCCCTTAGATCTACAACGTAAGCGTTGTGCTGAATGCCTTCTAACCGCCTGGAAAATTCCGCAACACGAAACAAGTGTCCTTGTCGCGAGAAGAGGGTTGCTTGCACCTGTCTTGATTGGGCCACTTGAATATGCAGTCTGTCGCGGAAATCTGGATGAACTTTGTGTCCACCGGCCATGTACTCAGTTGCTTGCTTGCCCAAGGTTGCAAAAAGGGTAGCTAAACGATAATAGGTCGCCTTGACAATGGAAGTGATAGGCAACTGCCGAACTCCCTTCAGTGATGAGTTCACTGCCTCAGCCAAGTTCGTTGTCATGTGACCATAACGTTTACCTTCGTCATACGATCGAAGCCATTTTTCTTTTGGGATTTTTTCAAGGTATTCAGCTCCCTCTTTGTTTCTCGCTCTCAGTTCCTCGAGCATTTCAGCCACCTCTTGTTTGTAGTGCGAGTTGCCTACGAGATGACAGTTGAATAGTTATGGTCGAAAAACACATGAAAAAATGTCGTAAATTGAAGCGAGTAACAAGTAATATAGTAAATGAAAATGTCATAAATGACGTACCCATATCGAGCACCATTTGACGTTCATCACGATTCTTGTATTTCAGCAGGTAGTTTGCGGCTATGTGCCGCAAGCAAAAACGGTGGTGAATGTATGGAGGCTTCCAATAATCACCCAAATTTTGTATCGCCCACAGCAGCGCTGTGCCTCTGTCAGAAATAACACACACCCTTTCATCACTTCTTCTTCGTATTACAGGATCAAGGACATATTTTCGTAGGTTCGTAAGGAAGAACGTCCAAGACTCCAAATCCTCCTTCGGGACGATTGCGAATGCAACAGGAACGCATTTGCGATTGTCGTCCTGTGCTATAGCTAGAAGTAGGATCTGTGTATATTTTCCGTACAACCATGTGCCGTCGATTTGGACCATCGGTTTGCAGTGCTTGAATGCGTGGATGCACTGGGGGAAAGTCTAAAATAACCGGTGGAATTGACAAACACCTCGGACGACACGATCATTTTCGTATGCCAGAACCGTATCAAGTTTGACAACCATTCTGGGGATGTGTTTCTGCAGGAGATTAAGCCACGGGCGCAACTCTATGTAAGATTCCTCCCATCGGCCATACAATTCCTCTTTGGCCTTTTTCCTTGCATACCATGCTTTCGAATAACCTGGACGGAAGCCGGTGACAGCTAGAGCTGCAGCCTGACATGTGGGGACCGACACAGTGGGATTTGTTTTCACCATTGTGGAAAAGATGTCGGCGAGGTACTTTGCATCCAGGTTCTTGTGATCCTGGTTGAGGCTACCAACGGTGCATGTATGGGGCCCCTCAAGTTTTGTTATTTTCCAACGGTTGCCTGCCCTCTTCAAGTCTGATATACGAATTTTCCATTTACAGCCTTGATCCTTTTGGACGCACTGAGCCTTGTAGTATTTTGCTTGGGTTTTCTTCACTGTCGTCTCAACATTATGATGAAGGTTGTACCGCTTAACTGCCGCCACCGCAATTTCCTTGTTCGCGAACGCCATACCAATTCTTAGTTCACCATCAGAACGGTGGAGTCGGCCATCTATTGTGTCGTCATGGGGAAAATCAGGGACGTCCATTGCATCCATATCAACCGTTGTGAAGTGGGATGGTGGCTGGAACATAGAAATTGGTCTTGCGTGTACAGGAAAGTTGGTGGCAGTCGGTTCTTCGTCCAAATCTGGTGGTGGAACGGCAGTGTCTTCTGGGTCTTCTGGTAACTCTGTCAAGTCTTCTGGTTCCGGATATAATGGCCCCAGCTCGTCTCCGTCTGGCCCGGGTTCTCTAATCGGTTCTTCGTCAGCAGCATCCTCCGGGAGCTGGAATAGTAGAGCTTCTGGAATCACTACCCTTTGAGGCGACGATTGGGGTCGAGGAGCGGGAGACCTCTCACGAGATCGCTCAGGAACCTCATTTCCAAGACCAAAATCAAGATCACCATAAGAAGAATGTATTCCCATTGATGGTTGAACGTACTCCGTGCTAGGGACATACGTTGAGTGTCGTCCATATGATGAATCATGGTCGTGCATAGCGTAAGAAGACGACGCTCCCTCACCCCCAAAAGAAGAATGTCTCCTCATAGATGGTTGACCGTAGTCGGTGCCAGAGACATACATTGAGTGCCGGCCATATGATGCTTCATGGTCGTGCGTAACGTAAGGAGCCGACGTTCCTTCCCCCCCCCCCAAAACAATAAGGATTGTATGGATTGTATGGATCGTATGGACTGTATGATGCATTTGTCGGTGCATCGAATTCATCGTTTGGGGGTTGGTTGAGGTCGAACCCGAGACTAGCTACGCAGGACTGCCTTGGAGGAGCAGATGACGATGCACCAACTTCGTTGTCTCGACAGAGTAGGCCAAAATCACGTCGTAGACCTGCGGTCGGGCTATCAACGTTGGCATTCGGATCGAAGTCGAAATTCGCCCGGCCCCAGCTTGGTATGTCGACAACTGGATGAGACTCGGAGAACGATACATACAGCTCGAGGGCCCCCCCGATTGAATACTCGAAGTGGGCTTCCATCATCATTTGCACATCAGCATTTGCCGCCACTTGGCATACAATGTACCGTAAAGGGTCTATAGATATTGGCAGCCGATACTTCACGTCGGACAAACGATGATTATTGAAATGAGGAACTTTTGCCTCTAGTTCCTTGACCAACTTCTTGAACGATAATCTCCTCGGAAGCTTTATCGTTACCGGATCTTCGCAGTAAAAAAGGACCCCCTGTTCAGTACCCTCGAATATCTGGCCATCGTAGTAAACTTTCGTAGTAACGCCTCGTCCGGCCATTTGAATATTTTGAAAGACTTTTGAAATTTTGATACTTAGAAAATTTTAGGAATTGATTGCCAATTGAAACTTATATTTTCGTTTTATGGTTAGGGTTCATATATAGGCAAAATTTGAAAGACTTTGCTTGTCCATTACCTAAAACTGATAAGCAGGTAAGGGATAGATTTGATGGGAGGCAGGAATGGCGTGTGTGTGCCTGGGAGGCAGTCTCCTTACTTTCGACAAGTAAGGGATAGATTTGATGGGAGGCAGGGAACACCAGTACCTCGCGTTCTATAGAACGCGATGTACTATAGATATCGCGTTCTATAGAACGCGAGGTCACTTCAGTGTTACTTTGTTTCAGACATTCCGTCAGAAGTTATAATAACCGTACTATTCACTATTTGTTTGTTTCTGTAATTGAGAACATGTTCGAGAATTTTAGACAATTGTAGTATTGTAATTGATACTGGTGCCTATAATGTAATTGAGTACTAGTAATTTTACATTATTTGAAGTCCGTTTAACATTCATAAAGGATGAAATAAGACGTCATATAACATAATTGGAAGATCATTTCATAAGTTAATGGTTAATTTGAATCATCGTAGTCAGTGGACACGTCTGAACTTAGGTTTAGTTCTTCGATCATCTGTTGTTTTCTTTGTCTACGCCTGTACATAAAAAGTTGCAGCTCCTCCACAGCCGCATCAACATCCGGTGAAGACGGTGCGTGTTCAGTGTTCGGAGCAGGTTCTACGGGTGCAGACGTACTACCTTCGCCGGCGTTGACAAACTTAACATTGAAATCGACGTCTCTAGCTCCGACGGCATTGAGCCGGTCATACATGTTACGAACGTCTGTTTCGTTCGTAAGCTTCATAACGTAGTGCGTTTCATTAGCTGACAGTGATGGGATTCGACATTCCATGGCCGCAATTTGTTTGTCGGTGTGTTTACTAACCTCGATTGTTGTCAACTGTATTAAATCTTTCAGTGACATTTTCCCGGTGATTGTTGACTCAAAATAAGTATCGAGAAAATAAAATGTTGCCTTAAATTTTGCCATAAGCTGAGCAAGGATTGGGTGTTTAGAGAGAATTTGGAATGAGTAAATGATGGTGGAATTCGTGGGTATTTATAGGAAAGGAAAAACACCACATAAATAAATTTAAGTCGAATTTCATTTTACAAAACTTTCAACATGTATTCTTTAATAAGTAAATTGAGACAACTACATAAATTATCTATAAAATTCGAAACAATAAATTCAGTAGCTCCGGCGGGCAAATTTGATCGGAGGTCCCGACTAAAAGAAGCAGAGAGCGAAATCCAGATGTAAATGTTGACTGCCACGCCACATCTGAAATGAGTAAATGGTAGCAGCTTTGATTCACATTAACAAATGTAATCGGCACCCGCCGCATCTGAAAATGTCGATCTGAATCCGCCCCCGCTTCGTAAAAGTCCTTTCTTTTCAAAACTGTAGCCGGGGATCCTCTCGACGGCGGCTACAGAAGCAGCCATTGAAGCCACTACTGCAGCATACAACCTCCAAAATATTGCGATATGTCGGTAAATATTAAGGTATGTACCCCCGATGAACACAAATCTTTAAGTGAACTCCAACTATCATAAAGGAACAATATTTCGGACATAAAAATTGCAACGGAAAAAAACTCAGCATTACACGAACTCATATTCAAATAAACTTAACTGCTTACAAAAATCCATCTTCCTGCATATATATATATATATATACACATAGACCTCGCGTTCTGTAAAACGTGATGTATGAGTGACCTCGCGTCCTACAGAACGCGAGGTTGCCACGTCAACCCAAAACCCTCTATAAATAGCAAACTCTTGGAGTGGCAAGGAGCACCGAGATATATTTTTTCTGTATTCACGTACGCAGTTTTCGCTTGAAGCTACTAATGGCAACATAGCGCATATTTTGGAAGTTTTGTTTTACATTAACTTCCAAAATATTGCGCTATGTCGTTATTTTTAGTTACTACTGAAAATATAACGCGTATTTAGTATGATTCATTGTTGTTGTTATTATTATTGTTCTTACTACTATTATTGTTATTATTATTACTATCATACTAATAATTTTTATTGTTAGTATCATTTATTATTATTGTTGTTATTCATAATATTATTATTATTATTATATTTTTTCTTTTTATTTTTATTGTTATTATTATAAATCAAAATTGTAAAATTAAATATTATTAAATGAGTTTACCGCTTTAAAAATTCTAATATTATTATTCTTAATATTATTGTTGTTATTATTATTATTAATATTATTATTATTTTAATTTTAATTTTAATTTTTATTGTTATTGTAAATAAATTTTGTTATTATTGTATATTAAATGAGTTTCCCGCTTTAAAAACTCAAATTTAAAAAACCCCACGACCTCGCGTTCTACAGAACGCGATTTCTTTAGAACCTCGCGTTATATAGAACGCGAGGTACCTTTCTGACCGTTCAGTTCACGCGTCTGATCACTGACGCGCCTTTTCAGTGAACCTCGCGTTCTATAGGACGCGAGGTACATAAACATCGCGTTCTATAGAACGCGAGGTTCATTAACCTCGCTTCCCAAGCGCCGCGAGGTCCTCTATAAATTGGAGGTTTTTTTCCTAAAAACCTCCACAGAACGCGATTTCTATAGAAGTTTAACAAAAATTTGAGTGCAATTTTTATATATCGTTTGATCACATGGAGCCCTTGCTACGCAACCAAGCGAGTCACTGCAGTGAATATTGGCGCACCAATTCAGAGGTATTATTTTTTTCCCTATTAATTTCTAAAAAAATTTATTTAATTAAATTTTATTCTTTTATTTTTACTAACTATTTTATTTTATTTTTTTCAGAGATACGAACGTAACTTACAATGTTACGTTAACCGTATCACCGTCGCACCCATTCCTGCTGTTAGGCAATTGCTTGATCGGGCTGGTTTTGGGCACATAGGTCGCTATATAGGGGGGGTGAAGGTTAGACCGTCGTTGATCAGCGCGCTGATAGAACGGTGGAGACCCGAGACGCACACATTCCATCTTCCATTTGGTGAGGCAACAATTACGTTGCAGGATGTTGCCTACATTCTCGGGTTGCCTATAGATGGCAGCGTTATTACTGGTGTGGCGATGGGACATTGGCCACTCCTATTTGCTGAACAAATTGGGGTGATGCCCCCTGATAGAGCGTGGGACGGAGGAAAAATTTCTCTAACGTACTTGGAGGAAAACTTTGGAACCCCTCCCCCCGATGCAGATGCTGTTACACTTGAGGTATTTTTTTATTAAATTTAATATGCTTTTATTAAATTTATTATTAAATTAAAATTATTTATTTGCACATTAGCGTTTAGGGAATTTTTTATGATGAATAGGGACAATATTTAGGATCTTTTTAGTAAATATTTAGGATTAATTATAAATATGTAGGATAAATTTTTAGGATGAATTCAATAATTATTTAGGATACTTTATTAAATATTTAGGTTGCCTACATTAAATATTTAGGATACTTACAATTTTATTATTTAGGATGAACTTACAATTTTTTTAATTAGGATGCCTTTATTAATTTATATTTTCACAGCGGTATGCGCGAGCCCACATCTTGCGCATTATTGGCGGGATATTAATGCCCGACAAAACTCGCAACAAAGTGCACGTTATGTGGCTTCATCATCTCACAGATTTAGCCGAGTCTGGACAAAAATCTTGGGGGTCGGCTGTCTTGGCGTTTCTTATCAGAGACCTTTGCAGAAACGTTGACGCCTCCAAAGCATCGATGGGAGGATGTTGTTTATTCCTGCAGGCTTGGGTTTGGCTTCGGATCCCTACTTTGGCACCACAGCTTCGGATTCCCAGTCCTCTGTCATTTCCGCTTTTACGGAGGTACTACATAATCTACTATATTTTTTTATTCAATTATTTAATTTAACGATCTTTTTCATTATTTAAAGGTGGACCGCCAACCTATCCCACGTCGGTCTACCGGACTCCCAGAAAGCATACAGATATGCATTCGATGCCTTGACGGAGGACGAGGTAATTCAACAATTATTTTGGTTTTTTCCATACTATTTTTTCCAATAATATTTCATATAGAAATTTTTACTAACTTTTTTCATTCTTTTTAGTTCGTGTGGACGCCCTACGATTCAGAGGAGATTCGCAACATTACTCCAGCAGCTATTGTGGAACAGCGACATCGAAACCTCTGGATTTCCGTAGTTCCGCTCCTGAACTACGAAGTTTGCGTGTGGCATTCTGCGGATCGGGTACTCCGACAGTTCGGGTACATCCAAGATGTTCCACGCCCTCCGCAAAATATGGACGAGTTCCACCATCTTACGCGTCAGGGGAAGACGGAGACTGACTGGGCCGAGCACCACGCTGTCTGGATAGCGCTTTGGGGTCAACGATTTCTCAGACGCCCACATTTTCTCCAACCAATTATAGAAGGGGGTCCTTCGGTCACTTTCAATTATGGCCAGTGGTATAGGGACAATGGGATGCGACATATCCTTACTCCGGAGGAGCTGCAAGCCGGGCTTCCCCAGCGACCCCAAAACCGCCCACGCGGGAGCGGGCGAGCGAGCCAGACCCAGAGCCAGTCCCAGCCCCAGAGGCAGACCCAGAGGCAGTCGACGCAGCGCGGTCCGAGACCACGATATGACACTCCAGGGGCATCATCTTCTGCCCCACCATTGCATAGCGGTCCATCGACTTTCCAGCAGACGATGCCTCCACCCCAGTTCGGCTCCACTGATGCCTATCGCCCCCAGACGCCCACGACTGACCTTCTACTTATCGATTATCCACCTCAGTATGAGTTTCATATGGTGGAGAATACGCCGATGGGTAGTTTGTTTTACTCCCCGCCTAGGCCCAGCACAGATCCGCAGATCGCGCACGATGGTCAGGATGATAGGGACCAGGGACCACCACACGATGGACAGAGGAGGTATCCGGATCGTGAGCGTCATCCACCCGACTGCGGAACCGGTGGACATAGGCATTTTTAGTTTTTTTTTTGTTGTTTTCTATTTATGTTTTTAATATTTATGTAAAACACTTTAAAATTTTATAATGTCATATTCTAATTTTATTTATGAATTATAATTTTGTTTGCATATTATAATTAAACTTTATAATATTTATTTAATTTTTGTTTTTAATAAATTTAATAGGATTAAAAAACAGAAAATCGACATTAGTTGAAATACAACTTCAATCAAAAAAAGTATGCTAGCATAGGGTTTTCGAAGCCATTTTAAACCATTGTAGAATGGACGGAAATTAATCATGTTCGTGTCATACGATAGACAATTTTCAGTACTACGACTCCAAACTCGATGATCGCTAAAAATATACCATTTACACGCTCGAAATTGGGTTCGAACAGGCCTACTTAAGCATGTTTTTGCTTGCGGTTGAGGCTGGAATTGGGCAGACCTCGCGTCCTACAGAACGCGAGGTCCGTCCGATATATTCCAAGCCGCCTTTTCAATTTCTCGGGGACCTCGCGTTCTACAGAACGCGAGGTACTGTTAAACCGTTAAAACGGACTGCAACGCCACGTCGACAGACCTCGCGTCCTGTACAACGCGATATCGTACCTCGCGTTCTACAAAACGCGAGGTCTGCCGACCTGGCAAGAAAAGGGGTCATTTTGCCAAATAAATGTTTTTGGAGCCATTATTAAAAATAATATTTTAAAAGGGGTTTTTCACCCAAAATTGCCTAAATTAATAGTTAGAGAGGTGTTGTGGATTTTATACTATATGTTTCAAAAGAAACGTGGCACGTGGTGAAACGCCAATTTGCGTAGCTGAAAAGTCATGAGCTTGGTTCTGGAACCTCCACCCCGACCCAAATCTGCAGCACCGCTCAAACGCCGGTTCACCTCCATTCGAACCGCTTTACCCCCAACAAACCACCAACTGAGACCCTCTCGTTTCCCACTCAATCCCACTTTCACCTCTAGGCCTACTGTCACCGCGGTTTTGAAGTCGGAGAAGGAAAATACCGTGGTGACGCAGCAAAAGGACCCGCCGGTAAGGATAGTGGCAGTGGTTGGTGAAGGAAGCGTCAGCCCGCTCAAATGCGCCACCTGGGAGGAGGTTATGCTGCACACTGTAAGCGCTACAATTTTGATTTTGTTTTTTTATTTTTATTTTAAACTCGATTAAGCTTTCTTTTTTTGTGTGTGTGTGTGTGACAAATTGATTAAGCTTTCATAGGTTATTGAATACTACCTTTTTCATACGGATTTTTTTTACACGAATCAATTAAAAAAAGTCTACGTTTTTACAATCTTACTAACTTTAATGTCACATTAGTTTATGCTTTATTTATTTTATTCATTGGTTTTGCTTTCAGCAATTTTTTTAAGAAACCAACAGTTAATAGCTAAAGAACAAGTAGCAAAACTTAGATTTCAGGTTAAAAGGTTCAGTTTGTTTTATAATGTTAAAAATTAATTGTTAAGATTGCATAATTTGATCCACTGTCAATGAACAACAGGTAATCCTTGTCAAAACTTGGCATTCGAATCTTCGATAAGATGTCGGTTTTCAATTTAAACTGGACATTGATATTGGAATAGATTGTTATTTGAACTTTTTCTATTGAGTTGATATGGAATTTTGATATTACTGTTTTTGGACTTATATATTGTTTTTTTGATTGTTGTGATATTGATCAGGCAAAAAGAATGAAATGGGTGGATGAAGGATATGAAATGGCTGTTTTCACTGACAATTTCCATCGATCTAATGATCCAACAGCGATGGATCTGCAAAAGGAATTGGCTTGTGCAGATATTTTGGTGGTTGTAGCTGTTACGAATCAAGACTCGGTGAAATGGATTCAGACAAATAGCGAAAGCATCCCTAACATAATCTGCTTTGAATCGAATCCGGGTTTGGTTAACAAATTAGGAGGCTCTTATGTCCACAGTGAAATGAATAGTAGTGTATTCCACAAAATAGTGGGGATTTCTCAGCCCAAGAAAACAAAGGAAGTAGTGCAAACTGTATCGGAGGCTTGGGACTGGCATAATTCTGATGATATAAGGTTCTGTTTGTTGGTTATCATCAATGCTTATATTCAACCGGTCCCTATCTTGAAAAACTTGAGATCAAAGGGATTTTCTACCCTAAATTGCATGGTGAAGAATTGTGGACCTCAGATATTGGATTGCCTTATGGATCCTAATTGCAGGAAAGCTCTTCAGTGCTTGAACAAGTGCAGCCCTGTAGATCAAGTGTGCAACTATCGGTGTATTGCTTCGTATGAAAGTCCGAAACTAGAAGCATTTTCTCTCTGCGTTCTTCAGAAAAACAATTGTCTTGATTTAGATGCAAAGATCCCCGAAAAACCGAACGTGCAGCCTATGCTTAAGTTCCGAGGGAAAGACTTGTGCCATGAAGCTGCTGAAGATATGTTTGTTGGTTGGTTGGGGAGTTTGGATTGGAGTTGGCGAGTTGTAGCAGGGCAGAACCCGGCTTACGATCAATTTCCATGTCAGTACCAGTTGTTTTACAGGGGAAAGGCAAAGGGATCTTTTTGGTACGAGCCAGTCTTTCAGGTTAGAAGTTTAGAAGGAGAGATGGTTTGGAGGAGGCGTAAATATCGGGTAAAGAGAGCAAATGTTCCCGGGACGTTTTACTTCAGCGTCTTGGATAATGGGGTTGTTTCAAATGAGTTTTGGACAATCGTCGACGTGTGTGAAGATTTTAGTTGGGGTTTGTTTCATTACCATGGGGCGGCACGAGTAGCAGGACAGTCATATACTGGTGCAGTGTTGGTTAGTCCAGATGGGGCATACCCTAAACAGACAGAGGCCAGCAGATTATCGACAGCTTTGGAGAAATGTGGAATTAAGGAATGGGAATTATATACAGTTGACAACTGTTCATGCCAAGATCCTCCCCTAGGAATTCCAAAAGGTTCGAGTCTACATTCTGTGGTTGATGTAAAAGACCAGAGTCAAGGATGACCTAATGTGAGAACATTGGTGGGATCATATTAGAAAAATGGCGTATACCGCTTAGAGTGGAGAACACGCGGTATTCTTTATTGAAAGGACAAAGAATAGTTCGCTCTGTGCTCACCACACGGCTCCGGGAGTTTTATTGAGAAGATGCTACTTGTGAGACTTGACTTCATGGTAATTATATTTGAATCATTCAGTCTTATTAAATTTTTTTCGATTAAAGTAAGTTTTTACCTTGTTTTTGGAGGATTTAAGCCTGCTACCATTCTCCAAAGTGAAGCAAGCTTAAATTCTGCTTTTATAGTGATTCATGAGTATTAGATATCGGAACTTTTAAATTTTCACTACATTAATCTATTTTCAATAGAAAGTTGAGAGTGCAGGGATTATTCAGCGATGTCTTTTGAAGTTGAATGAGAAGAATCTGAAACAAATGCTTCAAGTGAAATTTTCTCCAAGCTTATTGGAGAAATTAGTGGAAGTCATTTCTATAATTTAAAACTGAAGGTGTATCCAAATAACTATGTCTATATTACTGGGATTCATCAAAAATGGAAGACACACATATCGACACAACGGGGACACTGGGACGGGATATAAGTTGGATCCGTCGGAGACTGGTAATTGTGTAAGAAAAGAAGAAAAATGAGTTGATAAGAAAGATAAGTGATAGAGAAAAAAAATGGAAAAATAAATTAAGATGAGATCGAAGTTTGATCTCGTTGTTTCGATGTTTCCGTGTTGATCAGTCAAATAAAATGACAAATCAAATCTAATTTGAGGTAATATATTGGAAACCAAAATGAACGAAATGTGTAGTGTAACGAAAATAACTTGAATGGTTGAGGAAGAATGAGTACCAGAATCAACAAAGGTCATCTAATGAGTAGACAACAGAGAACATTGATCTAAGAATTAGGAGGGGCTGCCACAAATAATGACGTAGGCTCTCCCTCTTGGGGGAGACCTTAACTTCAAAACCAAATATGATTTTGATTTAGATGAGTTGCTGAAGCACCAAAAGATTTTGCCTTTTTACTTTAAGCTTTGATCATCAGTCTTCTATAATCTAAGGAAGCAACAAAACAAAGTTATTGCTTTTGGTAGTGTTATAGCAGGCAGCAGAAACACAGCTTCGATGAAGTCAATGTTGTTGCCTATGAATGTCAAATGCACATTACACTCTCAGTTCCTTATATGAGACGTATATGCCTTTGCTTTGAAATGTTCATGGTGTTTTGCTGCTGAGGGTTGAGATGGGTTAGTTTAGAGTAATCTTAACATAATCCCAAACGTTTGCCAGAAAGCTTCGAAACTTGGATTGGGGTGAGGGTATTCAAAAAAGAATACCCTTCCAAAAATAGGCGTATGCCGCTTGGAGTGGAGAGCACACGGTATTCTTTAGTAAAAGGCGAAAGAATAGTTCGCTCTGTGCTCACCACACGGCTCCGTGAGTATTAAGCAGTGCTATAAGTTGCTTTATAAACATGAGAAGAAGCTGCCACTTGCTTTCCCAGCGCGGTGTGGGACTTGACTTCATGCTAATTTTATTTGAAATTTTGAATCATTCAGTCTTAGTAATTGTTTTTCGCACTTGTATTACTGATTGCTATTAAACCCATGTTTTGGAGGATTTAACCCTTTTGCCATCCCCAAAGTGAAGCAACCCTAAATTCTGCTCTATTTTCAATAGAAAGTTGAGTGATGCCTTTTGAAATTGAATGAGAGCTAAAAATCTGAAACGAATGCTTCAAGTGAACTTTTTTGGATAAGCTTCTTTGTATTATATCCAAAAGCAGTAGGAGTTAACAACCCCTATACTCCTGTTGTGTTTTAACTAAAACCCAATACTATACAAATTCGTTTATTAACATCATCACATTTGTCGCCGCCCTAATTCTCTGCAATTTCTCTCCCTCCATTCCCATTCCAGGCAAGCCTTAGGACAACAGTAATCTATGTTTTACCTTTCAACCATCCAAAGATGTTCTTGTCTCCGGCTAGTAGGAACTCTCTGCAAAAAACACAGCTGCAACATTCCATCCCAAATACTCTTTGAATAACAACACTCCAGGAACAAATGATCCCTAGTCTCTTCATCATTGCAACAAAGTTTACAAACTCCATTAACCTCCATGCCTCGATTCCTTAACTTTTCCTTCAATGGCTGCCTATCAATGATAGCATGCCATAATATAAATGAGCATTTAGGAATAGCACTATTGCGTGGATTCGTCAAAATAGAAGAAATGTCTAGATTAAATTGATTCTAACAAAATAAGTTCATTTGTTGAGAAGTATCAACAAACATTGAAACACTGAAAGATTTTGCCTTTTGACTTGAAGCTTTGATCATAAGTGTTCCAATCAAATAGTACCAAATATTCATTAGAACAAAGCAACGAATAAAGTTATTGCTTTTGGCAGTGTTGTAGCAACAGATGCCTATGAATGTCAAATAAGCATTACTTATTCTTTCAATGACATTGATATTGACACTACAAGTAAATTTTGAGCAAGATATGATAAACATGTAAACTTGCATAATAGTTCTCTCAGTTTCTTAAATGAGAATGACTTTGCTTTGAAATGTTCAAGTTTTTTCAAGACAGATACAACACCAAAGTGAAAGCAACATTTTTGTTGCTTGGAATCGGAATGGGTTTGTTTCTAAAGCTGCTAAGGTTAGGAAAATTCCAAGACCTAAACACTAGAGAGAAGGTGGGGTTTGCATAGGTCAGTTTGGAGTAATTTTTGCATATTCCCAAATGCTTTATTTGCTTGGCTATAAACTGCAGTGGGAAAGGGACGAATACAACCATAAGAACAAAAAACATGCTGCTGCAATTACAAAATTAAATTGAACTGCTGCTAGAAAACTCTGAAACTTAGATTGGGGCGAGGGTATTCAAAAAAGAATACCCTTCCAAAAACAGGCGTATACCGCTTGGAGTGGAGAGCACACGGTATTCTTTAGTAAAAGGCGAAAGAATAGTTCGCTCTGTGCTCACCACACGGCTCCGTAAGTTTAGAGAAACAATTAGCTCTTTTATTTATGGAAGTCGGTGGGGTTGCTCTTTTATGTTTCGTACCGATATGGGATTATGTTGTTCTTCAATTTCTACTGTTTAGACCTTTGGGATTGCAATTCTCCACTCTTATGCCAAATTACACATTTTTTCACTCAGTTTTCCTGCTTTATATTTATAAAGCGATGGAGTAGGATTAAACTGTAAAAGCCTATTGTCCATCATGAAAAAGAGTTGTTGAAAACCAGGAAAAAAAAGATTGGAGAAAGATGGAAAGGACAGAAATGATCTGAGAATGCAGCAATGCATCATCATACACATCCACCCTCCTAAACAGCTTCTCTTTTTTCAACTCCGGTGGATCCTTCCTCTTTCCCCCTTTGTATTAGATATTAAACACTTGAATAATTGATGATTTGTTGCTTTCTGATCTATTATTTCTTTGTGTATTGCAGAATGCAATCAACCATAATCTTGTGATTCGGGAATTAAGTTTAGAATTTTATATGACGTGTCATTTAAGAGAGATTATAGATTAGTTTTATCACTTTTTGTTGTTTAATCATTGGTATCCGACTCATTGATAAGCTAATCCGTATAGTATTTTGCATATTCAGTTTTCTCCATTCACAATGTCATGATTCGAATTTCTAACTTTACTTAAAAAGAACTAACATCTCATTCCGTTAGATCAACCGAGTATTAGTATTAGTTTTATATATTAAACCAAAAATTTGTGAGCAGACCCTCCCAACTATACTTTAGTTCCGTCCTGATCCTGAAGTTAATCTAACATGAAAATAATAAAATTGAAAATCCTTTTTGATGCCCCTAAGAAGGGGCACGTGAAATTCAGAAGTTGGAAGTATGCAGTTGGTTTCAGTGTTCATCATTGATGATACTGTACTGTACTGATGTGCAATTTCCACTACTACCACTTACCCAACATTGTTTTTTCTCTTTCCTTTTTATATTTTTTTAGTATTTATAAAAAAAATCCATACCCTGGACCCACACAAACTGAGAGAAGGGCCACGCGCCCATGCCCATAGCAGGTTAGTCATGGCATCCGATATAGGTCTCTCCCACCACATTTTATGTATTTGTTGGATAGTCGAGTGATAAAATAATATTATTTCGTTTCCTTTTTTAAAACTACGACTATTTTATTGACTCTCGCTTAGGGTTTTATTTTTTACCTTTATAATTTTAGTAATTTTATTATTTTATATTATTTTAATTGTAGTTAAGGTGTTTTTTAATAAAATAATAAAAATAATATTTTTGATAAAATTTAATCATGTTTCTGTAGTTTATTAATAAACTATTAAATTAATTATTTAAAATAATAAAATATACTTTTGTTCTATAGAAGCCTTTTTTTGAGTCTTCACTCAATACTTCGAAAATGTCCGAGGCGACTTTGTTCGTTAATATTATCAACTTACCACAAAATAATTATTTTTTCATTAACTCTTGTTAAACAAATAATATTATATGTTAACAACAACAAAAAATATCTAAAAGGTGTATGTTCTTCAACAAATAATATGATATGTCAACTCATCCCTACTCTTACTACATTCCAACTTAAAAGGTGTATGTTCTTCAACAGCACCCAAAAGAGAATAATACTTTCATGTTATTAGCATGATATACTAACAATAATATAATTTTATTGTCATATTTTACCATAGTTTTCTTTTGCATGTATTTTAGTTATTTTTAGGATCTATAATTTGTATTATTTGAAAGTTAGTTGATGAAAGAAGCAATATTTGAGAGCGTGGTGCAATCATTCCAAGGAATTTTAGTCTACATATGATTTTATCATACCTGGAATCCCGGCCGTCTTTTTCTTTGTTCATCTATCTATATATATATATGAATGGACAAAGATAAAGTAAATAATTTGAGTCATTAATTATCATCATCGCGGTTTAAAAATTATGTAAAAGTAATTAATTATACAGTGTAAGTTAATCCTAACTTCTCTGTAACCCCCTCGCCCCGGTCTGGCCGGATGACCGGTCCGAGTGGGCCACACGGGGAAAACCAAGTGAAACCCGTTAAGGTTCCCTTCGGTTAGCAACCCTTTTTTCTTTTTATTTTAATTCTTGTCTAGATGAACATTTAGTCCTAAGCGATTCACACAGCGGAAAACAACACAAAGGAAAACACACTCGAACCACGGCCATGCATAACAGTTCCTTTTTTTAGCTTACAAGCAGACAGTATTGATACCCTTGCCAGGGGTATCGATACCCCCTTTCTAGGTCAACCCAAGAAGTCAACCACGAGAAGACCGTATCGATACCCTTACCAGGGGTATCGATACCATCTTTCTCGGTCAACCCTCCTTGGTCAACAGAGTGGACCCGTATCGATACTCGGGAACCCCGTATCGATACGCTCTACTCTCACTCAAAACTCCAAATTCCAGTAACTTTGGAGGGGTATCGATACCCCAGGCAAAATCTGAGGCCTTTGGGCAAGAGAGTATCGATACCCTAGTTAGGGGTATCGATACCCCCTGCACTGCAATTCTTCGATTTCAACTTAAACGACCCCAACTCGACTCTAAATGAATTTCTCGACTCACCTAAGCATATACCAACATGCAAGCACACATATTTAAGCTATGGGTGTCATTCAAACATGGATTTAAGCTTTCTCACATAGCATTCAAATCAAGGACCAATATAGGCAATATTGGGCATATATAAAGGCTCATATGGTCTTAAAGGGAACAAGACATCTTGAAAGGTTTGCACTCATACACAAGGCAACCTAAACACTCTAACGCATGCCATCACACACCAAAACATTCATCAAGGTATAACATGCTTACAATCCATAATCAATCCAAAACAACATCATATTGAAAGAGTCATACAAGGCTCATACAAACACACCCTATTGCCACATTGCTTAACTACTACAAAATTAACCATACTTGAGCAACAACTTGGAAAGCCCTTCTTGCCTTGCCTCGAGCTAACACCACGCTAATGATCTGCATTGTTGAACATAGAGAGCGTAAGCTATAAGCTTAGTGAGGGTGCTCTAAAACGAAAAACATCAACAATGCAGGGTTCAAGCATGTTAATCCTAGTCTTACATACATCAAGCATAGGCATTAAAATCAAGTAGACCTAGCTAGTCTTTCAAGTGGCATATATGGTCTCTCAATCCTATCAAGTTTAAGCATCAACATCCACATCATGCAACAACACCATATACCACAATCACATATCACCATCATATATCACAATACATGAACAAGTTTAATTGGCCACTTTAATTACCCCGATTGTGCGGATATAAACCTCAACAACACTTTACCTCGGTGGGATTTCACTCATCACCGGACCTTGCACGTGCGGGATTCCACTCATCGCCACATGCCCTACGGATGGGATTCCACTCATCATCCCGTAGAAATAAATAAAAGCTTCCGGTGGAATGTTACATCACCGTACTCCTCCTTGATGACTTAACGCCATCAAGGCCACGTACGTTTTGACTCAATTTGTGTGCACACTATCCTAATGATCGATCATTTACAACCGGTAATTATTTTAGTGCCAATTATCATCATCAATCACATATCATCAATCACATATCATCAATCACACTCATGCTCATCACATATATCCACATCATAATATATGTACATGTACCAAATAATCACAAGCACAAGAGCATAGTCATTAAGCACATTGGCATTTAAGGAAAACAAGACTAAATTAACTACTTGGATTATAAGGAAGTGGCCTACCAAGCACACTTTACACACACACACTACTCATGCTCGAACCAAACTTTAAAACAAGTTAAGACCACTCACCGCCCTTCCTTAGCAATTCGAACCAATCCTCCTACGAACCTGGATTCGGTCCCAAAGCCTCCTCAACGTTTCCTCTTGCTTCTAGTCAAACAAAACACATACATTACTTCCCAATTCAATGCTAACTCAACCATCAACTTACTTTGCAAACACAACCCAATTTCCACAATTTCCCAAACCACCTAATATCTCAAAAACCCAATTTTCGTACTCCAACAATCCTTGGCTGAAACACTCATTTCCAAACACCCAAATGACTTCCAAAACATCCCAAATCACCCTCGTAACATAGGTAGACCATCAGCCCTTCAATTTCAACACAAAACCCACCAAAAACCCAAGTTTTAATACCTCAAAATTTACCCTAAGGACCCACAACGATTTTTCATCCAAAATCAACCAAATTAATATATATTGTGTATTTCATTATGCTTAAACAAAACCCCAGCACAATTTATCAAAACAAATTGAAAAACCCCCTTAAAAATCCAAACTTCAATATAAACCCTAATTTCCAAAACCCCATATTTTTGAAATCTAAGACAATGGTTGGATAGGGGATAAAGAGGAGATTAAAAACACGTTTTTACCTTTGAAAAACACCTTAAAACGAGGTTGGAATCGAATGGAATAGTGACCCCAAAGTTTGAAGAAGCTTGGCAATGGTGGGGAGTGTTTCCAACGGTTTGGGGATGATAAATGGGAAAAGGGAAGACAACTTTTCCCATAAAGTGGTCTTGCTTTTTAAATTTGGGTCAAATTGCAACATAGGTCCCTCCCTTCTTATTAAAGCTCAATTTGGTCATTATTTGAAGTTGAATTGTTTTAATTAAATTTTTATTTGACTCAAACTAAAACCCGGTTAACTCCTAGGCCCAAGACACAGGTGTTACACTCTCTATATATAGAGAGGTTAGGATCAACTTACACTGTGTAAAATTTAATTATTTTTACATAATTTTTAGACCGATGAATGATGATAATTAATGGCTCAAATTATTTACTTTATCTTTGTCCATCCAAGTGATAATTTTCATATTTTTTACTGTTTATCTCATCCATCCATTTCACTAATCCATTGGCCATGAAATAGTGTAAAACTCAATGAGTTTTACATCATGTAACTTGATCCTATAACACACACACACACACACACACACACACACACACACACACACATATATATATATATATATATATATATATATATATATATATTATGGGTAATTATTTCATACACATGCGGTGAAAATTTCAAACGCTTTAGTTTGAGGATTTAGGAGATTAGTTTAGGGGTTTAGGTATATGAGTTTAGAATTTAAGGACAATTATTAAAATTTAGGATTTAGGGTTTATAGGTTAAAACCTAAATCTTCACCATATTACCTTAAAAGCTAAATCCTAACCATCAAACCCTAAATTCTAACAATTATCGCTAAATTCTAAACCCTAGAGCCTCAAACTAAGGAGCTTGTGGAAATTTTAATTTCCACCGCCAGTGTATTGAATATAAATCTTTATATATTAGTACAATATACAAGATAATTGTATATATAAATTAAATAATTTACCATTAACCTTTTGGAAATAATAGAAATCACCGTTATTTTTTAAAATATTGTATTTATCTCATCTTTAATGCACTTAAATGTATTTTAAAAATTATATAAGATAATCTTGCGAATTCCTTAAAGTATATTAAAAATTAACCGAACGCTTTATTTTTTTTAATAATTTTAAATAATTATTAGATAGAAATATTCACACTTTCTCTTTAACTCTTTGATAAACCACTCGCCGAGTTGTCAAACAACTATATTATATGAATCAACACATCTTTAAATCCAAGCATACTATGGGCTAATTTGGGCACGGGTCGAGTTTTTGGCCCACTCGGATCCATCTCAAAAATAAACATTTTAAACTCACACCCGACTCGAACATATATTTTAAAATTTTTGACCCAAAAATAAATATATTAAATCCGACCACGACCCGACCCGACCTATATAAAATAAATTAATTTTAGAGACCTAATTGTTAACAAATAATTTTAAAGGACTTAATCGTACAAAATTATAATATAAAAGATTAAATTATAAATAAAAATTGAATTTTAAGGACTTAATTATAATACATATATATATATATATATAAAGAGGGATATTATTATAAATATCCTTAAAAACTTTAGGAGAAAATTATATCATTAATCTCGGGTCGGATCGGATCGGATATTTTCTACTCTAAACTTGACCCGACCGACTCGAGTTTAATCGTAACAAAAATAACCCGACCAAAACTCGATTTTTTTCATTAAAAAGTTTGACCCGATCGAGCCAAGTCGGGTTGGAATCCGTCGGGTCCGGACAAAATGTACATCCCTAACTAAAACTAGTAAGACAGTGTAATTGACATAATGACCGGATGTAATTCAAAAACAGGACAAAATGAAATGGAATTTGACGGTTGCACTTGCCGGTGCCAATCCCCTATCTAAGGGCCCATAACCTAAATTAACTAAAGCATAATAATATTTTTAACTTTAGGTTTAAAACCTCTCTCTTCAAAAGAACCCAAAAAGGGTCACTGCAAACTGCAAATTATGCTTCATAATTATTCCCATTAAACGTTCCGTTTTGACATCATGACTACGTTAGTTCCACGCCAGCTTCAACTGCAAAATAATAGTAATGAAATATAAAATTCAAGTATGTTTTTTATCAGAAAAAAAAAAGAGTATGTCAACTCTTTGGCTTATTTGTTTAGTCATAATAGGGCGGAGATGGGGCATTTTCACCAAAATAATATATTTTATTAAATTAGTATCCAAACAAAACTATTTATAGGAACATCTTTTTATGTTATATAAGGTAAATAACTGATTTATCAATTGTATTTTTTAAAAATATGTTCAGTTAGTTGTGCCTTTTAAAAGTGCGTCTGATATAACATGTCTTTAACGTATATAACACATTAAAAGAACAAAAATAAAATAAAAAAGTATTAAAAAAAGGAAATTCTATAGACTTTGTCCAAAAAAGAAGAATAAACAATACATATTAGCACAAATCAAGTGATGACAATGGCACACAAGTAAGCCTTGTCCACCAACTACTTTATGAATATGTATTTCAAAATGTTATATTTAAACACTTTAAATTTTTTTTTTACTTATATGAACAAAAAAAGAAAAAAAATTATACTCAACCAATGTGGAATTTACATATTAATATACGATTAACTGTATTTGATTCAAACTCCAGGAAAGATGTGCTTTCTCGGTCGCGTCTTTCCTCCAAATCATGCACCTTTTTTGAGTTCCAGTCGAAAGATATTATTTTTGTAAATAATTTTGCTTAAATGTCAATATGCTAAATAAACAAAATCTTATATTAATAAAAAGGGTGTTTGGTGGGGAATAAATATTAAGGTTTTGCTATACACAACCCTGAAAGTTGCATATAAGAACTACTAGATTTCTATTATAATGTATGTTTTAATTTTCAATAGAATCTATTGAAATGTAATTAATTACGTTCTTAAAAAATTAAACACCATTAATTTAAGATGTTTAATGTAATTAATAATCATGTAAAAGAGTTTAGAGTTTTAGTGTTTAGTTGTTTAAGTTTTATGGTTTAGAGTTTTAATATTTATGTTTTAGGGCTAATAGTTTAGAGTTTTGAGTTTTAATGTTTATGGTCTATGCCTATGGTATAGGGTTTTTGAGTTTACCAACTATGTTTTGGGATTATATTATTTTAGGGTTTAAGGTTTAGGGTTTAAGCTTTAAAGTTTAAGGTTTTAGATCTAGTTACATTAAATATCCAAATTTAATGATGTTTAATTTTTAAAAATGTAATTAATTTCGTTCTAATAAATTTTATTTAAAAATAAAATAAATATTAATGATAAAACTCTAGTAGTACTTATATGTAGCCTTAGGGATGTGGATAGCAGAATCCTAAATATTATTATATTAACATTGGTTAAAGAAAAGAAAATTCGGTTAGCATATAGTGAAAATATTATTACTTCAAAAAAGAAACGTTCTAGAAAAAATAGCATAGAAAATATTTTATATATTTTTTGGTTTGAGCGTAAAATCCAGGGAAAACTACATGTTTAGTACCTTAACTATGCCAGTGTTATTATTTTGGTGCCTCAACTATTATTTTTGGTAAAATTGTACTTAACGTTACGTTTTTATTATGTTTTGGTACCTCGACCGTTAAAAATTAACGGAGATAATGACGTAGCTTGGTATAATTACATTTTTAGTACAAAACACTTATATATATGATCAATTTACTCCAGAATCCATCAATTTAAAAATATCATCTTAATTTTAGGGGTAAAATTACAAATTACGTTCAATTCGAATAAGAAGAAAAATGAGGAATTTACAGTTTAAATTGATAAAATTTTAGACTAAATTGATATGTTGTACAATTTTTTGGACTAAAATTATTATTAACCCAAACCACGTCACCATTTTCATTAATTTTTAATGGTCGGGTACCAAAATTGAACAAAAACGTAACGTTATACATCATTTTGCCAAAAATAATAATTAAGGGACCAAAGCAGTAATACATGCATAGTTAGGGTACTAAATATGTAGTTTCCCCTAAAATCTATAATGAGGATAATTAATAAAAAATTAAAATCTATAAGATTATTGGATTAATTGGATGAATTAAAAAATTAAAAAAAATATATTTTAGATTAGTTACCACATTATAATTAGAATAATTATTCTATGTATTGATGATAGAGAAATAATTTTATAAATAGTTTAGATGATAGCATGAATCTCGTTATTTGTTTTTATAAAAATTTATATATACTTAAAATTACATTTGGCATAATCTGGACAACATTCGTGGAATTATTTTTCCACTGAAAACGTTTCATATAATAACTCTATAATTATATACCAATTAACAATTAAAACTAAACTTTTACACCTATTAAAAAAACTAAACGTTTGCTCATTCCTTTGTGTCCTGGTGGCAAAGGTAGATGTTTATCATCCCTTGGGACCCGGGTTCGAGCACTAGTTATGCCATGTTGTGTGTGCCGTCTTTGAAAAGACTAAGAAAGTTGAACAGATGCTACCCTTGCATCGCACCAGCATATTCAAAAAAAAAACTAAACGTTTACGATGTAGTGACAAACATTTTTGCTCTAGTAGTAGGATGAGTCTGTCACGCTCGACAAGTATCAATGAGTACCACTAACGACGAGCATTGATGAGCACTATTAATTTAACTTATGAAGATTAAAAATTTAAATGACTCACTGTATAATTATAAATTATTTAAAATTAAAAGGTAAATTAATTAAAATATATTATTTTATTTTTAATTTTTTTAAACATATATCAAAATACCTATTTACTCCTAAATTATAAAACTCTAATTTTTGTTCATTTAAAATTTAAGCCGTCGCTATCGTCGCCGTTACTGCCTCCTATCGTGATGGAGTTAGTCACGGTGATTAAACTCTTCGATCATCATCATCATGCCATTGGAGTTTTTACTTTTTGTTCATAGTTGCAATTAAACTCCAGTTTTGACTCTAGTTTAAACTCTTCGGTGAAGCAATAAACATATAGAAGCCAAACATTAGATGAAGCAATAAACACATCAAGGTTTCATGTAGCACATTCAAGGTTCCATGCTTCCACAAGGCCAACACTTAGGCAAAATAAGATAGGCAAATCCAACATGGTTTACAAGCAAGACATACATCCAAAAGTCAAACCAACAAAACATATAAAAGGAGTCTAGCATGCTCCTAACAAACAACATCAACATACTTCAAAAGCATCACAACACAGATACATGTCCCATTGCTTGACCATTACATCACAACTAAAAATAACCATACTTGATAGTTAAGCTAGCACCACGAAGTACACTTGGAGGCCCCTTCTTGCGCAAGCAACCCGCGAGCTACTGATCTGCATTGTCAAACAAGAGAGAGCGTAAGCATAAAGCTTAGTGAGGGTAAGCTCTTTAAAACAAACCTCGACAATGCAGGGTCCAAGCACGAGCACAACAAGGTAAATGCATGTCCTTACCTTCAATCCTCATGAGCCAAAATATCAATGATGCATGAACAATTATCCAATGATATGTCATGCCCCACAAGCTCAATCCACAACATATGTAAACACATATATAAATCCAATTAGGAAATCACATTTCATATCATATTGATACACATATCAATTCATATTGGCACCTAGCTATGACTCGAATACGCGGATAAACACGTTGGAATTCACATCCAACAACAACTTTACCACACGGTGGGATTTCACTCATCACCGTTCTCGCAGAGGGGATTCCACTCATCCTCACGCCCCGTCGACGGGATTACACTCATCACCGACTAACATTTATATAAGAAGAATTTCCGGGCGAACCCGTATTCCATCTTGATGGCTACCATCATCAAGACCACACGCGCATTGACTCACATGTGCACACTAACATCCTAATGATCGATCATTTGTACCCAAGCAACTAGTGCCAACATTTAACTCAATCCACAATATCATTTAATATCAACTTTCGTGCTTAGCACGTACTCACCATGAATACAATCATGAACAATCCACTTGTACATCACAATGCATCACAACAATGCCTCATCATACATGTATAACACATTATACATAATCATCATAACACAATTCATCATGAGGCATAAACATCAATTTAAGAGTTCAACCAATGTCTCTACCTAAAGCTTAGGATTAGGCTACCACTCTAATCCTAACTCTAGGTGGGTCTACCAAGCCCAACCTAGTCCACATGCTTGAACTAATTATTCAAAGACCATTTTTGAAAACATTAACCACTCACCTTCACTTCCAAGCTCAACTACCAAGCAAGCAACACCTTCAAGTTCCCGGATTCACTCCTGATGTCTCACTGATGTCAAACCTTGATTCTATTCAAACCCAAACACAAACAAAACACCCACACTCAATAACTAGTCGTCGGAAACAACCCAGATTAACATTTCCAAGCAACTAACACCCAAAATCATGCCCAAAACAGGATTCCCAAGCAGCCCACAAAACCCACTGAAATCTTCCATTTCAAACATCCAAACAATCATCAAACACACCCAAAGCAACCCTCATATATCATACGATCATAACTAAGCATTTTCCCACTCATCAAAGCCCTTAAACCAACTCTAAAACCTCTATAAAACCCTAACAAAACTCATTTCCGAAAATTAGTTTAAATCATGTAAAAATTATATATGTTGGACCATTTGACTCACAAACACCATATCTAACATTGTTAAATCAAAACCTCAAGTTAAAAACAATAAAGTTACCATTTTTATTCAAATCCTCCAAAAACTCAAATTCTAAAACTTGGATGAAAATGAAAACTACTTGTACTTTTGAAGAGAGGAAGTTGAGAGCAAGTCGAAAACGTAATTACCTTTCAAAACCGAGTTGAAACGAAGGAGCAAGGGAATGGAATAGTGAAAGAGGGAGGGAGCTTCTCTATGTCGTGGGTTTTTGTTTTGAGAAGAAGATGAATAGTTAAACCATTTTAATAAAAGGGGAATTTAAATTGAAAGTTGAGTTATTTACAAGATTGTCATTAATGAGATGACAATCTCACTAACATTTAAAATCCATGGGAATTAACTCTCAAATCAATTTGAGTCCAACATGAAATATTTGTCTTGAAAACCCAAGGCCCAAAATAATATATTATTATTTTAATTAGAAAACCGAGACTCAAAATATTATTTAAATATTATTTTCACCAGACCCCTAAACCCGGGTGTTACATTATTTAAGTTTTAAGTATTTTTAATATTATTCAATTAGGATGAGTCTACCACGTGCACCGAACACCGCTGAACACCACTAACGTTGAACACTGCTGAACACCATTAACTTAATTAATAAAGATTAAAAATCTCAATGACTCAACATACAATTATAAATTATTTTAAATAAAATTTAAACTAAATTATTTTTCATATATATTATATTTTTAATTTTTTTCAAATAACTTAATCAAATACTAACTATGATCATTCCCTAAATTAAAAAACCTAAATTCTTTTTCCCCAAATTAGAACTCTAATTCACAAACGCAAACAATATATATCCAATTATATTAATCCTCACCTAATTTAAAAATATATGTTTTATATTAAACTTAATAATAATAATAGTAATAATAATAATAATAATAATAATAGAGATATAAATAATACTAACTAAATTATTGTAATATTTTAAAAATAACAGTGTTAAGGTTTTTAATGAAACTATTATTTATTATATTTGATATTTATAATGTATAGTTTTTGAAAAATTTATCAAACATCAAAAAATTAATTTACACAATATTATGCAATTACTATTGTCTTTTGCTGCATGATATTATAATTATACAGACATCATTGTAGGCTCCTTTTGCACATGAAGAAATTTAATTCCAATTGATCAAAAACTACAACCTTATAATCTGTAACATTGTCTACTGATTTTTAACCATCACATGCCTACCTATTTTTTACACTCATTATCCCCCCCCCCCCCCCCAAAAAAAAAAAAAAAAAAAACATGAAAGCTTATGATTTTTATCAAAAATATAATTAGCATCAAAAGTACCAAATGAACATAATATGGGAATAATAGAGAGATAATTAATTATTAGCAATGATCAAAATGATGAAAGGAGTGGGTATATATGGTCCACACAAGGAATATTTTATCTGGGAATGAAAATTAAGAATTAGGGGGGAAAAGAAGTAATTATTTGGAAAAGTGTAATTATTATGTTGAATATTGAAGAGATGATGATAACAATATAATGGGGTGGGTTTGGAATTTGAGAAATGGTGGGGTTTCATTTTGGTTTTTGAGGAGAAGTGTGTACAAAAAGTGAAAATAGCAAAAGGTGAGGAGCTTTTTTTTTTTTTTTTTTTTGGGGGGGGGGGGGGGGGTAAAAGTCAAATAGGGCCTCTTTCATGATATCTTCGCCCCTCATTGCAGAGTATTCATCATCATTGCCCCTCCCTCATATTTTTCATGATTTCTTTTCTGTTGCTAAAAAGAATTACAAAATCAAATTAATTCATTTTTATACCGATGGTAAATATATATATATATATATAAACTACACAATTGGCCATCTAATTATATTTTTTCATTTTAATCACCAAATTCAAAAAATTACAAAATGACCATTGAAGTTGTATTATGTTTTCATTTTGGTCACATATGATAATTTCAGTTAGTGACACGTGCTAATATACTACTCCTTATATCCCATAAAGCTTGTCCTTTTTGTGTTTTAAAATTGTCCAACTTAAATTGTCTCATTGAAAAACTCAACAACTTTTACTAAGCACATTTTTTTTACCCTTTTTTTCATTTTCCAACAATACAAATTTTGTGGGAAGTCAACAATAGACAGAACATGTGGGACAGAGGGAGTACAATGAAACATGTTACCAAGTAGTTGGTTTGATAGTTATTTTACAACACATTTCTTACACAAAATTTCTCTTCTTAAAACTGCACGAAAAGTCAACAATAGACAAAATTTATGGGACGGAGGAGTACAATGAAACATGTCACCACGTAGATGGCTTGATAGTTATTTTAGTTATTTTACAGTATATTTCTTACACAATTTTTTTCTACTAAAATCGCGTGAAAAATCAACAATATGCAAAATTTATGGGGTAGAAGGAGTACAATGAAACATGTCACCACGTAGTTGGTTTAATAGTTATTTTACAATACATTTTTACACATTTTTTTTCTTCTTCTTAAAATTGCGTGAAAAATCAACAATAAACAAAATTTGTAGGAGGAGAAAGTACAATGAAACATGTCACCACATAGTTGGTTTGATAGTCGGATGAAAATAAAACAAAAACATCGGGCATGGGATTCAAGCCAGATCCAATTGAAAATTCTTCTCGCACGTAACTTCGTCGCTTGTGCTATTTGTTTAAATGTTTATAATATTTTTGTTTGGAAAATTCTACAACGGGCGACGAACATTACTGAACACCACTAATAATGAACACCGATGAACACTATTAATTTTTTTTAAAATTTAAAAATCTAAAGAACTAAAATTGTAATTAAAATTATCTCTTAAAAAATAAAAATCAAATTTAATAGTTACTTTATAATATTTTTTTAATATGTTAGAATCAAATATACCCAATTCTCCTAAACCCTAACAAAATCAATATCTTAGAAAATAGAAATCAATTTATAATTTTTTAATAGATTAGAATCAAATATACACAACTCTCCTAAACCTACACCCTAACAAAATTTTATTTTTGTTGAAAAATTGTGTTCAAATAAAACCTAAATGTCTTAGGCTGAACTAGAGTTGAAATTAATTATATACAAAACATTGTTTTTTTATAAGCAACATGTTTCCAAATTGTGTGTGTAATATATTTTTATTGTTCTTCTAATTATTAGTTTAATTACATACGATATAATTTTGAGAATTATTATATGGTGTTGAAATCTTTTTTTAAACAGATATTACGAAGAAAAGATTTTAAACAAATAGTGAACGATAGTATACTTTTTCAGTTATTGTTTAATAGAATTTAAAATTTGAATTTAATTATGCCATTTCAAAAAAAGCTATAGAAACTAGTTTTCAATTATTTATATATATATATATTATATATACTCCATCATTTCTACTAAAACTGTCACATATTAATAATATTTTTTGGTCAAATTTTTCAATCTTAGCCTCCTATAAATTAAAATTTATTATTGATGAAGTTATGAAGAAAAAAATTTTAAAAACTTTCAGCATGGAATTTCCATGCAATCAAAGCAGGGAAAACAGCAAAGAAGGAAGAAGCAATTTGTCATCTTTTTGGGGGCCTTAAAACAAGAAAATTTCACTAAACAAATGAGACATGTAATGTAATTTCATAAGGTCAAAGGAGTAACATGTCTTCCACTACTTAACTCTCAAACCTACACCCCATTCATCCTCTAAAATCTAAAACACTTTGTAGGATGCCGCAGTTTAACCCTTTAATTTCACTTTCACTTTTTTTTTTCATTCTGAAATATATTCCACTCGAAATTCAAGAAAAATGTAGCTAAATATTTCAAAAATGAAATATATATTTAAATTGTAATAATTATTTTTTAAAATATAATTTTGGTACACTGTTTATACTAGAGAAATCCTTCCACGCCTATAAGTAAAATGATATCAGATGCTTAAACATGTTTAATTTCATCCTCTTATATGTTGTACCAGTGATAATACTAATTAAACTAAACTTAATAAGTTTTGATGATTGATTTTTATGTATTCTAATTATAATTCCATAACTTATAGTAATTCAGAAAGTAACTAAATTATAAAATCCAATCATTTCTTATAGTAGCTTTCCCCCTCCTTTTAGAAATTAAAATGATCGTTTTAGTTATCAAGGGGGAAAAAGAAGAGGGAAAAAAGAAAGTGGTCACATTAAAGCATTTCATAATAATGAATATAAATAAAAATGACATCTTTTCGGTGCTCTATTTATGTCCTGCAGTAAAAATTAGATTTAAGATTTAGAGTTTAAAGTTAAGGTTAGTAGTTAGGGTTTAGAGTATAGTGTATTTTTAGGGTATAAGGTAGATTTATGATTTAGAATTTAGAATTATAGCTTAAAATTTAATTTTTTAGTGTTGAGCATAAAAAAGCACTGAAAATGGCATAAAATTTTTATCCTATATATATAAATATATACTCACTTTGTCTATCTATCCTAGAAGTTTCAAGTTATTTTAGTCCATCTCTCAAAATACCTATTTCTATAAAGGAAAGCAAAACCTAAATCAAACCCTTTATGATCCTCCTCCTCCTCCACAAGCCTTGTGCAGAGAATAGAGAAGAAGATGTCATCCAGCTCCCAGCAAGCCATGCTAAACCAGGGCTTGTTCGAGGAAAAAGAGATGCCCGCTGCTGCTTCTCAAATGGGTTTCTTTACTTTTCCTCAAAACCTGACTTCACCGTATCCTCCTCCATTTTCTTTCCATCAACCTCTCAAACCCTTCGATCATGCACTGCCTGATCTAACCGATACCCTATTCTCTCCCAAGCATAGAGTACAAGACCCTGCGTCTGATTTTGGAGGCCCCCAACTCCTTTCCTTGCACAGATCTACTGCAAATTTCTGGTGAACTTATTGCTCTTTTGCTTTAATACCTATTCATGCAAAGATTATTCCCTGTCCTTTTCAGTTTTCCTTGCATGAAATGCAGATATCTCTTGTAAGTGTAACTTTTCTTTAATATATAAGATCTCTTGTGTATTAGTAAAAGGGTTTTTGGGGTTTGGTTCGATATGGTTGTAGGGCATGGGGAAACGAGTGTTTGGGAACCAAGAAAACTGTCGCAGAAGATAAGCTAGGCTTATCAGCGATGAAAATGAAGAGGATAAAAGCAAGAAGAAAAGTAAGGGAGCCTAGGTTTTGCTTCAAGACCATGAGCGATGTGGACGTGCTGGACGATGGATACAAGTGGAGAAAGTACGGCCAGAAAGTGGTAAAGAACACCCAGCATCCCAGGTACACATTCAAAATACTTTTTGTTTTTTTTTATAAAAAAACACTTAAATCTCAATGAAAAGTGACTAACATTTGCCATGTTTCCCTGTCATGTAATTATACTTCGGTTATCATGACCACCAGGCTTTACACTTCTTCTCATAACTGATGGGGATTTTAATCATGAAATCACAGTATATAAATTTTAAAACCTAGAAGAAGTAATTATTAGCTTCAAAAGATACGAGATCACAATAAAAAGGGGGAAATTATACAACAATTGATGAAATTATAATGCATTCAAGATCTTTAACAATGCTAAAAGTTCATAATGAAATTATATAGAAATATTCTCTTTAATTAACTAGAGGTTCACTGTTTCATCATTCATGCCATGAATCATTTGGAAATTAAGCAGTCATCATAAGGATGACAAAAGTTTAACATAATATTTATGAAAATTTTATAATCACAAAGATCTATACTTAGGGACCCCCCCTCAATTTTTTTACTAAATAATCTAATAAGATATTTTTTACACCCTCGATTTCTAATTCATTTGAACGTTTCCTTTCTGTTTTTATGGTTAATTACACATTGCATTCTGATGTTGATTCCTGACTAGGTAACCAATGCTATGTATATTGTATAGATGTATAAATGGATGAATTCTAAGCTCTTCGTAGCTGGGGATTTCACTTTTTCATCTGTCACTATGTGGAAAACCACCTAGCTAGATTTGCTTACAAAGTAGAAAATCCAAGGCAATGATTTAAGGTCTGAATACAGGCAACATAATTGTGTAATTTTAGGGTTTTGCAAACAAAATAATGAGGATGGAGCAAGTAGGGCCCTAAGTCCTGACCTATGTGAAAGAGGAAGCCTAGTAATTGAAATTGGTAATAATCATAACAAGTGACTTATCATAGTTTGATTATGAAACACACAGCACCTTCATGCAAGCTTTCAGATTCACTTTTAAACTAATTAGTTCACATTCAAGCCCTCAGATTCTTACAACAAGAATTCCCGGTGTTCACCCTGAGTAAAAGATTTTTGAACTGAATGCAGGAGCTACTACCGGTGTACGCAAGATGATTGCCGGGTTAAGAAAAGGGTGGAGAGATTAGCGGAGGATCCGAGGATGGTTATTACAACCTACGAAGGGAGGCACGCTCATTCGCCGTCTCGGGATCTCGATGACTCGCAAGACCCTCACTCTCACCTTAACAATTTCTTCTAGTACCAAATATTCGTATAATTCTATACATAATTACTGAATCAGATGATTTCCTCTCAATAAAATAAGAACCGTTTTATATTTATTTTTACAAATGTTTTAGTTATTTAGTTTATCCATAGTATATTGCATCAAACATAAATTCTATGCATGATTTGTATATATTTGATACATTGCTTGTATGTATACTAATACTATGAATGAATCAAATAATATTATCTCATTTTTTAAAATAATTATTAATCATTGTTTTTAAAGGGTTTCATCATCTGATTTTTTTGGATAAATGTTTGAGTTTATTATCCAATGAAGCAACAAAATGCTACAAAATTATCATAAAACGCAGTCAAGCTACGATCCTCCAAGCTTCACTTAGGTGAATATTAGCAGTAGCAATTCTATCTATATTTTTCTTTTGCACTCCAATCCTCACTATCTCCTATACAATGTTAAGAATGGTACCAATTCTCCTAAAAGAGTTTCCGAATTGTCGTAATTTTCGTTCCTCCCAAACACAATAGTAAAAGTATTCCAAACAATCTTTAAAACATCCTGAAAATGTTTGTTGATCAAAAAATTATTAGATGCGCCCGACTCACCACGTCTTTCATAGTCTCGAATAACATTCCATGTCATTTATTTCCAAGGTGAATCTCCACCTCTTTCTAACATATAAAGAAAAAGTGAGTATTTATTTAGAAGTTAAAATAAGGTGGATGAACTTTATTGGCTGGGACCACAGATAGCGTGGTGAGCCGGGTCCGTCAAATAATTTCTTCAGTTGATAATGCACTTCGTCTTCTGATTCATTTACAACATTATGTACTTTTTTTTAGATATTGAAAATAAAATTGGATGGTTAAGCCATCTATTTCAAAATGTAGAGTGTAACTATAAGGCTATATATATAGCATATCATGATCCATGGATATAGATTGAAACATTTTTCGAATGTATCCAAATCAATTGATTACATTAAAAGAAAGTTGAAGTTTTATGATGGGAAAATGCAAATTTGTTTGTTTTATCCAGTAAATAGTCAACAAGTGTTTGATGCATTAGTAAGGCACATTACACTTTTAATAAGAGGATACAAGTTTAAACTTTGAAGACAATTTTGTTGAAAGAGACAACACCGCACCTCGAATATGAACTGTAAGACGGATAAGCATATTACAGGAAAAAAGAGTCAATGTACCTGGTTGGAGGGGAAATCTGAAGATTGGATGGGTTTGATTTGGGAAATTTGGACTTATGATTTCAATATACTAATAGCCCACTTGGAGAATAACAGTGGGCTCGCAGCCTAAACGAATCTTCAAAACTTTTAGCCCAAGTATTATTATAAGTGACGCTAAGCTTTTACAGCCTAAATCTGGTTTTACTGGGTAAATTTGTATAATAATATTTAACTGTCATATTTAGTTAGTGTCACAAAACAATCAAACAATATTCCAATCGATATAATTTAAAATATATAAAAATATTATTAAAAATTTATTTTTGGCTTTAATAATTTAATATTTTAAAAAATTAAAAAACTCCAACTACAATTTTACTGGAAAAAATGTATTTTTTATTACTTTAAGTACTTAACATATTTATGGTCAAAATAAGTCTTTAAATTATTAGTACATGTAATCACTTCAAGTCCCACCATTTATCTAGTTAGAAATATTTCTTTTGGCTAATGAGACGTTGATGAAAATTTAGATATTTGTTTTAACAAAAAAACAGTTTAAGTAATTAAAGCGTGTACATATAATAGTTTAGAGATTTATTTTGACAAAAAATAGTTTAGGGTTAATATTTAGTTTAAGCCTAAAATAAAATAAGTGTTTATTATTAATTTTACCATGAAAATCGACAGAAAATATATCCATTTATTTATCTAATATGTTTCATTACACGTACATTGTGGCTGAAGAAAAAATTTACAAAACCGATATTAACATAACCCATATTTGAAGAAACTCTAATCTCTTAACTTAATCACATTTATTTTGAATTTTTCCCCTAAACTATGCTTTTTTTTATTACTTTGAGCACTTAACCTATTTTTTATTACTTAGTAAAAAAATGAGACTTATTTTTGGTCAAAATAAGTCTTTAAACTATTAGTACATGTAATCACTTCAAGCATAAAAAAAATATAGGCCTATTTTTTGAATTTTTTGGCCACAAGAAATCTAACTAGATAAATGGTGGGACTTAGAAGTGATTACATGTAATTTAGAGACTTATTTTGATTAAAAAATAATTTAAGTGCTAGTTTAGAGATTTATTTCTTTACTTTAGGCCTTTATTTTATTCACGTATTTATCATTTTTCTCTATTTTTGTATTTACAATTACTACAACGACAAATGAGTACCCCCTATTGTTGTTGGTTTCAAACTGGCAAACTATGAAAGAACAACGCTATTATTATGACAGCGTTGATGCAATCATAATACAAAGTACAAATAATGGATAGGTATTTTTCATTTTAGCAATTATATAAATATATATATATATATATATATATATATATATATATGTTTTTTAGTGATAATAATAAAGGAAAAACATTATTATCTCTGATATATTGGACTCCCTGTAAACTGGAAAAGAAAAGCAGGCAGAGCCCTTTTCTTGACTATACATCGTATTATTGATAGCCATAAATTTGTTTGTTTTCAGTCTTTGTCCTTGTTTCTTTGTTTGTTTCTACTTCATGTCTTGGGCCTTCAAAATTTATACAAAGAAGAAATAGAGGTGCAATGGAGATGGAGTTTTAGAAAATAAAAGTTACTAAATTTTTCTTTAATGGACATTATTACTAGGAAAAAATATTATTTCATGCACTAGCCACGAAATTTTTTAAATTTACAAGCACTTTAATTTTAGGGTATAAAAAATTATTTTAGGCCTTAAAGTTTATGGGTCTAGATTTAGTGGTTTCAATTTTAGGAGTTGTGGTAAAAAGTTAGAGTTTAATGTTAAAATTTGGGGTTTAGAGATTAGGGGTTAGGGTAATATGTTAGGGATTTAGGTTTTAAAATATAAACCTTAAATTCTAACCAAAACCCCTAAATTCTAAACACCTAAACCAAAACCCCTAAATTCTAAAGCCTAAATTAAGTCCCTAAAACCTAAATCTAAAGTGCTTGTGGAAGTTAAAAGTTTCCACCGCCGTGTATGGTATAATAACTCTTATATTTAAAAGCAATCAATTGAAACATCTTATTGTTTAATAATTTCTTATTTAAAAGTTTGAAGGATGAAAAAAAATGACATCCGGAAATTTTTACCAGTGTTGGTGGTACTGGATTTCTAACCATTTATAAACCTTTGAAAAGTGAAAACAGTTATTTCCATTAGATTCTAAAACTTATGTGGGCTTTTCTAAAATAAAAAGTGACACTTGGACTGGGTTAAACTACTGGGCTACGATTTTGGTAAACAATTTTTTATCCATGGTTTCCTTCCGAATCCCAAACAAGAAATCGGAATTAAACCATATAAATAGATTTTTTATATTATTATTATTCAATTCATTTATCTATTAATTTAAATTTGATATTATAAAGATTTATTATTAAAGTGATTATTTTAATTTAATTTTCTCTGTTCACACTACTGAAATTTGAATTCTCAATCACTTTTGTTCACTTAAAACCTTTGTTGTATTCTCTTGTAAAGAATGTTAATTAATTGAGATTAGCAGACAACTTGCCTGACTGCCCATCTAGTACAGTATGAAATATAAGACAAAGTTCATGGGAAGGAGGGAGAAAACGAAGCACGTGAGGCCTTGTCAATCACACAAATATATTATAATCTTATTTAAGATTATAAATTTCGTCATTATGTCATATTTTATATTATAGTTAATTATATGAAATTATAAAAATATTAATGCAAGTTGTGTAACCCTATAATTTATTAGAAATACAATAACTTTACTGGGTGATGTCTATTTCAAGGAGGGGAGTGAACTCCGAAAGTTTTGTATAAAAACAGTTTAATTAAAGTTTGGTCTATATTTTACTCAAATTCGGAATTCATCAGCGCAATGGAAGAGTTCTCTGAAGCTGACGGTCGGAGTCGCGCTGGAGAGAGGAAGACTGCTCGGAGGTCGCCGGTAAGGAACAACAACGTTGATGCAACTGTTTTCGTCAATAATGTAAGCAAAAGAATTCCCTGGTCCTCATTTAGGGAAGCATTTTCGGTATATGGTAAAGTTGTTCACGTGTACATCGCCTACAACAACGAGAAAAGAAGATTGTCGAACAAAACCTTTGCTTTTGTAACCCCTCGTCCCGGTCTGGCTGGATGACCGGTCCGAGTGGGCCACACGGGGAAAACCGAAGCGAAACCCGTCAAGGTTCCCCCTCGGTTAGCAACCCTAATTTTTTTTCTTTAACTCAATCTTTTCTAAAGGCTCATTTGAATCCTATATGATCAAACAGCGGAATAAAATACATGAGATAATCATTCGAACCTAAAACAAAATTTGAACAGCCCAATTTAATCTTTTAAACAGGTCGTTTCAAAACACCCTTGAGGTGTATCGAAATGCCTTGACCGGGTCAACTGCCCCAGAGCCCATACAAGGGGCCGTATCGAAACGGTGGTCAACAGTTCCGAAACGCCCTCAACGGTCAACTTCTCGTGATCAACGAGATTTTGACCGTTTCGAAACCTTTAGACCCGTTTCGAAACGCCTTCATCTCGTCATTTTCTCAGAATTTCAGTAGCCAAAACGTTCCGAAACCCGTATCGGAACAGGGGCTCTCAGAGGCCAAACCGTATCCAAACGCGTTCCGATACGGGGTCTCTGAAGCCTACCCGTTTTGAAACGACCCAGCCCGTTTCGAAACGCGAGCTGCCTGCAACCTTTGAAAATCAGACTTAGGTGAATTTTAACAAGTCTAAAGGTCCCAAACGACCTCTAAAGGCACGCTACACAAGCAACCAAGGTCTAGAGGCATACATCATATGTTTAGCATGCTCGAACATATACAAGGCATGGAATTGAACAATCACTCATACATGACAAATACTCAATAAAGACATATCATAAAAAGCATACTTGAAGACTTTAAATAGACAAAAGATACCAATCATCACATATAGGTTTACATGCCATCAAGCAATCTTAAGCATCCATAGGGCATACATCATACGAGCATTTGGCAAGATATATCATGCTTACAAACCAAGTCAAACCATAGACATCAAAATCATATATGAGTCATGCATAGCTCATTCAAACACACCCTTGCCACATTGCTAAGCTACTACATAATTATTATCCGTACTTGAGCAACAAAAACTTGGAAAGCTCTTCTTGCCTTGCTCCGAGTTAACATCACGCTAATGATCTGTATTGTTGAAAATGAGAGCGTAAGCTATAAGCTTAGTGAGGATGCTCTAAAATTGAAAACATCAACAATGCAGAGTTCAAGCATGTATTCCCTAATTCTCATTTCTATCATGCATAGGTAAAAAGACAAGTAGACCTAGCTAGTCTTTCAAGAGTCATAATATGTCATCTTACCTCATACTAAGCTCAAACATCAAATATCAATGTCATGCATCACAAGTATAACAACAAGTTCAATTGGCCACTATTAGTTTACCCGGATGTGCGGATTTAATCTCAACATTCACATTACTCGGTGGGATTACACTCATCACCGGACCTTGCATGGGCGGGATTTCACTCATCACCATATGCCCTACGGATGGGATTCCACTCATCATCCCGTAGAATATATATATAAGCTTCTGGTGGAATATTACATCACCGTACTCCTCCTTGATGACTCAACGCCATCAAGGCCACGTACGTTTTGACTCAATTTGTGTGCACACTAATCCTAATGATCGATCATTTACACCCGGTAAGTTAATTAGTGCCAATTTACATTTACCACATCACATATCCATCAACCATATCTCATGCTCATCACATACACATATCATGGTATACATGTGCAAATCAACCACATATCACAAGAGCATAAATAGGCAAACACAAATAGCATTTAATGGAAATCAAGAGCTAAGTTAACAATTTAAATCTACATGAAAATGGCCTACCAAGCACATTTCAACTCGTACACTACACACACTCGAACCAAACTTTAAAACACATTTAAAGTCACTCACCACCCTTCCTTAGCAACCAAAGCAAGCCTCCTACAAGCCCGGATTCGATCCCAATGCTTCTCCAACGTCTCCTCTTGCTTCTAGCCAATCAAAAACACATCCATTATTCTCAATCAATGCTAAAATTCAGTCAACACTCAACTCTTGAGCTCAAACTAACTTCAACAAATTTTCTAATCAAATTAATCCCCCAAATATGCTCATTTTCGTGCTCCTTCAAACCCTAGCTGAAAATTCCATTTTCAATCATCCAAATGACATTCAAATGGTCCCAAAACATCCTCCTAACATACACAAACCATCAGCCCTCCAATTAAAACCTAAAACCCACCAAAAACCAAGTTTTTGACACCTTAAAATTTGTCTCAAGAACCCATTTCGGGTTTTCACCCAAACCTAACCATTTTAACATATTTTAAGCATCTTAAGGTGGTTAAATCAAAACCCAACCTAACATTTCAAGACAAGATGAAAAACCCCATAAAAACCTTAACTTTCATTAAACCCTAACTTTTCAAAAGTGGGTAGTTTTAAAATATGACCATGTATGGATAGAGGATGAAGAGAAGAGTTAGAAAATGTTATTACCTTTGAAAATGGCCTTGGAATGAAGTTGGAAATTAATGGAATAGTGATTTTTGTGTTGGGAGAGTTTGGGGAGATGGGTTTCACTGTCTTTCCATATCCTCCTTCCTCTCCAAGTGGCCTCGTCCACACCTCGACGTTGCCACCGCACTTTTACTAACTCAATCGATCTACCCCGCAACACCTTACTGTCAGAAGCTAAGATCTCAACTGGCTCTTCCTCATAAGTTAAATCCGAATTCAACTCAATCTCCTCTACGGGCATAACATGCGATGGATCGGACCTATACTTATGAAGTATCGAAACATGGAATACATCGTGTATCTTCTCTAGCTCGGATGGCAAACGCAACTGATAAGCAACCGGGCCAACCCTCTTCACAATCTCATACGGTCCTATGTACCTCGGACTCAATTTCCCTTTTCGGCCAAATCTCATTACTTTCTTCCACGGAGACACCTTCAAGAATACCTTCTCATCCACTGAGAACTCAACTTCCTTTCTCTTCAAATCGGCATATGACTTTTGTCTATCCGAAGCAGCCTTCAAACGATCACAAATCAATTTTACCTTGTCAGTTGTCCCCTTGAGCAAATCCGGCATAGGCAACAACTTTTGTCCCACTTCGTCCCAACAAACTGGAGTTCTACACTTTCGGCCATACAAGGCCTCATACGGAGCCATTTGAATGCTCGACTGAAAGCTGTTGTTGTAAGCAAACTCAACTAGAGGCAAGTGCTTCTCCCACGTACCCTGAAAATCTATGATGCAACAACGCAACATATCCTCTAAGATCTGAATAACTCTCTCTGACTGACCATCTGACCGAGGATGATAAGACGTGCTGAAGTTCAAACGGGTACCCAAAGCTGTATGCAGACACTCCCAAAATCGAGATGTAAACCGCGGATCTCTATCTGACACAATAGACTCCGGCACACTATGCAGTCTAACAATCTCATCAATGTACAAGTCGGCCAATCTATCTAAGGTGTAAGTAGTATTGACTGCCAAGAAGTGAGCACAATTCGTAAAACGGTCCACAATAACCCACACTGAGTTCTTCTTCGTAGGAGTCAAAGGCAAACCCGAAACAAAATCCATGGTGATGTTCTCCCATTTCCATTCCGGAATTTTCAACTGCTGTAACAAACCTGAGGGAACCTGATGTTCCTCCTTCAATCTCTGACACACTAAGCACTTACTCACAAAGTTGGCTACATCTCTCTTCAAGCCAACCCAAAAGTACTCATTCTTCAAATCACGGTACATCTTCGTACTCCCAGGATGCATAGCAAACGGGCTACTGTGGGCTTCAGTCAAGATCGTACGTCTCAAGTCACTGTCCTCTGGCACAACTATCCTATCTTTGAAACACAAAACCTCATCGGTACTGAAATTGTAGTATGAAGATCTACCTTCGGCTATATCTTGCACGTGAGGTGCCAAAGATCTATCCAAGAGCTGCTTCTCTCTAATCAACTGACCTAAGGTTGGTCTAACCTGAAGCTCGGCTACCAAGCTACCATCTCCAGACAAACTCAATCTAGCAAACATGGCTCTCAAGTCCACGGCCATCTTCCTACTCAACGCATCGGCCACTACATTGGCCTTACCCGGATGGTACTCAATGGTAAGATCATAGTCTTTTAGCAACTCTAACCACCTACGCTGTCTGAGATTCAAATCTCGCTAAGTCATAATGTATTTCAAACTCTTGTGATCGGTGTACACTGTGCATCTCTCACCGTACAAATAGTGCCTCCAAACCTTCAGAGCAAACACAACTGCAGCTAACTCCATGTCATGGGTCGGATAGTTGCGCTCATGGGTCTTCAACTGTCTTGAGGCATAAGCCACTACTCTCTTGTCTTGCATAAGAACACACCCTAGTCCTACATAAGAGGCATCACTGTAAACTACATAGTCCTTTCCGAACTCAGGCTGAATCAAGATCGGTGCTTGGGTCAAAGCTTCTTTCAATTTCTCAAAGGCTCTCTATCTTGCATCTGTCCACTCAAACTGAACACTCTTCTGAAGCAACTGTTTCAAAGGAGCGGCTAACTTAGAGAAACCTTCTACAAATATCCTATAGTATCCGGCTAAGCCTAGGAATCTACGTACCTCTATTACAGACTTCGGTTGCTTCCATTCAACAATGGCCTCAATCTTCTTCGGATCAACTCTAATCCCATCAGCTGACACTACATGTCCTAAGAAGACTACCTCTCGGATCCAGAATTCACACTTGCTCAACTTCGCATACAACTGATGATCTAGCAAAGTCTTCAACACTAGTCTAGAGTGTCGGTCATGGTCTTCTTCAGTTCGCGAGTACACCAAGATGTCATCTATAAAAACAACTACAAACTGATCTAGGTACTGATGAAAAATCTTATTCATCATATCCATAAAAGCAGCTGGTGCATTAGTCAACCCAAAAGGCATGACTAAAAACTCATAGTGACCATACCTAGTCCTAAAGGTCGTCTTCGGTACATCAACCTCTCTTACCTTTAGCTGGTAGTAACCCGATCTCAAGTCAATTTTCGAAAAGACTGATGCTCCTCTCAACTGATCAAACAAATCATCAATTCTAGGCAATGGATACTTATTCTTCACGGTCAACTGATTCAACTGTCTGTAATCTATACACATTCTCATGCTTTCATCTTTCTTCTTCACAAACAAAACTGGTGCACCCCAAGGTGAAGAACTAGGTCGAATGAAACCTCTATCTGTCAATTCTTGCAATTGAGTCTTCAATTCTTTCAATTCTTTCGGTGACATGCGATACGGAGCAATCGAAACAGGAGCTGAATCAGAATAAGTCTCAATGGTGAACTCCACCTCCCTATCCGGTGGTAACCCTGGCAACTCTTCCGGAAATACACTAGAAAAGTCACGTACTGTCTGGATGTCTTGAGGTCTAACCTCACTCATGTTAGGGTTCATCACATATGCCAAGTATGATTCACACCCCAACTCAACCAACCTCTTAGCCTCTAAAACTGAAACTACATTGGACAAGAACTTCACGTTCTCACCCACCACTACAATTTCATAATCATCTGTGAGCCTCAAAGAAATCCTCTTAGTTTCAAAATCTATCCTAGCTCTATGCTCCGTGAGCCAGTCCATACCCAGAATTACATCAAAACCATATAAAGGTAGCTTCATCATATCCACTGGAAACACATGTCCCTGAACCATCAACGGACACCTTCTATACATTTTTCTAACTACTACCGTGTCCCCAAAGGAACTAGTAACACTAACTCCTACCTCCAACATTTCACAAGGCAAGTTCAACGATTGTGCATGCTCACTCAATATGTAGGAATGTGTAGACCCAGAGTCAATCAAAGAAAGCAAACCCAAAGACTGTATCGAGAAGTTACCTGCGATCACATCGGTGTTATGCTGATCCCCGCGCTGAGCGTAAACTCTGGCCTGTCCTCCGCCCTCCGGCTGGACTGCAACTACATGGGCTATGTTCCTCTGACCATCATTCCTCGGCTAGAAGTTACCTCTACCGCGCCCGCGGCCTCTCTGAAAGTCATTGGCTCTAGCAGGAGCCTGAGCTGGTGCCTGTCCCACCTGATGTGGACAGTCACGTCTAATGTGGTCTCTAGCTCCACAACTCCATCACGAATGGAAATTTCCCAACACTCACCGTTGTGGTTCCTCCCTCAAGTAGCACATGTGGGCAACTTCCCACCAGCTCTCTGGCCCTGTTGGCCCCTATCATGGTTACCGCCACCACGTCTATGATCATAATGATGCATGTTGTCCCGATGCCTGTTGTCCTGATGCCTCTTGGCATCACCTCTATCAAAGTTACTGGACCTCTTACCCAAACTAGAACCACCAGACCGCTTGGTCAAGTTCAAACTGTGCTCTAAGTCCTTGGCCCTCGCGACCAAGACATCAAAATCAGTGTAGTCTGAAGCTAGAGTATACGTCTTGATCTCTTCACTCAGCCCATAACGAAAACGGTTACAACGTTCCACCTCAGTAGGAACAAGTTCAGGTGCATATTGACTCAGTCTGACAAATCGAATCTCATAGTCTGTCATGGACATACTCCCCTGAAGCAAAGCCATAAACTCTCTCTTCCTCTCATCGAGGTATCGTGGACCCAGACACTTCTTACGGAATGCTGACTCAAAGAACTCCCAAGTAATCTCGGCCTCATCCATACTCGTAGTAATGGTGACCCACCAAGTGTAGGCATCACCCTGAAGCAAGGACTCAACACATCCCAACTTGCGCTCACCAGTACACCCCATCTGAGCGAGAATACGGTCAGTCTTCTCAAACCACAACTCCGATCTCTCTAAAGTAGGCCCTCTAAACTCTTCGGCCCCTAGGCTCCAAAGTCTCTCTAAAGGCAAACCAGTGCCCTCTCCCTGATGATGTGTTGCTGCCTGACCCCCAGCTACTGCAGCCTGAAATGCCCCGGCTATCGCCTGAACCAAGGGAGCTAAGTCTATTCCGGCCGATCCTTGGCCACCTTGGCCTCCCTGAGGTCCCTCTCCTTCGGCCCCAGCCTCGCCTCCTACTCTAGGTAGAGGAGGTGGTGGCGGTGGAGGTGGTGGAGGAGCTCCCACTCCAACCACAGGCTCTCCCACTTGAGCCTCAACCCTAACTACTGGCTTAACTCCTGGAGCCGCTGCCCGTGGTTCCGATCGAACTATCCTAGGCCTCCCACGTGGTTTCATGATACAACTAGCAAGGTAATAACTACAACAACAAACAAATAGAGATTACGTTACCCAAAGCAAGGGTCCAACAGTGCTCAAGTACTCCCTTTTCAATAAAAATTCCTTTTAAATTAAGTAATAGTAGCAATGGGCACACACTCTACACCAGACGCAACAATTCATGCTTCAAAACATCATACGAACAATCAAACATCAAGATTTCATGGCAAGCATACCTCGAGCAATACAATTACTTAGCACATCAAGCTTACCTCACTTACCTGTCTGAGGTCTCGGTAACCTCAGGCTCTGATACCAACAAATGTAACCCCCTCGTCCCGGTCTGGCCGGATGACCGGTCCGAGTGGGCCACACGGGGAAAACCGAAGCGAAACCCGTCAAGGTTCCCCCTCGGTTAGCAACCCTATTTTTTTTCTTTAACTTAATCTTTTCTAAAGGTTCATCCGAATCTTATTTGATCAAACAACGGAATAAAATACATGAGATAATCATTCGAACTCAAAACAACATTTGAACAGCCCAATTTTAATCTTTTAAACAGGCCGTTTCGAAACACCCTTGAGGCGTATCGAAACGCCTTGACCGGGTCAACTGCCCAGAGCCTATACAAGGGGCCGTATCGAAACGGTGGTCAATCGTTCCGAAATGCCCTCAATGGTTAACTTCTCGTGGTCAACGAGATTTTAACCGTTTCGAAACCTTTAGACCCGTTTCGAAATGCCTTCATCTCGTCATTTTCTCAGAATTCCAGTAGCCAAAACGTTCCGAAACCCGTATCGAAACAGGGGCTCTCATAGGCCAAACCGTATCGAAACGCTTTCCGATACGAGGTCCCTAAAGCCTACCCGTTCCGAAACGACCCAGCCCGTTTCAAAACGCGGGCTACCTGCAACCTTTGAAAATAAACTTAGGTGAATTTTAACAAGTCTAAAGGTCTCAAACGACCTCTAAAGGCACGCTACACAAGCAACCAAGGTCTAGAGGCATACATCCTATGTTTAGCATGCTCGAACATATACAAGGCATGGAATTGAACAATCACTCATACATGGCAAATACTCAATAAAGACATATCATAAAAAGCATACTTGAAGACTTTTAATAGACAAAAGATACCAATCATCACATATAGGTTTACATGCCATCAAGCAATCTTAAGCATCCATAGGGCATACATCATACGAGCATTTGGCAAGATATATCATGCTTACAAACCAAGTCAAACCATAGACATCAAAATCATATATGAGTCATACATAGCTCATTCAAACACACCCTTGCCACATTGCTAAGCTACTACATAATTATTATCCGTACTTGAGAAACAAAAACTTGGAAAGCCCTTTTTGCCTTGCTCTGAGCTAACACCACGCTAATGATCCGCATTGTTGAAAATGAGAGCGCAAGCTATAAGCTTAGTGAGGATGCTTTAAAACCGAAAACATCAACAATGCAGGGTTCAAGCATGTATTCCCTAATTCTCATTTCTATCATGCATAGATAAAAAGACAAGTAGACCTAACTAGTCTTTCAAGAGTCATAATATGGCATCTTACCTCATACTAAGCTCAAACATCAAATATCAATGTCATGCATCACAAGTATAACAACAAGTTCAATTGGCCACTATTAGTTTACCCGGATGTGCGGATTTAATCTCAACATTCACATTACCTCGGTGGGATTACATTCATCACCGGACCTTGCATGGGCGGGATTCCACTCATCACCATATGCCCTACGGATGGGATTCCACTCATCATCCCGTAGAATATATATAAGCTTCCGGTGGAATATTACAGCATCGTATTCCTCCTTGATGACTCAACGCCATCAAGGCCACGCACGTTTTGACTCAATTTGTGTGCACACTAATCCTAGTGATCGATCATTTACACCGGTAAGTTAATTAGTGCCAATTTACATTTACCACATCACATATCCATCAACCATATCTCATGCTCATCACATACACATATCATGGTATACATGTGCAAATCAACCACATATCACAAGAGCATAAATAGGCAAACACAAATAGCATTTAATGGAAATCAAGAGCTAAGTTAACAATTTAAATCTACATGGAAATGGCCTACCAATCACATTTCAACTCGTACACTACACACACTCGAACCAAACTTTAAAACACATTTAAAGTCACTCACCACCCTTCCTTAGCAACCAAAGCAAGCCTCCTACAAGCCCAGATTCGATCCCAATGCTTCTCCAACGTCTCCTCTTGCTTCTAGCCAATCAAAAACACATCCATTATTCCCAATCAATGCTAAAATTCAGTCAACACTCAACTCTTGAGCTCAAACTAACTTCAACAAATTTTCCAATCAAATTAATCCCCCAAATATGCCCATTTTCGTGCTCCTTCAAACCCTAGCTGAAAATTCCATTTTCAATCATCCAAATGACACTCAAATGGTCCCAAAACATCCTCCTAACATACACAAACCATCAACCCTCCAATTAAAACCTAAAACCCACCAAAAACCAAGTTTTTGACACCTTAAATATTGTCTCAAGAACCCATTTCGGGTTTTCACCCAAACCTAACCATTTTAACATATTTTAAGCATCTTAAGGTGGTTAAATCAAAACCCAAACAAGACAAGATGAAAACCCCCATAAAAACCTTAACTTTCATTAAACCCTAACTTTTCAAAAGTGGGTAGTTTTAAAATCTATGACCATGTATGGATAGAGGATGAAGAGGAGAGTTAGGAAATGTTATTACCTTTGAAAATGGCCTTGGAATGAAGTTGGAAATTAATGGAATAATGATTTTTGTGTTGGGAGAGTTTGGGGAGATGGATTTCACGTTGAAAGAGGGGAGTGGGAAAAGATGAGAGCTTTTTCATTGCTTTTTGATTTTGAAAAAGTTGTCTTCCTTTTTAATTGGCTAAATCCCCAACAAGGTCCCTCTTTTATTATTTAAAACCCAATTAGGTCCTAATTAAGGTTGAATAGATTGAAATTAATTTTACTGACTCGGACCACTAACCCGACTAACTCCTAACCCCAAAACACGGGCGTTACAGCTTTTGTAAGATTTTCAGAATCCACTGAAGCAGTCAAAGCGATAAGAGTGGGAAATGGTAGGAAAATGGATGGGAACTACATCTCCGTACAAACAGTAAAAAGCCTTATTTGAATACCCATGGTAAGAATTTCAACCAAGGAAGGAAGCAACAATCTCAGGTTAACTCACTCTGTAGTTTTAACCTAATATCCAAAGATAAGACTTACAAGGATGCATTGCTGGGATCTTGCAAAGAAAAGGAGAAAGTTAGCTGCAAAGTGACAACGACAACAAAGTTTATTCTTCATTTACGAGTCAGGATATTGTCGATCTAAACATTTGTGTTACTCTAGAGAAAAATGAATCGGCCTGGCTAAATAATTGCTTTGTGGGTCAGGTGAAAACTATGTATGATATAGAGTTTGTGGAGCAAGCATCATCATTAGAAGGCTTCAAGGTGAAAGTCTGTTCATGGTCAGGTTTCTATGTAGTGATCCAGTGCTTAGAGGAAGAGCAAACTCCCATTTTCTGGAATTTAAGAAATAACCTGATGAATACATGGTTTGATGACATTGATACTCTGCCAAATTTCACAATTAATAAGAAACTAAAGGTCTGGGAAAATATTGAAGAGCTGCCGTTATTTGCTTGGTATCCGAAGGTTATCGAAGCTATAGCCAGTAAATGGGGAAAAGTTATTCAGATTGACGATGATACAAGGATTAGAAATAGATTTGATTGCGCCAAAGTATTATTAGGGGTTAGCTCGGTGGCGGATATTCCTACTTTCACAAGTGTTATCGTAAATGGTGAGAAATTTTGGTTGAAAGTTTCTACTATGACCTATGAAGATAACCGCCAGTGGATCGACGAAGCTCCGGTAGGGCAGACGACGAAAACAAATGTCTTCAAGAAAGAGAGTTGTCACTTCGTAGTTGGTGATGGTGTATTTAATATGTCGGCTGAAGCGGATATTTCCAAGGTGGTGGGAAGCTCAAATTCTACTAATCATGAGGGCGTTGCATTTATGAACGACGAGGGAATGCATGCAGACGCGAGTAATATCTCTCCTCCTAAGGAGGGGACCCCCTTATTCACTCACAATAACCAAGATCTGATAGATATCCCTCTGGTAAACGATTTTGGGCCTTCCTTATCTTCATCGGTAAACAACCAAACATCGGGCCCTATCCTTGACATAAAAACGGACTTTTTCACTACCAAAACCATTCGTAATCCCAAATTGCTGTCTGAAGGGGGCTTTATCAAGATGAATCAGGTTTGGACCAGTCAGAATCTCAGCCCAAAATTGCACCTCTTAAGCAAAGCGAACACTGTGACGGTCACGCCCATCGGATCGATTTCCCCAAAGTCTGCTCCAGCCATTTTAAGCTCTCATGAATTTTCAGAGTGTGTAAAGCTTGGTCGACATGTATTGCAAGGATCGGATTTCACCCCAGAATTGGAACAAAAAGATGAAACTGCTAGCAAAGAAAGAAATTCGCGTCTAATTTCTCTTAAGGACCTTAATTCCTCAGCCTTGATGGAAGCTATCAAGACGTTAGAGGTAGCTGAAAATATGGGTTTCTCGTTCATTGAACCCAAAAATCAAGTGCTAGCTAAACTCCTAGACCTTGACCGATAGGAATTGCGCCCCAATTAGTCTCTCTTTTGAGGTACTTTCTTCGCCTATTTTATTATTGAAATGTCTGACTTCAAATTATTGTCTTGGAATATTAGAAGATGTTGTAATCCTCTAAAACAAAGAGCTATTCGAAGGAAGTGCAACAATAGAGAAGTAAAGCTAGCCCTCATACAAGAAACAAAGATGGCGAAGGGTAGAGGAAATTTATTGAGAAGTTTTTGGGGACCAAAACGGGGAGAGATGTCTTTTAGATCAGCTGAAGGTTTGTCGGGTGGATTGATTTTGATTTGGGATCCGGATTTCTTCATAATAGAAAAAAAATATAGTTAAGCAAAGATATATTGTTCTGGTAGGGGAGTTGCGCAACTGGAATCTTAGAATTTGAATTGCTAACATATACGCACCCAACGATAAATCGGAGCGTAAAGATTTTTCTGTGCACTTAGAGGATCTGCTACACAGTTTGGCTATTCCGATAATCTTAGAAGGTGATCTCAATTCCATTATGGCGGAGAACGAATAATTGGGTACCTTTTACAGTAAGAAATCAGCAGAGTCTCTACATAATTTCTTGGATAATCTGAAATTAATAGATCTTCCGTTGAAGGGGAGAATTCACTTGGTTCGGCAACAAATATCCGCCCCAAGCTAGCAGGTTGGATAGGTTTTGTATATCTCCCGATTTGTTGATTCTATGGCCTAATTTGGTACAGTCGATATTACCCAGGGGTATCTCAGATCATTGTCCGATTACACTAGCTAATAAGGAAGTTTCTACTAGAGCAAAACCATTTAAATGGTTCAACTCTTGGGCTGATTTGGAGGGATACTCGGATGTGATTAAAGAGGTGGTTGGAAACTCGAAAAGTAGGGGAATTTGTAGGGTATTGGCTGAATGCAAAAAGCAGTCGAAAGTTTGGGTCAGTAGCTCCGAGAAGCCAAATATGGATGCCATTAAAACTCTTGAAGCTAGTCTTCAGAAGATGGAGGAATTGATATATAACGACAACTCAAACGTTAATCTGATTCGAGAAGCCTCAGAAAAAAGATCACAATTATGAAAACTGTATAGAAGAGAAGAACTTGATTGGTTGCAGAAATTCATACTTAAGTGGTTCTGCAAAGGCGATAGAAATACGCAGTTCTTCCACTTATCTGCTTCAGCTCGCAAAGATAAAAATCACATATCCCACATTAAGGTAGGAGTAGATATCTTCACAGATCAGAAGAACATAACTTGTTTGTTTGAGCAATAGTACAAAAGCTTCTATTCAGAACTTAATTCTCTTAAAATTCGACGCTGGGATATTACGCTAAACTCTCTATCAAAAGAAGAAGCTGCCTGGATTGAACGACCTTTCACCATTGAAGAAGTTTGGGATGTGATTGATTCAGCTGATGGGAATAGAGCACTGGGACCCGACTGATTCAATTCAGTGTTCTATAAGAAGTATTGGGGCCTATTAAAAAATCCAGTGATGAAATTTTTCGAGGAATTTTATTCAGGCAAGGGTCTACCTCCAGAAATGAACTCTACATTCGTGGCTTTAATTCTCAAGTCTAAAACTCTGGAATCGATAGATGACTATAAACCAATCAGTCTCGTCGGCAGTTTATATAAAATCTTAGCGCGAGTTTTGGCTAAAAGACTGGCGGTTCAGATGAGCTTGTTAGTAAGTGAAAATCAATTCGCCTTCACCAAAGGGCGACAAATCACTGATTGCTCTCTAGTGACCAATCAAATCGTGGACTTAGCAAAGAGTAGAGGAGATGCACTAGTGGTATTTAAGGCAGACTTCAAAAAAGCATATGATTCAATCGAATGGCCTTTTCTATTCCTTGTCCTTAAAAAATTGAGATTCGGCCAAATGTGGTGTAATTGGATTCGAGCATGTGTCACTACAGCCTCTTTGTCAATCCTGATTAATGGAACTCCATCAAAAAAATTTCGAATCAAAAAAGGATTGAGACAAGGCTGTCCGCTCTCCCCGTTCCTTTTCAATTTAGTTGCGGAAGGATTGAGTGCTACCCTCTTAAAAGCTGTTGCATCGGGTCTCTTCAATGGTGCATAGATTGAGAACGGAAGTATCAATATTACTCACCTCTAGTTCACAGACGATCTAATCTTTTTCACTGAGGCCAAGATGGAACATATACAAAACTTAAAGCGAATTTTAAGAGTTTTTGAAGCAGCTTTCAAACTTAAACTTAATATGAAAAAAACAGAATTGTTCGGCATAAATGTTGACGATGGTGAAATGCACAAGTTTGTTGCAGCTATAAAATGTTCTTACAGTTCTCTCCCCACAAAATACTTGGGCTTACCATTGGGTGCCTCCAAGAATTGTGTTGCTTTGTAGAGCCCGGTGCTAGATAAATTTCGCAATCATCTGTCAGGTTGGAAAGGTATCAACTTATCTCCAGCAGGCCGCCTAACACTAGTTAAGTCAGTTTTATGCAGTCTTTCTATTTACTTTTTGTCTTTATTCAAAATGTCTGCCTCCATTAATTCGCAATTGAACAAGCTTATTTCCAAGTTCATTTGGGGCAACGTAAATGGAAGAATCACTCATTGGGTCCTATGGGAGGACATATGCTGCCCTAAAGAAGTTGGCGGTTTGGGAATTGTTGATCTCAATATAAGAAATCACGCACTCTTAAACAAATGGATTTGGCGATATAATACCGATCAAGTTGGACTATGACGTAAAGTGCTGGATGCCAAGTACTATGGGACTTCAAACACTTTACTGCCTCCTGTCATTAATCAAAAGAAATTATCCTGGATGTGGAGGGATATTTCAAGGCTTATCTATTTCGCGTCAGATCTTTTTGTGGAAAACCTACGCTCTATTCTTGGTGATGGAAAATTTATCGAATTTTAGTTTGATTGTTGGACTAGAAATTCTCCTCTAGCATATCTCTTCCCAAAAATTTACGCTTTAGCAGTGTTAAAGAAAGGTAAAGTCTGTGAATTTGGAGTGAAACTTCAATCTGGATGGAAATGGCAGATTATTCTTCGTAGAAAACTATTTGATTGGGAAACTACAGTTTGGGACCAGTTCATCTTCACTCTCAATAAAAGTGTTGCATATTCATGTCCAATAGATAGCACTCGATGGGTCGGTGACTCAAGTGGCTGCTATACTCCAAAGAAATATTGTGAATTAATCTCATCAGTAGATAAAAATAAAGAAGCAATATGGAGAGTTGTATGGGATAAATGCTTACCACCAAAAATCCAATTTTTTTATGTGGAGACTTATTCGCAGAAGACTGGCCACCAAAGTCAACCTTCTCAGCAAAGGTTCTAAAAAAAATAATGATGCTCGATGCCCTCTGTGTGGCATCGAAGATGAGACCGAGCATCACCTTTTCTTCTCTTGTCAGGTTAGCTGGAAATGTTGGATGAAATGGTGCTTAAAATGGAACTTCGCTTTTGTATTTCCAGGGTCAATTTCTTGCGTGCTATCAGCGTGGTGTGAGAGCAATATTGAACAAGCATGGAAGGTTTTTCATCGCCCGAGATGTACTAAAGGGATAGGATAAACCAACCAAAGCAGAAGAAGGGAAGAGAGACAGTTAACAGTGGAATTAGCCACTCTTTCTTCAGTCATTGATAGAGAGGAATCACCTAGCCTAGCATTAGACTAGACTAGCTAGCCTTCCTTGGGCAGATTGCTTTGAATAGCGTAGTCAAAGTCAAGTACCCAAGCGCGGGATGAGCCTTTAGGGATTCGACTTTCAGATGCGGGACTTCCTGTTGATGCAAGCAATTCCAAAGCAGTTTGGTTCATTTCCTTTTTCGCTTTTTGTTAGTCTATTTGAATGTATAGCAATAATCTAATATTCAATAACAGACGTCTGCCTGAAAATCAGCAGTTTGTTGGGGCCCAAATTAGAACATTTCATTGGTGCCAAAATAATTGGCCTGAAAGCTTCATTTTTGAGAGCTACTTTCTAGCAAATTCGGCAGGGGTCTCTTGCTCTCTAGTGAACAAAAAGAAAAAATCAGTCTATTCCAGTTCTTCTTTACCAGTGGCTGATTTTACCTTCTTTGTAGATGGTGCAGATAATGGCAGCTATGGAGAAGCAGGTATAGGGGGTTTATGTAGGAATTCCAAAGGCAAAATGGTGGTAAATTTTTTGAAATCAGTTAAAATTATAGATGCAACTTCATCAGAGCTGTTGGCCATCATAGAGGCCTGCCTTTTTTGTAAGTCGAAACCAATGTTTTGTGATAAGGATATCCTCTTCGTCTCATATAGTTTCCTTTCCGTTTCATGGATTCTGAAACCTTATGAGGCTCCAACGGTTTTCAAATCATTTGCTGTCAAAATTTGGAATTTGAGCTTGTTCAATAAGTGAACATTCGAGTATGTCAACAGGGAAAGCAATTCAGAAGCTGATGCGCTAGCAAAAAATGGTATAGAAAGAGAGGAAGAGCTTCACTGGTTTGATGAAATCTAATCATGTTTGCAGATAACAAGGGGATTACCGTTATCGTGATGGTTGGCTTTATGTCTAAAGGCTATTGATCTGTTATAATAGTCGTGGTTAAGCAATATTGTGTAATAGCTTTTTCGAATTAAACTCTTACATGGTTGTAGTTATGAATCGAGGTTATTTCGTATATCAATAATATTGCTGGGCACTCTTTTCCTCCTTCCAATGCCTATATTCTTACGAACATAGGTATGAAGGAAGTTTTAACGAGGCCCATTTTTCCTTCAAAAAAAATTAAAGTTTGGTCTAAACTCAAATTAATAATTGGGAGCGGTGGTAACTCCATGATATTCAACAAGTATTAAAAATAATAAAGGAATAAGGTTAATTAAAATCATGAAATGATATCAACGAGATTCAAGTTATAAGTAATTTGATATTGTTTAAGTAGATTTTGAGTTTAAAATTTTGTATATGTAAAAAAATTATGTTAAAATTTATATTTTTAAAAATAATATATAACACAAATTAATCCGAATTAATAATAATAAAACCTTGAAATATCAAGAGCGCAACAAAATAAAATCATGAAAAAATTAGTTCTTTGGACCTTAGTCCATTAGTATAATGGAATGAAATCACAACTTGCTCCCTCGCTCCTCGCCGCCCACACGTTCAAACTCCAAACCTCTCGTTTCCAACATTTTATTTTATTTTTATTTTTATGGATATTAATTATATTCACTAGTCGAATACAATGAGTCAATGGAATGAATTGCAATGCCTTTTTATCAAAAAATTTGATAAAGAAAGATAAATATATTTTCAAAATTTTGAAATAATTAATTTAAATTTTCAAAATTTTTGAAACTTATTGAAGAAATTTTAAAGATTTCAAATATGACTTAATTAAAAAATAAAAAAAATAAAACTTAAAAAAAGGTTTTAAAATTTTTAGAAATGTTTTATGTATTTTTTATTGAAAATTTATTTTCTCCCCTTTTAAAATTTTATAAGTTCGCCCCCTTAAAATTTTATAGATTTGCTCTCTAACATTAAATCTTGTGCTCGTCCCTATGTGATGCGGAACAATATATGTTTAATTCGTAATTCATGATAACTGTTCTAAATATTTTTTATTTATATTATGATTTGTATGTTTATGTTCATGATATATATGAGTTATTATAGAGAAAATAAAAATTATTTATTATGCGTTAGTTTTTTTTTAATATAACTACTGAATTTTTATTATAAATATAGAACATAACACAATTATAACGTATTTAAGAAAAAAATAATAGGACTAATATATACAAATTTCTTACAACCCAAAAATAAAAAAAGTAAAAAACTTCTATGAAGATAAGCATACCATTAAAATTCAGAAGCTTCCTGAATCTTATTGTCTCTATCTAATCGGGACTCATAATTGATGAAAATGAGTGGTGAGCGATCCAAACTATCAGGGAGAAAGTTCCATTATCCATGACTGATTACATCGACAAACAACCATCAACCGAATGGAGATCTAACTTTGCGTGACCATGGACAAAATCATAATTAGAAACTAGCGCCGATTAAAAACTCTATGTGAACAACGATCGATCGCTAGGGTATGCTGAATCATGCCACTAGAACAGATGAAACAAAATAAAAAAAACATATCACAAGGACAGAAGAAAATACGTTCCATAAAAGTAGAAATTTTTATTAAAAAAAGAAAACAATAAAATACCAGCGATCGACAACTAATAGCTAGGTGATTGCCCGCTAACGCAAAGAAAATGAAGAAAATTACAGGGAAAAAAATTAAAGTTAAAAATTTAGGCGGCGCAATTATTTATTTATTTATTATGCGTTGGTTAAAAATTAAAATAGACAAAACTTACGCTAAAGTGAAAATTATTTTTTTTCATGTCATTTTAAGTTAAAATAGTTAGATAAATAATTTAATTCTACTCTGTTCTATTCTCTTCTTTTTAAGTTTCGAGATTAAAATTTTTCAGAAATATTGCCTTCACCTACATTTTTCCACTCTCTTCTAAGTTAAAATAAAATTGGTTTTTTAAAAAAAACTAGTTAGATAAATAATTTAAGGGTAAACTATATCATTAACCACCGAACTAATTGGGGATTCCTATTTTGACCACCGAACTAACGAACTCGTCAATCAAACCACCGAACTTATAAAATCAACCTATTTTGACCACCGGCGTTAAAAATCTAACGGTGGAGTGACGGAACTGCCACGTGGCAGCTAACGGGAAAAATTTAAAATTACACATTTGGTCCCTATTATTTACACATTCTTTCAATTTAATCCTAATTTTAAATTAATAAAATAATAAATTATTTAATTAGGTAGTGACACGTGTCAACACCTTATTGGAGGACTTTAATTATTTAGATTTAATTTTATTAATTTATTTTCCTCCTCCAATCAAGTGGTGACACCCAAGGGATTTGAACCTAGGTGGTGTAGGTGGAAAAGCAGTGGTTAAGCCACTGCACGAAGCCCAACATTGTGCTTTAAAACACCCAAATTAATATATAACTCTTATTGGTTTCTACATTTATAACCCAAAAGCTTAAACCCTAAACACTAATTTCACATATATAACCCTAAACCTTAAACCATAAATATTTCAAATTAATTTTACACTCAACATTTCAAATTAATTTTACATATATAAACTCTAAACCCAAACCTTAAACTTTAAAGCCCAATTTAAAATATTTGGTGTGAAATTAATTTCACATATATAACCCTAAACCTTAAACTCTAAATATTTCAAATTAATTTTACACTAAAAATTTCAAATTAAATTCACATATATAAACCCTAAACCCTAAATATTTCAACTTAATTTTACACTAAACATTTCAAATTAATTTCACATATATAAACCCTAAACCCAAACCCTAAATATTTCAAATTAATTTCACGCTTAATTTCAGTTAATTTCACATATATAAACCTTAAACCCTAACCCCTAAATATTTCAAATTAATTTCACACCAAATATTTTAAATTGGGCTTTAGAGTTTAGGGTTTGGGTTTAGGGTTTAGGATTTATATATGTAAAATTAATTTGAAATGTTGAGTGTAAAATTAATTTGAAATATTTAGGGTTTAAGGTTTAGGGTTATATATGTGAAATTAGTGTTTAGGGTTTGAGCTTTTGGGTTATAAATGTAGAAACCAATAAGAGTTATATATTAAGTTGGGTGTTTTAAAGCACAATCTTGGGCTTGGTGCAGTAGCTTAACCACTGCCTTTCCATCTACACCACCTAAGTTCGAATCCCCTGGGTGTCATTTATGCTCAATTTCGTTTTCCTCCTCTAAATAGGTGGTGATCACCACCTTATTGGAGGAGGAAAATAAATTAATAAAATTAAATCTAAATAATTAAAGTCCTCCAATAAGGTGTTAACACGTGTCACTACCTAATTAAATAATTTATTATTTTATTAATTTAAAATTAGGACTAAATTGAAAGAATGTGTAAATAATAGGGACCAAATGTGTAATTTAAAATTTTTCCCGTTAGCTGCCACATGGCAGTTTCGTCACTCCACCGTTAGATTTTTAACGGCGGTGGTCAAAATAGGTTGATTTTATAAGTTCGGTGGTTTGATTGACGAGTTCGTTAGTTCGGTGGTCAAAATAGGAATCTCCAATTAGTTCGGTGGTCAATGATATAGTTTACCCATAATTTAATTTTACCCTGCGCCAGAAGCAAGTAGTAGTGTCTAATTAAGAGATGGTGCTAGAAGTATAAAAATATATAAAAATTGGAATGGATCGGGCTGCGCAGATGTTGAGACTTGAGATATAAAAATGGAAAGAAAAGTGGATGAAATCACGGCCGTCAGTTTGCGCAGAGTGGGGACCAGCGCCTGGACAAGCGCACGTGGGCAGATCTACCCACTGGCTTTGCTGACAGAGAGAGTGTTGCGTTTCATTTATTTCTGACCCCACTTGTCTGCTGCCCCCAACATCTACGGTCACCTTCCCGCGGTCTGCTGGTCAAACGTTTTTTTATCAAATAAATAAATATTATATTCTTATATCTAAATTTAATTCATAAAAATGAAATGATATAAATATTCTCGACCTGCCCCTTTCGATTCACAGTTGCTACTTTATTCGTATTATACCTTCTTTTAATCAAATTGTGAATTATATTATACCTGATTTTATATATTTATTTCTTTATTACAAGTTTAATTATTAATTAAACGGAAATAATTAAATATTTGAATATAGAAGTTAATAACGAAATGAAATATCAGTTCTAACGGGATATGCTGTATGAACTCTCTCTGCCTGTCACAATCGTCTATGGGCAGATATATTAGTGTTAATCTGATTATTACTTAATAATCTCTAAAAATAAATATTCACAACTTCGAAAAATGGCAATTATAGATATTTAAACTATTTATCTTGAAAATTATTTGGAATTTGGAAAAGCAATCAGAATGATTTTATTTCACATTTCTAAATACAAAATCATAATAGATAAGGAATGAGGATCCAACGGTGGAGATGTTGAGAAGGGAAGGAAAAGGTCAATGAAAGGTGGGGTCTAGAAAACGATAGCATGTGATTAGGGAAGGCGACGTTGTAGGGAAACGGAGCAGACAAAACCAGGTTGCCCTGCTGGCCCACGTGTCGCCCACCGTGCGCGTGTTTGCATGAAAGCAGTAGTTAGGATGGTTAGAGCCGCACGAAAGCTAATCCCTTATTCATGTTTTATTAAATTGAAAAAACAAATTAATAAAAGAATGAATTGATACTTTCAAATTGCTTTCTATGCGACTAAGGAAGGCATTATACGGCATTGTTTGTAAGCATTTTCAGCTTCTTACAAAATAGGAATTGTAAATTAATTCTTATCAACGATTATTAAATTAGTTTTTTAATGAACAGAATTTTCTTATCATTGCTACCTGAGTATGCACATTTAAATAGTCATACGTCATTAATTGATAACTAAACTATAAAATAATTATAGTTATTAAAATTACCATACAATAATCCTTATTATCATGCCTCAATTAATAGGTTTTTGTAGGGTTAATTTGCTTGTTTTTGTTGACAAAGTGCAAGATTTGTTTTTTCTTTTTTTTACGAAATAAATTTGTATTAATGAAAACAAAAATAGGAATCATGATCAAACTTTGAATATAGTCCCTTATATAACAAAAATACAGATGGAAATCATCTACCCTTTTCAGTGCTCCTACTTATGTCTTCACATTCAAAATTAGATTTATGATTTAGGGTTTAGGGTTTTAGGTTAGGGGTTATGGTTAGGGTTTAAGGAATTTAGGGTATGGTGTATTTTTAGGGTATATGGTGTAGGGTTTAGGATTTAGAATTTAAGGTTAGGGCTTGCAATTTAATTTATTGTGTTTTTTAGTGTTGGGGCATAACTAGGGGCACCGAAAAAAGGCAGAAAATTTTTATCCCAAAAATACAGGTCCGATACTAAACCAGGGCCAGGGCAATAGGGGCGTCCGCCCAGGGGCATCGCTAAAGAAGTTATATGTTTATAATTTTTTTGAATTACATTTGTCGTTAAAGGTCTAATTTTTTAATGTTTTGTTATTAGGGTTCAATTTTTTTCAACATTTATTATTAGGGTCTACTCTTAAATTCCATTTTCCCCTACTTGTTACTATGGACCCGATTTCCCCCAATATTTGTTATTATGAGAATACTTTTAAAATTCAATTTTTTCTTCAATATTTGTTATTAGGGCCCCAATTTTTTCAATACTTGTTATTATGGACATAGTCTTAAAATTTAATTTTTTCATTACTTGCCTATTAGGAACATATATTTAAATAGTGGTATGCAACCGCAACAACGACTGATACATGACAATAGCGACACCATCTGAAAACCACGATACATGCAATTGTTATGTAAAAAAGTGTATGTTATTAAAAAAATTACAACCACGATACTCACAACGATCGAAATAGCATCTATAATGTCCGCAACCACGATAAAAGTAACACGACTGTAGATACAACTGCAATCATAATTTAAATTATTGATTTAGGGCCCATTTTTTAGGTTCACCCTGAGCCACCAAAAGCCGAGGGCCCATCGAAAGTATATGTTATTACTTTAAACAATTAATGTAGTATTTCATTAATAAATCATAGTACATGATCAAACTATGTCAAACAAATTATTTTCATTGTTTTGTTAAGAGAGCATCTTAAATAGAACTAAAATAATAATGTACAATCACCGATTTATAAGATTGTTACTCAAGAAATTATTGAAGCTGTGAATATAGAAAATGAAGGCCCCGACCCCTGTTATAAAATCAAAATATTTGATAAATTTTGATCTAATAACAATTTGGCCCTTGTAAAAATATATTTAAATTTAAAAATAAAAGGGTTTATTAAATACATAATCAAGTAGCGTTGAACAAAAAAATGAGACCGTATTTTTAAATTTTTTGGTCCAATAACGATTTAAGTCTTTATAAGTTTAAATATTAAACAAATTGACCCATTAATTTTGAATTTAAATATTTAATAAGTTATTGTATTTTTTAAATTCAACATTTTAACTCTACCAATATTTCATCTTGGCCCCGTCTCCGCCACAAACATTGGTACATTGCTTAGGTTAACCATCAAGAAATGCATCTTAGTCCTACCTTCGTCAAACCGCTTTTAACGACAAACACTAATCGATCAATAAAATAGTGTCATAACCCCAATAGACATTACCACATTAGAGATCATGGGGACGAGTCACATAGAAAAAAAAAGTGCGATTAACGCCACTAAAAAAATTATCATATAAAAATATTAGAATTATATCATATTCTTCATAAAAAATATTATAATTAACCCCGCTTAATTTGTTGAATTATGAGGTCAACATTACTTACTATAATAGTATAGAAATCTCTCATGTCTCATACCATATTTTAACCTCATTTTATGAAAATTTTGTCTCCGCCCCTATTAGAGATGTACAAAAAATTAAGTCTAAATCATTATATCCTCGGGATAAGGGCATAATTAGGATCTTAGGATCCTATTATGCACATCGCACCACCTGAAATTCTAAAATTTTAAAAGTAGGATCCTAACTCGCCGCACCACCACGGTGAGTTTCAAAAAAATATTCTTATTTTTATTTAAACTCGCCGCATCGTATAGGCGAGTTTCATTTTTAAAAAAAAAATCTCGCCATACAATCGAGGCGAGTTTGAATAAAAAAATATAATTTTAAAACTCATCGTAGTGGTGCGGCGAGTTTACTGTTAAGGTCATACTTTTAAAATTTTAAGATTTTGAGTATCATGTCAAGATTCTAAAATCCTATTTTTTCCCTTAAATCTATATCCTCTCCTCAATGATTCAGAATCCACACATACAAAAATAAATTACTTCATCGTGTTGAAGTTCTTCAAAAGAAATTCACAAAGGAACATAGTGGGATGTTATTTTTTTGGTATTATAGAATAATGTTTAAATTTTTATTACAAACGTTGAGTTTGAATCCACACAAAGGAATAGTGGATTAACATTTTTTATCACTCAGACAATTTTAAAATCTCATAATGAAATATTATTTATATACATAAAAGACAACAAAAGAAAACAACAGTCACCGCGATAATAAAGGCGATTTGCAAGTAAAGGAAACTTACATAACACTAAAAAAATCAAAAAATACCAACTAAGCTAAGACTGTATATATTTATACAAGGACGGAATTAAGGTCAAATATTAGGAGGAGCAAAAGTATATTAAGCCTTTAAATTTAAAAATTGAGAGTGACAAAAACCTTATTTTACTACTATTTAAACTAAAAGAGACATCAAATGCATTTATATGAACAAAATTGGTCTAGCCTCTCTCATGTATAACATGGCTCCGTCCCTGTATTTATATTTGATATATATATATATATATATATATAATATAATATGAATGTACAATACTATAATGATTAATGGTCCTAAGTACCATTTCCGTATGAGAACCTATCCGTACCAATCAACAAATTGAGATCCTTAATTAATAAGTAATACTATGTACTAATCTCACGACAATCTCTGACTACTTGCTGTATTAGTGAGAGGTTATTAAATTAATTTTGACTTTTAAGGTTAGAAGCTTTAATTATTTAAAAAAAATCAATTAAACTTCATCAAATTGATCTTTTAAATTGGAAGATTTTATTAGTTGAGGTCTTGACATAGTGTTTTTGTCATTGATCATTACTGTGTTGGTGTGGTCGTCAACTTTACTAACGTAACAATAACATGTGGTTGTTGACGTGGCAAACAGATTTGATTGATTTTTCAAAAGTTAAGAGTGGTTGATTTTTTTTTAAAAAAATATTAAACGTGTTTTAATTATTAAAAAAATTATAAAAATATTTCAAAGTTATTTAAATATATTTTTTAAAAAACAAATTATAAATATTTAAAAGTATTTAAATGGTAATTGTGAATGAACCGGTGTCGTCTTGCAATGTAGGTTACTTCTGGAAAATAAAATAAAATTTATGGTTTAAATTAAGATTCACGGGCATAAGTTCGATGAAAACTCTACCCATCTTTTTTAAACGGGTAGTTCTGCGGTACGGCAGCCTAATATGCGGCTAATATACGGCGTTACCGAAAACATCATTAAAAAATACCGGAAACATCATTAAAAATACCGGAAACATGATAAAATATACCGGAAACATGGATTTCGAAAGTATGGATACTTTCGAAATCAACATATCCAAAAGTATGGATACTTTCGAAAGTATGGATACTTACGAAATCAACATATCCAAAAGTATCGATACTTTCGAAATCCATGTTTCTGGTATTTTTAATGATGTTTCCGGTATTTTTTAATGATGTTTCCGGTAACGCCGTATATTAGCCGCATATTAGGCTGCCGCATGGTAGAAAAATCCTTTTTAAACCGTAAGAGACAAGTACAACCTCTTATAAAATAGTTGTCTCACTACAAGATTAATTATGTTAAAAATGTGTTCAACGAACAATGATAGACTTACACCGAAAAGAGTGAAAGACTTGTCTAATAAAGAAGTTTAATTTAAAAAAAAACAATTTTACATTTTTTAACATTTGAATACTTTTTAATATAATTTGATTTTTTATTATTTTTAATAAATCTTTAATTATTTTATAAAGTTTAATTATTTTTATAATTGTATTGTTTTAATTAACTTTTTATTTAAATGTATTTTATATTTTTTCTTAAAAATTAAATGATATTTCAAACTTTTTAAAATATCAACTAAGCCCTTAAATCTATTTGAAAATAATCAATTAAGTCTCCCTATTATATCATCATTCACATGTTGACAATTACATTAACAAAATTAATGATCACATCCACTTAATAACGAGTAACAATTAGGGGTGTCTATTGTCGGATATCAGACCGGATTTGATCCGGTTTTTTCAGATATCCGATTTTTAGAACGGCAATATAGTGATCCGTATTCGATCCGGTAAAAATTTAATATCCGATTTTTCAGATATCGGATAATCGGATCGGATATTCGGATATTCGAAAATATAATTGGATTCAACTATATTTTCGAATTTAAAGGTCGTATTTATGAAAATTTTGGAATTTCGAATATAACAAACAACACATTGCTAAATATAACAAGATTCACATCTATGGAAAATTCAGTTTTTTTAAATTTTCGAATATAACAAGCATCAAATTGTTAAATATAACAAGATTAATCTTAAAAAAAAAATAGATTTTCGAGTTTTCGGATAATCCGAAACTAGAAATATTGCGATCCGTATCCGATCCAAAAAATCTATAATCGGATTGGATATCCGATCCGAAAAAAGATCAGAACAAATATTCGAATTTTCAAATCGGATCAACGAATAATTAGATCGGGGTCAAATCGGATATTTTTCAACACCCCTATTAACAACAGAAACCAATAATAAAAAACTCAAATAATAAAATATTCGAATTCAAATGTTCAATTGAGTGAAAAAGTGAGACTATAATATTCAAAATAATTGAAGGGTTATTTAACCCTTAACCATTAATTCTTTTATGTTAGATTTTTAAATCCATTTATTAACCAGAATTTGTGCTTAAAAGTTGTAAGCTGGAATGTACCAAAAAATGGTTATGTTGTTATAGAAATCCTAATATTTTCTCGGGTAAATTATACGGATCATCACTGAATTTTGTTTCATGGTTTATTTTGACTACTATACTTTTAAAGCGACCAATTTACTCATTAAACATTACTTTCTGACCTATTTTAGTCCCTCTGAATTGTTTTATTAATATTTTAATATGATTTGATATATTTTATTATTATAAAATATAAAAATAAATTTATTTTATTATTATTAATTAAAAAATAATTTAAAATAAAAAAACTCGAAACAGTCTAAACCCGCAAATCAATTTAACCCTCACCGACGTTATCCACCCATTCACCGGTATTACCCTTATCGTCGTTACCCACCCATTTGCCGGCGTTGGTCACGATACATGTTCTTATCGACTTTGTTCTTATCACCCTTACCGATATCTCCTCAAATCACATGCACGGGGCATTACCAAAAGAGCTCGAAAACATGAATTTGACTGTAATAAAAATAATTTTCTGGAGAGATCCCTGCGGGATTTGGAGATATGCATCTTCTTAATGAGTTCTCAGTCTATCAAAATCGGTTTTTTGGGGGAATTTCCTGCCAATTTTGGTCGGTTCTCACCGTTAGACAGTTTCAACATATTAGAGAATCAATTTTCAGGTGAATTTCGCAGGTTCTTATCATGCTGGTAAAGGTGGCGAATGAGCGAGTGACACGGTGAATGTGTAGGTGACGTCGGTAAAAGTGGAGGTGGATTGGGATTAGGGTTTGGGTTTTTTTATTTTAAATTACTTTATCATTTAATAATAATATATGTAATTTTTTTTATTTTAAATTTTTTTTATATTTAATAATAATAAAATACGTCAAGTCATACTAAAATATTAATAAATTAATTTACAGTGATTAAAATAGTGTAGAAAATAAAGTTTTATGAGCAAATTGGTCGTTTTAAAATTTATTGATAAAAATAAATTAGGGAGTAAAGTCCAATAATGATTTGGATAATTTACCTATTTCCTCTCAAGTCGTTGCTCAATTTTTTGTTTCATTTGTATTTGATCGACGATATTGTGTTAATCGTCAACCACAATTACTCTTTTTTTATTTGATTTACTTTTTTATTATTTTAATAAGAATAATTTTGTCATTGTGACACGTTTTCCTCTATTTTGGCATATTTTTTTTTTATCTTTTTTCTCGGTTGTTTGGTCATTCTTTGCATTATATATTTTTTAAGGGTTGGATTTGACGACGACGTAACTAATCAAGATGTTTATTTGTTATCTTGTTGATCTTCCTTCCTTTGGACCTTCAAGTTGGATTTGAATATACGTTCACAATCGGTGTTTCTTACTTGCGATTGAGTTGAGATTATTACCATTTTGTCAACGTGTCATAAGAGTTATATGAATTTTTTAATGCTGGTGTTGATGGTTTTATCCTTCAAACGTGAATCTCTTGTATTCGTATCTATCATTTGTTTGAATTTTTTAGCTAAATTTTTAATCTTTTCATTGTATGATCTGACTAATTTTGTTTAATGATTATAAGAAAATGTTCAGAATGAGTGTTTATTTTATACTTATGCTTAGAAACCCTCGTCATATTTTATAAAAAAATGTAAACTGAAATATGTTCAAGATGAAGATTAAATTGTCGACCACTAAATAAACTATTGTCATATCACCTAGGTTCCGTGGTTAACTTTCAAAACTCTTCAACGTATATGAATATGACTCCAAGTGAAGTTGGTTCAAATGCCTAAAATGTTCTCGTAATTAACTTAATGTCAAGAGGAAAAAAAAAATTCTCTGTGCCTTTCCGATATTCTTTTCTATGCATTAACATTAAAAAAATAAAATTTTAAACCTTAGTTCTAAATTTTAAACTCAAAAAATAGACCTACTCAAAAATCTATGAACACTCACCTTTAATTTTAATCCTAAACCTGATTTTATAATGTAAGACATAAATAGAGACACCTAAAACATACAAATGATTTTTATTCTGTCGAGAGTGGACTCTTTTTGATGCATCTAAAGAGAATATTTTGGCCATGTTTGGTAAAGAGAGGTTTGACTGGTCAAATCTGCTAATTTGGATGTTTGGTAAAGAACATATTGAAATAGCGGATTGGGGTGGAACCTGTAATTTTGAAAAAAGCTGCTAATAAGAGTCTTTTTGAAATTAGAAGTTTTGACATAAGAGTTATAAATACCTTTTACCCTTAACAATTATAAAAAATCTTCAAATAATCTAAATTTAACAATTTTTATTTTAATTTTTCAATCTTGTGTATTTACATGACATTTGTAAACTAATATTTTTATTTTTTTATCCTCACACATTTATATTTGTATTCAAAATTTAATAATTAATTAAATTATATTAAAAATAATTATATAAATAATAAATTAATATATAGATCCTTCAAATATGCTTAGTAATGTTATATTAAAAATTATTTTTTATAATTTAATTAATATTAATAGATATAAAATATTGATAACTAATAAACTATTCACATAACTATCAAATAAAATTATGTCCTTAGATGTCATTTTGCTTATTTAAATAATCAAATAATTGTCCGCTATCAGTTAATTTTACCAAACACTTTTATACAATCAGTTAATACAATTCACTAATCAAATAAGCTAACGTAATCCGCTATTAACTATTCGCTAATTGCCAAACATGGCCAAAATATTTTTTTTAGTATTTTTATATTCTAAAAGTTTATTTAACTATTTATAAATTTAATATTTTCCAGCTCACGCATTCACCTTTTTAAGAAGAAAACTCACGCGGGAAACAAATCAATGCAAAAACGCATGAAATAGCTCCAGGTTTATCATCTTTAACGCCTAATTCCTAATATTCTTTTCCGGAGTTGATAGTTTGTTTTTTTATATATATAGAAAAAAACATGTGGGTTTAACGCAACTTTACAATTTGATTGTAAAAGCGAGGTAAAGCAAGAATGCAGATGAGATATGAGGCAGCAACATTGTTGTTATGAAAGTCAGTTCATTCACTTTGTTCCTAGTCGTACAGATTCTCCCACTCCATCACGTCAACCAATATTCTTTAATTTTGTTAACTGGAAAAATAAAACAGCATAGCAACTGCTACTGTATATTTACACATTCATAACAAGTCAAACAACCAATGTATAACAACATTTTTGGGATGGCAGAGATACAAAGGGATCTTTCAAGTCAATCCCCAACCTTCTTTATCTGCAAAAAGAATTTCTGGGTCATCTACTGCTTACCTTCAGGGACCTCTTTTATGGTCATGTCTACCATTTCGACTGCGTTGAAACCTCCATCGTCGGTGGCAATGGTTGATTGAGAGTCGAGTCCAGAGCCTGCTTGTATTTCCTTGAACATTGCCATCACTTGAATCATTGTGGGTCGTCTCCAATGTCGATCGTCCAAGCAAGCACAAGCTACCTTTAAGTGTTGTAAAAGCTCTATCTCAAGGTTGGGATCCTCTTTCATCAGCTCCGGATCAAACACATCACTTATTTTAAGCTTGGCATGCTGTTTCACCCATCCCACAAGATTGTTATCCCCAAAATCGGCTGAATCTGTTGGCCTTTTCCCCGTTAGCAACTCGAGCAAGACGACGCCGTAACTGTAAACATCACCCTTGGTGGAACATCGAAAGCTCTGGTAGTATTCTGGAGGAACATAGCCGGGAGTACCCGCTAATGTGCTGACACTCAAATGCGTATCCATTGCACTCATAAGCCTTGCCATCCCGAAATCGGAAACTCTGGCTTCCAAGTTCTCATCGAGCAGGACATTGCTCGATTTCATGTCCCTGTGAATTATATGAGGAATGCAGTTATGGTGCAGAAACGCCAACCCTCTTGCAGCTCCAATGGCTATCTTTCTCCTTGCTGCCCAATTCAGTTTGATCCCAGCTTTCTTTTGACCATGCAAAACATCCTCTAAGCTTCCATACATCATGTACTCGTAAACTAGAAGCCGTTCTTCACCAACCTTACAGTAACCCAAGAGTGGGACGAGGTTCCGGTGCTTGATCTTCCCAATGGTTTCCATTTCCGCTGTGAATTCCCGGTCACCTTGTCCACTGATATGTATCAGTTTCTTGATAGCAACAACACTCCCGTCTTTCAGTTGGGCCTTGTAAACATCACCGAAACCACCAGAGCCGATGAGGCTGTCGTTATGGAAGCCATTCGTGGCTTCAAGAAGATCAGCAAAGGTTAGCTTTCGAAGTGGCTTTTCAAATGTAGCCAGGTTGATGCTCAATGCTTCTCGTGCACCCGTTAGCTTCCAGCTGGTATTCGCTGTGCCGGAGTGGGAACGGCTGTCCACATAAACATCAAGAGAACAATCCTGTTTCTTCCTTCTTTTCTTGGTCTCTACAATAGCTATGATCACACCAAAGATGCAGAAAAGAGAGAACAACAATCCCATTGCCACACTCCCAGCAAGAGAAGCTTGTCTGCGATGAGAGTTTCGATGCGCAGAACTCGAAGAAGCCGCGGGATTCACACAGGGGGGGAGAGGGACCCCGCAGAGACCTGTATTATTAAAGAAATCACTAGCCGGAAACGTTTCCAGCTGACCGGTTTCGGGAATCATGCCAGAGAGCAGGTTGTTTGATAGATTAATCTCACTCAGCAACGTGATGCCAGTCATAGATTGTGGAATTGACCCTTCCAGCCTGTTGTAGGAAAGATCAAGAATGCCAAGCCCCTTTAACTTCCCAATCTCTTGTGGGATGGTTCCGGAGATATTATTGTGCCCCAAATTCAAGATAAACAGATATGGCATTGTGCCAATCTCGTTCGGAATTTCCCCCGACAGCAAATTGTATGAAAGATCAAGAAAAATCATGGAACCATTATTGTTGAACGTAGGCTGCGTGTGACCCCCGTACACTCTGGTAAAGTTGCAAGGGTTCCTGCTGGAAATTCTACCCAACTGCTCCTGCCGTATTCCGGCGAATTCGAGTAAATTCCCCGACCCGTGGCACTCTTTGCTCCCGTCATTCTTGATATACATATACCTCTTCCCGGAAATGAAATTCACAGCTATTTTACCGGACTGTTTGAACAGCACTGGAGGGATAGTCCCATTCAAGTAATTGGTATTAAGGTCCAACCATATCAAGCTTTGACAATCTCCGAGCTCAGGCGGGATGCTTCCATAGAAGGAGTTATTGCTGAGCTTGAGAATCGCAAGACTCGAAAGCTTACCAAGCCAAGCCGGAATCTCTCCGGTGAGCCTATTGTTGGACAACGAAATCCAGTTCAACTTGGTACAGTTGCTTAGACCAGAAGGTATTGCTCCACTCAACTGGTTGAAGTCGAGAATCAAGGTCTCGAGTGTCTGAATGTTACTTAGCTCTTGAGGGATTTCTCCATGGAGCTGATTCAACCAAAGCTTCAAATCCTTAAGCTTGGAGAGAGCACCCAAGCTGGTGGGGATGGTACCCCTGAGGTAATTGAAGCTCAAATGGAGTGATACAAGCTGAGAGCAATTACTGAGACTAGCAGGAATCGACCCAGTTAAGATATTGTTCTGCAAATAAAGAACTTGTAACCTGTTTGCCGGATTTTCACACAAAGAAGCAGGGATTGACCCTGAAAAGTTGTTGGAACTGAGATCTAAAACCTCCAGGTTGAAAAGACTAGACAAAGATTGAGGCAAAGGACCAGAGAAGTAATTAAAAGCTAAAGATAGCTTCTTCAAGTAAGTCATGTTCTGGAATATCTCAATGGGGAGTTTACCGGTTAAGTTGTTGGTAGATACATCGAAAGACTCCATGGAAGAACAGGAAGCAAAGCCGCTAGGAATGGTACCAGAAAGATTGTTTGAAGAAAGATCCAGCTCCACAAGGCTTGAACAAGCTTCCGTCAGATACAGAGGAACCTGCCCTTGAAACTTATTATCTGCCAAATAAAGATACTGCAATTTGGAAGTCGGCAAAGCTGGAATCCGACCGGAGAACTGGTTGTGCGATAGATTCAGGAAATTTAAGTTCACGCAGGAAGAGATTGCAGGGGAAATGTCGAAGGAAAACTTGTTCGCGGAGATATCAAGGTGTTCCAAAGCTGAGCAGCCTCCAAATGAAGGAGTAGTCCCCATTGAGAAATTGTTCCAAGAAACATCTAAAAACTTCAACTTTCTGCAACTTGAGACATTTATTTCACCAGTAATATCGTTTCCTTTCAAAGCCAAGTGCTTCAAGTCGTTGCAACCAGCATGAAGGATCCAAGGAACCACGTTTCCAGCAGAAAGCTTGTTGTAAGAAAGATCCACAACTTCCAAACTAAGCTGCAGACCCCTGGATTCTTCACCAGCAGAAGACACCAGACTGTTGGTTGATAAATTGAGAAACTTCAAGTTGGAGCAAGAACCCAAGGCGGAAACGGTTGAAACGGGACCGGACAAGGCGTTCTGAGATAGATCTAAAGTGGTTAACAGGGAGCTGCACTTGGATCCAGAAGGGAAAGAAATGTTGCCAGAGATGTTGGCTTTCAACAAAGAAAGGGATTCCAAGTTTTCCAGAGCTAAAAGAAAGGCAGCAACAGAATGAAAATCCGTGCTTAACGAGGTGTAACGGAGTTGAATAGAGGAAACTCTGGAGCCTTGGCATGTTACACCATTGAAGCTACAAGGGTCTTGGCTAGAAACCCAGTTTTGAAGAACAGATTGGTCGGGTAAGCTGGCTTTGAAGTTGAGCAGTAGCTGAGAATCCCTGTTGTTTGAAGAAGCAGCAACAGCAGCTTCAAAGGAGATAAGGAAAGTGAGAATGAGGTGAGAAAAGAAAGGTCTCATATTTGTGGGAAAATTGAACTTCCTTTCCAATAAGAATGAAAGTGAGAGGGAGGAGTTTAGGGAATGAGGGCTTCCATTAAAGAGAAAACAGGGGAGAGGTAGAGGTCTGGTTTGGAAGAGAGAGGGAAAATGAAAGAGAAAGGTTGGGTCTTGATGTTATGTATTGGGTTTGGGTGATGGGGTTACTGAAAGAAAGAGAGTCAAAAGAGGAAGTGAAGACAGTAAGAAGGGTATTTATCAAAGTGGGGGAGTGGAAACAGCTGTTGGCTAGTCACATGCCATGTGACACTCTTTTCTTTCAAATTGATTAATAAATCTAATAATATGGATTGGTGATTTAAGTGCTTCAGATTATCCTTAATCTCCCACTTAAAATATGTTTTCTTTTTGTTTCTCTTGTAGTGTATGTAAATGTAGCCCAAGTGGGTTGGGTATCTTTGTTGTAGCCTGTAGGTGCAAGCTGATTGCTGGCCGTCGAAGCTTCACCCCAAGTCTGTGATTGGTGGATCCTCAGACGTCCAACATCATCCTCTAATTCCTTAAACTGCATGCATTCAGCCCCCAAATATATTGCTCCTTCGCCTTTGTTTCGATTTTTATGTTTTAGATTTTATCCTCTCTTCTTGTTGTTCGAATCTATGTGATGCCCGCTTAAGCTTAAGCTTTGATTGTGATGAATGAAGTTCTCATTTGATGTTAAAGAAAAAAAAAAGGAAATAGATACAAATAATTTTACTCATGTCAAGTAATTCACAAAACATTTTTTAAAATGATGTATCAATTGTACTTTCTTTTGTCCAGACTTTGCAGAAGTTTTATTTGAAATACTATCATTTTTTAAATTACCGATCCAAATTATTATCCGTTAATCCGATCCAAAAATATAGATATCTGATTTGATTTTTTATTTCAGCTTGAATATTCGATCTGATTTTTTTTATTTTTTTTGGATCAGATACAAATCACAATATTTCAAGTTTTAGATTATTCGAAAATTCGAAAAATCCGAAAATTCAAAGATTTATATATAAAATTTTTGTTATATTTGGTAATTTAATGTTTGTTATATTTCAAAACTAAAAAAATCCAAATTTTTATAGATGCTAATCTTGTTATATTTGACATTTTGTTGATTTTTTATATTTGAAAATCTAAAATTTTCATAGGTACGATCGCCAAATTCGAAAAAATACTTAAATTAAATTATATATTCGAATAACCGAATATTTGAATATCCGATCCGAGTATCTGAATATTTGAATATCTGATTTTTCTTGATCGGATACAGATCACTATTTTACCGATTCAAAATTTCATATATCCGCTTTTTCGGATCAGATTGGATCCGATATCCGAAAATAAATACTCCTACTTAGTATAGTAACTATCCATTTCGTTTAATAAAATATTTTTGGGACTTGGATTTTTAATATTTTCAATATAATTTTCCTATCATCAATGTTGATTTTGTAACGCCCCGATTTTGGGCCTAGGAGTTTGTAGGTTGGGTTTAGGGTCCGTTAGACCAAGTGTGAAACCAATAAATTGATTTGATATAACAAAAGATTTAAGGACTAAATTGAAAAATGGAAAATGAATTTTTAAGACCTTAAAACCTCTCTATGTATTTAAAGAAAAATGTTTAAGTCAAAACCTCAACTTGTCAAATATTTTCTAAGTATTTTTCAAGCCAAAACAGTGATTTTCGAGTCACCGTTTCGGAACGGCCTTTGGGCGTTCCGGAACAGTTTGAAATTGTTAACCTATTTTTCGGAATGTGTTTCGAAACGGAATTCAAACTTGGTTTTAAAATATGATCGTTGAAGTTTTATAACTGAATTTAAAATTGTCGTTAAGGCGTATCAAAACGCTTCTAAGCCGTTTCGATACAGGCTTCGACAGTAGCAAAATGTTTCGAAACAAGTTTCGAAACTGACTCTTAGCGTATCGAAACAATCGTGCCCGTTTCGGTACAGTCTATTTATTACACCCCAACGACTCTTTCTATTTTGGTCTGTTTCGAAACAAGATGGAGCGTTTCGAAATGGGTAGTTGCATACTGCATTTATGGAGGGAAGATAACATCTCAACGGCTATATTGATGAATGCAACAACCCCAACGGCTAGAATTCATTGAGAAGGTATAAAAAGAACCTCTAAAAGCTCCAACAATAACTATTGACCTCCAAAGTATTATCCAAACATCAAAGCCAAGCATTTGTGCAAAAATCCCATTATTTCTTGTAAACCCTAATTATGAAATTTGTAATTCCCATTCTTATCTGTTCAATTGGGTTGAGTGCTTGTAAAAGGGCTATATTTTGTATTGAGAGATACTAGTTTTAGCCTTTATCTTCTTTGTATTTCTTGAGTGAGGATTGTGTCAAATTTTGGGTAGAAAATTTGACCGGTATTGTAAAGGTTACCTCCTTAGCCTAGAAAAGGGGAAGAACAATTAGTGGATTGTTGGAAAATCCTTAGTGAAGCTAAGGTAGTGGATGTAGAGTTCGATTGGAACTTGAATCACTCTAAATCCTCTTGTCTATCATTTTTAACTTTCCACTCCACCACCAAAAGTTCTAAAATCCAATTCACCCGCTCTTGGCTTATATCGGTTCATTGATCCACTCAACACCGAGACTAGAGATTCGGGTTAGTATGGGATTGGTTCAAGGAAAATCTAGTTCGAAAAGTGATAAAAATATGAGAAGAATTTCAAAAATCCATTTTAAATGTATATAAGGGTTTGGAGGAGCCAATTTTGAAAAATGACATTTGGAAGGTGGACATTTCAGTTTGGTAACTAAATCGTAAAAATAAAAAAAAATGTTTTTAATGGCTATTTTGTAAAAGAGCCAAAACTTAGATTTTCAAAACTTAGACATATCTTTTCCTTCAAAACCCGGTAATTGTAATTAGCCAACCACCCATTTTCTTTCAAAACTTCCAGATATCTTTTCCTTTTCATTTTACTTTGATTTCCAAATGATTTCCATGGAGTTTCCTCAACTTGTTTCAATGAATTCTTGAAGATTTTCAATCAAATCTTGTCAATTGAAGGAATAACAAGAGATTAGAGGTAGTTTTCGTGCTTCTCCTCTAATCAAGGTTCTTTAATGAAATTTCCAAGTATTTGGCTCTTTAATTATGTTTCTTAACAAGGTTTTATGATTGATTTAAAGAAAATGGCTAAATCAAGCTTTAAAAGATGATTTTGTATAGTTTTCTTAATGGATCTGTTTTGGATGATTTATGATTGATTTTAATCATATTTTGGAAGTTTATTAATGTTGAGATTGAGGTTTAAGCATGGTAATCCCAAAACTATTTGGATCTCTAGTTGATTAGGTTATTAAAATTTGGTTTTTATGGTGTTATTGTAATTTTGTGAATGCTGGAGGTATAAGGTTGATAATAGGATGGTTTTGGATGTTAATAAATGATTATAAATGGTTGGAAGTGTCAGGTTTTGGTGGTTTTGGGCAGAGCAACGTGGTAGGATTGCTTGCTGCAGTTCTTAATGCATTGAGATGCATTAATCCTCTGTTCTTATGTGGTTTAAACAGGGGAGAACATTTCAAAAGCAACCAATGAGGTTTCGGGAGCTTCAGATGCTTAGTTTTGCGTCGGCTAATTAAGGTTTCGCGTGTCTGTGTGTGAGAACGTGAAATTCAGCTTTGAAATGTTTTAAAGGTGGTTTTGGGTACTTAGATGTAAGCTTGAAACGCTTGTCTAAGTTCGGAAGTAAGTATAAGGAATTTCTCTCTCGGATGTGCTATTATGAAATGGTTTTTATGCACTTGGTTTTGGATGCATGTTACCTACTGTTAAAGCATGTTTAAAGTATGAGGTTTACTTTTTTTTAATAATGTGATGATGAAGGATGCACATGGTAAGTGATCCTTGTAAGTATACGCTTTATACTTGTGATTTAAAGCATGGTTTAATGCTTGGAAAATGATTTAATGATGATGCTTTGAAAATAGTGAGGTATATGATGAAATGAGAATTATATTGGCATGTGATATTATGAAATTGATTTATAAATTTTATCGAATATAGTTAGCCGACTATAGGATTGAGTGCACTGTAAACAAGTCGCCTTGGATGTTGAGGGATTTATACAGTATACCGAATACTCCATCCAAGTACCCTAACGATTGAGATATGTGTTTGTGGTGTCCCGTCTCTCGTTAGTGGGGTTATACATCTACCGATTAGTGGTGTTGAAGGGTTTATACGGTGTACCGAATACTCCACCACGGGTGTCACAATGGTGGAGGGTAGCTCCCGTGTGTGAACCTTGAGATGCTAGTGAGAATGCATGAAATGTTGGGACAACACTTGTGAATCCGTGTATCTAATATGTTATTTTGAGAAATGAACTTGCCTATGATCACTTGTAAGCAAATATAATTGATGATGTGTCATGAGATGGTTTATGTTGAATATTGTGATTTATACATGTTTTACTCTTTAAGCTTTGCATTTGGTAGTTATGCGTGGGAAGGCTTAAATTGAGTGTTGGCAATGGGACTTGTTGTTGATTTATGATACATGTTGCATAAGGTTTATTATTCTGATTATTGATTAAGGAAAGTGTATGGTTTTAAAGGCAAGATGGTTTTCAAATGATGATTTGATTTAATTGAAATGAGATTTCAATGTGGACTTAGAAAATGGTTTTAATGCATTGAACGTGTTTTGGTTTTGAGCACTCATCACTAAGCCTTGTGTGCTTACACTCTATTTTGTCCATTAAATGCATAGAATTGAGGTTTTGGAGGCAACGTGGAGCAAGAGATCACAAGAGCCTTCATTTGAGAATGTATGTTTCAGTTTAGACTATAAGTAATAAGGGCAATGGGGGATCGTTGTGTTTTGGGGAGATTTGTGTAAACTTCTTATTTGAGCAAGTGTTTATTGTTGTTTTAGACTTGTAAATGATTTTTGGTTATTGGTTTGTGCTTTGTTATGCATTTTGGTATCTTGCTTGGCTTGTTTGCTAGGTTGCATGCCTATAGTTTACCTTTGATGCAAATTGCCATGATATGATGTTGAATATGCCATGAATGATTGAGGTTTGATGTTTGGATATGTCATATATATGTTGGAAGCATGCTTAAGTGGTTATGAGTGCATTAAAGTATGAAAAACCATGCCCAGACGTACCGATATGCGGGATACTGCATCAGTACAGTATGGCCAAAATAGGCATACCGTATCAATACAGGGTAGATCGTATCAATATGACTAAAGGGAAAAATGAGAAACCATACCAGTACACGAGGCCGTATCGATACCCTTTTGTGCTACTGGAAATATGAGAAATTGGCGAGATAATGACGTTTCGATACGGGCTGAAGTGTATCGATACACTCGGCTGTTAAGTTGGTTAATTAAGGCTTTTTGATGTTCTATTTTCTTCTATTTTGGTTACTGAATGTTTGGATGTTCAATTGAATGATTTTGGATGATTGAAAGAAGTTGAAAATTTACATGTAGACATGAAACCTGACTAATTGATTATCGATAAATTTATTTGGTTGAAGTCCTTGTAATTTGTTAAAATTAAAAATCGGTCCCAAACCTATGTTTTTAAGCAATTGATTGACAAATCGTTGTATGTTTATGTTGGAGTTTCTTTCGCTGGGAGTGAGAATCACATAGGATGATAATGAGCATCTAGACAAGATAAAAAAAATTTGGTCGTTTATTGAGGTAAGTCTTCACCGATTTACTTCAATATTCCCCCTTGTGACCCGTTCGGTTCGGTAAACGGTTAGACCGGGTCGAGGGGGTTACATATTTTCTTTGAATAAAATGTATTAGAGGTTGCTAAATTATTTCAAATGATCATTTTGATTGTTGAACTTTCTATAAAATGATAATTAAATTTAGCAAATTGTTATAGAAAAAAGGTCATTACGACGTAAAGTTCATTGATTATTTTAATAACTATTTTACAACAGTTTGATAAAATTTAATGATCATTTTATAATATTTTGATAAATTTAATGACCATTTTACAACCATTTGATAAATTTCATGATCATTTTATAATTTTAGAATGTTTAGTGACCAAGACAGCTAGAATAATTCAATGACCATTAATGTACTTTACCCATTTTCTTTTTGTTGTCATTTTTCAATCAGTATTCGAGAATTATTGCCAACGTGAGTCAAATTAAAAGATCATAATTTGTTGATAATCTCGTCTATACCATTACTAATTGAATTTTAGCTTGTGAATCGATTTTTTTTATCAAGAAATTTTGATTCTTCATAAAAACAAAGGATTACAACAAAGAAGAAAGACCCAGAGGGACATTAAAGATCTAGTCTGAAGGACAAAGCTGAGCAAGAGAGTTTCAGCAACCCGATTACAATCACAGGGTGTGAAAGAAAAAAAGCAAGAAGCAAAAGATGAGGCCATATATCGAATGTCTTCTTCGATAGCCGCAGATTCACAAACAAACAGTGAGCTGGATTTAAGATGATTTATCACGCTTTTGAAGTCAAATTCCAAGATCACGAAATCATAACAAGCTTGTCTAGCCAAGGAGACATCGAGTCGGATTGTTGAAGCCTCCGTTGATGAAGCTGAGGAGGCAAAAAGAGACGTCATATATCCATTAAAGAGAGAACTAGTACAATCACGGGCAACCGCGGCTACAGCTGTTTTGCCTGTCACCTTATCAAAAACCACATTACAGTTGATTTTAATAGTTCTACGGGGAGGGGGACCCATGATGGAAATACGATAGGAGGTCTAGGTTTATTCGGGTGATCCTTCACTTGAGCCAGAGTAAATTCCGAGAAAACACCTTCAGCTTGATTTTAAACCTCCCACGGGAGATTCACCAGCCCATCAAAGACAAACCAATGTCGTGACTTCCACATTGCCCATAATAAGAAGGCCATAAGGGTGCACCATTGTCGAAGTTCTCAAACTTGCGAAAGCCATTTTTTTCCTACCATTTACCAAACCTTGGAAAGCCGGCGGTAGAATGGGAGTAGCTAAAACCAAAAGCTCTCCACACTACTTGAGCAAACTTACAGAAAAACAATAAGTGTTCAATGCTCTCAATAGCATTCCCGCACCGAGGGTGACAATCAGATGCATGGAAAGAGCCATGGAAATGGGCTGCTAAGATACCCTTTGTCGAGACAATGTTGTGGCATAGCTTTCATAGGAAGGATCATGTCTTCATAGGCACTTTCAAGCCACAAATAGAATTTTAGACAATTTTATTCTTATCAAGGGAGTCACTAGACGAAGGTTTGAAAATCTGATCTTGCTTCTCTTCCAGGAAACGATATCCTGAGCGAGTAGAATACAACCCGTCCTTGGACGCTGCCCAGACCAAAGAATCTTTAATCGTAAGGCCCCCAATAGGAATGGTAAAGATTGCCTCCATTTCAGCCCTAGAAAAGAAGTTCTCGAGTTTGCATCGGTCCCATGATTTATGATTGTTAAATGTGTAAAAGTACTATATTTACACCCTTTTCTATGATAATTATTGCTAAATATACACCCATTTGAGTCATATTGTATCCCTCCAATGCATCAATCACATTGATCTCATCTTTATTATGCTTGATCATTATTTTTGGTTTATTTGGTGGAAAAGGTATTGTTTTAATGTGTGTTTGGTGCAGGTGCAGGTGCAGATTTCGTTATTAACTGCCCGAGCAAGCACTGCTGCGGTAGTGAAATAAAGGAAGAAATGGTGCATAACTATCTCTCGATGGTCCAGATCAAGCCAGCCGTGGATGTCAGTTTCTACCGAAGGAAGCTGAACCATGAGATAAAGCCCTGCTGAGTGGAAAAGACAGACAAACCATTATCGAGGCAACATCTAAACCACTATCGAGGCAATACCCTGACACAATTGACAAAGGAGAAAACATGCAAAGTGATATGCGTTTTGAAGAGCATGAAAAACTGAATTTTTCTATATATTTTGCATGAAGATCGAACTACGGTAAGATCATGAAAACGTCGAAGGAAGGTCGAGAGAAGATTCCACACAAGTGGGAGGATTTTAAGGAAGAAAGATATATTACTTTAAAAGAAGACCTTTTCTTTTAATGTATTTAATTTTAACTTAACTTCCTCCTCAAGAAAGACTTGACCTAGACCTCATCTATAAATACAAAGCCAAAACTGCCCATTGAGGGCATCCATCAAGCAATCGAGAGTTGAGAGACTTTGTAGCGAGCTTACATTATTATCATGTTCTAATTTCGTCTTAGGGTTTAGATTGTATTGTTTAGTAGTTGTGAGAAAACAATTGGATTTTGTTTATGTTTTTGTTAATGCAATTTTAGTTCAATGTTTGCTTATTCTTGGTTTTTAATCTTGTTTGCGAGTGAATTAGGAGAGGATCTCGTTAACTATCTATTTGTCTAATATCGGGAGAGTTAGACTCATGAAACGGATAAGCATAGTTTTCATCCTAATTGGTGAAATCTAACTCAGCTTAGGGATAAGTTCGAGTTTCAACGATCAAAAGAAGCGTAAGATTGGTTGGTGTTCATCCTTGGTTTATGCTGGGAGATATTATCAAGGCTTGCACATTAATAGTGTTTCGACTTAGGGATAAGGAGGACCACTAAAGAACGCTTTGCCGAACCTTGACGTTGTTCGTTGCTACCCAAGCAAAGGATTACCGAGGCAATTACTTAACCCGTTGCCGCGGAAGTGACTTTGGTCTTTGTCGAGGCAATATGGTGTTTGTTGCATTCAAAACCTGAGACAATTCCAATTGGTTTCCACAATACGACGCAATATAATCTGGCTCATATTCTCATCTTGATTACTCAAATCTTTAGTTTACAGCGTATTTTATTTTCTATTTATTAGATTATCCTAAGTACCCAATCAATCACTTGTGTTCTTTACTTTTATTTCCTTTTCAGTATGAGACAATAAACATTGAAGGTTTCACCAATCCCTGTGGAGACGATACTCAATACTCATCACTTTATTACTTGAGACGTGTATACTTGCACAATTGTGGGGCACTTTACACACGCAATAGTGATCCTCAACTATGAGGTTAATCACTATGATGTCATTGCACTCAAGAGAAGGGGAGAAAAACAACTGAAAATCAGGGTGTTTGGGGATGCGATTATCCTCCCATATCGATATACTTCTTTCGTTTCCAACCCTCTAAAGAGATCTCTCTTGGATGACCTTTATTCCTTCTCTAATACCAGTCCAAGCCCAAGATGGGTTGGTACACCTTGGAGCTTCAAACATATTGCCATTGAGAAAATAGATCCCTCGAAGAGTTTGCGCTAGAATGGAATTCAGGTTCTTTAGGATTCTCCATGCGACTTTTGTAACAAGGGCGCAGTTGAAAATCTTGAGGTCTCGGAAACCAAGGCCACCCTTGTTCTTTAGAAGGCATAAATTCTTCCAATTGGTCGAATGAATTCCTTGATCCTTGGTGTTTGCATTGTTCCACCAAAAACGCCCCACCATCGAACACAACTCATTGCAAAAAGTAGATGGGAGGAGGAAACATTGCATGACATAAGTCGAGATGGCTTGAACAACTGGTTTAATCAAAACCTCTTTCCCTGCTTGATTCAAAAGTTTTGCTTTCCACCCCTTCAGTTTATTACGGACATGCTCCATAATAAAGTTGAGAGCCTCCTTGCTTCTCCCTCAAATGGAAGGAAGGCCAAGGTACTTACCATCTTCTTCCATAGGATTAAAACCTAGGATATTGGAGGGATGATGTTTAAGGCTTAAACTTACATTAGGTGAGAAAAACATTGAAGACTTGAGGAAATTAATCGTCTACCCTGTTGTATTTTAGAAAATATTCAAAATTCACAACACAAATATGTAGTTTCCAACATTTTCCCAAGAGAACAAAAGGCAATCATCGACAAACATGAGGTGGCTCAAAGTCGGACATCTCTTCTTGATCTTGAAACCATCAAAGCAGGATGATTCTATCTATTTGGCAATAAGCCAAGAAAGGATATTTGAGACAAATAGAAACAAGAACAAGGAGAGAGGATCCCTTTTATCGCAGCCCCCTTTCAGTGAGAAATTGTCCATGTCTTTCTCCATTGAGAACGAGTGAGAATGTGATTGAGGTGATATATTGCATCACCCGCTGAACCCACCAATCACAAAAACCCATTATGATCATGAAAAATTGGAGAAGATCCCAATCAACCTTGTTGTACGCTTTCTCCAAATCAATCTTAAAAGCCATGATGTCTTTCGATCCTTTTTTTCTCTTTTGATAGAGTGGAAGGCTTCATGAGCAAGAATGATGTTATCCTGAATAAGCCTCCCATTTACAAAGGCTGATTGCGAGGGCGAAATAAACTCTGAAAGAAAGCCTTTGAGTCTCGAAACTAGGATCTTAGTAATGACTTTGAGGGAGAAGTTGTATAGACTAATTAGTCGGAAGTGATTGACTTCACAAGGATTCTTATTCTTGGGGGATAAGAACGATATTTGTTTCATTAATCCTATGATCAAAAGAACTAGAGTTGAAGAAATGAAAGACCATGACAAAGAGATCGTCCTTGATGATCACTCAAAAAGAAAGGTAGTAATAGCCTGAAAAACCATCAGACCCAAGAGCCTTAGATGCCCCCATACTAAAGGCAGCTTTTGTGATATCCTCTTCTGAGATCTCTTTGCAAAGACTCATGTTCATATCCTCATAAACAACTGTCAAGATAACCTCCTTCAGTCTTCGGAAGTAAATGTTGTGATCTTTGGAATAAATTTTCTGAAAGTGTTGTTGCAAATAGCTGGCAATTGTTGTCGAATCCTCTAACCATTCCATATTTTCCTTTTTAATTCTACATATAGAATTAGCTCTCCTATTCTGCAGAGTAGTAGCATGGAAGAATTTGATATTTTTATCCCCTGAGTTAAGCCAATTATTTTGTGCCCTTTGATGCCAATATTTCTCTTCGCTTTTCCACATTTTATCAAGCTCCTTTTTTAGTTGCTTAGATTCAGAAAGTTCTGACTTACTCAAGCGTTTCCCTTGAAGGGAATCGATCCTCCTCAGCAACTCTTACTTCTTAAGAGTATTAAACCATAATTCGCTTTGCTCTATTATATCAAGGAGAATTTGGTCCGTTTGAGCTTCCGACCGAATCTATGAGACATCCTTTCTAAGGAAAAAAGTTCACAGCCTTTGCAAACGGTTAAGTGGCACTCCTCATTCAGAAGCCGTTTAAGCTAGTGAATCGATTTGATCACCAAACTTTGAAACATTTTAATTTTAGCATTAAACTTCAATTCTCGTATCGATTTAGTTATTGGGTCGTTAAATTGTTTACAATGCTATAATGTGGTTTTTTCTTTCTCATTTTTCTACTCAGAGCTATCCCTAGGCATACATAAAAGGAGCGTCTGCTAAAACCTTAATTTTTTTTAATATTTGATATCATGATTCAATATTTTCAATACTTATTATTAGGAGTCTAGTCTTATTTTTTTCAATATTTTTTATTAGAAGTTTGGTTTTTTTAATACTTGTTATAGAAGCCTATTTTTTCAACACTTGTTATTAGGGGACTACTCTTAAAATTCATTTTCAATATTTGTTATTAGATCCTCAATTTTTTCAATATTTGTTATTATGGATTAATTTTTTCCAATATTTGTTATTAGGGGGTCAAATTTTTTTCCCAATATTTCTTATTAGGGATCAATTTTCCCAATATTTGTTATTAGGGACATACTCTTAAAATTTAATCTTTTCCAATACTTGTTATTAGAGACCTAATTCCTTTTTTTCTAATACTTGTTATTAGAGGCTCAATTTTTTTCCAACATTTGTTATTAGGGGAATACTCTTAAAAAATTTCTAATATTTCTTATTAGGGGTCCATTTTTTTCTCAACACTTGTTAGTAGAGGAATTTTTTGTCAATATTTATTATTAGGGACATACTTTTAATTTTTAATTTTTTTAGTACTTGTTATTAAAAGACTAATTTATTTCAAATACTTGTTATTATGAGTCTACATTTAAATTTAACTTTTACAATATTTATTATCATATGCCTAATTTTTATATTCGTCATTGAGACACAAAAACTTAGGAACAAATTTGTTTCTACTATAAATGGTCAACTCCTCTAAATGACCTTGCCGATCAATCAATGTATGTCATCAGTCGCCATTTATGGCATGACCAGTACCAACTTTTTTTGCACTTCACTCTTATTTAATCTCTTCAAATTAGTTTTCCACGAAACTCATTCAAAATCAATGAAAAATTTATTAAAAAGGTTCTATGTTGCTGTAGAACTAATGTTTTGATATAATAATTGAAAAACGTTTTGGAAAAATTTGAAAAGAATTTAAAACTTGTCTTTAAGTCAAAACAACTTGAAAATATGTTTGAGGCATTTAAAAAGGTTTTTGGCAAAGATTTTAATGATTTAAATTAGCCAAACTTGAGTTTTCAGCAAGCCCGTACCGATACGGTGTACCCCGTATCGATACACTTTTGCCCAGGTTTTGATTATGCCAAAACCCGTATCGATATGGAAAAGCCAGTATCGATACGGATAGGGATCGTCTCGATACACCCCTCAAGCATACCGATCCCTGTTTTAACGTCCCCAACGACTATTTTCCAACGGTCTTTTAAATGACATGCCATACTGATACACCCTCAAGCGTATCGATACGCTTAGGCAGGCAAAAGCCCAACAGCTAGTTTCTGAAGAAGGCTGTACCGATACAGGTCCTCACGTATCGATACAGAAGGTTGCAGAACAACATTAAAGATGGGAAATAAAGTCTCCAACGGCTCCAATTCATCCCCAACGGCTAGTAACAGCTACAAACTCAAGGAGGAGTATAAAAGAGACCTCCAAGCATCCAATAATAATTAATGCTTCAATTGTACTACAACATATGATCAAAATGTGTCTTAGTGCTTAAGTGTAAATTCTTTGTAGAGACAAACACTAGTGAGCCAAAATTGTTAGATTTGCTCAAGTGTTTTAGGATTGGGTGAGAGCTTTATTGTGCAAACAAATACCTATTAGAGGGATTTGAGTTTGCTCATCTTTATCTCTTTGTAAAGATGGTTTGATCAAGGCTTTGGGTAGAAAGCTTGATCGGTTTGTAAGAGTTTCCTCTTAAACCTAGAAAAGGGGACGAATCAATAGTGGATTGATTAGGAATTCTTTAGTGGGAAGCTACGGTAGTGGATGTAGACCTTGGTTAGAAGGTTGAACCACAATAAATCATCTTGTCTTTATTCTTTTTAGCTTCCACACATCTTCACCCAAAATTCCACTTCTCCACCACTTGGCGAGCAAGAACGGTTGAAGAAATTGAGCACCGAAAAACCCAATAATTGGTATCAGAGCTTGGCTCAATTGAAGAGGATTAACATCCTATTGAGAAGATCCAGCAAGCTTGATCATCATTTCACTCAACCGGCTTAACGACGCAATCAATCGACAAACCGCCCTTCTTCGACGGAGCACACTATACCCATTGGAAGACAAGGATGAAGTTCTTCATAAAGTCAAAGGACTACAAGCTTTGGGACATAGTAGAAGATGGTCCGTTCGTGCCTCAACAAAGCAAGGCGGATTGGAGTGCCGACGATCGTAAGAAGATGTAGCTTAATTGAAAAGCCTTGCACATCCTATTTTGTGCATTTGGCCCAAACATCTATAAGAAGATGTCTTCTTGTGAGAGTGCCAATGATGTATGGGACAAGTTTGAAGTTATATACGAAGGAACTGACGAAATAAAGGAGACCAAGATCGGGCTCCTCAACCTAGCGTATGAAAACTTCAAGATGGATCCAGAAGAGAACATCGAGAAGATGTTTGATAGGTTCTCCACTATCACTAATGGTCTCAAAGGTTATGGAGAAGCCATCCCGGAAGAGAAACTTGTCCGATAGCTCATCTACTCCCTTCCCGAGTCATGGGACTCAAAGAGGACTGCCATCACCGAAGCTAAGAATTTGAAGACCTTGCAGCTTGATGAACTCATGGGGTCACTTTTCACTCATCAAATTATGAAGAAAAATAAAGAAGAGGATAAGAAGAGGGAAGAAATTAGAGCTATGGGGGAGAAGAACCTCAAAGGGCTTGGCATCAACACAAATGTCATTGCTCTCAAATCCTCCACATGCAATCATGTAGATTCTAGTGAGGAGGATGATGAAGAAGAAGAAATAGTTCATCTCTTCAAGAAGTGTGCCCCTTACATGAAGAAAGCTTTGAAAGAGCTTGAACAAGAATCCATGAAGAAGAAGAGGGCAAGCACTTCAAGCCATAAGAAGAAGACATATGTGGCTACTTGAAGTGATGAGGACTCCACCGACGATGAACAAGCCAACCTTTTCCTTATGGCCATCGAAGAAGATTCAAGGGTAACTTCTAATTTATCTACTTCATGTTCATATTCTTTTGATGAATTACAAGATGCCTATGATGATTTGGTTTTAGAATTTAAAAATCACATTTTGAAAAACAAGAAAGTAATTTCAAATTTAAAAATTTAAAATGACTTGATTTTTAAAACCAAACTTGAACTTGAAGCAAAACTCAATGAGTTTGAACAAAAATGTTTTGATTTACAAAAATTACTTCATAAAGTTCAAGAAGAAAAAGATTTGATTTCCAAAGAGCTTGAAAAGAAAAATAATTTTGGAAAATCAAACTTTTATGCAAGACAATATAGTGCCCCTAGATTTGTAAATGGTAAATGTTTTAGAAGTGTTTGGGTCCCAAAAGGATTAAACACTTCTACTAAAAAGGATGAAATTGAAAAATGAATTCCTAAGGGGACTAAGTTTTGTGCTACTAACGTCTATAGATCCAAAGCAATTTGGATACCAAAAATTACTTGATTGTCTTTTGCTAGATGTGATGGAGAGTGATCAACAAGTCAAACATTGAGGGGAGCTCCATGCACACAAAGAAAGACACTTGAAGAAGGAAGACTTCACATCCTCTCTTATGTTCAAGTGTGGTAAAAATCTAGTTGCTTTATTTGCTTAATTTGATTTTTTTTCAACTAGATTATGACATATGTTGGACTAACATTGTGATGATGCTTTGAGTAAGGGGGAGCCATTTTAAAACCAAAAGTCTTATGTCATCTATTCAAACATTCTAAGTTATTTTGAACTTAATGTCTTTTGAATTCTTTTTGATATAACAAAATGGGAGAAATAGTTTAAAAAACAATAATAAAAATTGAATTTTCAATTGAATAAGGGGGATCTTTAATTGATTTCAAATCTTAATTCTTTTATTCCAAATTTATTTCACAAAAGGGGAGAAATCCCAAACAATTTTTCAAGTTAGTTTTATTATATCAAAAAAAGAGAGATTGTAGAACTAATGTTTTGATATAATAATTAAAAAATGTTTTGGACAAATTTGAAAAGAATTTAAAACTTGTCTTTAAGTCCAACCAACTTGAAAATATGTTTGAGGCATTTAAAAAGGTTTTGGAAAAGTTTTTAATGATTTAAATAAGCCAAACTTGAGTTTTCAGCAAGCCCGTACCGATACGATGTACCCCATATCGATACACTTTTGCCTAGGTTTTGGTTCAATCAAAACCCGTATCGATACATGCTTTGCTGTATCGATACAGATAGGGATTGTTTCGATACACCTCTTAAGCGTACCGATCCCTATTTTAACATCCATAACGACTATTTCCCAACGGTCTTTTAAATAACATACCGTACCGATCCACCCTTAAGCGTATTAGGCTGGCAAGAGCCCAATGGCTAGTTTCTAAAGAAGGTCGTACCGATACGAATCCTCACGTATCGATACGGAAGGCTGCAGAACAACATTAAAGATGGGAAATAAAGTCTACAACGGCTCCAATTCATCCCAACGGCTAGTAACGGCTACAAATTCAAAGATGAGTATAAAAGGGACCTCCAAGCATATAGTAATAATTAATGTTTCAATTGTAATACAACATATGATCAAAATGTGTCTTAGTGCTTAAGTGTAAATTCTTTGTATAGACAAACACTAGTGAGCCAAAATTGTTAGATTTGCTCAAGTGTTTTAGGATTGAGTGAGAGCTTTATTGTGCAAACAAATACCTATTAGAGGGATTTGAGTTTGCTTATCTTTATCTCTTTGTAAAGAGGGTTTGATCAAGGCTTTGGGTAGAAAGTTTGATCAGTTTGTAAGGGTTTCCTCCTAAGCCTAGAAAAGGGGACGAATCAATAGTGAATTGATTGGAAATCCTTAGTGGGAAGCTAAGGTAGTGGATGTAGACCTTGGTTAGAAGGTTGAACCACTATAAATTATCTTGTCTTTATTCTTCTTAACTTCCACACCTCTTCACCCAAAATTCCACTTCTCCACCACTTGGCGAGCTTGAACGATTGAAGGAATCGAGCACAAAAAACCCAACAGTTGCAATCTTCAATCTCTTTCGGAGGTAGTCTGATGCAGCTAATTATGAGATATATTGTTCGTCTTCTCGATAGAATGTTTCTCCTAAAATAATTGCTCAATATACGTGACAATTTGTAATTGTAGAGAAATTATTTTATAGACCCAGCTCACCACGTCATTCATGGTCCGCATCTACTAAAAATTAGCCAAACTAATCTTCTTTTTCCATGTCACTAATTCATTCATAATCAACTTTTATATAATCATGGCATAAAAAGTGAAGATTTATCTTTAAAAATAAATGATATGAGAAAAAAATATGTAGCTAATTTTTAGTGGACGAGACCATGGATGATGTGGTACACAACTGAGACCTTGTACTAATTTTTCGTAATTGGCTAATTGCCTATGTCTCGTCCACGTGGCGTACTACATAGAGTACCACTTTTTATTGATGTCATCAAAGTTGAATCTTTTTTAATAAAAAACCATGGATTCTCTTTGCATAACGGACTTTAAAAAATAAAATTTTAAGCACCAAATTCCAGCCCTCGTCTCCCCCACCTCTCACATTCTTAAAACCATGGCAGAAAGCAATCAAACCCAACAACAACGGCAACAACCCTCAATCTCTTGATCCTCTTTTATGTTTTGGCCTCCATTCTCTTAATCTTCGCTCCTCTCACCTTCACCGCCGTCGTCTTGGGTTCATATTTTTCATGCTGTTGGTCCTCATTTCTATTCCTATTCGTCCTTGGATTTTCGATTTGTGATGGTGCTGATTTGAACTGTTTGATTTCCACCCCCCTTGTTTTCGGTTGAAACTTTTGAGAATGGATTGCTTGTGTTGATTTGAAAGACCCAATATTGAATCTTCAAATTTTGGACTAAAAAAATAAGTAATTTGTTATATGACATCAAAATGATGAGAACACAATACTGATTCACTCTCGTTAAGAATGTTGGGAAGAAGAAGACGATGGGTTTAAATCTGGCTAGGGTTTCCAATCGTCTTAAATGCACCATTGGTCCCTGAAGTATACATAAAATACCGAACAACTCCTTAAAAATATTTTTGGACGTTTTGCCCCTAAAGTATACATCGTGACCTCTATTGACTCATGAACTAAAAATCGTGAACTCATATGGCCCACAAAATACGATTATATTTAATATATATATATATATTTAACCCAAAATTGACCCTTATATGACTAAATTGAACAAAATATGATTATATTTAAAATTTTGGAATAAATTATAAAAATTATAAAGAAACATGGTTCAATTTCGAGTTAAATAAAGATTTTGAAGACTAAAATGAACAAAAATATCAGCATATTAAAAATATTGGACTAATTTATAAAAAGTAAAATGAAATTGAGGTTAATGTAAGGTTAAATAAAGATATTTTGGAATGAATTGAACAAAAATATAATTATATTTAAAATATTAGACTAAATTATAAAAATTAGAAAGAAATTGAGGTTAATTTAAAGTTAAAATGATTTTTTGACCAAATTGAACAAAAATGATTATAATTAAAATGTTAGACTAAATTATAAAAATTATAAAGAAATATGGGTTAATTTTGGGTTAAATAGAGATTTTAGTACTAAATTGAACAAAAAACATAATTATATTTAAAATATTAGACTAAATTATAAAAATTATAAATTAGTAGGGGTCAATTGTGAGTTAAATAAAGATTTTGATGACAAAATTGAACAAAAATATGAGCATGTTAAAAATATTGGACTAATTTATAAAAATTATAAAGTAGTAGGTGTAACACCCAGGTTTAGGGGTCGGGAGAAATAAATAAATAAAATAATATTCCGGTTTTGTTTTGCTAAATTTAATTTAAAGTGTTGGACCAAATTTGAATGACAAGCCCAATAGCCATTTTAATGACATTTTTGTAAAAAGTAAAACTTTTCAAATAAGCACATTCCCTTTTTTATTATATTTCAAACAAAAAAAAAAAGATGCTATCCTCTTCCCCCTTTCTTCCTTTTGACGTGAACCTCCCCCCCTCCTCTCAATTTTCTTTCCACCAAATCTTGCCCTCATTTTTGGAGTTCTTGCAAAGGTAATAACAAATTCATTTTGTCCTCAACTTCCTCTATCTTCCCATGCCGTTAGTTTTCATTGAAATACATTATTTAAAGTTTTGTGTTTTTGGGTTTTGTAAGAGAAAGATGCAAACTTTGACATCCATTGCTTGAGCTTTTGATTCTTTATTGATAGATAAGTTAATATTAACCCATAAGGTCCAACATAGTTAATTTTTACATGGTTTTATGCAAATTCCCGAATTTGGGTATAAATGGGGTTTTGGAGCGTTTTGGGTGAGTTTTGGGGGTTGTTTTAGGTGGGAATTGATAGCCCAATGGTAGTACTATAGTTAGGGGTTGATTTGGGATCATTTATGGGTGCAATGGGTGTTAGAAACATGGATTTTGGAAGGGGTAAGTGGGCTGTCCGAGATTGCAAAATATGGGGTTTGTTCATGGTTTAAAATATTGTAAATTGTATTTGAATTGTATTCCGGGTTGGTATTTTGATGTTGGGCTGATTCGAGGATCATTTGAATTGTATTGAGGTTGTTTAGAAGCAAGAACTTGCGTCGGAGAAGCTTCGGGAAGAAATCCAGAAATTTGAGGGAGGTTGCTTGCTTGGCTTGGAGCTTGGAAGCTTAGGTGAGTGGTTAATGTTTTAAAATGGTTTTAAGTGGTTGGTTCAAGCATGTGAACTAGGTTGGGCTTGGTAGACCCACCTAGAGTTAGGGTTAGGGTGGTAGCCTAACCCTAAGCTTTAGTTAGAGACCTTGGATGAACTCTTTAATCAATGCTAGGCCTCGTGATGATTCGTGTTGTGATGATTGTGTATAATGTGATATACATTTTTGTTGAGGTATAGCTTAATGCGTTGTTATATGTATGTTGGTAACAAATATAATGTGGATACATGTATGTGGACATATGATGTGATAATTGTTTGGATGATATACATGTGGTGTTAGTTTGTGAAATGAGGTTATGAGGTAGTTGCATGATTTTGGAGAATCATGGTGAGTACGTGCTAAGCACGAAATTTATATTGAAATTGATATTATGAAAGGTTGTGGAATTTGATTTATGTTGGCACTAGTATGCTTGAGTACAAATGATCAATCATTAGGATGAGTGTGCACACAAATTGAGTCAAAACGTACGTGGCCTTGGTGGCGTTAAGGCACCAAGGAGGAGTACGTTGATGTAATATTCCACCGGAAATTTATATATATTCTACGTGATGATGAGTGGAATCCCATCCGTAGGGCATGTGGTGATGAGTGGAATCCCGCCCATGCAAGGATCGGTGATGAGTGTAATCCCACCGAGGTAATGTTGTTGTTGGAAATGCGTTCCAACGGGTTATCCGCGTATTCGAGTCATAGCTAGGTGCCAATATGAGGTTGTATGTGTATACCAATATGAGATCATGCATATATGCTTATATGATATGAAATGTGATGCCATTTATGATTTGATATATGATGTGGTTAATGCATTGAGATATGTATCGTTGTAAGTTGAGCTTATGAGATGTTGAGCATGACATAATGTTGATTATATGATCATGCATCATGTTCATTTTTGCCTTTGCGGATCGGAGGTAAGATCATGCATTTCATTTTGGAAATTGCTCGTGCTTGGACCCTGCATTGTCGAAGGTTTGTTTTATGAGCTTACCCTCACTAAGCTTTTATGCTTACGCTCTCTTTTGTTCGACAATGCAAATAATTAGCTTGTGGGTGGCAAGGGCAAGGAAAGGTCTCCAAGTGTTGCTTTTGGTGAGCTCAATGTATGAATTTTAAATGATAGAATGTAATAGTTAAGCAATGGGATAGGTATTGTTGTTTTGAGTTTCGATGTATGTCGTATTGGCTTGGTTCTTGGATGCCTTGTTTGATTTGTAAATATTGCTTATGTTGCATGCCTTGTATGTCTACATATTTGGGTTGCTAAGACATGAAACCTTAAGTGCATGTATGGCCGTAAATGCTAAAATGTTGCCCTTGTATGAATGCCAAGGTTAGATGTCTTGTTTCATGTTTGATTGTTTCCTTCGGCTTTTGTATGATTGCTTAAATGTTTGTATGTGCATAGGAGAGTACAAAAATGCATCTAGAGTTGTGTTTGAGGTCACCAAGTTGCAAATTGTGGAATTGTATTGCAGGGCGTATCGATACGCCTAAGGGCCGTATCGATACGACCTTGCCCAAATGCCACAATTTTTGCTTGGCGTACCGGTACCCTGGGGGTATCGATACCCTCCAAAGTTACTGGAATTTAGAGTTTTGGGTGAGAGTAGGGCGTACCGATACGGGGTTCACGAGTATCGATACGGGTCTACTCCGTTGACCAAGGAGAGTTGACCGAGAAGGGCGTATCGATACGCTCAAGGGCTGTATCGATACGGTCTTCCCGGAGTTGACTCTTTGGGTTGACCTGGTCAGGGCGTATCGATACCCCTGGTTAGGGTACCGATACGGTCTGCCCTACAAACTTAAAAATGGACTAAGAATGTATGGTCGGGGTTCGAACGTGATCTTTCTTTGGATGCTTTCCGCTGTTGTGAATCACTTAGGACTCAATATTCCTCTAGACAAGATTAAAATGAAAAGAGAAAAAAAATTAAGGTTGCTAACCGAGGGGGAACCTTAACGGGTTTCACTCGGTTTTCCCCGTGTAGCCCACTCGGACCAGTCATCCGGCCAGACCGGGACGAGGGGGTTACATTTGTTGGTATCAGAGCCTAAGGTTTTCGAGACCTTGGGCAGGTAAGTGAGGTAAGTTGTGTTTTATGATTGAGATGCACGGTGTTTGCTTGCCATGTAAGCATGTTGCTTGTTATCCGTGTATGCTGTGATGTATGATTGTCTGATTAAGAATGTATGTTGTTTGGTCGTACGCATATGTTTACTTGTTTAGTAAGTATGCCTTGTTATATGCTTGGTTGAGCATGTATGTGTGTTGATTTGTTTGAAACATGTTTAGTAGAGTCCCATTGCTACTATTACATCGGAAAAGAGATTTTTAAGTGAGGGAATCATACTTGAGCCACTTGGACCCTTTCCTTTGCTAACCCAGTTTGTATGTTAATTTACTGTTGTTGTTGTTGTTGATTTAATTGCTTTTCGGTAAGTAGAGGTTGTGGTTTCTGAGAATGTGGGTGACGATGAGGAAGTTCTTTGCTATAGTTAGGGGAGTATGGTTGTACCGGAGTTGAGGTACAATTTGTTTGCTCGAGTCCGCGTGTATGTGAGTTGATTCTTGTTGGTGAGAGACGATGAGACCGATTCTGGTATTAGATGGAGCCAGAGTAGTATCGATGTTACAGTAGATAAGCCCTTGGTACGATTTTGAGTTGCTCCCTCCAGTTGATTCTGAATCCGTACTTCAGTATGTTGTTAGCAAGCATGCAAGTTTGATCGCGTCTGGTGAAGTGTTAGAGGTAGGTATAAGTACCTTAATTCTTTGGCGAGATCAGGGTAAAGGTCTCGTGTGAGTAATCTGAAACTTAGGAATGTTAATTAGTGGTCGTATGGGGTTCAACCTATGATTTTGATACAAGACAGCCGATCAGTATCCGTGAATGGAAATCAATTTGTGTGTTTGGGGCCAGTGTGCGTCTGAGTGGTTTTCCAGCATGGTTGTCTGTGTGTGCTCAGAACTGCGTTTTTGAAGTTTCGAAATGCTCTAAGAACAGTTTAGAAGAGTTAGATTTTGTTGAAGAACCAGTCTGAGAACAAGAGGACCGAAGACTAACAGCTGTGTACTTGTGAAGTTGCAATTTTTGCAGATTCGTCTGTTTGTGTGAGCATGCAAAGAATTTAGACATACTTGTTGAGATCTAGACGTAGGGACACATGTGACTAGACCTTTTAGTGAGATAGTGGTGGTCAGATAATTTTACAGAAGATGTCTGTTGGTGGTTTAGGGTTACGTGATTCTAGTAGATGTGAAGTAATTGTCTTTTTACGATTTTGATGTAGCAGATGGCGTGGTTCGGCTTGTAGAACACAAAGCTAGGGTATACGTTGAGACAAAGAGAGAGTTGCCTTGAAGTTGCAGATTTCTATGAGACTGTAGTGGTAGATGAGGATGTGAAATTCTTATCGAATGTTGTTCCAGCTTTAGAGGTCAAAGACTGATTGAGCTTAGTTGACAAGCTTGCCTAGCAAATGTGATGGATCTGATTTTTGAATGAAGATTGGACCGCAAGATGTTAGAATAGTTTGTGTTTTCCTAGAAGTGTTTACAAAAATTACCCAGTTTGTCTCCTAGCAGAGAAGAAGAGTTTGTTATTGAGACCGTCTCCGAGTTTGCTCCTGTTTTGATTGCCTTGTATCTTATGGTTTCCGAAAGAATTGAGAGTGTTGAAGAATCAATCACGAGATTTGTTAGACCTTAGATTCATTAGGCCTAGTGCATCAACTTAGAGTATGACAGTGCAATAAGTGAAGAAGAGAGAAGACCATATGAGAATGTGTTTGGATTTCAGATAGTTGGAACAATTGACAGTGAGTAGTTAGTATCCACTTCCGAGCTTTAGTGATTTGTTGATCAGTTGTGGTGTACTCCAGCTCTTTCGGAGAGTATTTGAGATCCGATTATTACCATTTGAAAGTGAGAGAAGTTGAAGTGCCGAAGACAGCTTTCGAGGCAAGAAATGATCACTTTGAGTTCCGAGTTATGTCGCTTTGTTTGACTAGTGTGTTAGTTACTTTTATAGAAATGTTGAGCAGAATAGTTCTCGAGTTCCTGGATCAGTTGTAGTAGTTCTCATAGATGATACATGGATATATTCAAGTACCGAAGAAGACCATGACAAGCTTTGGAGTTAGTTTTGTAGACCCTATTAGAGAATTAATTGTATGCCAAGTTGAGCAAACGGGAACTCCGAGTTAAGGAAGATGTTCTCCTAGGACATGTAGATTAGCCGAGTGTATTAGAGTAAATCCTAAGTAGGCAGAAGATGTGAGTTGGAAGAAACCGAAGACAATGACATGTATCTATAGTTCCTAGGTCTAGTATTGTTACTATCGGAGGTTTGTAGATGATCTTTCGAAGATAGCTGCTCCTTTAACAGATTGCTACAGAAGAAAGTTCAGTTTGTGTGGTTAGATGCGAGACAATGAGCCCTTGAGAAACCGAAAGAAACTTTGAAGAGAGCTTCGACCTTGATCCAACCTATACTAGAGAAAGGGCTCGTGAAATGTAGTGATGTGTTACATGTAGAGTTAGGTTGTGTGTTTATGCAAGACAGAAGATTTGTGGCTTGATCATCGAGATAGTTGAAAGACCGAGAAAATAGTTATCCGACACTAGACTTAGAGTTAATTGCAGTTGTATTTGCTTCGAAGACTTAGAGACAAGGCTTGGATAGTAAGAAATGCACAGTGTATACGTACATATCCTCAGAACTTGGAATATTTGAAGACTTAGGAAGGGTTGAAATTTGAACAACATAAAGTGTTAGAACTGCTTGAAGACTGTAATATCAAGATTGAGTACTATCCAAAGATAGTCAACGTAGTAACCGATGTTCCGAGCTATGTTGTTGATAGATTAGTAGTAGAGTTGCGAGATGTAATTGCCGAATTCAGTTTACCGAATGATAGTAGTTTGTGGCCGAGTTTCATGTTAAACCTACTTTGAGTCAGAATGTTTGAAGAGAAACAGTTGCAAGACAGATTCTTAACACCTCACGTGCAGGACATAGCGGAAGGAAGACCTTCAGAATACAGTTTCAGAGATGATAGAGTTTCGCATTTCAGAGACAGAATAGTCGTACCGATTGAGCTAGTCTTTTGAGACATATTGCTTTGGCCGAAGCACACGACAATCTGTTTGTATTGCATCTGAGTAGTATGAAGATGTATTGTGGGTTGAAGATGAGTACTTCTGGATTGAGTTGATGAATAATGTGGTTCAGTATGGGAATAAGTGTGTAAATTGCCAGCGTGTCAAGACCGAGCTTCAGTTTTCTTCTAGTTTGTTACATCCGTGGAAGGTTCTTAATGGAAGTGGGTAATAGAGATCCGAAATTTCAACTAGATTATTTTTTTGAAGACGTCTGCATAGTGTTTGGTTACATGTTGAAGTCAAATGGTCAGTTAGAGAAGGTTATGGGTCAAGTATTCAAACAGTGCTGCATGAGATTGTGAATCGGGCTAGATTCGGTTTTTTTGTTACGGTTACCACCAGTGTTAGAAATAGGTTTGTGATGTGTTCTGTGCATCTATGATTTGGAGGTGCGAGTCAGATTTTGTCCCGTACTATGTCTGCGAAGAGATTGAGTTGAGTTTAAAAATTTGGCATGCCTTGAAGGAACCAGTTGAGATCTAAGCATCAGATAACTAGTGTTGTGTGGTAAGTCTATTGGGTTGGTTAGTATGTTGTGGTGAGAAGGAAAGTGTGGAGTAGCAAGTTTCAGTGGCTCTTCATATTCGATAAATTTCGATGACGAAATTTCATTAAGTGGGGGAGAGTTGTAACACCCGGGTTTAGGGGTCGGGAGAAATAAATAAATAAAATAATATTCCAGTTTTGTTTTGCTAAATTTAATTTAAAGTGTTGGACCAAATTTGGATGACAAGCTCAATAGCCATTTTAATGGCATTTTTGTAGAAAGGAAAACTTTTCAAATAAGCACATTCCCTTTTTATTATATTTCAAACAAAAAAAAAGATGCTATCCTCTTCCCCCTTCCTTCTTTTTGATGTGAACCTCCCCCATCCTCTCAATTTTCTTTCCACCAAATCTTGCCCTCATTTTGGAGTTCTTGCAAAGGTAATAACAAATTCATTTTGTCCTCAACTTTCTCTATCTTCCCATGCCTTTAGTTTTCATTGAAATGCATTATTTAAAGTTTTGTGTTTTTGGGTTTTGTAAGAAAAAGATGCAAACTTTAACATCCATTGCTTGAGCTTTTGATTCTTTATTGATAGATAAGTTAATATTAACCCATAAGGTCCAACATAGTTAATTTTTACATGGTTTTATGCAAATTCCCGAATTTGGGTATAAATGAGGTTTTTGGAGGGTTTTGGGTGAGTTTTGGGGGTTGTTTTAGGTGGGAATTGATAGCCCAATGGTAGTACTATGGTTAGGGGTTGATTTGGGATCATTTGTGGGTGCAATGGGTGTTGGAAACATGGATTTTGGAAGGGGTAAGTGGGCTGTCCGAGATTGCAAAATATGGGGTTTGTTCATGGTTTACAATATTGTAAATTGTATTTGAATTGTATTCCGGGTTGGTATTTTGATGTTGGGCTGATTTGAGGATCATTTGAATTGTATTGAGGTTGTTTAGAAGCAAGAACTTGCGTCGGAGAAGCTTCGGGAAGAAATCCAGAAATTTGAGGGAGGTTGCTTGCTTGGCTTGGAGCTTGGAAGCTTAGGTAAGTGGTTAATGTTTTAAAATGGTTTTAAGTGGTTGGTTCAAGCATGTGAACTAGGTTGGGCTTGGTAGACCCACCTAGAGTTAGGGTTAGGGTGGTAGCCTAACCCTAAGCTTTAGTTAGAGACCTTGGATGAACTCTTTAATCGATGCTAGGCCTCGTGATGATTCGTGTTGTGATGATTGTGTATAATTTGATATACATTTTTGTTGAGGTATAGCTTAATGCGTTGTTATATGTATGTTGGTAACAAATATAATGTGGATACATGTATGTGGACATATGATGTGATAATTGTTTGGATGATATACATGTGGTGTTAGTTTGTGAAATGAGGTTATGAGGTAGTTGCATGATTTTGGAGAATCATGGTGAGTACGTGCTAAGAACGGAATTTATATTGAAATTGATATTGTGAAAGGTTGTGGAATTTGATTTATGTTGGCACTAGTATGCTTGAGTACAAATGATCGATCATTAGGATGAGTGTGCACACAAATTGAGTCAAAACGTACGTGGCCTTGGTGGCGTTAAGGCACCAAGGAGGAGTACGGTGATGTAATATTCCACCGGAAATTTATATATATTCTACGTGATGATGAGTGGAATCCCATCCGTAGGGCATGTGGTGATGAGTGGAATCCCGCCCATGCAAGGACCGGTGATGAGTGTAATCCCACCGAGGTAATGTTGTTGTTGGAAATGCGTTCCAACGGGTTATCCGCGTATTCGAGTCATAGCTAGGTGCCAATATGAGGTTGTATGTGTATACCAATATGAGATCATGCATATATGCTTATATGATACGAAATGTGATGTCCTTTATGATTTGATATATGATGTGGTTAATGCATTGAGATATGTATCGTTGTAAGTTGAGCTTATGAGATGTTGAGCATGACATAATGTTGATTATATGATCATGCATCATGTTCATTTTGGCGTTTGCGAATCGGAGGTAAGATCATGCATTTCATTTTGTAAATTGCTCGTGCTTGGACCCTGCATTGTCGAAGGTTTGTTTTATGAGCTTACCCTCACTAAGCTTTTATGCTTACGCTCTCTTTTGTTCGACAATGCAGATAATTAGCTTGTGGGTGGCAAGGGCAAGGAAAGGTCTCCAAGTGTTGTTTTTGGTGAGCTCAATGTATGAATTTTAAATGATAGAATGTAAAAGTTAAGCAATGTGATAGGTATTGCTGTTTTGAGTTTCGATGTATGTCGTATTGGCTTGGTTCTTGGATGCCTTGTTTGATTTGTAAATATTGCTTATGTTGCATGCCTTGTATGTCTACATATTTGGGTTGCTAAGACATGAAACCTTAAGTGCATATATGGCCGTAAATGCTAAAATGTTGCCCTTGTATGAATGCCATGGTTAGATGTCTTGTTTCATGTTTGATTGCTTCCTTCGACTTTTGTATGATTGCTTAAATGTTTGTATGTGCATAGGAGAGTCCAAAAATGCATCTAGAGTTGTGTTTGAGGTCACCAAGTTGCAAATTGTGGAATTGCAGAGCAGGGCGTATCGATACGCCTAAGGGCCGTATCGATACGGCCTTGCCCAAATGCCACGATTTTTGCCTGGCGTACTGGTACCCTGGGGGTATCGATACCCTCCAAAGTTACTGGAATTTAGAGTTTTGGGTGAGAGTAGGGCGTATCGATACGAGGTTCACGAGTATTGATACGGGTCTATTCCGTTGACCAAGGAGAGTTGACCGAGAAGGGCGTATCGATACGCTCAAGGGCTGTATTGATACGGTCTTCCCGGAGTTGACTCTTTGGGTTGACCTGGTCAGGGCGTATCGATACCCCTGGTTAGGGTACCGATACGGTCTGCCCTGCAAACTTAAAAATGGACTAAGAATGTATGGTCGGGGTTCGAACGTGATCTTTCTTTGGATGCTTTCCGCTGTTGTGAATCACTTAGGACTTAATATTCCTCTAGACAAGATTAAAATGAAAAGAGAAAAAAATTAGGGGATCTAACCGAGGGGGAACCTTAACGGGTTTCACTCGGTTTTCCCCGTGTAGCCCACTCGGACCGGTCATCCGGCCAGACCGAGACGAGGGGGTTACAGTAGGGGTTAATTATGGGTTAAATAAAATTTTTAAGGACTAAGTTGAACGAAAACATCAACATATTAAAAACAATGGACTAATTTATAAAAATTAGAAAGCAATATGGGTCAATTCAGGTTAAATAAAGATTTTTATGACTAAATTGAACAAAAATAAACATTTTATTGACTTAGCCTGCATTTTTCCCCTTGAAAATATGTCAATTGATTTTTTTTGTTTATTAGTGACATGTGGCACGTTCTGATTAGTCCGTGAGAATTTTTTAATGGAAGAGGCATATGAGGTCACGATTTTTAGTTCAGGGGCAAAACGTCCAAAAAATCTTTACGTGGCAGTTCGGTATTTTGTGTGTATTTTAGGGGCCAGATAGGCAATTTAAGGTGTTCCCAATCATACCCCTTTATAAAGAAAATGTTTTTTATCGTTTTATTTTGTGATAAATAAAGGAAGAAATACCCAAATATTGTTCTTTTTTTCGAATAACGTGATCCTCCCAAGTTTATTTTTAGAAATATTATTTTTTACTGTAGCAAGTCTGAAGTCAGTTAGATTGCACTCCGACTTCAAACAATGACTTTTATTTTAATATTAAAAATAATAAACTCAGATAGATTGCGGTCCGACTTCAAATAGTGTTTTTCACACATGGCGTGCATGGATCAATGAAGGACGACTGCAACATCATTTTTTTAAATATTTTCTTGTAAAATACTGTTAAAAACGAGATGAAAGCAGTCCGACTTCTAGCTACTACAGTAATCAACCATATTTCAAGAAATAAACTTGGGAGGACCATATTGTTGAGAAAAAATGGACAACAATATTTGAGTAATTCCACCGATTAATAAGTCAGCAAATAAAACTTGTGTATTTTTAAAATTAATTGATTTAATTTATGTGTAAGGGATGAATTGAATGTAAAAATAAAATTAAGGATTTGGGTTTTATGGTGCTCGATTCATTTAACCGATGTGTTTGCCAAGTTCGGAGAAAATTGGATTTTTGGGTGTTTTAGTGGGAGGTGAAAATAGGACAATCAGACACAAGGATTTATAGTGGTTCAACCTTCTAACCAAGGTCTACATCCACTATCTTAGCTCCTCACTAAGGATTTCAACAAATTCACTCTAGAATTCTGTCCCCCTTTTTTAGGCTAAGGAGGCAACCTTTACACACTCAAAGCTTTCTAACCCAAAGCTTGAGTAAACCCTCTTTACAAAAGAAATTCTTAAAGCAAACTTAAAATCCCTCTAAAAGGTAATTGTTTGCAATAATAAGCTCTCACCAAAAACCTAAACATTTGAGCAAATATAACAATACTAAGCTCACTAGTGTTGTCTAAGAAAGGAATTTACAATTAAAGCTCTGTACACAATTTTTCATCATAGTGTTGTAACAAATTAAAGCATTAGCCTTCTCTTGATGCTTGGAGATCCTTTTTATACTCCTAATTGAGTTTGTAGTTGCTAGGGTTGAATTGGAGCCGTTGGAGACTTTATTTCCCACCATAAATACAGTTCTGCAGCCTACAGTATCGGTACACGAGGAGGCGTATCCGTACGCCCTTCTTCAGAACTAGCCGTTGGGCTCTTTGTCAGCCTATGCGTATCAATACGCTTGAGAGCGTATCAGTACGGTCTGCAATTTAAAAGACCGTTGGGAAATAGCTGTTGGGGGTTGTTAAAGTAGGGATCGGTACGCTTAAGAGGCATATCGAAACGACCCTTATCTGTATCAGTACGGGCAAGCCTGTATCGATACGGGTTTTGGCAGAATCAAACTTGGGTAAATAAGGTATCGATACGGGGTATACCGTATCGGTATGGGCTTGCTGAAAAGCCAGGTTTGACTTCTTTAAAACATTAAAAACTTTGCCAAAAATCTTTTTAAATACCTCAAACTTATTTTTCAAGTTGCTTGGAATTAAAGACATGTTTCAAATTCTTTTCAAATTTGTCCAACACGTTTTTCAATTATTATATCAAAACACTTAGTTCATCAATCTCTCCATTTTTGATATAATAAAACCAACTTGAAAAATTGTTTGGGATTCTCCCCCTTTAAATTAAAAAATTTGAATAAGAGAATAAGAGATTAAAAAATGAAAAGAAATTTAAAGCTCTCATTTATTCATTTGAAAAAACACAATCTTTTTAAACCATTTCTCCCTTTTTTGTTATATCAAAATGAATTCAAAAGTCATTAAGATCAAAATAACATAGAAGGTTTAAAGAAAATTGTCATAAAAAGAGTTTTGGCTTTAAAATGGCCCTCTCTTACTCAAAGTATCATCAAAGAATATTAGTTCAACACATGATAATCTAGTTGAATTAAAAGAAAATAAATTGAATTAAACAAATAAAAACAACTAGATTTTACCAACACTTGAACTCCAAGGGATGATGTGAAGCCTTCCTTCTTCAGTTGTTCTTTCTTGTGTGCATGGAGCTCCCCTCAATATTTGACTTGTTGATCAATCTCCATCGCACCTAATCAAGACAATCATACAAATTTTGGTATCCAAATTGATTTGGATCCATAAACGTTAGTTGCACAAAATTTAGCCCTCTTAAGAATTCATTGTTCAATTTCATCCTTTTTAGTTGAAGTGGTTACTCCTTTTGGGACCCAAACACTTCTAAAGCATTTCCCATTTATGAATATAAGGGCACTAGATTGTCTTACATAAAAATTTGATTTTCCAAAATCATTTTTCTTTTGAAGTTAATTGGAAATCAAATCTTTTTCCTTTTTAAGATCATCAATTTCTTGTTGATGATCCTTTTCCATTGTTTGAAGCAAGTTTTGCAAATGTGAAACTTTTTGTTCAAAATCCTTCAATTTTGCTTCAAACTCAAGATTTGTTTTGGAAAGCAAGTCATTCTCATTTTTCAATTTTGAAATCAACTTTTTGTTCTTAGAAAATGATGACTTGAATTCCGAAAGAAAATCATGATATGCATCTTGTAACTCATCAAATGTATATGAATTTGAAATAGATGAGTTAGAAGTTACCTCCCCCTCATTGAGGGCCATCAAGCATAGGTGGGCTATCTAATCATCGGTGGAGTCTTCATCACTCCATGTGGCCACATATGCTTGCTTTGAAGATGATCCCTTCTTGTTGGACTTGTGGGATTCCATCATCTTCTTCCTCGATTCATGCTTGCATTTTTTCATTTTACTTTTCATGAACCGGGTAAATTTGTTGAAGAGATAAGCCATCTCTTCTTCTTCATTTTCCTCCTCACTTGAATCTACATGATGACATGCGGAAGATTTGAGAGCAATCACATTTGTGTTGATTCCAAGCCCTTTGAGTTTCTTTTCCCTCATAGCTCTAATCTCTTCTTTCTTCTTCTCCTCTTCTTTTCTTTTCTTCATTATTTGGTGAGTGATAAGTGACCCCATGAGCTCATCAAGCTTCAAAGTCTTGAGATTCTTGGCTTCGATGATGGCGGTCTTTTTTTAGTCCCATGACTCCAGAAGGGAGTAGATGAGCTTTCAGACAAGCTTCTCTTCTGGGATGGCTTCTCCATAACCTTTGAGTCCATTGGTGATGGTGGAGAACCTATCAAACATCTTCTCAATGTCCTCTTCCGGATCCATCTTGAAGTTTTCATACTCGTGGTTGAGGAGTCCGATCTTGGTCTCCTTTACTTCGTTGGTTCCTTCGTATGTGACTTCAAGCTTGTCCCATACCTCATTGGCATCTTGACAAGAAGACATCTTCTCGTAGATGTTGGGGCTCAATGCAAAAAAGATGATATGCAAGGCTTTGCAATTGAGCTCTATCTTCTTGCAATCATCCACGCTCCAATCCGCCTTCCTTCGTTGTGGCACGAACGAACCGTTTTCTACTATGTCCCAAAGCTTGTAATCCTTGGACTTTATGAAAAACATCATTCTTGTCTTCCAATGGGCATAGTGTGTTCCGTCGAAGAATGGTGGCTTATCGATGGATTGCGCCATTTGATCGGTTGGTTGATATGTTGTATCGAGCTTCCCAGAACACCTCAATAAGATGATAATCCTCTTTGATTGATTCTCGCCTCTAATACCAATTGTTGGGTTTTATGGTGCTCGATTCCTTTAACCGATGTGTTTGCCAAGTTCGGAGAAGATTGAATTTTTGGGTGTTTTAGTGGGAGGTGAAAATAGGACAATTAGACACAAGGATTTATAGTGGTTCAACCTTCTAACCAAGGTCTACATCCACTACATTAGCTCCCCACTAAGAATTTCAACAAATTCACTCTAGAATTTTGCCCCATTTTCTAGGCTAAGGAGGCAACCTTTACACACTCAAAGCTTTCTAACCCAGAACTTGAGTAAATCTTCTTTACAAGAGAAATTATTAAAACAAACTTGAAATCCTTCTAAAAGGTAATTGTTTGCACTAATAAGCTCTCACCCAAAACCTAAACACTTGAGCAAATATAACAATGTTCAGTTTACTAGTGTTGTCTAAACAAGGAATTTACAATTAAAGCTCTAGACACAATTTTTCATCATAGTCTTGTAACAAATTAAAGCATTATCCTTCTCTTGATGCTTAGAGATTCTTTTTATACTTCTAATTGAGTTTGTAGCCGTTACTAGCCGTCAGGGTTGAATTGGAGCCGTTTGAGACTTTATTTCCCACCATAAATACAGTTATGCAGCCTACCATATCGGTACACGAGGAGGCGTATCGGTACGCCCTTCTTCAGAACTATCCGTTGGGCTCTTTGTCAGCCTATGCATATCGATACACTTGAGAGCGTATCGATACGGTCTGTAATTTAAAAGATCGTTGGGAAATAGTCGTTGGGGGTTGTTAAAGCAGGGATCGATATACTTAAGAGGTGTATCGAAACGACCCCTATCCATATCGATACGGGCAAGCATGTATTGGTACGGGTTTTGGCAGAATCAAACTTGGGTAAATAAGGTATCAATACGGGGTATACCGTATCGGTACGGGCTTGCTGAAAAAGCCAAGTCTGACTTCTTTAAAACATTAAAAGCTTTGCCAAAAACCTTTTTAAATACCTCATTCTTATTTTCAAGTTGTTTAAACTTAAAGACATGTTTCAAATTCTTTTCAAATTTGTCCAACACATTTTTCAATTATAATATAAAAACATTTAGTTCATTAGGATTTAAATTGATTTTTTTAAATAATTCAAAGTCTTTTACACCATAAGCCAATTTTAATATATATAGTAGGAGAGGTATGATTCAACTGCTTAAAGTAAAAGAAAAGAGAGAGCAATAAATCCACTCATTAACCCCATTTAGCAGTGTTTTGGGATCAAAAGTACTTTTGAAAGTAGAAACAATGTTAAACAATTTATTTTTTTAAGAAAATTTATATTTAAAAATTATTTTTTTAACCTAAATGCAAAAGCTAAAATTTTTAGTCTTTTCAGTTTGATAAGTGCTTTTGGGAGCGAAATTATAATTTTACCTTCATTTGTTATTATGTTTATTTATAATTTATAAATTTATAATTTTTTACGAAGCCATAATTATATAATTAATAAATTATTTTTTAGTTTAATATATATATATATTTATGTCAAATTTTTTAAATAAAATATTTTAAATTTACTATATTTTCATGGAACACTTACAATTGTTAGAAAATATGTATTTATTAGTAAAAATATTTCTATGGTAATTTAAGGTGATATATTTTATATACTATAACATTAAAGAATTTGGATAGTATGTCTAAATTAGTCATTTATTTTCTTAAAAGCACTTTTTGACACCATTATTAAACACTTAAATTTCAAATCAAAAAATCCAGAAGCACTTTTTAAAAGTACTTTTCTACCACACATTTCAAAAGCAATGCCTTAGTAGTTGTAAATGTTCATATTATCTCATCTTGTATGCATTTAAATCTCAGCGTGAAAATGCAAACTCTTTATTTAATAAAAAAATAAAGAAAAAACAGAGAGATCTTGTTTAAAATGCAAATGAGAAAGTCCAAGTGAGTTGCGTTTGCACAAAGTTTTGCTTCTTTTTTATGGAGAAATGATTTGTTTGAATTTCCTTTAAAGATAAAATTATAACTATCTATTTTTTTTCATGTTTCGGTACTCATCTTTGTTTACTCATAATTCTTTAGGTCACAAGTTCTAGATTTACTATGAATACTTTTTTTCCTTAAAGTCCCATTTTCCCTCCCCTCTAAACAAGATTAAAATTAAATATAAGATTTGTTATATATATATATATATATTCTTGCTAAATTTCTTTAGCTTTATTGATTTATTTAACTAAATATGTTTGAGGGTCAAATTCAACAAAGAAAAACAAATTTGTAGTGATTGTCGAATGATGCACTTAATAGAATATATAAATATAAATGGTTAAATATGTTAGATTATTTTGAATTAAGACTAAGATGATAAGGTGTATAAATTTTGAGAACTAAATATGTTATTATACTAGATCACATAATCGTTTTCATTGTTTTTAAGTCAAAACAGAATAAGAACATAATGTTAATGACAAAATAAAATAAAATTTGGATGATGGAAATAAAAAGACTAATAATTAGGTGACTAAGTAGTTTACTATTCTTAACGCACCGAATCAACGGGACCGTATCTGGCTCGGTCAGAAGGGGCAACCGCTTAGAGCCCAGAATTTTTATAATATATAATAAAGTTTTTAAAAAATATTTTTATAGTAAATATAGGGTCCGATTATTTTTAATACTTGTTATTGGGGTATAATTCTTTTCTCAATATTTATTGTTATGGCCTAATTTTTTCTTAAAATTTATTATGAGGAGCCTATTCTTATAAATTTATTTTTTTCTCTAAAATTTGTTATTAAGTGCCTAATTTCCCTCCAGTGTTTTTTATCTTGAACACTCTTAAAGTTCAATTTTTTCTAATACTTATTATTAAAGGCTCATTTTTTCAGTTATTGTTATTAGGAAAACAATTTATTTTCAATATTTATTTTTAGGGGCATACTCTTAAAATTCAATTTTTTTTAATATTTATTTGTTATTAAGGGCCCAATTTTTTCAATACTTGTTATTTTGAACTATTTTTTTCAACACTTGTTATTAGAGATGATGATTTAAATAACGGTTCGCAACAGTCTTGTCAACAATAACATATGTTATTAATAATTTATAACCACGATAATCGCAGTGACTACAATAATATCTATTATGTTCGCAAACACAATAAACGTAACGTGACCGAGAACATACTCATAACCGTAATTTAAATCCTTAATTATAAGTTCAATTTTTTTATTCGCCTTATGGGCACGAAAATCTAAAAAACGGTCATGCGAATCAATAGCCGAAAATCCACATTATCCTTCTCCTAGAATCAACGCATTTCATTTACTTGTACTTTTTGAATGTCCTCTGCAATTGTTTTTTCTCATTCCATTAGTAATGTTGCTCGAATCCAAAATATCAAAGAAAGTAAATTATTAGAAATTCATAGTAAGTCTTTTAATTTTTCAGAAAACTTTAGGCCCTCAAATTTTTATAAATTCATGTTCTTTTAATAGTTTAAATTGTCTAAAATTTGGGTAATCTTCACCAGTGGTCTCTTTTGTTTATGGTGTGTTCTATTTTGGTCACCAAAATTCAAAAAAAATTATTCTGGTCACTTACGTTTAGAATCGTTTTTATTTTGGTCCATCGACCGTTAGTCTTCGTTACTTTAAAAATTAATTTTTAATTTAACCCCAAAACTTTCAAATTTTTCTTTTTCACCATCTTCCTAAAAATTATAAAACTAAAACCCCTAAAAATTAAATAATGGCTATAACCCACAAAATAATGAAGAAACTAACGACCTTTTTGCGGTAGAAAATCAGAAATTGCAGATTCATGAGAGTCTGAAAGTCGAGCATTGATTAAGTTTCGATAAAGTTTCAATTGTTTATCAGGCATTGATTAAGCTTCGATAAAGTTTCAATTGTTTATCAGTTCCCTTACTTTCTATCACCTAGCAATGGAAAAGAAATGTAACAAATATTAGATGTAAAATTCATTCAGTTAACAAACATTCATGTTCAGCAATATGTTAAAAGAACATACCATTCTGAATATTGTATGAGACCTGCTACTTCGTGCATTCATATTTGTCTCACCAAAATGCCTATTAACTGTGAGTACAAAATAAAATATTAGCAAAAATTCTGCATATAAAATTAAGGGCAAAAATAATCACCAGAACTGAGACGCGTATTGCATCGCAACTTGAATAATCACCAGAAGAGTGTATATCAGTTCCCTTGCTTTCTATCACCTAGCAATGGAAAAGAAATAAATTATGCAGCTCAGTGAAATCTATTAAAGACTTGAATATCTCTAGACTGTTTGTTATCCCACAAAATGATCTTTATCGTAAAGAATTTCAGCTCTCGACTGTCTTTCCCGGGTTGTTTTGTTTTGCTTAGTCTCTCAGTACATAAACGTTGGAAAGTGGAAGTGAGGGAACCGACACCGTATCTGAAAGAGCTTTTAAGGGCATTCCTCCTCCCCTTTCTTCGAGTTGGTAGGGGTAACACAAGAAGAATCCTTGGTTTCTACATCGGCGAGGCCCTCTCTATATCGGTATAATTTTGCAGTAACAAGAAATACATTCAAATATATCCTTCACTTGCTGCAAAAACATATATCCTCTGTATTTACTAAGAACATCAATGTAGCATCAACTTTAAGGTAACTCGAAAGTAAAAGTGAGATCAAAGTTCTTAAATTTCAGAGGCATCGACTTAACAACACGGTGCTCACGAATCTGAATTAATCGAAGCGATAACAGGGTCACACGTATATGCATAATGCATTCAATTTAAGTTCATGATTCTTACTTAACAATCACGGCAAACACAACAAGCAAACAAAATCACAGCATACTCAATGGAATAGAACAATCGATAACCATAAACACTTTCCATAATCGATACAAAAATACATAGTTAAAACATGTAAGTTGGTTAAACAATTGATCAATGAACCATACCTGCAGCTCCATGAGCAAAATGGCATTTGTTTCCAAATGGACAATATCCAGTAAGTTCCCACTTATTACAAATCCTTGTCTTCCAATATGCAGAGGTCTTCCTAAAATTTTCTTGATAATATGCACTAGAAATAATGTTAGATGCTCTTCAACATTGGAAACCTTATAGAAATTTTGGGGGAATGAGTTGTAGTGCTGGGTTATAGTCATTGATTTAATTTTTTGGGGTTTTAATTTTATAATTTTCGGGGAAGATGGTGAAAAATAAACTTTTGAAAGTTTGAGGGTTAAATTAGAAACTAATTTTTTAAGTAACGGTGACTAACGGCCAATGGACCAAAATAAAAACGATTCTAAACGTAAGTGACCAAAATAATATTTTTTGAATTTTGGTGACCAAAATAGAACACACCCTAAACGAAAGGGACCACTGGTGAAAATACATATTATAGTGATATGTTAAAAAAATATATATTATAATAATTTTTTGGTAAAGATAAGAATATCGTAAATAAATGCAACAGGATACGTTGAGATTTAAGAAAAATAATCGACAACCAGTTGGTTTAATAAGATAAGACATTAAAATCAGATTTCAAATTTTAATGTTGTAAATAAATTAAATTGGATTAGAAAAATCGTCCCCATAATAAGTTTATACAGTATCTGATTTGAATTAATTGATAAATAAATTAAATATCGGTGATTATAAAAAAACATTAAATAAATTATTTAATATTGAATGCGGCGACAAGTGGTAGTTAAAAGAACAAGACTATTGAAAGAATTAAGATGATGAGAGGTAATAGAGCTAGGGTTTGTGTTGTGTGGGGGTAAAATATAAATTTTCAAAAGTAAAAAATAAATTTATAAATAAATTAATTTTAAAGAAATTTATATAGGAAGACTAAAGTGAATTTTTTTTAAGAGAGACAATTGCTCCTCCCCTTACTCATATAGCTCTGTCCCTGGGTAGGGAGAATTTGTGCAAGTTCGAAAACTTCCAAGGGTTCCTTCACCGCAACTCATATTAATAGATATCAAAAATACGAATTACAAAGCTAAATATTAAATATGACTAATGAGATAGATGTTTCAGTCACAAATATATTAATATTCTTCATTATTAATAATAAAAAATTTAAACTCTTTTAATGAGTTAAGTACTGATGAATAAATAAAAATAAATTAAATTCTTTAACAGTAAATAGTGTATTTTTTCTTTTTAGTGGTTAATTATACTTTGTCTTCCTTCTCTTGATTCTTAACTCTGTTATTGCTTATGCGAGTTTTTGTAATTAATTGTTTTTTAAAAGTATTTATTAAGTTTAAAGATAAAACATAAATACTTAAAAAGTGAGAGGATAATTTTATAATTAAGCTAATTTCTAAAAAATATTATCAAAGATAATTTTTTGACGAGGGACAGAGGCCCCTTTCTCTACATATATAATTTCGTCCATGTTGATAAAACCTATTTTGAACAACAGTTATTCTTGAAGAACGATAGTTATGCATAAGAATTGTTATGTTGGTGATTCTTTTGAGGAGCGGGGTTTGGACATGTGTTAAATAAGCGATTGTATATAGTGGTATTTAAATTTGAGTATTCAGATTGTCGGGTAGTTTAAAGTACGGCTCGTGTCTCGACCCGAATTTTGCAGGTACCCGTTAGTTGGGTATCCGAAAATTGCGAGTACTCAAAAATTCGAGTATCTGGGTACCCGAATATAAACATATGTATTTTTTTTAAAATATAAAAATATTTTATTAGTTTAATATAAAAATATGTATTTATTAATTTAATATAAAAATATGTATTTATTAAATATTAAAAAAATTATAAGATTTTTTTATTAGTTTAATATAAAAATATGTATATTGAATATAAAAATATTAATTTTAAATATATTCGGGTACCCAAAAATTCTTAATTTTGTGACCCGGGCCCGACCTGAAAAATGGCAGGCCGGGTACCCAACTCGGGTTAAAAAAATTATAGGTAAATATTCGATTATTTATGTTCGGGTAGTCGGGTCGGGTATTTTTGAACACCCTTAAATGCACAGGACCTCCAAGAAAAGAGGGGCCCAAATGAGTTGAATTAAATGTTTATAGGGAAAATAAAAAAAATTGGAATTATAAAATAAAAACTGACTAGATAGTTCATAATATATTTTTTACTAAGATAGAAATATCTTTTAAAATTTTTATATATTTTTGGGATTATAAATTAGAGGGTCTCGATTTAATAAACTGCACAGTATTCCATAAATTTTTGAACCGCTGCTGATTTTGAAAATAATTTTTTTAGAAAAGTGTTGTATGTATTTATCTAAGTAGAAAACTGCTACTATGTACAAAAGAGGTTCTTTACAAGAAAAAAACAAAAAGAGAAAATCTATCATAGATTCCAAGCTATACAAAGTTCGGTATTCGTCGATATGGTTCTATCTATATTTTTATAACATAAATATATACGAATAATATCTTTGATGAATAGACTATGTCAACAATAATTTGAGTTTTCCCCTAAAGTGTTGAGCATTCTGTTCCAGCCAAATACTATTGATGAGTGCGTTCGAGAAGAGTTTAAGTATGATGGATAGAAGGGACTTACGCTTGAAGTGAGTAATAGCCCAAGCAAGCTCTCAACTATAGTCTAGTACAGGTCGAGAGATGTTACAGAGTTGCAAAAGATGCAACCAAGTAGATTGTGAGAAGTGACAATCAAAGAAGAGGTGGTTCCTTGACTCAGCACCGGAGCCACATAAAAGGCAAGTATAAGCCACCGAGAGACCATTTTTTAAAGCATGTCATATGTGGGGAAACGGTCAAGGATTGCCATCCAACTGACGACATCATGCTTGGGTATGTGGAGAGGAAACTATACCAACCTATGTAAGGTAACCTTTGCTTTCTTTTCACAAATATTCTCCAAGATTCATCTAGGTTTGACCACCGACCAATTTTGGATTGAGGCAAAAAGAGAAGCAACAATGGGTCGTAGTTTCAATAGATTCTCCATTATCCAACTAAAATCAGGCTAGGTCGCTACATGTCAGAAGTCATCGGTTTTCAGAACTGAAATTCACTAATTTTATTAAACGAGAATATATTTGTAATTACAATGAAAGTTCACAACTTAATAAATAAAAGATCTAAATTAAGACATAATTCTAGTAAACAAAACTAGTGTCTCGAGATCAAAAGAGGACCATACAAGAAAAAGGTAAGAACCTAACCCAAAAACTTGAAATAAAAGAAGGATACAATCATTATAAAAATCGACGGTGATAGGTAAAATCATTAACAAACAACATAAAAATGCATATTACAATGAAGGTACGCTGATAATAAGGTCATTACCACAACTCAATCGTGAATAAGGAACGATAGATGTAATCGTGTATCCAAATACAATTTGAGGGTTCGAGACATGGAGATTATCAACATAATGAAAGGAGCGCCATCATGATCATTTTTTGAAAACTAAAAATCGTGATCATGACCATTTGTGTACTTTACCCTTTTTTAATTATAGATCCATTACCTTTTGGTACTTTACCTTTTTTAAATTATAGATCCAAATCTATTGATGTAATCATTTATTGAAAATCGCGCCACAAGAGCATAATAATTTATTGAAAACTGAAAAATAAAAAATGTGAAATGGTAGATCCCGACAGTCGACAACCAATATTAAAATTATTGCTGCCGCCGGTATTTAAAGAAAAAGAAGAACACAAGTAATGAATCTATAATTAAAAAAGGGTAAAGTACACCAATAGTCACCGAACTTTTAGGGCGAGTTCATTTTGGTCACCAAACTTTTAAAAATTTCATTGGGGTCACCCAACTTTTATTTCGATTTCATTTCGGTCCCTCCTGTTACATTTCGTTATCTTCTGTTACAAAAGGGTGACGTGACCCGTTAGATTTTATTTTTCTTATTAAAATAATATTATTTACTTATTTACAGCTAATTAAAATACTTAAAAAGGAGATTTCCCCCAATTTTTTGTTTAAAACCCTAAAAATCTAACATTCTGTTTATCTTTCTCCTATTTCATTCTCTGCAAAAAAATAGAAGAAGAAAATTTTCCAATAAGTTCTTGTGAAAGGAGAGTTGTCTTACACACTGTTTGGACGGATAATAATGTTGGAAGAAGATTTTTTGGTGCGTGAATCATGTGCGTCGTTTTAGAAGAAGCTGTAATTTTTTTAGGTGGTATGATCCCCCTTTGCATCCACATTCAAGAGTTGTTATAGTTGGTTTATTAAGAAAAATTAGAGCCATGAAGAGGAGAAGAAGCTGTGAGCGAATCATTTGGGTGTTTTTCTTGGGTTTTTGTTGTACTTGATTTGGTTTGGTTAAGTTATTTAGAATATATCGATTGAAATTTGATGTTTAAGGTTGATGCAGATGTCGGTGTTGAAGGTTGTTTTTGACAAGTTTAAATTTTAGTTTATCATGTAATTTTGGATTATGTAAAGCTTGAAATGATGGATTTAAATTGAACTTTAGTTTGCTTTTTTTTATCAGTTTATTTTTCTTCTCAAGATCAACTGTGCAATCCATCTAAGATAATGTTTCTCCATTATTTTCCATTTGATTTATCAGATTTAAACATGAAAATACTATAGCTTGGTCAAACCATACACCACCTAGTAAATCAAGCAATGCATTTAGGAAGCTTTAGCTCCTTTCAAGTTTTCGCCTACCAAAAAGAAACAAAATGTGAGAAATGTAAAGGTAAGACAATGCAAAGAACTAAAGCAATGAACTTGAAATTTGAATAAAGAACACAAATCTTATACCGAATCAGATATCTTCAAAGCCACATAATAACCAACTTATACCGGTGTAAGTTAGTTATAGTTAACTATAGTTCAGTAGATCTTACACCGGTGTAAGTTAGTTATACCATATCACATGGTAACGATGTTATGGTCGAGGCATTTTAAATGACAGAAGAAAACTCCAGGGGTACATTAAACGCGTCCAAAGTTCATGCACCACATTGAACTTTCCGTCAAAGTATAAGGGGCATTGGTGCCATTATCCCTAATCAAAATGTAAGATTTCATAAACAAAAGGTAGGTTTGAACCTTCTACTACTTCTCTCAAAGAAACCAAAATATTTTCCTAAACAAAATATTGTTTTTAACAATAGTACCATAAACCTAAGTACAATGACGTTGGTTTGAAGCTGCCATACAAAAAATTTGCCTATACAAAAAATTTAAGGCATTCATACATATGAATATGTCCATACAAAAAATTTGCACAAAAATGTCACTAAAAGCCTAAATCTATCACTCTATCAATTGTTCTTTGGTTTGAAACTGCCAGTTGATTCTTGTAAGTTTGGAAGCACATTTTCAGAGGAATTTGATTGCAGCATCCATCTAACCACTTGATATGGAGTTGGTTTTTGCTGAGTTGGTTGTTCTTCTGAGATTTGCCTCCCTGCTGTCTTTTTTTAATCTTTTTTCTTTGCACAGTAATTACAGACTAACTTGTTACTTGGACAGTTGGTACATTCCTCCTAAACTGTAATATTAGACATATACATATAGAGTTTAAAATGACAGTGCATTGACATGAAACCAGTAGGTAATTAAAAACAAAACAACTAATTAAATACTTACAGGGATTTTTGGTCTTCTGTTAGCTGATGGTGCAGTGAATGGTGGTGCAAAAGCTGTAAACGATGGATATACTTGAGGTGATGAAAGTACAGTAAATGACGGTGCAACAATTGAAGATGATAGGTGTGGTGGAGGTGTAGTGGATGGAGGTGTAACAATTTAAAATGATGGTATTGCTTGAGGTGCAACAGTTGAAAATGATGGTATTGCTTGAGGTGCAATAGTTGAACATGAGTATCTAGCATTTTATATTCAAACACAGTAACCAATACACATATTTGTCAGATTCAATAGTTATATACAATGACAAATAAAGAGTTTGTTTGCCTATTACTAATTTTATATCCACATAAAAACAAATGCACATGTTCAAAGATAATTTCACTTTCAAAAGTCTTATAAACTAGTAATATTCAACCAACACATTTACTAATCTTATATCCAATAAAACAGTAGCATTCAATCAACAGTAGTAGTCACAATTAAAGTTTTGGGGTTCATAGTTCACACTTAATCTTATAAAAAATTTAACTATTACTAGTTAGAAAGGAACTTAAAATTTTAGAAATTAGTGTTCATCAGATTTGATAACAAAAGAAATTTAAAAATCACAAAGATTGAAATCAAAGAAACAAAATATGCAACTAAAACAAAATAAACCAATAAAGTATAACAAAAAACACTTAATTTAAGAAGAATAACTTACCGTTAATCACAGTCAGGGACGGAGTCAGGATTTAAGATTAGGGGGGCAAACTATAAATATTTAAAAGAGGGGAAAATTTATAAATAAATCAATTTTTAAAAAAAATTAAATAGGGGGACAAAGGTGAATTTTTTTTTCAAGAAAAATCGTAAAATATCTCTTAACTGCGAAATTTTAATTTATTAATATTATTTTACTTTTCTTCCGTTTCTCTATTTTGAAATCTTAGGTTCATAAATTCCTATAAGTGAACTAGTAATTTGATATGAACTTCAGTTATTTGGCTTATAATTGTTCTGTTTGAAAAATGCGATGAATTTTCTTTTAATCTCATGGAGTTGATTTTCCCTTTTTTCGATTTCTTTCTCAACACTTTCCCTTTAAGCGGTTGTGAGTTGAATATAATGGAGACTGGAGTTGTTTTTTCTCTCTTAATTTCATTTTATTTTGAGCAGTGGTGATTAATGCTGCATCGAAGAGTCACTGTCCTGGTTTAATTTTTTCAAGCGTGGTTAATGGAGACTTGGAGATGTCTCCAAGCTTCTAAAGACCTTGAACACATCAGTGAGGTTCTAAGCTTAAATGAAACAATTGGATCATACGAGAGCAAAGAGAAATTTTCGGAATCAATGAACATGGGTGTTTTGGGTAATTTAAAATATAATTGAATTAATAAATATTTTAATATATTTATTTTATTTTTAAAATTTACAAATAAATAAAGAAAATGATGTGGCGCGTTCTGATTGGTCAAGATAACTTTTTTAACGATAAAAGACAATATAAATAACGACGAAAACGTTAAGAGATAAAATAGGTCAAAATAAATTTTAAGTGACAAATTAAAAATATATATAAAATTTAGGGAAAAGTATATTAAGAAGAAAAAAAAACGAATAATTTCTTTATACAACATAGTATGTAAGTTTGTCACCATCACTTTCTCTTTTTTTCTCAAGGTAATAACGGAATCTACTAAACACAATCATTTCCCAAGTTTATTTTTATGTATATTCATATCAATCAGTTCTCAAGTTGGTCCCGCAATTTGATGGGCTACGCTTAAAAAAATTGAATTAAATAAAAAGGTTAAATTGGAGAAATATTGTGGTGGAAAAAAATATTTTGAAATCTGTGGTGGTTCTAAGATTATTTTCGAATCTGTGGTTGTTTCTACAGTGAAGGCTGGTTTAAAGCATTCCGACCACATAGAGATAAAAAAAAATTTAATAAAATATTAAGGCTAATTGAAAGGGTTCCGACCTCATAAAAAATAAAATAAAAATTAAAAAAATATGTAAGGCTGGTTGAAAGCATTCTGACCTCATAAAAATTAAAAAAAATATGTAAGGCATCTTGAAAGCATGCCGACTTCATGAATTTTTATTATATATAAGGTCGGTTGAATACAACTCGACCTCATAAAAATATGTGTCGTGTAGCTTTGCACCGATGCAGGGGGTGCAGTGAGAGGAGCGGGGGGCAGGTTTTATTGCAGGGGTGCAGTGAGAGGAGCGGGGGCATGCTTTATTTTAGAGATTGAATGACTATTCATGCAGTGTAGATTTGTATTGATTCAAATAGGCTGGTAAAACATTGAATGACCATACATGCAATAGGGGTATTGCGTTGGAATTTTGAGTGGTTATTAAATAGATTGTAGGGGTAAAAAAGGGAAAATTGTATTATTTTAGTGTTGTGTTTTTGTGTTAAATAAGTGATGTTAAAGGTAAAAGTTTAACAAAGTCTGAAGAAAATTGAGTGAAGAAGGAGAAGAAGAAAGTGGAGGAAGAAACTTTGAAGAAAATTTCAGTAAGTCGATTTAACATTTTGTTTTGAATACGTATATTGTTTGTTTATTTTTGTTTTTTTGTTTAGGTAAAAATTCATGAAAATATAATATAACATTACGATAGTTCTGATTTTTGTAATTTTATTGAAAAATATATATGGTTTTGAACATGCAGAGACAATGAGTAACGTGTTTATGGCCGTTATCCATTGCGGTGGAGAAATTGTGAAAACTGATACTGGTGTCGTATTTGACTCGGAAAACACTACAAAGATGAAGTTTTCAAAGAAAATTTCTTTTCGAGAGCTAAAGCAAGACATAGAAAGAAAAATAGGAGCTGAGATTGTTCGTTTGCGGTACTGGTGGAAGACCTCTGATGATCCAGTCAGATATTCTGCAATAGCTCTTAAAGATGATGAAGATGTTGGACTGATGATTGCAGAGCATGATTCAGTACGTATTCGAAGTGTTGAGTTACATGCTAAGTTACGTGTGAGATATGACGACTCGGGCCCATCCAGAAATGTATATGGAAGTTCTTCTCAAATGGGTTTCGATAGTGCGGTTGAGGACCAGCCATATAGGGTTGGAGACAGTTTTGTTGCTCTGTTGGAAAGTGGGACATCGGATGTGTTTCATCCATATACCGGACCTTAGACGTTCCCAACGATTGAGCCGATAATTGATCAGAGTGTTGGAATTGACGTTGAAAATCTCCAAGGCCGATGGGGAGAAACGCTTGCTGATTCTACTAAAGATGAATATGAAGAAACTGGAGATCCCAATTTGAGTGGTGATGACCTTGGTGATGAGCCTGTTTTTGGTGGTGGTGAGTTCGTGTCGGGTGAAGAAGACATTACATGGTACGAACCTCCTGCTCACATGAACTTAATAGATTACGATATGATGAGGGCACCTGAATACCCGATCATACCTCAAGTCGGTTCGAGTTCCTCTGATGAATTCTCAGTTCAGATGCAATTTAAAGACAAGGAAGAAGCTACATTGGCAATTAAAGAGTATTCCATCAGAAAACATGTAGACTATACCGTTAAAGAATCCACTCCGAGAACTATGTTTTCCAAATGTGTTAAATATGGACAAGGTTGTAATTGGAAGATTCGAGTGTCTAAACTTCAGAGGAGAAATGCTTGGGAGATTACAAAGTACAATGGTGGACACATTTGCTTACGAAATTCAATCAACCAAGATCACCGTAAGTTGGACTCTAATGTAATATCTTGTCACGTGAAGACATTGGTTGAAGCAAATCCTAAGGTTACTGTTTCAACGATTATTGCAACTATGAAACAACAATTTGAATGCCAAATAGAATATGGCAAGGGTTGGTATGCAAGGGATAAGGCGCTTGATAAGGTGCACGGTAATTACGAGAAGTCATACAATAAGCTACCGTCTTTATTACATGCAATGGCGTATTTCATTCCGGGGACCATAATCAAGTACAAAACATTTGATGCATGCAACAGAGAAGGTGAACTTCTTCAAAGGAAGAAAATATTCGACAAACTATTTTGGGCGTTCAAGCCATGCATTGATGGCTTTCCATATTGCAAGCGTATGGTCCAAGTCGATGGTACGTGGTTGTACAGAAGATATAAATATGTACTGTTGATTGTCGTTACACAAGATGGTAGCGGAACTATATTTCCGATTGCCTTCGCAATTGTTGATAAAGAGTCGGGGAACTCTTGGAAATTCTTTTTGAGCAATTTACGTAAGCATGTCATCAAAGAAGATGGGGTTTGCTTGATTTCTAATAGAGCAACGGCCATTTTAGCAACAATTGATCGACAGGGCAGCGGATGGACACCACCGCACACATATCCCGCCTACTGTGTACGCCATATTGGCAAGAACACCATTGAAAGATGGAAAAAACCCAACCTTCGCATCGCAATTTTAAACATGGGTATGTAAATTTCCTTTTCTCGAACTTAATTAATTATGTGTTATGATGTTTGTCGATGCTAACAACATATATTATGGAATAGGCTATGAACTAGTACAACCAAATTTTGAGCGGATGTTGGAAAATTTACGCATGGAGTACGTAGAAGATGTTTGGGCGTGGGCAAATACTATACAGAGGGAAAGATGGACCCAATTGTATGATGCAGGTCGACGATACGGGCAGATGACAACCAACCTTGTGGAGTGCATAAATGGTGTATTAAAAGGAACACGTCATCTCCCAATAGAAAGCTTGGTGGGAGAGACGTATTATAGGTTGACTAAGGTTTGGTCCGATAAAGGGTCGGAAATTCAAGTTATGATAAATGAAGGGCAACTTTGGTCTGAAGATCTTATGAAAAAGATGGAAAAGAACGTGAATTTGAGGAGATCGATGGTTGTTCACGGGCAGATTTTTGATGTTGTTGATTCCATACGCAACAATAGAGGAGGGCACCACCAAACATTTCGAGTCAATTTTAGACAAAGATGGTGTGATTGTGGTGAGTTTCAGGCATGGCGATATCCTTGTAGGTATGCAACCGCGGTATGCATGTCTAAAGGGGTTGACCCATACAGCTTTGCGGATGAATGCTTTAACTTGCATACGATAATAAATATTTACAAATGTGAGTTCCCACCGATCGCGAATTCACAATATTGGCCACCACTGGAGCACGACGAATGCTACCGAATCCGACACTTCGTAGAGAACTAAAAGGCCGACCTCAATCTACTCGCATCCATACCAGTATGGATCTTCATTATAAGGAGCCGGGTGAACCAAAGAGATGTACACAATGTAGGGGTACATGACATTCCAAAAACAAATGTCCAAACCGACCGAATTACATGGCAATGCCTCAGTGATTTCATTCACTATTTGTAGTTGAACTAGTTTCATTTCTTTATATTTGTATTGCAATGAACATTTTCTATTTGATTATGAGTACGTTATTTGATGCATATGTTTATTTATTATTACTATTCTCACTATTTATTATTATCACCAATATTTTTGTATGTTTATTAGTATTATTTACTTTTACCGTTATTATTATTTACTATGATATTATTATTGTATGTTTATTAGTATTATTTACTTTTACTATATGCATGTTAATGTAAAAACCAAGATTTTTGTTTTCGAAAAAACCTCATCACAAGTTAATGCATGTTCGGTTTGGTGTTTATTTTGGTAATAAATTATATGCTCGAAGTTAAATTTTATTTATCACACCATTTTTGTAAAGATTTTAAAATAATTCAATTGTTGCAAAAAGATTTCAAACAAAATTCAAATAACTAATAATAATAAACATCCATAAATTATTTGTATTACATAGAAGAAGAGTTACATGAGCTACCGTTTTCTATGCAATTTTTGCCCATGGAGGGATGTAGTATCTATGTAACGTTGCTATGCTTGTCGTTCTCGTTGCAGTCTTCGGCGTGCATCATCATCATCGTCGCCATCGTCATCATCATCATTATCATCATCAATCACACGACGCATAGGAGACGACGTTGTATACACGTAGTCAATATTACGTGGTGCCAACGTGGGACTGCTAATCGACGTAACCGCCATGAAATCTATGATCCCATGATAGTCCACATTTCCACCAAAGCTCGAGTACATGGCTGACTGATGTTGAAGATCTGGTACGTATGCTTCAGAATCATTCGCACCCGAGCTCCCCCCATTGATGAATGATAAGTTAGTGGTTGTTGATAGTCCATGTTTCCACCAAAGCTCGGGTACATGGGTGGGTGATGCTGAAAATTTGGTACGTATGCTTCAGAATCATTCACACACGAGCTCCCACCCATTGATGGATGATAAGTCTGTGCCTGTTGATAGTCCATGTTTCCACCAAAGCTCGGGTACATAGGTGGATGATGCTGAAAATCATCCGTACATGAGCTCCCGCCCATTGATGGATGATAAGTGGGTGGCTGCTGATGATAGAATCTGGTATCCACTAGATTGGAATCTGAGCTCCCGCCATTTGATGGATGATAAAAGTTGTCATCCACTGGATTAGAAAAAGAGCTCCATGCTATTGCTGGGTTAGAATTACCAGCATACAGATATGATGTACCAGATTCACTGTGAGATTCATTCGCTGCAACATTAGATGATTGACCACGACCACCAAATTTTTGTAAAAATATTCGACATTGTTCTCGTTCATCCGCAGTAGTCAAGTATGGCTTCCCACAATTGCGATAGAATAACATATACTCTGAATTATCAGGGTCCAAATCATCGGCTTGAATTCAAGAGCGAGGCGGTAACAATTCACATCTGTTGTTCCACCTTTCAATGTACTTTCGATGCTTTATTTCCAATGTATGATGCCCCTTGCCGCGAAAGTCCACAAGGTGTAGGGTGTCATGATTAGTGTCTTGCAACAATGGATTTCTCAAAATGGGTTGATGAAAGCTAAACTGCCTTAGGACCCTATCTCCAAATTGGTACTTTACAAAAGTAAAGTGGATCAATGGTGTAATCGCACACCAAAGATAGGAATTAATCATCAATTCTTCTGGTACATTTACGCGTTCACCGACATATGGCCTCCAAATAAACTGAAAAAAATATAAATATAAATAAGAGAATAAATTAATTACATAAATAATAACATGTAAAAGTAACTTAATTTCTATACCTCATCTTTGCAAGATAAATCAATAGAGGCTCTAAATACTCTCAAATTGTTGTTTGCTAACCCTGTGTGAGCTTTTTTCGCATTCTATCTGCATACACATCCAAATAATAGTCATTTTATTTTTTTAGATAATATATTTTTTTTAAAATTGAGTAAACTCAAACTTCTAAATTAAAGTAAAAAAATTACCTACTAACAAGAGGAAAATTTCTCATGCTTCGAGTAACCGGTGTAAAAAATAGAAGTCGTTCCCATGCCCAAGCTTGCAATAGCAACATACATCCACCAACATCCTTTGCCTTCAAACCATGACTATCTAATTGAGCAACCTTGCACAACTCATGGTACAAAAATGCTAATATTGTTGTAAAATATACCGTGTGTGAACAAGATATGGTAGATACCGTGTGTGAACAAGATTTTCGGATTTATCCGACATCAGTATCCCCCCAATGAGTTGTAAAATATAGGCTCGACTCGCACAACTAATATCTTTTGGTGTGTTATTGCCCCCGAGCTGAAATTCTCTCTTCAACCACCTCAATTTAATACGAGATCCTCTCAAATCGGTTTCAATCGGAACCTTGTTGAGATAATCACTACAAAGTTGTGCACATGATTCCTCCGGCTCCTTAACCAATGGACTCCCGTTTACCGGCATCCCAATTAGCATCACCACGTCTTCGAGCGTAACGGTACATTCTCCATACGGCATGTGAAATGTATGAATCTTTGGTCTCTAGCACTCAATTAGCGCGGTAATTAAGCTGGGAATCAGCTTGTTGCCATGAAGAAATGTGGCGTGATAGAATCCTGCCTCTTGCAATCATTCAATTATATCGGGGTGTGGGTGATTACTCCCCATACTTCGGTGATGTTTACAGGTTTCTTCGGTTTCCTGCATTAAATTAAAAAATTTATTAATAATAACAAATAAGAAAGTAAAATATTACTAATATCAAATTAACTTCTTTAAAAATAATTTACCATACCATCAACCACAACACTAGAGACGTGTTGATTTTGTAATCTCAACATATAATTTGAATCGGCCATCCTTTTAAGAAAACTACATAGAAGACAAATAAGAATATATTAGTAAGAAAACAATTACCACTAAATCTAATCCTAACTATTACTTTAAAAATTACTAAATATACAATTACCACTAAATCTAATCCTAACTACTACTTTAAAAATGACTAAATATACATTTTTATGATAAAAAAGCAACTTAGTAATTTACAAATTGGCACAAAAATATTCGAACTAAAAAAATTTCAAATATTTTCTTCTTCTTAAAATTTCTTTAAAATAACCACAAATTTTCGTATTAAATCTAAAAACAAAATATATAAACTTAAAAACTTACAATACTTTTCTCAAATCTTCTTTTTCCTTCTACTTCTTCACCCAGTTTTTCACAAACTTTCTTCTAAAATTCCTTACCTTCAACCCCTATTTAACAACCAAAATTTCAACTTCAATCATTCAATTCGGGTGCAGCAGACAAATAATTCAACCCATAAATTTTTTCCCTCCCAATACTCGTGACTCACTGTCCCAAGTTGTCCCATGCATGCATTTTTTCCAGCCATGTTTTCAGTGTCTCATGCATGCCATTCACTTTTATTTTTTCAGCGTCTCATGCATGCCATTCACTTTTATTTTTTCAGCGTCTCATGCATGCATTTTTCAGATGTGTTAGTGTGACATAGGCATGAGGGCGAATTCAAAGTAATTGACCTCACCTTTTTTTTAGTTTTTTAATGGTGAGGTCGGATTGTAATCCTACAGCCCTCATCTTCATCTTTTTTTCGCTGCTGCCGTCTGCACACTAACACCACTGATGAGGTCGGACTGCTTTCGCATGGCCTTCATCTTTTTTTTGAGGTCGGGTTGCTTTCCCCTAGACCTTAATTTTTTTGTGTGTTAAATTCAGATTGCTTTCTATCCGCCATTAAAGTCTACTACAGAAAACACCATAGATTCGAAAATAATCTTAGAACCACCACAAATTTCAAAATATTTTTTCCACCACAATATTTCTCCAATTTAGCCAAATAAAAAGACTTTATCTTATGAAATTAATTAATATACTATTTACATTATCTTTTATAAAAAAATGAATTTATTATATGTCTTATTAAAAACAGCCTAAACCTAGTCGGAAGAAAAGAGTATACATGATAAATTACATAAACTTAGTAAAATTGCGACAAACTAAAAACACCACACATCAAATTGATGGATGACAAACGTCATAATTGTCAAATAAATAAAGCCTTAATATCAAAATAAATAGAAAATAAGCGTAGTAAGAGAAGAACGATTCACAAGGAGTAAGGAATTTCCAATATCAGTTTAAATTGATCTTTATCCAAGAAATCTGTAAGAAAAAAAAGGGTTAGCAAAATAAATTAAATAAGTCGAAACAAGTAAAAATAATAAAATCAAGAAAAGTAAATAATTGAAAATAATTGTAATGAGAGATAGCCTCCAGCTTCGTTTCGCCTCAATTCGTCTCGATCACTAAAATAGATTTTACTTCGCACACTTGTCGGTTACAGTCTACAAGGCCCAACCCTTGTAACTTACTCTTCTCTCTAGCGAACTAGTTTTTCAAGGTCAATTCTTAGAATTTAGTCCTTGTTTGGATTAACAACAACTATCAATGTTAACGCCAACGCTTTCTTCAGTGTTGGAGAAGCCTGTGATCGGATTATAGTGTCTCAATGAGAATCGAACTCGATCTTGATTTCCCTTAACAGACCACCGCTAAGTATGTTCTTAGGGAGTTGAATTTGCTACAAGCCAACTCTTCTCCTCAACGGTAGATCAAAACGTCGAACAAACCAACACGCGCTTTTTAGATTGAATGTGTTGAGATGTTAAAGGAAAGGCTGATTGTCAGTCTAATAATGCGGAAAATCAAGAAAAAAATCTGAAGGTATTAAGAGTTTTTTCAATTCTCACGAATCAAATTGAGTTGTCACTTAGCTATCGGCTAAATGGAAATTTAGCTAAGCATGATTATGGTGGAAATCATACTTAGCATTTTAAAAGAAAATAAATAAAAGCTTAGAAATAAGAATGAAAGAAAAGAGAATTTTATAGAACTTCAAAAGCAATAACAAACTAAGAATGAGAGATGATTTTCTAGCTTATCCCGATGGGGTATTTATAGTATTCTGAAACCCAAAAAATAACCTAGAAAAGATAAATCTTGAAAATATTAAAATTAAATCCTAAAAACAAAAGATAATTTCTAATTTGAATTTTAAATACAACTGATCCGCTCATCCGTACTTGCTGACTATACCTTCTAGAAGTTGCTGGTTGGATGTCACGTCAGACGCTTCATGCTCAGATTCATGCCCACTAGTCCAACCTTGATTCCATAAAATAAAACTGCAGAACTTTTTCTTTTAAGTGTAATTTTCAGAATTGAAGTTCTGCATAGAAAACGCACATAAACATTCAGATCAACAACATAAACTAACTATTAAAGTCATAATTAAAGATAAAATAGTACTCAAATAAACTACTCATCAATGGGCCACTAAGATCCGTATGAAAGGCTGCTAGGACAATATTCGATGGTTGTAAAAAGACTTGCCCACCCTGCACAACATCGAAACCATGCTTTGTCAAACTATCTGCCAATGTATTAGCTTTACGATAAATCTGAAAAAATCGAACCTCCTAATCCTTGTCCACCAACCTATTGATATGATGAACCAGAGAACAATGATTTCGTGTGTTTGATTGTAACTATAACAACCGAACTGCATATCTATTATCCAACTCCAAGATCGAACATATGCCTATAAACTTAGAGAAGCCCAACAACCAATTCATATTATTTACATTATTAGTTTTGCATTAAATATAACAAAATTATTTGATTTACTACATGGTATTTTTTATTTATAATTATAATTATAATTCATATATTGTTTGGGGTGGAGAATTACTTGTGGATGAGGGGCAAAACATAAATGTTGAAAGGTGGGAGGCAAATTCATAATTATAATTATGACCTTTTCAAGTTTAAAAATATATGAATTATATCAATGGTGATTTGACCTTTTCAAATTATGTCTCTAACTCACTATAGGCTCAGGAAACAAAGAGAAGATCTTTACAAACGAGATATCCAACAACAAGAAGAAAGAAAAAGATTGAATAGAGGAACACTTGAACATTTGGCGATCTCAGATGTGTCTATATCAATGGTGAGTCCGGTGGCGGATTTAGACTTCGTATCAAGTGGGTTCAAGAAAGTCAAAGTCAATGTTAAACAAACTAAAATTTTATAATATAAAAATAGAAAACTATTGAATACATTCACATTTATTAAACAACCTAACAATCCCGTAAAATTAATAATAATAATAATTATTATTATTATTATTATTATTATTATTATTATAATAATAATAATAATAATTATTATTATTATTATTATAATTATAATTATAATAATTATAATAACTTACAATTTGGACTTATCTCAATATTATTTACTCTTAATTTACTTTTGACAATTAATGATCTTGCTTATTAGAAAATGTGAGACTTTAAAATAATTTGAAATACTATTTTTTAACCAAAATAACTTAAAAAACTAAATAATTAAACTAAGGGGCCCGCTACTATTGTTTCCTTCACTTTTGTAGATATTATTTTTAATTTTTACTTGAGTTTGACCACTTTAAGCTCCAATGTGGTGGGTCACGTGGGTTCAAAGGCATTTAATATTTTTTGTAATGCCCTGGGTTTAGGGTTAGGAGTTCGACACTCGAGAAAAGTTTGTAAATCGAGTTTTAGGGTTCGGGCCGACTTTAAATAAAAAGGGTTTCATAAAAGAGTTTTAAAATTAAATTGAGTTTTTAAGGATAAATACAAATAAAATAAGGCAAGAAAGGATTTTTGTAAAAAAGATAGTTTTAAATTAAAAGGAAAATAAAATAGTATATTTAAAAAGAAAAAAAAAGATATCCATTTTCTTCTTCCCTCCCCTTTTCTCTTTTCACGTTAAAATTTTTCTAAGTCTAGCCACCATCCATTTTCACCAATCTTCACCATTTTGAAGGATTCAAGGAGGTAAACAACTTGGTTTTCACTCTTCTCTTCATTTCAATCTTGCTTGTAACATTTTCTTTCCAAAAACTTGGTGATTTCTCAAGTTCTCTCATTTTGGTTAAAATGGGTTTTTGAAGGGTTTAAGCAAATTTTGTTAAAATAGTGATTTAGGTGAGTTTTAAACAATGTTTTGAGTATAAAATAATGTTAAGATGACGAGTTTATCAAGAAATCCTGAAATAGAATAAATGGGTAAATTTTGAGTTAGGGAAATATAGGTTTTGGGGTTGGAAATGGTTCCTAACGGATTTGTGTATGTGTGTTGATGATTTTGAAGCTTTCGGGTATGTTTTAGATGTTAAATTAATGAAGTTATTGCTAACTTTTAGTTAGAGTGGAAATGAGAATGATTTTGGTTAGTTTAGGGTAGGAATCAAGAATGGTTGTTGTCGAATTGTGATGGGGTTGATTTCAGTGGGTTTGATTATTGAAATGTGTGTTAACTCCTTATTTTGATTTGGGTAGAAGCAGCGGATAATGATTTGGATACTTCAGATGCGATACCCGTTGTTACGGAGGCTTGAAATCGGTGTTTCAGCTATCATTTGTGTTCTACCGGTGAGTGGAAATGTTTTGAGAGTTTAGGTTGAGCTTGAAAGTCCAATCTAAGCTCGAGATTAATTATTGAATGTTTACGTTTTACTTTTCCAGAATTTTATGCTTCAAGCTTGCTATGCATTGTTGATATGAGATGAGATGAATGTGTGTAGTCGGTCAATGGATGTGGTATTTTTATGTTGAATTATATGATGTTTGAGTATTGGCAAATATGAGAGTCTTACAGTGTATAATTGGTCGACCATAGGGTTAGAGTGCACTAGTAAAATTCACGCGTGGTCCTAGTAAGGTAAGATGTCATTAGGGAGGATTATGGTGATGTAAGATGCCACCAGAAGCTTTATTATTAGACCTCGGTGATGTAAGATGTCACCGTGAGTCTTGTTTTTCTTATAGGTTCAATGATCTAAGATGCTATCGAATCCAATCCGCATATCTGAGTAATGTAACCATAGTTGCCAATACACTCATTGTGTTGAAAGGTTGAATGTTATCGTGGTTGTTTGTTGTTTAGAGTTATGCTATGTTATTATTATGTTGATGCTTTGCTTGATGTAAGATGCCTAGCATACGTAGAGTTGTTGATAATCATGTTGATGGATATTCATGCATGTGGAACTTCGATTGTAGTCTTGTTTTTAACTCAAAATGGTTTTATTAAAACTGCATTGTTGTTGTTGTAGTTTTGAGCACCACTCACTAAGCTCTTATGCTTACGCGCTCCTTTCCAACAATGTAGATCGTTAGTGATCCGGGAAGCAAAGGAATGCGAGGGAAAGGCTTCGGTGATCGTAGCTTAAGCTCAAGTATGGATTTTATGTTGTAATAATATATTAGCAATGAGAATACTTACACTTGTGGTTACGGAGGTTGATGTAACTCTCATGAGTTTAATCATGTTGCTACATGTTTTGAATGTTGAAATTATGCTATGTTGAGGTTTGCTTTGGCTTTAGTAAAATGCCATGTGTTTGGCTTGTTGGTATTTTGAGTTAAAGTGTTTCTTTTGAGTTTTTAAGTTTGAGATACATGCTTATGTGTGTGCATGTTTGAAACTTGTTCTTAGGGTGTTTTGCCTCTAGTATGGTTGCCCAATATGTTGTTTTGTGGTTTGTGCTCTTTCGGGGTAAGTTTAGAAACGTTTAGGATGCTAAAATGCCTTTTTGGGCCAATCAGTGCCCAAGCGTTTCGAAACATCTGGTGTTGTTTCGGAACGCCCAAGCCTGCAAGACCCCTGTTTCGAAACGGGTTTCGAAACGTTTTACCTCTAGAGACCATTGTTTCGATACAATGGGAGTCGTTTCGGAACGACCTTGTTTTGCTTTTTGCTGAGAGCCCGTGTTTCAAAACGGGAAATCTCTGTTTCGAAACACAGGTAGTTAAGGTGGTTAAAAGGCATCTTTGAAGGTTTCCAAATGTTACATTTTAGTCTCTAATGCTTGTTGGCTTCCTAAATGAGTTTTTATGTCTCGTTTGAGCTGGCTTGCCTCGTATGCTTGAAATTTGACTAATTAACTATTTGGTAAGGTTAAGATTACCTTTTTGCCCCTGCTTGGTGTGGTTTTGCAAAATGGTCCTTCGTGACTATTTGAGTCCAATTGGACATCTGATTGATGTCCGATTGAGATGTAGTTTCTTCCGTTGCGACCCTTAACACCATAAGACAGTTGAATTGCATTTAGACAAGAGAAATCTTAATATAGAGTTGTTAATCGGTGGGAAATTCTCGAATTTTCTCTGGTTATCCCCGTGTAACTCTCCTAATTCGGTCTTGCGACTAGACCAAGTCGAGGGGGTTACATTTGGTGGTATCAGAGCCTCAATTACGAGGTTCCACAGGAAGGTAAGTTAGGTAAGTTGGTTCTGTGTGTGTTTGATTGTTTTGCACGATGTTTGTGAGCATGACTTTGTGTTTCTGCTGATGTTTGAAGGTTTGTTAAGCATTCCCATTGCTAGGTATTATTATTATGGAAAAGTGGTTTTGATTTAAAAGAGCTTAAACACATGAATCCCCGCCTTTGCTGACCTAGTGTTCTTTTCTCGCATTTTGTGTTTGTTGTTTTAGATTGTTTTATTGTTATGGTGAGTCCGAGAGAACGTCCTAGAGCGGGTGACCAGACACCTAGGGATGTGCCTCCTGCTCCTCATGCTCCAGATGGTAATGGGCGGATGTTGGAGTTAATGGGCCACAGGTTGGCCAGTTTCAGGCTTGTTTGGACATGGCCCAATTACTTCAGACTTTAGCTGCAGCTTTTCATACGGTTGTTGTTGGTCTCTATACTGCAGCACCACCTCAGGGTACGGGGACATGTTTGCCCCTTGAGTGACTTCGTAGCTTAGGTGGAGTTGAGTTTTGTGGTATGTCTCCTGAGGGTTTGGAGGCATGGCTTGAGAGCACTACTCGTATTTTGGGTCAGATGGAGTGCTCGGACACTCGTAAGTTGGGTTGTATTGTCTTGTTGCTTCATGGGGATGCGTATGCTTGGTGGACCACAATTATCTCCGGTATGCCTAAGGCCGAGGTTACTTGGAAATTCTTCCGTAGTGCGTTCCGAAAGAAGTACCTTGATGCTCGTTATTAAGATGAGAAGAAGAGAGAATTCACGGCTTTAGTGCAAGGTAGTGTGTCCCAATCCGAGTATGAGGTACAATTTGTGCGCTTGAGTCAGTATGCTTCAGAGTTGGTTCCCATTGAGAAGGAAAGGAGTGAACGGTTCCGTTACGGGTTGGTTACGTAGGTGAAGGCCTATATGCTTGCTTCTAATTACACCAAGTTCGATGTCTTGGTCTCTAGAGCCAAAGACATTGAGCAAAGTCTAAGTTTGGATGCTCGATCGGGTGGATCCAGTTTAGGGAAAAGGTCTGCCGAGTGGGAGCGAGACCGTAACAAGTGCCACAATGAGAGAAGGCACCAACCATACTTTAGGCATAGAGGTGGTAACATGAGACGAGGCTTTCAGGGTCAAGGTTTTGTTGCTTGCACACCCGAGTGTGTTAGATGTGGGATGAACCACTTCGGAGAGTGTTGGGGTACTTTACGTGCTTGTTGGAGCTGTGGATCTCAAGCGCATTTGAGGCGTGAGTGTCCTCATCCGGCTAAGGATGGTCAGGCACCAGCTAGAGCTATTGAGCATCAGACTGGTCGTGGGCACGACCGAGGTAACTTCCAGCCTACGAATGATGGTCAAAGAAATGTGGCTCATGTTGTCGCGGTACAACCCGAGGGAGGTGGATCGACTAGAGTTTATGCACAGCGTTAGGCTGGGAATGACACAGATGTGATCGTAGGTAATTTGTGTTACAGTCCTTATCATTGCTTTCGTTGATTGATTCTGGCTCGACACATTCGTATATTTTGAGTGAGCATACAAGATCGTTAGGTTTGCCTTTTGAGTTGTTAGATATAGGTATGAATGTTACGAGCTCTTTTGGTGAGATAGTTGTAGTTAGGAAAGTGTTCAGGAGATGTCCTTTGATGATTCAGGGTCATGTGTTCCCGTTGACATGATGGAGTTTCCCTTTTATGGTTTCGATGTAATCCTGGGTATGGATTGGCTTGTGAAGCATAGAGCTAGAATAGATTTTGAGACTAAAAGGGTTGCTTTGAGGCTTTCTGAAGACTACGAGGTAGTAGTTGTTGGCGAGAACATTAAGTTCTTATCTAATGTTGTTTCAGCTTTAGAGGCTCAGATGATGATGAATTTGGGTTGTCAAGCTTACTTAGCCTACGTGATGAATCTAAGTATGGGTGAGATTAGACCGCAAGATATCAGAAAAGTTTGTGACTTCCCGAGTGTTTTCCTAGAAGAATTGCATGGTTTGCCTCCAGATAGTGATGTGGAGTTTGCTATTAAGACGTATTCAGATTCTGCTTTCGTATCGATTGCCCCGTATAGAATGGCACCTAAAGAGTTGAGGGAGTTGAAGACACAACTTCAGGAACTTTCAGATAGAGGTTTTATTAGGCCTAGTGTTTCCCCTTGGGGTGCTCCGGTCTTGTTTGTGAAGAAGAAGGATGGTTGTATGAGGATGTGCATAGATTATAGGTAGTTGAACAAGGTAACAGTAAAGAACAATTATGCTTTACCCCGAATTGATGATTTGCTTGATCAGTTGAGAGGTGCTTCAGTGTTTTCGAAGATTGATTTGAGATTGGGTTACTATCAGTTGAAGGTAAAAGATGTGGATATACCGAAGATAGCTTTTCGTATACGATATAGGCACTACGAGTTCTTGGTAATGCCCTTCGGTTTGACTAATGCCTCAGCTGCATTTATGGACATGGTGAACAAAGTGTTTCACGAGTTTTTGGATAGGTTTGTAGTAGTGTTCAAAGATGACATTTTAGTGTACTCTAGGACCGAGGAAGAACATGATGAGCATTTGCGATTAGTGCTACAAACTTTGCTTGAAAATCAGTTGTATGCTAAGTTGAGTAAATGTGAGTTTTGGATTAGGGAAGTAGTCTTTCTAGGTCATGTGATCTCATCCGATAGGATTAGTGTGGATCTCAAGAAGATAGAAGCAATTGTGAGTTGGAAACAACCGAAGTCGGTGACAGAAATCCGTAGTTTTCTAGGTTTAGCCAGATATTATCGAAGGTTCGTTGAGGGGTCCTTGAAAATTGCTGCACCTTTGACTAAACTGTTACAGAAAAATGTTTCGTATGAGTGGACAGACGCAAGGCAACGAGCATTTGAAAAGTTGAAGAAAGCATTGACAGAAGCTCTTATTTTGAAGAAAGCAAAGACCACAGCTCATATGTAGGTTTGGGTTGTATGCTTATGCAAGAAGGAAGAGTTGCAGCTTATGCTTCAAGACAGTTGAAGGTTCACGAGAAGAATTACCCCACCCATGACATAGAGTTGGCAGCTGTGGTCTTTGCTTTGAAGATATGGAGACATCACCTTTATGGTGAGAAATGCACAGTCTACACCGACCACAAGAGTTTGAAATATTTGATGACTCAGAGGGAGTTGAATCTTAGACAGCGTAGGTAGTTAGAGCTTTTTAAAGACTATAAACTCACAATAGAGTACCAACTGGGTAAAGCAAATGTAGTGGTTGTTGAGTGCATAAAAGTTCTATATTTTACCCCTCATTTACCCATATTTTTGGTTGCACTCAAGCATGATTTATTGCATTTAGGATAGATTTTTGCATACACATCACAATTGGATAAAACTGCACAGATGCTACTGAAATTGGTCACTTTTTGCGGCTATCTGCTGCGGCAGAAATCCAGGATGTCAAAGGAGCAGAGGCGAGTTGAGGAGCTGGAATTGAAGGACAAAGAGCATTGTCTGTCGTGACACCTGTCGTGGCAGCTATGACGACAGAGAGACACCGATGTGGAAAAGTGAAGTGGAGCTCGATAGATAGAGGACTTCAAGTCGGTCTGTCGTGGATCACTCCCATATTTCTCTAAGCCCTGAAGCAAAAGGAAGGTCAGGCCCAAAGTTCAAGGAAGAAAGTCAAAGCAAGAAAAGAGAACGAATTAAAGGCATCTACTCAGAAGATTTAGTCTTTAATAGAGTTGTACTTTAATTTAAACTTGTATTCTTGCTATATTAGAAAACTTGGACCCAAGGCCCATATAAAGGCATGTAATTCGACCTAGGGAAGGATATCTCACTCGTAGCAGTCTTCCCCCAAAACCCTAGTCGTTTCTCTCTCTCCATCATGTTCTAAACTTCCCAAAGGGCTAAGGGTTGATCTTGTAAAGTAGTTGTAGGGATTGTATTGTTCTTAGGATTTTTCTGTTCAAGTAATAAAAAATTCAATTTTATTTACTATGGTTTTCAACATCTCATAAGAGCATCGGGAGAGCATTGTGAGGTTATCCACTTGCTTAATATTGGGAGAGTTAAGCATATGAAAGGAGTAAATATGTGTTTTCCAGTTTATGGTTAAACCATCTTGGCTTAGGGATAAGTACAAGGTTAAGTGGCTAAAGAAGAATTCACAAACATTGGTGTTCACCCTTTGATTCACGCCGGGAGGTATCATCCAAGACGTGTTCATCAACAGAACGTGGGCCTAGGGATAGGACAAGTCACAACAAGGACTCTTGCCAAACTTGAAGCACGGAGTTGTTGATCGTTGTCGCGACATCAACGAACCTCTGCCGCGACAGGTGCTGTCGCGACAGGAACGACGACATAACAACAGAAGTTCCTCTGAACAGTGCAACACCTGCACTACTGAGAATCAATACTGACATATTCTCTCAATCTGATTTTCTTATCTTTTACTTTAGCTATTACTCAAGATTTCTCCAAACAATCATTTAAACTATTTCTTTTTCTTATGCGTCAATCTAAGGATAGAGTTATTTCTAGTCCTTTTGGAGACGATATTCGATACTCTAGTATCACTTTACTACTTGCGTCGTGTACACTTGCACTATTTGTGATAGTCTTATTTACACGCAACAAGTTTGTGGTGTCGTTGCCGGGGACTAGCAACATACCTCTACTTTTTAATTACTGCACCTTGTTTTTATTTTTATTTTCTGTTTTTAGTTGTTTTATTTTCCCCGTGGTTTTCACAAGGTTCTCTTATTGCTTATGCGCAGATCAAGACGTGGTAAGGAACTTGAGTACAAATTAAACCCAGAAATCGAACGCGTATATCAACTCAGGAACCAAGCCTGACTCTTGATAGAAAGAAACAACTATCTTGAGGAGAGACTGGAAGCAATGGTGAACGGAAGACAAGGCAATAGGGAAGATGACGACAATAACCCCAAGGGCAATGTGGATCCTCCTAATGACCCCCGAAACGATCTGCCGCCGCCTGCTGCCCCAGCAGCACGACAGACTTGTCGAGAATACATGGATAACGACCATGTTGAATTGGAAATTACCCTGCCAGATGTGGAAGTTGAACACTTTGAATTGAAACCTGTAATGTTCAGCATGATAAACTCCGCTGGCCAATTTGGTGGTTCTGCTACTGAGGACGCACGTGAACACCTTAAAACTTTCCAAGAGATCTTTGGATCGTTTAGATTGCCAGGAATAAGTCCGAAAGTACTGAAGCTCCGGCTATTTCCTCATTCATTAAGGGATACAGTAAAAACTTGGTGGAATAAATTAACGACGGGTTCAATAAGAACTTGGCTGAATCTCTCTCGTGAAAGTCTTTCTCGTTTTAACCCTTCTCATTTATCTGAAAGATTGCATAACGAGATTGCTACTTTTCAACAGGAAGATGACGAACCAATGCATGAGGCGTGGGACAGATTTACGACTCTCTTACGAAACTACCCAATGCATAGATTCCCTGTATGGAATCAGGTTGTCAAATTCTACAATGCTACCAATGCACACACTCGACTGAGGATAGATTCAGCAGCAAATGGGTTATTAGTGGATAAAGAACCAGACGATGCGATGTTGGTGTTGAAAAAGTTAGCAAAGAATGATGAGCAGTTTTCTACAGCTCGAAGAGGAGGCAAACAAGGAATATCTGTAAAGGAGTACGAAGTTGACAACTCGGTCAAAACTCAGATTGCATACCTCACCAATATAGTTAAAAATCTGTAGTGGAAGGATTCTAAAGTTGTATTTTCTGTCGAAGAGGTGTGTGAAACATGTAGCGGAAACCACAGTACAGAGGAGTGCCCCTTACAGCTGGAAGAAGGGATGTATGTTGGAAACTATAACATGAATAAAACCTATGACTCCAACAACTACAATCCAAACTAGAGGAAGGACCCCAAATTTTCATGGAGTAACCCCAACAATGCACTAAACCCTCCAGTCCAGAATAACCAGAACCAATGAGGTCCTATGATTCTGTCACGACAACAACCACAACAGCAGCCGGCAGCCACACCGAGCATACTGGAACAGACCTTGGCCACGTTCATGTCTCAAACAGAAGCATATATGGCAAACATGGATCACTTTGTCAAGAAAACTGAATCCTTCATGCTAAAGACAAAGATGAGCATGACAAGCCATGAGGCTACCTTAAAATCTTTAGAGACACAGATGGGTCAGGTTTCACAGTTCATAAATCCAAGGCAGAATGGAGGATTCTCTAGTGATACTGAGGTCACTAGAAAACCCACACATGAGCAGTGCAAAGCCATTACAACAAGGAGTGTGAAACAACTACAAGGGCCGATATTAAAAGAAACACCGAGTAAGGAACCGACCCGACACACAACTGCCGTGAACACTACCCCGGTATAGGAAAAATAGTTTGCTATCGTCACACCTACCACGACAGTAGAAGAAACAGAGGAGCAGAAAGAAACCGAAGATCTTGAGCCTTCTCAAATCTGACTTTCGTGTGAAGAACGCCTTGAAGATTACCGTTCTCCACCCTCTTTTTCCGCTACGGTTAAAGAAACAGAAACAGGAGTATCAGCTTAAGAAAATCTATTATGTTTTTAAGCAAGTACACATCAACATTCCGCTGTAAGAAGCCATTAAGCAGATGTCTGGTTATGCAAAGTTTCTGAAGGATGCAATGTCCAGTAGGTCTAGAGTTGGGGAATTTGAAAGAGTGATGATGACAGAAGAATGCATGGCAATCCTACATAAGCGACCACCCCCAAAGAAGAAGGATCCTGGGAGCTTCATTATACCGTGCATGATTGGCAGTAAGTCCGTGGGTAAGGCACTTTGTGATTTTGGTGCTAATATTAACCTAATGCCTAAATCTGTATTTTAGAAATTAGGTATTGGACAAGCAAGGCCCTTGACAGTCATGCTGCAACTGGCAGACTGCTCTTATGTACAACCGGAAGGAAAGATTGAAGATATCTTGGTAAGAGTGGATAAGTTTATTTTTCCTGTTGACTTTCTTGTTTTAGACTGTGAAGCAGATGAAAATGCACCGATCATCCTGGGGCGACCCTTCCTAGCCACAGGCAGAACAGTGATTGACGTAGAAAAAGGAGAACTGACTATGAGAGTCAATGACCAACAAATAAAACTCAATGTTCTCCAAGCAATGAAACAAGTTGATGTAGAGGAAGAATGCAAGGCAATTTCAGAAGTAGTCCTAGACCAACCCTGCATCAGGTTGAACTGTCACGATAGGAAATTTGGTCACTGCCACCGCAGTCACCTCGAAGACTGCCACGACAGCATCAATGACAGTAACCCCTTAGACACAGATGTATCCGATAATGAAGGTCCTAAGGGGGTAAATTGGAAAGGCACACGTTTAGGTAAGTTCTTCGAGCCTTTGAATTATACCTCGAATGAACATGTAATCCAAAAGCCTTCCATTGAACATCCACTTGTTTTAGACCTTAAACCCCTGTCATGGCAGCTTAAATACGTTTTTCTTGGTTTAAATGATATGTTGCCTGTAATCATCTCTTCTAAGATGATGCAGGAACATGAACAACATCTAATCAAAATGCTACAGTAGCATAAGAAGGCAATTGGATGGACCATTGCTGATATCCAAGGCATCAGTCCGACATTGTGCATGCATAAGATCCTCTTGGAGGATGACCATAAGCCGACAATTGATGCCCAAAAATGACTGAATGAAGGTATGCGAGAGGTGGTACGAAAAGAAATCATAAAATGGCTTGATGCTAGAATAATATATGTCATCTCGGATAGCAAATGGGTGAGCTCGGTGTAATTTGTACCCAAAAAGGGAGGCATAATCGTGGTAACAAATAAGGACAATGAACCAATCCCAACCAGGATTGTAACCGGTTGGAGGGTTTGTATGGACTACCGGAAGCTTAATAAAGCTACCCGGAAGGACCACTTCCCCTTACCTTTTATCGATCAAATGTTAGATAGATTAGCAGGGAAGCCTTACTATTGTTTTCTTGATGATTACTCGGGTTATAACCAAATTGCAATCGCACCGGAGGACCAAGAGAAAATAACCTTCACATGCCCATACGGCACATACGCCTTTCGAAGAATGCCATTTGGACTTTACAATGCATTAGCAACCTTTCAACGGTGCATGATGGCAATATTCTCCGACATGGTGGAGGATTTCCTAGAGATTTCCATGGATGACTTTTCCGTCTTTGGAGACAGTTTCGACGGTTGCTTAGGTAATTTACAGAAGGTGCTTGAAATATGTGAAGAGGCAAACCTTGTTTTAAATTGGGGAAAATTCCGCTTTATGGTGGACGAGGGCATAGAGTTAGGATACAAGGTTAGCTACCGCGGCGTAGAGATAGACAGAGCTAAAATTGAAGTTATTGAAAACCTGCTGCCACCCACCATAGTCAAGGGAATAAGAAGTTTCTTAGGGCATGCAGGGTTTTATCGAAGATTCATTGTCAATTTCTCGAAAATCACTAAACCCCTATGTCTCCTATTGGAACAGAATCGTGCCTTTGACTTCAACACTGAATGTACTACAGCATTCAAGATACTAAAGGAAAAGCTAGTAACAGCCCCAATATTGCAGCCACCCGACTGGAGCTTACCATTCGAGATAATGTGTGACGCCAGTGATTATGCTGTCGGGGCAGCACTAGGGCAGAGGAAAGAGAAACTTTTCCATGTGATATACTATGCCAACAAAACTCTAAATGATGCCCAGATAAATTACACCACAACAGAGAAGGAGTTACTCGTAGTGGTGTTTGCAATTGACAAGTTCCGACCATATATACTTGGAACAAAAGTGGTGGTCCATACAGATCACTCAGCACTCAAATATCTGTTCACCAAAAAGGATGCCAAGCCAAGATTGATACGTTGGATTCTGCTGCTACAAGAATTTGACATTGACATCAAGGACAAAAAAGGGATAGAAAACCAAGTAGCTGATCGCTTGTCAAGACTGGAGATGGGAAGGAATCAAGAGAAAGACAAGACCAGCATACTGGAAACCTTCCCAGATGAGAAGTTATTCACTGCCACCAGCACTGTCGCGACAGCTATGGCGGCAGTTAAGCTTTCTTAAACCCCTTGGTATGTTGATATCATCAATTACATTGTAAGTGGGTTATTACCTCATGAGCTTAATTATAAAGCTAGGAAGAGGTTCCAAAATGATGCAAAACATTATTATTGGGACGAACCTCTTCTCTTTAAGCATTGTGCAAATCAGATCATCAGGAGATGCATACCACAGGAGGAACAGAAAGAAGTGCTTCACCAGTGCCATGATGCCCCTTATGGAGGACACTTGGGAGGAAATAAAATTGCTACCAAGGTTTTGCAATCTGGTTTCTTTTGGCCTACATTGTTCAAGGATGCACAAGCTTTTTACAAGAGCTGTGATAAATGCCAAAGGACTGGAAACATATCTAGAAGGCATGAGATGCCACTGCGGAACATACTTGAAGTCGAAATCTTTTATGTTTGGGGAATCGACTTCATGGGGTCATTCCCAACCTCTTGTGGGAATCTATACATACTACTGGCAGTAGACTATGTGTCTAAGTGGGTAGAAGTTATCGCCACTCAAAAGAACGATGCCAAGACTGTGCAAAGATTTCTTCACAAGCACATCTTCTCAAGGTTTGGCATCCCAAGGGCGATCATTAGCGATGAGGGGAGGCATTTTGACAATAGGGTAATTGCTAGTGCACTAAAGAAATACGGAGTGAAGCACCAAATTGCAACAGCATATCACCCTTAAACCAATGGGCATGCCGAAATCTCAAATCGAGAAGTGAAGAACATCCTAGAGAAGATGGTAAAACCAACTCGAAAGGATTGGTCTCTTCACCTAAATGATGCACTATGGGCCTACAGAACTGCATTTAAAACGCCATTGGGAATGTCACCCAACGACCTCATTTACGAAAAAACTTGCCATTTACCTATCGAGATAGAACACAAAGCATATTGGGCTATTAAGACAGTTAATATGGACTGGACAAGGCAAGGCATAAAAGGCTACTGGACTTGAATGAAATTGAAAGAAATTCGAGCAATGGCCTACGACAACGCCAAGATCTACAAGGACAAAACAAAGAAGTGGCACGACAGAAAACTGCTACCACGACAATTCTGCCCAGGGCAGCAGGTGTTGTTGTTTAACTCTAGGTTGAAGCTTTTCCCAGGAAAGCTTAAATCTAGGTGGTTTGGCCCTTTCCAAGTGGTTCAAGTTTTTCCCTATAGTGACATTACAATCAGATCAATCAAGGATGGGCACCAATTCAAAGTCAATTGATAAAGACTAAAGCATTATCAGGGGACTGAAACCCCAAGGATGCAGAAAGTAGTTGCTTTAGAAGATGCCCCTCAAGGCATCCCTAATTTAACTTAGTTTTATTTTATTTTATTTTATTTAGTTTACTTACTTATTTAATTATTTTTTATGAAATAAGATTTTAATTTATTGTTTATTTTAGTTTTCAGGAAATAAAGGAAGCAAAGAAAAGAGGAGGAATGAACCAGCCCACCACATTCACAACAGCCCATAAAGCCCAATGGAACATACCTGTCGTGACAGCCTGTTACCAGCTGTCGCGGCAGACGCGGAAAAAACAGCATGTCACGGAGTTGTCACGACAGACACGAAAACGCGTAACAGACGCGCAGCAGACATAGAAACGCGTGACAGACGCGTCAGGAAACCGCGTGACAGCTGGCCCCGTTATTCGCACCGGCCGTTACAGTTCCAATAGGCAGAAAATCTCGTTCTATATAAACCTCTACTCCCATTTCATTTTTCATCTCATTCTCATTCTCTCTACTTTGCTTTCCAGAATTTAGCTCTCAGAAATTTTCTTTTACTTTTCTACAATTTTCCTCGCAATGACTACTGGATCAACCCGAAGGAGTGCTGCCTCCACCTCTGCCACGGTAGTGTCCACACCCAACCACATCAGAATCACCAGACGATTCGCATCGGCAGACTTGGAGAGGAGATACTATGGCTCGTTTCAGAAACGAGAAATGTGGGAAGAGAGAGGATTCACATACACCACAAAGACAGGAGACCTAGGGCTCGAGGGTTTTATCTCCAAGAAAATTATTGCCCTCAAATGGCAGATGTTCGTCTTCTAGCCAGAGGAGATGAACGTCACTTTGGTCCGAGAGTTTTATGCTGCCATCCCTTCCAAAGATGCCATGATAGTGACTATCAGGGGTAAGGAAATCTCCCTAGAACCGGCCTACATCAACACATTGTACAGAATTTATGTGGGCAGAAAGAAATATGCACATAGAAGGTTCGTCAACAGTCTGTCGCCGTCAGAATACGATGTTGTCATGGCAGAATTGATGGAAGAAGGCACCTAGTGGAACGAGGATCCCAAGCACAGATGGACAGTGCGAAGGACCCAGCTCACACCGACAGCAAAGCTTTGGAACCATTTTATGAAGAAACGCCTCATGCCTACATCACACAACATCACGGTGGACCGGTAGAGATTAGCTCTCGTACACTCAATCATTAACGAGAGGCAGATCAACGTTGGCAAATATATCCTCGAAGGTATTTTTAGTGTGCACTAAGACCCATGGGCCCCCTCTTCTTCCACTACCTCATCACCTCTCTCTGTCGGGCAAATAAAGTTCCAGAAATTGATGAAGATGTCAGAGTGCAAGGCAAGGGATGGACACAACAAAACATATACAGTTTGATAGAGCTGAAGCCTGCCACTTCCCTGGCATATATGGACCCACTGCTGCGACAAAACCAACAGAAGAACCTAAATCCACTGAACCTGTCGCGGCAGAGCCAGATCAGACCGAGGCCGCCCATCTGACAGACACCTCCAACCAAATCCTTCAGATGCTGAAGAAGATGGAGGAACGATAGCTAGGCTTCATGGGATTTATGAGGGATTTCACTACTGCCACGGTAAATTTCATTAAGGTTGATTTAAATTTTCCCAATGTGCGGTTTCCCTCTTTCCCAGAATCTCTTTTTGCCAGCCCCACACCTGCTGCTAGCCTCAGAACACCCACTGCTGCCTCCACCACACCACCTGCCACGACCGGAGATGGCGACAGACGATCTGCCACTCCACGAGGAGAAAAGCGGAAGGAACTACTACCGGAGATCGATTCGAAGTACTTCAAAGGGTTCTCCTCCTCCTCCGCCTGGCAGGAGGATTCTGACTCAAAACCATCTGTCATCCGGGACATATCCAAAGACTTCCCTCCTATGAAGAAGAAAAGGCTGAATGAAACTATTGAGGGACCCTGTCACGACAGATCGTACGGCAGCAACAGTAGCAGTAGTGATGATGACCTAGAGGTTCTGGACAAGGCCCCAAAGATCTCACCTACCCGAGTCCAGCCACCTCGAGAGGCCAAGAAGAAGATAGCCTTACCATCTCCCAGCCCCAAGCCAACCTCTACCATCAAGGTAACTGCTCCGCATCAACAGTAACAGCGACGAAAACTCATCAACTTAAGTGATTTTGTATTATGCTTGTTGTTTTTGTTGTTTATTTTATCTATTTGTGATGTTTTCTTATTTTTATTTTGTTGTCATTGAGGACAATGCAACCCTTGAGTTTGGGGGTAGGCAGTCCTCTGTTATTTAACGAACTTTTTAATTGGTGTATTTAATTTGTGTCTCATCTTAGTTAATTTTTGTATCATAAAAATGGCTTAAGTCTTTAAACTGCACTTGCCTGCCGCGACAATCTCTGTCGTAGTAGTGCCTTTAGAATGTCTTGGGAATTATTTAGAGCCTTGCTATAGTTCTAAACTTCAAAAACAATTTTGTGACTTATATGATGTCTAGACTTTTGTTAGTAAACTAGATTAGAAAAGCTTAACCACTTGAGTTGCCCCTAGAGATGCCTAACACTGGCTTTAGGAAAAGAATAGAAGAAAAGAAAAACTTAGACTCAAAACCCCAAGAGGTGCCTAACACTGGCTCTAGGAAGATAGCTAGAGGTGCCCAAAACAGGCTCTAGTAAAAACAAAATAAGAAGAACTTGAGTCTAAATTTTGAAAAAACTAAAGGAGCCTAAAAATTGCCTCGAAGAAAAAAATTAGTTTAGTATAAAAATCAAGTGAGTGGCATAACTATTCTAGTTGCTAAAAGAGTCTAGGCACATATTTGTTCACAAAGCCTGCACACACTTGTACAAGAATTATAGCATTGTTCCAGATGAATCTATAAACAATTGAAAAGGCACTGCTCTTGATAGAGAAAGGGTTGTAGGTAATGGTAGTTCACTAAATTAAGCCAAGCCAAAAAAGTTTTTATTCTTAGTTAGGTTGCATATGCTTGAGGACAAGCCTCAACTTGAGTTTGGGGGTGTGTTGAGTGCATAAAAGTTCTATATTTTACCCCTCATTTACCCATATTTTTTGTTGCACTCAAGCATGATTTATTGCATTTATGATAGATTTTTGCATACACGTCACAATTTGATAAAACTGCACAGATGTTGCTGAAATTGGTCACTTTTTGCAGGTATCTGCTGCGGCAGAAATCCATGACATCAAAGGAGCAGAGGCGAGTTGAGGAACTGGAATTGAAGGACAAAGAGCATTGTCTATCATGACACATGTCGTGGCAGCTATGACGACAGAGAGACACCGGGGTGGAAAAGTTGAGTGGAGCTCGACAGATAGAGGTCTTCAAGTCGGTCTGTCGTGGATCACTCACATATTTCTCTGAGCCCTGAAGCAGAAGGAAGGTCATGCCCAAAGTTCAAGGAAGAAAGTCAAAGCAAGAAAAGAGAACGAATTAAAGGCATATACTCCTAAGATTTAGTCTTTAATAGAGTTTTACTTTAATTTAAACTTGTATTCTTGTTATATTAGAAAACTTGGACCCAAGGCTTATATGAAGGCATGTAATTCGACTTAGGGAAGGATATCTCACTCCTAACAGTCTTCCCCCAAAACCATAGTCGTTTCTCTCTCTTCATCATGTTCTAAACTTCCCAAAGGGCTAAGGGTTAATTTTGTAAAGTAGTTGAAGGGATTGTATTGTTCTTAGGTTTTTCTATTCAAGTAATAAAAACTTCAAGTTTATTTACTCTGGTTTTCAACATCTCATAAGAGCATCGGGAGAGCATTGTGAGGTTCTCCATTTGCATAATATCGGGAGAGTTAAGCATACGAAAGGAGTAAATACGTGTTTTCTAGTTTATGGTTAAACCATCTTAGCTTAGGGATAAGTACAAGGTTAAGTGGCTAAAGAAGAATTCACAAACATTGGTGTTCACCCTTTGATTCACGCTGTGAGGTATCATCCAAGACGTGTTCATTAACAGAACTTGGGCCTAGGGATAGGACAAGTCACAACAGGGATTCTTGCCAAACTTGAAGCACGGAGTTGTTGATCGTTGCCGCGACATCAACGGACCTCTGCCGCGACAGGAACGACGATATAACAACAGAAGTTCCTCTGAACAGTGCAACACCTGCACTACTGAGCAAATCAATATCGTCCTATTCTCTCAATCTGATTTTCTTATCTTTTACTTTAGCTATTACTCAAGATTTCTCCAAACAATCATTTAAACTATTTCTTTTTCTTGTGCAATAATCTAAGGATAGAGTTATTTTCAGTCCCTGCGAAGACAATATCTGATACTCTAGTATACACTTGCACTATTTGTGATAGTCTTATTTACACGTAATAGTGGCTGATGCTTTGAGTAGGAAGGTAGGAGTTGAGTTGCGAGTTATGTTTACAAGATTAAGTGTGTCGCAGGATTGCAGTTTGATAGCCGAGCTACAGGTTAAACCTTTGTTAGTTTAGTTGATTCGAGAGAAACATTTGCAAGACAGATCTTTGGCACCTCACATGCAAGACATAACCGAGGGTAAACCCACAGATTTCTTGTTTAGTAAGAATGAGATCTTATGTTTCAAAAATAGAGTAGTTGTTCTAGAAGATGCCAAGTTGAGACGTACTATTTTGAATGAAGCTCATAACAGTCCTTTTGCTATGAATCTGGATAGTACGAAGATGTACCGTGGATTGAAAGATGAGTACTTCTGGATTGGGTTAAAGAAAGATGTGGTTGAGTATGTGAGTAGATGTATGGTTTGCCAGCGTGTTAAGGCCAAGCATCAGTTTCCTTTAGGTTTGTTACAACCGTTAAAGATTCTGAAGTGGAAGTGAGAACGAACTACTATGGATTTTGTGTTAGGTTTGCCGTTGACTTTTTTGAAGAAGAATTCAGTATGGGTAATAGTTGACAAATTCACTAAGTGTGCCTATTTCACACATGTTCATACTACTTACACCTTAGACATGTTGGTCGAGTTGTATATCAGTAAGATTGTGAGGTTGTATGGTGTGTCAAAGTCTATAGTGTCAGACAAAGATTTGAGATTTACAACTAGATTCTGGGAGTGCTTCCATCGTGCCTTGGGAACTTGGTTGAACTTCAGTACTTCATATCACCCACAGTCAGATGGTCAGACGGAAAGAGTTATTCAGATGTTAGAGAACATGTTGAGATGTTGCATCATCGACTTTCAGGGTTCATGGGAGAAACATCTACCGCTAGTAGATTTTGCGTACAATAACAGTTATCAGGCTAGTATTCAGATGGCACCGTATAAAGCTCTATATGGTAGGAAATGTAGAACACTTGTTTGTTGGGTTGAAGCCGGACAGAAACTTGTACCCATGCCAGACTTGTTTAAGAGCACTACCGAGAAGGTAAAACTAATTTACAATCGTTTGAAAGCATCTTTAGACATACAGAAATCGTATGAATATTTGAAGAGAAAAGAGATTGAGTATGCTATTGGCAACAAAGTGTTCTTGAAGGTTTCCCCGTGGAAAAAGGTAATGAGGTTTGGTAAAAAGGGGAAGTTAAGTCTGAGATTCATTGGTTCTTACTAGGTAGTTGAGAGGATTTTACATGTTGCATATGGGTTGAGATTGTCATCCAAGCTTGAGAAGATTCATGATGTGTTCCATGTTTCGATGCTCCGAAAGTATGGATCAGACCCGCCTCATGTGATGTCAGTGGAAGAGATTGAATTGAATCCGGATTTTTCATATAATGAAGAACCAGTTGAGATTCTTGCTATGGATAGTAAAGTTTTTCATGGGAGGACCATTGAGTTAGTCAAGGCTATGTGGAGACATCGGGGTGTGAAAGAAGCCACTTGAGAGAGAAAGGCAGACATGGAAGAGTAATTTTTGTACCTCTTTCCATCACGAGGACGAAATTTCGTAAGTGGAGGAGAGTTTTAATGGCACGGGTTTTGGGTCTGAGAGTTCGGACCGAGACCTAGGAATGGCTTGTAAATCGAGTTTTGGGGTTTGGGTTGACTTTAAATGAAAAGGGTTTCATAAAATAGTTTTAAAATTAAATTGAGTTTTTAAGGATAAATACAAATAAAATAAGGCAAGAAAGGATTTTTGTTAAAAAATATTTTTAAAATAAAAGGGAAATAAAATAGTATATTTCAAAAAGAAAAAAAAAAGATATCCACTTTCTTCTTCCCTTCACTTTTCCCTTTTCACGTTAAAAAATTTCTAAGTCTAGCCACCATCCATTTTAACCAAACTTCACCATTTTAAAGGATTCAAGGAGGTAAACAACATGGTTTTCACTCTTCTCTTCATTTCAAACTTGCTTGTAACATTTCCTTTCCAAAAACTTGGTGATTTCTTAAGTTCTCTCATTTTGGGTAAAATGGGTTTTTGAAGGGTTTAAGAAAATTTTGTTAAAACGGTGATTTGGGTGAGTTTTAAACAATTTTTTGAGTACAAAATAATGTTAAGATGATGGGTTTATCAAGAAATCCCAAAATGGAATAAATGGGTAAATTTTGAGTTAAGGAAATATGGGTTTTTGGGTTGTTTATGGTTGGAAATGTTTCCTAAGGTATTTGTGGATGTGTGTTGATGATTTTGAAGCTTTCAAATATGTTTTGGATGTTAAATTGATGAGGTTTATGTCTGGTTTTTGGTTAGAGTGGAAATGGGAATGATTTTGGTTAGTTTCGGGTATGAATCAGGAATGGTTGTTGTCGAATTGTGATAGGGTTGATTTCAGTGGGTTTGATTGTTGAAAAGTGTGTTAACTCCTTGTTTTGATTTGTGACACACGTCGTTTAGTGTCAAAAATAAAACCTTAAACTCAAATAAATAAGATTTAAAATAATATAGCGAGAGTAAGGATCGATCCGCAGGGAATAGGAACTCTAACACCTTTCGTTCTGATTTAGACCAATAACCTGAAGAAAATAAAATGGGGGATTTTAGAGTAGTGATTTGAATGAGAAAAATAATAAGAACGTAAAAATAAATATTGAGAATGAATTATAGATTAAAATAGCCTCAAGCCACGCTTTGCCACGACATCTTCGATCACTGAAGTTGATTTTTCTTCGACTTTCCTGCAGGTTACAGTCTACAAGGCCCAACCCTTGTAACTTACTTCTCGTTGGTAAATTCGACTCCCAGGGCAATCCTTGAAGTCAAACTTTAGTGAATTAGCTACGGCAATCGATGCTAACTCAAATCTGAGTTAGTGCTGGAGAAGCCCGTGCTCGGATAATCGTCTCGATGAGAATTGTTTCCGATTTTGATTCCCCTTAGTGGACCGCCACTAAGTTTGTTCTTAGGGAGTTGAATTGGCTACAAGCTTTTCCTCGTCCCCAACGATGGATCTAAACCACTTCAACCCGATGCGCGCTCTCGGAATGAAACAATTGCGATGCCTAAAGATTAGGCCGATTGCCTAATCAATTTTACAGAGAATCTAAAAAGGAGTTGTTGAAGGATTGAAGTATTTTCCTAATCTCACGAGGTTTGTCGGGTTTGGCGTTGCTTTTGGCTAAAGGAAATTTAGTTAAGCATGGTTGGTGAAAAAACCATACTTAATTAAACAAAGAAAAAAAATGGAGAAAAATGAAATGGGAAAAATGGAGAACTTTTATTAATCTCAACGAAGAAGAGAACAATGGAATGAATGATTTAATTCACCCCCAAAGTGGGGTATTTATAGTAGTTGAAAACCCTAAAAACCTAAGATGATAAATCCTAAATTTAAATTAAATTACATAAGATAAATATCCAAGTTTTGAATTTTAAAATGAAAATCCGGATGATAAGCTATCTGATAAGTGGACTGATAAGCTATCTGCGTTGCTGACGTCATCTTCTAGAAGGTGCTGACGTGGCGCCCAGTCAGCATTCATGCCCTGGTTCATGCCCATGAATCTGCCCACGACTCCAGTATCTTCTGCAGCATTTCAACTTATTTCCAGCATTACGTAACCTGTACGAGAACAACATAAAAACAGCCCAATTAAGTCCTTCAAACGTATATTCGATCAAAATAAGGACTAAAAACATAACCAAAATAAATACTTATCAATTTGGGTAGAAGCAGCGAATAAAGATTTGGATACTTCAGACGCGATATCTTGTGTTACGGAGGCTTGAAATCGGTGTTTCGGCTATCATTTGAGTTCTACCGGTGAGTGGAAATGTTTTGAGAGTTTAGGTTGAGCTTGAAAGGCCAGCCTAAGCTCGAGATTAAGTATTGAATGTTTACATTTTACTTTTCCAGAATTTTATGCTTCAAGCTTACTATGCATTGTTGATATGAGATGAGATGAATGTGTGTAGTCGGTCAATGGATGTGGTATTTTTATGTTGAATTATATGGTGTTTGAGTATTGGCAAATATGAGAGTCTTACCGGGTATAATTGGTCGACCATATGGTTAGAATGCACTAGTAAAATTCGTGTGTGGTCCTAGTAAGGTAAGATGTCATTAGGGAGGAGTATGGTGATGTAAGATGCCACCAAAAGCTTTATTATTAGACCTCGGTGATGTAAGATGTCACAGTGAGTCTTTTTATTCTTATAGGTTCGATGATCTAAGATGCTATCGAATCCAATTTGCGTATCTGAGTAATGTAACCATAGTTGCCAATACACTCCTTTTGTTGAAAGGTTGAATGTTATCGTGGTTGTTTGTTGTTTAGAGTTATGCTATGTTATTATTATGTTGATGCATTGCTTGATGTAAGATGCCAAGCATACGTAGAGTTGTTGATAATCATGTTGATGTATATTCATGCATGTGGAACTTCGATCGTAGTCTTGTTTTTAACTCAAAATGGTTTTATTAAAACTGCATTGTTGTTGTTGTGGTTTTGAGCACCACTCACTAAGCTCTTATGCTTACGCGCTCCTTTCCAACAATGCAGATCGTTAGTGATTCGGGAAGCAAAAGAAGGCGAGGGAAAGGCTCCGGTGATCGTAGCTTAAGCTCAAGTATGAATTTTAAGTTGTAATAATATATTAGTAATGGGAATACTTGCACTTCTGGTTAGGGAGGTTGATGTAACTCCCATGAGTTTGATCATGTTGATACATGTTTTGAATGTTGAAATCATGCTATATTGAGGCTTGCTTTGGCTTTAGTAAAACGCCATGTGTTTAGCTTGTTGGTGTTTCGAGTTAAAGTGTTTCTTTTGAGTTTTTAAGTTTGAGATCCATGCTTATGTGTGTGCATGTTTGAAACTTGTTCTTAGGGTGTTTTGCCTCTAGTATGGTTGCTCAATATGTTGCTTTGTGGTTTGTGCTCTTTCGGGGTAAGTTTAGGAACGTTTGGGATGCTAAAATGCCATTTTGGGCCAATTTGTTCCCAAGTGTTTCGAAAACATCTGGTGTTGTTTCGGAACGCCCAAGCCTGCAGGACCCTTGTTTCGAAACGGGTTTCAAAACGTTTTACCTCTGGAGACCATTGTTTCGATACAGTGGGAGTCGTTTCGCAAAGTCCTTGTTTTGCTTTTTGATAAGTGCCCGCATTTCGAAACGGACAATCCCTGTTTCGGAACACATGTAGTTAAGGTGGTTTAAAGGCATCTTTGAAGGTTTCCAAATATTACATTTTAGTCTCTAATGCTTGTAGGCTTCCTAAATGAGTTTTTATGTCTCGTTTGAGTTGGCTTGCCTCGTGTTCTTGAAATTTGACTAATTAACTATTTGGTAAGATTAAGATTACCTTTTTGCCACTACTTGGTGAGGTTTTGCAAAATGGTCCTTCGTGACTGTTTTAGTCCAATTGGACATCCGATTGATGTCCGATTGAGATGTAGTTTCTTCCTATGTGACCCTTAACACCATAGGACCGTTGAATTGCATTTAGACAAGGGAAATCTTAATCTAGTGTTGTTAATCGGAGGGAAATTCTCAGATTTTTCTTCGGTTATCCCCGTGTAACTGTCGATTCGGTCTTGCGACTAGACCAGGTTGAGGGGGGTTACATTTTTCTTTCCCAAACTTTCTTAATTTTTATAAGGATTTTCGAGAGTCAAGTGGGGTCAATTGACCCCACTAACGTCCATGTCAATCCGCTCATGGTGGTGACTCATTATTTTGATGAATCATTTTTTTGGACAGAAAAATAATATATAAACACTTACTTGAAAATCTCACTTATCATCATATTCCAGTGTAGAAGACAATATTTTTTTTGAAGAATTTTCCATGATATATATGATCCATGCATAATATCATGAAAATGAATACAATTTTTTATTGTCACTTAATATCGACAATAGGTCTAAAAATATTTAAAAATATAAAATATAAATATTTATAGCCATGTGGGCAAAAAACCCTCCCAATGTAAATATGGGTTCGTCCTTGTATGTTGCATAATATAATCAAAATAAATCGATGCAATAAATAATTGAAATATAAATCAATTTATAATTAATATATATAATTATAATATATATATATATAATTATAATCAATATATATTAATAAAACTACGATCAAAACCATGAGATGTGGTGTGGTAGTTACTCACCTCATCCCTTAATAATGAGTTCAAGAGTTCGATTCCTACAAATGGGAATGAAGCACATTTCATGGCCAGCCGTTTACCTCTTAGTGAGAGCACTCACGGTGAGAAAATTAGTCAATACTATCGGCGGTGGATACTTTGACTTAAACCAAAAAAATCATGACCAAAATTAATTGTATATTCTTATTGTAGTGTAAAAAGCTATAAAGAAAGCCATATGATAATTTTTTATTTGGTTGTATTTTTTTATCTTTCATGGTTATTTTAAGAAAATAATGATTTATAAAAATAACATAGGTTAGAAGGCATACGATCATCTCTCAAGATTTTATTACTTGGTATCAAAGGTGATTTTTTAATATAATCTTTAAACTATTAAGATCTTGCATCACTTGTAAATTGAATAAAAATCTAAATTTATATTGGGTAAACTACCCTAATGACCACCCAACTATTGGTCGCGACTTGTTTTTACGACTAAACTAAAAAAATCAAAATTTGACCACCTAACTATTTTTTTTAAAAGGTCTGGTTTTATTGATAAAGAAAAACAAGAGAAGAAAAAGTTAGGAAACATAGTACATTCCAGAAAGGACTTCTCTTAATCTAAGAAATGAAACCTAAGAAAACATTAAAACCAGCCCAAAGATCTGAACAAACTCGGAGTGCATCAACTGAAATGCAGATAACGGAGTAATCCGAGGAGGAACTGAAAACAAACAGCCTTTCTTCAATCGGTGTAGTAAGAAAGAACCATCACAAACTGTGGAAGGGTGTTCATTGTGAACTATGGATGTGTTGTCTGTCTCTTTCCACTACTAGATTGGTTGCAACGGGAGCTTCTTCTATCCAGAATGCCGGTGTGTCATAGCATCTTCCATGATACGCAAGAGTGTGAGCGGCCATATTCCCTTCATGTCGAACATGGCAGAAAGCAGCTTCACGTAGATTGCAAGTTGCATGTTTGATGTCTTCGATCAATACCCTCAGCGGCGAGAGATCTTCAGATGTGGAGTTCAATTTTTTAATAATAGTCAGTGAGTCTCCCTCAAAGATAGCCCTATCAAACCCCAGGTCTTTGACAAAATTCACAGCATCCCTGCAAGCTAGGGCTTCCGCTAAGAACACATTGGCAACGTGATAGTGTTTCATGGTGCATGCTCCCATTATTAAGCCAGCACTGTTTCTACAAATTACACCTGAAACAGAAACTTTGGATTGCACACAGTAAGCAGCATCAAAATTTGCTTTAATTAGGTTCCCTTGTGGAGCATTCCACTATTGTAGTTGTGTACGTGGCAGTGGTTGAATTGCATCATGTAGGTTCTCATGTTCCCTAATATAAGCTTGGATGAAAGCAACCGCTTCCTGAACTGTGGTAGTCCGATTCTCATGTACAGCTTTGTTTCGAGCATACCATATAGCCCAACAGGATACTACAAAGCCCTTCTTAGCAGTCTCACTCAAACTGTTGTAAGCATTGGTTATCCATTCCTTCCAAGGCAAGATTGAAATGGTCATGGGTAGGGAAATTCCCTGGGCTTCGAATATGGCTTTTGAGTACCAGCATTCGCGTACCAAGTGCTCTATACCCTCACTGGCAGATTGACAAAACCGACATCCATTTGGGACATGCAGTCTTCGAGTCTGAAGATTCTCAAAGGTTGGAAGGAAATTGTTCACAGTTCTCAACATTGTGATCTTTATTTTTTCTGGTAAATTTAAAGCCCACATGTGATTATAAAACTGCTTTATATTCAATTGAGGTGTACCTGGAGCTGTTGTAGGGTTGATGCGGAGTAACTTGTACCCGCTTTTGACTGTGTAGACACCTGCATTATCATGCTTCCAAACCAAGGTGTCACGTTGGTGCGAATTTGCCAATGGAATTTCACATATTTTGGACACCAAACAATCTGAAAATAAGCTATGTAGCACATCCAACTTCCAACATTTGGCAGGCACATCAATAAGGTCCGCAACCTTAGTGTAGTGTATATTAATAACATCTGTTCGAAGCCTACCGTCTCCTTCATTTGGAATCCATGAATCATTCCATATGTTGACCGATTCACCATTTCCAATACGCCATGTAAGGCCCTTTTCAAGAAGTCCTCTTGCACTCCATATACTTCGCCAAGTGTATGATGGGTTAGAGCTCAAATTTTCATGAAGGAAATCCGTTATGGGGTAGTACCTGGCCTTCAAAACCCTTGCCAGCAAAGAATCAGGATGCTTAATGAGTCTCCAGCATTGTTTGGCTAGTAATGTCACATTAAACTGACCAAGATCTCTGAAGCACATGCCTCCCTCTTGCTTCGAGTATGCTAACTGGTTCCAAGTTGTCCAGTGAATGCATTTACTTGTGCCTGCAGTCTTCCACCAAAATTTGGCCATGGATTGCTCCAAAGCTTGACATAAAGAGGAGGGCAATAGAAAGCAGTGCATGGCATAAACTGGAATTGCTTGCAAAACACTTCGAATTAAGGTTGCTTTATCGCCCATAGATAGAAACTTGGTGTTGTATGTATTTGACTTGCTCTTTACCCTATCCACATAGTAACTAAAGTCTTCTCTTTTATTTCTGCCAACCATTGTTGGTAATCCCAAGTATCGTTCTGGGTTGGATGCGATACGAACACCCAGGATGGAACCAATTGCATTTTGGATCCTAGTTGGTACATTGGTGCTAAAGAAAAGAAGTGATTTGTCGTAGTTTACACGTTGCCCAAAGACACTGCCAAACTGTGTTAAAATATTTTTAAGAATCACAGAAGCTTCCTCAGATGCATTAGCGAAGCATATGATGTCATCAGCAAAAAATAAGTGGCCAATCTCCAGTCTTTCTCGACCAATGGTGACTCCTCGAAGGTTTCTGTTTTGCATGGCTTGATTCAATAGTTGCGAGAGACCCTCTGCACACACTAAAAATAGGTACGGACTCAGTGGGCAACCTTGCCGTAGGCCACGAGATGGAATGAACTTCTTGCCCACAACTCCATTAAAGCCTACTGAATAAGATACTGTTGAAATGCAGTCCATTAGCAGTTTCACCCAGCGTTCATCATAACCCAATTTCAGAAGCATTTTCTGCAAAAAAGGCCACTCTACACGATCATAAGCTTTACTAAGATCAGCTTTGAAGGCAAATGATCCCTGTTTTCCAGCCCTTTTATTCTTCATGGAGTGCAGAATTTCATATGCTATTAATATGTTGTCTGAAATTTGTCGGGTTGGGATAAAAGCTCCTTGACACTCATCAATACATGTATCCAAGGTTGAAGAGAACCGAGTGGCCAAAACCTTTGCCACAATTTTATATATGACATTACAAAGACTAATTGGCCGAAAATGTGACATGTTTTCAGGCTTTTTAATCTTAGGAATTAAGACAATCAGTGTATCATTTATATCTCTAACACTCGAATTGCCATTCAGTATTGATAAGCAAAAAGTTGAAATGTCTGAGCCTATGATGTGCCAATATTTCTGGTAGAATAAAGCTGGGTAACCATCAACACCACTGGCTTTCATAGGGGCCATACTTTTGATAGCAGTCCATACCTCATCTACTGTGAATGGTTGTAGCAGATTTGCATTTGTATCATTAGAAATCTTCGGTTGAACATTGTCAAGAAGAAAAGAAGCATCAGTAGGTGAAGATGTCGTGAACAGGTCAGTAAAATAGGAAGTTGCCATCCTGATCATTTCATTTTCTGAGGTAACCTATCCCCCTGCAGCATCAAATAACCCCTGAACATGATTTTTCTTCTGACGATAAGATGCAAACTTGTGGAAGAAGGAAGTGTTGCTATCACCATGAGTAAGCCAGTTCGATCGAGCTCTTTGTTCCCAAAATAGTTCTTCTTTATCAGCTTCAATGTTCAAGCCAAGTTTGACTTCAATCAACTCCTGCAATTTGTCATCATCAGGATCGGAGCAGATTAATTCCTGCAGTCTAGACAATAAAGCCTTCTTCGATGCCCTCTTTGTATGTTTCTTTTCTTTGCTCCAAAGTAAAAGGGTGGATCCCAAATTAGCAAGTTTATGCAAGACAGTGCCCGACTCCTCCCATACACCTTTAATCAAACCTTCGGCTTCTTCTTCGAGAACCCAATGTGCATCAAATCTAAATAGATTAGCTGTTGTTCTACTGTGATCAGATGCATGCCCTAATGTATCAATTAGCATCAGACAATGGTCAGAGATGGAGTGGAGTAAATGTTTAACACAGTACGAGGGATGAATGTTCCACCATCTCGGATTTGCTAATGCTCTATCAAGACGTTCACGAACATTTGTTTGTGGGAAATTACCTCTCTCCCAAGTAAACCAGACACCATTAAAACCAAGATCTCCAAGTTCACAATCATTCAACGTGTCTCTGAATTGTAACATATTTCGCTCTGGCAGTATCCTCCTACCCATCTTTTCAAATGAATACATTATTTCATTAAAATCACCGGCAACTAACCATGGCATGTCATGTTGAGAGTTTAGTCGACGCAGTAGGTTCCAAGAACTTGCTCTCTCGCTTTCAATGGGGTTGCCATAGAACCCTGTAAATCTCCATGGTTTAGCATCATCTTCAATAATAATCACATCAATGTGATGTTGAGAGTAGCTGGATAAAGTAACATTGCATTCTGGCTTCCAACCAAGTGACAAGCCTCTCTTGGAACCATTTGCACCAACGCCAATGCCAAAGCGAAAGCCACATCGTTGACGAACCCTCTCCATTCTACGAACATCTAACTTTGTTTCAATGAGAAACAAAATATGGGGACTATTACCTCGCAAAGTGTTTTTGAGGCGATTGACGGCTCGTGGTTTCCCAACCCACGGACGTTCCAAGTAATAACCTTCATGGCTGTCGGCTGCCCTGCACCACAGGGCCAGTCGATACCTCATGTTCATCTATAGGTGACGTAGAATCTATATTTCCACAAACCGATGCCACCTCCCTACAACTCGTTTCCTTTTTTTCCCATCCTGTAAAGCCAATGGATTGTCCTCAGCGTCCGAACCTAACTCCATAGTTCCATCAGCCGTATTAAAGTTCGCGTGAGCATTGACAGTAAATCCATGCAGAAGGGTACTATTTGATAGATTAGTAGCAGCAAATGCTTTTGCGTCCAGTAAAGATAACCCAGAAACATCATCCCTTAACCAACGGCTGGGTGCTGGAGGTGCTCTCTTGGATGGTGCTCTTAAAGACGAATCCCACCCAAAAATTATTTCATCTGGTTTCAGTGTCAACCGTAGTGGACAGAAATTTTCACCGTGTCCAATCTTACCACAGATAAAGCAGAAAATTGGGAGCCTTTCATATTGAAATCGCACGTACGTACTACGAGTCGTGTCCAGTGCAATTTTCTTCTTTTGTTTTAGTGGTAGGTTTACATCCAAGAACACCTTTAACCGCATGTATTGTTTCCTCCCTGACAAGATTAACTTGGAGTCGTATTCTATAAAACGACCAATGAAGTTACCAAACTGTTGTGCCATGATTTCAGACATGAGACCAGTTGGCAAGTCGTGCACTTGAACCCAAAGCACAGCAAGATTCAATGAAACCTGCATAGGGTCCTCCCCATTTTCTAACTTGCGGAGAAGGAGGAGATGGTTATTAAAAAACCATGGGCATCCCGAAAGGACTCTGTGTAAGTCTACATCATTGTAAAATTTGAAGCAGAAACGTTTATCCCCTAGTTCAGTAATGGAGACGCCCCCCAGAGGATGCCAAATATCAGCAAGAGTGTTTCTCATGGAGAAAAAATGAATAATACTTGTTGTATGAAAAGTCCCCACCAGACAAAGAGCATAATCTTCCTTCAAAGTCCCTATCTCTAGAGGGAGAGCCAGGATTTCCTCTTCGCCATCATCGATTGTGAGTCCTGCTAGTTCAGACTCCATTGTGATATGGACAAGAAACTGCAGCCACCGTCGGAGAAGAACAAGAACAAAACAGACACCGTAGAACAATGGACAAGAAACCGTGCAAAACTGCAGACAAGAAACTGTGCAAAACTGCAGACATACGACCACCTAACTAATTAAATAGACCTATTTTAACCACCGACCGTTAAAAGCTAACGGAAAGGTGACGTGGTTGTTAAAGTTAAATATGTATAATTACACATTTGGTCTTTGTTAGTTACTTATTATATCAATTTAGTCCTAATTTTAATTTAAATAAATAAAATTAATCAACCAATCTGGTGATGACAAGTGTTTTCGGATTGGATGAATTTATATTAATTATTAATTTAATATTATACATATTCCTTCAATCAGGTGGTGACAATATATGCATGGTACAGTTTGAACCCATGACCTCTTGGTTGAAAGAGTCAAGGCTTAACCACTAGGCCAACTACACCTTAGTGATGTAAATTGCACCATTTTATATATATCTTATAATGAAGTCAGTGCTAGGGAAAAAAGAATAAAAATGTTTGAGAGGAGACTTGAACATGGGTCACATGAGATATATAAAAACACGCATATCAAATATTCGATTTAAATGAAAAGAAATCTGATTTTAAAAAATATTCGAATATTTGATTTAAAAATATTAAATCAAAATTTTAAAATATTTGAATACTTTTTTATATTTTCTTTTAAATCGAATATTTAATATTTTAATAAATATTTGATTTAATTTAAATATGAAAAAGAATATTCAAATATTTTAAATCAAATTTCTATTCTTTTAAATCAAATATTTTTTTAAAATCGAATATTTAATAATTTCATATTTTAATTAAATTGAATATATTTAATTTAAGGGTAAACTACTGCAAGGGTCACTTACGTTTAGCGTCTGTACAAAGTTAGTCACCACTTTTGAAAAGTGCCTATTAGTAGTCCTCTACGTTTTCGATGTGTAAATACTTGGTCACTCCGACGTTAACTCCGTTAGTCCCCTAAAGGATTGCTGATGTGGCGAAATTAAAATAAGGATAAATTACTGCAATAGCCATTAAAATTTATCTCATGTACATTTTTTCTCCTCAATTTAAAAAAGTAAACATTATAGTCACTAACAAAAATGTTTCTTTATAATTTCACCCTTAAATTTTTAAAAATTCATTTTTCAATCCTAAAATTTTACAATCAATTAACACAATAATATTATAAATGCTTGGATGAAAAATAGGTGCCTAAAGTATACCCTTTGAAACTTAGGTGCCCAAATTTAATTTTTTTGAGTCAAGCCGAGTTATTGGAATTTTTATTTTATAATTCAAACTTTATTTTGAATTTTTGAGTCGAGTATTTTCACATCAAACCTAAAAATTTAATTTTTTCGAGTCAAGTCGAGTTATTGGAATTTCTATTTTATAATTCAAACTTTATTTTGAATTTTTGAGTCGAGTTTATGAAATTATGAGTCGAGTATTTTCACATCAAACCAAAAAATTTAATTTTTTCGAGTCAAGTCGAGTTATTGGAATTTCTATTTTATAATTCAAACTTTATTTTGAATTTTTGAGTCGAGTTTATGAAATTATGAGTCGAGTATTTTCACATCAAACCTAAAAATTTAATTTTTTCGAGTCAAGTCGAGTTATTGGAATTTTTATTTTATAATTCAAACTTTATTTTGAATTTTTGAGTCGAGTTTATGAAATTATGAGTCGAGTATTTTCACATCAAACCTAAAAATTTAATTTTTTCGAGTCAAGTCGAGTTATTGGAATTTCTATTTTATAATTCAAACTTTATTTTGAATTTTTGAGTCGAGTATTTTCACATCAAACCAAAAAATTTAATTTTTTCGAGTCAAGTCGAGTTATTGGAATTTCTATTTTATAATTCAAACTTTATTTTGAATTTTTGAGTCGAGTTTATGAAATTATGAGTCGAGTATTTTCACATCAAACCTAAAAATTTATTTTTTTCGAGTCAAGTCGAGTTATTGGAATTTCTATTTTATAATTCAAACTTTATTTTGAATTTTTGAGTCGAGTTTATGAAATTATGAGTCGAGTATTTTCACATCAAACCTAAAAATTTAATTTTTTCGAGTCAAGTCGAGTTATTGGAATTTCTATTTTATAATTCAAACTTTATTTTGAATTTTTGAGTCGAGTTTATGAAATTATGAGTCGAGTATTTTCACATCAAACCTAAAAATTTAATTTTTTCGAGTCAAGTCGAGTTATTGGAATTTCTATTTTATAATTCAAACTTTATTTTGAATTTTTGAGTCGAGTTTATGAAATTATGAGTCGAGTATTTTCACATCAAACCAAAAAATTTAATTTTTTCGAGTCAAGTCGAGTTATTGGAATTTCTATTTTATAATTCAAACTTTATTTTGAATTTTTGAGTCGAGTTTATGAAATTATGAGTCGAGTATTTTCACATCAAACCAAAAAATTTAATTTTTTCGAGTCAAGTTGAGTTATTGGAATTTCTATTTTATAATTCAAACTTTATTTTGAATTTTTGAGTCGAGTTTATGAAAATACTCGACTCATAATTTCATAAACTCGACTCAAAAATTCAAAATAAAGTTTGAATTATAAAATAAAAATTCCAATAACTCGACTTGACTCGAAAAAATTAAATTTGGGCACCTAAGTTTCAAAGGGTATACTTTGGGCACCTATTTTTCATCTAAGCATTTATAATATTATTGTGTTAATTGATTGTAAAGTTTTAGGATTGAAAAATAAATTTTTAAAAATTTAAGGGTGAAATTATAAAGAAACATTTTTATTAGTGACTATAATGTTTACTTTTTTAAATTTAGGAGAAAAAATGTACATGAGATAAATTTTAATGGCTATTGCAGTAATTTATCCTTATTTTAATTTCGCCACATCAGCAATCCGTTAGGGGACTAACGGAGTTAACGTCGGAGTGACCAAGTATTTACACATCGAAAATGTAGAGGACTACTAATAGGCACTTTTCAAAAGTGGTGACTAACTCTGTACAGACGCTAAACGTAAGTGACCCCTGCAGTAGTTTACCCTTAATTTAATGATATGCAAGTTTTTATATATCTCATGTGACCCATGTTTGAGTCTTCTCTCAAACATCTTTCTTCTTTTTTTCCTAGCACTAATTTCATTATAAGATATATATATATATATATATATATATAAATGATGCAGTTTACATCATTAAAGAGTAGTTGGCCTAGTGGTTAAGCTTTGGCTCTTTCAACCAAGAGGTCATGTGTTCAAATTAGGGGTGGGCATAATTACCCGACCCGATTGACCCGGCCCAATTACCTAATGACCCGAAGCAAATCAGGCAAGTAATCTTATACAAAAAAAATTACCCGACCGAGCTGGGTACCTGACCCGATAATTTTTTCGGGACACGGGCTGGAAGTTTTCCCTTACTTGGTACTTGACCGACCCAATAAATTTTAATATATAATTTTATATTTTAAATTATATTTATACTTTTAAGTTTCTCAATATTTTAACCCTAAAACTAAGTTTAAATCCTTAAATTCTTTCTATGTTTGTATTCTAACCCCTTCGTCCCGGCCTAGCTAACAGACCGAAGCGAACAGGTTACACGGGAAAAACCGAAGGGAACCCCACTAAGGCCTCACTCCGATTAGAAACCCTATTTTTTCTTTTTAATCTTGTCTAGATGTCACATTTAACCCTATGTGTAAAGGCAACCAGCGGAAGAGCGAACACAGATACGAACCGAGCAGAGGCATACGGTGAATTAAACTTACCAAGTAAATATTAGTCAAGTTCCATGCACACGAGGTAAAACCATCACAAAAGACACATATAAACTCAACTAGGAAGCATTCAATCATTAGGGACTAAAAGGTAACATTTGGAAACCCTCGAAGATGCCTTTTGACCGTTTTAACTACATGTGTTTCGAAACAGGCTTGCTCGTTCCGAAACGTAGGCTTCATTCAAAAGTAACACCAAGCTGTTCCGAAATTGTCCCACGTGGTTCCGGAACATGAGCCTCTAGTGGCAAATCGTACCAAAATGACACCACCCCCGTTTCGATACAGGTGCCCCTGGAGCTCGGTCGTTCCGAAACCATATCAGGCATTCAGAAACGTCTGGACACAGTTTGGCCCAAAAATGCATTTCGACATCTCCAAACGTTCCCGAATTTACCCGAAACATCATAAACCACATGGCAACTTATTATACAAACAATCTAGAGGCAAAACACCCTAATGACAATCTTCAAACATGCATGCACACCAAAAATGGATCTCAACCCAAAGCTCATAAGAACACTTAGTTTCAAAAACACTAACATGTCAAAACGCATAGCAATTTATCCAATGTCATAACAAACCTCAACATAACATGATATCATCATTTAAAACATGCGAGCAACATTAACAAAAGCCAACATATGAGTTTGAACACCGACTCCCTAACATAAAAGTCTAGCATTCTCATTGCCCAAGTGTTATTACAACTAGTAAAAACATACTTTGAGCTAGCCAAGAACTCCGAGAACTCCTCCCTTGCCCACTTGCCTCTCGGAGCCTCTAACGATCTGCATTGTTGGAAAAAGATAGCGTAAGCTTAAAAGCTTAGTGAGTGGAGCTCTAAAATACAACAACAATGCAGTTTAAAACATATATCATAGCTTTAAAAATGAAACCACTTAAGAAAGAGATACAATGAAATGGAAGCATAAACGAAACATGGTTTGCACATGCACAACCATCCTCAGTGGGACTACACATCACCGTACACAACAACTAGCATTTTTCTGATAGGACTACACATCACCGTACTCATCTACTAGTCACTACCGGTGGAACTACACATCATCGTACACAACGACTAACCATCACGTGAGGCTTGACAACAACTACGACTACACAACAACATTAAAATGGGGAGTAAAAGTAATCCACATTTCACACATCAACACGAATATCCACACACACCAACAATTAACGAAATAAGGCAAATTAGACAAACTTACACTTGGGTTTAGGTTAGCCCTTAAGGCTCCACCCAAACCTCCAAGAATACCTCTTTGAACCATTTTAAAGTTTCAAAAGTTACCACTCACTGATAGAGCCCAAACGAAAGCCGAAACAACAATCTCAAGCCTCTGTAACACTCGGTATCGTGCCCGAAGTACTCGAATCAATCCCCTCTACTTCAAGACAACCCAAAACGGAATATTAGGATGCTAATATACTTGTAAACCAGCAACAACCCGAAAATCCAACTCCTTGCAACCAAAACACTGATTCAAACCCAAATTTCATCCAAAACCTCGCCAATTCGTTCTAGACAAACCTCAAACTGAATCCATCGTTTCCAACCATCAAATATCATCTAGAAACATCCCCCAACAGTAAAGGAACCATCAGCCGCGGTTTTAACCCAAAACCAAGCCAAAAACTCTACCCTTTCAACCCAAAAATCTCATTTTTAGACCCATTTCGAGTTTCCTACTATTAGCCACTATTTTAGCATTTTTAAGACACCAAAACAAGATTAAAAACACCCTTAAACATGGCATCAAAAGACCCCAAACAAAAATTCTATGAAAATTTCCCATTTCTCCAACCCAAAACCAAAAATGCATTTCTAATGGGTTTAAAGGAGGGTTTTCAATGGGTACAAGTCAAACATGTAAAACTCTAAGCAAGGAAGAAATTACCTTCAAAAAATCTTGTTGGATGGAGAGTTGGGAGCTATGGAATAGTGAAATAGGGTTTCTGAGGGGTTTTACATGAAAAAATGAGATTTTGGAGAAGATGATGGCTTTTCAAAGTCTTTTCTCCCTTTCTTTTATTCAAAAATTCTCATTTTGCCCTTTTAAAAAATACCCCTTTTGTCTATTAAAAATGTTTTCTTTCAATTAAACTAACCCAAACCGGTTTAACCAAATCCGGTTATCTCCCGGGCCCCAAAATCTCGGGCGTTACATGTATTATATACTTTTAAGTTTTAAGTTTAATTTTTAAAAAAAATATTTTTGTGTTTAACATGTTATTTTTTAAAATTTTAGAATTAAAAAAATAAAAAATATGAACCGGGTACCCGGATGTGATGGGCCGGGACACGGGTCGAGCAATGAGGTACCTGGATGAACCGGGTACCCGGTTTTTTGGGTACCCAACAATGCCCACCCCTAGTTCAAACCACACCATGCACATATTCATTTCTCTTGAAATTTCCTTTAACCGGGTGGTGACACGTGTCACTACCTGATTAGAGGAATATGTATATAATATTAAATAAATTAAATTAAAAATTAAAATAAATTCATCTAATCGGGTGATGACACGTGTCATCACCAAATTGGTTGATTGATTTTATTTATTCAAATTAAAATTAAGACTAAAATGATATAATATGTAACTAACAAGGACCAAATGTGTAATTATACACATTTGACTTTAACAGCCACGTCACCTTTCCATTAGCTTTTAACAGCCGGTGGTCAAAACAAGTCTATTTAAATAGTTAAGTGGTCGAATTTTAAAAAATTTAGTTGGGTGGTCAAAACAGGTCGCGACCAATAGTTGGGTGGTCACTGGCTAGTTTACCTATTTATATTTTATCGTATGTTATAACAATAATAATACTATCTAATGTTTTATATATAACTTTCAATGCGCATTGAATAAAATTTAAGGGAAAAAACATAGTAATATTCTCTTTTCTATATATATCACATTGACGGATTAGATAACATGTTGATTAACATTTTCAATTATATATAAAATATTCCTTAAGCCTCTTGCGGGTCAAATCTATAAATAAATTAATTGTTTTTTTCTTCTAAACTTCAATATATTTTTAATATTATTTAAAAGCAGTTTAACATTATTTTGAAAAGTACATTGAAATGTGTTAATGTTTTTGGGTTCTTTAGTTTTAAAATTTGATTGTTTGAAGTTGTTGTTAAAAAATATTTTTAAGTATATAAAATGTCTATTTAGTTTTTAGACAATATTTTTAAAAATACATAATGTCAAAATTCACTCTTAATGTTTGACCTAATAGTCATTTTAATTTATATTTTTTAAAGCACTTTAGTTTCAAACTTTTCATTTTGATTCGAAATGCCATTACTTGGATGAAAATAATTTACTAACAGTCAATAGGATTTGAACATGAGTTTTTAAGATGAAAAATCCAATGTCTACCCACTATTCTAACTCATAACATGATTAATTATTCAAGAACATACTTATATTGATATATTAACACAAAGATTGATATGTTTTATGATTTATGTTATCAATAATTTATAATATTAATATAAAGGTATATTAATATTATTTATTTTATAAATATATTATTTACGTAATTGACGTATTATAACATAAATAATATATTTGTATATTATAAATATAGTATTCATATTATAATATTTTTTTGATCAAATTCATATTATATTATAAAATAATATATATTAATATTTTATAACATAAATAATATACTTTTAACATAAAATATATTTCATATTATTTATATTATAAAATGTGAATATGAATATATGTTTATATAAGGATATACTATTTATATTATAATATATTATAGAACACATTAATATATTACAATATAAATGATATATTTATAAAGTAAATAATATTAATATAAGAACATCTTAATTATAAAATAATTTATAAAATATATTAATATAAGAGTGTAAGAATATATTTGTCAACAATGTAACTTGTTATTAGCTTATTTTAGTTTAGTGATGAGATATTGAGTGTTTCAATTTAAAAATTCAAGTTGAAGTCTCACCAATTATATTTTTCAAATTTCAAATCTTTTTTATTAGGGTAAGCTACTTAAAAGACCAATATACTATCATTTAAGATTTGATTTGACCATTGTAATTCTAATTGCAACAATTAAACCACTGAACTATTAAATTGGTCTCAATGTGACCACATGTCGTTAAAACCTAACGGGATAAGTGACGTGTCAGATAATAAAAATGTATAATTACATATTTAGTCATCGTTACTTATAGACTCTATCAAGCAAACCTATGTTAGCTTGGTAGGAGGGCTGCATGCTTACCACTAATCCAACTATATCATTGTGATACAATGTACAAAATCTAATATATATATATATATATATTGCTCATGCTAGTAAAAAGAAAATAAATTTGAATTAAGGGGAATCAAACATGACACTTTTGGGATGCATAAAAACATCTAAACTACTGAAATAAATCTAATAATTAATTTATTAATAATTTTATTTTTAATTAAATTATTATCTTAAAAATAAAAAATAAAAAACTATATTAAAAATTTACGTTCATGAGTTTAGATTCGTTAAATAAATTTTTATATTAAAAATAAAAATTTGTGTTCGTGAGTTTAGATTCATTAAATTAATTTTTAATTAAATTATTATATTAAAAGTAAAAAAATAAAATTTATGTTCGTGAGTTTAGATTCATTAAAAATTTATATTAAATTATGTTCGTGAATTTAAATTCGTTAAATAAATTTTTAATATAAAATTTATGTTCGTCGACATCACTGTATCAATGGCCATATTGTTATTAATCTTATTAATTTATTATATATAAATATTTTTTTGAAAATAATAAATCTTATTAATTATATTAATTTTTACAAACAAAAATAACCTTTAAAACTATATATTATCAATTCTTGACAATTAAAGCAGGTTGGCCTAGTGGTTAGAGCGCCAATTTTTCAAGCTATTGGCTTGGGTTTGATCCCCAGCTAGGGCATTTGCTTTCTTTATTCCTTTGTTCTTTTATTTTCAACCAATTACATGGTGACACATGTCATCATCTGGTTGGTTGATTAAATTTTTATTAAATTAAAATAAGATCAAGTTGCTATAATATGTAAGTTATGAGGACCAAATGTGTAATTATAGATATTTCTTTTAACTGTACGTCACCTCATCTATTAAGTTTTAACGATAGGTGGTTACATTGAGTCCAATTTAATAGTTCAGTAGTTTAATTGCTGCGATTAGAAGTATAGTGGTCAAATCGATTCTTAAATGATAGTATAGTGGTCTTTTAAGTAGTTTACCCTTTCTATTAATGATATGATTATGAATTAATTTATTATCATTATAAGAAGAGGAGCTCGTCCTCTTGTATTCTGGTGGTAAAGGTAGATATTTATCATCCTTTGAGACTTTAGTTCGAGTACCAGTAATGCCATACTGTGTGTGTCGTCTTTGAAAAGACAAAAAATTGAACAAATACTACCCTTACAAAATAAGCGCTCAAACTATACTTATTTTTTGAGATAAATGTTTAAAGGTTTTTTTACTGAAATATGTATCTTAAATTTATTTTTCTGATCAAAATATGTGCTTCAGTTAACTTTAAAACAAGTCAAAAATAAAATTATAAATACATATTTCAGTTAAAAAATACTTTAAACAATTATTATAAAAGAAAATACATAATTTTAACAATTATTATATAGTTAAGCCTTAAATTAAAGTTGAGAAAAATCTTCTAGTAGATAATAGTAGGCACTGAAAATTGAGAAATGGGACTCTGAATTTGAGGAAGAAAAAAAGAGCCCCTTCCTCTGAAGTATGATTGATGATGATGATGATATGGAAACTTGGGGGAGAAAAAGGGACCTACCCAACTGCAATAATCACGTGCCACTGTTCGGTCTGCTGGCGTGGCTCAATGACATGCTTACTAAAAATTATTAAATAGATTTGGTTTATTATGTCATCAATAATTTATTTAATAAAATTTACTCATCTCATAGTGACTTTTTTAGTATCTACTCACTCTTTAGTTATATGTAAAAAATAGATAAAAATTTACTTTAAAAATAAAATAAAAATTTTATGTTAAATGAATGATGTAATGAGCCAACTCATTTACGAATTTTTTTCACATAGAGATGTGGTGTTGCAGCATGAGGCGCTTTGACCCATTTGGGTCACCGACAAGAGCTGGGCCACCCGCTCACGCTCATTCATTCTAACCTCTTACACCGCATTGAGTTGGAGTGTGTTTTTATAAAGTGCATGCACCTGTTGAAGTTCAGTGTGACCTCAAATCTGTGTTTGATTTTCCCACCACTTTGTATTTATTTCAAACTTTAATATAGTTTTTGAGTCGTGATGATTCCAATTCAATATAGAATTAAAAAAAAAAAACATTTTTGTTAGAATATACATCACATTTTGATGTTGGATTATTGTTTCGAACTCTCTCTAAAACGTGATATATTATTTATGTCATAAACTACCATCTCGGTTGTTCACTCTATCAATCTTATTAACAAGAAATTTATGATAAAATGCATAGTGACATTACTTTTATGCTCCATGATTTCTCATTTTTTCTGTTATAGTATTAATGTTTTATTTCTATAAAAAGTGACATATATACCGTGTACAAAATCTTAGTATAGGTTCAAATGTATTATGCTTTTTAAAGTTTTTCTATGTGTATATCCACAATTTTTAGTTTTATTTTATTAATATTTTAAACTTGAACAAAAATATTATGTTTTTTTTTTCAAAATAATGATATAGTTTAATGTTTGCACATGATATTATGTATATTCAATTTTTATAATATACACAAGAATTTTTTATATTGTATTCAATTTTTAAAATAATAGCCACTAGTTTATTGAATAAAGAGAAAATATCTAAAAAACTATAAGAAGAATCTAAAAAACAAAAATAGACTAATCAAAATATTTCTTCTAAAACTATTATATTGTACAAACTAACCACTTTAAAATAAATATATAAGCAAACAAAGAAAGAGTTAACAAGTAACAATCCAGCACGAACCAACTTGTCTTAGTGGTTAAAGGAACAATTGTTGTTCCTAGAGATTAGTGGTTCAAGTACCAGCGGCTGCAACATGGTGATTGAGCATGCATTGTCAAATGGTTGGGACTTGAGAGTATATTCAAAATATATACTACTTGTAATCACCTTAGCTTTAAAAAAGTAACAATCCAACCAAACAATTTAGACAAATGATAGATAGAAACAAACATCATTGTCAGCGATGAATGATAAACACCATCAACACAAACATAAAAATACATATAATAATGATGGCTCATTGATAAACTGACAATACCATAATTCAACTATAACCTATCTTCGGCGATTGCGGTAGTAATTAAACATTATAAAATAACATAAAATAAAATAAAATCTAGAAAGAGAAAGAGAGAGGAAGGAAGAAGAAAAAAACGAAGAAAAAAAAACTAATGGCAGTCTAAGACTAATGTGTCATTGATAATAAAATTATAAAGAAATATTAGGAAAGGAACGTAAAGAAAATATAAGTCAAAACTTGATATTTTTCAAATGGATCTTATTTCATAAAAAAATTCGAGCTTTATTTTTTAAAATAATTTATTTTTCTTTAAAGTACTTTGAAATATTGGACGGTTATTCAAGCTTAAAAGATACATGCACAAAAAAATATAATTAAAAACACAATTAAATTACAAATACGACATAACTTGAACATATAAAATATGAAAAAGATTTATGTCACTTAAATCGTTGAGTAAAGAATTATATTAATAAGATATGTATGTGTGAATAATATTTTTTAATTAATATTTGATTTTTTAAAACAATTGACTATTTTAACTAAAATTAATTTTAAAATTAATTAAATTATTAAAAGTAGGCATATTGTAAAATAATCTAAATATTCACGATTTAGGAAATTAATAATTCTTGATGATAACTAAATTATTAAAAATAGATATGTTGTAAAATAATATTTATTGCACTTTGTACAAAAGAAAATAATCTTGTAATTTTTCAATTGAGTTGGTAACCGGTTAATCGGTGAAACCAAACTTAGTCAGAGAATTAAATAATAATATAAATACATTAAAAATAAAAATACTTTGTGTAAACCATTTTATTTGTGTAATATAAATTATCAAATAATTGTGGAGTGATAAAATGATTGACGTGTATAACAACTTTTATGAATGTGTTCAAATTTCAAGTAATAAGTTTTAGTAATAGTTTAAAATTTTATAAAAAAAATATGAAAAAGACAACGGTCATGTTTGGTAAAGAGAGATTTTGGCAAAAAAAAAAAAATAGAAGTTTGAGGCATAATTAAAGGTTTGACCAATCATTTGTTAATATTGTTGTTTGGTGAACAACGGATTGAAAGATCGAATTGTGATGAAACCGCTAATTTTGAAAAAGCTCATAATAGGAACTTTTTGAGATTAGAGGTTTGATATTAGAGTTATAAAGACTATTTTACCCTTACTAGTTACCAAAAATCTCAAAATAACCTAAATTAAATATTTTCTCACCCTATTTATAAGCTAATCCTAGTTACTTTTTTTCTTTTTATTATCACATATTTATATGTGTATTTAAATTTATTAATTAATTAAATTATATTAAAATAAGTATATAGATAATAAATTAATATGTAAATCATTCGAATATGTTTAGAAAAGTTATATTAAAAATAATTTTATAGAACTAATTAATATTAATTAGATACAAAATATTGATAACTAATAAATTATTCAAACAAGTATTGAATATAATCATGTCCTTATATGTCATTTTACTTGTTTAAATAATCTATCAGGTATCAGTTAATTTTACCAAACACTTTCATACAATCAGCTAATACAATATGCTAGTCAAAGCAGCTAATGCAATCAGCTATCAACTAATGTAATCCGCTATCAGCTATCAGCTATTCGCTAATTGTCAAACATGGCCAACTACTATTTAGTACCACGTATAACCAAACTTACTTAGAAAATTATATAGTTATAAAGTTAAAAAATGTCGTTATCGTTTGACTGAACAATTGTTTTGCTTTCTATTTTTTAAATGTAATTTAACCCTCAACGTTTTATTTTGTGTCAAAATGACCCATACACAGATTAAAACTATTAGTTAACTAACGATAAATGACTTAAAATGACGTGACAAACCTACATGGCAGTGCACAGTGACATAACAATGTCATACAAACAAATATGTTAACTTGAAAGAATGTCATATCAGTCAAAAAAATAATTTTACAAGAATAAATAAAATATAAAATTATTTTTTGCTGACGTGTCATTCTGTAACATGAGTTACCATTTCCCCAAACTAAAAAATATTATATTGTCGAAAAAAATAATATTTATCTCAAACTGTGGTTTAAATCAATTTTATAAAAAATATTTATAATATAAAATTAAAATATTAATGTAGAAGTGTAATATTAGTAAAACAAAAGTCACATTAGTTAATATATTTAACTTTTTATTTTAATGAAAATACAATATTAGTAAAACAAAAGTCACACGACATCTTTGATTGATTGAGAATTTCTTTTTATTGTCCGTTAACTTTTGAATAAAAACTATAATTGACCTATACTTTAGGTACCAAACTGGGACAAAAAATAATATAGGTACCAAACTGAGAAAAGTTGCATACTTAAAAGGGCCAACGTGTGCATTAAGCCAAAAATAGTATCGAAAGGAACACCACACGTGCGCCAACGCGCGCATGCAATTATTTGGGGGACCCACATGAATGGCTAATGGCCCATCTATTTGTGTTTGTTAGATTTTTATCGGAATAATAAATTTCATACGTGTTTTTACATTTGTATTGTTTTAGAATATAACTTAATTTCGTACTTTAAATCATAGCAATTAAAGATGATATTAAAATTAATAATACATATATAAACTTTTTTTTGACTAAAATAATATATATAAACTAAATATGAAATCTCACGAATGTGATGATAATTTGTCAAATTTTATTAGATATGTTTTTTGAGCATTCTAATTAAATTATAATATAATATTTTAATTTGATTTTAAATTTAATAAATTAGCGCACACCAATAAATTTTATTGTTTGAACTCGAATCACTTAAGAGAAACAATGACATCATTTACTATTTACTATTGTAATAACTTAGATGGATTTTGAATGAGCATGTATGGAACAAAATTACACAACAAAGCATACAAAGTTACAAACCCCCTCTTTGTCCATTCCAATGCATACAAAGTTACAACAAACCCTACCATATGTTACATTTCAACAATTACCTTTTAAACCAATTTATTTTTATTATGGACTTTTAAAATTGGTATAATGTAAAAAAAATGTCTCCAACGTTTGACTAGATAGTCATTAGCAATTATTCTTTTTTTAAGTATTTTAACCTACAATGTTTTATTTTGGGTCAAAATGTTCCCCTGTGGATGAAAACTGATAATCAATTAACGATAAACAACTTGAAATGACTTAATAGAATGACACGTCAACAAAAAAATAATTTTGCATTTTATATGATTTTATAAAATTATCGTTTGACTGATATGTCATTCTGTCAAGTCAGCACATTTGCCGATATGACACTACTATGTCAACATGCAATGCCATGCAGGTTTTCCACATCATTTCAAATTATTTACTGTTAGTTAACTAGCACTTTTCTATAGGAAAAATGTTTGGTTAAACCGAAAAAAGGTTGAAAAGGGGACTTGTTTAAGGCGTGCACTAGACATTGTCCTTAAGGATATTTGCGGTGAAGCATACCCTCCAGGATTCAACAAGTACTTCTGCCGAAGCAAGCAAAGAAAGAGTAAAGATCCAATGAATACACAGCTTTTAAGACGTGTTTAAAATGAGAGAGATGAAAAGAAAGTAGATGATTCTACTTTGAGATAATTTTGAAGGCATATGTGCATGGTATTTATAGTACTATGCATGCCCAAAAAGGTATCTAAAAATAACATTAATCAAGGGCAAATTTGTTAAAAATAAAATGAATAGTTAAGAATAAATATACTTTTATTTAAAATAGACGGTTAAAAACCAATTTTAAAATAATAATAATGAAAAAAATGGATCGAGCCTCTAGTTCACGCGCTTAGAAAAAACTAACGATTTGGACTTCTTGGCCAAATCTCGTGTGCGCGCAACCACCATCATATTTTTCTCTTACAAGCTCAATACCAAGTCTTTATTTTTAAACACAAAATAAATAGTATAAAAGATTGATGTGAGATTCTTTAAAATATACTAAGTAATCTTATATTTTTACAACATTTTTATCCATAGAGGGGTCATTTTGACTTAAAATGAAATGTTGAAGGTTAAAGTGCTTCAAATAAAAATAGGAGCCAAAGTAACTATCCAATCAAACACTAATTTTTTTGTATTATACCTTAAAAATTATATATACAACTTCTTCTTTTGTTAGGATTTTTTTTCCTTTTTCCTTAAAAATGAGAGCAAAGTCTAGCTAAAAAAATAATGGCCAAATTAACATGATACAAAATATATCATTAAATGTTAAATATATCATTATGTGTTTAAAAATATTAACATGATACAAAATATAATTTATCTTGTCGAGAATTAATCATACATAAATTCAATTATAAAATTTAAAAATATTATAACAATATAAAAAAGTGAACAAGACATTGATTTATAGGTAAGGTTGAGATCTCGAAACTTTTGGATCTCAAGTCCAGTTTTTATTCCGGTTAACTCCATGCATGTATGTGTGTTGTACATGTTTATTCTAATCTAGTCCTAGATATGAATATATTTCAATCAGACGCTCTCCAGGGCAGTGCTTTTGGTGGAAGCGATTCATTACCTCTTATCTCCTAATTGGAACGTGTAAATTCCACATATTAGTCGTCACAAGAATATGGTGGCGGATAAAATCAATTATTAATTTTATTTGGACGTATATGATTTTTTAATATTCATGTATGATTATAATTTTAGCTTTTTAATAACGCATATATATTATATAAATAAACTGGTCGAATCTTAACCTCCCAAAAATAATAACATTTTTTTTCTTATTGAAATTATTTGATGAGTTTATTAAACATATATGATATATACTTACAATTATGATCGAAGAAAAAAGAATGATATAAAATTAAATAAGTTGTATCTTATTGTATTAATAAAATGCTACCAAGTAATAAATCCTTTTGGCCATAATGTGGCATGATTTTGTATATAAATTTATATTTCATAAAAGATACAAGGAAAGTCTATTTATATTTTCCACTTTCCCATATTGGGGTTAGATTATTGTAATGATTAATTAATGAGAGAAGTTTAGATAAAAAGCGGAAAAGAAAAGTAGATGATGATGAGTTTTGTTTTTAGTTTATTGAAGTTAGAGAAATAGGGGGAAAAGGCAGTGGGTCTCACACTTTGTTATCGAAACAGAAAGTGTGAAAGAAAAAAAGGGATGAGAATGAAAATCTAATCAATGCCACACGAAATAAATGATGGCATCAAAGGACAGAGGGACCCCCCACCCTCATTATTTCCCCACCAATCTCGAATAAAATAAAATATTGAAAAATGTTTGGATTACCCATCTAGGGCCTTATATTCAATCAAGGCCCAATTCCATTCGATGCCTGCTTGTTCATCCTTTTCTTTGTAGAAAAGACTGTTTGAACTCGGATTTTTTAGAATGAACATCATCTTTTTTTATTGAGATTAATCGTTGTTGGGTTCATAAATACAGGTAGCTTGAACACACATGAATTGAGCTGATGCAAAACCTCGTGCATTTGTGCAGTGCAGCAGATTTCCAATACCATTGATGGCTCTATTAACCACTATATTAACTCCCATGACATCAATGCATCATTCCCTCTATCCCAAATTTATCACAGGCTCTGCAAAAATTCTCATTTAAAAAAAAATGGAATTAATGGGGAAAAATAGATATATACATGTGGCTTTTGGGACCACTATGGCTGAAAGACCAAATTTATTTTGATGAGAAGAACAATGGATAGACTGTAATTAAAACAAGTAGGTTAGAAAACAATGAAATGAATTATTATTATTAGTGAAAAAGAAATAAATACTGTTTTTACAGGGAATTTGCTCCCTCTCTCAACTTGAATAAATTAAAAGGACAACAGAATGACATAAACCATGATTTGCGTTTCTTTTAAAGAACAATATAGTAGTAATAATTTGAACCTTTGATTCTCTAGGTGAAAATAGTTTTTCCTTGGAATCTGCTTGGCTTGGTTAAAATAAAATGGCTCGGTTTCACTCTCTGTATGTTGTATCTTTTCTTCCCTTTTACTTTGTTAAACTTGTACTTGTGAATGGATTTCAGACCTCCTCTGTCTCGGTGGAATCTGATAGCTCCTGTTTATGTGATTTGTTGCTTGGAGCTGAATAAATCCGTCCTTCTTTTCCTCCTGGTTTGGAGGAGGCGTTACCGTACCAGACCATTCCTGCAACTGCGATGATCATTCCCAGAACTACGTGTAGATTCAGACCCTCTTTCCCGAAGAAAATGAACCCTAAGATCAGGACGAGAATAGTCTTCATATGGCCGAGCACTTGGAATGTTACAGCTGTAAACCTGCCGATGCAGATGAACTGGCTGAGGTTGGTCCCGACGGCAATGGAGCATGACAGGATTAAGAAAAACTGCAAGTAGAGAGTATCACAATATCATTTTTAAGTTGCAAGCAAAATCTATTGATTTTCATGTTAAGTTGCACATGAGCTATATCTGCAGAAACAGCACTTAATAAAACTTGGTGATGGCAACTTCAATGCAATGATTCCTTCGTCAGTTCGACATCGGGGGTACTTAATAAGCATAGAGAGTATTGCTCTGGGGATATTCCTGCTATTTCATTAGGAAAGTTACGGACAAAGTGCACTTGAAGAACAGGAATAGGCAAGGTATTTACATCTTCCATGTTTTCGCATTTGTGAATCCTTGTTATAAGCAGATGCAAGAATGTTTAATATGTCACAAGAAATACAGAGACATTCTCATATAATGACAGCCATACTTCAAACTTTTTTGCATTATGTGAACAACTAAAGGCATTTCAAAAGTGAATGCTCATTATTATGGATGCTAAATATACCAATATAATTCAATTTGAAAGCATTAACATCACATGCAGCACCTAATAGAATCAAATGCAACTTTATGAGAATGCATGCAAGTGAAAAGGCGCAGTATCGTTACCAACTAAAATCTAGTCAATCCTGATCAGAACCTTACCACCGATATCACACTGTAGTCGTAGGCATAAACATTTTTCTCTGTTAACCAGTAGTCCACAAAAGGGCCAACTAACAGCAGGCTTGCAGCTTGAACTGGAGCAGTATGTCCCAACAAGTCGAAAGATCCTAAAGAATGCTTGCGTTGAAGAAAATGTACGTACTGCAATAATAAACATGGAAAAAGAAAATGGAAGACCAAAAATATCAGTCCTTAAAACAAGATCAGGCATGGCATGTGTTGCATTTATAGAATGGATTAAGCCAAGACAAATGCATTCTGAACCTTGTTCAATTGTAAAGTTATGTGACACTATTGTCCAAATTTTCTTCCAAGTTCCAACTTATTGCTTCTTAGGTAAAATCAGGATACTAGTACAGATTTACTTACATACTGTTGGAGGGCTGTGCTCCAGACTGCTATTACAGCAGCTAAAAAACCCTTGACATTGACACTCACATCTGTAACAGTACAGACGGCAACTCCAAAGAGAACTAGCAGTATGCTAAGCTTTGTATCTCTTGAGTAGCGGACCTTGTCAAAAACAACTTCCAGAAAGCATGATACTGGAATCATGCTCAGCTTTGCTATCTGAGAATCATTTTTAAACAAGCAAATGTAACATAACTTCCAAAAGATCAAACATGGTAGATAATAGCCTGGTTGCAAAAACTGACCTGATAGAAGCCCACAGAATTCCACATCAAACTCACATTCATTCCAACAATAGAAAAGTTTGCAAACAAGACAAACTTGAGAAGTTCGGGTAACGGCAGATGCGATCCCTGAATGTAACCCAGCCATCTAAGAAAAACAGTCAACAAGGTTGTTGTGGCAAAATGCAAACCAGTTAATGTTGTAGCTGCAGCAAAGTAATAAATGGTACACAATCAGGATAGTTGGAGAGGTAAAATTTCCTAACATTGACTTCAGAATTTATATGGTCAAAACATGTTATTTTTCATATGTAAGGTATTTTTTGGTATTGAAGGAATTTGAGCTAGACAATGGGAGGAAGCTCTAACTCATCCCACGAATCTCACCCAGCCCAGAAGGATTTGAACCCTGCCAATTTGGGTCTTTCATACAGAAGCTGAAGAAGAAAATAATGCTAATGATAGATAACTTCTTTGTTTATCCAACTCTAAAAGTTTTGTTCACTTCTTAACCCTTCAGCGATTTATGATAGCTCTCCCTTTTAGACTGACCATATGCAGTCGAACCCATGGACTGACAAGTGATTGATCCATTATACATGTAATGCAAAGGCAAAGTTTATCAAAGTTTGCAGGTAAAATGTTCAGTTGAAACATACCAAAACTGAAGCCATGCGTGGCCATTAAGGCTTTATTGACCATGATTATGCCCACAGATGTGACAACATTGAAAAACCATGAGGCCACATCAAGTGCTGCCTTCCTATCAGCCTTGCTTACAGAGGACATTATTAACTATAGTCTGCAATTAATCAAGCAGTCTTTGTTTCTCAATTTTCATGCGACAAAGAACGAAGCTCGGGTGTCAAAAAACCAGCAGCTATACCTGTATCAACAAATTATTTGGAAAATCAAAAGGTTAAAGAAGAACAAACAAGCATCCTCATGTAATAAAGACAATGAAGAGAGTTCCTTATTTCAGAAATAATAATAATAATAACAGCGAAATAATTGCAATACTTATATATTTTTTTAACACAATTATAGGAAAGTAACAATTTTTGAGGAAGAGATAACATGTACAATGATCTCTTACAAGTCTCGAGAGCCATTGATCTGTTTGGAAATTGCTATTAGATGAGTAGATTTGGAAATTAAGTTCAACTTTATAGTCTGAAAATGATTTAAAGAAACTGGATCTGAATTTGGGTAAATTTAAAAATTCAACATTTACTTATTCATATTGGTATTTGTCACATCCAATCAGAATAGAACGTGAACTGCAAATAGTTTCAAATAAAGAATTTCAAGCAAGTCAAATTTTTGACACCAAAATCCAGATTCCATTACTTAAGCAGTTTTAATAGCAACCAAATCTATTTTGTAACAATGAATACCACTAATTATTCCATTAAAACCTCGTCAACAACAAGCAAAATAACGAATGAACTAGACATCCTCATTTATTTTCCTCCATTAATCAAACGGTTATTAATTTATTGGGGCACCCGTTATCTTCTCTATTTTTTATCTAAAAAAAATCAAGCACAGGATCAAAAGTTGAAACCATTCCAGGTGCAAAAAATTGAACCTTACTAAGATCTACAATAACAAGACATGATGCGATATTTTCCAGCTAAAAAAGTGCTAAAAATTAAAATTCAAGCCTCCTGCATCCACTAAAATTCAATAATATTGGATTATATAAAAATGAAAAGGAAAACAGTTTGGTATTCCCCAGCTGATCCAATAACGCTTCATTTTTCAAACAGAAAAATAAATCACAAGCAATTTCAATCCAAAAACAGAAAGTTAGGGGGGGGGGGGAGTCTAATTAATCAGAATAACAATGCATTAATCAGAAATAAAATATACAAAAAACAAAAAGATCGATTCGAAACATGCTTAGAAATAAAGAAGATCTGTTTAAGAAAGAAATCGATTGAACGAACCTGCTGGGACACGGAGAAGAGGAAGAGGAGAGTCCAAATGAGGTCCTCTCGCGATTTGCGCAGTAAATCGGAAAGCTTTTAAAAAGAGAAAAAAAAACTTAAAAGAGAGAGAAAGAAATATCTTTTGCAGTTATATGTTTGATTTCAGATTTCTTGTTCATCGTCTCCCCAATTAAAGAAACAAGAAGGAAATGGAGAATGAATAAATAAATAAACAATCCTTATTTACTATTTCTATAATAAATGTATTTTAAGTCTATTATTAATTGAGATTAGAACATTGCATAAATGTGTTTCTTACCTCAACTAGTCATTTTCTATTTTTTTCTTTTGATTATTGCAAATGCCTATTTATATGTTATTTTCAGTTATAATGAAAATGAATGAGGGGAAACGATGGATTACTATAAGTTGATGGCTTCTTATTGTTTCCAATTAATCCTATTTATTTGGGGTCTATTTTTTTGATGACTTATTTGGTAATTGTTTTAAGAGTTTTGTAATATCCGACCAATCTCAGCTGCAACATTAATCCGCTTTATTATGGATGGATTCGAGCCTCCAACATTTACTTTGAAAATATTACTATAACACCATTTAATAATAATAATAATAATAAAAACCTACGACCAATCTTGTGCTTACCAAGGTCGTAAAGATATTATATGCCAATAATACGATGCATATAAATATGAAAACTATATGAACTACAATGTATTAATTATTATAGCCTGATCAGATTTATATTGTATGCTATGAATATACTAGAGTCTAGAGGAATGGTAGTTTCGTGTTTGTCATGAGTTGTTCATAAATACGAAGGATAATTTATGAATATTAGCAAACCATAAGAATTATATGATCTATCCTTGCCATTGTGTTTATTGCTAGCTTATAGTATTGTTTGAGTATAATACTAGACATCTACTGCATGATTATGTTTATAAATGCTCACGTGTTATTTTTATGGGTAATTTCTTTTGATTCAATAGAGATGTATTATATTTTTAAAACAAGATTCAAATCCATATAAGATGAGACAATATGAGCATACTTAGCCACTAGACTAATTAGTGGATCTCTATATGGGTAATTATTTGATGCATCATTAGTAGAATTTTTTTTCTCCACAAGTAGATTTCTAAATCTGCCGCATGTCAATTTTTAAAGCCTTATTTCCTAACCCCTAAATTTTAAACCTTAAACTCTAAACTTTAAATTATAAAATTTATTTTAAACCTTAAAACATAGTCACAAACACTAAAACTCTAATAATAAACCCTAAACTTAACCTCTAAACCCTAAAAACTAGACACTTATAAAAACAAGTTTTCCACCATCAGTGCATACAATATTTCCCAATTTATATTATATGAATTTTACGCCTTACCGAGCTCGAAGCTCAATATACATTTGTTTTCTTGCATGCTTAATGACTCAATTAGCCCATGAACTATACATAAAATATCGAACTGCCCCCTAAAGTATATTTTGGACGTTTTGCTCCATAAACTAAAAATCGCGACTTCTTTTGGCCCCTCCGTCTAACGACGTTAAAAAAAGTTCACGGGCCAACCAGAACGTGCCACGTGTCACTAGTAAACAAAAAAAAAAGCAACTGACTTATTTTAAAGGGGTAAATTACACGCTAAGTTTGTAAAATTTTATTTTTGTTCAAATTAGTCCTAAAAATTGTTATTTAACCCGAATTGATCCAAATTGCTTTCTAATTTTTATAAATTAGTCAATTATTTTTAATATGCTGATGTTTTTGTTCAATTTAGTCCTTAAAAATATTTAACCCATGATTAACCCCTGCTACTTTATAATTTTTTGAGGACTAAATTGAACAAAAACATCAGCATATTAAAAATAATGAACTAATTCATAAAAAATAGAAAGCAATTTGGTCAATTCGGGTTAAATAACAATTTTTAGGACTAAATTGAACAAAAATAAAAATTTTACAAACTTAGCGTGTAATTTAATCCTTTAAAATAAGTCAGTTGATTTTTTTGTTTACTAGTGACACGTGGCGCGTTTTGATTGGCCCGTGAATTTTTTAATGCCGTTAGACGGAGGAACAAAAAAAATCACGATTTTTAGTTCAGGGGGCAAAACGTCCAAAAAAAATACTTTAGAGAGCACTTCAGTATTTTGTGTATACTTTAGGGGCTAATTGGGTCATTAAGTCTTTCCTTGCGTGTAGGTATTAAGAGGGCTAAGGATTCACCTCACTCGTAGCTAGGTAAGACAATCAAACCACAACACATCCAACCTCAAGTATAGCGGTGCAGGGTGGTCTAAGACATGTGCAATGAGTGCGACTGTATTAGTATAAGCCCCTATAAAATGAGGGTCTAAAAATGAATTAAGTTAAATGTTTACAAGAGAAAAATAAAATATTAGTTACAGATTAGTAGTAAAATACATGAGAAAAATAAAATGTTATTATACTTTGTAGATTTTGAGTCCTATTATACTCATTTTTTATTTAAAAGTCGGTCCACCACGCACTCAATAAGTCAACAAACATTTGATTTTTTTTAAATTGAGGGTCTCATTTTAATAAATTATTGTACTTGACCCCTAAATCTTTGAACCACCCACGGGTATAGTTAACCTTTCCCTGCCTATAGTAGCATGCATCCTACGACACCCACTCCTTCGTAATAAAGGTCGTCTGACTGTCTCATCTTCTAGCCTTCCCCAAAAATAACACTCTAGAACTTTTCTTAATAGGCCACATGAGTTAATCTGCAGTCTAACTCATTATGTTCTCCAATCGACTACTACCCTGACAAGACTAATGTCAAATCCACTTATTTTACCAGTTAAGTTTATTTTCTAACATATAGACTTGCTAGTCGAGCTAACACATTAGTGTGCTTCAATTCATCAAATCTAGACTTGACACTTGTCATTAAAATTTATCGACTATTCTCATTAGATATCTCAAGGAAGGGCCAACAAAAAAGACCGACTCACTGTCTCCAAGATTTATCTCCCATACACACAAGGCTTTACCCTCTCGACCTTCTTTCAATTCAACTCCTCTACTCCAACAACCAACCATTGTGGCTCTTCACCTAAATAAAAAAAAAAAGAAGATAAATAGTCAGACACCACCAAAACCACCACCGTTATATTTATCCCCTCAACATACCTAAATTTAAGCTGCCCATTGACATCTGTGTGTACGAAGTAACGTTGGTATGGATGCATTTGATGTGATAGCGTGTGTTGAATGATGCAATATAGCATGAGTTGGGTGTTTGATATGTATTATAAGCCCTTTCAAATGATCACGGAAGTGTGAGATAGTCAAGGTATAAGTTCAATTCAAGGCTTAACTACTTCAAAATGGATGAGATTTGTTTGATACGTCTTTTTTTTCCTAAGAGATGCTAAGGTACTAAGGAATGGTCAATGGGACCCTGACTTATGTTTGAACCTTGCTTTTTTCTCATGCTTTAAAAGTATCCCATAAGTGTTTGCTGCATTTGAGGGGTAATTTTGTTCTAAACCAGACATAACTAGCTCTTTAGTCGCATGAAAAGAATCAAGGTAGCTAAATCTTGCTTTAAGTGCTAATTCGACGTTTTAAATACATTTCTACATAATTCTTGATGTTTAAAATGAGTTCCAATTAGGGATGGGCACGGCACCCGGACCGACGGGTTCTGACCCGACCCAGCCCGATCGGGTCGGGTATTTTTATGAAAAAAAATTGGGTTCGGGTCGGGTCGGATTTTTGTGTAGGGTGAGGTCGGGTCGGGTTCGGGTTTTTGGGTGAAAAAATCCGACCCAACCCGGGACTAATAGTGTAATTTTCCCCTAATTTTTTTTAGGGATATTTGTAATAATACCCTCTCATTATATATTTTTTTATAATTAGGTCCTTAAAATTAATTTTTTATTTACATTTTAGTCTTTAAAATTATTATTTTTTATAATTATGCCTCTTAAAATTATTTTTTTACAATTAGGTCCCTAAAATTAATTTTTTCTATAGGTCGGGTCAGGGTCGGGTTTAGAATATTTATTTTTGGGTCGGGTCGGGTTTAGAATATTTATTTTTGGGTCGGGTTTTTTAAAGATTTGAATCGGGCCGGATCGGAGTCGGTTTTAGGATAATTAGTTTCGGGTCGAGTTCAGGTGGGCCAAAATCCCGACCCGACCCGTGCCCATCCCTAGTTCCAATCAGTGAAAGTTGGCTTAGGGACATCAGAATATGTTTAGAAGTTCTAAAGTTAAAAAATTATCAAATTTAGTCGTACAATCTCCAAATTACCGATATCCTGCATAAAGTAACCTTAACTTATTTTTATTTTGGACGAAACAAATCTACTAATTCTTTAATTCTAGTTAATAAAGAGAACTTTGAACTAAAAAATAGATTTTAGAAACTAATTAGAGGCTAAACTAAAAAAGATATCCTGAACAATTGCAATAATCGGGTTCATTGATATTCCTAATATAGAATATGTTACCACACATACAATAATACTCAATTTGATGTAATTATTTGATCTTAAAAGGAATCTTTTATAATTTCACACGTGAGGGATTATTTTTTTGATTTTGTCCACTCAATAATAACTTGATTATTTTTAGTTATTTTTTTCTTTGATTTCTTGAGAATTCGAACTCAAATTTAATATCAATATTCATCGGGTGGTATCAACACCCATGACTCTCTATGTTCGTAAGAAATTTGTTTAATGTGCTTTAGGACCTTGGATATATATGTGTGTTAGGATCCACTTGCACAATGTAATTTTTTAAGGTTTTACACGTTTTTTTAGATCGTTAGATGGGAGAAATGGATGACTGAGATTAACTTCTTACTTTTTTCAAGTGATAATCTTCACATATTTTACTGTTAATCTCAACCGTCCGTTTCACCCATCCAACGATTCAAAAAAGTATAAAACTTAAAACTTTTACATTGTATAACCAAATCCTATCCATATATATATATATATATTAGTCATTTATTATCGTTATCTAAATGTTTAAAAAATGTAAAAGTAATTGAGTTTTACACAATTTATCAGCACGGTTGCGTGATTAGTACTGTTTGACGTTATGTTTCATTTTATTGTTTTGTTTTCTCTTCAGGCCTTATTATACTTTAATCATGTTTGGATACTTTGAATTACATTACATGGACATCATATTATCCATACATCTCAATTTATTGCTGATAAAAAAAACAATATTAGACATATCAACTGATCAAATTAAAATATTTGCAACTTTCCATTGAATTATCAATTGCAACATAATAATAATAACAACAATAATAATAATAACAATAATAATAATAATAATAATTTTATTCATTAAACCATTTTCTATTAGAATGATTTCAATCGAATTATTAATTGTCATAAAAAATAATTAAATTATTATTATAATAATTAATGTTATAATTTATACATTTTCTAAAATTAATTTCAATCACAATTTAATCTAAATACTATTTTTATTAAAAACATAATAAATTCTTTGCCTAGTCTTGTGGATAAACGTTGCACATGTGAAGGTATCGCATCAGATATCATTAAAGTTCATTGATGTAATGAAAGTTTAAAAGTTTGTTGACTAATATGTAAACGCCATAAAATTTAATTGGTGTGACAACAATGTTTAGACATTATTTTAATGTATTTATAATAAAATGTCTATCACTAATAAGAATAATATTAATGTCTAAATTTGTTACGTATATATATTCTATACAAAATTGATAGACTAACTTGACATGACAGTTTAAGATATATACAAAATGTTCTCAGTTATAGAAATTATGTAAGTAAAGAAGATTAGATATGTAATTATACAAATTTATTTAATTGACATGTCAACAATTTTGTTAATAGAAAACTATCAATGATTTAATTAGAATTATTTTAATAGTTTGATGATCAAAATAAAATAATACCAATAATTTGGTGGTCTTGGAGGTAGTTTGCCCAAAAGAAACAATAAAATCGTAATAAAATAAGGGTAATTATTTGATAAACCGACGGTAGAAACTAAAAGTTTCTACAAGCGCCTTAGTTTTAGTGTTAAGGGACTTAGTTTATGGTGTATGGTTTAGGGGTTTTGGTGTATGAGTTTTGAATTTAGGGATATTTGTTGAAAATTACAATTTAGGGTTTATAGATTAAAACTTAAATCCTCGCCATATTACCTTAAAAAACTAAACCCTAACATCTAAACCCTAAATTCCAACAATAAACCCTAAATTCTAACAACTATCCCTAAATTCTAAATCCCTACACCTAACCTCCTAAACCCTACACCCACAATAACTCCATAAACCCTAAATTAAGGCGCTTGTGGAAACTTTTACTTTCCACCGCCAGCGTATAGGATAATAATCCATAAAACATTCTTTCGAGAATCTTACATTAATCTAACATTACCACCGAAGAATGTAAGATTTTTTTAAACCAAATTACTTCTGAAAATCGAGACAATTCGATAAGATGAAAATGGTTAAATTCCACTAAGTAGGGATGTAAAAAGCTGACCTGAAGTACAAAACTGACTAGAGTCAGAACTGCTTGTGATCCGAGGTAGTGGTGAACTGAAATCGATTCGAGTCTGAACTAGTGTTGACCTGAACCCGAGTTGGACTTGGAACTTTTGGATCTGCACCCGACCTGAGAACAACCTGATAATGTGATAACCGAACTCGTCATGCATCCGACCTGATATGAATCTGAACCCGAGATTAACCTGGTAAATAACTGATATTACCCGACCTGTTATGAACCTAATCTGTAATTGACTTAACCTGTAAATAATCTAACTTGTTATTGAACTGATTTGATATTTACGTGACTTGGTATTTATCTGACTTGTGATAACTAATAAGTCACAATTGATGAATTTGTGATTATAATGTGACAAAATACATTTTCACAATCTAAGGTACATGATTAACTATGATCATTAAATTAATATATTTCTTTTTTATATTTATAAATTATAGTATATACAAATATTTAAAAATTTTATTAAATATCTAAATGTTGTCAACATAATTCCTTAAGGTTTATGATTTATAATTTATGGTTTAATATTAACAGTTTATGGTTTAGTATAGTGTTATTGGTTTATGAGATTAATATCAATGGTTTAGTTTAGTGTTTAGTTTAGAGTTATTGATTTATGTGATTAATTCAGATTCCTTAAAGTTTAAGGTTTAATATCAATGATTTATGATTTAACTTATGATTTATGGGATTAATTTTGATTTCTTAAGGTATATGGTTTAGTATATGGTTATTGATTATGAGATTAATTTCAATTTAACTTGCTAATTTATGCATTTAAATTTGATTAAATATTTAAATCAAAGCTTCATGTATACAATTGAACTAAATTAAAGTTTCAACTTTCATGTGTACAATTATATATTTACATCCAAATAAAAAAAATTGTGTATTTTTATATTAAATCAAAATTTATATGTTATAATAATAATGTTTGAATTGAATTAACTTATTAAACTTAGGATATAATTGGGCTAAACTAAAACTTAGAAGCATAAATCACGGACATAATTAAAAGAATTCTAAAACTAAATGTGAAATTTTAATTAAATTATTTTAAATTAAGACACAATTGAATTAAATTAAAACCTAAAAAGGAAAAATTTAAGACTTTTTTTTGAAAGTTGAGACTTTATTGATATGGAAGAAACCTCATGAATTCTCGCCTCATTAAAAAACCTCCATATCCTAAATGGAGGAAAAAGAGTGCGGATAATCCATGTTCAACAATCATAACCCATCACACACATAATTAGCATAATCATCCAACAGTAATGAAGCATACAATACTATTACAAATCTAAAGCCATAAGAATCAAAAGTTACTGCGTTCAATCCCCACACATATAGCTTGCAATTGGGACCTATATCCACATTCACGTCGTCTAGCACCCTCCGTACCACCCCAGATAAAACACCAAATAAATTTTGAAACTAGCCTCCAGTAACATAAGGACAAACTCAAGAAAGGACCAGACCTGCCGATTTCGGATCGAGCTAAAAGATGGGCAGTAGTATTCTGTTCTTTATACTCGAAGGACACTCTTCAATTTTTGCTTCTCACCCATTCCACGACATTTTCCACAAGCTTGGATAAGCTCGTAGGAGGTTCCACTATCCCATTTATCCAATTGACTGCCAAGAGACTATCCGATTCGATTATAAGATCATAATTATCAGCCCATATTGACCCATCAAATAACTCACACGCCTCTAAGATACTTCTTACCTCTACACTGCAAACATCCGTGATTCCAATTTGTTTTGAAAATTGGATGAGGATTTTACCTACGAAATCCTTCAGGATACCGCCAATGCCTGCATATCCATAACCACCACTAAACGCACCATCCACATTGAACTTTAAAGTGCTCCTAACTGGCGCAACCCACACTCCTTCCTTAGGTCTTCGTTTAGCTTGATCGGGCATCACTATCACTTGGGGGCATCTAATGAAGTCGTTTAGGGAAGCCACACAGTTTTGCCAAAGTCCCAAACACCAATGTCCTAACCTCAGCACAGCTAAATCATAAATCCGCTTTTTATCACAGTTTTTCTTCCTAAAGATGATCTCATTTCGGCACAGCCAAATTGTCCAAATGAAAGCAAAAAAAAAGAGCAAGCAGCCATAACTTAGAAAGGGAACGTTTAATCGGTAAATGAACCCAACCTCGCAATAGAGAAGTCACACCTTCTGGCATAATGAAGTCTATGTTCCACCCCAAGCACCATTTTTTCCAAATCAACCAAGTTACCGGGCAATGGCAAAACGAGTGGTTTATCGTTTCACTCTCTTTATTACAAAGCACACACGAACCAGATCCGGGGCATTGAATTCCTCTTTTCGCCAGCTCACCAAAGGTAGGATCATCTGGTGAATTACCTTAAAATAGAAAGCAACCACCTTAGGTGGAGCGGCACTAGACCAAACGAGCTTCCATACATTATTCCCCTCTCGTGCCTCCCCTGGGATGGAGTCACAATAGTCTTTAGAGGTGTAGAAACCCTTTGAGCACCCCGCCCATTTAATTATGTCCTTTCCCATTGCTTTACCAACAGCCTTACTGATTAAATTCCTGAAACCCTCCCATATCCCCACCTCCCAATCAAAAAAACGCCTACGAAATTCAATGTTCCAATGCCAAACTCCATTTCTTCTACTACCAAAATCGGATACCTTTCCTTCCTTCTTGACTGCCATAGCATATAATCTCGGAAAAGCTTGGCGAAGCGATGGAACTTCAGTCCAAAAGTCATCCCAAAAATCGGTTGACTCACCATGTCTGACTTCAATACGAATGTTTTTAGTAAAAAAATCCTCCTCTTCATTTAGTGGTCTTGTAATGTCGCGCCAAATCCAAGAAGATTTCGTAAAATTCCCCTTCTTCAAAACCAGCCTTGATGGGTCCAAACCATACTTGGTTGTGATGATTTGTCTCCAAAGGCTATTAGGTTCACATCTGAACCTCTACATCCACTTATTCATTAAACCTCTATTTCTTAGCCTCAATTCAACGATCCCCAAACCTCTCATGCACTTTGGTTTGCACAATACCTCCCAACTGACCCAATGGATGCTCTTCCCTTCTTTATTTCCCCAGATAAATCTTGCTATGCACGAGTTAATTGTCTTTTCCACCTTCGCCGGCATCTTGAAAATAGAAAGATAGTAGATCGGTAAACTCACTAAAACTGATCTGACCAGTGTTAATCATCCTCCAAACGAAAGCAATTTGCCTTTCCACCCATCCAGTTTCTTCTTTAACTTTTCGGCTATTGGTTTCCAAATCTCAGCTGAGTTGTGAGCAAAACCCAACGGAAGACCCAAGTATTTAGTTGGGAAATAGCCCCAACCCCACTTTATCACTTCGGCCATTTTCTGTGTGCACTCCTCTTCTATGTTCACCCCGAAAAGTTTCGATTTCGACTCATTGATGGACAATCCTGCTGCCAACTCAAAAATTTTCAGTACCCTCTTAACATGCCAAACCATACCTTCATTAGCCTCAACGAAAATGACCAAGTCATCGGCAAATTGAATGTGGCTAATGCACAACTCGCTATTGCCTACTTTCACTCCCTTAAAAAAACCAACATCCATCGCCTTTGATAACAATTTACTCAATGCTACACCCACTATATTGAAAAGCAGTGGCGATAAGGAACACCCTTGCCGTAAGCCACGTTTAATCAAGAACGGTTTGGTAGGGGACCCGTTGATCAAAACCGAAATCATTACCGAAGACAGACACGTGCTAATCCACTTTCTCTATCTTAATCCAAACCCCATGTTGCGCATAATAAAATCCAGAAAATTCCAGTCCACAGAGTCGTACGCCCTTCTAAAGTCTACTTTCATCACAATCGTCTTCCCTTTCGATCTCTTCACATCATCAATAATCTCGTTGGCAATTAACGAGAAATCGAGGATTTGTTTACCAAGAATGAATGCAAACTGACTCTCTCCCACCACTTCAGCGATACACCCGGATAACCTTCTTGCACGGACCTTAGATATCAATTTGTATAAACTACCCACAAGAGATATCGGCCTGAACTCTTCAACCTCAATGGGATTCACGGATTTGGGAATTAACGTAATAAACGAATGATTCCACCATTTCTCCAGTGGCTTCCCTTGATGGAAATCAGAAAAGAAACGCATAATACTTTCTTTTAGGAAATTCCAGTATTTCTTGAAAAAGTTCAGATTGAACCCGTCGGGTCTCGGGGCCCTTGAGCCATCCGCCGAGTCGATCACAAACCACACTTCCTCTTCGGAAAAAGGCAATTCCTGAATTGTAGCCAAAAGCCCCCTAGTTTACTAAACTGGGCGTCAAAAGAGGCAACGTGGAGAGTTGGTACCTTATTATAACAACTTCGAAAGTGCTGTACAATGGCCCTCCTTATTTCCGATAGATCCTTTGTAACTCTATTCCCTACTCGTAAAAACTGAATATCATTTCGACTCCTTCGCAGCGATGTTGTTGCGTGAAAAAACTTAGTGTTTTTATCGCCCTGTTGAAACCACTTCAGTCTTGATTTCTATAACCACTCCCTTTCGGTTGTTCTATACCTCTCCCACAGAGTAGCTTTAAGTTTCTGTATCTCCTCCTAGTAACTCGAATGAGAACCATCGGTTGAGGCGAGTTTCTCTAACTCGTCAATCTTCTTTTCTAGGACATTCACAGACTTAACTTCAGCCGTTCTTTTCTTTTTTTGCCCACTCTTTCGAAATAGCTTTAACCGATCTTAAAGTTTCAGCGATGCTTCTATCTCCCCTCATAACCGCTTTAACCTGTGAATCGTATAAAGGATCATCAGCCTAGCAGTCAAAGAACTTGAAAGGTTGAGGTCCCCTCTCACTAATCCACTGTCGCAGAAGGATCGGACTATGATCCGACAGACTTCTAGGTAGTCGCTTTTGGATTAAGTTTGGATACCTCACTATAATCTCAGGAGATATCAGGAATCTGTCGATTCTACTAGCTGCGGCTGAATTGCCTCCTCTGCACCATGTGAGCGCCTCATCCGACAGAGGAAGATCAACTAACTTACATTCCCCTATGAACTCGTCGAAATCCCTCATAGAAGTAGAAACAGTCGTTGCCCCCAATTTCTCTTTGATTCTTCTAATAGTGTTGAAATCACCGCCCATTAAAACCGGGACCCCCACCTGGCCTATTAGCTGTTTAACCAATCTAAAAAATTCCCGCCTTTCCCCTTGTGCATTAGGTGCATAAACATTCAGAATATCAACTTCCAAATTCGCCGCACCGAGATATCCTAAATACTCCAATTAGCCTATCCATAACAATTTCTTTTTCAACTCTGAATGAATTTTTGTCCCACATTGTGATCAGACCTCCCGCCGATCCGACTGCCGGGGAGCTAACAAAACTCCACTGGTCTTTCGCACAGAGTCTTCTAATGCTCCTTTGTTTTTCAGGGCCTAACTTGGATTCTTGGATCAGCACAACACTGGCTTTACAGCTTGAAATGACCTTGTATGTCGATCTTACCTTCTCCCTCCTTCCCAAACCCCTCACGTTCCAAGATAATAACGCTAGTTCTGCAGACATAGAAATATCTACACACATCAATCTCCCACACATGTTTGAATCGATAGTGACTCAGTCTGCCTTCGGACTCTCTAGGACCAACAATTGCTTCACAATGTCATTTCTTTGCACATCAAAACTGACCCTAAGGGTTTCCCCAACCTTGATCGTTGCTTCCACCTCATCTTCGCTTGCTTTCTGAAAGGTTGCTCTTGGCGAATCCGGTGCCAAACTAAATTGATTGTAACTCATGATTCCCAAAGTCGTTGCTCCATATCGAGTCCTTTTCTGTTTACCTCATTTGCCTTTCAGATTTTTCTTACTGAGCCCTTTGATCGGCTTGAGTCTCTAGTTTAAGCTCTCCGACCGCGCCCCCAAATTCAGGTTGGAATTAAGCTGAGTCAAATGTGGCACTCCCTTGTGTAGCAGAGCAGATCCAATCAGGGGGAGAGTGGGCTTACCTGGGCCAACCCGGTTTCTAAATGGTGGGAAACACTAATCGAAACATCTAAGAGTCTCGACCCGTTAGATATGGATGATCTAGAAGGCCTCACATCTAAGCCCAGTTCCGCATTGTTTGTTGCATCCCCTTCACAAAATCTAGAACGTCCTGGTCCTTTTCCCGACAATAACGGAACCTCAAAAAGATTCTCACTGCTATCTTTGGAAGGTGCATTCTTTGTAGGGTCCACTTCTGGGGAAGAGACCATTACCACCTCATTAGTGTGTCGGCGTTGAAAAAACACCTCGCTTCTCCCCCCTTTAGAGTTTCCATGCGAGCTTTGACACTGAACCGACTCAAATGAGCCCACTGGCATCTGGGGTTTGAACGGTGACCGGCCATCGAGAAAAACCCGATCTTCTTCAAATTTTTCTGTTAGCACTCTAATTTCATGTTGTTGATTTGACACACACATAGTGATTCTATCTGAAATTGCCGAGACGTTCTAAACTGCCACTAGGACTCTTGCTTCATCAAAGCGATTCCTAGATAAGGTATCCTTGTCGATCCTTAGGACTGAACCCCAACGACTGCAAACACTGTAAAAGAGACTGGAACTCCAGACCAAGAGTGGGACGTCAATTAACCTAATCCAAACTTTTACTTGCCTCTTGCCTTCAAAACCCACCAATCTCTCGAGTTCATCAAACCAGGATTGTAGTAGCAGTTCTCTTCTATTCCAAGCCTGGGACATCGCTTCAGATGACTGGAACTGAATCACTACCAAGAGACCGTACCACAGACTGATTTTAACTGATAAACCGTCTGATTTTAGAGCAAGCTCCACCATCTTCGGTTTATACATGCCTTTTATCTGACCAACTAAGCACGCCGATCTCCATTCTAGCTCCGATCTTTTTATCTAGACAACATTTCCAATACTATTCAGGCACTTGTCCTTATCCCACTTATCCTCATCCACAATGTTAACTTCAAACACCGTCATACTTCCTGCAGAACTGACACTTCCGTTAATTTGCTCTCTGTTCAGTTTCTTAACTCCGACCAAGACATCCTGGAATGAACGATCATCCCTAGTCGACCAAGGCTTTTTACCCGATTTGTCTGTAGTGAACAATCCCTTACGACCCTTTTTCTCCATCCGATTGTCCATAAAAACATGGATCCGGAACCCATCCATACTTCTACCATTTCCTTCCCGCACAGCACGTCTTGTCTCCCCTGCGTCTCTAAACCTCACGAATGCGAAAGTTGTCGGATTCCTTTGTCGTTTCGGGTTCTTGTATGCCACGAAAACGTCGACTACTGTTCCATAAGACTCAAATGCTTCCTTCAGAGATAGGTGGTGAATCCTTTTGCTAACATTGTTTACAAAACAGTACACCCTTTGTGCCGCAACCCTTCTATCACCTGCGACCTGGACTGGTCTTGCTTGTCTGAATCGCTCCTCCTGACATTCCAGCTCCTCATTGTAACAAACTTACCTGCGAAAATTTAAGACTTAAATGAAAAACATCTAAATTAGAAGGGTTAAAAAATAATTTATCCTAACCTAAAAACTTAGGTGGGTTGTTTTCCTCCTACTGTTTTTATTTTTCAATTTCAATTTTAAATTTTACTTCATTCTCACAGTTTCTTTTTCATTTTCAATTTCAATTTTAGTTTTTACTTCCCTCCCGCCATTTTTTTTCAATTTTAATTTTAATTTTTACTTCCCTAAAAACCCACGCGGGTTCTTTCCCTCCTGTCTAATTTTTAGGCTAGGAATTAATTACCCTTTAGGTCTTTACTCTTTTAAAAATTTTCATTTTAATCTTAACATTCATTTTTAAATTTTAGTTTAATTCAATTTACTCATAATTATATATATATATTTTTTAAATTGTAAAATATTTCGGCATCTTAAGAGATATTTTGGTTCATATTAATCTCTAAAAATTTATTTTTATGTGAAATTTACCCACAATTACCATATCGAAGTCTATTTGTACACGGTGAGACCCAACTTGAACTTCAACTGATACCAATATTCCCCAACCTAAATTTTATCCGTCAACGACATGACCCAACTTGAACGTGGCCCGACCTAAAGTCCATCCGAACCTGAATTAACCTGTTAATTAACTGATTCGAACCGAACCATTTTGGCTTGAACTGAAATTTACCCGATCTGAAATTAACCCGACCCGAATCTGAACTCAATCTGATTTGAAATCAACCTGATAATGACCTGAATCTGAATCGACCGGGGCCCGATCTGATCCGAGTCGAGCCATAAAATTAACCTGACATAATTCGTATTCAATTTAACCTAACCTGAAACCTAAAAGATTACCTGATTTCACATCCTACCACTAAAGTTCCTGTACTAGTAACAAAAATTCATGTTAGTCCTTTTATTAATCCTTGTGGGTTAAGAAAGGGTTCAAATCAAGAGATTGTTACACATTTCTCTTTAAATTGATGATTGATAAAATAAAAATTCTACTCCAAATCTCTTACAAACACATTTTTTATTGCAATGAATATTATCAACATAAATAAGCTTAAAAAAATATTCGCTGGTGCGAAAGAATAGATATAGAATATAAATCCGGTTAAGTGTAGCTACTACTTGATTCTTAAAAATTCATGTCAAGGCCAAGTCAAGCCCTACTCAAATTGTTGATGGGTCTAATCCAAGGCCAGATCTTTCGATAAACCTACTTTACTACTTGAATCTCAGAAATATCTGCAAATGGATTGCGAGTTCAACGTTAATGTGTTATTATGTAGGGTATATGATTTTTATATTGCCATGTTTGGTAAACAACGATTTGAGTTAAAATTAGAGATTTGACCGGTTAAATCTGTTAATATAAATGTTTGGTGAATAACGGATCGAAATAGCAATTTGGGGTGAAGCCTCTAATTTGGAAAAAAACTGCTAATAGAAACTTAAGCTTTCTGGAATTAGAGGTTTTGATGTAAGAGTTATAAAGTCTCTTTTACCCTTAACAATTATAAAAAATCTCTAAATAACTTAATTTTAATTATTTTTATTTTAATTCTTCACCCTCACATTTATACATTGTGGCATTTATAAACTAATATTTTTTTTATTCTCACACATTTATATTTATATTTGTATCTGTATTTAAATTTAATAATTAATTAAATTATATTACAAATAATTATATAAATAATAAAATAATATATAGATCCTTCCAATATGTTTAATAATGTTATATTAAAATGTATTTTTATAAACTAATTAATATTAATGTATACAAAATATTAATAACTAATAAACTATTAAATGTCTAATGTTGTTTATGTTATTGCCCCTTCAACCTCGGATAAGGATCACATTATTACGTTCTCATCAATTTGATATAAAATAGATACCGAAGATTGTAAAGTTTTTAGTAATAATGTGCTTGATTAAATCGTATGATCTTTAATAATTAATATAAACCTCATCACATACAATAAGTTTTATAATAAATATAAGAAACGTATTTTTCTGACTTTTTATTTTTTATTGTTAATTTGTAAAGGTAGACTAATAAAATAACATGATTTCTCTTTATTTTTTCAATCGTACGGAAAAATATTTCCCTATTTACCACATTTTTTCCTTGTGCGGAGCGACCAACGGCAATAAAATGAAAATGAGAAAGCGAAGAAATGAGGCCCATAAGGGCCCAAAGGACATCTCTAATAAATACGGTCGGGTCGTGTGCTTCATTTCCTAAATCTCCATCAATTGTGTTCTTTTTTCCATAAAAGTAAAAAGTATAAACGTCCCTCTAAGCTAAATTGGTGAGATATTGTATCTAAAAAATATTTTAAAATCTAACGCATAATTAAAATTATTTCAAGGAGTAGTTAAATAGTAAATTCAGATTGTTTTCTAACTGACCTTATAAAATTAAAAAAAATTAAAAAAACATTAAAAAAAGTTGAAGGCCCTTGCTTTCTATCCGACCTCATGTTCGAATATGATTAAAAAATTTTGAGGTCCCATTGCTTTCTATCCAACCTCATGGTGGAATATGATTAAAACATTTTGAGGTCCCATTGCTTTCAATCCGACCTCATGGTCGAAAAAAAATTAAGGGTTGTTTACTTTCAATCCGACTTCATATTTAAAATAATAAAAAATGGTGAGGGCGGCTTGATTTGGTTCCGACCTCAAGGGAAATTAAATTTCACGCCAGCAGGTAAAGACTGGATGCTTGCAGTCCTACCTCATAGACATAGATATAACATTGCAGTGTGAATGACCGGTGATGAAAAAACAGTGTGAATGACCGGTGATTGAATTGTAGTATTGATTTTTTCGGGAATAGGTTTGATTCAAATTATTGAATAGATTGGGTAGTGATAAGTCATTTTAATCTGAAAAAAATTGTTTTAGAGTTATTGAATAAATTGTAGGGGTATTGAATTTAAATTTTGGAATGATTATTAAATAGACTGTAGGGATAAATAACGAAAAAATTGGTATTATTTTGTGTGTTGTGTTTTGTGTTAAATAAGTGAGTTAAAGGTAGAAGTTTGAAAAACGTTGAGTGAAGGAGTAGAAGAAACTGGAGGAAAAAATTTTGAAGAAATTTTTAGTAAGTTAATTTTTACATTTTATTTTAAATATATAGATTGTTTGTTTATTTTTTTTAGGTAAAAAATTTGTAACAATATAATATAACATTATGATAATTTTGATTTTTGTAATTTGATTAAAAAATATATATGATTTTGAACGTGCAGAGACAATGAGCAACGTGTTTGTGGACGTTATGCATTACGGTAGAGAAATTGTGAAAACTAATATCAGTGTCGTATTTAACTCAGAAAACACTACCAAGATGAAGTTTTCAAAGAATATTTCCCTTTGAGAGCTGAAGCAAGACATAGAAAGAAAACTAAGAGCTGAGATTGTTCGTTTGTGATACCGGTAGAAGACCTCTGATGATCCAGTCAGATATTCTGCAATAGCTCTTAAAGATGATGATGATGTTGGACTCATGATGGGAGAGCATGATTCAATACGTATTCGAAGTGTTGAGTTACATGCTAAGTCACATGGGAGATATGACGACTCGGGTCCATCCAAAAATGTATATGAAATTTCTTCTCAAATGAGTTTCGGTGGTGCGATTGAGGACCAACCATATAGGTTTGGAGACATTTTTGTTGCTCTTTTGAAAAGTGGAACATCAGATGCATTTCATCCATATGCCGGAACTTCGACGTTCCCAACGGTTGAGCCGATAATTGATCTGGGTGTTGGCATTGACGTTGAAAATCTCCAAGGCCGATAGGGAGAAACGCTTTATTTCTCATGTATGATGCCCCTTGCCGCGAAAGTCCACAAGGTGTAAGGTGTCATGATTGGTGTCATGCAACAATGGATCTGTCGGAATTGGCTGATGGAAGCCAAACTGTCTTAGGACCCTATCTCCAAACTGGTACTTCACAAAAACAAAGTGGATCAACAGTGTAATCCCACACTTGAGATAAGAATCAATCATCAATTCTTTTGGTACATTTATGCATTCACCGACATATGGCCTCTATATAAACTAAAAATATAAATATAAATAAGAGAATAAATTAAATACATAAATAATAACATGTAAAAGTAACTTAATTTCTATACCTCATCTTCGCAAGATAAATCAATAGAAGCTCTAAACATTATCAAAATGTTGTTTGCTAACCGTGTGTGAGCTTTTTTCGTATTCCATCTGCATACACATCCAAATAATAGTTGTTTGATTATTTTTTAGATAAAATATATATATTTTAAAACTGAGTAAACTTAAACTTCCAAATCAAAGTAAAAAATTATCTACTGACAAGAGGAAAATTTCTCATACTTCGAGTAACCGGTGTAAAAAATGGAAGTCGTTCCCATTCCCAAGCTTGTAATAGCAACATACATCCACCAACACCTTTTGCCTTCAAACCATGACCATCTAATTGAGTGGCATTGCACAACTCACGATACAAAAACGCTAATGTAGAAATATATGTTTTGATATAATAAGTGAAAAATATTTTGGACTAAATTGAAAAGAATTTAAAAACATGCTTTTTTCAAAAAAACTTGAAAATAAGTTTGAGGTGTTTTTCTAAAGAATTTGGCAATATTTGAAACGTTTTTAAGTAGTCAAACCAGTGCTTTTAATGTACCCGTTTCGATACAAGCACAATATGTATCGATACGTTTTGAAACTGCCAAAACCTGTTTCGATATAGGGCTTACCTATTTCGATACAAACATGGGTTGTTTCGAAACACCCTTTGGTGTTTCGATACGCCTACGTGGCATACATTTCAACGGTCAAAACCCCCCAACGACTATTTCTAAATAACTATTTGAATTGCAGGACGTTTCGATACGGCCCCAAGTGTTTCGATATGGCATGCCGCATCAGACTTCAACGGCTAGTTCTAAAGAAGGCCGTTCTGATACGGCCTCGCGTGTTCCGATATAGACAGCTTCAGAACTGCAATTAATAAGGGAAATAAAGTCTCTAACGGCTCCAATTCAATCCCAACGGTCCTCAATGGCTACAAACTCAATTAGAAGTATAAAAGAGACATCTAAGCATTAAGGGAATACTAATGCTTCAATTGTCAACAACCATATGATGAGAAATTTTTCTTAGGGCTTTAATTATCCATTCTTTGTATAGACAACACTTGTAAGCCTAAATTATCAAATTTGCTCAAGTTTTTAGGTTTGGGCAAGTGCTTTAGTGTGAAAACATCAACCTTGTAAGAAGGATTTTAGTTTGCTTACCTTTATCTCTTGTAGAGAGGGTTTGATTAAGCTTTGGGCTAGAAAGCTTTGATCGTTGTAAAAGTTTCCTCCTAAGCCTAGAAAAGGGGCCGAATCAATTAGTGAATTGGTTGTGACATCCTTAGTGGGAACCTAAGGTAGTAGATGTAGGTGCTTGTTAGAAGGCCAAATGTAGAGTGTTTTAGGTGTACTCTATTTATGAGCGCAAGTGCACACTCTTGTCAAGTTATAGTATATAAGATATCGTCTCCCACAGGGATTGGACAGCTTGGATCGAAATGTTGTTCATGCACAAGAAAAGTAAATTGCACAAGTAAGATGTTGTTGAGAAGAAAAGTAAAAGAAAACACAAGTAAAAGAGGAAGTAATCAGATTGACAGAGAGGGCATGGTTATGCTGCTGCTTAGTGTGAAACTGCGTTGAATAGGCCAAGTTATTTTGCGCTGCCATGATCTGCTGCCTTGGCGGGTAATGGCGGATTGAGGCTGCGACAACTTTCTCTGCCACAACAAAATTTTGCTCTTGCAACTTTCGTTGTCCTAGCAGGTGAGATGAAGAGAAGTCCCGGTGGCAGGTCTAGCAGATACTCCAAGTTCGACGGAGCTATTATGAAGTGATCCTTCCTATGTCTAAGCAAGGATTCTATCACCACGTGATGTAGGCAATACCTAACAATCTCAACGTAAACCTAACACTGGCAGTCGACGTTTGGTTGCTCCTTTTAGCCGTTGAAATTCTAACTTATGTCTAAGCCGAATTAGTTAACACCTCGTCATGATGAGATAGTGCTCAATTCTTTCGTGAGTTTGACACTCTCGTACCCGACAAATGGATTTCTTCAACTGGAGTTTTGGAGCTAATTGAAGAAGTGAATATCATGAACTAAGCAAATTTGAGAGTATTTTATTGCAAAACAAAACTTGAAACCTAAACAACCGTTCTCACAACTAATTACAACATAACCTAAAACCCAAGAGAAGTTTAGAACATGACGGAGGCAAAGAAACCTAAGCTATGCCTAAAGAAAACCTCTTATGATTTTGAATTAGAATTACAATGAGTATTTAAAGACAATAGCTAGGTCTAGTCCTTCTTGAAGTAGAAGTCTTCAAGTAGCTTTCCACATTAAATATGACTTTAAACTCTGACTTCTTTGAGTTAAATGTGGATTTTATCATGTTTCCTTGTTCCGCAAGCAATCTCGAGATTTCACTTCGGCGACTCTTCCCATTGCTACAGACGTCAGAAAATTGCGTGATCGACACCGTTAGAATCAGGATTTTCTGCTCTGTCGATCGCACTCTAATTCTCTAACTCCTCAGTTTGCTGCCCTGGGCGGCACTTTGCTGCCCTAGTCTACTGCCTCAGCATCCTCTCCTCTGGTCTGTCCTCCTCATGTCAGCTTCTAGCCCTGGAAAACTAAATATTCACTAAAACTGCATCTTTACTTTACCAAATGACAAATATTAAATAAAAGCATGGCAAAACAAAGAATACTGTATTTATGCAATGCATAACCTAATTATGCCTAAAATATACTTAAAACAACAATAATATGAGATGAAATGTGCATAAAATATAGATTTTCTAGACACTTTACACACCCCTAAACTCGAACTATTGCTTTTCCTCAAGCAATGCAACCTAACATACTTGCCCTTATAATAATCAAAAAGAAAAACCTATTTTTCAACTTGATTTCATGCCTCAAGGCTGTGGCACCTATATTAAATTAGTGAAGGGAACTTAGCAAGAAAACAACTCAGAATTAATTTCTAATGCCAGTGTAGTGTGTGCATGACTGTGTACATGCTGAATATGCAGAATAATTAGATAAACAAAGATGTTGTTACAATATATAAGGTTGTTGCCGAGGCAGCACAGTTAAACACAATATTTTAATCATGGCAATAAGGGCTTCAACTTATCACAACTACTCTTTTAGATCTGAGATTAAGATATGAGCAAACTACAAAACCCCGAACCCATGGAGTAAAGTCATCACGTGAAGACTTTCATTCACTCATGCTAATTTGTCCGTCACTTCAAAACTTTCAGATTCACAGACTTTGATAGCAGCGGAGTGTCCTCGCACATTATTCTTCCTAGAGCCTGTTGCGGGCACCTTTAGGTTAAAACAACAGTGTTCTTTGTTTTTACTTCTGCTGTTGTGGCATTGCTGTATTTTTTTGTTTCTCTTGCCTGCCTCGGCGGCTACCTGCGATCATTTTTAGAACTTTGCAAAGAATTCCAAAAACAAGCAGGCAGTGTTCATTAGATATTCTAACAAATGCAACAAGTAACAGAGGTGTTTGATAGTTTTGGCAATTAAAAAAATTCTAAGTTATTTTTCATGCTTTTCCGATATTTAAGTTCAATTTGTTATTGGTGCGAAAATAAGTAATCGGCTAAATATCATAGGCACAAGTTATATAACAAAATTTTCTTTTTCGATTATTACTAAGGCAAGTACAATGCAACCTATATGCTACTAAGTATGCCTAGACAAAAGATGCGAGAGCTATCCCTCCCAAACTCGAGATGGGCATTGCCCTCAATGCATAAAACAAAAACAAAAAAATTAAAATAAAACAGAATAACTGAAAAATAACATGAGAAAAGGGAAGGAGACTTAGGCTTAGTTGCTGTTAGATGGTGTAGAGGATTTGGAGGAGTTATCTGCTATGTCGTCCATTGCGGGTTGTAGTAGCAAGCTTAGTAATGCTTCCCTCTGCTGTGCGCGGTGACTCGATTCTTAAGGTTCTGAATCTGTATAAACAGTTGTGAGATGGGAATAAAACGCAAATAAAGTCTAGTCCTAAGTAGGTAAAATCTACTCCTAAATAAAATAATAAAGATGTGGAAAATAAAAACTTATACAAAATTCTGTTACTCTTAGAAGTGCATTGATATGCATCTCCTAAAGTAACTACTCCCTTATCGATTTAGCTCAAGAGGGTCGTTTTCGATACTTCTTGTAATCCATCTGCACCCTTCATCCAGTGATTATTTTCATGGTGGAGGAGACCTTCTTTCTCGTTCTCTTGTAATCCATGTGAACCTTTCTTCTTGTTCCTATTCCTGAAGGCATGAACATGTGATTAGGAAAAATTATATAACTACCTAACCATGTACTTACCTCCTTTTTGTTGAATTTCGTCATAGGGGAAAGTTTCTTTTGCTGCCGAGGCAGCTGTTGTGGTAACTAGATGTTGTGGTAGTTTTTTGTCATAGTGATGTGTCGGTCAAGGGAAAGCTCTTTAGGCTTCTCGAAACACTCCATCAGTAGAGATTTTGACTGTTGTAACTTTTCCTGCAACGGCTCCTCTGGATATATATAATCCATAGCTGTCGTGGCGGGCCTCTCTACTGAGGCATAGCTTTGCTTAGGTGTTGTCAGTTCATCCTCAGGGCAGGGTTCTAGGTAGCTGTCGGAATAGCTGTCAATCTTGATGTCTGGGCATCGTTCTACATTTTTTTTGGCTTGGAGGTTCTAATTGCTCCTCACGCATCGGAGATCTTTCCTCACTTTGCTCTTCGTCCTCTTGTCCCGGGACATCAGTATCCCTCACACTTAATTGTTCCAGTTCATCTATGGCATTGATGAGGACTGAATTGTTCAGTCATGCATCCATCTTAGCGATGATGGCGTCCATAACAGCTTTTACTTTATCAGTGAGCGCAAGGAAAGTTTGAAGTGTGTCGTCCAAGGATTTTGATTGTTCTTGCGGATAACTATATTGTTAGGGTATGTCGATTTTTGCGGCAAAGCTGTTATGGTAAAAAAAATTGAGATTCTTGATTATACCATAAAAAATCTTGCTGATGCGGCGGCAATTTCGGTAGCGACATCAGCTGTCCTTGTTGTTGCTGCGACGACATCTGTTGTCCCTGTTGTTGCTGTAGCGGCATCTGCTGAATATATTTAGACATCCATTCCCAAGTGGTTTTTCTCGACATGTCTACTGCAAAAAGATGGGGGCAACTTTCGAACACATGATTACCTTCACAAAATTTGCAAGAACTTTCCCAAATATTGCCGCCTTTAACTCGTGGGACACCTGAATAAACACCTTCCCACATAGTTTTTTTCGATAATAAAAGCTAAAAATTAAATACAAATAAATAAAGGTGTAGAAATTAAAAACGAATTTCGTTGTTACCAATTCTCGGCAACGACGCCACAAACTTGTAGAACGTTTTAGGTGTACTTTATTTATGAGCGCAAGTGCACACTCTTGTCAAGTTATAGTATATAAGATATCGTCTCCCACAGGGATTGAACAGCTTGGTTCGAATTGTTGTTCCTGCACAAGAAAAGTAAATTGCACAAGTAAGATAGTTGTTGAGAAGAAAAGTAAAAGAAAACACAAGTAAAATAGGAAGTAATCGGATTGAGGTTGTGGCAACTTTCACTGCCACGATAGAATTTTGCTTTTGAAACTTTCGCTGTCCTGACAGGTGAGATGGAGAGAAGTCTCAACGACAGGTCTAGTAGATACTCCAAGTTCGACGAAGCAATTCTGAAGTGATCCTTCCTATGTCTAGGCAAGGATTCTATCACCACGTGATGTAGGCAATGCCTAGCAATCTCAGCGTAAACCTAACACAGGCAGTTGACGTTTGGTTGCTCCTTTTAGCCGCTGAAATTCTAACTTATGTCTAAGCCGAATTAGTCAACACCACGTCATGATGAGACCGTGCTTAATTCTTTCGTAAGTTTGACACTCTCGTGCCCGAAAAATGGATTTCTTCAACTGGACTTTTAGAGCTAATTGAAGAAGTGAATATCATGAACTAAGCAAACTTGAGAGTATTTTATTGCAAAACAAAACTTCAAACCTAAATAACCGTTCTCACAACTAATTACAACATAACCCAAAACCCAAGAGAAGTTTAGATCATGACGGCTGCAAGGAAACCTAAGCTATGCCTAAAGAAAACCTCTGATGATTTTGAATTAGAATTACAATGAGTATTTATAGACAATAGCTAGGTCTAGTCCTTCTTGAAGTAGAAGTCTTCAAAATAGCTTTCCACATTAAATGTGACTTTAAGCTCTGACTTATTTTAGTTGAATGTGGACTTTATCACGTTGTCTTGTTCCGCAAGCAATCTCGAGATTTCACTTCGGCGGCTATGCCCATTGCTACAGACGTCAGAAAATTGCGTGATCGGCACTGTTAGAATTAGGATTTTCTGCTCTTTTGATCACACTCCATTTCTCCAATTCCTCAGTTTGCTGCCCTGGGCAGCACGGGGCAGCATTAGGCGGCACTAGGCGGCACTTTGTTGCCCTTGTCTGCTGCCTCAACATCCTCTCCTCTGGTCTGTCCTCCTATCAACTTCTAGCGCTGGAAAACTAAATATTCATTAAAACGACAAATTTACTTTACCAAATGACAAATATTCAATAAAAGCATGGCAAAATAAAGAATACTGTATTTATGCAATGCATGACCTAATTATGCCTAAAATGTACTTAAAAACAGCAATAATATGAGATGGAATGTGCATGAAATATAGAACTTATGGACACTTTACACTATACCACTCTAAATTATCATGTCTTTTATCTTTTAGCTTTCACACCTCAATCACCAAAAAATCCAACTTCTCCACCACTTGGCTAACTAAATCGATTGAAGAAAATCGAGCCTAACAATTGGTATCAGAGCGAGGCTCAAGCGAAGATGATTAACATCTTATTGAGGCAATCTGGGAAGCTCGATACATCAATTTAATCAACCGGTCAAATGGCGCAATCCTTCAACAAGCCACCATTCTTCGACGAGACCAACTTTTCATATTGGAAGAAAAGAATGATGTTCTTCATCAAATCCAAATATTACAAGCTTCAGGACATAGTTGAGGATGGCTTGTTCATGCCACAACGAAGAAAGGCGGATTGAATTGCGATGATCGCAAGAAGATGGAGTTAAATTGCAAGGCTTTGGACATTCTCTTTTGTGCATTTAGCCCCAACATCTATGAGAAGATGTCTTCTTGTGAAGATGCCAAGGAGGTATATGAAAAGCTTGAAGTCACATACGAAGGAACCAACGAAGTAAAGAAGACCAAGATCGGTTTTCTCAACCTCAAGTATGAGAACTTCAAGATGTAACCAGATGAAGACATCACAAAGATGTTCGATCGATTCTCCACCATTACAAATGAGCTCAAAGGCTATGGAGAAATCATTCCGGAAGATAAGCTTGTCCGAAAGCTTCTATATTCTCTTCCCAAGTCAAGGGACTCAAAGAAGACCGCCATCATCGAAGCCAAGAATATCAAGACTTTAAATTATGATGAACTCATGGGGTCTCTTCTCACTTATAAAATCATGAAGAAAGGAAAAGAAGAGGAGAAAAAGAAGGAAGAGATAAAGAAGATGGGGAAGAAGAAAATCTTGGAGCTTGGCATCAACACTAATGACATTGCTCTCAAATCCTCCAAGTGCAACCATGTTGAATCAAGTGAGGAGGAAAGTGGAGATGAAGAAATAGCTTATCTCTTCGAAAAGTTTTCCTGATTCATGAAGAGCAAAATGAATAAATCCAAACATGAATCGAGGAAGAAAGAGAAGGCAAACTCTTCAAGCTATAAGAAGAAGGCATACGTAGCTACTTGGAGTGATGAAGACTCCACCGACAATGAACAAGCCAACCTTTGCCTTATGGCCATCGAAGAAGATTCAAGGGTAACTACTAATTCATCTACCTCATGTTCATATTCTTTTGATGAATTACAAGATGCCTATGATGATTTGGTTTTAGAGTTTAAAAATCACATTTTGAAAAATAAAAAAGTTGTTTCAAATTTAAAAATTCAAAATGATTTGATTTCTAAAACCAAAATTGAACTTGAAGCAAAACTCAATGAGTTTGAGCAAAATGTGTTGATTTACAAAATTTGATTCATAAAGTTCAAGAAGAAACATATTTGATTTCCAAAGAACTTGAAAAGAAAACAAATTTTGAAAAAACAATTTTTTTTATCAAAGACAATCTAGTGCCTCTAGATTTTTAAATGGAAAATATTTTAAAAGTGTTTGGGTTCCAAAAGAACTAATCACTTCTAACAAAAAGGATGAAATTGAAAAATGGATTCCTAAGGGGACTAAATTTTGTGCAACTAACGTTTATAGATCCAAAGCAATTTGGATACCAAAAATTACTTGATTGTCTTATGTTAGGTGTGATGGAGAATGATCAACAAGTCCAAATTTGAGGGGGAGCTCCGTATACACAAGAAAGAACACTTAAAGAAGGAAGGATTCACATCATCTCTTGAAGTTTAAGTATTGGTTTTCTAGTTGTTTTTATCTTTAATTAGATTTTTTTACAACTAGATTATCATATTGTTGGACTAACTATAGGTTATACTTAGAGTAAGGGGGAACCAATTTTAAAACCAAAGTTTTTAATTGTGTCAATTTTTTAACCTCCTATGTTATTTTAAGCTTAATGTCTTTTAAATTCTTTTTGATATAACAAAAAGAAGGAGAAATGATTTGAAAAATTGATTTTTCAAGTGAATAAGGGAGCTTTAACTTCATTTAATTATTAAAATCTCTTATTCAAAATTTTAAATACTAAGGGGGAAATCTCAAATAATTTTTCAAGTTGGTTTTATTATATCAAAAAGGGGGAGATTGTAGAAATATATGTTTTGATATAATAATTGAAAAATATTTTGAACTAAATTGAAAAGAATTTAAAACATGCTTTCAGTCAAAACAACTTGAAAATAAGTTTGAGGTGTTTTTCTAAAGGATTTGGCAATGTTTGAAACGTTTTAAGTAGCCAAATTAGTGCTTTTAATGTACCCGTTTCGATACAAGCACAATATGTATTGATACATTTTGAAACTGCTAGAACCCGTTTCGATACATGGCTTACCTGTTTCGATGTGGACATGGGTTGTTTCGAAACACCCTTTGGTGTTTTGCTACGCCTACGTGGCATACATCCCAATGGTCAAAACACCTTTTGGTGTTTCGATACGACACAGGTGTTTCGATATGGAATGCTGCATCAAACTTCAAAGACTAGTTTTGAATAAGGCTGTTCCGATATAGCCTCGCGTGTTCCAATACGAACAACTCCAGAACTGCAATTAATGAGGGAAATAAAGTCTCCAACAGCTCCAAGTCAATCCCAATGGTCTACAACGGCTACAAACTCAATTGGGGGTATAAAAGGGACCTTCAAGCTTCAAAGGAAGACTAATGATTCAATTGTCAACAACCATATGATGAGAAATTTGTCTTAGGGCTTTAATTATCCATTATTTGTATAGACAACACTTGTGAGCCTAAATTGTCAAATTTGCTCAAGTTTTTAGATTTGGGTGAGTGCTTTAGTGTGCAAACAACAACCTTGTAAGAGGAATTTTAGTTTGCTTACATTTATCTCTTGTAGAGAGGGTTTGATCAAGCTTTGGGCTAGAAAGCTTTGATCGTTGTAAGGGTTTCCTCCTAAGCCTAGAAAAAGGGACGAATCTATTAGTAAATTGATTATGAAATCCTTAGTGGGAAGCTAAGGTAGTGGATGTAGGTGCATGTTAGAAGGCCGAATCACTCTAAATTATCGTGTCTTTTATCTTTTAGCTTCTACACCTCAATCACCCAAAAATTCAACTTCTCCACCATCTGCCTAACTAAACCGGTTGAAGGAAATCGAACCTATCAAGCCTAACAGCTAATATTGTTGATCCCCAACTATAGTTAGCAGCTTCTGAAGCCGGTGACAAATATGGTAGATATCGTGTGTGAACGAGATTGCCGGATTTATCTGGCATCATTATCTCTGAATGAGCTGTAAAATATAGGCTCAACTTGCACAACTAATATCTTACGGTGTGTTATTGCGCCTAAGCTGAAATTCTCTCTTTAACCAGCTCAATTTAATACGAGATCCTCTCACATCGGCTTCAGTCATAACATTTTTGAGGTAATCACTGCAAAGTTGTGCACTTAATTCCTCCGGCTCCTTAACCAACGGACTCCCGTTTATCGGCATCCCAATTAGCATCACCACGTCTTCGAGCGTAATGGTACATTCTCCACACGACATGTGAAACGTATGAGTCTTCGGTGTCCAGCGCTCAATTAGTGCGGTAATTAAACTGGGAATCAACTTGTAGCCACGAATAAATATGGCATGATAGAATCTTACCTCTTGCAACCATTCAATTATATCGGGGTGTGGGTGATTACTCCCCATGCTTAGGTGATGTTTAAAGGTTTCTTTGGTTGTCTGCATGAAATTAAAAAAATTATTAATAATAACAACTAAGATAATAAAATATTACTAATTTCAAATTAACTTCTTTAAAAATAATTTACCATATCATCGACTACAACACTAGAGATGTGTCGATTTTGTAATCTCAACATAGAATTTGAATCGGCCATCCTTCTAACAAAGCTACATAGAAAATATTAGCAAAAACAAATATCACTAAATTTAATTTAATTGTAATCACTACTTTAAAATATTATTAAATATACAATTTTCATGATAAAAAAGAAGCAAACTTACTGGTTTACAAATTGACACAAAAATATTCGAACTAAAATTTCTTCAAATCTTCTTTCTTCCACTTCAAATTTCTTTAAAATAACCATAAATATTTGTACTAAATTTAAAAGCAAAATAAATAGACTTAAAAACTTACAACATTTTCTCCAAATCTTCTTCTTTCTTCTACTTCTTTACCGAGTTTCTTCACAAATTTTCTTCTAATATTTCTTACCTTCAACCCCTATTGATAAAAAAGAAGCTAACTTACTAGTTTACAATTTGACACAAAAATATTCGAACTAAAATTTCTTCAAATCTTCTTTCTTCTTCTTCTTCTTCAAATTTCTTTAAAATAACCACAAATGTTCGAACTAAAGATAAAAGCAAAATAAATAGACTTATAAACTTACAATATTTTCTCTAGATCTTCTTCTTTCATCTACTTCTTCACCGAGTTTCTTCACAAATTATCTTCTAAAATTCCTTACCTTCAACCCCTAATTAACAATTCAAAATTCAAACCTCAATCACTCATTTCACCACCCCACCATCCAATTAGTATAAATCACCAACCCATTCTCAAAAAATTTAAACACACTTTTCAGACCTTAAAATTTCATGTGTGAATCGTCTTTTCAAGCTTGCCACTATTACTATTTTTTCAACAAGTAATATGGGCTTGTAAGTCACGAGTTTGCAAAATTTAATCACTCACTCTACTAACCCACCATTCTTGATTCATTATTTTTTTTTCAGAGTGCAGGTCTGTGTAGAACTAAGTGTTTTGATATAATATTTGAAAAATGTTTTGGACTAAATTGAAAAGAATTTAAAATTTGTTTTCAGTCAAAAACAACTTGAAAATATGTTTAAGGGTTTTACAAGGCTTTGGAATGATTTAAAGTGCATTAGTCAAAACCAAGCATTTCAAGTGCCAGTACCGATACGGTCTAGTACTGTACTGATACGCCTTAGGGTTTTCAACTACAGGAATTTTCCAGTAGCTAAAACCTGTACCGATACGCTTAGCCGTATCGATATGGTGTGTTTTGAAACAGCCCAACGGCTAGTCACGTACCGATACAGTTGTATCGCGTACCGATACGCCTAACTAACCCAACGATCATATTTCCCAACGATCTTTTAATTTATAGGACCGTACCTATACGCCAAGTAAGCGTATCAATATGCATCAGCTGAAGTGCACAACGACTACTTCCTTATCGGGACCGTATCGATTCGGTTTGAAGGGAATCGATACGCCAAGCTGCAGAACTGCATTTATGGTGGGAAATAAAGGCTCCAACAACTCCAATCCAACCCCAACGGCTAGTAACGACTACAAACTCAATTGGAAGTATAAAAGGGACCTCAATGCATCAAGAGAAGGCTAATGCTTCAATTGTTACAACATTATGATGACAAATTGTGTCTAGAGCTTTAATTGTACATTCCTTGCATAGACAACACTACTGAGCCAAATATTGTTAAATTTGCTCAAGTGTTTAGGTTTTGGGTGAGAGCTTTATAGTGCAAACACATACCTATGAGAGAGATTTCTAGTTTGTTAAGTCTTTCTTGTGTAAGAGAGTGTTTGTTCAATCTTTGGGTAGAAAGCTTGATCGTTGTAACGGTTTCCTCCTAATCCGAGAAAAGAGGACGAAATTCTTAGTGAGTTTGTTTGGAAATCCTTAGTGGGAAGCTAAGGTAGTGGATGTAGACCTTGGTTAGAAGGTTGAACCACTATAAATCCTTGTGTAAATTGTCTATCTTTCCATTCCCACAAAAACACAAAAATATCCCACTTCTTCATACTTGGCGAGCAAGATTGGTTGAAGAAATCGAGCACCTCAAAACTCAACAATTGGTATCAGAGCTTGGCTCAATCGAAGAGGATTAGCATCCTATTGAGAAGATCCAGCAAGCTCGATCACCATCTCACACAACCAGCTCAATGGCGCAATCCATCGACAAACTGCCCTTCTTTGACGGAACTCACTATGCCCATTGGAAGACAAAGATGAAGTTCTTCATCAAGTCAAGAGACTACAAGCTATGGGACATAGTTGAAGATGGTCCGTTCGTGCCTCAACAAAGCAAAGCGGAGTAGAGTGCCGAAGATCACAAGAAGATTGAGCTTAATTGCAAAGCCTTACACATCTTCTTTTGTGCATTTGGCCCAACCATCTATGAGAAGACGTCTTCTTGTGAGAGTGCCAAGGAGGTATGGGACAAACTTGAAGTCACATACGGGGAACCAATGAAGTTAAGAAGACCAAGATTGGGCTCCTCACCTTAGAGTATGAGAACTTCAAGATGGATTTGGAAGAGAACATCGAGAAGATGTTTGATAGGTTCTCTACAACCACCAATGGTCTAAAAGGCTATGAAGAAGACATCCCGGAATAAAAGCTTGTCCGAAAGCTCATCTACTCACTTCCTGAGTCTTGGGACTAAAAAATGACCGCCATCATCGAAGTCAAGAATCTCAAGACCTTGAAGCTTGATGAACTCATGGGGTCACTTCTCACTAATCAAAATCATGAAGAAGAACAAGGAAGATGAGAAGAAGATGGAAGAAATTAGAGCTATGGGGAAGAAGAAAATAATGGAGCTTGGCATCAATTCAAGTGTCGTTGCTCTAAAATCCTCCACATGCCATCATGAAGATTCAAGTGAGAAGGAAAGTGAAGATGAAGAGATGGCCTATCTCTTCAACAAATTTGCCCGGTTCATGAAGAGCAAAATGGAAAAATCCAAGCATGAATCGAGGAAGAAGAATAAGGAATCCCACAAGTCCAACAAGAATGGATAATCTTCAAAGCAAGCATATGTGGCCATATGGAGCGATGAAGACTCCACCGATGATGAAGTAGCCCATCTATGCTTGATGGCCCTCAATGAGGGGGAGGTAACTTCTAACTCATCTATTTCAAATTCATATACATTTGATGAGTTGCAAGATGTCTGTGATGATTTGCTTTTGAAATTCAAGGCATCATTTTCCAAGAACAAAAAGTTGATTTCAAAAGTAAAAATTGAGAATGATTTGCTTTCCAAAACAAATCTTGAACTTGAAGCAAAATTGAAAGATTTTGAATAAAAATGTTTTGATTTACAAAATTTGCTTCTTAAAGTTCAAAAAGAAAAAGATTTGATTTCCAATGAACTTAAAAAGAAAAATAGTTTTAGAAAATCAAATTTTTATGTAAGACAATCTAGTGCCCCTAGATTTGTGAATGGTAAATGTTTTAGAAGTGTTTGGGTCCCAAAAGGACTAACCACTTTAACTAAAAAGGATGAAATTGAAAAATGAGTTTCTAAAGGGACTAAATTTTGTGCTACTAATGTCTATGGATCCCAAGCAATTTGGATACCAAAAATTACTTGATTGTCTTATGATAGGTGTGATGGAGATCGGTCAACAAGTAAAACTTTGAGGGGGAGCTCCATGCAACAAAGAAATACACTTGAAGAAACCTCCCTTGGATTCAAGTGTGGTGATTATCTAGTTGTTCTTGTTTTTATTTGTTTTATTTTTTAATTTCAACTAGATGATCATATATGTTGGACTAACATTATTTGATGCTTTGAGTAAGGGGGATCCAATTTTTAAACCAAAATTTTAAGTGTGTCTATTTTTTCTTACCTCCTAAGTTATTTTGAGCCCAATGTCATTTTAAATTCTTTTTGATATAACAAAAAGGGGGAGAAATTATTTGAAAAATTGATCTTTCAAGTTTTTCAAGAGAATAAGGGGAGCTTTAATCTAATTCAAATTTTAAGTCTCTTATTCAAATTTTAAAATACAAAGGGGGAGAATCCCAAACAATTTTTCAAGTTGGTTTTATTATATCAAAAAGGGGGAGATTGTAGAACTAAGTGTTTTGATATAATATTTGAAAAATGTTTTGGACTAAATTGAAAAGAATTTAAAATTAGTTTTCAGTCAAAAACAACTTGAAAATATGTTTAAGGGTTTTACAAGGCTTTGGAATGATTTAAAGTGCATTAGTCAAAACCAAGCATTTCAAGTGCCCGTACTGATACGGTCTAGTACCGTACCGATACGCCTTAGGGTTTTCAACTACAGGAATTTTGCAGTAGCTAAAACACGTACCGATACGCTTAGCCATATTGATATGATGTGTTTTGAAATAGCCCAACGGCTAGTCGCGTACCGATACAGTTGTATCGCGTCCGATACGCCTAACTAACCCAACGGTCATATTTCCCAACGGTCTTTTAATTTGCAGGACCGTACCTATACGCAAGGTAAGCCTATCGATACGCATCAGCTGAAGTGCACAACGACTACTTCCTTATCAGGACCGAATCGATACGGTTTGAAGGGTATCGATACGCCAAGTTGCAAAACTGCATTTATGGTAGGAAATAAAGGCTCCAACGACTCCAATCCAACCCCAACGGCTAGTAACGGCTACAAACTCAATTGGGAGTATAAAAGGGACATCCAAGCATCAAGAGAATGCTAATGCTTCAATTGTTACAACATTATGATGACAAATTGTGTCTAGAGCTTTAATTGTACATTCCTTGCTTAGACAACACTAGTGAGCCAAATATTGTTAAATTTGCTCAAGTGTTTAGGTTTTGGGTGAGAGCTTTATAGTGCAAACACATACTTATTAGAGGGATTTCTAGTTTGCTAAGTCTTTCTTGTGTAAGAGAGTGTTTGATCAAGCTTTGGGTAGAAAGCTTGATCGTTGTAACGATTTCCTCCTAATCCGAGAAAAGGGGACGAAATTCTTAGTGAATTTGTTTGGAAATCCTTAGTGGGAAGCTAAGGTAGTGGATGTAGACCTTGGTTAGAAGGTTGAACCACTATAAATCCTTGTGTAAATTGTCTATCTTTCCATTCCCACAAAAACACCCAAATATCCTACTTCTCCATACTTGGCGAGCAAGATCGGTTGAAGAAATCGAGCACCTCAAAACTCAACAGTCTGCCATCAGCCTGCCATTATTTTTTTACCGTTTCCCTAAGTCATGAGTCCAGCCCCATGCCTTCAAGTCACGGGAGTGTTTTTTTACATTCACATGAGGTCAGATTGCTTTCCCCTGGACCTCATCTTTTTTTTTTTTCTTCGAGGTCGGGTTGATTTCCCTAGACCTCTTTATTCTTTTTATTAAATTTGTCATGAGGTCGGAATGCTTTCCAAAATACCTCATATTCTTTTATTGTTTTTTTCTTTGAGGTCGACTTGATTTCCTTGAGCCCTCTTTTATTTTTGTTGAGGTCGAATTATTTTTTATCCACCCTTAAATTTTACTGTAAAAAATGTTATAGATTCGAAAATAATTTGAGAAATACTATAACTTTCAAAATAATTTTTTTGGGTGTAATATTGGCCCAATATTGCCTCCCTCTCTCGTATCGTTTTTATTTATTTACTTGTAATTCATTTCCAATATAACAAATAATGACGAAGAAGAGAAAATCCGACGCAACGCGCCTTGACGAGGTCGAGCGCACCATGTACACCAGTTTTTGCAGCGCGGCTAACTCCCTCTCCCAGCTTTACTCTCAGGCCATGAACCACCAACGCCTTTCCTTTCAGGCCGGTGAACGTCACGCGCTGGTCCGCTTCCTAACCCTCTCCTCTCTTCCTTCCTTGATAATGTTATTTTATTCCTGGTGGAATGAATCCTTTAATTTTTTTACGCGTTATTGAATCCGATATTTGTTGTTATGATAACCAAACACCAAATCAAATCGCCCCTGTTTCTTCGAATCCATTGTCATCAACAATTGTTGGGCAGAAGCAAGTTAAGAATTGGGTTTTCTGGAATGCGGTATCAAGCCCCGTTCGGCGGAGCCTTCAGCACTGCCACTTGCCGCAGAATTGTTTATCCGAGAGCATCTACCCTCACCAACAAAATAGGGATGCCAATGACTGCATGGACATGCATTCCGATACTCCTGAGTCCTGCCCATCATTTTCCTTATTAAATTTGTTTTGCCCTTTAGCATTTGGCTAAAAATGTTTTGTTTTCTTAAAATTTCGGAATTCCTCTTCGTTTTAGTGCAAAATTCAATTCATAGATTTGCCTTCTTATATCTCTTTCATGGTGGTGTGTTGTCGTTCAATATTTGCCTTCAACCAGCGTCAGGCTTTTGGGATTATTCGTGAAATTTGTTTGGGCTGGCCTGGGTGACTCCGTTTTTGCGGGTACTTAATTTCAACTTTCATTTAGATTACAAATTTTTAGTTTAATCAAATTATATTATTGAGCATCTATTAGTAATAAATTAAGTCACTTAACAAAATTCAATTTATTATTTTTAAAAATAATTTTTTAAGATTTTTCTGTTTTTATATATTTTTAAAATTTAAAAATTTTTAGAAATGACAAGTGGAATTATCATGTTGCGACATGTTTCATTTAAAAAAACTGTTAAAGTTAACGATTAATATTGGTTAAAGGGTCAAATTAATTATTTTCTTGAGTTTGAGTAGGGATGGGCATTTTACCTGGATCCGATGGGTTCCGACCCGAGTCGACCGGGTCGGATTTTTTAATGAAAAAAACGGGTTTGGGTCGGATCGGGTTCGGGTTTAGGGTGGAAAATATCCGACCCGACCCGGAACTAATAGTGTAATTTTCCTCTAAATTTTTTAGGGAAATTTATAATAATACCCTCTTTATATATATATTTTATAATTAAGTCCTTAAAATTGAATTTTTATTTATAATTTGGTCCTTTAAATTATATTTTTTTACAATTGAGTCCCTTAAATTATTATTTTTACAATTAGGTCCCTAAAATTAATGTATTTTATATAGTTTGGGTCGGGTCGGGTCGGATTTAGTATATTTATTTTCGCGTCGAGTTGGGTCGTCGGATTTTTTAGAGAATATTGTCGGGTGCGGGTTTATAGTGTTTATTTTCGGGTCAGGTGCGGGTGGGTCAAAAACCCGACCCGACCCGTGCCCATCCCTAAGTTTGAGGGTTTAATTGAGTGTAAAAAAGTTTAGGGGCTTAATTAAGTTTTTTACAAAAAATTTAAGGGCTTATTACCTTTTATTAATAATAAAAATGATGTAATTTGATTAAATTAAAGGTTTGTGATATAATTGAAGGTTAAGTCCAATGACGTGAAATGTAAATTACCCCTGTTTTCGCTTAATCGCTCGGCTTCGGATAAGGGCGCCTGGCATTGGTAATTAGTTGTTCCTGGGATGGTTTAGTTCCAACCTTGGGCTTCTGCAAAAGGCCCAGCCCAGGGTTTAACAGTGATTTTTCTGTTTCTTTAAATTTGGACCGAAATCTTTTTGTTTGGGCCGATTTTAACTGTTACATGTTGATGTAACATATGAGTTGATCTTAATGTACGAGTTTATATGCTGTTAGTAAATTAAACAAACATAATTAATTATGGATTTACATTTTATCAAGGTGTCGGTAAGTTTTTCTTTTAAGATTAAGAGTGGGAGTTGAACTCAAATAATAGTGACGAACCTGAGCCATCCAGTACATTACCTGACATTGATAGTTATAACATTGATAGGTTATAACTGATGCAAAGACTTAATTAATATGATATTGATACTTGAAGGACTCGATCAAAATATTTTAAAATTTTGAGACCATATTGAAATCTGTGTCACAGTTTTAGCACGTATAGTGGCATTAACGTTAAAAGAAGCCTTTGCAATAAGTATGATGGCTTGGTGAAGCCTTTGCATTAACAGCCTCGGCTCATTCATACCCTCACCTCAGACCACAAAACATAAATGGAACAATAATCTGTTCTAATTTCTAAAGGATTCTTCAACTCATTTTATGTGATTTTGGTGTCAATTCATGCCGCCCCCCTATGGCCTATGGCTGGACCACATGACCTTTGATTCCATATGAGTCATTTAGCTGTGGCCCCTTGCCCTATTTAGGGTGGACATAGAAAGGGAATAATCACCGGGTGGGCTCCAATTCTATTTAAGGTTTAATCCACTTGATTCATACAATAATCTTTACAAATGGTATTTAATACATTCAACGTTCAAAATTTAACATGTGCATTTTTTTTCTATTCCAATTAGGCCAGGCAATAATTCATGAGAGATAAGTTTTAACTAATTTTACATTCGAATATCGACGTATGTAACTTTTTTTTTTCATTATTTACGAAATAAGACATTTCTTTTATATACTGTATAACGAAATGAAATGGTCACAATCCTGGGCATCTAGTTGCATGTAGAGGATGTTTGTTGTCGTGAGTTTTGGGCACAAGGTAGCCCCAAATCACATTTATGTTGTCTCCTTTCACATACCAACCCTATTGATTTCATGCATATGGCTGGTTTAATCACTGCCTGGACCATACATTGCTTTTGTTTTTTTATAAAATTTCTACACTGTTTTTGACTTGGGAGCGCCAAGAAATACAAACTTTTCACTTGTTTTTTTTTTTTGAAAATTCTAAAAAAGACGGGTTAAAAAGAGACGGAACACATGTATCGACTTTTGTATCGATTTTTGTGTACAAACACAATTTTTTATAATTTTGTATAGGATTTATATATACACATAAATCCTTACAATTTCTAATTTTTTTAAAAAATTGTAAAGATTTATGTATATATACACAAATCTTTTACAAAACTGTAAGGATTTGTGTTTGTACACAAAAATCGATGCATAAATCCTTACAAAAAATTGTAAAGATTTATGTATCGCCTTTTTTTAGCCTCTTTTTAGTTGGCCTCTCCCTAGAATCTCCATTTTTTTCCTTTCAAGTCAACCATGGGAAAGCTATTTAAGATCTTATACTTATTTTCTAATAATATTTTACCTCTCAATCAGAGATGGATCAAGAAGTGCTAGAGACGGTCGCATCCTTAAAAATTTTAAAATATAATATAATTTAAATATTTTATTTATAGTTTTTATTGATAATTTAATTTAACACTTCTATTTTTTTTTATATAAATTTACATCTTTTACATTTTTAATATATTTTAATAATAATTCATATCACTTACATAAAATTTTGTGTCCGTTTATTTTCTGAATCTGTTATTCAGTTTCATTGTTACATGATGGAATGTTTAGTAATGTTTTTTCGTTCTTTCTTTCTTTTAGAATCAAAGGTAATGCCAACTCACATGCACTGCACATGGACCTTAGTCCTTAGCCGACTAAAATTATTATCAAGAAAGATTTTCTTTCCCTTAAAATTATTCTACGGTTAAAATTGGCTTAACTCTGATTTTAGTCTCTCTACTATCTTTAAATTTAAAATTTAATCATGTTTAAATTATGCACGATTTAGTTTTTCTTTTATACAAAATAATAACCATTTATTACTATTGTTAAAGATATAACATGTATTTTATTAAAAATATTAAATATTCAAATAACATGTAAATTTATTGGTCATTGAACATATTTAATTGATTTTTTTAACAGAATTAACTTTTTATATGATACTTGCTTTTGACAATATAATCGAATAATCCGTTTATCTCTTAATGAAAGCACCTGCAGTGAGGGGGTTAATCACTGCTATCAGCAGTGGATACCTTAGCTCAAACAACAAAAATATAATCAAATAAAATTCAGTTTTTTGGCATCAATGGTGAAACTAAACAAGGGTAGGGGAACAACGCTCCCAAGTTTGTTTTAAGAAATTATTAACAGTTTTCTCAAAATGTTTTAAAATTTTTAATTAAAATATATTTATAAATTACAAGTTAAATTATATTAGCAGTTCATGAACTTTTAAGGTGTTGACATTTTGGTCACTAACCTTTAAAACTTATAATACAATCACTAAATTTTGAATTTACTTTCATTACGACCGCTACAGTTAATAATTTATCACGACACATTCTACCTCTCCTTTGTTTTGTCTTCCCTTCCTTTATTTTTCTTTTGTGACTAAACATTCCTCTTCAATACCCGACTCCGAACCAACCGCCCACAACCTCAGCCCCTCACACATCTCTAAACCCATCTTATCATCTTCTTTTTTAAATTTGAGTTTCATTTCATCACATCAAAACCTAATTTTTTTAGATTTACACTTTTAGTTTTAACCTCTCTTTCTCCCCTCTCTAAACTAGAATCTAAATATGTCATTGCTTCACCTTTGTGATTTATTTTCTTTGTTATGATCTCCCCCCAAAAAATCTCAAACACCTCAAAATTATATTGTTCAAATCTTAAAACATCCCCTCTTTCCATCAACAATTATAACTTTTTCATATGATATTCATTGTGTTGTTTTATTTAGTTTAGATCATAGGTTGAAAACAGGAAAGAAAAATGCTTTTAAATAGTTAGTTGGTGATCTTTTAAAAATTAATCAAGTTAATTAAAAGTATTTACATTGTGAAAATAATTTAACATTAATTATTAATTAAAACTATAAAAAAAGTATCAATTAAAAATAAATTATTATTAATATTATTACCTTATAAAGCTATGGGTTTTATTTTATAATTTCATTTCTATGTCAAAATATGTTGGTGTGAATGGCGTTCTACGGAGAAAGCTCGGGAGCCAGACAGTCGGGTGGTCAAGCAGCGGCAAGATGGATCCCAAAGAAAGTCGGTGCTACCGGCGCAGCGGTCGAAGGGGTCAAGACTAGAGGGGGAAGCGACAATGGGAGCAAGGGGTATAGGCTTTTCGACTAGACGGTTTTCATTGATAATCTAAGTCGTAGGGTTTCAAACTCAGCGCTTAGAGAATTCATTAGTTACCATGGAAAAGTGTTGCGCGTCTTCATCCCGGTGAGGAACAACAAACAGAAATACAAGAAAAGCACCTTTGCCTTTGTAACATTGGCATCAGAGGGTGAGATGAATCGAGTCATTAACAAGTTGGATGGTGCTAGGATTGACGGTTTCCCTATAAAGATATCGAAAGCAAGATATCCTAGGAGTTATCCTATGGGGCAGATGGGTGAAGACAATCAAGAACCCTGTCGTCGGGTGGTCTCGGATGCTGGAGACGGGAAGGGGAAGCACAGTCAGGGAGAGGGAGATGTTAGATCGCGGAAAGGAGACAATCCGAAGTTTGGGAGAGAGTTTATTGGCCCTAGAACTTACCGTGAAGTTCTAAAAGATGGTTTGTCTTCTCCGGTGGGAGACTCTTCGGGTCAATCAGTTCCTATTATCAATGGCCCTTCTATATTTCGCGTTCCAGAATCAGATACGGAGTGGCTGAAGAGATGTTTGGTCGGGGTTATCAAAAGTAGCTTTGAAAGAGAATTCATTCAACAAGCTTTACTTCATGACGGAATAGATGTCAAAGTTATCCGATGGGGACTGAATTTCGATTCCCATGTGATTCTTTTCAAGTCATGCGCGGATATGGAAGTTACATTGTCATCCAAGAGGGAGGAACTTGGATACTGGTTTGATCATATCGATAGACTGTTAGTCGATGGGATTCCTAAATATTTCTGTTCTATACTGCCCACGGGAGTTCCATTATACTGTTGGCATGAATCCTTTTTCGAATCTATCGGCAAGAGATGGGGTACGTTTATTTGTGTTAATGCAGGGACCATAGAAAAGTGTAGGCTGGATGTGGCACAGATCACTGTTCGTGTTGCGACTACAGCGGAGATTCCGGATTGCATTAGGGTGGAATCAATGGGATACAAATATAACATCAAAGTAAAACTTGGCATGCTTAAAGATGATGTCGTTGGCTGGGACAAGACAGCGTCAAATGAACAGGGGGTTGAAGTGGGATCCGATTCAGAGGTGTCCTCCTCCAAGGGTGGCGAGGCGTTTGGTGGATTGCATAATGGTCTTTGGACTTCCGGAATTTTTCTAGGGGATCAAGATACTCAAAGGTCGCCGGAAAATAGGGAGGAATCATTGAATCCAAACGTAGAAAATGTTGTTGATGACTCCACTCCCAATATCTTGGGAAATTCTAGTGGGTCCAATAACTATAAAGAGGTGGCTGAGATGGAATCGTGGAAAGATGTTAGTGATTCGGATAATTCGGTGGAAGGTGATAAACCGGATGGTTTGGGTCTTTCAAATCGTTTGGACCGGCCAATATCGAAATCAGGCCCATCCTCATCAATAAGGGACATGCCTATTTCGGGCCCCAATCCAAATGTTATCCCTGGTCAACAAATTATACAAGTCTCCTCAAACTTGGCTCGTGACTTTTCTCTGGAATTTGTACCTGACAGCTATGAAAATAGAAGTCTACCTGACTCTGCAAATATTTCCCTACTGATGCATAGAAACAAATTGGTGACCCCGTCGGTGACTCATGTTCCCAAAGGCTTCTTCCGAGCTAGCTCGAGACAGATGATTCAAAGGATCGTGCGGGATTCCATTGAAGATGAGGAAATTAACAGAGAGGCGGGGGAACCGGGGAATGTCATCTCCGACGATGATTCTACAGTGGGTTTGGAAGCTGAGTCTGTATGGGAAATCTGCAACCTGCTGGAAATTTCATTCCGAGTAGGGAGGGAGAGGGTCATTCACCGCGTCAAGGAGCTTGAAAATGGATGTCTGTGAAGACTACTTTTTGGGTTTTTAAGAGGTAATTTTAACAGCTTTTATGAATCAGGAACTTAAAATATTGTCTTGGAATATTAGAGGGTTAAGAAGAAAGGAAAAACAACGGGCAGTGAGCAGAGCAATCAGAAAAATTAGAGCTAATGTGGTTTTTTTACAAGAAATTAAAATGGAGGTAATTGGGGCTTCGGAAGTGAAGAAGATGTGGAATACTAAAGGAATAAAATTTTCTTTTTCCCCAGCGGTAGGATCGGCATGAGGCATTTTGACTATGTGGGATCCTGAATTTATACAGGTCAATGATATAATTATTAACTCTCGTTTTATCTGTCTTCTTGGTTGTTTCAACTTCAAAAAATTTAATGGAGGTTTGTTGAATGTGTATGGACCCTCTGTTGAAGCTGATAAAGAATCCTTTTAGAGGAATTGTTAGGAATCATTAGCCAACATCAGATTCCTTGGTGTATAGCTGGAGATTTTAACTTATACCTTGATAAGGAGGAAAAAATGGGCAGATGCTACAACTTGGCCTCGATGGATCTATTTAGAGATTTTTTGTTTAAGGCTCATTTGCTTGATCTTCCATTGTCAGGGGGTAAATATACTTGGGGAAATAACAGAGAGCAACCCACTTTTGTCCGCTTGGATCGTTTTCTTCTCAATGTTGAGTTTACTAATTTTTTTCCGTCATTGGTCCAAAAGCTACAGAACAAATCGTTGTCGGATCATAACGCGATATCTCTTGAGGAAGGGGAAAGGAATTGGGGCCCCAAGCCCTTCCGTTTCTTTAATTATTGGTATCTTGAGGAAGGTTTTGAAGATGTGGTACTCTCGGTGTTCAATGCTCCCAATGTTAGGCGCAGGAAACCTAAGATTAGCTGGATTCTCAAGCGTTCGAAAAATGTCTTAAAACAGTGGGAGGGAAAGAAGCATTCTACAGTAGGTGCTAATATTTCTAAGCTTGAAGCTGATATTTCACTGCTGGAATCTAAGGTGCAAGAGGGAGTTTATTCGTTGGTGGATGTTCAGTCTCTTAACCACATGAGATGGGAGCTATGGTCCCTCTTTCGAAAAGAGGAATGTAAATGGCTTCAACAGTCCCGGTTACGTTGGTTTTCAGAAGGTGATCGTAACACCAAGTTTTTTCACTCGGTAGCGTCAAATAGAAGAAGGTATAATGCTATTCCAAATATTAAAAGTGAAGAGGGTATTTTATCAGAACCGTTGAAGGTAAAAGATTTCATCAGAGAACACTTTTGTAAGAGCTATAATGAGAGTCACGCTTTGGAGGTGGAAGAAATTAATTTGGGGTTCAAGAAGATTTCTGATGTTCAAGCTTCTTCCCTCACTACTCAGTTTTCAGAAGAAGAGGTATTGATGGCTCTTAACTCTACGGACAGCAATAAGGCCCCGGGTCCGGATGGATTCAATATGGGGTTCTTCAAACGCTTTTGGCCTCAATTAAAGTCGAGCATAATGGTATTTTTTGAAGATTTCTTTAAGGGAAAGCCGTGGGAAAATGACATTAACTACTCCTTTATAACACTTATTCCAAAAGGTATCAATCCGGAATCTTTAGAGGAGTATCGGCCTATCAGCCTCATCGGTGGTGTATACAAGTTGTTGTCTAAAGTGTTGGCTAGAAGAATGAGGACGGTGCTGAGTGATATTATCGGCAAAACACAATTTGCCTTCATTCAAGGACGGCAAATTCTGGATTGCTCTCTTGTAGCAAACGAGGTTATTGACTCAATGGTGAAGTCGGGTAGAAAGGGTATAGCTTTTAAAGTGGATTTTCAAAAAGCATACGACACGGTGAGCTGGTCCTTTTTAATTCGATGTCTAAAAGAGTTCGGCTTCAATGAAACTTGGTGTAGCTGGATTTACAAATGCATCTCCACTGTTTCGATCTCGGTCCTAGTGAATGGTTCCCCGACCGTCCCTTTTAACATCTCGCGCGGGCTCAGACAAGGGTGTTCACTCTCTCCTTTACTATTTAACATCGTGGGTGAGGCATTAAGCTTAATGCTAAGAAAGGCGATGGATGTTGGTCTATTCGATGGTATTAAAATTGGGAAGGTGGAATCCGTCATCACTATATCTCATCTACAGTTTGCGGACGATCTGCTCATTTTTTGTGGAGGAGAGAATAGATAAGTCAGAAACATCAAAAGGGTGCTTCGGGTCTTTGAGTTAGCAACGGGGCTGAAGTTAAATCTTAAAAAGAGTAAAATATTGGGTATAAATATCCCAGATATCAATGTTGCTGCTTGGGCGAAATCCATTGGTTGCCTGTGGGAAAAATTTCCAACGTTATATCTGGGTTTACCGTTAGGTCCGCGAAGAAATTCGAGTGTGTTGTGGGATCCAGTTTTTAAAAATTTCTCCAAGAGACTGGAAGGTTGGAAGGTAGGATTCTTGTCTATTGCGGGGAGGCTGACACTGATCAAGTCGGTTCTATCTAGCTTGCCTATTTACTTCCTATCTATCTTTAAAATTTCGGCTGTTGTCCTTAAGAAGCTGAATAGTTTAATGGCAAAGTTTTCATGGGGTGAATCAAATGAGAAGTCGAAAATACACTGGGTTGGGTGGAATCAAGTTTGTTCAAGAAAATCAGCGGGTGGCTTAGGGGTGGTAAACTTGGAAATCCTAAATAAATCTCTTCTCGGTAAGTGGATTTGGAGGTTTGGGAATGAACCCTCTGCTCTATGGAGAAAAGTCATTTCAGCAAGATTACCCGGAAATCCTGAGAGCATTCTACCTGTCCCTACATCCAATAGGCACACTTCTTGGATTTGGCATGGCATATCTAACACTTACTTCGCCAACGATTCTTTCGGAAACTTTCTTCGAAGCAATTTGATTCTGCAAGTGGGTGATGGAAAAAATACTTATTTTTGGACAGACTTTTGGGTGGGACCTTTCGCTCTAAAAAATAAATTCCCTCGCATCTATATTTTGTCCTGTCAAAAATCAGGCTTCATTTGTGAGTATGGTAAAAAAACAGAAGCAGGTTGGTACTGGCAAATCAATCTCCGTCGATCGTTGAGAGATTGGGAGAAAGAACAATGGGAAGCTTTCATGTCAACTCTTATTAATTTTCGTTCTTCCTTTATACGTAAAGATTGGATTAATTGGAAGGGCTCTAGTGACGGGAAATACTCGGTTAGATCAATTAGGAAAGGTGTTGAAAGGGTAATCGAAGGAAACTTTGAGTGGAACGATGTGGTTTGGTTGGGGGTGGCTCCTCCAAAGGTTGAAATCTTTGTTTGGAGAGTTATCATGGGTAGAATTTCAGTGTTTTCTGAACTTAGAAAAAGAGGACTACATATGGTGGAAGATTCTCGTTGCAAGTTGTGCAACTTGTGTGACGAAACGCCGGAGCATCTCTTCTTCGATTGCCTTGGAGTGTGGAACATATGGATGAGCTACTGCAAATTGCTTGGTGTTCATATTGTTTGGCCCAAATTTCCAGGTCAGTTTTTTAATGCTTGGAAAAGATTGATTGAATTAACTGGCTTTAATTGGTGTAGATCTATTCCGTTTGCCTTGATTTGGTCGGTGTGGTCGATGCGCAATGATATTGCTTTTCATAATAAGAAAGTTGATTGGGGTCAATTAGCCTTCTTGATTAGATATCGCTGGGTAGTTTGGTTCAAAGCTAATTACAATTGCAGTGATATTTCTTTCGATAGCTTGTTTTTGGATCCAACTATTGCTGAGCAGGTGCTGGATAAGAGGAGTAACAAGGTTACAAGGATCGGTTGGTCCCCTCCTCCGGTGGGGTTTTTAAAACTTAATGTTGACGGTGTGTTCTGTCCGACGTCGGGTCGTAGAGGTATCGATGGAATTTTGAGGGATTCGAAAGGCATATCTCTTATGGAATTTGCCGAGCCGTGCGAGGGTGGTCCTCCTGCTTTAACTGAGTTGGCAGCAGTAAAAGAAGGGGTCTCTCGCTTTCTTCTTTCCCAGTGGGCTGATCATCATAAATTGATTTTGGAGACGGACTGCAAAACGGTATTTGATTGGCTATCTGGATCCTCGATCCCAGTGGTAAGCGCAGACCGAGAGGTAAGTGCCCTTCGGGAACAAATTCATAGTGCAGGTATGATCTTAAAATTGATCCAGCGTGGGCAAAATATGAGGGCTGATACACTAGCAAAAAAAGTATTGGTTAGTAAAGGGATGTAAGTTTATTTGATGGTTGTATTACAGGGCATTTGTTTTCGGATTTGGTTTTCTGAACTGTTGTAATCTTCTTATTATGTGAATAAATTTTTAGTGGGGTACTTTTTTCCCCTTTCACTAGGAAAAGGGTTTTTAATGAGACCCATATTTCTTTCAAAAAAAAATTAATTTTATTTCTATATTTTTTCAATTGGAACACAAAACTCAATACACTTTAGAAATATGCATTAAAAACAAAATCTAAATCATTTGGAAAGGTAAAATAATTTTATATAAAATCATCTGATCTTGTGGTCAAATAATATACATTAATATTAAATTAGTGTCGATTAATTGATGATATCAAACTCAATAAAAATATGCAGTTATAATGAATAGATGAAAGATCTGATTTAGGAATGGTCATGGAGTTGGATCAGATTTTTGACCAATTAGAATCTGTCTCGAAAATTTAACATTTCTACTCAAACTTAATGCTCCACTGACTCAACCCGAATCTTAGAGTATTATCCTAAACTCTACCTGAACCGACCCAAATAAAAAATTATTTTTTTATTTTTATTTTATAAAATAAAAAATTAATTAATAAAATATAAATAAAGAAGGGCATTATAATAATTATTATATTTTCATTAGACAAAATATAAAGATAACTGAATATATATATATATATAAACAGAGGGTCGTTATAACAATTATATCTAAATTTTTAAAATAAAATTAAAATATTATTGTATGTCGAGTATTTTTCACCCTAAACTTAAAAACCGACCTAACCTCATCTTGAAAAACCTCGATCCAAACCCAACACAGCACCATCCTCAAAATAAAACCCAACCTAAACCTATTTAAAAAAAAACAATCTTATTGGATCGGTCAGATCGGATCAATGACATCCCTAATCTGATCCTTAATTCACTTAAAAACATTATATTTTGACTGAAAATTATAGAATTCAATCTAAAGCTTCCTAATATAATATAAAATTTATAGTATAAACTTTTTTTATCTAATAAAATCCTTAGCTTCGCCATGTGACCAAACCGATAACCAGATGCAGCATTCATGCCCTCAAGCTGCAGGGGAAAATTGCAGAGCAAAATTTGGAAAAAGGTATAGGAGGTGGGGCCCTGCCTGCCGGCCTGGGGGTTGGTAGCACTGGTGGTGACCTTAGCTGGCAAAATCCGGCGTTGTCAATAGGAGTGATAATGAGTGTGACTAGCTCGCAAGTTATTTTAGCTCGACTCGGACAAAATTCAATTTGAATGAGCTCTATTCGGGCTCGTGCTCGGCTCGAGACCTGAACAAGCCGAGCCAACCCAAACTCGGCTCAAAAAGCTCGTGAACATACTCGGAATAATTATATCTATATATGCCATAAAAGTAATTTGTTTAGCAAAAGAAAAACAATAAAATAAATTATGAAAAACTCCACTCAAAGCAAATTAACTAAAATAAATTGGGCATTTTCCTTAGTTGATTGTGTTTAATTTTGTATTTTCTTTGATTCTGAGTTTGTATTGTAAGAATGTTTATTGGTTATTTGGATTAATCTAAATTTTTGGACACACATTGAATTTTGTTTCAGTGTTGATTATAAAATGGACTTTTAACATGGTCTCGTATTTTATATATATAAAAAACTATAGCAAAATTGTCTATTTCGAGCCGAGCCCGAACCGAGCTCGAGCCTAAAATTTCGAGCTCGACGAGCCTCGAGCACGAGCCCAATAATACTGTCAAACCGTACACAGCTTATGTAATTCTCTAACAAAGTCTAAGAATGAATGATTCTAAAAAGGTTCGAGTCCTAATATAAAAATATAATACGTTTTTATTTAATAAAAAAAAGTCATTTAACCTAATGAGTTTTGAATGTATGTTGTTGTTGGCCTTAATTAATTAGGCGTATAAATCATGTTTAGTGTTGTGCAGATGATGAAAGGACAAGGAGGACCCGTGGAGTTGATAATTGTAGCACCCTTCACGTGCTTTTCCGTATGTGAATGTGTGTCTGAAAATGATTGGTGTCGGCTTTCCTCCTCCCATTCACTTAATGACTTGTTTTCCGTATCATCTAATCACTAAACACCTCGATTATGATATAAAAACCTCCTCACTAATCCCAAAGGATCTTCTTAATTACCTTTATCATGTTCATATTAGTGGGCATGCACACTAGAAATTACTGTCTTTTGTTACAAATTCCGCTGCTCCTTTCGTAATTTGCATTCCTCGATTTGATATATATATATAGGACTAATATCTTATACACATGATGGAAACTGAAAGTTTTCACAAGCGTATTAGTTTTAGGGTATATGGAGTTAGTTTAAGATATAGGGTTTAGGGTTTTAGGTGTAGAGGTTTAGAATTTAGGGATAGTTATTTCAATTTAAAGTTTATGGTTTAATTTTTAGGGTAATATGCTGAGGATTTAGGTTTTTACCGCATGTGTATAGAATATTTATCCATATATATATATGCATTGTTTGGTAAATAACGATTTGAGCTAAAATTAGAAGTTTGATCGGTCAAATCCGCTAATTTGAATGTTTGGTGAATAACAGATTAAGATAGTGGATTGGAGTGAAACCTCTAATTTAAAAAAAAGCTACTAATAATAGTTTTGTGAAATTAAAGGTTTTGACATAACAGTTATAAAGACTCTTTTACCTTAACGATTATAAAAAATGTCTAAATAACCTAAATTTAACATTTTCTATTTTAATTTTTCATCCTCACGTATTTGCATTGTGACATTGTAAACTAATATTTTTTATTCTCACACATTTATATTTGTATTTAAATTTAATAATTAATTAAATTCTATTAAAAACAATTATACAAATAATAAATTAATAGATAGATCTTCAAATATGCTTAGTAATGTTATATTAAAATTTTATTTTTCATAATCTAATTTATATTAGTAGATACAAAATATTACTAATAAACTATTCAAACAAGTATCGAATATAATCATGTACTTATATGTCATTTTGTTTGTTTAAATAATTAATCAGCTATCAGTTAATTTTACCAAACACTTTCATACAATCAACTAATACAATTCGCTAGTAAAATCATCGATTGTTATTTAGGGCAATGAACACGTTATTAAACACGCTTTTAGAAGATGTTGATATGACACATTTTCTATAAGACGTATCGAATAAGATTTGTATTTAGTATTTACCCTATGTAACAATGAAAGAATACTAATTACTTAAAGTTTTTGGGTGCCATTTTATTAAATAATTTAAATAATAATAATATTTAAATAAAATATTAATATAAATGTAAAAAATGAAAGAAAAAACAACAACTAATATAAGTAGAACTTGGTTTGGGTAAGCATACATTATCGCTATTAATATAAGATTAAAATGATATTGTCATGCAATTCAAAGAAAAATGATATCATGTTTGGTTTTACAACATTACCTGGTGGTCGCGGTAATATAAGATTAGCAATAAATAAACATTATTTGAAAATAGTTAAACTGACGTAATGCTCACTTATGTTTAGTCAGTGTATACTTTTGATCATTGAATTTAAAAATTAAACGTTTTGGTCACTTACATTTTCGTTGTGTAACTTATGGTCACTCGAACGTTAGTTTCTGTTATCCTAATGACGTGCACGTTAATAAAAAATGTTTGTTTATAATTTCATCCTTTAATTTTTAAAAGTTTATTTTTTTTACTGAAAAAAAAACCCTAACTCTTTCCAGCCACCAACCTCTAGTCACCCACCGTCCGTCTGACTTAGCCTCCACAAACTCACACCAAACTTTCCTACCTTCGTGCGACCACTTTAAACAAACTTTTGTTTTAGATTTAAGCTCCCATATATATCAATTACCAAACATGCTGCGTTGTTCTTTTAGCCATTTATCAGAAAAATTTCTTATACAAAATGACAAATCTATCCAAAATTTTAATCTAAAATTTTAAACCTATGTCTTAAATCCTTTGTTTCCCCCTATGGTTTGAACTTTACTCGTTCCTCAATTTACCGTTTTTCAGCCAAAAAAAAGCAAGGGGAAATGAAAATGAAGTTTTAAATCTATGGTTCATATGGTTTCTTTATGTTCTTAATTGAATTTCTTAAACTACGTTGTCTTCACTAAGAGTTTAGATTACTTTACCAGGTAACACATAGAGTTTTTTATTTTATTTATTTTACTTTAATGTGTTTTTAGTTTTGAATTTTTGATATTTGCATTTTTTTAATGTAAGGAGAATTGAGTGTTAAATTCAATATCCAAGAACTAACTATATAGACCGATGAACTAAGATGACGTTTAAATCTAAGATAAAATAGATTGCATTTTATGGGTTGTGTGTTTATTGTTGTTCTTTGGGTGAAAATGAACTTTTAAAAATTCAAAGCTGAAAATAAAAATAAACCTTTTTTATTAACGTGCACGTCATTAGGATATATAACGAAAACTAACGTTCGAGTGACCGAAAGTTTAAAAGAAACGTAAGTGATTAAAAATTTTAACTTTAAAATCACTGACTAGAAGTATATACTAACTAAACGTAAACGTAAACGACGATTACAATTTACCCTTGAAAATGTAGTGGGCAATGTCATCATCTCTATTCTTCAGTAATGTAATATTCTCATGAAAAATTTATGCTAATATTAAATTATATTTTGTCAACTTAGTCATAAATTAAACATGTCTATAGGCCAAGTAAAAGAGTATGAATATATTTTAAATAAATTAAATATATATTTGATTATTATATATTAGTGTTATTGTTAAGTTATATTTTATTAATTAAAATATAATTTAAATAAAACAATCCGACAATTTAGTAAAATATATTCTCAGGTAATCTTGTATTCTGTCATCAAAACATCATATATTATATGGACAAAAATATCTTATTCTTTTTCGGTGCTATTTTCTATGTCCCACATTAAAAAATGTAAGCCTTAACTTTAAAATTTAAATCATAAACCCTAAACTCTAAACCCTAAAAATATAACATCCCTTTAATTCCCTAAACTCTAACTCTAAACCTCAACCCTAATCTTAATTTTTTAGTATGAAACATAAAAAGATACACCGAAAATGAACAGAGAATTTGTATTCATAATATATTATTGTCAAATGAACCAAACAAGGTCGCGTAATATTTGGATAATATACCAAATACAAATTCTATTCTCTTTCACTTGGGGCTGAACCTAACGGCCTAAGTGCAAAGGAAAATTAAGGTCCACACAACAGTCCGTGCTAGAAGCTGTTCCCTGGTCCCCTATTCTTTTATACGAGTCGAGAAGGCAAAATGTATTAGATGAGACCAACAAAACAACGTTGAAACAAGCTCCATTACTGTGTGAGCTTTCTTTTCTGAGCCTTTTCAATGCCAAACACAACAGGAGACATTGATGTAGACCACATTACTCCCGTAGAGTTACTACAAAATTTGATGTCATTTTCGATGCATGCACCACTTAATTTTCTTCTATATAAGAGCAGCAGGCAACTTGAAGAAACAGATCATCCATTGAAGAAACAGATGGGTAGGCTTCTTGTTCTTGCTGCTGCATTTCTTCTCTTCTTCTTCTTCATCTCCTCAACTGCTGGAGGTAAATCTTGACCATTATATATCTTTATTCTTTTCATGTTTTTCTGGATCTTAACTTGATTGATTTGCTTTTTTTCAGCACGAAATCTACCGGCGGCCAAGGAAACTGGAAAACCCCATGTTCATCCAGAGCTTACGTTAACAAAAGATGAAGGAGAGCCTAATTTAAGCGTTGATGAATTAGTATCTATGGACTACACTCCAGCAACAAGAAAGCCGCCCATCCATAATTAATTCCCATTTTTTGTAAAAACATGGTTTAGTTTAGTTTTAGTTCAGCTCTTTCTTTCTTTTTCCCTTAATCCTGCTTCTGCATTTATGCATAGTAGAGAGGATAAAACAATGAAACAAATGATTTACACATATGTACATGAGAATCAAGAATTGGTACATATATTTATGTTTATATATAAACATTTTTTCGTAAATAAAAACTCATGCAAGCTTTCAATATCTAGTAGCTATAGATAGATAGATAGATAAGCCTTAAGAAATGGATACATAAAAATTACATGTTTCAGTTTCATAAATCTACTAGAGCTTTGCTTATATTGGTGCAACAGCAGCCAGAGTGACCAAATTAACAGGGTTTTTTTTAACAAATAAAAAGAAGCAAATAAACAAGAGACAGAGCCCAATATTTCATAAGTTTTGATGCATGAACTTGTATATATGATTAAATTTTGGATCATGTGGACTAATAATATCTACGGATTTAGGAGAGAAAAATTCTTGAAACATGTTTAAAACTTTAAAATTAAAAAACATGCATAGACGAGCAAGTATATTTTAGTCCGTTGGTCAAATTACTCATCTTTATTCCTTCATATTTTTTTAGATTAAAATTCATTAGGAGCACTTTCTTTTCTTCTCATAGAGTCTCCTTCCCTTTCTCTAAATAGAATTAAGATTAGGTTTAAGATTTTTTTTAAAAAAAAATGCATAACAAACATAATAAACAACAAAAAGGAAAACTATTCTAGCAAGAAGGAAAACTATTCTAGCAAGAATTAAAACTTTCATGTTTTAAATTATAAATTTTAGATATATACATTTAACCATGGGTAAACTACATAAAAAGTCATCAAACTTTTAGGGCGCACTTATATTGGTCACTAAACTTTTAAAACTTACAATAAAATTATTAAACTTTTAATTCACTTTCATTAAGGTCATTGTTGTCATTTCTCATTATAAAAACTGATGCGACACATAAAAATCATCTTCTTCCCACAAAATTCTAAACTTTTAAAACTAAGTTTCTCTCCCTCACCAGTCACCATGATTTCACCAAATTTTCTCATGGATGTTTTCATCCCAGCTGTCCTCCTAATATGTGCAAGTTATGTACAATAACTATTCAACTTGCAAAACCGAAGCAAATAACAATGATTCCGTATATGAAATGACATATGAAACTACAAATTTTCTTTAAAAAAAATTAAAGTGGAATGGTTATCCAGTTTAATAAATTCTTTCCCATGTAATTAATTAAGCGTATAGTTTAATTCTTTTTATAAACTTTATGGTACCGTAATTGAAAAGATATAAGCTTCTGCCCAAAAAAACAATAATCTACCTTAACGACAGGTTTGGTGATATCTGCCCAAGTCTGAAGCTTGGTGATGGAGACAATGTAAGGTCATGGAATGGTTATACAGTTTGGGACTTGATTTGCAAAAAACATGACATGTCAGAATTCCTTAATATTTCGGTGACTATTTATGTAGTTTACCCTTTAATCATATAAAATATAATCAAAATATTTCGGTAGGACAAAAAATATATGAATGTGAACGCTGCAAGCTAAAAAGAAAGAAAGAAGCATGTTTGCAGGCCTTTTTTCGAGCTAAATTTAATTGCAGCCCAAGTTGGGAAGCCCAGATGAAGTTCATGTTTGCAAATCTAGATCAACAAGTTACTTATTTATTCTTTTGGTACTTAAAAAGTTTCCTGCTAATTTCTCCCTACTTACTGTTATAGGCTACGGATTGGTTTGGGTGACCTAAATTTGCAAACGAGTTACTTTGTATTAGGGATAGCCATGGTCAAATTTTTGATAGATCTGCACCTAAATTGAAATTTTAATACCAACATCTAAACCAAACCTAACATGACATTTTATGATGTTCCAACTAACCTAAACCCAAATTCTAGAGTAAAAATCCTAATACAAACCAACATATAAAAATAATTATTTTTACATTAATATTCAATAAAATAGAGAACTAATTAAAAATACAAATAAATAAACAACGTTACAATAATTATTACATTTTTATTAGATAAGATAAAAAGATAATTAATATATATATATATAAAGAGAAGAGGATTGTAAAAAATATACTTATATATTTAAAATAAAATTAAACTATTAATTCAAGTTGAGTAAGGTATTCTTTGCTTTAAACACAGCATTATTCTTAAGAAATCAAACCCAAGTCCAATTCAAACCCAATATGGGGTTGATCAGAACCCATCGGTCAAATGTTAATCCCTAATTAGTATTTGAAACTAAATGATCAAACCCAAAACTTTCTTTAAGAAAGTAACCCAATAAAATAGAGTTAATCAAAACCAATCAAGTATGAATCAAATTATCATCCTTAATTAATTTGATAGTAATTGAAAGAGGGACTAAAAATAATAAATAATGCAGTATTATGATGAAAAAAATAGTTTCCACGATTCTATTGTGTTTGTGTAACTTAATTAAAAGCTGTTATGAATCGTTATGGTCAAATGTAAATAATATCACAGATAAATTTTTAGTTTTCGCACTGCGTTGACATATATTATGATGGTTCAAATTTACAACAGATTACGTGAATATTTGTGGGTTATTATTGATAAACAAGTTGAGAGGATAATGAATTATACAGCAAATGAAAGGCTGATTTAACAACATTGATATATCTGTGGAAGGGATACAAGAAGCATTTGCCTCGCATTGAATTAACACTGGGAAGCTTATAGGCCGGAAAATGTGGAAGCAACAACTTAAGTACGTTTCTGTGTAGATGCAGAATCGATCATAGACACAATTCATTATAAATGCTCCAATCAAAACCCTTGAATAATATAAGGAAAGACTTGTCTAACCAATATTAGAAAACATAAGCCATATTTAATAATATTGATTAAATAAAATATTCTACTAAAATTTGAATACTCATTTAACAACTTCTGCTGCTAGATTAGTATGATAATTTCATCAGAAATATTCATCTAATCAAAATTATTAAGCAACATAACACAAAAGCTGTTATGAACATCAAAGGCACTAATCAACCATCACTGTATTTAAAAATTAGGCATAAAATGAATAGCTAAGTTGTACGATAAGCAACTAAAATTATCTACTGAAAAACTATTAAGTCTCAGACATCCAAGGAAGGATTGAAGCAGCACAAGCTCTCAAGCCCGGCGAAGGCGAAAGCTCTTAGGCGGCCACTGCGAATGTTTTGAGAAACAAGCCTTCGGATTTGTCATCATCAACAACACTTCAAAATAATCTATAAAAATAACTGAACAAACAGCAATAAAAATAACTGGATTTCAAGCAAGATCAGAATAATAAAACAAAGACTTAAAAAGAGTCTCAGACATCCAAGGAAGGAGATAAACAGCAGAAGCTCTCAAGCCCGGCGAAAGGCGAAAGCTCTCAGGCGGCCACTGCGAATGTTTTGAGAAACAAGCCTTCTGGATTTATCATCATCGACCAATTTCATACCAACCAAACTAATCAAAATGATTTCAAGGTAAAACAACACCAAAATTTTAAAAGGAATAAAAGGGAAAAAAACATTGAGCTATGAAAAGTTTTGGGGGCGGGGGGTGATGAGAGGTAAAGGATGAGCATAAGAGTTTATAAAGAGGACTGCAGTTAGGGTTGTAGCCGTTTCTATGAGTTAGGGTTTCTCTAATCACGGATGTAGGGAATGGACGGCTGAGATTTGAGGATTAGTGTAAAACTTAACCAATCTGAACCGAATGTTATAAACATTGGATTAGTCGTACCGGTTGGATCTTATATGACCGCCCTAAAAATAAATAATAAGTTTATATATAGTCGTTAAATTATTTCAAAAATATTTATTTGACTAAATTGATAATAATGTTTTGCGAAAAATATTTCGTTATTTAACGTTGGTTTGGAATTGTTTCGTGAATTAGAGATTTTTTTATAATAATTGGTGAAGTTGTTTAGAAAGTTAAGAGATTAAATTGTATATTGAAGAAATTTGTTTTTCAAATGAAGTTACATAGGTTTATAGTTATTCATGTAAATTAAGTTATATATTTTTGTTCGAACTTTATTTAAATTTTTTGAGTGAGCTCATGGAATTCGAGTTTAGCCAAATTAACTCAAGTTTATAAAATTTAAATCAAGTCAAAAAAAATAATTTTCTCAATCCAATTTTATTCACCCTAAATTAATTCGTGACACTAAATCAATTACGCTTGTAAAATATTATAAGAACATTCAGATTTCATAATAATAACCATCTTTCATTTCAAATTTAATAATGTCATAATGTCAAAAAATGTCTTTAACATTTGACTGGATAATTACTTTGACTCATATTCTTATGTTGAAACATTTTAATCTTCAATGTTTCATTTTGAGTTAAAATTGTCCGTTTGTGGATGAAAATTGTTAGTAAACTAACGATAAATAATTTGAAATGGCTTCATAGAATGACACGTAAGTAAAAAAAAATTATAAAATTATTTTTTGATTGATGTGTTATTCTATCAAGTTAGCACTTATGTCTATGTGATATTAGTATGTCAACATGCACTGATATGTAGGTTTTTCATGTCACTTCAAGTCATTTTATCGTCAATTGACTAACAATTTTTATTCATAAAAGATCTAATTTATCTAAAATGAAACATTTAAAAATTAATACTTTAAAAATAAAAATTAAAGTGATTATCTGATAAAATATTTTGAATATTTTTTTGACATTATTACTTTAGTAAAACACAATTCATAATTTCGAAAACAACATTGTTTATTGCTTCATTAGATGCACGTGACACAATAACAAAAAACTTTAAAACTTATCGATGACTCGATGACCCCTCTCAACAATCAAGTTCTTTTGAGGCATGTTGATGCCCATAGTTGACAGGCACCGAATACGAGGTGAAGAACATAATCGAGATAATTGGTGGCGATTTTAGACGATTCACTTGGTAAATTTAGACAGAGAGTTGTGATCAATATAGTGATCGGAGTAAAGAAGGAAGAGAGATAGAAAGAAAGGTGGGAGAAAGATATTTCTCTTGGTCGTAATTATTGATGTCCTAAATTGGTATACATCGAATATGGGGTGGAGAAGAGGACCAAGGCGGTTGGTGATGGTTTCAGGTGATTCGCCCCCAGTAAATTTACGTAGAGAGTCGCAGTCAATACGATAGCTGAAATAAGGAAGAGTGAGAGAGAGAGAAAGAGAGAAAAAGGTGGGAAAAGGTATATTTTCCTTGTTTGTTCCCTTCTTTCTCTCTTCTCTTGAAGCTTTCATTTTCTTTTGTCTTTTTCACTTTGTGGTAGTGAAGTGAAGTTTTTATAACGAGCTCACAACTATGATCGGTAAAAATATCTTGCCTATCGTAATTATGATTATTGATGAGCTGACATAATTAACAGGCTGAGCTGCTAGATAAAGTGGACTTGACAGCTATCATGTCGAAGTGCGATAGTTGAGTATAAAGTGTGGTCTGGAAAATGAAAGTTTTAGAGACCATGATGCCTCACTTGCTTAAGAACGATTCGGAAAGATAGCTTTGGAGGTCATGGTGCCACGCATGTTGAGAAGTGATGTGGAAAATAGAAGCTCTGGAACAGAGGCGGTTCAAAGATTTAAGGAGCCATGTGTAATTTAATAAAATGAGGCCCTTAATTTATAATAATTTTTTTAAATAAAGTTTCCTTAATAAAAAAATGTTGGATTATTCTCTTAAGCAACATAAAAAATGACTTACAAACATCTAAAAGTCTAACATTTTCACTTATAAAGTGATGTTATTCTTGCATATTTTGAAGTAAAATAATCTACAATACTTTCGATATCAACTTCTTCCAAAAGACCAGTCTCAATTGTCATCAAAACAAGTATATTTAGGCCCTGTTTGGCAATTAGCGGATAGCTGATAGCGGATTACATTAGCTTTTAGCTGATAGCTGATTGCATTAGCTGATTTGACTAGCAGATTGTATTAGCTGATTGTATAAAAGTGTTTGGTAAAATTAACTGATAGCTGTTTGATTATTTAAATAAGCAAAATGACATATAAGGACATGATTATATTTAATATTTGTTTGAATAATTTATCAGTTATTAATATTTTGTATCTAATAAATATTAATTAGATTTGTAAAATTTATTTTTAATATAAATTTCCTAAATATATTTGAAAGATTTATATATTAATTTATTATTTATATAATTATTAAATTTTTATATGCACATATAAATATGTGATAATAAAAAAATAGAATCAACTTACAAATGTCACCATATAAATTAGTAGTAACAACAAATAAGTCCAATATTTAATTTGTTATTATTTATATTAAAAAATATTATTATTTAATTTAGGTTATTTGGAGATTTTTGGTAATTGTTCAGGGTAAAAGAGTCATTACAACTCTAATATCAAACCTCTAATCTCAAAAAGCTCATATTATGAGCTTTTTCAAAATTAGCTTTTTCACCCCAATCCGCTCTTTCAATCCGCTATTTACCAAACATCAATATTAGCGGATTTGACTAATCAAACCTCTAATTATACCTCAAACCTCTAATTTTTGCCCAAACCGCTATTTACCAAACAGGGCCTTAGTCTTTTTTGTGACATAGTTTATGTAAGTTTATACTTCACAAACTTCAATTTTGAAAAGTTTCGTTTTACAGAAGCAACAATAATAGTTATATGCAATTGTCGCATTTGGGAAGCAACTAAAACATTTTAAAACATTAATAATTCCATTATTCCTTTTTTTTCTTGGGTAAAAGTTCACTAAGTAATTTCAACTCAACAAATAATTCATTTCCATCAACATCAGATAAAACATCTTTCCTAAGAGCATTTTCAAAATTATTGCAATAATATTTGAGATTAACGTCATCCAATAGATGTAATTGATCATAATGAAACAAGAAGCGTTGGAATATGCCAAATATAAATCATGAGATGATTGTAAAAGACATACTTATTTCATCTTGTTTATTAATATAAAGCCATTATTATTATTTCAGTCTTATTCTATGCCTTTATAAATAAACTGAATTTTAATAAAGTCCTTAGAATAATATTGTTATTTTTGAATGTCCTTAGTCGAGTATTATTGTGGGCATAGACAACAATAATATATCAAGACTAATATGCAGTTGATTGATGACAAAACGTTATCATTGACATAGAGATGTCAAAGTCAATACATAAGTATGTGTTAGAGAACGACATACTGGACTGGCCTACTATGAGCATGTTTCTTGGATTATTATGTGACAGTCACGACATTGCTCATAGTGATAACTACATGTTTGATCCTCAAACTTGAGATCATCATCATTTCAACATTGTGCGTAACATATTTTGATACGGTCAAACGTGTGTCGTAACTGACTACACTATAAAGATTGGCATTGGATATGTCACAATCTATGTAGCGAAATATGGTTGATCAAAATAGGATTTGTCCCTCATACATAATAGGAGTAATATCATAGGCCACTTGATTGAGTGAGACTAGAAAATGCATGGTCGTGCTCGAATAAATTGATATGAGATATCATAGTTATTCGTTTATAATAGTTTACTCAAGATATCAAGAAATATTATATGGACTATACAAGTGTGACAAATCCATGACTTGTGTCCGATCTAGATATGAGGACAAAAGGATGTAATACATAAAAGAAATTAATCATGGAAAAAGGTAAAGTCAAACCATGACTTCATGTAACTTAGGTAGCAACGATGTATTGCTAGATGTTGTAACCCCATTGACCTGGCCTAGCCACCAGACCGAATCGCACGGGTTATACGGGGAAAACCGAAGAGAAACCCGTTAAGGCTTCACTCCGAATAGCAAACCTAAAAATTTTCTTTTTAAATTAATCTTGTCTAAATGCCATATTTGATCTTATGTGAGAAGGCAAACAACGGAAAAGCAAACACGAATATGAACCAAGCAATACAGACATTAAAAGATAACTTTTAGCCTTTTTACTTCAGGCCGTATCGATACACATAAGGCCCGTATCGATACGCCTTCAACGGTCAAACTTCCCAAGGTCAACTCTATGAGACCGTATCGATATCCTACATGCTGGTATCAATACGCTCTCAAAGGTCAAGTTCCCCAAAGTCAACATCAGGACCGTATCGATACACTTAAGGCCCGTGCCGATACCCCAATTTCTTGTCAAAATTTCAGATTTCTAGAGAACAAAGCAGATATTAATACGCCCCCACGTATCGGTACGATAAGCTTAAAACAAGGGACCGTATCGATACTGCCCTTGAGCGTATCGATACGCCCTGCACAGAAAGTCAGGATTTTGCAGATTTAAGCACAAGAGGACTAACACAAACACGCTAAGCAAGCATATTAAACGGCCTCTAACCATATTCACGACTTAAGACATCCATGAGCATTCATTTTCAACAAGGTACACAATCAAAACGACAAGATTCAACATGGCATAATTCACTAAAGGAAACATTCATGCATGACATTCATAAAGAGGTCAAAAGATAAACCATGACATACTTCAACATTTAAAACATGTTAACAACAATAACAACCACATAGGAGTTTGGACACCAACTCCCCAACACAAAAGTCTAGCTTTCCCATTGCCTAAGTATTATTACAACCATGAAAATCATACTTGAGCTAGCAAATGAACTCCAAAGTTCCTCCTTTGCCCCACTTGCCTCTCATAGCCACTAACGATCTGCATTGTTGGAAAAGATATCATAAGCTTAAAGGCTTAGTGAGCGGAGCTCGAAATCATAACATCAACAATGCAGTTTCAAAACATATATCTAGTTTAAGGACAAAACCATTTGGAAAGGAAATATACTAAACCGAAAGCATAAGAACAATTTCATGGTATACACATGCACAACCATTCCCGGTGGGACTACACATCACCGTTCACAACAACTAGCATATTTCTAGTGGGACTACACATCATTGTACTCATCTACTAGTCACCTCCGGTGGGACTACACATCACCGTATTCAACAACACACTTCCTATTAACCATCACGTGAGACTTTGACAACAACAACAACAACATAACAACATTAAAAGGAGGTAAAAGCAAATCGTATTTCACCCAACAACACGTATAATCACACACACCAATACTTAACGAAACAAGGCAAAATTAGTTAAACTTACACTTGGGTTTAGGTTGGCCTCTAAGTCTCCACCCAAACCCCAAGAAAACCTCTTTGAAACATTTCAAAGCTTCAAAATATTACCACTCACTAGCACAATTCTAAAACTAGCTAACGGTCCACCTTCAAGCTTCTCCAACTCCCGGTGTAGCGTCCAAAGAACCCGAATCTTTATCCGCTGCTTCTACCCAAATCAAAACATTGAGTTAACACACTTTTCAACAATCAAACCCATTAAAATCAATTCTATCAAAATTCGACAACAAGTTTCTGATTCCTATCTGAAACTAACCAAACCATCTTTATTTCTACTCTAACCATAAATCAACCATTACTTCATCAATCTAACATTCAAAACATGTTCAAATGCCCCGAAAACATCAACCCAACACCATCAAAACATTGGAAGTCCTTCCCCAACATTTCCAAGCCAAAAACCTAAACATCCCTTATCCAAAAATTACCCATTTTTTAAATTTCGGGATTTCTTGATAAACTCATTATCTTAACATTATTTTACACCAAAATATGGTTTATAACTTACACAAAACACTGTTTTGACCCACTTTTCTTAAACCCTTCAAAAGCTCACTATCTCTCAAAAGGAAGAACTTTGAGAAATCTTTAAAAGTTTTGAAAGGAAGTAGTTAGAAAATAAAGGAATGTGAAGGAATGTTAGGAACAAAGCACTTACCCTGACGAGTCTTCAAAAATGGTGGAGGTTTGATGAAGGGAAGAAAAATGACATGAAATGGTTTTGGAGAAGAAGAAGAGATGGGTAGTTTTGAAATGTAATATTTTATTTTAATTTAAAATCTATTTCCAAAAACTTATTTGTTACCCATTTTACCAAAAACCCCCCTTTAAAATTCTCTTTTCTTCAAAAGCTTTAAAATTTGTTCATTTAAATTGTTTTCCCCAAAATTAGCTTAATCCGAACCATCTTAACCAAACCTAAATGTCTCCCAACCCTAAATCGGGCGTTACAGATGTCACTCATTGGTTGTAATATTAGAATTGTTCTAGATATTACTACCAACGTTACATGAACCTACAAGGGTCATACCCTATGATTGAAATGAACAAATATCGACTAAATAGCATGAGTACAAACTTATTGTACACGTAATAATTATTGAAACAAAATTATTATAATTATTGTAATTATAGATAATCTCGTTTATATATATTAATTCTAGATAATTATTGTAATTATCAAATACTGTTAATATATATATATCTAAAGAAACCTAATTAAGGTAGAATCAGATTCTACATATTTAATTATATTCGGTTAAATATATTGTATATTTAATGAATCCGAATTTAATTAGAATTAGGTTTTTGAATCCTATATAAAAGCATAAGGTCTAGTAGCCAACATGTGCTTTTTCAAAAAAACCTCTCTAACAGTTAGAGAATAGAAAATATTGTTTGTTTCGTTCAGGTGTACTCCGTAGAGGTCGGAACGCGATTGTGACGATTTAGATTCTCCTATATCCATGCGAATTTCCAGATTTATTAAAGTAACGTTTCATTCTTTTCACCCCGAATTCGCTCCTCGTACTTGGATCTCTTGAGGTAATCGCTGGATAATTTTTCCGCTGCGCAATGGGGTGTATCGACGTTTCCCAACAAGAAATCATCAAATAATGTCATCCTATTTGAAAATTTTTCACTGTCAATTAAAAAATATGAAATTACAAAGCAAAAATTGAAAGTGTATTTTTAAGCAAAATTGCACTCACGCACACGCACGCACGCACACAAGCAAATGGAAATCCTCTACCCCTTTTCGGTGCCCCTACTTATGCCCCTATAGTTAAACTTAGGTTTAGGGTTTAAGGAATTTAAGCTAGGTGTATTTTTTAAGGTATAAGGTGTAGGGTTTAGGATTTAGAATTTAAGGTTAAGGCTTGAAATTTAATTTTTAGTATTTTTTTAGTATAGGGTTTAGGATTTAGAATTTAGGGTATAGGGGCACTGAAAAAGGGCAAAAGATTTTTATCCCGCACAAGCTTTTAGAGAATAAGAAATTATGGGAACCATCTTATTAATCTTATGATTGCCACCATATATATTAACACACATCTTATACATCTTATTAATTTCCCAAAATATTTAATATTTTTAAATCGAGATTTACTAATAATTTTCTTTTAGAAAATAATTATATGTATAATAATGTATTTTGGGACTCTTTTTTTTCGGAGGCCCTGTACGACTGCACATCTCGCACATGCCTGAGACAACCCCCTGCTCTGGAGCACCATTTCGTTATATACTATTAAATTAAAATGAATATGTTTAGTACATCTTCAATATCAAAAAGAGCACAAGTCATTGAAAGTTGAAATATTGATTCCCTTATCAAGTTAAATCGCGGAAGTAAGAACAACCAATACTTTTTTTGAACAAGAAATGTATATAGGATTATATTCAAACTAAAAAGGATTATAAAAGGATCACACTATAATCATTGAAAATTCAATGTGAAAATTAAATATAATAAATTTCAAAAAGTGTGAAAGACGTGAGAAGCAAAACTCGCCACTTTGCCAAAAAACTTGCATAGTCTTCTAAATGAAATCCGACAACGATATACTTTGACCAGAAAGCTCTATGAATCAAGCATTATTCCGTTGCATGTTCTTAGCACATCGAAAAACTTGTTATAGTTACTTGTAATGTATCTTTGTTTCTAGATGACTGTTAAGAGTCAGTAGGGAAACAGTTAGGATATTTGTTAGAAATTGTTTCTCCCAACTAACTCCAATAGTCAACACTCTCTTGTATAAATGAGTCGGCTTTCAATTGAAAGTGTTACTGTTTTAAATTAATAAAATACACAGAGAGTATTGTCTCTCTTTCACCCAAACACTCCCTCTCTGTTTCGTCTTCTTCCTTTCTTCATTGTTGTCGATATATTTATGCCATTTCACTATCTTCACATGGTATCAGAGCTACTATAATATGAGTTCGGAGATGTATTTCTTCCGCAAATGAGCTGTGAAGTGGCATCGCAAACTTCTTGAGGCACCAGAACGATAGCAGTTGCAAAGTCAGATAAATTCGGAGAACAAATCACTGTAAAACCTATGTTTGATTTTGATATAATTAGATCTTTAAGGATCAATTTGTAAAACTTAAAATTGTTTTTATAAGTCCCTTAATAAGTTTTAAAACACCAACACTTTAAAACTGATTTGTAAAACTCAAACTCAAAATATTTTCTAAGTGTTCAAAGGCAAAACCATTGAAAATCGTTCAGGTGTATCGATACACTACCAAGCGTATCGATACCTTTTTGCCAAACTTGGTTACTGTCGGAACACGTATCGATACGGTAAACCCTCGTATCGATACGCCCCTGTGTTAAAATTCAAAGAGTTTGAATAACGTACCGATACGACTAACCTTCGTATTGATACGGGCTTTATAATTTTTAAATATAAGTCGGTTTAAAAAATATGACCGTTGGTGTCAGTTGGTTGGTAACCAAACTTTAAAAGGTCGTTGACCCGTATCGATACGCCTAACCCCCGTACCGATACGAATATCGACAATGAGCTAAGTTGAGAAAAAGGTATCGATACGGCCCTTACCGTTTTGATACCCCGTACCGATACGCTTACGCGTGTATCGATACCCCTTATTTATTGCACACAACGGCTCTTTCTTTTCTGAGACAGGTACCGATACACCTTCCCGCTTACCGATACTGGTAGCTGCAGAAGTGCATTTATGGTGGTAAGAGAGGGTTCCAACGGCTCCATTTATGTTCCCAACCACCAAAACGGCTAGAAATTAATGAGAAGGTATAAAAGACACATCCAAAAGCTACAGAAACAACTATTGATCTTCAAGAAAACATCTATTCATCAAATCCAAGCTATTGTGCAAAAATTCCTTATTGTCTAGAAACCCCAATTGTAATTTTCATTCATATCTTGTTCAATCGGGTTGAGTGCTTGTAATTGGGCTATCATTTGTATTGAGATATACTTCATTAGCCAACAAATTTCTTTGTTCTCTTGTTGTGAGGATTTGGTTGGATTTTGGGTAGAAAATTCAATCGAAATTGTAAGGGTTGCCTCCTTAGCCTAGAAAAGGGGAAGAGCAATTAGTGGAATTGTTGCAAATCCTTAGTGAAGCTAAGGTAGTGGATGTAGAGTTCATTTGGAACTTGAACCACTCTAAAATCCCTTGTCTATTATTTTTAATTTGCAATTTCCACCACAAAGTCTTTAAAAATCCAATTCACCCCCCTCTTGGTTTATATCGATCTTTCGATCCACTCAACAATCACAATTTGATATGCTATTACAAGAATTTCAATATCAATAGTTGAGGAGATCAACATTGGATAGTAATTGACACATGTCGTTTAGTGTCAAAATAATATCTTTAATCTCAATCAAAGAAATTAAATTAAAGTAGAGTAGTGAGAGCAAGGTTCGATCCCACAAGGATTTAGGAAATTTCTTGATATGATTGTTTAACCTATGAGTTTTGAAGTGGATTGAGTTTTCTTGGGGGGAGGGTTGGTCGACTAAAGAAAGGTAAAAAAAATGTAGTTGAAATGATTCAAGATAAATAAATTTGATATATAAAAACTAGCCTAAACCTAACACTGTTCAGCTTGATGGAGGGTCAATGCATGCTTCACCTATTTCTTCTCTTATGGTCACTGTGTTACTAGATCAGTCAGAACGGCCGGTGTGTGACCCAGTGGTACCTGCTCCAGATACTCTACTTCATTCCTCTGACTCAATGGTGGATTAGTTGAATTTATACAATGAAAATGTTGTTTCAGTAGAGCACATTGGGGTTTCAGTTTCTGGTCAAATAGAAAGGTCTAGTCATGGTATGTCTTCTAGTAATAATGGTGTTTCTACAAGTTCAGAACATTCAGGTCAGGGTCAGGGTTCTTTCATGAATGGACCTGTTAATTCTCTTAGTGCTCTTGAGGGTCTGTTGAACATGGATGACAGATTTGAGCATGGGAGCATTAAGTGTGGTGTTGATAATGCTTTTCTCAGTGAACATGTCTCTCTGCTTGCTGATATTAATACTGAGCCATCTTATGAGCAGTTTGATGATCTACCTAGTTTGTCATCTGAAGCCAGATGTGTAGAGGAGCTTGATGATGAAATGTCTCATGTGAAACAATCAGTTGATATTGCTTCAAATCGTGTCACTACAAGTTATCATCATATGATAACTAGGTGTAAAAATGAGATTCGAAAGCCAAAAAAATTTCAAATTTAGACAAAAATTTCAGCATGCAATATTAAAGAGCCACAAAATATAGTTGAAGCAATGAAGGATTCTCGTTGGAGAGAAGCTACTCAAGTAGAATATGATGCTCTTTTACAAAATAATACTTGGGAGCTAACACCTTTACCACTAAATCAAAGAGTTGTGAGTTGTAAATGGATATTCAAGGTCAAACGTAATGTTGATGGGACGGTTGCTAGGTACAAAGCAAGACTTGTAGCTAAGGGTATTCTCAAGAAGCTGGAATTGACTTTCATGAAGTTTTTAACCCAGTAGTAAAACCCGCCACTGTTAGAATCATACTTTCACTTGTTGTTATGAGAGGTTGGAAGTTAAGTGAAGTGGATGTTTATAATGCATTCTTGCATGGTGACTTAACGTAAGAAGTTTACATGCTTCAACCACCAGGCTATAAGAAGACAAATGGCACACAAAAATAATTAGTTTGTAAATTAAACAAAGCCCTGCACGACCACAAGCAAGCTCCACGAGCATGGTTCGAGAAATTTAGAACTTATCTGGTTACTGAAAATTTGGTTCTTCCCAATCTGATGCTTCTTTATTTATCAAAAAAATTGATACTAGTGTGTTATATTTGCTCGTATATGTCGATAACATAATTCTCACAGGAAATGATGTCAGTGAAGTGCATCAGGTTATTGATAAGCTGAATAAATTTTTTTCTCTAAAGTATCTTAGATGACTGAAGTTCTTCTTGGGAATTGAGGTGTGGTATCACTCTACTGGTTTGATCTTGAGCCAAAGGAATTATATTATGGATTTGTTAGTGCGAAGTGGCTTAGATAAGTCAAAAGAGCTCCCAACACCCATGGTGTCAAGTTGTAAGTTGTTTGTTAATAGTGGTACCCGATAACGAATGTTCAAGAATATAGGAGCTTAGTAGGAGCTCTTCAATACATAGTAATCACAAGACCAGATATAGCTTATGCTGTGAATCGTGTATGTCAATTTATGCAAGCTCCTTTAGATAGTCATTTGCAAGCTGTTAAAAGGATCTTACGCTGCCATCAAGGAACAATTGACTATGGGCTTTGTTTTACTAAGAATTCTCGAATGTCTGTTGTAGGCTTTGTTGATGCAGATGATCGCCGGTCGACAACATGGTATTGCATCTATTTTGCTGGTAATCATGTCTCTTGGTGCTCTCATAAACAACAAGTTGTTTCTCGATCAAATGCTGAAGCAGAATATAGGAGTGTAGCATGTACAACAACAAAAGTGACTTGGATTAAAGCTCTTCTCAGTGAGCTGTTTATGAAACCTGAGGGCAAAACCACCATTTGATGTGACAATTCAAGTGATGTGGCAGTGTCTGCAAATCTTGTGATGCATTCGAAGTTCAAACATATAAAATTGAATTTATATTTTGTAAGTGAGAAGGTAGTTGCAGGGCAGCTACATGTGAATGAAGTAATGAGCAAGTGGCTGATGTAATGACCAAGCCATTACAGCTCCTATGTTTCAGAAACATCGAGAGAAGCTGTATGTATTATCCATAAATGCAGGGTGAATTTTAGACTACATCAGCACGAAAGCACAAAGCTGGGAAAGCTGAATTCGTCGAGTCTGCAAGAAGGGTTTCAAGGTAAGTAATAGTAGGGTGAATGTTAGAGTTACTTGAAATGTATCTTTGTTTTTAGATGACTGTTAAGAGTCGGTGGGGAAACAATTAGGATATTTGTTAGAAAACTGTTTCTCCCAACTAACTCCAATAGTCAATACTCCCTTGTATAAATGAGTTGGCTTTCAATTGAAAGTGTTATGGTTTTAAATCAATAAAATACACAGAGAGTACCGTCTCTCTTTCACCCAAACACTCGCTCTCTGTTTTGTCTTCTTCCTTTCTTCTTTGTTGTTGATATATTTCTGCCCTTTTCACTATCTTCACAAAACTACCATTAAGGAATAAAAAATACCAGATCGCCGATCGTTTTGTGACTAGAAACGCTCGATAATTCTTGTTAGATGAACGCTAAATTGCCATAATAACAAACAATATTGTCACAAAGACAGACAAACATGTAAAAATGCAGACAAATAAACTATCATGCAAGCATACGAAAAAAAGCCAGAAAAGCATATGTAGTATGATTCTGACAAAGCAAAACAAAGAAAAACAACAAAACTAATAAAGAACAAATGATTCTTCATCAAAAGAAAAGAATTTTATTTATATACAATAAACATAAAAATTAAAAACCAGTGAACACTATAAAGACCGTGGCTAAAAATAACTTCAATGAAAAAGAAAAATTCAAGAGATATTTTTTAAATAACTTCTTCAAACAAAATGAAAGTAGAGAGAAGCGGGGAATTCAAAAATATAAAAAACAACCAATACTTTAAATCTCAAGTTTATGCCAAAATCAAGGCAACAAGTACATCAAATATTATCTTTAATAACAACAATAGTAGTGAATTATTATTATTATTATTATTATTATTATTATTATTATTATTATTATTATTATGCCGTGTAAAAAATGCCATGTGCCAATAGCATAAGTGGGTGTCGATTAAAAATTGCTAGCATTTATTAGAATTCACATTTTGATGTGATAAAGTCATTAGTTTTCGAAATAATTAGTAAACAGGAGTTCCTATTAACGTCCTGAAGTTCTAATTATAAAATTTTCTTATATGTAATTTAAATTGGTTTTAACTCAATCGAATTTCTTTTAAATTTATATCATTTTACGATTTATATATAGATTTTTATTTGGTAATGAATTTTTTATGAAAAAAATGACCTCGGTAATGAATTAATCTTCTAAATTTTCTTCATTAAAAATTCCCCCCCCCCCCCCCCCAAAAAAAAAAAAGAAAAAAGAAATCTGACAATATACTATTTAGAGGTTGAAGGGTAATAACTAGAATCTAATGACCAAGAATGCACTGAAAAATCTCCAACGCCGCCACCTTGACTGAGCTGATAACCCGACGTTTGAATGGGAAAAACAATAGGATATGATGCCGGTGGTGAAGAAGATTGTGCATGCGAAGCTGACAAAACTATTTGGTGGAATGGATACATGGGCTGATTTTGCTGCTGCTGTTGTATAGGAAAATCAGTGTTGAAAGGACCCAAGAAAAGCTGAGAATAGTCCAGATGAGGAATTGGGGCCGTGTAATGAGAGTGCGAGTGAAGGATTTCAGGGAAAAGGGTGTTTGGGGAATTGGGTGGAGGTGTTGTGAGTTTGACGTTTTCAGGGAAGTTGAGCTTGGCTTTGTTTCCTCTGAAGCGAAGGGCTGCTTCATCGTAGGCCCTGGCTGCATCCTCGGCCGTGTGGAATGTGCCTAACCAGACTCTAGCTGCTTTGAAAGGGTCACGTATCTCAGCTGCCCACTTGCCCCATGGCCTCTGTCTCACTCCCCTATACCTCCTCCTCGCTTCTTCTTTGTACTTCACATTGCTCTTGTATTCGTATGTCCGGACCAATTCTGCTGCATTTATAATTTATATTGCTCTTTTAGGATTACATTTTCTAAGCTTACTACCATTTAATAATACTTTGCTTACCTCCTACAGCAGCAGCAGATGAGCCTTCACATTCCTCTTCCCTTCCTCTCTTTTGCCCACCAAATCCGACTGAAGAATTGATATGTCCAATATTAGTTGAACCAAAACCACCCGGGTTTTCATTTCCTGAAAGCTCATCTGCAGGCACATCGCCTGCTACGACATGCGTCAAGGCTGAAACCATAACCGACATCTCCCTTTCCCTACAAACATCTGATAGCATCAATGACGATGACCCTTCTCCTCCCATCATCATCGAAAATCCTTTATTGTTTTGGTCGATGACTCTTCCTTTCTTGTTCGCCACCTTTTTATTTCTCTCACACATGAAAGGATATCTATGAACTTAACCAAATCTTCTTCCTTCTTCAATTCAACAGAAAAAAAGAATTATAAAGGCTACACAAGAAAGTATGTCGGACACTCGCCTGTCGCCTACATGAAACAAAGGACAGTCCGTTAAAATATAAAAGCTGCTTCTTTTATAGGCGTGTGGATAATTTTACAAAAGAAATATTCGAATTTTGTTCCTTTGAAAATAAATTTGTTTGGACTTAGGACAAGACAAGTGTGAAAGGAACATTGGAACCGGCATGTTAAATTTTTTTAAAATAATTTATTACTTTATCGAACATGAAAGGGAAACTATGAATTCCACTAGACCTGTTGGCTTTTGGGTCCAAATAATAATTTATCGGTAAAATATATTTAACTCATTCAATTAAATAACTAAACATATAATTGAATAATTTGAGACGTATTTTATACTAATTTATTTTTTTATTAATAAGGTTACATTTGATCAGTTGAAAAATGCTTAGAAGGTTATAAATTAGGTATAATATTAAAATATACCCTTAACATTTTAATCTAGCTTTCAACGTTTTATTTTAGGTCAAAATGATTCATCTGCAAATTAATATTGTTAGTCAACTAACAATAAATGACTTGACATAACATGACAAACTTACATGACAATGCACGTCGCGATAGTGTTATCATATATACAATTATGCTGACTTTATAAAATGGCACATCAGTCAATTTTTTTTATAAAGTTGTATAAAATACAAAAAATATTTTTTTCTTCTGACGCGTCATTCTGTAAACTCATTTCAAGTTGTTTATCATTAGTTGACTAACAGTTTGTATTCACATATGGGCTATTTTGACCCTAATAAAACGTTGAGGGCTAAATTGCTCTAAAGAAAATAGAGGCCAAAATAATTATCTAGTCAAACATTAGGGGTATTTTTTGACATTATGCCTATAAATTAATGGTAAAATATTTTTCATCACTTAACTTATCGTTAATTTTTTTTCATTACTTTATTTTTTAGCCATATAGGCACCGACTTAATTTATGACCCCCTTTGTCGCGACCAGTCATCGCGTCGATCATTATTGATGGTTGTTCAACTTCAAAATTTTCAGGCCACCCTATTTTAATCTCTTGAGTCCGAATATTATCTCTATTTCACCTGAATCCCAAGGAGAATTAAGTCCATTAATCTTTATCAGTGCCCCAAATGAGTCATTGTCTTGACACGAGACAACTACTCACGACTCATACCTGATGTCAATGACCTAAACCATCCCAACACTAAATCGGCTATCAACCATCACTCAAAAGTCCAAATCAAAATATCTAACTACAAAAAAAAGGCAGAAAACCAACAAAAAAAAAGGAAAATGAAGAAAAACTTTGAGTTTTTTCTTTTTTGTTATCGAAGTATTATTTCTCTAATCCCAATGGTAGAAGAGTCTCACTCGAGAAGGAGAACGGCGTATCTCATGTGCGTCTTGATCTAGTGATTGGGATGGAAGATCATACAAAAACAATAATGAATCTTAATGTGAGATTTTGCGGCTTTTGAAAGGTTTTTGGTAAAATCTAATTTGAAAAGGAGAAATAGAGGCCAAATGAAACTCTTTATGTATGCTTTAACCGTCAAAGACCATCGAAAAACGACAATTTCACAAGATAATTGAAACAACAATGCTAGACATGTAGAGTTTGAGGTGTTTTCTAGATAAATGGACACCTAATTCATGTTCAAATGTGTGAAACGAGTTTGGTGAGATTTTTTGCACTCAGCAGTCGTTATTTGCGACGATCAACGATGGTCGAACACGACGAGTGATGGTCAAAATATGAACTACTAGAGAGAAAAGAAAAAGGGAAAAAAGAAAATAATAAAGAGAATGAGAGAAATTAGGTTTTATAGAATTCAAACAGTGTTGTTTTTAGTATGAATATTATAAGTTTAAAATAACGTTATTTTGGTGTCATTTTTCATATCATAACACCATTAATTATTTAATGGTCAAGTAATAAAAATATAAGCAATTCAAAAATTTAGTGATTAATTTAAAATTTTAAAAATTTAATGATCAAAATAAAAGTGAGAAGAAAGTTTGACAATAAAAAAATAATTTACCCATAAATTAATTGAGGATAAAGATTCTGAATCCTAATGGAATGAAACTTATTAAACTTTAGGTTATTTATATATGAAAAATTCTACAACGTGTGACGAACATCGATGAACAACACTAATGCTGAATACCGATGAACAACATTAAATTAATTAATAAAGATTTAAAATTTTAAGGACCCATAATACAATTAATAATTATTTTTAAAAATTTAATTAAATTATTTTATATATATATTAAAATTTTATTTTTTAATAAGGGTAAACTATATATTTAATACCTCACCTATTTTCGTATTTCTATTGATCCCTCATTATTTAAATATTATTTTAATTTGACCCTATTCTTTATAAAAAATAATTTAACCCTTAACCATCAACCTAAAACCCTAAACTATTAAACCTTAAACCCTTAAACTCTTAAACCTATACCCTAAACCATATACCATTAAAAATATTTTCACCATCATAGATTCAATTCAATTTAATGAATTGTTGAATTCTCCTAAAAAATTCAATTAAATTATTTTTTATATATATCAAAATTATTTTTGATATAGTTAAAGAAGATTCGAGTTTAATTAATTTTATGTCACATATCCAAACTGACGGCAAGGTTGGTGGAATTGATTCAATACCAGAAGTATACCCAATTGCTTCCTTTATGGCATCCCTAATGTCCTCCAACTTATAGAATTCATCGTTCGGTTTGATTTCTACGAACACAAATTTCATCACGTCAAACTCGTTTATCCGACGTTCATATTCAACACATTGGGTTCGAGTAAAAGAAAATAAATTCTGAGAGTACTTGCATTTGCTAACGCATTGAGGAGGTTGGCCTTTCTTTTCAACGCGATTGCCACTCTGAAGTATTGACGTTGGTCAAGTTCGGATTCGGAGCAAGTCCCGTCTTGAGCCATTCGTGAGTCCAGAACTTGATTTCGTCGTTGCTGGGACAAAAAAGAGTGGGCCATTCCTTCTCTATTGTCCGAATCATATCTGAAATCTATTTGTTGTGTAAATGATGATTGGGTATTAGTGTGGATAAACAATATGTTGAAAGAGTATAATGTAAGTAAATAATTGGGAATTTGGGTGCAATTGGTATAATTAATTTTGATATATAAAAATAATATAATTGAATTTTTAAGGAGAATTCAACAATTCATTGAATTGAATTATTGATGGTGAAATTATTTTTAATATATATGGTTTAGGGTATAGGTTTAATAGTTTAAGGGTTTAAGGTTTAATAGTTTAGGGTTTTAGGTTGATGGTTAAGGGTTAAATTATTTTTTTATAAAGAATAGGGTCAAATTAAAATAATATTTAAATAAGGAGGTGTTGAGTGGATCGAAAGATCGATATTTACCAAGAGGGGGGTGAATTGGAAATTTGAAGGATTGTAGTGAAAATTGGCAAATTAAAATTGAAGAACAAGGAATTTAGAGTGGTTCAAGTTCCAAATGAACTCTACATCCACTACCTTAGTCTCACTAAGGATTTGCAACAATTTCACTAAATTGATCTTCCCCTTTTCTAGGACAAGGAGGCAACCCTTTACAATATCGGTTGATTTTTCTACCCAAAAATCAACCCAACCCTCACACAAGAGAACAAAGGAATTTGTAGGCTAATTAGGTATCTCTCAATACAAATGATAGCCCCAATACAAGCACTCAACCCAATTTTACAAAATATGAATGAAGAACACAAATTGGGATTTTACACAAATTTGGGATTTTTGCTCAAATGCTTGAATTTGATGTTTGGATGTTTGCTTGAAGTTCAATAGTTGTTGCTGATGCTTTTGGATGTCCCTTTTATACCTTCTCATTGATTTCTAGCCGTTTGGGTGGTTGGGAACATAAATGGAGCCGTTGGAACCCTCTCTTGCCACCATTAATGCTGTCTGCACCAACCCGTTTCGGAACACGGGAAACCTGTTTCGGAACGGACTAAAATAGAAAGAGCCGTTGGGGTGCATTTAAGAGCCCGTTTCGAAACGCCTTATGGCCGTTTCGGAACGGTTTTGCCACTGTAAAAGGGTCGTTTCGGAACGGTCCTAGCCCGTTTCGAAACGCCTTAACGGTTTTCAGAAATTCAGTTAAAACATACAACGGTCATATTTTCAAAATAAAACCTAGCCCCTGTTTCGGAACGGTATTGATCCGTTTCGAAACGAAATGGCTACTGTCAAAGGGTCGTTTCGGAACGGGCTTGATCCGTTTCGAAACACCACTTTGATATTTAAAAGTCTGAAATATTTGAAATAATTTAGCCCTTTTTAAATCCAACATGAAGAACAGTTTCGAAACGAGTTGTGCCGTTTCGAAACGATTGCAAGTGTTTCGATACACGTTTCGGAACGGTGGTCGACAGTGGTGAAAATGTTTCGAAACGCCTTAGGGCCGTTTCAAAACGGGTACTTGAAAAACACTGCTTTGGCTTGAAACACTTAGAAAAAATATTTGAAAATGTATGTTTTTAACTTGGGCATAATACTAAGATTATATGGGGATATTTTAAGGACTTAAAATTCGTTTTGACTTTTTCGATTTAGTCCTTAGGTTTTTAGTTATATCAAAATCAAAATATTTGTTTTCACAATCTCCCCCTTTTTGATATAACAAAACCAAAGTTAGAATTTTTGAGAATTTTGAAAGTTTTGAAAATATTCTAACTCCCCCTGAATTTAAGATAGGTTTTTAAAAACCTTTTAAAATTTAAAAACGAATTTTAGTGTTGTGGCTCTTAAATTTCTTCTCCCCCTTTTTGTTAGATCAAAAAGAACAACATAAGCTCATAGAGAAGATAAAAGATTAGTACCAATAAGCAATAATAATCAACCATATTATAAATTCATAATCAAAATATCCAAGACATAATTCAAACATTAAGTTCAAACATAAAATCCCAAAGAAAAATAGCCAAAAGCATAGGTCCTAAAACATGAGAAAACATAGAGATGCAATCTTAATCCTAAAAGCATAAATAATATGATATGATATGATATGAAATTCCTAAGCCTCGTCATCATCATCCTCGTCATCATCATCATCATCGTTCTTGGTTTGAGAACGGTGAAACTTCGTCCATTGCCCATAAAGAGTGGAGAAAGAGAGGTCCAAGTTGGAATGAGAAGTCTCAAGAGAAAGAAGACGATCCTCGACATTCTTCAACCGATTGCCCATAGTCTCAAAGCCCGAAGCAATGCTAGTGTCCAAAGCATTCATCCGAGTGTCCAAGGCATTGAACCGCTCGGTAAGAAAAACCGTGAGGGCGTCATTGTTTGCGGCTTGAACTTGCGGTGGAGGAGCAACGAGAGGAGGATCCGCTTCTCTATCAACTCTTTCCCAAATACCATTCACATATTGGAACTCGGACTTGCGAAGGGATGACTCACCAATCTTGGTCTTGCGAGGTTCCGGAGAGTCATAGGTACAATCAATTTCAAGATGTTCAAATAGGGTGCTCAAGACAATGCCATAAGTAAAAGACTTTAACTCATTTGTGTCAATAAGCTTGATATTATTGACAATCTCGGCAAAAATAATCTTGGGCACATTTGGGCGCTCACCCTTACGGAAACACTCTAGCCAAAAGTGATCGGTTTGACGGATGTGGGAATATTTACCGCCGGAAGGGCGAATAAACCAAGAGACCATTAAGTGAAGAACACGATCATGCACATCCAAATTAAGTGCTTTACCGGTGAAAGTACCAAAGTGGCGTTCATCCTCAAGACCCTCATTCTTAAGTTTAAGAGCAGACTCTAAAAGAGCAACATTTATAACAACCTTTTTGCCTAGCAAGGATGACTCAATTCCTATGATCTCGGTTTTGGACTCATCATAAAGAAAACGAGCATTGGAGTAAAAGATGAGTACCATATTTTTGTAGCAAACATCCGGAGTGCTCAAGAAATACCAGAGATTCCACTCATCTAAACGGCCGAGATAACGGAAAAGGAATCGCTCGGAATTGAGGAAATCAAGATCAATGACACGTTCCTTACGAACCGCGAAATCCTTGACATAAGCAAAGCGAGCACGAGCGTCCGGATTTTTAAGAGATTTCTGAAAAAGCATAGTGATATTCGGACGAATACTCGAATCACCGGATTGAACGGCCTTCCGCTTCTTGTTCGATTGATCCACCATCTAAAAATATTAAGCAAGTGTTTTAAAAATGAGTGTATGCATTGATAATTAAAATCAATCCAATAATAAATCCCACTTAGGTTTTTGAAAACAAAATTAAAATAAAAAAAACAGTTTAAAAAAATATGATTGAAAAATTTTATATTCGAATCAAAAATTTTGAGATTTGAATTTTTTTTTACAAAATTTTGAAAACCCACAACCAAAAACATATAATTTATACAAAAATAAAATTTTCTAACCTAAGATTCGAACATGAATTGAAAGAAAAAGAAAATTAGAAAAATTACCTTAGTTTGGGATTTTGGATGATTTGAGAAAAATCCTTGCACAAGATTGATGAAACTTGCTTAGACTTGAGTTGTAGAGTAAAACCCCTCACAATTTTGTGAAAATCAAAGAGATTTAGAGGGTATTTATAGAGAGGGAGGCGGTTTAGGGTTTTAAGGGTTTGATAAAAAGTGAAATTATGTCATAAAAAGCCCTAAATAAAGCAGTCCGCGATGCCGTTTCGGAACGGTCAAGACCGTTTCGGAACGGGCGGCTAGGGTTTTGACCATTTTAAAACCATAAACAGATCGTTTCGATACGGTGTTGACTGTATCGAAACACCCTTTGACCCGTATCGGAACGCGTTCCGATACACCCCCTTGGCAGAATCAAAAACGTTTCGGAACGCTTTTGAGGCGTTTCGAAACGCCCTTCTCTCAGAGCTGGATTTAAGGTATCCGTATCGAAATAGGTTCACCCGTTTCGATACACCTGGGCCTGGAAGTGCAGATGAGGCTCTAAAATTGCAGAAAAATGATCTTTTGAGAGGCCTAACATGCATAAATGTCATGAATGAGCAGGCAAAACATATTTAAGCATAAACATACTCCCCCTAACTATAAGCATGGATGAAATTAGGAGTTTAAACACATCAACATGGCATTTCACAAAATCAAGCATATTTAAGCACAAAATAGGTCCTAAAAGATCAAGATAGGCTAGTTAGACCTAACTCTCTCCTAAGGGACCAAAAACGCTCTTTGTCTAAGGGTTTTGTAAAAATGTCCGCTAATTGATTCAAGGTGTCTACATACTCTATAACCACATCTTCCTTAAGGACATGATCTCTAATGAAATGATGCCTTATTTCTATATGTTTGGTTCTAGAGTGTTGGATGAGATTTTTAGTTAAGCATATTGCACTAGTGTTGTCACATTTTAGGGGTATGGTTCCAACTTTAATACCATAATCTAAGAGTTGTTGCTTCATCCAAAGGACTTGAGCACAACAACTCCCTAAGGATATGTACTCGGCTTCGGTGGTAGATAAGGCTACACTATTTTGTTTCTTAGAGAACCAAGATATGAGCATACTACCTAAAAATTGGCAAGTTCCCGAAGTACTTTTCCTATCAATTTTGCAACCCCCATAATCCGCATTTGAGTAAGCATGAAGGTTGAAGGTAGAGTCTCTAGGGTACCAAAGACCTAAACAAGGAGTGTCTCTAAGATACCTAAAGATCCTCTTAACGGCTATAAGGTGAGACTCTCTAGGACTAGCTTGAAACCTAGCACACAAGCAAACACTAAACAATATATCCGGTCTACTTGCGGTAAGGTAAAGCAAAGATCCAATCATAGAACGATAAAGCTTAGAGTCAACACACTTACCTCCTTCATCTTTGTCAAGCTTTGTAGATGAGCTCATAGGAGTGGCTTGAGGCTTTGCATTCTCCAAGCCAAACTTCTTGAGCATATCCTTTATGTATTTTGCTTGGTTGATGAAGGTGTCATCCTTCTTTTGCTTGATTTGGAGTCCCAAAAAGAATGAGAGCTCCCCCATCATGCTCATCTCAAATTCACCTTGCATTAGCTTAGAAAACTCTTGACAATGACATTCATTAGTAGAACCAAAAATAATATCATCAACGTAAATTTGAACTACTAAGATGTCATTTTTATACATTTTTATGAAAAGTGTAGTGTCCACCTTACCTTTTTCAAATCCTTTTTCAATCAAAAAATTTGAAAGCCTTTCATACCAAGCTCTAGGAGCTTGTTTTAAACCATAAAGAGCTTTGGTAAGTTTGAAAACATGATTTGGAAATTTTGAATCTTCAAAACCCGGTGGTTGTTCCACATACACTTCTTCATTTATAAGACCATTTAAAAATGCGCTTTTAACATCCATTTGAAAAAGCTTGAAATTATAATAACATGCATATGCAAGCAACATCCTAATGGCTTCCATCCTAGCTACGGGTGCATAGGTTTCATCAAAATCTATTCCCTCTTCTTGAGTGTAACCTTGTGCTACAAGTCTAGCTTTATTTCTCACAATGTTACCACTCTCATCTAGTTTGTTCCTAAAGACCCATTTAGTTCCTATTGTAGATTGATTACTAGGCCTATCAACTAATGTCCATACATTACTTCTCTCAAATTGATTTAACTCTTCTTGCATAGCCATAATCCAAAAGTCATCTTTCAATGCTTCTTTTATGTTTTTAGGCTCTATGCATGAGATAAATGCAACATGGTTCATTAATCTAAGAGAAGAACGAGTGGTTACCCCCTTGGATGGATCACCCAAGATTTCACCATCTTTGACATAGTTCAACTCCCTTGGGTAGCTCACTTCCTTTTCCTCAATAGCCAAGTCCTTCAAGGCTTCAAGAGGTGGATCTTGTGTATCTACTTCTTTTGGTTGAATCTCATCCTCCTTTGAAGTTTGACCTCCATCAAAGGCATTTATGATTCCTACATCATCATCATCACAAGAATCCTTCCTAGGAAGGAGGTTATCATCGAATACAACATGAATAGATTCTTCTACTACTAAAGTTCTTTTGTTAAATACTCGATAGGCTTTAGAGGTTAAAGAGTAACCTATAAAAATAGCTTCATCACTTTTTGCATCAAATTTACCTAAGTTGTCTTTTCCATTATTTAAAACAAAACACTTGCACCCAAAAGGGTGAAAATAGCTAATGTTAGGCTTTTTAGATTTTAAAATCTCATAAGGTGTTTTCTTTAAAATTGGCCTAATCATTACTCGATTTACAATATAACAAGCGGTGTTTGTGGCTTCCGCCCAAAAATATTTAGGTAAATTATTTTCACAAAGCATAGTTCTAGCCATTTCTTGTAAAGTTCTATTTTTCCTCTCAACTACCCCATTTTGTTGAGGAGTTCGAGGAGCCGAAAAATTATGGCTAATACCATTTTCATTCAAAAATTCTTCAAACCCTAAATTTTGAAACTCGGTTCCATGATCACTTCTAATGTGTGAAATTCTAAGTTCAAGATCATTTTGGGTTAATTTTAAAAATGTGATGAATTTTTCCAAAGCCTCATCTTTAGTACTTAAAAAGAGAACCCAAGTAAATCTAGAAAAATCATCAACTAACACAAATGCATAAGATTTACCACCCAAGCTCATAGTCCTAATTGGCCCAAACAAATCCATATGAATTAATTGTAAGCATCTACTAGTAGAAACATCATTAATGGATTTAAAGGAAGACTTATGTTGTTTACCCTTTGAGCATGCATCACAAATTTTATCATTTGAAAATTTTATTTTGGGTAAACCTCTAACTAGATTTAGAGAGACTAGTTTTTCCAAAACACTAATGCTAGCATGTCCTAGCTTCCTATGCCACAACCATGCATCATTTTCATTTTGAGCAACTAAACATGCATGAGATGTATATATGTCATCTAAATGCACCATGTATATGTTTCCTATGCGATGACCTATGAGCATAATATTATTAGATTTAATGTCAACAATTTTGCATCCATTTTTATCAAATAAAACATTAAATCCTTTATCACACAATTGACTTATGCTCAATAAATTATGTTTAAGACCATCGACATATAAGACATTTTCAATGAGAATGGTAGAGTGATTACCTATGGAGCCAATACCTTTAATGTGGCCTTTGGAGTTGTCACCAAATGTTACTACTCCTCCACTTTTTGGCTTTAAATCCATGAATCGACTCTTGTCTCCGGTCATGTGCCTCGAGCATCCACTATCAAGGTACCATGAGTTTTGACTTTGTGCTTTGGCCTTGTAGCAATGCTCCCCCTACAAACAAAGATATTAAACTTTGGTTTTTGGTACCCAAATCATTTTGGGTCCATGAGTGTTAGCTCTCAAAACCTTGGTTCCCTTAGGAATCCAAGATGACATAGCAATAATATTATTAGATTTTACAAGTTCCTTAGGAACCCATACACTTCTAATTCTTTTAGCTCTACTATGTCTAGGGTAGCTACCTTGTTTGTAGTAATTAGTCCTTTTCTTAGGTTGGTGTGTTCTAGAGGATTCTCCTACTTCATGTTTGACACTACCAACATTTTTTAAGGACTTTTTGAGCTCATTTAGCTCACCTAACACCTTTTGGTGTTCACTATTGCATTGAGACAAAAGATTATTAAGATCAACATTTTCATCTTGAAAGAATTTAAGTTCATCTTTTAATCCTAAAATCTTTTTCTCAAATTTAGAATTAGCTTGAGTAAGTGAGTCATTTTTCTCATTTAGCTCTAAAATGATTTTCTTGTTTTTAATGACCGACTCTTTAAACTTCTCAACTAATTCATCATATACCTCTTGTAACTCATCATATGCATCATTTAATTCTTCATATGAAAAATCTAAAGTAGATGAGTTAGAGGTTACCAAGGAGGAATCTTCCTCAAGTGCCATGAGACAAAGGTTAGCCACTTCTTGTTCGTCATCCTCCGATGACTCCTCATCACTCCAAGTAGCAAGCTTGGCTTTGAGTTTCTTCTTCTTCTCAAAGCCCTTCTTCTTGAGTTGAGGGCACTCCGAACGGATGTGACCGGATTGTTTGCACTCATAGCAAATGATGGGATCCTTCCCTTCTTCTTTGTTCCTTCCTTTGAAGTCCATCTTTCTTTGGATTTTTCTTCCCCGGTTGGACCTCATGAAGCGTGAGAATCGTTTGGCTATCATAGCCAATTCTTCAAGTTCATCCTCCTCACAAGATGAGCTCTCATCATGTTGTGAAGCTTTTGCCTTGAGAGCTATTCCCATCTTCTTCTTCTTTTCAACTTCAAGCTTCTCTACTCTTTTCTCTTCTTTCTTTTTCTCATCTTCCCTTCCTTGCTTCATGATCTCATGAGTAAGGAGAGAACCCACAAGCTCATCAAGCTTTAATGTCTTCAAGTTCTTTGCTTCGATGATGGCGGTTCTCTTCCCATCCCAAGCTTCGGGAAGTGAATAGAGTAGCTTCCGGACAAGCTTGTCTTCCGGTATGATCTCTCCATAGCCCTTTAGCCCGTTGACAATTGTGGAGAATCGATCAAACATCTTTGACACCGTCTCATCGGGCTCTATCTTGAAATTTTCATAACTAAGATTGAGAAGTCCAATCTTAGTTTCTTTGACATCATTGGTGCCTTCATAAGTGGTCTCAAGTGTGTCCCACACTTCTTTGGCATTTTCAATGGAAGAGACCTTTGAATAGATGTCCGGACCGAAAGTACAAAAAAGCATGTGGAGAGCTTTATCGTTGACTTGAATCTTCTTCCTCTCCTCTTCACTCATTTCGGCTTTCTTCTTCAACACCATCTTGCCTTCACCATCTTGCTTCAATGGAATGTATGGCCCATCCTCAATGACATCCCATACAAGGTAGTCACTTGACTTGATGAATAGCCTCATTTTGTTCTTCCAAAAGGAGTAGTTGTCACCATTGAAGAAAGGAGGCTTGGTGGTTGATTGTGACTCGTACATGCCGGAACCAGAGGTTGAAGCCATCTCTTGATATTTTGATGATCACACTCTTCCAAGGATCTCCTCTTATGGTTGTTAATCCTTAAAGAGTTAAGCTCTGATACCAATTGTTGAGTGGATCGAAAGATCGATATTTACCAAGAGGGGGGGTGAATTGGAAATTTGAAGGATTGTAGTGAAAATTGGCAAATTAAAATTGAAGAACAAGGAATTTAGAGTGGTTCAAGTTCCAAATGAACTCTACATCCACTACCTTAGTCTCACTAAGGATTTGCAACAATTTCACTAAATTGATCTTCCCCTTTTCTAAGACAAGGAGGCAACCCTTTACAATATCGGTTGATTTTTCTACCCAAAAATCAACCCAACCCTCACACAAGAGAACAAAGGAATTTGTAGGCTAATTAGGTATCTCTCAATACAAATGATAGCCCCAATACAAGCACTCAACCCAATTTTACAAAATATGAATGAAGAACACAAATTGGGATTTTACACAAATTTGGGATTTTTTCTCAAATGCTTGAATTTGATGTTTGGATGTTTGCTTGAAGTTCAATAGTTGTTGCTGATGCTTTTGGATGTCCCTTTTATACCTTCTCATTGATTTCTAGCCGTTTGGGTGGTTGGGAACATAAATGGAGCCGTTGGAACCCTCTCTTGCCACCATTAATGCTGTCTGCACCAACCCGTTTCGGAACACGGGAAACCTGTTTCGGAACGGACTAAAATAGAAAGAGCCGTTGGGGTGCATTTAAGAGCCCGTTTCGAAACGCCTTATGGCCGTTTCGGAACGGTTTTGCCACTGTAAAAGGGTCGTTTCGGAATGGTCCTAGCCCGTTTCGAAACGCCTTAACGGTTTTCAGAAATTCAGTTAAAACATACAACGGTCATATTTTCAAAATAAAACCTAGCCCCTGTTTCGGAACGGTATTGATCCGTTTCGAAACGAAATGGCTACTGTCAAAGGGTCGTTTCGGAACGGGCTTGATCCGTTTCGAAACACCACTTTGATATTTAAAAGTCTGAAATATTTGAAATAATTTAGCCCTTTTTAAATCCAACATGAAGAACAGTTTCGAAACGAGTTGTGCCGTTTCGAAACGATTGCAAGTGTTTCGATACACGTTTCGGAACGGTGGTCGACAGTGGTGAAAATGTTTCGAAACGCCTTAGGGCCGTTTCGAAACGGGTACTTGAAAAACACTGCTTTGGCTTGAAACACTTAGAAAAAATATTTGAAAATGTATGTTTTTAACTTGGGCATAATACTAAGATTATATGGGGATATTTTAAGGACTTAAAATTCGTTTTGACTTTTTCGATTTAGTCCTTAGGTTTTTAGTTATATCAAAATTAAAATATTTGTTTTCACATGAGGGTTCAATAGAAATACGAAAATAGGTGGGGTACTAAATATATAGTTTATCCTTATTAAAAAATAAAATTTTAATATATATAAAAAATAATTTAATTGAATTTTTAAAAATAATTCTTAATTGTATTATGAGTCCTTAAAATTTTAAATCTTTATTAATTAATTTAATAGTGTTCATCGGTGTTCATCATTAGTGGTAGACTCATCATTTATATATTAGAAATTTAAAAGAAAAACCAAGTTTCACCTTTTGTATTTCATTCTTAAACAAAATGTTGAAATCTGTTTTTTTTTTCTATTCCGTATTATATCAAACACTTGCAAAAAGGCTTTATTGACGGTGCAAAATTATTTGCATTATTGTCTAATTTCAGATATCATAAACAAAAAATCAAAAAATTGGGGAGTGAAAAATAAATAAAAGAGTAGGTTAATTTCAATGGGATTGACCATTTCATCACCCAAAAAATTCTTCATTTTTAATATAGAGTATTTATTGAACTGATTTCTAGATCCTTTCAATTCCACTTATCCAATTCCAATAAACCCAACGTGCAAAATCCCTAAATTTTTTTTAAAGTAAGGAGTCGAAAAATGTATAGTGAGTTCTTCAGTAGTCCTTTTTTTTTTTGGGGGGGGGGGGGGGGGGGGGGGTCCTATTGAAAATGTCAACTACTTGTAATTGATGACTTGGCGTTTTCTGATTGGAGAGAACAACGGTGGTGGTTGTCAAAGGGTTGACCCGAGTCAAATGGAGTTATCAGTAAGACGCGGTTGTTGTAGGGTTGAATAGATTAGGTGGGGCCGGTGGCACCATCTTCACTTTCACCAACTTGTCTAAAGGACGTTCGGTCGACATTGTTTTTGTCTTGTCTGGTTTTCATTCTTTTGAAAATTTTGTTTTAAGCCCTACCATTTCATGAAGTGTTCAATTAACCCCCTCCAAAAATGTCCCTTCCCAAAATATGTGAACATGAACCGACCCTTGATCATCTATGGTTATTTGTTGGATGATAACGTCTAGAGGTGGTTCCAGATAGGGGTGGGTAAAAATACCCGACCCGATTAACCCGATCTGAAAATCTGACGACCCGATTAATCCGATCTGAAAATCTGACGACCCGAGCCTAAAATACCAGGTAATTCTCGGAAAAAAATCACCCGGCCCGACAAATTTGCCGGGACACGGGCTGAAAGTTTCCCCTTACCGAGTACCTGACCCGACCCGATAAAAATTAATATATATTTTTTTATATTTAAAACTATATTTTTATTTTATGTTTCTTAATATTTTCACTCTAAAATTAAGTTTAAATCCCTACATTTTTTCTATGTTTGTATTATATTCTTTTAAGTTTTAAGTTTAAATTTTTTAAATAATTTTGTTTTTAACATGTGATTTTTTTTAATTTTAGAATAAAAAAATAAAAAATAAGAACCGAATACCCGATACCCGGATATAATGAGCCGGGACACGAGCCGCTTAATGAGGTAACCGACAATGACCACCCCTAGTTCCAGACGTGTATAATATGAACGATCGCACAAGCCCTAAGAAAAAGAGGGTCACAAAATAAGTTATAAACTAGTTATAAATTAAAAGATTAATTATAAACTAGTGATAAAGCACGTGGAGAAAATAAAATGTTGTATTTCATGAATTTTGAGTCATGTTAGACTATTTTTAATTAAAAAAATTAGTCTACCACATACACAATATATTAACAAATATTTATTTTTAAAATTAATGGTTACATTTTAATAAATTAAATAGAGCTTAAATAGAGCTCCACAAATATTTAATCTGCCTGAGATACCATATGTTATTCATGGTTTAAGTTTCTTTAATCCCAATCAAGTATTAATCATTATATAATTATTAAAATGGTCATGATTTTAATCATTATGTTATGTTTCTAACAATCGATTAGTGCTAAATTTCAAGCTTATCAAACATATCGACTTGTCATGCAATTATTTAATGTGAGAATATGAATGGGAGTGTTATTTACACAGCACGGAATTGAAATAGTGAAAACACACACAATGATGATAATGTCTATGTACATTGAACACTTGTGTGGCCAAAAAGTGAGGGAAGTCGGTCCAACTTGTAAAATAAGAAATGGTACAACTCAATTTCAGACCACATTAACCCCAAGATTCATATATATTTTTAAAATGGTCCTGACTCCTGAGAGTTGTTTTTAAAGGAACTTGATCCAATCCTACCAACATGCAATTTGCAAATACAAGTGAGATTCTTTTTGTTCATATGAATATAAAGAATACTAAATTAATCACCGAATCTTACAACTAATTGTACTTTTAAGGTCGGTACGGTGATTAAACAATGGTACTTCGTAGTTAGTACACTTCGATTTGTTTGCACATAGAATCTTAAAAGTTAAAACCATTAAACAATAGTATATCAAATCTATGTACATTTTCAGTCCACAAGCACAACGTACGTATTTGTTTATAAAAATAATAAGTCTGGGTTATATTTAAAATTAAGTATTATTATCTAACCAGTTTAAAGATATTACTAAGTTAATCTCTATCAGGATGAGATACTAGGTTTCTTTAACAACATTCAAGATTTAAATTTAAATATTAAATTAAAAGAATCGCTTCTATAATAGACCTTTGTAATACTTGATATAAATTAATCTACCAGTAATTAGATACCAATAATTATAAAAATACCATCAAATTACATATTGTCACGTTATAATCTCTAGTTGAAAGTTGTTCATTATGGGACTTGGGAGAATAAGGTGATGAATGATCACCTCATTCTTACCATTAAACAGGGACGGAGCCACAGCTCCCATGGGCGGGGCTGTGGCCCCCCGGTAGGGGAGAAAAAAATTTTACCTTTTGATTTTTTATATTATTTTGGAAAAAATTGGGATAATTGTAAATTTGCCCCTCCCACCTTTTAAAATTTATGTTTTGCCCCCCTAACTTCAAATCCTAGCTCCGTCCCTGCCATTAAACACATGTATTAATGTAATAAATATAAGGTTATATTTTGGCACATAAGTTGTATAAAAAAATTACACATCCCTTCATATTTAAGCTATAAAATCTAAAACATAAATCCCTAACTCTAGCACCCTAAAACCTAAACTTTAACTCCTAAATCTTAAACTCTACATTCTAACCATAAACCTTAAATTCTACGTCATACACATTAAACCCCTAAACCCTAAACCACAACTTAAAGCCATAAACCCTAAAATTGAAAGGCTTGTGAAAACTTTAGTTTACACAAGCTTATGTATAAAATTATTTTCCATAAGTATATTCGAAATGTAATCTCATTCATATTAATCAAACATCTTATAATAGAAAATCCAAATAAAATGAGCTCTAATTAATGTGTGCAAATTGTCACATACCAATTTTTTCGACCTAATCAAGCCACACATCAAGGGGCCGAGTGTGTGCTCACCAAGGGACGGAGCAAAGGGACGACAACCGAGGGGCGTAGCACGGGGAAAATCGAGAGGGCCACACCTCGTAAGTACATTCCACCACACCGACGAGAAGCATCCGCAACCCACGGGGCTGGGTGTGCGGACCAAGGGACTAAACGCACGGGCCACGAAACCGAGCAAGGCGAGCCCGTCGCACGCCAAGGGTCCGATAGAGGTGCACACCAAGGGGCCTAAAGACCAACACCAAGGGTGCACACCGAGGGGTCTAAGGGCCAGCACCAAGGGGCCTACGGGCCGGCACCAAGGGTGCACACCGAAGGGCCTAAGGGCCGGCACCACGGGGGTACACCAAGGGGCCTAAGGGCCGACACCAAGGGTGCACACCGTGGGGGCCTAAGCCACACCATAGGGTCCGATGCATACGCACATCAGAGTGCTGATAGTGGCTCGTGCCGAGGGACCGAGCAGACCGAGTTTGTCGCACCCTAGGGTCTCGACAGCGGCCGACGCTCAAGGACCGAGCTGACCGATCATGCCGCACACTAGGGTCCCGACGACAATGCACACGGAAAGGCTAGACAGGGCTAGCCAGACGCACCCCACGGGTCCGCACGGGGCCTTGGGCCTAATCTTCGCGCAAACAAGGCCTACCTTGAGGTTAAGGGCCACGAATCTTTTTAGGACAAGGATTACATCTCCTTGAGGGAGTAGGGCATTAGTTTATCCTAGTTAGAGTAGGATTAGGACTAGAGGGGCTATTTAAGGAGGCTTACCCCCACCTCATTATTCATCTTTCAGTTGTTCTTTGGCCTTGAGCCATATTTTCGTTAAGCACTCTAATAAAAGGTGTCGGGCATTCGCCCGGCTTTTCTCCACATCACTTTTCTTTGGCCATCACCCTTTGTGTTAAATCGTCTTCCGCGCGGATCTAGGCACTCTCGTCTAGATCGTCAGGCTAATTTAGGCTCCACGCACGCACAAAGGTGCCTAAGGTCGTACGTTCGATGGGTCAGAATTCTAGGGACGTGACAAGTGGTATCAGAGCAAAGGAGTTTGCTCGGGATGGCTAAGAAAGACGAAACCGGGGCACCATCAAAGGGCACAGAGGCCCAAGTAACCGACAAGGTAGCTGACAAGACAACCGATAAAAATGCCGACAAGAAAAGGGCCGCTTCAAAGGATCGGTTGACAACACTTGAGGACAAAACAGAACGACTCGAAACCAAAGCAAAGAAGAAAGTAGAGTCCCTCGATGATGTCGAAGAACGCCTAGAAAAGCTAGAAACCAAATCCGTTCCCCTCAAAGAAGAAGTCACAGAAGGTGTTCAAAAACTTCTCGACGAAGCATACGAAAGATTGAACCGGCAAGATGTCTCTCTTCAAATTGCGTTAGAGTCAACAAGAGAAGAGCTACTAGGGGAGATTAAGAAGCTTGCTACCGAATTATCTCTCTATAAGAATGTCGTGCTAACTGGCATGGTGGGCAAAACAGTAGATACCAAACCCAGGATCAATGTGCCAAAATCGAAGGAGAATAAAAAAGAGCAAGGGACGCTCAAGAAGTGGACAACTTCATTTGGAACTTGAAGAATTACTTCTGACTCTCCAGCATCGACGACGAGGACACCAAGGTAAACACCGCTTCCGTTTACTTAGTTGATGCGGCTCTCCTATGGTGGCGACATAGGTATTACCAATCCAAAGATGGGACGATCCCCATCAAAACATGGAAAGAATTTCAATTCGAATTCAAAGAGCACTTTTACCCAAAGAACACTCAAGAAGAAGCTTGGGAGAAGCTTCATCGATTAAAGCACGACAGCTCAATTCGGGAGTACGTCAACAAATTCACCGAACTTAGGCTCCAAATTCACAACATGAGTGAAGCTAACGCTCTCTTTATCTTTAAAAGTGGGCTACAACGTTGGGCAAAAATGAAGTTACATCGAATGGGAATCCAGGATCTTTCCAAAGCATTGGACGCAGCCGACTCCCTTGTAGAATTTGAACACAAGAAGTCAGACAAGCCAAGGCAAAGGTCGAAGTACGAAGACAACGACGAGGAAGATCGGGATGAACAACCCAAGGGTGAACCCAAGAAACCATCAAACGGAGACTTTAAACTCCGCAAGTCATGGGTAAGGAATAACAACAACTTTAGTTGTTACAATTGCGGAGGCAATCACATGAAAAAGGATTGTCCTAAACTCGAGAAAGCGATAGCCATCCAAGGAGATGATAGCGAAGACGAACCAGAACCCACTAAAATAAATGACATTATCAGTTCCATGGAGACTATGAAGGGTTCCAAAGAGAAGGGACTGATGTTCGTGAACATCACCTTGGCAGGCCAAGAACTAAACGCGCTAATAGACACAGGCGCCTTAGAATTATTTGTGTCAGAACACACCGCCTAAGAACTTAGCCTTCGGATTGAGAAGGCAAAAGGATTTATTAAAACCGTAAATTATTCGTCGAATCCTATCACCAGGATAGCAAAAGGAGTCAAACTCAACATCAGCGACTGGTCGGGTAAAGAAACCATCAAAGTAATTCCCCTTGAAGAATTTGATGTAGTAATCGGCATTGATTTCCTTGACCGAATCAAGGCATTCCCTGTTCCGTTCTGCAATTGCCTGTACATACTTGACCCAAAGCGCCCATGCGCGGCGAAGACAAAGCGACAACCCGAAGTTAGGGCCAAGATGGTGTCAACCATTCAGTTCCACGAAGAAGGACGTAAGAAAGTGCTAACGCCCCGGAAAACAAGGGCACATGAGAAGTCGACCGTGTCCAAAGAAGTCCCAACAGAATCGGGACAAGTTTCACTCGAACACCCGAGGACTTTCCAACCAAAGCGGGAGGTTGAGCCCAAGATCGAGCTTGTGCCAATGACAAGTCCACCCGCTCGGGCATGTTCATATAAGACAAAGAGGCGAGCTAAGAACCGAGAAAACAGAAAGCGTCGGGACAAAAACTTCCAAGTAGGAGACTTGGTCCTAGCGAGGTTAACCGAAGTATCACACCATCCGACCACCGAAAAAAACTTGTGCGAAGGTACGAGGGTCCATTTAAAGTTTCTAAACAAGTAGTAAGGAACACCTACCAATTAGAGCTACCACCGACCATCTGGACGCATCGAGAGTTCAATGTCAGTTCACTCAGGCCGTACCGTTCAGGTGAGATGGGTGAAGCACAAAGCAAGTCACACCAAGCACTCAGCAAGGTAAAGGTCTCCTTCCCTGATGAAATTGGAGACATCCAAGCAGAAAGGATCGTACAACGACCAGGACAACGACCGAGTCATGAGTACTTTATCCTATAGAAAGGACTTCCCGACAGCAAAGGGAGTTGGGAACTAGCCAAGGCCGTATGGCAGTTCAAGAAACAAAAGAGTCGTCACCATCTTAGCCGAGCGACGATGGCGTCGCCGAATCCAGTGGGGGAGAATGTCACATGCCAATTTTTTTCGACCCAATCAAGCCACACATCAAGGGGCCGAGTGCGTGCTCACCAAGGGACGGAGTAAAGGGACGACAACCAAGGGGCGTAGCACGGGGAAAACCGAGAGGGCCACACCTCGTAAGTACATTCCACTACATCAACGAGAAGCATCCGCAACCCACGGAGCTGGGTGTGCGGACCAAGGTACTAAACGCACGGGCCACGGAACTGAGCAAGGTGAGCCCGCCGCACCCCAAGGGGCCTAAGGGTCAGCACCAAGGGTGCACACCGAGGGGCCTAAGGGCCGGAACCAAGGGGCCTACGGGCCGGCACCAAGGGTGCACACCGAAGGGTCTAAGGGCCAGCACCACGGGTGCACACCGAGGGGCATAAGGGCCGACACCAAGGATGCACACCGTGGGGGCCTAGGGCCGCACCATAGGGTCTGATGCATACGCACACCAGGGTGCCAACAACGGCTCGTGTTGAGGGACTTAGCAGACCAAGTCCGACGCACCCTAGGGTCCCGACAGCGACCGACGCTCAAGGACCGAGCTGACCGATCACGCCGCACCCTAGGGTTATGACGACAGCGCACACGAAAGGGCTTAATAGGGCCAGCTAGACGCACCGCACGGGTCCGTACGGGGCCTTGGGCCTAATCTCCGCGCAAACAAGGCCTACCTTGAGGTTAAGAGGCTACGAATCCTTTTGGGACAAGGATTACATCTCCTTGAGGGAGTAGGGCATTAGTTTATCCTAGTTAGAGTAGGATTAGGACTAGAGGGGCTATTTAAGGAGGCTTACCCCCACCTCATTATTCATCTTTCAGTTGTTCTTTGGCCTTGAGCCATATTTTCGTTAAGCACTCTAATAAAAGGTGTCGGGCATTCGCCCGACTTTTCCCCACATCATTTTTCTTTGGCCATCACCCTTGTGTTAAATCATCTTCCGCACGGATCTAGGCACTCTCGTCTAGATCGTCATGCTAACTTAGGCTCTACGCACACACAAATGTGCCTAAGGCCGCACGTTTGACGGGTCAGAATTCTAGGGACGTGACAAAATTCTTAATCCCATCGAAACCAAATGAGTTCACTAAAATATCTCAATTACCTCAAATCACTCGAAATTGCAAATTGATTCTCAAAATAATATTTGAACTATTCTCGATTTCATAGTAAAATTTAAAGATAATTTTAAAATGCATTGCATTTTCAAAGAGAATTTAATTTAACCTTGGAGATAATATTATCATTAGAGATAATCACGAACTCTAAATATTTTTTGGGAATATACATGTCTGTTTTACGATACATGTTCAAGGTGCGAGGTTGCTCCTCCCAATAATGTCGTCTCTAAGGTTTGAACTCGTGTCTTCTTCTAGAGAGTGCAATGTACTTTATCAATGTACTCAACATTTGTTGATACGAACTCTAAATACTGACTATAAAACAAACATGAAAGATACAAGAAATAAATGTAAGGAGTAAAATTAAATAATTCTACTCTAAAGTTAAAACATCTATTTTTTAAAGAAAAAAAAACGACTTCCATTAATCACAAACAAGTACAAGCGTTCAAGCAAACTAAATCATATCTCTAAATAGAAAATGATAGCAAAATATAGGACACTCTCCACCAGAAAAGAGGATCGATCAGATCAGAAAAGCGACAAGCTAACTTGCCAAGAAACACAACACATAAAATAACATAAGACTGGATCAAAGTTAAAGAACCACAAATACAAGCTGTAACAGAAATCAAAACAGAAAATCCTCTGATAACGGATAGGCATTTGTCGCTCACCCTAAGCCTTGGCTCACCCTTGTTCAAGCAAACATCTCTATCTCTAGGGTCGGAGTAAGCCTTCCCTATTTGAAATAAATAAGGGCCTAATCAATAGAATTTTATTTGGGCTTGAAACAAGTAAGGATGAAAACAAATGTAACGATGCTCGGTAAGGGTAACTTCGAGCACAATGAAAATTCATCCACCTCTGCCAACCACCAAAATCTTCAATAGACATTAAGATGATGGTGAGGCAAGAGAAAAACACCAAACGAATGAGGAAGATCTTGAAGAGTGGTGTTAACCACCAATGGAGGATCTCAAAATAGTCCCAAAACATAGATGAGCCAAAAATAAAGACAGGCTTTGGAGGTGGTCGAAACTGAAGGACATATAGAGGGGTAGGCCGATAAGGGTAGAACTCGACCCTGAAAAGCCATCAAAAATGGAAGAAGAGAGTTCTTCAAGAAGAAAAAAAACTTAGATTCGTAAAGGCTCCACCAACAATCACCGTTAAACCTGCAAAAAGGACAAGAAAAACCCATAACAGAGGAAAAGGCAAACCAAAAACTCCAGGAAAACTCTCTGACTCGACCGCCAGAAGGAGAAAACTCGTGCTCCTCATCACTCCAAAGCTCCCGAGGTAAAGCCAAATGGTGTCGGGAGCTCCAACAAACTACCCATGGTTACCTCGAAAGAAAGCATTAGATAGGAAAAGGAAAAAATCAAAAGCCTGAGGCAAGGGAAGACAAAGTGAAAGGTCGATGGTGAACGCCTGACGCCCGAAAACGCAAAGGCCACCGAATTCAAAGCTCTTAGGAATTACAAAACTAGAGAGAATGTTTTTTGTGTTTATAGTTAAAACATATATTCTAATAGAGATATAATTACATAATTAATGTTTAGAGTAGCTAAGGATGCAATTTTCCCTACTTGGTAAAAGGCTTAAATGCTAACATTTGAGATTTTCCCATTTAATCAAAGCCTAAGGTTTAGACCTTGGATCAAGGGAAAGAACCACAACCATATAAATAAATATCTAGAAGAACAGTGAAGGAAGAAAAAAATTAAAAACCAACCATCAATTGATCTAGTGGTATGATAAACTATAGGTTGAGAGTTAAAGAAGTTGAAATAGGACATGAAGTGATGTTAACAGAATAAAAGTTGTGAGCTGTGGAACGGTTAGCAGAGCTGAGGTGGTTAGCAAGTTTGTTAGATAAGTTGTGAGTTGTTATCAGCCATTAACAATTTACCTTCTTTGTGTATATATACAGACGTAAAATCCTTGTAAATGTAATCAAGTTCAATGAATAAACAAAGTTATCTCTTTCATTTCTTCTGTTAAACTCTAGTTCACAACATGGTATCATTCACCGGTGAACCTGTGGCCATCGCTTCCGTTGTTAACAAAATAAAAGCCGTGAGCTGTGAAACGGTTAGCAGAGCTAAGGTGGTTAGCAAGTTTGTTGGATCAGTTGTGAGCTGTTATCAGCCATTAACAGTTTACCTTCTTTGTGTATATATACAGACGTAAAATCCTTGTAAATGTAATCAAGTTCAATGAATAAACAAAGTAATCTCTTTCATTTCTTCTGTTAAACCCTAGTTCACAACATGGTATCATTCGCCGGTGAACCTGTGGCCATCGCTTCCGTCTAAGCAATGTTTGTTGCTGCTTCTGAGAATCTATAATGTTACCTAGTGATTCTACCACTGTTCCCGGTACTTCGGCTGCCGCCGATGCTTCCAGTTCTAGTGTTTTGTCCTCCAAAGGTTTCACGAACAAGCGTGTCGAGAAACTCCTCACCGGTGTGCTCAAACCACCGCCTGCTATTGTTCGCTCGGAATCTGGTGAAACAGTTGAAAATGAGGACTACGAGATCTTTATTGCTCAGGACAGTACCCTAGCATCTTGGATCTTATCTACAATCAGCCCCCAACTGCTCTCCAATTTGTTAGGGCTGAATCGACGTCTTCGATTTGGTCTAGGGTGTTAGAATTCTTTTCAGTCATTCTACCACCACTACCATAAATATTTACTACAAGCTGCGATCTATCCAGAAAGGCGATATGAGCATGCGAGCTTATGTTTCCCAGATTAAAGAAGTCTGCAATATGCTTACCTCTTGTGGCAGTCCGGTCTCGGATCTTGAGAAAATTGCTTCCATTCTCAAAGGTCTTCTGATGGAGTATCAACCATTTGTAACTGTTATCACTGCTAGTCAAGCGTTGTTTACTCTCGATGCTGCGATTTCGGTCTTGTTTGATGCTGAAACCCAGCTTAACACCTTCAATTAGTTTGCTGATCTATCACCTAGTGAACATGTAGCACATGTTAATGATGCCAATGGAAACCATGCTGCTTCACGAGTTGAGTCAGATGTCTTCAGGCCATATCGGCAGAACTTTGGCTCACGTGGCAGGGGAAGATCCGGCCGGCCACGTCCTTAGTGCCAGCTGTGTGGTAAATTAGGTCATATGGTTGACCGTTGCTGGTATCGGTTTGACGAGTCGTTTCTAGGGGTTACTGCTCGTACCAATGACCTGTAAAAAGTTGAGCCCAATGATCTGAATGTTTGTGCTCTTGAGTCTAACAATACTGGTTGTTCGTGTCACTGTGCAGAAGCTGGAACATAGGCTGGTTCTAACTTGAAACCAACACAGGCTAATGTAGCTTTTACAAGTAATGGGTGGTTCGTGGACATTGGGGCTACGCACCATGTGACCCCAGATGCTACCAATCTGGTCGATAGTGTTGATTACTCTGGCCCTGGTAAGTTGATAGTTGGTAATGGCATGGGTCTAGGTATTTCTCACGTTGGTCAATCTCCGTTGCTTTCTTCTCCTCGTACTCTTGTGTTACATAATGTCTTGCTTGTGCCCAAGGTTACTAAAAACTTGATTTCTGTCTCGAAGCTTGCTAGAGATAACAAGGTCTTCCTTGAATTTCATGCTAAAACCTGCCTGGTGCGAGATGAAGTCAATTGAGCTGTTCTCTTGCGTGGTGTTCAATCTGGTGGATTGTATCACTTTTACCAGCCCTCAAGAATGCCTGTTAGTGGTAATAAATGTAATCTAGCTGAATTACATGATGTCCAGACTTCTACTGATGCTTATAGTTTGTGGGATCATAGACTTGGACATCCCTCTTTTGATATGTTGTTGCAAGGATGTAGAGATTGTAATATTTGTATTGATGCTTCGATCAATAAACCTAGCACTATTTGTGTTGCTTATCAGAGGGGTAAGAGCCATAAGCTCACATTTACAGCTTCTACCACGACTTATGATGTACCATTTCATTTAGTCTTTACTGACTTGTGGGGACCTGCCAAGATAGTCTCAGGGTTATGTATATTATGTCTCGTTTGTGGATGCGTACACTAATCATTGTTGGGTGTATCTGTTGAAAGCAAAGTCACATGTTGTGGCTGCATTTCAGGCATTCTAGCAGCTGGTTCAGACTCAGTTTGAGGCAACTATCAAAGAGTTGCAGAGTGATTGGGGTGGCGAATTCATGAGTCTTTCCCCTCTGCATCACAAGGCTGGTATTGTTCATTGTGTGACCCGCCCTCACACTTCCCAACAAAATGGGGTTGTGGAGAGGAAGCACATGCATATTCTTGAGATGGCATTAACGTTGTTGGCTCAAGCTTCACTACCGTTCAAGTATTAGACTTATGTTGTCGTTACAGTTGTTCGCCTAATTAACATGTTACCTACTAGGGTGCTACAAGGTATGTCACCATATGAAGCCTTGTTTGGACGCAAACCTCAGTATGACTTCCTCAAGGTCTTTGGCTGCAGATGTTTTCCGCATCTTCGACCTTTTGTAGGGTGCTATAGATCCCTTCCGTGTACATTTTTGGGTTATAGTCCAATGCATAAGGGGTATCAATGTTTTGACCCTTCAGGCAGGGTGTACATCTCTCGGCACGTTGTGTTTGATGAAGGTATTTTCCCTTTGTAGAGGGTCATGGTAGCTGTTCACCTAAGTCTTGCTCCACAGTTGCGACAGGAGCCTCAACCTCTCTATGTTTGGTTCTAGGGATGGAGCAGTTGAGAAGGGTAATTGGTGCTCGACCTAATGTCACGGTTGTATCTGTGCTTGATCCAGGGGTTCATGTCGCATGTACGCCCCATGCTTGTGTGTCTCCTTTCCATGAATCTGCTTCTGAACCTGTTTAGTTCCATGCTCAGTCACCATCATCTAAATCACCTATAGTTCATCCTGATGATTCATTGCCAACACTTGTGGTTGAAGGTATGGCAGCTGCAACACCTAGCCATGTACTCAATGCACCCCTCTTCGACATGGTCGGACCTGTTGATTCTACAGTTAGTGTCATTCCTTCTAACTTATCTTCAGTCAGTCCCAGGGTAGATGAATGCTGGTCCAATGGCTCGAATCCTACTGTACCCGTTCTGGGTGAGGACCTAACTCTCAATGAATTGGTACACCCTTCCACTTCAGGTGATCAAGGGTCCTCGGTTAATACGCATCCAATGCTCACTCGAAGCATGCTTGGGGTATTTAAACCGAAGATTTATTTTGTATCTGTCAATGTTCATGAGGCCTTGACTCAACCAAAGTGGAAGGGTCCTCGGTAGATGAATGCTGGTCCCATGGTAGATGAATGTTGGTCCAATGGCTCGAATCCTACTGTACCCGTTCTGGGTGAGGACCTAACTCTCACTGAATTGGTACACCCTTCCACTTCAGGTGATCAAGGGTCCTCGGTTAATACGCATCCAATGCTCACTCGAAGCATGCTTGGGGTATTTAAACCGAAGATTTATTTTGTATCTGTTGAGGACACAGTACCTGTCAATGTTCATGAGGCCTTGACTCAACCAAAGTGGAAGGAAGCAGTTCTTGCTGAATATGAAGCTTTGCTGAAGAATGGCACATGGAAATTAGTGAGTCTACCAGCTGGTCGAACTTCAGTTGGGTGCAAATGGTTGTTTAAGCTGAAGAAAAATGCAGATGGGACAATGGCCAGATATAAAGTCAGGTTGGTGGCTCAGAGTTTCTCACAAATTCCTGGCAGGGACTTTCATGTCACGTCCAGTCCTGTTGTCAAGTCCTCTACGGTGAATGTTGTGCTTGCGTTGGCTGTAACGAGAGGCTGGAAGTTACGCCAGGTGGACGTTAATAATGCTTTTCTCAATGGAGATTTGCATGAAGAAGTGGTCATGAGGCAGCCTCCTGGTTTTGAAGTGAGTGCTTCAGATGGAACTCCACTGGTATGTAAGCTTGAGAAGACGTTGTATGGTTTACGCCAAGCACCAAGAAATTGGTATGCTAAACTAAAAAAAATTTGTTGACATTGGGTTTCGGAGGTCAGCTGCAGATTCATCCATGTTCATTCAAAATAGTGCTGGTGCGTTTACATATATTTTAATATATGTCGATGACATAATAGTCACATGAGCATATGATTCAAAGGTTTCTTCCACAATTTCCCTGTTAAGTAAACAATTTTCCTTAAAAGATCTTGGGGAACTGAGTTACTTTCTCGGTGTTGAAGTGAGACGGTGCAGTGGTGGACTTTTCTTGAGTCAGAGGAAGTTCATACAAGAGCTACTAGAACATGCAAAAATGGATCAAGCCAAGTTAGCTTCTACACCTATGGTTGCATCACTAAAGCTGGGTCGAAATGCATGAAGTTCCATTGAAGATGTGCGTGGCTACAGGAGCATTGTTGGTGCACTTCTTTACCTGTGCCATACAAGGCCTGACATCACATTCAACGTGCATAAGGTGGCTCAGTACATGCACAATCTGTGGATTGTGCGAAGAGCATTTCAGTGCTATGAAACGAATCTTGCGTTACTTGAATGGCACACAAAATTATGGGTTGGTGTTTAAGAAGGTTGAAGGAAATCCCAGCTTAGTAGCGTTTGCAGACGCAGATTGGGGAAGTGATCCAGATGATAAAAGGTCTGTCTCAGGGAATTGTGTTTACCTAGGCAGCAACCTTCTTACTTGGAACTCCAGGAAACAAAAAGTTGTTTTGCGATCTACAATGGAAGCTGAATATCGAAGTGTAGCTGAGGCGGCATCTGAAGTTACCTGGCTTACAACCTTACTTTTTGATATGAGTATAAAATAAGAGAGTGTGCCTACGATATGGAGTGACAACACCTGTGCTGTTTCGATGAGTGTTAATCCAGTTCTGCATGCTCAATCAAAGCATGTGGACCTTGACATGCATTTCGTTCGTGAAAAAGTGGCTGAGAAGAGTCTGCAAGTAAATTACGTTCTAGCGGCTCATCATGTGGCAGATGGATTTACCAAACCTTTGTCCAGTTTCTACTTCGATTTGTTTCGACAACGACTCAATGTCCAGACATTTGAAGACCTCAGAGGAGAAGAAGCAGAGAGAATGTTAACAGAATAAAAGCTGTGAGCTGTGAAACGGTTAGCAAAGCTGAGGTGGTTAGCAAGTTTGTTGGATCAGTTGTGAGCTGTTATCAGCCATTAACAGTTTACCTTCTTTGTGTATATATACATACGTAAAATCCTTATAAATGTAATCAAGTTCAATGAATAAACAAAGTTATCTCTTTCATTTCTTCTGTTAAACCCTAGTTCACAACAAGTGAAAATTCATTTATAAAATCAAATTAGGAATCATTTAGTTCTTAATTTTATGGATAATTTTCATATACTATATGTTGTTAAGAACCCAACAAATAGTCTCAATGAACAAGCGGATGATGGTCATCCTAAGTCAGATATGAGCAGATATTATTTTATAATGAACATTAAACTATTGAAAAAAAACTTGTGATAATCAACCCTTAAATAAAATAAATACATTTATTATATAGGGGTTATAGTTAATTTAAGCATTGTAATTTATTCTCAATCAATGTCAAATACAAAAATTTAATTGATCTCAACTTTTAAATTGAAAAAAAAAAATACGTTATAGTAGACTCAAAACTTATGGTCTGCTGAATGTTACAACGACAGATTAACCGAATTAATATTTATTCAACCGCTTTAATTTAATGTTGATTATTACATAAATCTTAAAAGTTAAATAAAAACAATTGGTCCCATATTCCCAAGAGCAGGGTCACTATCGTAGGATATCCCCATGCTCATATAGCATGTTAACTGTATATAAATATAGCCCAGAAAATGACATTGATGCTCACACTATGAGAAAGATGTTAATTACTCAATTTTTAGTTGACTTCTTCACAGTGCCTCCAAACTAGTTTCCACATCTTAAAAGAATTTTTTAATATATAATTTAATATAATATTTATATTATTCAGACTATTTCATTTATAAATTTAAAAATATTAAGTATTTAAGCATAATTAATCTCATATCCTTTTATATATTATATTAACAACATATTAATCGAGTTAAACTCAATCAACATCTTAAAAAGAACATAATTAAATTCAGAATCTACCTTTTCTAATTTATTTGTCAACTCCCTTATAAAACTTAAAACCTTTCTCTGACAGGTTTTTTTTCTTCACAAAGGCACATTAAAGATTTGACCAAGAAATTTATATATGTATATTATATATATATATATAAAATTAAACCCAAAAGATCGGTAATCTTCACTGGTGGTCCCTTTCGTCTAGAGTGTGTTATATTTTGGTCACCAAAATTTAAAAAAGATTATTCTGGTCACTTACGTTTAGAATCGTTTATATTTTGGTCACTTGGCCGTTAAACTCCGTTACTTAAAAAAATAGTTTCTAATTTAACTTTCAAACTTTCAAAATTTTATTTTTCACCATCTTCTTCAACAACAGTCTTAGCCCCAGCAACAACAACAAGCCTTGATGCAACAAGCTCTCCTCCAAACTACTCCAAAAGTTTTCTACATTTTTTTGAATTTATTATTTCCTCCACAGTTTCTCCCCATTTATATAGGGTGGGTGAGGATGGGAAACAGATGCAGAAAATACGTTGTATATAGAAACCCAAATCAAACAAGAAAGATTTGGAGGGGAGTAGTCAGAAGATCTACGTCGGTTGGGGAGGATGTTAAGGAGCTCTGATTCTACGTCGGTGGGATCATAGCTTGCCTAGTTTGGTTCCAACCAAGGAAAATGGGCACATCAGGAGCTATGAATGCATGGCACTGATGGCAGTATTTATGTCAAAGTGTGAGGTACTTGTTATGTCAGCACAACTACGTTTTTGTAGACATTTTTCATAACTGGCAGAGGCAGTGGTAATCAGACAAAACATATCAGCTCCTCTACACCTCAAAAACCTTAGCCTGTGCTGAAATTCACGAGTAGTCGTAGGCATTGATTTGAATGCCTACTTTACCTCCCTATCTTTACCTTCCTCCAACTTCTGCACTCAAAATCCACCAATCCAATTAAATATAAGTTTACATTTTAATTACATATTAAAACATGGTGAGGTAGCACCTTCCACTAAAAAAATTTACATTAACATGGGACTCCAATTAAAAATCTCTTAAGATCTTCGAATTCCAGTAAGCTCATTTTTCTTTTCCTTTTCAAATTCTGGTAATTTCTCTTCAAATATTAGGTGACTAGAATCAAAATCATAATAAAGTGACTGATTGGTCCAGTTTCTATCCCCTGAAACCCTACCCGTCTCTTCTTGTTCTTTTTTTGTTGTCGAAAATTTATAAACGACCCGACGCAACCGCTTTAAGACACGGAGAGGAAAGATAAAGAAAAAAAACATCACTTAATAGACTTAATTGTAAAAAAAATATAATTAGAATGGATTATTCAATCCCCTAGATCAAAATAAAATAAAATAAAAGGAGATAATAGATTAAAAAATTGTAAAAAACCTGTGGAGGAGCTAAGATGCATGTGTGATAGAGAGACTGTTGTTGGAGGAGAGCTTGTTGCTGTTGCTGTTGCTATTGCTAGGGCTAAGACTGTGTGTTGGTGAAGATGGTGAAAAATAAAATTTTGAAAGTTTGAGGGTTAAATTAGAAATTATTTTTTTTAAGTAACAGAGACTAACGGCCAAGGGACCAAAATAGAAACGATTCTAAACGTAAGTGACCAAAATAATCTTTTTTGAATTTTGGTGATCAAAATAGAACACACTCTAAACGAAAGGGACCACTGGTGAAAATTACCTTTAGTTAAAATACAGTAAAAATGGAGCCAAACGACATGAAGGTGATCTTTTGGACGACCCTCACCTATATAGGCATTTGATTGGTCGACTGCTTTATCTTATTTACATGAGACCGGATATTATATACACTGTTAATCTTGAAATTGTCTCTACTCCATGCAAGCCTCATCTTTTGGCCATATATCATCTCTTGGCTTATATAAAATAACTCTGAGTCTCAGACTTATTTTTCTCTTTGATATTCAATTTTCAGCTTAATACTTTTGTTAATTTCGATTATAACTCTTATTCGGACACATATCATTTAACCACTAGCTACTTAACCTATCTAGGTACTAACCTTATTTCCTAAAAATTTAAAAAGCAACATACAATAAGTTGTTCTTCATGTAAAGCTGAGTACAGGACCATGACGTCTACCACTTCTAAATTAATCTGGCTTGTTGCTCTACTATCATCGTATCAGATTTCCATCTCCCAAGCCTCGTTGTATTGTGATAACTAGTCGGCTATTCACTTAGTGTCGAACCAGGTGTTTCATGAACGCACGAAACACATTAAAGTGGACTGCCATTTCATCCGAAACAAGATTCGCGATGATTTTATCAAGTTGTTTCATGTCAGTTTTTCCAACCAATTAGCTGATATTTTTACAAAGGCTCTTCACTTACCTGCATTTCATTCCTTTATAATCAAGATGGTTCTTCTTAATATACATTCGACTCTATCTTGAAGAGGGCTAGTAAATAATATATCAATTAACGATTTAGTTTTTGTAGTTATTCTGTTATAGTAAAAGGTTGGAGCTTTCTATTTAAAGCTCATATGTACAAGTTGTATAATTTATTCATTATCATTGTAATCTTGTTTTACTTTAATAATAAAGAATCTTTTTACACCATTTCTTGGTTGTAACCAATACTCATAAAAATAAGTATTTTCAAACATCGAGTGAAAAAGGAGCCTCACCTCTCACTCTGGTCTATTGTCAACCTTAGAATTTTGAACTTAACTTTGTAGGTGGACCACCAAACTAATATATATATATATCACAAACACTATAATAAACTAGAAGTATGCATACCCACCCACCCCTTGTTAGTGAAACGAAAACAATATTATGAAAAAAGTATATTATTTTAAAGAGCAGTGGTTCTTTTACCCCAAAAAATATTATATAAAAAATTGAAGATATATAAATACTCGTTGCATTCTTTTTACTTTTAATTTTTTTTCAGGTAATGTGATCAATATTATAAGAATTTAACCTGTATAAAGAGTAATTAAGTGAAGTCGGACCCCCTATAATGTGAGGCCTAAAGGCTTCAACATCGAGAGAAAAAAATAGGACCAATTGCAATCAGCCGCCCCCTAAATATGGAACCAAGAAATATAAACATTATTCAAGCATTACAATTTTAAAGCAAAATGGGATTTGTGGTTCAAAATCTGCCATTGCTACATATTTCAAAATCAAAGCTATATACGAAGAAACTACGTGACTTAGATTTTGCTAGCACCACACCAAATTCCCTTTATTGCAATTTGCAAGCTTAGTTCCCAGAGCTTCGAAAAGGAACCACTACACTCCTTAGCTCCCACAAGCCATGCACTCTTCTCGGTTCGTAAGGGAACATACCATTTGTGCCATTTTTGTTTCATCGTCTTCTACTTTTGGCTTTTCCTAAAATAACATATTTTTTATCAATAGAATTCAGACTTAGTGACATTCTTCATGCTATGCAACTTCAACATCACATTACCTTAAGCATCGATGTATCAACCGTGAATTTAATTGCATCAGCTGCAGCACGTGATCTTAAATAATACATTCCTGTCTTCAGACCCTGAGTGAAAACAATGAATCAGCAACCATTATGCAAGCACTGCCATTTACATTTGTTTAATCAAAATACCTTGGACCAGGCATAGAAGTGTAAGGATGTAAGTTTTCCGAAATTAGGTTGGTCCATATGTATGTTTAAGCTTTGGCTCTGGTCTATGTAGCATCCCCGATCAACAGCCATATCAACCAAGGTTTTTTGCTTGATTTCCCAAACAGTCCTAGTAAACCAGAAAGAGATTTTTAACTTCACAATAAAGAGAGAATGAAAGAAAAGAAAAGAGAGAAAAACATGAATTCAACCTGTAAATTGCTTTCAGTTCATGAGGTATTTCTGGAATATTTTGAACTGAACCATCCGCATGTATGATTCTGTTCTTAATAACAGGCGTCCAAAGACCCATCTCAGTTAAGTCATGAAGAAGATGCTTATTCACCACCACAAACTCCCCACTGAATGAAAACAGGAAATAATTTAGAGAAATGGACAACAAATAAATGGTAGGATATGCAAAGAGGAAGCCGGGACAAACCTCAGAACTCTACGGCTGTAGATATTGGAAGTGTATGGTTCAAAGCACTCATTATTTCCAAGGATCTGGCTAGTTGAAGCAGTAGGCATAGGTGCTACCAAAAGTGAATTTCTCACTCCATTCTTAGCTATACTGTCCCTAAGAGCATTCCAGTCCCATCGATATGAAGGAGCAACACCCCACATATCTGGTTGAAGAATACCCTGCAATTTAACAGTAGTGAGCAAAAACAAGTTAGCATGATATTGCAATCACATTGAAATTGAATAACCAAAATATTTGCATGCATTTAAAGAATTACCAAAATCGCATACCTTACTCACAGGACTCCCATTATATGTCTCATAGGATCCCTCTTTCTCGGCTATACTGGAAGAAGCTTTCAAAGCATGGTAGTATATGGTCTCAAATATGTCCTTGTTCAGCTGCTGAGCCTGAAATTCAAAACCACTAAACTATCAGACAACAAATTCATTTTGAAAGGAATATCCAAAATCATACATTTGTGTTCAATATACCTCAGGTGAATCAAAGGCCATGCCTAGTAAGATGAAAGTATCTGCAAGCCCCTGAACTCCAATACCTATAGGCCTATGACGTAAGTTTGATCTTTTGGCAGTTTCAACTGGGTAGTAATTAACATCAATTATTTTGTTAAGGTTTCTTGTAACAATCTCAGTAACCTGTCAAAACAGCCCCAAAAAAGCCATCACAATCATTGTTAACAAATAATATCAAAGTGACATCAAGCACCAACAAAGACATTCATGGTGCCATAAAAGTGATACACAAAGATGGATAGACATCGTCTAGCAATAGATGGATGAGTGCATTAGTGAGGTAGAGAATCAAACCTCTGCCAGTTTGTCAAAGTCAAAATATCTATTCTGAGAACCACTACTGCCAACAAGCCTAGATGGATGAGACTCCAGAGGAACCACCTGAAGTAGATAACAGGTCAATACAGTTAACCAAATTAACATGCAGACTCAGATAGAGCAACTATATACTGTATAAGCACCATATGTCACATACCTTTTCCCTCACATATCTTGGCAGTGCAATAGATGCCAGATTGCAAACAGCGGTTTCTGTTGGACTTGTGTACTCAATTATCTCAGTACACAAATTTGAAGACTTAATGGTGCCAAGATTTTGCTGGTTACTTTTTCTATTGCAAGTATCCTAGAACAAAAGTGGGGTAAACAAAAGGTTAAGAACAAAATACTCATACCATAAATACCCCATAAAAATATAAAGCTTGCTTGGAGAAATCACCTTAAATAACATGTAAGGGGTCCCAGTTTCTATCTGGGATTTCAGAATCTCAAACCACAAGTTTTGTGCTTGGACAACCTTCTTTGCCTTGCCCTAAATATTTAACAGAAACTTTAGAGGTGAATTCTAGTTGGGAGAAAAGTTTAAAAGCATTAATGAGAGTTGAGACAGTATTAACCTCTCTTTCATAACGAATATAAAGCTTCTCAAATTCTTCACCCCAACAATCTGCCAGTCCTGGAGCTTCATTAGGACAAAATAATGACCATTGCCCATTACTTTGAACCCTTTGCATAAAAAGATCAGGCACCCAAAGGGCATAAAATAGATCACGAGCCCGGTGCTCTTCCTACAGAAGCAAAAATTACACATTATTGGATATGATAATACAAAATAAAGCACCTCAAGCAAACAGATTCAGACTACAGAAATACCTTTCCATGGTTTTTCCTGAGGTCCAGAAACTCAAACATGTCAGCATGCCATGGCTCCAAATATACAGCAAATGCACCTAAATACATCAAAAACATTTCTCTTAATAAAGAGATAATCAACCATTGTCAGAAAACATAGCATAGAAAAGTAAAACAATTCAAGCATACCTTTTCTTTTTCCCCCTCCTTGATCGACATAACGAGCAGTGTCATTGAACACCCGCAACATTGGAACAATGCCATTAGATGTACCATTTGTTCCACGAATGTAACTACTTGTAGCTCGAATATTGTGAACTGAAACACCAATCCCTCCAGCTGATTTGCTGATGATAGCACACTCCTTCAAAGTGTCATATATTCCCTCAATACTGTCATCTTTCATACACAACAAGAAGCAGCTGCTCAACTGCCAGAACACATGTCAAAGTAAGTAAAAGAATTAATGAACAATGGCATTAAAGTCAAGCAATTTCCCCTCAGGTTTGTACACAAACTTACTTGAGGTCTTGGAGTTCCAGCATTGAAAAGTGTGGGAGAAGCATGAGTGAACCATCTTTGAGACATCATGTGATAAGTTTTTATAGCTGAATCAATGTCATCCTTATGAATTCCAATTGCAACCCTCATTAGCATGTGTTGAGGTCTTTCTATAACCTTCCCTTGGACCTTCAGGAGGTAGGACCTCTCAAGGGTTTTGAAACCAAAATAATCATAGTCGAAGTCCCGATCATATATGATTTCACTATCCAACAGAGAAGCATTCTGAAACCGAAACAGTTATAAATTTTAACTATTTATGTATAATCCATTGCATAAGAGATTAAACAAGGATAGAGTAGGTTGAAAACACCCAGCACTAAAACAAGGGTTTAAAAGTGAAAAAAAATCCACAACATAAAGCAAACAATGAAAAAATACACAAATCTAAGGCGTTAGAAGTGGAAAATACTCTGAATTTCACAAGAGCAAAAGTTTTGCAGTCAGTAAGCTAGATAACAGATCTATATTACAAAATGGATCACTTCCATTCAAAATTCTACAAACACACCAAGATCTGGTAATACCACCACAGTTTTGGCAGTGACCAAGGGAAAATAAAATTAATCCGCACAAAGTAAATGGTTTACTTTTTGAAACTAGACTTTTCAGTATGCATCAAAAAGTCATCAGCAATTTGTGTAGATAACTAAACCAAAAGCAAGCTAAAAGGTTTATCATGTTTCAAAATGGAAAAGAGTCGAAAGTGAAAGGGGATGACAAAGATAACCATAGTACCTTCATGATGATCTCATAAACATCATCAGCAATCAAAGGAGCCTTCAGTCCAGATCTCTCATTGAAATGATTGTACATGATTTCAATCCTACAGTTTTAAACCGAACATTCTCAAAACATCAATTGATTCACTTCCAAAAATTATATGTACATATTTTAAATTAAATGGAAAACACTTACGTCTCAGAGAATGACTTCCTAGTATTTTTGTGTAGATTTGAAACAACAATCCTCGCCGCCAACTGCAATCACACATATTAATTAGTAAAAGTTCCGCATGTTTTTTAATACTGTTATTCCAAGGAATAATTATATAAACTTACGGAAGCATAATCAGGGTGGTTAGCGGTCATGGCGGCGGCGGTTTCAGCAGCCAGCTCATCAAGCTGGCTAGTAGTAACCCCTTTGTAAACACCAGTGCAGACCTTCTGAGCCACAAGGACAGGATCGCAGTGCTCGATACTGAGCCCATAGCTCAGCTTCTTCAACCTTGCCGTTATCTTATCAAAATGAACTGCCTCTTGCCTCCCATCTCTCTTAATCACGTACATTGTTAATCCTTCTCTCTCTCTCTCTCTCTCTCTTTTTCTGAGCAATTTCGTCGAACAGGTTTCAGGCATGCAGAAAAAGAGTTACCATAAGCGTGATTTTATATAGCGTGATCACAGAGACAGCAAACGGTTTTGAAATTTGGGACTCTGGAAATTTTTTATTATTGGGTTTCCCTCGTGATTCGAATTTGGTTTGGGATTTTGGAAATTTTCGCGCCGAAATGGATAAGAATGGGAGCGTTTTGAATGGTTTCACTTTTTTTTCCCTTTTTAATAATTTTGCTTTCTTTCCCTCGTAATGCGTTTCTTCTTGTTTGAGTTGATTTCGCGTGGGGTCCACGTCTTATTCGGTTTTTTTCTTTCTACATTTTACAGGTTTTAGATTTTTTAACCAAAAATTTCATCCATATTTAGTTATCAATTTGATTTAGTGCACAGTGAATGGATTTTTTTCACAAGTGGTAGGGGTGAAAAAAAAAACGGTTATCCGGTTTCAATTTTGGACTCGGTCAGACATGATGGATCTTTATCTGGAATTGATTTTGGTTGAACTGAGATTATATTTAAAATTTAGGTCTTGGTTGCTATCGAGACTATAATTGGATCTTAATTTTTTGGACCCGATATCCGGTGGGTAGTACTAGTTTGTTAAGACCACTTTAGTTGATGTATTAGTGGATGCAAACTTAGAGTTCTTTAGTTTATTATTTCTCTTTATCTACGAATATTATGAATATAACACGTTTTAAGACTTCCACCTCCAAGCCTACAATATTTTAAATTTATTATTTAATATTATTATTGGTGGTTGGAACTTTTTTTCCATGTTGCTCAAATTTTCTCAATAGTAGATCAGTTGATCGGGTACTCGATACTAGTACCCGTTCCCACTAGTACCGAGATTAATTCTTAGCATTTGAGATCCGGTCTAACCGAGACTGGTTTCAATTTTCAAGAACTTGTGGCTAATGAAATTGGGACCAATTTATGAGCAAATTTACTGGGTACCCAGTCTTGCCCACCCTTAACAATTGGGCTTTTAAAAGTGTCATAATATTGTTTTAGGAACATATACTTCATCTCTTAAATTTTGAATTCTAAATTTTAATCCATAAAATTATTTTAAAACCTTAAAACTCTACCCTAAGCTCGAACGTTTAAATCATAAAAATTATGCACTTGTGAAAATTAAATTTTTCAACGTCAATGCATAAAATATTTTCCCTTGATTTATTTGAATCTATCAACAAATCTTTAAATTGTAAGGATAAAATCAAAATTAATTTTCAAAATTAATTTTTTTTAATTCTTTGTGTTTTGTCAAAAATATTCTTAAGTAAATTATGCATTTACTATCATTAATTATTTTTAGATAAAAAATATGTCTAAAATAAATATTTTATATATTTAAAAATTTAACGTTAACATCAAGCATAAGGGTGCTAACTGAATTGAGCAACTCACAAGTAGCTTCATTTGGTCAAAACTCGATTAACACTCGACTCGAGAGAATCAGAATCAAGTTCGACTCGACACCTTAACAAGTCGAACGAAGTTCAATTCGACTAGATAAGTTTGCGAGCAACTTGTTAAATTTTTTACAATACATTAGTTTGGTGTATTTGTTGATTGTTACTTTGGAGTTTAAAATTTAGAATTGCTCAACGCATTATTTTAATAAATTATTAAATATGTTAATTTATGTTTATATTAAATTATATATAGTGTTTTTTTGATAATATATATTAGTATTGCCCAGAAAGCAGCAAAAATTGTTGCAAAAAAATAGTTCTACAACCATCAAGGGTTAAAAGGAAAAAATGGCTAGCAAGCCCCCCCAAGGAATACAAATTTGCCTATTTGCATCTTTTTTTTATTTCTATTTGTACATTTTATATGTATGTTTACCCTAATAACGTATTTGATCTCCTCCAAGATAGCAACTTCATTTCAAACATAGTCTTGAAATCGTCATTTGTTCCTTTCGAGCCAAATAATATAGATAAAAGAATTTTAAGTTATACAAAGTATAAAGGCAGGAAAAGATTCCCCTGTTAAATGTGTGATTGCCCAGCTAACCTCACTGGCCCAGTCAGAAACATGCTTGTTAATATTGCAGAGACAAAGCACAGCAGTCCAGACTTCTTTAGAGAATTGACAAGTAAAAACAAATGGTTTTGTGACTAGAGCATTCTTGCAAAGGGAACATACTGCATCAATTTCGATCCCCATTTTGTGTAGTATGTCACAAGTGGGGAGCCTGTCAAGTATGGTCATATAAGCAATTAAAGAGTGTTTGGGGAAAGTGAATGGGTACCAAATTAGTTTTTCCAGGAAACCTTCACCTTCTTCATTCAAATATCCACCGAAAATTTTCTAACTTTATCATTACTCACGTTTGCTCCATTCTGAAAAACTGTTGCAGCAGTATTTTTCATATTCAGCATTTTCCGCATAGGTGAACTATAGTGTAGTTTAGTTTCGGTTTGCTAGTAGTTACCTCCTTTGAAAACATACGTGTGAACCCATCCTACATGTAACACCCGAGTTTAGGGGTCGGGTAAAAATAATACTAAAATAATATTCTGATTTTCCTTTTTGTCTTAAAAATTTAATTTATGTGTTGGATTAATTTTGAGATTAAATTTGAAGCCTAAATCCCTTAGAATTTAAGATTTTGGTGATGAACATTCATTAATGGCAAGATGGTAATTATTTGGAACTTCAAAATGAATACTTTCTTTTATTATTTCAAACTCTACTATTCATCATCTTCTTCTCTCTCCCCTCCCATTTTCACTTCCAACGTCAAAGACCCCTCTTTGGCCTAGGTTACTATTCCATCTCACATCTTGCTTATTGTTGGAGCTTTTGGAAAGGTAAAGTCGTTTTTGACCTACCCTCATCATCCTCTTCAAGTTCATATCTTTATTTTCTATAAAACTCATGATTTTTGTATTTTGGGTGTTTTGAGTTTTTGATTAAAAATGTCATTTTAACATCTTTAACTTAGGTTTTTGATTTATTTATGCTACATGGGTTGTTTTCAATCTAAAAGGTCCAATGTATATGATTTTTACAAGGTTTTGGGGTGTTTCCCGAAATGGGGTTTTGGGGAGGTTTTTGGAGGGTTTTAAGTTGAGTTTTGGGGGTATTTTAGGTGGAATTTCGATGGCTGATGGTTAGACTATATGTAAGTGTTGTTATGGAGGCCTTTGGGAGTAAGTGTTGGAATCATTGGAATTAGGGTGTGCTTAAGGGCTGCTCGGGAATATGGATTTTGGGTTTGATTTTAGTTGAAATTGGGTGTTTTGTGTTTGGTTTGTAATCCGGGTTGACTACATTGGAATGTGGACTGATTTGAGATTGTTTTAAATTGTGTTGGAATGATTAGAGGCAAGAAATTTGGTTGGAGAAGTTTCGAGGACAAATCCGGAGGTTTTGGAGTCTTGAGCTTGGTCTTCGGTCTTCAATTGGGTAACAACGGTGAGTAGAATTGTTAATCTTTGAATTGTGCTCGATATGGAACCTTTGGGGTTTGGGTGGGACCTTGAGGGTTCACCTAAACCCGAGTGTAAGCCTCTACTCCTATGCTTGTTGTGAATGGATGAATGGTTATGTGTTGTGATTATCATGTGCATTTTGAGTTGTTCATACAGTTGTTAATGTGTAGTCGAGTTGAAGTCGTGCCTCACGTGATGGTGGTCTAAACTACGGTGATGTGTAGTCCCATTGGAAATCTACTAGTCGAAACAGTGATGTGTAGTCCCACCGTGTGTGTATGTTGGGTGTGTTTGTGCAAACCATGGATTGTTGTTGAGAAAGTCATTCGTGCATCCATTGTTTTACTTCCATTTATGAAAAGAGTTTTGAAAACTGCATGTTGTGGATTTGTAGAGCTTCTCTCACTAAGCTAGTTAGCTTACGCTCTCTTTTGTTTCCAACATGCAGATCGTTAGAGTTCGGGAGGCAAGTGGGCAAGGGAGGAGCTTTTGGAGTTCTCAAGCTAGCACAAGTATGAATTGTGTTTTGTAATAATGCCTAAACGATGAGGTATAGAGTTGTAGGAGTTGGTGTCAAACTCCTTAGGTGATTTGTGTTATTTGAGCATGTTGAATTATGGATGTGTTATGCTTTTGTCTCATGGATTGAGGACCATGCCTATCTTGTTGCTTAATTGTATGTGCCTAAGAGTGTATGAACTTGGCCTATGAATGCTCTATATTTGGTTGTCTTGTGTATGATGCCTTGTGATTGCTAAGCATGCTTACCTTGTGGAATTGCATGAAACCTTTGATTTGTATGGTTCTTGTTAGATTCAATGCCTCAATTACTAAATCTTGGTTGTAGTTTGTTGCATGAATGCTTGTATGTGGCTAGGGAAGTCCTAATATGCATTTAGAGTTAGAGTCTTGTTGGTTTTTGCTGAAATTGGAGAATTGCAGAGCAGGGTGTATCGGTACGCCTAAGAGCCGTATCGATACGGTCTTGTCTGCAGGACTCAGTTTTGTCTGGGCATATCGATACACGGGGGCGTATCGATACGGTTTTAGCTCACTGGAATTCTGAGATTTTGGTGAGTTAAGGGCATATCGGTACGGTGTTGAGGCGTATCGGTACGGTTCTATCTCGTTGACCACGAGATGTTGACCAAGAAGGGCGTATCGATACGGTCTTCCCTGAGTTGACTGTTTAGGTTGACCTAGTCAAGGCGTATCGATACCCTTGATTGGTGTATCGATACGGCCTGCCCTGTAAGTGTAAAATGGACTGCTTGAAGTGTGGATGTGGTTCAAATGTGCTTCTTTATCGATGTTTTCCGCCGACGTGGTCACTTAGGAATTAACATGCCTTTAGACAAGATTAAAATGAAAGAAATTTTTTAGGGTTGCTAACTGAGGGGGAACCTTAATGGGTTTCGCTTCGGTTTTCCTCGTGTAGCCTACTCGGACCGGTCATCCGGCCAGACCAGGACGAGGGGGTTTACATTTAGTGGTATCAGACCTCGGGCAGGTAAGTGAGGTGAGTTAAGGTGTTACGGGTGTTTTGCCATGTATGCCTAAATTTTGTTGCTAGCACGGTGTATGATTACATGTTGTGATGACTCCGTTGATGCTTGAGAGTACGTCTAAAGTCCCCATTATTAGGTGTTGTTGTAAAAAAAAGGAGAATTGTTTTGGTTTAACGAGCTTGAGAACCGGAGTCATTGCCCTTTTTCTAACCTAACGTTTCCTTTGTTGTTGTGTGTTTGATGTTTAGATTATCATTTTTGCTATGGTGAGACCGAGGGGACGGCCTAGAGCGGGTGACCAGGCACCCGAGGGTGTGCCTCCTGCTCTTCATGCCCCCGATGGTAATGGAGGAAACGTTGGAGGCAATGGTAATGGGCCTCAGGTTGAGGCTAAAGTGGAAGGTAATAGGGCTCAAGCGGGCCAAGGTCAGGCAGGTCCAGATGTGACCCATTTGATTCAGACCATAGTCGGAGCTTTTCAGACAGCTTTGGCCGGTATGCAAGCTGCAGCACCACCTCAGGGCGCGGGGACATGATTACCCCTAGAGAGGCTCTGTAACTTAGGGACAGTTGAGTTTCGTGGGTTGTCTCCAGAGGGTTCAGAGGGGTGGCTTGAGAGCACTACTCGCATCTTGGGTCAGATGGAGTGTTCGAATGTCCGTAAGTTGGGATGCATTGTCTGTTTGCTTCATGGAGACGCTTATACTTGGTGGACCACTGTTATTTCCGGTATGGCCGAGGCGGATATCACATGGGAGTTCTTCAGAAATGCCTTCAAAAGGAAGTACCTTGGAGTTCGGTACTTGGATGAAAAGAAAAGAGAGTTTATGGCTTTGGTTCAAGGTAATAGGACCGTGTCTGAATATGAAGTTCAGTTTGTGAGGTTGAGCCAGTACACACCAGAGTTGGTCCCGGATGAGAAGGAACTGTGTGAGCGTTTCCGATATGGATTGACTACAGATGTGAAGACCTACATGCTAGCCTCTGACTACACTGAGTTCGATGTCTTGGTCTCTAGGGCCAATGATATAGAGTAGAACCTAAGCTCTAGAGCACGTGCTAGTGGGTCTGACTCCGGAAAGAGACATGCAAATTGGGATAGAGATCATGCCAAGAGGCATAGGGATAGGAGGCACCAGCCAGATACGAGACCTAGGGGTGGTAACTATGGTCAGGGCCGTCAGGGCCAAGGAGCTGTTGGGCACATTCCGGAGTGCACTAGGTGTGGGAGACGCCACCCGAGCGAATGTATGGGTATTTATAAGGCGTGTTGGAACTGTAGCTCCCGAGATCATTTAAAGCGTGACTGTCCACACCCGGTTAGGGGCGGACCGGCTCCAGCTAGGGGTATTGAGCATCAGAGAGGCCGTGGGCGCAGTCGTGGGAACTTTCAGCCAAAGAATGAGGGTCAGAGGAACTTGGCTCATGTTGTAGCAGTCCAGCCCGAGGGAGGAGGACCGGCTATGGTGTACGCTCAGCGAGAGGCTGGGAATGACACTGATGTCATTGTAGGTAATTTCACATTACAGTCTTTGAGTTTGCTTTCTTTGATAGATTCGGGGTCAACACATTCGTATATTTTGGGTGAGCACGCAAAGTCATTAGGATTACCATGTGATTGGCTAGAGGTAGGTGTAAATGTCACTAGCTCTTTTGGTGATACAATGGTAGTTAGGAAAGTGTATATGAGGTGTCCTTTGATGGTTCAGGGCCACATATTTCCGGTCGATATGATGGAGTTACCATTCTATGGTTTTGATGTGATTTTGGGCATGGATTGGCTTGTAGAGCATAGAGCTAGGGTTGACTTCGAGACCAAGAGAGTCTCCTTAAGGCTTACTGATGACTTTGAGGTTGTGGTAGTTGAGGAGAATGTCAAGTTCTTGTCTAATGTGGTTTCGGCTTTAGAAGCTCATAAGTTGTTGAGTTCAGGGTGTCATGCTTACTTGGCTTATGTAATGAATCCGGATATGAGTGAGGTGAGACCTCAGGACATCAGAACAGTGTGTGAGTTTCCGAGTGTTTTTCCGGAAGAGCTGCCAGGCTTGCCTCCAGATAGAGTAGTTGAGTTTGCTATTGAGACATATTCTGATTCTGCACCAGTGTCGATTGCTCCGTATAGAATGGCACCGAAGGAGTTGAAAGAGTTGAAGACACAGCTTCAGGAGTTGACTGATAGAGGCTTCATTAGGTCTAGTGTATCCCCGTGGGGTGCTCCGGTGTTGTTTGTGAAAAATAAGGATGGTAGCATGAGGATGTGTATAGATTATAGGCAGTTGAATAAGGTAACGGTGAAAAACAAATATCCCTTGCCTAGGATAGATGACTTGCTAGACCAGTTGAGAGGTGCATCTGTGTTTTCGAAGATTGACTTGAGGTCCGGATACTATCAGTTGAAGGTGAAGGATGTGGACATACCGAAGACAGCCTTTCGTACACGTTATGGACATTATGAGTTTTTGGTGATGCCTTTTGGGTTGACCAACGCTCCAGCAGCCTTTATGGATATGATGAACCGAGTGTTTTATGAGTTCTTGGATAGGTTTGTGGCAGTGTTTATAGACGACATCCTAGTGTACTCTAGGACCGAAGAGGAGCGCGATGAGCATTTGCGGTTAGTACTTCAGACCCTACTTGAGAATCAGTTGTATGCCAAGCTAAGAAAGTGTGAGTTTTGGATTAGGGAGGTGGTCTTCCTAGGTCATGTGATTTCGGCTAGTGGGATTAGTGTAGATCCCAAGAAGATAGAAGCTATAGTAAATTAGAAACAACCGAAATCAGTGACAGAAATCCGCAGTTTCCTAGGTTTGGCGGGATACTATAGAAGGTTTGTTGAGGGGTTCTCGAGAATAGCGGCTCCGTTGACTAAGTTACTACAGAAGAATGTTCCGTATGAGTGGTCAGATGCAAGACAAGAAGCGTTTGAGAAATTGAAGAAAGCTTTGACCGAAGCTCCTATCTTGATTCAGCCTGAGCTGGGAATAGAATTTGTGATTTATAGTGATGCTTAGGTTGTGTGCTTATGCAAGAAGGTAAGGTGGTAGCATATGCTTCGCGACAGTTGAAGGTACATGAGAAGAATTATCTCACACATGACATAGAGTTGGCTGTAGTGGTGTTCGCATTGAAGATTTGGACACACCATCTTTATGGTGAGAAGTGTACTGTGTATACCGACCACAAAAGTTTGAAATATTTTGTCTCAGAGGGAGTTGAACCTCAGACAACGTAGGTGGTTAGAGCTCCTTAAGGATTATGACCTCACCATAGAGTACCATCCGGGTAAGGCAAACGTGGTGGCCGATGCCTTGAGTAGAAAAGTGGCCGTTGAGTTACGAGCAATGTTTGCAAGGTTGAGTGTGTCTACGGATGGTGGGTTGATAGCCGAGCTTCAGGTTAAGCCTTCATTGGTTCAGTTGATTCGTGAGAAGCAGTTGTGAGATGAGTCCTTGGCACCTCACGTGCAAGACATAGCCAAAGATAGGCCTACCGCGTATTGTTTTAGTGAGAATGGGATCATATGTTTCAAGGATATGATAGTGGTTCTGGAGGATGCCGAGTTGAGGAGTGCAATCTTGAATGAGGCTCACAACAGTCCTTTTGCTATGCATCCGGGTAGCACGAAGATGTATCGAGGGTTAAAGAAAGAGTACTATTGGGTTGGTTTGAAAAAGGACGTAGCCGAGTTTGTAAGTAGGTGTATGTTTTTTCAGAGAGTCTAGGCTGAGCACCAGTTTCCCTCAGGATTATTACAGCCGTTGAAAATTCCAGAATGGAAGTGGGAGCGTATTACCATGGACTTTGTGTCAGGGCTACCGTTGACTCATTCGAAGAAGAATTCAGTGTGGGTGATTGTGGATAGATTCACTAAGTGTGCCCACTTCATACTACCTATACGTTAGACAAGCTGACCGATCTGTATATCTGTGAGATAGTGAGACTACATGGGGTACCGAAGTCGATTGTGTCAGACCGAGATTTACCGCTAGGTTTTGGGAGTGTTTGCATCGCGCCTTGGGTACTTGGTTGAACTTCATCACTTCGTATCATCCGCAGTCAAATGGTCAGTCTAAGAGAGTGATTTAGGTATTGGAAAATATGTTGAGGTGTTGTATCATTGATTTTCAGGGGTCATGGGAGAAACACCTATCGTTAGTGGAGTTCGCATATAACAACAACTTTCAGTCGAGTATTCAAATGGCTCCTTATAAGGCCTTGTATGGTAGGAAGTGTAGAACCCCGATTTGTTGGGCCGAGGCTGGATAGAAACTTGTGTCGATGCTCGAATTGCTTAAGAGCACCACCGAGAAGGTGAAGTTGATATGTGATCGCTTGAAAGCAGCTTCAGATCGACAGAAGTCTTATGCCGACTTAAAGAGAAAAGAGGTAGAGTACTCCGTGGGGGATAAAGTGTTTTTGAAAGTCTCACCTTGGAAGAAGGTGATGAGGTTTGGGAGGAAGGGCAAGTTAAGCCCAAGATTCATAGGACCTTATGAGATAGTTGAGAGAATTGGCCCCGTTGCGTATATATTGAGGCTCCCGACTGAACTAGAGAAGATTCATGATGTCTTCCATGTGTCGATGCTTAGGAAGTATAGATCAGATCCGTCCCATGTTATGCCAGTTGAAGAAATAAAGTTGAATCCGGACTTGTCTTACGACGAAGAACTAGTTGAGGTACTTGCTTCTAATAACAAGGTGTTGCGTGGCAAGACCATAGAGTTAGTCAAGGTATTATGGAGACATAGAGGTGTGGAAGAGGCCACGTGGGAAAGGAAAGCTGATATGCTTGAGCAGTTTTCGTATTTGTTTCCGTCAGGTAATTTCGGGGATGAAATTCCTTAAGTGGAGGAGAGTTGTAACACCCGGGTTTAGGGGTCAGGTAAAAATAATACTAAAATAATATTTTGGTTTTCCCTTTTGTCTTAAAATTTTAATTTATGTGTTGGATTAATTTTGGGATTAAATTTGAAGCCTAAATCCCTTAGAATTTAAGATTTTGGTGATAGTCATTCATTAATGGCAAGATGGTAACTATTTGGAACTTCAAAATGAATACTTTCTTTTATTATTTCAAACTCTACTATTCATCATCTTCTTCTCTCTCCCCTCCCATTTTCACTTCCAACATCAAAGACCCCTCTTTCGCCTAGGTTACTATTCCATCTCACATCTTGCTTATTGTTGGAGCTTTTGGAAAGGTAAAGTCGTTTTTGACCTGCCCTCATCATCCTCTTCGAGTTCATATCTTTATTTTCCATAAAACTCATGATTTTTGTATTTTGGGTGTTTTGAGTTTTTGATTAAAAATGTCATTTTTAACATCTTTAACTTAGGTTTTTGATTTATTAATGCTACATGGGTTGTTTTCAATCTAAAAGGTCCAATGTATATGATTTTTACAAGGTTTTGGGGTGTTTCCCGAAATGGGGTTTTGGGGAGGTTTTTGGAGGGTTTTAAGTTGAGTTTTGGGGGTGTTTTAGGTGAAATTTTGATGGATGATTGTTATACTATATGTAAGTGTTGTTTTGGAGGCCTTTGGGAGTAAGAGTTGGAATCATTGGAATTAGGGTGTGCTTAAGGGCTGCTCGGGAATATGGATTTTGGGTTTGATTTTAGTTGAAATTGGGTGTTTTGTGTTTGGTTTGTAATCTGGTTTGACTACATTGGAATGTGGACTGATTTGAGATTGTTTTAAATTGTGTTGGAATGATTAGAGGCAAGAAATTTGGTTGGAGAAGCTTCAGGGACGAATCCGGAGGTTTTGGAGTCTTGAGCTTGGTCTTCGGTCTTCACTTGGGTAACAACGGTGAGTAGAATTGTTAATCTTTGAATTGTGCTCGATATGGAACCTTTGGGGTTTGGGTGGGACCTTGAGGGTTCACCTAAACCCGAGTGTAAGCCTCTACTCCTATGCTTGTTGTGAATGGATGAATGGTTATGTGTTGTTATTTTCATGTGCATTTTGAGTTGTTCATACAGTTGTTAATGTGTAGTCGAGTTGAAGTCATGCCTCACGTGATGGTGGTCTAAACTACGGTGATGTGTAGTCCCACCGGTAGTGACTAGTAGGAAAGTACTTTGATGTGTAGTCCCATTGGAAATCTACTAGTCGAAACAGTGATGTGTAGTCCCACCGTGTGTGTATGTTGGGTGTGTTTGTGCAAACCATGGATTGTTGTTGAGAAAGTCATTCGTGCATCCATTGTTTTACTTCCATTTATGAAAAGAGTTTTGAAAACTGCATGTTGTGGATTTGTAGAGCTTCTCTCACTAAGCTAGTTAGCTTACGCTCTCTTTTGTTTCCAACATGCAGATCGTTAGAGTTCGAGAGGCAAGTGGGTAAGGGTGGAGCTTTTGGAGTTCTCAAGCTAGCACAAGTATGAATTGTGTTTTGTAATAATGCCTAAACGACGGGGTATAGAGTTGTAGGAGTTGGTGTCAAACTCCTTAGGTGATTTGTGTTATTTGAGCATGTTGAATTATGGATGTGTTATGCTTTTGTCTCATGGATTGAGGACCATGCCTATCTTGTTGCTTAATTGTATGTGCCTAAGAGTGTATGAACTTGGCCTATGAATGCTCTATGTTTGGTTGTCTTGTGTATGATGCCTTGTGATTGCTAAGCATGCTTACCTTGTGAAATTGCATGAAACCTTTGTTTTGTATGGTTCTTGTTAGATTCAATGCCTCAATTGCTAAATCTTGGTTGTAGTTTGTTGCATGAATGCTTGTATGTGGCTAGGGAAGTCCTAATATGCATTTAGAGTTAGAGTCTTGTTGGTTTTTGCTGAATTTGGAGAATTGCAGAGCATGGCGTATTGGTACGCCTAAGGGCCGTATCGATACGGTCTTGCCTGCAGGAATCAGTTTTGGCTGGGCGTATCGATACATAGGGGCATTTCGATACGGTTTTAGCTCACTGGAATTCTGAGATTTTGGTGAGTTAAGGGCGTATCGATACGGTGTTGAGGCGTATCGGTACGGTTCTATCTCGTTGACCAAGAGATGTTGACCGAGAAGGGCGTATTGATACGCTCAAGGGCTGTATCGATACGGTCTTCCCTGAGTTGACTTTTTGAGTTCACCTAGTCAAGGCGTATCGATACCCTTGATTGGTGTATCGATACGGCCTGCCCTGTAAGTGTAAAATGGGCTGTTTGAAGTGTGGATGTGGTTCGAATGTCCTTCTTTATCGATGTTTTCCGCTGACGTGATCACTTAGCAATTAACATGCCTTTAGACAAGATTAAAATGAAAGAATTTTTTTAGGGTTGTTAACCTAGGGGGAACCTTAACAGGTTTCGCTTCGGTTTTCCCCGTGTAGCCTACTCGGACCGGTCATCCGGCCAGACCGGGACGAGGGGGTTACACTACCCATAATGAGCCATCTCTAGCAATGAGTTGTCGAATGAGGTTGAGAGAGCAAGCATAATTTCAACTAACCAAAATCTTCGAGTCAAGCCCACTTTCTGATTTTAAGGTGCATATTTGTTGTCATCATACTTTGGCTCTTTTTCCCGAAAAGTCCTATCATTTTCAGAAGAATTGGTTGCACAATTGCTTAATTTACTTGATTACAGTTTTTGATAGGATGAGTTGTCTGCTCAAGTAATTCACAATATTGTACAAGACAGATCTAACAAGTTTCAGTCTGTTCCCATAGTTGAGAATTCTGTTGGACCAACACCCTAGTCCAGTCTTGATTTTTTTCAATTAGAGCGGTGTAGTCCTTGAATGCGAGCTTCCTTGTAACCAAGGGTATGCCCAAGTATCGGATTGGCAACTTCCCCACCGGGAAGCCAGTAACAACATACATTTTCTCAACCGTCTCGGCTCGAGCCCCAACAACAAACAATTTAAATTTAGAGGCATTAAAGTTCAGGCCAAAGAGCTCATAGAATTTCTCCAAAGCACTAGTAAACTCTTAAAATGGATTCTTTGTTTTCCTTGCAAAAGATTAACAGGTCATCTGCGAAGCACAAGTGAGTGGGGTAAAGCTTTTTACACTTGGGATGATATTTGAATAATCTTCTTTTGGCAGATTCATCCAGGATGAAAAATAGTACATTCTCCATTACAAACAAATAAGGGGACAATGGGTCACTCTATTTGACTCTCCTTTGTTCACTGAAGAATTTGTAAGGCATTCATTTAGAGATATAAAGAATTTAAAGTGAGTAACATGAGCAACAATCCAATCCCTAAATGCTTCAGGGAGCCCAAAAGCTTCCAAAATTGCTAAAAGGAAATCTCAATTGAAGTTGCCAAATGCCTTCTGAAGGTCTATTTTGATTGCACTTCTAAGTGAGATGAAGTCCCTTGAGTATCCATGGACTAGCTCTTACGCTAGTAGAATGATGTGCACTTCTGCCCTTCACAAAAGCATATTAGCTAAAGGAGATCATTCTTGAGAAGAATTGGGTCAATTTGTCAACCATAAGCTATATATAGTATTACTTGATTTTAATTTGCTAAAAAAGGTAAAAAAAATTCTGGTTATTTTAACGAGTAATAAAATCAAGCAGCGTTTTTTTAACGAGCTCGAGTCGAGAAAAAAATTTATTGAGCTTATCGAGCATCGAGTCGAGCATGTTTCAACAATTTTTGACTCGAGTCGAGCATTGCTTAACTCGTGATCGACTCTCTCGATAAACACCCTAATCAAACACTTAAAATTTAAACTAAACAATTCAAAAATACCTTTTAAAATTATTTTTTCACCGCACCTTTAAAAACAATTACAAACTAGTCCAAAAATTAAAAAAAAAACTCGACGAAACACAAATTTTAGTTTGATTTAACAAACAAAGAATGTGATTAAAATTCCTTCTTTATCTTAAGAGTAATAAGATTTTTTCTTCACCAGCGATTTTATTTTACTTTTTTAAATAAAAATAAGGTTGATTATACAAATAATTCTAAAAAATGACTTAAAGACCAACTAAATACAAGCCATCTAATGGAGGCCATTGGATTAAGCCGGTTCAATGTGAACCATTGGATTGAAAAAAAAGAAAAACATATTACTCGGTGAACCGGTAAAAAGAAAATGAGCGGGTGTATTTGAGAAAGAACAAAAAAATTTGAAGTCTTCCACAACGCATGAACGGGTGAAAACATAGGGTTTCGATACTACACAAGGGAAAGTTCTTCATTTGAACGCAATGATTGGATTTTTAGCAAAGGAGCGACGAGGCTCTTCATTTTCACGAAGAAATTTGGTTATAGAGTAATGATCGACGAAGTAAGAACGTTGTTGAGTGTAATCATTAATTTTTTCCGGGGTGGTTTTGTTTTATTTTTATAAATAATGGTGGCTTTTATTATAGGGTATATATATACAGTGGGCTTTGCTTAAATAAAGTGATGTTTATATATGTAATATTTAACCCTTAAGTGTTACTATATGCTATAATTAATACTATTATTAACCGTATTATTATACTTATTATTGGTATTATCTTCTTTTATATATATATATCAAGGTTTGCATGTTATTTTTATTATTATTAATTATTATCAGTATCGTCACATTACTATTATTATGATTATGATTATTATTATACTAAACAAAAAACAAAAAAGAGATGGTTTAAATAAATAACAACCCAAATGAATAAATCAAAGTCCAAATTTAAATAAATACAACAGTCCAATTACAAAGGGAATTAAAGTTACACCGCCCGCTAGGCCCAAGAGAAATACAACCCTAACTCTAACTTAGCCCTTTTGGCTTGAGCAAGCAATCTCCCACCGTCAGATCTGGATTAGATCTGACATCCCAAATGAAGGCACGAAAGAAACCTTTGAGAGCATTGCTCGGGTCTGCGCCGCACGGATCATAGCCGTCGGATCGAACATGCATCATCGGTCCAGATCGTTTCATCAGTGAAAACCATGGGCCCCTTGTGATGTCATTGCGCCACCGAAATCTGGACCGTTATATCGAGACGTGATCTAACAGCTCAGATACAACAAAGATCCCAAGCGCAACTCCACGCACGACCCTTCCTCTTCCGACGCGTCCACGCACGTCGTTCCGAGTCGTCTTACGCGCGCGTGCGATGCACCTCCATCCTTTCGAATTCTCCCAAGAGCCAGTGGCATGTTACCACGTCCCTGCTCCCGTACGATGACGACCACACCAGAGACCAACTCAACAACCACGTCCACCTCTCGCCTCATCGTACGAACCATGCACACAAAAAGCAGAAGCTTAGAATCGGCAAAATGGAAGGAAAAACAAACGAAAATGAAAAGCAAGAAACCGAAATAGCAGAGAATCAGAGCAGAGCCGCACATGAATTCGACCAAAAGAGAGTACGATCCAATAGACAATTTCCATCCCAAAAAAAAACAAAATGTAAAAATGCTGAATATTGGCTATAAAGCCAAATGGAAACCATTGTAAAAGGGATTCGTGATCTCCCAAAGAAAAACACGAAGAGCAATACAATACCAGCAAAAGAATTCAGGTAATCTCAGTCCCAATATTGCATGCAAAAATAAAAAAAGAAGAAGAAATAGAAGCGTTTTTTTACCTTTTTGTCTTTCTTTCTTCGAAGCCAGTCACTCCTTCGTCGAGAACAAGCCAAGCTTATCAGTGGCCTTGAATGGTGACTCGACTGATTGAAGTGCAAAGGCCTTCTTCTTTCTCTTTTTTCATTTTGCGCCGTTTCGTTTTCAAGTAAAAAAAAGATGTGTTTTGGGTTTTGTTTTTTTTAAGAGACAAAAAGGGGTTTGTTTCGGGGTTCGTCTATGTCTATTTAGTACGAGATGGGGTTGTTTCTAGGGAGTTTAGGGTTGTTTGGGTCTTTTCGATGTCGTTTTGAGGTCACCGGACGGTGGGTATCATCGACCGACGTTAGAGGGTCCAAGGGAGTGTTCTCTTTAGAGTGGCTAGGGTTTCTAAGAGTGAAAATGGGGCTTGGTTGGGTTTAGATGAGCTTTTATAGTGGTTTTAGGTTTTAGTTTAGGGGTAAATTTGCATATGGTCCCTCCGCGTCGTGTCCTTAGCAATTTAGGGGTTTCCGTCTTCCTAAATAACGTCCTAGGTCCTTAAGTTTTTGTTTTTCTTTGCAATTTCGTCATGTGTCAGGGTCTCCACTGGTCTAATCGTCCGTCCCCTCCCCCGTGTTTTGTTCCCGTTCCAATTTGGTCCCTTTTTTCAGTTCTGTTTTTTATGCTTTTTGATTTGGTCACTGATTCTTATTTTCTTTCAATTTAGTCCTGTATTTACCTTGTTTTGTGATATATTATGAATGTATGCCTTGTTGTGTTTTTTATGTAGCTTGCTTGTTGTTTCTTAGTTGTATATTTATATGAATGGGATATGTATGTTGCTTCTGACCATATTGTTGTTTTTTAGGTCTTGTACGTTTAATGTAAAATTTGCTTAATTTGTATTATGTGATCTAATGTCTATATGAAGATGAGTGAATGTGATCCTTGAAAATGTTTAACCTAATTTGATTAATTAATGGAGTTTTCAAATTTGACATATAGAAACGTCTAGGAGATTTTAGTAAAAAATGTGGTAAAAACGTCAATTTTGCTTAATAAAATAATTATTTTCAAATGGTGTTAATTTTGGGCCTTGTTGTAAAGTTTGCCTTAATGGTCTTTAATTTGGGGTTTTTTGGGCCTTATGTTTTAAATGGATAGAGTTAGGTTCTTTTGGGCTTTTTTAGCTTAAGTGGGCTTGGGCTAGTTAGGTTAGAGTTTTAATTTAGTTTAATCGGTTTAATTGTTCCGGACCGTGTGCCCGTCTCATAAGGGCACGGTTCGAACAATTGGGTCGGTTTAGGCTTAGAGCTTTAGTTTGGTTTAGGGCTCTAATCAGTCTAATTAACTTAAATTCATCATTGTCTTATTAGGATGAATATTAAGTTCGTTAAGCCGGTTTAGCCACTCTCACTTTTTAAGATAAAATAAATATCACCTTTAGATGAGGTAAAACGAGATAATCCATAATTTATTCGAGTCCCCTATTTTTTTAGGATATAAATAATCTAGGATTTAATATTAGAATCGTCTAATATATAATTAGATCACTAACGAAACTTCCATAATTCGAGCCTTTAAGCTAGGGCCTTGGTGGGATTTTGTATGTTTATTTCAAAGCTCTTTTATGGCATGCATCTTACACTTGTCATTCATGAGACCGATAATGATTGAGCATATTAATTGAATTTTAAATATACCTGAAGATAGGTATCAATTAACTCTGGTATTCGTGTCAAAATAGTCATAGCTTAATGGATGTCGACCGAATATTTGAGTTAATTTTCACCGTCTCTAGGTAAGTGGAATATAAAAATGGAAAGACCACGACATCATCCTTTATTTGCTTGCATCATGAATAAAGGTGATGTACGGGATTCGAACCCTAAACTAACACGGCAATCAGTCTTATATGATGTTGGTTTAGTCTATGGTCCGGTGTATTGTCATCCTTTTTAATTAAATCCTTAATTAATTCCAAAGTCACAATTTGAAAAAAACCCGCGCTATTTAAGTCATATTTTCATTTAAGAACGCTTCATTAAATTCTCTTTGGGTTTTAAATAATTTCTATCGATTAAGAGGCAACATGTAATTTGGTACCGATTTCCGGGAGTGATGGGGGTGCTAACCCTTCCCCACACATAACCAACTCTCGAACCCGTTTTAAAGCGAATCTTTGGTTTTGTGGTGTCCGACCTACCTTAGTGGCCGGTGGTGACTCTAAAATTTCACTGTTTTCCAAAATTCGGATTTCCCCTATTTTTAATAAACTTGATTTCAAAAACGAAACATATTAAAAAGTGTTTTGGGTTTTTTAGAAAAAGAACCTTATCACAGTTTGGCGACTCCGCTAGGGACCAATTTTTTTTTTTTACAAAACCAAAAAAAAAAGAGTTAAGCCAATAAAAAACTTGTTGCCTTTTAATCGATAAAAAATATTTAAAGTTCAAAGTGAAGTTAATAAGGTTGTTCTTCCTTGAAAATATGACTTAAGTTGAGTGGGCTTTGAAAATTTGTGACATTCGAATTAATTTTCCATTTAATTATTAAGGGGTCACTGACATGTGTTGCACCATGATCATTAAGGTCTATACCCGAGCTACCCTTCTTAAGTGGGAGTGAAACGCCAATACCCACATGAGTATCCCTCCACGGGTCGATAATTCACTTCTGGAATCCACGCCTTTGACACATGAGCATCCCTCCACGTCATTAGGTCGTGCTTTCCCTCGAACCGAAACCAATTCACAAGCTTGTAATGGGCCGGAATTGGGGTTCTTGTTGCCTTGGTAGGTGATGAGATAGGTTCGGGTACCCTTGTTAGAACCAAACTCGTGTGTGAGAATATAAGAAGCCCACCCCATTAGAGTCATGCAGATAACAATAGATTTTAGAGTGTATAGGCTTTTCTTGCTAACTGCTTGTTTCCTTGCATCTTTTTTGTTCATACTTGTATCCTCCTTCTTGCCTTCTAATTTATGTTTATCATGTAACTAACACCTTTCCTTTTTCTTGCCCTTTTCTCTTATTTTGCATATTTCATCATGTCATAAAGAGCACATTGGTTTGGAAATAGTCTAAATTAAAGGCAAAGATCAATGGGGGACATAGTCAGGAGTTATGATGAGAAGAATTTAGATGTACAAGTGTGGTCAGAAGGAGAACAATAGGACGAGGGAGATATCATTTCAGCCGGATTCAGATCAGAAATGGAAAACGAGACTTTCATGAACACCGAGTTTAACGACGTGTCAGAATTGAAACATGTTTGGAACAGTTAGGATTTCGAGGCAAGGAATGCTTTCAGAAGTGAGTATGGTGACATAGCATATCTGTTATACATGCCCGTCGATCAATCTTTACTTCAGGCCTTAGCAGGTTTTTGGAACTCAGCCTATAGTTGCTTCACGATTTGTGACTTTGACTTAACCCCAACCATCGAAGAATACCAGAACCTTGCGAATTGTAAGAAGGTAAAAGAGAATCGCGTCTACTCTAAGACAAGCAAAAATAAACCTTTCCGAGTGAAGCTTCAAAAACTTTTAAATACTCTGATGTCATGGGTCGATCGTCAAGTAACCACTTGGAACAACAAGGAATACCTTAAGGTAGAGAGGATTCTGGCCTTGACTTCGGTGCATCCAGCGGGAATGGTCCAATGTAATCTCTTCGCGCTTCTGATTTATGGGTTGGTACTTTTTCCTAAAGCTCTAGGTTTTATCCACCCTGCAGTTTTGGATTTGTTCGATCGTTTAGCCGAAGGAGGTAATCCGGTTCCAGTAATCTTGTTAGAGAGCTTTCAGTCGTTGAGGTTTTGTAGAAAACACGGAGGTCGTTTCTTAGGATGCCCTCAACTTTTGACAGTTTGGTTCTACAGTCACCTTTGGGCGGATGTTAGCTTCTCGAGACCAGGTTACGATGGTAAGTTCTCTGCTTTGGAGGAATTTTTGAGAAAGGATGATTGGCCCACAAAACGGTCCGAAGAAGTTTGGATTGATGTCCTCCAAAATTTGAGTGATAATGACATAGTTTGGAGGGTCTCGTGGTTGTCAGCGAGAAACATTCTCTACAGGTGTGGGACGTATTCGTGGGTACCTTTATTAGGTCTTTGGGGGCATACGACTTACGCACCTCTTTTTGTTTTAAGACAATATGGATCAAAAGAGTTTGTACCAACTACAAATGGGTTGATGGAATTCAACATAGACTATCAAAGGGAAAAAGGTTACAAGGGGAAGACGTATACCGCTTCTTCGGCGTGGAACAATGCAAGAAGAGTTTGGTTCTTGAGTGCTCCCTACATGGTTACCCCGGAGTATGAGGTATGGAAGTTTAATCGTGTTTACGACAACGTCCCCCAACTAAACCCAGACAAGAGGAGGGCCATGGGAGAAAAATTGGCCTCGCTTCCCACCGAAGTGGATCTAATAAGGAAACAACTTGAGGAAGAGCAAAAGAGGTATGAACAGCTCGAGGAAAGGGCTAAGGAGAAGAGGTTCGAATTTGAATTAGAGAAGGTGCGGTTTGAAGGAGCCATCAAAGGGTTGCAAAGGAAGAACGATGAATTAGAACTTGAGCTCAGGTTGGAGAAGGAAGAAATTCAGAAGTTGCAAAGATTGAACAAAGGTAAGAGGATCGTCGAAGGTGGATCAAGTCAGGGGTCATAACTTCGTCGCAAGGAGGAGAGGGCGAGGGCCGAGAATTATAAGAGAGGATATCATGATTTCAAGGACCGAGTGCTCGCCTTGACACAAGAATTGAAAAACTTGCAGACCGAGTATTCCGAACAGCTTGAAAGATGAGGTAAAACGAGATAATCCATAATTAGAGCCTTTAAGCTAGGGCCTTGGTGGGATTTTGTATGTTTATTTTCAAAGCTATTTTATGGCATGCATCTTACACTTGTCATTCATGAGACCGATAATGACCGAGCATGTTAATTGAATTTAAAATATACCCGAAGAGAGGTATCAATTAACTTTGGTATTCATGTTAAAATAGTCCTAGCTTAATGGATGTCGACCAAATATTTGGGTTAATTTTCACCGTCTATAGGTAAGTGGAATATAAAAATGGAAAGACCACGACATCATCCTTTATTTGCTTGTATCATTCATAAAGGTGACGTACGAGATCCGAACCCTAAACTAACACGACAATCAGTCTTATAGAATGTCGATTTAGTCTATGGACCAGCGTACCGTCATCCTTTTTAATTAAATGCTTAATTAATTCCAAAGTCACAATTTGAAAAAAGCCCGCGCAATTTAAGTCATATTTTCATTTAAGAACACTTCATTAAATTCACTTTGGGGTTTAAATAATTTGTATCGATTAAGATGCAACAAGTAATTTGGTACCGTTTTCTGGGCGTGATGGGGGTGCTAACCCTTCCCCACACGTAACCAACTCCCGAACCCATTTTAAAGCGAATCTCTGGTATTGTGGTGTCCAGCTTACCTTAGTGGCCGATGGCGACTCTAAAATTTCACCATTTTCCAAAATTTAGATTTCCCCCCATTTTTAATAAACTTGATTTAAAAAACGAAACATATTAAAAACTATTTTGTTTTTTAGAAAAAGAACCTTATCACATTGCGATAAGAATGATATTTTTAGTTTGGGTTTAAAATTTCTTTGATTATGTGTTAGTATTCAATGGTTTGGAAGGAAGTAATGGTGGGTTGTGTTTGAGTTGGGATTGTTGAAGGAAGTAATGGGGTTTGGGGTTTTAAAAGGTGGAAATTTCTAGGGTTCAGAATTTGTAGGATTGATTTTTGATATTAATGGTTCCTATACAAGTGTAATAGGTAAGGTAACATGTGTATTAGGGAGAATCCTTTTAGTTGGGCGAAACAAATTATGTATGATTTATGCTTTGTTTAGGAAGTCAGAAAAGTAGTTTCATAAGGTAAACTTGTCTTAGTAAATTGGGATAATTCTCATGATTGATTTGTTCAATTTTGTGAGTAGAAATGTTTGTTTGGTTGATCATAAATTTGAAGAGATTGTTATGATAAAGTAATCAAGGATTGATTGAAAAGTGTATGAGTTACGATTTTGTCGTAAATTGGTTGAGGATCAGTAGGTTAGGGAATGTTTGAGAAATACATATATGTGTATGAAAACGATGGATTGTTTTGATATATATAAGTATATGAGTATAATTATCATATTTTGCAGAAATATATGAACATTTATGGGATGTGTTCTGAGAATATGAGATTTGGTGGTCTATTTGAGTAGGAACATCTTTGTATATAGAAAAGTCTTATTATGTTCAGTTCGAGTATGTAAGTATTATGTAGCATATTGGTAATTGTTACATTAGGATTTGTTAAATTATTCAACAAAGATGCAATAGGTGATAAAATAGCATATCAGACATGTTTCGAATGGTGTTTGTAAGTTTGAAGGCGTAATGAATTGTTTGAGGTTTAAGTTGAATCTGTCTCTTACGTATGGCTTTAGTAAATTTAAAGTTGGTAACTATTAGTAGATACTCTTGATGTCTTAGTGACATGTACGATAAAGGAAAAATGGATGAGCTTTATGAACATTAAAAATAGGTTGAATATGCATGTTTGTATGATTGCATGTTGCTTATGTATGTTTGTGTAGTAATTAGCATTTGTCATGAGCCATGTTAAGAATGGAAATTCTGTTTATGTAGTAATTAGCATTTGTCATGAACGTGTATTCCTTTAATCGTTCTGTCCTTTATCATTTCAAATAGACGTTTACAATGGAGCAGCATAAGGAATCCGATGTAGAACCGGTGCGCGAGGCACCTAAAAATTTGACACCCTATTTACACTTCTAGTAAGTTAAAGTTGAATGTATATAACATTGTTGATATTGTTGTAACGCCTCGGTTTAGGCCCGAGAGTTTATCGGTTTTTATTTAGGAATAGTTTCAGGTTAAATTTAGATTAAAATGATGATTTTATAAAAATTGACATTATTTACAATAATACCATTAATGAAATTTGAAGATGGGAATTTTGAGTTAAAAGAAATAAAGAAAAGAAGTTTGAAAAGTGTCATCTTCTCCAAAAAAATCCCCTTTTCCCACAAAACCTCTCATAAACCCTATTTCACTATTCCATTGCCTCAAATCTCTCATCCAAGCAATATTTTTCAAGGTAAACTCTTCCTTGCTTAGGTTCTTACATATTTAGCTTGTACTCATTGAAAACCTTCTTTTAAAACCCATTAAAATTCATTTTTAATTTGGTGTTGGGTTGGAGAAATGGGTTTTTCTATGGGATTTTCGTGTGGGTATTTTAATGTCATGTTAAGGGTGTTTTTAATCACGCTTTGGTGTTTTAAAAATGATAAAATGGTGTCTAATAGTGGGGAACCCGAAATGGGTATAAAAATGGGATTTTTGGGTTGAAAAGGTTGAGTTTTTGGCTTGGTTTTGGGTTGAAAACGCGGCTGGTGGTTCCTTTGATGTTGAGGGATGTTCCTAGATGATTTTGGATGTGTTTTGATGATTGAAATTGATGGATTCAGTTTGGGGTTTGGTTAGAACGAAATTGGTGGAGTTTTGGGTGAAATTTGAGTTCGAATCAATGTGTTTTGGTTACAAGGAGTGGGTTTTCGGGTTGTTGCTGGTTTACAAGTGTATTAGCATCATAATAGTTTATTTTGGGTTGTCTTGAAGCAGATGAGATTGATTCGGGTACTTTGGGCGCGATACCGGGTGTTGCGGAGGCTTGAGAACGGTGTTTCGGCTTTCGTTTGGGCTTTATCGGTGAGTGGAAATGTTTAGAAGTTTAAATGATTTCAAAGTTGATTCTTGGGGGTTTGGGTGGGGCCTAAGGGCTAACCTAAATCCAAATGTAAGTTTGCCTATACTTTCCTTGCTTGGTTGCTTGTTGATGTACGTGTTTATGCGTGTTGTGATGTTGATTTTGGAATGCTTTTATTCCCGTTCTAATGTTGTTGTGTAGTCGTTGTGGATGTCAAGCCACACATGATGATTGTTGTTGTTTACGGTGATGTGTAGTCCCACCGATAGTGACTAGTAGATGAGTACGGTGATGTGTAGTCCCATCAGAAAATGCTAGTTGTTGTGTACAATGATGTGTAGTCCCACCGGGAATGGTTGTGCATGTGCAAACTATGTTTGGTCTAAGCTTGTGTTGTTACATCTCTTACTTAAATGGTTTTGTTTCCAAACTAAGATTTATGTTTTGAACTGCATTGTTGTCGTGTTTTTATAGCTCTGCTCACTAAGTTTTTAAGCTTACGCTATATTTTTCCAACAATGTAGATCGTTAGAGGTTTCGGGAGGCAAGTGGGCAAGGGAGGAATTCTTGGAGTTCTTGCTAAAATCAAAGTATTATTTATGTTTTGTAATAATTTAGACAATGGGAATACTAGGGTTTCTTATGGAATTGGAGTTCAAACTCCCAAGTCTTGTTATTGTTAATGTTATTGACATGTTTAAATGTGGAAGCATGTCTTGTTATGGTCTTTGATACTTTTGGTGGATGTCAAGTATGTTTGGTTGCTCGTTATACCGTGGTTGATGAATTGAGCTCTGATTTGTGTTTGAATGCCTTAAATGAATGTTTCTTGCTTGCCTATGGTTGTATGCATGTTTACATGATGTATTAATGCATGCTTAAGTTTTTTAGGATGACCCCTTTGTGTTTAAAATTAAAATTTGCAGACTGTCTGTGCAGGGCGTATCGATACGCTCAAAGGCGGTATCTATACAGTCCCTTGTTTTTGAACCTAGCGTGCCGATACGCGGGGGCGTATTGATACCCAATTTGCTCTCTGGAAATTTGAGAAATTAACGAGAAATTGGGGTATCGATACGAGCCTCAGGCGTACCGGTACGGTCTTGGGATTGACTTTGAGATTTTTGACCGTTGAAAGCATATCGATACCAGCCTTGGAGGGTATCGATACGGACTCTCAGAGTTGACTCTAGGGAAGGTTGGCCGTTAAAGGCGTATTGATACGGTCATTTGGAGTATCGATACTCCATTAGCTAAATGGGTAAAAAAAATTGTTTTAAATTGTCTGTTTTGCTTGGATCGAATTGGTGGTTGCTTTTCCGTTGTTTTCTTATCTCATGTAGGGTCAAATAAAGCATTTAGATAAGATAATTAAAAAAATAGGGTTGCTAATCGGGGTGAGATCTTAACGGGTTTCTTTTCGGTTTTCCCCGTGTAACCCGTTCGGTTGGGTTTGTTGGCTAGACCAAGACAAGGGGGTTACAATTGTTATGTGGTTAGCGATATGTATTGTGTAAGATAACTATGGGATGTTGTTTTACAGTATAAGCGAATGTAAAAGATCGAAGGGCGGTAAAAAGAAAATGAACAATAGTGTAAGTGTTGAAAAGAAAAGAACATTGTGTTTTGTAATTGTTTGTTAAATGTACATATAAATATATAATGTGCATTTTACTAAATGTGGGACTGATACAGGCAAGAAAAGCTCTAGGTATCAGATGGGCTAAGAAGAGTGATGATGAGAAGAAGCCTTATATTCAAACGTACGAGAAGAAGAAGCATGCTCAATCCGAAAGCAAAATGAAGGAAATAGTTATTGCGGAAGGATATGAAAAGGTAATTGTATGTGTATATTTCTTATTTGAAAAAAAAATTATTGGATCAAACATGTTGTAACATAATTTTGCTTCACGTATGAGTAATGTAATTAATGTTATATGTAATGTTTGCAGGATATATCTACAAGATTTAGCTTGAAGAAGTTGTCGGTTATGTTTAAAGAAATGCATAAGCTTAAGATTAACGGTTTGATTAATGAGTTAGGGATGAGGCCTTTATTTGGAATAAAACCGCGAACAATTCATTGCGACTTATTTCGCGAGTTAGTGGAAAAGTTTGATGTCCACAACTCCATGATGGAATTTTGTGGACATTTAATCCCAGTAACGGTTGAAGATGTTGAAGCAGTTTTGGGGTTGAAGAATAAGGGTATGGATGTTGAAGGGGCCACGAGAAATTTTGATGGTAAAGAACTTGCTTTGAAGCACCAGATTAGTAGGAACACCACAATGAAAGAACTTGAGGGCGAGATAGTTAGTGGTTTTTTTTAGGGGGTAAGTTGAAAACTCGCGTACTTCTGTTCATTGTTGGTGTGTTTCTAAGTCCCAATGCAAATGTGGTGCCTTCCTCAGAACATTTGTGGTTGCTATGCCCAGCTGGGTTGACTGGAAAACTAAATTGGTGCAAATATGCATATGAGAGGATACTTGATAGAGTAGCCAAGTGGAAAGATCGTGGTGGTTTGGCATACATGATAGGATGCATCACGATCTTATAGGTAATGTATTTTTAAAAGTATGTTGAGTTCCATTGTAGTAGTTGGTTCATGTAATTTTGCATTTTATTATAATGTTTTCATTAATAATAAATGCATGTGAGATTATTTGATTCCTGCAGTGGAATTCCGAGCAGAGGTGTTGCTTCCGTTGATGGTCGTTGTCGCATTAATGCTTGGGGAAGACGGAAGTAAGAAGGGTTTTAAACCGCCTGAAGGAAGAACGACTTGCAAAAAAACATAAAGTAAGTGAGGGAAACTTTTTTGTATTCTATATAAGGTTTTTATGATATGAAATGTATTAATGTTCATGTTTGCAGGTAGTTGGGTATGAATATGAAAATGTTGAAGGGGAAGAAGGTGGCCCGAGCCATGCTACAAATGATGTGATTATCGAGTTGTTGCAGTCCATTATCTCAGATGTGGGTGATATAAAAGAGAGTCTCTAAGCTCATGTAGAGAAGGAAAAAAAAACTTAGACGAGAGTTTGGAGACATTGAAGGAGGATTGTAAGCAAGTTGTTGACCAGGTAGCTGGATTAAGTGCAAATATGATGTATTTGAAGAAGGCGTTGCGTAGAATCGATGAAAAATTTGGCATTGGCCTAGACGAAGAGGAAGCAGTGGTGGAGAAAACCGAGTTGAGAGAGTCTCATCAGAAAGATAGACTTAATATTGAGGAGCAGACATTGGTGGACGATGTTGAGTTTGTGAAGGAAGAAAATGTTGTTGAGGGTTGGAAAAATAAAAGGGTATAAGAAGTATAAAGTTTTGATTTTGATCAACGTTTCATCAATTTCATGTAACACATATTGTTGTTGATACACTTGTTGTTAACTTGTAGGGTAAGGACAAAGTGGAAGATCTGTCAAAGGTTAGTAGCAAACAGATTCAAGTCGGAATGAGAACTCGGAACATGAAATAAGTCACGGCTTGAAAGAAGTGTAATATGGAGCTTGATTTGGTTTAAGTAATGTCTTGAAATGATTCAATTATTGTTGTAATGTGTACTGACTAATTTTGTTTGGACATCATATGGATATGGACGAATGATATGTTTGAGTATGCTTTATGAGCGTTAATTGTATGTAATTGAATATCTTCGTATGAGTATTACATTTATAGATGTTTGCCATTATATATAAATGGGTTTATGTGTACTAGTAATGCGTGTGAGTAAATATTGCATGTTGTTGATGTTATTCAATATGAAAGAACAATTATTTAAGCGTTGCAGGTACTTATGTACGTTGAAATACCGGATGGAATAGGGGCGGGAGCCAAAGGCACATGTGATTATTTATGGAATAAGCCTCTGCCCGGAGGGCAAGCAATCTTAAACGATGGTACATCATTGTTAAGGTAAATATAACATTGAAATTTTTGTATGGATGCAGTGAACTCGTCGTAGATTTTGGACACACATATATCTCTGTAAGCGATGCTGATACTTACGACCATGAAGTTGGGTCGGTTCAATGGTGAGTAGTCTTTATTGGCGTGGCATTTTCAAACCGTATGGCAAAATTAACGATGGGAAAGTGGTATGAAAAAGCAGAAATGTTTTATGAACCCATTGCAATTTATTTAATATGTATATTAAAAGGGTAATCCTTTTATTCTTCAGATCTTTATCCCCATTAATGACAATCAAATTCATTGGTATATGTGTGTCGTAGATATTGATCGTGGCGAATTGAAGCTACTGGACAGCCTGCCCACAACTCGAGGCAATGTTGCAAGAGTGTATGCGGTCAAGAACTTGGTAATACGCGTAAACTTAGAAGTATTCAACACCTTTTTTAGATGTGACATAGTATGTAAAAAGCTATATATGTTTGTGCATATAGATTAAAAGGTTAGGTGAATGTTTTGAAGAGGAAAAGTTCGTACAAGTGTTTGGGTCACCATCAAGGCCATTGACTGATCTCCGCGTGGTGGTGGCTAAAGTAAAACATCAAGATAATGGGTATGAAGTACTTTGTGTTAGCTTAGTTGTACAATTTGCATACGATTAGTAATACTTTGTTCTTTAAACTAATATGTCTTTAAACAGAGACGATTGTGGTATGTTTTGCATACAGTGGATGCAACTTTGGCATAGGAAGAGTGTAGAGGTTGTGGTACGTTCAGGCTTTGTTCATTATACTTTATTTACTTTGCGAATTTATATGAATTAATGTTCATTACTTAATTTATGTTTTGTTTACATTTATCTTTCCAGACTGCTGCAGATTGGGATATAATGTTTCGTTTATATGATCTCGTCAACAATGATAAGAATATTAGGCAGCGAGAAATATCATCTGCATTGAAGGCACATGTTGTACATCTGAAGTCAAGGCCATTCGTAAACATTTTCTGGAAATCAAAACTTATTATCTAATTATTGTACTTGCAATTGATCATAGAAAAAGGTGGTTCCATTCGCGTCTATTTAGAAAACTTGGCTAGAGAAGAGAATGTTCAAGAATATGTGAAGCATCATCCATTTTTGGATTGACGCAAAAGGTCAAATGGTCAACTGATGATACTCATAGCTTCTCAGTTTCCATTGCTGGGGACGAGGAATTACGAGGCGATACGGATGACCCTCAATCGTTTTTGTTGTCCAATTGTTTGTGTCTGATCATATAATGAGGAGAGATTTTAGTTTATTATTTTGTTATTGTCTATTAGGATGGTGACATCACTTGGGATACAATGTTTAGCTTTTTCTTTGTGAAGCATGGCTACTGCTTTCGTTTGATGTACGAAATGAAACTTTGTCCTTTGTAATCTGTTTTTTTTTTCAAAGGAATATTTTTGAAGGCATGAGCCAAAATCATATTCTTGATTCCTTTCGTTGTTGATAATTAGTTCAAGTGTTAAGGTTTTAGGTTTTTAGATAATCAGGCTTTCACCTGCAACCATATTCGAACCAAGTATACTACATAGGTAATAAGGCTTTTAAGGGTTTCAAAACCCTCTTTATGGTTTCAGAACCACTTTAGCAGTGTGCCATTAATCAATGTTGACCCAGTAGGTATCGAAACCACCATTGTTGTTTCGGAACCACTTTCGCAATATGCCATTAAATCCATGTCTACTCAAGAGGTTTCGAAACCAACAATTGTGGTTTCGAAACCACCCTTACAACACTTATGGTAAATCTGGTACATTTCGTAGTAAAATGTGTACATACCGTTTTTACTACTAATATTGTAAGGTTTACCGTACCTTTTGTAGCAATTTCGGTATATTCACAAAACCTTACACTTTGTGTAGCAAATTAGGTTTTCTCGTAGGAAATTGTGTATGTACACAAATTCTTACACTAAGTTGAGCCATTTTGGCCTTTGGTGAAACTTTGTAAGGATTTCGGTACATACCATTTTTCCTACTAATATTGTAAGGTTTTTCGTACTTTTTTGTAGTAATTTCGGTATATACACAAAACCTTACACTTTGTGTAGCAAATTAGGTTTTCTCGTAGGAAATTGTGTATGTACACAAATTCTTACACTAAGTTGAGCCATTTTAGCCTTTGGTGAAACTTTGTAAGGATTTCGGTACATACCGTTTTCCTACTAATATTGTAAGATTTTTCATACTTTTTGTAGTAACTTCGATATATACACAAAACCTTACACTTTGTGTAGCAAATTAGGTTTTCTCGTAGGAAATTGTTTATGTACACAAATTCTTACACTAAGTTGAACCCTTTTGGCCTTTGGTGAAACTTTGTAAGAATTTCGGTACATACCGTTTTTCCTACTAATATTGTAAGGTTTACCGTACTTTTTGTAGTAATTTCGGTATATATAGAAAACCTTACACTTTGTGTAGCAAATTAGGTTTTCTTGTAGGAAATTGTGTATGTACACAATTTCTTACACTAAGTTGAACCCTTTTGACCCTTGGTGAAACTTTGTAAGAATTTTAGCACATACTATTTTTCCTACTATTATTGTAATGTTACCCATACATTTTATAGTAATTTCGATATATACCCAAAACCGTATACTTTGTGTAGCAAATTAGGTTTTATCGTAGGAAATTGTGTATGTACACAAATTCTTATACTAAGTTGAACCCTTTTGGCCTTTGATGAAACTTTATAAGAATTTCGGTACATACAATTTTTCCTACTAATATTGTAAGGTTTCCTGTACATTTTGTAGTAATTTCGGTATATACACAAAACCTTACACTTTGTGTAGCAAATTAGGTTTTCTCGTAGGAAATTGCGTATGTACACAAATTCTTAAGTTGTAACATATTATGTATATTCTCTTTCTCTTACAGTTTTCGTAATGGATTTTGTATGTACCTAAATTCATAACTTGTAATAATTTATGTTTATACCGTTTCTGTTACATGTTTTGTAATAAAAGCGATACAGATTTTATAACAAATTATGTACAATTTGTTACCCGATTAGCCGTGATTTAGCCTTTAATTAGTTGTTGTTCCCTAGAACTTCCCTAATTATACTAACGGTCATTAATGTTTGTATTTTTTATCATTGTTTTTTAAATATACTGAATTATATTACAAATAAAATGATTACAAAAGAATCACACCACAAACATTAAAAATTCAATGCGTAAAAATAAATACAATCAAATTCCGCAAACATTAAAAATTTAATGCGTAAAATAAATACAATCAAATTCTAAGAGTTTGAAAGACATTAAAATATAAAACTTATCACTTTCAGAAGGACTTGAACAATCTTCTAAATTAAATCCAGCAAACAACTACTTTAACTAGAGTGTTCTTAGAAGAAAGCAAATTCTTTCGCTACTTGTTTTTAGCATATCGGCAACCACAAAAAGAAATCAAAAGCATCATAGACCTCCGATCTTCGTTGCTATGAACACTCGATCGATATTTGTCATACGAATGTTATACTGTTAAAAAGCATGCAACACTGTCACAAAGACAGACTAAAACTACCATAAAAGCAGACAAATAAACTATCATAAAAGCAGCCGAAAATTAAAAAAAAAACATATATGATATGAATGTGTCAAAAAAATTAAAAATAAACAAAATAAACTTAAAATATAAAAAGAGTATTCATAAATAAGAATGAATTCTTATTTATTTACAAATAAAAACACAACAAACAGCTAAAGTCACCGCCAACAATAAAAAATTTTTGTAAGCTTCTTGAAACCGCTAAAATCTACTGCAGAGAAAAAAAATGTGAAGAAAATTATCATTGAAAATTTGAAAGTTATGTTGACATCAATAATATCAATTTATCATGAAATGATCACTGTAACATTAATTCTCATTAAATTTGTGATAATGACACATTAACATTAAATGTCAATATTTAATTTGAGATCTAAATATAATCTAATTCCTTCAATATATTTTTTTACAATTCATTATTCTCTTTCTTTCCTTCTTTCCACGATCCTACAACCTACCACATTGGAGGAATCGAGTGCAGAAGTCTCCATGAAAAACGAAACCATGAGCCTCTGCTAAGTTATTCCTTTTGAAGTGGTTACTTTATTGGTATTGTTTTTAAAATATCTATTTAAAATTTCGAGATCATTAATTAAATTAGATTTGAATAGGTGACATATATTGTAAGACAACATATAATTATATAGATATTGTTATATGTTAAAAGTGTAAAATAAAAGAAATACCTCTGATTTCATTAAAAATAAAGTTATACAATCATGTGTTTATATACACAAACTAAGAAGGCTACAACTAATAACAAACTTCACTAACATAATTAATAACAGAATGAAACTAATTAACTGCTTCTTTAACTATCTTCAACACTCCCCCTCAAGTTGGCGGGTGAAAGGCATCATGAACTCTCAACTTGCTAATCAAATGTTCATGCTGTGAAGACCCTAAAGCTTTAGTCAAAACATCTGCTAGCTGTTCTTCTGAAGACACATGCTCTGCTTGTATAAAACCATTCTTCACTTTCTCTCGAACATAGTGACAATCTATCTCTACATGCTTAGTGCGTTCGTGAAAAATAGGATTAGAAGCAATTTGCAGAGCTGCTTTATTGTCACAGTAAAGCTTCACTGGAAGCTTTCTATCAACACCAATTTCTTTCAATACACCATCTAACCAAGTCAATTTTGCTGATGTCATTGTCATGCTTCTATATTCTGCTTCTGCAAAAGACCTAGTCACTGTAGGTTGTTTCTTTGATTTCCAGGAAATCAGTGAGTTCCCAAGCTTTATACAGTAACCAGTGACTGATTTTTGAGTCATGAGACATGCTGCCCAATCTGAATCACAAAAAGCTGACAGCTTACAGTTGCTCAAAGCATCCAGAAAAATTCCTTGACCATGGCTCTTCTTAATATATCTTATAACTCTCATAGCCGCTTCTAAATGAACCTCCTTTGGTCTATGCATAAACTGGCTGAGATGTTGTACTGCCAAAAGCTATGTCTGGTCTTGTATGTGTTAAATAAATGAGTCTTCCAATCATCCTTTGATAAATTGTTTTATCTAACAATTCTTCACTTGTGCTTTCTGGCTGTAAACTATCTTCATACTCTGATGTTACCAGCTTTTGATTTTGTTTTAGTGGTGTTGCAACAGGCCTTGCACCTCCTAGTCCAACATCTTCTATTAGCTCAAGTGCATACTTTCTCTGATTTAGTATGATACCTTTCTTAGACCTTAGAACTTCAAGCCCAAGAAAATACTTAAGTTTTCCTAGGTCTTTCATCTTAAAACTAATGTGCAATATGTTCTTGGTGTCTTCAATTAACCCATCATTATTGTCAGTGATCAACAAATCATCAACATAAACAAGGATAATCACAATCTTTGCATCCAATTGTTTAATAAACATTGAATGACTATGCTTACTTTGATGACATTCAGCTAATATAAGAGCTTCTGTTAGTTTAACATTATATTGTCTTGAGGCTTGCTTCAAGCCATATAAAGACTTTTGTAGTCTACACATCATAGACTCCCCCTGACTACAAAAGCCATATGGTAATGTCATATAGAGCTCTTCATTCAAATCACCTTGCAGGAATGCATTGTGAACATCCATTTGCCAAAGAGGCTAGGAAAAAACAGAAGCAAGAGCCGAGATTAATCTAACAGTGGTGAGCTTAGCAACAGGGGAGAAGGTTTCAACAAAATCCACACCTTCTTTCTGATTATGCCCCTTAGCCACAAGCCGAGCCTTAAATCTCTCAATCTCACCAGTAGACTTAAACTTGATGCGATAGACCCACTTACAACCAATAGCCACCTTACCAGGGGTAAAGGAACCACAAAGCAAGTTTTATTTAATTCAAGAGCTAAAATTTCCTCCTTTATTGCTTGAACCCATTCAGGATGTAAACAAGCTTCCTTATATGAAGAAGGTTCAGTGAATTGAGAAGTAGAAGATAAGAAAAGTTGAGTTTGACAAGGCAAATGAGAATAAGAAATAGAATGAGACAAGGGATACTGACCTGGAAGAGAAGAAGTGGATTGGTATGTAGCAGTATAATCTGTGAACCAAGAAGGAGGCTTAGAAATCCTAACAGACCTTCTAGACACAGAAGGTGTTCTTGCTAAAGATTGAGAAGTGGGTAATGAAGAATCTGATGGTGGAACAACAAGTGAGGGATCATTTGCAGATAAGGAAGAATCTGGGAAAGTAATAGGAGAGTGAGAAGAATGAGGAGAGGGAATTGAAGAAGGATTTGGTGGAGATGTATTGGATGAAGATGGTGAAGATGGATTGGATGAATTTGGTGGAGGTGTATTAGATGAATTTGGTGGAGGTGTATGAGCTGCATTTGGAGGAGAAAGCACAAGAAAATCAGAATCTGGAATTTGAGGATAAGTGGGGAAAAATAAATTGGGATTGGGTTAAGAAAGATGAAAAGGAAATGTAGATTCATGGAAAACTACATCCTGTTGACAAATAATCTCTTGGTGTCAAGATTAAACAAAACACATCCCTTTTGAGTAGGAGAATATCCTAAAAACACAGATGGGGAAGATTTAGCAGAAAATTTGTCAGTGTAATTAGTGTTTGTGGCATAACACAAACATCCAAACACACGAAGATGAGAAAGAGTAGGAGGCCTTTGATAAAGAACTTGATAAGGAGATTTTCAGGATAAGATAGTAGAAGGTAACCTGTTAATTAAATAACAGGTAGACAAGACACACTCTCCCCAGAATTTTAAAGGCACATTGGAATGAAATCGAAGTGCTCTAACAACTTCCAAAATGTGCCTATGCTTACGCTCAGCAATTCCATTTTGCTGAGAAGTATACACACAAGTGCTTTGATGTATAACACCAAGAGATGAAAAGAAATCAGCACATTCATTAGAAAAAAACTCAAAGCCATTATCACTTCTGACAGTTTTGATAGTAGTAGAGAATTGATTGCTAACCAGAGAGAAGAATCGTTTAAGAAAAAGAAGGGCATCACTTTTCAACTTCAGCAAGAACACCCAACACATACGACTGAAATCATCAACAATGGTCAAAAAGAACCTATGACCACTATGAGTGGAGATCCTATAAGGACCCCAGAGATCAATGTGAATCAAAGAGAAAGGACTAGTGGCAGAATGAACACTATCAAGAAAAGGTAATCTAGTTTGCTTAGCTAAAGGACAAACAGAACATATATGTAAAGTATTAGCATCTAAAGTATTAGTATCAGGAAAGGGTAATTTGACTAATTTGGATAAAGAAGCATGCCCTAAACGAGCATGCCAAAGAAAAGTATTATTAACAGAAGAGGCAACCATGCAATTGATAATATCAGAATGTACATGAACAGAAGATGGAACAACAAAATTAGAAACAAAATGGTCAGAACCTGAAGCAACAGACTCAAAAAAATAAAGGCCTCGTGACTGTTTACCAATCCCCTTCATCCTTCCAGTGGAGAGATCCTGAATCAAACAAAAATCAGGATAAAAAGTTACAAAACAATGAAGATCATGAGTAAGCTTTGAAATGATAAAAGATTTTGAGAGAATTGAGGAACAAACAAAACATTAGACAGAAGAATATTGGAAGATAAAGCACAGGAACCAATATGTGTGATCGGGACAGATTTTCCATTAGGAAGTTGTACACAACGCGAAAGCGACAAACATGAAGTTGGAGCAATTAAACTATTGAAATTAGAAAAAATATGATATGTAGCCCCAGTGTCCATAATCCAAGAAACAGAATCAGTATTCACAGCATTCACAGCAGGCAAACAACTAGTAACGATACCTGCCAGATTCACAGCAGAATCAACCGACGGAGCAGTATTCAGAAGTGACAGAATCTGATTATACTGATATGTGGTAAACTAAGGAACGAATGTCGGCACTGATGGAGAAACTGATGAAGGCACCAAGGAAGACAAATCTGGAGAGGAAACATTGACCGACAAAGCAACAACAAGAGAATTAGGGCTCCATTTCTTAGTGAACTTGAAATCCGACGGGAAGCCAATGAGACGGTAACAATTCTCCCGTTTGTGACCCTTCAACTTACAGTAATCACAAACGCCCAAAAAATGCATGCGATCCGAGGCACCAGTAGAGGTGTGAGAATAAAAAGTAGTCGAATCAGGGATAGAAGAAATACCAGAAAGATGAACTCGTTGAGCCTCTTCTTGCACGAGCATGGAGTACGCCTTATTCACTGTTGGAAGTGGTTGCATTATCAAGAGCTGGCTTCGAATGGCGGAACAAGACTCATTGAGACCCATCAGAAACTGAAAAAGTTTCTGCTGAGTAAGATGGAGAATATTTTGCTGAGACTCTTCACAGTCCCAGGAAGAAAAAGGGACTAGAGCACCATACTCGTCCCACAGAAGCTTGAGTTTGGTGTAATACTACGGGATAGAAGAATCACCCTGATGATGAGTGACGATCTCACGGTGAAGAAAGAACACACGAGCACCGTAGATCTTCTCAAAACGCTCTTTCAAATCCTTCCAAACAGACGCGACAGAAGAAGCAAACACCACTCCGGCAGAGAGATCGGCACTGACGGTGTTGAGGATCCAGTACAACACAAGGGCATTGCAACGCTCCCATTGTGGATGAAGAGCATAATGAAACGGCGCCTTGGAATAGCTGCCGTCGACAAAGCCAAGTTTATTTTTTGCTAACAACGCAATCTAGAGAGAACGACTCCAGATATTATAATTGGAGATGCCCACAAGTTGATTGGAAACTAACAAAGAATCAGGCGTATCGGAAGGATGCAAAAAAAGAACATGATTGGAATCGATCTAAGACGGATCCGTGATTGTATCAGTGATTGTCGGCATCACGATGAGAACGAAAGAAACCCTAGAATTTGGGAAAGAATTTGGAAAAAGAGGACAAATTCAGAGAAGCCAAATCCAAAATGAAAAAAACAAACCCAAAATGAAACCGAAGAGGCCCAGGAAAGAAAAGAAAAAAACGGGAGGCCCAATCAAAACCCAGCGAATGATACCATGTTAAAGAGTGTAAAATAAAAGAAATGCCTCTGATTTCATTAAAAATAAAGTAATACAATCATGTGTTTATATACACAAACTAAGAAGGCTACAACAAATAACAAACTTCACTAACAGAATTAATAACAAAATGAAACTAATTAACTGCTTCTTTAACTATCTTCAACATTATACCTAATATATTTTCTGAATCATCCGTTAATGTCTTTCCTCAAGCAACACGTTATTTTTTTCGCACAATAAATTTACACATTACAAGTCCTTGGTCATTGTATCCTCACTATATTCATAGTAGATCCTCCAGAGTAAGAAATACCAAAGCACTCTGAAACGACCTCACCAAAAGGGGCACAACACGAATCAGTCTGACCCACTAACTAAGTTTATAAAGTAACAAACATGATTATATTTCCTCATCCAACATCCATCATATCCTATGAGTCATAAATTTGACAAGTCCATCAGACCTCTTCCAATATAACTACGAGAGAATTGTTGGCTTGGGAGGTAGGGATCGAGACCAATCTCCTTTTTTATTCCTTCTAACAACTACTTACTGCGGCTATCCACCCCAAACCAGAAAGGTGAACTCCTCAGATGCCAACAACGACTACCTTCTCACTTTTTTCATCAACATATTTCAACATTTGGCTATTGTGGAGTGTTGATTTAACCTTATATGTAACTGATTTCTGCACTCGTTTTTTGAGTTCTTAAATTGAGCATAGTTACTTTAATATATTTTATAAAAAATATTTTTTCATTAAAACAATTGTGTATATAGATTATCTAATCACACTTAAACGGAAAAAAATGATAACACCTTCGTTTGTTTTTTAGAACCCGTGGGGTTTAAGAACCTTCCGATTGATTTGTAACACGGCAAAGATATGCCCAAAAAAAGCTTAATCACATTTCTTGTACAATCTAGAGCGCGCGTATGAAATAAGATAAGTTTGGGGAAAGATGATGAATGTTGAAAGAAAATAAAAAAATAAAGATTTGTGAAGATTTTACCATACGAAGAGATTAATTTATTTTTATACAAGCATTTTCAATAAGGAAAACATTTGATACACAAGTTTGTGTAAAATTTTAGTTTATACAAGCTTTTTAATTTTAGGGTTTAGAGATTTAGATTTGTTAGGCTTGATAGGCTCGATTTCCTTCAACCATTATGGATTTCCAAGTGGTGGAGAAGTTGGTTTTTTGGGTGTTTAAGATGGTGGCAAAAATAAAGAATTAAACACAAGGATTTAGAGTGGTTTGGATTTCTAACCCAAAGTCTACATTCACTACCTTGGAACGCTACCAAGGATTTCTCAAATTCACTAAGAATTTCGTCCCCTTTTCTCGGCTTAGGAAGAAACCGTTACAACGATTAAGCTATCTACTCTTAGCTTAATCAAACACTCACTTACAAGTGTTGTCTATACAAGAAATATACAATTTAGGCCCTAAAGACAATTTGGCATCATAGTGTTGTTTACAATTGAAGCATTAGTCTTCCCTTGATGCTTGGAGGTCCCTTTTATACTATCAATTGAGTTTGTAGACGTTGAAGACTGTTAGGATTGATTTGGAGCCGTTTGAGCCTTTATTTCCTTCATTAAATTCTGTTCTAGAGTTGTCTGTATCAGAACACAAGAGCTCGTATCGGAACGACCTTCTTCAGAACTAGCCGTTGAAGCCTGATGTAGCAAGTCGTATTGAAACGCCTCTGGCCGTATCGAAACGGTATTGAGTTGTATTGAAACGGTTACAAACCGTTTTGGTACGAGTGACAGTTGAGCTGCATTTAAAACACCACCGTTGAGGTCTTTGCCACATAGGCGTATCGAAACGGTGAAGCCCGTATCGAAACGCTATGTAAAAAAACTTTCACCAAGATTAAGCCTATTTTGAAACAGAAAGAGCTGTATCGAAACGTTTTGAAATTGTAAATGGTCGTATCGAAACACCTAAGGGGTGTTTCGAAACACCTTGGTGGTTTTGTAAAAATTGACTTTAGAAAACACTTCAAAAGCTCTTTAAAAATTCCTCAAACATATTTTCGAGTTGTTTGGTCTTAAAAGCATTTTTGAAATCTTTTCAATTTAGTCCAAAACTATTTTCAATTATTATATCAAAACATTAGTTCTACAATCTCCACTTTATGATATAATAAAACCAGTCTTGAAAATTTGTTTGGGATTCTCCCCCTTAGTGAAATAAACTTTGAATAAGAGAATTAAAATTCAAAATCAATTAAAACTCCCCTTATTCATTTGAAAATTCAATTTTTCAAAACATTCTCCCCTTTTTATTATATAAAAATGGTTCAAACTATGTTTGAAAACTTTGAAGTCCATAACAATGGAGAGTTAAAAAAATTTGACAAAAATAATATTTTTAAAATTGGCCCCCTTACTAAAAGCATCATTAAGAGTTAGTTCAACACATGATAATCTAGTTGAGTTAAAAAATAAATTAAATTAAACAAATAAAACAACTAGATTTTACCAACACTTGAACTTCAAGGGAGGATGTGAAACCTTCCTTCTTCAAGTGTTCTTCCTTGTGTGTATGGAGCTCCCTCTCAAATTTAGACTTGTTGATCACTCTCCATCACACCTAAACAAGACAATCAAGTAATTTTTGGTATCCAAATTGCTTTGGATCCATAGACGTTAGTTGCACAAAGTTTAGTCCCCTTGGGAATCTATTTTTCAATTTCACCCTTTTTGTTGAAGTGATTAGTTCTTTTGGAACCCAAACACTTTTAAAACATTTTCCATTTAAGAATCTAAGGGCACTAGATTGTCTTTGATAACATTTTGATTTTCCAAAATTATTTTTCTTTTATAGTTCCTTGGAAATCAAAATCTTTTCTTTCTTAAGATCATCAATTTCCTTTTGATGATATTTTTCCATGGTTTGAAGCAATTCTTGTAAATTTGAAACTTTAAGTTTGAAATCTTTGATTTTAGCTTCAAACTCAAAATTGGTTTTTAAAAGCAAATCATTTTCATTTTTCAATTTTGAAATAATTTTTTTGTTTTTTTTGAAAATGAAGCCTTGAATTCAAAAACCAATTCATCATAGGCTTCTTGTAACTCGTCAAAAGAATATGTATTTGAACTAGATGAGTTAGAAGTTACCTCCCCCTCATCGAGGGCCATGAAGCATAGGTGGGCTACCTCATCATCGGTGGAGTCTTCATCACTTCATGTCGCCACATATGCTTTCTTTGAAGATGATCCCTTTTTGTTGGACTTGTGAGAATCCTTCATCTTCATCTTCGATTCATGCTTGGATTTAGTCATCTCGCTCTTCATGAATTGGGTGAATTTCTTGAAGACATGAACCGTCTCTGTATCTTCACTTTTCTCCTCGATCAAATAAACATGTTAGCATGTGGAGGATTTGAGAGCAACGACACTCGCATTGATGCCTAGCTCCATGATTTTCTTCTTCCTCATTTTCTTTATTTTCTCCTCCTTCTTCTCCTCTTCTTTTTCTTTCTTTATTATTTCATGAGTGAGAAGAGACCCCATGAGTCCATCTAGCTTCAAGGTCTTACGATTTTTGGCTTCGATGATGGCGGTCTTCTTTGAGTCTCATGACTCAAGAAGAGAATAGAGAAGCTTTCGGACAAGCTTGTCTTTCGGAATGATTTCTCCATAGCCTTTGAGTTCATTTGTGATGGTGGAGAATCTATCGAACATTTTTGTGATGTCTTCATCCGGTTCCATCTTGAAGTTATCATACTCGTGGTTGAGGAGGCCGATCTTGGTCTCATTTACTTCGTTTGTTCCCTCGTATGTGACTTCATGCTTGTCCCATACTTTCTGGCATCTTCGCAAGAGGACATCTTCTTATAGATGTTGGGACTAAATGCACAAAAGAGGATGTGCAAAGCCTTGCGATTAAGCTCCATCTTCTTACGATCATCTGCAATCCATTCCGCCTTACTTCGTTGTGGCACAAAAGGACCCTCTTCAACAATATCCCAAAGCTTGTAATCTTTGGATTTGATGAAGAACTTCATTCTAATCTTCCAATGGGCGTAGTTGGTCCCGTCGAAGAAAAGTGGCTTGTCGATGGATTGCGCCATTTGACCAGTTGATTGAATGTTGTATCGAGCTTCCTAGACCGCCTCAATAGGATGTTAATCTCTTTTGATTGAGCCTCGCTCTGATACCAATTGATAGACTCGATTTTCTTCAACCGTTATGGATTGCCAAGTAGTGGAGAAGTTGGATTTTTGGGTGTTTAAGATGATGACAAAAATAAAGAATTAAACACAAGGATTTCCCAAATTCACTAAGAATTTCATCCCCTTTTCTCGGCTTAGGAGGAAACCGTTACAACGATTAAGCTATCTACCCTTAGCTTAATCAAACACTCACTTACAAGTGAAATTCAAAGCAAACAAGAAATCCCTCTAATAGGTATGTGTTTGCAACTCTAAGCACTCACCCAAAAAACTATACACTTGAGCAAATTTGACAATTAAGCTCACAAGTGTTGTATATACAAGAAATATACAATTTAGGCCCTAAAGACAAATTGACATCATAATGTTATTGACAATTGAAGCATTAGTCTTCCCTTGATGCTTGGAGGTCCCTTTTATACTCTCAATTGAGTTTGTAGCCGTTGAGGACCGTTGGGATTGATTTAGAGTCGTTTGAGCCTTTATTTCCTTCATTAAATGTTGTTCTGGAGTTGTTCGTATCGAAACACAAGAGCCCGTATCGGAACGACCTTCTTCAGAACTAGCCATTGAAGCCTGATGCAGCAAGCCGTATCGAAACGCCTCTTGCCGTATCAAAACGGTATTAAGCTGTATCGAAACGGTTACAAACCGTTTTGGTACGAGTGACAGTTGAGCTACATTTAAAAGACCGTTGGGAAAATATGACCGTTAGGGGTTTTGACCGTTGAGGTCTTTGCCACATAGGCGTATCGATACGGTGAAGCCCGTATCGAAACACTATGTAAAAAAACTTTCACCCAGATTAAGCATGTTTCGAAACAGACAGAGTTGTATCGAAACACCTAGGGGTGTTTCCAAACACGTGGGTGGTTTTGTAAAATTTGGATTTAGTAAACACTTCAAAAGCTTTTTAAAAATTCCTCAAACATATTTTCAAGTTGTTTGGTCTTAAAAGCATTTTTAAAATCTTTTCAATTTAGTCCAAAATTATTTTTCAATTATAATATCAAAACATTAGTTCTACAATGTTAGGGTTTAAGGTTTAGGGGTTTAATTTGTAGGTTGTAGACTTTAGTGTTTAGGGTTTAAGTTCTAGAGTTTAGGATTTAGGATGTTAGAGTTAGGGATTTATGTTTTAGATTTTATAGTTTAAATATGAAGGATTGTGTACATTTGTTTTATGCATCTTGTCTATCAAAATATAACCCAAAAAGGAAAATACTTTGATACAAGTTTACACAATCCTTTCAATTTTAGGGTTTATAGATTTATGATATGGTTTAAGGTTTAGGTTATAGGTTGTAGAATTTAGAGTTTATAGTTAGAATTTAGAGTTTAGCGTGTAGAGTTTAGGATTTACGATTGGTTAGGGATTTATGTTTTAGATTTTATAGTTAAATATGAAGGATTGTGTAAATTTATTTTACACATCTTGTGTTAAGGAAAATACTTTAATACACAAGCCTTTTAGTTTTAGGGTTCAAAGATTTAGGTTAGGGTTTTAGGTTTAAGGGTTTAGGTTGTATGTTGTAGAATTTAAATTATATAGTTAGAATTTAGCATTTAGGGTTTAGGTTTTAGAGTTTAAGATTTAGGATGTTGTCGTTCGGAATTTAAGTTTTAAATTTTATAATTTAAATACGAAAAAATTATATAAATTTATTATACACAATTTGTGTATTAAAATATAACTCTTTCAATAAAATTCATTTTTTTTCTGGTCAATTCATTACTTTGTATAAAGTAATCCTTAATTTTTGTGTGCGATTGAATCATTAATTATATTATATTTTTTTTAAAAAAAGAATAACTAATACGATTTCAAAAGGTTTAGAATTAAGTCGGTTTTTTTAATAAGAAAAACCATATGTTTACAGTGTCAAGTTTAGAATTTTTACACTTCATTGCGAGAAAAAGATTTCAATTTTAGAGGGGTTTATATAGAAACATCGTTTTATAATGAATTTGTAGCTAAACTCTAAACCTTTGAATAGCTTTAAATAATATACAAAAATACAGACCGGTTCTTTTTAATTAAGTGATCATTAAAGCATAATAACATTCAGATGCTATAGAGAGCTTCTTTTCCTGGTTTTCAGTGATAAAAACTTTTTAAGTCACTCAATTACAAATGAGTTATTTTTTAAGTTATAATTTATTTATTCAATTAAAACTTTTTATAATCATTTAACTATTAAAATGGACGAAAATGGCATGATATAATAATAATTATAGTTTCAAATCTTGTAATGAAGCGGGGATTCATGGTAAAGGTAGCGAACAGAGAGTGTTATGTCTTAATTTGTCGTCTGCTTATAGAAAGGATAGAATTTTCCACACGTTTTCCAGCTGCCAGAAATTTTCTAAGACAAAACCAAAATTAATCGAGGGAAGTAAGCTAGCTGCTCAACCTGCACTGGAAACATATTTTCTGAGATGGAACCAACATCTACCTCTGTAATCTCAGCTGCCGCCTGCCAGTACAGCAATTTTGGGTTTTAGCGACGTTAACTACATCGAGTTCTTCATATATATATATATATATATATATATATATATATATATATATATATTAATTGAAGTAAACTGAGCTCTTGATTAAGCAAAGATGACTCTTTAATTTCCTTAAAAATGGACAAAGAAAACACTGATCAAAAAGCTTAGTTCTACCCCTAACGAGCAAGGGAAAAGAAACAAGTCTTCATTTTTTTTCATTTTTCCCTTCCAAAAAAATTTACTAATTCCTCTTTACAGAAATTTGTCTAATTTAATAATATATCTAGAGAACAGAATCCATTAGGGTTTTGTTGAATACCGTGAATTATGGCCATAGCTAACCTTCGCAGGCTTTGTCTCCTTGTAAATACTGTCAAGCAACCGATACTTCCTCTTCTTAGTTGGTCTGGAAATCTCTTCTTTCCCAAAGATTTCTTCAAATATTGCACTACTTATCTCACATTTACTTTTTCTAAAGCATCCCTCGCTCTCCATAATCTTTGTTTTGTTTTTCTTCTTCTTGTTGTTGCCACCGCTGTTGATACTGCTGCTGCTGTTATCTTCATCGCTAAGTTGCATCAGCTGTTGAGCCGCGACCGCCATGTCCGAGTCCGACATCAGCAACAACAACCTTTGCAACTCAACTGAAGACTCTAACTCCATCGACAAAATCAATGGTTAATGATTTCCTCTCTTCGATCTTCTTGTTTTTCTTTTTGCACTTTGGTTTGGTTAATGATCTTCGTGAAGGGGTGTTTTTGCTTTTATGGGGTTGGCGTAGAGCGCGTTTTGAGGGAACGTATTGTATATAGATGAAGTTGTAAAGCAAGAAAATGTTAAAGTGCAGTGCTGTTTCCATGAAGTTCACTAGAAATTTCATGGCGGAATTTAAAAAATAATTTATATGACTCAATGCTTCCAAGACTAGTTTCGACATAAAACATCCTAAAGGACTGTTTGAGCTATCAAATTAAGATGGTTGATTTGGTCTTAGATTGATCCAAAGCTTTTGATTGGGGGAATTATGAACCTTTGATATTGAAACTGTCAAACTTGTGGGATGATTTTTTTTTTTAATTGTGTAAAATTAGTGTTTTCTTTTTAATGTTGCCGTTATTGTTTTGGTTCATAGGATGTCATTGAAAGTGACAAATATGGTTTATAAGGCCTTTCAAAGGAAATATTGACTAGGCTTTTTTTCTTTTACCTTTTTAAATAAAAAATAATTATTGCATTTTGCTACAAAATAGTGAGACTGAAATCTTTCTCATCTTGAAGACTGTTTCATAAATATAATTTCAAAGAATAATATAGTTTTGAAATAATAAAATGAAATGAGATTTATTAATGTATTAAGGGTGTGGTTGAGAAATTACAAGCTACTGTAGTTAAAAGAAATTTTAATTTCCTTCAATGTTTGACTCATAGTGTAATTATAAATTGTAATTATACATTTACATTATTTTAATTTCTAAAATAACATTGATTATAAAATTGAAGAATGTAATTACTTGCATAATTACACCAATTCTCATACTTTCTGCTAAGAATTGAAGATTGTTATCAGAGACATCCAATTACACCTAAACTAACAAGGCCTAAAAATTACAAACAAAAATTTTCTGGCCCTTAACTATGCTTCTTTTTATGTCTCATACTAACAAATATTAAAAATTAAGTTCTAAATCCTAACCCTAAATTTCACATTTTAAATTTTACACCCTAAAAATATATCATGCTTCTAATTTCCTAAACTCTAACCATAAAACCTAACTCTAAACCATAAACCTTAAACTTTAAACCCACTTTTTTAGTGAGGGCATGAAAAAGGGCATAATTAGAGGCAGATGATTTCTATACAAAAATTACATAGTTGTTTATACACTCAACAACTGTATAATTATAAGTAATTACACCCAAATTCAATTTTCATGCAACTTTCCAAATTTGCCATAAGTGACAAGTATGTTCTTATCTGCATTTTATTTCTTAACATTTTTCCGTAGAAAATATTAAATTTTAACTGATTGAAGTTTTCCCCTATAACTTCAATTTTTTATTGGGTAATCTTCACAAATAGTCACTTTCGTTTAGGGTTTGTTTTATTTTAGTCACCGAAATTCAAAATAGATCATTCTTACCACGTACGTTTCGAATCGTTTCTGTTTTAACCACTGGGCTGTTAGTCTCCGTTAGTGGCCTAACGGGCAGCTGACATGGCCGTGAAAAAATAAAAAATAAATCCACGTGTATTATACATGTGGAATAGGTTTATATCTGATTAGTTTTGAAATGGGTAAAAGTAAAATAAACCTGTTCATATTCCTTAATCACGAATTAAAAAAAATCTTTCCAAAAGTCATTTTCTCCTCTTTCTTTTTCTATGGATTCTGGGTAAATCTTAGGGCTTAGAGGAATCATATCTGAAGAATCAAGGTAAGAACTGAAAGAAATCAATTTTTTCCTCTTTCGTAATCTAATATTTGTAATGGTTATGAATCGTCTGAATCGTTTCTTTGTATCATTAGTTAGAGGCTTGAAAATGGTGCGATGGCGACTTCGAAAAACAAGGGAGAAGAAAGTGGAGTATGGTATGCTTACTTTCGCACTTATTTTATTCGTTTTCTTTGTATCGTTTCTTTGTATCGTTTCAAAAACGATTGCATAATGGGTTTAGGGGTTTTCAGTAAAGGTCTTCTATTTGATTTTGGATTCGGGTTAATGGTTTTAGTAAGAGTTTTGGATTTGTAATGGTTAATGGTTTTAGTAAGAGTTTTGGATTCGGGTTAATGGTTTTAGTAAGTGTTCTGAATTTTATTTGCTGTTTAAGGTTGTTTATGATTTAAAGTTACATTGATTTAAGGTTACATTACTTAGGGTATAGGGTTACATTGATTTAAGGTTACATTAGTAAGGGTTTACATTGTTTTAGGTATAGGGTTACATTGATTTAAGGGTTTACATTAGTTAGGGTATAGGGTTTACATTAGTATAGGGTTACATTAAATTTAAAGTTGCATTGTTGGATTGCACAACTGATTAACAGAACTATAATGTTGCGTTAGGTTGTTTATAGTTTAAGGTTACAACTGATTTATGGTAATTGTTGTGTAAGGTTATTTATAGTTTAAGGTTGTTTATAGTTACAACTAATTTATGATTTTAGTAAGGTTGGATTGCACATTAGTTTTAGGTTTGATTTAATGTTACACTGAGTTAAAGTTGTTTTGATTTAGGTTGGATTGCACATTAGTTTTAGGTTTGATTTAGGGTTTTGTTTTGATTTAGGTTGGATTGCATATTAGTTTCATGTTACTTTACAGTTGTTTAATTACATTAAAAAGGTAATGTTGCATATTAGTTTAATGTTACTTTAGAGTTGTTTAATTGCATTGAAAAAGGTAATGTTGCATATTAGTTTAATGTTACTTTAGAGTTGTTTAATTGCATTGAAAAAGGTAATGTTGCATTGGTCCACATTAATTTTGAAGAATATTCTGCTATAAGTGGTCCACATTAGTTTATACATTTTATGCTCAGAAACTTTTTTGTGTTGTCTTCACTGGTTTTAAAATTTTAACCACATTAGTTTATACTTGTCTTTTTTTACTTTATACCTTTTACTTGTGTCCACATTTTAACAACTTTATAACAGTGTCATTGTGTACTTTTTTGGGGTGGGACATTGAAATGTTTTTGTGTACTGTGCAGGTAGTAATACAGAAATGTTTACTTGTGTGATTCACTATGGAGGAGACTTTGTAACTTCACCAAGGATGAAGTACACCTCTAAGTCTGAAGCCTGCTTCGATTTTGTTGATGCTAGTAGATTCTCAACCTTTACAGTGTGTGAGATGGTTCAGAGTCTAGGTTTAGTTGAGCATTTTGCTGTTTACTGGAGGGTGCCAAATGCAAAACTGTGTACTGCTTCTATTAGTCAATTGAAGACTGATCATGACTATATTACTATGCTGAACAGTCTACCTAGCAATAGGTACATGCATATATATCTGAAGAGATTTCAAAAAGATGTTTATGAAGAAGAAGAAGAAGAACATCTTGCTGAAGAAGAAAAAAATCATGTAAATGAAGAAGAAGAAGAAGATTATAGAGCTGAAGAAGAAGAAGAAGAACATCTTGCTGAAGAAGAAAAAAGTCATGTAAATGAAGAAGAAGATTATGGAGCTGAAGAAGAAGAATATTATGCTGCTGCAGAAGAATATTTTCATCATGTTGAAGAAGATAAATCTGTTGAAGAAGATAAATCTGTTGAAGAAGAAAAATCTGTTGAGGAAGAACAATCTGGTGCTGAAGAAAACAAATCTGTTGAGGAAGAAGAATCTGCTGAAGAAGAATATGTTGAGGAAGAAGAATCTACTGAGGAAGAAGAATATGTTGCTGAAGAAGAAAAATCTAGTGATGAAGAAGAATTTGATGTTAGTGATAATGAGTATGATTGTGAACCACACATACAAGAGGATGAAATAGGAATTAGGGTTCAGAGGAATATGGATGGCTTTGGAGCTGATGGTGTGCATGTGAATCAGAAGGATCATGGGCCAGAATCAGATGATGACCATTCTGAAAACCTACACAGTGAGCATGGTTCAGACTCGGATGGGGCTAGGTACCCTGAATTCCATTCTGAAACTGACATGGTGAAACCAAATTTTGTTAAGGGTTTAATATTCCCAAATAGGACAACATTGAAAGAAGCTATCAAGCAGTATGGGAGAGTAGATAGGGTGGAAGTAAAATTGAAGAGGAATGACACTAAAAGGCTTCAAGCACTATGCAAGGAAGGATGTCCTTAGAAACTGTGGGCAGCCCCTATGAATCCAAAGGACAGTAAGGACCAAACTTGGCAAATTAAAACCTTGGTGAATTGTCATACATGTTCCAAGTCTGTTAGCAATGCTAATATTACAGCTAAGTGGATGGCAAAGTACTATATTGGAAAATTCATGTCAGAACCTAATTACACTCTGAGATCATTAAGGCATGATGTGTTACATGAATTTGGGACACTTGTGTCAACTGGAAAGTGTAGTAGGGCTAGAGATATGGCATTATAAATGATTGAAGGGAATCATGAAGCTCAATATGGGAAAATCTATGACTACTTGCAAGAGTTGAGGATTACAAATCCTGGAACAACTACAATTTGTTATCTAGATTTAAGGTTGTTTCAGAGGATGTATGTTTGTCCACAGGCTTGTAAAGAAGGGTGGAAAGTAGGTTGTATGAGGATAATTGGTCTTGATGGTTGTTTTTAAAGGGTTATTTTCATGGGTTTCTATTGACAGCTGTAGGGATTGATGCAAATGATTGCATTTATCCTATAGCATATGCTGCTGTAGAGAGTGAGAATATATCTTCTTGGTATTGGTTTGTGGAAAATTTAAAAACTGATTTGGAGATTGAAAACTCTTTCAGCGTATGTTTCATGTCTGATAAACATAAGATTAACTCTCTCCTTAATTTAGTTTATATTTATTTCATTTATTTCAGATCTTAACTCTCTCCTTAATGATGTAGGGCCTTAAGGAAGTTATTGCAGATGTACTCCCATATGCAGAGGATAAAAAATGTGTTAGACACATGTACACAAATTTTAAGGAGAAACACAGAGGCCAAGCTCTAAAAGATGCTCTTTGGAAGGCTGCCAGAGCTACCTATTTGCGAGAGTTTGAAGTTGCTATGGACCAATTGAAGGCATTGTCAGAGGTTGCCTATAATTGGGTTAAGGAGAAGGACCCTGCTCAGTGGTCTAGATCACACTTCTCCACTAGGAGCAAGTGTGATATGCTCCTTAATAACCATTGTGAGTCTTTTAATAAGGTAATATAACTTGTTTTAATTATTTAGTGATTAACACAATAATTTATACTTAATATGTATTTAACTCTTTTATTGTCAATATGGCAGTCCATTTTGGAGGCAAGAGATAAGCCTATATTGACTATGATGGAGACAATTCGAATGAAAATTATGACTTGAATTGTATCCAAAAGAGAGGCTGCTGAAAAATGTAAAGGGTTATTGTGTGAAAAAATTCAAAAGAAGCTGGACATCAGTATTGAAGCATCCATCAGGTTACTAAATCAAATTTCTTATGTTCTTTAATTTTGTTTTGAATTATTGCATGCTTTTAGTATAAAGTTTTGATATATTGAAATGTGGGCTGAAATTCTTGTTTTGATAGAATATATGATGAAATTCTTGTAAAACTGCTTATTATAAAGTTTGTTTGTTGCATGAAATGTGTGCTGGAATTTTTTTTAATAGAATGTAGGCTGAAAAGTATAGAGTTTGATGCATGAAATGTGTGTTGAAATTCTTGTTTTGATGGAATGTAGGCTGAAAAGTATAAAGTTTGTTGCATGAAATGTGTGATGAATTTTGAATTCAGGTGACTAAAATAAAACAAACCCTAAACGAAAGTGACTAAAATAAAACAAACCCTAAACGAAAGTGATTATTTGTGAAGATTACCCTATATTGAAATATGGGCTGAAGTTTGTTATGATTTTTTAGTGATTGCATATTTGTTTAAATGCAAATTTTGATAAAGTTTGTTATGGTTTGTTATGGTTTTTTTAGTGTATCATTAAACATCATGTTTTATGTAGGGTGTGTTCTATTTTGGGCTGAAGTTTGTTATGGTTTTTTAGTGATTGCAGATTTGATTAAATGCAGATTTTGATGAAATGTGGGCTGAAGTTTGTTATGGTTTTTTTAGTGTATCATTAAACATCATGTAGAGTGTGTTCTATTTTGGGCTGAAGTTTGTTTGTTATGGTTTTTTTAGTGATTGCAGACTTGATTTTTTATTGATCATTAGACATCATTTTTCATGTCTTGTTTTAGGTTTTGGCCAACCTATGCTGGTGTACACAAATATCAAGTTGAAGCTGGCCCATCTCATCAACATGTTGTGGATCTTGCAGAAAGATCATGTTTATGCAGAAAATGGGACCTCAGTGGGATCCCATGTCCCCATGCAGCATCAGTCTTTCAACTAAATAATTTAAAGCCTGAAGAATATGTCAATGAATGCTACCACAACAGTACACAACTAGCTATTTACTCGAACATGATTAAACCTATCAGAGGTAATAATCTAACCTAGCTTATACCTTATATTCAATCAATAGTTTAAGTAAAAAACTCATTTCATTTTTTCGTGTACAGGTCCGTTCCAGTGGGCTCCAGTTACTGACATGGAACTTATATTACCACCAATCATAAGGAGGCCACCAGGAAGGCTAGCCAAGAAGAGAAGATTAGAACCTGGTGAAGTCAGTAACCCTAAGCTAAGTAAAAGAGGGCAGCAAGGCAATTGCACAAAATATGGAAAACAAGGCCACAGTAGAAGGACTTGTAGAGGGGAAGTGGGTGCAAATCAGCCTATAAGAAGACCCACATTCAAGAGACCAAAACCTAAACATCCTCAACAACCTCGGTCAAATCAGAATCCTCAACATCCCCAAGAACCTCAACATCCCCAAGAACCTCAACAAAATCAACAACCTCAAGATTCACAACAACCTCTTGTGCCTCGAAGGGAAAAATTTCCAATAAGGAGAAAACAACCTCTTCCTCCTCCACAAACTGTGAGATGGATGCCAAGTCAAGAATCCACTGTCTCTAACCCTCCCACTCAAGAATCACAATCATTCAACTAAAGAGTGAAGTTAGGGCAGATTTAGTTTGCTTTTTTTGTTAACTGAAATGTTTGTGTCACATTTGTGACCAACAATCATTTGGGGCATCATTTTACAAGCTTAACTATCATTTGGGGCATTATTTTGTAATTGACAGAAAGGGTTTACCATTGATGTCATTATTTTGCAGCTGATATAGGAGGTTTATCAGCTTAGAAACTGATTTTTTGTACTAACTTGCCTCATTTATGAAAATTTACCTTTGCTTACTTAAAGTGTTAAGTTCATCATTTTATACCAAAATATTATACCAAACATTTTCAGTAGAAAACAACACAACAATTTCTTCATTACTTAACCGAAAATATTCCACACAACAATCTATGAAAATAAAAATCAGCATATTAAGCTATTCCATACAAAATAATCCATGGATAACATCACTACCAAAAAAACTCATACAAAATAATCCATGGATAACATCATTCCCGAAAATCAGCAAGCATATTAAACCCATCAATTATTTCATAACCCACGCAATTGCCATGGAAAAAATCAGCAAGCATAACCAATAAATTCGCTCAATCTTTTTTGCTTTCTCCAATTTCTTCACTTTCCTTAACAACCCAATAGTGACCACTCTTGCACGTGGTGTCAAAGGAGCATCATACCAAGCAAAGAATCGGCAATGAGACTCTCTCCCATAATTTTTACAGCCATAAAACCTCCTACCAGGGTTGTCATCAGTCCAAGAAACAACAACCTTTGCTTCGAGGCCACAACGACAAATGGGTACGCCTGCTTCCATTTCTATCATCTTCTCTTCTTTACTGCTTTATGTTTCGATACAATAGGTAGAAAAAGATGAAGAATATGAGTTAAAAGAGGAACAAATTGATTTAGGGTTAGGTATTGAAGTAAAAGGGGTTATATAGACAAGGTAAGGGTGTTTTAATTTAAACATGTCTATTCCACGTGTATAATACACGTGGATTTATTTTATTTTTTTTCACGGCCATGTCAGCTGCTCGTTAGGCCACTGACGGAGACTAACAGCCCAGTGGTTAAAATAGAAACGTACGTGGTAAGAATGATCTATTTTGAATTTCGGTGACTAAAATAAAACAAACCTTAAACGAAAGTGACTATTTGTGAAGATTACCTTTTTTATTTGCTTTTGTGTACTAAAACTAGCACAATAATGACGTTGGGAAAAGGGGAAGAAATATTAGGCAGTGTGAACAAAAGATGATGTGCATTGAACCAGTACATTTCAAAAAATCATGCAAAATTTTGTAGATTTAGGGGTGAATTCGTAGAAGAAGGGGAAAAAACAAACGTTACAAAGTAAATTTTAGAGAAAAAAAATCAGTTGTCACTTTTTTTTTTGGTTATTCTGAGAAGAAATCACGTTTAAGTATCGATTAGTACAGTATTACCATTATTAAAATATTTAGAACAATATGGATTTAAGTATATTCAAGTATGTATTATTTTTTTTGTCCTTCCGATTTTTCAGGGCTTTGTTTTAACTAATTCGGGCCGACCGTGTCACACATCTGATTTTAGTGGGTGAGTCTCCCAACATAAATTTTCTATATACACAAGCCTTAAACTCGAGACATGCATAAACAATACAAAATTGATTACTACTTGAAAGAGATAGTATTTAAATGATTTAGGAGATTGTATAATAATAACAATAATAATAATTTGTTAAAAGAAAACATATATAAAAGTGAATTATTATTATTATTATTATTATTATTATTATTACTATTATTATTATTATGTTTAGAGTTAAAAGACTTGAACATGAGTTCACTTATTATTCAATATTTGATTTAACCTAAAATTGTTCATTATTATATAATAAAAACTTGAATTTTGTTGTGAATAAAATAACAAAGAACAAGAACAAAGAACAAGAATGGAAGAACAAAGAGATGAGAGAAAGAGGAAGATTTGTATTATTCTCAAAATATAGAATTGTGTACAATGTCTTCAATGAATCATCTATTTATAGGCATAAAAAGTACATAATACATTAAACTCTAATTAATAGAGATAATATTTCTAATAATAAATAAATTAAACTCCTTAGATAAAGTTCTAATCATGATAGACATCCACATAGATAAATATTCATAACACTCCCCATTGGATGTCTATGAAGATAATGTGCCTCGTTAAAACCTTACTAAGATAAAAACTCAGTGGGAAAAAAATCTCATTAGTGAAGGAAAAAGAGTACACACATCTTTAATACGCATAACATGTTGCCTCATGAAAAACCTTACCAGGAAAACCTATTGGGACAAAACATCGGTTAAGGGAAAAAGAGTGCAACGCGTATTTACTCCCCCTCATAAAAATATCACATAAGATCTTTGAATCTTCATAATTCAATCTTGAATATAATCTTCAAATGTTGAAATAGAGTATGCACTAGTGGATAAATCTTCCAAATTATTGCTTGAAATGATTCATCAAATACTATTTTTCTGAAGATCATGAGGGACGAAACTTTAAAGAGATATGTTTCGTTTTATCACATTTGATGTATCCACCTTGAGATATAAATTATGCATTATCTCTACATAAAATAGCTTGCATCTTATCTTGTGAAAGCAATTCACATATCTTCTGGATATGTTTAGCCAAACACATATTTCGACTTTGCCTCATGCATAGCAATCATTTAAAGGCAATGGTCTCGTAGCACTTAGATAGTATTTCAGGACCAGCTAAGATACGATGCTTCCAGATCAATTAATGTATATATGGTGCTTTTAGACCAAGATTATCATCACCTTTTTCTCGAGGGTGGAATGGATCTTTGTTTACATTAAGAGACCTAGCAACCAAATAGTGGTTAACAAATATGCATTATGCATGTAAAGTCTCTTTAAACATTTTTCTATGTATGCCGATTTCTGCACAAGGATTCCATTGTTAAGGAGATCTCTTCATGAGTCTCAATGAATCGCCAACATACAAAATAAAAACAAAGACAAATTCATAGCTAAACCTCTTAATAAAATGCTCCGAAAATTAAATCATTCTTATAGCCTTCCGCTAATAAGTATTCAATGGGGCGATTATACCAAATGTGCCCAAAATGTTTTAATTCATAAAAAGATATATTCAATATAATTGAATAATGTTTTCGAGAACTTGAATTAACTGCTTCTAGCAGTCTAAATCCTTCCAGATTCTTCATGTAAATGTCGTTATCAAAAGGCTCATACAAATAAGATGTAACAACATCCATTAGGCGAAAAATGAGTTATTTCATTTATTGTCAGACTATCTAAAAGTAACTACATCCACCACCGAAGAATATATTTTCCTCATAATCAGTTTCATGTCTTTGTAAGAATCTTTGCAACCAAACGAGCTTATATCTCATGATTTCTCCTTTTGATTTCTCTTTCTCACAAAGGCTCATTAATATCCACGAGCTTTACACATTTCAATATACGGGCTATAGGCCCAAATACTTCTCTTTTCAAAAGAGATCTTAGTTTCGCCTCAATTGCCTCTTTCCATATTGGCCAATAATTTCTTTGTTTACATTGTACAATTGACAATGATTCATGATCCACATCATCAAATAAAATCTCTAGTGCTATATTGTATGCAAATATATTATCGACGTCGATTTGATTTCAGTTCCATTTATTACCAGACATGACATAATCTATTGAGATCTATTTATTATCAGGTACTTGAGTCATGTTAATGGCTCTATTGGAGACCTTTTAATCTCTTCTTGAGATTTTCATAATTCATTGATTCCTCGATCAAACCATCATAACTATAGCTCCCTTCTTTTTTTCGAGGATTTTTCTCTTTGGAACCTACTTGTCTACCATGCTACAGGCGTAAGTTAGACTCATTAGCAACTAGAGTTTGTTCTTCCGGGACATCAAATTTAAACGGAGCATTCATAGCTGGTATATGTGATTTAGTCACTCTATTAGGATCAACAAAATCATCTGACAATTGATTTGCTAAATGAATTATCTTTTGAACTTATAGTTCACATTGTTGAGTACGTGGATCAAACTAAGATAATGATAATTCATTCCAATTTATTTCTTTTCCCAGCTATTTTATTTTCTCCCCCTAATGTTGGGAAAACTGACTCATTAAAATGATAGTAGTAAATCGAGCCGTGAATAAATTCCATATCAGAAGCTCAAGATATTTAATTATCAAGGGAAATTTGAATCTACATATATTCCCAACCTCCTTTGAGAACTCATCTTTGTGCGTTGTGGTGGAGGAATCAGAACATATACCGCACACAAGAAAAAAATCTAAGATGAGAAATATTTGGTTTTGACCAAAAACTATTTGTAATGGGGAGAACTTATGATAATTTGTTGGCTTGATGCAAATTAGTGATACTACATGTAAAATGACATGTCACCAGCATTATGAAGAACGATTGTCTTTATAAGGTAATCTAGAAAATGTGCTCATAATTTTATCAACTGAGCAAGTAGTCTAGCAAACACCAAGTTACGGGTTGATAACAAGGATACATATGACCATCTATTCGATGCATTGATTAAAATCGTAAAATATCTAGATGGACTATAAGAAAGGTGTATGGGCCCACATATATCACCTTGTATTCGTTCCAGAAATTAATAGATTCACAATCTATCTTAGCTGATGATGATTGAATAATCGATTTGCTTTGATAGCAAGTATCACATGAAAAACATTACCTTGAAGAAAATTTTAGTTCTTCAATAATGACCACATGAAAGTGTCAACAAATTTTTACATCATAATTGAACCGGGATGGCCTAACCGGTCATGCCAAATAATAAAGTTATCAGTAAACTTCTGATTTACAATATCATGAGCTTCAATTTGTACTAATTCTTGTGTAGTACAATATGGATGACAGTACATATATTTTTTTTTCAAGATTTTATTTTTGCCTTGAGTTATACTCGTAAGATTGAGATAGTCGGCACCCCTCGACTAATATTCTCAATATAATTCTGCAAATATCTTTAAAATTCAATAAGTCTCTTTGCGTCTTTGACGAGTATAATGCACTGTGAAAATGGAATAGAGATTCATTTGGCAATAACATATTTGCTCAGTCGAAGCCTTCTGTGATGTTAGTACTTTCAGATATAATACTCACATTATTCCCTTACATTTTAAATGGGAAAATATGCATAGTTATGCACCTTTCAAAATGTGCTTTGTTTCATTCACTTCGGGGAATGAAAAATATTAAATATAACACATCATATCAAATATGTTATCTATCAGAGATAAACCCTCAAGAACTTATTGCTCTTACGAAGCATTGATATTTTAGTACTTTGAAAAATAGTACTCATATTTTTCCCTTGCATTTAAATGGGAAAATATTTCTTACGCTTAAGTATAGTATGAGTACTTGCACTGTCTGCTAGGCATAAATAGCCACAATTCATTGTATATTTTATTCTGAAAGTAATCATGTTCTTCAAAGAATAAATTAACATAAAGCATAAATAAATAATATGTAAAACAAGTTAATATAAAGTAAATTAACATAAATAAATAATAAAATTAACATAAAACAAAATAAATAAAAGATCAATTATTCCATTTAAAGGTTATAAGGAAAATAAAATAAATGCTGAATTATCCCATTTAAGAGTTATGAAGAAATTAACAATATCCAATTGAGTTGGACAAACAACGCCATAATTATTTTTGCCATAAACAAAACTTGTTTATATTTTATTTCATTTATCATTCATGCTTATGGATAAAGTCCATAATACTTTGACTTTTGACAAGTATGAGACCAATGGTTTGTACCATTGTATTGATAACATAAATATTTTGATATGATATCTATCATTCCTGTCATCCTTATAATTCCACTTTTCGGTGGATATAAACATTCTCAAAAGGATCATCATATCTATGTCTATTTTTATGGCCTCAATCCCGACCACAATTGCTAATGTGGCATTTATTTTTTTGCTATAAAAATATCACATTTACTTTAGGGAATGTAGCGGAGGCCAATAGGTCTTTAAAACCTCATCAATGATACTCTTGCACATAGCTGAGTTTTATTCACTAACCATATAGTGAATTATCATGTTTGCATTCACATCAAGGAATGAAACAAATCCAATAATCGCATGGAATAAACATCATGCTTGCATTCACTTCAAGGAATGACATAAGTCCAATAATCGCATGGAATAGACATCATGCTTGCATTCACTTCAGGGAATGCCTCCCGTAAAAAAAATTGGATCAAGACAATTTTCGTAACTTGAACTTGGGAGAAGTCTATAGTCAAATTTTTTGACACAAAAATAATATTGCTTTCAAGCAAATATAGACTTTATAACAATCTTTTTATAAATTGAAATTCATCATGATTTATAGCACTTTAAAATCACAGTTTAAGGGGAAAATAGATTTTACCGATAATGATTTTTCTTTCGAGAACGATGGAGACATAGCAAATGAACGAGACAGCTTCTCATAATCCCTTTATATCACGTCTCTTTCCAAGTCATTTAAATACATGTAAAACTCAAAACAAGGTTAAAAATATTAGCTTTCACCAATAGAATAACGTAAATAAAAATTGATCTCTATATAAACATATTGAAGAAACGTACCTCTTTTGATTTTATCTTGATTCAAGCCATACCAAAATACATTAACCAATTTATAAACATCTTATGTGGATGTACGCACATCACCTTAAAGCGGTGTTAAAGAACAATGCTACACCAATGAAATCAAAATGGTTGAACGTTGTTTGATCAAATTCACATCAAAATGGAAAGCACCATAACCAAGTGCATTGATACTCGAGATTGAATCGACACCTATCCAAGTACATTCCCTGAAGGTTTCGCTGAAGGTTAAATATGTAAACTTGGTCCAATAAACATCATATAATATTATATCGAAATAATAATTAAATAGTATATTAAAATATACCAACCTTAATTTGTGAGTGATTAGTCAATCACTATATCTATATGTAAATAAGTAAAACATACCAGACTTTCCAAGCTAAATTGAATATATTGAATAGATGGTACATGTGATCGCCAATATCAAATTGAAATTTTTTCGAGAATCACCAACAAGAACCAGGGTAATTGGGTGAGATTCTATGGTTCGCTCAAGCCTTCAAAACATGTTAGCATACTTTTTCAAAAATAAAGACCAAGTTAAAATATCAAGATAAAAACAATCAATAACAAAAATGTGGGGAATAAAAACTTATCTTCGGTTCAACGTAGAATCAAATTTGTTTCGGTGACTTCTTTGGGATTCAAACAAAGAGCACTAAATCTTTCGAGCAAACTCGTGCTGATAACGTGTTGTGAATAAAATAACAAAGAACAATATTAAGAACAAAAAACAAGAATGGAAGAACAAAGAGATGAGAGAAAGAGGGAGATTTGTATTATTCTCAAAATATAGAATTTTGTACAATGCCTTCAATGAATCATCTATTTATAGGCATAAGAAGTACATAATACATTAAACTATAATTAATAGAGATAATATTTCTAATAATAAATAAATCAAACTCCTTAGATAAAGTTTTAATCATGATAGACATTCACATAGATAAATATTCATAATAAATTTGAGTTTTTTTCCCTGATGTTTGTTTAAATGTTTTTTTACAAAATATCTAAATTACCAAGACCCCTCCAAATCCTTGAATCAAAGATTAAATGCACATTTAAACATATTTGAACCAATGTCCTCTTCAATGTTTCAATAGCAACCATATCAATTTAGCTAATATCGAGTACATTGATATCTTTGTAACTTATCATTCTTAATGTTTCAATTTTCGGATCACTTTTTTTAAAAAAAAAACTATAAACAAAAGTATTGTTTTAAGAAAATAAAAAATTAAATGGATTTGTAAACAAATTAAGTCCAGAGGTCTAAAAACCTTACAAGAACATTGTTTATATATATATAACAAGAGTTTGAAAGATTAACATATCCTCTCTATTGAAGAATATACTTGTAGAATTCAAAACCAGTTTAACTTATATATGATCTAGTTATACAGTGTAAAACTCTCTAAGTTTTACACGTTTTTTGGATTGTTGGACGGGTGAAACGAATGGATGAGATTAACAGTATAATATGTGAAGATTATCACTTGGGAAAAAGTAAGGAGTTAATCTCAGCCATCCATTTCCCCCATCCAACGATCTAGAAAACATGTAAAACTTAAAGAGTTTTACACTGTGTTAAGTTGATCCTAACCCATATATATATTTGATACACTGACGCTGAATTTTTTTAATTTTCACAAGCGTTTTAATTTTAGGGTTTAAGGACTCAGTTTAGAGATTTAGGTTTGTAGTTTAGAAATGGGAAAACTACTCAAATAGTACCCCAGCTATTGCCGAAATATCGTTTTAGCACCTCAACTATTTTTTGGCAAAATGATACCCAACGTTATGTTTTGTTTTCAAAATGGTACCCCACCGTTAAAAATTAACAGCACATTGACTAAGAGAGAGGAAAATCACACGTGGCAGCTTGCTACATCATTTTCTCTCTCCTAGTTAGCATGTCGCATGTGCTTTTTTATGATTTTAGTCGACGTGGCATGCTGATTAGGAGGGAGAAAATGACGTGACAAACTGCCATGTGTGATTTTTTCTCTCCTACTCATCACACAGTTAGTTTTTTAACGGTGGGGTACCAAAATAAAAATGAAACGTAACGTTAGGTACCATTTTGCCAAAAAAATAGATAGGGTACTAAAACGATATTTCGGCAATAGCTGGGGGTACTATTTGGGTAGTTTTCTCTTTAGAATTTAGGGTTTATAGGTTAGAATTTAAATTCTCAACATATTACCCTAAAGCTTAAATACTAACCTCTAAACCTTAAATCCTAACTTTAACCCCTAAATTATATACCCCTACACCTAAACCACTACACTCTACACCCTAAACTGAGTCCCTAAAACTAAAACGCTTGGAAAAAATTTTAGTTTTCACGGCTAGTGTATTGAATATAAATCTTTATATATATATATATATATTATTGTTGATAAATTTGAATAAAGCCAAAAATTGAAAACAATTTATAACAGTTTATTTGTTTTCAATTTTCATTTCATTTTACACATTCCTCAGCAATTAGGTTGACTTGACCCGTCAACTACTATTTTCATTAATCAATATTCAAAAATCAAAGGAACAGACCCAAAAGAAGTCAAGGTAGCTCAATTGGCTTGTCAAATTGTTCGATGATTAATGATTGTGCTAAGAAATTACACTCGCAATTAATTCACAGACAAGGATCACTGTAACTGTAAGCTCAGTTTTTTGTTTGATTGTGGAAAATTGAATAAAAATATTATTTTTGGATAAAAGATTTGGTCTTACAAAATTCACAACATTTCACCTTAATTTCACATCAAAACTCCCCGGTAACTTCATTAAGCGTTGTTGAGGGCATTGGTATTTTGGACCTTAGTTCTTCATATAATCATAGCTGAAGGTGGCAAACGGACACGCTCCGACTGGTTCGAACTCGTGTGTTTTTTGAGTTTGGATTTCATTTTTTGAATTCGTTCATTTTAAATTTTGATTTTTTAGGCACGAACCAACTTGCCTCAGTGATTAAGGGAACGATTGTTGTTCCTAGAGGTCACGGGTTCGAACACCAGCAACTTGTAATCACTTTAGCTTTCATCAAAAATAAAATTCGATTTTTATAAACTTGAAGTTTCTCAGACATAGATTTTTTGTATCCGTACTTTTCAGAGCTCGGATTTTCTTGACTTAAGGTATTCACTTCGGTGCTCTGCTTGTGAGAAAAAGTGAACATTTCGTGTTTCTACTTCCATTTAAGTAGTTCACTCTGTATTCACTTCAGAATTTCTATAAGCACATCATAGAAAAAGTGAACATCCGAAGTGAACATCATAGAAAATACCATGTGCTTGTCCAATCATAGAAAAAACAGAGTGAACTATTCTTTCGCCTTTTATTAAAAAATACCATGTGCATTTTGAGTAGTGGTGCCTTGTCCAACCATGTATAGGGCTCATGGCTTGATAGAGAGAAAGATGGTTTTTTTTTTAATTTTATGTTGGATTGATCCATAAGTAAATGTATGTGTTTTAGGTATATCATAGACCGGGACGAAAGTGGTTGACCTCGATAGTGTGCTTAGTGTTAGAGTATCAAGAGCGGGAAAGCACAACTGTCACCAAGGCGGGAAAAGCTGTTAAGCTTGGCTGGCCATTGTAACAAACTCTCCCTAGGTTAAGAATGGTTATAACAAACCCCAATCTGTTGTCACCGAGACCAGCTTATATAAGCAATGCATGGTCATTGTAAAGGCATGAGAGTTTTGAATGTTGAATAAAACTGAGTTTTTACTCTCCATTTCATCTTCTCTTTTCATTCATATGAGCATGCTTCACATGGTATCTATCGCCATTTCGATCTTGGTTCTTTAATTTTCTCTTCCTCTGCGTTCGTTTCTCAGCCTCCATGGTGACTAGTACTATTGTTTTTGAGACTTCTAACTCCTCGCTTGATGAATCCTCCGATCTTCTCGGGTTCTTCTACAAACAGATCAGTGTACGCCTTGATGATACAAACTTTCTCTTATGGCGGCAACAGGTCATGTTAATGATTCGTGGTCAAGGGTTGAAGCATTACATTGATTCCGATTATACACCTCCGGTGAAGTTCCTCATTGCTTTAGATGGCAGCAAATCTCCCAATCCCGCGTATCAACGCTTCTTCAAGCAGGATAGTTCCCTTGCATCATGGCTTCTTTCCACTGTATGTACCTCCATTCTGCCTCATCTTGTTGGATCTGAGACTTCTGCTTCGATTTGGAATATCATGGTTCTTCGATATTCCAAACTTTCTACAACGCGTGTAATGCACCTTCACTGCTGTCTTCGCACCTTGAAGAAGGGTAACTTATCTATTAGTGAGTTCTCTGCTCAGATCAAGGAGATCTGTGATTTGTTGGCCATCTGTGGTAGTCCCATTTCTGGAATTGAACAGGTTGCCACCATTCTCAATGGCCTTCCTCATGAGTTTGAATTCGTGGTTGTTGTTATCACTGCCAGTCGTGAACCCTACTCCTTTGATGGTGTTGTTTCTCTACTCACTAATGATGAAGCTCGATTAATTGATCATCTACGTCTGCCAGTTGGCATTCACAACACTACATATGATTCATCTAGTGCTGATTCTGATTTCAAGCCCAATTTCACCAATTTTCGACCTCGTGGTGCTAGATCCTCCGGCACTGCTTCCACTGGTGGACGTTTCAAGGGTCGTCCACGGTTCCAATGCCAGATCTGTGGCAAATTGGGCCATCTTGCCGATAGATGCTGGCACATACTCAATCAAGGGTTCAAGGCTCCTAACCACCCTCAAGCTGAAGCACACAACTGTGGCTGCTCCCACGATGGTCCAGATGCATGCTATACTCCCTTTGTTCCCACTGCTTCAGCACCTTCTTCAGACAGTGACACTCCTCAAATCAATTCCCTTGTTGGCTCTTTACCGCGTTGGTTTCTTGATTCTGGTGCTACACACCATGTGACAAATGATTCTTCACAGTTCAGCAACGTTCATCCTTACTCAGGTCAAGGTGATGTCCACATTGGTGATGGATCCTCACTGTCTATTGCTCATACTGGTCAATCAGTTCTTTACACTCCATCTCGAACTCTTCTTATAGATCACTTGCTTCATGTGCCTGCTATTACTCGCAATTTAATGTCCGTCTCACGTTTTACTGCTGATAATAATGTCTACTTTGAATTTCATGCTTCTTATTGTGTTCTCAAGGAAGAGAGTACAGGTTGTGAGTTGTTGCGTGGTTCCCAGACAAATGGCTTATATGAGTTCCCTACTACTTCAAGTCACCAGTCATCCTCCTCGGCTTGTGTTTACACCTCCACTTCTTCTGAATTTTGGCTATGGCACAACAAATTGGGCCACCCTGCTGCAGATATTATTAGCTTAGCTCTCAATAAGAAGATAGAAGTAGATACATCACATTCATGCAATGCATGTCAGTTAGGGAAGAATCACTCCCTTCCTTATCCTGCTTCCACCACTGTCTACACCAGACCTTTCGAGTTAGTTGAAATTGACCTTTGGGGTCCTACTCCAATAGCTTTAGATGGTTACACCTATTACATGTCATGCATAGATATGTATTCTAGGGTTACCTGGGTATACTTGCTCAAAAAGAAATCATCTGCATGTACAGCTTTTCAAATGTTATATGCTTTAATAAAAAATCAATCCTCTACAAATTTGTTGGCAGTTCAGGTTGATGGTGGAGGAGAATTTAAATTTTTTATCAATCAAATGGCACAATTGGGTGTTCAACTTCGACATACATGTCCACACTCCTCTAAGAAAAATAGTGTTGTCGAGAGAAAACACAGACACATTACAGAGACTACTCTAACGCTCTTGGCTCATGCTTCCCTTCCACTTCAGTTTTGGTCCTATGTTGTGCTGAGTGTCACATATCTTACTAATCGCATGCCCTCTAAAGCTCTGGGAAACATCTCACCCTATCAGCTCCTCTACAAAGTTAAACCTGATTATAAGTCCCTTAAGACCTTTGGCTGCCTGTGCTACCCATGCCTCAGGCCTTTCAACAAGCACAAGATGGATTATCGCTCAAGGCCTTGTATATTTCTTGGCTATTCTCCCTCTCATCGTGGATATGTCTGCTTTGATCAATCCAGCAACAAATTGTTCATCTCCAAGAATGTCGTCTTCAATGAAACAATTTTCCCCTTCAATACTCAACCAACTGCATCCCCACCTTACATGACAAATCACATGTCTCCCTCTCTACATGTACTCCCTGATAAACTTGCATCTTATCCCACTACTAATGTCTCTCTGCCCTCCCCTTCCATCCCTACCATTACTCCCACAAATACTACTGATTCACCTAATACACCTGATCCCTCTCAACCACTTGAAATGCCCATCTCTCCTCCTGCTTCACCACCTATCTCACATGTCCATGGTCTATCTCCTACACCGATTAGCTCTCCTACTTATACACATGATCACCATAGTGCTCTTACTCCACCGTGTTCCCTTACCATTCCCTCCCACTCTACACTAGATGACACTACCACTGATCCTCAATTACCTGAGTCAACTATCTCCACTGGACATCCAATGGTGACAAGAAGTAAATCCGGTATTTTCAAACCGAAACTTTATCACCTTCAATACTCTGATGTTCCTTCCATTGTGCATGAGGCATTGCAAGATCCCAACTGGAGTTGTGCTGTGCATGCTGAATACAAAGCCTTGATGGACAACGACACTTGGGACTTGGTTTCTTTACCCCCTGATAAAATAGCCTTTGGCAGCAAGTGGCTATTTAAGATTAAGCACAAAGCAGATGGCACTGTTGAATGCTACAAATCCCGTTTGGTAGCCAAAGGTTACTCTCAGTTTGCGGGGTCTGACTTTTGAGAGACATTCAGCCCGGTTGTGAAATCATTCACTGTTAATTTGATTCTCTCTATGGCTGTTCAGAATGGCTGGTTTATTCATCAAGTTGATGTTAATAATGCTTTTCTAAAGGGTAATTTAACTGAAGACGTGTACATGTTGCAACCAGATGGCTTTGCTCAAACATCATCTGATGGCAGGAAGTTAGTGTGCAAGCTCAAACGTTCCCTGTACGGGCTCAGACAGGCTCCTCGAAACTGGTTCACCAAATTACGATCTTCCCTGGAGCAATTGGACTTTAAGTCTTCAAATACTGATGCATTCCTCTTTGTTTATCACAGAGATGACACATTCACCTACATCGTGGTATATGTCGATGATATATTGGTGACTGACTCTTCTCCTCTACGTGTTTCAACAGTTATCCCATCTTCATAACCAATTTTCACTTAAGGACCTTGGTCACTTAAATTTTTTTTTGGGATCGAAGTCAAGCAAGTTCGTGGTGGCCTATTTCTCTCTCAGAAAATGTATATCACTGAACTTCTCGTCAAAACTGATATGCGTGATGCTAGTGTGGTATCTACTCCCATGATTGTCAACTCTAAGCTTCTCAACATATGATGGCATTCCTCTTCCTGATGCTCATGAATTTCGCAGCACTGTTGGCTCCCTTCAATACATTTTCCATACTCGTCCAGACATATCCTTCTCTGTCAACAAGGTTGCCCAATACATGCATTATCCAACTGATCAACGTTGGGTTGCAATCAAACGAATCATACGATACTTAAAAGGCACTCTTGACTTTGGTCTCTGGTTCACACCCAATCAGACATCCTCTCTCAATCTCCATTTATTTGCTGAAGCAGACAGGGGTAGTGACCCTGATGTTCGTCGATCAATCTCTGAATACTGTACATATCTCGGTGCACAGCTCCTCTCCTAGAGCTCTCGCAAACAACGATCAGTCTCCCGCTCCACCGCTGAGGCTGAGTTCCATAGTTTAGCGGATGCAGTAGCTGATAACCTGTGGTTTCAAGAAATTCTTTGCGATATGCATTTCGAGTTAAGAGACATTCTAGTTATCTGAAACGACAACACTAGTGTTGTCACCATGGCAGTCAACCCAGTCATGCATGCCAAAACCAAACACGTCGAACTCGATCTTTTCTTTGTTTGTGAGAATGTTCTCTCTCAGCATCTTCAGGTCAACTATGTTCCTGCATCAGCCCAGGTTGCTGACATCCTCACTAAGCCAGTTTCTCTTTAGACCTTTGAAACGTTTCGCCACTAGCTCTGTGTTAGACATTTCTTATCATTGGAACCCTGAGAAAGGAGGGGAAATGTTAGAGCATCAAGAGCGGGAAAGCACAGCTGTCACCAAGGCGGGAAAAGCTGTTAAGCTTGGCTGGCCATTGTAACAAACTCTCCCTAAGTTAAGAATGGTTATAACAAACCCTAATTTGTTGTAACCGAGACCGGCTTATATAAGCAATGCATGGTCATTGTAAAGGCATGAGAGTTTTGAATGTTGAATGAAACTGAGTTTTTACTCTCCATTTCATCTTCTCTTTTCATTCATATGAGCATGTTTCACACTTAGGACACATACCTTTACATGTGGATCAACCTAATAACTTATCAATTTGACTGTCCAGCTCTGTATATATATATATATATATATATATATATATATACACACACACACGCGCGCGCGGAAACAACATTATAGAAATGATCTAAACAGACATAAGAATACTTAAAACTAGAACACTTTTCCCAAACCATGAAAATGCTTGAAATGAAGAAACCTTCCCTAAAACATTACAATGCTTGAAAATGAGGATACATTTATTTCAACCAAGCCATGAGACCTTATACATGATTGGACAAGACGCAACTATCCGGTTATGATCCTATATAGAGGATGACCATAACACTATCCACTCCAAACGGCATACGCCTATTATTATTATTATTATTATTATTATTATTATTATTATTATTATTATTATTATTATTATTATTATTATTATTATTATTATTATTATTATTATTATTATTATTATTATTATTAAGAACATGGTTGTAAATGAAACAAGACGGATCGCGAGCTACTCGAGCTCGACTCGGTCAAAGCTCGATCAATACTCGACTCGAGTTCTTAACGAGCCAAACTCAGCATACTCAAGCTCGAGTCACGCTCGAACTCGACTCGAATTCTTAATGAGTCGAGCCGAGCTTAGCACTACTCGAGCTCGACTCGGCTCGTTAACACCCTTACTTGTGACAATAGAGGATGTAACGCCCCGGTTTTGGGCTTGGAAGTTTGGGCGTTGACCGGTTCGGTCAAAGTGCTGTTCGAATCTAAAAAGGTGAAATTAGGAAAGCCTAGTTCGAGTTGCATTAAAAATATGGAAAAATGTTCTAAAATCATCTTTTAATATATATAAGTGAACTGTGAGATCAATTTTACAAAATGAGGTTTGGAAGGGTGACATTTTGGCTAGTGACCAAAATGTAATTTTTGAAAACTGCGTGACTGTTTTAGAAAGGATTGAAACTTTGAATCTTTAAGGAGCTATTTACCCAAAGGGAGTTTCTCCAGATTTTTCTAAGATATTTAATGTTTTAATTCTGATTTTTAAACATAAAGAAAGTGGAGGGAAGTTATTTCTAACTAATTTTCTCCTAAAATCTCATTTTCTTTTCTCTCATTTTCTCTCAACCCAAACACTTTCTCTCCAGAGATTTTCTTCTGATTTTGTCACTTAAGTCTCTCTTTTCAACTCTCTTTTGATTGCTAATCATCACATCAACAAAACCTCACCATTTGCTAGTTGATTCTTCAAGCTTTTTGGTTCTAAAAGAGGAGAAACTCAAGTTTGGAGGTAAGAACGTCCTTCTCCTCTAAACTATCAGTTCTTTACTGAAATTCCTAAGTTCTCAATCCTTAATTGATGTTTTATAAATGGCTTTTAAGTTGTGTAATGGATCTTGGCTTTGAAATGCAAGATTTGGTGATTTTTGATGAATTTTCGTTTGATCTGTTAAAGCTGTGATTTGAGGTGTTAATTTGATGTTAAATTAATGTTAATTTGATAAGGAATTGAGTTTTGATTAATGCAATCTCGGATAGGTTGGATTTCCTAAGTTTTGCTTGTGATTCTTGGTTGTTTTTGAGGCGATCTTGTGGATCTGATGTTGCTGGAGGTATAAGGATGTTATTAGGTTCTTTTTAGATGTTAAATGATGCTAAAGGATGTTTGGTTTTGATGGTTTATGGCTGGGCTTTGTTGAGGAGTTGTTTGGATGCATTTTCGGTTGTGTTTGGTGGCCGAAAATGGAGTGTGGATGAGAGCAGCGAGTTTAGGTGCTTTCATTGAAGCTATTAATGCATGATGATGCATTAATCCTCTGCTTTGATGTGTTTAAAATAGGGGAGTCATCTTTGGATCCAAGTGGTGGTGATCCGGAAGCTTGATTTGTTCTTCAGCAAGAGGCGAAGTGGAATCGGTGAGTGAAATTGGGTTTTCAGCTTTGAAACCAATGTCTTGGGAGCTTAGTTTAAGTCTAAACAACTTTACTAAGCTCAAGTGTAAGTTTTCGGAAAAACTCTCTAGTGGTGGCCATGGTTTGGTTGTTGTGCAATGTGGTTTAATGCATGTTTTAAATTCTGTTTTGAAAGCATGATTTAGCATGGTTACTGCTGATTTTGTAAGCCATATGTTGAAGGAAGCTCAAGGTAAGAGTTCCTTGTTTTTGAACATTGTTTAAATGTGGTTTGATGCTTAAAAATGCATGATGATTATGGCTTGGTTTAATGCTTTAAAACAGTGGATTATTTGATGAAAATGATGTATATTGGCAAGTGATGTTTTGAAAAAGGTTAAGGTCACTAAGGTGGTTAAAAGTCCTTGAGTGAGCCTTGTGGATTCTAAGAACTTCATGGTGGTTAAAAGTCCATGATGATTCTTGTTAAGGTCACTAAGGTGGTTAAAAGTCCTTGAGTGAGCCTTGTTACTTAAGAACATCAAGGTGGTTAAAAGTCCTTGGATGGTTCTTGTTAAGGACACAAAGGTGGTTAAAAGTCCTTGTGTGGTCCTTGCCATGGTGTTTAAAAGTCCATGGGCCAAGGTGTTTAAAAGTCCTTGGGGTGAAACTTGTAAAGGACACAAAGGTGGTTAAAAGTCCTTGTGTGGTCCTTGTGAATTATAAGATCACAATGGTGTTTAAAAGTCCATGTGTGAGTCTTATGTTGATCTTGTTTTAAAAAGATGGAATTTATCACTTGTGGCCAATATGACATGTATTGATATGGAAGCATGAATTGCTTGTTTAAAAATGCTTGTAAGCATGTATAAATGATGTTTTGAAGTATGATTTATAAAGTGTTTTTATAAATGCATTATTGAATGGTTTTAAATGAGCATTCCTCACTAAGCTTTTGCTTACGCTCTCTTCCGTTTTCTTAAATCAATAATGCAGAACATTAAGGTGTATTGAGGGCAGCAAGGAAGGCAAGCAATCAAGTGGAAGTTGAGCTCAAGTATGGGAAAGTTTTCTTATACACTTTTAGCTTTTGGCATTTGGCAATGGGGGACCTATGTGAAAGTTTGGGAGATGTTTTGAACTCCCTAAGTATGCTTAATGTTGTTGGAAACGCTGGTTTTTGTAATTGGCCAATATATGTTTGATTTGGAGGTTTATGCTTGAATGGTTAGCTTGTGTAGGAAGCATGCCTTTAGAATTGGGGCTTTTCATATATGTTGACATTATGATGAATGGTTTATGCAAATATGTCTCTTGTATGATGTATGAATTGCTGGTAAAGTTTGGTAGCATTTGGAGCATGTATGGTTGATCAATTGTGTGTTTAAGCAAGCAAATTTCTGCATTCTGTGCAGGGCGTTTCGGAACAGTGGCTACCGTTTCGGAACGGGTGCCTTGTAGTAACCCAGGCGTCCGAAACGAGAGGCACCGTTTTGAAACGGAAAGTCCTCTGCCAGCCCTCGTTTCGGTACGCGTTGCGGAACGGCCCCGTGTTTCGAAACAGGCTCTCCCTGTTTCGGAACAGCCGACCGTTGGGGGCTGACATTGGCAGTTAAATGTTTCGGAATATTTGCATTTTGGTCCTGAAACTTGTTTGTGCAATTGTATGAGTTTGGAATGTCCGTTTGAGCTGAAATTTGGCAGAGAAGCATGAAACCTGACTAATTACAAGTTGGTAACTTTAATTTGAGTTAAGACCTCATAATTTACAGAATTTACAATTTGGTCCCTAAAGTTGTAAATTGTTCAATTGGGCCCTTGTTTGATCTCTGATGTTTATGATCTTTGAGTATGTTGTTTGTATGATCATAACTAGGGTAATAAGCATCTAGACAAGTTTAAAAAGAAAGAAAAAAAGGTCGTTAATCAAGGTTGACTTTCGGGTTGACTTTAGTTTTCCCCGTGTGACTTTCTTAATTCGGGTCAACCGTCTAGGCCGGGTTAAGGGGGTTACAGAGGAGAACATATGTTGTTTGATGGCACGATATTTAAAAATGGCTTAAACCAAAAATAAGTGCTTAAAGTATGCCTTTTGTAAACTTTAAGTGCCTAAAGTATCATTTTGTAAAATAGGTGCCCGAAGTTTCAAAAGTTATAATTTTAGGTGCCTATCGTTAATGGTGGTTAAAAAATCTTTAACCAATCAATGCTTGACACGTGGTGCTAATTTGATTTTTTTTAATTTTTAAAATAAAAAAACCCAAACAATTCAGTTTATCATAAAATCTCGAAATTTTGGAACTTTTACAAAATAGTCCCCAAATTCCTAAAATTACTCAAACCTAAACCTCCAAATCGTCGTTGCTTTCGCCGCCATGGACACACCTCATTTGTCGCCGGACCAAGATGATCATTTCCCCTAACACAACGTCGCAGGAAACGGCAAATAGCGTGCAAGCCGAACGTTGATTTTGCGTTCGCCGTATCCGGCGACGCGTTTTGGGAGAAATGACCGCCTTGGTTCGGTGACAAATGAGGTGTGCTCAGGGACAGCGATCGACGGCAGAAGCTGCGACGATTTGGGGGTTTGGGTAATTTTAGGGATTGTTTTGTAGAAATTGTAAACTTTCAGGATTTTATGAAAAACATAAAGTTTTTTGTTTTTAATTTGGCTTAATACACTTCCCCCCTAAACTTTACATGTTTTCCTAACTTACCCCTAAACTACATTTTGCCCACTTTTACCCCCCTAAACTTTTCGTTGTTACTCATATCACCCAAAAAGTTAACACCGTTAAAAAATCTATTTTGACCAATTAGAACGTATCACGTCATTTTCTTTAATATTTTTTTATATTTTAAAATAAATTAAAAGTTTAAAAATATTTATTAAATTAACCTTAAACCCAAAATATCCCCATCTTCTTCACCAATCATCTTCTTCCCCCTAACCTAGTTACCCCTCTGTACTTGGAGCTCCAAATCCTCTTGCAACACAGAAAAAGTATTCCCTTATCAGAAAAGAATCCAAATCCTTGAAATTATTCATAAAATCTTAAATTCCTCGACCAAAATAAATCATTTAAATTGCCTAAATATACTTGTTTCCCACAATCCCTGTTCAAAAAAGCAAAGAAAATTAGATTGATTTTCCATTCGAACATTCTCACAATCCCTGTAACACCCGTGTTTTGGGCCTAGGAGTTAACCGGGTTATAATTCGAGTCAAATTAAATTTAATTAAAATAATTCAACTTCAAGTAGTGACCTAATTAAGCTTCAATTAGAAGGGGAGGGACTTATGTTGTAATTTGACCCAAAACTCTTAAAAGCAAGACAACTTTAAAATAAAGTCATCTTCTCTTTCCCCCATCCCCCTTTCCTAAAGTCAAAATAGCCATCTTCCATTTTCAAACTCTCCCAACACTACAAACCCTATTCCATTCATTTTCTTCCTCAATCCAAGACGTTTTTCAAAGCAAGGGGAAACGTTGAAGGAGCTTTGGGACTGAATCCGGGTGCGTAGGAGGATTGTTCGATTTGCTAAGGAAGGGCGGTGAGTGGTTCAACTTGTTTTTGAAGTTTGGTTCGAGTGTGTGTGTGGGTGAAGTGTGCTTGGTAAGCCACTTCTAGTTGATTCAAGTTGGTAGCTTAGCCTTTGATATCCATGTGCTCTTGTGCTTACTAGCTATACTCTTGATTTGTGGTTAATTGTTACTTGTATGTATATCATGATGAGTTGATATGTGATGAGCATGTATTGTGATGGATGATGTTTATATATATGATGTGGTTATGAAAATTGGCACTAAAAATTACCGGTATAAATGATCGATCATTAGGATAGTGTGCACACAAATTGAGTCAAAACGTACGTGGCCTTGATGGCGTTAAGTCATCAAGGAGGAGTACGGTGATGTAGCATTCCACCGGAAGCTTATTATATTTCTACGGGATGATGAGTGGAATCCCATCCGTAGGGCATGTGGCGATGAGTGGAATCCCGCACATGCAAGGTCCGGTGATGAGTGGAATCCCACCGAGGTAAAGTGTTGTCGAGGTTTAAATCCGCACAATCGAGGTAATTAAAGTGGCCAATTAACTTGTTCATGTATTGTGATATATGATGGTGATATGTGATTGAGGCATATGGTGTTGTTGCATGATGATCTATATTGATGTTTAAATCTTGATAGGATTGAGAGACCATATTTGCCACTTGAAAGACTAGCTAGGTCTACTTGGTTATATGCAATGCTTGATATGTGTGAAAATTAGGATTACATGCTTGAACCCTGCATTGTTGTTGTTTTCGTTTTAGAGCACCCTCACTAAGCTTATAGCTTACGCTCTCAATGTTCAACAATGCAGATCATTAGCGTGGTGTTAGCTCGAGGCAAGGCAAGAAGGGCTTCCAAGTTTGTAGCTCAAGTATGGTTATCGATTTTGTAATAGCTAGCAATGTGGCAAGGGTCTTTGTATGAGCGTGTGTGACTCATTTGATTGATGTTGTTTTTGGTTTGTAAGCATGTTATACTATGATGAATGTTTGATGTTTGATGGCATGTTTTGGAATGTTTAGGTTGCATAGTGTATGAGTGCAAACCTTTCAAGATGTCTTGTCCCTTTTAAGGTCCTTTGTGTTTGAGTATGCCAATATTGCACGAATTGCTCTTTAACTAGAATGCTATGTATGAATGCTTAAATCCATGTTTGATTGACTCCCTTGGCCTAATTATGTATGCTTTTATGGTTGGCTTGCCTTAGGGATTGATGATAGTGTGTTGGTTGAAGTGTTAGAGGGATTTAGGGGCCCCCTTGTGCTCTAAATCAGCTCAAACCTGCAGTTTCGTAGCTGGGGTATCGATACCATTGATCTGGTATCGATACTACCCTATGGTTTCAGGCCTCGTGTATCGATACTCGAGGGGAGTATCGATACCTTTTTGGCCACTGGAGCCACTGTCGATTTCGGTATCGATACTGGCCTCTAGGGTATCGATACCGTTGTCTTGGCTTTGACCGTGGGAAGTCAACTTTAGGGGAGGGTATCGATACCCTTATTTGGGGTATCGATACTGTCTCCTCAGGTTGACCAAACCCTGTTGACCTAGTCAAAGGGGTATCGATACCCCCCTTAAGGGTATCGATACCGCCTGTAGTTTAACTTTAAAAATGGGCTTTTAAGTGTTAGATTGGGTTCGATTGATTGATTCGTAAATATTGTTCCGCTGTATGATCACTTAGGATGTAATTCTCATCTAGACAAGATTAAAATGAAAAAAAATAGGGTTGCTGACCGAGGGAGAGTTCCTTAGGGAGTTTTCACTCGGTTTTCCCTGTGTAGCTCACTCGGACCGGTCATCCGGCCAGACCGGGACGAGGGGGTTACAATCCCGAAGCTTTTGTTGTTCCGAACTCCAACCCCATACCCACTTTATCTCTGGCGACCGAAAAGAGCTGTCGAGTGACGAATTTTGGCGAAGGATCTTGGACCGTTTTAGCAATGGTGGCAGCATCACCATCTTTTTCCTTCTTCAAGATATCGGCAGCCACATTTTACCGCCATTGTCCCTGCTCCATACATTCTAACAACCAAAACTCAGTCTCACAAGGCCATCTTTTACATATTTTTATTAAAATTTGAGTTTAATTCATTTTTCAATCCTCTTCATAAAAACCAATTATAATTCAGGTTGTTCACAACCTTATCATCGTCCCCAACCACGAAATCTGTTAAGCCACCTCTACTAGAAGTCGATGTTGACAGTGGGGAAGAGAGATTCGGTTGGTGACTACAAAATTGCAGTGGGTTTACCATAGCTTGTGCTTTGACGGTAATGGTGATTGCAATCCCCAATGTGTGTTGATCTCTGATCTAAGAAAAATAGGATTTGGGAAAAAGGACGAGGGTAGATATGGTAAAATAAAATTAATTTAAGGAATATTTTATTATATTAAACAGAAAAATAAGAAAAAAATAATTAGGTGACATGGCGCATTCTAATTGGTCAAGACATATTTTTTAACGGTAGGGGGCAATATGTGTAACGACGAAAACGTTAGGGGGAAAAGGTGGTCAAAATGAACTTTATGGGGTAAGTTGAGAAAACATGTAAAGTTTAAGGGGAAAAGTGTATTAAGCCTTTTAATTTTAAATTTTGAAAAAAAAAATAAATATACCGCATGTCAAGTATTGATTGGTTAAAGATTTTTTAACCATTAACAGTAGGCACTTAAAATTATAAATTTTAAAACTTCAAACACATATTTTTAAAGAATAATACTTTAGGCACCTAAAGTTAAAAAAACATACTTTAAGTACCTATTTTTGGTTTAAACCTTTAAAAATACAAACAGTGGAGGTTTGGAAGGTAGTGTAATAAAAAAGGAAGTAAAATTTGGTCCCTCTTCAAAAACATTCGTTTATGGTTTGGTTAGTCGGCTTTGATCGATTTTTTTTGAAAGAAAAAGGGTGAGCATGCCTCGTTAAAAAACCCCTCTACATCCTAAGGGGGAAAAGAGTACCCACCTCCCTGTTATCCATTAATAGCATCATGAACTACAAATTGTTCAATACATGGTGGACATTCATCATAAAAATAATTACATAGATTTTCACTAAAATCCCAATGTGCTAAAGAATGTGCTGCTTCATTTGCCAATCGAGGGATGTATGCCACGGTGATGTGTGGATTTGTGCCCAAAATGGTCCTTGCCTCGGTCAAGCTTTGTGCCAAAATGGAACGTCCATTGTCACGAGCAATCAGCTGGTTCACAACATTGGATGCATCTTCTTCTACTCGTACACTCGTCCATCCTTGATCCAATGCAAATAGGATAGCCGCATAAAAAGCATGAGCTTCCACCGTCTCTGTTGAGTTAGTTCTCGGCAAAGTACGTGCACACCCCGCCAAAACCAGCCTATTGTGATCACGGGCAAGGAAGTCCATCGCACTGGTACCTGTAGGACTGTGGAACATGCCATCAACCGTTAGTGAGATCATACATGTAGGTGGTTTGGTCCATCTTGCCGAAGTGTGATTCTGAGGGACACCATAGGTCAAAGGCGTAATAGATGCTCCATTAAACTCTGTATGTAGATGTTGTGCATTTTTAACAATAAGGAATGTCGGTTGTAGCTTTTTATCATGCACAAGAGTATTACGCCTATTCCATATATTCCAAAGAAGCGCCACAAACCCAGCAAACATATCATATGATAGGATAGCCTCACAATGCTCCAACCACGGTAAACAAGATGATGAACTATTTAGAATAGCACGACCAGGAAGTTTAAAAAGATTAAGGATCACTCAAGTCAAAGGACAATCTCGCAAAGCATGAAGAACCGTCTCAATCTATGAATGACATAAAGGACAAAGACCATCCGACGAGCTAAGAACTCCAATACGACCATATACCGGTAATGCTTCGTGTGCCACCCTCCAGATGAATATCCAAATCTTTGGTAACACTTTTAATTTAGATATAGTGAACCAAAGTTTAGAAGAGGTGGAATTGTCATGGAATTCTTTCATCAACCAGTTGTATCCCGATCTAGTAGAGTAAGTACCACTAGAATGATTGCCCCAAACAAGAACATCTGATGCCCTATTTGCAATAGTACACTGTAAAATTTTCGAGGCATCATTTGAGTTGAAAATCTATCAGACCTTGGGTTCATCCCACCCATTAGAAGATGGAATCATAAATTCACCACAAGTGATCGGAGCAAGCATACTATCAATGTAGTTTCCCGACAATTGCACTCTATGAGCCCCACCCCAATTGGCCTTGAATATTGGAGTTTGACTGTCAATACCAATCTTCCAGAACAATCCATCACGAAGCTTTTGCATGGCGGTGAAAATAGATCTCCAAGCATAAGAAGGATTATCACCGAGTCTAGCATCAAGAACCGATCTCCCTACATAATATTTGCATGATATAACACGAGAAACAAGACAATCGGGGTCGGTCAGCAACCTCCAAACTTGTTTACCTAACAAGACAATATTAAACTGATGGAGATCTCTGAATGCAAGTCCACTAACCCTCTTAGTGGTACATAACTTATGCCATGCAATCATCAGCCATCCTCTACCCGTCATTCTTCCCGACGACCAATAATTCCGCATCACATTCAAAATCTGAGTAATGAGGCAATCAGGCAAGAGATAACAAGTCATGGCGTAGGTAGGCAATGCTTGTGCAACTGCTTTAATAAACACCTCTCGGCCGCCATAGGATAGTAGATTCTTCGTCCACCCACGAACTCTTTTAGCAACACGGTCCAAAAGAAATCTCAACTTGGCAGACTTATTTTTGCCAATTATTAGCGGCATACCAAGATAGTGACTGGGGTCATCCACCTTTTTGATCGGGAAAGCCACCTGAAATCGATCCCTACTTACCTGAGAAGTTGAAGGTCTGAAATAGATGAGTGACTTATCATAATTAATCTTTTGTCCCGACGAAACAGAATATATGTCCAAGATCTCCTTCACCCAATTAGTCTCGGCAACAGAATTCTTGAAAAACAAGAGGTTGTCATCTGCATATAATAAATGTGTAATACTAGGACCATGCATACTAGTGCGAATACCTCAGATAGATCCTTGTTGTTTAGCATGATGCAAGAGAGCCGACAAACCTTGTGTGCAGAACAAGAATAGAAAAGGTGATAAAGGGTCACCCTATCGAATACCCCGAGTAGGCACAATAGTCTCCGAAAGAACACCATTCAATCTAACCTGATAAGTAATCGTAGTGATGCATCTTATAATAAGGTTCACCCACTGAGGGGCAAAACCCAACCGAAGCATCACTGCCTCTAAGAAAGACCACTTCACCCGATCATATGCCTTTTCAATATCTAGCTTCAAAGCTGCACCCTTGTTTGGACCATTTTTAGATTATTGCATATAGTGAAAGATCTCGTGAGCAATAAGGATGTTGTCCGAGATATGACTCTCCGGAACAAAAGCTGCCTGCTCCTCATCAATGCATACTGGCATCAACGGTCTAAGACGGTTGACAAACACTTTAGAAACGGCTTTGTACACAATGGTACATAAGCTAATAGGTCGAAATTGCCGCATGAACACCGGATCATCTATCTTTGGAATCAAGACAAGCATTGTCCTGTTAACATTTGCCATACTCATACGATCATGAAGGATATCAAGACACAAATTAAGAATATCATCCCCAACAATGTCCCAGTATTTCCTATAAAAGGAGGACGGCAAGCCATCAATTCAGGGTGCCTTATATGGATGAATTTGCATGATAGCCTGGAGAAATTCATCTTTTGTAAATGGTGCTAAAATGACTTTGATCGAATGCCTACTAGGGATTGGGACATGGGTTTTTTTAACTCGGTTCTGCATTGCCTTTGGGAGAGTCTAAAATAAATAAAGTGAATATAAGGTTAAAAAAAGATTGCAATCGGTTGTAACTAAAAGACTCACCAAGGGTATAACTCTTTAGAATAAACTAGGTAACATTTTAATTTGAAATTGAAAATGTTACGCGCTTCATAATAAATCAGACTTACCAGGTGTCTAACTTTTTAAAGTATATTGGGTAATATTTTAGATTAAAACAGAAAATATTCTAGGTTAAAACCGAAAACTGTTCATTGTCATAACCCAATTGGAAAATCTGGAAACCCTCGATAGAATTGGGGATTTGGGTGCAAAAGAGAAAGCTGAGACAAAAGAGACGGCACCGTTTGAAGAAATGAGTTCGATAGAGCAAGAGACGGCATCGTTTCGGGTAACTAAGGACGGCACCGTTTTAGATAATGGGGCAGAGGCATCATCAGGCAGACAGACCCAAATGAAGGACAATCCAGGCGCTAAATAGACTTGGCACGGCCCAGATGTGGAGCAGCCCGCTAAGTGATATTATCATATGCTTTTATTATTTTTATCCTTCTAACCGTTTTTAATTTCTTGTCCACGTGTCCAATGACCATCCGTCCTATGTCTGCTATATTCCAACAAACCCTAGTGTGAATTTTCCTTATGCAAATTAATGAAAAGCAGATATATTTTCCTCTTCTCTCATTCTCTTCTTGGTCTCTACTCTATTTCTCATTAATTTTACACTCAAGCAGTGACAATTGGTAATCAGAGCAAAGGTTTTACAAGATCCACTCAAGCTGGGAAAACCAAAGAAAGTTCAAGCTATGGCAGACATAGATGTTGCTGCATTAAAAAAACAACTGGATACATTACAAAGCAATATGGATCAACAGATGACAGGCACCACTATTCCTAAATGGTGGGAGCAAGAGAAGGAGGGCATGGAGACTCGATTCAACGCCCTTGAAAAGAGCACCAAAACAAACCAGGATTACTTGGAAAGGATCTTCAAGCTAGTGTCCAAAGAGGAAGAACCTGAGCAATCGGAAACAGGTAACAGTCAACAACCTGTCTTAAATATTTCTAATCCTAAGAGTGAGGGAAAAAACCCATAGAAGTATTGATAGTAGATGAGCAAGGTAAATACCACCCAAAACCAGAGGAAGCAGGGATATTATCCCCTAAACCAAATGGTAATGCCTATGCTAGTTCTTCACAACCAAAGTTAAAGTTGGGAGTGGGCACAATGCATGAACCAGAGGAAGGAATAGAAAAGGACCATTACCTGTTCGAGAAAGGTTCCCACTGTAATGCTGGAGGGTTCTCATTCAGGCCCAGGATTGAACTGCAGTTCTTTGAAGGTGACAACCCTAGAGGGTGGGTGAAGAAATTCCAAAAGTACTTCTTCATATTTGCTGTGCCAGAAATTCAGAAGCTTGAAGTGGCATCAATGTACTTGACAGGGAAGGCTGAAGTCTGGTTTGATGGCTACATTATGCAGAAACATAAGGCAACTTGGCATGAATTTGCAGCAGATTTGTGCCACATGTTTTGTGACAGGACCTGCTCGGACATTGTAGATGAGTTTAACAAGTTAAATCAAAGGGCCGCAGTGGATGAATATCAAGAAAATTTTGAAGAACTCAAGCCATTTATGATCCAACAGAACTCAACCTTGGATGAAAACTACTTTGTCTCTAGTTTTGTAAGTGGGCTGAAGGAAGAGCTTAAACACAGGGTGAAGATTCACAGGCCAACCACTGTAGATGAAGCATATAGACTACCTAAGCTGAATGAGTTAGCTTTGGAGTGTGAACTAAAGAGGCAAAGGTCTATCAATAGACCAAACACTTACTAGGGTCCCAACACTATTGCAAGATCCTACAGCACCCCTAATGCTACCACACAGAAAGGAAATCCTCCAAATTTGGTCCAGAACAAATAAGCACTGCTTGATTACAGAAGGGCTCACAACTTGTGTTTCAAGTGTGGAGAAAAATTCAGTCCTGGCCATAAATGTAATGTGAAGCAGCTGAACTTGATGGAGGAAGAAGAGGAACAACAATTAGAAACAGAGAATGCCACAGAGATGGAGGATCAAGAGTTAATGAATGCTAAAGAAGAGGGAGAAGGAGACCTAGAAATATCCATGAATGCACTCACTGGGAATGCAGGCTACAGCACATTAAGATTACAAGGATCCATCAGGGGAAGACCTTTAAACATACTGGTGGACAGTGGCAGTACCCATAGCTTCATTACAGCCACGTGGGCAAAGGAAGGGATGGAGGTGGTAAGAAATGACCCCTAAACCATTACTGTAGCAAATGGTGAAAAACTTTTTAGCTCAGCTAAGAGCAATCAACTAGTTTGGAAAATGCAGAATCATTCTTTTGAACATGACTTCAGAGTACTTCATTTAGGGGGAAGTGACATGGTCCTAGGGGTAGACTGGATGAAAAAATACAGTCCAGTGATACTTGACTTTAATGAGATGACTATCAGCTTTAAACATGGGGACCAGTATATAACCTTGCAAGGAGGAAAGAAAGTGCCTAGTGTAAAGTTAATTTCATGGGGAAAATTACAGAATCTAGCTGAGAAAGACAAAGAGCTAATGGGAGAAATCTACTTCATGAGTGCAGAAGTAAATGAAACAGAAACCCCAGACCAACTACAAACAGTTTTGAAGAAATTTGAAAGAGTATTTGAAGAACCAAAAGCGATGCCACCTAGGAGAACTCATGACCACGCAATCATTCTGAAACCTGGCACCCAACCTGTCAATCTCAGGCCATACAGGTTTCCCCATCACCAAAAAACAGAGGTGGAAAAGCATATTAAAGAGATGTTGTCAGCATGGATCATTCAATGTAGCAAGAGTCCATTTGCATCTCCATGCCTCTTGGTTAAGAAAAAGGATGGAAGCTGGAGGCTATGTGTTGATTATAGGCAACTCAATGCTGCAACAGTAAAGAATAAGTTCCCAATTCCAGTTGTGGAGGACCTACTTGATGAGCTAAATGGGGCAAATTTTTTTCCAAGATTGACTTACGCTCAGGTTACTGGCAGATTAGAATCACTACAGAAGATATTCCCAAGACAGCCTTCAGAACCCACCAAGGTCACTATGAGTTCAAAGTTATGCCCTTTGGGCTAACTAATGCCCCTGCAACATTTCAGGCTCTAATGAATGACTTATTTGCTCCATTCCTAAGACAATTTGTCTTGGTTTTTTTATGATATTCTAATCTACAGCAACACCCTGGACCAGCACCTAATTCATCTCCACCAAGTTCTAGAAGTGTTATTGAAGCATCAACTCTTTGCTAAGAGATCTAAATGTTTCTTTGGTCAACAACAAGTGGAGTATTTGGGGCATATTATCTCTTCACAAGGTGTGGCTACTGACCCTGCAAAGGTTGAGGCTATGAAGCAATGGCCATTACCTAAAAGCCTAAAGTCCCTCAGAGGTTTCCTAGGCCTCACTGGCTACTACAGAAAGTTCATTAAGCGTTATGGTGAACTTAGCAGACCTCTTACAAATATGTTAAAGAAGGATAGCTTTAAATGGACCCCTGAATCTAAAGCAGCCTTTGAGGATCTCAAGGTCAGAATGTGTCAAGCTCCAGTTTTAGCCTTGCCTGACTTCAACAAGCAATTCAGCCTAGAAACTGATGCCAGTTCTAAAGGCATTGGTGCAGTTCTCTCTCAAGATGGCAGGCCTATAGCTTACTTCAGCAAGCACCTAGGGCCCATGCATGTTGACCTTCCTATCTATGAGAAAGAGTTTTTAGCCATCCTCATGGCCATCTCCAAGTGAAGACACTACTTTGAGGGGAAACAATTTGTGATCAAAACTGACCATGAGTCACTAAAGCATTTACTGGATCAGAAAATTACTACAGACATTCAGAAGAAAGGCTTGACTAAACTCTTGGGACTCGACTATGTTATTCAGTATAGAAATGGTAAGCTCAATGTTGCAGCTGATGCATTGTCTAGAAGAGACCATATTCAACCAGAATTTCAGCAACTATCTGCAACTACCATCACTCCTACATGGATGCTTGAGATTTAAGATTCCTACAAGGGTGATACATTTGCTCAGGACATGTTAACTGCCTTGCTAGTCAAGCCAGATTCCATCAAAAATTGGTCTTTCACTAAGGGCATCTTACGATACAAGGGCCGTGTGTATGTAGGGTCATCTGGGACACTAAGAACATCAATCCTACCTATGCTCCATGACACTCCTCAGGGTGGCCACTCTGGACAACAAGCCACATACAAAAAAAAATCCATGCTTGCTTCTACTGGCCTGGCTTAAAGGCTGTTGTGTCAGACTATGTCAAAAGATGTGAAGTTTGTCAGAGAATCAAGTCTGAAAATGTTCCTTACCCTGGCTTACTACAACCACTCCCTATTCCTGAGCAAGCATGGGAAATTATTTCTATGAATTTCATTGAGGGACTTCCTTCTTCCCTAAGGTACAATTGCATCCTAGTGGTCATTGACAAGTTTACAAAATATGCTCACTTTTTACCACTGGCTCATCCTTACACTGCTCTAGACATTGCTAATGCTTATCTATCTCAAGTCTACAAACTCCATGGCCCCCCTCGAATTTCAATTTCAGACAGAGACAAAACATTCACAAGTTTGTTCTGGAAAGAACTCATGAAACAGTTGGGAACAACTACTCTCTTCAGCACGGCTTATCACTCTCAGACTGATGGCCAAACAGAGCGTTTGAACCAATGCCTGGAACAATATCTACGGGCCATGTGCTTCTTGAAGCGAGCTACTTGGGCTAAATGGATATCCCAAGCTGAATGGTGGTATAACACAACCTACCACACAACACTGGGACTCACACCATTCGAAGCCCTCTATGGGTACAAACCTCCAATTTTACAGACTACTACCTCATCCCAAGTCAATAGTGTACAGGAATTAGTTCAAGCCAGAGAACAACTCAACAGGGCACTCAAAAATCAACTCCTATATGCACAGCACAGAATGAAACAATTTGCAGACAGAAGGGGAAGTGAAAGAGAATTCCAAGTCGGGGATACAGTTTACCTTAAACTCCAGCCTTACCGCCAAACTTCTCTGGCTCTTCGCAAGAATCTGAAGCTCTCCGCACGGTATTTCGGGCCCTACGAAATCCTGGAGCGCATCGGTCAGGTAGCCTACAAACTGAAACTACCGGTCAATTCCAAGTTACACCCTGTTTTTCACGTTAGTCTCTTGAAGAAGAAGATCGGGGACAAGGCATTTACCTCTCAAGATCCACCAGAACTGACAGACGACGACAACCTTAAAATTTACCCCGCTCTGGTTCTCGACAAACGCATGGTCAAGAGGAACAACACGGTCGTCACCCAATTGCTTGTACAGTGGTCAAATTTGGCACCGGAAGAAGCCACTTGAGAAGATTATACAGTGTTAAAATCCTAATTTCCGGATTTCGATCCTTGGGGACAAGGCTCGGCACGAGGGGAGGGTATTGTCATAACCCAATTGAAAATTTTGAAACCCTTGATAGAATTGGAGATTTGGGTGCAAAAGAGAAAGCTGAGACAAAGGAGACGGCACCGTTTGAAGAAATGAGTTCGAGAGAGCAAGAGACGGCATCGTTTCGGGTAACTAAGGACGACACCGTTTTTGATAATGGGGCAGAGGCATCATCAGGCAGACAGGCCCAAATGAAGGACAATCCAGGCGCTAAATAGACTTGGCACGGCACAGATGTGGAGCAGCCCGCTAAGTGATATTATCAGATGCTTTTATTATTTTTATCTTTGTAACCGTTTTTAATTTCTTGTCCACGTGTCCAAGGACCATCCGTCCTATGTCTGCTATATTCCAACAAACCCTAGTGTAAATTTTCCTTATGCAAATTAATGAAAAGCAAATATCTTTTCCTCTTCTCTCATTCTCTTCTTGGTCTCTACTCTATTTCTCATTAATTTTACACTCAGGCAGTGACATTCATCAAGTTGTAACTAGAACTCATACCACAAATTAGCCGCACAGCAGAGCTAGCGTTGCCTTTATGTGGGATTAGAGTAACCAAATCCAAGTCCATTATGAAATTGTATGCCATAGTTGGGAGAATAAACGAAAAAGATGAATATGAAGTATGAACTTGGGAACAAATATCCATAACTATCAACTTATAAGATTATACAGTAACAGCAATGCAACCCCATCAACTTTAAGAATACTGATTACTGACCCCCAAATAATATATTAAAAAATGGCCCTCTCCTCCCCGAACAAAATTTAATAAAAGAATTAATACGAAAACAAAGAACAATGTGTCATCCCCCTCCCTGTATCTACACAACTAGGCCAACCTAAAATTTGTGCTTTCCTCTAACATGACCTGAACCATTCACCACACACAAATGCCATAGTGCTCCTAGTCATCACAATTCAGCCCGCAAATTTCTAATACCGGGCCATCTCTCGAGACAAATGGGTTTATTCGGACCCACAAAAGTGTCAAGATTGAGGCCAGAAGGATGGACCATACCAAAATGATGGTTGGCATCCTGTCTTGTTTCCCAAGCAGACCCTTGAGGAAAGGGTAGAGGTGGATGATAACCCAAAGGGCGAAGAATAGTCGTCCAAACAATGGGCCCCACGAATCATACCCGTTATTGATGGCATCAGAGATTCCAACCACGACGCCGACTATGTTTATAATCAATAAGGTGGTGGGAGGGATGAGTAACGAGGTCCACTTGAAGAGATAAAGCTCCGAAAATTCACCGTCGTCTGCTGCTTTAGAGGTCACAGTAAAGCTTGTACTGACACCAGCCAGAACCTTCAGTAAACCTTGAAAGAGTGCAAAGAGATGTGAAGAAACGCCTCCAATCACCCAGAACTGCTCATTCCTCCACCAGTCATCGATTCCAACACCGCCCCACTGCATCTCAAGAATACCGGTTGCGGCAATTGATATGAAGAGAGCCATGAATACCAGACTGGCATAGTTGCTAATCTGCATAAGGACTCTATGTTAGACAATGCCATGTAATGCATAAGAGGTAAAAAAAAAGAGTATAACTTAGGAACAAAGCAATCCTACATGTGTAGGCTCCCAACTAAAAAATGCTACTTAAAAGTAACCGTGATATGGATGAACACTCGATAACAGATATAGAGCTTTAATCATGAATGATGGCATGGGTAATGCAGACATATCAGGTTTTGAACATTTATACCTGCTGCTTTAATATCATTTAAAAATTAGTTCACCAGAATGAACTTTTCTCCCTAAAAGCTCCATATTAAAAGTATGGAAATAGATCAAGACAAACCAGGTTCATACCTCTGGAACGATAAACTTCCCAGTAAGGAGACATATAGCTGGAAGGGTACAGTAAACAAGCAAGGGAATGGAGGTCCATGGATATACGACTGAGTTTATGTAGGAAAAACGTTCCAACCATTTCAGACCACCCCCATATCCATACCAAATGGGACAATGTCTGCTCAAGAAAATTTCAACAGATCCAAGAGCCCAACGCAAAACTTGGTGTAGACGATCTGAGAGGTTAATAGGAGCCGAACCCTTAAAAGCAGGTCGTTTAGGTATGCAGTACACAGATCTCCAGCCATGACAGTGCATCTTGAATCCTGTCAGGATATCCTCAGTCACAGAGCCGTATATCCAGCCAACCTGGTTTCCAAGTTGAAAGTTTCAGTGATTATGAGACTAATAAATTACAACCTGCCTACATTAAGATAATAGATTGATTTTTTGTTTATACTTACTTCCTTCCCCCATTCTGTTTTATCTTCATAACCGCAACTGATGACTTGGACTGCTTCGCTTAGTAATGATGCAGGGCTTGCATTATGAGGAACTCCACCATCCTCCAGAAGAGTAGAGGCCACAAAAACAGGAGACTGGCCGAATTTCTTCTCCAATTTCATTTGAGATGTCACAGATGACTGAGAATTTGACTCTGACAGTGGTAGACAGATTCTAGTTTAGAGTGTGATACAAAAAAAAACATTATAGACAAATAATAAGATTACTGAAATTGTCAGTCCCCCTTGTAAGTGAACCCTAACCTGCAATTGCCTCTTCAATGTTTTCAAGAGCATGTATCTGCTTTGAAGTTTCCCTTTGCTTAGACTTCTTTTTCTTCTCCTTTTGCTTATTTTTCTTGTTCTTTCTAGAACAACAGCATAAGCAGCAACACCATTTTGGCAAACAATTGCAGGTCTTGCCGGGAGGCTTCTTGGAAACTGGTGCATCAAAACCATAAAGTGCCTGCCTTCGGAAAACGCACCCTGTTCCAACATATATTGGTCCTTGTATGCCATCTAATCCTTTCATGTTGATCTGGTTTTGATTTACAATATTAGGTTTTGAAAGATGAAAGAAGAGAATAAATAATCAATCAGGAGGAAATTAAATAAACTTACATCGAAGAACACAACATTACGATTTGAGTATCGATCATGTCTATCAATACCATCAAATCTTTGAGGAAACTGCACATAACAAACTTTCTTTCCCGACGTTGGGTCCATCATGAAACACATTGCTTCTCTTAGGGCTTTACTATTATTAATATAGTGATCACAATCAACGTTCAGAAGATAAGGAGCATTTGAGAGGACAGCCGAGACTCGTATCTTCAGTACAAACAATGAAAGTTTGTAAGTTAAAAACCATGTGTTAACTGCCAAAAGAGTATAGAACAGAAAAAGAACTCTCGCCTTACCAAAGAATTCATGGCCCCAGCCTTTTTATGGTGTTCAAACCCTGGCCTCTTCTCACGAGAAACATAAACTAGGCGAGGTAACTCCTTTCCTTCCACATCGCGAACACCACTATGACCTAGGAAAACCTGTGAGCAGAAAAGAAAATTTAGTTATGTGAGAAGCAAAGAGGAAAGTAAGGAATGAATGAGACAAATAACAGGCCATGCACGAAAGAGACCAAACGGTGAACCAAGTTCTATATCACAAGCAACGTTCAACAGTCGCATAAAAAGCGAGGCAAATGCAAAATGACATCTCACCTGAATCATGCCAGGATGATCTCGGACATTATTTCCAGGCCATGGAGTTCCATCCTGCATTGTCCAACCATCCTCTGGAACCTTCTGTGCAGTGGCAACCAATCCATTTATTCTAACTTTGAATTCTTCATACTCTCTCTGCATAATAAATACTATTAGTATAAAAATAAAGCATTGAATGCTATAAAGTGCAAACAAAAAAAGAAGCCAAATTCAGCATCAGATTGTTTAGAAACCACAGATGATTTCAAGAACTCAAAATATAAAAAAAAAACTCGAACACATTTTACAATGCATGAAAACAAGGCACACACCTTTATTGCTCTCCTTTCCCTGACAAAAGATGGATGGACTTTGTTTCTTAGGTAGTCAATCTTCTGAGAAAAATACCACTCTGGAGCCCGGGGTTCAATATTGAACTTTTTACAGAAAGGAACCCATTTCCTAGCAAATTCAGTTGTCTCAGATAGTGCTTCAAAAGTTAGCATGGCAGCACCATCATCTGATACGTAGCATGCAACTTTATCGACGGGATAATCAACAGCGAGAATGGACAGAACAGTGTTTGCAGTGATCAGTGGAGGTTCTTTCATTGGATCCACTGTACTCACAAAAACGTCTACACTAGCCAATTCTGACGGTTTCCCTTCTTTCTCATACCTGTGAGATAAGGTAAAATTAGAAAGGGAAGTGACACCAGGATAGCATGCGGCAATCTGAGTACATATCATATAATCATGTAAACACATTAAAATAAAAGGTGCAGGCACTGCAACAAACCTCAGAGATAGTCGATCAAGATAAGTTTCACGCTCTATAGGATTCCATTTTGGGAATTGATCCAGAATCCATGAAACAGCAAACCATATTTCACATATTACAGATGTTAACCACAAGCCATAAGCATCTCTGACTGGATGCAGAAGTCTATAGTGAAAAAATAAACCAAGAATTGCAAGTCGGAGTATGATAATCATTCTGTATGGATTTATCTTGCTTGAGGGAATGGGTAGTTTCCTTGAAAGTGGTTGCCTGCCTTCATCCATCCTGAAAAAATGACAAAGAAACTATTGTATTAATAGAAGCAAAAGATCCCATTGTGCAGAATTAGGAAAAAAAAGAAGCTTTGCCTAAAAAAATGTTAGTGTTTAGGGACACTAGTATCAACATTCAAATTAGAAACTTCAAGTGGTCACTTACATTGGCAAATCAGCATCATCAAGCTCCTCTCCATTAAAGTTTCCTCCATTTCCTCCTTCATGCTTAACTACCTGAAGTTTGTCATTCTGCCTTTTCTTCCAATCTTCCATCCTCTCCTTCCATGCAACGCTTCCATAACCATAAAATGCTAAATCTTTCTTAGGAGCCATTGGTCTAGGTTGCACTGCAGCACGGGAAACACTAAGGTTCGAGACTAGAGAGACAATTAACTAAAAATTGGTAACAAACAGAGATATAGTGACTTACAAGGCACGGATGGATCAGTATATGGCATTGGATGAACTCTATTTCCGTGGCCCAGAACTGGGGGTACAATGAGAGCATGATGATCAGCAGAAATCTCCGAACCCTAAAACAATAAAAGCATTGCCATAATGGAATAACATTTTAGCAGTACAGTTTAAAAACATAGTGCACCATAATCTCGAACTCTTTCAAAAACATATAAATAGAGAGAAGAGAGACTCACCTCATCACCATAGGTCAAGAGAGGAATCTGAGAGCTACGAAGAGAAGAATCGAGTTCTGAGTCTGCAGGCATTCCAGAAACATTTCGGTGGGTACCACTCCCAGTTTTAAGGCGTGAAATGAGCTTAGCCTCAGCAACTTGTTGAGGATCCAAAGCGTCATAGTCAAACTCGTTGTCCAGATCATCTATGTCATCTTCTTCCTCGTCACCTTCAACCCTAGGACTGCCTGCATTTTACATCACTGATTAGGGGCACTCCTCCTAAGTCATTATTGTCTGACAATGTAGACCTTAAATAGCAGTAAGTCACCTTTGATTCGTTTGTATCTTGTTTTGCACTGAGGGCAAGCTTGGTTTCCCTCTCTTCTCTCATACTCATAGCAGGGTCTACAGACAGGGAAAGCACATTCATTGCAGGCAACAAAGGGCTCTCCATCCACTGTAATCTCAATCTCATCCCCGCAGATCTGACATATTTCCCCACTCAATTCTTGCACAGACTTTATCTGATAAGAACCACAACCATAATGAGAGTAAAATCAGCTCCTGATCATATGAAACTAAGAACAGAACAGGACGAGAAGGGGTAGTACGACCGTAGAGGATTTAGTTAGCAGTTTTATAATAGCTTACATCATGAATACACATGGATCCTGATGAAGAAATTGAAAAGGTTATAAGCTAACTTCATTAAGGATTTACATCAATATCTCCAACAAATGTAGAGCTCACTCAGCATTTTAGATTCACAACATCTACTTGTCAAACTTCCAAAAGATTTGGAAATTTCAGAAGAGTTAAACAATTTGGCACGACCAACATGTCCACCATAATCATAATCTTATGCTTTCTTCCAAATCATGCCAAATTCCCAAAATCCAAACAAAAGGAACACCAACTATCAAATGCAATAAAATGAAATCTAAACTAGGCCTAATAAAATCACATCTCATACAATTAACAACAACAAAACCCATCCTTGCTCAACTAAATCAAAATCTACTGTCCATTTTTATGGAAATGTCAACTAATCAAGCAACACTCTAACAGCTCAACATTTTCTATACTTTTACGAAGAAAAACCCAAAACCCAAATAAACAAAATACAAGATTTACAGATTTATGCTTCAAAATGGCAAGAAAAAGCCACCTAACTGTGTAAATCAAACCTTGTCATATTTCTCGGATCACAAAGAATGAGAAGGAAAATAAAACACAAAACCCATATCGTGAAACAGCAAATCAATCCAGACAATAAAAAAAGGTTTCCAAGTCTTACTCTTGAATTTTCATCTGCATTTATCAACACGAACTCATTTCGGTTGTGAGAACCAGCAATGAGTCGACCACCAGTGTCCATGAATCACTACAGCAACAACAATAACACAAGTGAGGGAAAACTGGGTCTCTTCTTCACTAAATGAAGTCAAGTCTCAGCGGCATCAAATTCCTTGAACAGATCCAATCTGAGTCCCTTCGCCTCCCATAACACGAAACCGAATCACAGCTCGACCGACAACAAAAACAAAAAAGCTACCCTTTGATGATATAATATAAATGAAATGGAACAAAAAAGGAAAGGAACAAAGCCAGGGTGTTGAAACTTGAAATGTAGAAGATTTGGAAGGTTATTAGATTAGAGTGAGTGTGTAGACGCGTAACAAAGAAGGAGATGACAGAGAGGCAGACAGAACAAATCAAACTAGAGGCAGACAAGGAAGAACCATATTTATCCCAAATATATATGAAATAACACAAAAATTAATCCCAATTTTTTTATAAAATAAAAAGACAGTAAGAAAATAGCTAGCAATGACGGTGGGTCGAAAAAAGGTGGTGTCGCTGCTATGTTGCCCCCACCATAGTTGGTGGACATTGGACAAACGGTAATTATTCTATTTTAGACTTTTTAGTTTAATTGATATTATTGTTATTATAGTAATAATTAAATATATTTACGTATTTAACATTTTTGTTTATTAGTGACAATAATAAATAAATAAAAACGCGTGGACTGTTGTGGATTGCAAACAGTATAATCACTAATAGCAATAATGATGAAATGATTTACGCGGCGTTAGCATATCCTACTCCCTAACTATTTTTTAAATTTTATTTTATTTTTTATTATTTAGTGCATTGTTTTGATATTTCGAGGCATGTGGAGTTACGATATTAAATATTCTTTAAACAGTGTTTTTAGGTTCAATTTTATGAATATATAAAGGATGAGTCTACCACGCTCGACATGTACCGATGAGTACTATTAACGATTAATATCGAAGAGTAGGGTTGTAAATGAGAAAGAACAGATCGCAAGTTACTCGAGCTCGACTCGGTCAACACTTGACTCGAAAAGCTCGCGAGCTATTCGAAAATATAATAAACTATTTTTTTAATTTTTAAAAGGGTTAACTACTAAAATAGTCACTTATGTTTTCCCCAGTACAAAATTTGTCACCGATTTTGAAAAACAACCAGTAAGGTCACTTACGTTTTCGGGGCGTAAACTTTTAGTCACTCAGCCGTTTGTTGCCGTTAAACATTGACAGCTTGCTGACCTGACAGCGAAAAAATAAGGGTAAACTACTGCAATGGCCACTAAAGTTTATCACATGTACATTTTTGCTCCCCAATTTTAAATAATAAACATTATGGTCACTATTGAAAAGGTTTCTTTATAATTTCACCCTTGAATTTTAAAAATTCATTTTTCAACCCTAAAACTTTACAATCAATTAGTACAATAATATTATAAAGGCTTAAATGAAAAATAGATGGCCAAAGTATACCATTTTCAAATTTTAGGTGCCCAAATTGCTCCTATTTAATAATTAAACTTTCGAATTGCTCACATTTTTTCACTCTGGATTATTTTATTATTATTATAACATGACATGTTATTTTTTATTATTGTTAAATCAAAAATAATTTAAAAATAAAATAAAACTATTTTTATTATTATTAAATTTAAAATATTTAAAAAAAATATTACTTCTTAAAATAATTTAGGTGTCTAGAGTATTTTCTTGTAAAAATAGGTGCCCAAAGTTTTGATAGTTACAATTTTAGGTGTCCGACTATTAAATGTGTGTTAAAAAATTGTCAACCAATCGGTGCTTGACATGTGACATTAATTTTATTTTAAATTTTTTTTAATGGAAAATACTCAAATTTTTCAAATTTTTATAAAATCTCAAAATTTTACAAGCTTCACAAAATAGTCCCTAGATCCCTAAAAAATCTCAAACTTCTATCGTTGATTGTCAGCGCTTCCGCCACCGGTCACCATTGCTGACCACACCCACTTGGTCGTCGGACCAAGGAGACCTTTTCCCCCAACACGACGTTCAGCTGCACGTTGTTGGGGATTTTCGACGACGTCGTGTTAGAGGAAATGGTCGCCTTGGTCTGGCGACCAAGTGGTGTGGTCAGCAATGGCGACCGCCGGCTGAAGCGGTGGCAATTGACGACGGAAGTTTGAGAATTTTTAGGGATTTAAGGACTGTTTTGTGAAGCTTGTAAAATTTTGATATTTTATAAAACTTTGAAAAATATGAGTATTTTCCATAAAAAATTTAAAAGAAAATTAAAATTAATGTCATGTGTCAAGCACCGATTGGTGGATAATTTTTTTAACATTCATTTAACAACCGGGCACCTAAAATTGTAACTATGGAAATATTGGACACCTATTTTTACAAAAAAAACTTTAGACACCTAAATTATTCTAAGAAGTAATATTTTTTAAATATTTTAAATTTAATAATAATAAAAATGATTTTATTTTATTTTAAGTTATTTTTAATTTAACAATAATAAAAAGTGACATGTCATGTTATAATAATAATAAAATAATCCATAGTGAAAAATTAGGAGCAATTTGAAAGTTTAGTTATTAAATAGGAGCAATTTAGGCACCTAAAATTTAAAAATGGTATACTTTGGGCACTTATTTTTCATTTAAGCCTTTATAATATTATTGTACTAATTGATTGTAAAGTTTTAGTGTTGAAAATGAATTTTTAAAAAATTCAATGGTGAAATTATAAAGAAACCTTTTCAGTAGTGACCATAATGTTTATTTTTTAAAATTGGAGAGTAGAAATGTACATGTGATAAATTTTAGTGGCCATTGCACTAGTTCACCCTTATTTTTTCGTTGCCAGGTCAGCAAGCCGTCAATATTTAATGGCAACAAACGGCTAAGTGGCCAAAAGTTTATGCCTCGAAAACGTAAGTGACCTTACTGGTCGTTTTTCAAAATCGGTGACCAACTCTGTACTGTGGGGAAACATAAGTGACTATTCCAGTAGTTAACCCTTTTTAAAATTAGAGTGAACTAAAGTGTAGGTTGAGTGTTTTTGGTTGTTATGTTAGTTTATTTTTTTAGTTTTACTTTCTTTATATTTTCATGCTTACTTTTTACCTCCTACTAGAATTAGGGGTTTTTACTGAGGCAGGTGGAAATATTTCTTTTGTATAATTCTATCTACAATGAAATCATATTATTTGATCAATAATAATAATAATAATAATAATAATAATTATTATTATTATTAAATTAATTTTTAAATCGAATATTTTAAATCAATTTTTTTTTAAATCGAATATTTTTAAATTAAATTGAATATTTAAAGTAGTTATTAAATATTTGATATGATTTAAATATGAAAATATTAAATATTCTATTTTAAAAAATATTCGATTTAAAAGAAAAAATGATTTAAAATATTTGAATATTTTGAGTTATTCGAGTTGACACGTCATATCTTAAGATAGAGATGAGCGTTCGATCGAGTTGAGTCAAAAAATTTTGAGTTATTCGAGTTGGCGTGTCATATTTTACAACTTAAACTTTATTTAAAAAAAATTTCGAGTCGAGTTTTCGAGTTCCTATAAAAATTTAATTGTAATTATTTATCATGTTACCATACTTTAGAATTTTGCTTTAAAGACCAAATTGAAAGAATGCGTAAGTAACGAGGATTAAATTTAGTGAACTGTTTCGAATTAGGACTAAATTGATTGAATGTATAAATGTTAAGGACTAAATGTGTTATTATACCAAATTTTATAACAGAAACTTAACGGAATTTAACGTCTAGTTACCATTTTGTGATTTTTGAAAGTTTGGTTACCATTTTGTTTTTTTAACCAAAGTTCAGTGACTGTATGTGTATTTTACCCTTAATTTAATTGTATTCAATGGTGTTTATTTTTAGTGTTGTTCAGCGTTACTCGTTGAGTGTGGTAGACTTATTCCTTAAGATATTTTTATTTTAATGGGTATTTTTTTAATATGCTGGTGTAATTACAGGTAATATTTTTTAAATTTTCAAGGGGTATTTTTTTAAAGGTTTCAAATGGGAAGGAATATGGGATGAACGAAGTGGGAATATATATGGTCTGAAATAGTCCTTGCCTATTTTATGTTGTCCATCCCGACATTGCTATTTACTTAAAATTAAATTATTACTATTAATTATGTCACAATTTTAATATGAACAAATAATTTTAGATTAGAGTAAAGGGTTGTTTCGGGAAATTAGTAAATGGTGTTTGGTCTTGGAATATTGAGCTGAGAAGAAATCTCTTTGAATGGAAAGTTGATGTTTGGAGAAATTTCTTGGACACTATAAACAGGGCCTCGCGTATTGGTTTAAAAAAAGATGTAGTCAAATGGATAGGTGATGCGTCTGGAATATACACTCCAAAGGGCTACTGCAAATTGATTTCTGGGGGAGGAAAGGCCTGGGTATTGCTGGAATCTTGTTTGGGCTAATTTAGCTCCACAAAAAGTGGAAGGTCTCGTTTGGAGGGTGATTCATTGCCGCCTACCTACACTAATGAAATTATCAAAAAGAAGAGTGTCTTCATTGGTGTCCACCTTGTACGGTCTATGCAAGAAGGAGGATGAAACAGTAATACATCTATTCCTTCACTGTAATTTTTCTTGAAGAATATAGCAAAGAGTGTGCAAAGTGTGGAGTGGAGAAGTAGTTATACCAAATGATGTGAACGCATTCCTTCAGGTATGGTGCTCAACCCATGTTAGTTTTCACTTTAAAAAATTCTAGCATATAATTTTCTTTGCTGTTATGTGGAGTCTATGGTTGTGCCGTAATGATGCCATTTTTAAGAACTTGAAATGTGATGAAGATCAGCTGTTCGACTTGATTATACGTAGAATTGGTCACTGGTGCAATGGAATTTGGCCTAATTCAATCCCCTCATTAGCTGATTTTATAAGATGTCCTAGCTCTTTATCCCTTGTTGTTCCTATGCACAAAAGACTCAGAATGGGAAGCTGGATTGCCCCGCCTAAGCAGGTTCTGAAGTTCAATGTTGATGGAGCGGTTCTTGGTAAGTTTGGTGAAGCGGGTATTGGCAGAGTTTTGAGGAATAGCGGGGGAGTATTCTTATCCAATTTTCGATGTCGATTGGGATTTCTGATCCTACAGCTGCGGAATTAAAAAGCATTGATAGAGCTGCAAATCTGTTTATGAATTCCAGGTGGTGTAATGCTTATGGTTTGATCATAGAAACAGACAGTAGGCTAGCTACTGCATGGATCGGTAACCCTTCATTGCCCCCCTTCATTCTCCGAGGTAGTTTATAATGTTTCTGAACTGATAAATAGGTACGAGTGGTCAGTTGTGTTTGAATATAGAGAACGAAACACCATGGCTCATAAATTGGCTAAGCAAGGCATCTTGAGGGAAAAAGATTTTGTCGAAATCTGCTGTTGATCAGGTTTGAATCAGAGATGAAAATGAGCAGTAAAGGGAGTTTGTGTGCAGTTTTATTTTGTTATAATTTTTGGGTAGGGAATGCAGGTTCTTTTTGTTGCTGGGTAGGGAGTTTTGAGCAAGGCATCTCTAGCTAGAGTTCGGGTTGGAAAGTGTTTGAGGAGGTGATGCTATTTGTAATAGGCAATATACGATGCACTCTTTTTCCTCCAATTTAGGATAGAGAGGTTTTTTAATGAGGCTCGTATAGTGTCTTGATTTCAATTGACTAAAGGAAACAACTTAAAAAGGTTTGTTTATATATTTATATCATGTAGTGTTTTTTTTCTTTACTATTGAGTTTGTGTCGAATTAACTTGTGACATCGATTTAATCAAAGGTTTTAGAGATAAACATAAAAACTATGCATAAATTATGATTAAATACGTAGTGCGATATACACCAATATAATTTTGGTTTAATTTTATACATAAAACGTTGATTTTGATTCAACTATATACATTTTAAAAAATAAATACATCTATTCTTTTTGTTGCTCTTTTGATTTTCAGAGCTTCGCCTTGACTATTTCGGACTGACCTGCGTCGCACACCTGACTTTGGTGGGTGAGTCTATTAGCGAGAATTTTTGCATACACAACGTCTCGAACTCAAGACATGCTTAAACGATATTTTCACGGGCCAACTTTTCCCGACCGGGCCAACCGCACCCATAGGTGCTGACCCATGCGCACCACATCTCTTACTCGACCGAGGGGCCCGAGTAGTTGCCGATGCCACGCACCAAGGGGCCATGCACAACGCCCTTGGTGGTGTCCGCGCCCTAGACAACCGAGGTGGGCCTGTTCCAACGCACCATGGGGCCTTGCCAAGCACCCCATGTGCTGCCCACGAGACATGGACCCAAGAGAGCCCAACACTTGCACCCGAGGGGGCCTTGCCATGCACCCTCTATGCCGCCCAAGACATGGAGCCCGAGCCTGCACCCAACGTGCACGCCCAAGGAGCCGAGCCCGCACCCGATATGCGCACACAAGGGCCTAGGGGAGCCTAGCTGAGTTGTCCACACCCCTAAGGCCTGATTCAGCCATTGGATCGAGTCATTCCTAGCCATTGGATCGATAAGGATTAGGCTATAAATAGAGACCTCCTCCACCCATCCTAGGCATTCCACACATTCCACACTTGCTTCATTTCTTCCTTTGTAACCTTTTCCTTTCTTTGTTAATAAAGAAGCTTTGGTACTCTTTTCTCCCCATCTAGGCTTAGGGGGAGTTTTTAACGAGGCCTTAGCTTTCTTAAACGAGTGTGAATCCTCTTCCTTTTTTTGCTTTGTGAGCCATCACCCCTTTTTGTTTTCCAAGAGAGCTTCCGCAACCCGAGACTAAGCCTTCCAAGCTTAGTGAGTAAGGCTGACTTGGCTGCTTTTCAAGCCATTCCAAGTGCTTCGCGACCAAGGCCGCACGAGACTAGACTCGCCTAGACCTAGCCCCGTGACAAGTGGTATCAAAGCCATTTTCCGCATCCTACCGAGTCGAGAGATGGCACAAGAAAGAAGGAACGTTGCAACAAAGGAGAGAGTGGAATCACCAGGCGTCTCGTTTAAAAGCGAGGTGAGCGAATCTGAGTTTAGTGATATTCTTATTACAAAACCGTTGTTTTGTTTTCGTTGCAGTGAATATCACGATGACTGCCCAAAGAGGAGGCCGTCAAAATGCTGGAGGTGTGAAGAGCCACACGAGTCTTTCCGATGCCCGCATAAATTCAAGCAGTCCAAGGTACAGGACGAGCCTGACGAGACCGAGGCTTTGAAGCTTGATGCGAGGTGCAATGTGCTACCAGTGAGTATGGTAGAGGTGTTCGAGGAGCGAAGCTTGCCCGATGAGACCGAGGTCGTGAAGCTTGCATCCTTGTTCGGGGAACAATCATCAGTGAGCATGATGGTTGGGGCGTCAAACTTCAAGAGTGAAGTAAGGGAAAGGTTGCCAAGGGGCAACGAGGCCACACAACCGTGGGAGAAGCCAGGTTACGTGGAGTGTTCCAGCGACGATGACGAGTCATGTTGGGAGTCAAACGAAGTCGAGAGCGACTTTGAGGAAGAGGGGCCTATGTTTGTAGACATAGTGTTCCGTGATGCAACGCTAAGTGCACTAGTTGATCCAAGTGCATATGGAGTGTTCGTGTCCAAGCAAACTGCCGAGCGGTTAAACCTTCAGGTTGAGGAGGTTAAACAACAAGTTGTGACAACCAACTTCAATGACGAGAAAGTTGTGGGAATCGCAAGGGATGTGTACCATCAAATTGGCGAATTCCGAGGCACAACAAACATCAAGGTAATATCTTGTGAATTTCTTGATGTATATAAAATTGTTATTGGTGCAACTTGTTTGGAACAAATTGATGCGCTTGTCTTGTCAGAAACCGAGGAAAGGTGTGTTGCAGATCCACACCAACAAGACGTGGAGTCATTGAGCGACAATGAGGGAGACAAGATCGAGGCATCGCCAAGCATCCATGAAGGAGTGCTTGAGTCCGAGACAAGTAAGGAGAAAATCCACCCAACTCAAGCCAAGAGTGGCCAAGACAAGGAGGAGCGCGAGTTTGCTAAGATCGTGATTGCCAATGTAGAGTTTGAGGCGCTAGTGGACTCTAACGCAACATTTTTGATCATTTCCGATCGATTTGCCGATTGGTTGAGCCTTCAAGTGGAGAAGGTTCATGATGAGACCGAGTTCATCAACTTCACCGAAGAGTACGTCGATGGAGTTGCATGGGATGTGAGAGTTAGCATCGGAGAATGGTGCGACACCACCAACATCAAGGTAATTTCTAATCGTTGTCTTGATGAAGAAATTATTATTGGTTATTCTTGTTTAAAACAGATTAACGCACTTGTTTTTCTAGAAGCCGAGGGTGAGTATAATGCAGGTTTTCAACAAAGCGATGGCAAGTTGTTAAGCCAAGACGAAGGCAAGCAAGTGTGCGAGTCCAAGGTAGCCAATGATGATGAAGCCATGGAAGAGTCCATGGAAATTTCCAACACAATGAGACGAGTCTTTGAAGAGATCAAAGACGAGGAGAAGTCTTTGGAGTTGCCAAAGGCACTAAAGAGCGAAGCGGTTCATGAGATGGAGTACCCATCTGAGCCATCCGAGTTTGATGAAGTGGTTCAAAAACCATTCGAGTTTGGCGAAGCGGTTCGTAAGATGGAGTACCCATCCGAAGCGGATCAAGTTGCCGATGGAGAAGAGCTAGCAATTTTCCTTGAAGAATTGCAAGACGAGTTCGACGAGTGGTCGAATTCCATGGACGAGTGGCATGAGTCCATGGAACCGAGTCAAAGCACCGAGGTGCCCAAGCCCATTGATGATGGGCCAAACCATGCCAACACTTGCCTTGGGTATCGACAAGGAAAAGTGGATCGAGACGACGTGGACTTTGTGTTCGAGGTAAGTGAGCCCATTTTTCCATCTAAATTGGGACTAACTCACTTTGGTTCTGTTTGTAGGTCACCAACGAGAGTGTGTGAAAGACAAAGCCATTACATAGAGCAAGTAGGCACGACAGCCTACCAAGATGGGTTGCAATTTGAGAGAGTGCAAGAGTGCACCGAAGAGGGGCTTTTCCTAGACCCCGCCATCATCACATGCCTTGAGTATCGACAAGGCATCGTGACACCATCCGAAGAGGACCTTGCGTCCAAGGTAAGAACGCCAAATTTGTGTGAAAATTTTGGACTAACTTGCTATGGTTCCTTGCGCAGGTTGCTCGTGAGTTCGAGTAAAGAGTCGATACAAGAGCAAGTAGGCGAAGAGGCCTACAAGTTGAGTTTGCCAACAAGCGATCAAGTGGACCACAACATCATCCCCAAGCCGTTAGACGAGTATGGTCGAGAGTGGTTCGAGGCTAGCCACGCACCAAGCATGCCGAACATCACAAGAGACGAGAAGCCACCACTCGAGATAGATCGTGGACCAAGGCATGAGAGCCTTGAGCTTTGGAGGTTGTTTCCCGATTCCAAGCAGAAACATGATGAGCCATCCGTTGAAGTGCATCAAGAGTCAAGGCATGAGAGCCTTTCCCATCCGACGAGAGTTCCCTTAGCCGAAGGGAAAAATGATGGAGAGCCAAGTCCGTTCGAGGAAAAGACGGATCGTGAGCCAAAGTGCGAAAGCCTTGCCATTCACACGAGAGTTCCCTTAACCAAATGGGAACAAGACGATGAGCTGAGGTCGTTCGAGATCAAGACGACCGAGTCTCTTCAATGCCTATCGACGAGGGCGTCAATAGATTCAGTGGGGGAGAATGTCACGGGCCAACTTTTCGCGACCGGGCCAGTCGCACCCATAGGTGCTGACCCATGCGCACCACATCTCCTACCCGACCGAGGGGCCCGAGTAGTTGCCGATGCCACGCACCAAGGGGTCATGCAAAACGCCCTTGGTGGTGTCCGCGCCCAAGACAACCGAGGTGGGCCTGTTCCAGCGCACCATGGGGCCTTGCCAAGCACCCCATGTGCTGCCCACGAGACATGGACCCAAGGGAGCCCAACACTTGCACCCGAGGGGGCCTTGCCATGCACCATCCATGCCGCCCAAGACATGGAGCTTGAGCCTGCACCCGACGTGCACGCCCAAGGAGCCGAGCTCGCACCCGATATGCGCACACAAGGGCCTAGGGGGAGCCTAGCTGAGTTGTCCACACCCCTAGGGCCCGATTCAGCCAAAGGCATCCAAGAGAGGGGATTTTGGATACCAAGATCAGTCCATGAGAAGCCCAATCCGCCCAAGCATCCAATTCCCATGCCAAGTTTTCATCCTTGGAGAAATACATATGGAAAACTATCCATCCATGGGGAAGTATTTCAAGACAACCAAGCAATGATGTAATAGGCTATCTATTGTGGGCAAGAGTGATTGTAATCAGGGCAAGTCTATTTGAATATGACAAGCTTGCCTTGAATAGGAGATTCTTTTGTAAGACTTATCCAAGGTCATTGGATCGAGTCATTCCTAGCCATTGGATCGAGGGGGATTAGGATATAAATAGAGACCTCCTCCACCCATCCTAGGCATTCCACACATTCCACACTTACTTCATTTCTTCCTTTGTAACCTTTTCCTTTCTTTGTTAATAAAGAAGCTTTGGTACTCTTTTCTCCCCATCTAGGCTTAGGGGGAGTTTTTAACGAGGCCTTAGCTTTCTTAAACGAGTGTGCATCCTCTTCCTTTCTTTGCTTTGTGAGCCATCACCCATTTTTGTTTTCCAAGAGAGCTTCCGCAACCCGAGACTAAGCCTTCCAAGCTTAGTGAGTAAGGCTGACTTGGCCGCTTTTCAAGCCATTCCAAGTGCTTCGCGACCAAGGCCGCACGAGACTAGACCCGCCTAGACCTAGCCCCGTGACAATATCAAGTTGCTTACCACTTGGACCAACCCCATTGGTCTTTTTTTGACAAACCCTAATTCTAGTTCTAACCCTACCAAGAGGAGAGAAGAAGAATAACTCTAGGAGAAGGAAATGTGGGTGCTCCTACTAGGTCTAGAATTCATGGCCTAAGAAAATACAAGAGAAGTAAAAAAATGAGCAGTTTAGCCAACCGGCTAAATGTGCTCGCTCACGTCTATTTATTTTTATATTGACTAAATATAATTATTTGTACATAATAATGTAAACATAAAAATATGTTATGTCAATAATAACTTTATTAGTTTGTAAAATTTAATTCAAATTCAAATTATATATATAGAATAACACAAAATCAAACTTCAAAAAATAATATTTCACGTTAAAATAAAAGCTAATATGTTATCCTAATATTTTATATGTATAGTATAAATTTATAATAGTTTTTATATTAAAACATAAATCTAATAATTAACAGTTAATGGGTGAATTATGATACTTATCTAAAATTAAATTTTAACAAAAGATGACTATAAATAAATATGTGTACATCACAAAACCATTTTTTTGGCTTAATTAATGATGACTATCATCTGATAAATATATTTGCGATCTAAATTCAAATAGAATCCTTTTTTTGTTGTCCAAAAAAATCACGTGTTTCGTTTGATGAAATATTTTTAAAAATATAATTGTTTAGAATATTTTTTAGAAAATAAACTTAAATTTATTCATGTCTTATACAGGATATCAATTCATAAGTAATGGTATTCCTTTGGGTTTGGTTGCATAAAATAGTGATTTTTTTAATAAAAAGTTTACATTTTAAGTAAGTTTTTAGAATTTTTTAATATTTTTTGATGTTTTTCGTAATTCTTTAAGATTTCTTTTATAACTTTCATGGATTTTATATATTATAAAATTTTAATAATTTTCTATAATTTTTTTTTATATTTTTTAATAAATTAATGTATTTTATTTTTAATATATTTTTATAAATATTTTAAATTTTTTTCTTCAATTTTCACATAATTGTAATAGTTCTAGTTGTTTGATGATGTGATGATTAATTCTAGAGTGTTTATGTGTTAATATTTTATTGAAATGTTTATTAATTAACGAGCATAAATGAGCAATTAAAAGAAATAAACTTAGTTCATTTTTCAAACAATAACAAAATTCCATTGGGTGTAAATTAGTATGAAAGACTTAAGTTATTTTTATTTTTAATTAGAAATTAAATTTTTATAAATAATTTTCGAATATACTAACACTAGAGTTTCATAAAATAAATTAAGAAGTATAATCATTTTAATTATATTTTAAAAAATACATAGATAAAATATGTTCCAGTTCTTTTAAGTTACTTATACATCCTTAATGTTACCACGTGTATTTACATATAGATGCGTGCACCATAATGTTACCACGTGTAAAAAATATTTACACAACTTATTTTTAATTATATATTATAAAAATTTAATTTTTAATTTATTTTTTTGAGTTGAGTTTAAAATTACGAATTAATTCAAAACAAATCAATTATTTTCACATTGAATAAAATAAAATAATTTAATTTTTTTGAGTCGAATCGAATTTTGAGCACCTTCATTAACACTCCAAGAAACACAACTTTCGCGGACAAAACTCCTGGTTTGGGAAATTAAAAAGAAAAAAGAAAAGACTAACTTTTGACCAAATGAATGCATTTTCATGTGAGATTGGGCAGATAGCCAGATAGTGTGCATGTCATGCCACATGTGTTGTTACGCTGTCGGTGGAACAATTATGTTGGGCGACTCCTCTTTCGTGCAGAACCGGTGGGATTTTGACCCTTTTTCATGGTTTTTGGGTAACTCATGTCATCCTGTTATTAACCAAACTGCAATTAAGTAACGCTCAGTCAAAACCCATTATGTATTCCTTGCTTAACTAAAAGTTATATTACCGAAGAATTCTAATGTGCGGCCGCCTAATATACGGCTAAAAAACGGCGTTACCGGAAACATTATAAGATAAATAATGTATCCGGTAAAGCACTACCGGATATGTTGATATGAGATAATGTATCCGGTAAAAAACATGAAAAAAATGGTAACCGGCAAATTTAAGTTATCGGTCAAACATAACAAAATCGGTAAAATTACCTATTTTATTGATCCGAATATCAATATATTCGGTAGCGCTTAAATTGTTGATAAATTTGAGCTTATGGGGCCTTGGAAATTCCGATGATAACAAAATCGGTAAAATTACCTAATTTGTTATCCGAATATCAATATATTCGGTAGCGCCTAATTTGTTGTTAATTTCGAGCTGATGGGGCCTTGGAAATTCCCACGATAACAAAATCGGTAAAATTACCTATTTTGTTGATCCGAATATCAATATATTCGGTAGCGCCTAATTTGTTGTTAATTTCGAGCTGATAGGGCCTTGAAAATTCTCACGATAACAAAACCGGTAAAATTACCGATTTTGTTGATACTCATATCAACATATTCGGTAGCGCCTAAATTGTTATTATTTGATCGTTTACATTAATATTAAACTTTTAAACAAACCGGTACTGGGGTAACGTAATAGGTAGCGAATAAGAATCGATACTTTAAACAATAATATCGATATTTTAATAAAAACATTGGAACTGGTTCAATTGTGGCTGGATAGTATGGATACTTAAATAAAACATATGAATACTTATATTAAATGTGTCGATACTGTTGAATTTTTCGATGCTCGATTCGATCAACCAATTTAGCTCACCAAGTGGTGGAGAGGTGGATATTTGGGTGGAAGGGTTGTGGAAGCTAGAAAGATTAAAAACACAATGATTTATAGTGGTTCGACCTTCTAACAAGCACCTACATCCACTACCTTAGCTTCCCACTAAGGATTTCACAATCAATCCACTAATTGATTCGTCCCATTTTCTAGGATTAGGAGGAAACCCTTACAACCGATCAAGCTTCTACCCAAAGCCTTGATAAAAACCCTCTTTTACAAAGAGATAAATAAAGCAAACTTAAACCCTCTAATAGGTGTTTGTTTGCACAATGAAGCACTCACCCAAAACCTAAAACACTTGAGCAAATTTGACAATTTTGGCTCACTAGTGTTTGTCTATACAAGAAATGACAAATTAAGCACTAAGACAATTTCTTGATCATTTGATGTTTGACAATATGAGCATTAGCCTTCTCTTGATGCTTGGAGGTCCCTTTTATACTCCCAATTGAGTTTATAGCCGTTTAGAACCGTTGGGGTTGAAATAGAGTCGTTGAAGCCTTTAATTCCCTCCATAAATGCAGTCTGCAGCTCCCCATTTCGAAACGCTCGAAGCCGTTTCGAAACACCCTCAATATAGAAAGAGCCGTTGTAGTCTGTCAGGGTACCCGTTTCGGAACACCCCCTTGCCGTTTCGGAACGCGTATCGGAACGCTATAAGCCCGTATCGAAACGACCTGCATTTAGAAGTTAGTTGGGAAAGAGCCGTTGGGGTTTATGACCGTTGTGGTCAGTGCCACGAGGGCGTATCGGAACGGCCTAGCCCGTTTCGAAACGCTAAGGCTCGTTTCGATACGAGTATCGAAACGTTTTGGCCACTGGAGGCACCTGTTTCGAAACGCCCTAAGGTGTTTCGAAACACTAGGACAGTTTTGTGAAAATTGGCCTTTGAAAACTTGAAAAACCCTTTTGAAAAATTCCCTAAACATATATTTGGACTTTGGGAAATGTTTTAAATACTTTTTAAACAGTCCAAAACATTTTTCAATTATTATATCAAAACATTAGTTCTACAATCTCCCCCTTTTTGATATAATAAAACTCTCTTGAAAAATTGTTTGGGATTCTCCCCCTTTAACTTTAAAAATGTGAATAAGAGACTAAAGATATGAAATCAAATAAAGCTCCCCTTATTCATTTTGAAAATTCAATTTTTCAAATCATTTCTCCCCCTTTTTGTTATATCAAAAAGAATTTAAAACATTAAGTTCAAAAATAACAATAGAGGTAAAAACTTTGACAAAAGTAAGAATTTGGTTTTAAAATGGCTCCCCCTTTCTCAAAGCATCATTGAAATGTTAGTCCAACATTTATGATCATCTAGTTGAATAAACTAAGAATAAACCAAATAAAAGCTAAAACAACTAGATTTTTACCAACACTTGAACTCAAGGGAGGATGTGAAGCCTTCCTTCTTCAAGTGTTCTTCCTTGTGTGCATGGAGCTCCCCCTCAATGTTTGACTTGTTGAACATCTCCATCACACCTAACAATAGACAATCAAGTAATTTTTGGTATCCAAATTGCTTTGGATCCATAGACGTTAGTTGCACAAAATTTAGTCCCCTTAGGAATCCATTTTTCAATTTCATCCTTTTTAGTTGAAGTGGTTAGTCCTTTTGGGACCCAAACACTTCTAAAACATTTTCCTTTAATAAATCTAGGGGCACTAGATTGTCTAACATAAAAATTTGATTTTCCAAAATTGTTTTTCTTTTCAAGCTCATTGGAAATCAAACCCTTTTCTTCTTGAACTTTTTGAAGCAATTTTTGTAAATCAAAACATTTTAATTCAAACTCTTCAAGTTTTGCTTCAAGTTCAAGTTTGGTTTTAGAAAGCAAATCATTTTGAATTTTTAACTTTGAAACCAATTTATTGTTTTTCAAAATGTGGCTTTTAAAATCTAAAACCAAGTCATCATAGGCATCTTGTAATTCATCAAAAGTGTAAGAACATGAAGTAGATGAATTAGAAGTTACCCTTGAATCTTCTTCGATGGCCATAAGGCAAAGGTTGGCTTGTTCATCGTCGGTGGAGTCCTCATCACTCCAAGTAGCCACATGTGCCTTCTTCTTATGGCTTGAAGTGCTTGCCCTCTCCTTTCTTTTAGGTTCTCGTTCAAGCTCTCTCAAGGCTTTCTTCATGAAAGGGGCACACTTCTTGAAGAGATGAACTATCTCTTCATCTTCATCCTCCTCTTCACTTAAGTAGACATGATGGCAAGTGGAGGATTTGAGAGCCATGGCACTAGCATTGATGCCAAGCCCTTTGATTTTCTTCTCTCCCATAGCTCTAATTTCTTCCCTCTTCTTCTCATCCTCTTTGTTCTTCTTCATGATTTGATGAGTAAGGAGTGACCCCATGAGTTCATCAAGCTTCAAAGTCTTCAAATTTTTGGCTTCGATGATGGCGGTCCTCTTTGAGTCCCAAGACTCGGGAAGTGAGTAGATGAGCTTTCGAACAAGCTTTTCTTCCAGGATGGCTTCTCCAAAACCTTTAAGACCGTTGGTGATGGTGGAGAACCTATCAAACATCTTCTCGATGTTCTCTTCCGGATCCATTTTGAAGTTCTCATACTCCAAGGTTAGGAGCCCAATCTTGGTCTCCTTGACTTCATTTGTCCCCTCGTATGTGACTTCAAGCTTATCCCATACTTCCTTGGCACTCTCACAAGAAGACATCTTCTCATAGATGGATGGACCAAATGCACAAAACAATATGTGCAAGGCTTTGCAATTAAGCTCCATCTTCTTGCGATCGTCGGCACTCCACTCCGCTTTGCTTCTTTGAGGCACGAACGGACCATCTTCAACTATATCCCATAGCTTGTAATCTCTTGATTTGATGAAGAACTTCATCTTTGTCTTCCAATGGGCATAGTGGGTTCCGTCAAAGAAAGGCGGTTTGTCGATAGATTGTGCCATTTGAGCCGGTTGATGAACTAGTGATCGAGCTTGCTGGATCTTCTCAATAGGATGTGAATCCTCTTCGATTGAGCCAAGCTCTGATACCAATTGTTGAATTTTTCGATGCTCGATTCGATCAACCAATTTAGCTCACCAAGTGGTGGAGAGGTGGATATTTGGGTGGAAGGGTTGTGGAAGCTAGAAAGATTAAAAACACAATGATTTATAGTGGTTCGGCCTTCTAACAAGCACCTACATCCACTACCTTAGCTTTCCACTAAGGATTTCACAATCAATCCACTAATTGATTCGTCCCCTTTTCTAGGATTAGGAGGAAACCCTTACAACCGATCAAGCTTCTACCCAAAGCCTTGATCAAAACCCTCTTTTACAAAGAGATAAATAAAGCAAACTTAAACCCTCTAATAGGTGTTTGTTTGCACAATGAATCACTCACCCAAAACCTAAAACACTTGAGCAAATTTGACAATTTTGGCTCACTAGTGTTTGTCTATACAAGAAATGACAAATTAAGCACTAAGACAATTTCTTGATCATTTGATGTTTGACAATATGAGCATTAGCCTTCTCTTGATGCTTGGAGGTCCCTTTTATACTCCCAATTGAGTTTATAGCCGTTTAGGACCGTTGGGGTTGAAATAGAGTCGTTGGAGCCTTTAATTCCCTCCATAAATGCAGTCTGCAGCTCCCCGTTTCGAAACGCTCGAAGCCGTTTCGAAACACCCTCAATATAGAAAGAGCCGTTGTAGTTTGTCAGGGTACCCGTTTCGGAACACCCCCTTGCCGTTTCGGAACGCGTATCGGAACGCTATAAGCCCGTATCGAAACGACCTGCATTTAGAAGTTAGTTGGGAAAGAGCCGTTGGGGTTTATGACCGTTGTGGTCAGTGCCACGAGGGCGTATCGGAACGGCCTAGCCCGTTTCGAAACGCTAAGGCTCGTTTCGATACGAGTATCGAAACGTTTTGGCCACTGGAGGCACCTGTTTCGAAACGCCCTAAGGTGTTTCGAAACACTAGGACAGTTTTGTGAAAATTGGCCTTTGAAAACTTGAAAAACCCTTTTGAAAAATTCCCTAAACATATATTTGGACTTTGGGAAATGTTTTAAATACTTTTTAAACAGTCCAAAACATTTTTCAATTATTATATCAAAACATTAGTTCTACAATCTCCCCCTTTTTGATATAATAAAACTCTCTTGAAAAATTGTTTGGGATTCTCCCCCTTTAACTTTAAAAATGTGAATAAGAGACTAAAGATATGAAATCAAATAAAGCTCCCCTTATTCATTTTGAAAATTCAATTTTTCAAATCATTTCTCCCCCTTTTTGTTATATCAAAAAGAATTTAAAACATTAAGTTCAAAAATAACAATAGAGGTAAAAACTTTGACAAAAGTAAGAATTTGGTTTTAAAATGGCTCCCCCTTTCTCAAAGCATCATTGAAATGTTAGTCCAACATTTATGATCATCTAGTTGAATAAACTAAGAATAAACCAAATAAAAGCTAAAACAACTAGATTTTTACCAACACTTGAACTCAAGGGAGGATGTGAAGCCTTCCTTCTTCAAGTGTTCTTCCTTGTGTGCATGGAGCTCCCCCTCAATGTTTGACTTGTTGAACATCTCCATCACACCTAACAATAGACAATCAAGTAATTTTTGGTATCCAAATTGCTTTGGATCCATAGACGTTAGTTGCACAAAATTTAGTCCCCTTAGGAATCCATTTTTCAATTTCATCCTTTTTAGTTGAAGTGGTTAGTCCTTTTGGGACCCAAACACTTCTAAAACATTTTCCTTTAATAAATCTAGGGGCACTAGATTGTCTAACATAAAAATTTGATTTTCCAAAATTGTTTTTCTTTTCAAGCTCATTGGAAATCAAACCCTTTTCTTCTTGAACTTTTTGAAGCAATTTTTGTAAATCAAAACATTTTAATTCAAACTCTTCAAGTTTTGCTTCAAGTTCAAGTTTGGTTTTAGAAAGCAAATCATTTTGAATTTTTAACTTTGAAACCAATTTATTGTTTTTCAAAATGTGGCTTTTAAAATCTAAAACCAAGTCATCATAGGCATCTTGTAATTCATCAAAAGTGTAAGAACATGAAGTAGATGAATTAGAAGTTACCCTTGAATCTTCTTCGATGGCCATAAGGCAAAGGTTGGCTTGTTCATCGTCGGTGGAGTCCTCATCACTCCAAGTAGCCACATGTGCCTTCTTCTTATGGCTTGAAGTGCTTGCCCTCTCCTTTCTTTTAGGTTCTCGTTCAAGCTCTCTCAAGGCTTTCTTCATGAAAGGGGCACACTTCTTGAAGAGATGAACTATCTCTTCATCTTCATCCTCCTCTTCACTTAAGTAGACATGATGGCAAGTGGAGGATTTGAGAGCCATGGCACTAGCATTGATGCCAAGCCCTTTGATTTTCTTCTCTCCCATAGCTCTAATTTCTTCCCTCTTCTTCTCATCCTCTTTGTTCTTCTTCATGATTTGATGAGTAAGGAGTGACCCCATGAGTTCATCAAGCTTCAAAGTCTTCAAATTTTTGGCTTCGATGATGGCGGTCCTCTTTGAGTCCCAAGACTCGGGAAGTGAGTAGATGAGCTTTCGAACAAGCTTTTCTTCCGGGATGGCTTCTCCAAAACCTTTAAGACCGTTGGTGATGGTGGAGAACCTATCAAACATCTTCTCGATGTTCTCTTCCGGATCCATTTTGAAGTTCTCATACTCCAAGGTTAGGAGCCCAATCTTGGTCTCCTTGACTTCATTTGTCCCCTCGTATGTGACTTCAAGCTTATCCCATACTTCCTTGGCACTCTCACAAGAAGACATCTTCTCATAGATGGATGGACCAAATGCACAAAACAAGATGTGCAAGGCTTTGCAATTAAGCTCCATCTTCTTGCGATCGTCGGCACTCCACTCCGCTTTGCTTCTTTGAGGCACGAACGGACCATCTTCAACTATATCCCATAGCTTGTAATCTCTTGATTTGATGAAGAACTTCATCTTTGTCTTCCAATGGGCATAGTGGGTTCCGTCAAAGAAAGGCGGTTTGTCGATAGATTGTGCCATTTGAGCCGGTTGATGAACTAGTGATCGAGCTTGCTGGATCTTCTCAATAGGATGTGAATCCTCTTCGATTGAGCCAAGCTCTGATACCAATTGTTGAATTTTTCGATGCTCGATTCGATCAACCAATTTAGCTCACCAAGTGGTGGAGAGGTGGATATTTGGGTGGAAGGGTTGTGGAAGCTAGAAAGATTAAAAACACAATGATTTATAGTGGTTCGGCCTTCTAACAAGCACCTACATCCACTACCTTAGCTTTCCACTAAGGATTTCACAATCAATCCACTAATTGATTCGTCCCCTTTTCTAGGATTAGGAGGAAACCCTTACAACCGATCAAGCTTCTACCCAAAGCCTTGATCAAAACCCTCTTTTACAAAGAGATAAATAAAGCAAACTTAAACCCTCTAATAGGTGTTTGTTTGCACAATGAATCACTCACCCAAAACCTAAAACACTTGAGCAAATTTGACAATTTTGGCTCACTAGTGTTTGTCTATACAAGAAATGACAAATTAAGCACTAAGACAATTTCTTGATCATTTGATGTTTGACAATATGAGCATTAGCCTTCTCTTGATGCTTGGAGGTCCCTTTTATACTCCCAATTGAGTTTATAGCCGTTTAGGACCGTTGGGGTTGAAATAGAGTCGTTGGAGCCTTTAATTCCCTCCATAAATGCAGTCTGCAGCTCCCCGTTTCGAAACGCTCGAAGCCGTTTCGAAACACCCTCAATATAGAAAGAGCCGTTGTAGTTTGTCAGGGTACCCGTTTCGGAACACCCCCTTGCCGTTTCGGAACGCGTATCGGAACGCTATAAGCCCGTATCGAAACGACCTGCATTTAGAAGTTAGTTGGGAAAGAGCCGTTGGGGTTTATGACCGTTGTGGTCAGTGCCACGAGGGCGTATCGGAACGGCCTAGCCCGTTTCGAAACGCTAAGGCTCGTTTCGATACGAGTATCGAAACGTTTTGGCCACTGGAGGCACCTGTTTCGAAACGCCCTAAGGTGTTTCGAAACACTAGGACAGTTTTGTGAAAATTGGCCTTTGAAAACTTGAAAAACCCTTTTGAAAAATTCCCTAAACATATATTTGGACTTTGGGAAATGTTTTAAATACTTTTTAAACAGTCCAAAACATTTTTCAATTATTATATCAAAACATTAGTTCTATTAAATCGTTTATATCAATTATATTTATGAAAAAAAAGAGTTCCCAATGAAAAGTTTAATAATATAAGGATGAAGAAAAATGATCATAAAAAAAATGAAGTCCCAGTGCTTCAATTACAAATTACTAAAGTAAATAAAAAAAATGAAAGTAAAACAATGAGCCTCCTCCCTTCAAGTCCCCCTGCCACCCATGGCACTTGTTCCAGCTCCAAGTTGTTGTCTAACCATCTATGCATATGGTTGCATCTCAAACTTGACCTTTTGGTTGCCTAATGAACAATTTTTTTGCATAAGTATGAGCAGAAGTGTATCTTGTTATTAATAATAGAAGAAAATGATAGAGAAAACCTTGAATATGGCGGTTGAAGATGTGTATGTCTTCTTTTTCGGCCATATAATCATATAGTTGGCGCTGGCTGGATGGACCATACATTAAGCCCTGACAACGTTGCCAAGCATCTCTATCGAAACCTTGGGCAGCAAACTGGGTATGAAGATGCTGAGCATCGAGATAACCTATTGCCGTGCTCTCAAAAATCAGAAGGCCTATCCCACGATGGCCTTCTGGACCGTATGAATGGCGAGCCTTGGCAACAGTACCATAGGAACTGAAATAGTCGAGAAGCTCTTGGTTTCCCATACCAATCCACTGAAGCAAAAAATTAAAGAAATAAGAAATTAAGTAAGTATTATAATATTAATGAAAACATAATTCAGAAGTTATATAACTACCTTCCCATCTCCATCTTTATGAAGCCTTGTGTTCATTATCATCACCATGGGTGGCCAGAGTATTTGGTGATCAGCTTCCTGGTTGCTTGAAGGCGGGGGGGGGGGGGGGGGGGGAGGGGTAGACAATAGCAGCATTATCTCTCAAACCACTCCATTGGCCAAAAGCTTGACCTTGAGGAGTAGCCGAAGTACCCCTTCTACGCAATTCCTCCTCCAACAGCTGACCAAGGTGGCGATGAATTTCCAGCTTTGGTCCTCCTTTGGTTTTTGCATGTGTGACTAGGGACTGAAGGCCACGAAACTTGTGAGAGGCACCAGGACCTCCTTGGCATGCTGGACACAGTCGTTGAGTAGAAGGGTCGTTGATAGAGTTCATTCGATCGAAGGACTAGAAGAACTTGTTGAACCATTTGCTGATTTTCATTGATTCATGGCTTAGTTGTTCCTCCTCATTATCAGAATCAGAATCAATATAGAAATCATCATCGCTGTTTGATGATGTCTCGAAATTAATCTTCCTCTTTGCCAAAGGCTGAGGATTTTTACCAGAACTTCTCTTGGAACTCATTGTATAATAGAAGATGATGAAGGAGAACTGATTATAGAAGTAAACGAAGGGTTGAGTAGATTAATTTGAAGATGTTGTGAAGAGTAAATAGAGGAGTTGTTAATTTATAGGCAATTTCCGTTTGGGAGGGAAAGTGATAAGGCATGAAACTGAAAAGGCAGATTCAGAGATTCGTTCGTCTCCTCGTTTCCAGGGTTATAGAAATAAATGAGGAGAAGGTACATGAACATGAACAGTGCATGTGATACAATTGAAAAGACATGAAACTGAAAAGGCAGAATCAGATTCGTTCGTCTCCTCGTTTTCGGGGTTATAGAAATAAATGAGGAGAACTAGGAGAACTACCCAATAAATGAAGGTCATGAACGGTGCATGTGATACAAGTGAAAAGACACGAAATTGAAAAGGAAGAATGAGATTCGTTCCGGGGATTAAGGGTTTCAGCTTTATACAGGATGAGCAGTAAACGGTGCATGTGATACAAGTGAAAAGACATAACACTGCAATGCAAAGTTGATGTAGTAAATAATGAAAACGGTAACAATAAACCTGATACATTGATGTAATGAATAATGAAAACAGTAAAAAATTACCGGAAACATTAATGTTTTTGCAAACGTATCGATAATTACATTCAAACCTGAAAAAATGTATCGATAATTTTGTTTCCAGTAAGCTATGGGAATCCTTTAGTTTTTTTTAAGTATCGATATTTTTGTAAAAGTATCGATATTTTCGAGCGAAATTCGTACCGGAAACATTGATTTTCTTTCAAAAGTATCGGGTTTTTTTTATTAATAGTGTCTAAATCGTATCGAAACTTTTGTTCCAGTATGCAATGGGAATCCTTTTGTGAATAAAAAGTATCGATAATTGTTTTCACAGAGGCTGAAAGTATCGATATTTTCGAGCAGATTTGCTAACGTATCATGGAATTTTACAACATGATCGATACTTTTACTAAAAGGGGGAAAAATGTATCGAAACTTTATTTCCAGTAAGCTATCAAAAACCTTTGATTATGAAAGTATCGATATTTTTTATCGTAACGGACAAAAAGTATCGATATTTTCGAGCAGATTTGCTAACGTATCATGGAATTTTACAACATGATCGATACTTTTACTGAATGGGGGAAAATGTATCGAAACTTTATTTCCAGTAAGCTATCAGAAACCTTTGATTCTGAAAGTATCGATATTTTTTATCGTAACGGACAGAAAGTATCGATATTTTCGAGCAGATTTGCTAACGTATCATGGAATTTTACAACAGGATCGATACTTTTACTGAAAGGGGGAAAAATGTATCGAAACTTTATTTCCATTAAGCTATCAGAATCCTTTATTTATGAAAGTATCGATATTTTTTATCGTAACGGACAAAAAGTATCGATATTTTCGAGCAGATTTGCTAACGTATCATGGATTTTTACAACAGGATCGATACTTTTACTGAAAGGGGGAAAATGTATCGAAACTTTATTTCCAGTAAGCTATCAGAATCCTTTATTTCTGAAAGTATCTGTTGCGTGTAAAAGAGTCTATCGCAATTGTAGTGCAAGTGTACACGACGCAAGTAGTAAGTGATACGAAGTATCGGATATTGTCTCCACAGGGATTGGGCTAATGACTTCACCTTATTTCACTGCACGAAGTAAAAGAAATATTTGAGAGTTGTCACGAGAATAATAAAGTAAAAATGCAAATAAAGGAATTGAGATATCAAGATAGAGAAAACGGGCTGGTATTGAATTGCTCAGTAGTGTAGGTATTGGATTGCTTAGGAACTCCAGTTCTGTCGTCGTGCCCGTCGTGGCAGCACCTGTCGTGACGGCTGTCCGTTGGCTGTCGCGGCAGCAGACACACCAACTTCGTACTTCAAGTTTGGCAAGAATCCCAGATCTGCCTTGGCCTATCCCTAGGTCCAAGTCTGTCGATGATCACGTCTTTGATGATACCTCCCGGCGTGAATCGAAGGATGAACACCGATGTGTATGAATTCTTCCTTAGCCACTTAACCTTGCCCTATCCCTAGGCACAAGATAGTTCAACTATAAACTAGAGAACTCGCTCTTATTTCTTTCGTATACTTAACTCTCCCGATGCTAAGTAAATAGATAACCTCACAATGCTCTCCCGATGCTCTTGCAAGATGTTAATAACCAAAATAAGAGAACTTGAAGTTTATTTTATTGAACTTTGGAAAATCCTAAAACAAAACAACCCTTGCAACTACTTTACAAAACAACCCGTAGCCCTAGGGGGAATTTAGAACATGTCGATGACGGGTAAACGACATAGGGGTTTAGGTTATCGGTTATGGGGTAAGATGATGGATCTCTCTCTAGGTTAAAACCTATGCCCTTATATAAGCTTTGGGCTCAAGTATTCTAAGTTAACAAGGATTACAACTTTAATTAAAAGTAAGATTCTAATAAAGACTTAATCTCTAAGGATTCCTACTTTGCAGCCGCCATCCTTGTTTTTAGGAATTTCCTCTCCTTGAGTTTTGGCTTGACATATCTTTTGATCCGGGGCTTGGAAAAATATTTGGCTTTCACACGACAGATGAGCAGATTTTTCTCTATCTATCGAGGTCCATTTTACTTTTCCTCTTCATAAAGCTGCTGTCACCCTGCTGTCACGACAGGTCCTCTGCAGCTTTGTCCTCATCGTCTACTTGTCCAGTTCAGCTCTTCTACTTCTCTGCCCTGCGCCTGCCTTCTTTGTCAACTATGGCAGCTACCTGCAAAATAAGCCATCTTTTAGTAGAATCCGTGCTTTTAATCCATTTGTGATGTTTTACTGAAAACTAACCTAAATGCAATGCAATGATGCTTGAATGCAGCAGAAATATGGGTTAAAAGGGGTGTAAATAATAGAACTTTTACACACTCAACACACCCCCAAACTCAAGTTTTTGCTTGCCCTCAAGCAATTAAGACCTAAAAGAAAAAAGATAAAAAATTTTGTGTTGGCCTTCAAACAGTGAACTGTCCCTTACCCGTCGCTCATTCTCTATGGCGGCAGCACCCTGTCGGAAAGGTTAGGATCTGTCCGGAATCTCCCTATAGCTCTCGTGCAGTGTGTGCATGCTTGTGAACAGTTATATGCTAAGACTCTCTTAGTTTCACTAGAATATTCAACTTTTTTAACTCGAATTTTTATGCCAAAGTTTATTTTCTTGAAGACACATTTTCATGCTTCTTTTTCTTTCTATTTTCAAGCTAAGTTTTTCTAGAGCCAGTTTTTGGGCACCTCTAGTTAGCTTCCTAGAGCCGGTTTCGGGCACCTCTAGGTTTTTGAGTTTCTTTTGCTAAACTTCTTTCCTAGAGCCAGTTTTAGGCACCTCTAGGGGCTATTCAAGTTCTAAGCATCCTATTCTAGTTTGGCTAAAAGAAATCTAAGCAATATAACAGTCACAAAGGTGTTTAAATTTTCAGAACTATAGAAAGGCTCTAAACTTCTCCTTAAACTGTCCTAAAGATGCTGCCACGACAGAGCCGTCATGACAGGTAAGTTAACTTCACAGTTTTAAGCCAACAGTTTTATATTTTCTGATTTTTTTAGAACTTATGTAAAAAGAAGACACAACAATTAATAAAAAGATGTACTTAAGACTCCATTAATGATGGAGGGTTGCCACCCCCAAACTCGAGGGTTGCATTGCCCTCAATGCAAAATGACAGAAAAAACAAAAATAGGAAGACAAGTACATCACAAAAGATAAAAGCAGGCAGCAATAAGAGGAAAATAAAAACTTAAATTTTCAGTCGCTGTCCTCGCTGCTGCTGCTGACATGGATCTGACGGCGGCGTCTGGGTTGTGGAGGAGGCTGGGCAGGTTCAGGGGCAGGTTGCTCCACGAGATGGATGTCGGAACTGCTGCCACTGTCTCAGGTGCTGCTGGTGGTGGTGCTAGCCTTTGGCATGAGCCTCCTGTCTGCCACGTGCTTCTGCCTCTTGACATGCGTAAATTCTCTCTCCAAATTCCTCCTGATCAGAGGGCTGTCATCGGAGGCAGGTCTCTTTGTGCCTCTGGCAGAGGTTTCGGCCGTTGGACTGCCTGCTGCCGTCGGGGCAGGTGATGGGGTGGAGGCAGTAGAGTGGGAATGTGGGGAGGCAGGTGGTGTGGGCGTGTGGACAGGGGAGGGGATGTGGAAATAATGGGCAGGAAAAGTAGGGAAATTAACATCAGGAAAATTTAAAGTGTTGGTAATAAAGTTTACCGTCGAGTTAGTGAAATCCCGGATGAAGGTCATCAATCCCATTTTTCTTTCCTCTACCCGTTGTAGCACAGCAAGGATGTGGGCAGACTGGTCTGTCGGAGCGATGGCGGCGGTAGGTTCAGGGGCAGGCTCCTCTGATGATTCTTCTGGGGAGTCGGCTGGGTTGAAGGAAGAGATAGGTGTAGCCGCTACCAGCTCCATGAGGCTGTTGATGTTGTTGTCTGTCCAGCCTCTGCCCTTGATTATTTTGTCGGAGGAGTCCTCGGGGACAGCAGCACAGCGGCATAAGGAGGTTATTGTGAACGGCAGGCAGAGGCGGGAGTCGGAGCGGAAGGTGCAGTCTAGGATGATGTCCCTCATATAGCGGCCCACATTGATAGGCCTGTCGTGCATGATGGAATGAATGAGTGCGAGCCGCTGCTGGTTGACTGTCGTGTGGTGGGAAGAAGGCATGATACGCTTTTTGATAAAAGCGTTCCAGAGTTTTGCTTCAGGGAGGAGCTGCCTCCTTTTTACAGAGTGGGGGTTCTTTTTGCTGGTTGTCCACGTTGTTCCTTCCTCTGTCACCTCCGCCATAACAGCACCATAGGCGGCAGCATCGAGGGTGTCGAGAAATTTCTGGTGGGCATCATCATCGGGGCCAAAGTAGAGGCCAAACATGTGGTTGATGCTGTCAGCTGTGAAGGGCACCTTCACTCCTCGAACGGTGACAGATGTTGCCGTTCTGCTGTCTATGGCAGCATAAAACTCCCGGACTAATGTGTCGTTTAGTTCTGCCGGTTGTTCGGCGAAGTGCTCCCATAGTTGAGCTGTGATGGCCTTTACGATGAACGGCCGGAGTCCCATGTTGGGTGCCTTTCGAATGTAAACGAAACCCCGTTCCTCCCATAACTCCTTTGTGGCGAAGGGCGTTGCTGCTGCTGAGGAAGAGGCTGAGGCAGCACTTCGGCGGGTCTGTCTAGACGACATTTTAGTAGCAAGGGTTGTGAAAATAAAGAAAGCAAATGAAAACTAGAGGAGAAAGCAAGGGAGAATAAGCAGAAGTGAGAAAAAATGAAAATGAAAACGGGGTTTTATAGCGGTCGAGTTGCTGCCCGTTTAATGCCGTAACGGCAGGCGTGAATAACGGGGCGACGGATGGGATTTAGTGTGTCTGACGCGTCTGATACACATTGATGCGCCTGTTACGCGTCTGCCACACGCTTCTGCGTCTGCCGTGTCAGTCTGTTGACAGCCTGTCTTATCCGTCTGCGGCGGCAGCCGAAACGACAGGTTTCAATAAATGGGCTCTGTTGGGCTTGATGGATGGATGGTGGGCTTGGGTCACTTCTCCTTTTCTTCTTGACTCCTTTATTTCCTAAAAAACAGAAAATATAAAAATAAAACATTATTCGAATAAAATATACCTAATTTCCTAATAAATAATAAATAATAAAAATAAATAAATAAAAATAAAAATTAGGTTAAATTAGGGATGCCTTGTGGGGCATCTCCTAAAGTAACCACTTCCTGTATTCCTGGGGCTTTAGTCCCCTGATAATGCTTGAGGCGCTGTCCATTGACTTTGAATTGGTGCCCGTCTTTTAATGATCGGATAGTGATGGCACCATGGGGAAAAACTTGTACCACTTGGAACGGGCCAGACCATCTAGATTTTAACTTCCCTGGAAAGAGTTTCAACCTAGAATTAAATAACAACACAAGCTGCCCTGGGCAGAACTGTCGTGGCAGCAACTTCCTGTCATGCCACTTCTTAGTCTTTTCCTTGTAAATTCTCGCATTGTCGTAGGCCATTGTCCGTAATTCTTCAATCTCGTTCAGATCTAATAACCTTTTCTAGCCTGCCTTGTCCAAGTCCATATTCACTGCCTTGATTGCCCAATATGCTTTGTGCTCGATCTCGGCAGGTAGATGACAAGTTTTCCCATAAATTAAACGATATGGAGACATGCCCAATGGAGTCTTAAAAGCTGTCCGATATGCCCATAATGCATCGTTCAGAAGTAGAGACCAATCTTTCCTAGTTGGTTTAACCATCTTCTCAAGAATGTTCTTCACCTCCCTATTGGATATCTCAGCCTGTCCATTGGTCTGTGGGTGGTATGCTGTCGCGATTCTGTGCTTGACACCATATTTCTTCAAGGCGGCAGCAATTACCCTATTATCAAAATGTCTCCCTTCATCACTGATAATCGCCCTAGGGATGCCAAATCTAGAAAAAATGTTTTTGTGCAGAAACTTTTGGACCGTCTTGGCATCATTCTTTTGAGTGGCGATGGCTTCAACCCACTTGGAGACATAATCTACTGCTAGGAGGATGTACAAATTTCCACATGAAGATGGAAAAGGTCCCATAAAATCAATCCCCCAAACGTCGAAGATCTCGACTTCTAGAATGTTCTGCAGTGGCATCTCGTTTCTCCTCGAGATGTTACCTGTCCACTGGCATCTGTCACAGTGCTTGTAAAAGTCCTGTGCATCCTTATATAGTGTCGGCTAGTAGAACCCTGACTGCAGCACCTTGGCAGCAGTTTTATTGCCTCCTAAGTGACCTCCATATTGTGAAGCGTGATAGTGATGGAGAATGTCTTCTTGCTCTTCTTGTGGTACACACCTCCTTATAACCTGATCTGCGCACATTTTGAAAAGAAGAGGTTCGTCCCAATAATAATGCTTAACATCATTTTGGAACCTCTTCCTGGCTTGATAATTGAGATCAGAAGGTAATATTCCGCTAACTATAAAATTAAGGAAATCAGCATACCAGGGAAGGTCAGAAGACTTACCTGCCGCCATGGCTGTCGCGACAGCGATTGCGGCAGCAAAGAGCTGCTCATCTGGGAAGGTCTCCAGTATATTTGTCTCGTCGATTGGTAGACTCTGTCCCTTCTCCAACCTTGACAAGTGGTCTGCCACCTGATTTTATGTCCCCTTTTTGTCCTTTATCTCAAGGTCGAACTCTTGTAATAGCAAGATCCACCGTATCAATCTAGGCTTTGCATCCTTCTTTGCGAACAAATACTTTAGGGCAGAATGGTCGGTGTGTATTATTACTTTCGTCCCAAGTATGTAAGAACGAAACTTGTCGATGGAGAATACCACAGCTAACAGCTCCTTTTCTGTGGTGGTGTAGTTCACTTGGGCGTCATTCAACGTCTTGCTGGCATAGTATATGACATGAAACAGCTTATCTCTGCGCTGCCCAAGTGCTGCCCCGACAGCATAGTCACTAGCATCACACATAATCTCGAATGGCTGTGTCCAGTCTGGTGGCTGTACTATGGGGGCTGTCACTAGTTTTTCCTTCAGAACCTTGAATGCTTCAGTACATTCTTCATTAAAGTCAAAGGGTCGGTTCTGCTCTAAGAGATGGCATAGGGGCTTCGTGATTTTTGAAAAATTTGCAATGAATCTTCGATAAAAAACCATCATGCCCTAAAAAACTCCTAATGCCCTTGACTGTGGTCGGCGGCGGCAGTTTCTCAATTACTTCAATCTTAGCCCTGTCGACTTCTATCCCACGACAGCTAATCTTATGGCCAAGGACTATCCCTTCGTCCACCATAAAGTGGCATTTTTCCCAATTTAGAACAAGATTAGCTTTTTCACATCTTTCAAGTACCTTTTGAAGATTGCCGAGGCAGCTCTCAAAATCGTCTCCAAAGACGGAAAAATCATCCATAAAAATTTCTAGGAAGTCCTCTACCATGTCGGAGAATATGGCCATCATGCACCTTTGGAAGGTGGCAGGTGCATTACAGAGTCCAAACGGCATCCTCCTAAACGCGTATGTTCCGTAGGGGCATGTGAAAGTCATCTTTTCTTGATCCTCCGGTGCAATAGCAATTTGATTGTAACCTGAATAACCATCAAGAAAACAATAGTAAGGTTTACCCGCTAATCTATCAAGCATTTGATCAATAAAGGGTAAAGGAAAGTGGTCCTTTCGGGTAGCTTTGTTAAGCTTCCGATAGTCCATACAAACCCTCCAACCGGTCACAGTCCTGGTTGGGATTAGCTCATTGTTCTCGTTGGTTATCACGGTCATTCCTCCTTTCTTGGGAACGCATTGCACCGGGCTCACCCATTTGCTGTCGGAGATGGCGTAAATAATACCAGCATCTAACCATTTAATTATCTCTTTACGCACTACCTCTTTCATCGCATGGTTTAGCCGCCTTTGGGCATCAATCGTCGGCTTATGATCTTCCTCTAGGAGGATTTTATGCATGCATAACGCCGGACTAATGCCTTGAATATCTACTATCGTCCATCCAATCGCCTTTTTGTGCTGCCTTAACATGTCGATTAGCTGTCGTTCCTGTTCCTGCGGCAGCTTAGCAGAGATGATTACGGGCAGTGTGTCATTGGAACCAAGATAAGCATATTTTAACTGTCCTGGCAGAGGCTTAAGTTCTAAGGTAGGTGGTTCAACAGTAGATGGCTTTTGATTAAATGGTTATCCGAAGTGTAATTCAAAGGTTCGAATAACTTACCTGGACGATTGCCTATCTAGTTTACCTCCTCCTGACCTTCAGTATCAGATGTATCGGATTCAGAGGAGTCGCTGTCGTCGTTGCTGTCATGACAGGCCTGTAGGTGGCTGTCGCGGCAGTGACCAAATTTTATATCACGGCAGCCCGACCTGATGCAGGGCTGATCAAGGGTCACCTCAATGATGGCCTTGCATTCCCCGTCCACATCAGCATGTTTCATCGCTTGGAGAACATTCAACTTAATCTCTTGATCGTTCATGCGCATGGTGAGTTCTCTTTTCTCCACATCAATCAATGATCTTCCCGTGGCTAAGAAGGGTCGCCCAAGGATGACTGGTGCGTTTTCGTCTGCCTCACAATCCAAGATAAGGAAGTCAGCAGGAAAAATAAGCTTATCCACTCTTACCAGAATATCTTCAATTTTTCCTTCGGGATGAACGTAAGAGCGGTCGGCCAGCTGCAAAGTTACTGTCGTGGGCCGCGCCTTCCCAATACCTAATTTCTGAAAAACAGATTTGGGCATTAGATTAACACTAGCACCAAGATCACAAAGTGCCTTACCCACAAATTTGTCGCCGATTACACAAGGTATGATGAAGCTCCCCGGATCCTTCTTTTTCTGGGGCGGTTGCCTATGAAGAATACTCATGCAACCTTCTGTCATCTTTACCGTTTCAAATTCACCAAGTTTAGATTTTTTCGACATAACATCCTTGAGAAATTTAGCATAACCGGGCATCTCCCTAACAACATCTAACAACGGAATATTAATATGAACCTGTTTAAAAATATCATAAATCTTTTTAAGTTGAGATTCATGCTTAGCTTGTTGTATCCGTTGAGGAAAAGGTGGTGGAGGACGATAATCAGCAATACGTCCTTCCCACTGCATGCGAATCTGAGGACGGTAATCATCTTTTTTCTCCTCTGTCACTTCTGCTGTCGTGACAGGCTCATCGGCAGCAATCTGTTTATCACCTGTCGGGGCAGCTTCCTCGGCAGGTTTATCTGAGGCAGGTTCCTTTTCTATTTCATCTTCTTTTTCCGGCCCTGGTAGTTTCTTCCCACTCCTAGTAGTAATTGCCTTACATTGCTCATGTGGGGGTGGTCTAGCATTTTCAGTATTGCAAGGGAATCCTCCATTTTGCCTCGGCTTAATATGTTGCGAAACCTGACCCATTTGTGTCTCTAGAGACTTCAAAGTAGCTTCATGGTTTGTCATCCTCATCTCGGTTTTATCCATAAAGGTTTCCGTCTTTTTGGCAAACTGATTCATATTCTCCATATATGTACCGGTCTGAGACATAAAAGTGGCCAGAGTCTGTTCCAATATACTGCTCGTGGCAGGTGGTGGCTGCTGTTGCTGCTGCGGCGGCAGTTGCTGCGGCAGGTTCTGCGGCAGTTGCTGTCGCGTCAGCAATCTCGGTCCTCCCTGATTCTGATTATGTGCTTGCGGATTCAGGGTATTGTTAGGGTTACTCCAGGAAAATTTAGGATCCTTCCTCCAATTGGGATTATAATTGTTGGAATTATAATTTGGCTTGTAATTTCCAACATATTTCCCCTCTTCTATTTGTATTGGGCACTCATCCCTACTATGATTTCCCTCACAGATGGTACAAACTTCCTCAACAGCAAATCCTTGTAATTCATCTTCATTCAATAACCGTTTCATTGCTTTAGTAAGGAATGCTACCTGTGATTTCATAGTGCTGTCGGCCTCATAATCCTTGACAGCAAGTACCCGTTTACCCCCTCTTCTTGCAGTCGGAAACTGCTCCTCATTCTTGGCCAGATTTTTCAAAACTTGCAATGCCTCGTATGGATCTTTGTCCAATAATAATCCATTTGCTGCAGAATCAATTCGAATGCGAGTTTGTAAGTTAGCAGCATTATAGAACTTAGTAACCTGATTCCAGACGGGACATCCATGCATTGGACAGTTCCGAAGAAGAGTAGTAAATCTGTCCCAGGCCTCGTGCATCGGCTCGTCATCTTCCTGTTGAAAAGTAGCAATTTCATTACGTAATCGCTCAGATAAATGCGAAGGATTAAAACGAGATAAAAATTCACGAGATAAATCTGCCCAAGTTACGATTGAACCCGGTGTAAGTTTATTCCACCAAGTTTTAGCTTTGTCCCTCAATGAATGGGGGAATAACCGAAGCCTCAGTATCTCCGGACTAACTCCTGGCAGTCTAAACGAACCACAGATCTCCTGGAACGTCTTGAGATGCTCCCTAGCATCTTCTGTCACAGCACCACTAAACTGCCCGGCATTGTTGATCATACTAAACATGACAGGTTTAAGCTCGAAGTTATCAACATCAATATCTGGCAGCGTGGTCTCCAGCTCTACATGATCATTCAGCATGTAGTCACGACATGACCGTCGTCCATCTGCTGCGGGCGGGTCACCGACAGGCGGGTGGTTATCACCCATCTTCTCTAGCTGTTCCTCGAGGTATTTGTTTCTGTCTAAAAGTCGGCGAAGTTGTTTCTTGAGACTGAAGGATCGTTCGATTTCCGGATCTAATGGATACTCAGGATCTTCACCTCTTTTAGATCTGCGCATAAACAAGAAAACCTCGTGAAAAGCGAGAGTTGAAAGCACAAAAGAAAAATTAAAGAAAAATAAAAACGAAAAGAAAAATAAAAATAAAAACGAAAAGTGCAAGGAAAGAAAGATGTAGTTATGTTGCCAATCCCCGGCAACGGCGCCAAAAACTTGTTGCGTGTAAAAGAGTCTATCGCAATTGTAGTGCAAGTGTACATGACGCAAGTAGTAAGTGATACGAAGTATCAGATATCGTCTCCACAGGGATTGGGCTAATGACTTCACCTTATTTCACTGCACGAAGTAAAAGAAATATTTGAGAGTTGTCACGAGAATAATAAAGTAAAAACGCAAATAAAGGAATTGAGATATCAAGATAGAGAAAACGGGCTGGTATTGAATTGCTCAGTAGTGTAGGTATTGGATTGCTTAGGAACTCCAGTTCTGTCGTCGTGCGCGTCGCGGCAGCACCTGTCGTGACGGCTGTCCGTTGGTTGTCGCGGCAGCAGACACACCAACTTCGTACTTCAAGTTTGGCAAGAATCCCAGATCTGCCTTGGCCTATCCCTAGGTCCAAGTCTGTCGATGATCACGTCTTTGATGATACCTCCCGACGTGAATCGAAGGATGAACACCGATGTGTATGAATTCTTCCTTAGCCACTTAACCTTGCCCTATCCCTAGGCACAAGATAGTTCAACTATAAACTAGAGAACTCGCTCTTATTTCTTTTGTATACTTAACTCTCCCGATGCTAAGTAAATAGATAACCTCACAATGCTCTCCCGATGCTCTTGCAAGATGTTAATAACCAAAATAAGAGAACTGAAAGTTTATTTTATTGAACTTTGGAAAATCCTAAAACAAAACAACCCTTGCAACTACTTTACAAAACAACTCGTAGCCCTAGGGGGAATTTAGAACATGTCGGTGACAGGTAAACGACAGAGGGGTTTAGGTTATCGGTTATGGGGTAAGATGATGGATCTCTCTCTAGGTTAAAACCTATGCCCTTATATAAGCTTTGGGCTCAAGTATTTTAAGTTAACAAGGATTACAACTTTAATTAAAAGTAAGATTCTAATAAAGACTTAATCTCTAAGGATTCCTACTTTGCAGCCGCCATCCTTGTTTTTAGGAATTTCCTCTGCTTGAGTTTTGGCTTGACATATCTTTTGATCCGGGGCTTGGAAAAATATTTGGCTTTCACACGACAGACGAGCAGATTTTTCTCTATCTATCGAGGTCTATTTTACTTTTCCTCTTCATAAAGCTGCTGTCACCCTGCTGTCACGACAGGTCTTTGGCAGCTTCGTCCTCATCGTCTACTTGTCCAGTTCAGCTCTTCTGCTTCTCTGCCCTGCGCCTGCCTTCTTTGTCAACTATGGCAGCTACCTGCAAAATAAGCCATCTTTTAGTAGAATCCGTGCTTTTAATCCATTTGTGATGTTTTACTGAAAACTAACCTAAATGCAATGCAATGATGATTGAATGCAGCAGAAATATGGGTTAAAAAGGGTGTAAATAATATAACTTTTACACACTCAACAGTATCGATATTTTTTATCATAACGGACAAAAAGTATCGATATTTTCGAGCAGATTTGCTAACGTATCATGGATTTTTACAACAGGATCGATACTTTTTCAGAAAGGGGGAAAAATGTATCGAAACTTTATTTCCAGTAAGCTATGAGAATCCTTTTTTTTGAAAGTACCGATATTTTTTTATAATAATGGGCAGAAAGTATCGATAATATACTACAATTTATAACACAACTAACTTTGTAGGAAGGAAGAAATAAATGTTGTTACTGCTTTCAACCACCATCAGCCACCACCACATACCGATTTTACTACCTGAAAATGAAAGCAACACACAACTCTTGTCCAGGCAAATTTGGACCACTTCAACTGATCGTGTTTACCAAAATGGAAGATACTTCACCCAACGATGTTAATGCTAGCGGGAATTTGCAAGATGAAAAGTTGACCGTTGATGATTCAGAACGGTTGGTAGGTCAGCTCTTTTCTTCACGTGAGGAAGCTTGGAATTTTTACAAGGAATACGCAATGAAACATGGTTTTAGTGCACGTCGAGGAACAACACGGCTGGATGGCGAAGGGAATGTGAAGACACACGAATTTTGTTGTTCAAAAGAAGGGTTTCAGTCATCGAAAGTCGAAACTGTTAATCGTCAACGTGCTCATACGCAGCCACACGAACAGGATGCAAGGCCAAAATCGTTGTCACAGCAACAAAAACAAATGATCAGTGGGTTTTAAGTAAGTCTTTCGACGAACATAATCATGCCTTGTGCACACCTCTTATGACACCATTTATGCGTTCAAATAGAGCTGTGAGTGAGGCTGATGTGGCTGAGGCAACAGCGTTGAAAGATGTTGGTGTTGGGACATCACATGTAATGAATTATTTTATGAATCAGGCAGGGGGTTTTCATAATGTTGGATTTACTAGTAAAGACCTGTACAATGCACTTGATAGAGGTAAAGCAAAGGAGCTTGTCAATGGGGATGTGAATGCACTCATTGCTTACCTTGATTACAAGAAAGAAGATGATCCGGGGTTTTTTATGACATACTTCACAGATGAATCAGGGGCATTGCAGCATCTTATTTTGTCTGATTCAACATCGAGATCAGATTACACTTGCTTCAGTGATGTTATTGCGTTCGACACAACTTACAAAGGTAATTACTATGCACGACCAATTATGCCTATTGTCGGTGTCAATCATCACCATAGCACAATAGTATTTGCTACTGCGATCATAGCTGACGAAACGACTCAATCATTCGAGTGGGTGTTGCGAAATTTTTTACAAGCCATGATGAATAAATCGCCTCTTTCAGTTGTGACAGATGGGGATAGGGCAATGCAGAGGGCTATCAAATGTGTTTTCCCTTATGCTAAGCACAGATTATGTTCGCGGCATCTATCTTGCAATGTACAAGCTAACATTGGTGACATCAAATTTAGCACAACATTTAATAGATGTATGAGTTCGTGGTGGACAACAAACGAATTTGATATTGAATGGTCTGCAATGATTTCCGAATTCAATGTCGGAAAGCATCCATGGGTGATTGAGAAGGGAAATACTCGGAACTTATGGGCTCAAGCATATCAAACGGGTCATTTCTTTGCGAATTTGCGATCCACACAAAGAAGCGAGTCCTTGAATGCTACACTCGAACGTGCCCTGATAAAGAAGAAGACATATGTAGACGTTGTTCGTACAATTGAACAAGCTATTGGTAAAATGCGTATCAACGTGTTGCAAACAGATTTCTTAAGTTCGCAGACAACGCCCTTCCAGATCACTAAACTGACAGACCTAGAAAGCCATGCTGGTGAAATTTATACGCGAGCATCATTTCGGCTCTTCCAAGACGAACTGCAAGAGGAGACCTTGTACCGGATTGACGAACAAATCCAGTTCTTATTAGATGAATGTCAACATTTTGTTCTGTCAAAGTACAAGGAAAAGAACATGAGATTTGACGTATCTTTTGATGTTGTCTCGGAAAGCGTCACATGCTCGTGTAGGAAATTTGAGACTGTAGGAATTCCATGTTGCCATCAACTACATGTTTTTGAAGTACTTGGATTACACATGTATTCCAAAGTCTTTGATTCTAAGTCGATGGACTAAGAATGCGAAGGCTGCTGCACCAAGTTTCCTTGACTTCAATGTAGCACCTGAAGTTATGCAAATGGCACGGTTCGCTGCCCTACGTGCAACGTCAAGTCGTTTTTGCTACATTGCATCAAAGACAGATGCATCTTTCATAACCGCAAGAGATGAGATGAAAAGACTAACTTCCGAATTTGAACACTCGTTCGGTTTGAAAGATTCAAGCAAACGACGCAATGTTGATAATGGGGTTCGTGTTGAGACCCTAAACGAAGACTAGTAAAGCGAAAAGTAGTCCAGAAGAAAATGGTCCAGAAGAAAAGTAAGCTATGCTCTTTCTGCAAGATTGAGGGACATAACAAATTAACGTGTCCTAAATTAAAGCTGGGTCTGGATTCGTTTACACAACCTACCTCGTCTGAATTTTTTGATAACGATACGGAATGGTCTTACGGCCGCGTAGATGAGGATTATAATGTGAGTTACTATATCTATTCTACAATTATGTCTTCAATTGTTTATGGTTAATTATAATATCAATCACTCCTTTATGTCTCAGGGCAACGAGGACATTTGGAATACATCAAGTACAGATCAACAGACATTGTAACTATATGGTATGTATCCGACATACAATAATATATAATTCAAGATTATTACATATAGAAATGAAATAAAATTCAAATTTGTAAAGGGTTATTTTTAACAAATTCGCGAACATTATGCTCATTCGCCAACTTTTCGTAATATTCTCGGATGCTTCCGCCCTTTTTGTGGATATATAAAAATAAGCCAAATTAGCATACCGTCAACCTGTTCAATATATTAATAAACCAATGGAATAAGTCACATATGTAACTGTCATACCTAACGCATTGTCGTTGCAAGATGAATGGTTATAGGGATGCAGACATATGTAACTGTATTGCTATACAGAAAACATCAATTAACAAAATAATAGCCTATTACCTTAAAAATAAATTGCATGGAAAAAATATAACTCACTGGATTATATTTCCTTTTTTTCGGTAGAATCATCCACCAACAGTGTATTGTCTGGGTTGAATTGAGGAAACTCATTCCAAACGTCATGCAAATCTTTGCAGAAGGTGAATTCCTCTTCCTGTTTGCACTTTGCTTGATCCTGTTTATAGTAAATTGTGAAACACCAATTTGTAAGAATCATAACAAATTCAATTATCGAACGCAAATAAGAAGCATCTTACCCAGATGAATATATATTGTTTATATTCTACAGTTAGTTTGTTAAAAGCAAGATCAATGTTATGCCTGCAATCGTAAACAATTACCACGATAAACATCAAATTCGTTAAGAGCAATATGAAAATGTTAACAATTTTAATCATAACGGTGCGTACCTCAACTTCGATGACCATATGCCAACAACAAAGTTCTCTAAACAAAAATGCATAAATTCTTGTACACTTGGCCTCATTATAACATCTACAACATGAAAATAAATTCAACATAATTTTTTTCTTTATAGCTTAACACATCCGTAAACAAATTTGAAGACATTTAATTACCTGTGGGAGTTTCTTTTGTATAATATGCAAGGACTCTGTTGACATCAAAAATGACAAGTTTTTTGTTATGTGTTAGAGAAATGATATATCTGTTGGGGTCTTCAGTCTCATCATCATTTGAACTGTCTACCTCTTCATCATTGTCCTCTTTAGGCACCACTGGATTCTCCACTTCTGTATTCTTCTCTTCAGGCACCACTGGATTCTCTACTTCTGTTATAAGCATGTCAATAGTCAATTAACCGCATGTCAATAGTAAATTTAAAGGGTTATTTTACCTATAGGTTTGTATTTGCTTTGAAGGCATTGATTACGGAAGTTGGAGAAGTCAGTAAGAAGTGACAAAATATCTGCTCGCATTTGGCCGATTTGGTCATTAAACTCGCCAAAACGAGCATCCATATGCTTACGGAAAATGAACCATGTAAGCCATCACTGACTTCATCGTAATCACCCCTTCGATCTCATCTTCTCCATCCGCTCGTGGTCTTCTGCTTCAACGCTGTCCACTTGGTCGTTGTCTTGTTCCGCTCCAATTACAGATTTGTTTATCCAACCGACATTTTCAATAAAATCGTATCCCGCTTTTGTCAAAGATAACATGTCGATCTTCCGGGATAGTCGAAGAGGGTAGTCAAGATTGAATTGCACTCCTTCCTTGCTAAATATATGGCTAATTATGCATCCATATGGTAGTGAGGTTGTAATGGAAGCACCCTTTTTCACTATATTTAGAATTGTCTCATATATCAGTTTTGCTATGTTTGGAGCGGTTTTTGATTCATACTTAGACAACCACCAGTAATCACTATCTCGAATTTGTGAAAATTTCCCACCGGAAGGCCGAAGAAACCAAGTGACAAGAAGGTGGAACAATCTGCCCTCCACACCAATGTTAATGGGACTATTCCGATCCACACGTTTAATGGTAGGATCTAAAACATGTTCATCGGAATCTCCTATATTCTTCACTCCTATACCAGAAGCAATAGAGGACGGATCTATATATATATCCTTACCCATGACATAAGTCGTAATTCCTAATATTTTTTCCGTACTAGGCTGGAGGTCTAATGTTGCATTACTGTAGAAAACTCTAACAAGATTGGGGTAATATTTTGGTTCTACACCAAGTAGTTCAAGCCAGCCCCAATCTGTAAATGTTTGTTTAAACCCAAATTTATTTTTCTCATCGAAGAAGAAGTCCATGTCAATAACACGTTCTGGACGAATCTTTCTTGTTTTGAAATTGCTATCATATTTCACTTTCTCTTCCTTGCTTCTAAAGTTTTGCGTTTCAAAAGATATATTTGCTTTAGAATAACTTACTTGAGCATCAGACCTTGCGTTAGAAGATGACTTTATCTTGGAAGCACTACCTCTCTTACGTTTGGGTGCCACTTTTTTGGGTGTCATTACAACTGTTATATGCAGAAGAGGAACGGTTACTCCAAAATCGTGCAAAACCCTAAAGTACGCAAAATCAGTCTCTTTTACTAACCAGTAAATCTGATCGTAGTAATCGTCCTCGTCGGTGTTGATTTTATACCCAGGTTGAACGATGCAATTTCTCTGAACTGTGCTAATCGTCGTTGGAGTTGAAGAGATCTCTGCTATAGTATCGATAAAATTAGGAAATGGAGGATTTAAGTTTAGGGCTGGGTTAAATAGAAATCCCGCCTAAATTTCAGATTCAGATCGCTACCGGAAACATTGACAAGTGTACCGGTAACATTGATGTGGTCAGTAATGAAAACGGTAAAGACGCAACCGTAAACATTGATTTTATTTAATTTTATCGATACTTTTAATCATAGCGTCAAAAAGGATCGAAACTTTCTTTACAGTAAGCTATGTCAATCCTTTTGTTTCAAAAAGTATCGATAATTTTATCATGTAGGGAAAAAAGTATCGATTTTTTCGGGAATTTTTTTTAATCGGATACATATATTTCTTTTAAAAGTATCGATATTTTTACTCATAGCGGCAACAAAGTATCGACACTTTTATTCCAGTAAGCTATGTCAGTCCTTCTGTTTCAAAAAGTATCGATAATTTTATCATAAAGGAAAAAAGTATCGATTTTTTCGGGAATTATTTTTATCCGGATACATATATTTCGTTTAAAAGTATCGATATTTGTACTCATAGCGGCATCAAAGTATCGATACTTTGATTCCAGTAGGCTATGTCAGTCCTTCTGTTTAAAAAAGTATCGATAATTTTATCATAAATTAAAAAAAGTATCGATTTTTTTGGGATTTTTTTTATCCGGATACATATATTTCGTTTAAAAGTATCGATATTTGTACTCATAGCGGCAGTAAAGTATCGACACTTTGATTCCAGTAAGCTATGTAATTCCTTCTATTTCAGAAAGTATCGATAATTCCAATAAACTATGGCAAACATTATTTTGAAAAGTATCGATGTTTTGTTTAAATTGTTTTTTATAGCATTGTTAAAGTCTCCATAATTAGTTTTTATAGCATTTAGTATAGCGTTATTAAAGTATCGAAACTTTATGCTGAATAAGTTTCATAACAAACATAAAATTTGTTACATTTTTTCAAAGAAGCTATTATGTTAACATAATTTACAACAAAGTAACTATGATAAACATTTACATAGTGGGAAAATTATGGTAACATTATGTACATATATTTGCTTTCAGAAGGAATTGTTTTTTCATACGTTCGAGGCAAGCACTTGTGAACTTAGCTCTCCTTTTATTAACTTTGTGATTTATGAGATCGTTTAAAACTCTCGGACGATCCTATTCTCCAACAACCTACATTCAAATTAGGACTCAATGTCAGTACCATTTTTTTTAAAAAAGTCCTTCTCGGACCACTTACCAAATCATTCGTTGACCTCCCATCAAAAATAGCTTTCATCCACATGACCACATACATTCTGCAATCATATCTGTTATAATGCCGCAAAATGTCAAATAGTTAGATAAGCACAATAAAATTTTGACTTATTATATACTCAAATTTCATACTCGTTCGTTTGCACCATCGTCTTACGAACCACAAATTCTAAATCCGTCACTGGGACCTTCATCTTCCCAAATTGGTCAACAAAGGTTGGGTCCTTATTGAATTTATCTAAACATTCCAACTGCGTCAAAAAAATTATTAAATTAGATTACGAAGAAATTATGCATTATAAATGTAACACCCCTCACCTGGTTACGAGCGAGCGATGTTACTATTCGGGTGATGGACAGATTCATACATGTCAACACATCAAACATACAATTATATGAGATTCAATTCATACTTAACAAGCATCAAAGCAAACAATCATATAATCATTTATCCAATAACAAGATCATAAATACATATAGGTGAGCCAATTTAAAACTTTTCTAACATGAATCTTATATTCATATTGCAAATGTATATTAACAAGCCTAACTAACATACATGTATTCAATCAAACTCATGAACATTTGATTCAAGTATACCAGTGCTTCTTATTCGAATACATAAGACAATCAAATATTATCTATATACATATCTTAGTTCATATTACAACACAACCATACAAATACATATAACAACTTTCAAACAACCTAAATCATATACAATAGTATTCGAAATCAGCATTCATTATATTCTAATATTCTATTACCATTCGAACTATACAAATCATCCAACAACAATTCTAGATGCAACCTTCCTAATTCAAATAAAGATAACATACTTATACATATTCAACCATTCAAATCCATCAAGGGCATGAACCATATAAATGATACTCAAATTCATATCAAGCTTAGTTAACTTCAAACATAGTTCATTCATATCATCATATCCATATTTACATAAACATTCATCAAGTCATTACGTAATATAACTTGTCTTAGTTTTATACAAACCAAACTTATCAATTACATGTTCCATAATGCATGACAAACTAACTTAGACTATGCCACCAACTAGGAGACTAAGCAAGATTATATCATACTTGTTCTTGGCTTGCGAAGCTCTCGGAACAAAACGGATGGCTTTCGGATATCAACGGACCTGTTATTTTGGAAGAAGGAAACAAAGAGAGTGATAAGTACACATAATGTACTTAGTGAGGCAGCCCTAAACTTTACTAGTTTCAATCTTTTAAAGTCTTATTCCATCTTTAAGGTTACTTAGCTAAGCTTAGGATATATATGTTCTCCTAGCTATTCCATCAAAATCAAGTTAACTTAACTAGTTTCATAAGCTAATCAACAGGGCAGCAAGCATTCATATGAAACATATCAATTTGGGCAGCAAGCTACATGTACATTTCATACTAAATTGGACAACAAGCAACATATACAATTCAAGCCAAATTTGGGCAGCAAGCACATGTACAATTCAAGCTAAATTTGGGCAGCAAGCACATGTACAATTCAAGCTAAATTGGACAACAAACAACATGTAATCTCATTGTCATCTTGGCAGCAACATTTCATAGTTTCACATCACAACATAGTTCATTTAAATCTCAACCAAGTACACATATTCATTCCATGTTATAAGGGCTAATACCCAACTTGTTCATTCAAACATATATCATTGTTCTAATCATGTTTTGCCTTGGATGATTAATGAAATAGGTAATCAAGTCTTCATGTATCATGTAACTTTAGATACTCAAAGTATCAATTTCTCATTTCAACTTATAACAGAGGATGCATCGGCATCAATGGTGACTTACCACCATTCAATTATCAAGGTGACTAACCACCTTATCAGGTTTATAGGTGACTAACCACCATCCTGTAACAAAGATCAGAGGAGCTCAATGACTCTAAGGCATGCCCTTCTACCTATAGACACTAATCAAACCAAGGACTTTACTTGTCTTTCTTTATTAACAATAGCATTTTACTTGTTTATCAAACACATATCACAAAGTCATGTACACATTCAATCATGTTTACATTGTGCACATTCAAGCCATGCTCAATCAAATTTCCAGCAAGCATTTAGCATCATTTCAATCATATAACCATCTTCAAACAGTAGCTAAATCATCCATAAATTCAATTCAAGTGGCTCAAACAACTCATGTCACAAAGCAACCCATATAGACATCAACTAGCATATCTAGATAGCATCATATACCTAGTTCATAGTTCATTCCTTTAGTCCTTCTTCCTTAGCATTTAAATTTACCAATCCATTATTAAGTTCATTACATGCTTCATTTTAAATCATCCAAGAAACATAAACACATTGGTTGAGACACTAATCTCAACCCTAAACTAGCTACACTCACAAATACTTCCAAGCTTAGTTGTTATCCTTGATGATGATTCCTTTCCCCCTTCTCTTTGCTTGATCACTCCTTGAATCCTCTTGAAATTCTTTACCAATGTGATCTTAAAACATAAAATATCATATACAATATCCATTAGTAATTAATTCAAACATATAAATTCATTTATTTAAGCATAATCACCTAGACAAGTAAATCTGCCCCCTAAACTGGCAGTTTGAGTAACCTCTACTAAACTGGTCATATCCTTTTACTCACAACTCCAAATAAGGAGTTCTTTACCATTCTAGAAAGCTTATAAACACACCTTTACAACCATGTATGGCACATAATTTTATCATTTCCCAGTTAATACAGTTTTACATTTGAAAACATGACAATTTCAGGGCCTAATCTGTCCAAGCTTAACCTAGTGACTTTAGTGCATTTAAATCCTATATTTCACAATTCATTTGATTCTAATCTATTAACCACATTAACCTACATGTATTAACATAACAATGAAGTTCTAACATCTTTAAAAACAGAGCATTGAAGTCCTCATTTTTAACAATTTCACAAAACAGTCCCCTTTTAATCCATTTTAATCCTCTATGTGATCTAAATGCATTTAACCTATCAATTGGGACTTAATTCAAGCTTGGTAATTTAATTTTTATTCATTCCATGATTCCCCTGTTTCAAGAATAAATTTTCAGAATTTATTAACACCATTTTGACTCCTAAACATTTCGAATTTCACAATTTAGTCCAGCAGATTCCAAATTCATTCAGTTTCAGTCCAGTCAACTTCTAACAACAAATTAGAGACCTATACTTAACATTTTTGAGCAAATCATACCTCTATTCCATGTAAAATTTTGTCCTCTACAACTTTGTATAAGAACACTTTTTCCAGAAATGACTCTAACATGCTCAATTTTCTAGATTTCTACAGGGTATCATACAAGTACGAATCTGGGCAGATTCATACCTAAGTTCATGTTCATGCAATTTTTCCAGAAATTCATCAATAAATTCAAGAACCCAGAAATCTAACATCACTATAACGCATTTTTAAACATTTTCCAGCAACCATTCATAACCAAAACCTAACAAAACATCATCCTAATTCAAATTACAAGACCGAATAGCATAGATGTGTACTTACTTTAAATCCAATGAACATGCATGTATGAATGGTTTAATTTCCAGCAACCATTTTGTTTTCCCTTCTTAGTTTCGGTGAGAATGCAGAATGAAGAAGAAGATAGTGATAACTTTGGTGTTTCTCTCTAAGTGATGTTTATCTAAGTGTCCGTTTGTGGTCTTATTAAGGACACATGGATTGCTTAGTCTCCATGTATGTCCACTAACTTAGTTTTAGTTTATTTTAATTGAAGTCATCAGCCCACTAATGCATTGTTTCTATTAATCATTTATACTTTAATTATCATATTTTAATCATATATATATATATATATATATATATATATATATATATAGCTTGTACATATATATTTTCATCATCTCACCGAATTGTACATGTATTTATGAATACACTAATTTACATCTCATACTATTCAACATGTGAATATATTAGTTACCAATTTAATCTTAGTTAGATTATAATTATTTATGTTATCATCGTCATTTTTCTATCGTTCGAACTAGGGTACTTTTCAGGGTGTTACAATAAATTACAAAATGTATCGACACATACTGTTTTCTTGCATTGTTCCACTCTATTCCTGTGCCGGAAAGAAAAATGTAGAATATCAAGAAACGATGCTACACGATCAACCATATCCAACACCAAGAGACACCAATGATTATTCTCATCGTTTATTGGCAAGAAGATCTACAATAAATGTCACACAAGATATTAGAACATTTATTGTTATTATTTAATTACTGAACAACATGTACGCAAAAATATCTTACCGTGTCACAATCGGTCATTTTATTATGGTCGATCAATGTATTAGAAAAGAAGCTTATAAGATTCGGCACATTTTGACCGTCCACTATCAACGCTGCCTGTATTTTAAAAAACAGTCTCTATTAATTGACCAGCCATGAACAAATTTGACACGAAAATGTGTATAAATGTAACTTACCACAAAATTGGCTGGTAAATAGCAAATCTTACGGTTCCCTGAACTATTCTTCATCGAGTCGTAACCTAACAACCAACCTCTCAAATCAATAATCGGACTGTAAAGCCATTCCCCAGGTTTTAACGACCAAAGGTCGCCTACTGTGCCGTGTTCGCTTCCGAAATCTAGGATAACATCTCTATACAAGCAATTTTTTGTATTACTTTTTTCCCAAAATTATTTAAATATCACTCGCAAAGCAATATATAATACTTACGTAGCTTCTAACAACCCACTATTCCATACATAATCACACATTGCACCCTCCATTGAACCAATTCCACTTGGTATTTTGACCTTTGCAGCCTACGATATATCAATAGATATTAGCCACAACACAATAATCAAAATGGATGTTATTTGTATTATTCATTTTACCTTTTTATTCTTCTTCTTCTTTGGTGCGGGACGCCCTGAATCGAGATATACATCTATTGCATGATCCGGTGTCCTCATATCTTCATGGTGGACTTCTCTTATATTTTCCTCCCTCTTACTCAATTCTTCTAAATTTTCTTCATCATTTTTTTAAGTTCATCATATTTTTCCTCAACATAACTCCTCTTTTTTTTCAGAACTTAAATTTATCCCCTCATCCATTTTTTTTCTATCATTCCAATCACCCCCTTCAACTCACCCCCTCAATTCCACCACTTCTTTCACAACACCATCAACCTTTTCCCCTACTTTCCCCTTTAAGCTCTCAATCGCCTGTTCGATTCTGGATTATCTTTGCAAACAATCAGAAACAGCTTTTTTCACCTCCGCCAACTCAGCCATCAAAATGTCATATTTACTTCCCCCTTCATTCTATTTCACCTTATCTTCTACCTTCTCCTCTTCCTCCTCTTCCTCCTCGCCAATAACCTTCACAAATAAACTACATTATTAGACCATCTTTCTTTTTTAAGTCCTTACTAATCTCTAAATACTTAAATTACCCTTACTTTCTTTTTCGGTAATTCCAACTTTAACTTTGCCATAACTCGAGCAACTTCTTCCTTGCCTCATGCAGTGATGCGTGCCACTCCGGTTTTTTGGAAGGTCGGCACACTTGAAGAATCTGACCAAAAATCAAACAATGCAACATGCATTTATAATAAACTTTATCATTTTCTATAATAACTATTTACAAAGTTTTCTAAACCAACACCAAGATTCAACTCATTTACTTCTAAGACAGTTATGCATCCTTTGAAGTATGTGGGGTTTTTGGCTTTTTGAAAACTCTTGATTGCATCAATTAATTTGTCACTGGCATATGAGGCCCAATTTAATTGACCTTTCAACCCAGAGTCGCAAATCAACTTCATACATTCTTTGGTCGGGGATGTATCACCCGTTGGACAAAGGAATACTCCGGCAATGTACAATAGTACTCGGGCCTTCAGATCATCCCCCTCATACTTGCCGCTTTTTATATCGTCCTCAAGTGTAGCAAATGTCACCTTGGAGTTTAGGCCATACTTCTTCACAAGTATTTTCCAATCCTCCCTCTTAATAACTTCATCCACACTCTACCCTTTATTTTGTAGCCCCAATACGGCTTCAACACATCGGACACCAAAATGAAATGAATATTTACCGTATCGAACATCACACTTGTGCAAATCAAAATCTCCCATCAACAAACGACGCAATTCCCTCCGAATTGGTCGGTCCTTCATCCCCATAAGAGATCCAAACCCCATTTCTTTCAACACATTTGCTTTATCCTTCGCTTTCAACTCCTCTATTATGTGGTGCACTCGTTTTATGCTTCACCTTGTCGACACTTCCTATATTATTTACATATAATGTTAGAGTTTTTATATATCATTTATCAACATATTTACAAGTTTAACGAATACTTTATTCACAATGTTTCCTTCTGCTTTTTTCTTGGCTGAATATTTTTCTCTATCATTTGTGGACAACGTGTTAAATGGTTGCTTCTCAGTTTCACTCATCGTGTTCCATTTCTTTACCACAATGTCTTTCACCTGAAAACTATGCATAAATCATCAACAATCAAAATATTAAACCTACAATATATTCACTATAAATTCAATTTACATACCGAACCGACAGTGTAAGTACAACAATCCTTCATCCTCTACACTTCTTTCATACTGTCATGATAGGAAAGTTTAAATGTTCTTAAATACTTTCATCCAATTACAATTTACAGAACATTTATTTGACATTGCTACTTACTAGAAGTACATATATCCACCATTTGGTTGCTTTGGATTTTCCTCACTTTCGATACTCTCCGGCTCCATTTCAACCATTTCAGTCTCATCTTCACGAACAACATCTTCATGATCCTTAGCACCAATCTCGCTTCAGTTCTCTGAAAAAAGTATCGATATTCATTTTCTATCGACAATATTAATTTCTACCGATAAGTTCTCATAACAAAGTACCGATATTTATTTCATAAATATAATTACGATTTCGACCTATAATCGATCCGAATTCCGATTTTACTTCAAAATCATTAAACCCAAAACATTATCCCCAACTACCCAATACTACATTACCAAAAAACTAGAGTTTCGACAACATACATTTTACTTCAAAGTCCCCAAACCCAAAACCTTTCGTTTCGATTCTGATACAACACGACTTCAAGAACGCCTCCCTTGTATTTCGCAGCAACCAAACTCGGGTCGATTTCAAGTACTCTCTTAGGTTTTCTGTAAATGCAAGCAATACAAAGGTTTGTATTAGAGTAGATACTTTTTAACCGGTTATATCATTATGATATATTTAATCGATACAATTCCCCAGGTTTCGATACTTTTTTTAATTGTGTCGATTCTTTCGTACATGTTCTTAAAAAAAGTATCGACACCAAACAAATTATCCGGTAACGACTTATCGGTTACATTATATGTATTAATAATGTAAACGGTTATGTCAAATTTTTTCTATTGTACCGATTCTTTTGCACACGTTCTTAAAAAAAAGTATTGAAACCAAACAAGATATCCGGTAAAGATTTACCGGTTACATTATATGTATTAATAATGTAACCGGTTATGTCTAATTTTTTCTATTGTACCGATTCTTTTGCACACGTTCTTAAAAAAAGTATCGAAACCAAACAAAATATCCGGTAACGATTTACCGGTTACATTATATGTTTAAGTAATGTAACCGGTTATGTCAAATTTGCTTGTATTTTACCGATTCTTTTGACATGTTCTTAAAAAAAGTATCGACATCAAACAAACAATCCGGTAACGATTTAACTGTTACATTGTTTTTATTAATAACGTAACATGTTTGTCAAATTAGCTTCTAAAGGATAGACTTTTTATTAGTACTGTGGAAACAGAAACGATACTTTCGATCCCTTGGTATCGATAAAATTGTATAAAGTGTTACAAAAGTATTTGTTTTTCGATACTTTTTTAAATTCAATACAAAAAACTGTGCACAAAGTATCGATATTTTCGACATTTTTTTTCCAACCGCGGTTACATTGCTGTTCAAAAAGTATCGATAAACTTTTAAAAATTATGGATACTTTCGAAATTAAGAACAAATTAGGCGCTATCGAATATATTAATATTCGGATAACAAAATAGGTAATTTTACCGATTTTGTTATCGTGGGAATTTCCAAGGCCCCATCAGCTCAAAATTATCAACAAATTAGGCGCTACCGAATATATTGATATTCGGATCAACAAAATAGGTAATTTTTACCGATTTTATTATCTTTAACCGGTCACCTTTCTATCCGATTACGCCGTATATTAGCCGCATATTAACTGTCTTACCGCAAAACTACCCTATATTACTGGGAATAATACAAAATTATATATTGATTTGAGCAGTTTTATCAACAAATCCATTGTCAGCGAAAGAATTACCAACTCTGCCCAAACCTCAATCAAAATTCTAACCATCGGGACACCCGTTATGGCTTTTGGCCGGCAGCTGTTTTTTTTTTAAAGTTTAGATTTAATTAAATAATATTATCTTATTTGTTGAACTCAAGGATGTGTCTCAATAAAAAAGTAGATGATGCCCATCCTAAAAGAATATTTATGAACAAATGATACAATCTAATCACTTTTAGGTTATTAAAAAAATAGGATTAAAAATATTTATGAACAAAATATTTGTACATTATTAATCACTTTATCTACAAAATATTTGTACATCATTAAAAGATTAAAAATATTTATGAACAAATGATACATTGTAATCGCCTTTTAGACTATTAAAAAAAATATTACTCTATTCGTTGGTGTGAATCTTGTTAGTTTTAGTGTGTGTTCGTCGTTCTAAGTATTATTTTCATTGGTTGCCGCTGTTTCTAATTGTTTTTTCTTATATATTTCGATACATAGATAGTTTTAGACATACCCAATAAAAATGACTGTATAAGACACTTAAGGGTTAATTTGACATTGAAAAATACGGTAAAAAAGTGTTTTTAATTTTTTTATACAAGTGTTTTTGGATTTTTGGTTTAAAATATAAGTGTTTGGTAGTGTTTTTAAATAGATAATATATATATATTTATTTTAAAAAAATATAAAAAGATTAATAATATAAACGAAGATATGTGAGTAATTTTACTCAAATATTTTTAGAAATGCTAAAAACTAAAAACTTTAGTTTTTAAAAGTTACTTTTCAAACCAAGCTGAAAAGCACTTTTAAGGGTACAAAATGGAGGTGGATCAACTGAAAACAACCAACAAAAAAAACGTTCGGGACCATGGTAAATTAATAGAGTGAGCCAAAATAGATGGGTATTATTGGTTGAATGTATCGCTTCCAAGGGGATACAAGGATGGAGATAGAGGCGGATGCATCTTTGTGTATGGTACGTCACTTGACCTACAATCATAAAATAGGAATAACTACATTGGTAACTACTAAATTTGTATAATATTTTTACTTTGGTCACATAAATAATTTTTTTTCATTATAATCGCTTAATTTTTTATTTACTTTCATTATATCGAATGTCGTTAACTTCGTTAAGAAATGTCGATGTTGCACGTTAAAGTCTTCTTTTTCAAAAACACCCATAATTTTTCAAATTTAAAACCATTGCCAAGACAAAATTCCTATTAACGGAACGGTCGCCGATCAATCTCAATTGTGTGAAAGATTCATTTTGTCAAAAGTTTAACATAGTTTAGTTTCAGTTTGATCTTATGGTTTAACATTGGTGAAGCATATATGAAAATCTTAGTTGAAACTAAAAATTAAAACTTATCAATCTACAGTTGTTAGCCGTCAAATCAGCTTGAAACCAAGCTATGTTAATATTTTGACCAAACGAATCCTTCTCACGTCAACATTTTTTAATTGCAGTGGTCGTAATAAAATCAAATTAAAAGTTTACAAATTATTTTTATTTTAGTGACCAAAGTGAAAGCATCCTAAAAGTTTAGTGACTACCAGTGTAGTTTACCTTAAAAATATTAAATATGTTTTTGTTTAAATAAAAATTTGCACTTAATGTAACACCCCGATTTTGGGCTTGGAAGTTTAGGGTCTGAACCGGACCGGTCTGATTTTCGGTTCGAATATAAAAGGTGGTTTTAGGGAAAGCCTAGTTCGGGTTGCACTAAAAATATGGAAAAATATCTAAAAATCCTCTTTTAATATATATAAGAGAGTGGTGAAATCAATTTTACAAAATAAGGTTTGGAAGTGTGACATTTCGAAATAGTGACTAAAATGTAATTTTTGAAAAGTTCAGTGGTGACTGTTTTGTAAGGATTGAAACTTTGAATCTTTAAGGAGCTAATTTACCCAAGGAAGGATTTCTCCAGATTTTTCTTAAATTTAATGACTCATTTAATGTTTAATTAAATTAAAAGAAAAGGGGGAAACCATATTTTAGTTTTCATAACCAACTTTTGCTAAAACTTTCTCATCTCATTTTCTCTCAAAATTCCCTCAGCCAAACACATTTCTACAACAACTTTTCTTTTGATTTTCACACCAAATGATGAGATTTCAATCCTCAAATGATTCCTAATCTTTTCTACATCAAATCCTTTTCATTTGCTTATTGAATTTTCAAGGATTTTGGCTCTAATCAAGGAGAAATCTACATTTAGAGGTAAGGATGTCCTTCTCCTCTAAATACTCAGTTCTTTACTGAAATTCACAAGTTCTCAATCCTTAAATTAAGTTTTATAAAAGGTTTTAATGTTGTGATCTTGATTTTTGGCTTAAAACTCAAGATTTGGATTTAATCTTGAAGAAATTCGTGATGAATGTTTGGGCTCTGATTTGAGATGTCTTTTTAATGTATTTTGGATGTTTAATGATGTGTAATTGAGGTTTAATCAATGCATTCCCGAATAGGTTGATTTTCCTAAGTTTTTACATGTGAAAATGGTGGTTTTTGGGGTGATCTTGGTGCTCTGTTATAGCTGGAGCTATAAGGACGAGTTTAGGATCTTTTTGGATGTTAATTGATGTTTAAGAATGTTTAGAAGTGATGGATCTTGGCTGGGTAATGTTGTGGAAGTGTTTGGATGTGATTTCAGTTGTGTTTGGTAGCCGAAATGTTAGATTTGGTGAGAGCAGCGTGTAACACCCCAAAATTACCCTAATTTGAAAACCCTAATTTTTGAAAATTCCTAATTCAAAACCCTAGAATTTGGGAATTTCTAGTTTAAAACCCTAATTTGATTAAGTGGTAATTGAACAAATTCAGAATTTCTTGGCTTAATTTAGAATTTCGGGGGTCGATTTGTGATATAAGTAAAGTTTTCGTGCCTTTTTGTAAGCCCTAAAATGTTCAGGTGACCATATGTGTAATTTACCCTTTTTGTCTTGATATTTACCTTTTGGTTCAGCCCTAATCATCGTTTCAACTCCCCTTTTGATTTTGAGCAGCCGCACTCCCCCTATCTCAGTCTTCCCTCTCTCGTTTTTCATCTCACCATCACCCTCACTCATTTTCATCTCCGACGACCCTCCGTCCACCGTCCGTGGCTTGCTCGGCCAACACCATCGCAACCCTCATTGTCGTGCGAACAAACCCCGACCTTTGGCTCTTTTCCACCGACATTTGTTTGCTCGAAAATCATGATAAATTGTCCGGTTTCCTCTTCTTAGTCCGTTCCTCCGCCGTTCGTGTCGCCTTCCTCCTCCGTTCGTGTATGTAAGAAAAGTTATCGGAAACCTTTCGTATAACTTGGCTTTGTGCGTCGTCGTCTCTCCTTCGTCAGTTTTCAGTTTCGGTTTGGGTAAGTGGCTGGATAAGCTTCATCGTTCTTCATTAGATTCGTTTTGGATCTTTTGAGTTTTATTGGTGACCTTGGGTATTGTCGTGGTTGTAACAGCGCCGCCGTGCACATTTGGGTTGCCGTCGTCCTTGTCGATCTATGTCGTCGCCGACATGGTTGTCGCACCGCCGGTGAGCCATCGCCACCCTTGCTGATTTGCTGTCGCCGCCGGGTTGAGTTGCGCCGTCAAAGGGTTCTATAAACCCTAGCCGTCATGGGGGTTCTGGGAACTTTGCTGAACAAGGGATGAAACCCTTGTGTGTGTTGGGCCGTGTATCATTTTTGGCCATGGATTTGAGACATTTAGAATGGGCCGTGTATTTATTTGGTGAGCCCAACCGAAGAGCCTTGAGAGTGGGCATGTGTTGGAGCCAGTTTCAGATATAAGTTGAACCTACCAATGTGAACCGACTAAACCCGAACCGGACAAGTAATTGAACCGAACCAGTGAACCAATTGTGAATTGAACCAGATGAATTGGACCGAACCGATAGAATTGCCTTTGACCCGTTTGACTGACCCGATAGTTGACTGGAGTTGACTTGTTGACTGTTGACCAGACCTTTGACTAAGTTTGACCCTTTGACCAGTTTGACTTTGACTTTGATCAGAGTTGACTTTTTTGGGGAAACATTCCTCTTGACCATTTTTGACGTCCTGAGTCCGTATCCGCTGCCCGTTTTGTCAAATTCAAATCCGAAAGCTCAGTTATGCTAATTTCAGTTAATTATTCATAAAATCTAATAAGTTGTGAATTTCAGAATCTGATTCGGAATATTCCTGTGTTCAGGTGATAACGTCTTTGAGGTCGTTGGGCTACCTCTAGTTGTTTAGACCGATCGTGCACGTTCTTCGGGATCTTCACATGAGTATATCTTAGTTCAGTTTTCAGTGTTTTAGTCGGTGGCTTAGTGTTAGTAATAAATGTTAATATAGAATTCATATCTCGTAGGTCCTGATTCGGTGAGATCCGAGCGTGAGGCTCGCCCTTCGCAAGTTTAGAGCTTCTGTTGCTTAAGGTGTGTCTCTTCCTGTTTTATAAACTTATGTGTTTCTTTCTGTGCTATAAATTTTATGTGCTTTTCTGGATTAATATAAGTAAATGTTTTGTACATTTGTGTGCATACTCTGTTGTGATTGGGTGAATGTTTTCAGGCATCATGCATAACATGTCATATTGTGATTTAAGTGAAATATCAGATTTTGGGAATCGTAAAACATTGGATTTATAGTATTGTGCAATTTGAATATTCATGATTCAAGTTTCAGATCAGACTCGGATTTTAAAATCTGCATCATATCATTGTGGGTATATGGTTTGGAATTTGTTCGGGGAAGTTCAGTGGTTTTAACCTTCGGGCTGAATTCCGCTTCGGATTAGTGGTTTCACCCTTTGGGGTTGAATTCTGCTTCGGATCAGTGGTTCCACCCTTCGGGCTGAGTTCCACTTCGGATGGTGATGATGGAGAAAGTAGGTTCTAGAGAACCTTACTTTTCGGTGTATCGGAGATGGGTACTATGGTTCATGTGCATCAGACATCATATCATTATGATCCAGTTTTTATTATGTTTTCAGAAAAGTTTTTATCAGAAAATAAAATACTGTTTGATTTTTGTTTTGTTTTCGGTTGCACTTTAGGGACACACTAAGCTCTTTAGCTTATACTCCTTAGTTTTTACTTTTTCAGATATTTCAGACTCTTTTAGGCGACTCGGTACTAGTAGCTTCTCGCATTTTACTCGGATATTTTTTTATAATTCAGTATGAACTCTCTTTTAATTATTTCAGACTATGGTTTTGGAATATTTTAGAATATTTATGTAATTCGGACATTGGGACTGTTTATTGTTTTTAATTTGGGTATTATTAAATGCATGCATTTATAAGGTTATTTTCAGAAATTTAACCAAATATCGGAATAATGTTTAAACGACTACATTTTATAATAATGAGATCTTATTGAGTTTATTTTCTTGTAATAATAATTCTGTTTTAATTAAGTAAACTTAAAAGGTGTTACTTGAGGGGTAAGTTTTCAAACACGACTTCCTAGATTCGACCCATTTCTTCTTCGTCGGGTTTAGGGGGTTACACAGCGAGTTTAGGTGTAATGGCTGAAGATTTTAATGAAAGATGATGCATTACTCCTCTGCTTTGATGTGTTTAAAACAGGGGAGACATCTTCGGATCCTTGTGGTGTTGATCCGGAGGCTTGAACGGCGTTTCGACAAGCTTGCGAAACGGAATTGGTGAGTGGAGTTGGATTTCCAGATTTGTATCGAATAATTGAAGGTTTGGGAGCTTAGGTTAAGTCTAATCAACTTAACTAAGCTCAAGAGTAAGTTTTCAGAAAAACTCTCTTGGATGAGCCATGGATTGGTTCGATGCATTTTTGATAATTGCATGTTTAAATTCTGTTTTTGAAAGCATGTTTTAGCATGATTAATGCTGGTTTTGAAAGCCATGTGTTGAAGGATGCTCAAGGTAAGAGATCCTTGGTTTGATGTTGATAATTGAGGTTTTGATGCATAGTGATGCATGATGGTTTAATGGCTTTGTTTAATGCTTTAAAACAGTGGAATGTTGATGATAAATGATGTATATTGGCAAGTGATGTTTTGGTTTTAAAGTAATTGAATCGGATATAGTTAGCCGGCTATAGGATTGGGTGCACTGTGAATTAAGTCCCCTTGGATGTTGAGGGGTTGTAATGGTATCGTAAACTCCATCCAAGTACACTAACGAGATGTCTAGGATCATAATGGTGGTTAAAATGCCATGTGAGGATCTTGTGTTGTGTGTCCCGTGTTCTCGTTAGTGATGTTATACAACTACCAATGAGTGATGTGGAGGGGTTGTGATTGTACCGTTAAACTCCATCACGGGTGTTGAGGGGTTGTGATTGTACCGGTAAACTCCACCTTGTGTGTTTGGTAGTGTGTATGAAGCGTATGGGACAACGCTTGTAATTCGCGTATCCGATTGTGTTTTGTGTTGAAAAATGGTTATGGATTATCACTTGGAAGCCAATATGACATGTTAATGATATTGAAGCATAAGATGCTTGTTGTGTATGCATTGTTGCATGAGAAATGATGTTTATGATTTTAAAGGCCTTTGAAAGGTGTTTTATAAAATGCATTATTGTATTGTTTCTTTAGAGCATGCCTCACTAAGCATATGTGCTTACGCTCTCTTTCTTGAACCAATAATGCAGAGAATTGAAGTGCTTTAAGGGCAGCAAGGAGGCTAAGAATCCAAGGGGAAGGCTAAGCTCATGTATGGTGACTATTTTTACAACATTATTAGCTTTTGATATTTGGCTATAACCCCCTCGTCCCGGTCTGGCCGGATGACCGGTCCGAGTAAGCTACACGGGGAAAACCGAGTGAAAACTCCCAAGGGAATTCCCCCTCGGTTAGCAACCCTATTTTTTCATTTTAAATCTTGTCTAGATGAGTATTTAATCTTACGTGGTCATACAGCGGAACAACATTCACGAGGCAAGCCAACGAACTCAGCCCAACATCTTACAGCCCAATTTTTAAGCTTTAACTACAGGCGGTATCGATACCCTTAAGGGGTGTATCGATACCCCTTGACTAGGTTTAAGCTTTAACTTCAGGTGGTATCGATACCCTTAAGGGGTGTATCGATACCCCCTTGACTAGGTCAACTGGTCAAAGTCAACCCGTAGAGACCGTATCGATACACCCAAGGAGTGTATCGATACCCTCCCCAACGGTTGACTTCCCACGGTCAACGCTAAGATGACGGTATCGATACACCTGAGGCCGGTATCGATACCGAAGTGGACAGTAGCTCCAGTGACCAAAATGGTATCGATACACCTCTCAAGTGTATCGATACACTAAGCCTGAAACAAGAAGGTGGTATCGATACCGTACCAACCGTATCGATACCCCTGCTACGAACTTGCAGGTTTGAGCTGATTTAAGGCACAAGGAGGCCCTCAAATCCCTCTAAAACCCCAACCAACACACTAACATCAATCCTAAGGCAAATCAAACATAAAAGCATGCTTTAACTTGAAATCAAAGGCACAATCCAACACAAGATGATACACAAACCATACAAGCAACATAAGCTTTCAAGCATGGCATTCCAACAAAAGTCATTTCAACATTTAAGGTCATACAAGGAACTCAAAGCCAGGAAGGCACAAGATAAGCATATAAGAGGTTTACACTATAACAAGGCAAACTAAACGTCTATAGACATGCCACCACACACAAGCATACATCAAAGCATAACATGTTTTACAAACCGAGGCCAAATCAAATCATCAACATACACCCAAACTCAAACAACAATACCTATCCCATTGCTTAACTATTACATTCTATCACTTAAAATTCATACATTGAGCTCACCAAAGCAACACTTGGAGACCTTTCCTTGCCCTTGCCACCCACAAGTTATTTATCTGCATTGTCGAACAAAAGAGAGCGTAAGCATAAAAGCTTAGTGAGGGTAAGCTCGTAAAACAAACCTCGACAATGCAGGGTCCAAGCACGAGCTACAACCAAGATAAAATGCATGTTCTTACCTCCGATCCACACGATCCATAATCATAAATGATGCATGCACATATATTCAATATCATGTCATGCTCAACATGTTTAAATCCACAACATATGAATTCACATATATTAAACCATGTTAGCAACACATCCCAAATCACATTGGCTCACAATTAATCACATATTGGCAGCATAAACCACAATCCATATTGGCACCTAGCTATGACTCGAATACGCGGATAACCGTTGGAACTCACGTCCAACAACACAACCATTACCTGACGGTGGGATTACACTCATCACCGTTCACGCGGAGGGGATTCCACTCATCCACACGCCTCATTTCACGCGGAGGGGATTCCACTCATCCTCATGCCCCGTCGATGGGATTCCACTCATCATCGACTAATATAAATACAATTTCCGGGCGTACCCGTACTCCTCCTTGGTGACTCAACGCCACCAAGGCCACGCGCGAATTTAGACTCATGTGTGCACACTAACATCCTAATGATCGATCATTTGTACCCAAGCATACTAGTGCCAATACTACACATTTCAATAATCTTTTACAATATCATTTCATAATAACTTCCGTGCTTAGCACGTACTCACCATGACTCACCGTCATGCGCAAACCACATTTCCATGCCTAGCATGTACTCACCATGATCCTCGGATCATACAATCACCTCATAACATCATTACACATGTCAACACTACATGCATCTCAATAACACAAATACCACATCATATTTCATACATATGTATATCTCTATCACATTTATCATCAACATGCATGTAACAATGCATTAAGCCATGCCTCCACATACATGTATAACAACATAAGCATAACCACCATAAGCATGATTAAACATGAGGCATAATTCAACACTTTAAAGATCAACCAAGGTCTCTAACTAAAGATTGGAATTAGGCTACCACCCTAATCCCAACTCTAGGTGGGTCTACCAATCCCAACCTAGTTCACATGCTTGAACCAACACTTGAAAACCATTTAAAAATATTTAACCACTCACCTCTACCTCCAAGCTCATCTACCAAGCAACCATGGTCTTCAATTTCTGGATTTGTTCCCAAGGCCTCACCAACACAAATTCCCGCTTCTAAACAACCTCAAGCACAATTCAACAATTCCAAATCAGCCCAACGTCAAAAGACCAATCCGGAATACAATTCAATCACAATTTACAATGTTGCAAGCCATGACCAAACCCCATACTTTGCAATCTCGGACAGCCCACATACCCCTTCCAAAATCCATGTTTCCAACACCCATTGCACCCACAAATGATCCCAAATCAACCCCTAACCATAGTACTACCATTGGGCTATCAATTCTCACCTAAAACAACCCCCAAAACTCCCCCAAAACCCTCCAAAAAACCCATTCATACCCAAATTCGGGAATCTCAATAAAACACTTTAAAAATCATTTATGTTGGACCTTATGGTTCATAGACAACATATCTAAAATAAATAAATCGAAAGCATTGATAAAAACTCGTAAAGTCACAACCTTTAACCAAAACTTTGAAAAACCCAAATTCTAAAACATTGATGAAAATGAAATCTATTTGTACTTTCAAGTAGAGGAGGATGAGAGCAAGTCGGAAATGTAATTACCTTTCAAAATGCTCCAAAAATGGAGGCAAGATTTGATGGAAAAGCACCAAGGAGGGGGAGGGGAGTTTGACGTGAAATGGAGAAGGGTTGGGGAAGAAGATAGCAATTTGTGTTTTAAATAAAAAGATGGGTTTTTAATTTGGATGGCCATTTTATTACAAAAATGCCATTAATGAGATGACAATCTCATTTACTTTAAAATCCATGAATTTGAGTTTCAATCCAATTTGGTCCAACACAATTGTTTGTTTTGAAAAGAATACGAAGACCAAAATAATACATTATTATTTTAATTATAAAAGTGAAACCCGAAATAATATTAAAATATTATTTTCACCCGACCCCTAAACCCGAGTGTTACAACTCTCCCCCACTTAAGGAAATTTCGTCCCCGAAATTTATCGGACAGGAACCCACTTTCTTTCACACCACAACACACCAACCAATCTTGGTGGACTTACCACACATCAATAGATATCTGATGCTAAGGTCTCAACTGATTCTTCGTTGCAAGCAATTTCAACTCAACTCCATCTCTTCTACAAACATAGCACAGAACATGTCTGACTCACACTCTTGAATTATAGATTCACAGACACATCACAAACCTCCATCCAACTCTAGTGGTAACCGCAACAGATAAACAACAGATCTGGCCCGACTCACAACTCATACAACACTGTTTAAAACTTGACCGATGACTTTCTCTGATTGATCATCTAACTTCATCAATTAACCAAACACTATGCAGACGTCTTCAAAAACAATCTAGTTGAAATCTCGGATCTCTATTACCCACTTCCATTAAGAACCTTTCACGGATGTAACAAACTAGAAGAAACTGAAGCTCGGTCTTGACACGCTGGCAATTTACATACTTACTCTCATACTGAACCACATTATTCATCCACTCAAATCAGAAGCATTCATCTTCAACCCACAATACGTCTTCATACTACTCAGATGCAATACAAATGAACCATCGTGCGCTTCGGCCAAAACAATACATCTCAAAACACTAGGTCAGTCGGTACAACTATTCAGTCTCTGAAATGCAAAACTCTATCATCTCTGAAACTGTATTCTGAAGGTCTTCCTTCTACTATGCCTCACACGTGAGGTGCCAAGAATCTGTCTTGCAACTGTTTCTCATCAAACATTCTGACTCAAAGTAGTCTCAACCCGAAACTCGGCCACAAAACTACTATCATTTGATATACGGAATTCGGCAATTGCAACTCGTAACTCAACTACTAATCTAACAGCAAATACAACTCGGAACATCGGTTGCTACGTAGACTCTCTTCAGATAGTACTCAATCTTGAGATCACAGTCTTCAAGCAATTCTAACTACTCATGTTGTTCAAGTTCCAACCATTCCTAAGTCTTCAAATATTTCAAGTTCTGATGATACGTACATATACACTGCGCATTTCTTACTATACAAGCTTTGTCTCTAAATCTTCGAAGCAAATACAACTGTAATTAACTCTATGTCTCATATTGGATAACTCTTCTCACGATCTTTAACCTATCTCGATGATCAAGCCACAAATCTTCCGTCTTGCATAAGCACACAACCTAACCCTACATGTAATGCATCACTACGGTTCACAACTCTTTCTCTGATATAAGCTGATTCAAGGTCGAATCTCTCTTCAAAGTTTCTTTCAGTTCCTCAAGGGCTCATTGTCTCGCATCTAACCACACAACTGAACATTCTTCTGTAGCAATCTATCAATGGAGCAACTATCTTCAAAAGGCTATTCACAATTCTCTAAAAGTAACAATTCTAGACCTAGGAACTATAGATACCTGTCACAGTCTTCAATTTCTTCCAACTCACATCTTCCTCTGTCTGTTCAAGATTTGTTCTAATACACTCGGCTAATCTACATGTCCTAAGAGAACATCTTCATTAACTCGAAGTTCACGTTGGCTCAACTTGGCATACAACTGATTCTCTAATAGAATCTACAATACTAACTCTAAAGCTTGTCATGGCCTTCTTCGATACGTGAATATACTCATGTGTCATCTATGAGAACTATTACAACTGATCAAGGAACTCGGGAATTATTCTGTTCAACATCTCTATGAAGGTAACTAATACACTAGTCCAACAAAACGACATAACTCAGAGCTCAAGGTGATCACATCTTGCCCCTAAAGCTGTCTTCGGTACTTCAAATTTTCTCACTTTCAACTGGTAGTAAACGGATCTCAAATTAATCTTCGAAAGGTTGAAGCATACACTACTGACCAACTAATCACTGACACTCAGAAATGGATGTTAATTATTCACTGTCACTTGTTTCGACTGTATGTAATCTGAACACATTCTCGTACTGTCCCTCTTTCTTCTTCACAATTTACACTGTAGAACTCTGAGATGATGCACTAGGCCTAATGAATCTAAGGTCCAACTAACCTCAAAGTTATTTCTTCAACATTCTCAATTCTTCCGGGATTCATAAGTTACAGAGCAAACAAAACAGAAGCAACCTCGGAGACGGTCTCAACAACGAACTATTCTTCTCTATCAAGAGACAAACCGGATAAATCTTCCAAAAACTTCTAGGAAAACACAAACTATTTTAGAATTTTGTGGTCTAATATTTATTCAAAATCAAATCCATCACAATTGCTAAGCAAGTATGTTGACTACACTCAACCAATCTTTGACCTCTAAAGCTGGATCAACATTCAATAAGGAGTTCACATCCTTACCTACTACTACAGTCTCACAAAAATATGCGACTTCAAGGCAACTCTCCCTTTGTCTCAATGTATATTCTAGCTTTGTGCTCTACAAGCCAAACCATGTCAAAAAGGTACATCAAAACCGCGGGAAGACGATCACTTCACATCTACTAGAAACTAGTAACTCTGAACCACCAACAAACATCTTCTGTACATCTTTCTGATCACTACCATCTCTCAAAGGCTAGTCACACGTGTCCCCACATCTAAGGTCTCAACAAAGATATCTAATTTCTTACATGCTCACGCAAAAGGAGGTATCCGCAGAAATTACAACTTCACATGTACACAACTGATAGTCTTCGGTCCTCTTGTTTTCAGACTGGTTCTTCAACAAAATCTGACTCTTCTAAACTGTTCTTAGAGCATCTCGTAACTTCAAGATTCAATTCTGATCACACACAAACAGTCATGATGGACTTGTTCTACCCCTACCAAACAACCTGGAGTCAAAGCTCAAGGCTCCCTTCTCGGCTCAACTATATCGGAAGTGACTTCATCTCTTCCGCTTGCTGGAAGACAACTTAACGTACACTGACCCAATCACACAAACTAGCTCCCACTTACGGACACTGACCGGCTGTCTTGCATTAAAACCATAGGTCGAACTCCAACGATCACCAACTAACACTTCTGAATTTCAGATTACTCACACGAGACCCCTACCTTGATCTCGCTAAAAGAACTAAGGTACTCGTACCTATCTCTAACACTTCACCGGGCATATTCAAACTTGCATGCTTGCTAACAATGTACAGAGATACGGATTCAGAATCAACTGGAGGAAACAACTTGATACTGTACCAAGGGCTCATTCGATAAGACATCGAAACTACTCTAACCCCCACCCATAGGCCTTCACTTCTTCTTACTAACTAATGCCAGAGTTGATCACATCGTCCTTCGTCCACATGAATCAACCCACAAACACACTGTCTCAAATGGACAAATTGTACCTCAATTCCGGTACAACCACACCTCTCTAACTAAGGCGATGGACTCCCTCAACATCGTCCACCTTTTCAGAAACTACAACTTCTAATTACCGAAAAGCAATTTAATCAACAACAACATCAACAGTAAAACATACAAGATTGGGTTAGCAAGGCAAGGCTTCCAAGTGGCTCAAGTATGTTTCCCTCACTTAAAATCTCTTTTACGATGTAATAGTAGCAATGGGACTCTACTAAACATGCTTTAAACAACTCAACACACATTCATACTCAACCAAGCATATAACAAGGCATACTTGCTAAACAAGCAAACACATGCGTACTATCAAACAACATACATTCTCAATCAAACAAGCGTACACCACAGCATTCACGGATAACAAGCAACATGCTTACATGGCAAGCAAACACCGTGCAATTTCAATGCAAGAACTTAACTTACCTCACTTACCTGCCCAAGGTCTCGGTAACCTTAGGCTCTGATACCAAAAAATATAACCCCCTCGTCCCGGTCTGGCCGGATGACCAGTCCGAGTAAGCTACACGGGGAAAACCGAGTGAAAACTCCCAAGGGAATCCCCCCTCGGTTATCAACCCTATTTTTTTTCATTTTAAATCTTGTCTAGATGAGTATTTAATCTTACGTGATCATACAGCGGAACAACATTCACGAGGCAAGCCAACGAACTCAGCCCAACATCTTACAGCCCAATTTTTAAGCTTTAACTACAGGCGGTATCGATACCCTTAAGGGGTGTATCGATACCCCTTGACTAGGTTTAAGCTTTAACTGCAGGTGGTATCGATACCCTTAAGGGGTGTATCGATACCCCCTTGACTAGGTCAACTGGTCAAAGTCAACCCGTAGAGACTGTATCGATACACCCAAGGAGTGTATCGATACCCTCCCCAACGGTTGACTTCCCACGGTCAACGCTAAGATGACGGTATCGATACACCTGAGGCTGGTATCGATACCGAAGTGGACAGTAGCTCCAGTGACCAAAATGGTATCGATACACCTCTCAAGTGTATCGATACACTAAGCCTGAAACAAGAAGGTGGTATCGATACCGTACCAACCGTATCGATACCCCTGCTACGAACTTGCAGGTTTGAGCTGATTTAAGGCACAAGGAGGCCCTTAAATCCCTCTAAAACCCCAACCAACACACTAACATCAATCCTAAGGCAAATCAAACATAAAAGCATGCTTTAACTTGAAATCAAAGGCACAATCCAACACAAGATGATACACAAACCATACAAGCAACATAAGCTTTCAAGCATGGCATTCCAACAAAAGTCATTTCAACATTTAAGGTCATACAAGGAACTCAAAGCCATGAAGGCACAAGATAAGCATATAAGAGGTTTACACTATAACAAGGCAAACTAAACGTCTATAGACATGCCACCACACACAAGCATACATCAAAGCATAACATGTTTTACAAACCGAGGCCAAATCAAATCATCAACATACACCCAAACTCAAACAACAATACCTATCCCATTGCTTAACTATTACATTCTATCACTTAAAATTCATACATTGAGCTCACCAAAGCAACACTTGGAGACCTTTCCTTGCCCTTGCCACCCACAAGTTATTTATCTGCATTGTCGAACAAAAGAGAGCGTAAGCATAAAAGCTTAGTGAGGGTAAGCTCGTAAAACAAACCTCGACAATGCAGGGTCCAAGCACGAGCTACAACCAAGATAAAATGCATGTTCTTACCTCCGATCCACACGAGCCATAATCATAAATGATGCATGCACATATATTCAATATCATGTCATGCTCAACATGTTTAAATCCACAACATATGAATTCACATATATTAAACCATGTTAGCAACACATCCCAAATCACATTGGCTCACAATTAATCACATATTGGCAGCATAAACCACAATCCATATTGGCACCTAGCTATGACTCGAATACGCGGATAACCGTTGGAACTCACGTCCAACAACACAACCATTACCTGACGGTGGGATTACACTCATCACCGTTCACGCGGAGGGGATTCCACTCATCCACACGCCTCATTTCACGCGGAGGGGATTCCACTCATCCTCATGCCCCGTCGATGGGATTCCACTCATCATCGACTAATATAAATACAATTTTCGGACGTACCCGTACTCCTCCTTGGTGACTCAACGCCACCAAGGCCACGCGCGAATTTAGACTCATGTGTGCACACTAACATCCTAATGATCGATCATTTGTACCCAAGCATACTAGTGCCAATACTACACATTTCAATAATCTTTTACAATATCATTTCATAATAACTTCCGTGCTTAGCACGTACTCACCATGACTCACCGTCATGCGCAAACCACATTTCCATGCCTAGCATGTACTCACCATGATCCTCGGATCATACAATCACCTCATAACATCATTACACATGTCAACACTACATGCATCTCAATAACACAAATACCACATCATATTTCATACATATGTATATCTCTATCACATTTATCATCAACATGCATGTAACAATGCATTAAGCCATGCCTCCACATACATGTATAACAACATAAGCATAACCACCATAAGCATGATTAAACATGAGGCATAATTCAACACTTTAAAGATCAACCAAGGTCTCTAACTAAAGATTGGGATTAGGCTACCACCCTAATCCCAACTCTAGGTGGGTCTACCAATCCCAACCTAGTTCACATGCTTGAACCAACACTTGAAAACCATTTAAAAATATTTAACCACTCACCTCTACCTCCAAGCTCATCTACCAAGCAACCATGGTCTTCAATTTCTGGATTTGTTCCCAAGGCCTCACCAACACAAATTCCCGCTTCTAAACAACCTCAAGCACAATTCAACAATTCCAAATCAGCCCAACGTCAAAAGACCAATCCGGAATACAATTCAATCACAATTTACAATGTTGCAAGCCATGACCAAACCCCATACTTTGCAATCTCGGACAGCCCACATACCCCTTCCAAAATCTATGTTTCCAACACCCATTGCACCCACAAATGATCCCAAATCAACCCCTAACCATAGTACTACCATTGGGCTATCAATTCTCACCTAAAACAACCCCCAAAACTCCCCCAAAACCCTCCAAAAAACCCATTTATACCCAAATTCGAGAATCTCAATAAAACACTTTAAAAATCATTTATGTTGGACCTTATGGTTCATAGACAACATATCTAACATAAATAAATCGAAAGCATTGATAAAAACTCGTAAAGTCACAACCTTTAACCAAAACTTTGAAAAACCCAAATTCTAAAACATTGATGAAAATGAAATCTATTTGTACTTTCAAGTAGAGGAGGATGAGAGCAAGTCGGAAATGTAATTACCTTTCAAAATGCTCCAAAAATGGAGGCAAGATTTGATGGAAAAGCACCAAGGAGGGGGAGGGGAGTTTGACGTGAAATGGAGAAGGGTTGGGGAAGAAGATAGCAATTTGTGTTTTAAATAAAAAGATGGGTTTTTAATTTGGATGGCCATTTTATTACAAAAATGCCATTAATGAGATGGCAATCTCATTTACTTTAAAATCCATGAATTTGAGTTTCAATCCAATTTGGTCCAACACAATTGTTTGTTTTGAAAAGAATACGAAGACCAAAATAATACATTATTATTTTAATTATAAAACTGAAACCCGAAATAATATTAAAATATTATTTTCACCCGACCCCTAAACCCGGGTGTTACATTGGCAATGGGAACCTAGGTTGTGTTTTTGGGAGAAGTTTATGGAATCCCTAGTTGTGACATGTTGCCTTAAATGTTTTGGACTTGTAAATGGTCATTTGGTGTTTGCTTTGATGATTTGATGTTTGGTTGGTTTTGAGTATTAGGTTGCATGCCTATAGATTGAGGTTTTTTCCTAATTGATGTCATGAATGTGTTTTGATGATGCAAATATGTTCCTTAAATGTATGATGACTTGTTGGCATGATTAGGAGGTCATTGGGATGTGTTTGATTGGTTAATTGTATGATAAACCATCAAAATCTGCACTTTCTGGACAATCCGTATCGGAACGGGCACTACCGTTTCGAAACGGGGGCCTGTAATGGCCTTCGTGTATCGAAACGGGTAGAGGTCGTTCCGAAACACTTTTGCCACTGCCAAGCCCTATTTCGATACAGGTTTCGAAACGAACCCGCGTTTCGGAACGATCAACCCCCGTTCCGAAACACTTGACCATTGGGCACTGATTTGAATGGTTTATGGTTTGCAAGCTTTACATTTTAGTCCTGAATTTTGTATATGCAATTGCTTGAGTTTGGGATGTCCGTTTAAGGTGAAATTTGATAGGAAAGCATGCAATATGATTAATTTGATATTGGTAACCTTGAAATTGGTTTAGTCCCCCACCTTTCCAAAATTTACATTTTGGTCCCTAAATTTGTATGTGGAGCAATTGAGTCCCTTGTTGCTTTCCGATTGCTATGATTTTCAAGTATGTTTTTCTCAAGAGTACGCTTAGGGTTAATGAGGATTTAGACAAGATTAAAAAGAAAAAAATGGTCGTTAATCAAGGTTGACTTTCGAGTTGACTTTGGTTTTCCCCGTGTAATCTTCGTAGTTCGGGTCAACCGTCTAGGCCGGGCTAAGGGGGTTACACTTAAATTATTATTTTTTTTGCTTTGAGGCCCTGAATTATTTTTGGTTAAAACAAGTACCTAAACTATGATTCTATAACCATATTAAGTATATTTATTAGTCTCATTAAATTTTTTTGGTTAAATACACTGATACTCATGTCAGATAATTTAAGTAAAATTTTGATTTAAAGTTTTAAAATAATTTTGATTGATTCTTCAATGTCAATATGTCTCCGAGTATGAACTATATTTGCTTGCACAATAATTATTATTATCAATACATTATTACAACAATATAAATTAACTTTTCATTATTACATTGATTAGTGAACTACCAAGTTTAAAATTTTAGATCCGTCCCTGAATAGAGATAAAGAGATTATCAATTAAATTAGGGGAAAAGATTAAAAAAATATTTGAAAAATAATTTATAGGAGAAATTATTTAGAGAATGGGTCGGTTTTTTACGGTGAAAAGGAGGATTACCACCATTTGAGGACGACTTTCATGAGTGGGGTTGGAGTCGTCTTGTCGGCACCTGTCGGTGACTATGGGTCTATTTTTTTGTATTTGGGACTAAAATATAAAAAATAAAACTACAGTGCTGGAAATGAAATTTATGAAAAGTTGATTTAATATTAGTTGATTTTTTGACAATAAGTTGGGTGCAAAACTTTGAAATGTCATAATTTTGTGCTCGGGTATTCGATTGAGGCATTCTTTTAATCTACTTACACGCCGGCAAGGAGAAGTAATCATCTTGTTATCGTCTTCATCTCGAAAAAAACATTTTAACCTTCAATTTTATATTTTTTTAATTTTTATTAAAACTTTTAACTCTTTGACTTCAATTTTTTTTAATATGTCAACCTTAAAATTTTAATTTTTCTTTTATATATATATATATAATTAGTTATAAGGATTCAATACATGTAATTTCATTGCATTCTAAAAAATTTCATTTAGTCATTGTCTATGTGATAGTTTTGACGAGACTCAATTGTAAGGAAATTACACCAACATGAGTCAAATTGAAATGTTATAGAGAATAAATGTTGAAATCTTCCATTCTAGATTCAAGTTTAAAAGTTTTTTTTTCTTTTCACCGGAAAGGAGAATTTTGAAAACTTCAATTTTAGTCCATATAATTTTAATCATTTTCATTTCAATCCCTAAAATGCCAAAATAAAAATTTATTCCACAAAGACGCATTATTAAAATAAAAAAGGAAAAGTTTAGTCCATATAATTAGGTGGTGAAACGTGTCACCACCTAATTGAATAATTAATTTATTTTATTATATTAAAATTAGGACTAAATTGAATGATTGTATAAATAAAGGGGACTAAATGTGTAATTATACCAATTATTTTAATAGTCTCGTTAACTTTTTCGTTTTTTAACGGCACGTGGCTACATTGGAACCAATTAAATAGTTATGTGGTATATTTAACACAATTGAAAATATAGTGGTCAAATCGACACCAACCCCATAGTTCGGTGGTCATTAGTATAGTTTACCCTTTAAATTTATAAGAACTATAGCCGACTATTAGTGGGAGCACCACGATCGACTGTGTAACACCCGGGTTTAGGGGTCGGGTGAAAATAATATTTAAATAATATTTTGAGTTTCGGTTTTCTAATTAAAATAATAATAAAATATTTTGAGGCTTTATATTTTCAAAGCAAACCTATCGTGTTGGATCAAATTGATTTGGAAGTCAAATTCTATGGATCTTAATTGTAAATGAGATTGCCATCTCATTAATGGCAATCCTGTAAATAAACCAACTTTCAAATTAAAACCCCTTTATGATTAAAAGAGATTTTTGTCATCTCCTTCCTCATTTCCCCTTTCTCCATTTTGACGTGAAAACCCCCCCTCTCTTTCAAGTTACTATTCAATTTCCTTGCTTCTTCATTTTGGCTCGGTTTTGAAAGGTAATCACTTTCCCATCTTGCTCTCATCTTCTTCTCTTTGAAAGTACAAATAGTTTTCATTTTCATCCATGTTTTAGGAATTTGTGATTTTGGGAGTTTTGAATAAAAATGCTACCTTTATTGTTTTTAACTTAAGGTTTTGATTTAATAATGTTAGATATGTTGTTTATGAACCTTGAAGTCCAACATATGTGGATTTCAAAGTGTTTTAACATGATTTTCATATTTGGGTTTTCATGGGGTTTTTGAAGGGTTTTGGAATGGATTTTGGGTGTGTTTTATGTTGGAAATGGAAGGATAATGTTATTATGTTAGTTAAGGGTTGTTTAGGAAACATTTGGGAGTGTTAAAAGTGTTGAAATCAAAGGTTTTGGACTGTGCTTTAGGGCTGCTCGAGTTTGATGATTTTGGGGTTGTTCATTGCTTGAATTCATGTGTTTATTGCTTGAATAGTGTCACGGGTTTGCTACATTGATGTATGGACTGATTTGAGATTATTTTGATTGTGTTGGGATGATTAGAGGCAAGAGTTTGTGTTGGTGAAGCGTCGGGAGTGAATCCGGAAGCTTGAAGGTGTTGGTTGCTTGATAGTTGAGCTTGGAAGTGAAGGTGAGTGGTTTCATGATTTTAAAATGGTTTTGAGTATTTTGTTCAAGCATGTGGACTAGGTCAGGCTTGGTAGACCCACCTAGAGTTGGGATTAGAGTGGTAGTCTAATCCCAAGCTTTAGTTAGAGACATTGGTTGAACTCTAATTGATGTTTATGCCTCATGATTATTTGTGTTTATGATGGTTATGTATAAATGTGTTATACATGTGTGTTGAGGCATGGTTATATGCATGAGTTATGGGCATGATGTTAATCATGGTGAGTACGTGCTAAGCACGGAAATGGTTGTGATTTGATATTGTGGATTGTGTTTAGTATTGACACTAGTATGCTTGGGTACAAATGATCGATCATTAGGATGTTAGTTTGCACACGTAAGTCAAATGCGCGCGTGGTCTTGATGATGGTAGTCATCAAGATGGAGTACGGGTTCTCCCGGAAAACCTTCTTATATACGTTAGTCGGTGATGAGTGTAATCCCATCGACGGGGCGTGAGGATGAGTAGAATCCCCTTCGCGAGAACGGTGATGAGTGGAATCCCACCGTAAGGTAATGGTTGTTGTTGGATGTGAGTTCCAACGTGTTATCCGCGTATTCGAGTCATAGCTAGGTGCCAATATGAGTTGATATGTGTATCAATATGATATGGAAAGGGATTCCTATATGAATTATTATATGTGTTTACATATGATGTGGATTTGAGCTTGTTGAGCATGGCATAGTATTGTATACATGTTCATGCATTATTTATACTTTTGGCTCATGAGGATCGAAGGTAAGATCATGCATTCTACCTTGGTTGTGCTCGTGCTTGGACCCTGCATTGTCGAGGTTTGTTTTAATGAGCTTAACCTCACTAAGATTTATGTTTACGCTCTCTTTTGTTCGACAATGCATATCCGTAGTTCGTGGGTTGCTAATGCAAGAAGAGGCCTCCAAGTGTGTGCTAGTTGGGCTTTTGAAATCTATCAAGTATGTATTTTATATTATGTGATGTAATGGTCAAGCAATGGGACATGTATATGTTGTTTGAGCCTTTTGAAGTATGTTAGTGTTGGTTGTTTGGGAGCATGTTAGACTCATTTAATTGTCATGTTGTTTTGGCTTTTGGATGCCATGTTTGGTTTGTAAACCATGTTTAAACTACCTACCTTAAATGCTTGGTGTTGACCTTGTGCAAGCATGTTGTCTTGAATGCTTAAGTGTATGCCTTGAATGATCTTTGAATGGATGTCTATCTTATATCTTTATGAATCTTGAGTATGTTTGCAATAGGGTGCATGCCTCTAGAGTGTGTTCGTATTTTATGTTTGCTTCTTGGGGTCGTTAAGGACGTTTGGGATCATTTGGAGGTGTTTAAAACTGATTTTGGGAATTCACAGACAGCAGGTGTTTCGAAACGGGTAGCCCTGTTTTAAAATGGGTGTGGTTCCAGGTCCCCGTATCGAAACGTGTTTCGATACGTTTTGGCTACTGTGAGCCCTTGTTTCGAAACCAGTTTCGAAACACTTTGGCTACTAGAATTGCCTGTTTCGAAACGGGTATCGAAACGGCTACGCAAAATGAGACCTTGTTCCGAAACGGGGTGGATGCGTTTCGAAACGGGTGTTTGGCTTTTAAAATTGGAGCTCGTGTTTCGAAACGGGCTTTGACTGTTTCGAAACACATGCATGTAATTGGGTTTTTTTGTCATCTCCAAAGGGTTTCAAGGGTTTAGCTTAGGCCCTGTTTGTTGTTGGGCTTCTCGTGAGCCTTGTTTCCGTTGTCGTTTCACGCTTAGGTTTAATCCACACATCTAGATTAGATAATAAATGAAAAAGTTTTTCCTAGGGTTGGTAACCGGAGTGGAGCCTTAACGGGTTTCATCTCGGTTATCCCCGTGTAGCCCACTCGGATCGGTCAAGCGTCCGGACCGGGACGAGGGGGTTACACTTGATGGTATCAGAGCCTAAGGTTTCCGAGACCTTGGGGAGGTAAGTGAGGTAAGTTGAGTTCTTTATGTTGATATGCACGGTGATTGCTTGCCATGTAAGCATGTTTGCTTGTTTATCAAGTATGCTTGTTGTTTTGCTTGAAGCATGATGTTTAGAGTCCCATTGCTACTATTACATCGGAAAAAAGATTTTTAAAGTGAGGGAACATACTTGAGCCACTTGGAGCCCTTGCCTTGCTAACCCTTTCTTTTTGTGCTTTGTTGTTGTTGTAGTTGTTGTTTGTGAGCACGATGTCGAGGCCGAGAGGTAGGCCGAGGGTGGTTCGTTAGGAACCACGTGTTGAGGCTTTTGTTAATGAGCCGGTGGTTGGAGTTGAGGCTCATGTAGGAGAGCCTGCTGCTGGAGTTGGAGCTCATCCACCACCTACTCCGCCTGGAGTTGGAGGCGAGGATGGAGCTTAGGGAGAAGGACCTCAGGGTGGCCATGGTGGCCAAGGTCCTGCTGGAATAGACATGGCTCCGCTTGTGCAAGCTATAGCGGGAGCATTTCAGGCCGCAGTTGCCGGAGCTCTGACTGCAGCTCAGCCTAGAGGCGATGATACTAGTTTACCGTTGGAGAGGCTCCGTAGCCTAGGGGCTGAAGAGTTTAGAGGATCTACACCGGGGAGGTCTGAGTTATGGTTAGAGAAGACAGTCCGCATCTTAGCTCAGATGGGTTGTGTGGGTGCTCGCAGATTGGGTTGTGTGATTTCTTTGCTTCAGGGTGATGCCTACACCTGGTGGGTCACCATTACTACCGGGGTTCCAGAGGCTGAGATAAGATGGGATTTCTTTGAGTCTGCCTTCTGGAAGAGGTACTTGGGTCCGAGGTATCTAGATGAGAAGAAGTGAGAGTTTATGGCTCTTGTTCAGGGAGAGGCTTTTGTGACTGACTACGAGATCTGTTTTGTTCGTTTGAGTCAGTATGCTCCAGAGTTAGTTCCTACTGAGAGGGACCGTTGTAACCGTTTCAGATATGGGCTTCATGAGGAAGTTAAGAGGTACACCTTAGGTTCAGATTACTCAGATTTTGATGTCTTGGTCGCTAGTGCCAAGGACATTGAGCATAGCTTGGGGCTGACCAAGCGTTCTGGAGGATCTAGTTCTGATAAGAGACATAACAACTTTGACCGTGGGGATGCCAAGAGGCATAGAGGCGGTGGACAGTAGTTTGACCATAGACGTGGCGGTGGCCACCATGGTAGAGGCCACCAGGGCCATAGAGGTGGAGGGCGTTTGCCCGAGTGCACACGTTGTGGGAGACATCATTCTGGTGAGTGTTGGGGTAACTTCCATGCTTGTTGGAACTGTGCTTCGAGGGACCACTTTAGGAGAGAGTGTCCGCATCAGGCGGCACAGGCACCGAACATAGCACAGGCTCATGCGAGGGCCAATGATTATCAGAGAGGCCGTGGGCGCGATCGTGGCTACTTCCAGCCTAGGGCTGATGCACCTAAGGTAGATGCTCAGAGGAACCTTGCTCATGTTGTGGCAGTACAGCCAGAGGCAGGTGGACCAGCGAGAGTCTATGCTCAGAGAGAGGCCGGGAACGACACTAATGTGATAGCAGGTAATTTTGAGTTACAGTCTATGTCTTTGCTTTCTTTGGTTGATACGGGTTCTACGCATTCCTACATTTTGAGTGAGCATGCATAGAAGTTAGATATACCTGTTGAGATCTTAGATGTAGGTATGCATGTGACTAGTTCTTTTGGTGAGACAATTGTGGTTAGACGTATGTATATGAGGTGTCCGCTGAAGATTCAGGGTCATGTGTTTTCCGTTGATATGATGAAGCTTCCTTTTTATGGTTTTGATATTATTTTGGTATGGACTGGTTAGTTGAGCAACGAGCTAGTGTAGATTTTGAGACGAAGAAGATTTCTTTGAAACTTTCTGATGTCTACGAGGTAGTAGTAGTAGGCGAGAACATTAAGTTCTTGTCTAATGTTGTGTCAGCTTTAGAGGCACATAGGTTGATGGATTCCGGATGTGGGGCTTACTTAGCTTATGTTATGAATCCGAATATGAGTGAGGCTAGACCGAAAGATATTAGAACAGTTTGTGATTTTCTGGATGTGTTTCCTGAAGAGTTATCAGGTTTGCCTCATAACAGAGATGTTGAGTTTGTGATTGAGACTGTTTCAGGGTCTACTCCAGTTTCTATAGCTCCGTATCGTATGGCTCCGAAAGAGTTGAAAGAATTGAAGAGTCAGTTGCAAGAGTTATTAGACCGTGGTTTCATTAGGCCTAGTAGTTCTCCTTGTGGTGCTCCTATGTTGTTTGTAAAGAAGAAAGATGGCAGTATGCGTATGTGTATTGACTACAGGCAGTTGAATCAGTTGACTGTGAAGAACAAGTATTCGTTGCCTCGTATAGATGATTTGTTTGATCAGTTGAGAAGTGCATTAGTGTTCTCGAAGACAGATTTGAGATTAGGGTACTATCAGTTGAAAGTAAAGGAGTGTGATATTTCGAATATAGCTTTTAGGACTAGATATGGTCACCATGAGTTCCTTGTGATGTTGTTTGGGCTCACGAATGCACCTACGGCATTCATGGATATGATGAACAGAATTTTTAGAGACTATCTAGACCATTTTGTAGTTATTTTCATAGATGATATCCTTGTGTACTTGAAGACAGAAGAAGAGCATGATGAGCACTTGAGATTTGTTTTGCAGAGATTGTTGAGCAATTAGTTGTATGTGAAGCTTAGTAAATGTGAGTTCTGGATTCGAGAGGTTGTATTTCTTGGCCATGTTGTTTTGACCGAAGGTATCCGTGTTGATCCGTCGAAGATTGAGGCTATTGTTGAGTGGAAACAACCTAAGTCTGTGACTGAGATTAGGAGTTTCCTAGGATTAGCCGGTTACTATAGGAGATTTGTTGATGGTTTCTCTAGAGTAGATGCTCCTTTGACTAAATTGATGCAAAAAGGAGTTAAGTTTGAGTGGTCAGATGCAAGACATAAGGCCTTTGAGAAATTGAAAGAAGCTTTGACAAATGCTCTAGTGTTAGTGCAACCAGTTTCAGGTAAAGAATTTGTGATCTATAGTGATGCTTCCTACATAGGTTTAGGTTGTGTTTTGATGTAAGAAAGAAGAGTTGTTGCCTATGCTTCGAGACAATTGAAGGTTCATGAAAAGAACTATCCTACTCATGATATAGAGTTAGCCGCAGTTGTGTTTGCATTGAAGATTTGGCGTCACTACTTGTATGGTGAGAAGTGTATAGTTTACACCGATCATAAGAGCTTGAAGTATTTGATGACACAGAGAGAGTTGAACTTGAGACAGAGAAGATGGCTTGAGTTGTTGAAAGATTATGATTTGACCATAGAGTACCATCCGGGTAAGGCAAATGTAGTAGCCGATGCTTTGAGTAGAAAAGTTGCAATTGAGTTGAGAGCTGTGTTTGCTAGATTGAGTGTATCCGATGATGGTGGTTTGATCACAGAGTTGCAAGTGAAGCCTTCTTTGATTTAGTTGATTAGAGAGAAGCAGTTTCAAGATGTGTCTTTAGTTCCTCATGTTCAGGACATAGCCAAAGGTAGACCGACCGAGTATTGTTTTAGTAGAGAGAATGTGTTGTGTTTCAGAGACAGAGTTGTAGTACCTGAAGATGTTGAGTTGAGACGTCTGATTCTGAGTGAAGCACATTCGAGTCCTTTTTCTATGCATCCGGGTAGTACCAAGATGTATCGTGACTTGAAGAATGATTATTTATGGGTTGGTTTGAAGAAGGATGTAGCCGAGTATGTGAGCCGTTGTATGGTTTGTCAGAGAGTGAAGGCAGAACATCAGGTTCCTTCAGGTTTGTTACAGCCTTTGAAGATTCTGGAATGGAAATGGGAGAGGATCACCATGGACTTTGTGTCGGGGTTACCGTTGTCCCCTTCGAAGAAGAATTCTGTTTGGGTGATTGTGGATAGATTCACTAAGTGTGCTCACTTCTTAGCAGTGAACACTACAGATTCTTTAGACAAGTTGGCGAACTTGTACATTCGTGGGATTGTGAGACTTCATGGAGTTCCGAAGTCTATTGTTTCAGATAGAGATCCGAGATTTACTTCGAGGTTCTAGGGTTGTTTGCATAGTGCTCTAGGTAGCCGTTTGCATTTCAGTGCTTCTTATCATCCGCAGTCCGATGGACAGTCAGAGCGAGTGATACCGATTTTAGAGGATATGCTCCGTTGTTGTGTGATTGACTTCCAGGGTTCTTGGGAGAAGCACTTACCCTTAGTTGAGTTTGCTTACAACAACAGTTACTAGGATAGTATACAGATGGCTCCCTATGAGGCTTTGTACGGTAGACAATGTAGGACTCCGATTTGTTGGGCTGAAACGGGTCAGAGATTGTTACCTATGTCGGATTTGCTTAAGGGAACTACAGAAAAAGTGAAGTTGATTTGTGACCGTTTGAAAGCAGCTTCTGATCGTTAGAAGTCTTATGCATATTTGAAGAGAAAAGAGATTGAGTTCTCCGTGGGTGAGAAAGTGTTTCTGAAGGTGATGAGATTTGGCCGGAAAGGCAAGTTGAGTCCGAGGTTTATTGGTCCGTATGAGATAGTTGAGCGGATTGGGGTTGTAGCTTACCGTTTGAGATTACCTTCTGAGTTAGAAAAGATCCATGATGTGTTTCATGTGTCGATGCTTAGGAGATATAGATCAGATCCTTCTTATGTTATGCTTGTTGAGGAGATAGAATTGAATCCGGGTTTGTCTTACAATGAAGAACCTGTTGAGATACTTGCTTCTGATAGCAAAGTATTGCGCGACAAGATCATAGAGTTGGTCAAGGTGTTGTGGAGACATAGAGGTGTGGAAGAGGCCACGTGGGAGAGGAAAGCCGATATGCTTGAGCAGTTTCCGTACTTGTTTTCGTCAGGTAATTTCGGGGACGAAATTCCTGAAGTGGGGGAGAGTTGTAACACTCGGGTTTAGGGGTTGGGTGAAAATAATATTTTAATAATATTTTGAGTTTTAGTTTTCTAATTAAAATAATAATAAAATATTTTGAGGCTTCATATTTTCAAAGCAAACCTATCGTGTTTGACCAAATTGATTTGGAAGTCAAATTCCACGGATTTTAATTGTAAATGAGATTGTCATCTCATTAATGGCAATCCTGTAAATAAACCAACTTTCAAATTAAAACCCTTTTTATGATTAAAAGAGATTTTTGTCATCTCCTTCCTCACTTCCCCTTTCTCCATTTTGACGTGAAAACCCCTCTCTCTTTCAAGTTACTATTCCATTTCCTTGCTTCTTCATTTTGGCTCGGTTTTGAAAGGTAATCACTTTCCCATCTTGCTCTCATCTTCCTCTCTTTGAAAGTACAAATAGTTTTCATTTTCATCAATGTTTTAGGAATTTGTGATTTTGGGAGTTTTGAATAAAAATGCTACCTTTATTGTTTTTAACTTAATGTTTTGATTTAATAATGTTAGATATGTTGTTTATGAACCTTGAAGTCCAACATATGTGAATTTCAAAGTGTTTTAACATGATTTTCGTATTTGGGTTTTCATGGGGTTTTTGAAGGGTTTTGTAATGGATTTTGGGTGTGTTTTATGTTGGAAATGGAAGGCTAATGTTAATATGTTAGTTAAGGGTTGTTTTGGAAACATTTAGGAGTGTTAAAAGTGTTGAAATCAAAGGTTTTGGACTATGCTTTAGGGCTGCTCGAGTTTGATGATTTTGGGGTTGTTCATGGCTTAAATTCATGTGTTTATTGCTTGAATAGTGTCCCGGGTTTGCTACATTGATGTATGGACTGATTTGAGATTATTTTGATTGTGTTGGGATTATTAGAGGCAAGAGTTTGTGTTGGTGAAGCGTCGGGAGTGAATCCGGAAGCTTGAACGTGTTGGTTGCTTGATAGTTGAGCTTGGAAGTGAAGGTGAGTGGTTTCATGCTTTTAAAATGGTTTTGAGTATTTGGTTCAGGCATGTGGACTAGGTTGGGCTTGGTAGACCCGCCTAGGGGTGGCAACGGGGTGGATCGGGGACGATTTTGCATTCCCCACTCCGTCCCTAACACTTGCGAGTACGGATTTGGGGAATCCCCATTAAACATTTCGGGGATTTTTCGTCCCCATACCCGTCCCTTACGGATCCCCGCAGTTTTCGGTTAATCCCCATACCCAAAAATATAAATTAATTTATAAAACAAATACTCAACATTAAATCTCCAAAATTACAAACATAAAAGATAAATTTAGTTTTATCAAACAACAAACAATTAATTTCAAAACTATAAAACATGACTTAAATATTAATCGTTTGAAACATGGCATCTTGAACTATCTTTAAAAGAAAATATGTGATTATAAATTTATAGTTTCAAATAATTGTATGTTTTTTCTAAAAGAAACTAGATTCGATAATTTTTCCAATCATATAAATTACTTCTTCTAATTTTACTCGTACGATTTATGGTGAATTTTCGAAGTCACTATTATTGTTGTTTTTAGAAACAATTTGTTGTCTTTTCTTCTAACATTTGCTCACTCAAAAATTAATAATTCATAATATGTAACTCGAAATCAATAACTGTTTGTTTTAAACAAATCTAGACTTTCGTGTGATTATATAAATAAAACGTTCACTTCCTAATTTAACTTGTAGAATTTTTGGTAATTTTTCCAAGTCATTACTAAAACTTTTTTAAGAAATATGCTGCCAAATTTTTATGACCTTTCAACATTCAAATATTCATATAATTTAGAATACATATCTAAATCAATCACCGTGTATTTTAAACAAAACTAAACTAAATCATGTTTACAACAATGTATAGATAACATTCTAATTATTTATATAGAATTTACAAAGAATTTTCAAACTTACTCTAGCCGGCCATGCTCAGGTGAGAATAGATTTTTGATGAAACATAGGTAAATTACCCTTAAGGCCATCAAACTTCGTAAAATATCAGGATCATTACGAATGTTTTTAGGGATTCTTGTGGATCCCCACGGTGATTTATACGGGTACGGTTTGGTTATCCCCACAGTTCGGATATAGCAATCTTCGTCCTCATCCCCATTTGAGCTCTGGTTATAAAACTTCCCCCATCCTCGTCCCCATTGGTAAGGATGTCGGTTATTGCCCATGCCCATCGGTTCGGATCCCCGCGGTTTTCGGTTATTCCTTACCCGATTGACACCCCTAGACCCACCTAGAGTTGGGATTAGAGTGGTAGCCTAATCTCAAGCTTTAGTTAGAGACATTGGTTAAACTCTAATTGATGATTATGCCTCATGATTATTTGTGTTTATGATGGTTATGTATAAATGTGTTATACATGTGTGTTGAGGCATGGTTGTGATGCATGGTTATATGCATGAGTTATGGGCATGATGTTAATCATGGTGAGTACGTGCTAAGCACGGAAATGGTTGTGATTTGATATTGTGGATTGTGTTTAGTATTGGCACTAGTATGCTTGGGTACAAATGACCAATCATTAGGATGTTAGTGTGCACACGTGAGTCAAATGCGCGCGTGGTCTTGATGATGGTAGTCATCAAGATGGAGTACGGGTTCGCCCAGAAAACCTTCTTATATACGTTAGTCGGTGATGAGTGTAATCCCATCGACGGGGCGTGAGGATGAGTGGAATCCTCTCCGCGAGAACGGTGATGAGTGTAATCCCACCGTAAGGTAATGGTTGTTGTTGGATGTGAGTTCCAACGTGTTATCCGCGTATTCGAATCATAGCTAGGTGCCAATATGAGTTGATATGTGTATCAATATGATATGGAAAGTGATTCATATATGAATTATTATATGTGTTTACATGTGATGTGGATTTGAGATTGTTGAGCATGGCATAGTATTGTATACATGTTCATGCATCATTTATACTTTTGGCTCATGAGGATCGAAGGTAAGATCATGCATTCTACCTTGGTTGTGCTCGTGCTTGGACCCTGCATTGTCGAGGTTTGTTTTAATGAGCTTACCCTCACTAAGTTTTATGCTTACGCTCTATTTTGTTCGACAATGCAGATTCGTAGTTCGTGGGTTGCTAGTGCAAGAAGGGGCCTCCAAGTGTGTGCTAGTTGGGCTTTTGAAATCTATCAAGTATGGATTTTATATTATATGATGTAATGGTCAAGCAATGTGACATGTATATGTTGTTTGAGCCTTTTGAAGTATGGTGGTGTTGGTTGTTTAGGAGCATGTTAGACTCCTTTAATTGCCATGTTGTTTTGGCTTTTGGATGCCATGTTTGGTTTGTAAACTATGTTTAAACTACCTACCTTAAATGCTTGGTGTTGACCTTGTGCAAGCATGTTGTCTTGAATGCTTAAGTGTTTTCCTTGAATGATCTTTGAATGGATGCCTATCTTATATCTTTATGAATCTTGAGTATGTTTGCAATAGGGTGCATGCCTCTAGAGTGTGTTCGTATGTTATGTTTGCTTCTTGGGGTCGTTAAGGACGTTTTGAATCATTTGGAGGTGTTTAAAACTGATTTTGGGAATTCACAGACAATAGGTGTTTCGAAACGGGTAGCCCTATTTCGAAACGGGTGTGGTTCCAGGGCCCCGTATCGAAACGTGTTTCGATACGTTTTGGTTACTGTGAGCCCCTATTTCAAAACCAGTTTCGAAACACTTTGGCTACTAGAATTACCTGTTTCGAAACGGGTATCGAAATGACTAGGCAAAATGAGACCCTGTTCCGAAACGGGGTGAATGCATTTCGAAACGGGTGTCTGGCTTTTAAAACTGGAGCTCGTGTTTCGAAACGGGCTTTGACTGTTTCGAAACACAGGCCTGTAATTGAGTTTTTTGACATCTCCAAAGGGTTTCAAGGGTTGAGCTTAGGCCCTGTTTGTTGTTGGGCTTCTCGTGAGCCTTGTTTCCACTGTCGTTTCACGCTTAGGTTTAATCAACGCATCTAGATAAGATAATAAATGAAATTTTTTTTCCTAGGGTCGATAACTGGAGTGGAGCCTTAACGGGTTTCATCTCGGTTATCCCCGTGTAGCCCACTCGGATTGGTCAAGCGTCCGGACCGGGACGAGGGGGTTACAGACTGCCCAGGGGCCCCTAAAAATTAACTATTATTGTTTTTTAAATTTTATTTTTTATTCTATGAAATGAATAAATTAATCTAACATTAAAATTTAATTCTCTTTCTCAAATCTCAGAATTTATTTTTTTGTCAAATTTTGTTCTCTCATTATTCTTCTCCAATCTAATGATAAAATAAATAAATGATACAATATTTTTCAATTTTTTGTATTTATTGTTCAAAATCAAACTCCATATTAATCCCACAATTCAATTACTTCAAATTTTCTTAACAAAATAAAGACAATAATGTGTTTGACAAAGTTTAATCATGTTTCTATGGTTTATTAATAAAATATTAAATTAATTGTTCAAAGTAATGTGATATGTTTTCGCTTTATAGAGGTCCATTTTTTAGTTTTCGCTCAAGCCCCCGAAATCGTCTGAAACGATCCTGCTAAATACGTAAATTGTTATTAGACCAAGAAATTTAAGAATATGAACCCATCTTTCTTTGATTCAGCCCTACTTGATTAAATATTTAATAAATCATTATATTTTCTAATTTAACTATTCACTTTTACAGGTGTCAAAATATTATTAAATCAAAATTTGTTTAATATATAAAATTTTTAGCAGGGGCCGAAGTCCTTTTGGGCCCCGCCACTGCAAGCGAGGTAAATTTAGGTGTTAGGGATTTATTTTAGGATTTAGAATTTAGAGATTTAACATGTAGGGTTAACATTTGGTGTTACAATCTAAATCTCCGACCTTATTATCATAAACTCTAAACACTAAAACATAAGCCATAAACCCTAAACTAAATCTACAATCCTTAAATTAACCCACTTGTGAAAACTTTTTCCACCGCTAGTGTCTTGAATAATTTCCCATTAAATCAACCATTATAAATTTAGAATATATTTTGATAAACAAATTGTGAACAAAAAAATTACACAATCCTTTTAATTTAAACTATAAAATTTCTAAATCCTAATTTTTTCTAAACTTTACAAATTAAACCCAAAACTCTAAAATTAACGACTTAAACTTGTGCCGGTGCATCCAAATATTTTCAAGTGAATGTAAAATTTGAAAAGAACGTTTGAAAAAAGGCTTAGGTTATCATATGCCTTTGAACTTTTAAAAAAGTTCAATTAAGCCCCATAAGGTTTTTTTACCTAATTAAGCTTGTATACTCTAAAATCTTATCAGTTCACCCCTTTGATCAACGTTGACTGTTAAATTTGACAGTTTTTTTCCAAATTAATTGGTGCAACGTGTCGTGTTACAATGTTGTCCCTTCATATTTCTAAAAATAGTTTTTTTATTTAAAAATTATTTGAGAAATTCTAAAAATTCTAAAAACTTATAAAAAATAGTTTTCTAAAAACATTGCAAAATTTATGTGAGAATTATAGTGTGTCATGTGACAATAATCTCAAGAGAAAAAAACCGCCATAAATTTATGGTCAAAAGACTTAAATGATTCTATTTATTAGCTCGAGGACTTAATTAATTCAATTTATTAGTTCAAAGACTTAATTAGATTTAAAAACGTTTAGGGACTTAATTAATTATTTTTCAAAAGTTCAGGGCTTCAAATAGCGTTACGCCTTTCTAAAATATTCATGCATGACCTGCACCATGACTTGATAACATTCTACTCCTTACTCACCAAAACATTACAAAGCTAATACGTACGAGATTATAGACAAATATGGTGAGCGATATCGTTAAACACACCATTTTCAACATCAGAAGCAAATGCAAAGAATATCACTTTCCATATTCGAAAACCATATAAATGCTACCATATATAATATTCTACTGGAACTGCGAGATTGAAAACAAAGAGTGATACTTAAAAAAACAATGTAATACCATAAAATCGGAGATCAGTCAATGGCGGTGGGCTTGGGAACTATCGGTGACCGGAGCCACGGTGGTTGTTGCCTGTGTCCAGAAAAAACAACAACCAGCAATCAAGCTCCCCTTCAATGTCTGCGGTGCTGACGGTGGTATGACGACGGTGCTGGCTGCCTCAGTGTCTAGCTAACATCATATCATATCTGCCTGTTAGCACTACTGTTATATACTATTTGTGTACTCTGAATTAATTCACTACCTCAACCTTGTCGGTAAAGTTGATAATTGTTTTGAATTAAGAAGCTAAAAGTTTTGTCAATTTGGTACAGGTTTTTTCCCCGCAATAATCTTTTTATTGATTTTGTATTGTCAGCGTCTTTTTAACTGACTAGCTGCATTCATGTCACTAGATTAGGGTTATTGTTGAGTGCATAAATGTTCTATATTTTAACTCTTATTTATTCATATTATTAATACACTCAAGCATGTATAGTTGTATTTTAGGATAGAATTTGCATAAACATCACAGATAGATAATTTTGCACAGATACTGTTAATTTCAGTCAATTCTTGCAGGTACCTGTCGTGGCAGCATCCAGGGCAGCAGAGGAACAGAAGATAACTGCAAAGCTGGAGTGAAGGGTTGAAGAAAACTGCCTCATACATCACTGTCGTGACAATTGCTGTGACAGAAGTGGCGACAGTAAGACAACAGAGATGGAAAATGCGAAGTGGAGTTCGACTGATAGAGAATTTCAAGCCTGATTTTTGTAGACCACTCGCATAATTTTTGGAGCCCAGAAGCACAAAGAAGGCCTTGCCCAAAGTTTGAGGAGAAAGTCAAAGCAAAAAGATAAGGCGAACTAAGGGACGTTTATTCAGACAATTAGTCTTTAAATAAATTGTACTTTAATTCAAACTAGTATTCTTGGCCATTAAAAAAGCTTACGCCCAAGACCTATATATATGCTTGTATTTCGACAAGGAAAGATATCTAGTTCCCAGCCGTCTTCCATCATAAACCCTAGTTGTTCTCTTCTTTATCATGTTCTAAATCTTTCCTAGGGCTAAGGGTTGATCTTGTAAAATAGTTGTAAGAGTTATATTGTTTCTTAGATTTTTCTGTTCAATCAATAAAACTTCAAGTTTATTTACTCTGGTTTCAACATCTCATAAGAGTATCGGACGAGCATTATAAGGTTATCTAATTAATTAATATCGGGAGAGTTAAGTATAAGAAAAGAGTAAATACAGTTTTCCAGTTTATGGTTAAACAATCTTGGCCTAGGGATAGGTACAAGGTTAAGCGGCTAAAGAAGAATTCACAAACATCGGTGTTCATCCTTCGATTCACGCCGAGAGGTATCATCCAAGACGTGTTCGCCGACAGAACTTGGACCTAGGGATAGGACAAGTCACAACAGGGGTTCTTGCCGAACTTGAAGTAACGAAGTTGTTGATCGCTGTCGCGACAACAATAGACCTCTGCCGCGACAGGTTCCACGACATAAGCAACAGAAGTCCTCTGAACAATGCAATACTTGCACTACGGAACAAATCAATACCGACTTACTTTATCAATCTGATTTTCTCCTCTATTTTAGTTTATCTTCGAGAACTCTCAAAACACTTTATTAAATCTATCTCTTTTCTTGTGCAGAGTTTTAAAGTTAGAAGTATTTTAATTCAAACAATTTAACCATCTAATTATAGGATGACACGTATAACAACTCCAATCAAATGCAATCATATTCTGAATTGAATCACGAGCGCGCTATCAAAGAGAGAACGAGACAAACGGTGTAGAATCCGAGAGACCTCCAAATTACTAATCTCCACCTTTATTCGTTGAAACCCAAGTCTCGAAGCATGGTGCACTGCATAATGGATAGCCCATAGGAGCAATACCAAACAATTACCTAAGCTTCGTGAGAAACTCAAAATTTAATTCCCATGTTCATCACGCAACACGCCTCTTGCTGCAGCCGCTCCATCCCGAGTATTAACACCCCCTTCGGCATTGATGGAATCATCTCTTTCTCAAAAAAATCATTTCCTTCCCTTACAGCACACACATCATTAATTAACAGATCATCATTTATTTTTATTTCCTTGCTATAATTCATATTCCTTCATGCAAATCTCGGTCATTACTCTAAATTCGCTAAAGATTTTAGGAAAATTTTACAACGTGCGACGAACATCGATGAACACCACTAATGATGAACACCGATGAATACCATTAAATTAATTAATAAAGATTTAAAATTTCAAGGACCCATCATACAATTAATAATTATTTTAAAAATTCAATTAAATTATTTATATATATATTAAAATTTTATTTTTTTAATAAGGGTAAACTATATATTTAGTACCTCGCTTATTTTCGAATTTCTATTACCCTCATTATTTAAATATTATTTCAATTTGACCCTATTCTTTATAAAAAATAATTTAACCCTCAACCTAAAACCCTAAACTATTAAACCTTAAACCCTTAAACTCTTAAACATATACCCTAAATCATATACCATTAAAAATAATTTCACCATCATCGATTCAATTCAATGAATCATTGAATTCTCCTAAAAAAATTTAATTAAATTATTTTTATATATATCAAAATTAATTAAACTCAAATCTCCTAGAATTAACACTATCATCTCTCAAAACACCTTCATCGTCGTCTTATGTTTCCACTTCCTGCCTTGTATCAGTGACCAACTTCTCTCCTTCCAAATTCAGATATGGAGAATAGATAAAAACATCTAAATGCCCTTCTAAAACTTCTTTCAACTTTTGATTCCATTATCATCTGATTCACTAAAATCGAAATCATCTTCATCCTCAAACCAAATAGAATTAAGAGCAAAAGACGGTTGAAATTCTCTAACTCGAATTTTAAAAACCTTTGAAGAAACTTTTAAATCCATTATTTCATCGATACAATCATGATTATTACTCAAAATTTGAAATTTGGCTTTTTGAAAAAAAATTGGTTTTATTTTTCTTTCATCAATTGAAATAAGAACACCCCATAAAGCTGCTATATTTTCAAAAGTTTCTACGCTCCAAGCATGAATCAGGATCCCTTGGCAAGAAAACCACGCACAACGGTCGCAAAGTGAAATTTTTTCTGACCATTCCTTGATATCACTAAACCATTTCCTCCATGCTATCTCATAATGTTTCCTAAAGCTAACCAAACGTTCATGGTTTTGAAAAATTAACAAGAAAGTAGCCTCAAAACCGAATGAGATAATCAATATGATAGTGTTAATTTTAAGAGATTCGAGTTTAATTAATTTTGATATATATATAAAATAATTTAATTAAATTTTTTAGGAGAATTCAACGATTCATTGAATTGAATTGAATCGATAATGGTGAAATTATTTTTAATGGTATATGGTTTAGGGTATATGTTTAAGAGTTTAAGGGTTTAAGGTTTAATAGTTTAGGGTTTTAGGTTGAGGGTTAAATTATTTTTTTATAAAGAATAGGGTCAAATTGAAATAATATTTAAATAATGAGGGTTCAATAGAAATACGGAAATAAGTGAGGTACTAAATATATAGTTTACCCTTATTAAAAAATAAAATTTTAATATATATGTAAAATAATTTAATTGAATTTTTTAAAATAATTATTAATTGTATGATGGGTCCTTGAAATTTTAAATCTTTATTAATTAATTTAATGGTGTTCATCGGTGTTCATCATTAGTGATGTTCATCGATGTTCGTCGCACGTGGTAGACTCATCCAAGATTTTATTCTCTATTTGGTACATCTTTTCTTCGTACGAGTTTATCAAATTTAAATCATTTTCAATTTCCTTCTTTGCCAATTTGAACATATTGATTATCTTTTTCAAACTACTCTATTTTGTGTTCTGTTTTCTTTTATTCTCATCTGATCCTGATTTATTCTCCCATTCATAATTACAATGAAAATTAGATAGATTCATCTAATCATTTTCTTTCTGTCACCCAAGTCTTAACCATCCTTAACTCCACAATCTCATTAATCTTATGAGAAGTATTAGTCAGGATTTGGAAATTGATTTGAGATTTAAAGTATCTTTGTCAATCTCTATGGAAAAGCATCACGTGACCAAGCATGCCATGCACCGATAGCCAAACTCGAGGGTTGTCCATTTTAGTCTCCTCCGGTCATGCCTCTACCTGATCGAACCTGCCTGCATTCCAAAATCTCCTTCCCTTTTCCAACTTTCTTATACCATCATAATCAAGTTCCCTATAATTTGTATGATGGACATACCCACAAAGCCTTTCGTATCATAATCTCTATATGATGCATGGCCAGATCCCTCCTGTCTTGCTCCATCCGAGTTGAGTTTCACACACCCCTCATGTGGTCGCAGCCATCCATTGGCAGGTGGGTGCTGTGAATTTCCTGACTCAGTAACGCGCCCTCGTTGTGAAGCCAATGCCCTCACAATGCTTGCATGTAAAAATAAACTACGCTCCAAAAGTGACGATTATCCTCCAATGGCACATTCAAAACAACTGCATTCCTATCTATCCATATATTCAACACAACTGCTCCATATAGTATGAACAAAATCCCTTGGATCCGATAAATTCATCATTACCCATTCCTTGAAATCCATGGATAAGTAGTCATGTAGTCCCTCCGTTTTTACCAAGCTTGACCATGTTATCAAGGACGGACCTACGACTTTAGGCTAGGGGGAGCGAACCTATAAATTTCTAGGGGGGGCGAACTTATAAAAGTTTAGAGGGGCGGAAATAAATTTTTAATAGAAAATACATAGAAAAATTCTATTTTTTTAAATCATATATGATTTTCAAAATTTTAGGGGGCGGTTGCCCCACCAGCCCCCCTCGGTCCATCCCTGCAAGTTATTAAAGACGATGAGCATTTTCTAATCAAATGATTAACATCTTTAATCGGCCATCCACATATTGGACAACTACTATCTACTGTAAAGTGTCGACGCAACCTTTCCGCGTTGGTCATCACTTTATCATGACAAAGAAGCCATAAGAATAATTTGATCCTTTGAGGCCCTCTAAAACTATGAATTTTCTTCCAAACTGGTTATGCTATAGGATTAACAATCTCCGGTACGATAATTGCCTTATATGTCGACTGAATGGAAAATTTCATGTCTTGGTTCAGTTTCCATCCCACAGAATCAGTTGTTTGCACACTTGATGGTCCTTTGGTGGCAGCTATGTGGAGCAAGATGTCCATCGGTAGAAGTTGATCAAACCTTGTCCATCGCCATTCTCCTCATGATCCAACATAAACCCTCACTCTTGTTATACTAATTGCACCAGCAGCCGTAACATGATTTATGAGAGGTCCGACATTCGCCAACCAATCATCGAACCAAAATTCGATATCCTTCCCATTCCCAACACACCGTATAACATTGTTTCGAACATGCGACTATATGCTAGCTATATCCCTCCATAAGTGCGAATAATTGGCACACGAGGGGTGTTATAGACCTGGCAAACTTCACCCGAGACCCGAAAACCGAACCGATTTACCCGAACCGAACTCGAAACCGATCCGAACATGCTTACCCGAAATTTGACCCGAAACCCGAAACCGAACCGAAACCGAACCGAAAATGAACTGATTTTTAGTTGAACCGAAATGGACCCGAACCGATAGACCCGAACCAAATGGAACCGAACCGAATGAAACCGAACCGAATGGACCCGAACCGAAGACAACCCGAAATAAATAAAAGATATTAATAGAAATAAAAAAAGATGAGATATGAACAATCGCACAACTCACCAAAAAGTTAAATATATTGGCTTTATAAAGCCATATAAAGGGTGTAAAAAAAACTTACCAACCTAAAAACTTGATTAAAACCGACCGATCTCCCATCAACCAGAAATTGACCCGAATCAATCCGAACCGAACAGAACCGAAAATCAACTGAACCGAAAATCAACCGACCCGAAAATCAACCGAACAATAGAACCGAACTGGAACCGAACCGAACCGAACCGAATTTGAACCGAATGATATCAGACCCGAAATAACCGAAACCGAAATGACCCGAACCGAACCCGAACCAATTGACCCGTTTGCCCGTGTTAATCGGACGTCAAACGACGAACACGAAAGATTTTATTCGTTCGGCGTCCAATTGGCATACCTCTCACTGATTACCGGCGATGGATGGTCGGGAGAAATGAACGATAGCCTCAGGCGACGGTGACGGCGTGGTCCGACAAGACTATCGACGACGGTAGTAGCATTAATTTTGTGATTTTGACGTTTTAGAGATTCGAGACTTTTTTGAGGTTTTAAGAAATATTAGATTTAAAAAAATTACTTTTTTTCAATTTTTTTATTAAAAACAAATAAAAATAAAGATACGTGTTAAATTCTAATTGGGTGATGAGTTATCGGTGTTACCTTAAAACACTACTTTAACCACTTATTTCAGCAAATAAAACATTAGGGATTGATCTCTAAAAAGTAGGGGTGTGCAAAAAAATCTGATCTGAAATTTCAGATATCCAAACCGTTTTTTATTTTTCAGATAATTCATATTGGGTTTCTGAAAATTTCGGATCGAATACGGATAGTGATTTTGCATTCAGATCGGATATCCAATATCCGAAAATTTCATTTTTTTTATAAATATGAATCTTGTTATATTCGATACTTTTACTTGTTATATATGAAATTTTGAAATTTTTATGGATACAAATCTTGTTGTACTCAATAATTGTTGATTTTTATATTCGAAAACCTAAAATGTTCATGGATAAGACCGCAAAATTCAAAAAATAATTAAATTAACTCATAATTTCGGATATTCAGATATTCGAATATCCGATCCGAATTTTCGGATATCCAAAAATCGAGTATCCGATTTTTTTGGACGGATACAGATCACTAAAACACTTATCCAAAAATTTTAAATATCTAAAATTTCGGATCGAATCAGATCAGATATTTGAAATGCACACCCCTACTAAAAAGTGTATAGTTTGGCTGCATGTTTCTAAGTTGCCAAAAATAAACTCTTATAAAACAAGACTAATTATTACAATAATTTACTCTTAAAATTATAATATAATCATACATATAATTTTCATTTTATTTTTTAAAGTGTGTGAATTGATTATGGAAAATTCTACAACGGGTTACGAACATTGATGAATATCACTAACGATGAACACCGATAAACACTATTATTCTTTTTAAAATTTTAAAAATCTAAAGGACTAAAATTATAATTAAAATCATCTCTTAAAAAATAAAAATCAAGTTTAATAGTTACTTTATAATATTTTTTTAATAGGTTAGAATCAAATATACACAATTCTCCTAAACCCTAACAAAAATAATCTCTTAAAACAATAGAAATCGGTTTATAATTTTTTAATAGATTAGAATCAAATATACACAACTCTCCTAAACCTAAACCCTAATAAATTCAACCCTCATAGATTAGAAATTAGTTTGGTATATTTGATTCTAGTCTATTAAAAAATTATAAACTGATTTCTATTTTTTTAAGAGATTGATTTTGTTAGGGTTTAGGAGAATCATGTATATTTGATTCTAACCTATTAAAAAATATTATAAAGTAACTATTAAATTTGATTTTTATTTTTTAAGAGATAATTTTAATTATAATTTTAGTCCTTTAGATTTTTAAAATTAAAAAAAAAATTAATAGTGTTCATCGATGTTCATCGTTAGTGGTGTTCATCAATATGCGTCGCACGTGGTAGACTCAAACTTTTAGATAAGATCAACAATTAATTTGGATGAGACATATCCAAATATAATTGGACTGTTGTATAAAAATAACTATGATTGGTCATAAAAGATATCTTGATCACCATATCCATATCAGATATCAAGTCTATTGTGAATAGCTACAACAACAAAACGAAAACTAGAGCTGTCTGGAACTTATCCTTTAACAGTCCAGAAATCAGTAATGGAAACAAAATGGTATGAAGATGGGTTGAGGATGATTGAGGAGCTGACCACAAATGCCGAGCAGATTCAAGATGAGTTATTGAGGGGAATACTTAGAAGAAATGCAGGAACAGAGTATTTAAGGCGATTCCTCCATGGCCAAGCTGACAAGCAACTCTTCAAGAAGAATGTTCCCATTGTTAGCTATGAAGATCTCAAGCCCTACATTGATCGGATTGCTAATGGGGACACACCGGATATCCTTTTAGCTGAACCCATTACAGGCTTCTTTAGGAGGCATGAACTTGTTGTTTCATTCTATTGTTTGCTTCCTCCTAATTATTAATCTATCATCTGTTTGATAAAATGCAGCTCTGGGACTTCAGGAGGGCAGCCAAAGCTGATGCCTATCACTGCTGACGTTACTCAGATGTGGGCAATATTCCGCACCTTGTATGAATCTCCGGTGATGAAGTAAGGAACCTATCCTCAATCTGTTAATTTTAGGAATTTTTGGAATTTTAGAGATTTTTATTTTTATGGGTAAACTACACTGGTAGTCATCGAACTTTTAGGGTGCTTTCAATAAGGTCACCAAACAATAATAGTAACCGAGTAGATTTTTATGAGAAAAACAAACAATAATTCTCAACTGAAAGTTACAAGAAGAAGAAGAAGTAAATGGATAATTTTCAATTGAAAAGTTTTAATCAGTAATTAATTTTCACTCATCAAGTAATCTAAAAAATATGTAAAATCTTTAACTTTTATTCTTGTGTAAGTAGATCTTAACCCATACAAGATTAAGATGCACTTACACAATGTGAAATTTTGTAATTTTTTTAAAGAAAAACTACACTGATGGTCATCAAATTATCACCTTTTTTTGTTTTGGTCATACAACTATTTTTTTCGTCAAACGTCCCTCTCATCAAATGCATTCCCTGTTTTGGTGCCTCTTCATTAAAAATTTAACGAAATTATTGATTTGACAATTTTTTATTTTTTATTTTTTATGTCGGCGCATCTTTCCTTATCAGCAGGTTAAATAATTTTTTATTTAACTAATCATGAGGTGACATGCGTTACTTCCTGATTTTAAACATATCAAAGTAAAAATGCTTTAGGCACTGCTCCTGGGCAAAATCAAACTTGGGACCCCTTGCATAAAGGGTCTTATGCCTAAATATTAAGCTAGGCTTAGAATTTGATTAATTTTTATCCAAATTAATATTTAACATATACTCTCCTAATCTCAAAAGTAAAATGTATCCATGGAGATTTCAACTAGGAACATTTTGCACCAAAAACAATGAGTATAACCACTAATCTAGATTGAGAACTAATTATATATCCACAAAATTTAATCTTTAATTTAAGATGTATTATCACCTAAAATTAAATCAAAATAATACTAAACTCAACGAATTAAATGTCATTTTAAATAAATATTATCAATTTAAAATTTAAAACTTTTTAATATTAGTTTTATCAAATAAATAAATAATTGTTTAAATATTATTTTTTATTTGAAAACGAAATGAAAAAAATAATTTTAGTTTGATCTTCAATTTTAATTACAATTCAAATTAATTTTTTTTGAAATTAAAATAATAAATTTAAATTAAAAAATTACTTTCAAATAATTTAAAATTTATATTCTACCATAAATATATATTACATAGTAATTTTTGTAATGATCTAATACAATCTTATAAAAATAAATAATTACTAAAAGAATTAAAAAATAATTTTAGATTAATTTTGATAATATTTTAATTTAATTTTGAGATGATAATACATCATAAATTAAAAAATAAATTTTGTAAATATATAATAAGTTATTAACTTAGTTTAGTGGTTAAACATCTTGTTTTTAATGCAAGGTGTTTTTGGTCAAATTAAATTCTAAGCCTTGCTCATTAGTTAGGGGTTGGACCCCTTATGTAGGGGTCCCAAGTTTGATTCCTCCTAGTAGTACTCACAGATTTTTTTACTTTGATTGATTCAAAATCAGAAGGTTGGTCGGAAAAAGAAAGAGGTGTTGACGTAGAAAATAAAAATTGCCAAATCAACGATTCTGTTAGATTTTTAACAGAGAGTGACCAAAATATGAAAAAAATATTTAATGGGAGGGACGATTTTGACGAAAAAATTAGTTATGTGACCAAAACAAGAAAATTGTGATAGTTTGGCGACCACCAATGTGGTTTTCCCTTTTTTTCTAACTGATTTTGAAAATAAGTGTAAATTGATGACTAAGTTTAAGAGAGGAGAATTAATCTCTTTAATTAATTTACACTCATGTATAACTTTGTGGCCATTAGTTTACACATTATAATACTATAATATTAGTAATTATTTTATATCTTTTGATAGTTGGATGCAAAATAGAATTTAGCGGTTTGTAACTTTGCTTTTGTACTGTTATAACTTATAAGAGCAATTTAGTACCGATACTAACTATGAGAGGGTTTATCTATTTGGTTTTAAAGGCAGTTTGGTGACATAAACCAATCCGGTAAAAGAATGGAATTTATGTTTGCCAAACCAGAGATTGAAACTCCTAGTGGCCTCAAGGCAACAGCTGTCACGACAAGCATATTCAAGGAAAGTGGTTTTATAGCCATGTTACCTAAGCTTTACACAAGCCCCGTTGAGACCATCTTTTGCCCTGACGCCCAACAGAGCTCGTACTGTCAATTACTTTTTGGTTTAATCCAACGAGACGAGGTTGTCATGGTCGGCTCATTCTTCGCATCTACGGTGCTAAGAGCTATCAAGTTTTTAGAAAACCACTGGCAAGAGATGTGCTCTGACATAAAAACAGGTCGATTAAGCCATCGGATCACGGACTCGGGATGCAGAAATGCAGCATCATCGATCATGAAGCCTAATCCAGTACTGGCTGAATTGATAGAAGACATATGTAAATGTAAATCATGGGAAGGAATACTCAGAAAAGTATGGCCTAAAGCAAGGTATGTTGGTTGCATATGTACGGGCGTTATGGGACAATATATTACAGAACTTGAATTCTATTCGGGAGGGCTCCCTTTAGTTTCAGCTCTATATGCCAGTTCGGAAGCATATTTTGGGATTAATTTAGAACCTCTGTGCAAACCTTCAGATGTCTCGTACACGATCCTCCCTAACATGGCTTACTTTGAATTCCTTCCTGTGAAGAATGAGTGTAATGAATCTACTGAAATGATGAGCAACAATGAAGCTACCCAACCTGTTGATCTTGTAAATGTGAAGCTTGGTCATTGTTATGGACTACTTGTCACAACTTCTACAGGTAAAATTTCCCATTTAATCTGATGCCATGTCCCAATTTCACATTATACTTTATAGTTCCCACATTAACCTGTTAGATAATTATTTGAATTTTGATATTGTTGGATGGTATTGGTATTCCTTTTTTCTTTTTCAGGATTATATCGATGTAAGGTTGGAGATGTTCTTATGGTGACTGGTTTCCACAATAACACACCTCAATTCCAGTTTATGGAGAGGGAAAATGTTGCTATAAGTGTAGATCAAGAGAAAACAAGCGAAGCAGACCTCTTCAAGGCCGTGACAGAAGCAAAGGCTCTTCTTGATCCGATCGGGTTCATCTTGACGGAGTATACTAGCTATGCCGATACTTCCTCAGCACCAGGTCACTATGTCTTATTTTGGGAGTTTAAGGAAAAAGAAGGCAACCATTGCACAGAGCCTGACGCAAAGACAATGGTAGAATGTTGCTTTAGGATGGAAGAATCATTGCATTATACATATAAAACCTATAGGCAAAACAATATAATAGCACCTTTGGAGATTAGGGTTGTGAAACAGGGAAGTTTTGAGGCACTAATGGATTACTATGTGTCCAAAGGAGCTTCTTTCAGCCAATACAAGAGACCTAGTTGCATTAAATCAAAGGAGGCCTTGAAGATATTAGATTCAAGAGTTACAGGAAAGTTTTTCAGCCCTAAACCACCTTTATAATTTAGTTGCATCATTTCTTGTTTAAGATTACCAAATCCTTTCAATGTTTAAAAACTCATTTTGAGAATAATTTAGATTATGCTTTTGTGAGTTTCATGTTTAATATTACCTTCATTTGTTTCCTATGAAAACTTCAGTAGCAGAAGAAGACAGGTTTTGGGTGGATGAGTGCCCAAACACACATCTAATATTGTTTGCAAAGACAATCCTGTTTTAAATGAATGAAACTTTGTATTGGCCTGCACGAATCAACTTGCCTCCGTAGTTAAGGAAACGATTGTGTTTCTAGAGATCAGTGTCCAAGCACGAGCAACTGTTGTAGGATGATTGAGAATTTATTGTATTAGCCTGAAAAATTAAAATAGCCTTAGTGTGAGATATGAACTTGTTTGATGAAATTATAATAAATAATCTTTTGTTTTGAGATTTAATATTTTGACATTAAAATTAAAAATCTAGCATCCTATCTTAAAAAATTGTCAAAAAGACTAAATTGATATATATATATATAATTTAAGAGTTTAATTAATTTAATTGTTTTGTAAAAAAATTAAGAGCTTAGTTAATTTATTTTTCAAAAAGTTGAGACTTCATAGGCTTATCCTTGAGCTTTATATTTCTATTAGAAAAATATTTTCAATTTATATATTTCAGGCTTTGATTTTCATCATGTAACCCGGACCCGGAGTCTATTTATGATAAACCCTGAACCTCAATTATTTCATACTTCTCCAGTTTTCTCCCATAGCAAACGTAAAAAAAAAGGGAATTTTATTCCTTCCTTGGTTAAGTCTCTCTAATAGAATCCCGAGAAGCAGCATGATCCGAATCGCCAGAAACCCAAAACCTGTAACAACTCTGGCTCACCAATTCCTCCAACGCTGCACCGTCAGCGGAACAGCCAAAGGCAAATCCAAACTCAAAGCCGGCCAACCTTTAAAACGCTCCAAAATCTCCACTAAAAAGGGCAAAGGCGGCATTCCTATGGACGATTCCCTCTCTAAAGGTGGCCGAGTTTCCGACGAGAAGCAAAGGCTCTACGAGCAATGCCTCAATGCACCCACTCCGGTCCGTCACCTCTCACCGAAAGAGCGTGCCCGAGAAGCCGAACGGGAAAAAATGGGATTAATAAGCAAAGAACGGCAACGGGAAATGGAAATTTTGAAGAAAGGAGGAAGGAAGGCGATGGGAGTCCCTGACGAGCCTATGATAATGGGAACACCTGGGCTGGATTTGATTTCATTGGGCCTTGTCGATGCTGATAAGATACCCAAATACGAGCTAACGGTGGAGGATGGCCGGAGATTGGCCAAGGAGTATAGTCGGGTTTTGATGAGGAAGCATAGGGCAAGGCAGGCTGCTGAGACTAATTTGTTGAGAATGAAAAAGGAGGCGATTGAAGCGTTGCCGGAGAAACTTAAGGAGGCGGCTATGATACCGGATTTGACCCCGTTTCCGGCAAATCGACTTATGGCATCTTTAACTCCACCTATTGAAGGGTATATTGAGAAGGTTAAGGAAGCGGCTAAGAAAAGTAACACCAAGCAGAAGCTTAGGTGAAGGCAAGGTGGAAGGTATGCTCTTTCCCCCCTTTTTCATTTTTTCTATTTAGAGTGTTTTTACTTCAATTTCATATTAAAAATTCAATTTTGAGTGAATATATATATGATGCTCTTTTTTTGTGTGTGGTGGTGGGGGGAGGGGAGGGGTTGAATTTAATTCAATTAGAACTCAAAAGCCAAAGATGAGTAAGTTTTGTTGGTTTGATTATATCAGTTATGCATCACTTTGAATCTTACTTAAATTAATAATGTTGAGAGCTTTGTTGATGGCACTATCATTCACTATGGTTGGACTCGAAATTGATTTATTGAAGGTAGAACCTTAAGATAGAATTGATCGAGTGTTTTGCTTGCTAGTTGCTGCTATTCAAAGCACAATTTTGTGAAAGGGCTTGCATGTGTGGCATCCCATGTCTTTTTGTATATGCTAGTTGTGACTGATTTGAATAAAAAAAGTATTCCATTACCTAAGAACACTTGATAGCTTTGTTTGAAACAGGCATAAGACATTGTCGTTTAAAAATGTAAAGATGGTATTTTACTTGAAAAAGTACATTGTTGGATAATGAATTCTCCAATATCTGTGATCAAGTTTTGTTATACAAAAAGTGTTTCCTGCTATGGTTGAGTTCAGATGAGGGGTTCCGTCTTTAAAGTTCATCATTTGACATGTTAAATTTGTCTAGTGTTGCCATCTTGTGTTCAATGATTCAATCTGACTTCCCATCTGTGATATACTTGCATGCCACTTTTTTTGTGTGTGTTTATGAGCAGAATATATTTTGGTCTAGCAATTATGTCCGTGATGTCAAGGTATCTCGAAAAATAATATGTACTGCATTAATTGCTAGGAACACATATCAGCAACCTGCCAATTTCTATGCGTCCTCGCTATTCTTGTGGCTCTACAATATGGGTTTTAATGGTTGAACTCGTTTGTTTTAATGAATATCGTTGTCACACAAAATCTTTTGTGGCTGCAGTAGGCAGGGAGAATGGTTGCTTTTGAAACTGATGATGAATTACAGCTGCAGTGTAGTAGGCAGGGAGAATGGTTGATGATGAACTACGGCTGCAGTGTAGTAGTGTGATTTCTCTGATGTCAAAGGATCTCAAATGTCATATTTTTCTGGTTTAACATTGCAACTGAGCATAGGTAGCAACTTAACAATTATTTTGTCTCTGAGGGCTTTGTATGTTATAATAATCCGATGGCTTGAATTGATGCCTTTTTATTTGGAGTCTCCCTACCTATAGGCTACTTGGTCTTTGAGACCCCATTTGCTAGGATCTCTCGCGGCCATCCTCTGCTCAATGGCACAAGTAGTTCATGGGCAACCACCCAGCGTCGTCAATGCATTCTGTCAGCATCACCCATGACCCACCCTTATACTAATCCTTAACCCTACAACCAAAACTAAAATCCTAAAATCTTATATTAATAAAAAAAATATTATTTTTTTTCTCGAATTAAAGTTAAATTGAATGAATGTATAAACTTAGAGGACTAAATCTTCCTTTATAAAATTTTTCTTAACTGTCATGTTAGGGGTAGGGGAGTTTAAAATTACCCGACCCGAACATAAATAACCGTGTATTTACTCGGATTCTTTTACCCGGGTTGGGTAATTGGCCCGTCATTTCCCGGGTTGGGCCCGGGTCAAAAAATATGATTTTTTCGAGTACTTGGTTACTTTCAGGTACTTGGTTCCTATTTTTTTTTATTTTTTTTATTTTATTAGATTACTTAATATTTTTATTTTAGAACTACATTTAAATTCTTAAATTTATTCTATATTGTATTATATGCTTTCATGTTTTAAATTTTTCAAAAAAAAACATACTAATTTGTGAATATGTAAGATTAGATATGAAACAAACAACAAAGTTTCTCTATTGCATTTATGCATTAGTAGGTTTCTTTAAAAAATATGATATTCGAAAAAAAATCACGATCGAGATTAATATTTTTAATGTCTTTCTTATGGTTATAAACCTCAAATCATTATTATTTTTTTGTTTGGATCATGTGTTATGAACTTTTAAGGGTTTTTTTAATTTTAAAAATAAAAAATAAAAAAATAGAACCGGGTACCCGGTATTCATGGGTGGGGACACGGGCCGACAAACTTAATACCGGATTTTTCGGGTACCCGAAAACTCGGGTACCCGGATTTGAACACCCCTAGTTAGTAGAGGTGTTCAAAAAAATCCGATCTAATTGATCCGAGCCGATTATCCGTTGATCTGATTTGAAATTTCGGATATCTGATTCGTTTTTTATTTTTCTGATAATTCGAATAGGATATCCAAAAATTTCGGATCAGATACAGATAGTGGTTTTACATTTGGATCGGATATCTGATATTCGAAAATTCAAATTTTTTTATTGGTATAAATCTTATTATATTCGATATTTTTACTTGTTATATATGAAAAATTGAAATTTTCATGGATACAAATATTGTTTTATTCAATAATGTATTGATTTTTGTATTCGAAAACTTATTTTTTTCATGGATAGAACCATTAAATTAAAAAAATAATCAAATAAATTCATAAATTTCGGATATTTGGATATTTGAGTATCCGATCCGAAAAATTTGGATATCTGATTTTTTCGGATCGGATACAGATTGCTATTTAGGTGATTCGAATTTTCAGATCGGAACGGATCCTATATCTGAAATGAACACCCCTACTAGTTAGGGGTGAGCAAAACTTGATTTGACTTGACTAGAGGTAAAAAAAACTTGCTCGTTCTGACTTTGACTCGAAGTTTTATAAACTCAACTCGATTTGAAAATTTTTCAGATAAAGTTTAAATTGTAAAATAAAAAATTCGAATAATTCAAAAATTTAAGGCTTTAAGGGTTCAATAATCACCTAAACTTTTCTAAAAATTATCAATTAAGCCTGTAATTTTTTCCCCACCTAATTAAGCCCTCAAAAGCAAGGGAAAATCAATTCGGCCCTTTGACTAACGTTGACCGTTAACTATAACGATTTTTTTAAAATCTTTTTGCCACATGTTGCAATAGGATAATGCCACTTGTCATTTTCTAAGAATTTTTAAATTTTAATTTTAAAAAATAAATAAAAATCGGAAAATATATAAAATTAATTTTTAAATTATAAAAATGTTTTTAAATTTCTAAATTTATTCAAAGTAATAAATAATATTTTTTTCAAAAGATTAAAATATTTTAAAATATTAAATATTATTATAAAATTATAAAAATAAATTGAAAAAATATTAAACAAAATATTATTTGATTTTTAAAATATAAAATAATAACAGTTATTTAAAAAATATATAACCAATATAAAATAATAACAGTTATTTAAAAAACCAAAATAACTTTTATTGTTTAATATTTTTTCAATTTATTTTTTTTATAATTGTATAATAATATTTAATGTTTTAATTTTTAAATTATTTTAATCTTTTGAAAATTTATTATTTATTATTATTAAATAATTCTGAGTTAAATATATTTTTTATATTTTAAAATAATTTTCTATAATTTTTAATTTTTAGATTTTTTCAGATTTATATATTTTTTAAAAATTAAAATTTTAAAATTCCTAGAAATAACAAGTGACATTATCTTGTTGCGATATGAGGTAAATTTTTTTTTAAAAACCGTTAAAGTTAACGGTCAATGTTGGTCAAAGGGCCAAATTGATTTTTTCTTGAGTTTGAGGGCGTAATTGGGTGCAAAAAACGTTTAAGGGCTTTATTGGCATTATTTAAAAAAGTTTAAGGGCTTATTGAACCCTTAAACCAAATTTTTAATAATTTGTGGATTAATTTTTAAGTTTGAGTCGAGTCCCTCAGTTTTTCCTAATATATATACTAATATATATATATATATATATATATATATATATATCTTATATGATTATAGAAAGTTGTTTAAATTGAAATCAAACAATACTAAAACATAATAGATAATTGCAATTAAATTTGTATAGAAATTCGATCCGAATTTCATAAACTTGATTCGAATAAAAAAATTAAAAGAAAGTTTTAGTTATAAAATGTAACACGTTAACACGACAATTCAAATTTTTTTGACTCGACTCTATCGAATGTTCACCCTTACGCCACATTATCATTTTACAATAATTAACAACTCAGTAACCATTTTATAAAAAAATAAAATTTGATGTTTATTTTGTAATTGTCAAAAGTTAATAATCATTTTTGTGTGATTTAAAATAGTATATCGAATATTTATAACTTTATCCTTGTATTTCCTCCCTTTTCTGCCAGGTTTCCATTTCAAATCTTTCCTAGGGTTTCAATCTCACTCAATCGCTAAGTTTTCTGAAAAGCCTACCTCTTGGTTCCGACACCCTCAATCGAGATATGGCTCGAAACGAAGAGAAAGCCCAGTCGATGCTCAATCGATTCATAGCCCTAAAAGCCGAGGAAAAAAAGAAACCTAAAGAACGCCGCCCTTTCCTCGCCTCCGAGTGCCGTGACCTTGCCGAGGCCGACAAATGGCGTCAACAAATCATGCGTGAGATCGGCCGCAAGGTCGCCGAGATTCAGAACGAAGGCCTTGGAGAACATCGACTCCGTGACCTTAACGATGAGATCAACAAGCTTATACGAGAGAAGTCTCATTGGGAACGCCGTATCGTTGAACTCGGCGGCCCGAATTACGCCAAACACGGCGCTAAAATGACGGATTTAGAAGGGAACATAGTGGATGTTCCGAACCCTAGCGGACGTGGCCCTGGTTATCGGTATTTTGGAGCGGCGAAAAAGCTGCCAGGAGTGAGAGAGTTGTTCGAGAAGCCACCGGAGTTGCGAAAGAGGAGAACTAGGTATGATATTTATAAGAGGATCGATGCGAGTTATTATGGGTATAGGGATGAAGAGGACGGGGTTTTGGGTAGAGTGGAGGGGGCAGCGGAGGCAAAGATGAGGGGTGAAGCGGAGGAGGAATGGCGGAGAGTGGAGGAGATTAGGAGAGAGGCAAGGAGAGGGGCGAAGGAGGTGGTTAGCGTGGGAGGTGCGGCGAGGGAGGTGCTGTTTGAGGAAGAGGAGGATGTGGTGGAGGAGGAGAGGAAGGAGATGGAGGAGAAAGAGAGGAAAGATAAAGAAAGGGAATTCATTGTGCACGTGCCCTTGCCCGATGAGAAGGAGATTGAGAGGATGGTTGTTGAAAGGAAGAAGATGGAGCTTTTAAGCAAGTATGCCAGTGAAGGGTTATTGGAGGAGCAGACTGAAGCTAAGAACTTGCTTAATATTCATCGCTAGAATAGATGCTGGTAATATGTTGTATCCTTTAATCTACAACTTTGTATAATTATAACCTCTCTGTTTTGGTTAGATTGGGTTCCCCATATGCATCTTGGTCTTTTTTTGTGGAAAATTTCTGATATCATTTGTGTTTATACTCGTGATTTGGTTACATTGTCATTCATCTCGTTTACACTACAAACTGATGATACACATGTAGCATGAATTTATGCCAAGGGTGAAGAAGGGCTGGATCTGAATTCATCTAGGAAACTCCTTGGACAATATGATGCAATAGTTGCTTCATTCCTTCATTCTCTACTTAAATGGCATGAAACAGAATCTGGATTCTGGATTATAGGGCAAGTTCAATACGCCCTTTGCTTCACCCCGTAATGTTCCACTATTCCTGGATTGAACCGAGGATGATACGTTTTAGGAGCCCAGTGGGAGCAGTGTTGCTGAAAATGCCATTCCTTCATCTGGGTAATAAAATGGTCTCAAACCTATGAATGCATTCCTAGTTTCCTCCAGTGCTGCACAGGGGGCATTCAGTGGTTACTTGGCAGTCCCATGTTATCGAGTACAACAAGCCAAGCGATAAAAGTGTGTTATCACCAAACTAACATATGCCAAGTCAGTTCCCCTTGTTTGGGTCTTAGAATTTTCCGAACCCCAGCAACTTTAAAAACAGATGCAGTCCATTCCAAGCAATAAAATGGCAAATGCTGCTTTTCGCTTTGGTGCTCTGCTTGTCTTGAGAGATTACAACATTTGAAAGCTAAGACATCGATATTCTCATTTAAGAAACTTAACTCCATTCAGCAAGTTTCTGTATCGCAGATCTTGCTTGCATTTTACTAGTCAGAGCCAATGGTAGAATAAGTAGACGGTAATTTACATTCATATACTACAGCACTTGGTTTATTGAAATAGTTTACAAAAACGGTAACTTTGTTATATGGTTTGATTGGGAGGCTGGTGATTCAAATCTTGAGGCAAAAATCCTTTGGTGCTTCAGCAAGCAACTCATCAAAATCAAAACCATATTTGTGCACCATATAGAAACTGTGTATCAGAGGGGTAGCAGTAAGAGGTTTTGAAGTTAAATTGAAATCTTCTATTAGGCTCGTTCCTAACAACAAAAGTTGCACAGAAAATAGAGAGGAAGAAGAGATTTAAATTAAGGAAAGAAGGTTTTTTCACAGAGTTTTCATATCCTTTACATAATAAAAACCCTCTTATTTATACTAGTCTCTCCTCAATATACGACAAAGTTAATTAACGCTATGGGGCCTTTCTCTCTTTGACACTCCTGCGATTTTCCTGCAAAACCCCGTTGGTGCCAGCTCCTCATCATCCTTGCCTCCCTGCTCCTTAGTCATTGCCTCAACTTCATGGCTCGTGACATCTTCTTTTCAGATTCTTATTTGAACTATATCTCAGCATCATTAGTTTGCTCATATTTTGAAAACTCGACTAATACTCTAGTAACATCTCAAAACTCACATCGGGAAGACAATAAAGCGGAGAGGTGAGAAATGCTTATAAAGAATAAGTATGGGCGATCCTTCCAACATACTTACCTGGACGCGGTCAATCGATGATCAACAAGGTTCATGGCCTAGGTTGGTGGCTTTCATTGCACTTAGAAGGTGCACCCGCCTGAGGTCTCCTCAAGTGGGAGAGCCTACGTCATTATTTGTGGCCTCTTTCAAATTCCCAGTTTAAAGGAAAGTATCCGGTTACGATATATGATGACACTAAAAGAGAAAAACTACAACTGTGAAAATAATTTAAAGTGGTATTGATTGGTGCTTACCCGCTAATTGACCTTGTAGTTTCAGCATTGTTTTTTTAAGGTCTCATTGAAAATTTAGCACCTAAACTATATCATTTGTTTGCTTAGTCTTTAAATCATTTTTTGATCAACAAAGGTATAATTTTTATTAAGAACAAAGTCATACAACAGTTGTCGTGAAACCTCCTCAACTTAAATTGAGGAAAACAATACAAGCGCGACAACCGAAAACGAACCCAACACGAAAAGAAACCAAAAACAAAAGCCCTCTCAACTCGAGTAAAACGCCTAAAACAAAGACCACTCAAACCACCCCACAACACACACAACAACGCGCCAACACCAGCCAAAGGGTCAATCACATTCTCACCAACCAAGCTCCCAACGCATCCTCACCAACCATCGCGAAACAAAGAGACTCGATCCACCCCTTCTTAGCCAGGGCATCCGCAATACCGTTCGCCTCTCGAAATACATGTGCAAAGCATACACACGATAATACCTCGCAATGAACATCGATTAAGACAAAAAGATCCCAAAACTTCCACGGATGTCGATCCTTATGCATAATCCAACTAAGGTGTAACACCCGGGTTTGGAGGCCGGGAGAAAATAATATTTTAATATTGTTTCGGGTTTCAGTTTTATAATTAAAATAATAATGTATTATTTTAGTCTTCGTATTTTTTTCAAAACAAACATTTGTGTTGGACCAAATTGGATTGAAACTCAAATTTCATTGATTTTAAAGTAAATGAGATTGCCATATCATTAATGCAATTTTTGTAATAAAATGGCCATCCAAATTAAAAACCCCTCTTTTTATTTAAAACACAAATTGTCATATTCTTCACTCTACTTTTCCTCCATTTTCACGACAAGAACAACATCTCCCTTGTGTTCACTATTCCATCTTCTTTCTCCTCCATTTTAGCTCGGTTTTGAAAGGTAAACACATCCACATCTTGCTCTCATCTTCCTCTACTTGGAAGTACAACTAGATTTCATTTTGGTTCAAGTTTTAGAATTTGGGTTTTTGGAAGATTTGAATAAAAATGATATATTTATTGCTTTTAACTTAAGATTTTGATTTAATATTGTTAGATATGGTGTTTATGAACCAAATGGACCAACATATATAATTTTTGAGGTGCTTCATAAGAATTCCCGAAATTGAGTTTTGGTGGGGTTTTATGAGGGTTTTTAGTTGAGTTTTGGGTGTGATTTGTGTTGGAAATTGAGGGTTGATGTTAGGGTAATAGTTGGGGGTTGTTTTGAAAGCATTTGGAGATGTTAAATGTGTTGAAATCGCAAGTTTTGGGCTAGGTATTAGGGCTGCTCGGGTTTGGTGTTTTGGGGGTTGTTCATGGCTTGAATTATTGTGTTTGTTGCTTGAATGATGTTCCGGGTTTGCTACATTAATTGGTGATTTGATTTGAGGTTGTTTTGATTGTGTTGAGGTGATTAGAAGCGAGATTTTGTGTTGATGAAGCCTCGGGAACAAATCCAGAATCGTTGGAAGCTTGATCGGCTAGTGTGGTTGAGCTTTGAATTATTGGTGAGTGGTTAAATATTTTTAAATGATTTTCAAGTGTTGGTTCAAGCTAGGTTGGGATTGGTAGACCCACCTAGAGTTGTGATTAGAGTGGTAGTCTAATCCCAAACTTTAGTTAGAGACCTTGGTTGATCTTTAAAGTGTTGATTTATGCCTCGTGTTTAATCATGTTTATGATGGATATGTATATGTTGTTATACATGTGTGTTGAGGCATGGCGTAATGCATTGTTATATGCATGTTGATGATACATATGATGGGGTTATACATATGCATGAATTATGATGCAATATTTGTAATAATGATATACATGTAGTGTTGACATGTGAAATGAGATTATGAGGTGATTGTATGATCCGAGGATCATGGTGAGTACATGCTAGGCATGGAAATGTGGTTTGTGCATGACGGTAAGTCATGGTGAGTACGTGCTAAGCACAGAAGTTGTTATGAAATGATATTGTGAAAGATTAATGAAATATGTAGTATTGACACTAGTATGCTTAAGTACAAATGATCGATCATTAGGATGTTTAGTGTGCAAACGTGAGTCAAAATGCGCGCGTGGTCTTGATGATTGTAGTCATCAAGATGGAGTACGGGTTCACCCGGAAATCTTCTTATATATATATTAGTCGGTGATGAGTGGAATCCCATCGCCGGCGTGAGGATGAGTGGAATCCCCTCCGCGTGAAACGGGCGTGAGGATGAGTAGAAACCCCTCCGTGTGAACGGTGATGAGTGCAATCCCATCCTCAGGTAATGATTGTGTTGTTGGATGTGAGTTCCAACGGTTATCCGCGTATTCAAGTCATAGCTAGGTGCCAATACATATTGTGGTTTATGTTACTCGTATGTTGAATATATGTGCTTTTCATATATGTGGTTATGGACTCGTTGAGCATGACATGACATTGATAATATGCTCATGCATCATCTTTTATTTTGGCTCTTGAGGATTGGAGGTAAGACCATGCGTTCTATTTTGATTCTTACTCGTGTTTGGACCCTATATTGTCGAAGGTTTGTTTTATGAGCATACCCTCACTAAGATTTTATGCTTACACTCCTTTTTGTTCGACAATGTAGATCAGTAGCTTGTGGGTGGCAAGGGCAAGGAAAGGCCTCCAAGTGTTGCTTACAGTTAGCTCAAGTATGATCTTTAAATTGAAAGATTGTAATAGTAAAGCAATGGGATAAATGTCGTTGTTTGAGCCTTTGAAGTATGTTATGTTGGTTGTTAGGAGCATGCTAGACTCCTTTTGTATGTTGTATTGATTTGGCTTTTGGGTTGTATGCCTTGCTTGTAAACCATGTTGGTTTTGCTTATCTTATTTTGTCTAAGTGTTGGTCTTGTTGAAGTTTGATGCCCTTTTTAAATGCCATGTTTAGATGACCCTTGGAGTGATTGTCTATCTTAAATCTCGTGATATTTGTGAATGTTTGCAATAGGGAGCATGCCTCTAGAGCGTAGTTGTTGGTGAAGTATGTTTCTTGGAGTGGTTGTGGGCTTTTGGGGTGATTCGAAGATGCCTAAATCTGGTTTTTTTGAAGGTTGCAGACAGTCAGTGTTTCGAAACAGGCTGGGTTGTTTCGGAACGGGTTGGCTTCAGGGACCCCGTATCGGAACTCGTTTTGATACGGTTTGGCCACTGTGAATCCCTATTCCGAAACGGGTATCGAAACACTTTGACTACTGGAAATCTGAGAATTTTCCAAGATGATGGTGTTTCAAAACGAGTTTAGGGGTTTCGGAATGGTCAATATTTCGTTGACCACGAGAAGTTGACCGTTGAGGGTGTTTCGGAACGGTTGACCTCCGTTCCGATACGGTCTCCTAGTGTAGGTTTGGAGCTGTTGACCAAGTCAAGGTGTTTTGATACACTTTGCGTGTGTTTCGAAACGGCTTGCCTAATAACTTAAAAATGGACTGTTTGTTTGCCGTTCTGTGTCTGGTTGCGTGTCTTCCTCATTTTATTCCGCTGTTATGATCATATAGGATTTAAATGTGCCTTTAGAGAATATTAAAATTAAAAGAAATTTTTAGGGTTGCTAACCGAGGGGGAATCCTTAACGGGTTTCGCTTCGATTTTCTCCGTGTGACCCACTTGGACCGGTCAAGCGTCCGGACCGGGACGAGGGGATTACATTTGTTGGTATCAGAGCCTAAGGTTTCCGAGACCTTGGGCAGGTAAGTGAGGTAAGTTTAATTTTTGTTTTGTAATTGCACGGTGTTTGCTTGCCATGTAAGCATGTTGCTTGTTATTCGAGTATGATGTGATATGTGATTGTCTGATTGTGAATGTATGTTGCTTGAAGCATGTTGAGTAGAGTCCCATTGCTTCTATTACATCGAAAAAAGAGATTTTAAGTAAGGGAAACATACTTGAGCCACTTGGACCCTTTCCTTTGCTAACACAGTTTGTATGTTAATTTTCTGTTGTTGTTGATTTATTGCTTTTTAGTAAGTTTGAGGCCAAGGGTGAGCCGTGAATCGGTAAGTAGAAGCTGTGGTTTCTGGAAATGTGGATGATGTTGAGGGAGTTCATTGCTATAGTTAGGGGAGTATGGTTGTACCGGGGTTGAGGTACAATTTGTTTGTTCGAGTCAGTGTGTGCGTGGGTTGATTCTGGTTGGTGAGGGACGATGTGATCGTTTTTGGTGTTAGTTGGTGAAAGAGGTGAAGACCTATGAGTGAGATTCAGAGTGGTATCGATATTATAGTAGATAAGCCCTTGGTACAGTTTTGAGTTTGTTCCCTCCGGTCAATTCTGAATCTGTACTTCCGTGTGTTGTTAGCAAGCATGCAAAGTTGAATGTGTCCGGTAAAGTGTTAGAGGTAGGTACTCGTACCTTAGTTCTTTTGGCGAGATCAGGGTAAGGGTCTCGTGTGAGTAATCTGAAATTCAAAAATATTAGTTAGTTATCGTTGGGGCTCGGCCTATGGTTTTAGTACAAGACAACCAGTCAGTATCTGCGGGTGGGAATCAATTTGTGCGTTTGGGCCAATGTGCGTCTGGCTTGTCTTCCAGCAAGAAGGAGAGATGAGGTCGCTTCTGATATAGTTGAGCTGAGAAGGAAGTCTTGAGCTTTAACTTCAGATTGTTTGGTAGTGGGATGTTTGAGTCGTCAGGACCAATGTTATAGAACAAGTTCCAGCATGATAGTTTGTGTGTAATCAGAATTGAATTTTAAGATTTCGGGACGCTTTAAGAACGAATTTGAAGAGTAGGTTATGTTGAAGGGTCAGCCTGAAAACAAGAGAACCGAATACTATCAGTTGTGTACATGTGAAGTTGCAATTTCTGCGGATACATCCTTTGTGTGAGCATGTAAGGAAGCTAGATATCTCTGTTGAGATCTTAGACGTAGGGACACATGTGACTAGTCCTTTGTGGTGAGATAGTGGTGGTCAGAAAAATGTACAGAAGATGTTTGTTGATGGTTCAGGGTTACGTGCTTCCAGTAGATATGCAATAATTGTCTTTTTACGGTTTTGATGTAACTTTTGGCATGGTTTGTCTTGTAGAACATAAAGCTAGGGTATACATTGAGACGAAGAGAGAGTTACCTTGAAGTTGTCGATTTCTGTGAGACTGTAGTGGTAGGTGAAGATGTGAACTTTTTATCGAAGGTCGATCCAGCTTTAGAGGTCAGAAATTATTTGAGGTTAGTTGACAGACTTGCCTAGAAAATGTGATGGATTTGATTTTCGAATGAAGATTAGACCGCAAAATGTTAGAATAGCTTGTGTTTTTCCTAAAAGTGTTTGGAAGAATTGTCAGTTTGTCTCTTGATAGAGGAGAAGAGTTTGTTATTGAGACTGTCTTCGAGTTTGCTCATGTTTTGATTGCTCTGTATCTTATGACTCCTGAAAGAATTGATAGTGTTGAAGAATCAATTACGAGATTTGTTAGACCTTAGATTCATTAGGCTTAGTGCATCATCTCAGAGTTCGACAGTGTAATTTGTGAAGAAGAAAGACTGATAGTACGAGAATGTATTTAGATTTTAGACAGTCGAAACAAGTGACAATGAATAATTAGTATCCGTTTCTGAGTGTCAGTGATTTGTTGATCAGTTAGTGTGTGCTTCAGTCTTTTCGAAGATTAATTTGGGATCCGATTTCTTACTAGTTGAAAGTGGGAGAAGTTGATGTACCGAAGACAGCTTTCGGGGCAAGATATGATCACTTTGAGTTTTTAGTTATGCCGTTTTGTTTGACTAGTGTGTTGGTTACTTTTAGAGAGATGTTGAGCAGAATATTTCCTGAGTTCCTTGATCAGTTGTAGTAGTCCTCATAGATGATACATGGGTGTATTCACGTACCGAAGAAGACCGTGACAAGCTATGGAGTTGGTGTTGTAGATCCTATTAGAGAATCAGTTGTATGCCAAGAAGAGCAAACGTGAACTCCGAGTCAAGGAAGATGTCCTCCTAAGACATGTAGATTAGCCGAGTGTATTAGGGTAAATCCCAGGTAGACAAAAAAAGATGTGAGTTGGAAGAAATGCACAGTATATACTTATCATCAGAGCTTTAAATATTAGACGACTTAGGAAGGGTTGAAACTTAAACAACACAAGTTGTTAGAACCGCTTGAAGACCGTAATCTCAAGATTGAGTACCATCCGAAGAGAGTCAACGTAGTAACCGATGCTTCAAGTTATATTTGTTGATAGATTAGTAGTTGAGTTGCGAGATGTATTTACCGAATGATAGTAGTTTTGTTGCCGAGTTTCATGTTAAACCTACTTTGGGTCAGATACTTGAAGATAAACAGTTGCAAGACAGGTTCTTGGCACCTCACGTGCAAGACATAGTGGAAGGAAGACCTTCAGAATACAGTTTTAGAGATGATAGAGATTTGCATTTTAGAGACAGAATAGTTGTGCCGAATGACATAGTGTTTTGAGACGTATTGTTTTGGTCGAAGCACGCGATAATTCAATTGTATTGCATCAGAGTAGTATGAAGACGTATTGTGGGCTGAAGAGGAGTACTTCTGGATTGAGTTGATGAATGATGTGGTTCAGTATGAGAGTAAGTGTATAATTTGCCAGCGTGTCAAGACCGAACATCAGTTTTCTTTTAGTTTGTTACATCCGTGGAAGATTCTTAATGAAAGTGGGTAATAGAGATTCGAGATCCCAACTAGATTATTTTTGAAGACGTCTGCATAGTGTTTGGTTACCTGTTGAAGTCAGATGATCAGTCAGAGAAAGTTATGGGTCAAGTATTCAAACAGTATTGTATGAGATTGTGAATCGGGTAGTTCTGTTGTTTATTTGTTTCGGTTACCACAAGAGTTGGGAAGAGATTCGTAAAGTGTTTTGTGTATCTGTGATTCAGAAGTGTGAGTCAGATATGTTTCGTGCTATGTTGTTGAAGAGATTGAGTTGAATTTTAAATTGACATGCCTTGAAGGAACCAATTGAGATCTTAGCACTCGATAGCTATTGTTGTGCCGTAAGTCTACTGAGTTGGTTAGTATGTTGTGGTTAGAAAGAAGTGTGGAGGGACAGTTTCCGTGATTCTCCCTGTTCGATGAATTTCGGGGACGAAATTCCTTAAGTGGGGGAGAGTTGTAACACCCGGGTTTGGGGGCCGGGAGAAAATAATATTTTAATATTATTTCGGGTTTCGGTTTTATAATTAAAATAATAATGTATTATTTTAGTCTTCGTATTTTTTTTCAAAACAAACATTTGTGTTGGACCAAATTGGATTGAAACTCAAATTTCATGGATTTTAAAGTAAATAAGATTGCCATCTCATTAATGGCATTTTTGTAATAAAATGGCCATCCAAATTAAAAACCCCTCTTTTATTTAAAACACAAATTGTCATCTTCTTCCCTCTACTTTTCCTCCATTTTCACGACAAGAACAACATCTCCCTTGTGTTCATTATTCCATCTTCTTTCTCATCCATTTTAGCTCGGTTTTGAAAGGTAAACACATCCCCATCTTGCTCTCATCTTCCTCGACTTGGAAGTACAACTAGATTTCATTTTGGTTCAAGTTTTAGAATTTGGGTTTTTGGAAGATTTAAATAAAAATGATATTTTTATTGCTTTTAACTTAAGATTTTGATTTAATATTGTTAGATATTGTGTTTATGAACCAAATGGACCAACATATATAATTTTTGAGGTGTTTCATAAGAATTCCCGAAATTAGGTTTTGGTGGGGTTTTATGAGGGTTTTTAGTTGAGTTTTGGGTGTGGTTTGTGTTGGAAATTGAGGGTTGATGTTAGGGTAATAGTTGGGGGTTGTTTTGGAAGCATTTGAAGATGTTAAATGTGTTGAAATCGCAAGTTTTGGGCTGGGTATTAGGGCTGCTCGGGTTTGGTGTTTTGGGGGGTTGTTCATGGCTTGAATTATTGTGTTTGTTGCTTGAATGGTGTTCCGGGTTTGCTACATTAATTGGTGATTTGATTTGAGGTTGTTTTGATTGTGTTGAGGTGATTAGAAGCGAGATTTTGTGTTGATGAAGCCTCGGGAACAAATCCGGAATCGTTGGAAGCTTGATCGGCTAGTGTGGTTGAGCTTGGAATTGTTGGTGAGTGGTTAAATATTTATAAATGGTTTTCAAGTGTTGGTTCAAGCATGTGGACTAGGTTGGGATTGGTAGACCCACTTAGTGTTGGGATTAGAGAGGTAGCCTAATCCCAAGCTATAGTTAGAGACCTTGGTTGATCTTTAAAGTGTTGATTTATGCCTTGTGTTTAATCGTGTTTATGGTGGATATGTATATGTTGTTATACATGTGTGTTGAGGCATGGCTTAATGCATTGTTATATGCATGTTGATGATAAATATGATGGGGTTATACATATGCATGAATTATGATGCGATATTTGTAATAATGATATACATGTAGTGTTGACATGTGAAATGAGATTATGAGGTGATTGTATGATCCGAGGATCATGGTGAGTACATGTTAGGCATGGAAATGTGGTTTGTGCATGACGGTAAGTCATGGTGAGTACGTGCTAAGCACGGAAGTTGTTATGAAATGATATTGTGAAAGATTAATGAAATGTGTAGTATTGACACTAGTATGCTTGAGTACAAATGATCGATCATTAGGATGTTTAGTGTGCACATGTGAGTCAAAATGCGTGCGTGGTCTTGATGATGGTAGTCATCAAGAATGAGTACGGGTTCGCCCGGAAATCTTCTTATATAAACATTAGTCAGTGATGAGTTGAATCCCATCGACGGGTGTGAGGATGAGTGGAATCCCCTCCGCGTGAAACGGGTGTGAGGATGAGTGTAATCCCCTCCGCGTGAATGGTGATGAGTGTAATCCCACCGTCAGGTAATGGTTGTGTTGTTGGATGTGAGTTCTAACGGTTATCCGCGTATTCGAATCATAGCTAGGTGCCAATACAGATTGTGGTTTATGTTACTCGTATGTTGAATATATGTGCTTTCCATATATGTGATTATGGAATCGTTGAGCATGATATGACATTGATAATATGCTCATGCATCATCTTTTATTTTGGCTCTTGAGGATTGGAGGTAAGACCATGCGTTCTATTTTGATTCTTACTCGTGCGTGGACCCTATATTGTCGAAGGTTTGTTTTATGAGCATACCCTCTCTAAGCTTTTATGCTTACGCTCCTTTTTGTTCGACAATGCAAATCAGTAGCTTGTGGGTGGCAAGGGCAAGGAAATGCCTCCAAGTGTTGCTTACGGTTAGCTCAAGTATGATCTTTAAATTGAAAGATTGTAATAGTAAAGCAATGGGATAGATGTCGTTGTTTGAGCCGTTGAAGTATGTTATGTTGGTTGTTAGGAGCATGCTAGACTCCTTTTGTATGTTGTATTGATTTGGCTTTTGGGTTGTATGCCTTGCTTGTAAACCATGTTGGTTTTGCTTATCTTATTTTGTCTAAGTGTTGGTCTTGTTGAAGTTTGATGCCCTTTTTAAATGCCATGTTTAGATGACCCTTGGAGTGATTGTCTATCTTAAATCTCGTGATATTTGTGAATGTTTGCAATAGGGAGCATGCCTCTAGAGCGTAGTTGTTGGTGAAGTATGCTTCTTGGAGTGGTTGTGGGCTTTTGGGGTGATTCGGAGCTGCCTAAATCTGGTTATTTGAAGGTTGCAGACAGTCAGTGTTTCGAAACGGGCTGGGCTGTTTTAGAACGGGTTGGCTTTAGGGACCCCGTATCGGAACTCGTTTCGATACGGTTTGGCCACTATGTACCCATGTTCCGAAACGGGTATCGAAACACTTTGGCTACTGGAAATTTGAGAATTTGCCGAGATGATTGGGTTTCGAAACGGGATTAGGGTTTCGGAACGGTCAATATCTCGTTGACCACGAGAAGTTGACCGTTGAGGGTGTTTCTGAACGGTTGACCTCCGTTCCGATACGGTCTCCTAGTGTAGGCTTGGAGCCGTTGACCAAGTCAAGGCGTTTCGATACACCTTGCGTGTGTTTCGAAACAACCTACCTAATAACTTAAAAATGGATTGTTTGTTTGCCGTTCTGTGTCCGGTTGCGTGTCTTCATCATTTTATTCCGCTGTTATGATCACATAGGATTTAAATGTGCCTTTAGAGAAGCGTAAAATTAAAAGAAATTTTTAGGGTTGCTAACCGAGGGGGAATCCTTAACAGGTTTCGCTTCAATTTTCCCCGTGTGACCCACTGGGACCGGGACGAGGGGGTTACATAAGGGCCGCGACCGAGTCCGACTCAACAATCAAGTTACCCACCTCTCGCCACCTCGACTCCACAAATAAAGCAAGTGCACACTCCACAGCTCGTAACTCGGCCTCATTCGATTCCAAAATTCCCAATGGTCCAGCAAACACCGCCAAAATCGTCCCCCCAACATCTTGCAAAACACCATCCAACCCAGCCATACCCGGGTTGCCCTTCGCCACACCATCCGTATTTTCTTTCAACACTCCACGAGGCGGTGGCAACCACAACAAACCCCGACGTGGATCAACTGTAGAACACATCAAAACATACCCTTGTGAATAATCCCACCACTAGGCCTCATCGCAACAAATATCAAACGAAAGAACCTTTACCCAATGAGAAGAACAAAGCTTAATAAGGAAAAAGGCCTCCTCCAACGACAACACCTTGTTATTAAAAACAACCTCATTTCGGGCCAACCAGACAGACCAAAATGTTGCAGCCACAAGCGCTTCCCATCATTGTTGCAGCTGCCCTGTAAACAAACTATGGAAACCGGGCACCAAAAATTCTTTCAATGTTTGCGGTCTAGGCATGCACAACCTATTGGGCTTGATAAGTTCGATTTCCTTCAACCGTTATGGATTGCTGTAATCACTAATTTTGTCCGGGGTGTTAAACCCATCTTCTTTTCTTTTAGTAATGGGCTTTGATATTATATATATGTTGCGATTAAAAAAAAACCAGAAAAAAGAAAGAAAAAAAATTAAAAACAATATATATATTATTTACTATTATATACTATTATCCATTATTATTATTACCAGCTTTGTTACCTTACTATTACTATTTTTGTTGTCTTACTATGCCATATTCTATATTACCATCATAATTTATTACCTTTATCTACTATTATTATCATTATCTAATATTATTATTATTAATCAAATCTGGAAAAAACAAGAAAAACATTATATATATATAAGCCTGATATTAATAAAAATAAACAGAGCCCAACAGTTTTTTTTAATAAAAAAAGTCCATTTTACATTATCAGAACCCAAAAACATTATACATATATTACATAGCCCAATTTGAGCCCAAATAATTAAAAAACCCAAATCTGCTAAACCAGAAACCCTGATGACCCATTTTTTTGTTGTACAACCGCCCCAATCTCAGCCGTTAGATCTGGGATAGATCTAACAACCCAGATCGCACCAGAGATGAAAACCCTAGAAGCCCTCAACAGCTCCAGCGCCGCACTCTGCATCAGCCGTCGGACCTAGAGCGTGATCGACGACTCGGATCAAGCCACCCAGGCGCGTGTGATCCACGCGAGACTGTCTGCCTTCTCCACGAGCGCGTGCGAGGCTCGCCCAGCCCCTTTGAATCTCCAACGACCGTTCAGATCCCTCCGACGTTTGGGATCGACTCCACGTCCTCAGAACAGCTGAGCCCTCTGGTCCCCTCCTCGGGTCACATGCAACAGACAAAAAAACGTAAATGTCAGAGGAATTTCAGAAACAAAAAACGCATCAAATTGCAGAAGCAAAACAGAAATCACAGGGCGGCAGCAAGCAAATTCAGAGATGCATCCGGCCAAAATGGAATAGCAGAACCAATCACATATTTTGTAAGGGTTTTACAAATGCAAAAATGATATAATTCCGGGGCTATAAATACCCAAAACCAAATGTAATGAGGGGATGATTTTTGGAGTTTTCAGAGAGGTGTAATCAACAGTTTCGGTGAAATACAAGCACATAGCATTTTAGAGGTATCATCCTCGTTTTTTCATTTTTGTTTCGAATAAAAAAATAGTAATAATAAAAAAACATAGAGTAGTTTTGTTTCTTTACCTTCGCATCTCTCCTTCTCAGCTTTTTCCCGTTTCTCCTTTGCCGGCGATAAGTTATCCGACCTCATCGGTCGGGACGGATGAGCCAACGGTAGGGGTGAGCGGCGGTTTTAAGTTTCTTTCGGGGTTTCGTCTTTTGAAAAAGGGAAAAGAGTTTTTGGTTTTGGTTTCGCGAAACAAAGGTTTTTTGTTTTGGGTTTTTGGGGAAGTCAGAAAAAACCCTTTTAGGGTTCCAGCGCCGGCAACGGCGACCGGAACCCTTGCGGCGCTAGAATTTTCAGAGAAAGGGGAAGGGTCTCTAGGATTAGGGTTAATAAAAATGAAAGAAAAGGGCTGAATTCTTTTAAAGATGGGTTTTATAATATTTTAGCTTTTTAAAATCGGTTTAATCACTTTTCTAGTCCCTTCGCGTCGTCGTAATTGCGGACGGAAGACTTCCGCTTTTTAAAACCCTTCCCATAATCCCTCTGTGTTCCCAGACGTTTTCAATTCCGTCCCTATTTTCATCCTAATCGATTTCCGAATGGTTTAATAACTCTCTGGGTCCTTTCTGTTTTTCACGCCCTTTCAATTTGGTCCCATTCCGTGTTTTAATCAGTTTTTTAAATGGGTTTTTTACAATCTTGATCCCTGCCAGTTTGCCTCTTTTATTTATTTAGCATTTTATAATGATATATTCTGTTGCTCATGCATTTGCCTTTTTTATATTTATATCGAATATATGTTTTCCATCGAGTTTATGTTTTGTTATATTATTCATGTTAATATATGCATACATGTTTTTTAATGTTGCATGCCTATTTGTTTTAATGCCATTCGAATATATTTATAACATACATTTCAATTGTCATTCATGTGACTCTTTAATTCTGTTCGATAATTAATTAACTTAAGATATACCCGAAGAGAGGTATTATTTAACTCCGGCATTCACGATATGACAGTCCTAGCTTAATGGATGTCGATCGAATGTTTGGGTTAATTTTCACCGTCTCTAGGTAAGGGAAAGCGTAAAAATGAAAATGCCATGCATCATCCTTTAATTGCTTGCATCATGCATAAAGGTGACGTACGAGATCCGAACCCTAAACTAACACGGCAGTCAGTCTTATATGATGTCGATTTAGTCTTTGGTCCGGTGTACCGTCATCCTTTTTAATTAAATTGTAAATTAATTCGATACCACCAATTTGAAAGAGCTCATACGATTAAAGTTCGATTTTGAATCAAGAACCCCTAATTAAAATCTTCTTAAATTTCGAATAATTTCCATCGAATTAAAAGCAACAATTGTTTTGGTACCGATTTCCGGGCGTGATGGGGGTGCTAACCCTTCCCCACACGTAACCAACTCCCGAACCCTTTCAAATGAATCTCTGGTTTTATTTTTTACGGTGTCTGGCCTACCATAGTGGCCGGTGGCGACTCCAACCGAGAAAAAGATTTTTTTTAAAAGGTTGTTTTCCCGAAACCCGAATCAATTTTTAAATCTCCCCTTTTCAAATTAAATTGAATATTTTTCAAAGTAGCGGGGAAGTTGCGAGAAAAAAACCTTGTTACAATTGCCAAGTGGTGGAGAAGTTGGATTTTGGGTGATTTTGTGGGAGGTAAAAATTGGACAATGGACACAAGGATTTATAGTGGTTCGACCTTCTAACAAGCACCTACATCCACTACTTTAGTTTCACCAAATTTACTCTTGAATTTCTTCCCTTTTTCTAAGCTAAGGAGGCAACCTTTACACACTCAAAGCTTTCTAACCCAAAGCTTGAGTAAACCTTATTTACTAGAGAAATTTGAGCAAACTTGAAATCCCTCACTAGGTAGATAGTTTGCACTCTTAAGCTCACTCACCCAATTCTAAACACTTGAGCGAATTTGATAATTTTAGCTCACAAGTGTTGTCTATACTGGAAATGTACAATTTAAGCTCTAAAGACAATTTGACATCATAATGTTGTTACAATTGAAGCATTAGTCTTTCCTTGATACTTGGAGGTCTCTTTTATACTCCTAATTGAGTTTGTAGCCGTTGAGGACTGTTGAGGTTGAATTAGAGCCGTCGGAGCCTTTATTTTCCACCATAAATGTAGTTCTGCAGATTATCGTATTGATACTCCTCAAATCGTATCGATACGGTCCCGATAAGGAAATAGCTGTTGAGAACTTCCAACTGGTGCGTATCGATACGCGTAGCAAGCGTATTGGTACGGTCCTAAAATTTAAAAGACCGTTGGGAATTTGACTGTTGGGGGTAGTTGGACGTATCAGTACGTGATACAACTGTAACGGTACGCGAACTAGTCGTTAAATATTTAAAACTCACTGTATTGATACAGACAAAGCATATTGGTACGAGTTTTGGTTACTGGAATTTCAATGTAGCTGAAACTCTAAGGCGTATCGATACAGTACCAGACCGTATCGGTACGGTTACTTGAAAGACACTGGTTTGACTACTTTAAAAGCATTTTAAGTCATTCCAAAGCCTTTTAAAAACCCTTAAACATATTTTCAAGTTGTTTCGACTAAAAGCTTACTTTAAATTCTTTTCAATTTTGTCCAAAATATTTTTAAATTATTATATCAAAATATTTAGTTCTACAATCTCCCCCATTTGATATAATAAAACCAACTTGAGAATTTTGTTTGGGATTCTCCGCTTAGTATTTAAAATTTTGAATAAGAGATTTTAAAATTTTAAAATTAAAGCTGTTTAAAAAAATGAAATTAAAGCTCTCCCTTATTCTCTTGAAAAATCAAAATTTCAAATCATTTCTCCCCCTTTTTGTTATATCAAAAAGAATTTAAAATACATTAAGTTCAAAATAACATAGAAGGTTTAAAAAATTTGACACAATTAAAAACTTTTGGTTTTAAAATTGGCTCCCCTTACTCAAAGCATCAAACAATGTTAGTCCAACATATATGATTAAATTAGCTGAATTAAACGAAATAAAACTAAACAAAAATAAATTCAACTAATTTTACCACACTTGAATCCAAGAGAGGAAGTGAAGCCTTCCTTCTTCAAGTGCTCTCTTTGTGTGCATGGAGCTCCCCCTCAATTTTGGACTTGTTGATCACTCTCCATCACACCTAAACAAGATAATCAAGTAATTTTTGGTATCAAAATTGCTTTGGATCCATAAACGTTAGTAGCACATAATTTTGTCCCCTTAGGAATTCATTTTTTAATTTCATCATTTTTAGTTGAAGTACTTAGTCCTTTTGGGATCCAAATACTTTTAAAAACTTTACCATTAGAAAATCTTGGGGCACTAGATTGTCTTACATAAAAATTTGATTTTCCCAAATTGTTTTTCTTTTGAAGTTCATTGAAAATCAAATATTTTTCCTTTTTAAGATCATCAACATCTTTTTGATGACCTTTTTCCTTCGTTTGAAGAAAATTTTGTAAATTTAAAACTTTAAGTTAAAAATCTTAAATTTTTGCTTCAAACTCTAGATTTGTTTAGGAAATCAAATCATTTTCTTTTTTCAAATTTGAAAGAAATTTTTTGTTTTCAGAAAATGATGTCTTAAATTCCAAAAGCAAATAATCATAGACATCTTGTAACTCATCAAATATATAAAAATTTGAAATAGATGAGTTAGAAGTTACTCCTCTCATTGAGGGCCATGAAGCATAGTTGGGCTACCTCATTATCAGTGGAGTCTTCATCACTCCATGTTGCCACATATGCTCTCTTTGAAGATGATCCCTTTTTATTGGACTTGTGAGAATCCTTTATCTTATTCTTCGATTCATGCTTAGATTTATCCATCTCGCTCTTCATGAATCGGGTGAAATTCTTGAAAAGATTAACCATCTCTTCATCTTCACTTTCCTCCTCGCTCAAATAAACGTGTTGCCATGTGGAGGATTTGAAAGCAACGACACTCGCATTGATGCCTAGCTCAATGATTTTCTTCTTCCCCATCTTCTTTATCTCTTCCTTCTTCTTTTCCTATTCTTTTTCTTTCTTCATTATTTCATGAGTGAGAAGAGACCCCATAAGTTAATCTAGCTTCAAGGTCTTGGGCTTCGATGATGGTGGTCTTCTTTGAGTCCCATGACTCGGGAAGAGAATAGAGAAACTTTCAGACAAGCTCGTCTTCCGGAATGATTTCTCCATAGCCTTTGAGTCCATTTGTGATGGTGGAGAATCTATCGAACATCTTTGTGATGTCTTTATCTGGTTCCATCTTGAAATTCTCATACTCGTGGTTGAGGAGGCCGATCTTGGTCTCTTTTACTACATTTGTTCCATCGTATGTAACTTTAAGCTTGTCACATACTTCCTTGGCATCTTCGCAAGAGGACATCTTCTCATAGATGTTGGGGCTAATTGCACAAAAGAGGATGTGCAAAGCCTTGCAATTAAGCTCAATCTTCTTGCGATCATCCGCACTCTATTCCATCTTTACTCTTTGTGGCACATAAGAACCTTTTTCAACAACATCCCCAAGTTCCCCCTCAAATTAGGACTTGTTGATCACTCTTCATCACACCTAAACAAGATAATCAAGTAATTTTTGGTATCAAAATTGCTTTGGATCCATAAATGTTAGTAGCACATATTTTTGTCCCCTTAGGAATCCATTTTTTAATTTCATCATTTTTAGTTGAACTACTTAGTCCTTTTGGGATCCAAATACTTTTAAAAACTTTACCATTAAAAAATATAGGGGCACTAGATTGTCTTACATAAAAATTTGATTTTCCCAAATTGTTTTTCTTTTGAAGTTCATTGAAAATCAAATCTTTTTCCTTTTTAAGATCATCAACTTCTTTTTGATGACCTTTTCCCATCGTTTGAAGCAAATTTTGTAAATTTAAAACTTTAAGTTCAAAATCTTTAATTTTTACTTCAAACTCTAGATTTGTTTTGGAAATCAAATCATTTTTCTTTTTCAAATTTGAAAGAAATTTTTTGTTTTCAAAAAATGATGCCTTAAATTCCAAAAGCAAATAATCATAGACATCTTGTAACTCATCAAATATATAAGAATTTGAAATAGATGAGTTAGAAGTTACTCCTCTCATTGAGGGCCATGAAGCATAGTTGGGCTACCTCATTATTGATGGAGTCTTCATCACTCCATGTCGCCACGTATGCTTTCTTTGAAGATGATTCCTTTTTATTGGACTTGTGGGGATCCTTTATCTTATTCTTCAATTCATGCTTAGATTTATCCATCTCGCTCTTCATGAATCGAGTGAAATTCTTGAAGAGATTAACCATATCTTCATCTTCACTTTCCTCCTCGCTCAAATAAACGTGTTGGCATGTGGAGGATTTGAAAGCAACGACACTTGCATTGATGCCTAGCTCAATGATTTTTTTCTTCCCCATCTTCTTTATCTCTTCCTTCTTCTTTTCCTTTCTTTTCCTTTCTTCATTATTTCATGAGTGAGAAGAGACCCCATAAGTTAATCTAGCTTCAAGGTCTTGGGCTTCGATGATGGCGGTCTTCTTTGAGTCCCATGACTCGGGAAGAGAATAAAGAAACTTTCAGACAAGCTTGTCTTCCGGAATGATTTCTCCATAGCCTTTGAGTCCATTTGTGATGGTGAAGAATCTATCGAACATCTTTGTGATGTCTTTATCCGATTTCATCTTGAAATTCTCATACTCGTGGTTGAGAAGGCCGATCTTGGTCTCCTTTACTTCACTTGTTCCCTCGTATGTAACTTTAAGCTTGTCACATACTTCCTTGGCATCTTCGCAAGAGGACATCTTCTCATAGATGTTGGGCTAAATGCACAAAAGAGGATGTGCAAAGCCTTGCAATTAAGCTCAATCTTCTTGCGATCATCCGCACTCTATTCCATCTTTACTCTTTGTGGCACATAAGAACCTTTTTCAACAACATCCCAAAGGTTGCAGTCTTTGGATTTGATGAATAACTTCATTCTAATCTTCCAATTAGCGTAGTTGGTCCCGTCGAAGAATGATGGCTTGTCGATGGATTGCACCATTTGACTGGTTGATTGAATTCTTGTATCGAGCTTCTAAATCGACTCAATAGGATGTTAATCCCCCTCGATTGAGCCTTACTCTGATACCAATTGTTGGGCTTGATAGGCTCGATTTCCTTCAACCATTATGGATTGCCAAGTGGTGGAGAATTTGGGTGATTTTGTGGGAGGTAAAAATTGGACAATGGACATAATGATTTATAGTGGTTCGGTCTTCTAACAAGCACCTACATCCACTATCTTAGCTTCCCACTAAAGATTTCACCAAATTCACTCTTGAATTTCTTCCCCTTTTCTAAGTTAAAGAGGCAACCTTTACACACTCAAAGCTTTCTAACCCAAAGCTTGAGTAAACCCTTTTTACAAGAGAAATTTGATCAAACTTGAAATTCCTCGCTAGGTAGTTAGTTTGCACTCTTAAGCTCACTCACTCAATCCTAAACACTTGAGCAAATTTGACAATTTTGGCTCACAAGTGTTGTCTATACTAGAAATGTACAATTTGAGCTCTAAAGACAATTTGACATCATAATGTTGTTACAATTGAAGCATTAGTCTTTCCTTGATGCTTGGAGGTCCCTTTTATACTCCTAATTGAGTTTGTAGCCGTTGAGGACCGCTGTGGTTGAATTAGAGCCGTTGGAGCCTTTATTTCGCACCATAAATGCAGTTATGTAGCTTAGCGTATCATTACTCCTCAAATCGTATAGATACAGTCCCAATAAGGAAATATTCGTTGAGCACTTTCAGTTGGTGCGTATCGATACACGTATCAGTACGGTCCTACAATTTTAAAGACTGTTGGGAATTTGACCATTGGGTGTAGTTGGGCGTATCGGTATGCGATATAATCGTATCGGTACGCGAACTAGCCTTTAGATATTTAAAACACACCGTATTGATACGTACAAAGCGTATCGGTACGAATTTTGGCTACTGGAATTTCACTATAGCTGAAACCCTAAGGCATATCGATACAGTACTAGACCGTATCGGTACAGTTACTTGAAAGACACTGGTTTGGCTACTTTAAAAGCATTTTAAGTCATTCTAAAGCCTTTTAAAAACCCTTAAACATATTTTCAAGTTGTTTTGACTAAAAGCATACTTTAAATTCTTTTCAATTTTGTCCAAAAGATTTTTCAATTATTATATAAAAAAATTTAGTTCTACACAACCCCCACCAACCAAGCAACCAAACCCACAAGCGTGCAATCTGCGGGTACGACCAAAGCAAATGATCAGCTTCAACACTCGAACCAACACACCACACACACCGCCCCAACGCTTCTGTGATATCAATACCTTTTGAACGCAAAAAATTAATTGTCGACAAATGCTCCAACCAAAGAAACCATATGAAGGCTTGTACGTTAGACGGCACCATCACCTTTCACACAAAAGCAACTCCAACATTGCCATCACCAATACGATCAACCAACATTAAACAGGTTAAACTTTTCACTGAAAATTGTCCATTTGTGTCTGGTTTCCAAATCAGTACATCAGCCATCCCCCTTTGCAGCACAATCCAGCAAACAATTCCAACCAACACTTTCAAACGCTGCAATTTGAAATCTCGCAATTCACGTTGAAAAAAGAACCACGCACACAACGAAGATTTGTGAAGGGTTATCTTAAGGCCTGAGCACACTTGAAAAGCAGCCAACAAATCTCGCACCACGCACACACAGTTCATAAAAGCCTAAAAAATAGAACGATATCATCCGCGAATTGCAAATGTGAAATACTAAAAGAAGGCGCCATGATGTTTTCCTTTATATCATTTTTTGGTTAAAACTAGTTATCACTAGGGGTGGGCAAAACTCGATTCGACTCGAAAAACCTGAATTATTCGACTCAACTCAAGGCAAAAAAAACTTGACTCATTTTGATTTGATTCGTAATTTCATAAACTCGGCTCGAAAAAATTTCAAATAAAGCTTGAGTTATGAAATGAAAACTCGAATAACTCGAGATTTTTAGTAATTAATTTATAAATTTTCATATGTAAATCGAGTCTGTCAATTCTGCATGATATATTATGTATATCACATGTGAAAATATGAAGAAATTTATATGTTTATTGTATATGCATATAGAAAGCCATTAGAATTAGAATTAATATGTGCATCGTTTTCAAGTGATATTGAATGGTGCTTACCCACTAACTGACCTTGCATTTTCAGCATTGTTTTGTATGTCCTCATTGAAAAATAACCCCTAAACTATGTCATTTGTTTGCTTTTAGTCTTTAAATTATTTTTTGATTAAAACTAGTTCTAACCATTTTAAGTCTGGCCATCCTAAGTTAAAAAATGGACATAAATTATTTTTAGATAGTTTATGATAAAAAATAGTTTAAGGACTGAAAGCAATAAAATACATAGTGTAAGGGCTGGTTTTTAAGCTTTTTTAAAATTCTGATTAACCTACTTTTCCCAAATTGAAGTTATTTTGCTTCGATCAAGCCATCATGTATATATGCACCGATACGTATATGCACATACAAATATATATGTACAATTAAATTTGTACAGAAACTCGAAAACTTGACTCAAAAAAATTTAAAATAAAGTTTGAATCGTAAAATAGGACTTGAAACTCGAATAATTCGAATTTTTTTTGACTCGACTCGATCGAACGCCTAACCCTAGTTCTGGCCATTCTAAGTCTGGCCATCATCTAAATTAAAAAATGGTCTAAAATAATAATTTAGATATTTTTTGATAAAAATAGTTTAGGGAGTAAAAGTAATAAAATACATAAATTAAGGGCTGATTTTTTATTTAAGCTTTTTTAAATACTAATTAACCTACTTTTCCCAAACTGAAGTTATTTTTCTTCGATCAAGCCACCATAGATATTGCATCAAATCTAGTTTTTCATATTACCTCAACCAGATGGACTTTGATCTCCCCTTGTCAATTGTCATTCTATTTATGGACACCTCCAGTTTTAAACTAAAGAAATGATTATTGCTAATCTGCGCTCTAGCTTCCTGAGAATTTTATTTATAGCATTTGCTACAACTTCTTAGCTCTCTTCTTCAATTTCAAAAGAAATCACTAAATAATCTCTACATTCTCAACTTTCTATAGGAAATCGATTTAAAAACATACTCGAAATTTTAAGAGTTCCGATATCTGGTATCATGAATTGCTATGAGAGCAGAATTTATACCTTTTCATTTTGGATATGGTTGAAAGGCTAAATCCTGCAGAAAAAAATTATTGAATCATCCCTACACTCTCAACTTTCTATTGGAGATTGATTCAAAGAAAATATAGATGTAGCAAAAGAATTTCAGAGTTCCAATTATCACGAATCTCTATGAGAGCAGAATTTATGCTTTACTTCGCTTTGAGGATGGTAGCAAGGTTTAAAATCCTCCAAAAACAAAAAAAAAAAAAATTGAAGCTTGGTTTAATAGCATATCTTTAATACAAGCGGATACAAATCGTCGAGTGAATGATCGAAATCAAATTAGCCTGAAGTCAAGTCCCACACCGCTATTGGAAATCAAGTACCAGCTTTTTCTCATGTTTATAAAGCAACTTATAGCAGAGTAATGAACTCACAGAGTTGTGTGGTGAGCACAGAGCGAACTATTCTTTCGCCTTTTACTAAAGAATACCGTGTGCTCTCCACTCCAAGCGGCATACGCCTATTTTTGAAAGGGTATTCCTCGTTGAATGCCCCCATACCAATTCAATTGTCAAAGTTTTCTGTGATTTTCTTTTTAACGTGATTTTGTATTTTACTTTAACGGTGTTATTCTATTGAATGGAAACGATACCAATTTCATTTGTTTGGTGTAAGCTTTGCAATTATTAATGCTTAGATGCACATGTAAAATAAGGAAGCCATGCATCATATTATATTCTATATAATCTTCATTATAGACTTGCTTATAGTCGTGTCTCTTTCATATTTCTACCATGTGAAATAAGTAGTAGTTTGGCATGACCCCCATTGAAAAGTAATTACAAAATAACATTCTAAAACAAATAAAAAAAAGAAACCATCAAATTTCAGGCTAAAGGCAAAGTGATGGTTTAATATTGAAGCTGAGTTCTCAAGGGGCTACATGAACTCTTATTTAAATGTCTGAATTATGAGTTTAGCATGCAATAAGTTTCGTTCAACTCATAGTATCCGCAACGTAGTGTAACAGCCCATCGTAACGGTTTTGGAAGTCGTCGCGACACTATAAACCGCAATAACATATTCAAATAGACAGAAAAATAATATCATATTCAACCAATGCAATTCACAAGCGTGGCCATTTAAAGTATTGCAAATAAATAATTTTACAGCCTCTCCTAATCATATGAGGGCAAGCAACAACAAGAAAAGTTCATTTCCCAAAAAAACTAAGACGATCATGCTTGAGAGATGCACATACTAGAAACACATAGTACTCCTATTTAATGTCTAATTGCATCTGCAAATATGAACCCTTGAATATTCGATCTGATTTTAACAAATGTAGTGTCAAGATTTTTTCAAACAAAAAGGAACTTTTATTAAAACAATGAAAAATTATTTATATGAAGAAAAAGTTACATTTTACAGAGAAAGAAAAACTATTTATAATATGAAACTAACTAACTTATCCTAGCTGGATAACTAACATATCCTAGCTGGATAACTAACTAAAGCTAACAATACTTAACAAAAAGTTAACACACTCTAATAGCCCCCCTCAAGATGGAGTCTGATCAATGTGGATATTGAGAAGACCCAGCTTGACCATGAGTGACCGAAAGGTAGGAAGGCTGAGAGCCTTAGTAAATAGATCAGCTAACTGATTGCATGATCGAACATGAAAAATCTTCAAAAAACCAGAGCATACCTTATCACGAATGAAGTGACAATCCACTTTAATATGCTTTGTTCATTCATGGAACACTTGGTTTGTAGCAAGATGGATGGCAGACTGATTGTCACAATATAATGCTATTTGGGAAATGGAAATGTTGAATGAAGACAAAAGAGCAGAAAGCCATACGAGTTCACATGTGGCCGATGCCATAGCCCTATATTCAGCTTCGCAAGAAGAACGACTTACACCAGATTGCTTCTTTGATTTCCAAGAAATCAATGTATCTCCAAGGAAGGTGCAAATCCCAGTGGTTGATCGTCTGGTGTCAGGACATGAACCATAATCTGAGTCCATAAAGCAGCTTAATTGGAGATTTGATTTTGTTGAAAAGAATAATCCGAGACCAGGAGCTTGCTTAATGTAAGCAAGAAGATGATGTGCATCATTGAGATGAGGCTTTCGAGGATTAGAAACAAATTGGCTAAGCATATGAACAACATGAGTTATATCGGGCCTTGTGTGTGTGAGGTAAAGCAACCGACCAATCAACCTTCGATAGATAGAAGGATCGTCAAGCAACTCTCTTTCATGTAGGCTGAGTTTATTGGCTACAACAAGAGGAAGATCAACAGGCTTCTTAGCAAGAGTACCAGTTTCTTCAAGTAATTTTAATGCATAATGTCGTTGAGAAAGAGAGATCCCAGTGGCATTGCGAGCAACTTCAAATCCCATAAAATATTTTAAGTTCCCTAAGACTTTGAGTTTAAATTTTGTTTGAAGAAAACTCTGAGCATCATGTAAAAGATCCATATTTTTGCCAGCAATAACGCTGTCATCAACGTAAACTAATAGGGCAATAAAATCATCTCCAGATCCTTTGGTGAACAAGGAGTGATCGGAAGGAGACTGAATTAATCCATATTGAAGAACTGCTTTGGAGAAGGCATTGAACCACTGTCTGGAGGCTTGCTTAAGCCCATAAATCGACTTGTTTAGACGACAAACCAAGTTTGTGCCAGAAACTTGTAGATCATATCCCAATGGCAACTTCATATAAACCTCCTCATTAAGGTAACCATTTAAAAAAAGCGTTGTTTACATCTAGCTGTAGAAGATGCCAATCGTTTGCAGCAGCAAGAGCCAAGAGACCTTAAAGGATGTCATTTTTTCCACAGGAGAAAACGTGTCAACATAATCTATCCCTTCGATTTGAGTAAAACCTTTAGCCACAAGTCGTTCTTTGTGTCTTTCTAAAGTACCATCAGCATTATACTTAATGCGATAGACCCATTTACAATCTATAGGCTTTTTATCTGCAGGCAATGAAACCACGGACCACGTGTTCAAAGCTTCCATGACATGAAGTTCTTCACGCATTGCAGCTTGCCATGCAGGAGATTTTACAGCATGATGATAAAAGGTAGGTTCATTAGTAACAAAAACATTAGATACAAAAGCCAAATATGAAGGTGTTAACCTTGAAGTGGATATATATTTATCTATAGAATAAGAATAAGAATTAGAAATCATGTTGGTGGTATAATATTTTTCTATATATGAAGACTTATGAGTTACACGAGATGATCTGCGAGGCAAAATGACTTGTGGAGAAGCATCAATATAAGAATCAGTGAGATTATCATGATTAGGAATATCATCAGCATGAATTTCAGAATTAGTTATGTTATCAGCATCAAGATCGCTATGATCATTATGAAGAGAATGATCAGAAATATTATCATGATCAATATGTATATCATGATCATGATCATGAATGTTATCATGATTATGAATGCTGACAGTATGTAAATCATGTTCATCAGGAGTATTATCAGGAGAATCGTTTTGATCAGAAATAGGAATGTTAACAATAAGCTCAGTTTGATCATTTTGATCACGAAGGGCTTCTTGACCAATATCACCACGTGCAGTATCAGCCTCCTGCATGGGAATATTAATGTCAATAGGGATTTCATTCTCAGCTTGGCTAACAATACCATTATCAGTCAAAACTTTAGGAAAAGAGAATTGAGGGAAAAGATCAACAACATATTCACTTGAAGTAATGTTATGAAAAGGAAGAATGTTTTCATGAAACACAACGTCACGGGATACAACAACAGTTTTAGATTGTAACAAATATACGTTATATCCTTTCATTCCAGAAACATACCCTATAAAAACACCAGGCAAAGCTCGTGGGGAAAATTTGCTACGATTAGCCTTTAAAGTGGATACAAAACAAACACATCCAAAGGTTTTTAAGTTTTGATAATTTGGAGAATTAGAATATAACAATTCATAGGGGGTTCGATTACCAAGAATGGGAGAAGGCAACCTGTTTATTAAATATGTTGCAGTTAACACACAATCTCCCCAAAATTTCAGAGGAGCACGAGAATGAAAGAATAATGCCCGAGCAACAACCAGCAAAAGGGGTTTCAACACAGGAAAACTGATGCAAAATTCCAAGCTTAGCAAATAATTCAGTGAATTTAAGCTCAGGAGCATTGTCAGAACAAAAGCATTTTATATTAGCATTAAACTGCCTCTTAACAAGATTGATAAAGTTAGGAATAATTGTAAGAACATCCGACTTATGTTGCAACAAAAAAATCCATGTATTTCGAGAAAAATCATCAACAAGGGTTAGAAAATACCGTTGATTGTTGTAGGTAGGAGTTTTGAAAGGACCCCATATGTCACAATGGACCATATCAAAAACAGATGCAGCACGAGTGTAAGAATGAGGAAAAGGAAGTCGATGCTGCTTTGCAATAGAACAAATTGAACAAACTGAAATTTTATTATTATCAGAAAGATGCAATACATGTTTAAGAGAATCTAATACACGAGAGCTTGGATGACCAAGCCTATCATGCCAACTAAAAGCAACATTATTAATATCGTGAACATGATTTGAAACAACATTAGCGACAGTAGACTTAGGCAATTGTTCAGAATCAACATTATGAACAGGAATCTTCAAAAGATATAAGCCTTGACAAAGATCACCCTTCCCAATCATATGTTGCAGGTCCTGAATCATACAATAAGTATTAGAAAATAAAACTTGAAGATTAGAATTTTTGACCAAACAACTAACAGATAAGAGATTAAATTTAAAATCTGGAACATAAAGAACATTCTCAAGAATTAATTGGGATGAAAGTTTAATAGTTCCAGCAAAACGAACAAGAACAAAGGTTTATTAGGAAGCATGATATTGCCAACTTCAACAGAATATACAGAATGAAAAAGATGTTTAGAAGAACAAACATGTTTGGATGCACCTGAATCGATAATCCAACAAGTTTGTAAACCTAAAGAACCAAATGCATTAATAAAGGAAAGAATCTTACCCTGCAGAGACATGTTGATTGAAGAGGAAGGCAATTCTGCATTGTTAGCAGATTGCAACTGAGTTGTAAGCATATCAATCAATTGCTGACATTGAGTATTGGTGAGAGAATCACTCGAAACACTTGAAAGAGACTGCTGAGAATCAGTTGCAGCAATGGCATTAGCATGAACCTTGCTATTATGAGACTGCTTTGACCGAGAAAGATACCCTGAAGGATAACCATGCAACTTATAGCACTTATCCTTAGTATGTCCAAGCAAGTTGCAGTGACTGCATTGTGGTCGAGACTTTCGAAGATTGACATTGGATTTAGCCGCAAAAACAGTATATGTGATTGGATTATTGCAAACCATAGATCTTTGATTCTCATCTTGAATAACCAAAGAAAAAACCTTGGTTATGGATGGTATAGGATCCATGAGCAGAATTTGACTACGCACGTTAGAAAAAGAATCACTCAATCCCATAAGAAACTGCATAACAAGTTCTTTCTGTTGATCCTCAAGAACTTTTCGAAGACCACCACAAGAACAATATAAACAAGTACAAGATGGCTTAACAGAGACCAATTCATCCCAAATGGACTTGAGATTAGTATAGTAAGTGCTGACAGACATGGTACCCTGAACCAGATCACTTAATTTCTTTTTCAATTGAAAAATACGAGGGCCATTGTTATGCTGGAAACGATCTTCAAGATCTTTCCATATATCAGCAGCAACAGAATGGTACAAAAGACTGGCAACTATGTCTTTGGAAACTGAATTCAAGATCCAAGAGCTTACTAAATTATTCGGACGCGTCCAAGCACCAAAACTGGAGGAAGAAGAAGCTGGAGAAGAAATTGATCCATCAACAAAACCTACCTTGTTCTTAGCAGACAAGGCCATTAACATGGATCTCTTCCAACTATTGTAATTGTCATTGTCAATAGGCTGAGTAACAAGCATAACACCAGGATTATCATACTGATGTATGTAATATGGATTTCCACCATTATCAAACGTGTCATTAGAGACAGAATCAGAGGAAGTAGTGATTTGAACTATGATTCTCGCAAGAAGAACAAAGAATCAAAGAAACAAGGAGCAGAAGCGGAAAACACCTGATACCATATAACAACCGATAAACGGTGAAGGAACTTTTATTAAAACAATGAAAAATTGTTTATATAAAGAAAAAGTTACATTTTACAGAGAAAGAAAAACTATTTATAATATGAAACCAACTAACTTATCCTAGTTGGATAACTAACTAAAGCTAACAATACTTAACAGAAAGTTAACCCACTCTAATAGAAATATTCTCAACATCAATAAAAAACTGGGTCCAAGAAGCTGTAAAACTACGATTAATTTCCAAACCGTTTTCATCACAAAAATCTTTCTGTAAAAACTACTTCCGTAAAAACTACAAGTAGAAAGGTATAATAATGGTTACATATCAATATGATCTTGTGACCCTGAAACAATACAAATCACGGTTCGAAACCCTAGCAACTTAAAAAACAGACGCAATCCATTCCAAGCAATAAAATGCTGCTTTCGCTTGTCTTGAGAGATTTGAACATTTAAAAGAAAAGACAGAGGTATTCTCATTTAAGAAGCTGAACATTCATAGGCCACAACACTTGGTTTGATTGAAGTTGTGTTTCTGCTGCTACAACGCTACCGAAATCGTTTACAAAAGAGATAACTTTGTTATTTGGTTTGATTGGAAGGCTAGTGATTGAAATCTAGAGGCAAAAATCATTTGGTGCTTGTTAGAATTCAAACTTGATTTGAATTCTTAAGTTATAAAACAAGGTGATGTGGCAAGATTTGAAGTAAAGATGTGGCAGCAACACAATTAAAATTAGTGGCACAAATGCTTAACAATTAAGAAAGATTAAGGCGGTGATATAAGGTTGATGTGGCAGCAACTAAATGAAACACGATGGCTAGAATTTTCATGAAGCCCTAAGCAATTTAATGGCATAGAACATGTGGCAGCCTCCTTTAAAATTCAAGAAGTACTGTACACGGCAAGGAATGACAACAATTAAGGAGGTTTAGTTCTCCTATATATATGTGTTATTAGTTTATGTATGCATGAGTTATAAACTAGTTGAAGCTAGTGTTTGTATTGTACTCGTATTTTGTTAATGGTGTTTGTAAACTAGTTGAAGCTAATGTTTGTATTGTACTCGTATTTTGTTCGTATTAATAATATCGTGAGTTATAAAGTTTATTGAGAGCTCACCAACGCTTCCAACAGTGCTTCAGCAACTCATCAAAATTCCAAACTATAACCATATTTGCCCCACTTGGAATTTGAGCACCATAGAGAAAATTGTGTATCAGAGGGGTAACAACAAGAGGTTTTGAAGTCAAATTGAAATCTTCTTTTTAGATTCTTATTTGAACTATATCTCAGTATCACTAGTTTTCCTATATTTGAGAACTCCACTGATACTCTGTAAAAAAAAAGGCAGATACTCTGGTCTCTGGTAACAACTTCAACCCACATCGAGAAAACAGTAAAGCGGGGAGGTGAGCAATGCTTATGAAGAACAAGTATGGGTTGACCTTGCAACATACTTACCTGGACAGGGTCAATGGATGATCATCAAGGTCCATGGCCTAGGTTGGTGGCTTTCACTGCACTTAGAAGGTGCACCTGCCTAAGGTCTCCTCATGTGGGAGAACCTACGTCATTATTTGTGGCAGTGGGGGCCTGCGTTCGCGCGACCCCTTCCAAATTCATAGATAAATTTTCTTTTTCTTAATCTCATTTTCTATTATTAAGTACGTCCTTCAACTTTTTTGGAAGGGTATTCCTTGTTGAATATCCTCATTCCAATCCAATTTGCAATGTTTTCGAGCAACAATATTCTAAATCTAAAATTTTGAGGAAAATTCTTCATGTTGGTAATATATACGAACTTCTGAAGTTGGCTACAATTTCTCTTTACATTGTAGGGATTCCATATTTTATGCTAAACTTTAGGGTATTGGATTGCATATTGTTCCTAATGAAACGATATTAAAATTTTGAAACATCAAACAGATGATTTTGAACTGGAAAATTATATTCTAAGTTGGATTTTTTTATTGTTTTTGCTGTCGAATCATTTAGCTTTTTCGATCTCATTCCTTGTGGTTCGCCACTAATGTTCCACTCTTCCCGAATTTGTAAACTTAACTTGCATTGAGCAGAGGATAACGACAATATTATTACAGGCTGTGTAGCTGAAAATGGCATTCCTTCATTCTCATTCATGTGGCAAATCAATAAGGTCATTCACTGTTTGTTAGCATAGTACCGACCGAGGAAAATATCAATAAAATTGAGTTTTGGCTTTCTCTTGAATCAAGAAGTTAGTTAAATGAGATGCAATATGTTTCTCATCCAAAAACTGAAAATCTCCTGCACAGCTCCATTGATCACCGAAGAAAGCACCATACATAGTCTTGCATTTCTTCCACCCGATTTTCCAATCCTCTATGAAAATCGATTCAAAGACAATATACATGTAGTAAAAGAATTTCAGAGTTCCAATGTGTAATTATCATGAATCTCTATGAGAGCAGAATTTATGCTTTACTTCGCTTTGAGGATGGTAGCAAGGTTTAAAATCCTCCAAAAACAAAAAAAAAAAAATTGAAGCTTGGTTTAATAGCATATCTTTAATACAAGCGGATACAAATCGTCGAGTGAATGATCGAAATCAAATTAGCCTGAAGTCAAGTCCCACACCGCTATTGGAAATCAAGTACCAGCTTTTTCTCATGTTTATAAAGCAACTTATAGCAGAGTAATGAATTCACAGAGTCGTGTGGTGAGCACAGAGCGAACTATTCTTTCGCCTTTTACTAAAGAATACCGTGTGCTCTCCACTCCAAGCGGCATACGCCTATTTTTGGAAGGGTATTCTTTTTTGAATACCCTCGCCCCAATCTAAGTTTCAGAGTTTTCTAGCAGCAGTTCAATTTAATTTTGTAATTGCAGCAGCATGTTTTTTGTTCTTATGGTTGTATTCGTCCCTTTCCCACTGCAGTTTATAGCCAAGCAAATAAAGCATTTGGGAATATGCAAAAATTACTCCAAACTGACCTATGCAAACCCCACCTTCTCTCTAGTGTTTAGGTCTTGGAATTTTCCTAACCTTAGCAGCTTTAGAAACAAACCCATTCCGATTCCAAGCAACAAAAATGTTGCTTTCACTTTGGTGTTGTATCTGTCTTGAAAAAACTTGAACATTTCAAAGCAAAGTCATTCTCATTTAAGAAACTGAGAGAACTATTATGCAAGTTTACATGTTTATCATATCTTGCTCAAAATTTACTTGTAGTGTCAATATCAATGTCATTGAAAGAATAAGTAATGCTTATTTGACATTCATAGGCATCTGTTGCTACAACACTGCCAAAAGCAATAACTTTATTCGTTGCTTTGTTCTAATGAATATTTGGTACTATTTGATTGGAACACTTATGATCAAAGCTTCAAGTCAAAAGGCAAAATCTTTCAGTGTTTCAGCCAAAGGTTATATGTTAAAACTGAAATCTTCATTTCAGATTCATATTTGAACTATATCTTGGCATCATTAGTTTGCTCGACACGGAGAATCTCAACATGTCATTCCAGGTTTCTTGATCATATTTAAGAGATCGATTGGTCACAACTTGAAACCCACATTGAGAAGACAATAAAGAGGAGAGGTGAGGAATGCAGATAAAGAATAAGTATGGGTGGTTCTTGTAACACACTTACCTGGATGGGGTAAATGAATGATCAGCAAGGTCTATGGCATAGGTTGGTGGCTTTCATTGCACTTAGAAGGTGCACCTGCCTAAGCTCTCCCCAAGTGGAAGAGCCTATGTCATCTTTTGTGGCAGCAGGGGCCTGCGTTTGCGAGCCCCATCTCAATTCTTTGTTCAAAGTTCTCTGTTGTCTACTCATTGACTGACCTTTGTGGATAAAGCAATGTTTGTTGATTTTGATAAACATACTTCCTCAACAAATGAAGTTATTTTGTTTATTCTAATTTCCATTATAGATAAGATATGGGTAAATGATATAGGTAGGCACTATCGGATTTGATTTTCAACATTTCAATCTCATCTTGATTTTATCCTTTTTTTTATCTCACCTCTTCTCCTTCTTGCTTTTTCTTCTTTACTTACACGGTTACAGGAGTCCCAACGGATCCAACCTATATCCTGTGTCCGTATCCCTGTCATGACGGTACATGTGTGTCTTTCATTTTGATGAATCCAAGGAATAGAGTTATTTGGAGACACCTTCGGTTTTAAGTTAAAGAATTTAAGAAAATTCACTTGGACCATTTTTTAACATTCTTGGCTCTCATTCAATTTCAAAAGACATCACTGAATATTTCTTACGCTCTCAACTTTCTATTGAAAACAGATTAATGCAGTAAGAATTTTATGAGTTCCGATATCTAGCATAGTAATCACTATAGAGCAGAATTTAGGCTTGCTTCACTATAGAGGTCGGAAAGTGTTATCTTTCACCTCTCTAAACTGAGTAAGCCAGCGTTCTTTAAATCAGCTTTGGTGGCGTAAGGAGGCCTAAATCAATTGGCTCTCTAGTCATTGGCTATATATGGTTGAGACCATTCTGCTAGTTTTCATGGTTTCTTCGCCTTCTGGTATTTGATTTGGGGAGCTTTGGATGGCTGTTGAGGCAAGCGTGTTGGAAATGAATGCAGATGCAATCATGGTATTGTTCTATAGCCTGGGTAGTACGGTACCAATTTCATGTTATTGGGGGTAAGCTTTGCAATTATTAATGCTTAGATGCACATGCATCATATGCCTGTGCATTTTGCACACCTTATTCACTTAAATTGGCATTAGAAAACTGCTCATTTGTAACTAAGAAATAGTTTTTCTACCATGCAAATTTCAACAGAAAAGTCAGATATCTAATCAAACATTGTTCCTTTTAAAGCAGAAAAGCAACTGAAGCTATGTTTTTTTAGAAGGTTTCATAGCTCATGCACACACGAGATGCAATGGATGGTTACTAAAATGAAAGGCAAGTCTGTTATTATGGTCATTTTAAGACTGGTTTGGTTGGGATTGGCTATGGAGGGAAAGAAATGAAAGGCAATTCAAAGGGCAATGTACCATTGAGATGGTCTGTTTGGAAATCCATTTTTTCCCCAACTTTGTATAACCTAGGGACAAAGCCATGATGTATGTAGCCAGTGAGTTGAAAGCATTCAAACAGAAGTTATACCTTGAACTGTGGAAATGATTTCTAGAGATCTGTTTGCATGAATAACCATCTCTTCTCTTCCTTTTCTTCCTCGCATTTTCTTCTCTTTTCTCCGTTGAAATAAGAAAATCAGTTTTAACTTATGGTAGCAAGGTTAAATCCTAAGAAGTTTACTTTAATAGCAAATCAATAATACAAGTGGGATAAAAAATAATAAGAAGACTGAATGATTGAAATCACATTAGCATGAAGTCAAGTCCCACACCGCGTTGGGAAAGCAAGTAGCAGTTTCTTCTCATGTTTATAAAGCAACTTATAGTGGAGTATAGAACTCACGGAGCCGTGTGGTGAGCACAGAGCGAACTATTCTTTCGCCTTTTACTAAAGAATACCGTGTGCTCTCCACTCCAAGCGGTATACGCCTGTTTTTGGAAGGCTATTCTTTTTTGAATACCCTCACCCCAATCCAAGTTTCAAAGTTTTTTATGATTTTCTGTTTTTACGTGATTCTGTATTTTGTTTTAACAGTGCCCTCATAAATCACATAGTGGAAAAAAAGTAAATTCGAAGCAGAGTGTTCAACATAAATAAAATAATAAACTGTTTTTTTCCAGAAAAATAAAACACCCATGTATACTATTTGAAAAATGAAAACATTATATTGGAACCTAATTAGAAAGATGTAGAGTTTCAAAAAGCATGCAAACACATTTAGTTCAACTTCTTATCAGATGCTTTCAAATAGACAAAAAAGTAATACTCCCATATTCAATCAATGTAAGCATGGCCGTTTAAAGTATTTCAAATAAGTAATTTTAGTCTCTCCTAATCATATGAGGGCAGGCAACAACAAGAAAAGTTCATTTCCTAGAAAAATTAAGACGACCATGCTTGAGAGATGCACATACTAGAAACACATAGCACTCATCTTTAATGTCTAATTGCATCTGCAAATATGAACCCTTGAATATTCGATCTGATTTTACCAAATGTAGTGTCAAGGATTTTTCAAAAAAAAAAAAAGGTTAATTAGTTATATTTAAGCGAACCTAAGCCAATATGGTATGGTGATATTCTCAACATAACTAAAAAACTGGGTTCAAGAAGCTGTAAAACTACTGATTAATTCCAAACCATTTTCATCACAAAATCTTTCCGTATAAAACTAGAAAGGTATAATAATGGTTACATATCAATATGAGCTTGTGACCCTGAAACGATACAAATCACAGTTCAAGTTGCCTTGTGTTTAAACAAGAGCTGGCACCCTCCCACAGATAGCATCTAGCTAAAAGCCCGAATGAGCACCAATCATTCCAAAAGGATGAAAAATACTTAAAGTCAACTGCATGATGAACACATGATTTTATGTTAGGAGATGTGAACTTTTATTCAAAGAAATTTTTTAAAATATATGAGAACGTGAAATTTTCAGGAGTACAATTGTCTCCTAACGCCCCTCGGTTCATCTCTGACCAAAAAGATAAAACCGAGTCTATCAGTAGTGATGGTAAATGGTCACCCTTATAAGATCCAAAGGTTGTGTAGCTTTTCTTCCATGAAATCTTCCATTCCTTTCCTGGCAAACCCCATGGCTAAGGGCATTCAAAGCAAGCTTTAGAATAACTGCATCCAGAGTTTTTCCTTTGGAACTGACATATCTCAAGCCTATGAATGAATCCAAAGTTTCTTCTTCAGTGCTGCATAGGAATTAGGAGGCATTCAATGGTTACTTGGCAACCCAAGCAATATAAGTGGTATCACCAAACTAACCTATGCCAAGTCATTTTCTCCTATTTGGGTCTTTGAATTTTTCAAACCCCGGTAACTTTAAAATCAGACGCAGTCCATTCCAAGCAATAAAATGCTGCTTTCGCTTGTCTTGAGAGATTTGAACTTTCGAAAGAAAAAAGAGAGGTATTCTCCGATAACAACTTAAACCTACATCGAGAAGACAATAAAGCGTGGAAGTGAGCAATGCTTATAAAGAACAAGTATGGGCAGGCTTTGCATCATACCTACTTGGACGGGGTCAATGGATGATCATCGAGGTTCATGGCCTAGGTTGGTGGCTTTCATTGCACTCAGAAGGTGCACTTGCCTAAGGTCTCCTGATGTGGAAAAATTATATCATGGGTGATTTTCATCATGTTATTTATGAGACTAACTAATGGAAGCCACCTACTTTATCTTTACTTTTTTACCATGATTTTTTTATGTCATTTTTTAACCAATAAAGTTTTTTTAAAGTTTTTCCATGTTTTTTTTTAAAAAAAGTTGAAGTTATTTTATTATTAGATTAATAACATGAAAAATAATGATGAAGTAAGTGGTTTTTATTGATTAGTCCCATGATTGATGTGGTGGGAATAACCCAAGATATAATTTCTCGAGAAGGGGACACTGTGTTTTTCAATCTAAAAAGATTCATTGCTAACAACATAATGTAAATTTATCAATCATTGATCAATTATATTTGGGAGAGTAAATGAGAGAAGAATACCTCCATTTGGCGAATATATTCGTATATATCAGAGACGTAATGGCTACACATTTGTAGATAATCGGATCTAGCATCAATATCGGCGGCTTTATCATCTTCAGTTTCTTTTTTTCTCGCCTTCAAAATCGGCTTTACAACTCTGGAGTTTGTCTTCGGCTTTCATTTAGGCTGCTTCTTTTTGTTTTGCTTTAATCCCCAAAACAACAACGTTAGGCAAATTGGAAAGCTCCCTCAGAACAACCCTTTTCTTGGTCACCCCTTTCACCTCCGCTAACCTCGCCGACTCGGAAAAAGTTCATGGGTTGGCGGCATTTGATAAACTTTGCGCAAATAGAATTCGAAAAAGAGAATCGGTGAAATAGAAGGAAAAAAGAAGTCGAATTGTCTACCTTTAATTTTCGGTGAACGGAGCTACGATTGAGAAATTTGTATGGTGAGGTGATTCGCAGTCACGAGTAGGCTATCATATTCCAAACACAACCCGATCCAACGGTGCATTGTTGAAATCGAAAGATAAAACCTTACAAAATTTTGAACCTTTATGTTTAGATCTACTACAATCAGTTGTGATTTTGCCAAAATTAACGTTGAGTTTGAGTTTAGGGAGGATAAATGAAGAAAAAAAGTAATTTCATTTGAATATTTGCCGTCGTCGGAGCTAGACCGGCGACGACGACGGTGGTGATCGAGAATGCAGAGTGAGAAAATGAGAGAAAACAGGAACATGTTATTTTTTGTATAAAAGAATAAATGAAAAAAATTAAATAAAACCCTTTTAATTATGGCATCAAACGACATGAATGAAAAATAGTTTAAAATCATTTGATGCACATTGAAAATTGATGCAGTCTTGGGAGGGAAAGTTCCCCACTTTTAGATTTAGGGGAAATTAATCGTTACAATTTAATTAAAAATAAATAAAAATTATATTTTAAATTAATATTTAATTAAAAACGTAACTTATAATATTAGTTTAAGGGTTTGGGGTTAGAGGTTATTAGGCTATGGCTATATGTTTCAAGTTGAGTGATTGGGTTATAATTTTAGTTTAGGGATTCATAGTTTAGGGGTGTATGTTTCAAGTTGCATGTTTAGGGTTATGGTCTATGTATTTATTTTATGGACTTGGAGTTTAGGGGTATATGTTTTAGGGAATTATGTTTTAAGTTGAATGGTTGGGTTTTGGGTTTAGTTTAGGGATTCATAGTTTATGGGTATATGTTTCAAGTTGCATGTTTGGGGTTATTGTCTATGTATTTAGTTTAGGGAATTGGGGTTTAGGGGTGTATGTTTTAAGGGATTATGTTTTAAGTTAAGTGATTGGGTAATGGGTTTAGTTTAGGGATTCATAGTTCAGGGTATATGTTTCAAGTTGCGGGTTTAGGGTTATGAATTATGATCTATGTATTTAGTTTAGGAATTCAAGGATTATATGATTAGGTTTATACTTATTAGTATTTGCAATATTTAGGGTTTGGCGTTTATGGTTATTGGTATATGTTTCAAGTTAAATGTTTATGGTTATGGGTCTAGTTTACGGATTATTAGGTTTGCACTTAAATTATTAGTGATTGCAAGATTTAGGGGTTGAGGTTTGGGGTTTAGAGGTATATGTTTCAAGTTGAATGTTTAGGGTTATAGATTTAATTTAGAGATTTGGGTTAGGGGATTAGGCTTTGTAACCCTCTCGACGCGGCCTAGCCACCAGACCACATCGAACGAGTTACACGAGGAAAACCGAAGAGAAACCCGTTAAGGCTTCACTTCGATTAGCAACCCTAATTTTTTTCTTATAAAATTAATCTTGTCTAAAGCAAAGAGACATATCAACAACCCCTTAAACAAAAAGGTAATATCTCATTGCTTAATACTAATTATTGAAGTCTAAAAATCATACTTGAGCAAAATCAACTCCTTTGGATTTCCTCTTGTTCCCCAAGCTGCTCCGAAAGTCTAAGGACATGCGTTATTGGAAAGAGGGACCGTAAATATTTAAGCTTAATGAGCGGTGCTCAAAACAGTAGCTACAATAATGTCGTTTTAAAACCATAGTTTGCTTGAAACCAAAACCATTTCCAAATCATTTTCCCCATACTTGAACACAACAACATACATTTAACATCTCGTGCATTTACCGAATGCAACCACAAGCCATAAGCTTACCTCATCCTCATTCTCATCATACAAGCAAAGTAACCAACTACATGCATAAGCATAAATGGTAATGAACAATAAAACATGCTTAACATGAGAATTTAGAGCATCATGAGTATATTGACATTTAACACTTTTACTCGGATATGCGAATAGTTCTCAAATTCACTAGACACTTTCGGTGGAATCTCACATCACCGTACTCACTCGTCTAGTAAAACATAGCTTCCGGTGGAATCTCACATCACCGTACTCCTTTTTAGTGGGATCTAGCATCACTAAGGCCACGCGCGACTTTTACCTCGGGTGCACTCACATCCTATTGGTCGACCAACTATATCCGGTAATAAGATTTCACACTAGCAATAACCCACCAACCAACACTTACCTTGTATTCTCATGGTCACAACCATAACCAAATACGGGAACAGTTAAAGCAATCATATACATAACACAAGGATATTCATTGCAACAACACTGCGAAAATCATTCTAAATGCATATTAGAGTTTATCGAAAGTAAAGACTAAAACGCATTAAAACTTACTCTTGAGCTTAGATTGGCTTATCAAGCTCAATCTAAACCCCAAAAACACATCCTTAACCAAGTTAAGGCTTAGAAAACAATTCCACTCACCAGCCAACACACCAACGCTAGCTGAAACACTGATCCAAGCCTTCGAACTACCCGGTCTCGCGTCTGAAGTGCCCAATTCAATTTCATCTGCTTTTAGGCAACCCAAAACAGAAAATTAGGAAGCTATTGTACATGTAAACCAACAACAACCCGGAATCCAATTTCTTGCAACAAAAACACATTGATTCAAACCCAAATTTCACCCAAACCTCACCAATTTCGTTCTAACAAAACCCCAAACTGAACCCATCGATTTTAAACATCAAAACACATCAAATATCATCTAAAAATTCCCCCAACAACTAAGGAACCAAAATCCATGTAATCAACTCAAAGCCAAGCCAAAAAACTCTATATTTTCAACTAAAAAATCTCATTTTTGACCAATTTCGGGTTTCCCTTTATTAAGCCAATATTTCAACATGTCTAACCACCCAAAACTTATCTTAAAGCACATGTAAAACCATGGGTAATCAAACCCATGAAAATCAAGTTAAAATACCCATTTTTCCAACCCAAAACCAAAATGAAATATAATGGGTTTAGAAAAAATATTTCATTGATGACAAGTCAAATAAGTAATGGGTAAACTACTGCGGTAGTCACTTATATTTCCCTTTAGTACAAAGTTGATCACCGATTTTAAAAATGACCAGTAAGGTCACTTACGTTTTCGGAGCGTAAACTTTTGGTCACCAACCGTTTAATGCCGTTAAACTTTAACGGTTTTCTAATCTGGCAATTGAAAAAATAAGGGTAAACTACTGCAATGGCCCAAAAATTCCCGAAATTTTAGAAAACCCCCAAATTCCTAAATCCTTAAATACCTAAATCCCTCAATCTGGCCACTCTTTCCGTCATTGGCCACGATTTCGGCGACGAAATGGAGCGTCCTCCCTTCTCCCAAACACTCATGCACCAATCGATGTCATTCAATCGTTGCCTGTTGCAAATTGATCGAATGAATTTTTTAAATATTTCAACCTTCGTCCGACATTTTGCACGAGTCTGATCAATTTTTGGCAGCGGTGTGGTAGGGTAAACGATCATGGTGGTCCGGCGACGGATGTGGTGGGCGGCAGCGTTACAATCGGCGACAGAATCGACTTAAATCCCGATTTAAGTTTTGGTGAGTTGGGGATTTCGAATATGGGGGTTATTTTGTGAATTTTGAAAATTTAGGGATTTTTTTAACTGCCAGATCAGAAATTCGTCAAAATTTAACGGCATCAAATGGTTGGGTGACCAAAAGTTTACGTCCCGAAAACGTAAGTGACCTTACTGGTCGTTTTTCAAAATCGGTGACCAACTTTGTATTGGGGGAAAACATAAGTGACCACCGTAGTAGTTTACCCATAAGTAAAAACCAAAGTAAAGGAGAAGTTACCTTGAAATCTTTGATGAAGGGAAGGTTTTGGATTGAAGGGAGGAAACCAACGTGAAAAACCCTTTTGTTCATAATGAGGATGATAGCCTTTAGCGAAAATGGTCTTTTTGATTCAAAATAACATATTTAATTTCATTTGGGAAAATTCCTCTTTTTCCACTCAAAAACCTCCTTTTTCCCAATTATACTTTAAAAACCATTTTATTAGAAAATGGGTCCCCGAAACTAGACCTAACCAACCAAATAACCCGAATTGAACTTGAACCGGATCTGATTATCTTCTGGACCCTAAACTCGGGTGTTACAACTCTCCCCCACTTAAGGAATTTCGTCCTCGAAATTTACCTGTCGGAAAGAGATACGGAAACTGCTTCTTCATGTCATCCTTCCTCTTCCAAGTGGCTTCTTCCACTTCTTGGTGTCACCACTTTACCTTGACCAACGCAATGGTCCTTCCCCGCAACACTTTGCTGTCCGAAGCCAAAATCTCAACCGGTTCTTCATCGTAGGTCAAATTTGGATTCAATTCTATCTCTACAACTGGCATAATATGTGACGGATCTGATCTATACCTCCGAAGCACCGAAACATGAAACACATCGTGAATCTTTTCTAATTCGGCTGGCAGTCTCAATCTATAGGCAACGGGACCAACTCGCTCAATTATCTCATACAGACCAATAAATCTGGGACTCAACTTACCCTTCCTACCAAATCTCATCACCTTCTTCCAAGGTGAGACTTTCAAGAACACTTTGTCGCCCACGACATACTCTACCTCTCTTCTTTTCAAATTGGCATAAGACTTCTATCTATCGGAAGCTGCCCTTAAATGATCACATATCAACTGCACTTTCTCGGTAGTACCTTTAAGCCCATCAGGCAAGGGTATCAATTTCTGTCCCACTTCGACCCAACAAACATGTGTTCTACATTTTCTACCATACAGAGCTTCATAAGGTGCCATCTGAATACTCGTTTGATAACTGTTATTTTACCCGAACTCTACTAACAGTAGGTGTTTCTCTCATGAACCCTAAATTTCAATAACACAACATCTCAACATGTCTTCCAACACTTGTATGACTATCTCCGACTGACCATTGGTTTGAGGATGATACGAAGTGCTGAAATTCAATCGAGTACCCAAAGCACTATGCAAACTCTCCCAAAATCTAGTTGTGAATCTCAGATCTCTCTCTGACACTATAGATTTTGGTACACCATGCAATCTCATTGATATACAAATCGGCCAACTTATCTAAGGTATAAGTAGTGTGAACGGCCAAGAAGTGTGCACATTTCGTAAAACGGTCAACGATTACCCAAACCGAATTCTTCTTAGAAGGTGTCAACGACAAACCTGATACGAAATCCATGGCAATTCTCTCCCACTTCCACTCGGGAATTCTCAACGGTTGTAACAAACCTGAAGGAAACTGATGTTCGACCTTAGCCCGCTGACAAACCATACACTTACTCACAAACTCGGCAACGTCTTTCTTCAAACCAACCTAGAAGTACTCATCTTTCAGATCGTGATACATCTTTGTACTTCTCGGATGTATAGCAAACGGACTACTGTGAGCTTCGGTTAGAATGGTGCGTCTCAAGTCAACATCTTCTGGAACAACTACTCTACTTTTGAAACACAAGACTCCATCACTACTAAAATAGAAATATGTCGGTTTACCCTCTGTTATGTCTTGCACATGAGATGCTAATGATCTATCTTGCAATTGTTTCTCTCTAATCAACTGAATCAGCGAAGGTTTAACTTGCAACTCGGCCACTAAACCACCATCTTTAGACAAACTTAATTTAGCAAACATAGCTCGTAACTCGACTGCCACCTTCCTACTCAAAGCATCAACCACTACATTGGCTTTACCCGGATGGTACTCAATCACGAGATAATAGTCCTTAAGTAATTCTAGCCATCTTCGTTGCCTAAGGTTCAATTCCTGATGTGTCATCAAGTACTTCAAGCTCTTATGATCGGTGTATACTGTGCATTTCTCACCGTAAAGGTAATGTCTCCAAACTTTCAAAGCAAAAACCACTGCAACCAATTCTATGTCGAGTGTAGGGTAATTACGCTCATGATTCTTCAACTGTCTAGAGGCATAGGCCACTACTCTTCCCTCTTGCATAAGCACACAACCCAAGCAAACATATGATGCATCACTGTAGATTACAAACTCTTTTCCTGACACGTGCTGAATCAAAAAATGAGCTTTTGTCAAGGCTTCTTTCAATTTCTCAAATGCTTGTTGTCTTGCATTAGTCCACTCAAACCGAACTTCCTTATATAGCAATTTAGTCAAAGGAGCTGCAACCTTTGAGAAACCCTCAACAAAACGTCTATAGTAACCGGACAAACCTAAAAAACTATGAATTCTGGTCACAGACTTCGGTTGTTTCCAATTCACAACTGCCTCAACTTTCTTAGGATCCACTCGGATTCCCTCGGCTGATACAATATGACCTAGGAAGACTACTTCCCTAATCCAGAACTCACATTTTCTTAACTTGGCATACAACTGATTGTCTAACAATTTTTGCAATACTAAACGCAAATGTTGATTATGATCCTCCTCGGTACGAGAGTACACTAAGATATCATTAATGAATACTACCACAAACTGATCCAAGTACTCAAAAAACACCCTATTCATCATATCCATGAAAGTTGATGGTGCATTCGTCAAACCAAAGGGCATCACTAAGAATTCATAATGTCCATAACGAGTGCGGAAAGTTGTCTTCAGCACATCTTGATCTCTTACCTTCAACTGATAAAATCCGGATCTCAAATCTATCTTCGAAATCACTAAAGCACCTCTCAATTGATCAAACAGGTCGTCAATCCTTGGAAAAGGATATTTTTTCTTCATTGTCAACTCATTTTAACTACTGGTAATCGATACACATTTTCAGACTTCCATCTTTCTTTTTCACAAACAACACTGGTGCACCCCAAAGTGAAATACTCGGACGAATGAACCCTCGGTCAATCAGTTCCTGAAGCCGTGTCTTCAACTCTTTCATTTCTTTAGCAGTCATTCGATACTGGAGCAGAATTAGCATAAGTCTCTATAGCAAACTCCACCTCTCTATCAGGCGGCAAACTAGACAATTCTTTTGAAAATACCTAAGAAAATTCACAAATAGTTATGATGTCTTGCGATCATTCCTCACTCATATTTGGATTCATAACACAGGCTAAGTATGCGTGACAGCCAACATCCATTAACTTCTGAGGCTCTAAAGCTGAAACAACATTGGACAAGAACTTAACGTTCTCGCCCACTACTACTACCTCATAATCATCTGAAAGCCTCAAGGATACACGCTTTGTCTCGAAATCTACCCCAGCCTTATGTTCCACAAGCCAATCCATGCCCAAAATTACATCAAAATCATAAAACGGAAATTCCATCATATCCACAGGAAAAACATGACCTTGAACCATCAAAGGACATCTTCTGTACATCTTTCTAACTACAACTGTCTCACCCAAAGAACTCGTGACACTCATACCCACATCTAATATCTCAACCAGAATATCTTACAACTTTGCATGCTCACTCAATATATATGAATGCGTAGAATCAGAATCAATCAAAGAAAGCAAAGTCAAAGACTGTAACGAGAAATTACCTGTAATCACATATGTGTCATTCCTGTATTCACGATGCACATACATTCTAGCCGGTCCACCTTCCTCGGGTTGAACTGCCACAGCATGAGCCACATTTCTCTGACCATTATTCCTTGGCTGAAAGTTACCTCAATCGCGCCCACGGCCTCTCTGATGCTCGACAACTCGTGCAAGAGCTTGTCGATCCTTAGCCGAATGTGGACAATCACAATTCAAGTGCGCTCTAGACCCGTAGTTCTAACATGAGCCATAAATGCCCCAACACTCACCGAAATGACGCCTACAACACTTGGTACACTTAGGAGTATGATTTTCAGCCCCTTGGCCGTGATGGCCTCGCCCCGAATTACCACCTCCACACCTATAATCATGATGGGTCTCATATCCTTGTGCCTCTCGGCACGGTCTCTATCCTACTCGGCGGTCATTTTCCCTAAACTAGATCCACCTTTATGATCAGCAAGTCCTAAAAATTGTTCAATGTCCTTAGCCCTAGCGACCAATACATCAAAATCCGTATAGTAAGAAGCCAACATGTAGGTCTTCACCTCCTAGATCAAACCATATTGAAAACGCTCACATTGTTTCCTCTTAGTAGGAACCAACTTAGAAGCGTACTGACTCAAACGTACGAACTGTACCTCATACTTGGACAGGGTCATGCTACCTTGAACTAGAGCCATGAACTATCTCTTCTTCTCGTCTAGGTATCAAGGACCTAGATACTTTTTACGAAAAGCAGTCTTAAGGAATTCCAAAGTAACCCCGGCCTCTGGCATACCCGTTGTGATGGTAGTCCACCAAGTATAAACATTCATGAAGCAAAGAGACGATGCAACCTAACTTATGTGCATCAGAGCACTCTATTTGTCCCAAAATACGAACTGTGCGCTCAAACCATGCCTCTGAACCTTCGAACGACAATCCCCGAAACTCAACTCCACATAAGCTAAAAAGTTGTTCTAATGGTAGACCAGAACCTGCACCTTGAGGCGGTGCTGCAACTCGAACACCCGCTAAAGTTTTTTGAATAGCCCAGCTATAGCCTGAAACAACGGATTCACATCAATGTCAGCTTGTTCGTGACCAACCTAGGGTCCAACACCTCCGACATTCACTCCACGACCACTCGGAGGAGGAGAAAGAGGCAAGTTCTCCCCTCGCACGTCCTCAACGTTCTCAATCCGCTCAACCCTCGGATTATCCATTATGGGCCTTCCCTTCGGTCTCACCATGCTAACAGGTGCAAAACTAAACAATAAACACAACAAGTGAAATGATTTGGGGTCAGCAAAGAACAAGGTCCAAGGCGCTCAAGTCTTTAAACTTAAAATCATTTACAATAACAGTATACTAGAAATGGGTGTCTTTAACTATCTCCCAACCAACACAAGGAAAAACCATAAGCATACTTACAATCACCATGCATCACAACCAACAAGCTTACACAATAAAACTTACCTCACTTACCTTTCGGCTTTGCGGAAACTCAACGAACGTAGGCGAAACCTAGGCTCTAATACCAAAAAATGTAATCCCATCGACCTGGCCTAGCCACCAGACCGCATCGAACGGGTTACACGGGGAAAACCAAAGAGAAACCCGTTAAGTCTTCACTTCGATTAGCAACCCTAATTTTTTTTCTTATAAAATTAATCTTGTCTAAAGCAAAGAGACACATCAACAACCCATTAAACCAAAAGGTCATATCCCATTGCTTAATACTAATTATTGAAGTCTAAAAACCATACTTGAGCAAAATCAACCCCCATTGGATTTCCCCTTGTTCCTCGAGTTGCTCCGAAAGTCTAAGGACCTGCATTGTTAGAAAGAGGGAGTGTAAGCATTTAAGCTTAGTGAGCGGTGCTCAAAACAGTAGATACAACAATGCAGTTTTAAAACAATAGTTTGTTTGAAACCAAAACCATTTCCAAATCATTTCCCTCATACTTGAACACATAACAACATGCATTTAACATCTCGCGCATTTACCGAATGCAACCACAAGTCAAAAGCTTACCTCATGCTCATTCTCATCATACAAGCAAAGTAACCAACTACATGCATAAGCATAAATGGTAATGAACAATAAAACATGCTTAACATGAGAATTTAGAGCATCACGGGTATATTGACATTTAACACTTTTACTCAGATATGCGAATAGTTCTCAAACCCACTAGACACTTTCGGTAGAATCTTACATCATCGTACTCACTCGTCTAGTAAAACATAGCTTCCGGTAAAATCTCACATCACCATACTTCTCCTTAGTGGGATCTAGCATCACTAAGGCCACGCACGACTTTTACCTCGAGTGCACTCACATCCTATTGGTCGACCAACTATATCCGATAATAAGATTTCACACCATCAATAACCCACCAACCAACACTTACCTTGTGTTCTCATGGTCACTGTAAAACCCCAATTTTTGCCCGAATTTAAACCCTAAATTGGTTAAAATCCCTAATTCAAAACCCTAATAATCTGGGAAATTTTAATTAGAAATCCTAATTGATTTAGTGGTTAAATTGAGAATTTTTGAGATTTCGGTGACCAATTTGCAAATGTTGCAAAGTTAAGTGCCACTTCGTGAACCCTATGGAATTCAATGGCACACCTTGTAATTTACCCCAAAATAGGGTAAAACACTTATTCCCCCAGGTTATGTGCCGTTTCGTGTTGCATATCCATTTTTGTTTCTTTTCATATCGTGTTTTCTAAGAACCAAAAACCACCCAACTTTGTCTTTCTCCGATCAAGGCTTGTCGCGCGGTCGTTTGATGCGACAAGGGCGGTAATAGGTTCCTTTCAACCGTGCAAACATAACCCCAACGACCACACTTTGTTTCCGGCCACTGTTGTCCTTAAACGGACTGAAAATCGTTCAATAAATCGAACGAGGGGTGATCGATTTTGTTGTTTTTGGTCGTGATTTGAGTTGGGTAAGTGCGATTTGGGGCTTGCACGAGTTGTATGTGTGTGTGTGGGTTTTGGAAACTCGCCGGATTGTGGCGTGAAAGGTCGCTGGCAGTGCGGAAATCGGGAAGTCGTGTGCTCTAATTTTTAATCGGTGGAATTGGGAATTTTTGGGGGTTGGACCAGACTGAATCGCTCTATATAGCTAGACTGAACTGAGCCGACCGAGTCAGACGAACCAGACCCTTCTCCATAACTGAACCAGTTGACGTGTGCGATGACGTCATTCTTTGACCGTTGACCGTTGACTTTTTCTGAAAAGGTCTATTTCATGTTTTTCGACGTCCTAATTCCAATTTCGCTGCCCGTTTTCCCAAATTCGAACCCGATAGATCGTTGATCGTTGACCCGTTGATCGTTGACTTTTTCAGAAAAAGCCTATTTCATGTTTTTCGACGTCCTGATTCTAATTTCGTTGCCCGTTTTCCCAAATTCGAACTCGAAAGACCGTTTTGACCACTTTTTTCCTTTTATGCTTAGTATGTAAAGATTTGAATATTGGGAAATTAATTGGAATTATTCTTATTTGCTGACGACGTTGACTCTAATACTAAGATCCTTCCTCCTCCTCCACCTGGATGACCTCCTGTTGCTCAGACCTCGAGATCTGCTCGTGAGTTTAATTAATAATATATTCAATATTTATATTATCAGTGTCTTAGCATAGTATAGTATCTTTGATGGTGTATTTAATTATTATAGGAGCTGGCTTTGACCAACCTAGAGATAGAGTTGAGCGTGGGAGACGTCACCGTCGACGTTGAGTGTTAGCTACCTGAGGTGTGTTCTCTTTTGTGCTATCGGTTTGCAGTGCTTTGTATGTATATGTGTTAATGGATTGAATTGTAAATATGATGTGGTCTAATGTTGTATGGTAATAACATTCTAATGATCTTTGATATTTGACTTGTTCAATATGCGTTTACATCATCCAATATATATATATTATCATATTCGGATTATTGTATATCAGATTATATGATTATGCATTTATGTTGATAAACAATGCATTCAGATTCGGAACCTAGAGATTTTATGTCATCTCATTATGGTTGAGATTCAGATTCGGAACTTGTTCAATATGCGTTTACATCATCCAATATATATATATTATCAGATTCGGATTATTGTATATCAGATTATATGATTATGCATTTATGTTGATAAACAATGCATTCAGATTCGGAACTTAGATTTTATGTCATCTTATTATGGTTGAGATTCTGTACGGGGAAGTTTAGTAGCTTCATCCTTCGGGTTGATGTCTACTTCGAATTAGTGGTTTCACTCTACGGACTAAATTCCACTTCGGATGGTGACGAGGTAGAGAATGGTTCTGGGGAACCTTACTATTCGGATGGTGATGTAGTTGGGTGCATGTCATATTGTGTTGCATATTCATTCATACATGTTTATGTGATTGAATTGATTCTTGGTGGAAAATAGTATTCTGATAATGTATGGTTGACTATGTTGATATGATGATTCTGTTAGTTCTGTTTGCACTGTAGAGACACACGGAGCGTTTTCACTAACTCCCCCTTAGTTTCTATTTCAGATACTCAAGTCTAGGCTACGGTACTTGGAGGACCTCATTTTCTAGAAATATTTAATATTATCAGTTCAATTACTCAGATTTATGGATTTTATATGATTTATCAGATTGCACTTAATTTAAGATTTCGAACATCTTATTTGGAACATTACGTTTTATCATGCATTTATATATATATATATGGATGTTTAATATTTTCAAGACGATACTATAGGTACGTATTGTATATAATATTATTATTATTTATATTAGAAATGATATTTTTACATTTGATTGCTTTACTTGAGGGACAATTTACAACTTGACTTCCTATATTCGATCCAATTCTCCCGGGTCGAGTTTAGGGGGTTACAGTCACAACCATAACCAAACACAAGAACAGTTAAAGCAATCATATGCATAACACAAGGATATTCATGGCAACAACACTATGGTAATCATTCTTAATGCATATTAGAGTTTATTGAAAGTAAAGACTAAAACGCATTAAAACTTACTATTGAGCTTAGATTGGCTTATCAAGCTCAATCTAAACCCCCAAAACACATCATTAACCAAGTTAAGGCTTAGGAAACAATTCCACTCACCAACTAACACACCAACGCTAGCCGAAACACCAATTCAAGCCTCCGAACTACCCGATCTCACGTCCGAAGTGCCCAATTCAATTTCCTCTACTTTTAGGCAACCCAAAACGGAACATTAGAATGCTATTATACATGTAAACCAACAACTCGTAATCCAACTTCTTGCAACAAAAACACATTGATTCAAACCTAAATTTCACCCAAACCTCACCAATTTCGTTATAACAAAACCCCAAACTGAACCCATCGATTTCAAACATCAAAACACATTAAATATCATCTAAAAACATCCCCAAACAACTAAGGAAGGTAAACTTAGGATTTTGGTTAGCCCGCCAGTTCCACCAAGGCTATTGCGCTTCAGGATCTCGGGCTCCGTTATGTTCATCGTTTCCTTGCCTACAATTTTTCTGGACGTAACGATGCCTCTGCCATTTTAAGTAAGACCGAACTATTCTTCCTCTAGTGTATGCATTCGGGTAGGAAGGTAAACTTAGGATTTTGGTTAGCCCGCCAGTTCAAAGTCGTCATCCGGTATAATCGTCCCTTAATCCTTGGCCCTTTAATTACTCACCTCGCTCCAGAATAGCTAATTTTGATATTGAGCATTTCACTTACGTTTTTTCTATATATGCTTTAGATGAGCGTTGCTTGGACTCCATGGGACTACTCGATGGACCACCGGATGCACCCTTCTTCAATCCGCCGGGAATTTTAACGCCAAGGACAAGGAGGGTTTTCGCTCGCAGAAACGCCCCACGTGCCCCTCATTCCCCTCCTCCCCAAGAGCAACCCTCTCACGATGTTCCGGATTTCGCTGCACGTCTCCACGCACTAGAAGACAACATTTCCGAAATCCTCTCTTACCTACGTCCTGGGCGCAGCCGCGGACGTGGCCGCAATCGTCGTTGATTACGGGGAGTTTCCTTTACCCCTCTTTGCCTTAACTTTTCATTTTTTTATTCTGAATTGGGGCAATTCATTTAAGTGAGGGGGAGGGTGCAACAACACTACTTGTCCTATGCTTGTTTGATAATATGTCTGACTTTGATTAAACTTTAGTTGAACTTTTCTTGCCATTACGTGTTATCTAGCATATTGTACTTGCTCTAGTACTTAGGAGTGATTGAATTGGAGCATTTTTGATAATCAAATGATATGAGTAATCTGCAGCTTGGCATTCTCTTTTAATTACTCTTGATTATGTTGATTAGATTTCTCGCCTAGCTTAATCAAATTTAGCCTAATTTTGTGAGACATTGAGCCTTGAGCATGCATTTTTCATATTATGCTCATTTATTTTGCTTGAGAGTGTCATCTTGAATTTTAGGAATCTAGAACTTGTGGCTTGCTTACAATTCGAGACTACACTAAGAACGAGGTGCTTTAAAATGATTTAGGCATTAGGCTTTAAATCTCTTCCTTTCCTTTTCATTTTAATTTACCCTTTCTCATTGCCTAGTGAACCCTTGTTAGCCTTACATCCCATTCCCTTGGCTTAACCACTTTTTGATTGATCAAATGCTAGATACTATATTACTAGGCAAATAAGGAAGCTGAAATTCAAATTAAGGGCATAATTCTTCGAAATGAAAAAGAAAAAGAAAGAAAGAAAAACATAATAAGGAAGTAATTGCTTCGAAAGAAAAAAAAGAGGAAAAAATGAGAAAAAAACAGTTTTGAAGAACAGAAAAATGTATGTTGATTGCCCATCTTTAAGCTCCTCATTTGTTTTCATTGATTGTTGTGTGAAAAATCTTGCATTGATCATTTCTTTGATTATTTCCTTTCCATCTTTTTATCCTTTCCTAAACCCACATTACATCTTGAATAAAAGACCTAATGATTTTTGCACCTCGATTCTAATAAGTAGTGGAGAATTGAACTTGTTACAAGCTTATGAAAACCTTTGTTCATGCATGACTTTGAGTGTTTCTGCTTCAAGTTTTACCTTTAAAAACACTTTGATTACTCTTGAGTGTATCTTGGTGAGGATTAAGACTAGGCTAAGATTTGATCAATGCTTGATAGGAAATTGAAAGGAACAAGGGCTGCTCTTGCTTATATTTATTTGGTTTTAATTGTGTTTCTTTCGAGAACCTCCTTTTGTGCAAGAACCTTTATAATTCTGTTTGATGCTTGTAATGGCTTGTGAAGTGCATTCTTGGGTTTATGTTATCTCGGACATACTTGAGGACAAGTGAGGGGGAATTTGATGAGTTCTCAAATTTGTCATGTTTCACTTGCTAATTTTCTAAGTTTTGTGACTTCTTGCTACTTAATACATACTGTTTTCATTACATTTTGTGCAGGGGTCCAATTCTGGAAATAGCAGTGAAAATGGAGCATTTCTGTAGTTTTTTTTATTATCCTGTCATGACTGGCATCATGGGCACGACACCAGGCATGACGCATCTGACGTGGCAGTGACATAGCAGTGACGTGGCAACTTCTAGAAGCTCCTGGAATGTTCCGGAAGAAGAATCCGATCAGACTTATCAGCTTTTATCCATATTAGTTTTATTTTGAATTTTAATCAACATTTGAATTTGAATTATTATTTCCTATATCTTATCTTTGTAAATCTAAAGCCTATAAATATCAACCTTTGGTGAAGGCTTAAGATCATCTTCTAGTTTTGAGTCTTTTTATCTTTGTAAACATTTCTAGCTTTAAATCCAAGTTCATTTTCCTTTAATTTCTTGTTTTCATTTATTTTATGTTATTCAATTATTTTTCTAAAATCAAGTTAAGTATGATAATCAATATCATGCTTAGCTAAATCCTTTAAGCCAAGAACCAGCCAAGTCAATTCGATTCGTGAGAATTGAACTTGCTTAAATTCTTTTGGGAAATCATTTTTATCTTTCTGCTTAGATAGTTTGGCAATCGACCTTACTAAAAGTTTTTAATCGTTTTTCATATCGAAAATGGCCCTTTGGTTTGAATTCGCTTAAAAACATAGTTGGGAGGAAGGATCGGCCTGTGGCAAATTTCGACTTCCTATGAACACTCTTAGCGGCGGTCCGCTAAGGAAAGATAAAATCAGAAGCGATTCTACCTTTAGACAATTTCTGAGTCAGGTTTTTCCTGCTTATTTCTAAATACTTTAACGGCGATAGACGTGGTTGATTTATTTAAGAACTGTCTTTCGAAGATAGACTTGGGAGGATTGGTTACTCAAGAGAAGAACAAGTTACGACGGGTTGGGCCTCGTAGACTGTAACCGACATGATCCCCGAAATAAAAATCTATTTCAATGATCGAAAAAATTGAAGGAGCTGGTTCGAGGCTGATTTGCACACTTGATTTTTCTTACTACTTTTAATTTTTTTTCTTTATTTTATTATTTCACCAAAAATCATATCATCTCCTTCTTTTATTTCTTTGCTTTTACAGATATTCCTGGGAATTTAGATTCAGCAAATTCAAGTCAACAATTCCAGCTAATCTCCCTGCGGATCGACCCTCTTTCCCTATACCTATTCAATTTCTTTATTTTATTTATTGTTGAAAGAGGATTAACATATATTTATTTTTGACCGGTTAAACGACGACTTGTCAAGATTTTCTTGAGTCGATTTTAAATGTTTCTGTATTTAATAGGAATAGTTGGAGTTTACAAGAATCTCATCATTTCCCACTGCAGTTTGTTAATGTCCCGTTTGCTTCTTTTGAACAGTAATGATTACAGCTGACTTTGTTTTTTTGATCGGACGTGATTGGAACTTTTCCCGTGGCGGTGCTTATCAATTGAGTCGAGGAATGTCAGACTCCACTAAAAAACTGCTCGATTTGATACTCGATTAGATGATTAAGTTATGTTCGACTTATTATTCGTTTGCCTCGTTTTTTAAATCTATATAAAATCTAGTAATACTACATAGTTTGATAAAAATATTGAAATAGTGTGGAGTAATTTTAAAATTTAAATTCCGAAGTAACAATTCATAAATATACCAAACAAACGTATTACAATAAGTTGTTCATAAACTTATCGAATTAAGTTGGACCTTGCTCTATTCAAACTCGTTAAAATTTTGAGTCGAACGTTAACCGAATTTGACTCGAACTGCTTGCGAGCTTTTTAACTCAGTTAACACCCCTAATTTGGATAGGACGGGGGATCTTGTGGCAGTCAGATGTACTTAAAATCGATTTATAAAAGAGATGCAACAAACCTCAAATCTTATATCTAAAAATTTCCACCTTGTAATTTATAGTTTATGTTGAAGAAAGAAAAAGATGAGCTAAATTTTAGAAAGCAAGTGGACTGGAGTTATGAAATGACCAGATGTTGGACTTGAGGTGGGAAACTGTTATCTTTCAGACTTTCACATCTCTAAACTGAGGAAGCCAGCGTTCTTTTCAGCAGCTTTTAGGCTAAAGGCAAAGTGATGGTTTAATATTGCAGCTGAGTTCTCAAGGGGCTACATGAACTCTTATTTAAATGTCTGAATTATGAGTTTAGCATGCAATACGTTTCGTTCAACTCATACTATCCGCAACGTAGTGTAACGGCCGCATCGTAACGGTTTTAAAAGTCGTCGTGACATTGTAAACCGCAATACCATATTCAAATAGACAGAAAAGTAATACCATATTTAACCAATGCAATTTGCAAGCATGGCCATTTAAAGTATTGCAGATAAGTAATTTTACAGTCTCTCCTAATCATATGAGGGTAGGCAACAACAAGAAAAGTTTATTTCCCAAAAAAACTAAGACAGTCATGCTTGAGAGTTGCACAGACTAAAAACACATAGCACTCCTCATTAATGTCTAACTACATCTGGAAATATGAAGCCTTGAACATTCGATCCGATTTTAACAAATGTAGTGTCAAGATTTTTTTCAAAAAAGAGAGGATAATTAGTTATAGTTTTCTCTTCCGAAGAGAACCGAAGCCAATATGGTATGAAAATATTCTCAACATCACTAAAATAACTGGGTCCAAGAAGCTGTAAAACTACGATTAATTCCAAATCGTTTTCATCACAAAAATCTTTCCGTAAAAACTACAAGTAGAAAGGTATAATAATGGTTCCAAACCCTAGCAACTTAAAAAACAAACGCTATCCATTCCAAGCAATAAAATGTTGCTTTCGCTTGTCTTGAGAGATTTGAACATTTAAAAGAAAAGACATGTATTCTCATTTAAGAAGCTGAACATTCATAGGCCACAACACTTGGTTTGATTGAAGTGTTATTTCTGCTGCTACAGTTTTACTGAAATCGTTTACAAAATCGATAACTTTGTTATTTGGTTTGACTGGAAGGCTGGTGATTGAAATCTTGAGGCAAAAATCTTTTGGTGCTTTAGCAACTCATCAAAATTTCAAACCAAAACCATATTTGCCCCACTTGGAGTTTGAGCACCATAGAGAAAATTGTGTATAATAGGGGTAGCAACAAGAGGTTTTGAAGTCAAATTGAAATCTTCTTTTTAGATTCTTATTTGAACTATATCTCAGCATCACTAGTTTTCTCATATTTGAGAACTCCTCTGATACTCTGTAAAAAAAAAAGGCAGATACTCTGGTCTCAGATAACAACTTAAACCCATATCGAGAAGACAATAAAGCGGGGAGGTGAGCAATGCTTATGAAGAACAAGTATGGGCTGACCTTGCAACATACTTACCTGGACAGGGTCAATGGATGATCATCAAGGTCCATGGCCTAGGTTGGTGGCTTTCATTGCACTCAGAAGGTGCACCTGCCTGAGGTCTCCTCATGTGGGAGAACCTACGTCATTATATGTGGCAGTGGTGGCCAGCGTTCGCGCGACCCTTTTCAAATACGTTGACAAATTTTCTTTTTCTTAATCTCATTTCTTTTTGTTGTTCGTTGTTTGGAAGGGTATTCCTTGTTTCATACCCTCATTCAAATTCAATTTGCAATGTTTTCGAGCAACGGTATTCTAAATTTAGAATTTTTAGGAAAATGCTTCATGTTGCCAATATATACGAACTTCTTAAGTTGGCTACAATTTCTTTTTTACATCGTAGGGGTTCTATATTTTATGCTAAATTTTAGGGTATTGGATTGCATATTGTTCCTAATGAAACAATATTAAAATTTTGAAACATCAAACAGATGATTTTGAACTGGAAAATTATATTCTAAGTTGGATTTTTATTGTTTTTGCTGTAGAATCATTTAGGTTTTTCGGTCTCATTCCTTGTGGTTCCCCACTAATGCTCCACTCTTCCTGCACAGCTCCATTGATCACCGAGGAAAGCACAATACATAGTCTTGCATTTCTTCCACTCGATTTTCCAATCCTCTCCTGCCAAATCCCATAGAAGGCGCATTCAAAGCAACCTGAACAATAGCATCCGGAGTTTTACCTCCAAAACTTCAAACTGCTTGTGCCAGTGCTTCTTGGCATCTCTCAGTTTGAGGACAAACTTTACATGCTTGCAGAACCTGTTTTGAGATTCGACATTTCAGAAAAATATAAACTGATCTATGGTTTCCTCTTCAATGCTGCATAGGGAACATTCAGTGCTTACATGGAGTTTGCTTCTTGTAGCGAAGCAATTAAAGCGTTTGGGAATGCAAAAATTACACCGAACTAACCTATGCATTGCCAAACCACCTTCTCTCTCCTGTTTAGCTCTTAGAATTTTCCAAACCTCAGCAGCTTTAAAAAAAGCACACTCCAATTCCAAGCAATCAAACGCTGCTTTCACTTTGGCTCTCTGCCGTGTCTCGAGAAATGTTGAACATTTCGAAGCAAACACATATATGTTTCATTTAAGAAGTTGAGCACAATTATGCATGTTTGTATGTTAATCAGATCTTGCTCACAATTTATTTGTCAGTGTCAATGACAGAATAAGCTGTGTTTCAGAAGAAATCATTGAATAATCCCTACACTATCAACTTTCTATTGAATAATCTCTATGAGAGCAGAATTGATGCTTTACTTCGCTTTGAGGATGGTAGCAAGGTTAAAATCCTCCAAAAACAAACAAAAAAAATTAGAAGCTTGGTTTAATAGAATATCTTTAATACAAGTGGATACAAATCATCGAGTGAATGATTGAAATCAAATTAGCATGAAGTCAAGTCCCACACCGCGCTAGGAAAGCAAGTAGCAGTTTCTTCTCATGTTTATAAAGCAACTTATAGTGGAGTATAGAACTCACGGAGCTGTGTGGTGAGCACAGAGCGAACTATTCTTTCGCCTTTTACTAAAGAATACCGTGTGCTCTCCACTCCAAGCGGCATACGCCTATTTTTGGAAGGGTATTCTTTTTTGAATACCCTCACCCCAATCCAAGTTTCGAAGCTTTCTGGCAAACGTTTGGGATTATGTTAAGATTACTCTAAACTAACCCATCTCAACCCTCAGCAGCAAAACACCATGAACATTTCAAAGCAAAGGCATATACGTCTCATATAAGGAACTGAGAGTGTAATGTGCATTTGACATTCATAGGCAACAACATTGACTTCATCGAAGCTGTGTTTCTGCTGCCTGCTATAACACTACCAAAAGCAATAACTTTGTTTTGTTGCTTCCTTAGATTATAGAAGACTGATGATCAAAGCTTAAAGTAAAAAGGCAAAATCTTTTGGTGCTTCAGCAACTCATCTAAATCAAAATCATATTTGGTTTTGAAGTTAAGGTCTCCCCCAAGAGGGAGAGCCTACGTCATTATTTGTGGCAGCCCCTCCTAATTCTTAGATCAATGTTCTCTGTTGTCTACTCATTAGATGAACCTTTGTTTATATAGCAATGTTTGTTGATTCTGATAAACATTCATAACCCTTGAAGTTATATTTGTTATAATCAAGCTAATCTACACATTTCGTTCATTCTGGTTTCCATTATATTACCTCAAATTAGATTGAATTGTCTCATCAAAACGGAAACATGAGAATCACAACATCTATTAAACTCTTTCATTTTAATTTATCTTTCTGTTTTTCTTTGTCGCATCACTTCTCTTTCTCTTCTTCCTTATTTTTTTCTTCTTTTCTTACACAGTTACCGGTCTCCCTCGTTCCTGTCCCTGTCATGTCGATACACGTGTCTTCCATTTTGATGAATCCAAGTAATATAGTTATTTGTTATTTGGATACACTTTCAGTTTTAAGTTACAGAAATTACCTCCACTAATTTCTCCAATAAGCTTGGAGAAAATTTCACTCGAAGCATTCGTTTCAGATTCAAAAGACATCACTGAATAATCCCTACACTCTAAACTTTCTATTGAAAATAGATTAATGTAGTTAAAATTTTAAAAGTTCTGATATCTACAAAAGCAGAATTTAGGCTTGCTTCACTTTGGAGAATGGTAGCAACCTTAAATCCTCCAAAAACAAGGTAAATGCTTACTTTAATCGAATTTTTTTTAATAAGACTGAATGATTCAAATATAATTACCATGAAGTCAAGTCTCACATTGCACTGGGAAAGCAAGTAGCATCTTCTCAATAAAACTCCCGGAGCAGTGCGGTGAGCACAGAGCGAACTATTCTTTGTCCTTTCAATAAAGAATACCATGTGTTCTCCGCTCTAAGCGGTATACGCCTATTTTTGTAAGGGTGTTCCTTGTTGAATGCCTCCAATCCAAGTTTTAAGTTTTTCTTGCCAGCAGTTTTATTTTTTATTCAGTAATTGAATAGAAAATAAAACTGCCAACAACCTAATACCAGTGCATCTTATTCTTACCATATCTCAGTATGAGGACATGCTTGTAGAGCCTGTTTGAGAGTAGATATTTAAATGTAAATGGGTCTCTGGTTTCCTTTTCAACGCTGGCATAGGGGACATTCCATTTTATATACTCCACATGCTTTTCAATGCACACACCCTCAAACCCATTACCCATATCATTCCTTTGGACTGATTGCTCTTCACCAACTGCACGAACCCTTTGGTAGCCTATACATGAAGTTTGCTTCTAGTTGCCAAGCAGTAAGAACGTTTGGGAATATGCGAAATGTCCAAGCAACAAAACGCTGCTTTCATTTTGGAGCTTTTCAAAGCAAAGGCAATAAGGCATATATTTCTCATTTGTCTTCTGCAGCTACAACACTACAAAAAATGATAATTTTGTTTGTTGATTCGTTCTAATGATTTGACAGTCTTTGATTAGAAGATTAATGATCAAAGCTTGAAGTCAAATGTCAATCTTTTGGTGCTTCAGCAATTCATTGAAACCAAAACTCCCCAGAAAGGTGGCAGCCAGAGGTTTTGAAGTTAAAACTGGAATCTTCATTTGAACTATATTCCAGCATCATTAGTTTTGCTGGACGCTGAAAGTCTTAATGTGTCATTTCAGTTTTTTTTTTTTATCATATTTGAGAGCTTGATTGATCACAACTCAAAGCCCATGTTGAGAAGACAATAGAAAGGAGAGGTGGGGATTGCAAATAAAGAATAAACATGGTCTACCTTTACGACATACTTACATGGACAAATTTAAATTAAATTTAACAAATGCTCAAGAAAATTGAAAAGACAACACATTAGATAAACAAAAAATGTTGTTTCGGATGAACAAGAGCTGACAACAAGTCAGATGATATGCAACAAACTTTAAATGTAAATTAAATAGAGTTTAGAAAATGAGGCTATAAAACGAGAAAACTTGCAACGAAACAAATCACCTTTTGCCATTAGCATCTCTTTACTAAAAGCTTTTCTTTGTAATCTTTCTTTCGTTTTTAGATATTTCCCTTTTGTATCATCTTTGTAATCTTTCCACCACCATCTTTATATAAAATATTTTCACCACCATATTTCTTTCGTTATATACATCTGCTATCGTCGAGTTACTGGTAACATAGGGCCTAGTGTAACTTTTTTTTGGAGTAATAATATCATAATATTTTGTAAGTCTCTATTTCCTTACTTTTATTCTAAAACTGTGCTGGTATTTTTCTTAAAACTCATATATTTATTATTTTGCTTAACTGGTTCTTTGCTTTGAGATAAACTGTCGGCATTGTTTGTTAAGCTAATGTTATTCATAGATAGCAGGCGATTTTTGGTACCCTGAAAAAATATCATGGAAGAATCATATTGTTTATATGGAGATAAATATTATAATCATATTATGCATATAGACTCTAAAAACGAAAATAATATATCAGTTATTAGTAAAGGTTTGAATAGTTTTAAAGAAATTACTCGACCCGGGATTTTTTTCGGGTAGTTAGGCCGGGTCTGCGCCGAATTTTTTTTGTAACCGGGTACTCGACTCGATCTCGCTCTTTTAATATATTTATTTTTTTAGTTTTACATTATATTTTTATTTTAGGTTGCTTAATATTTTTACCTAAAATTAAATTTAAATCTCTAAATTCTTTTTATGTTTGTATTATATACTTTTACGTTATGAAGTTTTTAAAAATATTTGTATTAATTTGTTAATACAAGATTCGAAAGAAAATAAACGAGATTAATATTTTTAATGTCTTTTTGGTGATAAACTCTAATATATATATATATATATATATCCAAATATGTTCTATCTTAAAACTAACTTCAAATTACTAATTTTTGTGTTTGGATTATATATTATAAACTTTTAAATTTTATGCAAAATTTAAATTTAAAAATAAATAAAAATTGTGAACCGGGTACCTGTTGCATGATTTTCTCGCTACCTAAGTTTCACGGATACTAGAATAGCGGGTAACCGGTTAAAGCAAGCCAAAACACGAGCTGATATATGTAATATCCAAAAGAAATAAGTACCTAATTTTTTGAGTACCTAACAATGAACACCCCTAACTACAACAAGTAGATGTAGAAAGAATGTTATACCAAGACAAAAATGGCAATCAATAAAAAAACCCAATAAAAGCTATAGGAGTTGATAGAAACGAGACAATAATTGAATATAAAGCCAAAAAGGTTCATATTTACACAAATAAAGTTAAATTTATAATTCCAAAGCTACTATGTTTTCCTCACAAGCATAGAAATATGAGCGATGCTACATTCACCTATTGGGTCATCTACTCAACTTGAATGACACATAACATGTCATCTTAAATAAATATGAGTGAAGAAAAAAATTAAAGTATCTTTAAAAATTTGTCTTTGGTTATACAAAGTATTCAATATTTTTTTTACCAATAAATAATTTCAAGACTATAATTGCAACACGATTAATACATCTTTTACCAATAAATTAATATTATTAAGTCAAGTAGCTAATATAATTGAAAAATTAATTATTCTAGAAATAGGGGGAAAGTGAAAAAAATAGAAAGTAATATTTATATTTTAAGCAATAAATCAAAACAAGTAATAGACTGTCAGTATTAGAGGTGTGTAACTTTGGGTATCGGATATGATTCGATCCAAAAATTTGAATACTAGAATATTTGGAACACTAAAATATCGATATGTATCAAATCCAAAAATTGAATAATCAATTTTTCGAATATCTAAATTTTTAGATCGAATACCCATATCCGAACATGTGACTTGGTTTGACAAAAAAATCAAAATCAAAATTCATATTTTTTGGAATTATGAAACATATGTTAATCTTTAAATTAAGTTAAAATTTCAAACTATATGAATTAAAAATAATAATTTCACCCAAAAAAGAATCTAATATCATTAGAATTTTTTTATAAAAATCTACCAATAAAATCAGATTAAGAAATAAATTTAAAATGTCGATAATAAAATAAATATCACATCTATTAATAATCTCATAATAAAATGTCAATAGCAAATATCAGAGCCTTGTTTGCATATAAAATTTGCAAATTATTCTCTAATAACGTCAAATTCAAGTCCAAAGTACACACAATTTTTTTTAAATCTTGAGTGCTTAGATTCAAAAATCATATAATAAGGGCTAAGGTTAGACATGTCTAAACTCTAAAGGGTTAAAAGTTCTTTATTTTTTATTTTTGAATAATCTAAAATTACAATTTAGGTGATCCGTATTCAATTTTTTTTTTCAAATATTCGATTCAAAGTACATGTAAATAAAAAATAGATCAAATATATTAGATCGGATTACTCAGATCGTACTTTATACACACGCCCCCTAGTGAGCACCTAAGCGTGATGAAGAAAAGATACAATTTTGGGTCGTTTTCTACTATTCAGTTTTATTCATTCTTTTGTTTATGTCTAGTACACCCGAAAGTAAAAAATAATTATTTTAAATTTATATATTTATCGGTAAGATTATTTATTTTTGTGTGGAGAAAAATATTGAACATTCATTTATTTTAAAAAAAATGACATATATTGTGACAAAAGTTCAAATATCAATTTAGACTAAAGTTCTAAATACATTCAGAACAATAAACAAATATTACCTTGTAATCACCTTTAGACTATTCAAAATTCTAAATATTGTCTCTTCTATTCATTAATAGCATTTGAGACAAACACGTATACATGTGAACTCTACTTATTTTTATAATGATATATGATTATTTTTAAAAGTAGATGGATGTTCAATACATTTATTTACGGAAAAAAATAAATGATCATACATATAAGTATATAAATTTAAAATTGTTGTTTTTACATTCGATTGTACAAGACATAAATAAAGGAAGATATAAAACCAAATAGTAAAAAAAACGATTCAAAATTTTATCTCTTCCTCTTCAGATATAGGTTCTCACAATCTATTACTCCCTCCGTCCCATTAATTTTGTTTCTTATTGACTTTTTTGGTCAACTTTTCTCAACTTTGACTTATTATTATTTAAAATTTATAATTGATAAAAATATATTTTAAAAACCTCCGATCAAGTAGTTTTAAAATATATAATTTACAAATTTTAATTGTTTAAAATATTTAATATAATTATAGTCAAAGTTTAAAAATTTTGACTTTAAAAAAGTCAATAAGAAACATATTTAGTGGGACGGAGGGAGTATTAGTATTAGTTTTTTGCCTAAAATATAAATATTATTATCTAATTTTCACTCTTTCTTTTTTTTTTCTTTCTTATTTTTGAAATAATAAATTTTTTAATCATTTTTAATTACTTGAGTTAATATGAGTGAAATAATTAATTAATGAAGTAATAACTTTTATCTTCTATATTAAATTTATACTTTTTCGTTATTTATTTGAGTTTAAAAGTTTACATTTAAAGTGTCATGTCATTAGTAAATTATCCGTTAGGTATATAAAGTTTTCTCACGGAAATATATCCTTATGAAACAATTTTATCTAGTCATTTACCCTTTTCTATAGACAATGATATGATAACCTTATTTGTAGAAAAACATCGATATAAATACCTATGATAAAAAACCATAAATTCATATGTGATAAAGAAATTAAACTTTCAAAAAGGGAGCAAATTAAATAAGTAGATATTAGCTTTAGAGTAATTTATAAAGCAACAAAACGCTGGTTTCACTTTGATGCTCTGCTTGTCTTGAGAAAACTTAAACATTTCAATGCAAAGACATATGAGAGCGAGAACAGTTATGCAAGTTTACTTGTAGTGTTAACTTCAATGAGATTGACAAAGTAAGTAATGCGTATCTGACATTCATATGCAACAACATTGAGTTCATCGAAGTTGTGTTTCTGCTGCTACAACACTGCCAAAAGCAATAACTTTGTTTTGTTGCTCCGTTCTAATGATCTGACAGTATTTGATTAGAAGACTGGTGATCAAAGCTTAAAGTCCCACACTGCTCTGGGAAAGCAAGTAGCAGCTTCTTCTCATGTTTATAAGGCAACTTATAGCATAGCATACAACTCACGGAGCCGTGTGGTGAGCACAGAGCGAACTATTCTTTCGCCTTTTACTAAAGGATACCGTGTGCTCTCCACTCTAAGCGGCATACGCCTATTTTTGGAAGGGTATTCCTCGTAGAATGGTCCCATGCCAATTCAAGTGTCAAAGTTTTCTATGGGTTTTTTACGTGATTCTTATTTCTATTCCATTGAATGGAACGGTACCAATTTCATTTTGTGTGGTGTAAGCTTTGCAGTTATTAATGCTTAGATGTACATGCAAAATAAGGAGTCATGTATCATATTATATTCCATATATCTTCATTCTAGACTTTATTGTAGTCATTTCTCTTCCATATTTCTATCTTGTGAAATAAGTAGTAGTTTGTCATGACCCCCATGGAAAAGTAATTACAAAATAACATTCTAAAACAAATAAAAAAAGAAACCATAAATATTTGGGCTAAAGGCGAAGTGATGGTTTAATATTGCCAGCTGAGTTCTCAAGGGATACATGAATTCTTATTTAAATGTAAAATAATACCATATTCAACCAATGCAATTTGCACGCGTGGCCATTTAAAGTATTGCAAATAAGTAATTTTACAGTCTCTCCTAATCATATGAGGGCAGGCAACAACAAGAAAAGTTTATTTCCCAAAAAAACTAAGACAGTCATGCTTGAGAGTTGCACAGACTATAAACGCATAGCACTCCTCATTAATGTCTAACTACATCTGGAAATATGAAGCCTTGAACATTCGATCCGATTTTAACAAATGTAGTGTCAAGATTTTTTTCAAAAAAGAGAGGATAATTAGTTATAGTTTTCTCTTCCGAAGAGAACCGAAGCCAATATGGTATGCAAAGACCACATTGAGAAGACAATAGAAAGGAGAGGTGGGGAATGCAAATAAAGAATAAACATGGTCTACCTTTACGACATACTTACATGGACAGGGTCAATGGCTGATCAACAAGGCCCGTGGCCTATGCTGGTGGCTTTCATTGCACTCAAAAGGTGTACCTACCTAAGGTCTCCTCAAGTGGGAGAGCCTACGTCATTATTTGTGGCGGCGGGGGCTTGTGCTTGCGTGGCCCCTCCTAATTCTTAGTTAAAAGTTATCTGCTGTCCACTCGACCTTTGCTGATACAACAATGTTTGTTGATACTTCTCAACAAATGAACTTATTTTGTTAGAATCAATTTAATCTAGACATTTCTTCTATTTTGACGAATCCACGCAATAGTGCTATTCCTAAATGCTCATTTATATTATGGCATGCTATCATTGATAGGCAGCCATTGAAGGAAAAGTTAAGGAATCGAGGCATGGAGGTTAATGGAGTTTGTAAACTTTGTTGCAATGATGAAGAGACTAGGGATCATTTGTTCCTGGAGTGTTGTTATTCAAAGAGTATTTGGGATGGAATGTTGCAGCTGTGTTTTTTGCAGAGAGTTCCTACTAGCCGGAGACAAGAACATCTTTGGATGGTTGAAAGGTAAAACATAGATTACTGTTGTCCTAAGGCTTGCCTGGAATGGGAATGGAGGGAGAGAAATTGCAGAGAATTAGGGCGGCGACAAATGTGATGATGTTAATAAACGAATTTGTATAGTATTGGGTTTTAGTTAAAACACAACAGGAGTATAGGGGTTGTTAACTCCTACTGCTTTTGGATATAATACAAAGAAGCTTATCCAAAAAAGTTCACTTGAAGCATTCGTTTCAGATTTTTAGCTCTCATTCAATTTCAAAAGGCATCACTCAACTTTCTATTGAAAATAGAGCAGAATTTAGGGTTGCTTCACTTTGGGGATGGCAAAAGGGTTAAATCCTCCAAAACATGGGTTTAATAGCAATCAGTAATACAAGTGCGAAAAACAATTACTAAGACTGAATGATTCAAAATTTCAAATAAAATTAGCATGAAGTCAAGTCCCACACCGCGCTGGGAAAGCAAGTGGCAGCTTCTTCTCATGTTTATAAAGCAACTTATAGCACTGCTTAATACTCACGGAGCCGTGTGGTGAGCACAGAGCGAACTATTCTTTCGCCTTTTACTAAAGAATACCGTGTGCTCTCCACTCCAAGCGGCATACGCCTATTTTTGGAAGGGTATTCTTTTTTGAATACCCTCACCCCAATCCAAGTTTCGAAGCTTTCTGGCAAACGTTTGGGATTATGTTAAGATTACTCTAAACTAACCCATCTCAACCCTCAGCAGCAAAACACCATGAACATTTCAAAGCAAAGGCATATACGTCTCATATAAGGAACTGAGAGTGTAATGTGCATTTGACATTCATAGGCAACAACATTGACTTCATCGAAGCTGTGTTTCTGCTGCCTGCTATAACACTACCAAAAGCAATAACTTTGTTTTGTTGCTTCCTTAGATTATAGAAGACTGATGATCAAAGCTTAAAGTAAAAAGGCAAAATCTTTTGGTGCTTCAGCAACTCATCTAAATCAAAATCATATTTGGTTTTGAAGTTAAGGTCTCCCCCAAGAGGGAGAGCCTACGTCATTATTTGTGGCAGCCCCTCCTAATTCTTAGATCAATGTTCTCTGTTGTCTACTCATTAGATGACCTTTGTTGATTCTGGTACTCATTCTTCCTCAACCATTCAAGTTATTTTCGTTACACTACACATTTCGTTCATTTTGGTTTCCAATATATTACCTCAAATTAGATTTGATTTGTCATTTTATTTGACTGATCAACACGGAAACATCGAAACAACGAGATCAAACTTCGATCTCATCTTAATTTATTTTTCCATTTTTTTTCTCTATCACTTATCTTTCTTATCAACTCATTTTTCTTCTTTTCTTACACAATTACCAGTCTCCGACGGATCCAACTTATATCCCGTCCCAGTGTCCCCGTTGTGTCGATATGTGTGTCTTCCATTTTTGATGAATCCCAGTAATATAGACATAGTTATTTGGATACACCTTCAGTTTTAAATTATAGAAATGACTTCCACTAATTTCTCCAATAAGCTTGGAGAAAATTTCACTTGAAGCATTTGTTTCAGATTCTTCTCATTCAACTTCAAAAGACATCGCTGAATAATCCCTGCACTCTCAACTTTCTATTGAAAATAGATTAATGTAGTGAAAATTTAAAAGTTCCGATATCTAATACTCATGAATCACTATAAAAGCAGAATTTAAGCTTGCTTCACTTTGGAGAATGGTAGCAGGCTTAAATCCTCCAAAAACAAGGTAAAAACTTACTTTAATAGCAAATCAGTAATACAGGAGCGATACAAATTTATTAAGAAGACTGAAAGATTCAAATCAAATTACAATGAAGTCATGTCCCACATCGCACTGGGAAAGCAAGTAGCAGCTTCTTCTCATGTTTATAAGGCAACTTGTAGCATAGCATAGAACTCACGAAGCTGTGTGGTGAGCACAGAGCGAACTCTTCTTTCGCCTTTTACTAAAGAATACCATGTTCTCTCCACTCTAAGCGGCATACGCTTATTTTTGGAAGGGTATTTCTCGTTGAATGCCCTCAAAGAAGCAAAGAGGATGTATAGTTTAGAAAGCAAGTGGAGTGAAGTTATCAATATCCAGAGCTTGGAATTGAGGTGGGAATGTTTCATCTTTTACATCCCTAAACAGAGTAAGGCAGCGTTCTTTACATCCCAGTTTGGGATGCGAGACTGAGACTGCCCCTCTTGACAATATTTTCTCCAAGGTTTGAACTCAACACTTGTTAGTACCTAATACCTGTATTAATAGGTGAAAATGATGTCATGAGTTCAAAATCATTTAGGCTAAATGGAACAACATTCTAACTCAGCAAGAAATAAGGACATCCCTCATAAATCACAAATGGGAAAAAAGACACTTCAAAGCATAGCGTTTAAATACATATTTAAGATTTTAAAATTTACGAAATCCGTGTTGTTATCCCTAAGATATCCGAGTTTGAACAACTTTTCCAAAAAAACTACTCAAACAAAGGGTCTGTCATAGCAATTATTAAGGTAGTACTTATACTATCATACAATTAATGTATTATCCAAATATATCTAATTTTAATATTGTACATTTACCTTTTCATAGAATTCATCCGTTTTTTTTTTAATTTTCATTTTTTTCTGGGGTAGTTATTCTCTAAAACTTTTTTGAGATCTCTTCTTCGTTAGTGTCGTCTGCTACGACAGTTTTCATGTCGTTAGTTAATTTTTAATTTCTACAATGATTGTATATAAATAATATTCTTTAATTTTGATTAGAGGTAGTTTGTTCATCTTTAGTTTCGTTTTTGCTTTGCAGTAAGTAGTTTTACATAAGTTTTTTTGTTGCTTTCGCCTGCTTGTATGGTAGTTTATTTACTTGTATTTTTGCAAGTTTTGTCTGTTTTTGTGACAATATAGTATGTTGTTATGGCAATTTAGCGTTCATATAATATGTATTGTCAAGCGTTTCTAGTCACAAGATGATTGTCAGTTTGTTATTTTTATGATTCCAATGTGATAGTTTGTCAATGTGTCAAGAACTCGTAGCGAAAAAAGTAGTTGATTCATGAAGTTTTCTAGTCAAAATATACATTTGCCGAATTATCATCTGAAAGACGGAGCAAGTTTTTCAAGGGATGCGTTTTAACTTTTAATTTTATCTTCCACACTCTTACGGATTTCTTGAATTATTTTTACTTTCCATGAATATTGGTTTATAGTGTGTTTATGTTTTGTACTTCCCCCTTTGTAATTTCTCCCAGATATGCTTTTCTCGGAATTGCCCAAGCTCTTTTCGATCTTATATTGCGCAAGAATTTGGATTTGAAGAAGTGAATGATCTTGGTAAGTACCTTGGGGTGCCTCTCTTACATCAGCGGGTGACTCGTGCCACTTACTCTTATTTGTTGGAGAAGATGCGAGAACGGCTTCCGGGTTGGGCGGCTAAGTCCATTTCTTTGGACAAAGTCGTCCTACATGCAATTCCGGTGTATGTAATGCAATCTACATGGATCCCAAAAAGTTCTTGTCAGAAAATGGAGCAGTTGATTCGGAGATTCGTTTGGGGCTTTAAGGATGGGAAATTGGGTGTTGCTTTGTTGCCTTGGAAGTCTATTCAGCAGCCCATTGAGCAAGGTGGATTGGGATTCAAAGATTTACACCAACAGAACCGAGCTTTTCTTATGAAGATTGGTTTCTAGTTGTTAACCAATGCAAAGAGTCTGTGGGTAAAAGTCTTAAAGACTAAATATAAGTGGGAGGAGGAGGTGCCTTAGCTAAGTTGTGGGAAGTGTTCTCGGTTATGGAAGGGGCTCAGTAATGTGTGGAATGATTTCAGGGAATGCGTTAGCTGGGATGTACAAGATGGTATGAACACAGATTTTTGGTATGATAATTGGTTGGGAAAAAGTGAGAGGCTTGTGTTTTCGTACACACAATCTGATGTTCCAAGGCCGAAGAGGGTAGCGGACATGGTTAATAACCATGGCGACTGGGATTAGGAGAGGCTTGAAGCTTTGTTGCCGAAGGAGAGCCTGGAAAGAGTAGTGGCGATCCAGCCACCACAACATCATCCATGTGTGGAAAAATCGTGTTGGCGTTGGGAGGAAAAGAGAATGTTCTCCACTAAATTTGCGTATTCCTTTCTCACCAGTGGTGACGCAATGAGAAGCACCGGTCAGTGTAGGAGGGTTTGGGAGCTACGTGTTCCTCAACGGGTGCATGTTTTTCTATGATTATCTATGCATGAGCGTCTCCTACCAAACGTGGAGCGTGTTAGTAGGCATCTTGTCGTGTCTGTAACACCCCTCGCACGGGTTAGTAGTAACCCGAGCAAGGAGCATTAATTTATTGATTAACATGACATGATCAAACAAAACAAGGCATTCATGACACGGAATTTAGGAGTAAATTAAAAAAAATTCTTCTTATAACTCATCACTAATAGATGAGTTTTATTAGCTAACACATTTCGAGGTTTCTTCATTTATAAGAAGGCTATTACTTAATAATCAAGTAACTACTAATTCATTTGTTTACCATGCTTCATCTAGTCTTTAGGTTACCATTCATTTCTTTAAACATGATCATCAAGTTCGCCAATTATTCAAGAGCATTCGAATGAAAAGCAATTGGTTCAAGGCATTCCAATCATACATGTAATTTCACAAACTAACATGCATCCCCTTAGGTCCAAACTTCATTCGAACAAGATATAGATAGGCTACTACACACCAATCTCAACCAATTAAGGGATCGTTTGAATAATATACTCAAACATACATATTAAGCATTCGCCCAAGCTAACATGTAGTTCCTAGATCATGTATTACTCACAATTAGCATAGCATGGTTCAACCATCTGAAACACATTCTTAATTAGGTGATCCTTGTTCACTTATCATACAAATGTTTAAACATCAAGCTACCATACAACATTTATGCCTTTACACTAATCATAACATTCACTCAAACTACCTACAAGTACACCACTAAATTTACTCAACAAGGCATCACATGTATGTATCTTAAAACAGTCCACTTTTTCACTTCATTCACTTACATTGGAACATAGGTATACATACACAAATACACATAAAATCAGTCCACTTTTTTGCTTATTTAAGATCATGACATCGAGAAACAAGACATTCATATATATATACATATATAAACCATACACATTAGAGCACTTCATTTCTCTTTAAAGTTTATACAAGCCAAGTGCCAAAGTTTACAAAAATCATATATATATATACATATACATATCCAAGGTTCATATCTGCATGCTTAAACATGACCATTTACATCACTAAGGTCACCACTAGGAGAAATTACAAAACAAGTACAAATATCCATACTTGGAGCTCAATGTGTGTCCTTGTTTCGGGCTCAAGAAACGTGGCTTTAAAGTACTTTTAACCTGTTATTTAGGAAGGAGGAAGATGAGAGTAATAAGTACACTTGTGTACTTAGTGAGATAACAAGTAGATTATCAAGTTAGATTTCTTAATCATCAAGACAAGTACAACCTTACTAGGCTTAAGGTTTAAGTTACCTAGGCAAGGTCTCAAGTATGCAATCATAGCAAGAAGCAAGAAGACATGTCATCAACTCATAATAATCATCATATAACATATTTCACACCAAACCATTCGGATGACATCCATATCAAAACAACAAGAATCATGCTTCAATCTCAAGTAAGTATTACATAGTCATGATATATTAATATCAACCATCAAGAATCATGTCATGCTTTATTAAGAATTATCAAGTATCATCAAGCTTATTAGGACACATATCAAGCATTATCAAGAATCATGTCAAGTTTGCAAGACTTATTACAATTATTATCTTGCTTATTTAGCACATTTTGCCTTCGTTCATTAGTTAAGTCTAGGTATCGAGTCACCAACCAAACTATCGCCACAAGATGGTACATTCAGTACCAATTATTTCCCTTCTATTGTCACCAATTGGCTAACAATACATCCCTTCTACTGTCACCATTTAAGGGCCTTAGCCCCAACCGTAGTCCACCCAACAATACATTTGAGCTCTAGACTCTAGGCATGCCTTACAACCTATGACTAACTAGTAACCAATGTCTTTATCATTTTCAAGTCAAGCTTTCATTCATTTAACAAGATTTCAATTCAAGTAGCAAATATTCAAGTCTTGTAATCATGCTTTCATTTCAAGTAGCAAGCATTCAAGTCATGTAATCATATTTTCATTTCAAGTAACAATCAGTATGCATGCATTGCATACTTCAGCTAGCAAGCAACGTGCCTACTTCATACCTTTGGCATTTCAAAAGCGGTGTGCCTTATTCTTACCTTAGGCATTTCCAAGCAATGCAAGATGAACATGCATTTACAAAGCAATTACCAAAGCAAGGATAACTACCTAGCATTGTATCAAACATTCAAACAAATCATGGCAGCAAACAAGGTTATGAAGCAAGTTATTCATTCTTCCTTTATTTTACCGAGTTTGCAGTTAATCAATTTACGTCATATCAAAAATAAAGGATTGGTTAGGACCTAAAGTCCTAACCCTAAGGGAGCTATACTCACAATCTCCAAGCTTAATGTTGATCTCTTATCCAAATTCCCTTGCTTTTTGTAGAGTGTCCATAAGTTCTATATTTTGTACACATTCCTGCCCTTATTATTGCTATTCTTAACCTCATTTAGGCATATTTAGGTACATTGCATGCATAATAACAATATTTTCTCTTTCACCATGCTTTTATTAAATATTTTATGTTTGTTTAAGAAAAGATACTGTTTTAGTTTAGTTTTTATTTTGAGGTGCTGTAGCTGTGTAGAGGAGGAGAGGACAGGAGAGGATAGAAAAGCTGGAAACAATAGGAGCTATACTGAAGTAATTCCAGATGCCGCCAAGGACGCTGACGAAGCAGCATTGTCGCCAAGTGCCGCCCAGGCAGGAGTTACACCGACTTAGCCAAGATGGTCATGATTTAAAAAGGGCAATTCACTGAGCCCAATGAGCCAGTCTTGCAATTCTCTGAAGCCTGTAGCAGCCAGTAGAACTGATCAAAGATTGATAAATGGAATACTTATCCTTACTTGAGAGAGAAGGCAACTTCCAAAAAGTCCACATTTAAGTAAAAAAGGAGTCAGAGTTTAATGTAAAACTATTTTAAGAACTTCTACTTCAAGGAGGACTCAAACTTAGGCCATGAGCCCTATATATACCAAATGTATATGAGGGTATAGGGGCATGAGGGGATGCATGCATGAATAGCTGCACAACAGAGAGGTAGCTAGATAGATGAGAGGTGTTGGAGGTCGCGGCCCAACACCCCTATGGTTTAGGTTCTTACATGTAAAATAGTTGTGAGGAACGGTTGTAACAATTTAATTGTGTTTTCAATAAAATTCCCAGTTTGCTTAATTCATGTTCTTCACTTCTTCAATTAGTTCCAAAAGTCCAGTTGAGGAAATCCATTTGTCAGGCACGAAAGTGTAAGGCTCACAAAATGGTTAAGCACGGTCACAACATGTAGAGCCGTGACTAACTTGTTTCCAAAAGTTCACAAGTTTCAGCGGCTAAAAGGAGCAACCAAACGTCGATTGCGTGTGTTAGGTTTACGCTGAGATTGCTAGGTATTGCCTACATCACGTGGTGACAGAATCCTTGCCTAGACATAGGAAGGATCACTTAAGAATTGCTTTGCCAAACTTGGAATATCTGCCAGATTTTCTGCCAAGACTTATTTCCGTTCCACCTGCTGAGACAACGAAAGTTGCAAGAGCAGTGACCCGCTGCGGCCGCGTGACAGGGTCGTAGCTACCACCCGCCGAGGTAGCAAATCATGGCAGCGTAAAACACTCTTAGGCTTTAAAGCGTAGTCTCCACGCTACTGAGCTACAATTGGCTTACCCAATCTATCGACCAAATCTCTCCCTATCATCCCTATATTTATTTTACTTGTGTTTTTATATTTCCACATTGCGAGATTTAATTGTGCATTTAGTAAATCTTTGTGGAGGAAACCATTCATAGATGCTGCTCCAATCCCTGTGTGAGACGATATCTTTTATACTATAACTTGACAAGAGTGTGCACTTGCGCTCATAAATAGAGAACACCCAAACGCTCTACAAGTTTTTGGCGCCGTTGCCGGGGATTGGCAATAGCAACTGCGTTTGAATTTCTGCACGTCTACTTTAGTTTTTGCACATTAAATCTCTGTTTATTTTATTGCTTAAAAAATCCTATTTGTTTTCTTTGGTGTATGTCTCGCCAGGGCGGCAAAGATGGCAGCCAACATCCACCTGAGGAGGGGGAGGACATGCCCGGACAAAAAGCCAAATGCAAAACCCTCAGAAAGTTGTTATGTTTGGGAAAAGCACAACCCGACATAACCTAATTTTTATTTTTACATTTTTTTTAATTTATTTTTATGCATTAGAATTAGATTTAATTTTTGCATTTAATTTATTTCAGGTTAGGAATGAAGGCAAGACCAAGAAGGATTAAAGAATAAAGGAGAAGCCCAATCCAGCGGCCAAGGCAGCCAAAGGCAGATGAGCATAGCGGCTAGCAGTTTCATAACGGCAATCTGCAACGGCTATATTTGCAACAGCTAGCGGAACGAATGTCTGTGTAACGACTAGAAGCGCAGAAATCACAGTACAATCATTGCCGCCCGTTGGCAGTGTGCCCACCAAGGAAACGAAGAGAAGCGACTATATAAAGCCAAATATTCTCTTCTCGTTCTTCACTTTGCTCTCTTCTTCACTCTCAATTCTTTCTTCTATCTTTGCTTTCAAGATTTCACTAGCTTTACTTTCTTGCAATTTCTTTTTCTCGTTCTTTAGGAAAATACAACTGTTCTCTCAGCTATGGACACATCACAGCAACCCGCCTCCACCTCCAACCCCATCTTTCAAAGGTTCTTGAACCCTACTGTCACGTCAACCTACAAGAAGTACTTCACGGAGCGGCAACTCTAGAAGGAAATGAGATTCCAATACACCAGGCCTGATGGGGATTTTGGCCTCGAACCTACCATATTTGAAAGGAATCATAACTTTGGGATGAGAAAATTTCGCACGACAGCCAGAAGGGATAAACAAAAACCAGGTGCGAGAGTTCTACGCCCACAAACCTACACCGGGAAATCCTTTCATATATGTCTGCGGTGAAGGTGTCAAGTTCACGGCAGATACCATCAACAATTTCTACAACATAGACGTTCGAGGGAATCCACATGAAGAATGGAAGTCCTACCCAACGACGACTGCCTATGACAAGATCAAGAAAGAAATATGCAAGCCCAACATCAAGTGGCTAACAGGAAAGAACAATGGATCAGTCAACCGTCACGATCTACTACCAGAGGAAGTTCTTTGGAGCAACTTCATCCAACGCCGCTTGATGCCTACCACGCATGGATCAAAAGTCAACAAGCCGCAGCTTGCCCTTATCCACAACATTATGATAGGGCGGCCAATCAACGTTGGCGAAGTAATTCTAGAGGAGATCTATGCCCACGCCGACAAGCCCAACGCCAAGGGACCTCTCATCTTCCCTGAACTCATCACGGGCCTATACACCAACTTCCGCATGCCGCCGCACCCAAAGGACACAATATTTCCTACCAAGGAAGGATGGACAAGAAAAGCGTGCCACCATATGATGCAGGATACGGAACCAGAAACACCGTCAATTGGCCAACCGCCGTCCTAACCAGCTGCCACTCCAGCCACAGCGGGCAGTACTGAAGCTGCCCTTTCCTCCGCCGTGATCCTAATACTGCGCAACCTCGTCAAAAGCTGCTAAAGGATCGAGCAAAAATATGTGATCTTCACCAAATATATCGCGGACGTGCAAGAGGCCTTTGTGGCCTACATGCATGATAAATACCATGATGGCGGCCCACAGTTGCCCGCATTCCCATCAGAGTTAGCAGCGTCCAAACCGACCCTGATCACACCCAGACCAGTTGCTACTCCAGCCGCTGCTGACAGCGAGGGGCCGCACATCCGCCCCAAGAGAAGAACCTCGCCTACTCCCATCTAGCCGTACGACCTCACCTCATCATCAGAGTTGGAGAAAGAGGAGGAGACGACCGCCGCCTCCCCAACAGCAAAGGAGGCCGCTGCCAATGATGCCAATGACTCAGACATGGAGATTGCAGACTCCTTTGATGATGAACCAGCCTAGGCATCAAGGAAGAGGAAGCGACCAACAAATGAGCCAAATGTTGGAGGATCTGAACCTGAAGGACCATCCAAGAAACCCACCCCTAGCCGCATCCAGCCACCGTGTGGCAAGAAAAACGACCCAGCCACCAGACCATCTGCTACATGCCGTTTAGTCCTGCCCGCCTCCTCCGACGCAACAACAACAGAGGGGAAATCCCCTAATCTATAGCACATTTTCCTTTTCTTTTAATTGTTTTTCTTTATTTTTTATGTTTTCTTTTACTTTATCTGTTTTTTTGTGAGTCATTGAGGACAATGCCAACCTTGAGTTTAGGGGGAATAGTCCTCTTTGTTTCCTTTAGGTTCATTTAGTAGCATATAGGAGCATATGTAAATTCTGCCCTAAACACTTAATGAAGTAGAAATTCTTAGTTTAAAACTTGTGCCTATGATAGTTAGCCGATTACTTATATTCGCACCATACTAAAAATTTTAACCTAACTATGGGAAGAAGCATGAAAAATACTTAGAAATTTTTTCTTTTTGCCAATTTTTCTTACTTTGTCTGTTAAATGCTGAATTTCTTTTAATTTTTGCTTGAGTTATAAGTTTAACACTACATGCCTTACTTAATAAAAATTTCATAAATGAATACAAGTTTGCCGCCGCGACAGCACATGGAAGCAGAATAAAGATGGTGAAAACCCTAGAGGTGCCCGAAACAAGCTCTAGGAAGGATCATGAGCAAGGACACTCCGTTGCTATCAAAGTCCACGTATCTAAACTAAGTGATAGACAAATTAGCAAGAGTGAATGAAAGCTTTCACGGGATGACTCTATTCATAGGGTTCAAAGTTTCGTAGAGTGCACCTATCTTAGCTTCAGACCCGGAGAATAGTTGTGATGAGCTGAATCCCTTAAAGCCATGATTAGAAAAAGAAGACGAAAGTGCCCAACTGTGCTGCCAAGGCAGCAACTCATATCCTTTTAGAAATTCAATTATTTTAGGCATTCTTTGTTAACTTAGTTATCTCAACATGTTTAGCATGAACACAGACCTGGACACACTACACTGGCACTAAGAAAATTAAAATCTAAGTTATTTCATGCCATTCCTTATCACAAACATAATAGGTTCCATGACCTTGAGGTAAGAAATCAAGTTAAAGGCTAAATTTTCTATTAATTTTATGCAATGGGAAAACTTACTAGTTAGGCTTACATTGCTTGAGGACAAGCAATAGTTCGAGTTTGGGGGTGTGTAGAGTGTCCACAAGTTCTATATTTTGTACACATTCCTGCCCTTATTATTGCTATTCTTAAGATCATTTAGGCATATTTAGGTGCATTGCATGCATAATAACATTATTTTCTCTTTCACCATGCTTTTATCGAATATTTTATGTTTGTTTAAGACAATATACTATTTTAGTTTAGTTTTTATTTTTCAGGTGTTGTAGCTGTGTAGAGGACGAGAGGACATGAGAGGATAGGAAAGTTGGAAACAATAGGAGCTGTACTGAAGCAGTTTCAGATACCGCCAAGGACAGTGCCGAAGCAGCATTGCCACCAAGTGCCGCCCAGGCATGAGTTACACCGACTTAGCCAAGATGGGTCACGATTTAAAGAGTGCAATTCCCTGAGCCCAATGAGCACAGTTTTGCAATTCTCCAAAGCATGTAGCGACCGGTAGAACTGATCCAAGATTGATAAGTATGAGTACTTATCCTTACTTGAGAGAGAAGGCAACGTCCAAACATCCCACATTTAAGTCAAAAGAAGTCAGAGTTTAATGTAAAACTACTTTAAGAACTTCTACTTCAAGGAGGACTCAAACTTAGGCAATAAGCCCTATATATACCCAATGTATGTGGAGGTATAGGGGTATGAGGGGATGCATGCATGAATAGCTGCATAGTGGAGAGGTAGCTAGATAGATGAGAGGTGTTGAAGGTCGCGGCCCAACACTCTTAGGGTTTAGGTTCTTACATGTAAAGTAGTTGTGAGGAACGATTGTAATAGTTTAAGTGTGTTTTCATAAAATTCCTAGTTTGCTTAATTCATGTTCTTCACTTCTTCAATTAGTTCCAAAAGTCCAGTTGAGGAAATCCATTTGTCAGGCACGAAAGTGTAAGGCTCACGAAATGGTTAAACACGGTCACAACATGTAGATGCGTGACTAATGTTGCGTGTCAAAAGTCCTATCGCAATAGTGCAAGTGTACACAATGCAAGTAGTAAAGTGATACTTGGAGCATCAGATATCATCTCCATAGGGACGAGAAATAGCTTTATCCTATAATTGTTGCATGAGAGAGAGAAAGAGTTTAAATTGTTTGTAGAGTAATCGTGAATAATAACTAAATTAAAAGAGTAAAAGATCACGTTTAAGAAATAGGCCGGTATTGATTTGCTCGGTAGTGCAGGTGTTGCACTGAATAGAAACTTCTGTTCTGTCGTCGTCCCTGTCGCGGTAGCACCTGTCACGGCAGAAGTCTGTTGTTGTCGCGGCAGCGATCATACAACTATGTACTTCAAGTTTGGCAAGAATCCCTGCTATGACTTGTCCTATCCCTAGGCCCAAGTGCTGTTGATAAATACTTCTTAGATGATACCTCCCGGTGTGAATCGGAGAGTGAACACCAATGTTGTTGGATTCTTCCTTAGCCGCTTAATCTCGTACTTATCCCTAAGCCGAGATGGTTTAACCATAAACTGGAAAACACGTATTTATTCCGTTCGTATGCTTGAGTCTCCCAATATCAAACAAATAGATAACCTCACATTGCTCTCCCGATACTCTTGCGAGATGTGGAAAACCAGAATAAATAAACTTGAAGTTTTATTTCTTTGAACAAAAATATTCCTAAAACAGGGCAATCCTTGCAACTACTTTACAGAATCAACCGTTAGCCCTAGAGGAAGTTTAGAACATGATGAGAAGGGGGAAAACGACAAGGGTTTTGGGGAAGACGGCTAAGAATGAGATATCCTTCATGAGGTCGAATTACATGCCTTTATATAGGCCTTGAGTCCATGTTTTCTAATATGGCAAGAATATAAGTTTAAACTAAAGTACAACTCTACTGGAGATTAAATCTTCTGAGTATATGCCTTTAATTCGTCATCTTTTCTTGCTTTGGGTTTCTTCCTTGGACTTTGGGCTTGACTTTCATTTTGCCTCAGGGCTTAGAAAAATATATGAGTGGTGCACGACAGACCGACTTGAATTTCTCTTTCTGTCGAGCTCCACTTCACTTTTCCCTTTCACCAATTCTGTCGCCATGGCTGCCACGACAGTGGCCATGACAGCGTTATCTCCTTGACTCCAATTCTGTGATCCAGTTTTGCTCCCTTTCTGCCTTGAGTCTGTCACAACAGATACCTGCAAAAATGACTAAAATCAGTAGCAACTGTGCCATTTTATCTATTTGTGATGTATATGTAAATATCTATCCTAAATGCAATGAAATATGCTTGAATGCAACAGAAATATGGGTAAATGAGGGGTAAAATATAGAACTCTTATACACTCAACACACCCCAAACTCAAGTTCTTGCTTGCCCTCAAGCAATTACGACCTAACTAAAATAAAACCTTTTTGTTTTGGCTTAATTCAGTGAACCTTTCTTTACCTACCACATATTCCCTATCAAGAGCAATACCTTGTTGGGTGTTTTTGGATTTATTCGAAACCATGCTATAATTCTTGTGTAGTGTGTGCAAGTTTTGTGAACAACTATGTGTCTAGACTCCTTTAGTGTACCAGAATAGTCATGCTTACAAACTTGTGTTTATGCCATTTCATTTTTTCTGGGGGCAATTCTTAGGCTCCTTTAGTTTTTCTGACTCTTGATTTAACTGCATCTTTTATGGAAGTAATTCTTAGGCTCATTTAGTTTTTTTTAACTTAAGCTCAAAGAGAAATATCCCTAAATCAGTGCAAGGCAATTTTGCAAGCAAATGAGTCTGAATTGTTTCTTTCCTTTCATTCCTTTCCTAGAGCCAGTGATAGGCACCTCTAGGGGCAATTTCAAGTGGGTAAACAATCCTATTCCAGTGTACTATAGAAGTCTAGATAGCATAAGAGTCACAAAAGTGTTGTACATATCAGAATTATAGCAAGGCTCTAAACAATTCCTATAATTTCCTAAAGGCACTGTCACGACAGAGTATGTCGCAGCAAGTAAGTTTAGTTCAAAAGACTTAAGCCAAATTTTTGTTTTTTTGTTTTTTTAACCCAAAAATAAACTTAATAATAACTAATACTTAGACATAAAATTAAGACACAACTACGACTTCATTAATGGATGGATGCCACCCCCAAACTCGAGGGTTGCATTGCCCTCAATGCATGACAACACGAAAGACAAAAAACAGAAAAATAGAATACATCACAAAAGAAATAAAACAACAAAGACAACAAAATATAAGATAGAAACTTAAGTTGAAGAGCTATTGTTGCTGCTGCTGATCTGGAGCTGCCGGCGGGCAGGGGCCGGCAGTGTGCTGGGGGAGGAAGAGGCTACCTTCTTCTTTGCTTCCCGAAGTGGCTGGACACATGTTGGTGAGATGTGTAGGGGCTTGTCCAGAACCTCGACCTCATCATCGGAGCTGCTGCTGCTACTGCTGGCAGATCTGCCTTGGCCGAAGGGTCCTTCGACAGTCTCGTTGAGCTTCTTCATTTTCATTGGTGGGAAGTCCTTGGAGATGTCTCGGGCGACTGAAGGCTCGGAATCTGAATCCTGCCAAATTGAAGAGGAGGAGAATCCTTCCCAATATTTGGGGTTGATTTCTGGGAGGGGGTCCTTTCTCTTCTCTCCTCTGGCTGTAGCGGACTCCCTGCCGCCTTCTCCTGTCGTGGCATGGTAGGTGTGGAAGCGGCAGATGGAGTTCTGGGGACTGCAATAGGGGTATGTGTAGGTGTGGAGGAAACACAGAACTGTTCTGGGAAGGAGGGGAATGACACATGGGTAAAATGTAAATCATTATGAATAAATTTTACCGTTGCTGCCGTGAAATCCCTCATGTAGCCCATCAGTCCAAGCTATCGTTCCTCCATTCTTTTCAGCGTTGACAGAATCTGGGCAGAGGTGTCTGATGGAGGTGCTGTTGCCGTCTGCTGCGGCAGGTTCTGGGGAACTGGGGCCTGCCGTGGAAGAGGGATTGAAGTATGACAGTGGGGTGGCAACTTTCAACTCCATGAGGCTGAAAATGTTTCGCTGCGTCCATCCCTTTTCTTTTGACTTTAACATCTTCAGCAATTTCTGGTACATTGTGGCCCTAGCATATGGTTGTGATGAGATATGGGAAGACGAGGGGACCCGACGGTCTGAGGGCACACTCAAGTGTTCCCTCCTGTATGTAGCGGCCGACATTTATTGATCTTTCATTTAAAATGGAATGCACAAGGGCTAACCTTGGTCTATCGACGGTGTTATTGTGGGAGGATGGCATGATGCGCTTCTTCACAAAGTGATTCCACAATTTGGCTTGTGGACTCAACTGAGTTCTCTTCACAGTCCATCGGTGTTTAGGATCGGTGTTCCACTCTGTCCCTTCCTCGGTGAGTTCTGCCATGACCGCGTCGTAGTCTGCCGGCGATAGACTATTCAAGAATCTTTTGTGGGAGTCCTCTTTCTTACTCACATATAAGCTATATAGGGTGTTGATGTATGCGGGTTGATGGAGAGTTGTTTACCTTAAACTGTTACTGTTATGGTCTCTTTGTTGTCGACCGCAGAATAGAACTCTCTGACGAGTGTGATGTTCATCTCCTCGGGTTGAGCAGCAAATTGCTGCCATTTGAGGGCTTGGATTTTCTTTGCAATGAAGTTCTCGAGCCCTAGGTCTCTCGTGGGTTTTGTGTAAATAAACCCCCGTTCCTCCCACATGTCCCTCTTCTGGAAGGAGCTGTAGTATCTCGTGGCAGAGTCGGTGGAGGCGAAATGGTCTAGAATGGCGTTATAGCTTGGGGTGGAGACTGCTGTGGCAGAAGTGGAGGCATCACTACGTCGTGTATGTCTGCTAGCCATTTGCAAGGACTGTAGAAAAATGTAAAGAAAATTTCTAAGATCTAAATAGAGAAAACAAAATGAGAGAATGAGAATGAGATGAGAAGTGAATAGTGAAAGGGGGTTTATATAGAAGGGTGATTTTCTGCCCGTTGGAGCTGTAATGGCAAGCGCGAATAATGGGGCCAGCTGTTACGCGGTTTCTGACGCGTTTGTCACGCGTTTCCGTGTCTGCTGCGCGTCTATTATGTGTTTGTGTGTCTGTTGCGACAACTTGGTGATAGGCTATCTTCTCCGCGTCTGTCGCGACAACAGATGACAGGTTGTGACGATAGAATCGTCCGTTGGGCTTTTTGGGCTGTTGTGGATGTGTTGGGCTGGTTCATTCCTTCTCTTCCCCTTGCTTCCTTTATTTCTTAAAAATAATTAAATAAATAATTAAAATTAAATCTTAGTTCCTAAAATAAAATAAATCTTAATTCATAATAAATAAAGTAAAATAAAAACTTAGTTAAATTAGGGAGGCCTTGAGGGGCATCTTCTAAAGTAACTACTTCCTGCATCCTTGGGGCTTCAGTCCCCTGATAATGCTTTAGTCTTTGTCCGTTGACTTTGAACTGGTGCCCGTCCTTTAGGGATTTGATTGTGATGGCACCATGAGGGAAAACCTGGACAACGTGGAAAAGGACAGGACCATCTAGAGTTAAGCTTTCCTGGGAAAAGTTTCAACCTAGAATTGAATAACAACACCTACTGCCCTGGGCAGAACTGTCGTGGCAGCAGTTTTCTGTCGTGCCACCTTTTGGTTTTATCTTTGTAGATCTTGAGATTGTCATAGGCCATTGCTCGAATTTATTCAATTTCATTCAAGTCCAGTAGCCTCTTTTGTCCTGCCTTATCCCAATCCAAATTTACTGCCTTGATAGCCTAATAAGCTCGGTGTTCTATATCAACAAGTAAGTGGCATGTTTTCCCATAGACGAGTCTATAGGGTGACATTCCCAAGGGTGTTTTGAACGCTGTTCTATAGGCCCAGAGTGCATCATTGAGGTGTAAAGACAAATCCTTTCGAGTGGGTTTAACCATCTTCTCAAGTTTGTTCTTTACTTCTCGGTTGGATATCTCGGCCTGCCCATTGGTTTGAGGGTGGTAGGCTGTTGCAATCCGGTGTTTTACTCCGTATTTTCTCAACGCAACATCAATTACCCTGTTACCAAAGTTTCTCCCCTCGTCACTGATGATCGCCTTGGGAATGCCAAATCTGGAGAAGATGTTCTTGTGCAAAAATCCTTAAACAGTTTTGGCGTCATTTTTCTGAGTGGCGATCGCTTCTACCCATTTGGACACATAATCTACTGCCAGTAGGATGTAAAGGTTCCCACAAGATGCCGAGAATGGTCCCATGAAGTCGATTCCCCATACATCGAAGATTTCGACCTCTAAAATGTTCTATAGTGGCATCTCATGCCTTATCGATATGTTCCCAGTCCTTTGGCATTTGTCACAGCCCTTGTAAAAGGCTTGTGCATCTTTGAACAATGTGGGCCAATAGAGACCGGATTGCAGAACTTTGGTAGCAGTTTTGTTTCCACCTAGGTGTCCTCCATATAGGGAAGCATGGCAGTGGTGAAGCACAGCTTCCTGTTCATCATGTGGTACGCATCTTCTAATAATTTGATCTGCACAGTGTTTGAAAAGAAGAGGTTCGTCCCAATAATAATGTTTTGTATCATTTTGGAACCTCTTCCTTGCTTTGTAATTAAGTTCAGGGTGTAGTACCCCACTAAATATATAATTAACAAAATCAGCATACCAAGGGATGTTAGTAAGCTTACCTGCCGTCATGGTTGTCGCGGCAGTGTTGGTGGCAGCGAACAACTGCTAGTCTGGGAAGGTCTCCAATATGTTTGTCTTATCTGTTGATTGACTCCTTCCTGTCTCTAATCTCGACAAGTGGTCTGCTACTTGGTTTTTTGTTCCCTTTTTATCCTTGATATCAATGTCGAACTCTTGTAGCAGCAAAATCATACGTATCAGTCTCGGTTTTGCATCTTTTTTCGTGAACAGATACTTCAGTGCTGAATGGTCTGTATGGACCACCACTTTCGTTCCAAGTATGTATGGACGGAACTTGTCGATTGAGAACACCACTGCTAATAGTTCATTCTCTGTCGTGGTGTAGTTCACTTGGGCATCATTCAGTGTTTTGCTGGCATAATAGATTACGTGGAAGAGCTTATCCTTCCTCTGCCCTAGTGCTTCCCCGACAACATAGTCACTGGCATCACACATTATCTTAAATGGCAAACTCCAGTCTGGTGGCTGTACGATCGGGGCTATTACCAGCTTCTCATTCAGAATTCTGAATGCCTCAGTACATTCAGTATTAAAGTCAAAGTGACGATTCTGCTCCAATAAGTGGCATAAGGGCTTGGTATCTTCGAGAAAATAGCAATAAATCGTCGATAAAACCTAGCATGTCCTAAGAAACTCCGAATCCCCTTGACTGTGGTGGGTGGCGGCAGTTTTTCGATGACTTCTATTTTTGCTCTGTCCACCTCTATGCCGCGACAGCTTACCTTCATCTACCATGAAGTGTCATTTTCCCAGTTCAAGACCAAGTTCGCCTCTTCGCATCTTTCAAGCACCTTCTGTAGGTTGCCTAAAAAACCTTCAAAACTGTCTCCAAAGACGGAAAAGTCGTCCATGAAAATTTCTAGGAAGTCCTCCACCATGTCGGAGAATATTGCCATCATGCACCTTTAGAAAGTTGCTGGTGCATTACATAGTCCAAATGGCATTCTCCGAAAAGCTTAGGTGCTGTACGGGCAAGTGAAGGTAGTTTTCTCTTGATCCTTCGGTGCAATTGCTATCTGATTATAACCTGAGTAACCATCAAGAAAACAATAGTAAGGTTTCCCCGCTAATCTGTCAAGCATTTGATCAATAAAAGGTAGGGAAAATGGTCCTTCCGGGTATCTTTGTTAAGCTTCTGGTAATCCATACAAACCCTCCAACCGGTCACAGTCCTGGTTGGGTTTAGCTCGTTTTCTTCGTTGGTCACTACGGTTATGCCTCCCTTTTTAGGCACACACTGCACCGGGCTCACCCACTTACTATCCGAGATGGTGTATATGATTCTGGCGTCAAGCCATTTGATAATCTCTTTTCTCACCACTTCTCGCATAACGTTGTTTAAACGTCTCTGGGCATCAATAGTCAGCTTCTGATCATCTTCCAAGAGAATTTTATGCATACATAATGCCGGACTGATGCCTTGGATATCATCTATTGTCCATCCAATGGCCTTCTTATGCTGCTGTAGGATTCCGATTAGTTGCTGGTCCCGTTTCTGCATTAACATAGAAGAGATGATTACGGGCAACATATCATTTAAAACAAGAAAGACGTATTTAAGCTGCCATGGTAGGGGCTTAAAATCTAAAACATGTGGCTCTTCAACTAAAGGCTTTTGGATTATATGTTCATTCGAGGTATAATTTAGGGGCTCGAAGAACTTACCTGGGCGACTGCCTATCCAATTTACCCCTCTTGACCTTCAGTATCAGATATTTCTGAATCGGAGGAGTCACTGTCGTCGTTGCTGCCGTGACAGTCTTCCAGATGACTGCTGTGGTAGTGACAAAATTTTATGTCATGACAGCTCGACCTGATGAAGGGTTGGTCAAGAATTACTTAGCGATGGCCTTGCATTCTTCTTCTGCATCAGCTTGTTTGATTGCTTGGAGAACATTGAGTTTGATTTCTTGATCATTCACTCTCATCGTCAGTTCTCCTTTCTCTACATCGATCATAGTTCTGCCTGTGGCTAGGAAGGGTCGCCCCAGGATGATCGGTGCGTTTTCATCTACTTCATAGTCTAACACAAGAAAGTCAACATGAAAAATGAATTTATCCACTCTTACCAGAATATCTTCGATCTTCCCTTCTGGTTGTACGTAAGAGCGGTCTGCCAGCTGCATCATGATTGTCGTGGGCCATGCTCGTCCAATATGTAACCCCCTTAACCCGGTCTAGACGGTTGACCCGAATTAAGAAAGTCACACGGGGAAAACCAAAGTCAACCCGAAAGTCAACCTTGATTAACGACCCTTTTTTTTCTTTTTAAACTTGTCTAGATGCACATTAACCCTAGTTATGATCATTCAAACAACATGCTCAAAGATCATAAACATCAGAGATCAAACAGGCACCCAATTGAACAATTTACAACTTTAGGGACCAAATTGCAAAATCTGATAATTATAAGGTCTTAACCCAAATTAGTGTTACCAGCTTGTAATTAGTCAAGTTTCATGCTTCTCTGCCAAATTTCAGCTCAAACGGACATTCCAAACTCATACAATTGCACAAACAAGATACAAGACCAATTTGCAAACATTTCAAAACATTTAACCGCCAATGTCAGCCCCCAACGGCCAAGTGTTCCGAAACAGGGAGAACCCGTTTCGAAACGTGGGGCCGTTCCGCAACGCGTACCGAAACGAGGGCTTCCCGTTTCGGAACGGTGTCTCCCGTTTCGGACGCCTGGGCTACTACAGGGCACCCGTTCCGAAACGGTAGCTACTGTTCCTAAACGACCTGCACAGAATGCAGCACAATGCTTGCTTAAACACACAATTGGCCAACCGAACATGCTCCAAATGCAATCAAACCACACTAGCAAGTTGCTCAACACATAAGGAACGTATATGCATCAAAATCTAAATACATGATCACCCCTAGGTGCACCAACACATAAGACACATTCAAAAACTCATTCATGCTTTTAAACAAGAAGCATAGCAAATCAACTTAAGCACAAGATGATTCAAACGTTGCAACATTAATCCACATGATTTAACAACATATATCAAACTTGTCCAACACACACAATCTCGTTACACATCTACATAAAAGATTCTTCCCCCATTGCCTTTATTAGCTATAGCTATTAACCGAGACATACATCTCAAGTGAAGTCCTCCTTGAATCCCTTGCTCCTTGCTGTTCCAACTTCACTTATCTGCATTGATGGACAAAAAGGAGCGTAAGCACATAATGCTTAGTGAGGAATGCTCAAAAACCAAAACACCAACAATGCAGCGGGTCATAAAACCACTTTTAAAAACAAACCCGATTTGATAAACCAAAGCAATGTTTGAAAACCCTTTTCAACAACAAGCTCAAAATCATGCATTGCTCAAACATGAAAACCAACCCTTAGCTTAGCAAGCTAAGTAAACCTTTTCAAAGCACAACTTGCAAAACATCAATTTAACCTTTCAATGCATAACCACCAAATGCAAAGTTAAATTCAAAACCTTGGAAAACACTTCCACTTCACATTATACATTCCTCTTACTTGGTTATCATTTCAAACAAGAAACCTTTTAAAACCATTTATTTAATCAATCCAACACATGCATTAAACAAATGCAACATATGAACCTCATCATCAACATTTGCATCCTATGCCTTTAAAAACAAGTCTTAGCAAGACTTCAATGCACTAAAGAGATTTCATGCACACATGCATCATTCTCAATAGATAATCAACACTTGTTCAAACTTAACAAGCAAACATGCATGCTTAAAACATTATGCACTTCCCATGCAACCATGCATCTTTCCAAGCATCTCATGCTTCATTTTAATCAAGAACATCATATTGGCTTTCAAGTGATAATCCAAATCCACTTTTCAACTCAACATCCAATCGGATACGCGGATCACAAGCGTTGTCCCTACGCTTCATACACACTACCAATCCAAGGTCCCCAAATGGACTTTTAACCACCATTTGACCTCACCATTCACAAGGTTCCCATGTATGGACTTTTAACCACCATACAACCTTATCTTCCTCAAGGTTCCCATGTATGGACCTTTAAACACCATACAACCTTAACTTACACAAGGTTCCCATATATGGACTTTTAAACACCATATAACCTTAACATGCACAAGGTTCCCATATATGGACTTTTAAACACCATACAACCTTATCATCTCCGATTGGTAGTTGTATAACATCACTAACGAGATCCGGGACACCCTATACAAGATCCACACATGGACTTTACACCACCATTGTGATCTTAACAAGCACAAGGTCCACAAATGGAATTTTAACCACCATTACTACATTTGCTCACCCAAGGTCCTCGAATGGGCACTCAACCTCCATTATGACCTTAACCATCTCGTTAGGATACTTGGATGGAGTTTACCGGTTCACTCTTAACCACTCCACATCCAAGGCGACTTTATTCACGGTGCACCCAATCCTATAGCCGGCTAACTATATCCGATCAAAGAAACCAAGAACCACTTACATCACTTGCCAATATAACCATCTTACCATATTAGTCCAATGATTCACATGCATAACCATAATGCAAAAACCATCATTTACCATCATCAATCCACTGTTTTTAAAGCATTACACAAAGCCATTACACATCATGCAACACCATGCATCAAAACCACATTTCCAATGTATAAAACCAAGGATCTCTTACCTTGAGCATCCTTCACATATGGCTTTCAAAACCAGCATTAAACCATGCTTAAAATATGCTTTCAAAACAGAATTTGAAACATGCAAATCACATGCATTGCAACCATCAATCACAATTGCTTTTAAAACCAAATTCACAACACAAACCAAGAGCGAAAATCCATTTACTTACTCTTGAGCTTAGCAAAGTTGTTTAGACTTAAACTAAGCTCCCAAAACCTTCAAAGCTTGGTTTAAAAGCTGAAAACCCAACTTCACTCACGAATACACAAAACAAGGCTAATCAACAAGCCTTCCAAGCATCCGAAACCTTCCGCACCACCTCTAATGCTCACGGATCAAACTCCCCTGTTTCAAGCACACAATAACAGAGGATTAATGCATCATTATGCATTAAAAACACCAGCAACACAACACAACTCGCTGCCCATCACAAATCCCACATTTCGGCTACCAAACACAACCGAAATCACCTCCAAACACTTCCAAAACTTAACCCAGCCAAGATCCATCACTTCTAACCATTTTTAAACATCAATTAACATCCAAAATGATCACAAACACGTCCTTATACCTCCAGCTATAACAGATCATCAAAAACACTCCAAAAACAACCAAAAACTCAAATAAAACTTAGGAAATTCAACCTATCCGGGATTGCATTAATTAAACCTCAACTTCTAATCAATTTAGCATTCAATTAACATCAAAAACACACCTCAAAACCCTGCTTAAACAGATCATACGAAAATCCACCAAAAATCACCAAATCTTGCATTTTAAGCCAAGATCCTTCACACAACTTCAAAAACCACTTATAAAACATTAATTAAGGATTGAGAACTTAGGAATTTCAGTAAAGAACTGAGAGTTTAGAGGAGAAGGACGTTCTTACCTCCAAACTTGAGTTTCTCCCTTTTTGGAACCAAAATCTTGAAAATCCAATTAGCACTTGGTGAGGTTTTGTTGATGAGATGATTAGAGATCAAAAGAGAATTGAAATGAGTGATTTAGATGACAAAATCAGAGGGAAAAATCTGGAGAAAGATGTTTGGTTTGAAAGAAAATGAGAGAAAAGGAAAATAGAAGATTTGAGAGAAAGTTAGTTAAAAGTAGGAAAATATCTTCCCTCCACTTTTCTTTGGTTTAAAAATCAGAAATAAATCATTTAATATCTTAGAAAAATCTGGAGAAACTCCCTTTGGGTAAATAGCTCCTTAAAGATTCAAAGTTTCAATCCTTTCTAAAACAGTCACGCAGTTTTCAAAAATTACATTTTGGTCACTAGCCAAAATGTCACCCTTCCAAAACTCATTTTGTAAAATTGATTTTACAGTTCACTTATATATATTAAAAGAGGATTTTAGAACATTTTTCCATATTTTTAATGCAACCCGAACTAGGCTTTCCTAATTTCACCTTTTATATTCGAACAACACTTTGACCGAACCGGTCAACGCCCAAAACTTCTAAGCCCAAAACCGGGGCGTTACAACTCTCCCCCTCTTAGGAAATTTCGTCCTCGAAATTTCAACTGGCGAAATGAGAACAACAACCTTCTCAAATCAACACACAAGGCAACACAAAAGCCTCAACCACCACTGAACACTTTCCACACAAAACTCCACCGAACCCAACACCACCACATGCTGTTCACAAATTCCAGCACACTCAAATGTTAACCACATCTTAACCTTTCGCACTCCCGGACTGCACACAGCCCCAACAACATCCTGAAGAACCTCAAACTTTTACAACACACAACACCTTAACACACAACTACCAAAACCTGTTCACACAGTGACACCGACCAATCCAATTCAGCCACTATATAAACCACAACCTCGTCTGCTTCCAAAACTCTTTGCCAAAAACTACTCAACCTCCTTCAGAGATTAACACAACAAGCAAAAATTCTTAAGCAACAACTGCTTACCTAAACTTCTCAACATATTACTGTCCTTACTTCACATCCACCGCTATTTTTACCATCGACTCACCAGAACTGCTCACTCATCGACAAACAATCACGTCTCAAACCCCAACCTTGACTTCGCCCACCATTCCACACACCACCAGCTGATCTCAAAAAGAATTACTTATTCACAACCAGCCAACCAACGATGGCCTTCGATCTTTCATTACCTTTCCGCTTCAAGCTTCGACCAAAACACTTGCCTTACTAGAACATCGCCCAACTTAAACATACATACCATCTTCTCAACTCCTCAAGGTTGCTAAGAACCAACACTACATAAACAACCCTTCTACTACAACATTAATGCTAAGCTATCTCAACACTCTAAAAACACATCCACTATCCCCAACATCACTTAACACTAAGGAACCACCACCTCTACTAGCTATTCAAACCACTTGACCGATTCTAACCTCAACCGGTACTCCTCACCACCAAACCACTAAACTCTTCAAGCATCAAACACTTTCCTTCTACCAACGAGCTATACCACACCCACTATTACTAGCAACTAGCTTAATACTCTCCATTACTTCTAACTTCCACTCAGCACCAAAACAACCTCTAAAAACCCATCATCCAACCTAACCCAACCACAACACTAACAGATTCGATTAGTTATTAGCGAGTGTGAACGTTCGTATGCATGATCACCAATATGCCCTATCAATGCCTGATGTACATGTATGCAAAACCTCTAATGTCATGCCACATGTATGCATGGACCAACACATATATAATATAGCATATAACAATGATTTTAACTGTGCATGAATGCCAGCTCACACCCTCCAATAACATCCTCAGAATCCGTCTAAGAACAACCTCCTACCTCACTTCTAACTTGTCTAACTCCATCATTCCAACAACCATTAACCACATGATACACACTTAAGCCTTCTTCACGCTAGAGATGTTTCCAAACAAATACAACAACAACAACTACCTCAACATGCTAGCAACAAGATCATACTCACTACGCAAGGTAAACCAACAGAAACCAACTAAGACCGCTAGGCAAAGGTTACTTAACAAGGTTACCTGAAAACACATCACCACCCTGAAGCATCATCAGACGAGCTCTCTTACTCGCAGAACCATCATCCTCTAGCCGCACCGCTGCAGCATCAGCTAACACACTAAGGTCACCACCAACTCCTTGCGGTAAGGAACCTTGGCTGTTCCGAGCCAACTTCAAACAACTACGCCTCATATGTCCAGCAGACCCACATTTCCAACAGATTTCCTTTCCCAAACTCTTCACAACTTTCCGCTCTTCCTGCCACCTTCGAACTTTGCCTCGGCCGTGCCCACGACCCTTCAGAAACCCTTTTCGCTACCACTGAAGCTGACTTCACTCCAAGAGGACAATCACGCTTCACATGCTCTTTAGAACCACAGTTCCAACAAGTACCTGCGCCCCAACAACCTCCAACATGGCGCCTTCCACAACGATTACACACCGGTAGCTGAGCCTCCACTCCTTGTTCAACCAGCACTTGCCCCAGATCTGCACTACCTTCACACTGCTTAACCCTTGGATATTTCTCTCCAAGATACCTTTCATAAAAGGCAGACACAAAGAAGTCCCAATCAATATCATGGATGTGCGATGCCACCGCCACAGATGTCCACCAGGCACATGCGTCCTCCAACATCAAAGAAACAACACTCCCCAGCTTACAGGCATAATCACAACTTTCCTGATCCAAAATCAGAACCACACTGGCCAACCAGGCCTCAAACGTCTCAGGTGAAGAACCATGATACTCCACAGCACCCAAATCAAGCAAACGCTGCTTCGACAAACCCACACATCCCACAGCCAGCACATCTGCCGACTTTACTTTTGCCACAACCTGAGATGTTCCCAACACCTCTTGAGCAACAGGTGATGTACTCTTCATCACAGAACCAACTTCTCCCTCCTGCCCTACAACCTCAACTCTAGGCACAGAAGACTGAGACAAAACACCTGCACTAAAAGGTGAATTCCACGCCTTAACAACCTGCCCTAAAGCAGCAACCATCTCACCCAACTGCCATTCTTTCATCGATTTCGCCATACTATTAACAGCACACAATCACAACAAAACAAACAAACCAATTAGACCAGCTTTAAGCAAGGATTCAAACTCCAACTCCAAAATAACACAATAGCTATAATAATAAGGCAATGGGTATCCCGAATCCTCCCCTTTTACATGACATAACAGTCAACAAAAACATGGATATCACAACATCAAGCATATCAAACAACATACTTCGATCATGCTTTCATCAAACAGCATCCATTCACAACAGCATAATATCAACATATCATACTCATTACACTTTCATCATTCATAAAACCAGCTTACAACATCAGCACAAATCCACATTAGCTCAGCTAAGATTCATAACCACAAAGCATGCTTGAAAACATCAACAACTTATTCAGAAACACGTGTTTCAACCAGCTTTCAACCACACATCAGCATAAACATCATACACATATTACATCAACTTACCGTTTTCCCAAGCATTCGCAACTCAGCTCTGATACCACCAAATGTAACCCCCTTAACCCGGTCTAGACGGTTGACCCGAATTAAGAAAGTCACACGGGGAAAACCAAAGTCAACCCGAAAGTCAACCTTGATTAATGACCCTTTTTTTCTTTTTAAACTTGTCTAGATGCACATTAACCCTAGTTATGATCATTCAAACAGCATGCTCAAAGATCATAAACATCAGAGATCAAACAGGGACCCAATTGAACAATTTACAACTTTAGGGACCAAATTGCAAAATCTGATAATTATAAGGTCTTAACCCAAATTAGTGTTACCAACTTGTAATTAGTCAAGTTTCATGCTTCTCTGCCAAATTTCAGCTCAAACAGACATTCCAAACTCATACAATTGCACAAACAAGATTCAGGACCAATTTGCAAACATTTCAAAACATTTAACCACCAATGTCAGCCCCCAACGGCCAAGTGTTCCGAAACAGGGAGAACCCGTTTCAAAACGCGGGGCCGTTCCGCAACGCGTACCGAAACGAGGGCTGGCAGAGGGCTTCCCGTTTCGGAACGGTGTCTCCCGTTTCGGACGCCTGGGCTACTACAGGGCACCCGTTCCGAAACGGTAGCTACTGTTCCTAAACGACCTGCACAGAATGCAGCACAATGCTTGCTTAAACACACAATTGGCCAACCGAACATGCTCCAAATGCAATCAAACCACACTAGCAAGTTGCTCAACACATAAGGAACGTATATGCATCAAAATCTAAATACATGATCACCCCTAGGTGCACCAACACATAAGACACATTCAAAAACTCATTCATGCTTTTAAACAAGAAGCATAGCAAATCAAATTAAGCACAAGATGATTCAAACGTTGCAACATTAATCCACATGATTTAACAACATATATCAAACTTGTCCAACACACACAATCTCGTTACACATCTACATAAAAGATTCTTCCCCCATTGCCTTTATTAGCTATAGCTATTAACCGAGACATACATCTCAAGTGGAGTCCTCCTTGAATCCCTTGCTCCTTGCTGTTCCAAATTCACTTATCTGCATTGATGGACAAAAAGGAGCGTAAGCACATAATGCTTAGCGAGGAATGCTCAAAAACCAAAACACCAACAATGCAGCGGGTCATAAAACCACTTTTAAAAACAAACCCGATTTGATAAACCAAAGCAATGTTTGAAAACCCTTTTCAACAACAAGCTCAAAATCATGCATTGCTCAAACATGAAAACCAACCCTTAGCTTAGCAAGCTAAGTAAACCTTTTCAAAGCACAACTTGCAAAACATCAATTTAACCTTTCAATGCATAACCACCAAATGCAAAGTTAAATTCAAAATCTTGGAAAACACTTCCACTTCACATTATACATTCCTCTTACTTGGTTATCATTTCAAACAAGAAACCTTTTAAAACCATTTATTTAATCAATCCAACACATGCATTAAACAAATGCAACATATGAACCTCATCATCAACATTTGCATCATATGCCTTTAAAAACAAGTCTTAGCAAGACTTCAATGCACTAAAGAGATTTCATGCACACATGCATCATTCTCAATAGATAATCAACACTTGTTCAAACTAAACAAGAAAACATGCATGCTTAAAACATTATGCACTTCCCATGCAACCATGCATCTTTCCAAGCATCTCATGCTTCATTTTAATCAAGAACATCATATTGGCTTTCAAGTGATAATCCAAATCCACTTTTCAACTCAACATCCAATCGGATACGCGGATCACAAGCGTTGTCCCTACGCTTCATACACACTACCAATCCAAGGTCCCCAAATGGACTTTTAACCACCATTTGACCTCACCATTCACAAGGTTCCCATGTATGGACTTTTAACCACCATACAACCTTATCTTCCTCAAGGTTCCCATGTATGGACTTTTAAACACCATACAACCTTAACTTACACAAGGTTCCCATATATGGACTTTTAAACACCATATAACCTTAACATGCACAAGGTTCCCATATATGGACTTTTAAACACCATACAACCTTAGCATCACCGATTGGTAGTTGTATAACATCACTAACGAGATCCGGGACACCCTATACAAGATCCACACATGGACTTTACACCACCATTGTGATCTTAACAAGCACAAGGTCCACAAATGGAATTTTAACCACCATTACTACCTTTGCTCGCCCAAGGTCCTCGAATGGGCACTCAACCTCCATTATGACCTTAACCATCTCGTTAGGATACTTGGATGGAGTTTACCGGTTCACTCTTAACCACTCCACATCCAAGGTGACTTTATTCACGGTGCACCCAATCCTATAGCCGGCTAACTATATCCGATCAAAGAAACCAAGAACCACTTACATCACTTGCCAATATAACCATCTTACCATATTAGTCCAATGATTCACATGCATAACCATAATGCAAAAACCATCATTTACCATCATCAATCCACTGTTTTTAAAGCATTACACAAAGCCATTACACATCATGCAACACCATGCATCAAAACCACATTTCCAATGTATAAAACCAAGGATCTCTTACCTTGAGCATCCTTCACATATGGCTTTCAAAACTAGCATTAAACCATGCTTAAAATATGCTTTCAAAACAGAATTTGAAACATGCAAATCACATGCATTGCAACCATCAATCACAATTGCTTTTAAAACCAAATTCACAACACAAACCAAGAGCGAAAATCCATTTACTTACTCTTGAGCTTAGCAAAGTTGTTTAGACTTAAACTAAGCTCCCAAAACCTTCAAACCTTGGTTTAAAAGCTGAAAACCCAACTTCACTCACCAATGCACAAAACAAGGCTAATCAACAAGCCTTCCAAGCATCCGAAACCTTCCGCACCACCTCTAATGCTCACGGATCAAACTCCCCTGTTTCAAGCACACAATAACAGAGGATTAATGCATCATTATGCATTAAAAACACCAGCAACACAACACAACTCGCTGCCCATCACAAATCCCACATTTCGGCTACCAAACACAACCGAAATCACCTCCAAACACTTCCAAAACTTTACCCAGCCAAGATCCATCACTTCTAACCATTTTTAAACATCAATTAACATCCAAAATGATCACAAACACGTCCTTATACCTCCAGCTATAACAGATCATCAAAAACACTCCAAAAACAACCAAAAACTCAAATAAAACTTAGGAAATTCAACCTATCCGGGATTGCATTAATTAAACCTCAACTTCTAATCAATTTAGCATTCAATTAACATCAAAAACACACCTCAAAACCATGCTTAAACAGATCATACGAAAATCCACCAAAAATCACCAAATCTTGCATTTTAAGCCAAGATCCTTCACACAACTTCAAAAACCACTTATAAAACATTAATTAAGGATTGAGAACTTAGGAATTTCAGTAAAGAACTGAGAGTTTAGAGGAGAAGGACGTTCTTACCTCCAAACTTGAGTTTCTCCCTTTTTGGAACCAAAATCTTGAAAATCCAATTAGCACTTGGTGAGGTTTTGTTGATGAGATGATTAGAGATCAAAAGAGAATTGAAATGAGTGATTTAGATGACAAAATCAGAGGGAAAAATCTGGAGAAAGATGTTTGGTTTGAAAGAAAATGAGAGAAAAGGAAAATAGAAGATTTGAGAGAAAGTTAGTTAAAAGTAGGAAAATATCTTCCCTCCACTTTTCTTTGGTTTAAAAATCAGAAATAAATCATTTAATATCTTAGAAAAATCTGGAGAAACTCCCTTTGGATAAATAGCTCCTTAAAGATTCAAAGTTTCAATCCTTTCTAAAACAGTCACGCAGTTTTCAAAAATTACATTTTGGTCACTAGCCAAAATGTCACCCTTCCAAAACTCATTTTGTAAAATTGATTTCACAGTTCACTTATATATATTAAAAGAGGATTTTAGAACATTTTTCCATATTTTTAATGCAACCCGAACTAGGCTTTCCTAATTTCACCTTTTATATTAGAACAACACTTTGACCGAACCGGTCAACGCCCAAAACTTCTAAGCCCAAAACCGGGGCGTTACACAATACCTAATTTTTGAAACACAGATTTGGCATTAAATTTATGCTAGCACGAAGATCACAAAGTGTCTTACCCACGAATTTGTCACCAATTATGCACGGTATGATGAAGCTCCCAGGATCCTTCTTATTCTGTGGTGGATGCTTGTGCAAGATAGTCATGCATCCCTCTGTCATTTTTACCGTTTCAAATTCCCCGAGTCTTGACCTTTTTGACATGGCGTCCTTGAGAAATTTCGCATAATCGGGCATCTGCCTGATGGCCCCTAACAGCGGTATATTAATGTGCACATGCTTAAAAATATCAAAATCTTTTTGAGCTGGTACTCATGTTTCTGTTTTTGTAACCGCTGTGGAAAAGGAGATGGAGGATGGTAATCTTCAAGACGTCCTTCACATGGTATTCGGATTTGAGGAGGTTTAGGTTCTTCAGCATCCTCTAATTGCTCCTCTATTCCTTCTACTGTCGTGACAGGTGTGTCGGCAGCAGGTTACGCTTCCTCTACCGGGGCAATGTTTACGACAGGTGTATCTAGGGTTGGTTCCTTACTTGGTATGTTCTTCACCTTCGGCCCTTGTAACTGTTTCCTACTCCTTGTTGTGATTGCTTTACACTGCTCATGTGTGGGTTTTCTAGTGACCTCAGTATCACTAGGGAATACTCCATTTTGCCTTGGCTTGATATGCTGAGAAACCTAGCCCATCCGTGTCTCCAGGGATTTCAGGGTAGCCTCATGGTTTGTCATCCTCATCTCTGTCTTGTCCATGAATGACTCAGTTTTCTTGACAAAGTGATCCATGTTCGCCATGTAAGCTCCTGTCTATGACATGAATGTGGCCAATGTTTGCTCTAGTATACTAGGTGCGACCACTGGCTGCTGTTGCGACTGCTACTGTGGTTGCTGTCGCGACAGGATTCTGGGTACCCCTTGGTTTTGGTTGTTCTGCATCTAAGGATTCAGTGCATTGTTCGGATTGCTCCAGGAAAACATAGGATCTTTCCTCCAGTTGGGATTGTAATTGTTGGAATCGTAGTTTCTTGTCTTGTTATAATTTCCAACATACATCCCTTCTTCTAACTGTAACAGACAGTCTTCCGAACTGTGGTTCCCACTGCAAGTCTCACATACCTCTTCTGCAGAATATATAGGTTTAGAATCTTTTCGCAATAGATTTTCCACCGCCTTTGTGAGGTATGCAACATGTGACTTCGGGGAATTATCAGCTTCATAATCCTTTACAGTTATCCCTTGTTTACCTCTCCTTGCTGTAGGGAATTGCTCGTCGTTCTTGGCTAAGTTTTTCAACACTACCATTGCCTCGTCTGGATCTTTATCCAACAATAGCCCATTTGTTGCTGTATCTATTCTCATATGAGTGTGTGTATTTCCAGCTTTATAGAATTTAACGACCTGATTCCACACGGGGAATCCATGCATCGGGCAGTTCCTTAGAAGAGTTGTAAATCTGTCCCATGCCTCGTGCATTGGCTCGTCATCTTCCTGTTGAAAAGTAGCAATTTTGTTACACAATCGCTCAGATAAGTGAAAAGGATTAAAACGAGATAAGAATTCACGAGAGAGATCTGCCCAAGTTTATATTGAACCCGGCGTTAGTTTATTCCACCAAGTTTCAGCTCTATCTCTTAGTGAATGAGGAAATAACCGGAGCCTCAATATTTCCATATTTATTCCTGGCAATCTAAATGATCCACAGATTTCTTGAAACGTTTTCAGATGTTCTCGGGCATCATTTGTTGCAGCACCACTAAACTGGCCAGCAGAATTTATCATGCTGAACATAACAGGCTTTAGCTCAAAATTCTCAGCTTCCACGTCTGGCAAGGTGGTCTCCAGTTCAACATGGTCATTGATCATGTAATCGCATCAGAACTGTCGTACGGTAGTAGCAGCGGCAGGCCGTCCATTTTGGGCATCTAGGGAAATATCTTCAACATTCCGCTAGTTATCATTTACCCCGTTGTTCATTGCTTCTATTTGTTCCTCAAAATAGTCGTTTCTTGCTATCAAGAGGCAGACTCAGTTCCTAAGGTTGCACGTACGTTCGATTTTAGGGTCTAGTTCGTACTCAAGTTCTTTGCCTCATCTAGATCTGCGCATAAGCAAACAGAAAACCTTGTGAAAAGCACAGGGTAAACAATACCAATAAAAACAAAAAAATTAAAAAGGAAAAGTGCAATGAAAGTAAGGGTAAAGATATGTTGCCAATCCCCGGCAACGGCGCCAAAAACTTGTTGCGTGTCAAATGTAACCCCCTTAACCCGGCCCAGACGGTTGAACCGAATTAAGAAGTTTACACGGGGAAAACCAAAGTCAACCCGAAAGTCAACCTTGATTAACGACCCTTTTTTTTCATTTTAAACTTGTCTAAATGCATATTATTCCTAAACATGATCATACAATCAGCATACTCAAAGATCATAACCATCAGAGAACATTCAGGGACCCAATTGCACAAATTAAGACTTTAGGGACCAAATTGTAAATTCTGAAAATTATAAGGACTTAACTCAAATTTAAGTTACCAATATGTAATTAGTCATGTTTCATGCTTCTCTGCCAAATTTCAGCTCAAACGGACATCTCAAACTCGTACAATTGCAAAAACATGATTTAGGACTAAAATGCATACATTTCAGAACATATAACCGCCAAAGTCAGTGCCCAACGGTCGGGTGTTCCGAAACAGGGAGAGCCTGTTCCGAAACGCGGGACCGTTCCGCAACGTGTTCTGAAACGAGGTCTGGCAGAAACATTTCCGTTTCGGAACGATTCCTTCCGTTTCGAACGCCTGGGCCATTACAGGACCCCGTTCCGAAACGGTAGCACCCGTTCCGATACGGCCTGCCCAGATTGCAGGAAAATTGCTGAATAAACACACAATTGACCCATCAAACATGCTCCAAATGCCACCAAATTATACCAGCAAGTCATTCAACATTCAAGGAACATAATTGCATCAACCAAACATCAACATGGCATCGATTATAGAAATCCCCAATTCTATAGGCATGCATCCTACCTGGAAAACCATTCAAGCATCAATATACCAAACAACCTCACAAAGGCCAATTACAAGTTCCAACATGATCAACAATATAAAACCAACTTAGGGAGTCCAAAACACCTCCCAAAACAACAACATAGGTCCCCCATTGCTAAATGCCAAAAGCTAATAGTGTTTAAGAAACCTTCACCATACTTGAGCTTATTTCACCACTTGGATTCTTGCCCTCCTTGCTGCCCTCAATGCACTTTAATGCTCTGCATTATTGGTTTAAGAAAAGAGAGAGCGTAAGCAAATAGCTTAGTGAGGAATGCTCATTTAAAACCACTCAATAATGCATTTATAAAACACCTTTATAAACCATACTTCAAAACAACATTTATTCATGCACATAAGCATTTAAAACCCGCAATTCATGCTTCAAGTTCATAACAAGTCATATTGGCAACAAGTGATACATTCAACATAAGATCCACACATGGACTTTTAAACACCATTGTGATCTTACACTTTCCAAGGACCACGCATGGACTTTTAAACACCATCGTGTCCTTAACAAGAATCATCCATGGACTTTTAAACACCATGACAAGGACCACACAAGGACTTTTAAACACCTTTGTGTCCTTAACAAGAATCACCCAAGGACTTTTAAACACCTTGGTGTTCTTAAATAACAAGGCTTACACAAGGAATTTTAAGCACCTTTGTAACCTTAACCAAGAACCAACCATGGACTTTTAAACACCATGTTGTTCTTAAAATATACAAGATTCACACAAGGACTTTTAACCACCTTTGTGATCTTAACCAAGAACCAACCATGGACTTTTAACCACCATGTTGTTCTTAAATAAACAAGGCTCACACAAGGACTTTTAACCACCTTTGTGATCTTAACCATCACTTGCCAATATGCATCATCAACAACATTATTCCACTGTTTTAAAGCATTTAACAAAGCCATAAACATCATGCATCTTTATATTCGAACCGCGAACCCGACCGGTCCGGTCCAAACCCAAAACTTCTAAGCCCAAAATTGGGGCGTTACAACTCTCCCCCCTTAAGAAATTTCGTCCTCGAAATTTACCTGAAGGAAAAAGATACGGAAACTGCTTCAGCATGTCATCCTTCCGTTCCCACGTGGCTTCTTCAACACCACGATGCTTCCACAACACCTTTACCAACTCAATGGTCTTGCCACGAAGAACCTTGCTATCCGAATCCAGAATCCTCACCGGTTCCTCATCATAGGTCAAATTCGGATTCAATTCCACTTCTTCCACAGGCATCACATGCGAAGGATCCGATCTATACTTCCGAAGCATAGAAACATGAAACACATCATGAATCTTTTCCAACTCTTGAGGTAACCTCAACTTGTACGCAACAGGACCCACACGCTCAATCACCTCGTATGGTCCAATGTACCGAGGGCTCAACTTACCCTTACGGCCAAACCTCATCACCTTTTTCCAAGGCGAAACCTTCAAAAACACACGGTCACCCACCGCATACTCAATCTCCTTACGCTTCAAATCCGCGTAAGACTTTTGCCGATCAGAAGCTGCCTTCAAACGCTCACAAATGAGCTTTACCTTCTCGGTGGTTCCTTTCAACAAAGCTGGCATCGAAACCAACTTCTGACCCGTTTCAGCCCAACAAAGAGGAGTCCTACACTTCCTCCCATACAAAGCTTCATAAGGTGCCATTTGAATACTTGCCTCATAACTATTGTTATAAGCAAACTCCACCAAAGGCAAATGCTTTTCCCAAGAGCCCTGAAACTCAATCACGCAGCACCTCAACATATCCTCCAAAACCTGGATAACACGCTCGGACTGACCATCCGACTGAGGATGATAAGATGTACTGAAATTCAACCGTGTACCCAAAGCTTGATGCAAACACTGCCAAAAACGCGATGTAAACCTCGGATCCCTATCCGACACAATCGACTTAGGCACACCATGCAGCTGCACAATCTCAGCAATGTACAGCTCCGCAAGCTTATCAAAAGAATACGTAGTATGCACAGGCAAGAAATGTGCACACTTCGTCAGGCGATCCACAATCACCCACACCGAATTCTTCTTCGATGGTGACAAAGGTAAACCAGATACAAAATCCATGGTAATCCTTTCCCACTTCCATTCAGGAATCTTCAACAATTGCAACAAACCTGATGGAAACTGATGCTCAGCCTTAACCCGCTGACACACCATGCACTTGCTTACAAACTCCGCAACATCTTTCTTTAAACCCACCCAATAGTACTCATCACGAAGATCACGATACATCTTAGTACTACCAGGATGCATATCAAAAGGACTACTATGACCTTCAGTCAGAATAGCACGCCTCAACTCAGCATCATTGGGCACTACTATCCGACTCCCAAAACACAACACACCATCATCATTAAAACAGAAATCCGAAGGCCTACCCTCCGCAATATCCTGAACATGCGGCACCAAGGAATCATCCAACAACTGCTTTTCCTTGATCAACTGAACCAAAGATGGTTTCACTTGCAACTCAGCCACAAGACCACCATCACGCGAAATACTCAAACTGGCAAACATAGCCCTCAACTCAACAGCTACCTTTCTACTCAAGGCATCCACTACAACATTAGCTTTTCCAGGGTGATACTCAATCGTCAAATCATAACCCTTGAGCAACTCCACCCAACGTCGCTGCCTAAGATTCAACTCCTTCTGGGACATCAGATACTTCAAACTCTTGTGATCCGTGTACACAGTACACTTCTCACCATACAGATAATGTCTCCAGATTTTCAAAGCAAAAACCACCACAGCCAACTCAATGTCATGCGTAGGATAATTGCGCTCATGCACTTTCAACTGCCGCGATGCATAAGCCACCACCTTACCCTCTTGCATCAACACACATCCCAAACCAACATAGGACGCATCGCTATACACCACAAACTCTTTCCCTGATTCAGGCTGAACCAAGATCGGAGCTTGCGTCAAAGCTGCCTTAAGCTTCTCAAAAGCCTGCTGTCTCACTTCCGTCCATTCATACTTAACATCCTTCTGCAACAACTTTGTCAAAGGTGCAGCAATCTTAGAAAACCCATCCACAAACCTTCGGTAGTATCCCGCCAAACCAAGGAAACTACGGACCTCATGAACAGACTTAGGAACCTTCCAATTCATCACTGCCTCAATCTTCTGAGGATCAACACGAATCCCTTCAGCAGAAACCACATGCCCAAGAAACACCACCTCACTTAACCAAAACTCACACTTGCTCAGCTTGGCATAAAGCTGATTCTCCAACAAAGCTTGCAACACAATCCTCAAATGCTCTTCATGCTCCTCCTTAGTACGCGAGTACACAAGGATATCATCAATGAACACCACAACAAACTTATCCAGGTATTCATGAAATACACGATTCATCATGTCCATGAAAGCTGCAGGAGCATTTGTCAAACCAAACGGCATCACAAGGAACTCATAATGCCCATACCTTGTTCTGAAAGCTGTCTTAGGCACATCCACATCCTTTACCTTCAACTGGTAATACCCTGACCTCAAGTCAATTTTAGAGAACACAGCTGCTCCCCGAAATTGATAAAAAAGATCATCAATTCTCGGCAATGGATACCGATTCTTGATAGTCAACTTGTTTAGCTGACGATAATCAATGCACATCCTCATAGTGCCATCCTTCTTCTTCACAAACAAGACCGGTGCACCCCAAGGTGACACACTCGGCCGAATGAAACCACGATCAAGCAATTCTTGCAACTGCGTCTTCAGCTCTTTCAGCTCTTTAGGTGCCATTCGATAAGGGGTAATGGACACAGGAGTTGTATTCTCATACATCTCAATTCCAAACTCCACCTCGCGATTAGGAGGTAATCCAGGCAACTCCTCGGGAAACACACCAGGAAACTCTCGCACAATCCTGATATCTTGCACACGCAACTCCTTAGAGCTAGGATTCATCACAAAAGCTAGGTAAGCTTCACAACCTTGCCTCAGCATCCGTCTCGCCTCCAACGTAGACACCACATTGGCCAGAAACTTCACATTCTCACCAACCACAACTACCTCATAATCATCCGCAAGCTTCAGCGAAACTCGCTTATTCTCACAATCCACAACAGCTCGATGCTCAGCAAGCCAATCCATACCAAGGATCACATCAAAACCATAGAAAGGCAGCTCCATAAGATCAACAGGAAAAACATGATCTTGAACAACCAAAGGACATCTTCTATAAAGCTTTCGAGTCACAACAGTCTCACCAAAAGAACTAGTGACACGCATACCAACATCCAAAGACTCAACAGGCAAACCAAGCAATTCAGCATGCTCACGCAAAATGTAAGAGTGCGTAGATCCAGAATCAATCAAGGAAAGTAATGACAAGGATTGCAGAGTAAAAGTACCTGCGATCACATCCGCGTCATTCCTCCCCTCCCTCTGAGCAAACACTCTAGCCTGGCCACCACCTTCATGCTGAACAGCTACAACATGAGCCACATTCCGAACACCATCCTCCCTCCGCTGGAAGTTACCACGGGCGCACCCACGACCTCTCTGTGGTGCAGCAACTACAGGAGCACGCACTTGGCCACCAGCCAACATAGGACACTCTCTCCTCATGTGATCCGTAGATCCACAGTTCCAGCACGCATTACCAGCTGCCACTACAGGAGCTTGCACCTCCCTCACAGCACGAGGACAATCACGCTTCATATGGCCACGCGAACCACATGTCCAACATGCACTCGGATCAAACCTAGCATTGCCTCCCCGAGCAGGCGCACCACCACCTCGCTTAGCCGAAGACTGATACTTCTGGTCACGTCCCCTCTTGTTCCGTCCACCACCGGAACTATAATCAGCAACTCGCTTACCAGCACCAGAAACAACACTTTTAGAGGATAAACCCAAGTTCATCTCAATATCCTTTGCTCGGCCTACCAGCACATCGAAATCATCATACTCGGTAGCCAGCACATACATCTTTACATCCGTCACTAAACCATAACGGAACCTTTCACACCTCTCCCGCTCATCCGGAACAAGCTCAGGTGCATACTGACTGAGTCGAACAAACTGAACTTCATACTCAGCCACAAACATGCTCCCTTGGGTAAGAGACATGAATTCCCTCTTCTTTTCATCGAGGTACCTCACACCTAGATACCTTCTCTTGAACGCGTTCTGAAAGAACGTCCAAGTTACGTCAGCTTCCGCCATCCCAGCGATAGTGGTTGTCCACCATGTGTAGGCATCATTCTGTAGCAAGGATACTACACAACCAAGCTTTTGAACATCAGTGCAACTCATTTGACCCAAGATTCTCTTGGTACTTTCCAACCAAGCCTCAGAACCTTCAGCAGACAAACCCCTGAACTCAGTCCCTCCCAGACTGCGCAAACGCTCCAAGGGTAGTCTAACTCCAGCATCTCCTTGATGCACAGCTCCATGAGCTCCAGCTACCGCTGCTTGAAAAGCTCCAGCAATAGCTTGAATCAACACTGTCATGTCAGGAACAGCTTGCCCCTGACCAGCCTCAGGTCCAGCGACCCCAGCACCAGCTGCAGCTCCAGCTCCTTCACCCCCAGCACCACCACCACCAGGTGGAGGAGGTAAATCCACCGCACTTTCAACATTCTCTTCATTCTCATTCTCATTCTGAGCCGTAGCTCGCACATTACTCCTTAACTCTCTACGAGGTGCCATACTCTAACAATGCAATCACAATGCAAATAAACAAAGTCAGGCCCAGCAAGGTAAGCAATCCAAGTACTCAAGCTCATTTTCACTTAAAAACAATATCATTACATTAGCTTTGATTTGGCAATGGGTACCCAAAACATGCTTCACCCCAGCATACACCTCAATTGCAACATATTTACAATTCACTCAACATGCTTTCACTCAACAAGCATACAAAGCATACATACTTTAATCATTCACATAAACATTCCCAATTACTCGAGAACTTAGCTCTGATACCACCAAATGTAACCCCCTTAACCCGGCCCAGACGGTTGAACCGAATTAAGAAGTTTACACGGGGAAAACCAAAGTCAACCCGAAAGTCAACCTTGATTAACGACCCTTTTTTTCATTTTAAACTTGTCTAAATGCATATTATTCCTAAACATGATCATACAATCAGCATACTCAAAGATCATATCCATCAGAGAACATTCAGGGACCCAATTGCACAAATTAAGACTTTAGGGACCAAATTGTAAATTCTGAAAATTATAAGAACTTAACTCAAATTTAAGTTACCAATATGTAATTAGTCATTTTTCATGCTTCTCTGCCAAATTTCAGCTCAAACGGACATCTCAAACTCGTACAATTGCAAAAACAAGATTTAGGACTAAAATGCATACATTTCAGAACATATAACCGCCACAGTCAGTGCCCAACGGTCGGGTGTTCCGAAACAGGGAGAGCCTGTTCCGAAACGCGGGACCATTCCGCAACGTGTTCCGAAACGGGGTCTGGCAGAAACATTTCCGTTTCGGAGCGGTTCCTTCCGTTTCGAACGCCTGGGCCATTACAGGACCCCGTTCCGAAACGGTAGCACCCGTTCCGATACGGCCTGCCCATATTGCAGGAAAATTGCTGAATAAACACACAATTGACCCATCAAACATGCTCCAAATGCCACCAAATTATACCAACAAGTCATTCAACATTCAAGGAACATAATTGCATCAACCAAACATCAACATGGCATCAATTATAGAAATCCCCAATTCTATAAGCATGCATCCTACCTGGAAAACCATTCAAGCATCAATATACCAAACAACCTCACAAAGGCCAATTACAAGTTCCAACATGATCAACAATATAAAACCAACTTAGGGAGTCCAAAACACCTCCCAAAACAACAACATAGGTCCCCCATTGCCAAATGCCAAAAGCTAATAGTGTTTAAGAAACCTTCACCATACTTGAGCTTATTTCACCACTTGGATTCTTGCCCTCCTTGCTGCCCTCAATGCACTTTAATGCTCTGCATTATTGGTTTAAGAAAAGAGAGAGCGTAAGCAAATAGCTTAGTGAGGAATGCTCATTTAAAACCACTCAATAATGCATTTATAAAACACCTTTATAAACCATACTTCAAAACAACATTTATTCATGCACATAAGCATTTAAAACCCGCAATTCATGCTTCAAGTTCATAACAAGTCATATTGGCAACAAGTGATACATTCAACATAAGATCCACACATGGACTTTTAAACACCATTGTGATCTTACAATTTCCAAGGACCACACATGGACTTTTAAACACCATCGTGTCCTTAACAAGAATCATCCATGGACTTTTAAACACCATGACAAGGACCACACAAGGACTTTTAAACACCTTTGTGTCCTTAAAAAGAATCACCCAAGGACTTTTAAACACCTTGGTGTTCTTAAATAACAAGGCTTACACAAGGAATTTTAAGCACCTTTGTAACCTTAACCAAGAACCAACCATGGACTTTTAAACACCATGTTGTTCTTAAAATATACAAGATTCACACAAGGACTTTTAACCACCTTTGTGATCTTAACCAAGAACCAACCATGGACTTTTAACCACCATGTTGTTCTTAAATAAACAAGGCTCACACAAGGACTTTTAACCACCTTTGTGACCTTAACCATCACTTGCCAATATGCATCATCAACAACATTATTCCACTGTTTTAAAGCAGTTAACAAAGCCATAAACATCATGCATCTTTAAGCATCAAACCACATTAAAAAAATGTTCAAAAACAAGGATCTCTTACCTTGAGCATCCTTCAACACATGGCTTATAATCTCAGCAAATAAACATGCTAAATATGCTTTCAAAACAGGATTTAAAACATGCAAACAAACCACATTGCATACAACCAATCCATGGTTCATCATCAAGAGAGTTTTTCCGAAAACTTACTCTTGAGCTTAGCTAAGTTGCTTAGACTTAAACTAAGCTCCCAAACCTTCAAAACATTGGTTTCAAAGCTGAAAACCAAAATCCACTCACCGATTCCGTTTCGCCACTTGCCGAAACACCAATCAAGCTTTCGGATCACCACCACTAGGATCCAAAGATGACTCTCCTGTTTTAAACACATCAAAGCAGAGGATTAATGCATCATCATGCATTAATATCTTCAATGAAAGCACCTAAACTCGCTGCTCTCATCCACACTCCATTTTCGGCTACCAAACACAACCGAAAATGCATCCAAACAACTCCACAACATTACCCAGCCAAGATCCATCAAATCTAAACATCTTTAAACATCAATTAACATCCAAAAAGGATCTAACCACGCCCTTATACCTCCAGCTATAACAGAACATCAAGATCACTCCAAAAACAACCAAAAACTCAAGCAAAACTTAGGAAATTCAACCTATTCGGGATTGCATTGATTAAACCTCAACTTCTCATCAATTTAACATTCATTTAACATCAAAAAGACACCTCAAATCACTGCTCAAACAGATCATACGAATTTTACCAAAAATCAACCAAATCTTGCATTTAAAAGCCAAGATCAAGAACACAACCTTAAAACCTTTTATAAAACACAAATTAAGGATTGAGAACTTGGGAATTTCAGTAAAGAACTGAGAGTTTAGAGGAGAAGGACGTTCTTACCTCCAAACTTGAGTTTCTCCCTTTTTAGAACCAAAATTCTTGAAGATCCAAATAGCAAATGCAAAGGTTTTGTTGAAGAGATAATTGGTGATCAAAGGAGGATTGAAATGAGTTATTTAGATGACAAAATCAGAGGGAAAAGTTCTGGAGAAATGTGTTTGGTTTGAGAGAAAATATGAGAGAAAAAAAATGAAAATGGAAAATGTGGAAAGTTAGTTGGAAACTTAGGAAAATATCTTCCCTCTCTTTTTCCTTATTTTAAAACCATTAATTAATCATTTAATATTTTAGAAAAATCTGGAGAAACTCCCATTGGGTAAATAGCTCCTTAAAGATTCAAAGTTTCAATCCTTTTTAAAACAGTCACACGGTTTTCAAAAATTACTTTTTGGTCACCAACCAAAATGTCACACTTCCAAACCTTATTTTGTAAAATTGATTTCACCACACTCTTATATATAATAAAAGAGGATTTTAAGACATTTTTCCATATTTTTAATGCAACCCAAACTAGGCTTTCTTAAATTCATCCTTTTATATTCGAACCGCGAACCCGACCGGTCCGGTCCAAACCCAAAACTTCTAAGCCCAAAATTGGGGCGTTACATAAAAAGTCCTTTCGCAATAGTGCAAGTGTACACGACGCAAGTAGTAAAGTGATACTTGGATTATCAGATATCGTCTCCACAGGGACTGGAAATAGCTTTATCCTATAATTGCTACACGAGAGAGAGAGAAAGAGTTTAAATTATTTATAGAGTAATCATGAATAATAAATAAATTAAAGGAGCAAAAGATCAGGTTTAAAAAATAGGACGATATTGATTTGCTCGGTAGTGCAAGTGTTGCACTGAATAAAAACTTATGTTCTGTCGTTGTCCCTATCGCGACAACACATGTCACGGTAGAAGTCTGTTGTTGTCGCGGCAGCGATCATACAACTCTGTACTTCAAGTTTGGCAAGAATCCCTGCTATGACTTGTCCTATCCCTAGGCCCAAGTGTTGTTGATGAATACTTCTTAGATGATACCTCCCGGCGTGAATCAGAGAGTGAATACCAATGTTGTTGGATTCTTCCTTAGCCACTTAATCTCGTACATATCCCTAAGCCGAGATGGTTTAACCATAAACTAGAAAACGCGTATTTATTCCGTTCGTATGCTTGACTCTCCCGATATCAAACAAATAGATAACCTCACAATGCTCTCCCGATACTCTTGCGAGATGTGAAAAACCAGAATAAATAAACTTGAAGTTTTATTGCTTTGAAAAGAAATATTCATAAAACAGTGCAATTTTTGCAACTACTTTACATAATCAACCCTTAACCCTAGGGGAAGTTTAGAACATGATGAGAAGGGGGGAAAACGACAAGGGTTTTGGGGAAGACGGCTAAGAATGAGATATCCTTCCCTAGGTTGAATTACATGCCTTATATAGGCATTGAGTCCAAGTTTTCTAATATGGAAAGAATATAAGCTTAAACTAAAGTACAACTCTATTGGAGATTAAATCTTCTGAGTATATGCCTTTAATTCGCCCTCTTTTCAAGCATATTTCATTGCATTTGTGATGTATATGTAAATATATATCCTAAATGCAATGAAATATGCTTGAATACAACAGAAATATGGCTAAATGAGGGGTAAAATATAGAACTTTTATACACTCAACAACTAACTTGGTTCCAAAAGTTCACAAGTTTCAGCGGCTAAAAGGAGCAACCAAACGTCGACTACCTGTGTTAGGTTTACGCTGAGATTGCTAGGCATTGCTTATATCATGTGGTGACAGAATCCTTGCCTAGACATAAGAAATATCACTTATGAATTGCTTTGCCGAACTTGGAATATTTGCTAGATTTTCCGCCAAGACATATTTCCGTTCCACCTGCCGAGACAGTGAAAGTTGCAAGAGCTCGGCCGCATGATAGAGTCGTAGCTGCCACCCGCCATTACTCACCGAGGCAACAAATCATGACAACATAAAACACTCTTAGGCTTTACAGCGCAGTCTCCACGCTACTGAGCTGCAATTGCCTTACCCAATCTATCGACCAAATCTCTCCTTATCATCCCTATCTTTATTTTACTCGTGTTTTTATATTTCCACATTGCGAGATTTAATTCTACATTTAGTAAATCTTTGTGCAGGAAACCATTCATAGAAGCTGCTCCAATCCCCGTGGGAGACGATATCTTTTATACTATAACTTGACAAGAGTGTGCACTTGCGCTCATAAATAGAGAACACTGAAACGCTCTACACTTTTGTTCTTTGCTTGATCATCCCTTTCTTCCTCCACACAATTCTCCTCTGGTTCTAGCAAATGTACAACAATTGTACATTAGTATTTGCACACAATTTACACATTCATAATAACAAAGTAAGTACAATGTTTATCGTACTTTAGCTACTATTTTTCCTTATAAATTTTTATACTTGAATCCATTTTAATTTCAAGACTACCTTAGGATTAATTTAAGGCAGTGTTAGACAGCATTAAGGTCCCAAAACTGTTTTTCAAGACAGTCTCATATTAGGCAATAAAATAGTGTCAAACTGTTCAGGCCACTGCTGCCTGGCAGTTTGCACACCTTTACTTTAAACTAGCATATCTCCTAAACCGTACATCGTAATTTCGATTACTTTACATCATTATAAATCTTATTAAATCATCTTTACAATGGTGTAAGGCTTGCATTTTTTGCCTAGCCAATCGATACAGATTATTACTTGAAGTTAGGGTATCCATAGATTCTGGACAACATGCACTGTCCAGCCATTTTATTTATAGTTTTTTGCGCAGAGTTCAAAATTAGATTCCGTTGTCTCCTAGTGAAATTATACATACATAAGTACTATCCACCAAAATTTTAGCCATTAATTCTAAGGGTGTGATTTTTGGTGAATTTTTGAAGTTACTACCCAGAAAAGAATATTTTGGGCATATTTTACTAGCTTTCATTTTAAGCTCCTAAAATGTCATGTACAAGATATTAACAAGCCAATTTAGTGCCAAATCATTTTCTAAAATTTCTAGATTGATCTTTGTTGGGTTTTATGATGCTCGATTCTTTCAACCGATATGTTTGCCAAGTTCGGAGAAGATTGAATTTTTGGGTGATTTGGTCGAAGCTAAAAGATTGGAATTTGACACATGGATTTATAGTGGTTCGAGTTTCTAACCCAAAGCCTAAATCCACTACCTTAGCTTCCCAGTAAGGATTTCCAAACAAATTCACTAAGAATTTCGTCCCCTTTTCTCGGTTTAGGAGGAAACTGTTACAACGATCAAGCTTTCTACCCAAAGCTTGATCATACACTCTCTTATACAAGAAAGACTTAACAAACTAGAAATCCCTCTAGAAGGTATATGTTTGCACAATTAAAGCACTCACCCAAAACCTAAACACTTGAGGAAATTTGACAGTTAGGCTCACAAGTGTTGTCTATACAAGAAATTGAACGATAAAGCCCTAAGACATATTCTTGATCATAGTGTTGTTGACAATTGAAGCATAAACCATTACTTGATGCTTGGAGGTCCCTTTTATACTCTTAAAAGAGTTTGTAGCCGTTGAGGACTGTTGGGGTTGTTTTGGAGTCGTTGGAGACTTTATTTCCCATATTAATTGCAGTTCTGGTGTTGTCCGTTTTGGAACAGTCAAGCCCGTATCAGAACGCCCCTCTTCAGAACTAGTCGTTGAAGTCTAATGCAGCAATCCGTTTCGAAACACCTCTGGTTGTTTCGAAACTCCTTGATCCGTATCGAAACAGTAGCAACCCCATTTCAGAACGAGTGATAGTTGAGTTGCAAATTAAAAAGCCATTGGGAAAATAGTCGTTGGAGATTTTGACCGTTGAGGTCTTTTCCACATAGGCGTATCGAAATGGTGAGGCCGTATTGAAATGCTAAGAGAAATTCTCACCTAGATTAAAGCTCGTTTCGAAACAGGCAAAGCTATTTCGGAACGTTTTGAAACTGTGAATTGTTGTTTCGAAACGCCTATGGGTGTTTCGAAATACCTGAGTGGTTTTGTAAAGTTTTGCTTTAGAAAACACCTCAAAACCTCTTAAAACAATCCTCAAACATATTTTTAAGTTGTTTGGACTTAAAGGTACTTTTGAAATCTTTTCAATTTAGTCAAAAACTAATTTTCAATTATTATATCAAAACATTAGTTCTTCAATCTCCCCTTTTTTGATATAATAAAACTACCTTGAAAAATTGTTTGGGATTCTCCCTATTTTATTTAAAAATTCGAATAAGAGATTTCAAAAATTGAAAGAAGTTAAAGCTCCCCCTTATTCTCTTGAAAATGCAATTTTTCAAAACCATTTCTCCCTCTTTTTGTTATATCAAAAAGACTTTAAATTACTTTAAGTTCAAAATAACTTAGGATTTTAAAAAAAATGACAAAGAATAGGAATTTTGGTTTTGAAATTGGCTCCCCCTTACTCAAAGCATCATCAAAGAATGTTAGTCCAACACATGATAATATAGTTGAATTAAAAGAGAATAAATCAAATTAAACAAATAAAAACAACTGGATTTTACCACACTTGAACTCAAGGGAGGATGTGAAGCCTTCCTTCTTCAAGTGTTCTTCCTTGTGTGCATGAAGCTTCCCCTCAATATTTGACTTGTTGATTCTCCATCACACCTATCATAAGACAATCAAGTGATTTTTGGTATCCAAATTGCTTTGGATCCATAGACATTAGTGGCACAAAATTTAGTACCCTTAGGAATCCATTTTTTAATTTCATCAATTTTAGTTGAAGTGGTTAGTCCTTTTGGGACCCAAACACTTTTAAAACATTTTCCCTTTATAAATCTAGGGACACTAGATTGTCTAACATAAAAATTTGATTTTTCCAACATTATTTTCTTTTCAAGCTCTTTGGAAATCAAATATTTTTCTTCTTGAACTTTATGAAGCAAGTTTTGTAAATCAAAACATTTTTGTTCAAACTCATTGAGTTTTGCTTCAAGTTCAATTTTTATTTTAGAAATCAAGTCATTTTGAATTTTCAAATTTGAAATCACTTTCTTCTTTTTTCAAAATGTGATTTTTAAATTCTAAAACCAAATCATCATAGGCATCTTGTAGTTCATCAAAAGAATATGAACATGAAGTAGATGATTTAGAAGTTACCCTTGAATCTTCTTTAATGGCCATAAGGAAAAGGTTGGCTTGTTCATCGTCGATGGAGTCTTCATCACTCCATGTGGCCACATATGCCTTCTTATTATGGCATGAAGTGCTTGCCCTCTTCTTCTTCTTCAAGGATTCTTGTTCGAGATCTTTTATGGCTTTCTTCATGAAAGGGGCACACTTCTTGAAGAGATAAACTATCTCTTCTTCTTCATCCTCCTCGTCAATTGTATCAACATGGTTGCACTTGGAGGACTTGAGAGCCATGACATTTGTGTTGATGCCAAGCCCTTTGAGCTTCTTCTCCCCCATAGCTCTAATCTCTTCCTTCTTCTTCTCCTCTTCTTTGTTTTTCTTCATTATTTGGTGAGTGAGAAGATACCCTGTGAGCTCATCAAGCTTCAAAGTTTTGAGTTTCTTGGCTTCGATGATGGCGGTCCTTTTTGAGTCCCATGACTCGGGAAGGGAGTAGATGAGCTTTCGGACAAGCTTCTCTTTCGGGATGGCTTCTCCATAAACTTTGAGTCCATTGGTGATGGTGGAGAACCTATCGAACATCTTCTCAATGTCTTCTTCCGAATCCATCTTGAAGTTCTCATACTCGAGGTTGAGGAGTACGATTTTGGTCTCCTTTACTTCGTTAGTTCTTTCGTATGTGACTTCAAGCTTGTCCCATACCTCATTGGCATCTTTACAAGAAGAAATCTTCTCATAGATGTTGGGGTCAAATGCACAAAAAAGGATGTGCAAGGCTTTGGAATTAAGCTCAATCTTCTTGCGATCATCGACACTCCAATTCGCCTTGCTTCGTTGTGGCACGAACGAACCATCTTCTACTATGTCCCAAAGCTTGTAGTCCTTAGACTTTATGAAAAACTTCATTCTTGTCTTCCAATGGGCATAATATGTTTCGTCGAAGAATGGTGGCTTTTCGATGAATTGCGCCATTTGATCGGTTGGTTGATATGTTGTATCGAGTTTCCCGGATCACCTCAATAGGATGTTAATCCTCTTCAATTGAGCCTCGCTCTGATATCGATTGTTGGGTTTTATGATGATCGATTCCTTCAACCGATGTGTTTGCCATGTTCGGAGAAGATTGAATTTTTGGGTGATTTGGTGGAAGCTAAAAGATTGGAATTTGACACAAGGATTTATAGTGGTTCGACTTTCAAACCCAAAGCCTACATCCACTACCTTAGTTTCCCACTAAGGATTTCCAAATAAATTCACTAAGAATTTCGTCCCCTTTCCTCGATTTAGGAGGAAACCGTTACACTGATCAAGCTTTCTAACCAAAGCTTGATCAAACACTCTCTTATACAAGAAAGACTTAGCAAACTAGAAATCCCTCTAGAAGGTATATGTTTGCACAATTAAAGCACTCACCCAAAACCTAAACACTTGAGCAAATTTGACAATTAGGCTCACAAGTGTTGTCTATACAAGAAATTAAACAATAAAGCCCTAAGACAAATTATTGATCATGGTGTTGTTGACAATTGAAGCATAAACCATTACTTGATGCTTGAAGGCCCCTTTTATACTCTCAAAAGAGTTTTTAGCCGTTGAGGACCGTTGGGGTTGTTTTGGAGCCGTTGAAGACTTTATTTCCTACATTAATTGCAGTTTTGGCGCTGTCTGTTTCGGAATAGTCGAGCCCATATCGGAACTAGTCGTTGAAGTATGATGCAAAAATCCGTTTCGAAACACCTCTGGTTGTTTCGAAACACCTTGATCCATATCGAATGGTAGCAACCCCATTTCGAAACGAGTGACAGTTGAGCTGCAAATTAAAAATTCGTTGGGAAAATAGCCCTTGAGGATTTTGACCGTTGAGGTCTTTGCCACATAGGCGTATCGAAACGGTGAGGCCGTATCGAAACGCTAAGAGAAATTCTCATCAGATTAAAGCCCATTTCGTAACAGACATGGCTGTTTTAGAATGTTTTGAAATTTTGAATGGTTGTTTCGAAACGCCTAAGGGTGTTTCGAAACACCTGGGTGGTTTTGTAAAGTTTCGCTTTAGAAAACACTTCAAAACCTCTTAAAACAATCCTCAAACATATTTTTAAGTTGTTTGGACTTAAAGGCACTTTTGAAATCTTTTCAATTTAATCTAAAACTATTTTTCAATTATTATATCAAAACATTAGTTCATCAATCTTTATCAATTTTTACTCGTGTTAAAACAGAGCATGTTGCCCATTTGTTCCAATTAACATATGTGCACTGTTTTACCTAGTAAAACAGTCTCATGTGCTACCAAGTTTAATTCCATGCCAATTTTCATTTTTACATGTCCTAAATCAATTTCCAACAACTTAATCATGTACACACTTATTTTTCTCTAGCAACAAGCGTAATTTTAGTGATTACACCATTTTTACATAATAAAAACAGTTTCACCTTACTTCATTTTCATTATCATGCTCGTTTTCACTTTCTAGTAACATAAGAAGCCATTCAAGTGTTTTTTTTTTCTTCTAAAATTTCCAGCAACTATGGTTCATTTTAAAGCATTCATGAACATGTATTTACCACTTTCAAGTCTTATTCATATTACCTAAGTCCATTTCAAGTTTACTTATTCATTTCTAGTAACTTAACCATATATTTAACTTAGATACAACACTAAACTAGATTTCCAGCAGCATGCAAGCTCAATATCTCATGTATACAAGCATAAAATTAAAGGAGTTAGGATGTGATTACCTTAGCAAGTGCTAACTAACTCCCTTTAGCTCTCTAGATCAAAAATTCTCCAAGGCCACCAAGCTTTCTCTCTCTTCTTCTCTCTCACTTTCTCTAATTCTATTTTGGTAAACTGAGGAAGATGGGTTTCCCCCCCTTAGTGGCTGGTTAAATTTTAATTTTGGTCACTAAATTTTAATTAGCATGCAAACCTTAAGTTTGTAAACTATGCATTTTAGCCCCTTTTAATTTGGCACCTTACTTTGCTTTTCCTTCAATTTTGGTAACTAACTGATTCTCCCTTCTTTTTTATTTTAAATTTTTGGCACTACATTGCTAATTCTTCCAATGTAGTCCTTAATTCCTATTATTAATGTTTGCTTTCTTATTAATTTAGTCCTTGCAAGGTTTTCAATTCTCTTTTCTTTTAATTCTAACCTTAATCCTTTCTAATTAAGGTTTAATTAAACTTAATTAGATTCCTAATTAGTAGTCATAATATTAATAGGCCCTATTTGGGGTGTTACAATTCTCCCCCTTAATTTAAATTCACCCTCGAATTTACCTGAGTTAAACAAGTGAGGATATTGACTCATCATTGTATTCTCGGGTTCCCAGGTGGCTTCTTCCTCCTTGTGGTTCCTCTAGATGACTTTTACGAGGGAGATTGACTTGTTCCGGAGTCTTTTAACTTCTCTATCAAGGATTTGGACCGGTTCTTCTTGATAGGACAAGTCCGGATTCAGTTCTACCTCTTCTGGTTTTAGGATATGAAAGGGGTCGGATCGATATCTTCTTAGCATCGAGACAAGAAAAACATTGTGGATCTTATCGAATTCACACAGGAGTGCCAATCAATAAGCCAATGGACCAATCCTTTCAAGTATTTCGAATATTCCAATATACCTGGGGGCTAAGCTTGCCTTTCTTCTCGAATCGGAAGACCTTTTTACAAGGTGATACCTTCAAGAACACTCTATCTCATACTTCATGTTGGATGTCCCTTCTTCTTGAATCGGCTCAAAAGCTTGCTTAAGTCTACTATGGATGATTTGGACTTGTTTTTCGGTTTCACGTAGCAGTTGTGGTCCAAGTACCTTGTTCTCACCCAATTCAGACTAGCACAATATAAGGCTTCAAATGGAGCCATCTGGATCGAGCTTTGGTAGCTGTTATTGTAGGCAAACTCTACGAGGGGTAAAGACTTCTCCCAGTTTTTCCTGAAGTCTACTATACAAGCTTTTAGCATGTTTTCGAGTACTTGTATTACACGTTCAGATTGGCCATCACTTTGGGGATGGAAGGCTGTGCTCAAGTTCGTTTTAGTTCCAAGAGCTTTATGCAATGATTTCCAGAAACAAGCAGTGAATTTGGAGTCTCGATTGGAGATTATCAATGTAGGAACTCCGTGCAAGCTATCACTTCACGGATATAAAGGTCGGCTAGAGCACCCATGCTTAGAGTCATTCGAATAGGGATAAAGTGGGATGATTTGGTAAACCGATCAACTATAACCCACACTGCATCATTCTTCCTTGGTGTGCAAGGTAGACCACTCACGAAGCCCATGGTGATCACATCCCACTTCCATTGAGGCAATTCAATTGATTGGAGTAATCCCGTAGGAACTTTATGTTCAACTTTGATTCTTTTGCAAGTAAGGCACTTAGACACGAAGTCTTTGATATCCTCCTTCATACCAGGCCGCCAATAGAGTGGCTTCAATCCCTTGTACTACTTCACCGATCTAGGGTGAATCAAAAAGGTGCTTTAATGGGCTTCTTGCAAGATTTCCCTTTTCAAATCTTCATTATTAGGGATACATACCCTATCCTTGAATTAGAGTAAGCCATTCGAATGAATGGAGAATTCATGCTTGGGAGTTGATTCAAGGTTCGAGATAATAGCTTGAAGTTCATGGTCAGCTTGTTGGAGGTCTTTAATCCTCGAGATTAAGCTAGATTGAATCTGAAGTTCGGACATGAATTTTTGTTCCTTGGATAAACGGAAGTAAGCATTGATAGCCGGAGTAGCTACAAAAAGATAAACAAGATTACTTAGAATGATTTCAAGTAGTTGATTAATGGGCAAGGCACCATTCGAATGCTTTCTTGCAAGGCAAGAAAGGCCTATTTTGAATGGCTACTTCACCTAATCGGTGTGGCCTATTACGCTTAGATGTTAGAGGACCCAAAGAGGCTTAGTTCGAATGAATTAATCTAAAGGCTTAGATTTTAGAGTTACCCGAGTAAGGTCTGCGACTTATAGCGTTAGTGACTACGTTAGCCTTCCCGGGGTGATAATCTGTTACTAGATCGTAATCCTTGAGTTGTTAAAGCCATCTTCTCTGCCTCAAATTCAAATCCTTCTAATTAAGGAGGTACTTGAGACTTTTATGATCGGTGAATAGATAGCACTTCTCACCGTACAAGTAGTGCCTCCAGATCTTTAGAGCAAATACAATGGCAGCCAATTCGAGGTCATGAGTGGGATAATTGAGCTCATGAGGTTTCAATTACCTTGATGTATATGATACTATATTCTTGTCTTGAATCAATACACATCCAAGCCCGGAGTGTGAAGCATCACTATAGACTGTGAATTCCTTTCCAGATTCAGGTTGGACAAGAACCGGGGCATGGGTTAAGGCTTGCTTGAGTTGGTCGAAGCCTTGTTGTTGCTTCTCAGACCATTCGAAGGGTGTATCCTTTCGAAAAAGCTTGGTTAAAGGCAAATCTAGGGTTGAGAATCCTTTAATAAACTATCAGTAATAGCCCGCTAAACCGAGAAAGCTTCTAACCTCACTTACATTCTTCGGAGGTTTCCAATCTAGAATAGACTGGATTTTGCTCAGGTCTACTTTGATTCCTTCTGTAGAGATGACATGACTGAGGAATGAAACTTCAGGCAACCCAAATTCACACTTGGAGAACTTTGCATAAATCCGATGTTCTCGAAGGGTTTGCAAGACAATTTGAAAGTGCTTCGAGTGTTCCTCCTTGTTTCGGGAATATACCAAGATGTCATCGATGAACACGACTACAAATTTATCAAGATAAGGCTTGAAGACTCAGTCCATGAATGCAACCAGGGCATTCATCAACCTGAATGGCATTACAAAAAATTCAAAGTGACCATATCGGGTGCGAAAGGTTGTCTTAGGCACGTCTGCTTCCTTCACCTTCATTTGGTAGTAACCTGACCGAAGATCGATATTAGAAAACACCGCATCATATTTCAATTGGTCGAATAGATCTTCGACCCTAGGCAAGGGGTATTTGTTCTTGATGGTGAGTTGATTTAATTGCCGGTAATCGATGCATAGTCTCATCGTGTCATCTTTCTTCTTCACGAATAAGACCGGTGCACCCTACGGTGAAGAACTAGGCTTATAAAGTCACCCTTTTTAGCAGGATTTCTTGCCGGTAATTGAGGCTTATAAATCGTCAGTAATAGCCCGCTAAAACGAGAAAGCTTCTAACCTCACTTACAATCTTATTTACCGATTGAGGTCTTGGTATAAAGTCACCCTTTTTAGCAGGAGTATGAGAAGAAGAGTTCTTCGTGTGGTTTTGAACCTTCTTCGACTTCCACGAAGGCTTATCATCATGTTTAGGCCTTTTGTCACTTCGGTGACCAGCACCCTTCCTTCGTTCATCAGCCTTCATCTTGGCTTCAGTTGCAATGGCCCGATTTTCTAGACTTTGGAAGTCTGTGATCCCGAGAGCTACAAAGATCGGGCTAAGCTCATCGTTCAAGCCATCAATGAACAATCTGCATTTGTTGGTTTCGGTCTTGATGTATTCCGAGCCATACTTACAATATTTGCAGAAATCGGCCACATATTGTTCTATGGGTCAGTCGGCTTGCTTCAAGTATAAGAAACATTTTTGGCGTTTATCAAGGTATAGTTCGCTCACGTACTTCTTCTTGAATTCTTCTTCAAAGAATTCCCAAGTGATTTTCTCGGCCGGAACGATTAGAATGGTGGTTTCCCACCAGCTTAATGCTTCATCAGCCAAGAGTGCCACAACACATTCAAGCTTGTGCTCATCTGAACATTGGAGTTGCTTGGTAAGTATTCGAGTGGTAGCCTCGAGCCAGAGCTCGGGTACTTCAGGATTGGTTTCGTCAGTACCGGAGAAGGTGTAGGCTCAGTGTTGAACCAATTTATCGATCGAGGCTCTAGTAGGTGCACTAACGGGAGGAGGAATCGAATAGTCTCATTTAAGAGTAGTCACGAGATGGTCGAACATCTCCTTCATGCTTTGGAGACATTTCTGCTGCACATGATTGATAGCCGAGAATTCATGTTGAGCAGCAACAGCTTGTGCTCGGGGTTGAGCTTGTTGTTGCGGAGGATTCTGCTCCATACTCACACTATCCCCTTCATTTGACGAGCCTATGGGGCTTTCATCGTCCCGAGCTGGATGAGTTTTGGACATGTTCTATTTCAAGCCAGAAATAGAGGAGTTAGTTTAATCAAGGATACAAGCTCAATATACATTTAACTCGTAGGTGGCACAAGTAATACTACATGATGCATGAGTCCTAGAATCAATTAACCAAAAGCTCTGAGTACCACTCCTATAACACCCCTCACACAGGTTAGTAGTAACCACAACAAGGAATGTTAATTTATTGATTAACATGGCATCATCAAACAAAACAAGTCATTCAGGACATGTAATTTAGGAGTAAATTAAAAAAAATCTTCTTATAACTCATCATTAATAGATGAGTTTTATTAGCTAACATGTTTCAAGATTTCTTCATTTATAAGAAGGTTATTACTTAATAATCATGTAACTATTAATTCATTTGTTTACCATGCTTCATCTAGTCTTTAGGTTACCATTCATTTCTTTAAACGTGATCATCAAGTTCACCAATTATTCAAGAGCATTCGAATGAAAAGCATTTGGTTCAAGGCATTCCATCCATACATGTAATCTCACAAACTAACATGATCCCCTTAGGTCCAAACTTCATTCGAACAAGATATAGATAGGAGTATCACAGATCAATCCCAACCAATTAAGGGATCATTTGAATAGTATACTCAAACATACATATTAAGCATTCACCCAAGCTAACATGTAGTCCCTAGATCATGTATTATTCGCAATTAGCATAGCATGGTTCAACCATCTCAAACACATTCTTAATTAGGTGATCCTTGTTCACTTATCATACAAATGTTTAAACATTAAGCTACCATACAATATTTATTCCTTTACATTAAACATGGCATTCACTCGAACTACCTACAAGTACATCACTAAGTTTTACTCCACAAGGAAGCACATGTATGTATCTTAAAACATCCCACTTTTTTTACTTCATTCACTTACATGGCAACAAAGGTATACATACACAAATACACAAAAAATTAGTCCACTATTTCGCTTATTTAAGATCATGACATCGAGTAACAAGATATGCATATATATATATATATATATATATATATATATATATCATCAACCATACACATTAGAGCACTTCATTTCTCTTTAAAGTTTATACAAGCCAAGTGCCAAAGTTTACAAAAATCATATATATATATACACATATACAAATCATGGGTTCACATCTGCATGCTTAAACATGACCATTTACATCACTAAGGCCACCACTATGAGAAATTACAAAACAAATACAAATATCCATACTTGGATCTCAAGGTGTGTCCTTGTTTGAAGCTCAAGAAACGTGGCTTTAAAGTACTTTTAATCTGTTATTTAGGAAGAATGAATATGAGAGTAATAAGTACACTTGTGTACTTAGTGAGATAGCAAGTAGATTATCAAGTTGGATTTCTTAATGATCAAGACAAGTACAACCTAACTAGGCTTAAGGTTTAAGTTACCTAGACAAGGTCTCAAGTATGCAATCATAGCAAGAAGCAAGAAGACATGTCATCTACTCATAATAATCATCATATAGCATATATCACACCAAACCATTCGAATGGCATCCATATCAAAACAACAAGAATCATGCTTCAATCTCAAGTAAACATTACATAGTCATGATATATTAATATCAACCATCAAGAATCATGTCATGTTTTTTCAAGAATTATCAAGTATCATCAAGCTTATCAGGACTCATATCTAGCATTTCAAGAATAATGTCAAGTTTGCAAGACTTATTACAATTATTATCTTGCTTATTTAGCACATGTTGCCTTGGTTCATTAGTTAAGTCTAGGTATCGAGTCACCAACCAAATTGTCGCCACAAGATGGTACATTCAGTACCGATCATTTCTCTCCTACTATCAGCAATTGACCAACAATAAATCCCTCATACTATCACCATTTAAGGGCCTTAGCCCTGGACTGTAGTCCACCCAACAATACATATGAGCTCTAGACTCTAGGCATGCCTTACAACCTATGACTAACTAGTAACCAAGGTCTTTATCATTTTCAAGTCAAGCTTTCATTCATTTAACAAGATTTCAATTCAAGTAGCAAGAATTCAAGTCATGTAATCATGCTTTCATTTCAAGTAGCAAGCATTCAAGTCATGTAATCATATTTTCATTTCAAGTAACCAGCAGTATGCATGTATTGCATACTTTAGCTAGCAAGCAGCGTGCCTACTTCATACCTTTGGCATTTCCAAAGCGGCGTGCCTTATTCTTACCTTAGGCATTTCCAAGCTATGGAAGATGAACATGCATTTACAAAGTAATTAACAAAGCAATGATAACTACCTAGCATGGTATCAAACAATCAAACAAATCATTGCAGCAAAATAGGTTATCAAGCAAGTTATTCCTTCTTCCTTTATTTTACCGAGTTTGCAATTAATCAATTTACATGGCATATCAAGAATAAAGGATTGGTTAGGACCTAAAGCCCTAACCCTAAGGGAGCTATACTCACAATCTCCAATCTTAATGTTGGTCTCTTATCCAAATTCTCTTGCTTTTGCTCTTTGCTTGATCAACCCTCTCTTCCTCCACAAATTTCTCCTCTGGTTCTAGAAAATGTAAAACAATTGTACATTAGTATTTTCACGCAATTTACACATACATAATAGCAAAGTAAGTATGATGTTTACCCTACTTTAGCTATTTGTTTTTCCTTATATTTTTTCATACTTGAATCCATTTTAATTTCAAGACTACCTTAGGCTTAATTTATGGCAGTGTTGAACAACATTAAGGTCCCACAACTATTTTTCAAGACAGTTTCATATTAGGTAATAAAACAGTGTCAAACTGTCCAAGCCGCTACTGCCTGGCAGTTTGCACACCTTCATTTTATACTAGTATATCTCCTAAACCGTACATCAGAATTTCGATTACTTTACACCGTTATAAAGCTTATTAAATCCTTTTTACAATGGTTTAAGGCTTGAATTTTTTCCCAGCAAATCGATACAGTTTATTACTTGAAGTTAGGGTATCCACAGATTCTAGACAACTTGCACTGTCCAGTCATTTTATTTATAGTTTTTAGCACAGAGTCTAGAATTGGATTTCGTTGTTCCCTAGTGAAAGTATACATACAGAAGTACAATCCACCAAAATTTTAGCCCTTAATTTTAAGTGTGTGATTTTTGGAGTTACTGCCCAGAACAGAACATTCTGGGCAAATATTACCAGCTTTGATTTTAAGCTCCTAAAATGTTATGTTCAAGATTTCAACAAGCCAATTTAGTGCCAAAACATTTTCTAACATGTCTAGATTGATCTTAATCAATTTTTACAGGTGTTAAAACATAGCATGTTGCCCATTTTCCCCAATTAACATATGTGCACTATTTTACCTAGTAAACCAGTCTCATGTGCTACCAGCTTAATTCCATGCCAATTTTCATTCTTACATGTCCTAAATCAATTTCCAGCAACTTAGTCATGTACGCACTTATTTTTCTCTAGCAACAAGCCTCATTTTAGTGATTAGACCATTTTTACCTAATAAAAACAGTTTCATCTTACTTCATTTTCTTTATCATGCTTGTTTTCACTTTCTAGTAGCATAAGAAGTCATTCAAGTGTTTTTTTTTCTCTAAAATTTCCAGCAACCATGGTTCATTTTAAAGCATGCATGAACATGTATTTATAACTTCCAAGTCTTATTCATATTACCTAAGTCCATTAAAAGTTTACTTCTTCATTTATAGTAACTTAACCATTTATGTAACTTATATACATCACTAAACTAAATTTTCAACAGCATGCAAGCTCAATATCTCATGTATACAAGCATAAAATTAAAGGAGTTAGGTTGTGATTACCTTAGCAAGTGCTAACTAACTCTCTTTAGCTCTCTAGATCAAAAATTCTCCATGACCACCAAGCTTTCTCTCTCTCTTCTTCTCTCTCACTTTCACTAATTCCATTTTGGTAAAGTGAGGAAGAAGATGGGTTTCCCTCCCTTAGTGGCTGATCAAACTAGGAGAGAGGGGTGGACACATGTGATGCCCCCTCATTAAATTTTAATTAGCATGCAAACCTTAAGTTTGTAAACTATGCATTTTAGCCCCTTTTAATTTGGCACATCACTTTGCTTTTCCTTCAATTTTGGTCGCTAACCGATTCTCCCTTCTTTTTTATTTTAAATTTTTGGCACTACATTGCTATTTCTTCTAATGTAGTCCTTAATTCCTATCATTAATGTTTGCTTTCTAATTAATTTAGTCCTTGCTAGGTTTTCACTTCTCTCTTTTTTAGTTATAACCTTAATCCTTTCTAATTAAGGTTTAGTTAAACTTAGTTAGATTCCTGATTAGTAGTCATAATACTAATAGGCCCTATTTGGGGTGTTACAGTGTCGAATATGTATGAGATTTGTGGGGGAGAGAGCGAAGATGCCGAGCATGTCTTGCAGTTCTGTATCACGACTCGAGGACTATGGTTAAGAGTCGTACCGTCGGATAATGCTGAGGAATTTTTCAGCTCCCCGTTCAAAGATGGGTTTCGACATAATCTTTTTTCTACTTCATTCGTTCCTAACGATGGAGAATGAGCGATACATTTCTCGATTTATTATTGGTTGTTGTGGAAAAATAGATGTATTGTAGTATTGGATTCTGGACATAATCAATGGGAGGATATATTAGCACGGGGTAACACGATGGTGGATGAATGTGGCTGCGCATTTGCCCATGATGGAAGCGATGAACCTTCGCTGAGTGTGGATCATTGCTGGACTGGTCCTCCGGATGGCTGGGTGGGAATGAATGTTGACGCTGCTGTTAATACAACGAATTTGAGAGCTGGGATTGGCGGAGTCGTGCGAGATGACCAAGTGGTTTGGCTCAGTGGACTTGCAGGATATGTTGCTGTAGAATGAGTACTTGGGTTCTTTGGTTTCCCCTGTAGTTGGGCATTATGGGAAAAGTGAGCCACCTCCCGAACCTGGAGTTTAGGTAGTAATTGCTTGTAGATTTTGGTTCTTTTTTAGTATTTTTTTGTTGCCTTCATAGCTTTGCACTGGTCCTTATAGGCTAGTTGTAATACCCAAATTTTGTCTTGGTATATTGTTGCGTGTAAAAGAGTCTATCGCAATAGAGTGCAAGTGTACACGACAAAAGTAGTAAAGTGATAAACGAAGTATCAGATGTCGAATCCACAGGGACTGGAAATGGCTTTATCCTTGGATTGCTGCACAAAAGAGAAAGAAGATAATTTACTTGTTTGTAGGGAATATTGAAGAATACTAAAAATAAAAGATTAAAAGATTCAGGGTAAAGAAACAAGCCGGTATCGATTTGCTCAGCAGTGCAAGTGTTGCACTGTATAAGACTTCCTATTCTATCGTCGTTCCTGTCGCGGCAGCACCTACGGCGGCAGCAGTCTGTTGTTGTCGCGGCAACGATCACACAACTATGTACTTCAAGCTTGGCAAGAATCCCTGCTGTGACTTGTCATATCCTTAGATCCAAGTCTGTCGATGAACACGTCTTAGATGATACCTCCCGGCGTGAATCGAAGGATGAACACCGATGTTGTCGGATTCTTCCTTAGCCACTTAACCTCGTCCTATCCCTAGGTCCGAGATAGTTCAACCATGAACTGGAGAACCTATACTTATTAATTTCGTATACCTAACTCTCCCGATATTAAGTAAATGAATAATCTCGCAATGCTCTCCCAATACTCTTGCAAGATGTTGAAAACTAGAATAAGAAAACTTGAAGTTTTATTTTACTGAACAGAAAAATCCTAAAACAGTACAATCCTTGCAACTACTTTACGGAATCAACCCTTAGCTCTAGGGGAAGTTTAGAACATGATGAGAAGGGGAAAACGACTAGGGTTTTGGGGAAGACGACTAGAGAATGAGATGATCTTCCCTAGGTCGAATTACATGCCTTTATATAGGCCTTGGATTCAAGTTTTCTAATATGGCAAGAATACAAGTTTAAACTAAAGTAAAACTCTATTAAAGACTAAATCTTCAGAGTAGATGCCTTTAATTCGGCCTCTTTCCTTGCTTTGGGTTTCTTCTTTGAACTTTGGACTTGGCCTTCATCATGATCTAGGGCTCAGAAAAATATAGGAGTGACCCACGACAGACTGGCTTAATTTCCTCTATCTGTCAAACTCCACTTCACTTTTCCCTTCACCATTGCTGTCGTCATTGGCTGCCACGGCAGAGGCCACGATAGCGTCATCCTTCTCGACTTCAGTCCCATTTTCTAGTTCTACTTCTCCACTGCCCTGAGTCTGCTGCAACAGCTGCCTGCAAAAGTAACCAAAATCAGTAGCAATTGTGCCATTTTGTATAATTGTGATGTATATGTGAAACTGTACCTAAATGCAATGAATTATGCTTGAATGCAACAGAAATTTGGGTTAAACATGTGGTAAAAAGTAGAACTTTTGCACACTCAACACACTCCCAAACTCAAGTTCTTGCTTGTCCTCAAGCAATTAAGACCTAAAACGAAAAACAGAAAAAAAAACTTTTGTTTTGCTTAAAACAGTGAACTTTTCCTTACCTACCGTTCATGCCCTATTGTGAATCAACACCTTGTTGGATAATTCATGATTCATTCGGAACCTTGCCTATAATTCTTGTGTAGTGTGTGCATGTTTTGTGAACAATTATATGCTTAGACTCTCTTGGTGTACTAGAATAGCTAAGCTAATCACTTGAATTTTTACGCCAAATTTCATTTTCTTGGAGGCAATTCTTGAGCTCCTTTAGTTTTTTCTTAGACTCGATTTTTTTCCTTTAATTTAAGTTTGACTAGAGCCTGTTTTGGGCACCTCTAGCTAACTTCCTAGAGCCGGTTTCGGGCACCTCTAGGTGTGTTGAGTCTACTTTTTTCTGAACTTCTTTTCCTAGAGCTAGTGTTAGGCACCTCTAGGGCAACTCAAGTGTTTAAGCTTTTTCCTATTCTAGTTTACCAGTAGAGTTCTAGACAGTATAAGAGTCACAAAGGGTGTTTAAGGATCATAACTTATAGTAAGGCTCTAAACTGTTCCTAAAAATATCCTAAAGGCACTGCCACGACAGAGGTTGTCACGGCAGGTAAGTTCAGTTCAAAGACTTAAGCCATATATATTTTTTTATTTTTTAAGCAAAAATAAACTAAACACTTAGACACAATTTTGAACCTAAAAACACTTCATTACTGGAGGGATGCCACCCCCAAACTCAAAGGTTGCATTGCCCTCAATGCATGATGATAGAAAATAGAAAATAGAAACAAAATACATCACAATTATAATAAAACAACAGAACATTAAAAATAAGATATAAACTTAAATTTAGGTGATGTAATCGCTGCTGCTGCTGATCTCTAGCTGCCGGCGAGCAGTGACCTTTGTTGTGGGTGCCGACAGAATGATCGGAGAGGCGAAGGCAATCTTCTTCTTAGCTTCGCTTGGGTGCTGGATGCGAGTGGGTGAGATCTGGGGTGGCCTTTCCAGCACTTGTACCTCTTCAGAGGAGCTGTTGCTACTGCTACTGTTACGGTTGGCAGACTTGCTCTGGTCGGATGGTCCTTCACCAGTGTTGGACCTTTGCCTTCTCATCGGAGTGAACTCCTTTGAAAGGTTTCTTTTGACAGAGGGCTCCCTATCAGATTCGTGCCAGATGGAGGAGGAAGAGAACCCGACGATAAAATCATCAAGTTCGCCCAGCGGCTCCTTTCGTTTCTCTCCTATGGCAGAGACAGTGGCGGTGTGGCTGCCGCCTTCAACTGTCGCGGCCGGGGTTGGAGTGGATGCAACAGAGGGTGTTTTTGGTGTGGCAGCAGGAGTAGGGGCAACAAAATAATGCTCTGGGAAAGCAGGAAATTGTACATTTGCAAAATTTAAATTGTTTTGAATAAAATGTATTGTTGCTGCTGTGAAGTCTCTGACGAAACTCATCAGACCAAGCTGTCGTTCCTCTCTCTTTTGCAGTGTGGCTAGGATTTGAGTGGAGGAGTCTGCTGGAGGAGCTGCTGCTCTGCGGCGGCAGGTTTGGCTGTGTGGGCTCTGCTGGCTCCTCTGCTGCGGCAGATGGGTTGAAGCAGGAGAGGGGTGTGGCTGCTTTTAGCTCCATCAAACTGAATATGTTGCGCTCCGTCCATCCCTTCCCTCATACCTTATAATCTTCATGGATTTTGGGAATGTTGTGGCCGCGACAGATCTCGGTGATGAGGTACGGGAAGGAAAGGGGTCCCTATGGTTTAAGGGCATACTCTGAAATTCCCTCTCGTATATACCGGCCGAAATTAATAGGTCTCTCATTTAAAATGGAGTGAGCGAGAGCTAACCTGGGTCGGTCGACCGTGCTATTGTGGGAAGAAGGCATTATCCTCTTCTTGACAAAGTGGTTCCATAGTTTTGCCTCTTGAGTGAGTTGAGTGCGTTTCACTGTACAAGGATGTTTGGGATCAGTATTCCACTCTGAACCTTCTTCAGTTAATTCTGCCATGACAACATCGTAGTCTGCCGGCGACAGACTTTCCACGAACCTCTTGTGTTAGTTTTCCCTCTTGCCGACGTAGATTCCGTAGAGGGTATTGCTGTATTCTGGCTCAAAATTAACCTCTTTACCTCGTACGGTCACGGTCTTCGTATCCTTGCTGTCGACAACATCATAAAATTCTCAGACCAAAGTGACATTCATCTCCTCGGGCTGGGCAGCAAACATCTGCCATTTGAGGGCTCTGATTTTTCAAGCTATGAACGGTTCGAGCACAAAATCTTCGATGCATTTGGTTTAAAGGAACCCTCTCTCTTCCCACATCTCCCTCTTTTGGAAGAAGGTGTAGTATCGGTCAACAGAGTCGGTGGTGGCAAAGCGGTTAGGGAGTCTGTCGTGGCTGGGTGTGCCGGCTGCTGCGGCAGAGCTGGAGGCAACACTTCGTCTTGTTTGTCTGGTACTCATAGTTGCAAGGCTGTGGAAAATGAAAGAAATTTGAGATCTAGAGAGAAAGCAAGTTGAGAGAGTAAAAGTGAGGTGAAAAATGAATAGTAAAATGGGGTTTATATAGATGAATGGTTTGCTGTCTGTTGGAGCTGTAACGGCAGGCGCGAATAACATGGCCAGCTGTTATGCGGTTTTTTACGCGTCTGTCACGCGTTTCCATGTTTGCTGCACGTCTATTACGCGTTTGCGTGTCTGCCGCGACAACATGGTGACAGGCTGTCTTTTCCGCGTCTGTCGCGACAGCTATTGACAGGCTGTGACGACAGACTCCTCCTTTGGGCTTTTTGGGCTGCTGGTGAGATGGTGGGCTGGTTCACTTCTTCTCCTCTCCTTGTTTCCCTTATTTCCTAAAAATAATTAAAATAAAAACTTAGTTCCTAAAAATAAAATAGTTCTAAATTCCTAATATATATATATATATAATAGTAATAATAATAAAAATAAAATTAAGTTAAATTAGGGATGCATAGAGGGGCATCTCCTAAAGTAACCACTTCCTACATCCTTGGGGCTTCAGTCCCCTGATAATGCTTCAGTCTCTGTCCGTTGACTTTAAATTGGTGCCCGTCTTTTAAAGATTTGATCGTGATGGCACCATGAGGAAAAACTTGCACAACTTGGAATGGGTCGGACCATCTAGATTTCAGCTTCACTGGGAAGAGTTTCAACCTAGAGTTAAATAACAACACAAGCTGCCCTGGGCAGAACTGTCGTGGCAGCAACTTCTTATCATGCCACCTCTTTGTCTTGTCCTTGTAAATCCTTGCATTGTCGTAGGCCATTGCTCGAATTTCTTCAATTTCATTCAAGTCAAGTAACCTCTTATGTCCTGCCTTGTCTAAGTCCATGTTCACTGCTTTGATGGCCCAGTAAGCTCTGTGCTGTATCTCAACGGGTAAATGGCATGTTTTTCCATATATCAGCCGATAGGGTGACATTCCCAATGGTGTCTTAAATGTTGTTCTGTAGGCCCAGAGTGCATCATTTAGGTGTAAAGACCAGTCCTTTCGAGTAGGTTTAACAATCTTTTAAAGAATGTTCTTTACCTCCTTGTTGGATATTTCGGCCTGTCCATTGGTCTGAGGGTGATACGCTGTTGCGATATGATACTTTACGCCATATTTTTTAAGGCAACAACAATTACCCTATTGTCGGAATGTCTCCCTTCATCACTGATAATCGCCTTAGGTATGCCAAATCTAGAAAAAATGTTCTTTTGCAGAAATCTGTGAACAATCTTGGCATCGTTTTTCTGTGTGGCGATCGCTTCAACCCATTTGGACACATAGTCCACTGCCATGAGGATATATAGATTCCCACATGATGCTGGGAACGGTCCCATGAAATCAATCCCCCAAACGTCGAAGATTTCGACTTCTAGGATGTTTTGCAGTGGCATCTCATGTCGTCTTGAGATGTTCCCAGTCCGTTGACACTTGTCACAACTTTTGTAGAATGCTTGGGCATCCTTAAATAGTGAGGGCCAGTAAAAACCAGATTGCAAAACCTTGGCAGCGGTTTTGTTTCCACCTAAGTGTCCTCCATATGGTGAAGTATGCAGTGGTGAAGCATAGCTTCCTGCTTATCCTGTGGTACACATCTCCTGATGATTTGATCTGCACAATGTTTGAAAAGAAGAGGTTCATCCCAATAATAATGTTTTACATCATTTTGGAACCTCTTCCTTGCTTGGTAATTCAGTTCAAGAGGTAATATTTCGCTAACTATGTAATTAACGAAATCAGCATACCAAGGAAGTTCAGAAAACTTACCTGCCGACATGGATGTCGCGGTAGTGCTCGTGGCAGCAAACAGCGGCTCATCAGGAAAAGTCTCTAGTATGTGCGTCTTGTCTGTTAGCAGACTCTTTCCCATCTCCAATCTTGACAAGTGATCTGCAACTTGGTTTTCTGTTCCCTTTTTATCCTTGATTTCAATGTCGAACTCTTGCAACAGCAGAATCCAACGTATCAGTCTAGGTTTTGCATCTTTTTTAGCAAACATATACTTCAGTGCAGAGTGGTCTGTGTGGATCACCACCTTCATTCCAAGTATGTATGAACGGAACTTGTCAATCGAAAGCACCACTGCTAACAGTTCCTTTTCTGTTGTTGTGTAATTCACTTGGGCATCGTTTAGTATTTTACTGGCGTAATAAATTACATGGAATAGCGTGTCCTTCCTTTGCCCAAGTGTTGCCCCTACAGCGTAATCACTAGCATCACACATAATTTTGAACGGAAAACTCCAGTCTGGTGGTTGTACGATTGGGGCTGTTACCAGCTTCTCTTTCATGATTCTGAATGCCTTAGTACATTCAACATTGAAGTCAAAGGGACGATTCTGCTCTAGTAGGTGGCATAAAGGCTTGGTGATCTTCGAAAAATTTGGTATAAACCTTCGATAAAACCCAGCATGCCCTAAGAAACTCCGAATTCCCTTGACTGTGGTGGGTGGTGGTAGCTTTTCAATCACTTCTATTTTGGCTCTGTCAACTTCTATGTCGCGGCAGCTTACCTTGTGGCCTAGGACTATCCCCCCATCCACCATGAAGTGACATTTTCCCAGTTTAATACTAAGTTCGCTTTCTCGCATCTTTCGAGTACCTTCTGTAGGTTGCTTAAACAGCCTTCAAAACTATCTCAAATGACAGAAAAATCGTCCATAAATATTTACAGGAAGTCCTCCACCATGTCAGAGAATATTCCCATCATACACCTCTGGAATGTTACTGGTGCATTGCAGAGTCCAAATGGCATTCTCCGAAAGGCATAAGTGTCGTATGGGTAAGTGAAAGTCGTTTTCTCTTGATCCTCCGGTGCAATAGCTATCTGGTTATAACCTGAGTAACCATCAAGAAAACAACAATAAGGTTTTCCCGCTAATCTATCAAGCATTTGATCAATAAAAGGTAGGGGAAAATGGTCTTTTCGGGTAGCTTTATTAAGCTTTCGATAATCCATACAAACCCTCCAACTGGTCACAGTCCTGGTTGGCATTAGTTCGTTTTCTTCATTGGTCACCACAGTTATTCCTCCCTTCTTAGGAATGCATTGCACCGGGCTCACCTACTTACTATCCGAGATGGCATAAATTATCCTGGCGTCTAGCCATTTGATAATTTCTTTTCGAACCACTTCTCGCATAGCGTCGTTCAAGCGTCTCTGGGCATCAATGGTCGGCTTATGATCATCCTTTAGGAGAGTTTTGTACATGCATAGTGCCGGACCGATGCCTTGGATATCAGCTATCATCCATCCAATAGCCTTTTTATGCTGCTGTAGCATCCCTATCAGCTGTTGTTCCTGTTCCTGCATTAACTTGGAAGAGATGATTATGGGCGACGTATCATTTAAACCAAGAAAAACATATTTGAGCTGCCCTGGTAGGGACTTAAGGTCTAGAACAAATGGTTTCATAGTTGAGGGCTTTTGGATGATGTGTTCATTCGAGGTATAGTTTAAGGGCTCGAATAACTTACATGGACGATTGCCTATCCAGTTTACCTCCTCTTGACCTTCAGTGTCAGATATGTCAGAATCTGAGGAGCTGCTGTCGTCGTTGCTGCCGTGACAGTCTTCCAGATGGCTGTTGTGGCAGTGACCAAATTTAATGTCATGGGAGCACGATCTGATGCAGGGTTGATCAAGGGTTACTTCAGTGATAGCCTTGCATTCTTCTTCTGCACCAGCATGTTTGATTGCCTGGAGAACATTGAGCTTGATCTCTAGATCATTCACTCTCATTGTAAGTTATCCCTTTTCTACATCAATCACTGATCTACTTGTGGCTAGGAAGGGTCGCCCTATGATGATTGGTGCATTCTCATCTGCTTCACAATCTAAAACAAGAAAGTCAGCAGGGAAAATGAACTTATCCACTCTTACCAGAATATCTTCGATCTTTCCTTCTGGTTGCACGTAAGAGCGGTCTGCCAGATGAAGCATAACTGTCGTGGGTCGTGCTCGTCTAATATCTAATTTCTGAAACACATATTTTGGCATTAAATAAATACTAGCACCTAGATCACAAAGGGCCTTAATCACGAACTTGTCACCAATTATGCATGGTATGATGAAGATCCCAGGATCTTTCTTCTTCTGGGGTGGATGCCTGTGCAGAATAGTCATGCATCCTTCTGTCATTTTTACCATTTCAAATTCCCCAAGTATGGATCTTTTCGACATAACATCCTTGAGAAATTTGGCATAACCGAGCATCTCCTTGATGGCCTCTAACAATGGAATATTGATGTGAACCTGCTTAAAAATATCATATATCTTTTTGAGCTGGTACTCATGTTTCTGTTTCTGTAACCGCTGTAGAAAAAGAGATGGAGGACGGTAATCTTCAAATCGTCCTTCCATTGGTATTCAGATTTGAGGAGGCTTAGGTTCTTCATCCTTCTCCTTTGTCCCTTCTGCTGTCGTGACGGGTGTGGCGGCAGCAGGTTGTTTATCTTTTGTCGGGCAGTGTTCGCAGCAGTCGATTCTAGGGATGGTTACTTAACCGATATGGCTTTCTTCTCCGGCCCTGGCAGTTGTTTCCCACTCCTTGTTGTAATGGCTTTGCACTACTCATATGTGGGTTGTCTAGCGACCTCAGTATCGCTAGGGAATCCTCCGTTCTGCCTTGGTTTAATATGCTGGGAAACATGACCCATCTGTGTCTCTAGTGATTTCAGTGTAGCTTCATGGTTAGTCATTCTCATCTCTGTTTTATCCATGAATGACTCAGTCTTTTTAACGAAGTGATCCATGTTTTCCATGTAAGCTCCTTTCCGTGACATGAATGTGGCCAAAGTTTGCTCCAGTATACTAGGTGCGGTTGCTGGCTGCTGTTGCGGCTGCCGCTGTGTCAGAAATCTAGGTGCCTCCTGATTTTGAGTGTTCTGCACTTGAGGATTCAGTGCGTTGTTTGGGTTACTCCAGGAGAACTTGGGATCTTTCCTCCAGTTGGGGTTGTAATTGTTGGAGTCATAGTTTCTCGGCTTGTTATAGTTTCCAACATACATCCCTTCATCTAGTTGTAGCGGGCAGTCTTCTGAACTATGATTCCCACTGGAAGTTTCACAGACCTCTTATGCAGAGTAAACAGGTTTTGAGTTTTTCTTTAGCAAGTTTTCTACTGCCTTTGTGAGATACGCAACTTGTGTCTTTAGGGAATTGTCAGCTTTATAATCCTTCACAGCTAGCACTCGTTTACCTCTCCTTACTGTGGGAAATTGCTCTTCATTCTTCGCCAAATTTTTCAATACCACCATGGCTTCATCTGGATCTTTGTCCAACAGCAATCCGTTGGCTGTTAAATCTATTCTCATACGGGTATATGTGTTGGCAGCATTGTAAAATTTTATAACTTGATTCCAAACAGGGAATCCGTGTATCGGGCAATTCCTTAGAAGTGTGGTAAACCTTTCCCATGCCTCGTGCATTGGCTCGTCATCTTCTTGTTGAAAAGTAGCAATTTCATTACGTAATCGCTCAGATAAATGGGAAGGATTAAAACGAGATAAAAATTCACGAGTTAGATCCGCCCAAGTTCATATTGAACCCGGCGATAGTTTGTTCCACCAAGTTTTCGCTCTATCCCTCAATGATTGAGGAAATAACCGAAGCCTCAGTATCTCCGGATTTACTCCTGGTAATCTAAACGATCTACATATTTCTGTGAACGTTTTCATATGTTCTCTGGCATCCTCTGTAGCAACACCACTAAATTGGCCAGCGGAATTGATCATGCTGAACATCATAGGTTTCAGCTCGAAATTTTTAGCTTCCACGTCTGGCAGGGTGGTCTCCAGTTCCACATGATCATTGATCATGTAATCACGGCATGACTGTGGTGCGGCCACGGCAGCTTCAGGCTGTCTGTTTCCTTCATCCCCAATAGGGTCTTCAGGATCTTCGGGATTCCCTTGGTTGTTCCTCCCGTTATGCATGGCTTCTAACTGTTCCTCAAGATAATCAATTCTGGCTATCAAAAGACGGACTCGGTTTCTGAGATTGTATGAGCGTTCGATTTTAGAATCTAGCTAATACTCAGGTTCTTTGCCTCGTCTAGATCTGCGCATAAGCAAACGAAAAAAACTTGTGAAAAGCACAGGGGGGAACAGCCCCAATAAAAACAGAAAAATTAAAAAGAATGTGCAGTAAAAGTAGGGTAAAGATATGTTGCCAGTCCCGGCAACGGTGCCAAAAACTTTGTTGCATGTAAAAGAGTCTATCGCAATAGAGTGCAAGTGTACACGACACAAGTAGTAAAGTGATACACGAAGTATCGGATGTCGAATCCACAGGGACTGGAAATAGTTTTATCCTTGGATTGTTGCACAAAAGAGAAAGAAGATAATTTAATTGTTTGTAGAGGAATATTGAAGAATACTGAAGATAAAAGATTAAAAGATTTAGGGTAAAGAAATAGGCCGATATTGATTTGCTCAATAGTGCAAGTGTTGCACTGTATAAGACTTCATGTTCTGTCGTCGCTCCTATCGCGGCAGCACCTGTGGCGACATTAGTCTGTTGTTGTTGCGGCAGCGATCACACAACTCTGTACTTCAAGCTTGGCAAGAATCCCTGTTGTGACTTGTCCTATCCCTAGATCCAAGTCTGTCGATGAACACGTCTTAGATGATACCTCTCGGCGTGAATCGAAGGATGAACATCGATGTTGTTGAATTCTTCCTCAGCCACTTAACCTCGTCCTATCCCTAGGTCCGAGATAGTTCAACCATAAACTGGAGAACCTGTACTTATTCCTTTCATATACCAAACTCTCCCGATATTAAGTAAATGAATAATCTCACAATGCTCTCCCGATACTCTTGCAAGATGTTGAAAACCAGAATAAGCAAACTTGAAGTTTTATTTTATTGAACAGAAAAATCCTAAAATAGTACAATCCTTGCAACTACTTTACAGAATCAACCCGTAGCCCTAGGGGAAGTTTAGAACATGATGAGAAGGGGGAAAACGACTAGGGTTTTGGGGAAGACGGCTAGAGAATGAGATGATCTTCCCTAGGTCGAATTACATGCCTTTATATAGGCCTTGGGTTCAAGTTTCCTAATATGGCAAGAATACAAGTTTAAACTAAAGTACAACTCTATTAAAGACTAAATCTTCAGAGTAGATGCCTTTAATTCGTCCCCTTTCCTTGCTTTGAGTTTCTTCCTTGAACTTTGGACTTAACCTTCATCATGATCTAGGGCTCAGAAAAATATAGGAGTGACCCACGGAAGACTGGCTTAATTTCCTCTATCTGTCGAACTCTACTTCACTTTTTCCCTTCACCATTGCTGTCGTCATTGGCTGCCACGGCAGAGGCCACAACAGCGTCATCCTTCTCGACTTCAGTCCCATGTTCCAGTTCTGCTTCTCCACTACCCTGAGTCTGCTACAATAGTTGCCTGCAAAAGTAACCAAAATCAGTAGAACCTGTGTCATTTTGTATAATTGTGATGTATATGAGAAACTGTACCTAAATACAATGAATTATGCTTGAATGCAGCAGAAATATGGGTTAAATAGGTGGTAAAAAGTAGAACTTTTGCACACTCAACATATACTAATATATATACTACATGTCTCTATAAATAAATCCAAAAATAAATAAATAAGCAAACCCTTAAATAATCAGTCCAATAAATAGTGTTCATTTACATGTGTTCAAGGCCCAAATATCATTCTAAAAATCCCAAATTTCTTTACAAACCAAATCCCTCTTCTAAACCAGCATTTTCCGCCCAAAAACAAAATTTAACGGGTAAAAGGCCTAAACAAACATATTTTTGTTTGTTTAGCCCGCCAAAATGGCCACTTGGCAGTCCCCCATTCGACCATTCTCCCTTCACGTGGATTGAGCCCCAACTGACATCAACCATTACATCATTTCCCACCTACCTATAAATAGGAGAGAGAAATTTTATATAAGATTTAATTACCATAATTAATACCCAACATCACCTACCATTAATAATAATAAAATAATAAAAAGCAAGAAAGAGAAAAGGCATTTTCGGAATTTACCCGCCCGGGAGTCGAATCGCGGGAATTTGAGAGGTCGCTTGAGAAAACGAACGGCCAAGAAGCTGAACCGCTTCGAACCGCACCGCCCGAGAAACAAATCGAAACCTGATATTGAGTCGTTCGGTCGATGCGGAACCAAATCGTTGTGCCAGAAGCCGAACCATCACTGTAGATGCGAACCTCCGCGGAAGAAGGTGACTGAACGCCGTCAGAGACGCCGCGCACGTCACCAGAAGGTAACTTCTTTCCTTGATTTCATTTCCCCACAAGAAAAACACGAAAATGTTAGATCTAATAAAAAAATAAGAAAACAATGGTAAAATATAAAAAGAGAGAATATCGAAGTTCTTTTTTTATGGTTGTCAGAATCTTTTACGCAGTGGTTGGAGTGGTTTTAAGTTGCGGCAGAGTCGAAAAGTGAGCGGCGAGAAAGGTAGTTTAGTTTTAGGTCGGGGAAGAGGGGCGACTCTAACTAGCCAAGTTAAATTTAGGGATTTATGCGCAAAATTTAGGATTTTTTTAGATTTTTTAGGGTTCCGGCTGGAGGAGCGTGGTTGTCGGAGTGTTCAGAGCGGCGGTCAGAGCTTGGGAGCGGTGGCCATTTAGTTTGTAAAGAGAGTTCGGGAGTGAGTGACAATGTTAGAAAGAGAGGGCAGTGTGAGAATGACTAAGTGAACTTGGTTTTTAGGGCTTATATATTGAGTCGGTACGACATCATTTTGGGGCCAGTAGGGTCTACGCGCTAAGAATCGGGTCGGGCAGGGGATGTAACCCCCTAAACCCGACCCGAAAGAGCTGGATCAAATATAAGAAGTCAAGCTCAAAGCTTGTCCCTCACGTAAGTAACCTGATTCAAAGACTTAAATTCCAAAATAGATAATAATAATATCGCATAATACATAATGATAAAATATTCCTGAAAATATTAAATAATCGAAATGGGAATGTATGATAAAACGTAATAACCCAAATAAAACATCCGAAATCCAAAAATTAATTACAATCTGATAAAACGTATAATATAAATAGTTCCAAGTATCATATTGATAATAACAAATAAAAGTGAAAAACGAGGTCCTCCAAGTACCGTTGCCTAGACCTGATTATCTGAAATAGAAACTAAAGGGGAGTCAGCGAAAACGTTCATTGAGTGCAAACAGAACTAATAGAATCATCAAAGTTAGCAGACATTATCATAATACAATTTTCCATTAAGAAACAATTCAATCACATAAACAGGTATGAATGAATGTGCAACACAGTATCACATGCACCCACTACATCACCATCCGAAGAGTAAGGTTCCCCAGAACCACTCTCAACCTCGTCACCATCCGAAGTGGAATCCAACCCGTAGGGCGAAACCACTAATCCAAAGTAGACAACAACCCGAAGGATGAAGCTACTAAACTTCCTCGTACAAAATCCCACCCATAATGAGATGACACAAAATCCGAATTCTAAATCTGAATGCATTGTTTATCAACAGAAATGTATAATCATATATTCCGATATACAATAATTCGAATCTGATAACATATACAAACATTGCATAACGTAACAGAATGTTGAACAAGTCAAACATCACAGATCAACAGAATATTATCACCACACATCATCAGACCACATCATGTATACATTTCAGCAAATCAACACATTTATATACAGAGCACTGTGAACAGACAACACAGAAGAGAACACACCTCAAGTAGCTAACACTCAATGTCGACGGTGACGTCTCCCATGCTCAGCTCTATCTCTAGGTCGGTCAGAGTCAGCTCCTATAACAATTAAATACACCATCAAAGATACTACTACTATGCCAAGACACTGATAGTGTAAATAACAAATATATTATTAATTATACTCACGAGCGGATCCCGATGTCTGAGCAATAGGAGGTCGTCTAGGTGGAAGAGGAGGAAGGATCTCAGTATCTGAGTCAATGTCGTCTACAAATACGAATAACTCCAATAATTTTTTTGATATTCAAATCTTTAAATACAAGAATAAACGAATAAAAGTCGTAAAAATGATCTTTCGAGTTTGAATTTGGGGAAACGGGCAGCGGAATCGGAATCAGGACGTCGAAAAACATAAAATATCCATTTTCTAAAAAAGTCAATGGGTCAACGGTGACGTCATTGCTTACATCATATGCCACGTCACTGGTGACGTCATCCGATTCGGTTCAACGGGTTCCGGTTCGGTCTAACTCGATTCATACCGGTTCAAACCCAAAATCCCCAAATTCTAACCCGTTCAAAATTAGGGCACACCCACTTCTGACTTTCCCACCGCCGGCGAGCTTTACGCTCAAATTTCGGCAAACACAAGCAACCCCAACCTCACACCTTCAACCCGAATCCCTCCCAAACACCATTTACACTCACCCTTACCCCAAATCACGAAGGCAACCCACGCAAAAAAGATGAATGGTTCAACGTCTAAATTCCCGGTGAACAACGGCTGAAAGGAACGACTTCGTCAGGGTTTTGATCGCACAGTTGAGGGGAAACTATTGGTGGTTCCGTCGCAACGAACGGCCGCGGTTAAAGGCTGATCGGAGCTTGATCGGCAAGAAACGAAAAAGCTTGGTGGTTTTTTCTTTACTTTGCTAAAACACGAAAATGGGAAAATTGGGGGGGGGGGGGTAACAAAATCGACACAAAAACAATTGAAAGGGAACCAAATTTATCTTTAGTTTATTTTTGGGTAAATTGCAACATAAGACACTAAAACACTTAACGTCCACGAAACAACACCAAAGTTTTGAACCCTTTTCAATTTAGTCACGTAAATTCTAAAAACTACCCAATTTAATCACTGCAATTCAATTAGGTTTTAAATTAAAACTCACAATTATTAGGGTTTTTAATTTAGGGCAAAATTGGGGTGTTACAGGGGATCCGCGCATTTTTGCCTTTAGGGTTAGTAGTCGCTTCAGTCCCCAAACTTTATAGTGTATTATAATTTGGTCATTGTTTCCTTGTAATTTGGGCATTTAGTTCTCAATTTAATTCAATTTAGTCATCTTTCAGTATTAATTACATTTGTTTAATTAGCTTATTAAATTGTTTTATTGTATGCTTACACATTTTTTAAATTAAGCATGTAATATGTATGCTAGAAAAGCTTAATCATTAAATTGCTTTAATTAGAGACTGTAGAGATCATTGTAGCAAATAAGTGGATATTTGAAATAAAGTTTGGATATTCAAGATTGATTAATATCACATTGAAGAGTGATGTTAATCAATGAATACTCAAATTAAGATTTCAATGTTCCATTTTAACTTAGAAAATGGAAATTGCACTTAACTAGTTTAATTAAAATTAAAATAGGATGAATAATTAGTAACACCTTAATTAGGAATATTGTTTCTTTTGGATCCAAGAAAGGTATTGTCCATATTATTTGGATGTTACCATTTATGTCCAAAAATTAATATTATTCTTAGATCTTTAAATTAATCAAATTAATGATGCCTAATTAGGGTTTGCTTCAAAATGGAAAGACAATAATTTGACATGCATTAAACTTTTTGCGTTGAGATACTTTTTCGAATATATATCGAAGTGTCCTAATGTATTTGGATGTTTCATAGGTGTATTCGTCCAAAAATGTATTTTCTTACAAAAGGATACTCTCATTTGGAATAAATTCATTTTACAATTAAAAGAATTAATTAACTTCAAATTAATATCCGAAATGTCAAAATGCCATGTGTAATTAATGAGGTACCGATAACAGGTGTTTGTAGGGGTGCTAACCCTTCACTACACGTAACCGACTCCCGAACCTGAACTTTTCAAAAAAGAATCTCTGGTACGTTTTATGGTGTCCGGCCTACCAAAGTGGCTAGTGGTGACTCCAAAACTATTTTTATGCGAATAATGGAAATTTAATTAAAAGTGGAAAATTCATTGGTTTTAAGACTTGATTAAAATAAAAGGCCCGATTTCAAAATTTTAAAAATCAGACTACTTTCCAATCTAAAAAGCGGTTTTCAAAAAAAAAACGGTCGCGACAGCTTGGCGACTCCGCTAGGGATATAATTGAGAGTCAAGCCTAATCATTAATTACATGTGGCATTTTGGAATTTCTAACATTAATATGGGTTTAATTTTTTCTGAAGAATTGCTCGATGGATTTTTAGGAAGAATGAGGGTAGTTTTGTGTATGCTATATCTGTCATCCATGCATAAACACTAAACTTGGGTTTTCCACCCTTAAGTGGGAGTAAGACAATATTCGACGTGATGCTCTCCAGCTCCGAGCTCAGATTTTTGTCTTCTTCCAGTATACTAACCTTATGCGTCGTGGGGCCCACGCCTCTGTTATAAGGGACCTATACTACTGAATCGATGTCTTATTGTCATACTAGACAGTAACGACAGTTCAGGAACCGATAGTCTATAACCAAACCCGCATTTTGTTTTAGAAGCCCACCCCACTAGAGCCAAACAAGGACCTAGGACAGCTGCTACCGGTTTAAATACTTTTCTCTGGTTATTTTCTTGCTTAGTTAAATTGTTTTGTTTACCAGTAATATAATTTTTGCTTACACAATTAATTTACCATACTGACTCGTTTATTTTGTTTTCTTTAATTTTTGTTTTTGTTTTGCTTTTTGCACCGCATCATCATTGTATAGATATATTGATTCAAAAAGTGGTTATCAATAGAAGACAATCATGAAAGATGAAGGGAATCGTAATTCGATAAAAGAGACTAAAAATATGAGGTTGTATCTGGGACGAGTCACGAGAAAAATGAAGAGTAGTTCATCCAAGGGTCATGCACCTTATTATGTTAGTGCCAACATTGACAAGAACGAGATACATGAACTGAAAAGAAAAATGACTGAAATGATGACTATGATGATAGCTATGGCCAAAGAAAAAGAGCACACTAAACTGAAAGAAGAATTGAACAAAAATGATAACATGTTTAAACGACTAGGTTCGAGCACTGTTACAATCCGCATTAATAAACCAATTGGAGGTAAAAGTAGGATAAACTTTGAGAACGTAATGATGGGCCCGGAAGAAGTCCGAGTGGAAGGAAATAGAGGGACTTTTAATTCAATCCCGATGACATACACAAATTTGTTTATGCTTTTGATAGAAAAGAAACTTGTGAGCCCAGTCTGGTCCAAGCCCAAAGAATTTTCTTATTCGAGAGGTTACAACGACAATGTAATATGTGATTATCATCAGGACAGTTCAGGCCATACTACTGAGAATTGTAAGGCTTTGAAGAACAATTTCGGAAATCTTATAAGGGTAGGCTTATTGAGTTTTGAATACGGAAAGCCCAATTTTCCAGGAAGCTTGACAATTAATAAAAACGCTTGGAGATGTAAAGATTAAAGAAAATTTGAATCCATCAGAATCAATTCATTGTTTAGGACAAAGTTCAAACTTCAGTATCCCTTCAGTAGATTACCAAAGTACAATAGATTACAAGTTTCATTTTGACCCAATCCCTATTTCATACAAAGAATTATATCCTCAGTTGCTGAAAGCCCGATTGGTGACCCCACAATTTGTCACACATTTGCAACCTCCGTATCCAAAATGGTATGACACCAAGGCTCATTGTGAATATCATGATGGAACCTAGGGACATTCTATTGAAAATTGCCTTAGAAAGAGGGATGTCAGTTTGAATAAGAGATTCAAATAAGGAAGCTAAAACAAGAGAAAGAATGATCTGGATGAAAAGCTAAAAGTCTTCAATTTGAATATCAAAGAATTTGTTCGATGTTCAAGAATGTTGGTTTGGGTGTGACCCTAGAACATTCAAAGATAAGAATTAAAGAACTAAAGTGTGAAGCTGAATATTGGAAAAGAAACTATAAAGCAGATGAGAATTGAGTCAACACGCTTCTTTGTGATTTGCAGACATAGGAAATACAACGCAATACCGTCATTGATGAGTTAAAGGTTAGAGAAGCTAAACGCGAGATGATGGAAATATACCTGCAAATGTATGAGGATACTGCTACCAAGCTGAAGGCCAGTTAAGCTGAAAACGAAACACTAAAGAAAAAGGTAGATGAGTGCCTCAACATCAAACTAAAATACAAGGATCTTACAGAAGACATCAAGAAAGACTGTCAAGAAAGTGAGGAAAAACGACATGTCCAACTTCATAGATCGAGAATGAAGATACGAGAAAGAGAAAATGACATGAAAGATGTCGTAACCCAAGCGCAAGAAATGGCTCAACAAGTAGCAGACTTGACTGACGTAGCAATGGCACTGAGTCAGAACGTTGAACCAACATTAGATCACGGAGGAAAGCTGACTTGGCTCTTAGAGGAAGTTAAGGAGTTGGGAGTTAGAGGCCACCAATATTTGTATAATCTAATATTTGATGTATCGAATCTTTTCATTTCAATGAAAGTTGTTCTACGATAGTCACTTTTAGAATTAATACCTTCTGCATTTGTGCATACATGCATTGCATATTTATCAACATAACATCATTATTCAATAACATCACATTCACATTCATTAACTGAATCGATCGGAATTTCAATGGCAACAATTCAGGAATCAGTGGAAGTTTGGAAATCTGACATCATGGATGAAGTCATGGAAGAAACTAAACTAGCTCAAGGAAGGTCACAAGAGCAAATGACCGAGCATCGGCAGAGTACAAAGAATCAAACTTCTACGCCATGTTTAACAATTTACCCTGAGGCACCAAACCTGAATACTTAAAGAGGTCTTGCAAAGCTTGACGTCTTAGGATCAGGATATGGGTAGTTGAAAGATAGATATACAAGGCCTAGGGAAGAGAACGAGACAGGAAAAGGAATTGGTGATCCCAGATTTGGTGCAACAGAATTCTGCTTAGTCCCTGACCTAGTCGTTCCACCTAAATTCAAGGTCCCTAGTTTTGAGAAGTATGACGGTTCTAGCTGTCCTAGAGTCCACTTGGCAATGTTCTGTAGAAAGATGAGAGGATATTTGGATGATGATAAATTGTTGATCCACTATTTCCATGATAGCCTAATTGGACTTGTTGTAATGTGGTACAACAGGTTGAGTCGAGAACATATTCGATCGTGGGCTGATTTGGCAAAATCATTGTTGGGGCAATACAAGTATGTTATAGACATGGCTTCAGATCACCGACTTCTGCAGAATATGAGTATGAAGGTTGGTGAGAGCTTTAAAGATTACGCATTGAGATGGAGAGTAATAGCAACCTAAGTAAAACCTCTTATGAAAGAAGAAGAAGTATCTTTCATGTTTCATCAAACTCTTCCATCTCTTTTCTTTAAGAGAATGCATGTGAATGCAAGGCACAACTTTAAAAATCTCATGGTGATTGGAGAAGCGATAGAAACAGGGATTCGACAATGGAAAATTGAAACAAGTTTTGAAGATCGTGTCGATCAGGAAATGGAACCAGAGAAAGATGTGAATGAATGTAGTGTCAAAGTTCCCATAACTGTAAGAGAAAAAGGCCAGTCAATTCATCGGAACGACCACAAAAAATTCCTTGAGCAAGTGCAAATTTAGAGATCTTTGGAGTATCCATTTCAAACTTATTTCCTCACCTCATTGAAGAACAATATATAATTCCCAGGCCAATGAAGGTCGTGCCAAAGCCATCTGCCCATAGTTATGATCCATACAACGTTAGCGATTTTCACATGGGGGCACCAGGACACGTTACTAAGAGGTGTATAACTTTAATGGAAGAGATCATGAAACTAGTCAGTAATAAAGTCCTAACACGGGAACTAGTTCAGAAATGGGAGACAAGAGGAATAGAGCAAGTTGTTATACCAACCGAAGAATCTGAGAACCGGGATGAATGCTTCCAAGACTGTCTAGAGTTATGAAGAGCGTATCTTACTCATGTCTGTACAAGGACTGTTTCTGAAGTGATACAAGGAAATACTTTTGCTACTTATGGCCCGAAAGTAGTAAAGATCATTTTCTAGGGACATGAAGAAGAAGAAGAAGAAGAAGAAGAAGAAGAAGAAGAAGAAGAAGAAGAAGAAGAAGAAGAAGAAGAAGAAGAAGAAGAAGAAGAAAAAGAAGAAGAAGAAGAAGAAGAAGAAGAAGAAGAAGAAGAAGAAGAAGAAGAAGAAGAAAAAGAAAAAGAAAAGAAAAGGAGTGAGGTAATGAACTATTGAATAAATAAGTCTCGGAACATCCTAATGGAGCTGTGGGGGATGTCGACAAATCTAATAAGGAGTTATGCTCTACCTGTCTAATACCCAAGCTTCAGAGATGTATCTTTGAAGACATGTGTATAATAATATAATAATAAGTATTAATAAAAATCAGAAACACACACATGCACTTATAGAGTTTTATTCTTAGAATGATATTTCTGCACTCTAATGGTTAAACAAGTCCGGGAAACTTGAACATATTTATGAATGGAAAAGGATGAAGAGAACGGAAAAGGAATTGCTTCTGACTGGATCGAGCGATGCGATAATTATAGGGTGTGAACCAAGTAATCTAGAAAAGTTTCTTGACTCGCCACAACATTCACAAGTTATGCTAATTGCGAGAGGGTTGAATCTAGGACACTCCTGCACTTGATATCTAGGGCATCCTATTTTGTTTTCTTTCTTTACTAAAAACCTGATTTTCCATGCCTAATAAGGCGCCCTCTATTCAAATGAAGATCAACAAGCTACATTTCTTTCAAAAAGAGAGAGAATTCCTTATATTGCTTCGGAGATAAACTTCAGCACGCAAGATCACGAGTGCAAATGGTCATCTGGATATGGATGAGTGTGAGACACTCATCTGTTCGGTAGTCTTTTGGTGAAAGAGAAGAATCACTCATCAAAGGTCGTGGTGAGGATAATGACAAGAATGTGGATATCGTGAAGATAAACGATCTAAAGTGTGTTTCCACCTTGGATTTCTGAATAAGTCTACAGATTGAATTTGAAAGTTCATGGACCTAAAGAAAGTTTATGGACCGAAAAGTTCAGGGACTTGTGGCATTTGTTCGTCCTATATGATGAAAGAGAGGGCAAAATCTATTTGATGAGGCAAGAAATAAAGACGTGATGAGACAAAAAATAAAGAGATCAAAGGCATTATTGAATGTGAAGATAAGATTCTTGGGACATGAGAATCCAAATTTGAATAGATCAAAAATGATACAGAGCTTGAAAGAATTTGATCACCAAAGAAGTCAGGATCTGCTCAGGAAGAAAATGATCCCAACAACAAAGTTTTAGTGCAAATGTTGACAAAGCCTGAAGATAGTGAGAGCTTTAGAAGGGCAAATTGATCAAGATTTGATGAGAACAATTTAAAGAGATAAAAAAGAAGAAAAAGAGCTTAACAACGAAAACTCTGGGGCAAAGTTTGCCAAAACAAGAAGCGCAAAATCTTAAAGTTTGCCGGAACAAGAAGGTAATAAGAGCTGCAGATGAAATTCAAGTAGATCAAGCCAGGTCAAATTTGAAAAGAGAGAATGAAGTGCCGTTGAAGCAGAAGCAGAAAGCTCAACGAAAAAGCAAAGAAGATCAGAGCCCATCCAAGTGGTTTTCAGTTGACACAATTCATGCATCATATAGTTAGGCATCCATAAGGTAGGAGCATTCTAATGCATGCATTCAAAGTATTTTTATACATTTTTGCAAGAATTGACAAGAATCAACAGGCAAACTAGATTTCAATCTATAGTTTCAAGATTTAGGAAGAATATTTAACAAGGAATTGCAAAGATCACAACAAAGATTTCAACCCGTTTGAAGAGACGGATCATTAAAGATTTCAATCTGTTTAAAGAGACGAATCATTAAAGATTTCAACCCATTTGAAGAGACGGATTTCAACAAAGATTTCAACCCATTTGAAGAGGCGGGTGGCAGTAAAGATTTCAACCCGTTTGAAGAGACATGTCATTAAAGATTTCAACCCGTTTGAAGAGACATGTCATTAAAGATTTCAACCCATTTGAAGAGACAGACCTCAACAAACTTCGTTTGAAGAGGCGGATTTTAACAAAATTTACCAGTTCGTTTGAAGAGGCGGACTTTAGCAAGATTTTATGATTGTATGTACAAGACAGATAGTGCATTACAATCTTAAATCCTTCGGGTATCACCCCAAAAACCACCATTTCCATAAGCAAAAACACACGGTCACCTACCGCAAACTCAATCTCCTTACGCTTCAAATCCGCGTAAGACTTCTGTCGATCAGAAGCTGCCTTCAATCGCTCACAAATGAGCTTCACCTTCTCGGTAGTTCCTTTCAACAAAGCTGGCATTGAAACCAACTTTTGACCTGTTTCAGCCCAACAAAGAGGAGTTCTGCACTTCCTCCCGTACAAGGTTTCATAAGGTGCCATTTGAATACTTGCCTGGTAGCTATTGTTATAAGCAAACTCCACCAAAGGCAAATGCTTCTCCCAAGAGCCTTGAAACTCAATCACACAGCACCTAAACATATCTTCCAGCACTTGGATAACACGCTCAGACTGTCCATCCGACTGTGGATGATAAGAAGTTCTGAAAATCAGCCGTGCACCCAAAGCTTGATGCAAACATTCCCAGAAACACGATGTAAACCTCGGATCTCTATCCGAGATAATAGACTTTGGCACACCATGCAGCCGCACAATCTCAGCAATGTACAACTCTGCAAGCTTGTCCAAAGTGTACGTAGTATGCACAGGTAAGAAATGAGCACACTTCATAAGACGATCCACAATCACCCACACCAAATTTTTCTTCGATGGCGACAAAGGCAAACCAAACACAAAGTCCATGGAAATCCTTTCCCACTTCCACTCAGGAATCCTCAACGGTTCCAACAACCCAGAAGGAAACTGATGCTCAGCCTTAACTCGCTGACAAACCATACACTTTCCCACATACTCAGCAACATCTTTCTTTAATCCCACCCAATAGTACTCATCTCTAAGATCACGATACATCTTAGTACTACCAGGGTGCATAGCAAAAGGACTACTATGAGCTTTAGTCAGAATAGTACGCCTCAACTCAACATCATTTGGCACTACTATCTGACTCCCAAAACATAGAACTCCATCATCATTAAAACAGAAATCTGATGGCCTATCCTCAGCAATATCTTGAACATGTGGCACCAAGGAATCATCCAACAGTTGCTTATCCTTTATCAACTGAACCAAATATGGTTTTACTTGCAATTCAGCCACAAGACCTCCATCTTTCAAAATACTTAAACTGGCAAACATAGCCCTCAACTCCACTGCCACTTTCCTACTCAAGGCATCTGCTACAACATTAGCTTTTCCGGGATGGTACTCGATCGTCAGATCGTAATCTTTAAGCAACTCCACCCAACGTCGTTGCCTAAGATTCAACTCTTTCTAAGACATCAAATACTTCAAACTTTTGTGATTCGTGTACACAGTACACTTCTCACCATACAAGTAATGTCTCCAAATTTTCAAAGCAAAGACCACCGCAGCTAACTCAATATCATGCGTAGGATAATTGCGCTCATGCACCTTCAACTGACGTGATGCATAAGCCACCACCTTACCCTCTTGCATCAACACACACCCCAAACCAACATAGGATGCGTCACTATACACCACAAACTTTTTCCCTGATTCAGGCTATACCAAGATAGGAGCTTACGTCAAAGCTGCCTTAAGTTTCTCAAAAGCATGTTGTCTCGCTTCCGTCCACTCATACTTGACATCCTTCTGCAACAACTTCGTCAAAGGTGCAGCAATCTTTGAAAATCCATCCACGAACCTCCGGTAGTATCCCGCCAAACCAAGGAAACTACGGACTTCATGAACAGACTTAGGAGGCTTCCAATTCATCACTGCCTCAATCTTCTGAGGATCAACACGAATCCCCTCAGCAGAAACCACATGACCAAGGAAAACAACTTCCCTGAGCCAGAATTCACACTTGCTTAGCTTAGCATAAAGCTGATTCTCCAACAAAGCCTACAACACAATCCTCAAATGCCCCTCATGCTCCTCCTCAGTACGAGAGTACACAAGGATATCATCAATGAACACCACAACAAACTTGTCCAAATACTCATGGAACACTCTATTCATCATGTCCATAAAAGTTGCAGGAGCATTCGTCAAACCAAACGGCATCACAAGGAACTCATAATGCCCATACCTCGTTCTGAAGGCTGTTTTTGGCACATCCGCATCCTTCACTTTCAGCTGGTAATAACCTGACCTTAAGTCAATCTTTGAGAACACAGCCGCTCCCCGAAATTGATCAAAAAAATCATCAATCCTCGGCAATGGATACCGATTCTTTATAGTCAACTTGTTCAGCTGACGATAATCGATGCACATTCTCATAGTGTCATCCTTTTTCTTCACAAACAAGACCAATGCACCCCAAGGTGACACACTCGGCCGAATGAAACCACGATTAAGCAACTCCTGAAGTTGCGTCTTCAGCTCCTTCAACTCCTTAGGTGCCATTTGATAAGGGGTAATGGACACTGGAGTCGTGTTTTCATATAGCTTAATTCCAAACTCGACCTCTCGATTAGGAGGCAAACCAGGTAACTCCTCCGGAAACACACCAGGAAACTCTCGCACAATCCTGATATCTTGAACTCGTAAAAGGCTAGGTAGGCCTCACAACCTTGCCTCAACATTCGGCTTGCTTCCAATGTAGACACCACATTGGCAAGAAACTTCACATTCTCACCAACCACCACTACCTCATAATCATTAGCAAGCTTCAACGAAACTCGCTTGTTCCCAAAATCCACTACAGCTTGATGGTCAACAAGCCAATCCATACCAAGGATTACATCAAAACCATAGAATGGAAATTCCATGAGATCAACAAGAAAAACATGGTTTTGCACTACCAAAGGACATCTTCTATATAACTTTTGTGTCACAACGATCTCACCAAAAGAGCTAGTTACAAGCATACCATCATCCAAAGACTCAACAGGTAAACCAAGCAATTGAGCATGTTCACGCAATATGTATGAGTGTGTAGATCCAGAATCAATCAAGGAAAGTAATGACAAGGATTGCAAAGTAAAGGTACATGCGATCACATCCGTGTAATTTCTCCCCTCTCGATGAGCATACACTCGAGCCTGGCCACCACCCTCAGGTTGGACAACCACCACATGTGCCACATTCCTCCCACCATTATCTCTGCGCTGGAAGTTACCACAGCCGCGCCCACGACCTCTCTGTGGTGCAATAACCCCAGGAGCACGTCCCTGACCACCACTGGCCAACAAAAGACACTCCCTCCTCATGTGGTCTGTCGAACCACAATTCCAGCACGAGTTATCGATCACTTCCACAGGAGCCTGCACCTCCCTCGCTGCTCGAGGACAATCACACCTCAAATGGTCACGCGATCCACACGTCCAGCATGTGTTCTGATCAGCTCTCATCATGTCTCCCTGAACAGGCACACCATGCCTGTAACGCCCCGGTTTTGGGCTTAGGAGTTTTGGGCGTTGACCGGTTGGTCAAAGTGCTATTCGAATCTTAAGAGGTTAAATTAGGAAAGCCTAGTTCGGGTTGCATTAAAAATATGGGAAAATGTTCTAAAATCATCTTTTAATATAATTAAATGAACTGTGAAATCAATTTTGGAAAATGAGTTTTGGAAGTGTGACATTTTGGCTAGTGACCAAAATGTAATTTTCGCAAGTTTGGTGGCTGTTTTATAAAGGGTTGGAACTTTGAATCTTTAAGGAGCTATTAATCCAAAAGTGGTTTCTCCAGATTTTTCTAAGATATTTTGAGTTATAATTCTGATTTTAAAGTATATCAAAAAGGAGGGAAAAGCCATTTGGCTAATTTCATAACTAACTTCTCATTTTCTTTCTCTCATTTTCTCTCAAACCAAACACTACATTTCCAGAGATTTGTTTCTGATTTTCTCACCTAATTTCCTCCTTTCAATTCTCATTTGATTCCAAATCAACATATCTTCAAAACCTCTTCAATTGCTACAAGTTTCATCAAGGTTTTCATTCCAAAAAGTGGAGAAACACAAGTTTGGAGGTAAGAACGTCCTTCTCCTCTAAACTATCAGTTCTTTACTGAAATTCCTAAGTTTTCAGTCCTAAATTGATGTTTAATTAAAGGCTTTTAAGTTGATTTATGGATCTTGGCTTATTATGCAAGATTTTGATGATTTTTGATGATTTTCGTTAGATCTGAGTAATCTGTGATCTAAGTGGTGTTTTTGGTGTTAAATGATCTCTAAAATGATGTGGAATTGAGTTTTGATTGATGCAATCCCGGATAGGTTGAGTTTCCTAAGTTTAGCTTGTGTTTTAAGGTAGTTTTTGAGGTGATCTTGGTGATCTGTTGTTGCTGGAGGTATAAGGTTGTTAATAGGTTGTTTTTAGATGTTATATGATGTTAATGGAAGTGAGGTTTTGCTGGTTTATGGCTGGGCTTTGTTTAGAAGTGGTTTGAATGCATTTTCGGTTGTGTTTGGTGGCCGAAAATGGAGGTTGGATGAGAGCAGCGAGTTTAGGTGCTTTCATTGAAGCAATTAATGCATGATGATGCATTAATCCTCTGCTTTGATGTGTTGAAACAGGGGAGGCATCTTTGGATCCAAGTTTGGTTGATCCGGAAGCTTGGTTTGGTGCTTTGGCTTGAAGCAAAGTGGAAATCGGTGAGTGAGTTTGTGGAAATTGGATTTCAGCTTTTAAAACCAAGGTTTGAAGGTTTTGGGAGCTTAGTTTAAGTCTAAACAACTTTGCTAAGCTCAAGTGTAAGTTTTCGGATTTTCTCTCTAGTGGTGGCCATGTTTTTGTTGTGATGCAAGATGATGATTTGCATGTTTTAGCATGGATTTTGCTGATGTTGTAAGCCATATTTTGAAGGTAACTCTAGGTAGGAGTACCTTGCTTTTATGCGTTGAAATAATGTGGTTTGATGCTTTGAAATGCATGATGAAAATGGCTTGGTTTAATGCTTAAAAACAGTGGATTAAGTGATGAATATGATGTATATTGGCAAGTGATGTTTTGAAAAGATTACGGTCACTAAGGTGGTTAAAAGTCCTTGAGTGAGCCTTGTTACTTAAGATCATCAAGGTGGTTAAAAGTCCTTGGATGAGTCTTGTTGCGGACACTAAGGTGGTTAAAAGTCCATAGGTGATCCTTTCCATGGTGTTTAAAAGTCCATGGGGCCAAGGTGTTTAAAAGTCCTTGGGGCCAAGGTGTTTAAAAGTCCTTGGGGTGATTCAAGCATTGGACACAAAGGTGGTTAAAAGTCCTTGTGTGGTCCTTATTCATGGTGTTTAAAAGTCCATGGCCAAGGTGTTTAAAAGTCCTTGGGACCAAGGTGTTTAAAAGTCCTTGGGAAAGTTGTTGAACTTGTTTTAAGAAATGAAATGTATCACTTGAGCCAATATGACATGTTAAGTATATTATGAAGCATGAGATGCTTGTTTTAATGATTTTGTTGAAGCATGAGATTGCTTGTTTTAAGTATGCTTTTGAGCATGTGCAAAGGTTGATTTTGAGCATGGTTTTTAAATGGTTTTAACTGCATTATTGAATTGTTGTTAATGAGCATGCCTCACTAAGCTTTTGCTTACGCTCTCTACATTTTCTTAATTCAATAATGCAGAGCATTAGAGTACCTTGAGGGGCAGCAAGAAAGGGCAAGCAATCAAGTTCAAGTGAAGCTCAATGTATGAAGGTTTTATAAGTACATTTTAGCTTTTGTGTGTTTTGGCAATGGGGGACCAATGTGTATGTTTTGGGAGGTGTTTGAGACTTCCTATGTATGTTGAATGTTGTTGAGATTGCTGGTTTTTGGATTGGAACCTTATATGCTTGTTTTGGAAGTTTGGTGTTGAATAGCTAGCTTGTGTAGGAAGCATGCCATTAAAAATTGGGGCTTTTCATATGTGATGGTTATATGTTGAATTGGTGATGCAATTATGGTCCCTGCATGTTGGTTGATTTTGTGGTATGATTTGGTGTTGTTAAATTGAAGTTTGAAGCATGTATGATGTTGATTTTGAGTCGATTTCAGGCAGGGGTATCGGTACTCGGGCTTGCGTATCGATACGCATGAGCCAAATATGCACATTGCTGCACAGGGATATCGGTACGGTTGTGTGGGTATCGATACTGTCTAGGCTAACTATGAATGCCGTATCGAAACGCGGGACCTCGTATCGATACCATCTCTGGAGTTGGTTACTGTCTTCCCCGCATACCGATACGACTCCAGGCGTATCGATACGTGACCGTTAATTCGGTTAAAAGTATCTTTATATGTTTGGAATGTTTACGTTTTGGTCCTGAATCTTGTTTGTTCAATTGCATGAGCTTGGGAAGTCCTTTTGAGCTGAAATTTCACAGAGAAGCATGAAACCTGATTAATTTCAAGATGGTAACTTAAATTTGGTTTAAGAACTTCTAATTATCAGAAATTACAATTCGGTCCCTAAAGTTGTAATTTGTTCAATTGGGTCCCTGTTTGATCTCTGATGTTTGTGATCTTTGAGTATGATGTTGGGTGATCACAATTAGGATTATTGTGCATCTAGACAAGATTAAAAAAGAAAAAAAAAGGGTCGTTAATCAAGGTTGACTTTCGGGTTAACTTTGGTTTTCCCCGTGTGACTTTCTTAATTCGGGTCAACCGTCTAGGCCGGGTTAAGGGGGTTACATTTGGTGGTATCAGAGCCGAGTTTGCGAGTAATTGGGAATGAATGTATGCATGATTGAAGCATGTTTGCCTTGTATGCTTGTTGTGTGAAAGCATGTTCAGTGGTTTGAGATGTTGATGCAATTGAGATGTATGCTATGATGTTGCATGCTGAGGGTACCCATTGCCAAACAAAAGCTAATGAAATGAAATTGATTTTGAATGAAATTGAGCTTGAATACTTGGATTGCTTACCTTGCTGGACCTGACTTGTTTTATTTTGCATTGTGATTGCATGGTAAAAGTATGGCACCACGAAGAGAGTTAAGAGGTAGTGTGCGAGCTACGGCTCCCAATGAGACTGAGAATGAAGAGAATACGGGTAGTGCAGTGTTACCCCCTCCTCCGCCTGGTGGTGGTGCTGGAGGTGAGCGAGCTGAAGCTGCAGCTGGTGCTGGAGCTGCTGGACCAGAGGTTGGTCAGGGGCAAGCTATGCCTGATATGTCTATGCTGGTACAAGCTATTGCGGGTGCTTTTCGAGCAGCAGTAGCTGGAGCTCAAGGAGCTGGGCATCAGGGAGATGCTGGAGTCAGATTACCTTTGGAGCGTCTGCGCAGTCTTGGTGGGACTGAGTTCAGAGGTATGTCTGCTGAAAGTTCGGAAGCTTGGCTAGAGAGTACCAAGCGTATCTTGGGTCAGATGAGCTGCACGTATGTGCAAAAGTTGGGATGTGTTGTGTCCTTGCTGCAGGACGATGCTTATACGTGGTGGACGACCACCATAGCTGGGATGGCTGAAGTTGATGTTACTTGGACATTCTTTCAGAATGCGTTCAAGAGGAGATATCTTGGAGTGAGATATCTGGATGAGAAAAAGCGTGAATTCATGTCTCTTACCCAAGGGAGCATGAGTGTGGCTGAGTATGAAGTGCAGTTCATACGCCTCAGTCAGTATGCACCGGAGCTGATACCTGATGAGCGAGAGAGGTGCGAAAGGTTCCGTTATGGCTTGGTGACGGAAGTAAAGACCTACATGTTGGCTGCTGAGTACAATGATTTTGATGTGTTGGTTAGTCGATCCAAGGACATTGAGATGAACTTGGGTTTAGCTGCGAAAGGTGCTGGAGCTAGTTCTGGCAAGAGAGCTGCTGAGTATAGTTCCGGAGGTGGACGGAACAAGAGGGGACGTGATCAGAAGTATCAGTCCTCAGCCAAGAGAGGTGGTGGTGCACCTGCTAGAGGAGGTTTTGCTAGAGCTGAACCAAGTGCTTGTTGGATCTGTGGTTCTCGTGGTCACATGAAGCGTGACTGTCCTCGTGCTGTGAAGGAGGTGCAAGCTCCTGTTGCGGCAGCTGGTAATGGATGTTGGAACTGTGGTTCTGTTGATCATCTGAGGCGAGATTGTCCGAGGTTAGCTGGTGGCCAAGATCATGCTCCTGTTGTTGCACTACAGAGAGGTCGTGGGCGCGGCTGTGGTAATTTTCAGAGGAGAGAGGAAGGTGGTCGCGGAGTAGCTCATGTTGTGGCTATTCAGCCTGAGGGTGGAGGCCAAGCGAGGGTGTATGCTCAGCGCGAGGGAAGGAATGATGCTGATGTGATTGCAGGTACCTTTACTTTGCAATCCTTGTCATTGCTTTCTTTGATTGATTCTGGATCTACGCATTCATACATTTTGCGTGAGCATGCTGAATTGCTTGGTTTGCCTGTTGAGTCTTTGGATGTTGGAGTTCGTGTCACTAGTTCTTTTGGTGAAACTGTTGTGACTCGAAAGCTTTATAGAAGGTGTCCCTTGGTTGTTCAAGAACATGTCTTTCATGTTGATCTTATGGAGTTGCCTTTTTATGGTTTTGATGTGATCCTTGGTATGGATTGGCTTGCTGAGCATCGTGCTGTTGTGGATTGTGAGAATAAGCGGGTTTCCCTTAAGCTTGTGGATGATTATGAAGTTGTTGTAGTTGGCGAGAATGTGAAGTTTCTTGCTAATGTTGTGTCTACCTTGGAGGCGAGTAGGATGCTGAGGCAAGGTTGCGAAGCTTATTTAGCTTTTGTGATGAATCCTAGCTCTAAGGAGTTGAGGGTGCAAGATATCAAGGTTGTGAAGGAGTTTCCTGGTGTTTTTCCTGAAGAGTTGCCTGGGTTACCTCCTAATCGCGAGGTGGAGTTTGGAATTGAGCTGTATGAGAATACAACTCCTGTGTCCATTACTCCCTATAGAATGGCACCTAAGGAGCTGAAGGAGCTGAAGACGCAGTTGCAAGAGCTGCTAGATCGTGGTTTCATCCGGCCGAGTGTGTCGCCTTGGGGTGCTCCTGTCTTGTTTGTGAAGAAGAAAGATGGCACTATGAGGATGTGCATTGATTACCGTCAGCTGAATAAGTTGACTATCAAGAATCGGTATCCTTTGCCGAGGATTGATGATCTCTTTGATCAATTTCGGGGAGCGGCTGTGTTCTCTAAGATTGACTTGAGGTCAGGGTATTATCAGTTGAAGGTGAAGGATGTGGATGTGCCTAAGACAGCTTTCAGGACAAGGTATGGGCATTATGAGTTCCTTGTGATGCCGTTTGGGTTGACAAATGCTCCTGCTGCTTTCATGGACATGATGAATCGTGTGTTTCATGAATACCTGGATAAGTTCGTTGTGGTGTTCATTGATGATATCCTCGTGTACTCGCGTACTGAGGAGGAGCATGAAGAGCATTTGAGGATTGTTTTGCAAGCTTTGTTGGAGAATCAGCTTTATGCTAAGTTGAGCAAGTGTGAGTTTTGGCTTAAGGAGGTGGTGTTTCTTGGGCATGTGGTCTCAGCTGAGGGGATTCGTGTTGATCCTCAGAAGATTGAAGCGGTGATGAACTGGAAAGTTCCTAAGTCTGTTCATGAGATCCGTAGTTTCCTTGGTTTGGCGGGATACTACCGGAGGTTTGTGGATGGTTTTTCCAAAATTGCTGCTCCTTTGACGAAGCTGTTGCAAAAGGATGTTAAGTATGAGTGGACAGAAGCGACACAACAGGCTTTCGAGAAGCTGAAGGCGGCTTTGACTCAAGCTCCTATCTTGATTCAGCCTGAATCAGGGAAAGAGTTTGTGGTCTATAGTGATGCATCCTATGTTGGTTTGGGGTGTGTGCTGATGCAAGAGGGTAAGGTTGTGGCTTATGCGTCGCGGCAGTTGAAGGTGCATGAGCGCAACTATCCTACGCATGACATTGAGCTGGCGGCAGTGGTGTTTGCTCTGAAGATCTGGAGACATTATCTGTATGGTGAGAAGTGTACTGTGTACACGGATCACAAGAGTTTGAGGTATCTGATGTCTCAGAAGGAGTTGAATCTTAGGCAGCGACGTTGGTTGGAGTTGCTCAAGGATTATGATTTGACGATTGAGTATCATCCTGGTAAAGCTAATGTTGTTGCGGATGCCTTGAGTAGGAAGGTAGCTGTTGAGCTGAGAGCTATGTTTGCTAGCTTGAGCATATCGCGAGATGGTGGTCTTGTTGCTGAGTTGCAAGTGAAACCATCTTTGGTTCAGTTGATCAAGGAAAAACAGTTGTTGGATGATTCTTTGGTGTCTCATGTTTAGGATATCGCGGAGGGTAGACCTTCGGATTTCTGCTTTAATGAGGATGGTGTGTTGTGTTTTGGTAGTCGGATAGTAGTGCCTGCTGATGTTGAGTTGAGGCGTGCTATTCTGACTGAAGGTCATAGTAGTCCTTTTGCTATGCACCCTGGTAGTACTAAGATGTATCGTGATCTTCGTGATGAGTACTATTGGGTAGGTTTGAAGAAGGATGTTGCGGAGTTTGTGAGCAAGTGTTTGGTGTGTCAGCGAGTTAAGGCTGAACATCAGGTTCCTTCTGGTTTGTTGCAACCGTTGAAAATCCCTGAATGGAAGTGGGAGAGGGTTACCATGGATTTTGTATCTGGTTTGCCTTTGTCTCCATCGAAGAAGAATTCTGTTTGGGTGATTGTGGATCGCTTGACGAAGTGTGCGCATTTCTTGCCTGTGCATACTACGTTTTCTTTGGATAAGCTGGCAGAGCTGTACATTGCTGAGATCGTGAGGCTGCATGGTGTGCCTAAGTCGATTGTGTCGGATAGGGATCCGAGGTTCACATCGCATTTCTGGCAGTGTTTGCATCAAGCTCTGGGTACAAGGTTGCATTTCAGTACATCCTATCATCCTCAGTCGGATGGTCAGTCTGAGCGGGTTATTCAGATTTTGGAGGATATGTTGAGATGCTGCGTGATTGAGTTCCAAGGTTCTTGGGAGAAGCATCTGCCCTTGGTTGAGTTCGCTTATAACAACAGTTATCAGGCGAGTATACAGATGGCACCTTATGAGGCTCTGTATGGGAGGAAGTGTAGGACTCCTCTTTGTTGGGCTGAAACTGGTCAAAAGTTGGTTTCGATGCCTGCTTTGTTGAAAGGGACCACCGAGAAGGTGAAGCTCATTTGTGAGAGGTTGAAGGCTGCCTCTGATCGGCAAAAGTCTTACGCGGATTTGAAGCGTAAGGAGATAGAGTATGCGGTGGGTGACCGTGTGTTCATGAAGGTTTCGCCTTGGAAGAAGGTGATGAGGTTTGGCCGGAAGGGTAAGTTGAGCCCTCGGTACATTGGACCATATGAGGTGGTTGAGCGTGTGGGTCCTGTTGCATATCGGTTGAGGTTACCTCAGGAGTTGGAGAAGATTCATGATGTGTTCCATGTTTCTATGCTCCGGAAGTATAGATCTGATCCTTCGCATGTGATGCCTGTTGAGGATGTGGTTTTGAATCCGGATTTGACCTATGATGAGGAACCGGTGAAGGTTCTGGATTCGGATTGCAAGGTTCTTCGTGGCAAGACCATTGAGTTGGTGAAGGTGCTGTGGAAGCATCGAGGTGTTGAGGAAGCCACTTGGGAGCGGAAGGAAGACATGCTGAAGCAGTTTCCTTATCTCTTTCCTTCAGGTAAATTTCGAGGACGAAATTTCTTAAGGGGGGGAGAGTTTTAACGCCCCGGTTTTGGGCTTAGGAGTTTTGGGCGTTGACTGGTTGGTCAAAGTGCTGTTCGAATCTTAAGAGGTTAAATTAGGAAAGCCTAGTTCGGGTTGCATTAAAAATATGGAAAAATGTTCTAAAATCATCTTTTAATATAATTAAATGAACTGTGAAATCAATTTTGGAAAATGAGTTTTGGAAGTGTGACATTTTGGCTAGTGACAAAAATGTAATTTTCGCAAGTTTGGTGGCTGTTTTATAAAGGGTTGGAACTTTGAATCTTTAAGGAGCTATTAATCCAAAAGTGGTTTCTCCAGATTTTTCTAAGATATTTTGAGTTATAATTCTGATTTTAAAGTATATCAAAAAGGAGGAAAAAGCCATTTGGCTAATTTCATAACTAACTTCTCATTTTCTTTCTCTCATTTTCTCTCAAACCAAACACTACATTTCCAGAGATTTGTTTCTGATTTTCTCACCTAATTTCCTCCTTTCAACTCTCATTTGATTCCAAATCAACATATCTTCAAAACCTCTTCAATTGCTACAAGTTTCATCAAGGTTTTCATTCCAAAAAGTGGAGAAACACAAGTTTGGAGGTAAGAACGTCCTTCTCCTCTAAACTATCAGTTCTTTACTGAAATTCCTAAGTTTTCAATCCTAAATTGATGTTTAATTAAAGGCTTTTAAGTTGATTTATGGATCTTGGCTTATTATGCAAGATTTTGATGATTTTTGATGATTTTCGTTAGATCTGAGTAATCTGTGATCTAAGAGGTGTTTTTGATGTTAAATGATCTCTAAAATGATGTGGAATTGAGTTTTGATTGATGCAATCCCGGATAGGTTGAGTTTCCTAAGTTTAGCTTGTGTTTTAAGGTAGTTTTTGAGGTGATCTTGGTGATCTGTTGTTGCTGGAGGTATAAGGTTGTTAATAGGTTGTTTTTAGATGTTATATGATGTTAATGGAAGTGAGGTTTTGCTGGTTTATGGCTGGGCTTTGTTTAGAAGTGGTTTGGATGCATTTTCGGTTGTGTTTGGTGGCCGAAAATGGAGGTTGGAGGAGAGCAGCGAGTTTAGGTGCTTTCATTGAAGCAATTAATGCATGATGATGCATTAATCCTCTGCTTTGATGTGTTGAAACAGGGGAGGCATCTTTGGATCCAAGTTTGGTTGATCCGGAAGCTTGGTTTGGTGCTTTGGCTTGAAGCAAAGTGGAAATCGGTGAGTGAGTTTGTGGAAATTGGATTTCAGCTTTTAAAACCAAGGTTTGAAGGTTTTGGGAGCTTAGTTTAAGTCTAAACAACTTTGCTAAGCTCAAGTGTAAGTTTTCGGATTTTCTCTCTAGTGGTGGCCATGTTTTTGTTGTGATGCAAGATGATGATTTGCATGTTTTAATTACTGTTTTGAAAGCATGTTTTAGCATGGATTTTTCTGATGTTGTAAGCCATATTTTGAAGGTAACTCTAGGTAGGAGTACCTTGCTTTTATGCGTTGAAATAATGTGGTTTGATGCTTTGAAATGCATGATGAAAATGGCTTGGTTTAATGCTTAAAAACAGTGGATTAAGTGATGAATATGATGTATATTGGCAAGTGATGTTTTGAAAAGATTACGGTCACTAAGGTGGTTAAAAGTCCTTGAGTGAGCCTTGTTACTTAAGATCATCAAGGTGGTTAAAAGTCCTTGGATGAGTCTTGTTGCGGACACTAAGGTGGTTAAAAGTCCTTAGGTGATCCTTTCCATGGTGTTTAAAAGTCCATGGGGCCAAGGTGTTTAAAAGTCCTTGGGGCCAAGGTGTTTAAAAGTCCTTGGGGTGATTCAAGCATTGGACACAAAGGTGGTTAAAAGTCCTTGTGTGGTCCTTATTCATGGTGTTTAAAAGTCCATGGCCAAGGTGTTTAAAAGTCCTTGGGACCAAGGTGTTTAAAAGTCCTTGGGAAAGTTGTTGAACTTGTTTTAAGAAATGAAATGTATCACTTGAGCCAATATGACATGTTAAGTATATTATGAAGCATGAGATGCTTGTTTTAATGATTTTGTTGAAGCATGAGATTGCTTGTTTTAAGTATGCTTTTGAGCATGTGCAAAGGTTGATTTTGAGCATGGTTTTTAAATGGTTTTAACTGCATTATTGAATTGTTGTTAATGAGCATGCCTCACTAAGCTTTTGCTTACGCTCTCTACATTTTCTTAATTCAATAATGCAGAGCATTAGAGTACCTTGAGGGGCAGCAAGAAAGGGCAAGCAATCAAGTTCAAGTGAAGCTCAATGTATGAAGGTTTTATAAGTACATTTTAGCTTTTGTGTGTTTTGGCAATGGGGGACCAATGTGTATGTTTTGGGAGGTGTTTGAGACTTCCTATGTATGTTGAATGTTGTTGAGATTGCTGGTTTTTGGATTGGAACCTTATATGCTTGTTTTGGAAGTTTGGTGTTGAATAGCTAGCTTGTGTAGGAAGCATGCCATTAAAAATTGGGGCTTTTCATATGTGATGGTTATATGTTGAATTGGTGATGCAATTATGGTCCCTGCATGTTGGTTGATTTTGTGGTATGATTTGGTGTTGTTAAATTGAAGTTTGAAGCATGTATGATGTTGATTTTGAGTCGATTTCAGGCAGGGGTATCGGTACTCGGGCTTGCGTATCGATACGCATGAGCCAAATATGCACATTGCTGCACAGGGATATCGGTACGGTTGTGTGGGTATCGATACTGTCTAGGCTAACTATGAATGCCGTATCGAAACGCGGGACCTCGTATCGATACCATCTCTGGAGTTGGTTACTGTCTTCCCCGCATACCGATACGACTCCAGGCGTATCGATACGTGACCGTTAATTCGGTTAAAAGTATCTTTATATGTTTGGAATGTTTACGTTTTGGTCCTGAATCTTGTTTGTTCAATTGCATGAGCTTGGGAAGTCCTTTTGAGCTGAAATTTCACAGAGAAGCATGAAACCTGATTAATTTCAAGATGGTAACTTAAATTTGGTTTAAGAACTTCTAATTATCAGAAATTACAATTCGGTCCCTAAAGTTGTAATTTGTTCAATTGGGTCCCTGTTTGATCTCTGATGTTTGTGATCTTTGAGTATGATGTTGGGTGATCACAATTAGGATTATTGTGCATCTAGACAAGATTAAAAAAGAAAAAAAAAGGGTCGTTAATCAAGGTTGACTTTCGGGTTAACTTTGGTTTTCCCCGTGTGACTTTCTTAATTCGGGTCAACCGTCTAGGCCGGGTTAAGGGGGTTACATTTGGTGGTATCAGAGCCGAGTTTGCGAGTAATTGGGAATGAATGTATGCATGATTGAAGCATGTTTGCCTTGTATGCTTGTTGTGTGAAAGCATGTTCAGTGGTTTGAGATGTTGATGCAATTGAGATGTATGCTATGATGTTGCATGCTGAGGGTACCCATTGCCAAACAAAAGCTAATGAAATGAAATTGATTTTGAATGAAATTGAGCTTGAATACTTGGATTGCTTACCTTGCTGGACCTGACTTGTTTTATTTTGCATTGTGATTGCATGGTAAAAGTATGGCACCACGAAGAGAGTTAAGAGGTAGTGTGCGAGCTACGGCTCCCAATGAGACTGAGAATGAAGAGAATACGGGTAGTGCAGTGTTACCCCCTCCTCCGCCTGGTGGTGGTGCTGGAGGTGAGCGAGCTGAAGCTGCAGCTGGTGCTGGAGCTGCTGGACCAGAGGTTGGTCAGGGGCAAGCTATGCCTGATATGTCTATGCTGGTACAAGCTATTGCGGGTGCTTTTCGAGCAGCAGTAGCTGGAGCTCAAGGAGCTGGGCATCAGGGAGATGCTGGAGTCAGATTACCTTTGGAGCGTCTGCGCAGTCTTGGTGGGACTGAGTTCAGAGGTATGTCTGCTGAAAGTTCGGAAGCTTGGCTAGAGAGTACCAAGCGTATCTTGGGTCAGATGAGCTGCACGTATGTGCAAAAGTTGGGATGTGTTGTGTCCTTGCTGCAGGACGATGCTTATACGTGGTGGACGACCACCATAGCTGGGATGGCTGAAGTTGATGTTACTTGGACATTCTTTCAGAATGCGTTCAAGAGGAGATATCTTGGAGTGAGATATCTGGATGAGAAAAAGCGTGAATTCATGTCTCTTACCCAAGGGAGCATGAGTGTGGCTGAGTATGAAGTGCAGTTCATACGCCTCAGTCAGTATGCACCGGAGCTGATACCTGATGAGCGAGAGAGGTGCGAAAGGTTCCGTTATGGCTTGGTGACGGAAGTAAAGACCTACATGTTGGCTGCTGAGTACAATGATTTTGATGTGTTGGTTAGTCGATCCAAGGACATTGAGATGAACTTGGGTTTAGCTGCGAAAGGTGCTGGAGCTAGTTCTGGCAAGAGAGCTGCTGAGTATAGTTCCGGAGGTGGACGGAACAAGAGGGGACGTGATCAGAAGTATCAGTCCTCAGCCAAGAGAGGTGGTGGTGCACCTGCTAGAGGAGGTTTTGCTAGAGCTGAACCAAGTGCTTGTTGGATCTGTGGTTCTCGTGGTCACATGAAGCGTGACTGTCCTCGTGCTGTGAAGGAGGTGCAAGCTCCTGTTGCGGCAGCTGGTAATGGATGTTGGAACTGTGGTTCTGTTGATCATCTGAGGCGAGATTGTCCGAGGTTAGCTGGTGGCCAAGATCATGCTCCTGTTTTCTCTTTTTCATTTAATTAATTAAACATTAATTAAACATTAATTAATTAAACATTAATTAAATCATTTAAATCTAAGAAAAATCTGGAGAAATCATTCTTGGGTAAATTAGCTCCTTAAAGATTTAAAGTTTCAATCCTTACAAAACAATCACCACTGAACTTTTCAAAAATCGCATTTTAGTCACTATTTCAAAAGGTTGCATTTCCAAACCTTATTTTGTAAAATTGATTTCACCATTCTCTTATATATATTAAAAGAAGATTTTTAGATATTTTTCCATATTTTTAAAGCATCCCAAACAAGGCTTTCCCTAAAACCTCCTTTTATATTCGAACCGAAAATCAAACGGGTCCAGTTCAGACCCTGAACTTCTAAGCCCAAAATTGGGGTGTTACACTTCGGGTCATCAGTAAGTCATTCGGGCATGATGTTAAAACTTTCGGGTCATCAGTAAGTCCTTCGGGCAAGATGTTAAGTCCTTCGAGCTATCACCCTCGGGAGTGATGTGGTCGTTTACATAGGAAAGGAAGTGCATTACGAATTTAAATCCTTCAGTAAGTCCTTCGGGCCATCACCTTTGGGAGTGATATGATCGTTTGCACGGGAAAGGAAGTGCATTACGAATCTAAATCCTTCGAGTCATCAGTAAGTTCTTCAGGCATGATGTTAAGTCCTTCGGGTCATCACCCTCGAGAGTGATGTTGCACAGGAAATGAAGTGTATTATGAATCTAAATCTTCCGGGTCATCAGTAAGCCCTTCGGGCATGATGATAAGTCCTTTGGGCCATCACTTTCAGGAATGATGCGATTGTTTGCGAAGGACAGGTAGTGCAATTCAATTTTAAAGCCCTCGGGTCATCAATAAGTCCTTCGGGGATGACGTTAAGTCCTTTAGACTGACACTTTCGAAAACGATGAGAACTTTTTGAATGGCGCCATGGTAAGACAGTTGGATAGATGGGGCATGGTATTGACAAAGATGTTAATCTTTTGGGACCTTGGTACATAAAGAAGAAAAAAATAAGGGAGAAAAGGAGAAAAGTGGTTTATGCTATCATGAGGGAAGAACGAGAAAGATCAACCTTAGGATCAAATAAGAAAGATGCACAATATAATCGTTCAAAATTTCAAAGTTTCTTATACAAATAGTGGAAAGAGATTGACTTATAAGGAAAGAAACTAGAGACTTTATATGAGTTTTAGATTGAAAGATGAAGATACTCTTGACAGAAAGCAGTGACTCTAAGGATCTCAATGCTCCAAGATGGGTATTGAGGATATTTAATAATACTCTAATTTGAATTCTTGTTAATCGATGATATTTCTTTTCATAGGTTTTGAATCTTTTTCCTAGAGACAGACATTCCGTTTATAGAGTCGGGCCTTAAATTATTCCGTTTACAGAGGTGGATTTCAAAACATTTTGTTTACAGAGGCGGATTTCAAGATATTCCATTTATAGAGGTAGATCTCAGAAATGATCTTAATTTGTTCGAAGAAGTCATACAATTTCTAGGTGTAGAAAGAGATAGCTCAACAAAGAAAGAAATAAGAGATCTTATGCGAGTTTAAGAACAAAAGATCAAGACGCCACATGTAGAAAAGCAATGACCTTAAAGATTTCAATGCTTCAAGCCAAAAATTGAAGATATCTCATATTACACCAAGAAGAATCCTTATTAACTGATGTTATCTCTTTTTGCAGGAATGGTGAGATCCCAATGAGAAGATTTCATCCAGCAAAGAATCTAGAGTTCCAAATGAGAAGAACCCACGTGTTCAACGCCCTTACAGAAAGGTGGATTGATGTTTCAAGAAGACTGAAGAACCCCAATGAGAAGAGTTCACCCCAGGATTCCTAATGAGAAGAGTATGCTCGGCGAAGATAGAGCTCTTAATGAGAAGAGTTCACTCAGCAAAGAAGGATTCATAATGAGAAGAGTCCGCCCAGCGAGTGAGGATTCATAATGAGAAGAGTCCACCCAGCAAAGAAGAGCTTCTAATGAGAAGAGTTTACCCCAGCAAAAAAAGATTCATAATGAGAAGAGTCCGCTCCAGCAAAGAAGAGCTCCTAATGAGAACAATTTGCCCAACAAAGAAGGATTCCTAATGAGAAGAGTCCGCCCCAACAAAGAAGAACTCCTAATGAGAAGAGTTCTCCAGCAAAGAAGAGCTTCTAATGAGAAGAGTTCGCCAGCAAAGAAGGATTCCTAATGAGAAGAGTATGCCTTGACAAAAGCAGAATTCTTAACGAGAAAAATTCTTCCGGCAAAGAAGAAGAGTTCGATCAGCGAAGGAAGAATTCTTAATGAGAATAGTTCATCCTCAGCTAAATAAGGAGATAAAGGAAGATTGAATAATTTCATAATAAGAAGAATAACTTCAAGATTACATGAGTGGATGGTTCAGACAAAACTCGTGTTGGAGTGTTCACGGCGACGGTCGGAGCTTGGGAGCGGTGGCCATTTTAGTTTGTAGAGAGTTCGGGAGAGAGTGAAAGAGTTAGAGGGAAGGGCAGTGTGAGAATAACCGAGTGAACTCGGTTTTTGGGCTTATATAGTGAGTCGGTACGGCGTCGTTTTGGGACAAGGAGGGTTCGTGGCTAAGAATCGGGTCGGGCAGGGGATCCACGCATTTTTTCCTTTAGGGCTAATTCTCGCTTCAGTCCCCCCAAACTTTATAGTGTATTATAATTTGGTCATTGTTTCTTTGTAATTTGGGCATTTAGTTCTCAATTTAATTCAATTTAGTCCTCTTTCATATTAATTACCTTTGTTTAATTATCTTATTTAATATTTTTATTGTATGCTTACACATTTTTAAATTAAGCATATAATATGAATGCTAGAAAGGCTTAATCATATAATTGCTTTAATTAGAGACTTTACTATAGGTATTCCTAATTACATAATTAAATAAGAGAGGTCATTGTAGCAAATAAGTGGATATTTGAAATAAAATTTGAATATTCAAGAGTGATTAGTATCACATTGTAGAGTGATGTTAATCAATAAATACTCAAATTAAGATTTCAATGTTCCATTTTAACTTAGAAAATGGAAATTACACTTAACTAGTTTAATTAAAGTTAAAATATGATGAAAAATTAGAAACACCTTAATTAGAAATATTGTTACTTTTGGATCTATTAAAGGTAGTTTCTATATTATTTGGATGTTAGCATTTATGTCCAAAAATTAATAATATTCTTATATATCTAAATTAATCAAATTAATGATGCCTAATTAGTGTTTACTTAAAAATGGAAAGACAATAATTTGACATGCATTATACCTTTTGCGTTGTGATACATTTTTGAATATAAATCAGTGTCCTAATGTAATTCGACGTTTCATAGGTATATTCGTCCAAAAATATATTTTCTTACAAAGGATACTCCCATTTGGAATAAATTTATTTTACAACTAAAAGAATTAATTAAATTCAAATTAATGTCTGAAATGTCAAAATGCCGCGTGTAATTAATGAGGTACCGATAACGGGCGTTTGTAGGGGTGCTAACCCTTCCCTACACGTAACCGACTCCCGAACCCGAACTTTTCAAAACAAAAAAAATCTCTGGTGCGTTTTATGGTGTCCAGCCTACCAAAGTGGCCGGTGGCGACTCCAAAACGATTTTTACGCAAATAATGAAAATTTAATTAAAAATGAAAAATTCACTGATTTTAAGACCTAATTAAAATAAAAGGCCCGATTTTCAATTTTTAATCGTCGGACTGTTTTTCCAATCTAAAAACGGTTTTCAAAAAACGGTTGTGACACTATTATTTTCTTGTAAGGTATTCTATGAGTATTTTTTTCTCTCATTTAGGTTTAAGAGGAATTTTAACAAGGCTTGTAGTTTACCCCTACATATATATATATAACTGTATTGAATATCAATATAAAAAATTAAAGATACTAAGATTTGAATCCCTGTAACAGAACTTAAAAGTTTATAAGACTTTGCCGCACTGGTAACAAACAAGGTTGCCGATTACCAGGCTAAGTTGAACTCACCCTCTCGGTTTGAAACTCAATTTTTTCCGATCCACCGCATTGCTTCCGATCTTGCATGGGAATATTATAGGTTTGAGTTAACTTATGTATTTAGGTCGAGGTTGGCTCGTGGGTTTCTTTATGTAAATATTATTTTGTATATTCTTCTCTTCTAGCTAGGTTTAAAAAGGTTTTTTTTATTAATTAAGGGGAAAACTATGGTGAGCCTCATTAAAAACCTCCCTAACCTAGATGGAGAAAAATAGTACTCACCATAGCATTACATCAGCAAATAAGCGAAAAGACAATAACATTAGCCCGACACATGTAGATCATCATGTAACAACCTCAACACCGCATCAGGCAGAGAACTAAAGTAATTCACAACATAACCTTGCCATGATCCCAACTTAGCCAAGGCATCGACAACATGGTTAGCCTCACGACAAACATGGCGGAATTCACACATCCGAAACTGAGGAAGCAACGCACGGATCGCACACATCAACGAAGACGGACTGCCCCTAGCGTCACCGTTACCCAACATTCGGATTGCCTCCAAACAATCCGATTCCACGATAACAACATCAACATTGCACTGTAAAGCATATAACAACCCTTCATGAATCGTCCAATATTCCGCATCAATCGCACGACACCGACCAATAAATTTCGAAAATCCACATGCCCATATAGTCTCGGAGAACGCCTCCACATGATGCCAAACTAGACCCATTGACACAAGCCCAATCAACGTTAAGTTTCCAAACGCCCTGTGACGGTGGCACCCAACGCCGTTGTTGCTGGCGAATGGGTACAACATGAGCCTGTAGTGAACGAGTGCTCAACAAAGCACACAGGGTTTCTTGAACCAGCCCCCTGCTGTGCATGAGAATCATGTCTATTCCCCGTGCCTCATTGCGGAAAACGACGTTGTTACGCGCAGTCCATAGCTGCCACAACACAGCCCCGAACATCAGGTCCCAACGGTCCACCCCACCCCAGGCAGCAACAGCATCATGCTGCAGATTCGCCGTAACCCAGGCCATTATCGAGCCGCTGAAGAACCGCCCCCAATGCGCAGGCGGTACCAGCTCCTTCCACACCGACTGTGCTGTCGAACAATGACGCTAAATATGATCGACGTCCTCTTCACTTGCCCCACACGTTAAACACGCTACCTCCTCCGCCATATGTCGTCGGACACGTTCGCAACTAGTCAAAAGCTTCCCCTTACACACCAACCAAAGGAAGCACTTGATTCGTTGCGGCCCTTGAAACTTTTGCACCAAGCGCCATACATCATGTCATTGAGCCTCACCGTGCGACTGATTTGCATCATACGCGGACTTAACCGTGAAGGCCAAATTATCGGCCCATCTCCACCCCGGCGAATCAGCGACACTACCACCAAACGGGGCCATAACGGCCATAATTTGGTCGAGCACCTCCTCCTCAAAATAGTGTTGAAACTGTCCAACATCCTAACTTCCGTCGTTCAAACACATCTCTTTAAGAGGCAAAAAATCCCCCGAAATAATATCCGGTTCCGCCGCAACTAACCCAAGTGGACCAACCCCACGCACCCAATGATCACGCCAAATCACTCCCTCCCGAACCTCTTTCCAAATCGCCGATACTCTGCGCCATAAATGTGAACAATTACTTCGAATAATAGACACCGGCACAATCTCAACACACTTATATTTAGCGCGCAAGAAACGAACACAAAGCTGTCCCCGTTTCGCAATCAAATTGAAGCCAATCTTCATTAGAAAAACATCATTTTGATCTTTTAGCTTTTTGAACCCTAGCCCACCAACCTCAATCGGTGTACATAATTCATTCCAATTAACCAATTGAACACCCTTCCTATCAGCGCAACTGCCCCAAATAAAATTGCGAATCAATTTCTCAATTTCCTCACACACCCCTATAGGAATTTTTTGTTGATTGCATCGCATAATAAGGAATTGCCGACAAAATCGCCTTAGCAAGCGTTATCCGACCCGCCAAAGATAAGTATTTAGCTTTCAATCCTGATAACCTATCCAACACTTTCTGAACTAAATAAGAATAGGTTGCTCTAGTAACCCGTCGATGTAGCATTGGGACCCCAACATAGTGCCCAAGATCGGACACCTCAGAAAAACCCAACGCCCTTCTCAAATCTTGGCGGACCTCACTCGAAACATTCCTAGAGAAAAAAATACTCGACTTCTGTACATTCACTTTAAGGCCCGAAAATTTACAAAACTCGACCAAAACCTCTCGAATTTCGTCTAACTGTTCCATAGAAGCTTCCACAAACAGAACCATGTCATCCACAAACATTAAGTGGGAAATAACTGGGCTGCGCCGCGAGGTACTAAAGCCTTTCCATCGGCCCGAAGCCACTTTCTGATTTATCGCTTGACTAAGCCTTTCCATACAAGGAACGAATAAATACAGAGAAATAGGATCACCTTGACGGATTCCTCGCGATGGCGAAAAGGTATCAGTTAACGAACCATTCCAACTAATCTGAGTCGAAACACTAGATACACATTTCAAAATCAACTCACATAAGACATCGGGAAGGCCAACATCACGCAATGTATTGTCGATAAATCCCCACTCCAGTCTATCATAAGCCTTCTCTAAATCAATCTTCAACACCATCCAACCACGCTTCCCTGATTTCCTATTCATAGAGTGAACAATTTCTTTAGCGATTATAATATTATCAGAAATCGCACGCCCTGGCACAAAACTAGTTTGGCTTTCTAAAATCCAATCTGATAGAAAAGGCTTGATCCGATTAACCACCACCTTAGTAATTGCTTTGTAGATCACAGTGCAGAGACTGATAGGCCTGAACTGACTCATTGTTTCAAGCGAAGCAACCTTAGGAATCAGAACCATAATAGTTCGATTAACTTCTATCGAAAACGGCTCCCCAGAAAAAATATTTCGGATACAACGACAAACAAAATTGCGAATCAATTTCATTCCAATTAACCAAATGAACACCCTTCCTATCAGCACAACTGCCCCAAATAAAATTGCGAATCAATTTCTCAATTTCCTCACACACCCCTATAGGAATTTTTGTTGATTGCATCGCATAATAAGGAATTACCGACAAAACCGCCTTAGCAAGCGTTATCCGACCCGCCAAAGATAAGTATTTAGCTTTCCATCCTGATAACCTATCCTGCACCTTCTGAACTAAATAAGAATAGGTTGCTCTAGTAACCCGTCGATGTAGCATTGGGACCCCAACATAGTGCCCAAGATCGGACACCTCAGAAAAACCCAACGCCCTTCTCAAATCGTGGCGGACCTCACTCGAAACATTCCTAGAGAAAAAAATACTCGACTTCAGTACATTCACTTTAAGGCCCGAAAATTTACAAAACTCGACCAAAACCTCTCGAATTTCGTCTAACTATTCCATAGAAGCTTCCACAAACAGAACCATGTCATCCGCAAACATTAAGTGGGAAATAACTGGGCTGCGCCGCGAGGTACTAAAGCCTTTCCATCGGCCCGAAGCCACTCTCTGATTTATCTCCTGACTAAGCCTTTCCATACAAAGAACGAATAAATACAGAGAAATAGGATCACCTTGACGGATTCCTCACGATGGCGAAAAGGTATCAGTTAACGAACCATTCCAACTAATCTGAGTCGAAACACTAGATACACATTTCAAAATCAACTCACATAAGACATCGGGAAGGCCAACATCACAAAATGTATCGTCGATAAATCCCCACTCCAATCTATCATAAGCCTTCTCTAAATCAATCTTCAACACCATCCAACCACGCTTCACTGATTTCCTATTCATAGAGTGAACAATTTCTTGAGCGATTATAATATTATCAGAAATCGCACGTCCAGGCACAAAACTAGTTTGGCTTTCCGAAATCCAATCTGATAGAAAAGGCTTGATCCGATTAACCACCACCGTAGTAATTACTTTGTAGATCACAGTGCAGAGACTGATAGGCCTGAATTGACTCATTGTTTCAGGCGAAGCAACCTTAGGAATCAGAACCATAATAGTTCGATTAACTTCTATCGGAAACGGCTCCCTAGAAAAAATATTCTGGATACAACGACAAACACTGTCTCCCACAACATCCCAATTGCGCTGATAAAGAGCCGCGTGTAAACCATCAATACTCGGAGCCTTCCAAGGGTCCATGTCAAAAATAGCAGTCCTAATCTCCACATCCGTAACATTCCCGCCTAGCGCCCGCAACGCATTGTCTCGTACCCTGGGGAACAAACCGCGGATATGGTACCGCCCCTGGCAACTAGCATCAGCCGTGAATAATTTCTTGTAGAACTCAATAGCCTCAGCTTGCAAAACCCTCTGATCCGTAATCCAAAAACCATTACTCGATTTCAAACCCCCAATCATATTAGCTCTTCGGCGTGCCATTGTAGATGCGTGAAAATATCGGGTATTTTTATCACCCGATACGATCCATTGACTACGCGATTTCTGGTACCACAAGGACTCCTCCTGCTCAAGAATAACATCAAGATTACTGCGCAACAGACTCCTCAAGTCAATCAAGAACTCTGATTGTGATCGTTGCAACGATTTCTCAATACCCCTAAGTCTCGCCAAAATTCTCTTTCTCGTCTTACCAATATGACCAAAAACATCCATATTCCACTGTTTGACAGCATCCTGGAAATTTCGCACATTAACAACCACAGAAGACTCACCATCCCACGCAGACTCAAGGAGAGCCCGAAAGTCTGGATGGTCCTGCAAGCCGCTAAAAACTGAAAAGGTCATTCCAAAGTCGAAGTTAAAACACTTGTGGGCTTAAGAAGAAGAGGACAATGATCACTACCTACACGATCCAAATGAACCACAATCGACATCGGATACTCCACAAACCAAGCATAATTAGCCAAACACCGATCCAAATGCTGATACAAATTACCCCGACACCAAATAAAAGCATCTCCTTTATAATCAATTTCCGTCAGCTCAATATTATCAATAAACTCCTGAAAAAGAGAACTAGTACCCAAAGCCTCACTCGAACCACCACAACGCTCCTCTTTGCGGAGAATTGCATTAAAATCACCCCCTAATACCCATGGGGCCTCAACTCCAGGACTAAGCTGCATCAACTTATCCCACAAATGTCACCTAATACAGGCATTGGGGCTAGCATAAACCGCTGTAAAATAAATCCACTGTGCAGACCTCACCTCACGGGCCTTCCCATGAACAAACTGATTACACACTGATAGGACCACAACCTCCACATCGTCCCGCCACAAGATCCAAACACCACCACTGAATCCACGTGCTTCAACACGGAATGAATTCTGAAAGCCAAAACTCCGAATGACCCTATCAGCTTCACCATAACTCACCCGTGGCTCAAACAAAGCTACCATCTGCGGATTATTTGATCTAACAAAATTTCTAAAGTGACGCCGGAATTCCGCACTTTCAACGCCCTGTGTATTCCAAAACATAATATTCATTAAAAATAATGAAAAAAGAAACGAGTAAGAGAGAATCTTACTGAGACGGCGGAAGATTTTCCTTCCCGACATCCACACCGTGTCCACCAACCGAAGCACTATCAAGGCTCATAGCTTGATCTGACACACAACCATCCGCACCTTCATATGTTTGCCCCGTGTCTTGTAATTTATCATGTTTCGTAGAGAGCGACGAAACCCATTCCATAAGCACAGGACGTGGTGGTACCATTGTCTCCGACTTCTTTGACACTTTTAAACTTTTCCGCTGCACAACGGATAGCGTACTGCCACCTTTACCCGAGTTCACCCCAGCACGAAACTGTGAAGTTGATTTAAAGTCACTCCTTCCTTCTCTAATAGAGAGAGCCCTGTGGGAACCCGACGCAATCCCTGGCGTATGCGGTATAGCTTGTGACTCGACACCCACCACGGACGGAACAACCACCGGCATCTGATTCCCCACGCAACCAGGCTCAGCACGGTCCGTAACCCCCTGCAACACCTGCTGCTGTGTACCAGCCGAGACCCCCTCCACAACAACGCCTTTCCCCTTGTCCCCACTTCGTGTAGTATTAGGCAAATTCTCCACTCCAGCACTACATCCCCCACTACTGCCTGGTGTCTTATTCCCATCCTTTCGCACCCCACTGCCATTCGAATGGGCCCTAGCAGCATCCTTCGAAAAAACCCCAGATCAGCTCCCACTTTGAGTTGCATACCCTTAGCACCTACACGTGCATTATCTCGCACATCCCCTTGTTGCACATCCCCTCCCTTGTCACCTGGTGCATTGTCACTAGCCACTGGGTCCTCACTTACATTTTGTAGTACCCCAAACCTAGACCCTCCACCATTCACACGGCCCCCACCTCCTTTATTACCAAGCGCCCGAGATGCCCACCGCCGATTCCTCTCCACAACCATCCATGGACCAAACAACTCCTCCCTCGATACCTCAACAGTGGACTCTTGCACCATATTATTACTATCCGAACGTTGCACTCCATCCGCGATACTTTCCTTATGATCATCCGCACATAACTCCATAAAATGTCCATATTTTCCGCATTTAAAACAAATTAAATGGAGCCCCTCGTACTCAAGTTTCTGGACAAAACCATCGATTCCAATACATGACAACAATGGTTTATTAAGATCAACAACCACCGCAAGCCTAGCAAATCGACCCTGCTCGCCCAAAGTCGTACTGTAATCTATCTTAATAACACGACCAATAACTTCTGCAATCTGTCGGAACAAAGCTTTCATGTAATATCTATACGGAAGCCCCGGTAAACGTATCGAAACCACCACTTGAGATGGATGTTTTTTCGCAGACGAAAAATTCCTACACCACGGTTGCACTGTCAAGTAGCATCCGAATAAAGTCCATGGACCACCCGTGAGCACCTTCGTATAATCCTCAATCGATTCAAATTTCACCAGAAAATAATTGTTGTCTAGATCAATAACCTGAAAATTCTTCTTCGTTTTCCAAATCGCATGCACCCGATTAAACAAAGTCTTAAACCCTATCGCCCTTCCCAGAGGTCGAAGAATAATGGTCATTTGCATACTGTCATCAATACGTGCATGGATCCTCTCCGAGAAAGAAATACGAGGAAAGAGACCACTGTGATCGACTACAAAGTCCGTATCCAGAACTTCAAGCCCCTCATCGGCTACACCAGCGCTGGCACTGCCCCCTTCGCCGATGATGCTGCCACCATGGATGCATATGTTTTCCTCACGCTACCAACCCCTCCATGCTCAGTCCCTAACCCTGTCGCCGCCAGTTGCTCAACTCCATCACCCGCTATATCTACGTCGATCACCCCATGCACCTTAACACTGTCACTTGCTTTTTTCAGCACCGGCTGAGTTTCCAAAGCCATCGGAGACTCTTGTCGTTCCAACACCGCCAGAGCAGAGACATCAGCGACCGCTCCCGGTTGCTGGCCGCTGGAGTCATTGTAGAGCGCCGCCGCTTTGACGCCGTCAAGCTCCGGAGAAGCCGGAGGAAACGTAACACTCATTCTAATGTTTATTTATTGTTTTTTAACTTTTTTAGGTTTAAAAAGATTTTTAATGAGATACATGATGATATTTTTATATTCACCACCAACAACAAAAATTCTAAGACTTATATCCTTTTGTATTAGTTAAAAGATTCTATACAGTTTTTAACAAAACCAAATTCAAATATTAAGTTTGATATTAACTTTTAAAAGAATTAATTCAAATGATTTTCCGATTTTGTTAGAGGAAGAAGAAAGGATTTAGAACAAAATTATGAATATACAATAAAACTTTTATAAATTAATACTTTTTAAATTAATAAACTCTATTAAACAATAAATTTCTCCGATTCTAATTTGGGCCAATGTAAAAAATCATCAAATTAGATAGGATAAATTAATAATTCATAAATATTACAATTACTATTTTGGTAACTTGCTAAAATATGAATCTATTGTAATTTGTTTCTTTTTAAAATTCAAATCTAAATTAATTTCATCTCTAACTTTGGTAACTTGCTAAAATACATGAAAATATTCAATTAGTTTCAATGAATTCGTAAATTCATGAATACAATATTAAATTGAATGATGAGTCTATCACGTGCGACGAACACCGACGAACATCACTAATGATGAACATCGATGAACACCATTAAATTAATTAATAAAGATTTAAAATTTTAAGGACCCATCATACAATTAATAATTATTTTTAAAAATTCAATTCAATTAAATTATTTATATATATATTAATATTTTATTTTTTAATAAGGGTAAATTATATATTTAGTACCTCGCTTATTTTTGTATTTCTATTGAACCCTAATTATTTAAATATTATTTCAATTTGACCTTATTCTTTATAAAAAAATAATCCCTTAACCCTCAACCTAAAACCCTAAACTATTAAACATATACCCTTAAACTCTTAAACATATACCCTAAACCATATACCCTTAAAAATAATTTTATATAATAAAATTATTGATATGGATTATAGCCATCAACAAAGTTTTTCACCCCAACCTCATTTCTTTATTAGTTTCTTTATTAGTTTCTTTTAGGGATTTACATACACAAGCGGTTTAGTTTTAAGGTTTAGGGATTTCGTTTAGGGTTTAATGTTTAGGAGTTTAAGTGTAGTGGTTTTGAATGTAGGGGTTGTTAATAGAATTTAGGGTTTATAGGTTTAAACCTAAACCTCTAACCATGTTACCCTAAACCATAAATTCCAACTCTAAATTATAATCACAAACCCTAAATTATAAACCCATATGCTAAAACCTTAAATTGAAACCCTAAAATTAAAATTAAGATATTTATAGACAAAAAAACTTTCCACCACCTATGTATGGCATAACAATTCATATAGAAAAGCCTAAAAAAAGATACTAGAAGATATCTATTCCTCTATGGAGCTTAGCAAAACAAAAGGTCACCATCTCATCTGGGAAAGCAAGCCAAGTTCTGGTTTTTAGTACTAACAATCTAAGTTTTTTAGCAGAAAATCACTGAAATGAGAAGGGAAAACAAAGCTAAGCAAAAGGCATATCTGCTGTACATTGAGAAGACTAGGTGGGATTTGAATCGATGATGGTGAAATTATTTTTAAAGGTATATGGTTTAGGGTATATGTTTAATAGTTTAGGGTTTTAGGTTGAGGGTTAAGGGTTGAATTATTTTATATAAAGAATAGGGTCAAATTGAAATAATATTTAAATAATGAGGGTTCAATAGAAATACAAAAATAAGTGAGGTACTAGATATATAGTTTACCCTTATTAAAAAAATAAAATTTTAATATATATATATATATATAATAATTTAATTGAATTTTTTAAAAACAATTATTAATTGTATGATATAAATAATTTAATAATGTTCATCGGTGTTCATCATTAGTGGTATTTGTCGGTGTTCGTCGCACGTTGTAGAATTTTCCTAAATTGAAACAATGAATTATTAAGTACATGCATTAGTCTAGTTAGATATAAATAAATTGATACATGAATATATTTAATAACATGTACATGAATCTACTTATTTTTTAATTAATTGGAATATTATGTACAATTTACAATTTATTTGCATACAATATCTTTATCAAAGTTATATTTGTTGAATTGAGAAATTTTCTTTTAATTAATAAATTATTAATTTATCGATATATTAATATCTCTCTAAATTAATAAAATTTCATGGTCCCAATAATATTAATTATAGAAGTTTTATTGTATATGGTGATATTTAATTAAATTTCCTCTTTTTGAACATTATTTGAAAATCTAAACATTATTTAACTTATTCGACTCTTTGTATCCATTAAACAAATAAATGAAAAGTTGGTTGATTGATTGATTATGGTCACATAATTGAGTAAAAATCTTCTAACCCCTGACTATGTCTCCTTATATGTTCTCTATTAAAAAATATCTAAAAATTATTTTTTTTTTCGAATACAAATGAGGCCGTAGCCAGGAATCAAATGTTCACATGCACGTAAGGAGGGCCATGAACATCTCGGTGCAGAATATCTAATAGAGATGGCGGAGGAGCATCATAAACACGCAAATGGTTGGAGCGAGTGTGATCAATCTTGGCCATATGATCGGCGGCAAAATTAGATTCCCTGCGAACATGAGTAAAAGATACCTCGCATCCAGAAGAACAAATCGTCGCAATATGGCGAACCCACGAAAAATGACTTTCCATGGAAGGAGGAGAGAGCAATTCAACCACGTTAGAGCTATCGGATTGAACAACAATATGATTGAAACCATGAGATCGAGCAAGTTTCAAACCCTCATAAACTCCCCAAAGCTCAACACAGATGATTGAAGAGGGGCCTAAAGATCGGTTGAAAGCAAGAATAAAGTTTCCGCAGTAATCCCTTAAAACCCCACCAGCAGCGCCAAGAGATGACGCCCTAGACACCGCTTCATCAATATTGACGCATATCCAATCATGCTGAGGAGGGGTCCATTGAACAAAAACATCAGAGTGTGGGTTGGGGAGGATGAAGAACCAGCAGCTTCATATCTTAAACCCTAAACCCTAGACTCTAACAAATATATCCTACCTCTAATTCTCTACACCTTAACCCTAAACTTCAACCTTAAACCTCAAACCCTAAATCTTAAACCCATTATTTTAAAATGAAGGCACCAATAGAGGCATAGTTAGGGGTAAATAATTTCTATCCCACATAATTGCACCCTTTTTTATTTTTGTTACTTTGAGGAATAGCTCCCACCCTCCAATATGGGCCAAACCCTTGTCTTCTCGAGGTTTTGCTGGAAAAAGAAATAGAGAGATAATATTTGGTTTTTATGATGAAAAAGAAAACTTATTTGATTATTTATATGGGGGTCGGGGGAGTTGAAATCTAATGGACAACACGTTAATATATATATATATAGGGAACAAATATTTCCGATCCTTTTTTGGTGTCTCATTCTATATTTGAACATTAAAAAAATTAAATTCTAAATTTTAAATTTTACATCTTAAACTTTAAAATTCAATTCCAAATTCTAATCCAAATTCTAACCCTAAATTTTAGTCATAAATTTTAAACTTAATTTTTAGTATGAAATACAAATAGAAACACAAAAAAATTGAGAATTTCTATTCAATTAAAGGCACACATACTACATCTTCATAGGCAGACACACAATTTTATATTAAACGACAAACCTATAAATTTTAAAGAAGGGACGAAAATAAATTTTTAATAAAAACTACATATTTTTTTAAAACATATATAATATTTAAATTTTTAAAGGACAACCGATCCTTCCCGTCCATCCTTGCATATCTTGGTTGTTACCTACAAATCAATCAAGTCAATATCTGCTGCTTTCGTTCATTTCCCCATGTCCGTAACGTGCCTTCCGCTATTTTCTCTTTAATTATGAAAAAATAGAATCTTGGAATAGTTAAAATTATATATTTAATATCATTTAATACATTTACAATAAATCAAATATAATGTGCCATGGTAATATATATATATATATATATATATATATATATATATATATATATAATGCGCCATCATTTTCACCCGATTCACCGTTGTAGTTAAAAATTCAACTCAAAATAGATTCTATTGTAATATTAACCCCGCCGCTTTAGATTGTTTATAAATGACCAACGGACCGGGATAGATTGAGTGCGGTGCTGTCGCATATTTAAACATTTTAATTTTTATATATTTTTTATTAGTGATTTAATTTTACACCTCTAATATTGTATAATTTCATGCTCCTAAAGTTTCAATGTAAGTTCTTAAGAGTTTGAATTTTTAATATAAAATTATATATTTGTCCCTAAACGTCGTCTTCATCATAATGTGACATCAAATGTGCTCATTAACGGGATCATGAATGTAGCATTTGTCTTGATGGAATAATTTTTCTCAATGTGTAAAATGAGTTTGTAAAACATTTTACAGACAAATATAGATCTCCGGCCGAAGCTATTAAAGAGAGTTTCCAAAAATATAGCCAACTCATGTTCATCAGTTACTTCAGCATCTGTTTCGCTTCCTTGTCCAGTTTTGATAAAATTTACTGTTAGAAAAAATAAAAACTTATGTTAAGACTTCAAAAAATTAGTGTTATAAAATGCTTTACAGCTTGGGACACCTGTTGTTTTTATTATTATTATTATAATTTATTATAAACAATAATAACTGTAGAAACAAAATTTTAGGAACGTTAAAAAAATCTATGCAACATGTTTTGTCCATCCTTTTGTCTCTTGGGATTTCTTTTGTTTTAATGCAGAGCACTACATTTGTCGGAACCCAATCAACCTTAAAAACAAAACCTTTCGTTCCTTTTTCCCTATAAATCTTCTCCTTTTGCTCTCACTTACCTAAAACAGGTGCACTACTCAATCCAAAACATAACAAAGCTCTCCCGCTGAGCAAACATGGGAGGTTGCGCCACCAAGCCTAAGGTTTTGAAGGGTGACCAAGGGGAGATCCCAGCACCGTCACCGCCGAAAGAGGCGGTTCCCGAAGCAAAGGAGGCTGCTGAAGGTGAAAACATGGTCGAGGCTGCCGAGGACAGAGATGTCAACATTGACGATGATCAATCGAACAAGAGATCTCTTAGTAACTTGTTCAAAGAGGTACCGTTTCTAATTCTGTAACTGCATAATGCATGTATACTATAAATTGAAGAAAGGGTTTTCTTTTGTTAATACAGATTAGTGTATTGGTTTTAGCTGTGAATTGATACTAAATTTGATGAATGGGGTTGTACGTCATTTGGTAACAGTTGGTCAGTTTTTTTTTTCTTTTTAATTTTAAACCATTTGTTAATTTGCTTGATGCGTTAAGCCGTTTGATTTAGTGGTTGATGTGATCTCATTAAAGCAGGGATGGTGGAATCATTCGTTTGAATATGGCCCTGTCTTTTCAATGTGTTCTTTGTCTTGGCTTTTTCATTGAATTATAACTGGTTTGTACTGTTTGGTTGGTGAGAAAGTGATATTAAAGGAAAGGAAAGAACAGATTCTGGAGTCTAGCCATATAGATGCCTAATACATATGCTTTAAGGGAGAAAGAAAATTTTGATGGGTACGAGATACTTTGAACTAGTGATGATGTTATAGGGTGCATTATGATTGTTAACATTTTGGATTGTGTCTGAAACACATTGTAGACATGTTTATCTGTAAAGCTCCATCAATGTGCATTCCTGTGTTTGTTTTCTTGTCAATAATGTTGCACTGTGGATCCAATGTGCAAAGTATGAAGAAAAATATCACAAGTTAGGCAAATGAGTGGTTCATCTTTTCCCATTAAATAAATGCAAAGCAGGATTCAATTGTTATGCAATTTGGGCTATAATGAAAAATGGGATACATCAGTTTTAACTGTTAATTCTTTGCAGAAAGAAAACAAGGGGACATCTGAGAGTGATAACACACAACCAGAGGCTGAGGCAATGAAAAAGGAAACACCGGAAACACTTAAACAGGAGTTGGAACCAGTGACCAAGAATCAGGAAACTAAGGAACCTGAAAAGCCAGTCGAGCCCGTGTCTGTTCCTCCCGTAAACATAGAATCATCCCCACCGAATGAAGCCAAACCGGCACCCGAGGCGGCAACAACAGCGGCAGCTGTGGATGTGCCCGAGACACAAAATAGGGAACCATCGGCTGGCGAAACGAAAGATGAGAAATTAGTAGGAAACTGAAGTTTGAGCAGTAATGTTGAATTAAGCGTGTGATATAGGAAGAGTGAAAAAGACTGATATATGGTTGGAAGGGTAAAAGGCAGGTGTTGTTTACTCCTATGACAAGGGAAGGCTGCTAGATATGTGGTCATAAAATCAAGCAAATCACTTGGTTTTTAGACATCTGTTTAGGTGGGCTTGTATTTGTTGTTCCTGAATTGTTTATTTTCTTGCCAAAGAATTTGTTTTTATATTATCTACTTGTTCATATGGGATCCTTAGGTTGAATATATGCACAAAGATTGAACACTGTTTTTAGAGTTGCTGATTTGTTGTCTGTAATGGATGATAAGAACTTGGTTGCACTAGGCTATTTTACGAGTTGATCATTTATTTATATATAGATTCACACACATTCTAGCATAATTTACATAATTTAATATAGTGATAAAAATTTTTAATATTAATTTTTCATTTAAATAGTTGATCATTACATTCATTATAATTTATACATCAATTAAATATTATATATTTTAAATGTAAATCACCCATCTGTCCAAGCACCCAAAACCAACAAACACGTTGTAAATCAGAGGTATAACAATCTAGTTTTTATCTATTGATCTGGTAAATAAGTTTTCCCAACAAAATATATGATTATATATAGCTCTCGGCTTTCAACAGCGCGCTATATAGCCCGATAATCAATAAAAGCCCCCCTACCACACTGGAGAAAAGCATAAGAAAATGGAGTATAGAACACCAAGGTTAAATCAAAAGTGAATTAACCCACCTTCCTAAACTGCTAAACTCGCATAATAGAAACGCAGAACACAGCATTGTGAAGAAGAGATTCAATGGTGTCGGCATGGCCAAGAACACCCACGATTGTAGGTAATATGTCACGCCTGTCAATGCCATAATAATATTACCATCAATACACACGGACGTTTTTATGTAGAATGACAAGAGCAGTGCTAGTACTATATGCCTTACGCAGTAAGCAACCGCAACGAGTCTAACGTTCCTGCCGAGTCGCCATTCCTAAGGGTCTCTTACCAGAACAATTGCAATACCGAATGACTGGAATGAGGTTAAGAAGCACTGAAGAGCTGTAAAGAGAAGCTTGGAAGGGTAGCTCTTCAAGACCGGACCCTGTTCCACACCAAGTTAGTGTTGGATTAAAATCCTCAATTGTGGGCACATATGTAAAATGTATGATACTATTATAAAATATGACACAAAATCAAGTGACCAATTATGTTAGGTGTGTCGTAGGTATTAAAGTGTAATGAGAATAAAAGTGTAGATACCATAATATATATTTATTATTCAACGAGGGGCACAGTTATAAATATTTAATAGTTGATTTAATAATTAACTATATAAAGAGGTAATGGTCCCCAAGAAATAGGTTAACTTGTATTCTCTTGTCTTCGCCAGAGAGTTTTTACGGCAAGAGCTAACCTATCTTCTTGTAAGATTGTTGAGCTCGATGGTCACAACCGAGATGCTTGCCAAGTGTGAAGAAGATTGAATTTTGGGTGTTTTGTGGAAGCTAAAAGATAAAGAAAATTGACAAGAGATTTAGAGTGGTTCGACTTACTAACCCAAAGACTACATCCACTACCTTAGCTTCCTACTAAGGATTTCAACCAAATTCACTAAGAATTTCGTTCCATTTTCTCGGATTAGGAGGAAATCCTTACAACGATCAAGCTTTTCTACCCAAAGCTTGATCAAACATTCTCTTACAAGAGAAATTCTAAGCAAACATGAAATCCCTCTAATAGGTGCATGTTTGCAATTCTAAGTACTCACTCAAAACCTAAACACTTGAGCAAATTTGACAATTTAAGCTCTAAGACAATTTCTTCATTCATAATGTTGTTGACAATTGAAGCATTAACCTTTCCTTGATGCTTGGAGGTCACTTTTATACTTTCAAATGAGTTTGTAGCTATTGAGGAACGTTGAGATTGAATTAGACCTGTTGGAGACTTTATTTCCCTCATTAATTGCAGTTCTGGAGCTGTCCGTATCGGAACAGGCGAGCCCGTATCGGAACGACCTTCTTCAGAACTAGCCGTTGAAGCCTGATGCAGCAAGCCGTATCAAAACGCCTTAGGCCGTATCGAAACGGTATTGAGTTGTATCGAAACGGTTACAAACCGTTTCAGTACGAGTGACAGTTGAGCTGCAATTTAAAATACCGTTGGGGGGTTTTGACCATTGAGCTCTTTGCCACATAGGTGTATCGAAACGGTGAAGCTCGTATCGAAATGCTATGTAAAAACCCTGTAAAATCTATGTTTGATTTTGATATAACAAAGTGGTTTAAGAACCAAATTAAAATCTCTAAATAAATTTTTAAGTCCCCTAAAAGGTTTCAAATCATCAAAGCTTTGCTCTAGTTTGAAAAACTCAAACTCCTAAACTTTTTCTAAGTGTTCCAAGGCCAAACTGCTCAAAAACGTCTATGAGTATCGATACGCCCCTAAGGGCATCGATACCTTTTTTAGAAACTTGGCTACTAGAGACAAACATATCGATACGCTCCTTACCGTATCAATATGGGGCATCGAAACAGATTCCATCAGTATCGATACGCTATCTCTATAAAATCCCAATAAGTTTGAATCAAGTATCGATATGATCTCACCTGTATCGATACGCTTTAAAAATATTTTTAAAATCAAAACTTTAAATATTTTGACCGTTGGCTTGGTAGTTGGTTGGTAACTGAATTTTAAATAGGGTATCGATACGCTATAGCACATATCGATACGATATCCTCCATGAGCTATGTTGAAAAATTGCATCGATATGGTATTCTCTGTATCGATACGCTTCCCTAACACGTACCGATACACATGTATGCGTATCGATACACCTCTCTTATATTTGTACAACGACTATTTATTTTTGTGAGACATGTATCGATACGCCTGCTCGAGTACCGATACAGTAGGCTGCAGAAGTGCATTTATGGTGGTAAGAGAAGATTTCAACGGCTACAATTTATTTTCTAACCACCCAAACGGCTATAATCAATGAAGAGGGTATAAAAAGAAGCCATTTGAAGACCAGCAACAACTATTGATCCTAAGAGAAACATCCATACACAAAATCCAAGCTCTTGTGCAAAAAAAATTCATTATTGTAAAAATCCCAAATTGTATTGAGTGTAAATCTTATCTTGTATCTTCAATTTGGGTTGAGTGCTTGTATTCAAAGGGACAAATTTGTATTGAGAGATATCCTCATTGCCTTCTATTTTCTTCTTTGTAACGAAGTGAGAGTTGGGTCAGTTTTAGGTAGAAAATTGACCGGTTTTGTAAAGGTTTCCTGCTAAGCCTAGAAAGGGGGAAGATCACCTAGTGGTGTTGTTGGAAAAACCGTAGTGGGAGCTAAGGTAGTTGATGTAGAGTTCATTTGGAACTTGAACCACTATAATTGCATTGATCTTCATTTTTATTCATTCCATTTCATCTCCAAAATTTTAAAAACCCAATTCACCTCTCTCTTGGCTTTGATCAATCATTTGATCCACTCAACAATTGGTATTAGAGCCTACCTCTTTGAAGGATTAACAATCGAAAGAGGAGATTCTAGGAAGAGTGTGATCATCAACAAAGCAAGTCATGGCATCTGCCTCCGGCTCGAGCATGTATGAGTCCCAATCAATCGCTAAACCACCTTTCTTCAATGGTGACAACTATCCGTATTGGAAGAATCAGATTTGTCTCTTAATAAAGTCAAGCGATTTCCTCATTTGGGATGCTATAGAAGACAGTCCCATCATTCTGATGAAGAGAGACGATGAAGGAAGACTTGTGCCGAAAAGAAAAGTAGAAATGAGTGAAGATGGTCGAAAGAAGATTCAAATCAACGACAAGGCTCTTCACATGCTATTTTATGCTCTTGGACCAGATATCTACTCCAAGGTTTCTTCCATCGAAAGAGCTAAAGACGTGTGGGATACACTTGAGACAACCTATGAAGGGACATACGATGTGAAGGAAACAAAGATTGGAGTTCTCAATCTCAACTATGAGAATTTCAAGATGGAGCCCGACGAAACCGTATCTAAGATGTTTTATCGCTTTTCAACCATCGTCAATGGGCTAAAAGGTTTTGGAGAGATCGTCCCAGAGGACAAGCTAGTCCATAAGCTACTATACTCTCTTCCTGAGTCTTGGGATGAGAAAAGAACGGTTATCGTACGTTGAAGCTTTATGAGCTAGTTGGTTCTCTCCTAACTCATTAAATCATGAAGCAAGGAAGGGAAGATGAAAAGAAGAAAGAAGAGCGGAGAAGCTTGAGGTAGACAAGGAGAAGAAACTAGGAGTGGCTCTCAAAGCTTCTCTACATGAGGAGAGCACTTCTAGTGAGGAGGAAGATCTTGAAGAATTGGCTATGATAGCCAAGAGATTCTCACGGTTCATGAGGTCCAACCGAGGTAGAAAGTTTCAAAGAAAGATGGACTTCAAGACCAATAACAAAGAGGAAGAAAAGGATCCGATCATATGCTTTGAGTGCAAGAGACCGGGTCACATCCGTTCCAAGCTTGCTACTTGGAGTGATAAGGAGTCATCCGAGGATGAGGAACAAGAAGTGACCAACCTTTGCCTCATTGCTATTGAAGAGGATTCTATGGTAACCTCTAACTCATCTACTTTTGATATTACCTATGGTGAATTGCATGAAGCATATGATGAGTTACAAGAGGTGTATGATGTGTTAGTTGAGAAGCATAAGGAGTCCGTTTTGAAAAATAAAAGAGTAATTTCGGATTTGAATGCTAAAAATGATTTAATTTCTCAAGATAACTTGAAATTTGAGAAAAAGATTTTAGGTCTACAAGATGAACTTGAATACTTTCAAAAAGAAAATGTAGATTTAAATAATCTTATTTCTCAATGTAACATTGAACACCAAAAGATGTTAGTTGAGCTCAATGAGCTCAAAAATTCTTTCAAGAGTGTTGGTCCTTTGAAAAATGAAATAGGTGAATCATCTAGAACCAACCAACCTAAGAGAAAGAATTTTAACTACAAACAAAGTGGCTCCTATAGGCATACTAAAACTAAAAGAATTAGAAGTGTATGGGTTCCTAAGGAACTTGTTAAATCTAATAATGTTGATGCCATGTCACCTTGGATTCCTAAGGGAACCAAGCTTTTGAGAGCTAACACTCGTGGACCCAAAATGATTTGGGTACATAAAATCAAAGCTTAAATTCTTTGTTTGTAGGGGGAGCATTGCTACAAGGCCAAAGCACAAAGTCAAAATTTGTGGTACCTTGATAGTGGATACTCGAGGCACATGACCGAAGACAAGAGTCGATTCTTGGAATTAAAGCCAAAAAGTGGAGGAGTAGTAACATTTGGTGATAACTCTAAAGGTCAAATTGAAGGTATTGGATCCATAGATAATCACTCTTCCATACTCTTTGAAAATGTGTTGTATGTCAATGGTCTAAAACATAATTTATTGAGCATAAGTCAACTTTGTGATAAAGGATTTAATGTCATGTTTGATAAAAATGAGTGTAGAATAGTTGACATTAAATCTAATAAAACTATGATAATTGGTCATCGCATAGGCAATATATATATGGTGCATCTAGATGACATTCATACATCTCATGCATGCTTAGTTGCTCAAAATAAAAATGATTCATGATTGTGGCATAGGAAACTAGGACATGCTAGCGTTAGTGTTTTTGAAATATTAGTTTCCCTTAATCTAGATAGAGGCCTGCCTAAGCTCAAGTTCTCATTAGACAAAATTTGTGATGCGTGTGCTAAAGGTAAACAACATAGAGCCTCATCTAAGTCCATTAATGATGTTTCTACAAGTAGGTGTTTGCAATTAATTCATATGGATTTATTTGGGACAATTATGACTACTAGCTTGGTTGGAAAATTATATACTTTTGTGCTTGTTGATGATTACTCTAGATATACTTGGGTTCTGTTTTTAAGCACCAAGGATGAGGCTTTAGAAAACTTCATCACATTTTAAAAAATAACCCAAAATGATCTTGAATTTAAATTTTCACATATTATAAGTGATCATGGAACGAAATTTCAAAATATGGGTTTTGATGAGTTTTGTCATGAAAATGGGATTAGCGATAATTTTTCGGCTCCTCGAACTTTTCAACAAAACAGAGTAGTTGAGAGAAAAATAGAACTTCAGAAGAAATGGCTAGGACTATACTTTGTGAAAATAATTTACCTAAGTATTTTTGGGCGGAAGCCATTAACACCGCTTGCTATATTATAAACCGAGTAATGATTAGGCCTATTTTAAAGAAAACTTCTTATGAGATTTTAAAATCTAAAAGGCCTTACATTAGTTATTTTCATCATTTTGGTTGCAGGTGTTTTGTTTTAAATAATGGAAAAGACAATTTAGGTAAATTTGATGCAAAAATGATGAAGCTATTTTTCTAGGTTACTCTTTAAACTCTAAAGCCTATCGTGTGTTTAACAAAAGAACTTTAGTTGTAGAGGAATCTAATCATGTGGTTTTCGACGATAACCTCCTTTCGAGGAAGTATTCTTGTGATGATGATGATGTATGGATCATTGAAGCTAATGATGGTGGAGAATCATCAAAGGTGAATGAGATTCCAACTAAAAAAGGAAGAAGCACAAGAACCGCCTCTAGAAGTATTGCAAGACATGTCTCTTGAGGAAAAGGAAGTGAGCTACCCAAGGGAATACAACTATGTCAAAGGTGGTGAAATCTTGGGTGATCCATCCAAGAGGGTAACTACTCGCTCTTCTCTTAAAATGTTTAATCATGTTGCATTTATCTCATGCATTGAGCCTAAGAATGTTAAAGAACCATTAAAAGATGATTTTTGGATTATGGCCATGCAAGATGAGTTAAATCAATTTGAGAGAAGTAAAGTGTGGACATTAGTTGATAGACCTAGAAATAAATCTACTATAGGAACTAAATTGGTCTTTAGAAACAAACTAGATGAGAGTGATAACATAGTGAGAAATAAGGCTAGGCTTGTTGCTCAAGGTTACACTCAAGAAGAGGGAATTGATTTTGATGAAACTTATGCACTCGTAGCTAGAATGGAAGCCATTAGGATGTTACTTGCATTTGCATGTTTTCATGATTTCAAGCCTTTTCAAATGGATGTCAAAAGTGCATTCTTAAATGGTTTTATAAATGAAGAAGTGTATGTGAAACAACCATCGGGTTTTGAAGATCCAAATTTTCCAAACCATGTTTTTAAATTGTCAAAAGCTTTGTATGATTTAAAACAAGCTCCTAGAGTTTGGTATGAAAGAATTTCAAGTTTTCTAGTTGGAAAAGGTTTTGAGAAAGGAAAGGTGGACACAACACTTTTTATTAAAAACAATGGCAAAGATATATTAGTAGTTCGAATTTATGTTGGTGATATTATATTTGGTTCTACTAATGAATTGCTTTGTTAATATTTTCTGATGCAAGGTGAATTTGAAATGAACATGATGGGGGAGCTCTCATTCTTTTTGGGACTCCAAATCAAACAAATGAAGGATGACATCTTCATCAATCAAGCTAAGTACATTAAGGATATGCTCAAGAAGTTTGGCTTGGAGTATGCAAAGCCTCAAGTTACACCAATGAGCTCATCTACAAATCTTGACAAAGATAAAGGAGGTAAGTGTGTTGAATCTAAGCTTTATCGCTCTATGATTGGATCATTGCTTTACCTTACCGCAAGTAGACATGATATATTGTTTAGTTTTTTCTTGTGTTCTAGGTTTCAAGCTAGTCCTAGAGAGTCTCACCTTATAGCCGTTAAAAGGATCTTTAGGTACCTTAGAGATACTCCTTGTTTAGGTCTTTGGTACCCTAGAGACTCAACCTTTAACCTTCATGCTTATTCGGATGCGGATTATGGGGGTTACAAAATAGATAGGAAAGTACTTCCGGCACTTTCCAATTCCTAGGTAGTATGCTCATATCTTGGTTCTCTAATAAACAAAATAGTGTAACTTTATCTACCACCGAAGCCGAGTACATATCCTTAGGGAGTTGTTGTGCTCAAGTCCTTTAGATGAAACAATAACTCTTAGACTATGGTATTAAGGTAGACAACATACCCCTTAAGTGTGACAACACTAGTTCTATATGTCTAACCAAAAATCCTATCCAACACTCTAGAACCAAACACATAGAAATAAGGCACCATTTCATTAGAGACCATGTCCTTAAACAAGATGTTGTTATAGAATACGTTGACACCTTGAACCAATTAGCGGACATATTTATCAAACCTCTAGACAAAGAGCGTTTTGGGTCCCTTAGGAGAGAGTTAGGTCCAACTAGCATATCTTGACCCTTTATGACTCTTTTTGAGGTTAAAATTGCTTGATCTTGTGAAAATTCATGTTTATGTGTTGTTGATCTTGATGGTAACCATGCTTGTAGCTAGGGGAATATGCTTCTATTAGAACATGCTCAAATCTGTTCATTCATCATTTGCATACATTTAGAAGATGTTAAAGTCGAGCCTTTGGTTGTTCTAGAGACCAAAAATGCATTTCTGGGCATAAGGTACCGATACGGCCTTATGCGCATCGATACACGTACTTCATTAAGTTTCCAGACTGCATTCCCTCTTCTGCGGGTATCGATACAGTTGAACCTGTATCGATAAGTATTGTGAGCGTTTCGATACGGATGTCTTCCGTATCGATACGGTGTCCAGATACACATTTCCAAGAAATTACTCTTGTACCCTCGTATCGATACCACCTTTAAGCGTATCAATACTCGATCACGCAGAAACTTTAATTGGTCATTAAAAGACATTAACTTTTACCTAGACTCTTTTTATAAAACCCTAAACAAATTTCATCTATAAAAGGGCCCTCAACCCTTCCTATTTTCATCACAAACATAAAGCTTCTTGATGATTTTTCAAAATCAAGCCAAGTCTAAGGCTTCCGTCAAGTTTGGTGCAAAATCATCACCTATTCATCCCCTTTCAATATCAAGGTATAAAATCTTCTTTTCTTTATATTTTTCTTTTTTATTTTCGTTTAATTTTTTTCCTTTGGTTTTTGTTTTTCTTTTTCTATTCAAAATCTTGTTTTAAACTCTCTTTTTTCAAAAGCAAATTTTTTCACCTTGATTATTGATTCAACAATAGGATTGAATATGATATTGATGCATACATTGTTTTAATCAATTTTTTAGACTATGGCACCTAAAAAGAGAGCACGCACTAGTGAAGTTGGCGAAGGGTCAAATTCTGGCGATGGCACTCATCCGAATTTAACCTTAATCTATCAAAAGTGCTTTCGAACTCCCGGTGAACTCAATTATTTCCGAACCTTTCAAAACTACAAGATTCGACATGAGAGGGTAATTTCTATTCCTTTTCTCAATTTAGAGCATTTCAAGTTTTCTTATCTACCATTGCTCGAAGAATGGAAGTTTATGGATTTTCTTCAAATTCCGGGGTTTTCTTTAGAAATTTGGTTCTAATCTTGTATGCCAATGCAAAGTGTGTCGCTAATGCCGAGGGTAATGTCTATGCCGCTAATTCTTATCTTATGGGCAAGAAGATTACCATCGATGTCGAGGCTCTTTGTGTTGTGTTTGGATTTGAGGATGAGGGTATTGGCGATGAAGGTTCTCTTGGACATGCTTTAGCGGGATCTGTCACGGTTCTAAATGCTCATGACCGCATCTTTCATATAATGATCACTTGGTGGTTTAGGCCATCCGAATGAAAATATTCTACAATCCACCAAGTTGATGATTTTTGGCTTAGATGCTTTCGCGAGAGGAAACTTCCTAACCTTGCTCGCATTATGGTTGCGGTGATAGTCTTCCTCATTAAACATCGTCACACCACTCTTGTTTGGATTTGAGGATAAGGGTATTGACAATGAAGGTTCTCTTGGACATGTTTTAGCGGTGTAACGCCCCGGTTTTGGGCTTAGGAGTTTTGGGCGTTGACCGGTTGGTCAAAGTGCTGTTCGAATCTTAAGGGGTTAAATTAGGAAAGCCTAGTTCGGGTTGCATTAAAAATATGGAAAAATGTTCTAAAATCATCTTTTAATATAATTAGATGAACTGTGAAAACAATTTTGGAAAATGAGTTTTGGAAGTGTGACATTTTGGCTAGTGACCAAAATGTAATTTTCGCAAGTTTGGTGGCTGTTTTAAAAAGGATTGGAACTTTGAATCTTTAAGGAGCTATTAATCCAAAAGTGATTTCTCCAGATTTTTCTAAGATATTTAGAGTTATAATTCTGATTTTTTTTAAAATGAATCAAAAGGAGGGAAAAACTCATTTGGCATTTTCTCATCTAACTTCCAATTTTCTTTCTCTCTTTTTCTCTCAACCCAAACACTCCATTTCCAGAGAATTGATTCTGATTTTCTCACCTAAATTCCTCCTTTCAACTCTCATTTGATTGCAAATCATTGTATCTTCAAAACCTCTTCAATTGCTACAAGTTTCATCAAGGATTTTCATTCCAAAAAGTGGAGAAACACAAGTTTGGAGGTAAGAACGCCCTTCTCCTCTAAACTATCAGTTCTTTACTGAAACTCCTAAGTTTTCAATCCTAAATTGAAGTTTAATTAAAGGTCTTAAAGTGTTGAATTGGATCTTGGCTTATTATGCAAGATTTTGATGATTTCACATGATTTTCGTTTGATCTGTTAAATCTGTGATTTGAGAGGTGTTTTTGATGTTAAATGATCTCTAAATTGATAAGGAAATGAGTTTTGGTTGATGCAATCCCGGATAGGTTGAGTTTCCTAAGTTTAGCTTGTGTTTTAAGGTAGTTTTTGTGGTGATCTTGGTGATCTGGTGTTGCTGGAGGTATAAGGTTGTTATTAGGTTGTTTTTAGATGTTATTTGATGTTAATGGAAGTGAGGTTTTGCTGGTTTATGGCTGGGCTTTGTTTAGAAGTGGTTTGGATGCATTTTTCGGTTGTGTTTGGTGGCCGAAAATGGAGGTTGGGTGAGAGCAGCGAGTTTAGGTGCTTTCATTGAAGCAATTAATGCATGATGATGCATTAATCCTCTGCTTTGATGTGTTGAAACAGGGGAGGCATCATTGGATCCAAGTTTGGTTGATCCGGAAGCTTGTTTTGGTGCTTTGGCTTGGAGCAAAGTGGAAATTGGTGAGTGCAATTGTGGAATTGGATTTCCAGCTTTTTAAACCAAGGTTTGAAGGTTTTGGGAGCTTAGTTTAAGTCTAAACAACTTTGCTAAGCTCAAGTGTAAGTTTTCGGATTTTCTCTCTAGTGGTGGCCATGACTTGATGTTTTGCAAAGTGATGATTTGCATGTTTTGATTACTGTTTTGAAAGCATGTTTTAGCATGAATTTTGCTGATGATGTAAGCCATATGTTGAAGGTAACTCTAGGTAGGAGTACCTTGCTTTTATACATTGTTTAAATGTGGATTGATGCTTTAAAATGCATGATGAAAATGGCTTGGTTAAATGCTTTAAAACAGTGGATTAAATGATGATTATGATGTATATTGGCAAGTGATGTTTTGAAAATGTTAAGGTCACTAAGGTGGTTAAAAGTCCTTGAGTGAGCCTTGTTACTTATGAACATCAAGGTGGTTAAAAGTCCTTGGATGGTTCATGTTGCGGACACTAAGGTGGTTAAAAGTCCTTAGGTGATCCTTTCCATGGTGTTTAAAAGTCCATGGGGCCAAGGTGTTTAAAAGTCTTTGGGGCCAAGGTGTTTAAAAGTCCTTGGGGCGATTCAAGCATTGGACACAAAGGTGGTTAAAAGTCCTTGTGTGGTCCTATTTCATGGTGTTTAAAAGTCCATGGCCAAGGTGTTTAAAAGTCCTTGGGGCCAAGGTGTTTAAAAGTCCTTGGGAAAGTTGTTGAACTTGTTTTATGAAATGAAATGTATCACTTGAGCCAATATGACATGTTAAGTATGTAAGAAGCATGAGATGCTTGTTTTGATATATGACATGAAGCATGTGATTGCTTGATTTAAAGTTTGCTTTTGAGCGTGTGCAAGGATTGGTTTTAAGCATGATTTATAAATGGTTTTAATTGCATTATTGAATTGTTTTAATGAGCATGCCTCACTAAGCTTTTGCTTACGCTCTCTACGTTTTCTTAATTCAATAATGCAGAGCATTAGAGTACCTTAAGGGCTGCAAGGAAGGGCAAGCAATCAAGTTCAAGAGAAGCTCTAAGTATGGAAGGTTTTGTTAAACATTTAGCTTTTGTATGTTTTGGCAATGGGGGACCAATGTGTATGTTTTGGGAGGTGTTTGAGACTCCCTAAGTATGTCGAATGTTGTTTAAAATGCTGGTTTTGGATTGAGACCTTATATGCTTGTTTTGGAAGTTTGATGCTTGAGTGGCTAGCTTGTGTAGGAAGCATGACCTTTGAATTGGGGCTTTTTGCATATGATGTTGGTTTGTTGATTTGTTGGTTCCTACAAGTCTTAAATATGTTTAATTGCATGCTGGTAAAGTTTGGTGATGTTTGGAGCATGTTTGATTGTTCAATTGCATGATTTGGTATGCTTGTTTGCTGAAATCTGAGCAGGCGTTTCGGAACAGTATGCACCGTTTCGGAACGGGTGCCTTACACGAACCCAGGCGTCCGAAACGGTGTGCACCGTTTCGAAACGGTTTGGCCTCTGCCGAGCCACGTTCCGGAACCCGTTTCGGAACGGCCCGTGTTTCGGAACAGGGTCAACCTGTTTCGAAACGGTCGACCGTTGGGGGCTGACATTAGCAGTTATATGTTTTGAATTGTTTGCATTTTGGTCCCGAATCTTGTATGATCAATTGCATGAGCTGTGGATGTCCTTTTGAGTTGAAATTTCACAGAGAAGCATGAAACCTGACTAATTTCAAGTTGGTAACTTCAATTTGGGTTAAGTCCTTTTATTTATCTGAAATTACCATTTGGTCCCTAAAGTTGTAATTTGTTCAATTGGGTCCCTGTTTGATCTCTGATGTTTGTGATCTTTTAGTAAGTTGTTTGTATGATCACACATAGGTTAAATGTGCATCTAGATAAGATTTAAAAGAGAAAAAAGGGGTCATTAATCAAGGTTGACTTTTGGGTTGACTTTGGTTTTCCCCGTGTGACTTTCTTAATTCGGGTCAACCGTCTAGGCCGGGTTAAGGGGGTTACAAGCGGGATCCGTCACGGTTCTAAATGCTCATGACCGCATCTTTCATCTAATGATCACTTGGTGGTTTAGGCCACCCGAATGAAAATATTCTACAATCCGCCAAGTTGATGAGTTTTGGCTTAGATGCTTTCGCGAGAGGAAACTTCCTAACCTTGCTCGCATTATGGTTGCGGAGATAGTCTTCCTCATTAAACATCTTCACACCACTCTTGTTACTTCATTCACTTATGGCACGACTTTGAGCTACTTTTTCACTAAGAAGGAGATCGATTGTTCTCATGATTATCTGACGAATCTCACCGATCTGATTGATGAGAGGTCTCTATCTCGGGGCAAGTTTCATTATTTCAATAGGAATTGGTTTCGCCTTCCCGAGCTTCCTAGTGATGCTATACCCGAAGAGATTGTAAATTCTCTCATAACTCCTCAAGCTCCTCCTCCATCCATGGATTCTCTCATGACCTACCTTAATGAAGAAATTCACGGGCTTACGCACGGGAATTGGTTCTATAGATCAAGTCATGATTTCCGGGATTGCCTCCATTGATACTCGCTTCACAAGCTTGGAAGATCGCATGACCAATGTAGATAAGTGTACCACTTCCATTGAGGCCGAGCATAATTCTATGAATATCTCTCTTACGAAATTCCATGATGAATGGCGCCAATCAAGGAGGAACGATGATGCCAATAAAGATGAAGATGAAGAAGATGATGATGGAGACGAGTCTTAGATTAGTCTTTGCATCTCATTCATGTCATCTTAGGATTTATATTTATTCACTTTGATTTATGTTTTTAGGACTAAGTTTATCATTTTAAAACCTATGCTTTAATTTATGTTTGGATTTTAAGTTTGATGTTTCTTTAAGTTATGACTTTATGATTATATATTTAAATGTTTCTTGGTTTATTATTATGCCTTTATGACCTATGTCTCTTTTTTTATCTAACAAAAAGGGGGAGAGGAAAATTCACAAGCTCACTTAAACTCTAATCTTAAAATTTACCTAGCTAACATTAAGGATGAGTTGTTTCCCAAAGTTTTTCAAAAGACTTAAACATTTTAAGCTTTGGTTTTGTTATATCAAAAAGGGGGAGACTGTAAAACCTATGTTTGATTTTGATATGACAAAGTGTTTTAAGGACTAAATTGAAATCTCTAAATAAATTTTAAAGTCATCTAAAAGGTTTCAAATCATCAAAGTTTTGCTCTAGCTTGAAAAACTCAAACTCTTAAACTTTTTCTAAGTGTTCCAAGGCCAAACTGCTCAAAAACGTCTATGAGTATCGATACGCCCCTAAGGGTATCGATACCTTTTTTAGAAACTTGGCTACTAAAGACAAACGTATAGATACGCTCCTTACCATATCGATACGGGGTATCGAAATAGATTCCATCTATATTGATACGCTATCTCTATAAAATCTCAAGAAGTTTGAATCAAGTATCGATACGATCTCACCTATATCGATACACTTTAAAAATATTTTTAAAATTAGAGCTTTAAATATTTTGACTGTTGGCTTGGTAGTTGGTTGGTAACTGAATTTTAAATAGGGTATCGATACGCTATAACACGTATCGATACGATATCCTCTAGTGAGCTATGTTGAAAAAATTGCATCGATACGGTATTCTCCGTATCGATACGCTTCCCTAACACGTACCGATACGTTTGTACGCGTATCGATACATCTCTCTTATATTTGTATAACGACTATTTATTTTTGTGAGACAGGTATCGATACACCTCCTCGAGTACTGATACGGTAGGCTGCAGAAGTGCATTTATGGTGGTAAGAGAGGGTTCCAACGGCTACAATTTATTTCCTAACCACCCAAACGGCTATAATCAATGAAGAGGGTATAAAAAGAAGCCATTTGAAGACCATCAACAACTATTGATCCTAAGAGAAACATCCATACACAAAATCCAAGCTCTTGTGCCAAAATTTTCATTCTTGTAAAAATCCCAAATTGAATTTAGTGTAAATCTTATCTTGTATCTTCAATTTGGGTTGAGTGCTTGTATTCAAAGAAAAAAAATTGTATTGAGAAATATCCTCATTGCCTTCTATTTTCTTCTTTGTAACCAAGTGAGAGTTGAGTCAATTTTGGGTAGAAAATTGACCGATTTTGTAAAGGTTTCCTTCTAAGCCTAGAAAAGGGGAAGATCAATTAGTGGAGTTGTTGGAAAATCCTTAGTGGGAGCTAAGATAGTGGATGTAGAGTTCATTTGGAACATGAACCACTATAATTGCCTTGTTCTTCATTTTTATTCATTCCCTTTCATCTCCAAAATTTTAAAATCCCAATTCACCCCCCTTTTGGCTTTGATCAATCATTTGATCCACTCAACAAACTCTCACTCAGATTAAGTCTGTTTCGAAACAGATAGAGCTGTATCGAATCGCTTTGACACTGTAAATGATCGTATCAAAACACTTAGGGGTGTTTCGAAACACCTAGGTGGTTTTGTAAAATTTGGCTTTAGAAAACGCATTAAAATCCCTTTAAGAATTCCTCAAACATATTTTTCAAGTTGTTTGGACTTAAAAGCATTTTGAAATCTTTTCAATTTAGTCCAAAATTATTTTTCAATTATTATATCAAAACACATATTTCTACAAAGATCAATACCAAAGATTTGAGATTTGATTCAAGGTTTTCAATCTATTGATTAATTTAGGTACGCTTCCGCATTCAGTTTATCCGATTTATTGTTATTGATGATTTGACATGATAGATCATGGGTTTAAGCTTCATATTATTTTATAATTTAATTCTAACAAGTTGTATCAATGCCTCGTCATATTGGATCATTAAGAACCGACTAATTTTATATAGATTACCACAATCGTATTTTTTCTATTACTATTCAAGCCCTGCGTGAATTCTGATTGCTTTCCCTTATAATTTAGGGTTTTTTGTTTAATTTTGTCTATGCGGCTATTAATCAAGTACAAAGTGTTAATCACTACACTTTAAATATTAAGGCCATTATGTTTTTGAGGTATTTCTTTAATTTAGATTATTGACAATTAAGATTCAATGGTCGGCAGATCATGTTTTTTTTAATGATTAAGATTTTCATGTTCTTTTTAGCAGCTAATTTAGGGTTTCTAGTAGTGATGAATATTAGTGCCCCTATCATGAATTCAGTAGTAACAGTAAACTACTTACATTATAAGAATTTGCTTTAATCTTTGTATTGCTTTTGCTTCTTTCAGTAATCGCATATTTTGTTTACTGTTTTGATATATATATATATAATAATAATTTTGTTTGATCAAATTTTTAATTTTAATCGTTAGTAATCAAAAGAAAAATAAAGTTAACTTGGATTTTGTCGTGGTAAGTTTACTGTGACTTGAAAATTTTATAATTAGGTTAGCTCTCGAAGCTTTATATTCGGTTTATGTTTAATAAATTATGATTAAATTTTGTTGAATCATGTTTAGTATTCAGTTAATTATTGTAGAACTAATGTTTTGATATAATAATTGAAAAATAATTTTGGACTAAATTGAAAAGATTTCAAAAATGCATTTAAAGTCCAAATAACCTGAAAATATGTTTGAAATGGTTTCATAGGTTTTTAACATGTCTAAAACGCTTTTTAAATGGCCAAAATATCATTTTTACAAGGCTTGTATCGATACACCTTGATCCGTATTATTAAGTATAATAGTGTTGTGTCATCACGTGTGTCATCGTATGTAAACCCAACTGAATTAGATTAGGGTTGTTGAGATGTAGTTGAGGCAGTTAGTGCATGAGCTGTGTATTGTATGTGTATATAAGTCAGCTAAGGGTTGTTGTACAAACAAGCTTATTCAATAAAGATTCTTCTCTTCATTAGATTTCCTATTATGGTATCATTCACCGTTCGATACTGGAGACAATCTTCCGCTTCAATCTCTTCTTGAGATCTGCTTCTTCTTGTTTCTTTTCTTTTTTCTGTTTCTTTTGATCGTGTGAGGTTTCAATGCCTGAAAGCGATTCTTGTGATGTGTTTTCTTCATCATCTGGTGGAAAGATGTTCACCAACAAACGTATTAATATTGTGCTTAACGAGATGAACTTCCTTTTGTGGAAGCAACAGGTTCTGTTGACTGTTCGAAGTCACAGATTGGAAAAACTTCTCACCAGAAAGGTTAAAGCTTCACCAAAGACGGTTCCTGGTGATGGCGGGGCTATGGTGTCCAATGATGAATACGAGATATTTATTGCTCAAGATAGTGCCTTAGCGTCGTGGCTGCTATCAACCATCAGTGCCAGTCTTCTCCCTCAGTTTGTGGGTGCTGAGTCATCTGTAGCAGTCTGGAATACAGTTGAGATGTATGCTATGATGTTGCATGTTGAGGGTACCCATTGCCAAACAAAAGCTAATGAAATGAAGTTGATTTTGAATAAAATTGAGCTTGAATACTTGGATTGCTTACCTTGCTGGGCCTGACTTGTTTTATTTTTTGCATTGTGATTGCATGGCAAAAGTATGGCACCACGTAGAGAGTTACGAGGTAGTGTGCGAGCTACGGCTCCTAACGAGAATGAGAATGAAGAGCACACTGGTAGTGCTGTGTTACCCCCTCCTCCGCCTGGTGGTGGTGCTGGAGGTGAACGAGCTGAAGCTGCAGCTGGTGCTGGAGCTGCTGGACCAGAGGTTGGTCAGGGGCAAGCTATGCCTGACATGTCTATGCTGGTACAAGCTATTGCGGGTGCTTTTCGAGCAGCAGTAGCTGGAGTTCAAGGAGCTGGGCATCAGGGAGATGCTGGAGTCAGATTGCCTTTGGAGCGTCTGCGCAGTCTTGGAGGGACTGAGTTTAGAGGTTTGTCAGCCGAAAGTTCTGAGGCTTGGCTGGAGAGTACCAAGCGTATTTTGGGTCAGATGAGCTGCACGGATGTGCAAAAGTTGGGGTGTGTTGTGTCCTTGCTGCAGGACGATGCTTATACATGGTGGACGACCACCATAGCTGGGATGGCTGAAGCTGATGTTACCTGGACATTCTTTCAGAATGTGTTTAAGAGGAGATATCTGGGAGTGAGATATCTGGATGAGAAAAAGCGGGAATTCATGTCTCTTACCCAAGGGAGCATGAGCGTGGCTGAGTACGAAGTACAGTTCGTACGCCTCAGTCAGTATGCACCGGAGCTGATACCTGATGAGCGAGAGAGGTGCGAAAGGTTCCGCTATGGCTTGGTGACGGAAGTAAAGACCTACATGTTGGCAGCTAAGTACAATGATTTTGATGTTTTGGTGGGCCGAGCCAAAGACATTGAGATGAACCTGAGTTTGTCTGCTAGAGGTGCTGGAGCAAGTGCTGGGAAGAGATCAGCCGAGTATAGTTCCGGAGGTGGACGGAACAAGAGGGGACGCGATCAGAGGTTTCAGTCCTCAGCTAAGAGAGGTGGAGGTGTGCCTGCTAGGGGTGGCAATGCTAGAGCTGACCCTAGTGCTTGTTGGATTTGTGGTTCCCGTGGTCACTTGAAGCGTGACTGTCCTCGTGCTGTGAGGGAGGTGCAAGCTCCTGTTGTGGCAGCTGGTAATGCTGGTGGAAATGGGTGCTGGAACTGTGGTTCTGTTGATCATCTGAGACGTGATTGTCCGAGGTTGGCTGGTGGCCAAGATCGTGCTCCTGTTGTTGCAGCACCGCAGAGAGGTCGTGGACGCGGCCGTGGTAATTTTCAGAGGCGTGAGGAAGGTGGTCGCGGAGTAGCTCATGTTGTGGCTATTCAACCTGAGGGTGGAGGCCAGGCGAGAGTGTATGCTCAGCGCGAGGGAAGAAATGATGCTGATGTGATTGCAGGTACCTTTACTTTGCAATCCTTGTCATTGCTATCTTTGATTGATTCTGGATCTACGCATTCATACATTTTACGTGAGCATGCTGAACTGCTTGGTTTGCATGTTGAGTCTTTGGATGTTGGTGTTCGTGTCACTAGTTCTTTTGGTGAAACTGTTGTGACTCGTAAGCTTTATAGAAGGCGTCCTTTGGTTGTTCAAGAGCATGTCTTTCATGTTGATCTTATGGAGTTGCCCTTTTATGGTTTTGATGTGATCCTTGGTATGGATTGGCTTGCTGAGCATCATGCTGTTGTGGATTGTGAGAATAAGCGAGTTTCGCTTAAGCTTGCGGATGATTATGAAGTGGTGGTGGTTGGTGAGAATGTGAAGTTTCTTGCTAATGTTGTGTCTACCTTGGAGGCGAGTAGGATGCTGAGGCAGGGTTGCGAAGCTTATCTAGCTTTTGTGATGAATCCTAGCTCTAAGGAGTTGAGGGTGCAAGACATCCGTGTTGTGAAGGAGTTCCCTGGTGTTTTTCCTGAAGAGTTGCCTGGTTTACCTCCTAGTCGCGAGGTGGAGTTTGGGATTGAGCTGTATGAGAATACAACTCCTGTGTCCATTACTCCCTATAGAATGGCACCTAAGGAGCTGAAGGAGCTGAAGACGCAGTTGCAAGAGTTGCTTGATCGTGGTTTCATCCGGCCGAGTGTGTCGCCTTGGGGTGCTCCTGTCTTGTTTGTGAAGAAGAAAGATGGCACTATGAGGATGTGCATTGATTACCGTCAGCTGAACAAGTTGACCATCAAGAATCGGTATCCTTTGCCGAGGATTGATGATCTCTTTGATCAATTTCGGGGAGCTGCTGTGTTCTCTAAGATTGACTTGAGGTCAGGGTATTATCAATTGAAGGTGAAGGATGTGGACGTGCCTAAGACAACTTTCAGGACAAGGTATGGGCATTATGAGTTCCTTGTGATGCCGTTTGGGTTGACAAATGCTCCTGCTGCTTTCATGGACATGATGAATCGTGTTTTTCATGAATACCTGGACAAGTTCGTGGTGGTGTTCATTGATGATATCCTCGTGTACTCGCGTACGAAGGAGGAGCACGAAGAGCATTTGAGGATTGTGCTGCAAGCCTTGTTGGAGAATCAGCTTTATGCTAAGCTGAGCAAGTGTGAGTTTTGGCTTAGAGAGGTGGTGTTTCTTGGACATGTGGTTTCGGCCGAGGGGATTCGTGTTGATCCTCAGAAGATTGAGGCGGTGATGAGCTGGAAAGTTCCTAAGTCTGTTCATGAGGTCCGTAGTTTCCTTGGTTTGGCGGGATACTACCGGAGGTTTGTGGATGGTTTTTCCAAGATTGCTGCTCCTTTGACGAAGCTTTTGCAGAAAGATGTTAAGTATGAGTGGACAGAAGCGAGGCAGCAAGCCTTTGAGAAGCTGAAGTTGGCTTTGACGCAAGCTCCTATCTTGATTCAGCCTAAATCAGGGAAAGAGTTTGTGGTCTATAGTGATGTGTCCTATGTTGGTTTGGGATGTGTGCTGATGCAAGAGGGTAAGGTTGTGGCTTATGCGTCGCGGCAGTTGAAGGTGCATGAGCGCAATTACCCTACGCATGATATTGAGCTGGCTGCAGTGGTTTTTGCTCTGAAGATCTGGAGACATTATCTGTATGGTGAGAAGTGTACTGTGTACACGGATCACAAGAGTTTGAGGTATCTGATGTCTCAGAAGGAGTTGAATCTTAGGCAGCGACGTTGGTTGGAGTTGCTCAAGGATTATGATATGACGATTGAGTATCATCCTGGAAAGGCCAATGTTGTTGCGGATGCCTTGAGTAGGAAGGTAGCTGTTGAGCTGAGGGCGATGTTTGCTAGCTTGAGCATATCGCGAGATGGTGGTCTTGTTGCTGAGTTGCAAGTGAAACCATCTTTGGTTCAGTTGATCAAGGAAAAGCAGTTGTTGGATGATTCCTTGGTGTCTCATGTTCAGGATATCGCGGAGGGTAGACCTTCGGATTTCTGCTTTAGCGAGGATGGTGTGTTGTGTTTTGGTAGTCGGATAGTAGTGCCTGCAGATGTTGAGTTGAGGCGTGCTATTCTGACTGAAGGTCATAGTAGTCCTTTTGCTATGCACCCTGGTAGTACTAAGATGTATCATGATCTGCGTGATGAGTACTATTGGTTTGGTTTGAAGAAGGATATTGCAGAATTTGTGAGCAAGTGTTTGGTGTGTCAGCGAGTTAAGGCTGAACATCAGGTTCCTTCTGGTTTGTTGCAACCGTTGAAAATTCCTGAATGGAAGTGGGAGAGGGTTACCATGGATTTTGTATCTGGTTTGCCTTTGTCTCCATCAAAGAAGAATTCTGTTTGGGTGATTGTGGATCGCCTGACGAAGTGTGCGCATTTCTTGCCTGTGCATACTACGTTCTCTTTGGATAAGCTGGCAGAGCTGTACATTGCTGAGATTGTGAGGCTGCATGGTGTGCCTAAGTCGATTGTGTCGGATAGGGATCCGAGGTTCACATCGCGTTTCTGGCAGTGTTTGCATCAAGCTCTGGGTACAAGGTTGCATTTCAGTACATCCTATCATCCTCAGTCGGATGGTCAGTCTGAGCGGGTTATTCAGATTTTGGTGGATATGTTGAGATGCTGTGTGATTGAGTTCCAAGGTTCTTGGGAGAAGCATCTGCCTTTGGTTGAGTTTGCTTATAACAATAGTTATCAGGCGAGTATACAGATGGCACCATATGAGGCTCTGTATGGGAGGAAGTGTAGGACTCCTCTTTGTTGGGCTGAAACTGGTCAAAAATTGGTTTCAATGCCTGCTTTGTTGAAAGGGACCACCGAGAAGGTGAAGCTTATTTGTGAGCGGTTGAAGGCTGCTTCTGACCGGCAGAAGTCTTACGCGGATTTGAAGCGTAAGGAGATAGAGTTTGCGGTGGGTGATCGTGTGTTTTTGAAGGTTTCGCCTTGGAAGAAGGTGATGAGGTTTGGTCGGAAGGGTAAGCTGAGCCCTAGATACATTGGACCGTATGAGGTTGTTGAGCGAGTGGGTCCTGTTGCGTATCGGTTGAGGTTACCTCAAGAGCTGGAGAAGATTCATGATGTGTTTCATGTTTCTATGCTCAGGAAGTATAGATCTGATCCTTCGCATGTGATGCCTGTTGAGGATGTGGTATTGAATCCGGATTTGACCTATGATGAGGAACCGGTGAAGGTTCTGGATTCTGATAGCAAGGTTCTTCGTGGCAAGACCATTGAGTTGGTGAAGGTGCTGTGGAAGCATCGAGGTGTTGAGGAAGCCACGTGGGAGCGGAAGGAAGACATGCTGAAGCAGTTTCCTTATCTCTTTCCTTCAGGTAAATTTCGAGGACGAAATTTCTTAAGGGGGGGAGAGTTGTAACGCCCCGGTTTTGGGCTTAGGAGTTTTGGGCGTTGACCGGTTGGTCAAAGTGCTGTTCGAATCTTAAGGGGTTAAATTAGGAAAGCCTAGTTCGGGTTGCATTAAAAATATGGAAAAATGTTCTAAAATCATCTTTTAATATAATTAGATGAACTGTGAAAACAATTTTGGAAAATGAGTTTTGGAAGTGTGACATTTTGGCTAGTGACCAAAATGTAATTTTCGCAAGTTTGGTGGCTGTTTTAAAAAGGATTGGAACTTTGAATCTTTAAGGAGCTATTAATCCAAAAGTGATTTCTCCAGATTTTTCTAAGATATTTAGAGTTATAATTCTGATTTTTTTTAAAGTGAATCAAAAGGAGGGAAAAACTCATTTGGCATTTTCTCATCTAACTTCCAATTTTCTTTCTCTCTTTTTCTCTCAACCCAAACACTCCATTTCCAGAGAATTGATTCTGATTTTCTCACCTAAATTCCTCCTTTCAACTCTCATTTGATTGCAAATCATTGTATCTTCAAAACCTCTTCAATTGCTACAAGTTTCATCAAGGATTTTCATTCCAAAAAGTGGAGAAACACAAGTTTGGAGGTAAGAACGCCCTTCTCCTCTAAACTATCAGTTCTTTACTGAAATTCCTAAGTTTTCAATCCTAAATTGAAGTTTAATTAAAGGTCTTAAAGTTTTGAATTGGATCTTGGCTTATTATGCAAGATTTTGATGATTTCACATGATTTTCGTTTGATCTGTTAAATCTGTGATTTGAGAGGTGTTTTTGATGTTAAATGATCTCTAAATTGATAAGGAAATGAGTTTTGGTTGATGCAATCCCGGATAGGTTGAGTTTCCTAAGTTTAGCTTGTGTTTTAAGGTAGTTTTTGTGGTGATCTTGGTGATCTGGTGTTGCTAGAGGTATAAGGTTGTTATTAGGTTGTTTTTAGATGTTATTTGATGTTAATGGAAGTGAGGTTTTGCTGGTTTATGGCTGGGCTTTGTTTAGAAGTGGTTTGGATGCATTTTTCGGTTGTGTTTGGTGGCCGAAAATGGAGGTTGGGTGAGAGCAGCGAGTTTAGGTGCTTTCATTGAAGCAATTAATGCATGATGATGCATTAATCCTCTGCTTTGATGTGTTGAAACAGGGGAGGCATCATTGGATCCAAGTTTGGTTGATCCGGAAGCTTGTTTTGGTGCTTTGGCTTGGAGCAAAGTGGAAATTGGTGAGTGCAATTGTGGAATTGGATTTCCAGCTTTTTAAACCAAGGTTTGAAGGTTTTGGGAGCTTAGTTTAAGTCTAAACAACTTTGCTAAGCTCAAGTGTAAGTTTTCGGATTTTCTCTCTAGTGGTGGCCATGACTTGATGTTTTGCAAAGTGATGATTTGCATGTTTTGATTACTGTTTTGAAAGCATGTTTTAGCATGAATTTTGCTGATGATGTAAGCCATATGTTGAAGGTAACTCTAGGTAGGAGTACCTTGCTTTTATACATTGTTTAAATGTGGATTGATGCTTTAAAATGCATGATGAAAATGGCTTGGTTAAATGCTTTAAAACAGTGGATTAAATGATGATTATGATGTATATTGGCAAGTGATGTTTTGAAAATGTTAAGGTCACTAAGGTGGTTAAAAGTCCTTGAGTGAGCCTTGTTACTTATGAACATCAAGGTGGTTAAAAGTCCTTGGATGGTTCATGTTGCGGACACTAAGGTGGTTAAAAGTCCTTAGGTGATCCTTTCCATGGTGTTTAAAAGTCCATGGGGCCAAGGTGTTTAAAAGTCCTTGGGGCCAAGGTGTTTAAAAGTCCTTGGGGCGATTCAAGCATTGGACACAAAGGTGGTTAAAAGTCCTTGTGTGGTCCTATTTCATGGTGTTTAAAAGTCCATGGCCAAGGTGTTTAAAAGTCCTTGGGGCCAAGGTGTTTAAAAGTCCTTGGGAAAGTTGTTGAACTTGTTTTATGAAATGAAATGTATCACTTGAGCCAATATGACATGTTAAGTATGTAAGAAGCATGAGATGCTTGTTTTGATATATGACATGAAGCATGTGATTGCTTGATTTAAAGTTTGCTTTTGAGCGTGTGCAAGGATTGGTTTTAAGCATGATTTATAAATGGTTTTAATTGCATTATTGAATTGTTTTAATGAGCATGCCTCACTAAGCTTTTGCTTACGCTCTCTACGTTTTCTTAATTCAATAATGCAGAGCATTAGAGTACCTTAAGGGCTGCAAGGAAGGGCAAGCAATCAAGTTCAAGAGAAGCTCTAAGTATGGAAGGTTTTGTTAAACATTTAGCTTTTGTATGTTTTGGCAATGGGGGACCAATGTGTATGTTTTGGGAGGTGTTTGAGACTCCCTAAGTATGTCGAATGTTGTTTAAAATGCTGGTTTTGGATTGAGACCTTATATGCTTGTTTTGGAAGTTTGATGCTTGAGTGGCTAGCTTGTGTAGGAAGCATGACCTTTGAATTGGGGCTTTTTGCATATGATGTTGGTTTGTTGATTTGTTGGTTCCTACAAGTCTTAAATATGTTTAATTGCATGCTGGTAAAGTTTGGTGATGTTTGGAGCATGTTTGATTGTTCAATTGCATGATTTGGTATGCTTGTTTGCTGAAATCTGAGCAGGCGTTTCGGAACAGTATGCACCGTTTCGGAACGGGTGCCTTACACGAACTCAGGCGTCCGAAACGGTGTGCACCGTTTCGAAACGGTTTGGCCTCTGCCGAGCCACGTTCCGGAACCCGTTTCGGAACGGCCCGTGTTTCGGAACAGGGTCAACCTGTTTCGGAACGGTCGACCGTTGGGGGCTGACATTAGCAGTTATATGTTTTGAATTGTTTGCATTTTGGTACCGAATCTTGTATGATCAATTGCATGAGCTGTGGATGTCCTTTTGAGTTGAAATTTCACAGAGAAGCATGAAACCTGACTAATTTCAAGTTGGTAACTTCAATTTGGGTTAAGTCCTTTTATTTATCTGAAATTACCATTTGGTCCCTAAAGTTGTAATTTGTTCAATTGGGTCCCTGTTTGATCTCTGATGTTTGTGATCTTTTAGTAAGTTGTTTGTATGATCACACATAGGTTAAATGTGCATCTAGATAAGATTTAAAAGAGAAAAAAGGGGTCATTAATCAAGGTTGACTTTCGGGTTGACTTTGGTTTTCCCCGTGTGACTTTCTTAATTCGGGTCAACCGTCTAGGCCGGGTTAAGGGGGTTACAAGCGGGATCCGTCACGGTTCTAAATGCTCATGACCGCATCTTTCATCTAATGATCACTTGGTGGTTTAAGCCATCCGAATGAAAATATTCTACAATCCGCCAAGTTGATGATTTTTGGCTTAGATGCTTTCGCGAGAGGAAACTTCCTAACCTTGCTCGCATTATGGTTGCGGAGATAGTCTTCCTCATTAAACATCGTCACACCACTCTTGTTACTTCATTCACTTATGGCACGACTTTGAGCTACTTTTTCACTAAGAAGGAGATCGATTGTTCTCATGATTATCTGACGAATCTCACCGATCTGATTGATGAGAGGTCTCTATCTCGGGGCAAGTTTCATTATTTCAATAGGAATTGGTTTCGCCTTCCCGAGCTTCCTAGTGATGCTATACCCGAAGAGATTGTAAATTCTCTCATAACTCCTCAAGCTCCTCCTCCATCCATGGATTCTCTCATGACCTACCTTAATGAAGAAATTCACGGGCTTACGCACGGGAATTGGTTCTATAGATCAAGTCATGATTTCCGGGTTTGCCTCCATTGATACTCGCTTCACAAGCTTGGAAGATCGCATGACCAATGTAGATAAGTGTACCACTTCCATTGAGGCCGAGCATAATTCTATGAATATCTCTCTTACGAAATTCCATGATGAATGGCGCCAATCAAGGAGGAACGATGATGCCAATAAAGATGAAGATGAAGAAGATGATGATGGAGACGAGTCTTAGATTAGTCTTTGCATCTCATTCATGTCATCTTAGGATTTATATTTATTCACTTTGATTTATGTTTTTAGGACTAAGTTTATCATTTTAAAACCTATGCTTTAATTTATGTTTGGATTTTAAGTTTGATGTTTCTTTAAGTTATGACTTTATGATTATATATTTAAATGTTTCTTGGTTTATTATTATGCCTTTATGACCTATGTCTCTTTTTTTATCTAACAAAAAAGGGGAGAGGAAAATTCACAAGCTCACTTAAACTCTAATCTTAAAATTTACCTAGCTAACATTAAGGATGAGTTGTTTCCCAAAGTTTTTCAAAAGACTTAAACATTTTAAGCTTTGGTTTTGTTATATCAAAAAGGGGGAGACTGTAAAACCTATGTTTGATTTTGATATGACAAAGTGTTTTAAGGACTAAATTGAAATCTCTAAATAAATTTTAAAGTCATCTAAAAGGTTTCAAATCATCAAAGTTTTGCTCTAGCTTGAAAAACTCAAACTCTTAAACTTTTTCTAAGTGTTCCAAGGCCAAACTGCTCAAAAACGTCTATGAGTATCGATACGCCCCTAAGGGTATCGATACCTTTTTTAGAAACTTGGCTACTAAAGACAAACGTATAGATACGCTCCTTACCATATCGATACGGGGTATCGAAATAGATTCCATCTATATTGATACGCTATCTCTATAAAATCTCAAGAAGTTTGAATCAAGTATCGATACGATCTCACCTATATCGATACACTTTAAAAATATTTTTAAAATTAGAGCTTTAAATATTTTGACTGTTGGCTTGGTAGTTGGTTGGTAACTGAATTTTAAATAGGGTATCGATACGCTATAACACGTATCGATACGATATCCTCTAGTGAGCTATGTTGAAAAAATTGCATCGATACGGTATTCTCCGTATCGATACGCTTCCCTAACACGTACCGATACGTTTGTACGCGTATCGATACATCTCTCTTATATTTGTATAACGACTATTTATTTTTGTGAGACAGGTATCGATACACCTCCTCGAGTACTGATACGGTAGGCTGCAGAAGTGCATTTATGGTGGTAAGAGAGAGTTCCAACGGCTACAATTTATTTCCTAACCACCCAAACGGCTATAATCAATGAAGAGGGTATAAAAAGAAGCCATTTGAAGACCATCAACAACTATTGATCCTAAGAGAAACATCCATACACAAAATCCAAGCTCTTGTGCCAAAATTTTCATTCTTGTAAAAATCCCAAATTGAATTTAGTGTAAATCTTATCTTGTATCTTCAATTTGGGTTGAGTGCTTGTATTCAAAGAAAAAAAATTGTATTGAGAAATATCCTCATTGCCTTCTATTTTCTTCTTTGTAACCAAGTGAGAGTTGAGTCAATTTTGGGTAGAAAATTGACCGATTTTGTAAAGGTTTCCTTCTAAGCCTAGAAAAGGGGAAGATCAATTAGTGGAGTTGTTGGAAAATCCTTAGTGGGAGCTAAGATAGTGGATGTAGAGTTCATTTGGAACATGAACCACTATAATTGCCTTGTTCTTCATTTTTATTCATTCCCTTTCATCTCCAAAATTTTAAAATCCCAATTCACCCCCCTTTTGGCTTTGATCAATCATTTGATCCACTCAACAAACTCTCACTCAGATTAAGTCTGTTTCGAAACAGATAGAGCTGTATCGAATCGCTTTGACACTGTAAATGATCGTATCAAAACACTTAGGGGTGTTTCAAAACACCTAGGTGGTTTTGTAAAATTTGGCTTTAGAAAACGCATTAAAATCCCTTTAAGAATTCCTCAAACATATTTTTCAAGTTATTTGGACTTAAAAGCATTTTGAAATCTTTTCAATTTAGTCCAAAATTATTTTTCAATTATTATATCAAAACACATATTTCTACAAAGATCAATACCAAAGATTTGAGATTTGATTCAAGGTTTTCAATCTATTGATTAATTTAGGTACGCTTCCGCATTCAGTTTATCCGATTTATTGTTATTGATGATTTGACATGATAGATCATGGGTTTAAGCTTCATATTATTTTATAATTTAATTCTAACAAGTTGTATCAATGCCTCGTCATATTGGATCATTAAGAACCGACTAATTTTATATAGATTACCACAATCGTATTTTTTCTATTACTATTCAAGCCCTGCGTGAATTCTGATTGCTTTCCCTTATAATTTAGGTTTTTTTGTTTAATTTTGTCTATGCGGCTATTAATTAAGTACAAAGTGTTAATCACTACACTTTAAATATTAAGGCCATTATGTTTTTGAGGTATTTCTTTAATTTAGATTATTGACAATTAAGATTCAATGGTCGGCAGATCATGTTTTTTTTAATGATTAAGATTTTCATGTTCTTTTTAGCAGCTAATTTAGGGTTTCTAGTAGTGATGAATATTAGTGCCCCTATCATGAATTCAGTAGTAACAGTAAACTACTTACATTATAAGAATTTGCTTTAATCTTTGTATTGCTTTTGCTTCTTTCAGTAATCGCATATTTTGTTTACTGTTTTGATATATATATATATATAATAATTTTGTTTGATCAAATTTTTAATTTTAATCGTTAGTAATCAAAAGAAAAATAAAGTTAACTTGGATTTTGTCGTGGTAAGTTTACTGTGACTTGAAAATTTTATAATTAGGTTAGCTCTCGAAGCTTTATATTCGGTTTATGTTTAATAAATTATGATTAAATTTTGTTGAATCATGTTTAGTATTCAGTTAATTATTGTAGAACTAATGTTTTGATATAATAATTGAAAAATAATTTTGGACTAAATTGAAAAGATTTCAAAAATGCATTTAAAGTCCAAATAACCTGAAAATATGTTTGAAATGGTTTCATAGGTTTTTAACATGTCTAAAACGCTTTTTAAATGGCCAAAATATCATTTTTACAAGGCTTGTATCGATACACCTTGATCCGTATTATTAAGTATAATAGTGTTGTGTCATCACGTGTGTCATCGTATGTAAACCCAACTGAATTAGATTAGGGTTGTTGAGATGTAGTTGAGGCAGTTAGTGCATGAGCTGTGTATTGTATGTGTATATAAGTCAGCTAAGGGTTGTTGTACAAACAAGCTTATTCAATAAAGATTCTTCTCTTCATTAGATTTCCTATTATGGTATCATTCACCGTTCGATACTGGAGACAATCTTCCGCTTCAATCTCTTCTTGAGATCTGCTTCTTCTTGTTTCTTTTCTTTTTTCTGTTTCTTTTGATCGTGTGAGGTTTCAATGCCTGAAAGCGATTCTTGTGATGTGTTTTCTTCATCATCTGGTGGAAAGATGTTCACCAACAAACGTATTAATATTGTGCTTAACGAGATGAACTTCCTTTTGTGGAAGCAACAGGTTCTGTTGACTGTTCGAAGTCACAGATTGGAAAAACTTCTCACCAGAAAGGTTAAAGCTTCACCAAAGACGGTTCCTGGTGATGGCGGGGCTATGGTGTCCAATGATGAATACGAGATATTTATTGCTCAAGATAGTGCCTTAGCGTCGTGGCTGCTATCAACCATCAGTGCCAGTCTTCTCCCTCAGTTTGTGGGTGCTGAGTCATCTGTAGCAGTCTGGAATACAGTTCTTCAGTATTTTGCTAACAAATCCACAACCAGTGCTATGAGTTTACATTGCAAACTCAGGGCCTTTCGAAAGGGGGAAGAGAGCATGCGTACGTACCTTACAAAGATTAAAGAGGTATGTGATGCACTGGCTGCGTGTGGCAGTTCTCTGTCTGATCTTGAGCAAATCGCGACAATACTGAATGGATTACCTCCTGAGTATCAACCATTCATGGCGGTTATTACAGCAAGTAAAGAACCATTTTCTTTGGATGGTGTCAAGACGGTTCTGGTTGATGCTGAGGCTCAGTTGAAAGGCTTTCATCAGCAAACTCAGTTGCCTCTACTTGCAAATGTGGCTCATGTTCACAAACTTGTGTCAGTAAATCAAGAAGATAGGTCTGGGACTCAAGTCTCACGATTTTCTCAGGCTTATGGTGCTCCTGGTGATCAGAATTTTAATGGCTCTCAACAGAATTCTCATAACTCTCCGTATCTTGGAGGAAGGACTGGTGGTCGTGGAAGGGGCCGTGCAAGACTACAATGTCAGATTTGTGGCAAGAATGGTCACACTGCTGATCGATGTTGGCAACGGTTTAATTAGTCGTTTCCTGGGGGTAACATCTCTACTGGTCATGAAGATTCTCCACGTGCTCATTTTTCTTCTTTGGAATCTACATCCTCTTGTTTCACGTACTGTGGGCATTCTCATAATCGTGACAATGGTGCAACTGGAAATGGTGATTGGGTCGTGGACTCGGGGGCCACGCACCATGTTACTCCGGATGCTACAAAAGTGGTAGAGGGATCCGACTACACAGGTCCAGGTAAATTAATAGTGGGCAATGGCAATAGCTTACATATTGCAAAGATTGGTCGATCCTTGTTTCATACTGATAATCGTACTTTACTTATTAAGGATTTATTTCATGTTCCATCTTTAACAAAGAATCTTCTCTCTGTCTTGAAGTTTGCTAGAGATAACCATGTGTTCTTTGAGTTCCATGCTTCGACGTGTCTTGTTCGTGATGAAGCTTTTGGTGCTGTTCTAATGCAAGGCAAAGAAAGTGATGGCTTGTACACTTTTGATGCGAGCTGGGGTTCTTCAAAGGAGTCTACAAGATGGCCAATTGAAGCTCATGTGCTAGAGGGTGACTCCTATAATCTATGGCATAGGATACTTGAGCACCCTGCTCATAGTTCCTTAGTTCAAGTGTGTAAAACGATTGATGTTGTATTACCCCTTAATTGCAATAAAGAAACTGAGAATTTTTGTGTAGCTTGTAGAATGGGTAAGAGTCACAAACTTCCGTTTGTTGAATACAATATTGTGTATGATGCACCATTTCAACTCATATTCTCAGATCTATAGGGGCCATCTCATGTAACTTCAGTAGATGGCTTTCGATACTATGTGTCATTTGTGGATGCACACACGCGTCATTGCTGGTTGTTCATGCTTAAGAGTAAAGATCATGCATTGACTGCCTTTAAACTGTTTTCAACTATGGTACAAACGTAGTTTAACACCACAATCAAGGAATTTCAGAGCAATTGGGGAGGAGAATACATAAGTATCAATGTTGTTTTAATAACATCTGGAATCAAGCATAGGCTCACTTGTCCACATACCTCTGAGCAGAATGGGGTTGTGGAGAGGAAGCATCATCATGTCATCGAATTGGCTCTTGTGCTCATGGCTCAAGCTTATCTACCGTTCACATATTGGTCGTTTGCAGTTTGTGCAGCTGTATATCTAATTAATAGACTTCCTACTCCAGTTCTTGGAGGGAAATCTCCCTTTGAAATGTTGTATAGTAAGATCCCTGATTATCAGTTCATGCGAGTGTTTGGCAGCAGGTGTTTTCCTCACCTTCGACCATATCAACATCACAAGTTAATCTATAGGTCGCAACCATGTGTGTTTCTTGGATACAACACACATCACAAGGGATATCAGTGCCTAGCCTCGGATGGTAGGATCTTTGTCTCTCGTCATGTGGTATTTGATGAAATGCATTTTCCTTTTGCAGATGGCTCAGTGTTATGTTGTCGTGTTACCATTGGCTGGAATTCAAAGGTTGGTGGCAAGCTTTCAGTGGTGACGGGCTGAGAAGGTGTGCATTGATTCCAATCATGTGTCAGGTGCATGCACGTTACCTTGTCCTTCTAATTCATCCCATTCTCCAATGGTTCATGGTCCTGCAGCTGAAGATGATGCATCTATTGGAGATCATTTAGTTTCAGCTCATGAGAATGATGCATGTGTCGAGCATAGTTCATTTTCCTCTGTGGCTCATGAAGATGATGCAGGTGTTCAAGATTCGTCTCCCCATGTTGAGAATTCTTTACCTACCTCTTCAGTGTGTGCTGAAACTCCACAGGATTTGGTTGATCAGACGTTGTTGGAAAACATGGACACAAGTCTCATTGATCAGCTACATACACCATCTTTATCAACTAGTCCGGTACAACCAATTGCAGAAATGCCTTCAGTACTTCCAGTGGTGGGCTCTGGTGAAATTCCAGTTACTACAAGACATCATATGATCACTCGCAGCAAACGAGGTATTTTGAAACCTAAAGTTTATATGGCCATGCATGATTCTAATGAAATTGAACCTAGCACGATTCATCAAGCTTTTCAATATGAGAAATGGAAACAAGCTGCTCTTGAAGAATATGAAGCATTGGTTCGAAATGGCACGTGAGAGGTTGTGCCTTTGCCTAATGACAGAACTGTGGTGGGGTGCAAATGGATATTTCGAATTAAGAGGAATGCTGATGGTACAATTCAAAGATATAAAGCTCGACTCGTTGCGAAAGGCTATTCTCAGGTGCCAGGTCAGGACTTTACAGACACATTTAGTCCTGTTGTGAAACCAGCCACGGTTAATGTTGTTATTACATTGGCCATTACAAATGGATGGGCATTGAGGCAAGTGGATGTCAACAATGCGTTTTTTCATGGGGAGCTTCAGGAAGAGGTTTTTATGGTTCAACCCCTGGCTTCGAATGTCATGATACTAGTGGTGCTCGTTTGGTGTGTAAACTAAAGAAGGCCCTATATGGGCTCAGGCAAGCACCTCGAAGCTGGTACTCTAAGCTTCACAATTATCTGGTCTCAATTGGTTTTCAAGGTCCACGTGCAGATGTCTCGTTGTTCATCAAGGATGTTCAAGGAGTGCTTACATATGTGCTCATCTATGTAGATGACATAATTGTGACTGGAGGGTCGAGTACAATTGTTGAAGATGTGGTTCAGCAACTAGGTGGGATGTTCTCATTAAAGGACCTTGGTAATTTGAATTACTTTCTGGGCATTGAGGTTAAAAGAGAGGGTGATACAATACTTCTCAACCAGAAGAAGTATATCATGGAGCTACTGGTTAAAGCAGGCATGCAAAATGCTACTCCAACACCTACGCCAATGGTCACAACACCAAAGTTGGGTCAAGATAATGCTAGCAATCCACTGATTGATGCCACAGAGTATAGGAGTTTGGTTGGGGCTTTGCTGTATGCCTGCCACACGCGTCCTAATATAGTATACAATGTTCACAAGTTGGCACAGTTTATGCATCAGCCATGTGAACAACATCTTGTTGCTGTGAAAAGGGTGTTGCGTTACTTGAATGGAACCCTTGATTTTGGGTTAGTTTTTTCGCCTGTTTCAGGACCCTGTCAGCTTGTTGCCTTTGTTGATGCTGATTGGGGTGGGAGCTTGGAAGATAGGAGATCAATCACTGGTACGTGTGTGTTCCTTGGCAACAACCTGATCATGTGGCATTCTAAGAAGAAAAAGACGGTCTCTCGGTCCACTACAAAGGCTGAATATCGAAGCTTAGCAGATGTAGCAACTGATGTCACTTGGCTACAAGCTCTCCTTGATGATATGATGATTCAGGTTGTTGCTCCTCCTACGATCTGGAGTGATAACTCCAGTGCCATAGCGATGAGTGCAAATCTAGTGTATCATTCCAAAACCAAGCACATTGAATTGGATGTTCACTTTGTACGTGAAAAGGTTGCTGACAAGAAGTTAATCGTGAATTATGTCCCTACAGAGCACCAAGTTGCTGATGGATTTACAAAGCCATTATCCAGGCCTTACTTCCACCTGTTTCGTGATAAGCTTGGCGTTGTTTCTGTTGAAGAAGCTGGAAAAAGTATGGAGCATATTAAGTATAATAGTGATGTGTCATCACGTGTGTCATCGTATGTAAACCAAACTGAATCAGTTTAGGGTTGTTGAGATGTGTTGCGTGTAAAATTGTCTATCGCAATGGTAGTGCAAGTGTACATGACGCAAGTAGTAAAGTGATACGAAGTATCGGATATCGTCTCCACAGGGATTGGGCTAATATCTTCACCTTAATTCATTGCACGAAAGTAAAGGAAATATTTGAGAGTTGTCACGAAAATAATAAAGTAAACACAAATAAAAGAGTAGAAATATCAAGATAGAGAGAATGGGCTAGTATTGAATTGCTCAGTAGTGCAGGTATTGCAGAGTTTAGGAAATCCAATTCTGTCGTCGTCACCCGTCGCGACAGCACCTGTCACGGTGGCAGTCCGTTGAACGTCGCGGCAGCAAACGCTCAACTCAGTACTTTCAAGTTTGGCAAGAATCCCAGATCTGCCTTGGCCTATCCCTAGGTCCAAGTCTGTCGATGATCAAATCTTGATGATACCTCCCGGCGTGAATCGAAGGATGAACACCGATGTGTATGAATTCTTCTTTAGCCACTTAACCTCGCCCTATCCCTAGGCACGAGATAGTTCAACTATAAACTAGAGAACTTGCTCTTATTTCCTTCGTATACTTAACTCTCCCGATGCTAAGTAAATAGATAACCTCACAAAGCTCTCCCGATGCTCTTGCAAGATGTTAATAACCAAAATAAGAGAACTTGAAGTTTATTTTATTGAACTAAAAATTCCTAAAACAAAACAACCCTTGCAACTACTTTACAAATCAACCCGTGGCCCTAGGGGGAATTTAGAACATGTCGGCGGCGGGTAAACGACTAGGGGTTTTTGGTTGTCGGTTATGAGGTAATCGGCTATGATCTCTTCCTAGGTTAAAATATATGCCCTTATATAACCTTTGGGCTCAAGTTATCTAAGTTAACAAGGATTACAACTTTAATTAAAAGTATGATTCTAATAAAGACTTAATCTCCAAGGAATCTACTTTCCAGCCGTCCTCCTTGTTTCTTGGGATTTTCTCTTCTTGAGCTTTGGGCTTGACATATCTTTTGATCCAGGGCTTGGAAAAATATTTGGTTTTCACACGACAGACGAGCAGAATTTTCTCTATCTATCGAGGTCCACTTTGCTTTTTCTCCACTAATTTGATGTCGTCCTCTGCTGTCACGGTAGCACCATGGCAGCATCGTCCTCTTTGTCGGCTTGTTCAGTTCAGCTCTTCTGCTTATCTGCCCTGCGCCTGCCTTCACCATCTACGACGGTGGCAACCTGCCAAAAACAGCCATTTTTAGTAGAATCTGTTCCTTTTATATATTTGTGATGTTTTGCTATAAACTAACCTAAATGCAATGAAATGATGCTCGAATGCAGCAGAAATATGGGTTAAAAATGGTGTAAATAATAGAACTTTTACACACTCAACACACTCCCAAACTCAAGTTTTTGCTTGCCCTCAAGCAACTAAGACCTAAAAAATGAAATATTTTTGTTTTGGCTTTCAAACAGTGAACTTTCCCTTACCCGTCGTTCATTCTTTGTGACGGCAGCAACCTGTCGGATAGATTAGGATCTATCTGGAATCTCACTATAGTCATCGTGCAGTGTGTGCATGCTTGTGAACAGTTATATGCTAAGACTCTCTTAGTTTCACTAGAATATTCAACTTCTTAACTCGAATTTTTATGCCAAAGTTTATTTTTGAAGGCACATTTTCATGCTTCTTTTATTTTTTATTTTGACTCGATTTCTAAAGTTTTACTAGAGCCAGTTTTAGGCACCTCTAGTTAGCTTCCTAGAGTCGGTTTCGGGCACCTCTTGGTTTTTGAGTCTCTTTTGCTAAACTTATTTCCTAGAGCTAGTGTTAGGCACCTCTAGGGGCTATTCAAGTACTAAGCTTCCTATTCTAGTTTGGCTAAAAGAAATCTAAGCAGTATAACAGTCACAATGATGTTTAAGTTTTCATAACTATAGAAAGGCTCTAAACTTCTCCTTAAACTATCCTAAAGATGCTGCCACGAAAGAGCTGTCATGACAGGTAAGTTCAATTCACAGTTTTAAGCCAAAATTTTTAGTCTTTTCTGATTTTTTTTAGAGAAAAATAAAAGACACAACAATTAATTAAGATGTACTTAGACTCCATTAAAATGGAGGGTTACCACCCCCAAACTCGAGGGTTGCATTGCCCTCAATGCAAATGAAAAAAATAAAAATGAAGGTAGTACATCACAAAATATAGATAAGGAGGGCAACAATAAGAAGAAAATAAAAGACTTAAATTTTAAGCACTGTCTTCACTGCTGCTGCTGAGGCGGATTTGGCGGCGGATTCTGGGCTGTGGGGCAGGCTGGGCTGGTTGCTCTACGACCTAGATGTCAGAGCTGCTGCCGCTGTCCCAAGTGCTGCTGCTGCTGCTGCTGGTGGTGCTAGCCTTTGGCATAAGCTTTCTGTTGGCCATTCTTTTCTGCCTCTTGACAGGTGTGAATTCTTTCTCCAAGTTCCTCCGAATAGAGGGTTCTGCCTCGCTTTCTGCCCAGACGGAGGAAGAAGAAAAACCAGCTACGAAGGCAGCAATGTCATCCGAGTGCGGTCGCTTTGTTCCTCAGGCGGATGTGTCGGCCTGAGGGCTGCCGGCTACCGTCGGGGCAGGTGATGGGGTGGAGGCAACAGATTGTGTATGAGGTGTGGCAGCAGGTGTAGGTGTGTGGGCAGGGGTGGGGATGGTGAAATAGTGGGCAGGGAAGGTGAGAAAGACAACATCAGGATAATTTAAAGTATGGTGAATGAAATTTACCATGGAGGCGGCAAAATCCTTGATGAATATCATTAGACCCAGCTGTCTATCCTCCATCCTCTGAATGGCAGCAAGGATTTGAGTAGATGGATCTGTCGGAGCAGCTGCTGCGGCAGGTTCAGGGTTGGGTTGTTCTGATGATTCAGCAGGGGTGGCAGCAGGGTTGAAGGAGGAGAGGGGGGTCGCTACTGTCAGCTCCATGAGGCTGATGATGTTCTTGTCTGTCCAGCCCCGTCCCTTCACTAGGCGGTCGGTGGTGGCTTCCAGTACAGCAGAGCACCGGCAGAGAGATGTGATAAGGAAGGGAAGGCAGAGGAGGGCCGTCGATCTATGGGTGCAGTCCAAGATACTCTCCTATATATATCGTCACACATTAATGGGTCGTTTGTTCATAATTGAGTGGATTAGGGCTAACCTCTGCTGGTCCACTGTGGTGTGGTGTGAGGACGGCAGAATCCTCTTCTTAAAGAAGGCGTTCCAAAGTTTGGCTTCTGGCAGCAGTTGCCCCCTCTTCACGGTATGGGGATTTTTGCGGCTCGTGTTCCATTCAGTCCCTTCTTCTGTCACTTCTGCCATGACAGCGTCGTCTAGGGTGTCAAGGAACTGCTGGTGAGCATCGTCGTTAGGGCCGAAGTAGAGGCCATAAAAAGAATTGATGCGCTCGGCCACGAACTCTACTTCTGTCCCGCGGACGGTTACTGCTGTTGCCGTCCTGCTGCCGATGGCAGCATAGAATTCCCTTACTAGCGTTTCATTCATTTCTGCTGGTTGTTCTGCAAATTGTTCCCACAAGAGAGCTCTAATCGTCCTTGCGATGAAAAGTTTGAGGCCCATATTAACGGCCTTTCGAGCGTAAATAAAGCCTCTTTCTTCCCATAGATCCTTAGTTGCGAAGGACTGCGGGGTGGGTGCTGCCGGTGAAGATGTTGAAGCAGCACTGCGGCGGGTTCTTCTGGAAGACATGTTAGTTGCAAGGGTTCTGTGAAAGTAAAGAAAACAAAGAAAACTAAAGGGGAGAGCAAGTAAGAAAAACGGAAGTGAGTGAAATGAAAATGAAACGGGGTTTTATAGAGGAGGAGTTGGTGCCCGTTGAAGCTGTAACGACAGGCGTGAATAACGAGGCGACTGTTGAGCTTTAGCGTGTCTGATGCGTCTGACACGCATTTATGCGTCTGTTACGCGTCTGTCACGCGTTTCTGCGTCTGCCGTGACGGTCTGGTGACAGCCTGTCTTTTCCGAGTCTGCCGCGGCAGCTGGAACGACGGGCTTCAATATTGGGCTTTGTTGGGCTGATGGATGGATGGTGGGCTTGGGTTACTTCTCCTATTCTTCTTGCCTCCTTTATTTCCTAAAAACAGTAAACATAAAAACATTATTCGAATAAAATAAACCTAATTTCCTAATAAATAATAAATAATAAATCTAAATAAAAATAAAATTTAGGTTAAATTAGGGATGCCTTGTGGGGCATCTCCTAAGGTAACCACTTCCTGTATTCCTAGGGCTTCATTCCCCTGATAATGCTTGAGGCGCTGTCCGTTGACTTTGAATTGGTGCCCGTCTTTTAATGATCGGATTGTGATGGCACCATGGGGAAAAACTTGTACAACTTGGAACGGGCTAGACCATCTAGATTTTAGCTTCCCTGGGAAGAGTTTCAGTCTAGAATTGAACAACAATACAAGCTGCCATGGGCAGAACTGTCGTGGCAGCAACTTCCTGTCATGCCACTTCTTAGTTTTCTCCTTGAAAATTCTTGCATTGTCGTAGGCCATTGTTCGTATTTCTTCAATCTCGTTCAGATCTAATAGCCTTTTCTGTCCTACCTTGTCCAAGTCCATATTTACTGCCTTGATTGCCCAATATGCTCTGTGCTCTATCTCGACAGGCAGATGATAGGTTTTTCCATAAATCAATCGGTATGGAGACATGCCCAATGGAGTCTTAAAAGCTGTCTTATATGCCCATAATGCATTGTTGAGGAGTAAAGACCAACCTTTCCTAGTTGGCTTAACCATCTTTTCAAGAATGTTCTTAACTTCCCTATTGGATATCTCAGCTTGTCCATTGGTCTGTGGGTGGTATGCTGTCGTGATCCGATGCTTGACACCATATTTTTTTATGGCGGCAGCAATAACCCTATTGTCAAAATGTCTCCCTTCATCACTGATAATCGCCTTAGGGATGCCAAACCTAGAAAAAATGTTTTTGTGTAAAATCTTTGGACTGTCTTGGCATCATTCTTTTGAGTGGCGATAGCTTCAACCCACTTAGAGACATAATCTACTGCTAGGAGGATGTATAGATTTCCATATGAAGATAGAAAAGGTCCCATAAAATCAATCCCCCAAACATCAAAGATTTCGACTTCTAGAATGTTCTACAGCGGCATCTTGTTTCTCCTTGAGATGTTTCCTGTCCACTAGCACCTATCACAGTTCTTGTAGAAGTCATGTGAATCTTTATACAGTGTCGGCCAGTAGAACCCTGACTACAACACCTTGGCAGCAGTTTTGTTGCTTCCTAAGTGACCTCCATATTGTGAAGCATGGCAGTGATGAAGTATGTCTTCTTGCTCTTCTTGTGGTACACACCTCCTTATAACTTGATCTGCACATAGTTTGAAAAGAAGAGGTTCGTCCCAATAATAATGCTTAACATCATTTTGGAACCTCTTCCCGGCTTGATAATTAAGATCAGAAGGAAGTATTCCGCTAACTATAAAATTAACGAAATCAGCATACCAGGGGAGTTCAGAAGACTTACCTGCCGCCATGGCTATTGCGGCAGCGATTGCGGCAGCAAAGAGCTGCTCGTCTGGGAAGGTCTCCAGTATGTTTGTCTCATCTATTGGCAGACTCTCTCTTCTCCAACCTTGAAAAGTGATCAGCCACCTGATTTTCTGTCCCTTTTTTGTCCTTGATTTCAAGGTCGAATTCTTGCAATAGCAGGATCCACTGTATCAATCGAGGTTTTGCATCCTTTTTCGCGAACAAATACTTCAGGGCAGAATGGTCTGTGTGCACTATTACCTTCGTTCCAAGTATGTAAGAACGAAACTTGTCAATGGAGAACACCACAGCTAATAGCTCCTTTTCTGTGGTGGTGTAGTTTACTTGGGCGTCATTCAGTGTCTTACTGGCATAATATATGACATGAAATAGCTTATCTCTACACTGCCCAAGTGCTGCCCCGACAGCATAGTCGCTAGCATCACACATAATCTCAAATGGCTGTGTCCAGTCTGGTGGCTGTACTATTGGGGCTGTTACCAGTTTTTCCTTCAGAACCTTGAATGCTTCAGTACATTCATCATTAAAGTCAAAGGGTCGGTTCTGGTCTAAAAGATGGCATAGGGGCTTGGTGATTTTTGAGAAATTTGCAATAAATCTTCGATAAAAACCAGCATGCCCTAAGAAACTCCTAATACCCTTGACTGTGGTCGGCGGCGGCAGCTTCTCGATCACTTCTATTTTAGCTCTGTCGACTTCTATCCCACGGCAGCTAATCTTATGGCCAAGGACTATCCCCTCATCCACCATAAAGTGGCATTTTTCCCAATTTAAGACAAGGTTAGCTTTTTCACATCTTTCAAGTACCTTTTGTAGATTGCCGAGGCAGCTCTCAAAATCGTCTCCAAAGACTGAAAAATCATCCATAAAAATTTCAAGGAAGTCCTCTACCATATCGGAGAATATGGCCATCATGCACCTTTGGAAGGTGGCTGGTGCATTACATAATCCAAACGACATCCTCCTAAAAGCATATGTTCCGTAGGGGCATGTGAAGGTCTTCTTTTCTTGATCCTCCGGTGCGATAGAAATTTGATTATAACCTGAATAACCATCGAGAAAACAATAGTAAGGTTTACCCGCTAATCTATCAAGCATTTGATCAATAAAGGGTAAAGGAAAGTGGTCCTTTCGGGTAGCTTTGTTAAGCTTCCGATAGTCCATACAAACCCTCCAACCGGTCACAGTCTTGGTTGGGATTAACTCATTGTTTTCATTAGTCACCACGGTCATTCCTCCTTTCTTTGGAACGCATTGCACCGGGCTCACCCATTTGCTGTCGGAGATGGCGTAAATAATACCAGCATCTAACCATTTGATTATCTCTTTACGAACCACCTCTTTCATCGCATGGTTTAGCCACCTTTGTGCATCAATAGTCGGCTTATGATCTTCCTCTAGAAGGATTTTGTGCATGCATAACGCCGAACTAATGCCTTGAATGTCAGCAATCGTCTATCCAATCGCCTTTTTGTGCTGTCGTAGCATGCCTATTAGCTGTCGTTCCTGTTCCTGCAGTAGCTTAGAAGAGATGATTACGGGCAACGTATCATTTGAACCAAGAAAAGCATATTTTAGCTGCCCTGGCAGGGGCTTTAATTCTAAGGCAGGTGGTTCAACAGTAGATGGCTTTTGGATTAAATGGTTATCCGAAGTATAATTCAAAGGTTCGAATAACTTACCTGGATGATTGCCTAACCAGTTTACCTCCTCCTGATCTTCAGTATCAGATGTATCGGATTCAGAGGGGTTGCTATCATCGGTGCTGTCGTCAGTGCTGCCGTGACAGTCCTGTAGGTGGCTGCCGCGGCAGTGTCCAAATTTAATATCGTGACAGCCCGACCTGATGCAGGGTTGATCAAAAGCAACGTCAGTGATAACCTTGCATTCCTCGTCTACATCAGGATGTTTCATCGCTTGGAGAACATTCAACTTAATCTCTTGATCGTTTACTCGCATGGTGAGTTCTCCTTTCTCTACATCAATCAGTGATCTTCCCGTGGCTAAAAAGGGTCGCCCAAGGATGATTGGTGCATTTTCATCTGCTTCACAATCTAAAACAAGAAAGTCAGCAGGAAATATAAATTTATCCACTCTTACCAGAATATCTTCAATTTTTCCTTCCGGATGAACGTAAGAGCGGTCTGCCAGCTGCAGAGATACTGTCGTGGGCCGCGCCTTTCCAATACCTAATTTATGAAAAACAGACTTTGGCATTAAATTAACACTAGCACCAAGATCACAAAGTGCCTTACCCACAAATTTGTTTCCGATTACACAACGTATGATGAAGCTCCCCGGATCCTTCTTCTTTTGGGGTGGCTGCCGATGAAGAATACTCATGCAACCTTCTGTCATCTTTACCGTTTCAAATTCTCCAAGTTTAGATTTCTTTGACATGACATCCTTGAGAAATTTAGCATAACCGGGCATCTCGCTAACGACATCTAACAGCGGAATATTAATATGAACCTGCTTAAAAATATCATAAATCTTTTTGAGTTGAGATTCATGCTTAGCTTGCTGTATTCGTTGGGGAAAAGGGGTGGGGGACGGTAATCAGCAATACGTCCTTCCCACTGCATACGAATCTGAGGAGGTTTAGGTTCATCAATTTTCTCCTCTGTCGCTTCTGCTGTCGTGACAGGTTCATCGGCAGTAGTCTGTTTATCACCTGTCGGGGCAGCTTCCTCGGCAGGTTTGTCCAAGGCTGGTTCATTTACTGTTTCAGCTTCCTTTTCCGGCCCTGGTAGTTTTTTCCCACTCCTAGTAGTAATAGCTTTACACTGATCATGTGTGGGCTGCCTAGCATTTTCAGTATTACTAGGAAATCCTCCAGTCTGCCTCGGCTTAATATGTTGGGAAACCTGGCCCATTTGTGTCTCCAGAGATTTCAGAGTGGCTTCATGATTTGTCATCCTCATCTCTGTTTTATCCATGAAATTCTCTGTCTTCTTGACAAACTGATTCATATTCTCAATATAAGTTCCTGTCTGAGACATAAAAGTGGCCAGAGTCTGTTCCAGTATACTGCTCGTGGCAGCCGGTTGCTGTTGTTACTGCTGCTGCGGCGGCAGTTGTTGTCGCGTCAGCAATCTAGGTCCTCCATGATTCTGATTGTGTACTTGAGGATTCAGAGCATTGTTAGGATTACACCAAGAAAATTTGGAATCTTTCCTCCAATTGGGATTATAATTGTTGGAATTGTAATTCGGCTTGTAGTTTACAACATATTTTCCCTCTTCTAACTGTATTGGGCACTCATCCCGACCATGATTTCCCTCACAGATGTCACATACCTCCTCAACAACAAATCCATGTTGTCCATCATCATTCAATAACCTTTTCATTGCTTTAGTAAGGAATGCTACCTGTGATTTCATCGTGCTGTCGGCTTCATAATCCTTGACAGCAAGTACCCGTTTACCCCCTCTTCTTGCTGTCGGGAACTACTCCTCATTCTTAGCTAGATTTTTCAATACTTACATTGCCTCGTCTGGATCTTTATCCAATAATAGTCCATTTGCTGCTGAATCAATTTGAATACGAGTTTGTAAGTTGGCAGCATTATAAAACTTTGTTACCTGATTCCAGACGGGGAATCCATGCATTGGGCAGTTCCGTAGAAGAGTAGTAAATCTGTCCCAGGCCTCGTGCATCGGCTCGTCATCTTCCTGTTGAAAAGTAGCAATTTCATTACATAATCGCTCAGATAAATGTGAAGGATTAAAACGAGATAAAAATTCACGAGATAAATCTGCCCAAGTTCTAATTGAACCCGGCGTAAGTTTATTCCACCAAGTTTTAGCTCTGTCCCTCAATGAATGGGGAAATAACCGAAGCCTCAATATCTCCGGATTAACTCCTGGCAGTCTAAACGAACCACAGATCTCCTAGAACATTTTTAGATGCTCCCTAGCATCCTCAGTAACAGCACCACTAAACTGCCAGGCATTGTTGATCATACTAAACATGACAGGTTTAAGCTCGAAGTTGTCAACATCTATGTCCGACAGCATGGTTTCCAACTCTACATGATCGTTCAACATGTAGTCACGACAGGATCGTCGTCCGCCGGCGGCAGGGTTATCGTCAGGCGGTATAATATCGCCGGCAGGCGGGTCGTCTCCAACGTGGGCCATCTTCTCTAGCTGTTCCTCAAGGTACTCGTTCCTGGCTAGAAGGTGACGAAGATGTTTCTTGAGATTGAAGGAACGTTCGATTTCCGGATCTAATTGATATTCAGGATCTTTACCTCGATTAGATCTGCGCATAAACAAGAAAACCTTGTGAAAAGCAAGAGTTGAATGCACCAACGAAAAACAGAAAAAGAAAAATAAAAAAAAAACAAAAACCAAAACAAAAAGTGCAATAAAAGAAAGGTAGAGTTATGTTGTCAATCCCCGGCAACGGCGCCAAAAACTTGTTGCGTGTAAAATAGTCTATCGCAATGGTAATGCAAGTGTACACGACGCAAGTAGTAAAGTGATACGAAGTATCAGATATCGTCTCCACAGGGATTGGGCTAATAGCTTCACCTTAATTCACTGCACGAAAGTAAAGGAAATATTTGAGAGTTGTCACGAAAATAATAAAGTAAACACAAATAAAAGAGTAGAAATATCAAGATAGAGAGAATGGGCTGGTATTGAATTGCTCAGTAGTGCAGGTATTGCAGAGTTTAGGAAATCCAGTTCTGTCGTTGTCACCCGTCGCGGCAACACCTGTCACGGTGGCAGTCCGTTGATCGTCGCGGGAGCAAACGCTCAACTCAGTACTTTCAAGTTTGGCAAGAATCCCAGATCTGCCTTGGCCTATCCCTAGGTCCAAGTCTGTCGATGATCACGTCTTGATGATACCTCCCGGCGTGAATCGAAGGATGAACACCGATGTGTATGAATTCTTCTTTAGCCACTTAACCTTGCCCTATCCCTAGGCACGAGATAGTTCAACTATAAACTAGAGAACTTGCTCTTATTTCCTTCGTATACTTAACTCTCCCGATGCTAAGTAAATAGATAACCTCACAATGCTCTCCCGATGCTCTTACAAGATGTTAATAACCAAAATAAGAGAACTTAAAGTTTATTTTATTGAACTGAAAATTCCTAAAACAAAACAACCCTTGCAACTACTTTACAAATCAACCTGTGGCCCTAGGGGGAATTTAGAACATGTCGGCGGCGGGTAAACGGCTAGGGGTTTTTGGTTGTCGGTTATTGGGTAATCGGCTATGATCTCTTCCTAGGTTAAAATATATGCCCTTATATAACATTTGGGCTCAAGTTATCTAAGTTAACAAGGATTACAACTTTAATTAAAAGTATGATTCTAATAAAGACTTAATCTCCAAGGAATCTACTTTCCAGCCGTCCTCCTTGTTTCTTGGGATTTTCTCTCATTGAGCTTTGGGCTTGACATATCTTTTGATCCGGGGCTTGGAAAAATATTTGGTTTTCACACGACAGGCGAGCAGAATTTTCTCTATCTATCGAGGTCCACTTTGCTTTTTCTCCACTAATTTGTTGTCGTCCTCTACTGTCACGGCAGCACCATGGCAGCATCGTCCTCTTTGTCTGCTTGTTCAATTCAGCTCTTCTGCTTATCTGCCCTGTGCCCGCCTTCACCATCTATGACGACGACAACCTGCCAAAAACAGCCATTTTTAGTAGAATCTGTTCCTTTTATATATTTGTGATTTTTTGCTGTAAACTAACCTAAATGCAATGAAATGATGCTCGAATGCAGCAGAAATATGGGTTAAAAAGGGTGTAAATAATAGAACTTTTACACACTCAACAAGATGTAGTTGAGGCAGTTAGTGCATGAGTTGTGTATTGTATGTGTATATAAGTCAGCTAAGGGTTGTTGTACCAACAAGCTTATTCAATAAAGATTCTTCTCTTCATTAGATTTCCTATTACGTATCAATACCACCATTTCCAGTAAGAAAAACCCAGATGCAGGGCTAGTGGTATCGAAACCAGCCTGACTTTTTTAGCCTCCAACGACTATTTCCATAATAGGACCGTATCGATACGCCTACGCGAGTATCGATACTGAAGGCACCAAAAGTGGAAATTTTACATGGAAATTAGTCTCCAACGGCTCCAAACTATCCCTAACAGATAGTAACGACCATAAGCTCATTTCAATCAATAAAAGGAAGGCTAGAACACATGAAGATGGTCAGAGACAACATCCAAGCAATATGGTCAAGAGAATTACAGTCTAAATCTTTATTTTACTATTCTCTTGTACATAGTCTTTAGAGAGAGCTTAATTGTAAATCATTTGTTCTCGTGTGAGCTTAAATTTGTGTGAACACCCACCTTTTGAGGTATTAAGTTTACCAAACAAATCCCTTGTAAAAGGAGAGGTTCTAGTTTAGCCTTGAGAGAAAAAGTGGAGTTGGTTCTATCTTAGCCAAGTCCAAAAGATATGGTTGTAACGGTTTCCTCCTAAACCGGTAAAAGGGGACGAATTCATTGTTGAGTGAATTGTGAAATCCTTAGTGGTGTGCTAAGGTAGTGGATGTAGGTGCTTAGTTAATAGCCTGAACCACTCTAAAATCATTGTGTCACTTGTCTACCTTTATTTCGATTTTAGCCAATTCAACCACTAAACATTTACGACCCTCCTTGACAATTTCGATGATCGATTCGAGCGTGTTAGAATCCTAACAATTATGTTGTACAATATGCTAACGTTTTATAAATATCTTAGGACATTAAATTGCATGACTTCAGTTTTGACTTTGAATTCGTTTTGGGTATATTGTTATTTGTCGCAATGCCATTAATCTTATGAAATTTTTATTTGAATCAATTTGATCAAAATTTTTAATTTTGGTTATTATGTTATTATGGATATAGTAAAGTTTCATGTGATCATTATATGGATTATTCATTTAGATGATACTTTTGATTTTGACTTTTAGTTAAAGATCGATTGTTTGAATTCGACTTTCATTTTGGGATATGCATGTTTAAGGAATTTTAAGAAACGGTCAAATTTTTATAGCCCCATTCAGACAACCTTATTTTAGGTTATTTCAGAAACTTAAGTGTTATTAGAAATTTCAATTTTGACTGTTACAAAATTTTAAATTTGAATATCAGTATATTTATATTATATATTTTGAGATAAGTTAATTAAAATATTAAGTCACCAAAGTCACCTCTATTGTGGAAATTATTTTATTTTAAAATATAGAAGATTTTGTGCATGTAAGTCGGATTATGTTAGTATTAATCGACCCAAAGGAAGGTTAATAATTAACATTATTATATATGCAACTATGGTAATAAACATGTGATAATTATTCAGTTTTATATGTGAGCAATAAATCGGCCCAAATAAAGATTTTCTGTTTGACATGTTCTTATTATCAATGTTTGATTACTATACCAAGATATCACTTGCAAGTTAATGTTTTGTCCAAAGATGAAATATTAATGGAGTGTCCGCTATCTTGATATTATGTTTACCTTTATTCAAATTTATTATTATTTTGGTTTTCTTTTAATTTAATTGACAGATAAAATTAAGAAAAATATTTTGAAACAAATAAATTCATATTTTGGCTTCAGATGCCTAGTATTTTAATGGATTAATTGAAACATGATGTCACCAAAGTGACCGCTTTTGTGTAGATTAGTTTATTTAAAATATTAAGATAATTATGAGTTTTGTAATTCATGCGTTTATTAATTGGCCCAAAGGAAAGTTAATATTTGGCATAATTACAACGAAAACTGTGGCGATAAATGTGTGACAATTATAAGGTATTTTATGTGAGCAATATGTTAGTCCAAAAATTAATATATTGTTTGACATAGTTTATTGTCAATGTTTGATTACTACAACAAGAGCATCGCTTACAATTAATATTACTGTCCAAAGACTTGATATTAATGTTGTGCTTGGTATCTTGAGGGGAACTCGTCATTATTTTAAATTTATTTGTTTACTTGTGAATATTTATGTGAGTTTGTTTTTATTTTATTTACTTATTTTTGTTCTATATTTAGGTAATTTATTTTTGTTGTCACAATATCTGTTAAATACATTCTACACTCATGTTTAGTGAAACTAGTTTCAAGGAATAAAAAAGAAACTTACATATGGTATTTGGTTGTATGAACATAGACTTTGCACTAAAGAAAGAACATCTTGCACCTCTTACTGCGGTAAGCACCCATAAAAAGGTATTTTGGGAGGTGAGATCGTTCGAATTGCATGAGTCTAATGGTCATAAATCACAACACTCTAGATGTCTTTTGGAGCACAAATCTAAAAAGGTTACTCATATTAAGGGTTTCCTGTACGAAATTAAGAAAGGTTTTACCCAAAACATTAAGGTTAAGATGACATCACTTAGGCCTTCTTTGATGTCTATGAAGTATAAGGGTCAATGAAATGTGAGGGAGTATATTATGAAAATGTTTAATATTGCTTCAAAATTTAAGGCACATAAGATCGAACTTTTTCTAAGAATTGTTTGTTCTTATGGTTTTTGGCATCGCTTCCTATACAATTTAACCAATTCAAGTTACAATTGTCAAAGGGAGAAATAGATTCTATTTGGGCTCATTTCTCATTGTGTTCAAGAGGAAGAAAAGTTGAAGCATTATAAGTGTACAAGTACTCATTTGGTTGGTGCTCATTTAGTTAGTGTCTCTAAGAATAAGGACAATAAAAGAAAATATTAGAATAAAGTTTCAAAGGGTTCTACCCAAAAGAAACGACAATAAGTTTTTAAGTGTTGATTCTATTGTATAAGTTAGGACACATGTAAAGAAATTAAACTTTAAAAGAGAGCAACTACTTTGGTTATTTTGAGTGATCCATGGGCTGTAAATTTTATGATCCCACAATTAAGATTATTATAAGGAGAGATTTATAAATTTTTTAGGATGTTGAGTTTGGAGGGAGAAATAAGGTTAGATACATTTTTATTGAGGAGAAATTAAATTATAATTTAATTCGTACCATCACTTTTGACAATGTTTAGGTTTCCACACCTATCATTAATCAAGAAGTGAATCAACTACATCAACAAAACAATGTTGAACAACTCTCATTCAAGATAAGATAATTGTTTCAGAAGTACAAACTCAACAACCTAAAAAATATAAGTGTCATTAAAGAGATACACGAGAGGAATGAGAAATACTATTCGAGATTATTATATTGTATTTCCTTAAGAAAATAATGATAACAATGGAATGATACAAAGTGACTCAATTATTTTTTTATCAGACCATAAAAGTTTTAACTCTCAAAAGTGGATTGATGTCATTCAAGAAGAGTATAATTTTATGCAAGACAATAAAGTTAAGGAACTTGTCTCATTACCTTAAGGTGCAAACCAATTGGTTATAAATGGATATTTAAAATCAATAGGGATGAAATATGTGGATAAGTATAAAGTACGTCTTGTATCTAAAGGATATACTCTAAAAGAAGACATTGATTTTGTAGAGACATTCTCTCAAGTTTCATTGAAAGACTCTTTCAAGATAATCATGACGCTTATTGCTTATTTTAATCTTAAGCTACATAAGATGGATGTTAAGCTTGTGTTTTGCAATGGCGACATTGAAGAAATGAATTGTATGGTATAATCATAGATTTGTGTCTAATGATACAAAATGAATGATATATAAATTAAAGAAATTCATCTATGAGCTTAAGTAGGACTCTTATTAATGAAATTATAAATTTCATATTGATTATCTCATTCGGTTTTGAGATAAATTTGGTTAACAATTATATGTACCACAAGTTTAGTGGGAGTAAAACCAAGTGATACTCATATTGCTAAAGAAGACAAATTTAGTTTTACTCAATGCCCTAAAAGTAACCTTGAAATTTAGAAAATCCAAAAGATTCTCTATACATAAGCTATTGAGAATCTACTTTATGCTTAAGTATGTATATGTTCGAAAATTCTGTGTATTGTTGGAATGTTAGATAGATATTTGAGGAATCATATTATGGACCATTGGATAGCAACCAATGGGGTTATGAGATATCTTCAGAGAACAAAAATTACATGCTCACATGTCGGAGTTCTGGTAAGTTAAGATCATCATGTTTACAGACTTCGATTCTAATAGAATGTTGAAGCAAAATAATTTTGTCACTTGAGCTGCTAATGGTAGATTGAATAGAAAGATCACTTTAGCTAATTTGTGACAATAAATATGCATTCATTTATTCTATAAACAATAGGAAAACTTCAAATTTGAAGCATATAAATATTAAGTTCCTAGTTGTTAAAGAAAATTCAAATTGATTGTGTGTCTATAGAGCATGTTGGTACAAACTCCATAATTGCGTGCATATTAAGAAACTATCACCCTAGGTCTTTAATGAACACATTACTCATGTGTGTGTAATGTTATTTAAGGATATTCGGTCTTAGCGGGAGTTTGTAGTTTTGAAAAATGTTCATTCGGTTTACATACAATTTTAGTTACTTCAGTTTAAGGATATTTTAAGATTATTTTCAGCAGAAATAAAGTTCTTTTTGTTTATGCATACTCTGGATTCAGTAAAGTTGATCTCACTAAGGTTTAGGAGGACCAGTTGGAAATATACATGTTTGGTTCACATTTCATGTAATTTTCCATGCTAAAACACATCCATGATTGATCTGTCATTTGACTATGTTTGTATACGCGACCATTGATGGGTCCAGTCATGATCGATATGGCGAAGACCGCTTTGATCCTATATGAATATAGTTGATGGACGAGATTGTTATAAAATACCTATTATATAATAGCAAAATTTTGAGCTCATAAGGTTGTACATTTATCATGAAACATATGTTGCCCAAGTGGGAGATTGTTGGATTAAAATCCTCAATTGTGGGCACATATGTAAATTGTATGATGCTATTATAAAGTTTGACACAAAATCAAGTGACCAATTATGTTAGGCGTGTCATATGTATTAAAGTGTCATGGAAATAAAAGTGTAGACATCATAAGATATATTTATAATTCAATGAGGGGTAGAGTTATAAATATTTAATAGTTAATTTAATAATCAACTATATAAAGAGGTAGTGGTCCCCAAGAAATAGGTTAACTTGTATTACTCTTGTCTCCGTCATAAAGTTTTTACGGCAAGAGTTAACATATCTTCTTGTAAGATCAATACCAAAGATTTGGAATTTCAACATGAAGATTCAAGGTTTTCAATCTGTCGATTAATTCAAGTATGCTTCCGCATTCAGTTTATTCGATTTATTGTTCTTGATGATTAGACATGATAGATCATGGGCTTAAGTTTCATATTATTTTATGATTTGGTTCTAACAGCTAGTACTAACATTTTTTTTTGTTTTTCAACTGTCCTAATGTAATTTATGTAAGTACAAACCTGCAGAACGAGCCATAAGCCACAAAAGGTGACGGAAATCAACATGAGAAAACAACCCTTAACCCATATGAGGCCAGACGAGGTAGAGGGATCGAGTGTTTGGGAATGGTGGGGCCGAAACAGGTGATGGAGGCAGAAAACTTTGAAATGGGGACCCTTGAAAAAGGAAAGGGTGAGTACACCAGCCATGCATATTAGGATGCCTGTGAGTTTTGCAATCCCTGCACTTGTCTTCAATCTCAATGCATCCACCCTTCCATACGTTGTTTTACAAAATATCTTGCTTCTTAATAAGAGTAAAGATTAAACAAACTCTTTAAAAGTGGTCCAACTACTGATATTTGAAAGTTCGGGTCCTGCAATGAGCAATTGTATTGGGTGGACACCATATATTCAGTTGTTTCTTTCTGTTGAAAATCGAGCATTCATTCACATGAAAACATTAACAAAAAATAGGCCAACACATATACACATATGTAATACAAGTCTTTTATGTATAGAGTTTTTTTTCTTTTCTTGTAATTGTGTTGTATGACTATAAGACAATATTCCTTCAAGAATTCTAGCCCTTTAATAATACATATTGTACAAATAAACTAGTCGAATTCGGATCATCCGGGAAAAAATAATATTCTTTTGACCGGTTATAAGAGCACGTGTTAGGAAATTTAAGGCTTGCAGGTAGGGATGTCAATTAGGCGGGGAGGGTGTGAAGGATACTCTTCTCATACCCATCCCGTCAAGAATTTTCATCTCCATCCCCGCCCCACGACTCGCTGTGAATATAAAATCTAAAATCATCACTGCCCCACAACCCGCAATACTAAAACTATCCTCGCCCCATCACCTGTGTGGGTCCTGAGATCCACCCAATTTTCTTTTTACCCGCCCCATGACCCATTCATATAATATATTTATTAATATTTAGTTAAATAAATGTAAATCAAATTTGTTATGAAAAAGTATGAAATACTTGTCATTTGAACTCCTACCGCATGTATGACATTATTCCAACTGCCACCAATTAGAAAAAAAATACATTGTAACACCCGGGTTCGGGGGTCGGGTGAAAATATTAATTTAAAAATAGTTCGGGTTTCGGTTTCAAATTTTAAATAAAAAAATAATGACTTGGGCCTCGGGTTTTATTTAGTTGGACTACATTTTAAACAAGCCCACATAGCCATGGGTGTCATCCATTGTAATTCCCTTAATTCATTAAGGGCATTTAGGTCTTTGGACCTTTAATTTTAAACCAACCTAAAATAAAACTTTTGAGTCATCTTCTTCCCTCTCCCTATCCTCCCCTTTCCAACGACAACATGAACCCCACCCCTCCTAAATACTATTCCATTCAATATCTTACTCATCTTTGAAGGTTTTGCAAAGGTAACTTCGTTTTTGACTTACCCACATTATTCTCTACGTGTTGACACCTTTTATATTCATTTTTATGCATGTTTTTGAGATTTGGAAATTTGAGGATTTTGGATAAAAATGTTACCTTTATGGCCTTTGACTAAAGATTTTGGTTTATTGTTAGTATGGGGGTTGTTTGTAGTCCATGAGACTCACTATATATGATTTTTAAAGAATTTTATGCTAATTCCCGAAATGGAGTTTTGGGGAGGTTTTTGGGAGGTTTAGGATTGAAATATGGGGGTGTTCTATGTGGAAATGAGAGGGCCAATGGATAGGCTACATGTAAGGGAAGTTTTGGAGACTTTAGGGAGTAGTTTGAAGGATGAAATCAATGGTTTTAAGGGTTGCTTAAGGGCTGCTCGGAAATTGGTATTTTGGGCTTGTTTTCAATGTGAAAATTGAAGTCTTGTGCTTAGTATATTATCCGGGTTGAGTATTTTAGATCATGGACTGACTTGAGGTTATTTGATTGGTGTTGGAATGCTTAGAATCAAGGAATTTGGTTGGTGAAGCTTCGGGGACAAATCCGGAAATTTTGGAGTCTTGAGCTTGGTCTTCGATCTCCTCTTGGGTAGCAACGGTGAGTAGAATTGTTGATTTTTGCATTGAGCTCGATATGGATTCCTTTGGGGTTTGGGTGAGACCTTGAGGGGTCATCTAAACCCGTGTGTAAGCCTCTCTACTCCCATGTTGTTGTGATATGTTGGATGCTTATATGTCATGTTCATTAAGTGCATTTTGAGTTGTTAATTGTGTAGTCGAGTTGAGTTCGTGCCTCACGTGATGGTGGTCTAAACTACGGTGATGTGTAGTCCCACCGGTAGTGACTAGTAGGGTAGTGCCTTGATGTGTAGTCCCATTGGACACCCACTAGTCGAAACGGTGATGTGTAGTCCCACCGTAAGTGTATGTTGGTTGTGCTTGTGCAAACCAAAAGTTGTGGTTGAGATGGACCCTTATGCATCCATTGTTTTCTTGCATATAAATCGTGTTTTGGAAAACTACATGTTGTGAATTATAGAGCCTCTCTCACTAAGCTAGTTGCTTATGCTCTTTGTTTTCAACGTGCAGATCGTTAGAGTTCGGGAGGCGAGAGGGCGAAGGAGGAGCTTTTGGGAGTTCTCAAGCAAGTTTAAGTATGGTTTGTTTTTGCAATAATGTCTAGACAATGGGGTATAGAATGTTAGGAGTTGGGGTCAAACTCCTTAGGAAGTCATGCTTGAAATTGTTAAACTTATGTTGCGTGTTATGCTTTTGCTTCTTGGATTATGCTCTATGCCTCTTATGTGGTTTAATTGCTTATGCCTGAATTTGTATGATTTTGGCCTAGGTAGGCCTTATGTTGTCTTCTATGTGAAGGATGACTTATGCTTGCTAAGTATGCTTCTTGTAGACTTGTATGGAGCCTTGTTTGGTATGTTATCGTTGGTTTGAATGCCCCTCATGTTAAGTCCTGTTTGTGGTTGATGCATGTATGCTTGTGTGTGCTTAAGGGTGTCTAAGTATGCATCTAGAACCTTGCAAGATGTTATCAAACGGTGAAAGGAGGTGTCGCAGGGCAGGGGGTATCGATACGGTTAGACCCGTATCGATACGGCCTTCTTGTTCCAGGCCTTCCGTTTCGATACGCGGGGAGGCGTATCGGTACCTTTTTGGCCACTAGAGCCACTGTCCATCTTGGTATCGATACCGGCCTCAAGCGTATCGGTACGGTCAACTAGTGTTGACCGTGGGAAGTCAACCTTTGACGACGGTATCGATACACCCCCAAGGTGTATCGATACGGTCTCCACGGGTTGACTCCGACCTTTGACTTAGTCAAGGCGTATCGATACACCCCTTAGGTGTATCGATACCCCTGTTGTTAAACCTGAAAATTTGCCTTATGGTTGTGGAGTTAAGCTCGTTAGATTGTTTTGGTTATGTTATTCCGCTGTTTGATCACTTAGGGTTAATTACTCATCTAGGCGAGATTTAAAATGAAAAAAAAATATAGGGTTGCTAACCGAGGGGGAATCCTTTAGGGGTTTTCACTCGGTTTTCCCCGTGTAGCCCTCATGGACCGGTCATCCGGCCAGACCGGGACAAGGAGGTTACATTTATTGGTATCAGAGCCTGAGGTTTCCGAGACCTCGGGCAGGTAAGTGAGGTAAGTTAAGATGTTATGAGTGTTTTGCCATGTATGTCTAAATTTTGTTTTTAGCACGGTGTATGCATGCATGCTATGATGGCTTTTCTGTTGTTTGAGAAGTGGTTTGAGTCCCCATTGTTAGGCATTGTTGTCAAAATAAAAAGGAAAATTGTTTTGGTTCAAAGAGCTTGAGAACCGGAGTCCTTTGCCCCTTGCTAACCTAACGTTTCTTGTTGTTGTGTGTTTGTTGTTTTAGATTACATTCATTGCTATGGTGAGACCGAGGGGACGGCCTAGAGCGGGTGACCAGGCACCCGAGCACGCGCCTCCTACTCTTAATGCTCCGGGTGGTAATGGAGGGAACGTTGGAGGTGATGGTGGTGGGCCTCAGGCTTGGGCTAACGTGGGAGGTAATGGGGCTCAAGCGGGCCAAGGTCAGGCGGGTCCAGATGTGGCTCATTTGATTCAGACTATCGCCGGAGCTTTCCAGACAGCTTTGGCTGGTATGCAAGCTGCAGCACCACCTCCGGGTGCGGGGACAGGATTACCCCTAGAGAGGCTTCGCAATTTGGGGGCAGTTGAGTTTCGTGGGTTGTCTCCGGAAGGTTCGGAAGGGTGGCTTGAGAGCACTACTCGCATCTTGGGTCAGATGGAGTGTTCGGATGCTCGTAAGTTGGGATGCATTGTCTCATTGCTTCAGGGAGACGCTTATACATGGTGGACCACTGTTATTACTGGTATGGCCGAGGTGGATGTCACATGGGAGTTTTTCAAGAATGCTTTCAAGAGGAAGTACCTTGGGGTCCGGTACTTAGATGAAAAGAAAAGGGAGTTCATGGCTTTGGTTCAAGGCCATAGGACCGTGTCCGAGTATGAGATCCAATTTGTGAGGTTGAGCCAGTATGCGCCAGAGTTGATTCCGGATGAAAAGGAACGATGTGAGCGCTTCAGATATGGGTTGACTACTGATGTGAAGACCTACATGTTGGCCACCGACTACACTGAGTTCGATGTCTTGGTTTCTAGAGCCAAGGATGTAGAGCAAAACCTAAGCTCTAGAGCACGTGCCGGTGGGTCTAACTCCGGGAAGAGACATGCGAACTGGGATAGAGATCATGCCAAGAGGCATAGGGATAGGAGGTACCAGCCGGATACGAGACCTAGGGGTGGTAACCATGGTCAGGGCCGTCAGGGCCAAGGAGCTGTTGGGCACATTCCGGAGTGCACTAGGTGCGGGAGACGCCACCCAGGTGAGTGTATGGGTATGTTTGGGGCGTGTTGGAACTGTAGCTCCTGAGATCATTTGAGACGTGATTGTCCACACCCAGTCAGAGGAGGACCGGCTCCAGCGAGGGGTTTTGAGCATCAGAGAGGTCGTGGGCGCGGCCGTGGGAACTTCCAGCCAAGGAATGAGGGTCAGAGGAACTTGGCTCATGTGGTAGCAGTCCAGCCCGAGGGAGGAGGACCGGCTAGAGTGTACGCTCAGCGAGAGGCTGGAAATGACACTGATGTCATTGCAGGTAATTTCACATTACAGTCTTTGAGTTTGCTTTCCCTCATAGATTCGGGGTCAACGCATTCGTATATTCTGGGTGAGCATGCAAAGTCATTAGGACTACCTTGTGATTGGTTAGAAGTAGGAGTAAATGTCACTAGCTCCTTTGGTGATACAGTGGTAGTTAGGAAAGTGTATAGGAGGTGCCCCTTGATGATTCAGGGCCACATATTTCCAGTCGACATGATGGAGCTACCCTTTTATGGCTTTGATGTGATTTTGGGTATGGATTGGCTTGTAGAGCATAAAGCTAGGGTTGACTTTGAGACTAAGAGAGTCTCTTTGAGGCTTACTGATGACTTTGAGGTTGTGGTAGTTGGGGAGAATGTTAAGTTTTTGTCCAATGTGGTTTCGGCTTTGGAAGCTCAGAGATTGTTAAGTTCAGGGTGTCAGGCTTACTTGGCTTACGTAATGAACCCGGATATGAGTGAGGTGAGACCTCAGGACATCAGGACTGTGTGTGACTTCCCGAGTGTTTTTCCGGAAGAACTACCAGGTTTGCCTCCAGACAGAGCAGTTGAGTTTGCTATTGAGACTTATTCTGATTCCGCACCGGTGTCGATTGCACCGTATAGAATGGCACCGAAGGAGTTGAAGGAGTTGAAGACACAGCTTCAGGAGTTGACTGACAGAGGCTTCATTAGGCCTAGTATTTCCCCGTGGGGTGCTCCGGTTTTATTTGTGAAAAAGAAGGACGGTAGCATGAGGATGTGCATAGACTATAGACAGTTGAATAAGGTGACAGTGAAAAATAAATATCCCTTGCCAAGGATAGATGACTTGCTAGACCAGTTGAGGGGTGCTTCTGTGTTTTCAAAGATTGATTTGAGGTCTGGGTATTATCAGTTAAAGGTAAAGGATGTGGACATACCGAAGACAGCTTTTCGTACACGATACGGGCATTATGAGTTTTTGGTGATGCCTTTTGGGTTGACCAATGCTCCAGCGGCCTTCATGGATATGATGAACCGGGTGTTTCATAAGTTCTTGGACAGGTTTGTGGTAGTGTTTATTGATGACATCCTAGTGTACTCTAGGACCGAAGAGGAGCATGATGACCACTTAAGGTTGGTGCTTCAGACCCTACTTGAGAATCAATTGTATGCCAAGCTAAGTAAGTGTGAGTTTTGGATTAGAGAGGTGGTCTTCCTTGGCCACGTGATCTCAGCTAGTGGGATTAGTGTAGATCCCAAGAAGATTGAAGCCATTGTAAATTGGAAGCAACCAAAATCAGTGACAGAAATCCGCAGCTTCCTAGGCTTGGCGGGATACTATAGGAGGTTTGTTGAGGGGTTCTCGAGGATAGCGGCTCCGTTGACCAAGTTGCTACAGAAGAATGTTCCGTATGAATGGTCAGATGCAAGACAAGAAGCGTTTGAGAAGTTGAAGAAAGCTTTGACCGAAGCTCCCATTTTGATTCAGCCCGAGCCGGGGAGAGAGTTTGTAATTTACAGTGATGCATCTTACGTGGGGCTAGGTTGTGTACTTATGCAAGGAGGTAAGGTAGTGGCATATGCTTCCCGACAGTTGAAGGTTCATGAGAAGAATTACCCCACTCATGACATAGAGTTGGCCGCAGTGGTGTTCGCGTTGAAAATTTGGAGACACCATCTTTATGGTGAGAAGTGCACTGTGTACACCGACCACAAGAGCTTGAAATATTTGATGTCCCAAAAGGAGTTGAATCTTAGGCAACGAAGGTGGTTAGAGCTCCTTAAAGATTATGACCTCACCATAGAATATCATCCGGGCAAGGCGAATGTGGTGGCCGATGCCTTGAGTAGGAAGATGGCCGTTGAGTTGCGAGCAATGTTCGCAAGGTTGAGTGTGTCTACGGACGGTGGGTTAGTGGCCGAGCTTCAGGTTAAGCCATCATTGGTTCAGTTGATTCGTGAGAAGCAGTTGCGAGATGAGTCCTTGGCACCTCACGTGCAAGACATAGCGGAAGATAGGCCTACCGAGTATTGTTTTGGAGAGAATGGGATCCTATGTTTCAAGGATAGGATAGTGGTTCCGGAGGATGCCGAGTTGAGGCGTACGATCATGAGTGAGGCTCACAATAGCCCTTTTGCTATGCATCCGGGTAGCACGAAGATGTATCGAGGATTAAAGGAAGAGTATTATTGGGTTGGTTTGAAAAAGGATGTAGCCGAGTTCGTAAGTAAGTGCATGGTTTGTCAGAGAGTCAAGGCTGAGCACCAGTTTCCCTCAGGGTTGTTGCAACCGTTGAAGATTCCAGAGTGGAAGTGGGAGCGTATCACTATGGACTTTGTATCAGGGCTTCCGTTGACTCCTTCGAAGAAAAATTCAGTGTGGGTGATTGTAGACAGATTCACCAAGTGTGCACACTTCATACCGGTTCATACCACCTATACGTTGGACAAGTTGACCGAATTGTATATCCGTGAGATTGTGAGACTACATGGGGTACCGAAGTCAATTGTGTCAGATCGAGATCCGAGATTCACCTCTAGATTTTGGGAGTGTTTGCATCGAGCCTTAGGCACTTGGTTGAACTTCAGCACTTCGTATCATCCGCAGTCAGATGGGCAGTCTGAGAGAGTAATTCAGATTTTGGAGGATATGTTGAGGTGTTGTATTATTGACCTCCAGGGGTCGTGGGAGAAACACCTACCATTAGTGGAATTTGCGTACAACAACAGCTTCCAGTCAAGCATTCAGATGACTCCTTATGAGGCCTTGTATGGTAGGAAGTGTAGGACCCCGATTTGTTGGGCTGAGGCCGGACAGAAGCTTGTGCCGATGCCCGAGTTACTTAAGGGAACCACCGAGAAGGTGAAGTTGATACGTGATCGCTTGAAGGCGGCTTCAGATCGGCAAAAGTCCTATGCCGACTTAAAAAGGAAGGAAGTGGAATACTCCGTGGGGGATAAAGTGTTTTTGAAAGTCTCACCATGGAAGAAGGTGATGAGGTTTGGGAGGAAAGAAAAGTTGAGCCCAAGATACATAGGGCCTTATGAGATAGTTGAGAGAATTGGTCCGGTTGCCTATAGATTGAGACTCCCAGTTGAGCTAGAGAAAATTCATGATGTGTTTCATGTATCGATGCTTAGGAGGTATAGATCGGATCCGTCCCATGTTATGCCAGTGGAAGAAATAGAGTTAAATCCAGACTTGTCTTACAATGAGGAACCAGTTGAGATACTTGCTTCTGATAGCAAGGTGTTGCGTGGCAAGACTATAGAGTTAGTCAAAGTCTTATGGAGACATAGAGGTGTGGGGGAAGCCACGTGGGAGAGGAAAGCTGACATGCTTGAGCAGTTTCCCTACTTGTTTCCGTCAGGTAATTTCGAGGATGAAATTTCCTTAAGTAGGGGAGAGTTGTAACACCCGGGTTCGGGGGTCGGGTGAAAATATTAATTTAAAAATAGTTCGGGTTTCGGTTTCAAATTTTAAATAAAAAAATAATGACTTGGGCCTCGGGTTTTATTTAGTTGGACTACATTTTAAACAAGCCCACATAGCCATGGGTGTCATCCATTGTAATTCCCTTAATTCATTAAGGGCATTTAGGTCTTTGGACCTTTAATTTTAAACCAACCTAAAATAAAACTTTTGAGTCATCTTCTTCCCTCTCCCTATCCTCCCCTTTCCAACGACAACATGAACCCCACCCCTCCTAAATACTATTCCATTCAATATCTTACTCATCTTTGAAGGTTTTGCAAAGGTAACTTCGTTTTTGACTTACCCACATTATTCTCTACGTGTTGACACCTTTTATATTCATTTTTATGCATGTTTTTGAGATTTGGAAATTTGAGGATTTTGGATAAAAATGTTGCCTTTATGGCCTTTGACTAAAGATTTTGGTTTATTGTTAGTATGGGGGTTGTTTGTAGTCCATGAGACTCACTATATATGATTTTTAAAGAATTTTATGCTAATTCCCGAAATGGAGTTTTGGGGAGGTTTTTGGGAGGTTTAGGATTGAAATATGGGGGTGTTCTATGTGGAAATGAGAGGGCCAATGGATAGGCTACATGTAAGGGAAGTTTTGGAGACTTTAGGGAGTAGTTTGAAGGATGAAATCAATGGTTTTAAGGGTTGCTTAAGGGCTGCTCGGAAATTGGTATTTTGGGCTTGTTTTCAATGTGAAAATTGAAGTCTTGTGCTTAGTATATTATCCGGGTTGAGTATTTTAGATCATGGACTGACTTGAGGTTATTTGATTGGTGTTGGAATGCTTAGAATCAAGGAATTTGGTTGGTGAAGCTTCGGGGACAAATCCGGAAATTTTGGAGTCTTGAGCTTGGTCTTCGATCTCCTCTTGGGTAGCAACGGTGAGTAGAATTGTTGATTTTTGCATTGAGCTCGATATGGATTCCTTTGGGGTTTGGGTGAGACCTTGAGGGGTCATCTAAACCCGTGTGTAAGCCTCTCTACTCCCATGTTGTTGTGATATGTTGGATGCTTATATGTCATGTTCATTAAGTGCATTTTGAGTTGTTAATTGTGTAGTCGAGTTGAGTTCGTGCCTCACGTGATGGTGGTCTAAACTACGGTGATGTGTAGTCCCACCGGTAGTGACTAGTAGGGTAGTGCCTTGATGTGTAGTCCCATTGGACACCCACTAGTCGAAACGGTGATGTGTAGTCCCACCGTAAGTGTATGTTGGTTGTGCTTGTGCAAACCAAAAGTTGTGGTTGAGATGGACCCTTATGCATCCATTGTTTTCTTGCATATAAATCGTGTTTTGGAAAACTACATGTTGTGAATTATAGAGCCTCTCTCACTAAGCTAGTTGCTTATGCTCTTTGTTTTCAACGTGCAGATCGTTAGAGTTCGGGAGGCGAGAGGGCGAAGGAGGAGCTTTTGGGAGTTCTCAAGCAAGTTTAAGTATGGTTTGTTTTTGCAATAATGTCTAGACAATGGGGTATAGAATGTTAGGAGTTGGGGTCAAACTCCTTAGGAAGTCATGCTTGAAATTGTTAAACTTATGTTGCGTGTTATGCTTTTGCTTCTCGGATTATGCTCTATGCCTCTTATGTGGTTTAATTGCTTATGCCTGAATTTGTATGATTTTGGCCTAGGTAGGCCTTATGTTGTCTTCTATGTGAAGGATGACTTATGCTTGCTAAGTATGCTTCTTGTAGACTTGTATGGAGCCTTGTTTGGTATGTTATCGTTGGTTTGAATGCCCCTCATGTTAAGTCCTGTTTGTGGTTGATGCATGTATGCTTGTGTGTGCTTAAGGGTGTCTAAGTATGCATCTAGAACCTTGCAAGATGTTATCAAACGGTGAAAGGAGGTGTCGCAGGGCAGGGGGTATCGATACGGTTAGACCCGTATCGATACGGCCTTCTTGTTCCAGGCCTTCCGTTTCGATACGCGGGGAGGCGTATCGGTACCTTTTTGGCCACTAGAGCCACTGTCCATCTTGGTATCGATACCGGCCTCAAGCGTATCGGTACGGTCAACTAGTGTTGACCGTGGGAAGTCAACCTTTGACGACGGTATCGATACACCCCCAAGGTGTATCGATACGGTCTCCACGGGTTGACTCCGACCTTTGACTTAGTCAAGGCGTATCGATACACCCCTTAGGTGTATCGATACCCCTGTTGTTAAACCTGAAAATTTGCCTTATGGTTGTGGAGTTAAGCTCGTTAGATTGTTTTGGTTATGTTATTCCGCTGTTTGATCACTTAGGGTTAATTACTCATCTAGGCGAGATTTAAAATGAAAAAAAAATATAGGGTTGCTAACCGAGGGGGAATCCTTTAGGGGTTTTCACTCGGTTTTCCCCGTGTAGCCCTCATGGACCGGTCATCCGGCCAGACCGGGACAAGGAGGTTACATTTATTGGTATCAGAGCCTGAGGTTTCCGAGACCTCGGGCAGGTAAGTGAGGTAAGTTAAGATGTTATGAGTGTTTTGCCATGTATGTCTAAATTTTGTTTTTAGCACGGTGTATGCATGCATGCTATGATGGCTTTTCTGTTGTTTGAGAAGTGGTTTGAGTCCCCATTGTTAGGCATTGTTGTCAAAATAAAAAGGAAAATTGTTTTGGTTCAAAGAGCTTAAGAACCGGAGTCCTTTGCCCCTTGCTAACCTAACGTTTCTTGTTGTTGTGTGTTTGTTGTTTTAGATTACATTCATTGCTATGGTGAGACCGAGGGGACGGCCTAGAGCGGGTGACCAGGCACCCGAGCACGCGCCTCCTACTCTTAATGCTCCGGGTGGTAATGGAGGGAACGTTGGAGGTGATGGTGGTGGGCCTCAGGCTTGGGCTAACGTGGGAGGTAATGGGGCTCAAGCGGGCCAAGGTCAGGCGGGTCCAGATGTGGCTCATTTGATTCAGACTATCGCCGGAGCTTTCCAGACAGCTTTGGCTGGTATGCAAGCTGCAGCACCACCTCCGGGTGCGGGGACAGGATTACCCCTAGAGAGGCTTCGCAATTTGGGGGCAGTTGAGTTTCGTGGGTTGTCTCCGGAAGGTTCGGAAGGGTGGCTTGAGAGCACTACTCGCATCTTGGGTCAGATGGAGTGTTCGGATGCTCGTAAGTTGGGATGCATTGTCTCATTGCTTCAGGGAGACGCTTATACATGGTGGACCACTGTTATTACTGGTATGGCCGAGGTGGATGTCACATGGGAGTTTTTCAAGAATGCTTTCAAGAGGAAGTACCTTGGGGTCCGGTACTTAGATGAAAAGAAAAGGGAGTTCATGGCTTTGGTTCAAGGCCATAGGACCGTGTCCGAGTATGAGATCCAATTTGTGAGGTTGAGCCAGTATGCGCCAGAGTTGATTCCGGATGAAAAGGAACGATGTGAGCGCTTCAGATATGGGTTGACTACTGATGTGAAGACCTACATGTTGGCCACCGACTACACTGAGTTCGATGTCTTGGTTTCTAGAGCCAAGGATGTAGAGCAAAACCTAAGCTCTAGAGCACGTGCCGGTGGGTCTAACTCCGGGAAGAGACATGCGAACTGGGATAGAGATCATGCCAAGAGGCATAGGGATAGGAGGTACCAGCCGGATACGAGACCTAGGGGTGGTAACCATGGTCAGGGCCGTCAGGGCCAAGGAGCTGTTGGGCATATTCCGGAGTGCACTAGGTGCGGGAGACGCCACCCAGGTGAGTGTATGGGTATGTTTGGGGCGTGTTGGAACTGTAGCTCCCGAGATCATTTGAGACGTGATTGTCCACACCCAGTCAGAGGAGGACCGGCTCCAGCGAGGGGTTTTGAGCATCAGAGAGGTCGTGGGCGCGGCCGTGGGAACTTCCAGCCAAGGAATGAGGGTCAGAGGAACTTGGCTCATGTGGTAGCAGTCCAGCCCGAGGGAGGAGGACCGGCTAGAGTGTACGCTCAGCGAGAGGCTGGAAATGACACTGATGTCATTGCAGGTAATTTCACATTACAGTCTTTGAGTTTGCTTTCCCTCATAGATTCGGGGTCAACGCATTCGTATATTCTGGGTGAGCATGCAAAGTCATTAGGACTACCTTGTGATTGGTTAGAAGTAGGAGTAAATGTCACTAGCTCCTTTGGTGATACAGTGGTAGTTAGGAAAGTGTATAGGAGGTGCCCCTTGATGATTCAGGGCCACATATTTCCAGTCGACATGATGGAGCTACCCTTTTATGGCTTTGATGTGATTTTGGGTATGGATTGGCTTGTAGAGCATAAAGCTAGGGTTGACTTTGAGACTAAGAGAGTCTCTTTGAGGCTTACTGATGACTTTGAGGTTGTGGTAGTTGGGGAGAATGTTAAGTTTTTGTCCAATGTGGTTTCGGCTTTGGAAGCTCAGAGATTGTTAAGTTCAGGGTGTCAGGCTTACTTGGCTTACGTAATGAACCCGGATATGAGTGAGGTGAGACCTCAGGACATCAGGACTGTGTGTGACTTCCCGAGTGTTTTTCCGGAAGAACTACCAGGTTTGCCTCCAGACAGAGCAGTTGAGTTTGCTATTGAGACTTATTCTGATTCCGCACCGGTGTCGATTGCACCGTATAGAATGGCACCGAAGGAGTTGAAGGAGTTGAAGACACAGCTTCAGGAGTTGACTGACAGAGGCTTCATTAGGCCTAGTATTTCCCCGTGGGGTGCTCCGGTTTTATTTGTGAAAAAGAAGGACGGTAGCATGAGGATGTGCATAGACTATAGACAGTTGAATAAGGTGACAGTGAAAAATAAATATCCCTTGCCAAGGATAGATGACTTGCTAGACCAGTTGAGGGGTGCTTCTGTGTTTTCAAAGATTGATTTGAGGTCTGGGTATTATCAGTTAAAGGTAAAGGATGTGGACATACCGAAGACAGCTTTTCGTACACGATACGGGCATTATGAGTTTTTGGTGATGCCTTTTGGGTTGACCAATGCTCCAGCGGCCTTCATGGATATGATGAACCGGGTGTTTCATAAGTTCTTGGACAGGTTTGTGGTAGTGTTTATTGATGACATCCTAGTGTACTCTAGGACCGAAGAGGAGCATGATGACCACTTAAGGTTGGTGCTTCAGACCCTACTTGAGAATCAATTGTATGCCAAGCTAAGTAAGTGTGAGTTTTGGATTAGAGAGGTGGTCTTCCTTGGCCACGTGATCTCAGCTAGTGGGATTAGTGTAGATCCCAAGAAGATTGAAGCCATTGTAAATTGGAAGCAACCAAAATCAGTGACAGAAATCCGCAGCTTCCTAGGCTTGGCGGGATACTATAGGAGGTTTGTTGAGGGGTTCTCGAGGATAGCGGCTCCGTTGACCAAGTTGCTACAGAAGAATGTTCCGTATGAATGGTCAGATGCAAGACAAGAAGCGTTTGAGAAGTTGAAGAAAGCTTTGACCGAAGCTCCCATTTTGATTCAGCCCGAGCCGGGGAGAGAGTTTGTAATTTACAGTGATGCATCTTACGTGGGGCTAGGTTGTGTACTTATGCAAGGAGGTAAGGTAGTGGCATATGCTTCCCGACAGTTGAAGGTTCATGAGAAGAATTACCCCACTCATGACATAGAGTTGGCCGCAGTGGTGTTCGCGTTGAAAATTTGGAGACACCATCTTTATGGTGAGAAGTGCACTGTGTACACCGACCACAAGAGCTTGAAATATTTGATGTCCCAAAAGGAGTTGAATCTGGCCGGATGACCGGATGACCGGGACAAGGGGGTTACATACATAATAATATATGAAATAAAATTTTGTACAACACAAAAGTTTGGACTAAAAAGATATTAAAGTCTATTGTAAACGACGAAAAATAGCACAAATAACTGTAATACTCGTATTTTGTCCGGGTCTATACGTGTATATATATACACACACACGTAATACTGAATATTAAAATAAACAAAATAATAAAACAGTCCAAATATATATAATAAAGCCCATTTATATTACAAATGTCCATTTTACATACATAAAGCCCAAAAAAATACCAAAACCCAATACCAATTATATTTCTCGCCCAAACTATATACAAATTGGCCCAAACAAACACAAAAAGTCTCTCAGCCCATTTGTGTTTTTTTCTCCCGCCTAAACCAATCCACATGGCGAGTCTTCATTCGTCCATTTCCTGTTCACGCGGATCACTCCTCAGCTAGAGCGAGCTGGCATCACCAGCGCTGACGATGATGTCACCTTCTGGTCAGCTATAAATACCTACAAGAGAGAAAATGGGGTGGTTAATCATTAATACAATCATTAATGAAACATTAATTGAAGGAGAAGAAGTCAATGAGACTCGCCAGAAGTTGGAGAGGCGCTCGGAGAAGGTGAACCGGAACCGTCATTCATTGCCGGAAGCTCACCAGAATTGCAGAATCGTCAAATAGAGGTAATATTCACCTTTGAGCTCATCTTTTGCTAAGAAAATATAATAAAAACACAACCAGAGCCACAAATCCTTAATGTCGGTACCGAAACCCCTAAAAACCCTAGATCTTAGAGTTAAAATCTTATCTCTAAGTTCAGTTTCCTAAATTTAAGGTCGAATCCATAAGCAACAATATGCAGCCTAAGTCTAAACAGGAGTTTAAATCAGAAATCTAAAACCTAATAGACAGTTTAAGATCTAGGTTCGAACAGTAATAAAAAATAAAATTCGAAGAGGCAGAAAACTTATCTTGTCGTCACCGTTGTCGTGAGTATCGTCAAGGTTGAATCAGAGTGCTAGGATTCAAGTCAGAGTCGAAAATGATAGATGAGAGGCTACTGGTTTGGGTAGATAGCTCAGGAATGGGAGAAGGGGGGCCGTTTCTGATGAAATAGGGGTTAGATCTAGGTTTAGAATGAAAGATTTAATGATTTGGGTAGTTTTAGGGTTCCGGCACGGCATCCGACAACGACAGAAATGGTGGTCGGAAGTTACAGATGTTGGCCGGAGGGTACAATTTGGTCGGAGAAGATGATCGGAGTTTGGTCAGAAGGTGGCTGGAAATGGCAGAAGGCATCAGAGAAGATGTCTGGAAGGTCGTTGGTCATCGAAGAAAGAAAGAAGGTGATCGGTGAACGGAAAACATGCTGGAGTAGGGTTTTCGGTTGGTTGAAGATCAAAAATGAGTTTTGAAGAGGGTTTATGATTTGTTCTTGAGATTTTGGGTACTTTGATCTTCAAAAATAGGAAATGAGTGAGGTTCTAGGGTTTTTGAGGATTAAGCGAGTGAAAATATATGAACGGATGAAGAACTGGGTTGAAAAGTGGGGTTTTGATTGATGTTGAGCGAAGGGTTTCGAAAATGGGGTGTTTGAGTTCAGAGAGTTTAGAGAGAGTGGATGAAGAGAGAGAGGGAGTGGGTTCGGATGGCCGAGTCGACTCGTTTAGTGGGCTTATAAAGCCGAGTCAACACGACGTCGTATAGCTACCGGTTAAAGAGGATCTGTGCTTTTTTATTTTGGTCAGGATACGGGTCTGTGACCCAGACGAGCTGGGCTGGGTTTCTTGGGCCTTTGGTTTAATGGGTATAGGTCATTCTTTTTGGGAATTTAGGTTTGGGCTCTCTAATTTTCCTTTTTCCACAAAATGGTCATTGTTTCTTTGTAATATGGCTCTTTAATTTTGAAATTGATCTAATTCAGTCCTATCTCAGTGTTAATTATTTTCATTTAATTGCTTTGTTTAATTATTTAAATTAAATTGTATGCTTGCATATTTTAAATGGCACGTAGTATACTTGTTTAGGGGATTTAATCACATAGTTGGAAACTAATTAGAGCCTTTGTAGTTTAATTTCTTTAATAAATCCAATTAAATTGATAGACTAGATAATTGTAGAAAATAAATGAATGCTAAATAAATTTCAATATTCTAATTTGATTAGTATCTCAACGTAATGAGATGTTAATCAAGAGAATATTTTAATTAGATATTTAGCATTTTATTTAAACTTAGAATATTAAATCATGTATGATTAAGTTTAATGAGAATGAAATTAAGATAGGAAATAAATAGCAAGTGACATTAATACTTAACATTATTACTTTGGGCCTAAAAACGGTAGTGCCCAATCATTTGGGTGTTACCATATTAACCCAAAATTAATAATATTTATAGTGTTAAATTAATCAATTAATGGAGTCTTAATTAGTTCTTACTTAAAAATGAACAAGACATTAATTGGACATGCATTAAACTTTTTGTGTTGAGATACATTTTGAATTTAAATTGGAGTGTCATAATGTATTTGGACGTTTTAAAATTTATATTTGCCCGAAATGTATTTTCTTACAAAAGGATATCCCCATTCGAAATAGAATCCATTTTATAATTAAAGGACATAATTAAATTCAGATTAATGGTCGAAATGCCAAAATGCCACATGGAATTAATAAGGTACCGATAACGGGTGTTTGTAAGGGTGCTAACCCTTCCCTATATGTAACCGACTCCCGAACCCGAATTCTACTAAAAGAATCTCTGGTACGCTTTTTATGGTATCCGATCTACCAAAGTGATCGGTGGCGACTCCAAAACGTTTTTTTAAGAAAATAAAGGAAATTTGATTAAAAGTGAAAAAACCCCTAATTTTAAGATCAAATTAAAATGGAAAACCCCAATTTTCAAACACTAATCATCATGCTATTTTTCCACAAACGAGTCACAAAAACCGTCGCGACAATAACATGTAAAATATCATTTCAATTGTTGTAACAAATAAACAATATAGAAAGAACTAAAAAATAACAATAAAAACCTTTAAAAATGAGGACAAATACCAATAGAATCTAAATAAGATACAACATTAGGAAAATAAAATAAAAAAATAGAAGAATAACATAACTATGGTTAAGACTGGGGAGAAGAAAACAAATTTTAAAATGAAGGTTTAACAACAGACAATATTAAAGACAAAACTAATAAACATAAATATTATATATATATATAATTTTTCATAAATATTCCAAGATAAGTAAATATAAATTATCTTAAATTTGAGTCTAATTCAAACGGATATTTTAATATATATATATAATTTTTTATTGATATCTCAAGACAAGTCAATATGAATTACTTTAAATTTGACTATGATCCAAACTGATATTATATTTTTAATAATATTTATAATAACATATTATAATGGGTAAACTACTCCAGTGACCACCGAACTTTGGGGGCGTACCTATTTTGACCACTAAACTATCGAACTCATCAATCATACCACCCAACTTTTTAAATTGACCTATTTTGACCACCGCCGTTAAAAAAACCAATGAAGGGGTGTTGTGGCAGTTAATGAAAATTTGTCAAAATTACACATTTAATCTCTATTATTTACCTATTATGTCAAATTGGTCCTAATTTTAATTTAATTCAATAAAATTAACTAACCAACAAAATGACGACACATGTCACCACTTGATTGGACGAATTTACTCTAATTTTTTATTTAATATTTTTACCCAATTAGATGACTACACGTGTCACTTGATTGGGTGAAAAATTAAGCAAATGAGAATTGTGGGAATCAAGCATTCAACCACAAGTACAAACAACACCCAATTTATCATTAGGACAAGTCTTTTAATTGTTTCAAATATACAAACGTTTTCATTTAATGGGTTTCAAATAAACTACACTTCCAAACACGTTTAGGACATTTTTAACAGTTCACCATCAACCCACAGTTTCAATCACCATTGCTATACATTTCGAGCATCACCAAGCCAACTTCTATCACCACCACCAACTAGCAACAATCACTTTATCACCACAGCCCCAAAAGCCATTCTTATCCCCTTAACCCAAACATAATTTAAAACCATCAAACAACATTCATCAATAGTGCGGGATATAGGGAATATTATTTCGATTATCCCGGTCGTCGATGATTGGAGTATCTGGTCGACGATCTCAATGGTGAACTGAAGTGTCACGGTAAGGGAAGCGGTATACTTCGACTTCGAGCATATCCGACGGTGGACGACGGCGAATCGACACCTTAAGAGACTGAAGTTTTGGCTTCGTTTCGAGACATTTCGATCGTCCTCGATAAAGACAGTTCGAGGGAAAAGAAGAGCGTAGCGAGAGGAGTTCGTTGTTGGCAACGGCAAACGGAGCCGCCACCGAACGGCTGCCTGACGGTGGTTGAAACTCGACGGTTGCTAGGGTTTGAAGGAATGAGTTGTTCTCTTTAGTAAATAAATTAAAATTATGACTAAACTGATATAATAGGTAAATAATATAGATTAAATGTGTAATTTTATAAATTTGTATTAACTGCCACGTCACCCCTCCGTTAGTTTTTTAACGGCAGTGGTCAAAATAGGTCAATTAAAAAAGTTAGGTGGCCTGATTGACGAGTTCGATAGTTCGGTGGTCAAAATAGGTACGCCCCTAAAGTTTCGATGGTCATTGGAGTAGTTTATCCTATTATAATATATGTTGGGCGGGTAGGGATGATGCGGGGCGGGTGGGGATAGGAGGATAAAAAAGGCATATTCACCCATTTCCCACCACTCACGCCGAATCTAATTTTTATCTTTATCCCCGTCCCACAACCCGTGAAGTCGTTCATTTCAAGTCAGGTCAAAACGGTTCGGGCTCGAATCAGTTAATTGACGGGTTAATTCGGGTTGGATATACATTAGGTTAGATTCATTTCAGATCGGTTTAATTTCAAGTCGGGTTCATTTTAAGTCGGGTTCATTTCAGATCGGCTTAACTCAAATTTTGAATTCGTATTAAGTTTGAATTTGGTACAAATAGTCGATAGACTCTGGATTGATTGGAAGAGGAGGAAGGTACGATCTAGAGGGCAATAGTGTCGTTTTCTATTGGAAATAGTACATGTAGGTCTGACACATATGCCTAGATAGCTGGGGAAATCCCTATAAAGGTTTGACCCAGTGACGGAGCCACAGCTCCAATGGGTGGGGCTGTGGCCCCCCCGGGTAGGGGGGATTTTTTTTAACCCATTAATTTCTTATATTTTTTTTGAAAAAATTAGGATAATTGTAAATTTACCCCTCTACCTTTCAAAATTTATGTTTTGCCCCCCTTAACTTCAAATCCTAGCTCCGTCCCTGGTTTGACCGTCAGATTTTCGGGATTATATCTCCAAAATTTCTGGATTCTGTTGATTTTTCCTTATATAATCCGAAGATTGAAAAGGTGTTTACAGCTACCGACACAATTACAAGCCATGTGTTGATGCATGTTTTTGTTGACTTGGTTAAGAAAGGACGCGTGGCTTTTGCTGAGTCGAGTATGGGAATTCTAATTCCAGAGGTTGGTATTATAGGTGAAGCATTTGCAGACTCCGTATCTGTTATGGATCTCTTACGAAACAACAGTAGTATTCCTATTTTTTCGCAAAGGCTAAACTTTAAGTCGAGAGAAGAACGGGAGGGTTCTGCTATTGATATTGACCTAGGTTGCACTGATACGGATACGGGGACGGATACGGGGACAGGGACGGGGACAGATACGGTAATTTTTAAAATTACAGGGTACGAGAACGGCAAGGGTACGGCATATAAAAAATTAAAATTATATATAGATGTAAAAAATCATAAATAAATTCAATACTTCTTAGAAAATTAGAAAATAAAACCAATGAGTAAATCACAATATTAAAGTATCAAATCTCAAGACTAAAACAATAAATTAAGTCCAAAACAATATTAAACAACACAAATTAAATACTATTAATATCTTCCGAAATCAACTCGCTTAAGTGATAATTTCAAAAAGAATTGTCTACAACTTACTTTGCTTATATGGTTCAGCTATAAAATTAATTTAAATCAAAATTAGTATTGAAATTAAATTTCTAAATCAAAATTAGAAGCTTAAGTCATAAAATTTATAATATAATTGTTTTATATGTGGAAATTATCTCATGTATTAACGGTGAGAATGAAAAGTTTCCACCAATGGCTCTTAGTTTTAAGGTTTAGGGGTTTAAAATTTAGAGTTTATGATTAGAATTTTTGGTTTAGTGCTAGAATTTAGAGTTTAGAGTTTAATGTTTAAATTTTAAAGAATATGGTTAGTCATTTATGTTTTAACCTACAAGCCTTAAATTTTAACTCTAGACTCTAAATTCTAACAACACCCCATAAATTCAAAATTTCTACAGTTAAATCACTAACCATTAAACCTTAAATGAAGTTCATAAATTCTAAAATTAAATAGCTTGTGAATTTTTTTTGTTTCCATCACCTATGTTTAAAATAATAATAATAATAATAATAATAATAATAATAATAATACAAAATCCTTATAAAAAATTAAAGTAAAAACAATACCCTAATTATTTTAATAAATAGCTGGAAATTAATTAAAACAAAAAAAGAGTAAGTAGTCATTAAAGTTTTTTGGGCCCCACAAAAACTAATAAATGAGAAATAAATTAAAATAAGTGAATATCACGTGTTTTCTTCTTCTTCTTCAACTACGCAATTCTTCTTCTTCTTCTGCAACTCAAACTCTGTAGCTTTTCTTTTCCATTTTTTTTTTTCAAGCTAAATATATTCAGGTACGTACCTGGGTACGTCCCCAACTAGCGTTGACCGTACCCGGAAAAGTTGGGACGTCCCGGAGACGTCCCCCAGCCGTCCCCGCATCGTCCCCGTCCCGGAGACGTATTGGGAACACGGGACGGCCTTAAGGTGGCGTACCCGTGCTTCATAGATATTGACACAAGCCAGGCGTCGAAGTCTGCTTTGGATGTCCTTGGTGGTAAAGGAATTGTGGTTCATGCTAAATCGAGATTTGAAAATAAAAACACCTTTATAAGCATAGTTTTGGCCCTTCTGGTCGAATTTTTGAAGACGGGTAATTCTAGATACTAACTTGGATAGGGGCTCGTGTTATGGATGATCTCATGGGAATCATCCGCAACAAGAATGATTGAGGTTGATGGAAGGGAGGTTCGATTGATGACGATGGGCTCTTTATCTTCCCTAGGGATCATTCGTGTTTTTCAGGCCTCCGATCTCAAATTATCTGATCTCTGGTCTTTTTTAAGGATTGATGAACGCACTTGCTACTCTCATTCTATCACTACAAAAAATGACATATACCTACAGGTCGAAAATCGTCAATAAAACACTTAAAATTCGTCGGTATATGGTCTAAAATTCTTTACTGACGAATAAAAATGATATTTCGACCGACAAACAGCCGTCTGTAAAATGCTAGTTGGTATATTTTTATAGCAACGGAATCAATAGTCGTTATAGATGTTAGAGTCTATATCGATGGACAAATTTGTCGGTATAAGTATATCCTACATCAATAAATTAGTATCTGTTCCGACGACATCTTTGTAAAAGATTTTTACCGACGGTACATCCGTCGGTATGTCTAATTGGCGTTTATTTTTTATTTGAAATATTAATAAATATTAATAATATTGTTATTTTTTATTTTAAATATTAAAATTATTAATACTATTGTAATTTTGGATAAAGTTATAACAAAAATTGTTTCATTTTTAAACGGAAAGATATTGTATGATATTCAAATAAAACATGTAATACATAATCACTAAAACATGTACGAGTCTATTACAAGCACAAAAAGTGTGCAATAAAATAAATGACGAAACTAACAAACCACGAATACCAAAAATAAATGACAGTACAAAAATTCATAAAGAAACTAGCAAACTAGCATCAATTGAAGGGACAACTTTTAAAAAATTATCATCAAATGGATCATCAAAACCTTAAATTAAGAAAAAATACCACAAATATAGATGGCAACAAATTAATTAAAAATATATATTGAAGTCCACTGAAATCAAAGAAGAAAAAGGTCAAAGTGAATAAGGGAGGGATAAGAAAGAGATGGAGAGAAGCAGACGGAGAGGAGAGAAGGTGAGGTTTGGTGCGACGGTAGTTGAAGAAAAGAAATATCAAAGGTAAATAAATGACCCAATGGGTAGATGTAGCATTGCCCCTCTCAAAGAACTTACATCACTTTCAACACTTTCAGTTGATAACTTCCAAGCATGGCTGGCCACCTTAGCTGGCTCTACCTCTAAAAAGAGTTCCAGCCCATTACCGGCAATAAATGAAGCTTTGGACACGTTTCTGTTATATGTCTTTCCCCAAATTATTATTCATGTTTATGGCGTGTGATTTATGCCTAGGAAAATCTTCTAGCTGCTCCAAAATAGTTTATCCCATAAATAGTCCCTTATCAATATTGTGCATTCCATACTTTACAAGTTTTTCTACTAAACCTGTTAAATCCTCATCTAGTGTCAGATCTTTTGAACCAATTTCTGAACTATCATCTCTTCCTAATCTAGATGTTACAAGCTCTGATGTCTCATAGGCAGTATCATTATCGTAATCTGATGGGATGGGATGAACTGCCAGCAAAATAAGATATACTTGAATTGGGAGGAACATTATTTGATGAAATTGTGCTATTTCCAGTAATATTCGGATGAACATTCATTTAATTTTTAGAATGCTGGAAAAAATAAGAAATATAAAAACGCCAAGTTAACGATAAAAGTAAAACTAATCTCAATTATAGATTATATATATAGTGAATTAGATAAACTATAACTTTAGATTCCATCAGACATCCATTTTTACATGGCTGCATAGGATGTATACGAGGTAGCTATGGTTGAAAGTTGAAACAAGGGAGGAAAAAGATAGATAGATTGAATAAATATAATATTTGAGAGACTCAACATGTCATTTACATATTTTTATTAAATTCGATCAATTTTTTGGTCAAAAGAGCCACATGGCGCAATCTAATTGCCCCCAAAAAATTTTAAACGGGCGTTAGATAAGAGGGACTAACGGAGGTCACAATTTTTAGTTTAGGGGGTAAAACGTCCCAAAAAATATTTTAGGGGGCAATTCAGTATTTTGTGTATACTTTAGGGGCCAAACAAACCATTAAGCCAAAATTTTGAACTTACATATACCGATGAAAGAAAAAATTCGTCAGTATATAGTTTACCTATATCGGAAAACAAATTCAACGATCGATACACTCTATAATTTATACCGACATATACAATTTTCCATCGGTAAAAATTATATTTGTACCGACACACAGAATCATCAATCAGTATATGATTTACCTATACTGATGGGTACTTTTATTGACAGTTTTGTTTTTTGTCGGTATATAATGTCTATACCGACGATTTTTTTCTGTCGATATAACTAAGCGTTGGTATATGTATATTTTTTTTGTAATGTATTTATCTCTTCTTGGTACGCCTCGTGGAGGCTTTTGCCTCGGAAGAGTTCAACTCTTGGTCTTTTGGTTCTACCCTTACAACACATTTAATGACAAGATCGGTGGGGGTTTTAGACATGCGCGAGAGGAGCGACCGCACAAGCCCCCCAAGAAAAAAAGGCCTAAAATAAGTTGTATTAAATGTTTATAGGGAAAACAAAATATTTTGCTTTAATAATGTTGAGTGGATCAATGAAACGATATAAGCCAAGAGGGAGGGTGAATTGGATTTTTAGAACTTTTTGTGGTGGAGTGGAAAATTAAAAATTGCTAGACAAGGGATTTTAGAGCGGTTCAAGTTTCAATTGAACTTTACATCCACTACCTTAGCTTCACTAAGGATTTTCCAACAATCCACTAATTGCTCTTCCCCTTTTCTAGGCTAAGGAGGTAACCTTCACAATACCGATCAAATTTTCTACCCAAAATTTGACCCACTCCTCACTCAAGTAATACAAAGAAGATGAAGGCTAAAACTAGTACCTCTCAATACAAAATTTAGCCCTTTTACGAGCACTAAACCTAATTGAACAGATAATAATGGAAATTACAAAGTTCATAATTGGGGTTTGCAAGAAATATGGGATTTTTGCACAATTGCTTGGATTTGATGTTTGGATAATTCTTTGGAGATCAATAGTTGTTGCTGGAGCATTTAGAGGTCCCTTTTATACCTTCTCACTGAATTCTAGCCGTTGGGGTTGTTGCCTTCATTAAAATAGTCGTTGGGATGTTATCTTCCCTCCATAAATGCAGTCTGCAACTACTCATTCCAAAACGTCCAACCCTGTTTCGAAACAGACCAAAATAGAAAGAGCCGTTGGAGTGTAATAAATAGACCGTACCGAAACGGGCACGATCGTTTCGATACGCTAAGAGCCCATTTAGAAACTCGTTTTGAAACATTTTGATATTGTCAAAGCCTGTATCCAAATGGCTTAGGAGCGTTTCGATACGCCTTAACGATATTTTTAAATTTAGTTATAAAACTTCAATGGTCATATTTTAAAACCAAGTTTGAATTTCGTTTCGAAACGTTTGAGGTCGTTTCGATACTGTCGTATCGAAATGGTTCAAACCGTTCCGATGTTCTTTATTTGTTTCGAAACACGTTCCGAAATAGAGGTTAACAGTTTCAAAACATTTCAAAATGCTCAAAGGCCATTCCGAAACGATGACTCAAAAATCATTGTTTTGACTTTGTAAACACTTAGAAAATATTTGACAAGTTGAGGTTTTGCCTTATACATTTTTCTTTCAACACATAGAGAGCTTTTGAGGACTTAAAAATTCATTTTCTCTTTTTCAATGTAGTGCTTAAATCTTTTGTTATATCAAAATCAATTTATTGGTTTCACAATCTCCCCCTTTTTGATATAACAAAACCAAGTTACAATTTTAAAGAGTTTTGAAATCTTGAAGACATTCTAACCCCCCCTCAATTTAAGATGGGTTTTAAAGTTTTGAAAAGATTTAAAATTCAAGTTTTAAAACTCAAAACCGACTTAAATTTTTTTGGCTCTTATATTACTTCTTCCTCTTTTTGTCAGATCAAAAAGAATAATAAACAAGGCTCATCAAGAGAAGAAACAATGTTAAAAGCAATAAACCAAACAATATAATATATATTCATATAGTTCAAATAACCAAACATAAAACCTAAAGCAATAGAGTTTAAAGCTCAATCCCAAACAAAGCAATCAAATCATAGGTTCATAAAGCATAAATAAAATAGAAAAGGTGCAAACTTAGTCCTAATATTAGAAACTAATATGATATGCAATGAAGACCCTAAGCCTCGTCATCATCGTCCCCATCAACATCCGAAGAATCATCATCGTTTTTAGCTTGAGCACGATAAAAGGTCATCCATTGACTATAGAAGGTAGAGAATGACAAGTCCACCGATTGATGTTGATTCTCAAGAGCGGTGAGACGATCCTCCACGGATTGCAAACAGGTATTGAGAGCACCAATTCCCGAAGCTATGTTTGTATCCATCATGTTGAGCTGCTAGGTGAGGAAAGCCATAAGAGCTTCATTGTTAGGACCCTGAGCTTGAGGTGGGGGCTCAACTTGAGGTGGAGGGGCATGCCTATCAACACGTTCCCATTGGCCAAGCGAGTAGCGGAACCCGGACTTATGGAGAGAAGATTCACCAATCTTGTTCTTGCAGGGTTCCGGAGAATCATATGAGCAATCAAAGTTGAGGGTACCAAAGAGATAGCTTAAAATAGTCCTATAAGTGAAGGAAGTAAGAGCTTCAGTTTCACAAATCTTCACATTGTGGACCATCTCGGTGAACATAATTTTGACAAGATTCGGTCGTTCTCCTCGGTGAAAGTACTCTAGCCAAAAATAATCAACTTGACGAATATGAGAGAATTTACCCCCGAAAGGGCGGATGAACCATGAAAACATCAAGTGGAGGAACCGGTCATGAGCATCCAAAGAAAGAACGAATCCGGTGTGAGCACCAAAGTGGGTCTCATGCTCAATGCCTTCATTCTTGAGCCCAAGAGTAGTCTCTAAAAAGGGTATGTTGATAATGAACTTCTTCCCCAAGAGATACAACTCAATGCTAATCACCTCGGTATGATCTTCATTATCAATGAGAACGACATTTGAGTAGAAAAGAAGAACCATGTGCTTGTAGGTAATATCCAGTATGTTCAAGAAAGCCATGAAGTTCCATTCTTGCAAACACTCTAGATAGCGGAAAGCAAAATGCTTGGAATCAAGGATCATGATATCAACAACACGCTCTCGACGAACGGCTATATCCTTGACGAAAGAGAAAAGATCTTTCATCTCTTGAGTCCAAAGACTCTTGAGAAAAAGTTGGGTGATATTGGGACGAATATTTGCTTGGTTTGAGGCTTCACCCGTTTGAGTCGTCTTGTGTTTCTTGTTAATGTTGTCCATGGAAAATTCCTAAAAACATAAAGCAAGCAATTTAAAAATCGAAGTGTATGCATGAACATCCTTAATTCAATCCAATGACAAATCCCATTTAGGTTTAAAAAGACTTTAAAATTTTTAAGAGGAACAACTTTTGAAAAACAAAAAAAAAACGAGAAAAAACAAATATATTCGAATAAAAAATTGAAGATTTTGAAGAAAAAAATTACAAATTTTGAAAAACCCCAAGTTGAAAAATATATAATCTATACAAAATTAATGTTTTCTAACCTAAAATTCGAATAAAATGAAAGGAAAAAGAAAAAGATGAAAATATACCTTAAATAGGGATTTTGGATGAATGAATGTAAGAACTTGCACAAAATTGTTGAAGCTTGCTTAGACTTGAGTTTTTGAGTAAAAGCCCTCAAGACTTGATGTAAAACAATGAGGTTTAGAGGTTTTTATAGGAAAAAATCGGGTTAGAGTTTTTAGGAGTTTTAATTTAAAAACAACTTTATCATTTAAGGCCCTTTTTAAAGCTGTCCGCAAACCCATTTCGAAAAAGGCACGATCGTTCCGAAACGTGCGTACCGAAACATTGATTGTCGTTTCAAGTCCTGTTAACCGTTCCGAAACGGCTTTGACCGTATCTTTTGGCCAAACTGTTTACTCGATTCATGAAGTCAAATCGTGGAAGAAAGTTTATTAGAAAGGGAGACTTCAAGAGTAAAAGTAAGGAAGAGGAGAAGGACCAAATCACTTGCTATGAATGCAAGAAACCGGGTCACATCCGTTCCGAATGTCCTCAATTGAAGAGGAAGAGCTTTGGGAAGAAAAACAAGCTCAAAGCTCAAATAGCAACTTGGAGTGACGATGAGTCATCCGAAGAAGAGGAGGAAGTGGCCAATCTATGTATCATGGCCATTGATGATGAACCAAAGGTAAATTCTAACTTATCCCATTTCGATTTTACTTTTGATGAACTTCAAGATGCTTATGATAAATTGCAAGAGGTTTACGATGAGTTAGTAGGAAAATACAAAGAATCCATTTTGAAAAACAAGAAAACCATTTCCGATTTGAAAAATCAAAATGAGACATTTTCTAAAGCTAACTCCGAATTGGAAAATAAAGTTTTGTTTTTAGTAAATCTTTCAAATGATCTTAAAACAAAAAATCTTGAACTTGAAAAACTTCTTTCCGGTTTTCAAGATTATCACACAATGGAAGTGGATAATCTTAAAACATCTATTGCTATTGGGAAAAACAATTTTGAAAAAGGAAATCATTCTAAATCCCAATATGTAAAAAGAAAACCTTTTATTCATAAACAAAGAAATTTTAATAAGCAATCTAGAGGTCAAAGAGTTAGGAGTGTTTGGGTTCCTAAGGAACTCATGATTTCTAATAATATGAATGCTATTGCTTCTTGGATTCCTAAGGGAACCAAAATTTTGAAGGCTAACACTCATGGACCCAAAATGATTTAGGTACCAAAAATCAAGGCCTAATTTCTTTGTTTGTAGGGGGAGCATTGCTACAAGGCTAAAGCTTCAAGAAAAAATTATTGGTACCTTGATAGTGGATGCTCAAGACACATGACCGGTGACAAGAGTAGATTTGTGGAACTAAAGCCAAAAAGTGGTGGAGTGGTAACTTTCGGTGACAACTCCAAAGGTCACATTGAATGAATAGGCTCCATTGGTAATCACTCTTCTATTTTCATTGAAAATGTTTTGTATATCAACGGTCTTAAGCATAACTTATTGAGTATTAGTCAATTATGTGACAAGGGTTTTATGTTTTATTTGATAAAAGTGGTTGCAAAATTGAAAACATTAAAACAAATCAACTAATGCTCATTGGTCATCACATAGAGAACATATACATGGTGCATCTAGATGACATTCATTCATCTCATACATGCTTAGTTGCACATGATGAACATGACTCATGGCTTTGGCATAGAAAATTAGGACATGCTAGCATGAGTGTCTTAGAAAAATTAATTTCCCTTAATCTAGTTAGAGGTTTACCCAAACTTAAATTTTCTAATGATAAAATTTGTGATGCATGCTCAAAGGGTAAACAACATAGAACCTCTTTTAAATCCATTAATGATGTCTCTACTAGTAGATGTTTACAATTGATTCATATGGATCTTTTTGGGCCTATTAGAACTATGAGCTAGGGTGGAAAATTATATGTTTTTGTGCTTGTAGATGACTATTCTAGGTTTACTTGGGTTCTATACTTAAGTACAAAGGATGAGGCTTTAGAAAAATTCATCACATTTTCTAAAATAACTCAAAATGATCTTGAACTTAAAATTTCTCACATTAGAAGTGATCATGGAACCGAATTTCAAAATCTAGGTTTCGATGAATTTTTAAACGAAAATGGGATTAGCCACAATTTTTCCGTACCTCGCACTCCTCAACAAAATGGGGTAGTTGAGAGGAAAAATCGAACTTTAGAAGAAATGGATAGAACCATGCTTTGCGAAAATAATTTACCTAAATATTTTTTGGCGGAAGCCACAAATACCGTTTGCTATATTATAAATCGAGTAATGATTAGGCCAATTTTGAAGAAAACACCTTATGAGATTTTAAAATCTAAGAAGCCTAACATTAGCTATTTTCATCCTTTTGGTTGCAAGTGTTTTGTTTTGAATAATGGTAAAGAGAACTTCGGTAAATTTGACGCTAAAAGTGATGAAACTATCTTCTTAGGATACTCTTTAAACTCTAAAGCCTATCGTGTATTTAATAAAAGAACTCTAGTAGTTAAGGAGTCTATACATGTTGTTTTCGATGATAACCTCCTTCCGAGGAAGGAATCTTGTGATGATGATGATGTAGGAATCCTTGATGCCATTGATGGAGGACAAATATCAAAGGTGGATGAGGTTCCAACTAAAGATGAGGATGCACAAGATCCACCTCTTGAAGCCTTGAAGGACTTGGCTCTTAAGGAAAGGGAGGTGTCTTACCCAAGGGAGTTAAACTATGTCAAAGGTGGTGAAATCTTGGGTGATCCATCCAAGGGGGTAACTACTAGATCCTCTCTCAAATTAATGAATCATGTTGCATTTCTTTCATGCATTGAGCCTAAAAATATTAAAGAAGCTTTAAAAGATGATTTTTGGATTTTGGCCATGCAAGAAGAATTAAATTAATTTGAGAGAAGTAAAGTTTGGGCACTAGTTGAAAGGCCTAATAATCAATCTACTATAGGTACAAAATGGGTTTTTAGGAATAAATTAGATGAAAGTGGTAATATAGTGAGAAACAAGGCTAGGCTTGTTGCTCAAGGCTATAAACAAGAAGAGGGAATTGATTTTGATGAGACTTATGCACCCGTAGCTAGAATGGAAGCTATTAGGATGTTGCTTGCATTTGCATGTTATCATAATTTCAAGTTTTTTCAAATGGATGTGAAAATTGCTTTTTTAAATGGTTTTATAAATGAAGAAGTGTATGTTGAACAACCATCGGGTTTTGAGGATTCAAAATTTCCAAACCATGTGTTTAAACTTACAAAAGCTCTCTATGGTTTAAAACAAGCTTCTAGAGCTTGGTATGAGAGACTTTCAAATTTCTTAATTGAAAAAGGTTTTGAAAAGGGAAAGGTGGATACTACACTCTTCATAAAAAGATATAACAATGACATCTTAGTAGTTCAAATTTATGTTGATGATATCATTTTTGGTTCTACTAATTAATGTTATTGTAAAGAAATTTCTAAGCTAATGCAAGGTGAGTTCGAGATGAGCATGATGGGGGAGCTCTCATTCTTTTTGGGACTCCAAATCAAACAAAGGAAAGATGGCACCTTCATAAATCAAGCTAAGTACGTGAATGATATGCTCAGAAAGTTTGGCTTGGAGAATGCAAAAGCTCAAGCCACTCCTATGAGTTCTTCCATAAAGCTTGACAAAGATGAAGGAGGTAAGTGTGTTGATTCTAAGCTTTATAGATCCATGATAGGTTCTTTGCTTTACCTTACCGCAAGTAGGCCGGATATTATGTTTAGTATTTGCTTGTGTTCTAGGTTTCAAGCTAGTCCTAGAGAATCACACTTAGTTGTCATTAAGAGAATTTTTAGATACCTTAGAGACACACCTACTTTAGGCCTTTGGTATCCTAAAGATTCTTCCTTTAGCCTTCATGCTTATTCGGATGCAGATTATAGGGGATGTAAGATAGATAGGAAAAGTACTTCCGGGACATGCCAATTCTTAGGTAGTATGCTCGTATCTTGGTTCTCTAAGAAACAAAATAGCGTAGCCTTATCTACCACCGAAGCGGAGTACATATCCTTAGGGAGTTGTTGTGCTCAAGTCCTTTGGATGAAGCAACAACTCTTAGATTATAGTGTTGAAGTAGAAACCATACCCTTTAAGTGTGACAACACTAGTGCCATTTGTCTCACTAAGAATCTCATCCAACACTCTAGAACTAAACACATAGAAATTAGACATCATTTCATTAGAGATCATGTTTTGAAAAATGATGTTGTTATAGAATATGTTGACACCTTGAACCAATTAGTAGATATATTTACAAAACCTTTAGATAAAGAGCGTTTTTGGTCCCTTAGGAGAGAGTTGGGTCTAGCTAGCCTATCTTGACCTTTTAGGATCTCTTTTATGCTTAAAATTGCTTGATCTTGTGAAATGCCATGTTTATGTGTTTTGTCTTCTAATTTCATCCATGCTTATAGCTAGGGGAGTATGTTTATGATTGCATATGTTTTGCATGCTCATTCATGTCATTCATGCAAGTTAGGCCTTAGAAAAACTCAATTTTCTGCACTTTTAGAGCCTCATCTGCACTTCCAGGCCCAGGTGTATCAAAATGGGTGAAGCAGTTTCGATACGGATGCCTTAAAATCATGTCTGAGAGAAGGGCGTTTCGAAACACCTCAAAAGGGTTTCGAAACGTTTTTGCTACTGCCAAGGGGTGTATCAAAACGAGTTTCGATACGAGTCAACGGGGTTTCGATACGGTCAACACCGTATCAAAACGGTCAGCTAAAATTCTGAAAACGGTCAAACCCTCGTGCTCGCGTTTCGGAACGGTCTAGACCGTTCCGAAACGGTTTCACAGACAGCTTTAAGTAGGGCTTTTAATGTTAAAAATCACTTTAAACTAAAACACTTCAAAACCCTAAAAACCCTAACCCGGCTTTTTCCCTATAAAAACCCTCTAAACCTCTTTGTTTTTCACCAAATCTTGAGGGGTTTTTCTCTAAAACTCTAGTCTAAGCAAGTTTCATCAACATTGTGCAAGGATTTTCATCCATTCATCTAAAATCCCAAACTAAGGTATTTTTCCTCTTTTTATTTTTCCTTCAATTTATGTTCGAATCTTAGGTTAGAAAATTTTATTTTTGTATAGTTTATATGTTTTTATGCTTGGGTTTTCCATATCTTGTAAAAAAATTCAAAATCTTAAATTTTTTATTCGAATATAAAAATTTCCAGTCGTATTTTCTTTTACTGTTTTTTTAATTTCTTTTTGTTTTAATTTTTTTTAAACCTAAGTGGGATTTATCATTAGATTGAATTTAGAAATATATGCATACACTTAATTTTTAAAACAAAACTTGCTTGCTTAATGTTTTTAGGATGTCGGAGAATGCTAGCAAAAAGCGTGAGTCCGTTCAAACCGATGACTCGAGCATGCGTCCGAATCTCGCTCAGCTCTTTCAGAAATCCCTTCGAACTCCAAAGATGCGAGCTCGTTTCAAATATGTCCAGGATTTCGAAGTTCGTCGTGAGCGTTTCATTGATCTCGATTTCCTTAACTCCGAGCGATTCCTTTTCCGTTACCTCGAGCGTTTGAGTGAATGGGGTCTTCTTCCTTTGTTGAGCATCTCGGACATTCGCTACAAACACATGGTACTCATCTTTTACTCCAATGCTCGTCTCATTAATGATGAAACAAATACCGAGGTTGTAGGGATTGAATCTTTTATGTTAGGGAAAACTTTTACTATTAATGTTGCTCTCTTGGAGTCCAATTTTTCCCTTAAGAATGTAGGAATTGAGAATGAACATCACTTTGGTAATAACACCGGTCAAGTGCTTATCTTGGATGCGCACGATCGTTTTCTTCACTTGATGGTATCATGGTTCCTTCGCCCTTCCGGAGGTAAATATTCTCATATCCGTCAAGTTGATTACTTTTGGCTTGAATGTTTCCGTCGTGGTGAGCGCCCAAATGTTGCTAAGATCATTTTTGCCGAGATGGTTAATAATGTTAAGCTTATTGACATCGATGGCTTGAAATCTTTTACTTATAGCACGATCTTAAGTTACATCTTCAGCACGATTGGTCTCGATTGCACCTATGACTCTTCGGAACCTCGCAAGTCCAAGATTGGTGAGTCTTCTCTTCGCAAGTCTGGGTTTCACTATGTGAACAATGTTTGGGAACGTGTTAGAGAAGCACCTCCCCCTCCTCCTGTTGAACCTCAACCGCAAGCTCAAGTTGGAAACAATGAAGCTCTTACGGCTCTCATTACCGAGCGGTTCATTGCTATGGATACTAACATAGCTTCGGGTTTTGGTGCCATCAACACTCGCTTGCAAAATATAGAGGATCACCTCCTATCTCTTGAGACTTCCCACTCGAACTTGGATTTGTCCTTCTCTACCCTTTATGGCCAATGGACGAAGTTTCGCCGTTCTCAAGTCAAGAGCGATGATGAGACTTCGGATGATGATGTTGGTGGTGACGAGGCCTAGGATATTCATATCATATCATATTATCTATGCATTTTAGGTTTAAGTTTGCATCTTTATGTTTCATTATGTTTTAGGAACCTATGCTTTTGATCTTATTTGGGATTATATTTTGAACTTAATGTTGATTTATGCTTTGGATATTTTGGATATTATTGTTGCTTATTATTTAATGCTTATTGGTACTAATCCTTTCTCTTCTCTATGAGCCTTATTTATTATTTTTGATCTAACAAAAAGGGGGAGAAGAAATTTAAGAGCCAAAAATTCGTTTTAAATGTTTTTAAGTTTTAGAACTTGAATTTCAAAAGTTAAAATATTAAAAAAAAAAACTTTAAAACCAATCTTAATTTGGGATTATATTTTGAACTTAATGTTGATTTATGCTTTGGATATTTTGGATATTATTGTTGCTTATTATTTAATGCTTATTGGTACTAATCCTTTCTCTTCTCTATGAGCCTTATTTATTATTTTTGATCTAACAAAAAGGGGGAGAAGAAATTTAAGAGCCAAAAATTCGTTTTAAATGTTTTTAAGTTTTAGAACTTGAATTTCAAAAGTTAAAATATTAAAAAAAAAACTTTAAAACCAATCTTAAATTAAGGGGGAGTTAAAATGTGTTCAAAATTTTCAAAACTCTTAAAAATTCTAACTTTGGTTTTGTTATATCAAAAAGGGGGAGATTGTGAAACCGATATTTTAATTTTGATATAACCAAAGAACCTAAGGACTAAATTGAAAATGCCAAAACGAATTTTTAAGTCCTCAAACATCCCCATATGATTTTAAGAATATGCCAAAGTTAAAAACTATGATTTTCAAATATTTTCTAAGTGTTCTTAAAGCCGAAACAATGTTGTTCAAGTCCCTGTTTCGAAACGTCCTAAGGCATTTCGAAACGATTTCACCACTGCCAACCCATGTTCCGAAATGGCTTTAGAACATGAGAACCCGTATCGAAACGAGCCCAACTGTTTCGAAACGATTCTTCATTTTGATTTGAAAAATATGACCGTTGCAAAGTTTTTAACTGAATTTTTAGAAACTGTTAGGGTGTTTCAAAACGGGCTCAAGTTGTTTCGAAACAACCCTTGACAGTGGCAAAACTGTTTCGAAACGAGTTCAATACGTTTCGAAACGGGCTCTTAAAAGCACCCCAACGGCTCTTTCTATTTTGGTCTGTTTCGAAACAGGTGCTCGCGTTCCGAAACGGGTGGTTGCAGACTGCATTTATTGAGGTGAGATAAAATCACCAACGGCTCTATTCAAGTTCCCAACCACCCAAACGGCTAGAATTAATATAGGAGATATAAATTGAAGTTTTTTGAAGGTCAGCAACAACTATTCAACCCACAAGCATCATCAAAGCAAAAAATCCAAACCCTTGAGCTATTAAAAGTCAAATTCTTGTACCCAACTCTAGTATTTTCAATTGTCATTTTGTATTGTGAGTTTGGGGTGATCAAAATTGTAATTGGGTAGACATTTATCCTTTGAGAGGAATCATTTGAGTTTACCACAACTTCTCTTTGTATTTTGAATGGATTAAGCTTTGGGTAGAAAGCTTAATCGAATTTGTAAGGTTACCTCCTCATCCAAGAAAAGGGGAAGAATTCAAGTAGTGAATTGGTTGAAAATCCTTAGTTGGAACTAAGGTAGTGGATGTAGAGTTCATTTGGAGAACTTGAACCACTCTAACTACTTGTGTCAATTTTATTTTTCCCACCAAACTTTTTATTGCCAATTCACCCCCCTCTTGGCCATTTGCAATTGTTTGATCAACTCAACAGTATCGAATCCCACACATTGACACGTATCGAAACTCGTTTCGATATACTTCTTGGCAGAGGCGAAACGTTTCGAAACTCTTCTAGGCATTATGAAACACCCTGGTCATATATTACTCTTTTAAGGCACCCGTATCAAAACAAATTGACCCGTTTCGATACACCTAGGCATGGAGGTGCAAATGAGGCTCTAATATTGCAGAAAAATGAATTTCATAAAGTCCTAGATGCATAAATGATATGAATGAGCAGTAAAGACATGTATAAACATAACCATACTCCCCCTAACTATAACCATGGATGAGATTAGGATCAAAAACACATAAGCATGGCATTTTTCAAGAAATCAAGCAATTTAAGCACAAAAAGGTCCTGAAAGGTCAAGATAGGCTAGTTAGACCTAACTTTCTCCTAAGGGACAAAAAACACTCCTTATCCAAAGGCTTGGTAAAAAATGTCCGCTAGTTGGTTTAAGGTGTCAACGAACTCTATAGCAACATCTTCCTTAAGGATATGATCTCTAATGAAATGATGCCTTATTTCTATATGTTTGGTTCTAGAGTGTTGTATGGGATTTTTGGTTAGGCATATGGCACTAGTGTTATCACACTTAAGGGGTATGGTTTCAACTTTAATACCATAATCTAAGAGTTGTTGCTTCATCCAAAGGACTTGAGCACAACAACTCCCTAAGGATATGTACTCGGCTTTGGTGGTAGATAGAGCTACACTATTTTGTTTCTTAGAGAACCAAGATGTGAGCATACTACCTAAGAATTGACATGTTCCCGAAGTACTCTTCCTATCGATTTTACACCCTCCATAATCTGCATCCGAATAAGCATGAAGGTTGAAGGTTGAGTCTCTAGGGTACCAAAGACCAAAACAAGGAGTATCTCTAAGGTACATAAAGATTCTTTTAACGGCTATAAGGTGAGACTCTCTGGGACTAGCTTGAAACCTAGCACACAAACAAACATTAAACAAAATATCTGGTCTAACTGTGGTAACATAAATCAAAGGTCCAATCATAGAGCGATAAAGCTTAGAGTCAACACACTTACCTCCATCATCTTTGTATTCTCCACATAAAGCTATAAGATGAGCTCATTGGTGTGGCTTAAGGCTTTGCATTCTCCATGCCAAACTTCTTGAGTATATCTTTCACATACTTTTCTTGATTGATGAAGGTGCCATCCTTCCTTTGCTTGATTTGGAGTCCCAAAAAGAATGAGAGCTCCCCCATCACGCTCATCTCGAATTCACCTTGCATTAACTTAGCAAACTCTTTGCAATGACACTCATTAGTAAATCCAAAAATAATATCATCAACATATATTTGTACTACTAAGATGTCATTTTTATACCTTTTTATGAAAAGTATAGTGTCCACCTTACCTTTTTCAAAACCTTTTTCAATCAAAAAGTTTGAAAGTCTTTCATACCAAGCTCTAGGAGCTTGTTTTAAACCATAGAGTGCTTTAGTTAGTTTGAAAACATGATTTGGAAATTTTGAATTCTCAATACCCGGTGGTTGTTCCACATACACTTCTTCATTTATAAAACCATTTAAAAAAGTGCTTTTAACATCCATTTGAAAAAGCTTGAAATCATGATAACATGCATATGCAAGCAACATCCTAATATCTTCCATTCTAACTACGAGTGCATAGGTTTCATCAAAATCAATTCCCTCTTCTTGAGTGTAACCTTGAGCAACTAATCTAGTTTTGTTTCTCACAATGTTACCACTCTCATCTAGTTTATTCCTAAATACCCATTTAGTTCCTATAGTATATTGATTACTAGGCCTTTCAACTAATGTTCATACATTACTTCCCTCAAATTGATTTAACTCTTCTTGCATAGCCATAATCCAAAAATCATCTTTTAATGCTTCTTTAATGTTCTTAGGCTCTATGCATGAAATAAAAAAAACATGGTTCATGAGTTTAAGAGAAGATCTAGTAGTTACACCCTTTGATGGATTACCCAAGATTTCACCACCTTTGACATAGTTGTACTTCCTTGGCTAGCTCACTTCCTTTTCCTCAAGAGCCAAGTCCTTCAAGGCTTCAAGAGGTGGATCTTGTGCATCCTCATCTTTAGATGGAATCTCATCCTCCTTTGAAGTTTGTCCTCCATCAAAGGCGTCAAGGATTCCTACATCATCATCATCACAAGATTCCTTCCTCGAAAGGAGGTTATCATCGAATACAACATGAATAGACTCTTCTACTACTAAAATTCTCTTATTAAATATACGATAGGCTTTAGAGGTTAAAAAATACACTAATAAAATAGCTTCATCACTTTTAGCATCAAATTTACCTATGTTATCTTTTCCATTATTTAAAACAAAACACTTGCAACCAAATGGATAAAAATAGCTAATGTTAGGAATTTTAGATTTTAAAATCTCATATGGTGTTATCTTTAAAAGTGGCCTAATCTGTAACCCCCTTAACCTGGCCTAGATGCTTGACCCAAACTATGAAGATTACACGGGGAAAACCAAAGTCAACCCAAAAGTCAACCTTGATTAACGACCCTTTTTTCTTTTAACCTTTTCTAGATGCACATTAATCTTATGTGAATACTTAAGAGTCATATGAGAGAAGGGCACAGCGATCGGAAAACATTTAGTGACTCAATTGTACGAAATACATTTTTAGGGACCAAAATGTAATTTTTAGAAAATATAAGGACATTGCATATTTTAAGATTACCAAATTGTAATTAGTCATGTTATATGCCTCTCTGTCAAATTTCAGCTTAAATGGACATTCCAAACTAAAGTAATTGCATCCACGACATTCAGGACTAAAATGTAAAACATGCAAACTCAAAACAATTCAAAAACAACATCCAACGGTCATCCGTTTCGGAACACAGACCTCTGTACCGAAACACCCGTATCGAAACAGTGCTGACTATTTCGGTACTCGGGTGCGTTTCGAGACCGGTATCGAAACATGCCTCTCTAGTAGCCAAAATGTTTCAAAACACCTTCAGTCGTTTCGAAACGCTATGGCCATTACAGGCCCCCGTTTCGAAACAGTTAAGAGTATTTCGATACACCCTGCACTATGACAGCAGAAATTGCTGGGTTTTCACCTCTTAGCCCACTCAAACATTCTTCAACAAGTACCATAACATACCATCAACTTATTAATACACCAAAGATCATATTTAAGGACCTTAACCTAGATCATGGCATCAAACACATAATCACTCAATCTATATGCATGCTTCCAAGCCACAAAACCAAACATAGGCTTTCAAACCTCAAACCAAACCTTTAGAACCATTTACAACCCATAAAAGCCATCACAAACATGCCACAAACTCAGGGAGTTCAAAACACATCTCCCAAATACAAACTTGAAGTCCCATTGCCAAATATCAAAACTAGGTGTGTAAAAACATCACCATACATGAGCTTTGCACTTCCTTGGATGTTCTTAACCTCCTTTCTGCCCAAAACACCTCAATTATCTGCATTATTGGTAAAAGAGAGCGTAAGCACATTTGCTTAGTGAGGCATGCTCTAAGAAAACCAACACAATAATGCATTAATCAAAACACTTTCTCAAAAGCCTTTTTGTACAACATGCTCATTCTATCTCATGCTTGAAAACCATTTCAAAGAAACTCATCATTTGAAACCATATGTACCTCTATTCTATCTCATGCATTTAAACCAATGCAAATCTCATGGCAAAGCCATAAACATGCTTGTGAAAACCCAAGCATTTCATATACAAATCACATAGCATAAATCATCTCATCAATAGGTACATGTGAATCAAAAGCATTTTCATATATTATATTGGCATTTCGCATCTCATTATTACTCGGATATGCAGACAACATTCTCAAACCACTAGACTCTTCTGGTGGAATCTCACATCACCGTACTCACTTGTCTAGTAACATAATTTCCGGTGAATCTCACATCACCGTACTCGTATGGCGGAATCTCTCATCGCCACAAAGCTTGAGTATTTCACCAAGTCCTACCCGATGGAATGCCCATCATCGGTCTCTCCCTTTGGATTAAACCAAAGAGCACGTACGAATTTTTAGTTTATAGTGCACTCTCATTCTATTGATCGATCAATTATATCCGGTAAGTATCTCATCTTCAATGCCAATATATTATGTCAGAACATCATCTCACCTACTGTTTTTAATGCAACATTCCTCAAAGCTTTCTCATCTCATTCAAAATCATAACATTTGCCATGCTTTAAAACAAAAGCTCAAAACTCAACAATGCAAAATGTTATTTCATGAATCTTTTCAAGCATCATCTCATGCTATAAAACATGCATAAAAATAGTAGGAATTTATCTATATCAAACCATAAGCATGTAAAAGCATTTTAGGGGCAATCACCACATATATGAGAGCAATCTAGCCAATACTTACTTCTGGACTTAAGAAGGTGTTTCAAACCTTTCCTGAATCCCCAAACCTTGTTTATTTGTCCCTCAAGGACTTCTAAAACCATTCGCACTCACCGATTACGTTTCGCTTGCTCGCCGAAACGCTATCTAAGCTCCCGAATCAACACCAAAGGCGTCCGAAGATGTCTCCCCTATTCATAACACATAAGAGAAGAGGATTAATGCATTATCATGCAATGAAATCATCAGCCACACGCCTAAACTCCCTGCTCTACTCAAGAACCTCATTTTGGCCACCAAAAACAACCAAAATCATCTCCAAACTCTCCCAAAACAAAGCCTAGTCAAGATCTATCACTTCTAATCATTTCTAAACATCAATCAACACCAAAAATCACCACAAACTCGTCCTTATACCTCCAGCTATAACAAAACACCAAAAACATCCCAAAAACCACCATTCTAGCATACAAAACTTAGGAATCCAAGCTTATTCTGGATTTGTTTCATAAAACCTCATTTATAACATCAATTATCATCCAAAACACATTAGAGATCAACCTCAAAACAGAGCCTAACCAACAACCACGAAAATCATCAAGATCCCTCCAAAAACCTTGAGTTTTAATACAATTTCTTGTTTCTAACATTAAAGCAACTCAAAAATCATTAACAAAGGATTGATAACTTGGGAATTTCAGTAAAGAACTGATCATTAGAGGAGAAGGACAAAGCTTACCTCTAATGGCTGATTTCTCCTTGATTTAGGCAAGTTTTCTTGAAAATCCAATGTGAAAACAAGAGGATTTGGTGAGGAAAAGATTAGGAATCAAAAGGAGATTGAAATCTCATCAAAAGGGATGAAATCAGAGGCTAATTGATGGAGGAAATGTGTTTGGCTGAAAAGAAATTGATAGAAAATGAAATGAGAGAAAATTGACGTAAGATAGTTATGAAAAGTCAAAGATAATTTTCCTTTTAATTATCTTTATTTCCTTTAATTAAAAAATTATTAAAATCACCCAAAATTAGGAGAAATCTGATTAAAAACATTTTGGTAAAATTAGCTCCTTAAAGATTCAAAGTTTCAATCCTTTACAAAACAATCACCATTTAACTTTTTCAAAAACTGCGATTTGGTCACTACACCGAAATGTAGTATTTCCAAACCTTATTTTGTAAAATTGTTTCCACCATAATCATTCATATAATAAATGAGAATTTTTAGTTATTTTTCCATATTTTTAAAGCATCCCGAACTAGTTGTTCCCTAAATCTCCATTTAAGATTTGAGCTGTTCTCGACCAGTCCGATTCGAACTCTAAAACATCTAGGCCCAAAATCGGGGTGTTACAACTCTCCCCCTTTTAAGAAATTTCGTCCTCGAAATTTACCTGGAGGAAAAAGGTAAGAAAATTGCTTCTTCATGTCTTCCTTCCTTTCCCACGTGGCTTCCTCAACACCATGATGTCTCCACAACACTTTGACTAGCTCAATGGTCTTACCACGGAGAACCTTACTATCCGAGTCCAGAATCTCAACAGGTTCCTCATCATATGTCAAATCTGGATTCAACTCATCTTCCTCCACAGGCATAACATGCGAAGGATCCGATCTATACCTCAGAAGCATGGATACATGAAACACATTATGTATCTTTTCCGACTCTTGAGGTAGTCTGAGCTTATAAGCAACAGGACCCGCACGTTCTAACACCTCGTATGGTCATTTGAACCTTGGGCTCAACTTGCCCTTCCGGCCAAATCTCATTACCTTCTTCCAAGGTGAAACTTTCAGAAACACACGATCACCCACAGCAAATTCTATCTCCTTACGCTTCAAATCCACGTAAGACTTTTGCCGATCCGATGCTGCCTTCAACCGCTCACATATGAGCCTCACCTTCTCGGTGGTTCCTTTCAACAAAGCTGGCATCGAGACCAACTTTTGTCCCATTTCAGCCCAGCAAAGAGGGGTTTTGCACTTCCTCCCGTACAAAGCTTCATAAGGTGCCATTTGAATACTTGCCTGGTAACTGTTATTATAAGCAAACTCCACCAAAGGCAAGTGCTTCTCCCAAGTGCCTTGAAATTCAATAACACAGCACCTCAACATATCCTCAAGCACTTGGATAACACGCTCCGACTATCCATCCGTTTGCGGATGATAGAAAGTACTGAAATTCAGCCGCGTACCCAAAGCTTAATGCAAACACTCCCAAAACCTTGTGGTGAACCTCGGATATCTATCCAACACTATAGATTGTGGTACACCATGCAAACGTACAATCTCGGTAATGTACAACTCTGCAAGCCTATCCAAGGTGTACGTAGTATGCACAGGCAAGAAATGCGCACACTTCGTAAGGCGATCCACAATCACCCAAACAAAATTTTTCTTTGACGGAGATAGAGGCAAACCAGACACAAATTCCATGGTGATCCTCTCCCACTTCCATTTAGGGATCCTTAACGGCTTCAACAACCCTGAAGGAAACTGATGTTCAGCCTTAACCCGCTAACAAACCATACATTTGCTCACATACTCAGCAACATATTTCTTCAATCCCACCAAATAATACTCATCTTTCAGATCACGATACATCTTTGTACTACCATGGTACATAGTAAAAGGACTACTATGAGCTTCGGTCAAAATAGTGCGCCTCAGCTCAACATCATTCGGCACCACTATCTGACTCCCAAAACATAAAACACCATCATCATTAAAACAGAAATCTGATGGCCTACCCTCAGCAATATCCTGAACATGTGGCACCAAGGAATCATCCAACAACTGTTTTTCCTTTATCAACTGAACCAAAGATGGTTTCACTTGCAATTCAGCAACAAGACCACCATCTCGCGATATACTCAAGCTAGCAAACATCGCTATTAACTCCACTGCCACTTTCCTACTCAAAGAATCAGCAAAAACATTGGCCTTCCCCGGATGATACTCGATCGTTAGATCGTAATCCTTAAGCAACTCCACCCAGCGTCATTGCCTAAGATTCAACTTCTTCTGAGACATCAAATACTTCAAACTTTTGTGATCCGTGTACACAGTACACTTCTCACCATAGAGATAATGTCTTCAAGTCTTTACAGCAAAAACCACTGCAGCCAACTCAATGTCATACGTAGGATAATTGCGTTCATGCACTTTCAACTGTCGCGACTCATAAGCCACCAGCTTACCCTCTTGCATTAACACACACCCCAAACCAACATAGGATGTGTCACTATACACCACAAACTCTTTCCCTGATTCAGGTTGAACCAAGATAGGAGCTTGTGTCAAAGCTGCTTTTAGCTTCTCGAAAGCTTGTTCCCTCGCTTCCGTCCACTCATACTTAACATCCTTTTGCAACAAACTTCGTCAAAGGGGAAGCAATCTTAGAAAATCCATCCACAAACCTCCGGTAGTATCCTGCCAACCCAAGGAAACTACGGACTTCATGTACGGACTTAGGAGGCTTCCAATTCATCATCGCCTCAACCTTTTGGGGATCAACACGAATCCCTTCAGCCGAAACCACATGACCAAGGAAAACAACTTCCTTTAGCAAAAACTCACATTTGCTCAGCTTAGCATAAAGCTGATTTTCCAACAGCGCTTGCAAAACAATCCTCAAATGGCCTTCATGCTCCTCCTCAGTACGAGAGTACACAAGGATATCATTGATGAACACCACAACGAATTTGTCCAAGAATTCATAGAACACCCTATTCATCATGTTCATGAAAGCAACAGGAACATTCGTCAACCCAAACGGTATCACAAGGAACTCATAGTGCCCATATCTTGTTCAAAAGGCTATTTTCGGCACATCCACATCCTTCACCTTTAACTGATAGTACCCTGACCTCAAATCAATCTTTGAAAACACAGCCGCTCCGTGAAACTGATCAAAAAGATCATCAATCCTCGGCAAAGCATACTTGTTCTTGACAGTCAACTTATTCAGCTGACGATAATCGATGTACATCATCACCGTGCCATCTTTCTTTTTCACAAACAAGACCGGTGCACCCCAAGGTAACACACTAGGTCGAATAAAGCCACGATCAAGCAACTTCTGAAGTTGCGTCTTCAACTCCTTTAACTCTTTGGGTGTCATGCGATAGGGAGCAATGGACACCAGAGTTGTGTTCTTATACAACTCAATTCCAAATTCCACCTCTCGACTAGGCGGCAAACCAGGTAATTCCTCTGGAAACACTCGAGGGAACTCACACACGGTTTTTATATCCTGAACACGAACCTCCTTTGAACTGGGATTCATAACAAATGCTAAGTAAGCCTCACATCCTTGCCGCAACATCCAGCTTGCTTCCAATGTAGACACCACATTAGCTAGAAACATCACATTTTCTCCCACCACCACCACCTCATAATCATCCGCTAGTTTCAACGAAACTCGCTTGCTTTCGAAATCCACAACGGCTCTATGCTCAACAAGCCAATCTATGCCAAGAATTACATCAAAACCATAGAATGGAAATTCCATAAGATCAACAAGAAACACATGATTATGAACCTTTAAGGGGCATCTCCTATACAACTTTCTTGTTACAACCGTCTCACCAAAGGAACTAGTCACACGCATACCAACATCCAAAGACTCAACAGGAAAACCAAGTATTTGAGCATGTTCACGCAATATGTATGAGTGTGTAGATCCAGAATCAATCAAAGAAATTAATGAAAAGGATTGCAAAGTAAAGGTACATGCGATCACGTCTGTTTCATTCCTTCCCTCACGATGGGCATACACTCTAGCATGTCCGCCTCCCTCGGGTTGGACAGCCACCACATGTGTCACATTCCTTCCACCCTCATCTCTACGCTGAAAATTACCACGGCCGCGCCCACGACCTCTATGTGGCTCAGCCGCTCTTACCGGAGCCTAACCCTCTCTCAAAGGTTGAGGACAATCTTTCTTCATATGCCCTCGGTTACCACAGTTCCATCATGTACCAAGGTTACCCCAACACTCACCAGCATGTCTCCTACCACACATGTTACACTCAAGAGTCCTCAAGAAAGCATATGGTCCTTGTTGACCTCTTTTAGGGTTACCACCCCCGCGTCTAGCATCAAAATGTGGCTTTCTATCCTTATGCCTCTTGTTGCGATCTCTACAAAAATCGTGTTCTGCAGCTCGCTTCCCTGAGCTAGATTCTCCTGATCGACTCGCCAAACCCAAATTCAACTCAATATCCTTGGCTCTAATGACCAAGACATCGAAATCAGTATAATCAGCTGTGAGCATGTAGGTCTTAACATCCGCCACCAGCCCATAACGGAATTGTTCACATCTTTCTCTCCCATTAGGAATCAGCTCAGTCGCATATTGGCTAAGGCGAACAAACTGAATCTCAAATTCAACCACAAACATGCTCCCTTGCACAAGGGACATAAACTCCCTCTTTTTCACGTCGAGGTAACGAACTCCCAGGTATTTTCGCTTGAACGCATTCAAAAAGAATGTCCAAGTCACTTCATCATCCTCCAATCCCGCAATAGTGGCCATCCACCACGTATATGCATCACCATGCAGTAGTGACACAATGCATCCCAGCTTCTGAACATTATTGTAGTTCAGTTGTCCAAGTATCCTCTTGGTGCTCTCCAACCAAGACTCAAAACCTTCCAGTGACAAACCTTTAAACTCAGTCCCTCATAGACTGCGGAGACACTCCAACGACAATCTCACATTAGCACCATCCTGAGGTGCAGCTCCATGAGCCCCAGCTACTGTTGCCTGGAAAGCTCCAGCAATAGCTTGTATCAACATGGTCATATCAGGAGCAGCTTGCCTCTGGACTCCCTCGAGTCCGCAACCCCAGCACCAACTCTCGCAGCACCAGCCCCAGCTCCACCACCACCAGGTGGTCCACCAGGGGGAGGAGGAGGTAGATCCTCAGCATTCTCTACGTTCTCATTCTCATCCATGGAACGGGTATGTGGCCCCATAATAAAAACAATGCACTGACATAATACAACAAACTCAATTAGGCATAATAAGGTAAGTAATCCAAGTACTCAAGCTCATCTTTGGAAACAATTCTTCTCATTAGTAATGATATGGCAATGGGATCCCCAACTATACCCCAAACACAGCATGGCATCACAAATTCATCTCAATTGAATCACACATCAATATTCATACATCACACTTTCACCAAAAAGTCACAAACATGCACAACTGCATACAACAACCACTTACCAAGCCCTAATTATTCGTTAACCCGGCTCTGATACCAACAAATGTAACCCCCTTAGCCCGGCCTAGACGCTTGACCCGAACCACGAAGATTACACGGGGAAAACCAAAGTCAACCTTGATTAATGACCCTTTTTTCTTTTAACCTTTTCTAGATGCACATTAAGCCTATGTGAATACTCAAGAGTCATATGAGAGAAGGGTACATCGATCGGAAAACATTTAGGAACTCAATTGAACGAAATACAGTTTTAGGGACCAAAATGTTATTTTTAGAAAATATGAGGTCATTGCAGATTTTAAGATTACCAAATTGTAATTAGTCATGTTACATGCCTCTCTGTCAAATTTCAGCTTAAGTGGGCATTCCAAACTCAAGTAATTGCATCCACAACATTCGGGACTAAAATATAAAACATGCAAACTCAAAACAATTCAAAAACAACATCCAACGGTCATCCATTTCGGAACACAGACCTCTGTACCAAAACACTCGTATCGAAACGGTGCTAACCGTTTCGGTATTCGGGTGCGTTCCGAGACCGGTATCGAAATAGACCTCTCTAGTAGCCAAAATGTTTCGAAACACCTTCAGTTTTTCCGAAACGCTATGGCCATTACAGGCCCCCGTTTCGAAACAGTTAAGGGTGTTTCGATACACCCTACATTGTGACAACAAAAATTGTTGGTTTTTCACCTCTTAGCCCACTCAAACATGCTTCAACATGTACCATAACATACCAACAACTCATTAATACACCAAAGATCATATTTAAGGACATTAAGCTAGAGCATGGCATCAAACACATAATCATTCAATCTAATTGCATGCTTCCAAGCCACAAAACCAAACATAGGCTTTCAAACCTCAAACCAAACCTTTAGAACCATTTACAACTCATAAAAGCCATCACAAACTCAGGGAGTTCAAAACACATCTCCTAAATACAAACTTGAAGTCCCATTGCCAAATATTAAAACTAAGCGTGTAAAAACATCACCATACATGAGCTTTGCACTTCCTTGGATGTTCTTAACCTCCTTGTTTCCCAAAACACCTCAATTATCTGCATTATTGGTAAAAGAGAGCGTAAGCACATTTGCTTAGTGAGGCATGCTCTAAGAAAACCAACACAATAATGTATTAATCAAAACACTTTCTCAAAAGCCTTTTTCTACAACATGCTCAATCTATCTCATGCATTTAAACCAATGCAAATCGCATGGCAAAGTCATACACATGCTTGTGAAAACCCAAGCATATCATATACAAATCTCATATGCATTTCTCATAGCATAAATCATCTCATCAATAGGTACATGTGAATCAAAAGCATTTTCATATATTATATTGGCATTTCACATCTCATTATTACTCAGATATGCGGACAACATTCTCAAACCACTAGACTCTTCCGGTGGAATCTCACATCACCATACTCACTTGTCTAGTAACATAATTTTCGGTAAAATCTCACATAACCCTACTCACATTGAGGAATCTCTCATCGCCACAAAGCTTGGGTATTTCACCAAGTCCTACCCATGGAATGCCCATCGTCGGTCTCTCTCTTTGGATTAAACCAGAGAGCACGTACGAATTTTTAGTTTATAGTGCACTCTCATCCTATTGATCGATCAATTATATCAGGTAAGTATCTCATCTTCAATGCCAATATATTATGTCAAAACATCATCTCACCTACTGTTTTTAATGCAACATTCCTCAAAGCTTTCTCATCTCATTCAAAATCATAACATTTTCCATGCTTTAAAACAAAAGCTCAAAACTCAACAATGCAACATGTTATTTCATGAATCTTTTCAAGTATCATCTCATGCTATAAAACATGCATAAAAACAGTAGGAATTTATCTATCTCAAACCATGAGCATGTAAAAGCATTTTAGGGGTAATCACCATATATATGAGAGCGATCTAGCCAATACTTACTTCCGGACTTAGGAAGGTGTTTCAAACCTTTCCTAAATCCCCAAACCTTGTTTCTTTGTCCCTCAAGGACTTCTAAAATCATTCGCACTCACCGATTACATATCGCTTGCTCGTCGAAACGCTATCTAAGCTCCTGGATCAACACCAAAGGCGTTCGAAGATGTCTCCCCTGTTTATAACACATAAGAGTAGAGGATTAATGCATCATCATGCATTGAAATCATCAGCCACACACCTAAACTCGCTGCTCTACTCAAGAACCTCATTTCGGCCACCAAAAACAACTGAAATCATCTCCAAACTCTCCCAAAACAATGCCCAGCCAAGATCTATCACTTCTAATAATTTCTAAACATCTTTCAACACCAAAAATCACCACAAACTCGTTCTTATACCTCCAGCTATAACAGAACACCAAAACCACCACAAAAACCACCATTCTAGCTTACAAAACTTAGGAATCCAAGCCTATTCGGGATTTGTTTGATAACATTAATTATCATCCAAAATACATTAGAAATCAACCTCAAAACATAGCCTAACCAACAACCACTAAAATCATCAAGATCCCTCCAAAAACCTTGAGTTTTAATACAATTTCTTGTTTCTAACATTAAAGCAACTAAAATGAAATGAGATTAGGAATTTCAGTAAAGAACTGATCATTAGAGGAGAAGGACAAAGCCTGCCTCTAATGGTTGATTTCTCCTTGATTTGGGCAAGTTTTCTTGAAAATCCAATGTGAAAACAAGAGGATTTGGTGAGGAAAAGATTAGGAATCAAAAGGAGATTGAAATCTCATCAAAAGAGATGAAATCAGAGGCTAATTGATGGAGGAAATGTGTTTGGCTGAAAAGAAATTGAGAGAAAATGAAATGAGAGAAAATTGACGTAAGGTAGTTATGAAAAGTCAAAGATAATTTTCCTTTTAATTATCTTTATTTCCTTTAATTAAAAAATTATTAAAATCACACAAAATAAGGAGAAATCTGATTAAAAACATTTTGGTAAAATTAGCTCCTTAAAGATTCAAAGTTTCAATCCTTTACAAAACAATCACTATTTAACTTTTGCAAAAACTACGATTTGGTCACTACACCAAAATGTAGTATTTCCAAACCTTATTTTGTAAAATTGTTTCCACCATAATCATTCATATAATAAATGAGGATTTTTAGTTATTTTTCCATATTTTTAAAGCATCCCAAACTAGGTGTTCCCTAAATCTCCCTTTAAGATTCGAACCGTTCTCGGCCGGTCCGATTCGAACTCTAAAACATCTAGGCCCAAAATCGGGGTGTTACATAATCATTACTCGATTTACAATGTAGCAATCGGTGTTTGTGGCTTCCGCCCAAAAATATTTAGGTAAATTGTTTTCACAAAGCTTGGTTCTAACCATTTCTTGTAAAGTCTTATTTTTCCTCTGAACTACCTCATTTTGTTGAGGAGTTCGAGGAGCCGAAAAATTTTGGCTAATACCATTTTCATTTAAAAATTCTACAAAACATAGATTTTGAAATTCGGTTCCATGATCACTTCTAATATGAGAAATCTTAAGTTCAAGATCATTTGGAGTTAATTTTGAAAATGTGATGAATTTTTCTAAAGCATCATCTTTAGTACTTAAAAATAGAACCCAAGTAAATCTAGAATAGTCATCAACAAGTACAAATGCATACGAGTTACCACCCAAGCTCATAGTTCTAATAGGCCCAAATAAATCCATGTGAATTAGTTGTAAACATCTACTTGTAGAAACATCATTAATGGATTTAAAGGATGATATATGTTGTTTACCCTTAGAGCATACATCACAAATTTTGTCATTTGAGAACTTAATTTTGGGCAAACCTCTAAATAGATTTAGGGAAACTAATTTTTCTAAAACACTAATGCTAGCATGTCCTAGTTTCCTATGCCATAGCCATGCATCATTTTCATTTTGTGCAACAAAGTATGCATAGGATGTATGAATGTCATCTAAATGCACCATGTATATATTACTTAAGCGATGACCAATGAGCATTATATTATTTGATTTAATGTCAACAATTTTGCACCCATTTTTATCAAATAAGACATTAAACCATTTATCACATAATTGATTAATGCTCAATAAATTGTGTTTTAGACTATCGATATGTAAAACATTTTCAATGAGAATAGTAGAGTGATTACCTATGGATCCAATACCTTTAATGTGGCCTTTGGAGTTGTCATCAAATGTCACCATTCCTCCACTTTTTGGCTTTAAGTTCATAAATTGACTCTTGTCTTCGGTCATGTGCCTCGAGCATCCACTATCAAGGTACTATGAGTTTTGACTTTGTGCTTTGGCCTTGTAGCAATGCTCCCCTACAAAAAAAGATATTAAGCTTTGATTTTTGGTACCCAAATCATTTTGGGTCCACGAGTGTTAGCTCCCAAAAGCTTGGTTCCCTTAAGAATCCAAGGTGGCATGGCATCAATATTATTAGACTTGACAAGTTCCTTAGGAACCCATACACTTCTAACTCTTTTAGTTCTATTATGCCTATAGGAGCTACTTTGTTTGTAGTTATTGTTCTTTTGTTTAGGTTGGTTTGATCTAGATGATTCACCTATTTCATTTTTCATATTACCAACACCTTTGAAAGATTCATTAAGCTCATTTAACACATTTTGGTGTTCACTATTGCATTGAGAAATAAGATTGTTTAAGTCTACATTTTCATCTTGAAAGAATTTAAGTTCATCTTGTAAGCCTAAGATCTTTTTCTCAAATTTTAAGTTAGCTTGAGAAAGTGAGTCATTTTTAGCATTTAGTTTTGAAATGATCTTTCTATTTTTTAGAACTGACTCCTTATACTTCTCAACTAACTCATCATATACCTCTTGTAACTCATCATAAGCATCATGCAATTCATCAAATGTAAAATCAAAAGATGATGAATTAGAGGTTACCATGGATGAATCCTTCGCAAGAGTCATGAGGCAAAGGTTGGCCACTTCGTGTTCCTCATCCTCGGATGAATTCTCATCACTCCAAGTAGCAAGCTTGGATTTGAGCTTCTTCTTCTTCTCAAAGCCCTTCTTCTTGAGTTGAGGGCGCTCGGAACGAATATGACCCGGTTTTTTGCACTCAAAGAAAATGATTTGATTCCTCACTTCTTCTTTGTTTTTTGGTCTTGAAGTCCATTTTTCTTTGAATCTTCCTTCCTCGGTTGGACCTCATAAACTGTGAGAATCTTTTGGCTATCATAGCCAATTCTTCTAGGTTTTCCTCCTCACTAGAAGTGATCGCCTCATGTAGAGAAGCTTTGAGAGCCACTCCTAGCTTTTTCTTCTTGTCTACCTCAAGCTTCTCCACTCTTTTCTCTTCCTTCTTCCTTTTATCTTCCCTTCCTTGCTTCGTGATCTCATGAGTTAGGAGAGAACCAACTAGCTCATCAAGTTTAAGTGTCTTCAAATTCTTTGCCTCAATGGTGGCGGTTCTCTTCCCATCCCAAGACTCGAGAAGTGAGTAGAGTAGCTTCCGGACTAGTTTGTCTTCCGAGATTATCTCTCCAAAACCCTTTATCCCATTGACGATTGTTGAGAAACGATCAAACATCTTTGACACGGTTTCGTCGAGCTCCATTTTGAAATTCTCATAGCTAAGATTGAGAATTCCAATCTTTGTCTCCTTCACATCACTTGTTCCTTCATATGTAGTCTCAAGTGTATCCCACACTTCCTTAGCACTTTCTATGGAGGAAGCTTTAGAGTAGATATCGAGACCGAAAGAGCAAAACAACATGTGAAGAGCTTTGTCATTGATTTGAATCTTCTTTCTCTCTTCTTCACTCATCTCATTCTTCCTTTTTGGCACCAATCTTCCTTCACCGTCTCTCTTCATCGAAATAGTGGGACCATCTTCGATGACATCCCAAACAAGATATCATTGGATTTAATGAAGAGATGCATCTGATTCCTCCAAAAAGGGTAGTTATCATCGTTGAAGAAAGGTGGTTTGGTGGTTGATTGAGACTTGTACATGCTTGACCAGGAGGTAGATGTCATGTCTTGCTTTGTGGTTGATCACACTCTTCCTAGGAACTCCTCTTGTGGTTGTTAATCCTTCAAAGAGGTAGGCTCTGATACCAATTATTGAGTGGATCAATGAAATGATATAAGCCAAGAGGGGTGAATTGAATTTTTAGAACTTTTGGTGGTGGAGTGGAAAATTAAAAATTGCTAGACAAGGGATTTTAGAGTGGTTCAAGTTCCAATTGAACTCTACATCCACTACCTTAGCTTCACTAAGGATTTTCCAACAATCCACTAATTGCTTTTCCCTTTTTCTAGGCTAAGGAGGTAACCTTTACAATACCAATCAAATTTTCTACCCAAAATTTGACCCAATCCTCACTCAAGTAATACAACGAAGATAAAGGCTAAAACTAGTATCTCTCAATACAAAATGTATCCCTTTTACAAGCATTCAACCCAATTGAACAGATAAGAATGGAAATTACAAAGTTCATAATTGGGGTTTGCAAGAAATATGGGATTTTTGTACAATTGCTTGGATTTGATGTTTGGATAATTCTTTGGAGATCAATAGTTGTTGCTGGAGCTTTTAGAGATCCCTTTTATACCTTCTCATTGAATTCTAGTCGTTGGGGTTGTTGCCTTCATTAAAATAGCAGTTGGGATGTTATCTTCCCTCCATAAATGCAGTCTGCAACTACCCGTTCTGAAATGCCCGACCTTGTTTCAAAACAGACCAAAATAGAAAGAGTTATTGGGGTGTAATAAATAGATTGTACCGGAACGAGCACGATCATTTCGATACACTAAGAGCCCATTTCGAAACTCGTTTCGAAACATTTTGCTACTATCAAAGCTTGTATCGAAACGGCTTAGGGGTGTTTCGATACGCCTTAATGATATTTTTAAATTCAGTTATAAAACTTCAACGGTCATATTTTAAAACCATGTTTGAATTCCGTTTCGAAACATTTGAGGTCGTTTCGATACTACCGTATCGAAATGGTTCAAATCGTTCCGATGTTCTTCATCCGTTTCGAAATAGAGGTTAACAATTTCAAAACATTTCGAAACGCCCAAAGGTCGTTCCGAAATTGTGACTCGAAAATCACTTCTTTGACTTGGTAAACACTTAGAAAATATTTGACAAGTTGAGATTTTGACTTATACATTTTTCTTTAAACACATAGAGAGGTTTTGAAGAATTAAAAATTCATTTTCTCCTTTTCAATTTAGTCCTTAAATCCTTTGTTATATCAAAATCAATTTATTGGTTTCACAAATAAATTACAAGAAAAATAGAAAAAAATGACTTTAAGGAGGGCCCACAATATATTTTTTACCGAGATAAAAATATTTTTTTAAAAAAGAACCTTATATATCTTTGAGATTATAAATTAAAAGGTTTCGTTTTAATAAATTGTACAGGTCCCGTAAACCTTTGAACCGCCTCTAGACAAGATCTTTTTTCTTTGAAAAAAAACATGCCTCTGGATGGAACTCTCACAGTGTCGCATGTTCAAGATCTTTACTGGATAGCCTAGGGTTTTATATATCCTCCTTCTTGTTTTGATTTTAGAACTTGTTCTCTATGGTTTCGGTTTGTTTTGCTTCTTCTCTGTGTCATTGTTGGCCTATTTTTTCTTTCTTTCGTTTAGGTTTGCTTCATTTCCCGTTTAGGGCTGTTTCGATGTTTGGTTTGTTTGGTTGGTTATGTTTTCTTGTATCTTTTGCTTTTGAATGAATAATGGTTCTCTTTGTCAAAAAAAATTGCTTTTGGACTTACGTATAGAGTGTTCATCGAATTGGATTTTAGATACTCATTTAAATTCAAGTCGACCTAAAATATTATTTAATGATAATTTTTTAAAAAAATTAAGAATAAAGGATATAAATATGAGTATAAACTATATAAAATATTTTAATACTTTAAATGGTCTATTGCAGCTTGAGCCTCGACAGTCCATAGGAATGGCACACCTTTGCGCAACAGGTCAGAAATTAGAGAAGCAATCGAAGCAAAACCTTTAATAAATTTGCGATAATAGCTTTACATACCCAAGAAACTGCGGACATCCTTCATGGTTGTCGGAGTAGGCCACGAACGAATGGCTGCCACTTTACCAGGATCGACTTGAAGCCCGTCACCCGACACCACATGTCCCAAATAGTCAACAGATGTTCGGCCAAAGGTGCACTTGCTTCGCTTGGCCACAAAGCCATGGTCCTGTAAACATTGCAAAACTAATCGAACATGGTGTAAATGATCTGACCAAGAAGCATTATAAATCAGAATGTCGTCGATAAAAATAAGCACAAATTTTCGCATATAGGGCCTAAACATCTCATGCAGTAGCTTGAAAAGTTGATGGCGCATTTGTCAAGCCGAAGGGCGTGACAAGGAACTCGTAATGACCTTCGTGGGTACGAAATGCGGTTTTATGGACATCCGATTCCTTGACATGAATCTAATGATACCCAGCCAAAAGGTCAAGCTTAGAGAAAAAAACGAGAGGAACCCAATTCATCGAACTACTCGTCAGCCGTGGGAATTGGAAATTTATCTTTCACGGTGACAGCATTCAAAGCTCTATAATCCACACAAAAACACCATATCCCATCCTTTTTTTCAACAAGTAATATCGGAGAATAAAAGGGACTAGTACTCATTAGGATCAAGTGATTATCGAGCATGATTTGCACCTGCCTCTCAACTTCAATCTTTTGAAAGTAAAAATAACGGTAAGGACGAACATTCACTGGCTTAGCTAACAGTTCCAAGTGAATAGCATGATCATTCTGTCGAATAGGTGGTAGGTCATGGGGTTCTTCAAAAACAGACGCAAACTCCAACAACAAGTTAGTCATATCTGAAGGCATATCATCCATTGTATCCTTAGAATCGCACTGTAGTCGGAGATAATAGTAGTCAGCCACGGCATGTGTTGTGGAAACACGTCGGAGTGACTGAAGTTGCACTGGTTGAGGACTGGAAAAATTTTCACCCTGCCAACAATGCACGTGATCCTCAATGTGAAACTGAAACTGTAGTGTCGAAAAGTCCATTGTGATCGGCCCAAGAGTGGCCATCCAAGCAACACCGAGCACCATCTCTGTGTCTTTCAATGGTAAAACATAAAAATCAGTGCACACATCGGTGCCTTGTACGTGGAGATGAAGGTTACGGACACACCCTTCATTTGGAAGTTTAGCACCATTCCTCACCATGACACAAAAATTAGGCGCGGCTATGATCGGCATGCCAAGAAATTTGGCAACTCAGGACTACACAAAGTTATGTGTGCTACCCCCATCGATCAAGATGCGAATCGGCTTGCCTTTGATGTTCCCCACCACTCGAATCGTGTATGGATGAAAACACACAGCCAAAGCATTGAAAGAGACCAACGATTGTTCCTTACTTGCGTCGAAAGTGTCGTCCAATTGAAGAGGGTCTGATGTATCTGATAGGATCGGCAGCAGAGATGGCAAGTCAGAACAGTCATCATTGAGACAAAACAGCTGCGGATCACGACACTTATGACCAGGGACATATTTTGCGTCACAATAATAACAAAGACCTTTCTCGCGCCAAGCTTGAGCTTCCGCAGAGGAGAGATGGTGAGGCTACAAAGAAGGTGACTCTGGAGGAGGCGGACGACCCGGCTAAACTCGTAGTCCCGGTATGACCCCTGAAGGAGTAGGTAACAGTGGCGGCGTTTTAAAACTAATGGGTCGACTCACGACACGCTTCTCGTTGAATCGGGCTTCATGAAAACGTGCCAATGCTGCAATTTCTACCATGGAAGAAGAACAGTGACTCAAAACTTCATGTTTAATATCATGGCGTAACCTAGAAATGAAGCATTGCGCCAAGAAATCATCTGTCAAACATGTGGTGCGCAGGGCAAGCTCCTCAAAACGCGTCTGATAATCTTCCACTGTCGATGTCTGGATCAGCTTGGACAACTGACCTTCTGGGGATTCAACCTCCATAACGGCGAATCGTTTGCGAATGGCCTCAACCAAGTGAGTCCAGCCGACCAACTGACGTTGACGCTGCATCCAACGGTACCACTTTCGAGCGATGCCATCCATCCGAAAAGAGGCCATCGTGACCCTGTGATGGTACTCGGTCCCATAGAACTCGAAAAAATCTTGCGTTGATGCGATCCATTCCTTTGGATCTTTACTAGTGAAGACAGGGAGTTCAACCTAAACAGGCTTTGGTGCAAACGGAAACGGATCCTCAGATTCTGCACGAAGCTTAGCCTTGTCGTGATTGACTATACAAGTTGTTGCCGCTTCGCCTCTCCCGGACATCGTAGCTGAACCACGAAGTTGTGCAGAGATTGTTTGCAATTGATGGGCCATTTCTTGCAACGTCTTTTCAGTGCTCGCGTTCCAGCGTTTCTGATCCTCGGCGTGGGTTTGCAACTGAGTGGTTGTATCTTGGAGGACCTTGATAGACTCAGAGTGATTAACCATGGTGAATGAGATCAATGAAAGCACCAATGTCAGGGTTGGTGATATGCAAATAGGAACGATGAAGGAAAAATAACAGATGAAAGAAAATTTAGATAGAAGTTTGAAATAAAAATTCTAGAGGTTTTTCATGCCACCCTCATTACAAACCACTTATTTATAACTTCTCAAACTAAGAAACGACAAAATCGATTAGCCTTCCAGGTGTCCTCCTCTCCCTGGAGCTTCTACGTAATCCCTCCACAGTCTGGGTGGACGCTTGATCATTCTTGGTCATTGCAATCCCTTGTAAATCCGTAACACGTTAATGCTTTATTAAGAGTCAAATTAGGTTTAGCCGCCACTCATCATCCCTGATTCTCTAATTCTTTGTCGCCGCTTATTTTTTCATATGGCCGATCGTAACTTTCTTTTTTCCTTTGATTGGTGGTCAGTAACCAATCTTAATATTGATTGTCGATCACCTAATTTATTATTTCTTTTGTTTTTTTTTTAGTTTTTTCATATTTTAATAAGAATTCTTGCCTTTGTGGTACACGTTTTCCTTTGTCATTGTGGCATGTTTTTTCTTTTTTGTGGTTCGTTTCATATGTTCTTGTGGCATGCATATCCTAGCGGTCGTTTGTTGCTCGCACATAGATTTTAACGGGGCTAGTTTCTGATTATGATTTTGTCGGTGGTCTTGGAAAGTTAGATCCCTACTCGGTTGATGGTTGTTTGTCGATGTAATCAGTCATTGATAGCAGAACATTCTACTTGATAGTTTGAGTCGTTCATCACTCCTTTTTCACCTGTTATGCGTATCGATTAGATAGAGACAAGAAAATTCAGGAAAGCTTCTGGATTTTGATGGTATGTTTATCTCTATGAAAGTATTCACTTTTCTTTGTTTTGGGGTTGTAAAATTTTTTGGTGAATTAGTCTTATTATTCTCTTTTCTAAATGTGTTGTAATTTTCCTAAAAGCGTTGTAATTGTGATATTTTTTTATAATTTTAATAAAAATTTAGTGAATATTATAAAAAAAATGAAGTTGATGCTTTATTAACAAAAAAAAAGGAAAGAGGAACCCTCCTTTATTTTGGACTTAAAAATGGCCATTAAAAGTGTTCGATGAAACCAATGTCAACGTGGTTGGGTCGAACCCAACAAGGCAACAACCAAAGATTTTGGATTGGGTAATTGCCAATTTGCTCGGTTCGGAAATAATGACAAATATTCCATTGATTTATTTTACTCAGTAAAAATATTTAGCCAAACCATTTAATTTTAGGCTTTAGAGTTTAGGGTTTAGGGTTTAGTATGTAGGGTGTAAAATTTAAAGTTTATGATTAGAATTTAGAGTTTAAAATTTAGGTTTTATGATGCTAGAGTTTGAGATTTAGTTTTTAAATTTTATAAAAAGGTTGTGTAAATTTTTTTACACGGCTTGTGTATCAAAATATATATATATGGGTGGGCTTTGTCGGGTACCCGATTCATCCGAGTACTTCATTACTCGGCCTGTATCCCGGCACATCACATTCGGGTACTCGAGATTCGGTTACCTGGTTCATATTTTTTTCATTTTTTTAATTCTAAAATTAAAAAAAATAACATGTTAAACACAAAAATATTTTTAAAAAATTAACTTAAAATTTAAAAATATATAATAAAAACATATAAAGAATTTATGGATTTAAACTTAGTTTTAGAATAAAAATATTAAGAAACTTAAAATAAAAATATAATTTAAAATATAAAAAACATATATTAAAATTTTCGGGTCAGGTCAATACCCGGTAAGGGAAAACTTCCGGCCCGTGTCTCGGAAAAATTACCGGGTCGGGTAATTTTTTTTATAATAATACCCACCTAATTTGCTTCGGATCATCGGGTAATTGGGCCGGGTCAATCGGATCGGGTAATTATGCCCGCCCATATAGAGAGATGGGGGGCTTTTTTTTAAGAGTCTTCATTAAATACAAAAAAATTATTTAAAAAATTATAATCATTTAATGTATTACAAAATCTTAAAAGATTCTATTAAAAAAAATCTCAATTAATATATTATAGTTTATGGTTTATGGTTATGGTTTTAGGATTTAAGGTTTAAGGTTTATGGTTTTAAGGTTTATGTTTATTTTTAAGAGTAAGGTTTTATGGTTTATAATTTAAGGTTTAAAATTAGAGGTTTAAGATTAGGGTTTAGGTTTGAGGATTAAGGTTTATAGTTATAGTTTTAGGGTTCTTTTAGAGTTTTGTAATACATTAAATGATTGTGATTTTTTTAAACAGAATCTTATATTTAATAAAGGTTTTTAAATGATTCTTAACTTATGCATGTATGCATAGATTAAACAAACCCCTTTTATATATATATATATATATATATATATATATATATAGGAAAATTCTACAACGGGCGACGAACATTGCTGAACACCGATGAACACCATTAAATTAATTAATAATAATTTAAAATTTCAAGGACCCATCATACAATTAATAATTATTTAAAAAACCAATTAAATTATTTTTATATATTACAATTTTATTTTATTTAGTAAGAGTAAACTATATATTTAGTACCTCACCTATTTCCGTATTTCTATTGAACCCTCATTATTTAAATATTATTTCAATTTAAACTTATTCTTTATAAAAAAATAATTTAACTCTTAACCCTCAACCTAAAACCCTAAACTATTAAACTTTAAAACCTTAAACTCTTATTAACTATTTAAACACGAAACTATTCAAACCAAAAATAAACTTGAATTAGTAACTTAAAGTGTTCAGAACCTAAAATATTTCAAACTCGTAATAACCAATCCAAAAAAATTTACGTCGCAAACTCAAATAATCTGATTAATTTTCTTTTTAAGCCAGATACCCATAACAATTCACAAGAAAACCCATAGCTTTTTATTGAATCAAGTGGTTTGTGTTTTTGTCGAAGATTATCACAATTTCAATCAGATTAATTTTGAAAATAATATCTTTTCTCATCTTTCTAGTTTGTACATTTCTTCTTTCATTTAAAAATTATATGGCTATTTGATGAAACAAAAGGTTTTACAGAGAACAGAGGCAATATGCAGCTCTCTAATAGGGTTGATGAATATGTTTGATACCTATCCGAATTAGTGTCGTTGTAACAAGCAACTTCAATTACCCATCAAGATAGATCAAATCAATGATCGTTTCAACACTGAATTTAGACCACTCTAAGATCTCTGTATATGCATAATGCATACTCTTTTTCATTGTTGTTGCAGTGAGGCTTGTACAATAGTCGTCAGTGATGGATCATGGATGGACCCGGGCGCTTCATAAAAAGCGAGACTCACTCCTGCCTTCAGTGTATTCCTCCCCTAATGGCCACCTCGGCCGCAAATCATACTGGTGCAACACAAACATGTGAAAGTTCATGCTTCTTCCATTGTCAGTGCAAAGGTTGGGAGGGGGACAGACGAGCTGCAGACTGTACTTCTTAACAACCCAATCCAATCGAGCCCTAACGTATTGATTTGCTGCTACCCCTCCATACACTACCTGCAAGAAACAAAATAGGAACAAGGTCACGGTACACCACCAGTTGCTTTATGGAAGGTTCAATCTTCAATGCCCATTCAACTACTCATTCACACTTTTCTTCTAGATGCAACACGACATCTCGCTGGAGTATAGATTTTAAGAGCTCATATATATATATCAGCTCGGGAACTTCTGTCTTGGCTACTTGCGCATAAAAGAGGAACCTTTGCATCACTAAAACAAATAGGGATCAAGCATGATTACCATGATAGATAAAATGGGGAAGAGTCAATCATCAAGTATGATAGACATCGATCCGTATAGTCTACATACATATTTCTCGATGCAATTGCTGTTTTCACTTGGGTCTTTAGACCAGCATATGAGAAATTGCAATCTTTATGTTGTTTCATTAGAATCTGGAACAAAAAACACAAACGTGAAACTCAGAAGTCAGAACATCTACTTAATGAAAAGGTCCAAACCATACATAAAAAAATATTAGGTTTAAGAGTTTAATGGTATATGGTTTAGAGTTTAAGGTTTAATAGTTTAGGGTTTTAGGTTGAGGGTTAAGGGTTAAATTATTTTTTATAAATAATAGGGTTAAATTGAAATAATATTTAAATAATAAGAGTTCAATAGAAATACAGAAATAAGTGAAGTACTAAATATATAGTTTACCCTTATTAAAAAATAAAATTTTAATATATATAAAATAATTAAATTAAATTTTTTAAAGTAATTATTGATTATTTGATGGGTCCTTGAAATTTTAAATCTTTATTAATTAATTTAAGGCTTAAACGTCAGATAGGTACCCAAACTATACCCTTTTTTTCTAGTTAGGTGCCTAACGTTTGTTTCGGGCCACTTAGGTGCCTAACGTTTCATTTCGTAACCCATTTAAGGTTTTAGCCATGACGGACATTAAAATTTTCCGTTAAAGAACACGTGGCATGTTTTTAGATTTTCTGATATTAAAAATAATAAAATAAATAAAATAAATTAATTAAAAATAAAAGTAACCTTCTTCTTCCCCATCATACCGTCCCCCAGCTTTACAACTTCATCCATGGAGGGTCTCACTGAAGCTATTGGGGCACAGCATCCCATTGCAAGTTTTAGTGCCTGAACTAACCCGTCTTTCATCGAACTCTAGATACCTTTCAACACTTCTACGTCGAAAACCTCCATTGACGTATCTTTCAAAACTATTACTTTCACTATTGAAGGCAAATCCCCAGCATGAATTACCCCATCACTTTGCAATGGCCTTGGTTATGACTGGGCAATAAACCTACTGTTACTGCTGGAGTGAGCATAAATTTTCGTGATGCAAATGGATGGACTGCGCTTCACTGGGCTGCTTTTTGCGGCAGGAAAGGATCCCCAAACTTACTCTTGTTTGTGTTATATGTTGGCTTAGGACCTTCAATTTATATTCCGAAAAAAATTACAACTCAATTGGCACTAATCTGATTATGTACTCTTTGGTTATGAAGTTGTTTGATAACATCTCAGGTTTTGTTGCATTAGTTTATTGGCTTATGATCAAATTAAATGTTGTGTTGTTTTTTGTTTTTGCAAAACTCAGGGAGCAAACAGTTGCAGTACTAGTCTCCCTGGGAGCAAGTCCTGGAGCTCCTACGGACCCGTCTCCAGAATTTCCTTTGGGTGGAACTCCTTCTGACTTGGCTTCTGGTAACGGATTCAAAGGAATCTCGGGTTTCCCTGCAGAATCTTCCTTGACCAGTTACCTTTCTTCTCTCACATTGAATGATCAAAAGGAAGCTGTACAAACAGTTTCAGATCGAATAGCAACTTCTCTGAATGATAGTGATGTGCAAGACATGTCATTGAGGGACTCAATCACTGTTGTATGTAATGCCACACAAGTTGTTGATCGTATACATCAAATGTTTAGGATACAATCCTTCCAGAGGAAACAGTTGTGAGTTTGGTGATGATGTGTCTGACAAACATGTTGTTTCACTTCTAACTACTAAGGCACGCATGTCATTGCAAAGTGATGGGGTAGTTCATGCTGGGGATTTGCCTTCAACAGTGAAAGTAGCAGTTTTGGAAGAGACGACAATGGAGGTTTTCGACGTAAAAGTGCTGAAAGATACCCGGAGTCCGATGGAAGACGGGTTAGTTCAGACACTAAGATGTTGTGCCCTAGCTTCGGTGAGACCCTCTATGGATGAAGTTGTAAAGCTGGGGGACGGTATGATGGGGGAAGAAGAAGGTTACTCTTATATTTATTTAATTTATTTTATTTTTTATTATTTTTAATATCAGAAAATCTAAAAACATGCCACATGTCTTTTAACGGAAAAATTGAACGTCCGTCACGGCTAAAACCTTAAATGGGTTACAGAATGAAACGTTAGGCACCTAAGTGGCCCGAAACAAACGTTAGACATCTAACTGAAAAAAATGGTATAATTTGGGCACCTATCTAACGTTTAAGCCTTAATTTAATAATGTTCATCATTAGTGGTGTTCGTCGCACGTGGTAGACTCATCCATATATATTAGCATTAAGAGCAGTCAAAAAAGTTGGATTGGGGAGCAATTATACTGGTGCACTGAGAACTGCATTTAAGATTTCAACTGCCCACATTATCTGGATACCATACCATATTAATGCCCATTCCTACAAAGGTAGCTAATAATAACTCTATATTCATAATCATCACCGACAGAAATTTTTAGGTCTAATTACATTTTTGGTTCTCGGACATTTAATTGTGTTTTTTAATCTTCAACCCTTTAATTGGGTCAACTGATGGAAAAAGTATTATATTTGATATGTTGACTCAAGTTATGTTTTCTTTTTCTTCCGTTTTTTACATTTTAAACATAAATTTAATTTTTTTTTATAATTTTTAATAGCATTTATTAAAAATTAATATTTTATCATTTTCAATATTTTTAGTAGTTTGAATTGTTTTGATACTTTTTACGCAAAATGACGAAATAATTTATGTCAATTTTGACAAAAAGATTAAATAACCGATGTTAGCTTAACAAGTGTATTACTTTTTATATCAGTTGGTTAAATTTGACCCAAAAAAATTTAAAATTTGAAGGCATCAAGAGATGAAGAGAAAATTTTAAAGACTAGATTGAATTTTTAAAAAGTATAAGGCTAAAAGTGACACTAGGCCTATTTTTATGTAATTTCGTGTTCAATTGCACATGCATTGTCAACACATCGTTTAAATTTTGCCATTGAAGTTATCGATGATTTTCTTTCCAATATCAGAGTTATCTTTACAAAAATATAAAAATGTAGAATAATTAATATTCTTGTGCCGTCAGTTGCTGATGTGGAATTTGAATATGTTTTTTTATTATTTTAATTTTAAGGCTTTGTCTTGCATAATTCAGATGACCCACATTATTCACTTGGACTAACACGTTGGTTGAATTTAAATATGTTTTTAAATTAAATAAATGATTTCCATGAAAATATTATATATTTTTATTGTTTATTTCATATATTTACCCATTTATTCAATTTAAACTTATCTTTTGTATTATTTAAAAAAACAAAAAAAAACAAACTTGTCTTCTACATTATTATCAATATATATATATATATATTTAAAAAAAGTTGCAATACAGTTTTTATTTTATTCGAGATTAGGGATATATCACGAAATTATATATGAACTTTTATTAAATGTGTAATGTTGTACATGAACTTTTAATTTTGTGTATTTGTACACATAAAATATAAATTTGATTTAATTTTCATAAATTACTATCACAATTCACATACCATCACTATACAATTACATAGTACAGATACAAATAATTATATTAATTCAACATTAAAATAAATAGACGATTTTATTTTTATTTGGTTTAAGCCCTTGAACTTTTGAAAAAAAATAATAAATTTTTAATTTTTTTTGCACTAAATTAAGCCTTTGAACCAAGATATTTAATTAATCAAGTTTTTGTACCCAGAAATTGAATCAATTAAGCACTTTGACAAATTTTGACCATTAAATCTTGACAAGTTTTTAAATATTACTAGCACGTGATACACAACAGTTTTACCATGATGCATTTACAAAATTATTTTTAAAAAATATTTTATAAGTTTTTTAGAAATTTTAAATAATTTTTTAAATTTAAATAAAAAAATTCTGAAATTGACAGGTGAAAACATTGTGACAGAACGCAATGCACCATCGGATGTAAAAACTGTCAATATTTAAGGGTCAAAATTGGTTAAATAGCTTAATTAATACAATTACTTGGTTCAAGGGTTAGTTGATTAATTTTTTTTGTCCAAGAACTTAATTGAGTGCGAAAAAGACTTAATTGATTTTTTTAAAGTTCAAGGGCTTCTACCACGCTTCTTAAAACTTTTTATTTTAAAAATGTTTAAAATTGAATCAAAAATAAAAATTTTATAGTTACAATTGAACACAAATTGAAATTTTATGTGCACAATCACACTGAATCAAAATTCATGTATAAATTTAATACTTATTCCCAGAGATTATCAACTGAATGAGTGACATTTCCATAAATAAATTGGGTTGAATAATATATCGTTAAAAATTAAAATAAAAGTATTATATAATTGAAGTAAAAATGAAAATAAGTTAATGGCCCAACTAAGCAGGTGTAAATGCAGTGTCAGAGGTGGCCATCTCTGTTGTATATATGTTGTCACTCACCCACTCCAAAACTCATCAGCCATAGGCCATAATCACAGCAATGTCAACAACAGTAGAGGAAGTGAAGCAACAGAAAGCTTTGGGTTGGGCTGCTACAGATCAATCTGGAACCCTCTCCCCTTTCAATTTCTCCAGAAGGTACAACTTTCCATTCCCTACTCTCCACTTTCACCTTGTTTTTAAAAAATATTTCTAGATTGTTTAGTTTAAAATAAAAGTGTTTTTGTATTGTTGTTAAAAAGAATTTTGAAGTAGACGAAAACTTTATTTTAAACATTTTTTTTGAAAATATGAAAAATATTGGTGATGGAAACGAAAATACATAAGTAGTTTTTTACTCAAAAATAATTTTTGAAAAATTAAAAATTAGAATTTTAGCTTTAAAAATTATTTTTCAAACCAAGCTAAAATGTATTTTTAGACTGGAAAACTACATGTTCTGCATTATTTTTTATCCAAAAATAAAAAAGTTAATTTGGAAAGTATGAAGAACATGCCCTTAGCCTTATACTCAACGTGTTCTTTGGGCTACAGTTCACGTGTGTTGTGGTTGTCAATGCAAATATGAACTTAACTCATGATTAGTATTATGAAAAGATGGATGTTTTGATTTTTTTTAATATATTAAGCTATTATTAGTGGTTTAGATTATTTATTGATTTATTAAATTTAAGGTAAAGTACACAGACGGTCACTAAATTTTGGTAAAAAATAAAATAGTAATTAAACTTTCAAAAATTATAAAATGACAATTAAACTTTATATTTTATAACAAAATGGTAATTAGACGTTTAATCCCGTTAAGTGTCCATTATAAAATTTTATATAATAACATATTTAGTCCTTTATTTTTATATATTCAATCAATTTAGTCATAATTCGAAGCAATTCATTAAATTTAACCCTCATTATTTACGTATTTTTTCAATTTGGTCCTTAAAGCAAATTCCAAAGTATATTAACAAGATAAATAATTACAATTAAAGAAATAAGGGCCTTTCTGCAGCTGTTGATGAATATCTATTTTGGCCACCCAAAATATACAACAGCTATTTTGGCTTTTTTTTATTTTAGGTTCATTTGTACTATTATTTAAAGGTTTAATTGAAGTTGTGTAACCGATAATAGTGGCATAACTCAAGATTATTTATTGGAGGATAATAATGAATTATATGTTTTTAAGGGGTTATAAAGTAATTTTATCGTAAATTTTTAATTTTTTAATGATTTTGTGAGGCTATGACCCTACTAGTCACCATCGTGTTTGCGTTAATTTCGTATTCATTCAATTCAAAATTGGTTAAATTACTTGTTTAATAAATGATATTGTAATTAATATTATTATAAGGTTTTTTTTGTTTTTTATATTTATATAATCTTTAAATCAAATTATTAAAAAAACTATACACAAAATGATTGACTTACAATACTAAATTAGGATACAGGACTAAAGACCCAACTTGCACATAGTACATGAATTTATAAAAGGATTTGACCATTACAAATTGATGTGTTTATGCTTTTTTTGTGTGTGTGCAAATATTCTATACAAGTACTGAGAAATTTGAAAGAAAATACTGTAATTTGCTTTTGTTTTTTTCCCCAGAGAAGTCGAAGCATTAAGTTCTAGTAGAATGGGAACTGGATGTGCTGGGATTAAACTCGAATAGTCTTTTTGGGATAACCCAAGCTCTAATTTAAGCTTTATTTGTTAGGAGAGATTTTCATTCACCCCATTGGTATCTAACACGAGGAATCAATTTATTCATCCAGTGTTTACATTATGCATAATTGGAGCTTTGGATTTTCTTTTGCAGGGAAAATGGTGATGAGGATGTTACTTTAAAGATTCTTTATTGTGGAGTGTGCCACTCAGACCTGCATGTTCTCAAAAATGAATGGGGTTTCACCTCTTACCCTGTTGTTCCTGGGTATGATACTTCAACTTACATGTATTGTAAATTATGATGATCTAGGACTAGGAATTAGCTATGATTTGTTTTAATGTGGTGATGTTTATTCCGTTTTCGTATTTGTGTTATTTTCGATAGAATAATCTTTGTGTTCTGAGTAGTTGCTGGTTAGGAACTTTTCTGCTGAGTTTGTAATTAAATGGTTTATTGAGTATGTAGATATAGTCGGATGGACATTGTTATCTTTCTAGCTAGTCCATTTTGCATAAATATTGCATATGCTGTTGTCCTGCAGGCATGAAATTGTTGGTGTTGCTACCAAAGTAGGGAAGAATGTGACAAAGTTCAAAGTTGGTGATCGGGTTGGAGTTGGGGTTTTGGTCGGCTCCTGCAAGACATGTGAATGCTGCCAGCAGGACCTAGAGAACTATTGTCCTCAGATAATATTTACCTATAACTCTTACAATCCAGATGGGACAAAAAATTATGGTGGTTATTCGGATATGATCGTGGTCGACCAGCGCTATGTGCTAAGTTTTCCTGATAACTTGCCACTGGACGCGGGTGCACCATTGTTATGTGCAGGGATCACAGTGTACAGCTCTATGAAATACTATGGAATGACTGAGACAGGAAAGCATCTCGGTGTTGCCGGACTTGGTGGGCTTGGTCATGTTGCTGTGAAGATTGCTAAGGCCTTTGGGTTGAAAGTTACCGTCATTAGTAGCTCCCCTCAGAAGGAGTCTGAAGCAGTCAATAGACTTGGGGCCGACTCATTCCTCGTTTCCAGTGATCCTGCAAAAATGAAGGTAATTGGATGATTCAGGACTAGGCTTCTGCTTACTAGTGCTTGATGTTGTTCTGATTCGGCATTTGGATGTTATTATAATACATTAATCAAGTTTGTGCTTACTCTTTGGAGTTTGCAGTCAGGTATTGGTAGCATGGACTATATCATTGACACAGTGTCAGCAGCCCACCCCCTACTTCCATTGCTTAGTCTGCTGAAGGTGAATGGAAAATTGGTCACTGTGGGGTTGCCTAATAAGCCGCTGGAATTGCCTGTTCTTCCTTTAAATTTTGGTATGTTATTGGCCTTATAGATTATGATATGTCTAAATTTCAGGCTCCAACAGCAGAACCTTAACATGCGTATTTTTGGGTTACAGGACGGAAGCTTGTCGGAGGAAGTGATGTCGGAGGGATGAAAGAAACCCAGGAGATGCTAGACTTCTGTGCCAAGCACAACATAGCTGCAGATATCGAGCTGATTCGGATCAATGAAATCAACACCGCCATGGAAAGGCTAGCTAAATCTGATGTCAGATACCGTTTCGTGATCGATGTGGCGAATTCCTTGTCCCAGTAGGGTTCAATGCAAATGAACTAGTTTGGATAAGTTATTATGATCTGGTATAATCCAGTAGTTGGAGAGTATGGGACTTGTGTGCATCTCAAGGCTCTTACAATCCTTTTTATGCTGCAAGGAACCAATAACTATGGTTTAATGGCACCCTATTTGTATTTTCTGTCCAATATTTTATGCTTGGTTTTAATTTCGTCGAAGCATACAAAACTTACTGCTTATCGTTTAATGCCACCCTATCTATAAATATGCCCAAAACACAAGGCCAAATTGCACAATTCAATATCACTTGACTTCAGCTCTTTTAAGAAATTAGATGGCTAAGTCTCCACTTGTTTTCTTGGTTCTTTGCCTGTGTTTTAGTCGGCTGGCCAATGCCCTGACTACCAATGGGTTTACCGAGGTTTCTCTATCTGAATCAAATTTTGAGCTGCAAAGGCCCTACGATAAGTCTCCATTCCAACGATACAGTTTCAACAATGGCGTTCACAGATTGTGGGTGTATTCTACAGACAAACCTCATACCCCAACTAGCAATACTGAACCACGCACTGAAATCCGAATTCGAGTAAGTTTGAAAATTAGAGCTCTTTCCTCTCTATCTGTGTTTTCTAGTACTCTTCTATTATTTTATTTGATCGTGATATCAGCCATCAATTATATATCTTATCTGTATTAGAGTGACCGGCTAAATGTGCTATTATACAAAATTTGTTAGCTGACACGTCACTCTCTTAGCGTTCGTTAAGAGCTCAGTGATCAAATTGAAGCAAATCATAAAGTTTAATAGTAACATTATAATAATTAGAAATTTGATTACTAAATTAAATAATTAATTAAAGTTTAATGACCATTAGTAAATTTTACCCAATAAATAAACATGGACGGTCGGTCTTAAAGTTTCCATGTATCATGCATTTGATTGATTGAGTAATAAATAAATAAGGTTCAAATTTCGTTATTGACATAAATGATAAGAAATTTGGTATTGTTTAAGTAGGTCTTAAATCTCAAACATAAACTATAAAATGGACACGTTTTTTATATTTTACAATTAGTTTAAATAGTAATTTAAGTAACATAAGTTTTTGTTGGAGAAACATATAATCCAAGTATTATAATTTTAAGTTAAGTAATTTATTTTAATTTTTTATTTTACTTTAAAATTAAATCTTTTAATAATAATATATGTCCGAAATCAATGAATGACCTCAATAAAAAAGAAAATGTCATGTTTTCTTAAGGAAATTCGAGTTCGAGCGACTTTATTTACTAGGTGTGCGCAAATTTATTAAAAGTTTAATAATAATAATAATAATAATAATATATTCATTTGGACATAAAAATAATAACCAGACTTATAATTTTTTTAACATTTAGAGAATAATTTACTTTTTTCACATTAGTTTATTAAAATTATTTATATAGCTTTAAGGTATACATATTACATATTTTTATATCATTTACTATTTATACTTATCTTTTTAACTAATAAATTTTAATAGCCTAAAATTTCTTTAAAAAAATATGTATCCAAACAAAATAATCATAAACATTAGTCTTTTAAAATTATGCATCTCAAAATATTAACATTTAAAAGAAATTAAAGTTCTTCATCCAAAGTCATTGTAAGAGAAATATGACCACTAATGATAATGTACATACAAGAAATTTTAGGGTGCGTTTGGTTCTAGAGAATGAAATCCATTTTTATTTTCATTTTATTGGAAAATGAAAAACAATGATGAAAACATGTTTGGTTGGAAAAATAAAAAATAATTTTTAGAAAATAAAAATAAAAATAAGTGACAATTTGAAAATATAAAAAATGTTTTTATTGTTTTAATTGAAAATGTTTTAGGAAAATGAAAAATATGAAAATAAGGATTTTTTTAATTTTAACTTTATTTTAACCGGGTTCGAATTCTTCTAATACCATTTTTTTAAAACTTTAGTTTATTTATCCATATTTTATTTATTATTATTATAATAATATTTTTAACTATATTTTATTTTAATTATTTTTATTCCTATTTTAAAAAACTATAAACCAAACACATTTTTACTATTTTTATTTTTAAAAATAACTTTCTATTCTTAAATTTATTGGTATTAGTAGATAATGCCTATAAATATTATGATAGGTACACAAAGATTCTTAGTGAACTTCGATGGAATCTTCTCTTAAAGTAATAATACATTGATCTAGTCGCCCCACTAGAGCCACAAAGATTATCTAAATGGATTATTTTCTGTCTATAAGTTCAAATTATATCATAGGAATTATAAAAAAAAAACTTTATTGTGTATTTATAATTATTATAATCAATTCTTTAATTTTAGTAGTTTCTTTTTGGATTCCATGAAGTTCCATTTGCTAAAAAGTCCAATAAGCATATTTTGATGCCGTGAGTGGTAAGTAGTGATCTACTATTATTCTGTTCAACATCTTTTTGTGAAAAAAATTTATATTAAATGCAAATGTAATACTATATTTATCAAACACGCTTAAAAGTTAAAAATTATTATTTTTATTTTCATAGAATAAAAAAGTCAATACTTTATGAAATAGATACTGTTGAGAAAAACAATGGCAAAGTATTTTAAAACAAAATCTGAGTAGTGAATGGGTTTTAATATAAAAATTCATCCTTGTAGGGCTACGATTATTGGTCTGGGGTTTGGCAGTTTGAGGGAGAGGCATATATCCCACGCGGAACAACCGGAGCAACGGTGATGCAAATATTCGGTGCTTCTTCTCGTGCGACCACCATAATGCTCCGAGTCTACGACGGAGAGCTCGCGATTTATCGAAGGTGGAGGTTGCTCTCGAACATGTATGATAGGTGGATTAAAGTGAACGTAATCCATAATGTGGGTGCTTCCAATGTCAAGGTTTACAGTGATGGCGTTCTTAGATATGAGGGGTCCGGTGCCGGAGGACACTATCATTACTTCAAATTTGGTGTTTATGCGCAGGACGATCCCTCCCATCGCATGGAGTCTCGTTGGCGGGGAATCAGGCTTCTAAAAAAGAATTAACGCCTCTCAAGCTCCATGTGTTACAAATAATAATAATAATAATAATAATAATAATAATAAAATAATAATAATAATAATAATAATAATAATAAAACTTGGTGTTTGACATAATGACAAACAGAAATTCAAATGAGGGTTTGAATCGATGGGGTGTGAATGTAAAATAATGATGATGACAAACTCTTTAAGCTTTATACGTTTTTTGGACCGTTAGATGAGTGAAACGAATAGATGAGATTAACAATAAATATGTGAAGATTATCGCTTCGAAAAAAGATTAAAGAGTTAATCTGAGTCATCCATTCCCCCATCTAACGATCCGGAAAACATGTAAAACTTAAAGAGTTTTACATTGTGTAAGTTGATCCTAACTCATATATATATATATATATGAATTGCTCATATTAATAAAATGTTTGTAAGATGTGCGAGAGATGATATGAGATACTATTTCCCGACTTCGCTCCGTTTATTATTATTTTTAAAAATTGTTTTTGGGTCAAATTTTTTTTCCAGCAAAATGTATTTTATTGAAAGTTAATAAAACCATATCCGACGTAGTGTGGCTCAGTAAGAATCTTCCTAAACTTAATATAAAGAAAAAGAATACAAACTACTAAAAAATACCACAACCGAAACATCCCGCTAAAAAACACACATCACCTAATCCAACTAATGATCACACACACCAAGTTTTTTTGCAGTCTTAAGCAATACTAAACATTTAACTTTTGGAGAAACTAAATACATTTAAAAAGTAATTTTCAACCCAAACGTAAAAATTGATATTTTTAACTTTTGTGGTTGAAATTTTTTTTTATGAGCCAAAATACTTCAAATTCTTTTGGAGGAACACGTAAAAATTGATATCTATCGAAATGAGTCTACTGATTAATCATTTATGTTTTATTAACTCATATAGAGATAGACACGGACTAAAATTTTTAAAGTTAATCCATATCACATGCAAAAAATTGAACCCCAAGTTATATATTCTGATTCTTCTATATTTTGGTTTTGCAAGTTGTTTTGTGGGTTTAATGTTTTGAGGCTGGTAATATAGAAGGATTTGTTGATGGGTTTGGATTGAATAGTGCAATACTTGAATTTTGTCCGAGTATAAATATATATAATATTTTAAAAAAACAAGTAAATAAATAATATACAGATCCAAAAATGTATCAGTCCAAATGTCCATTCCAATTTACAAAGTCCATTTTAATTACAAGCCCAAAAATCCTATATTACAATTAGGGGAGCAAAACTCGACTCGACTCGAAAAAAATCGATATATTTTTTAATTTTGAGTTATTCGAGTCGAGTTATTCGAGTTGTTCGAGTTATTCGAGTCAACTCGATTAACTTGAAAAAATTTCGATTTCGAGTCGGTTTGGAATTTGCCCGACTCGAAAAATCAAAAAATCGAAAAACCAAATTTTACAGTTTTACAATTTAGTCACTGATTTCATTTTTCTTCAATTCCTCCTTCATTTTAAGTCTATTTTGACCAAATTTGAACCGCGTATTCCTAAACTATCGTAGAATACGTATTTATCTTCAATTTATATTTTTGAAAATAAATTTCATATTTTTTCAATTCAGCCCCTTAACTTTGTATGATTTCCTCATTTCTTCAATATCTCCTTCGTTTTAAGTCAATTTTGACCAAAATTGAACCACATGCTCCTAAATCAATGTAGAAACTAGAATACCTATTTAGCTTCAATTCATATTTTTAAATTAAATTTCCTACTTTTGTAATTTAGCCCCTCAACTTTGAATGTTTTCCATTTCTTTAATTTCTCTTTCGTATTAAGTCTATTTTTTACCAAAATTAAACCACATGATTCACCAACACTATATAATATCTATATAACTTCAATTCATGTATTTAACAAATTTATTCTTTTTTTTTTAATTTAGCCCTTTAACTTTATATTTTATTCAATTTGATCATTCAACTGAATTTTTTGTAATTTTTTTCTTTACATCAATTCATTGACTCATTTATACCCCCATCAGTACTTTATCCTCAAAAGTTCCTTATTTAAAAATAATATTATAAATATATTTTAGAAGTTTAGATGATATTTTTTTTTATTAAATAACATTACAAATCTTACTTATGCATGTGAAAAATAATATGAAGATATATATATATATATATATATATATATATATATATGCGCATATCTTATATGAATAGAGAAAGTCGTTTAAATTGGAATCAAATCGTACTATAACATGGTAAATAATTACAATTAAATTTGTATAGAAACTCGAAAACTCGACTCAACTCGAACTCGAATCGAATCGAAAAAAATTCAAATTAAGTTCAAGTCGTAAAATATGACGCGTCAACTCGAATAACTCGAAATTTTTTGACTCGACTCGACTCGCTCGAACGCTCACCCCTAATTACAATCCTTTCCCGCCCATTTCTCATAGATGCCAGCCTAACAAAACTAAATTTTGATCTAAACCCTTTTTCCACCCAAATATGCCACGTGACAGTCGTCCATTGGCTCAAAGAAGAAACACACGGATTGTGCTTCTTCAACCCTTAGCTGGTGCTAGCTAGCGGTGTTCATAGTCGATTAATCGTACCGTTTAGTTTAAATGGTCAGTTAACGGTTATTGAATTTAGTTAATCGTGACCTAACTGTTAAGAATCGATTAACCGCTAATGACTAACCGTTAATATACAGTTAATCGACAATTCGGTTACAAGTTAACCTGTAACCTATTACAATTTTTTTTCGTGTTCACTACTTTTTTAAGAATAACAAAACTATATTTTCGATAAATATTATATTAAAATGTTCATAAAATGCTTAAATAAATATTATAAACATTAAGTCCATACTTAACTAAAAAAGTACATACATACTACAAAGTTTCAGTACAACATAAAATATATAAATTCTATACTTAGTTTAAAATTTCAAGTTTTAACACTGTTTAACACATAGCAATACACCATTAAAATTTTAAAGAAAAATATTTAACAAACACAAGTAAATGAAACTTCCATTAGTTAGTATCACAAACCACAAAAGTTAATTCTATGACCAAATACTATATTTAAAAATATGAAACAAGTTAATACAAGAAATATAATGTAATACTAGCAAATTGAAGAAAAATAATAATTATGAATTAGATTATAAAATAGGGTTTGTAAATTAAAAAAGAGGTATGTGGGTTGAACTTTTAGTTGATGGTATTTTATTTTAATATATATATATATATAAATATTTAATCATGTTAACCATTTTTTAAAATTCGTAACCGTAATCATAACCATTAACCATTATTTTTAACGGTTCAGTTAACCGAAATTGTTTAGACTTAACGATTCAGTTAATTAACTTGCAAAATGTAACAATTATATCGGTTAACGGTTACAATTCACAATTACGATTAATTATGCACACCCTAGTACCAACTAGCTCGTGATGTCATCCTTATGACGTCACCGGTAATGTTACAATCCACTATCATATATTAAGAGAAGAGAGAGAGAGAGAAAATATCAATAATGATGACCCTCATAGTTACGACATTAAAAATATTAAGTGTGAGAGAGAAAATCACTTTGGGAAAGTTGATTCATCTGAAAAAAAAACGTCGCCGAAAGTTCAATCGTCGTCGGAGGAAGTAAATTGAAGCCACAACTTCATTGGCAGAAAGGCATATCCTCTTTCATTTCTTTTTTTCCTGCAAAAGAAACACAAACATTAATGTTTGTATAAAAAACATAAACGAAATAAACATAAAAAGCAAATTAAAAAAAGAAGTATCGATGCTTATCTTATCTTATGGTAGCCGAAGTATTTAGAGTGTGTTGGTGGAGTTGAAGAGGTTGATTTCAGGGTAGGTTTTAGATTTTAGGTGGGGAAGAAGGGAGATTCACTTGAATTAGGCTAGTTTTTAGGGATTAGGTTGAAAAAGGGAAAGATTAGGGTTCGGGCGGTGGAAGAAGCAACGGCCGGAGATTACCAGCGACGGACGTGAATTTTTTTTCTGGTGACCGACGAACGAAGGAGGGTGATCGAAGGTTGGCCCAAAAGATTGAGGTGACGGTTAGCACGGCGGTCGGAGACCGTGCTCATCGTGTTCTTCAAGTTCCTGAAGAACACAGATGACCACCATCTACAAAAATGATTTTTCAATCCGTTTTAAGAAAAAAAAAATATGAGAATTTGAGTGTTTTTAGAAAGAGTTGAGAGAAAATGGATAGTAGTGAAAAAGAGTTTTGAAAAAATGAAAAAAGAAAGAAAGAGGAGAGGCTGATAAAGCCTTTATATTGGTTGTATCCTCGGGCTTGTAGGCCTGTAAATCCATATGAGTAGTTTGCGCCCTTCTTTAAGGCTTTCATGATTTCGGTCTAAAATTTTATAAATCATCAATTGGTCCTTATTATAAATAAAAATCAGAATTGAAGTTTTAATTTGTGTAATTTAGTCCATGTTTGTTTGTTTAAAGTTTTAATTTATTCTATTTACACCTGGTATTGTTTAACTTTTTTTGCTCAGCAAAAATTAATTACTGATAAGAGTGAATCGTCCAACTGTAACCTAAGTTGAGTGCCTCATTAAAAACCTCCCTAATTTTAGATGGAAGAAAAGAGTACACTACAACCAGGTAAGATAACTAAATCCATAGAGACCAACAAGCCACAATACCTCACAACGTTTATCAATAATCTTACACTCCAAACAAGATCGCTTATACCCATGAAAAACATTGTGCCTAGACTGACTCGAAGCCCGTTATCACCAAACTTTAAATCTATCACATCGAATGTATTCCACCAACGTCATGGTCTTCTTCCATCTCACAACACCACACAACCAAAGAAAGATTGAACCAGCTTGCTCCCATAAAACTTGTTTCAAATCCCTTAACACAAACAAAAGCCATATCCTTGTTGCCTTCTATTTCTTAATTCTCTCTATGTGATTCATTTTCCATACCACATTTGTGTGTTCCTAACTTATACAACCAAATATATAACTTCCAAGGACCAGCAGCTCCTCAAAGCCTCACCATTCTCAAGAGGCTTTCCCTTTTGCACCTTTATAGTTTTAAGTCTCCAAAAAGCAGCACCAACCCCTACAAGCGAAGCACATCTACAACACATCTCTTTACTTAAACAAAAGTCAACTTTTACAAATCACACAACTCTAACTGGGACTCGGCCAAGCATCCTGTCAACTTGAGTAGCTCAATTGCACTTCCCAAATAACATCCAATTCACTTAAAACTGAAGAAATTACTATTACCAAAAAACAACAACAACAAATGCCCCACCACAGGTCGAAGTGAAACCAAAAAAACAAAATTAAACGTCTTCTTCCCGAACACATTTTCAAACGCACTAATTATCTTTCATCTTTGATGCAATGAAATCTTCGAGAATTTCATTCTCGTCGCCAATAAATTCAATACCACATCGTTTTTCTAAGGCCAAGGCTTTTCCTGCAGAACGAGTGAGGATTTGTTTTCGACCAATATCTGAATTAGTGGGCGACGTTGCCTCAACTTCAAGATTGGCAATCTCCTTCCCCAATCTCTTATTCCTCTTAATCGCACGATTTCTACGTTTCTTCTCTTTAACCAAGAGAGCCTTGTCCTGCAACTCCAACAATGATAATTTAATATAAAATAGTAGTTTTAAAGCCTTAGTTTTAGGTTATGTTGAGTGGATCGCAAGATCGATATTGACCAAGAGGGGGGGTGAATTGGAAATTTAAAGTTTTGTGGTGGAAATTTGCAAATTAAAAATGATGGACAAGAGATTTAGAGTGGTTCAAGTTCCAAATGAACTCTACATCCACTACCTTAGCTTCACTAAGGATTTGCAACAATTCCGCTAAATTGCTCTTCCCCTTTTCTAGGACAAGGAGGTAACCCTTTACAATTTCGGTTGATTTTTCTACCCAAAAATCAACCCAATCCTCACACAAGTGAACAAAGAAATTTGATGGCTAATAAGGTATCTCTCAATACAAATAATAGCCCAATTACAAGCACTCAACCCAATTGAACAAGATATGAATGAAAATTACAATTGGGGTTTTAGACAAAGTGGGATTTTTGCACAATTGCTTGGATTTGATGTTTGGATGTTTGCTTTTTGATCAATAATTGTTGCTGGTGCTTTTGCAGGTCTCTTTTATACCTTCTCATTGATTTCTAGCCGTTGTGGTTGTTGCACTCATCAATAGAGCCGTTGGGGATGTTATCTCACCACCAGAAATGCAGTCTGCAACAACCCGTTTCGAAACGCGGGGTACCTGTTTCGGAACGGACTAAAATAGAAAGAGTCGTTGGGGTGCATTTAAGAGCCCGTTTCGAAACGCCTTAGGGCCGTTTCGAAACACTTTTGCCACTGTCAAGGGTCGTTTCAAAACGGTCTTATCCCGTTTCGAAACACCTTAACGGTTTTCAGAAAATCAGTTAAAAACAAGTTCAACGGTCTTATTTTCAAATTAAACATAAGATATGTTTCGAAACGATTTGGATCCGTTTCGAAAAGGATTTGCTACTGTCAAGGGTCATTTCGGAACGACCTTTGCCCGTTTCGAAACACCCTTTTTATATTTAAATATTCAGCAAATATTTCAACCGTTGTGCCTTTTTTAAATCAAGTATGAAGAACAGTTTCGAAACGGGAGATACCGTTTCGAAACGGGGTCAAGTGTTTCGATACACGTTTCGGAACGGTGGTCGACAGTGATGAAAACGTTTCGAAACGCCTGAGGGCCGTTTCGAAACAGGAGCTTGAAAATCACTGTTTTGACTTGAAACACTTAGAAAAATATTTGAAAAACTTTGTTTTTAACTTGGGCATAATCTTAAAATTATATGGGGGATATTTTGAGGACTTAAAATTCGTTTTGACATTTTCAATTTAGTCCTTAGGTTTTTAGTTATATCAAAATTAAAATATTTGTTTCACAATCTCCCCCTTTTTGATATAACAAAACTAAAGTTAGAATTTTTGAGAATTTTGAAAGTTTTGAAAATATTCTAACCCCCCCTTAATTTAAGATAGGTTTTTAGAGAAGAAAAAAATGTTTAACTTGAAATCCAAGTTGTAAAGCTTTAAAAACCTTTTAAAATTTAAAACGAATTTTAGTTTTAGTTTGTGGCTCTTAAATTTCTTCTTCCCCTTTTTGTTAGATCAAAAAGAATAATGAAAGCTCATAGAGAAGACAAAGGATTAGTACCAATAAGCATTAATAAGCAACCATAATATTAATTCATAATATCAAAATATCCAAAGCATAAACCAACATTAAGTTCAACATAAAATCCCAAATAAAAAGCCAAAAGCATAGGTTCCTAAAACATAATAAAACATAAAGATGCAATCTTAATCCTAAAATGCATAGATAATATGATATGATATGATATGATATGAAAATCCTAGGCCTCGTCATCATCATCCGAAGTATCATCATCGCTCTTGGCTTGAGAACGGTGAAACTTCGTCCATTGCCCATAGAGCGTAGAGAAGGATAGATCCAAGTTTGAGTGGGAAGTCTCAAGAGAATGAAGACGATCCTCGACATTCTTCAAAAGATTGTCCATAGATTCAAAACCCGAAGCAATGCGAGTGTCCAAAGCATTGAACCGAGTGTCCAAAGCATTGAACTGCTCGGTAATGAGAGCCGTGAGGGCTTCATTGTTTGCAACTTGAACTTGGGGTGGAGGAGCAACGGGAGGAGGAACAACTTCTCTATCAATTCTTTCCCAAACATCATTCACATATGTAAACCCGGACTTGCGAAAGGATGACTCACCAATCTTGGTCTTGCGAGGTTCCGGAGAGTCGTAGGAACAATCGATGCCAAGATCATGAAAGATGTAGCTCAAGAGTATGCCATAGGTAAAAGACTTCAACTCATTTGTGTCAATAAGCTTGATATTATTGACTATCTCGACAAAAAATATCTTAGGCACATTTGGGCGCTCACTCTTACGGAAACACTCAAGCCAAAAATGATCAGTTTGACGGATGTGAGAGTATTTACCTCCGGAAGGTCGAATGAACCAAGAAACCATCAAGTGAAGAACGCGATCGTGCACATCCAAAGTAAGTGCCTTACCGGTGGAAGTGCCAAAGTGACGTTCATCCTCAATACCCTCATCCTTAAGTTTGAAAATAGACTCCAAAAGAGCAACATTAACAACAAACTTTTTGCCCAATAAGGATGATTCAATTCCTATAATCTCGGTTTTGGTCTCATCATAAATAAAACGAGCATTAGAGTAAAAAAGGAGTACCATGTGTTTGTAGCGAATATCCAGAATGCTCAAGAACAAGATGAGATTCCACTCACTCAAACGGTCGAGATAACGGAATAGGAATCGCTCGGAATTGAGGAAATCAACATCAATGACACGTTCTTTGCGAATTTCGAAATCCTTGACATAAGAGAATCGAGCACGCATCTCCGAAGTTTTAAGGGATTTCTGAAAAAGCAGAGGAAGATTCGGACAAAACGCTCGAATCACCGGTTTGAACAGCCTTGCGCTTTTGTTAGCTTGATCCGCCATCTAAAAACATTAAGCAAGTATATTTTAAAATTAAGTGTATGCATTGATATTTAAAATCAATCCAATAATAAATCCCACTTAGGTTTTTGAAACAAAATTAAAATAAAATAAAATAAATAGTAAAGAAAAAGACGACTGAAAAATTTTATATTCGAATCAAAAAATTTGAGATTTGGAATTTTTTTTACAAGATATGGAAAACCCACAAAGAAAAACATATAATTTATACAAAAATAAAATTTTCTAACCTAAGGTTCGAACATAAATTGAAAGAAAAAAAATTACCTTAGTTTGGGATTTTGGATGATTTGATTAAAATCCTTGCACAATGTTGATGAAACTTGCTTAGACTTGAGTTTTAGAGTAAAACCCCTCACAATTTTGTGAAAAACAATGAGTTTGAGAGGGTATTTATAGAGAGGGAGGCGGTTTAGGGTTTTAAGAGTTTTGATGAAAAGTGAATTTTAACATTAAAAGCCCTAAATAAAGCAATCCGCGATGCCGTTTCGGAACGGTCAAGACCGTTTCGAAACGGGACGACTAGGGTTTGACCGTTTTGACACCATAGGCTGACCGTTTCGATACGGTGTTGACCGTATCGAAGCCATGTTGACCTGTATCGAAACACGTTTCGATACACCCCTTGGCAGTAGCCAAAACGTTTCGGAACGCATTGGAGGCGTTTCAAAACGCCCTTCTCTCAGAACTGGATTTAAGGTATCCGTATCGAAACAGGGTCACCCGTTTCGATACACCTGGGCCTGGAAGTGCAGATGAGGCTCTAAAAGTGCAGAAAAATGAAGTTTTAAGAGGCCTAACATGCATAAATGTCATGAATGAGCAGGCAAAACATATTCAAGCATAAACATACTCCCCCTAACTATAAGCATGGATGAAATTAGGAGTTTAATCACATAAACATGGCATTTCACAAGATCAAGCATATTTAAGCACAAAAGAGATCCTAAAAGGTCAAGATAGGCTAGCTAGACCTAACTCTCTCCTAAGGGACCAAAAACGCTCTTTGTCTAAGGGTTTTGTAAATATGTCCGCTAATTGATTCAAGGTGTCTACGTACTCTATAACCACATCTTCCTTAAGGACATGATCTCTAATGAAATGATGCCTTATTTCTATATGTTTGGTTCTAGAGTGTTGGATGGGATTTTTAGTTAAACATATTGCACTAGTGTTGTCACATTTTAGGGGTATGGTTTCAACTTTAATTCCATAATCTAAGAGTTGTTGCTTCATCCAAAGGACTTGAGCACAACAACTCCCTAATGATATGTACTCGGCTTCGGTGGTAGATAAGGCTACACTATTTTGTTTCTTAGAGAACCAAGATATGAGCATACTACCTAAGAATTGGCAAGTTCCCGAAGTACTTTTACTATCAATTTTGCAACCCCCATAATCTGCATCCGAGTAAGCATGAAGGTTGAAGGTAGAGTCTCTAGGATACCAAAGACCTAAACAAGGAGTGTCTCTAAGGTATCTAAAGATTCTCTTAACGGCTATAAGGTGAGACTCTCTAGGACTAGCTTGAAACCTAGCACACAAGCAAACACTAAACAAGATATCCGGTCTACTTGCGGTAAGGTAAAGCAAAGATCCAATCATAGAACGATAAAGCTTAGAGTCAACACACTTACCTCCTTCATCTTTGTCAAGCTTTGTAGACGAGCTCATAGGAGTGGCTTGAGGCTTTGCATTTTCCAAGCCAAACTTCTTGAGCATATCCTTTATGTATTTTGCTTAGTTGATGAAGGTGCCATCCTTCCTTTGCTTGATTTGGAGTCCCAAAAAGAATGAGAGCTCCCCCATCATGCTCATCTCAAATTCACCTTGCATTAACTTAGCAAACTCTTGACAATGACATTCATTAGTAGAACCAAAAATAATATCATCAACATAAATTTGAACAACTAAGATGTCATTTTTATACATTTTTATAAAGAGTGTAATGTCCACCTTACCTTTTTCAAATCATTTTTCAATCAAAAAATTTGAAAGCCTTTCATACCAAGCTCTAGGAGCTTGTTTTAAACCATAAAGAGCTTTGGTAAGTTTAAAAACATGATTTGGAAATTTTGAATCTTCAAAACCCGGTGGTTGTTCCACATACACTTCTTCATTTATAAAACCATTTAAAAATGCGCTTTTAACATCCATTTGAAAAAGCTTGAAATTATGATAACATGCATATGCAAGCAACATCCTAATGGCTTCCATTCTAGCTACGGGTGCATAGGTTTCATCAAAATCTATTCCCTCCTCTTGAGTGTAACCTTGTGCTACAAGTCTAGCTTTATTTCTCACAATGTTACCACTCTCATCTAGTTTGTTCCTAAAGACCCATTTAGTTCCTATTGTAGATTGATTACTAGGCCTATCAACTAATGTCCATACATTACTTCTCTCAAATTGATTTAACTCTTCTTGCATAGCCATAATCCAAAAGTCATCTTTCAATGCTTCTTTTATATTTTTAGGCTCTATGTATGAGATAAATGCAACATGGTTCATTAATCTAAGAGAAGAACGAGTGGTTACCCCCTTGGATGGATCACCCAAGATTTCACCATCTTTGACATAGTTCAACTCCCTTGGGTAGCTTACTTCCTTTTCCTCAATAGCCAAGTCCTTCAAGGCTTCAAGAGGTGGATCTTGTGAGTCCTCTTTCTTTGTTTGAATCTCATCCTCCTTTGAAGTTTGACCTCCATCAAAGGCATTTATGATCCCTACATCATCATCATCACAAGAATCCTTCCTAGGAAGGAGGTTATCATCGAATACAACATGAATAGATTCTTCTACTACTAAAGTTCTTTTGTTAAATACACGATAGGCTTTAGAGGTTAAAGAGTAACCTATAAAAATGGCTTCATCACTTTTTGCATCAAATTTACCTAAGTTATCTTTTCCATTATTTAAAACAAAACACTTGCACCCAAAAGGGTGAAAATAACTAATGTTAGGCTTTTTGGATTTTAAAATCTCATAAGGTGTTTTCTTTAAAATTGGCCTAATCATTACTCGATTTACAATATAACAAGCGGTGTTTGTGGCTTCCGCCCAAAAATATTTAGGTAAATTGTTTTCACAAAGCATAGTTCTAGCCATTTCTTGTAAAGTTCTATTTTTCCTCTCAACTACCCCATTTTGTTGAGGAGTTCGAGGAGTCGAAAAATTATGGCTAATACCATTTTCATTTAGGAAATCTTCAAACCCTAAATTTTGAAACTCGGTTCCATGATCACTTCTAATATGTGAAATTCTAAGCTCAAGATCATTTTGGGTTAGTTTTGAAAATGTGATGAATTTTTCTAAAGCCTCATCTTTAGTACTTAAAAAGAGAACCCAAGTAAATCTAGAAAAATCATCAACTAGCACAAACGCATAAGACTTACCACCCAAGCTCATAGTCCTAATTGGCCCAAACAAATCCATGTGAATTAGTTGTAAACATCTACTAGTAGGAACATCATTAATGGATTTAAAAGAAGACCTATGTTGTTTACCCTTTGAGCATGCATCACAAATTTTATCATTTGAAAATTTTATTTTGGGTAAACCTCTAACTAGATTTAGAGAGACTAGTTTTTCTAAAACACTTATGCTAGCATGTCCTAGCTTCCTATGCCACAACCATGCATCATTTTCATTTTGAGCAACTAAGCATGCATGAGATGTATGTATGTCATCTAAATGCACCATGTATATGTTTCCTATGCGATGACCTATGAGCATAATATTATTAGATTTAATGTCTACAATTTTGCATCCATTTTTATCAAATAAAACATTAAATCCTTTATCACACAATTGACTTATGCTCAATAAATTGTGTTTGAGACCATCGACATATAATACATTTTCAATGAGAATGGTAGAGTGATTACCTATGGAGTCAAGACCTTTAATGTGGCCTTTGGAGTTGTCACCAAATGTTACTACTCCTCCACTTTTTGGCTTTAATCCATGAATCGACTCTTGTCTCCGGTCATGTGCCTCGAGCATCCACTATCAAGGTACCATGAGTTTTGACTTTGTGCTTTGGCCTTGTAGCAATGCTCCCCCTACAAACAAAGATATTAAACTTTGGTTTTTGGTACCCAAATCATTTTGGGTCCATGAGTGTTAGCTCCCAAAACCTTGGTTCCCTTAGGAATCCAAGATGACATAGCAATAATATTATTAGATTTAACAAGTTCCTTAGGAACCCATACACTTCTAATTCTTTTAGCTCTACTATGTCTAGGATAGCTACCTTGTTTGTAGTAGTTAGTCTTTTTCTTAGGTTGGTGTGTTCTAGAGGATTCTCCTACTTCATGCTTGACACTACCAACAATTTTTAAAGACTTTTTGAGCTCATTTAGCTCACCCAACACCTTTTGGTGTTCACTATTACATTGAGATAAAAGGTTATTAAGATCAACATTTTCATCTTGAAAGAACTTTAGTTCATCTTTTAATCCTAATATCTTTTTCTCAAATTTTGAATTAGCTTGAGTGAGTGAGTCATTTTTCTCATTTAGTTCTAAAATGATTTTCTTGTTTTTAATGACCGACTCTTTAAACTTCTCAACTAATTCATCATATACCTCTTGTAACTCATCATATGCATCATTTAATTCTTCATATGAAAAATCTAAAGTAGATGAGTTAGAGGTTACCAAGGAGGAATCTTCCTTAAGTGCCATGAGGCAAATATTAGCCACTTCTTGTTCATCATCCTCCGATGACTCCTCATCACTCCAAGTAGCAAGCTTGGCTTTGAGTCTCTTCTTCTTTTCAAAGCCCTTCTTCTTGAGTTGAGGGCACTCCGAACGTATGTGGCCGGGTTGTTTGCACTCAAAGCAAATGATGGGATCCTTTCCTTCTTCTTTGTTCTTGCCTTTTAAGTCCATCTTCCTTTGGATTTTTCTTCCCCGGTTGGACCTCATGAAACGTGAGAACCGTTTGGCTATCATAGCCAATTCTTCAAGTTCATCCTCCTCACAAGATGAACTCTCATCATGTTGTGAAGCTTTAGCCTTGAGAGTTATTCCCATCTTCTTCTTCTTCTTCTCAACCTCAAGCTTCTCTACCCTTTTCTCTTCTTTCTTCTTCTCATCTTCCCTTCCTTGCTTCATGATCTCATGAGTAAGGAGAGAACCCACAAGCTCATCAAGCTTCAATGTCTTCAAGTTCTTTACTTCGATGATAGCAGTTCTCTTCCCATCCCAAGACTCGGGAAGTGAATAGAGTAGCTTCCGGACAAGCTTGTCTTCCGGTATGATCTCTCCAAAGCCCTTTAGACCATTGACAATCGTGGAGAAACGATCAAACATCTTTGACACCGTCCCATCAGGCTCCATCTTGAAATTTTCATAGCTAAGATTGAGAAGTCCAATCTTAGTTTCTTTAACATCATTGGTGCCTTCATAAGTGGTCTCAAGAGTGTCCCACACTTCTTTGGCACTTTTAATAGATGAGACCTTTGAGTAGATGTCCGGACCGAAAGCACAAAATAACATGTGGAGAGCTTTATCATTGACTTGAATCTTTTTCCTCTTCTCTTCACTCATTTCCACTTTCTTCTTTAGCACCATCTTGCCTTCACCATCTTGCTTCAATGGAATATATGGCCCATCCTCAATGACATCCCACACAAGATAGTCACTTGACTTGATGAATAGACGCATTCTATTCTTCCAAAAAGAATAGTTATCACCGTTGAAGAAGGGAGGCTTTGTAGTGGATTGTGACTCGTACATGCCGGAACCGGAGGTTGAATTCATATCTTGATACTTTGATGATCACACTCTTCCAAGGAACTCCTCTTGTGGTTGTTAATCCTCAAAGAGGTAGGCTCTGATACCAATTGTTGAGTGGATCGCAAGATCGATATTGACCAAGAGGGGGGTGAATTGGAAATTTAAAGTTTTGTGGTGGAAATTTGCAAATTAAAAATGATGGACAAGAGATTTAGAGTGGTTCAAGTTCCAAATGAACTCTACATCCACTACCTTAGCTTCACTAAGGATTTGCAACAATTTCGCTAAATTGCTCTTCCTATTTTCTAGGACAAGGAGGCAACCCTTTACAATTTCGGTTGATTTTTCTACCCAAAAATCAACCCAATCCTCACACAAGTGAACAAAGAAATTTGATGGCTAATAAGGTATCTCTCAATACAAATAATAGCCCAATTACAAGCACTCAACCCAATTGAACAAGATATGAATGAAAATTACAATTGGGGTTTTAGACAAAGTGGGATTTTTGTACAATTGCTTGGATTTGATGTTTAGATGTTTGCTTTTTGATCAATAATTGTTGCTGGTGCTTTTGCAGGTCTCTTTTATACCTTCTCATTGATTTCTAGCCGTTGTTGTTGTTGCACTCATCAATAGAGCCGTTGGGGATGTTATCTCACCACCATAAATGCAGTCTGCAACAACCCGTTTCGAAACGCGGGGTACCTGTTTCGGAACGGACTAAAATAGAAAGAGCCGTTGGGGTGCATTTAAGAGCCCGTTTCGAAACGCCTTAGGACCGTTTCGAAACACTTTTGCCACTGTCAAGGGTCGTTTCGAAACGATCTTATCCCGTTTCGAAACACCTTAACGGTTTTCAGAAAATCAGTTAAAAACAAGTTCAACGGTCTTATTTTCAAATTAAACTTAAGATATGTTTCGAAACGATTTGGATCCATTTCGAAACAGATTTGCTACTGTCAAGGGTCGTTTTGGAACGACTTTTGCCCGTTTCGAAACACCCTTTTTATATTTAAATATTCAGCAAATATTTCAACCGTTGTGCCTTTTTTAAATCAAGTATGAAGAACAGTTTCGAAACGGGAGATACCGTTTCGAAACGGGGTCAAGTGTTTCGATACACGTTTTGGAACGGTGGTCGACAGTGATGAAAACGTTTCGAAACGCCTGAGGGCCGTTTCGAAACAGGAGCTTGAAAATCACTGTTTTGACTTGAAACACTTAGAAAAATATTTGAAAAACTTTGTTTTTAACTTGGGCATAATCTTAAAATTATATGGGGATATTTTGAGGACTTAAAATTCGTTTTGACATTTTCAATTTAGTCCTTAGGTTTTTAGTTATATCAAAATTAAAATATTTGTTTCACAGGTTCTTATTATGATCTTAATAAATTAAATATAATTTAGATAGTATAAAATTAATAAATATTGTTTAGGAGATTTGATAATTTAAATTTGAATGGTGTCCAAATGTAATTGGATGATATTCAACATGAATTCTTGAATTAAATAAGAAATATTTATTAAAACCCTAGAAAATATTAAATGACTTAGATAAATAATATAGAGCCTTAGATAGGATTACTTACTTTAATAAGTAGTATAGTTAATTAGTAGGGAATATTATCTATAATTTTAAAATTTTATTAGGGGTGATATCCTAAAGTAATGGGATGTTGTCCTATGTAAATTTTGAAATTAAATAATATTCATTGATTAAAAACAAGAATTAATTAGAGTCTTTCTAGGTTTTTACTTAAAATGAACCATTTAATAATTAAATGCATGTAACGACCTAAATTTCATAAATCTTTGGGTCGTCTCACCGAGCGTGTGGGTCGAAGCCTGGAGGCCTTAGTGGGCTTCTTGTACATTGGGCGTAGACCCTTGGGTTGCCATGTGGGCTTGAAGGATATTAAAAGGGTTAATGGGTCATTTTCCCAACTTTTGAAGAGGAGGGGTGAAGCTTTATGGTTCTCCCGAGTTGTAAGAGTGGTGAAGTTACTCTTGTCTCCCATTCATCTTTCCTCATTCTTTCCCCTTGAAGTTCAAGATAAAAGATAAATTCTTTAGCATATCAAGTGTTAATCTCGGATTAGTTGTTGGGGTTAGTTTCATCTACATTAAGTGATCTATCCATTGAGGTAAAAATAGTTAAGTTTGGTGCGGGTTGGAAAATCACGAGTTTGGTGTGGGTTGGAGTGGATGAGCGGGAATGGAAGTTTAGATTCTATTTCTTGATGTTGAACACTTACTTTATCATCCATTTCCATCTAGAAGGGTTGTAACTCATTTTGCAACTTTGAATTTGTAGTTAAGGAGGTTGGAGAGCACTCGAAAGCTCAAGACAAGGGAAAAAGCTTGAGGCTGGTGCAAGGAGGCTCTTTTCCAGTGCTTGGATGGTGGTTAGTACACTTCCAACTCCCTTTGTTTCTTGCAAATTATGAATGTATATTCTTGTATGCTTGTTTAATGTTTTGGTGCTTGAAATGGTTGAGTGTGGATGTTAATGGAAAAATACAAAATTAGCATTTAAATGGTGTGAAAAGAGTAAAAACTTACTTAAAATATCTCTCATAAACTGTAAGTTTAGTTTGGGGTTTTTTTAATGTTTGGGGAAGGGTTGGGATGAAAATTGAGCTCCAAAATTTGAATTCTCGGCTTGGGTATCGATACAGCATGAACCGATATTGGTACATCGTTATTTTTATAGCATTTTTAGCAAAAGTTTAAATGGGGATATCGGTACGTCATGGGGCGTATCGGTACCGCCCATGCTCCATCAAATTCTACTAGCTTGATGTGAGCACGTTTATGCCACCCAACAATGCAACTTCAAAATTTCAGGGAAGTTTGCTTTTTCATTTGTTACATACTGATGTGTAACATTTCTTATACTTATATTATTTATATTAGTATATTTGGTGTGTTTTGACTCAGTTTGATATAACTTATGGTGTGTTTATATTTGTTTGTGAGTTAATGAATAAGACCACAAGTGTTTACAACTTGTTTTAGTGTTCTCATTAAGTTTACATTGCTTTGATGGAAGTTTGCTATGTTTTGGCGTAGGTACGTAGAAGGATACTAGTTCAAGTGAGCATACGCAGCTCAACTCCAGCTCAAGTGAGTGTATGCAGCTCAGCCCCAGCTCAGGAGAATGTAACCAGCTCACCCTCAGCTCAAGAGAGTGTGACTAGCTCATCTTCAGCTCACTTCACTCTCAGCTAGCTGAATTTAGCTCATTCTAGCTCCAGTCAGCTCAATTTCAGCTCCACTAGCTCAACTCCAGTTGACGAGTCCAGAACTAGCCGAAAGTTATCCTACATGTGGGATAGTGTCCTACAAGTGTGTGGCAGCCCCGGGTGCACGTGTGTGAGGTGATGTGCATGTGCGTGCATGTGTGAAACCATGTAAGTGTGTTGTCGAATTTGAACAACCCCCTATCTCTCTCATGTGTGACACTTTAAGCGGATACGATCAAGTGGTTTTGGTTTGAATTTCAAGCAATTAAACACATGTTAAATGTGTATTATGCGTTCAAACATTTGGTCCACATTGCATGGGGCCCAAAAGGAGTTATTTCATTCAAATTTAATTTTTAAATCTCTTTTAATATTAGCCACACATGTAATTTCAGTTATCCCTCTTTGTACTCTATATATATGTGTGTTCAAAAAATGTAATAAATGTTAGACAGTTTATGAAAATTTATTTTGTGAGATATTATCTCTCAACTTCGGTTCTTTTTAGAACTACTTGACATTTGAGACTTTGTTTTGATTTGTCAAAAATTTACTTGATACTTTGGATTTCTAGATCGCTATCTAATGGGTCCAAGTCCTTTGACGTTATACATATTCGATTTGGGTTTGCTCAGCAGATTGTGCAGGTTCTTTCAAGTTTAAAGTTGCCGAATTTTTGCTGAATTTCCAACAATATTTCTTCCATTTTGAGACACCGAAACAACCGTGAACGCATCTGAAGCATTTGTCTTTTTCGTCTTCTAAATCTGTCTAAAAATTCCTACACCTTTTTTCCTTTGTTTCTTTTTTATTTTTCTTGATATTTGAACCTAAAATGTCATCCTTATTTGTTTTTATTGTAGATATATGCTTGCTACTATACTAGATCAGTCAACAGACAAGGAACGTTGTTTCTCAAGCAATGCACGCCTTTATTATACAGTATCAGAGCTTAGGTTGAATTTTAGCACGTTTTGCACGACAAAACAAAAAAAATACATAAAGAAAAAAAAAAGAAAAAAAATTAAAATTTTGAAAAAAGTCAAAGTTTGACCAGAAAAGTAAGAGTAAAAAATTAGGAAAGAATTAGATTCGAATATTTAGTGTATTTTACATATATAAAGTGCCCTTTGTTCGTTGAAATGCTTGAAAATGATGAAGGATGCTTGTTTATGCCATGAAATGCTTGAAAATCACCTGAAACAAACTTGTTCTTGTTTGTTGGTGATAAGATTGTTGTAAGCATTTCTTTGCAGTAAGTTGTCTTTCTTTTCCTTCATTTTTTTTGTTGTGTCAGCTTTATTTTTTTATTTTATTGTTAATTTCCAGCCATATTGCTTTTCTTTTTCAACCTTTTTTATTTCACCTAACAGCCCCTATTTGTCCTTTAACCATTTGTTTGTTTACCTATTATATTATATTGTAAGTTTGACACGTTTAACAAGTCCGAAAGATCGAGTTAGTTCCTTAAAAAATTGATTGCGAGAGATCGAGTAGAAAAGACAATTGAGCGTGTGAGAACTGAATGAGAGACAAAAAAAGCCATTCAAGTATTTTCCCAAGTGAAACACGAGCGTTTGAGTGCAATTGTTGAGCAATCTTTCCTTGGAGCGATCTCTGAGATTTTGTTGAGTGTGCAGTGAAGTCTATTTCTTTATTTCTATCACTAACATATATATACAGTGTGTTTTTGTTTATTTTTTTTTGTTTTTCAATATGGCAGGTTTTGTTGATAATTCGGGTGAACAACAACCACCGAATCTCCAGATGCAAGTCTTAGAGCGCATGATGCAACGAGTGATTGCTAATGCATTGAAACCTATACATTCTCAATTGGATAGAATATATGGGGTGGTTTTCATTCTGTCTATGAAGAGATAAATGATGACAATGTGCAGACATTGATTATCGGTGAAACACTTGTTGACAAGAGAAGTCTGAATGATCAGCTAGCACAGGATGAACCGCAACGAAACAACCTCTTTCATACGAAATGCAACGTAAACGATAAAGTATGTGTTCTGATTATTGATAGTGGTAGTTGTGCTAACGTTGCTAGTACTTTCATGGTTGATGAGTTAGGACTGAAGACGACAAATCATCTCAATCCGTACAAGTTATAATGGTTGAATAATAGTGATGAAATCAAAGTTACCGAACAAGTTGTTATACTATTTTTTATCTGTAAATACAAGGATGAGATAACTTGTGATGTTTGTTTTATGGATATTTGTCATTTGTTGTTAAGAAGACTTTGACAGTATAATAGAGAGTTTTGCACGATTGTTACACCAACCGATATTCTTTTAATCATGAGGGCAAAAGGTAACTCTGGCACCTAAGCATGCGACTAAAAGAAAGACAAAAAAAAAAAAAAGCGCAAGATAAGGTGATTTCCAACAAAAACAAGAAAGCTGTAGAGATCTCCTCCTGTCTTGATGTCCATCTCTTGGCCTTTTATGTTGGTCGTGAGCCACGTTGGTCTTCATCCGGAAAGTACTATCGGTTCTATTATTGACTCTATTGTCTTCGTCGAAAATTGTCTTTTGTTATCAAGTCACTTTATTTTCTTGTAAATAATAATAATATCAAACAAAGCAAAATAAAAGAATACAAAATACAAAAAAATAGGAGAAAGGAAATAGCATCTTAAACTAATATAATAAATAGTAATCCATTAGTGCCTCAAAAGTTTCACAAACTTACATGTAATAACTCTCATGTAAGTTTTTAAAATATTGGAAAGATTATGTCATCTTAAACAAGAAATAGCGCAAGTCTTATAGAGGTGATTTAGGGCTGAAAAACTTTCCTGTCACTCTTGAATCTAATATCTTCAAGGCCTCCTTTGATTTGATGCAGCTAGGTCTCTTGTATTGGCTTAACGAAGCTCCTTTGGACAAATAGTAATCCATTAGTGCCTCAAAACTTCCCTGTTTCACAACCCTAATCTCCAAAGATGCTATTATATTGTTTTTCCTATAGATTTTATATGTATAATGCAATGATTCTTCCATTCTAAAGCAACATTCTACCATTGTCTTTGGGTCAGGCTCTTTGCAATGGTTGCCTTCCTTTTCCTTAAGCTCCCAATATAAGACATAGTGGCCTGGTGCTGAGGAAGTATCAACATAGCTAGTATACTCCGACAACATTAATCCGATTGGATCGAGAACAGCCTTTGCTTCTGTCACAGCCTTAAAGAGATCTGCTTCGCTCGTTTTTTCCTGATCAACACTTAGGATAACATTTTGCCTCTCCACAAACTGGAATTGAGGTGCTTTATTGTGGAAACCAGTCACCATAAGAACATCTCCAACTTTATATCGATAAAGACCTGAAAGAAAGGAATATCATCAACCAAGATTAGATCGTTCTCTAACAGGTTAATGTACAAGGAACTAGAATGTATAAAGCAAAATTAGAACATGGCATTAGATTAAATGGTTCGGCTTACAAAGGAGAAAATTTTACCTGTAGAAGTTGTGACAAGTAGTTCATAACAATGTCCTGGCTTCACATTTACGAGATCAACAGGCTCATGATCTTCATTGTTACCGTTCGTTTCAATAGATTTATCACCATCATTCCTCACAGGAAGGAATTCATAGTAAGCCATGTTAGGGAGGAATGTGTACGAGGCATCTGAAGGTTTGCATAGAGGTTCTAAATTAACCCCACAGTGAGCTTCCGAGGAAGCATATAAAGCTGAAACTAAAGGGAGCCCTGCGCAATAGAACTCTAGTTCTGCGGTATATTGCTTCATAACTCCCGTACATACGCAACTAACATACTTTGCTTTAGGCCATAGTTTTGTAATCATTCCTTCCCATGATTTACAATTACATATGTTCTCTATCAAGTCAGCCAGTACTGGATTAGGCTTCAGGATGGATGATGCTGCGTTTCTGCATCCCGAGTCTGTGATCCGATGGCTTATTTGACCTGTTTTTATGTCAGAGCACATCTCTTGCCAGTGGTTTTCTAAAAACTTGATAGCTCTTAGTACCGTAGATGCAAAGGCTGAGCCGATCATGACAACTTCATCTCGTTGGATTAAACCAAAAAGTAATTGACAGTACAAGCTCTGTTGGGTTTCTGGGCAAAAGATGGTCTCAACGGTGCTTGTGTAAAGCTTAGGCAACATGGCTCTAAACCCACTCCCCTTGTATATGCTTGTTGTAACAGATGTTGCCTTGAGACCACTAGGAGTTTCAATCTCTGGTCTGGCAAACATAAATTCCATTCTTTTACCAGCTTCGTTTATGTCACCAAACTGCCTTTAAAACCAAATAGATAAACTGATAAGTTCTCTTTTGCAGGCCAATTATCCAATTATGAAAATTTAAAATTAACAGACTCGGGATGAGTTCCTTACTTCATTACCGGAGACTCGAACAAGTTACGAAATAATCCATTCTTCTTAGTAACGTCAGCAGTGACAGGCGTCAGCTTTGGCTGCCCTCCTGAAGTCCCAGAGCTGCATTTTATCAAACAGATGGTGGATCAAAAATTAGGAGGAAGCAAACAATAGAATGAAACAACAAATTCATGCCTCATAAAGAAGCCTGTAATGGGTTCAGCTAAAAGGATATCCGGTGTGTCCCCATTAGCAATCCGATCAATGTAGGGCTTGAGATCTTCATAGCTAACAATGGGAACATTCTTCTTGAAGAGTTGCTTGTCAGCTTGGCCATGGAGGAATCGCCTTAAATACTCTGTTCTTGCATTTCTTCTTAGTATTCCCCTCAATAACTCATCTTGAATCTGCTCAGCATTTGTGGTCAGCTCCTCAATCATCTTCAACCCATCTTCATACCATTTTGTTTCCATTACTGATTTCTGGACTGTTAAAGGATAAGTTCCAGACAGCTATAGTTTTCGTTTTGTTATTCTAGCTATTCACAATAGAAACTAAAGAGCACCCCAAATAGGCAACTGATGATAATATTAAGAGCGTTTTTTTTTTAGATTTATACATTTAATGGATAATAAGAATATTAGTAACAATTAATAGCTCTTATAATTCATATTTTTTATTAAGAGAATGAAAGATATTGTCTGGAATTAAATTCAATATTTAATAACAATCGAAATTAAAATGATACTTTTTTTTGTTGATAGACTACAAACTTGATTGATATATCATATTATATAAATATTGATACACCTATATACTTTATAACAAAATTTCCACATTAGTGCATTCAATAATTACTCTATATTCATATCCTACAATAATTGTCTTATCCAAACAATTGTTGATCTTATCTAAAAGTTTGTGACAGTCTGATTTTGTAGTAAATCACGTGGCTTGTCGTGCTCTAATCAGTTCACACACTTCTAGAATAGGAAAATTTGAAATTTGAAATATGATGTATATATTTAGTATTGATATGTACGTTGGACGAAAACTGTGTTCAATTGAATATATTTAGTATTGATATATTTTTGTGAAAATTTTCTTAACTCTGACTCTTTTTTATTTATTATTGATAAAAATATAAAAAATATGTTTTAAAATTTTTAATTAAGTGGTTTAAAAAAATATATTTTTATAAAATTTAATTAATTAATTAAAATATTTAAAATAATTGCAATCAAATTTTATATTTTTTACTTTTAATATATATATATATTACTTTTATACAAATATTAAATGTGAGTTATTTACATGCGTATACATAGATTATTGGAACATAACTAAAATCAATTATAATATAACTCTATATTAAAAATATCATATAACAATTTAAGCTTAAGGGTTTCATAAACCCCTAAATTTTTTCAAAAAAAAATTATTAAATTAAAACCAATTAAAAGTTTAGAACTCTAATTCTTAAATTAAAACCAATTATTTAGGGTTTTAATTTGAAATTTTAGGTTTCAATTTAAGAATTAGGGTTTTAATTTGGGAAAAAATTTAGGTTTTTCAATTTAGAGATTGTCTATAATTGGTATTTGATTCAATTAATTAAAAAAATTAAAAATATAATATATATGAAAAATAATTTATAATTGTACGTTGAGTCTTTAAAATTTTTAATCATTATTAATTAATTTAATAGTGTTCAACATAAGTGTTGTTCGCCGCCCGTTGTAAAATTTACTTATATTAAAAGGATCATATAAGAATTTAGGCTTAAGGGTTCAATAAGCCTCTAAATATTTTTTAAAAAAATCAATTATTTTGAAGAATTTAGGCTTAACGTTAGTAAAGAATGCGGTAGAATCAACATGGTTGTCCTGCCCTACACCTACACGGCTACACCTATTTTCCTTTCGTTTAGTACGTGTCCTTAAAACACGTGTTTCTTTCTTTGCCAAACTTCTTTTTGGGTTGATGTCATATCTACATTCGGTAATATTACATCTAAACTGTAGCAACCTAAATCTGATTGTGTACCTTAATCCATCAAACTTTTAACAAAGGTTTAACACGTGTTTCTTTCTTTGCCAAACTTCTTTTTAGGTTGATGTCATATCTACATTCGGTAATATTACATCTAAACTTTAGGGGGATACATTGCAACTATCACCATAAACAATATAATGATGGAACCACTCAAAAGTCCTGTTAGGTCAGTAGAGGCTCTCATAGTGTCACCCTCATACTAGATACGATCCTAAGGCTGGTATTCGGTGTGCAACATTTGAAAGGATATTCTTTAAGTAGGGATGTAAAAACAGGTCAACAGTTGGGTTTCAGGTCGGGCTCTGTCAGTTCGGGTCAAATCGGTTACAGGTCATTTCAGGTCGTTTTTTGTTTTGACTCGATTCGGTTCGGGTTAGGGTTCATTTCGGGTCGGGTTCATTTCAGGTCGGGTTCATTTCAAGCCGGGTTCATTTCGGGTCGGGTTCATTTCAGGTCGGTTCATTTCAGGTCGGGCCAAAACGGTTAATTGACGGGTTAATTTCGGTTCGGGTTGATTTCAGGTCGGTTTCGTTTCAGGTCGGGTTCATTTCAGGTCGGGTAATTTCAGGTCGGGTTCATTTCAGGTCGGGTAATTTCAGGTTGGTTTCTTTTCAGGTTGGGTTCATTCGGGTTTAGGGTTTATTGTGTAGGGATTAGGATTTAAGATACATAATATTAATACATTATACATACATATATATATATATATGAATTATGGTTTAGTGTTTTGGGGTTATTAACTAAGCATTAATTTATTCATATTATTTATTATTAACTTAAATGATTATATTTTTAATTAAAGTTAAGTTAGTTAATTTATTAATACTTGACATTATTATTAAATATAAAAAATTACTTAATATTTTTAATTGATTTTAAAATTTTAAATTCATTAAATATAACTTCTTCAAATGTCAGATAATTATCATTATCAGCAAATCAAATAACAATATCAGTTCAGGTCAATATCAGTTCAGGTCAAAAACAGTTCAGGTCAAGAACAGTTCAGGTCAATATCAGTTCAGGTCAAGATCAGTTCAGGTCAAGAACAGTTCAGGTCAAGAACAGGTCGGGTTCAAAACAGGCCGGTTTCAAAACAGGTCGGGTCAAAACAGGTCAGGTTAAATCGGTTATCTGGCAGGTCAGTCTCGGGTTCGGGTTTGTTTCGGTCGGGTGCAGGTCGGGTTCGGTTACTATAGTAACAGGTCGAATTCGGGTCCGGGTTCGTTTCGGTCGGGTGCAGGTCGGGTTCGGTTACTACAGTAACAGGTCGAATTCGGGTTCGGGTTCGTTTCGGTCGGGTACAAGTCGGGTTCGGGTCATTGAGTTCTCGGATCAAACCAGGTTCTGACTCAATCGAGTTTCAGGCAGGTTACCAGATCGGGTCAGTTTTTTACATCCCTATCTTTAAGAATGCCTTAACTACAACATGGCACCGTAATGACTACTATTATTTTACATGTTATTTCTAATATTAGTATTATCAGCCAATATAAGTTAACACCCCCCCCCAAAAAAAAAAACAATCTATTGTATTTAAAATAAAACTCATTACAAAAATTAAGAATGCATTTAAAATAACATACCCATTGTTTTTAATATAATAGGGCCAGTTTGGCCCAATTCTAAGCTAAACTCTAATGCCTAATCTTTTGTTACATACGCACCTGAAGAGGGACCGCTGGATCGAGGCAGATCCAACGACGCAGATTATACACGGTTTGAACGCGGAATCCAGTTGGAGGAGAGCAAACGGTTCGTCATCTTGACGAGAAATTATATTATGAGTGATTCTCACCACGTTATCCATGAGACCAACCATTAAAAATCACCCAGTTCATCATTATTTTTCATGTCATTAATTTAATAATAGAATAACTTTCAAAAAACAGTTTTTAAAATGACATGAAAATTTTTTAGTGAAGATTTATTGGTGGGAAAAAATGACATGGAAAAATCATGGTAAAGTGGGTGGTTTCCATTGGTTGGTCCCATGGATGACGTGGTGGGAATCACCCATAATATAATTTTTCCATCTTGACCGTTAGATCGGAAAGTGATCTAACAGCCCAGAGTGATCAGCAACAGAGCACACGGATTGCTATTTGTGCGTGGTAGTCACGCGCTCGACTTTCTATTTTTCACCGAACGTTTCGTCTTCTCCGATGCTCCACTCGCTTCGATTTGCTCATGCCGGCGTAGTCCAAGCTCATTTCCGATCAGCAAAACATGCCAAAAAAAAAGGAGAAACAAAGGTTAAATCCTTAAAATATATCACAAGCTAATCCTTAAATTGAAGCCAAGGCAAGAATCAAGCTATATCGGATTCAAAGCAGAGGCAAATCGCGAGTCAATAGCAAATCGGCCTAAAATCAGAGCTGAGATAAAAGCGAATGGGGAAGATATCCGAGATTCAAGCTTGAAACTCAAGCAAAATTGTAACTATATAAACTCACTGTAAATTTCATGTAAATGAGACGATTCATACTTAAATTATATACAAAAAAAGTCACAAAAGAATTCGGAATTGAGGATAGCAAGCACTTGTACTCAGAGTTTTTAGATAAATAAAAGCAAGTCCAGTTTCTGGTAATTTCTCCTTTTAGTTTATATTCGAAAATTTAAAACAAAAAATGGATAGTTTTTTTACCTTGTTTTGCAAAGCTGTAACCCCTAAATCCGGACCAAAAGAAATGACCCGAATTTAGAAAGTTAGAATTGAAAACTTGTTCCTCAAATTATAAATCTTAAGTTTAAAAATATTTAAAATATATAATTAAATTAATTAATAATAATTAACGTAAAATTTCTCAAATATTTATGAAACTCGATCATTAAAATATATACTGAATATTTCATTAAAATAACATCTGGATTAAACTGAAAATGCATGCCGAAACATTATCCCAAATTAAATATTCTAATGTCCGAAATTACAAAATATCTCAAAGTGATATTAAAACAATAATCTGAAATATTTGAAAAGAGTTCCTACTGAATAATTTAATATCTGAGTAAAAATACGAGATGCTCCAAGTACCGAATCGCCTAAAAGAGTCTGAAATATCTGAAAGAAGAAACTATAAAAATGGTCTCGGTTTGACGAGCGGTGGCCGATGAGCCCTTGATCGAAGCTTGGCCGAAACTCGGGAAAAGTTGGGTGAGATGAAAATCATATCGAGAGAGGGGGAGTTGAGAGAGTGCGGCTGCCGCAAGGTTCAAAAAGCAAAAACCCTCAAAACTTAATCCGAAAGTATAACATATACTTTGACTGAACGGGAAAATCACAAGAGAAGGGCCCCTACTTTTACCCGAATTACAAACATACCACAAACATTTTGATTTTATTCAATTAGGCCACTAATTTCGTAATTGAAATTCAATTCAATTCCTAATTCTCAATTAGGTTTCTAGATCAAATTCCCAAATGTTAGAGTTTTTAAATTTAAGGATTTTAAAATTTAGGGTTTCTGAACTGGATAATTCTTGGGGTGTTACAGCTGACGCGCATGACGGTTGTGGCGGCGTCCCCAATGATGGATGCATAACTTTAAGTCTTCGAATTTTAATTTTTTTTAAAAAATAAAGGAATTGAAATTTTAAAAATTAATCGTTTAAAATCTAAAAAGTGGAAGGTTTGTTTTACTAAAAAAGATTTCCGCTACTGATAACGACAGCCGATACCAATTAGTCGTGGCCGACACAACAAATGATTGCCACGCTCTATAAGGGGCAAAGGATTTTTAGAGAGCCGGTTGAAACATTTCGAGAAGAGGGTAAACAAAATTGGTTTCTTACTTTGTTTATATATATATCGACCTGATGACCCGATCCATGCCCTGATTAAACCTGCGCCTCTTTTTATTGGACTTTTCATTACAGCTCTCCAATTTTCAAACTTTACAATCTCATCTTTTCTATTTCAAATTGGCCACTAGATTTTGTTTTTCATTCAATTTCAGCCATCACATTTTGCTTTCTTTCAATTTAGCCCTTAATTCAGATTCTTTCCTAAAGAAATTTTCTTCTGTTATACCTTTTCCTTGTTTAAAATTTTTATTGTTGTTTAGCATTTTAATTACTTTTATTTTTGTTTTTATGTGTACATATATATATATATATTTGTTTGTTGAAAGCCTAGGAATAGGTTCTTAATAAACTTTGATTAGAGACATGTATGCAGTAAAATTTCCTTCATAATTTCAATAAAATACACTTAAATATGTTTGAACCTAAATAATTAAAATGAATACAAACGTTTTTTTAAGGTTTAATCACTAATTAAATTCTAATTAAAAAAAACTTTAACACACTTAATCATTGTTTGTGGATTGTTAAAAAATAAAAATTAACTAATGCGGTGTTTTACCAAACAAAAATGACGGGTTAGCGCCAGGAGTGTTGGCAGTGATTGGAGTTTTTTTTCGGGCGATAAGACCGTTAAAATATATTTATATTTATTAAACGGACAAGTAAATTGAATCTTTGTGAACTTGCAAATTCTAATTTTAAAAATTCTTTTTGAAATCAATAAGGTACTATATTTTGATCATTGTAAGGTGCTAACTCTTCCTCACGTGTAATCGACCCCCGAACCTGTTTTTTGATTTTTGTAGATAAAAAATGTTGTTTTAATAAATAAATGTTTTATTAAAATAACCCCGTTTTTAAAGAGATCCAATCACAATTTTTTTAAAAAAATTGGTGGCGAATCCGTTGATTTTAAGTTAAAGGATTGTTACAGTCCGTTACTCTGTTTCAGGCTGTGTACCAATCCCGTGCTTCCATTGTCGTGTTCCCACTTGCAGAACAATAGCTCCTCAACATATTGCCCATAGGATCAAGTTTGAGGTGAGTTATCCGAGCGAGTGAGCGCACACAAGATTAAATATATAATGTGAAAATAAGCACCATCCAGCATCAATACTGCAAAGTTAAGCAAGATCCATTTGGAATCTATTACGACTAGTTCATGAAGCAGAATTCCTCCATTTAACAACATATATCACAAAACATTTTTAGGGTGTTTTAAGAAATAACAACACAACGATACAGAGAAAAATGAGAAAATCAGATACATGGTTGAGGAATAGTGGATGGTTTTGAGGGAATCCCTTCATTTCCAGAAAACATTTGAATTGCACTAGTATTTGTCCTTTCCTTCACGCTCCAAGGCCAACTCATCAGAGAGGAAAGGTATTTTCTGCGTCCACAAAACCAACAAATACAATTCTCAACACCAACCCAAACTTGTAAAAACAAGATAGTGAGAGTTGGAACCTTCTGTTTTGCAAGATCCCGGCATCCAGTGAACTTGCAGGCTGCAGCTGCCAAATTCAACAGTGTATGCTTTAACAAAGTTTGTTGCATCTCTGCTCGTTAGTCAACCACTTCTCCAATTTATGTTGAGCATCCCCGCATGATCTGAGTGACTAGTTCTCAGCTTAAGTATACATATTGAAGGACTTGCTGTAACTCTTGTTAGGAGTCTCCACTATGACATAATCTTCAATCAAAGTCAACCATAATGATACTGTTTTTACCAGAATTAGCCATAGGTTTCTGGTGAGGCAAACTTTGATCCATAAGGCCATGTCATTCAACCCTGATCTTCTTTCCATAAAAAACAATTGCAAATCTGTCAAGAACTATGTTAATAATCATCAAGCAAATTGATTTCTCTAACCTGAAAAATCAAGTTAATATTAAGATGAAAAACACCACAGAAAGATTAAAAGCATAAAGGAACGCAGTGCCTTCAGAGCAAATTGCAAAAACATAATACAAGAATTTTTTTTCCTTAAGTCGTAAGGAAGATATACATCTCTCTTCCTCAATTATCAGTGTGATCTTGAACACAAAAGCTCGGGATAAAATAAGGCAGTTTCATATCCTTCAGCTACATAGTAAAAGTAATTACAAGAGAATTCGGCATATTCAATCATCCAGTGTGCAAAAGATAAGCCATCAGAAGTGTACATTTTGAACAATCAAATGGTTCAGACTGAAATTAAAACAAGAATAAAAAGATAACGACTTATTCCTAGGATTAGCCCATTTTATAATTGCACCAATATCCAACTTTTACTTTTCACATCATATAATTCCAATGGATAAACGTCAAAACCAAAGTGAAGATCAGATATACAAGATCCATTCAAAGAACATGATAAACTGATACCAAGAGTTAAAATATCACCTCCATTGTTTCAGTGCTCATGTCCTGAAAAAGCAAAAAGCTTCAACACGCATAGAGAGAAAACTTTCCTCAGGATCCGTTTTCCATTGAGGGGTGAACGCCCGTTTGGGCAAAAGCTAGATTTTCTAGCTGTGGGAAAACCCCCGTTTGAGGCACAAAATCAAGTGGGCAACGCCCGTTCAGCGCCAAACCTTGGCATGTTTGCCGTTGCTTTTCCGTTCGGTGGGTAAACGCCCGTTGGAGAAGCGCCCACAAACGAAGCCTCAGCCTGATACATATTAATAGGATACTTCAAGGTATAGATAAGATAAACAGCCTTGTGTGAGTATTGCTACCCTGCAAGGCAAAATACAATGAAATGAGTTTAGTGGCATTGTACAATTTAATGTACCTCCAAGCATTTCAGTGTAAAGATAAATCAACCACTTCAATCTCAGAGATACTTACTTCTCACAACTCTCTTGGCTTTCAAGATACCATGGTGCAAAGTTGACATGGTACATTTATCTGGCTGTATGCCCCTATTTAACATTCCATTAACAAGGTTTACAGCCTTCTCTATGTATCCTCTTTTACAATAGCCAGATATAAGAGCAGTATATGTCACGTTATCAGGTTCTAATCCAGCATCAATCATTTCATCAAAGATCCTAATTGCATCTTGAAGATTGTTTGTCCTACAACACTGATCAATCAAAACTGTATAGCAAACAACATCAGGTTCTACTCCCTTGCATTTCATTTCACTCCACAAAGTTGAAGCATCTATTACTATCTTGTCTTTATTTAGTGTTGCATCAGGACTGGAAAGAGATCTCAAATTTGTTATTTTATGGCTGTTAAGCAAGACTGTATAAGTGATAACATCAGGCTCAATTCCTATCTCTTTCATATTATTGAAAAGATTCACAGCTTCCTGCAAAAGATTCACCTTGCAGTAGCCACTTATCATTATTGTGTAGATAACTAGATCAGGTGTTAGCCCTCTATCAATCATTTTATCAAACAACCATTGGGCCTTTCTCAAATTTCCTGCCTGACAAAATGCACCGATGAGTTTACTGTACATTAATTTGGTAGGCTCGACATTCAAAGCAAACATGACCTTCAGTAACATAAGAGCTTTGTCATTATTACCATCCATGCAAAGACAACTAAGCAGTTTTGAGCAAGAAGCCTTACTCACTAGAAATCCCTGCTGAGACAGCTTAAGAAATAATTCAAATGCATTTTTTGTGAGTCTTGCTTCAATATAACCATCAACTAAGGCAGCGTAATTTTCGAAATTCCTCGGTAAACAATCAAAGAAAGCTTCAGCTTTCTTCACCTTTCCACTTATACATAAACCTTTAATGATCATTTTGTACATGACAGTCTTAGGCTCCAAACCTTGTTTCTCTACATCAATCAAAAGATCGAGGACCTCTCGTGTAAGACCGTTTCTAGCTAATCCCCCAGCAAGGACACTGTAAGAAATTATATCAAGCATGTGACCATTCTCCCTCACCTCATTGAACAAATTCAATGCATTTTCAATTTTACCTTGAAGACAGTATCCATTGATTAAAGTGGTATAGTTAATAATATCAGGGGAAATCTGTTTACTTTTCATCTCATCAATCAATTCTACAGCTTCTTCTACTTTACCCATCTTGCAGAGAGCATCAGCCACTACGTTATAACAAACCTCATCAAGAAACATCCCAGCGTCCCTAAACTTCTTAAATTGATTTACAGCCTCAAAATCCAGGCCCATCTGACACAAGCATTGAAGAATGGAGGTCACAATCACACAGTTTGTCTTGATACCCTTTGACTCCATTTCATGGTGAACATCCAAAGCTTTTACTATATTCCCGCAGTTGCAGTATCCTTTTATCAAGGCACCATAATGAAGCACATCAAGAACAATGCCATGCTTTTTTGCCTCAAATAAAACACCTTCAGCTTCTTCTGGTTTCAACTCATCGCAGAAGCCTTTAATCACAACTAAATACGCAAAGGCATCAATAGGAATCTTTGCATCCCTCCACGCTTTAAGCACCTTATAGCCCAAATCTGTTCTTCTATGCATACAAAGCCCTTCGATATAAGTTGTGTAAGCAAAAGCATTCGGTCTAACTTTTGCTTCATCCATCTCTTGAAAAATGTCAACAGCTTCATCAAAACTACCCTTTCTGCAAAGTGCTTTAATTACAATGCCATAAGTATGATTATTTGGCTTCAATCCAAGTTTCTTCAACTGTTGATAAAAAGCTATAGCCATATCAACTTTCCCACAATGAATCAAACGATTCATAAGAAAATTACATGGGAATATATCCGGAACAAATCCCCGCCTTCGAGTTTGAAATAAGATATCAATAACTTCATCAAACATTCCAACACTGACATATGCCTTCACCAGTGCATTGGACAACCGGACCAAAAGTTTCGAGTTTTCTCCCTCAAGCCCCTCATCAAGAGTTTCAAACAAATCCATGACATCAAAACCTAAATACTTCTCTTTCCTAATGATTTCCAACAACACCGAATCCAATTTCCTTTCCCAGCCGCACTTATACAATATTCTTACGATAGATGCATATGTACAAACATCATGAGAAAACCCATCTTCTTTCAATTGGTTAAAAAATAACAAAGCCTTATCCGGTTGTTTTCTCAAAGTGTTCAATGCTTGAACAACCTCAACTCTATTTAATTCAGAGAACTGGTTACTGTTATGATTCATATTTGGGGTACTGATCATTTCTTGCTCATCCGATGAACTGGATGTTAATTGGGCAAGAGCATGGTGCATCTGCTGTGAAAGAAAAATAATTACAACATTCTCAGTTTCCCTTTTTTAAGGTAACAGCACAAAATCTGCATTTAGATAGAATATATAAGAACTAAAATTAGAAATGCAACCCTTTTAAGATTTTAGAGATAAAGTAAAGGGCATGCTATTACTTTGAAAATAGAACAATTATATTAGAGTTGATCACATACTATATAGACATTCTTAATTAACAATGATTTAGGTTTTCACTGTCTAACTTTTACATTGTAGCAAAATGTAAGTATCAAAATCAACAATCCGTTGGGAGAATGCTGGAATCTTAATTCTTGTAAGTAGTATTTAATTCCTTAAAAAACACTAAGTCATGCCTATATATTTTCAATGTTACTTAGTTCATAACGTAAAGAAAATTTAACTAGAAACAAAAAAAAAGAGAGGAAGAAAGCAAAAGACAGAAATACTTCTTTTCTAGCAATAGGAGAAAAGTTCCAAAGTGCAGGTCGAGCCTTCCGCAAGGATTGCCCCAACATCTAATCAAACAAACAAATAAAACATCAATACCCAACAATTAAAATGTAGAGACATCTTCCAAAAACAAATAAAGAGAAGTGGGTATACCAGAAGGTGAAGATTTCGGCCGCAACACTGGAATTTAAAGTTGGAAATTTTGTTTAAAAGATAAAGTTTGGATACTTCGATTGGAAGCGGTTACGATATGACGAAGATAGGAAGGGTTTTGAGGTTGGAAAACGTGGGAAGCTCATAAAAATTTCCAGGCAAAAGTTTGAACAAAACCCAAAAGAAAATGTGGTCGTGTTGAGGAAGATGGCGCTCGCTGGGTTTAGACGAGGGTTTTAGATTTTGAAGAAAAAACAAAACAAAATGATGTAACTGATCGGCCAACAAAGTTTGGGCTCAATTCGGTCCAATAAGCTCAATTGATGAAACATTCTATTTTTTTAAACTACATTGGAGGTCACTCAATTATTAAAAGTTATATTTAAGTCACTTAATTAAAGTTTTAATTACGGCCGGTCACTCTTCTGTTAAAATACAAATAAACATCCAAAAAGGTTTGGTATAATGACAACTTTAATTCTCAAAATTTATATATTCTATCAATTTAGTAATAATTCTAAATAATTCAATATATTTAACCCTTTATATTTAAAAAAAATATCAATTAATTATTTTTCTTCTCCCAAATCGATTGCATACCCTCGTTAACACTAGAATACTTCATTTAAAATCAATAATTAATCTAATACACGAATTTATAAATGTAAAGATATTTATAATTATTTTTAAGGTTAAATCTGTAATTACTATTTACATTAAAATTAAGTTCATTTGGATCTATTTAAAATTATTTATAAAAACATTCAGGTTTTAGTTATTGCTACTACGTAAATTAATACAAGAAGTTCAAGTTTTTGTATTATTATACAATTTTTTAGTAATTTTATATTTTTGAATAATTTCATTATTTCTCTTTTATTTTTAAACTAATAATTAAACTTTTTAAGTTATTAAATTTTTATTATTAAATAGATATGAAAATATCAAATTTGGTATAACTCGTGTTGTCGCGAGCACCCAAGTAAAAAAGGAAAGATAAGTGAAAAATTCAATTCACAGAAGAAAAAAAAGAAGCTTAAATAATTTTATAAAAATATTATGTTTTTCAAAACTTATTTCTTTTAAGGGCGTACTTTTCAAAAATAATTTTTAAGTTATTTTATTATATAAAAAATAGAGATTGTTGAGATAATAATTTTGACATGACATAAAGTTAAAAATAGCCCTTAACGCTTGGCATTTTGATCACTTTAGGTCCTATTCTTTTTTTGGTATAAACAAACCCTTAACGTTTCATTTTCGTTTAAATTTTATTTTCCTTAGATGGAAACCGTCAATTAACTAACAGCCAACGCTTATCATTGATGTCGCATGTCTACATGTCAAAACTTGTTGATATGGCACTTTGCTGATGTGGCATCATAATTAAAAAAATAATTTCTTTTAAAAATTACTTTTTTTTATATATTTTTTAATCAAGCATCATCTGATTGATTTGAAAAGTGGTCTTTTTATTTAATCAATAATTAGCAGCTCATGTGGAAATTTCTTTTTTTGCATCAATATTCTATTAGAATCAAAGTCTGTAAACCCGATGATCTCTAACTTATCAGAACACCGATATGTGAGCATGTAATTTTTTTTGTTCTATAAATATATCTCATAACCTTATTGGTTGCTATCTAATGATTTATATTAGATTTGCTTAAATATTTGTCTAACATTTCAACAATGTACGCAATATCTGAACGCATACATATTTGAGCATAAATTAAATTCTCAACAGCTTATGCATATGAAATCATTTGTATTTTCTAAATTTCAAGGTTACTTTAGGGCATTGAGTAAGGCTAAATTTGTCTTCTTTAGCAATATGAGTATCTCTTAGTTTTCTCCCATTGAACTTGTAGTATATACAATTGCAACCAAAAGAACTTTATTTTTACAGAAAATAATCTTAAAATACTTTACATTGAAGTAACTGAAATTGTGTCTAAAATGAAAGATAATTTTTTAAAATTACAAACTCCCATTAAAACTAAATATCCTTAAATAACATTATACCCACATGAGTAGTGTGCTTATGAAAGACCTAGGGTGACCGTTTCTTAATAAGCGCGCAATAATGGAGTTTGTACCAACATGCTCTATAGACACACAACCACTCTGAATTTTCTTTAACAACTAGGAACTTATTATTCATGTGCTTCAAATTTGAAGTGTTCCTATTGTTTATAGAATAAATGAATGCATATTTATTGTCACAAAATAACTGAAGTGATCTTTCTATTTAATCAATAATTAGCAGCTCATGTGACAAAATCCTTTTGCATCAATATTCTATTAGAATCAAAGTCTGTAAACTCGATGATCTCTAACTTATCAGAACTCTGATATGTGAACATGTAATTTTTTTTTGTTCTCTAAATATATCTTATAATCCTATTGGTTGCTATCTAATGGTTTATGTTAGATTTGCTTAAATATTTGTCTAACATTCTAACAATGTACACAATATCTGAACGAATACATACTTGAGCATAAATTAAATTCTCAACAGCTTATGCATATGAAATTATTTGTATTTTCTAAATTTCAAGATTACTTTTAGGGCATTGAGTAAGACTAAATTTGTCTTCCTTAGCAATATGAGTATCTCTTGGTTTTCTCCCACTGAACTTGTAGTATATACAATTGCAACCAAATTTATCTCAAAACCGAATGAGATAATCAATATAAAATTTATAATTTCATTAATGAGAGTCTTACGTAAGCTTATAAATAAATTTCTTTAATTTACATATCATTGATTTTGTAACATTAGACACAAATTTATGATTGTACCATATAATTCGTTATTCAATGTCGTCATTGAAAAACACAAGCTTAACATTCATTTTATGTAGCTCAAGATTAAAATAAATAACAAGCATTATGATTATCTTGAAAGTCTTTCAATGAAGCTTGAGAGAAAGTCTCCACAAAATCAATGTCTTCTTTTAGAGTATATCCTTTAGATACAAAACACGCCTTATGCTAATCCACATTACCATTTACATCTCCCTTGGTTTTAAATATTCATTTACAATCAATTGGTTTGCACCTTAAGGTAATGAGACAAGTTCCTAAACTTTATTGCCTTGTATAAAATTATACTCTTCTTGTATGACATCAATTCACTTTTGAGAGTTAAATTTTTTTATGGTTTGATGAAAAAATGATTAAATCAGTTTCTATCATTCCATTGTTATCCTTATTTTCTTGAAGAAATACAATATAATAACTTGTAATAGTATTTCTCCTTTATCTCATGGATCTCTTTGAAGACACTTGTTTTTAAGGGTGTTGAGTTTGTTCTCCTGAAACAATTACCTTATCTTGAATGAGAGTTGTTCAACATTGTTTTGTTGAGGTACTTGATTAACCTCTTGATTAACGATAGATGTGAAAACCTAAACATCATCAAAAGTGATATTATGAATTAAACTATAATCCAATTCTTCCTCAATAACAATGTATCTAACCTTATTCTCCCTCCAAACTTAACATCCTAAAAAATAGATCTCTCATTAAATAATTCCTAATAGTAGGATCATAAAACTTACATCCCATGAATCACTCAAAATAATCGAAGTAGTTACTCGCTTTTTGAAGTTTAATTACTTCACATGTGTCCTAACTTGTTACAAAAGAAATAAACCCATTGTAACTTATGTTGTTTCTTTTGAGTTGGACCCTAACAACTTTATTCTAATATTTTTCTTTTATTGCCTTTATTCTTAGAGACACCGACTAAATGAGACATAATCAAAAGATTACGTTTACACTTATAATGCTTCAACTTTTCTTCCTCTTTAACACAAAGAGAAATGAGCTCAGATAGAGACCATTTCTCATTTTTATAGTTGTAACCTTTTTTTTATTTCGTTAAACTATATAGGAAATGGCACCAAAAGCATAAGAACAAACAATTGTTAGAAAGTCCAATCTTATGCGCCTTAAATTTTTGAAGCAATATTAAACATTTTTATAATCTACTGCCTCAGATTTCCTTGACCTTTATACTTTATAGACATCAAGGAAGACATAAGTGATGTCATTTTAACCTTAATGTTTTGGGTAAAACATTTCTTAATTTCGTCAAGAAAACCCTTAGTACGAGTAATCTCTTTAGATTTGTGCTCCTAAAGACATATAGAATGTTGTGCTTTATGATCAATAGACCCATGCGATTCGAATGATCTCACTTCTCAAAATACCTTTTATGGGTGCTTACCACAGTGAGAGGTGCAAATTGTTCTTTCTTTAGTGCAAAGTCTATGTACATATATAGAGTGTCCATGAGTTCTATATTTTGTACACATTCATGCCCTTATTATTGCTATTCTGAAGCTCATTTAGGCATATTTAGGTGCATTGCATGCATAATAACAGTATTTTCTCTTTTACCATGCTTTATTGAATATTTTATGTTTGGTTAAGAGAAGATATTGTTTTAGTTTAGTTTTTATTTTTCAGATGCTGTAGCTGAGGAGAGGAGGAGAGGATAGGAGAGGATAGGATAGCTGGAAACAATAGAAGATGTACTGAAACAGTTCCAGATGCCGCCAAGGACGTTGCCGAAGCAGCACAACCGCCAAGTGCCGCCCAGGCAGGAGTTACATCGACTTAGCCAAGATGGATCACGATTGAAAGAGGGCAATTCCCTGAGTCCAATGAGCACTGTTGCGTGTAAAATAGTCTATCGCAATGGTAGTGCAAGTATACACGACGCAAGTAGTAAAGTGATACGAAGTATCAGATATCGTCTCCACAGGGATTGGGCTAATAGCTTTACCTTAATTCACTGCACGAAAGTAAAGAAAATATTTGAGAAAGTTGTCACGAAAATAATAAAGTAAACGTAAATAAAAGAGTAGAAATATCAAGATAGAGAGAATGGGCTGGTATTGAATTGCTCAGTAGTGCAGATATTGCAGAGTTTAGGAAATCCAGTTCTGTTGTTGCGCCCCGTCGCGGCAGCAACACTCAACTCAGTACTTCAAGTTTGGCAAGAATCCCATATGTTCCTTGGCCTATCCCTAGGTCCAAGTCTGTTGATGATCACGTCTTTGATGATACCTCCCGGCGTGAATCGAAGGATGAACACTGATGTGTATGAATTCTTCTTTAGCCACTTAACCTCGTCCTATCCCTAGGCCCAAGATAGTTCAACTATAAACTAGAGAACTTGCTCTTATTTCCTTCGTATACTTAACTCTCCCGATGCTAAGTAAATAGATAACCTCACAATGCTCTCCTGATGCTCTTGCAAAACATTAATAACCAAAATAAGAGAACTTGAAGTTTATTTTATTGAACTTGAAAAATTACTAAAACAAAACAACCCTTGCAACTACTTTACAAATCAACCCGTGGCCCTAGAGGGAATTTAGAACATGTTGTGAAAAGAAAAACGACTAGAATTTTGGGAAGAAGCTAGGGTAATCGGTTATGCCCTCTAGGTTAAAATACATGCCCTTATATAAGCTTTAGGCTCAAATTATCTAAAATAGCAAGAATACAACTTTAAATAAAAGTATGATTCTAATAAAGACTAAATCTTCAAGGTGTAACACCCCAATTTTGGGCTTAGAAGTTTTGGTTTTGGATCGCGCTGGTCAGAGTGCGGTTCGAATATAAAAGGTGGTTTTTAGGAAAACCTAGTTCGGGTTGCAATAAAAATATGGAAAAATGTCTTAAAATCCTATTTTATTATATATAAGAGAATGGTGAAATCAATTTTACAAAATGAGGTTTGGAAGTCTGACATTTTGGGTTAGTGACCAAAATGTAATTTTTGGAAACTGGATGACTGTTTTAAAAAGGATTGAAACTTTGAATCTTTAAGGAGCTATTTACCCAAAAGAGTTTCTCCAGATTTTTCTTAATAATAATCAATTAATTAATGGTTTTAAATTAAAGGTAAAAGGGAGGGAAATATATTTTGTCATTTTTAACTAACTTTTCCCAAATTTCCATTTTCCTTTTCTCTCAACCCAAACACATTTCTCCAGCAAAATTCCCTCTGATTTTGACAACTAAAGATGAGATTTCAATCCTCATTTGATCTCTAATCAATTCTACAACAAAACCTTGGCATTAGCTTATTGAATTTTCAAGAATCTTGGTTCCAAAAAGGGAGAAACTCAAGTTTAGAGGTATGAACGTCCTTCTCCTCTAAATTTTCAGTTCTTTACTGAAATTCCCAAGTTCTCAATCCTTGATTTGAGTTTTATTAAAGGTTTTGATGTTGAGATCTTGATTTTGGCTTAAAATGCAAGATTTGGATTTAATTTTGAAGAAATTCGTAATAATTGATTGGGCTCTGTTTTGAGATGTCTTTTTGATATAATTTGGATGTCTAAAAGATGTATAATTGAGGTTTGATCAATGCAATCCCGAATAGGTTGATTTTCCTACGTTTTTACTTGTGAAAATGGTGGTTTTTAGGGTGATCTTGGTGTTTTGTTAATGTTGGAGGTATATGGACGTGTTTGGGATCATTTTGGATGTTAATTGATGTTTAAAAATGGTTATAAGTGATGGATCTTGGCTGGGTTAAGTTTTGGAAGAGTTTGGAGGTGATTTCGGTTGTGTTTGGTAGTCGAAATGTTGGATTTGTGTAGAGCAGCGAGTTGAGTTGTGTGGCTGGTGTTTTTAATGAATAATGATGCATTAATCCTCTGTTGTTATGTGCTTGAAACAGGGGAGAATGATCCGTGAGCAATAGAGGTGGCGTTGAAGGTTTCAGATGCTTGGAAGGCTTGTTGGCTAGCCTTGTTTTGTGTATCGGTGAGTGAAGTTGGGTTTTCGGCTTTAAAACCAAGGTTTGAAGGTTTTGGGAGCTTAGTTTAAGTCTAAACAACTTAGCTAAGCTCAAGAGTAAGTAAATGGAATTTCTCTCTTGGTTTGTGTAATGAATTGGTTTTTAAAGCACTTGTGATTGTTGGATGCAATGCATGTGATTTGCATGTTTTAAATTCTGTTTTGAAAGCATATTTTAGCATGGTTTAATGCTGGTTTTGAAAGCCATGTGTGAAGGATGCTCAAGGTAAGAGATCCTTGGTTTTGTACATTGGAATTGTGGAATTGATGCATAGTGTTGCATGTTGTTTAATGGCTTTGTGTAATGCTTCAAAAACAGTGGATTGATGATGGTAATTGGTGGTTTTGGCATTTTGGTTATGCTTGTAAAACAATGGATTAATGTGGTAAGATGGTTATATTGTCAAGTGATGTAAGTGGTTCTTGGTTACTTTAATCGGATATAGTTAGCCGGCTATAGGATTGGGTGCACCGTGAATAAAGTCGCCTTGGATGTGGAGTGGTTGTGATTGAACCGGTAACTCCATCCAAGTACACTAACGAGATGGTTAAGAACACCATGGTGGTTAAAATTCCATGGGTGGGTCTTGTGTTAAGGTCATAATGGTGGTTAAAATTTCATTTGAGGACCTTGTGTAAGCAAAGGTCATAATGGTGGTTAAAATTCCATTTGAGGACCTTGTGCTTGTTAAGATCACAATGGTGGTGTAAAGTCCATGTGTGGATCTTGTGTAGTATGTCCCAGATCTCGTTAGTGATGTTATACAACTACCAATGGGTGATGTTAAGGTCATATGGTGGTTAAAATTCCATATGAGGACCTTGTGAATGTTAAGGTCATATGGTGGTTAAAATTCCATATGAGGACCTTGTGAATGTTAAGGTCATATGGTGGTTAAAATTCCATATGAGGACCTTGTGTATGGTAAGGTCAAAATGGTGGTTAAAATTCCATTTGGGGACCTTGAGATTGGTAGTGTGTATGAAGCGTAGGGACAACGCTTGTGATCCGCGTATCCGATTGGATGTTGAGTTGAAAAGTGGATATGGTTTATCACTTGGAAGCCAATATAATGTTCTTGAGTGTAATGAAACATGAGATGCTTGAAATGATGCATGGTTGCATGAGAAGTGTGTAATGTACCAAGAATGCATGTATTACTTGTTAGCTTGAACAAGTGTTTATTTTCTATTGAGAATGGTGCATGTGTGCATGAAATCTCTTAAGTGCATTGAAGTCTTGCGAAGACTTGTTTTTAAAGGCATGTAATGCAAATATTGATTTTGTGGTTCATATGTTGCATTTGTTTAATGCATGAGATAAATTGAATGAGTAAGTGGTTATTAAAGGTTTCTTGCTTTGAAATGATTTTCAATGTATGAGAAAAGTATGATGTGAAGTGGAAGTGTTTTCCAAGGATCTTGTATTTAACTTTGCATATGATATTCATGCATGGAATGGTTAAATTGATGGTTTTACAAGGTTGTGCTTTGAAGTGAATTACTTAGCTTTTCTAAGCTAAGGGTTGGTTTTCATGTTTGAGCAATGCATGATTTAAAGCATGTTGTTGAAAAGGGTTTTCAAACATTGCTTTGATTTATCGAATTGTGTTGCTTTTAAAAGAGGTTTTATGACTCGCTGCATTGATGGTGTTTTGGTTTTGAGCATTCCTCACTAAGCATTATGTGCTTACGCTTCTTTTTGTCCATCAATGCAGATATTTGAAGTTGGGACAGCGAGAAGCAAGGGATTCAAGAAGAGCTCCACTTGAGATGTATGTCTCGGTTAATAGCTATAGATAATAAAGGCAATGGGGGGAGAATCTCTTATGTTGATGTTTAATAAGATTGTGTATGTTGGAAAAGTTTGGTTTATGATTTTGAACTATGTGGTTTAACGCTTGCAACGTTTGAGTCTTCTTATTCTTAAGTCGTTATGCTATGCTTCTTGTTTAAAAAGCATGTTTGAGTGTTGGATGTGTTGAATGAGTTGGTGCACCTAGGGGTGGTTTTGTATCTAGATTTTGATGCAAATTGGTAGGTATGATGCTTGGCATGTTTTTGATTAAATGTGGGGTGGTTTGGAGCATGTTTGATGGGGTTTAAAGGTGTTTAAAAAGGCCTATCTGCTGTTTCTGGGCAGGGTGTTTCGAAACACCCTTGCCTGTTTCGAAACATGCCCTTGAATTGGCCAGGGTGTTCCTGAACGGCCTAGACCCATTTCTGAACACTTTGGCTACTGCCAAGGGGTGTTCCTGAACGGCCTAGACCCGTTTCGGAACACTTGACCGTTGGGCATAAAATTTGAATGGTTTTGAGGTTTGCAAGCTTTACGTTTTAGTCCTGATTCTTGTATGTGCAATTGCTTGAGTTTGAGATGTCCGTTTGAGATGAAATTTGGCAGAGAGGCATGAAACATGACTAATTTCATAATGGTAACTTAGAAATTGGTAAAGTCCTCTTAATTTTCAGAATTTACAAATTGGTCCCTAAATTCGTATTTTGTGCAATTGGGTCCCTTATTGTTTTCCGATTGCTATGATTTTGAGTATGCTTATCTCAAGAGTATGCCTAGGTTAAATGTGCATCTAGAAAAGTTTAGAAAGAAAAAAAGGGTCGTTAATCAAGGTTTACTTTCGGGTTGACTTTGGTTTTCCCCGTGTAATCTTCGTAGTTCGGGTCAACCGTCTAGGCCGAGCTACGGGGGTTACATTTGGTGGTATCAGAGCTGAGTTGCGAATGCTTTGGGGAAATGGTAAATTGTTGTAATATGTGTTTGATGTTTATTCTGATGTGTGGTTGAAAGCCGGTTGAAATGCGTGTTTTTGAGCGAATTGTTGATGTTTTTAGCATGCTTTTTGATTGTGGATTTTCATTGAGCTAATGTGGATTTGTGCTGATGTTATGCTGGTGTTGTGAGCTGATTTTATGAATAATGAAAGTGTAATGGGTATGATATGTTGATATTATGCTGTTATGAGTGAATGTTGTTGATGAGAGCATGATCGAAGTATGTGGATTGATATGCTTGATGTTGTGATATCCATGTTTTTATTGACTGTTATGTTATGTAAAAGGGGAGAATTTGGGATACCCATTGCCTTATTATTATAGCTATTGTGTTATTTTGGAGTTGGAGTTTTGAATCCTTTCTTAAAGCTGGTCTGATCGATTTGTTTGTTTTGTTATGATTGTTTGTTGTTAATAGCATGGCAAAATCGATGAAAGAATGGCAGTTAGGTGAGATGATTGCTGCTTTAGAGCAGGTTGTTAAGGCGTGAAATTCACCTTTTAATGGAGGTGTTTCGTCTCAGTCTTCTGTGCCTGGAGTTGAGGTAGTGAGGCAGGAGGAAGAAGCTGGTTCTGTGATAAAGAGTTCATCACCTATTGTTCAAGAGGTGTTGGGAACATCTCAGGCTGTGGCAAAAGTAAGGCCTGTAGACGTGCCGGTTGTGGGATGTGCGGGTTTGTCGAAACAGCGTTTACATGATTTGGGAGCTGTGGAGTATCATGGTTCGACACCTGAGACATTCGAGGCCTGGTTGGCCAGTGTAATTCTGATTTTGGATCATGAAGGTTGTGATTATGCCTGTAAGCTGGAAAGTGTTGTCTCATTGATGTTGGAGGACGCTTGTGCCTGGTGGACATCTGTGGCGGTGGCATCGCACATCCACGATATAGATTGGGACTTCTTTGTGTCTGCCTTTTATGAAAGGTATCTTGGAGGGAAATTCCCAAGGGTTAAGCAAGGTGAGGGTGAGGAAAGTTTAAGCGAGAGAGTTGCGAGTACTGACCTCCGGAGCGGTCAACGTAAGAGGCTACGTGATAGAAGGTTTTGCTTGAATCGAAGTCAGGGTGGTAGTGCAAATGTAGGGCAAGTGCTACATGATCAAGGAGTGGAAGCTAAGTTACCGGTGTGTGACCGTTGTGGAAGGCGCCATGTTAGAGGTTGTTGGGGCGCAGGAGTTTGTTGGAACTGTGGTTCTAAAGAGCATGTGAAGCGAAATTGTCCTCAAGTGGTGAGATCAGCCTCAGTGGTAGCAGAAGAGTCTCTGAAGGGTCGTGGGCACGGCCGAGACAAGGTTCGAAGGTGGCAGGAAGGGCAGAAAGGTGTGAGGAGCTTGGAGAATGAAATCTGTTGGAATTGTGGGTCTGTTGGACATATGAGACGTAATTGTTTGAAGTTGGCTCGGGGTAGCCAGGGTTCTTTACCGCAGGGAGATGGTGATAACCTTAGTGTGTTAGCTGATGCTACAGTGGTGCGGCTGGAGAATGATGGTTCTGCGAGGAAGAGAACTCGTCTGTTGAAGCTCTGGGGCAGTGAGGTGTGTACAGGTAACCTTGTTAAGTAACCTTTGCCCTAGTTATCTTAGTTTGGTTTCGGTTTGGTCTTTCCTTGCGTAGTGGGTATGGTCTCGTTGCTAGCATGTTGGGGTAGTAGTTGTTGTTGTTTTGAAAACAACTTTAGTGTGAAGAGGGCATTAGTGAGTATCTTGTGGATAATGGGTTGCTAGAATGATAGAGTTGGTCAAGTTAGAAGTGAGATAGGAGGTTGTTCTTAGACAGATTCTGAGGATGTTATTGGTGGGTGTGAACCGACATACATGCACAGTTAAAATCATTCGTTATATGCTATATTATATATGTGCTGGTCCATGCATACATGTGACATGACATTAGAGGTTTTGCATACATGTACATCAGGCATTGATAGGGCATATTGGTGACCATGCATACGAACGTTCACACTCGCTAATAGCTAGTCGGGTCCGTTAGTGTTGTGATAGTATAGGTTGAATGGTGGGTTTTAAAAGTTGTTCTGATGATGGGTGAATGTTAGAAGTTATGGAGGGTATTAAGCAAGTTGTTAGTAATAGTGAGTGCGGTATAGCATGTTGGTAGAAGGAAGGTGTTTGATGCTTAATGAGTTTAGCGGTATGGTGGTGAGGAGATTACCGTTTGAGTTAGAATCAATCAAAGTGGTTGTGAATTGCTGGTAGAAGTGGTAGTTTCTTGGTGTTAAATGCTGTGGTAAGTTAGTGGATGTGTTCCAAAGTGCTGAGGTAACTTGGCATTGATGTAGTAGTAGAAGGATTGTTTATGTAGGTGTTGGTTCGTAGCAACCTTTGAGGAGTTGAGAAGAGGTTTGTTGTGGGTTGTGGAAAAGGGTTAGCCCGGGAGAATAGAAGTTTCGTAACCTAAATATGTATGTATAAGTTGGGCGGTGTTCTGGTAAGGCAAGTGTTGTAGTCAAAGCTAGAAGTGGAAAGGCAATGTAATATCAAAGGCCATTATCGGTTGGACGAGTCTTATGAGAAGTGGTTGGCTGGTTGTGAATAAGTAATTTTTCGTCTGAAGACAGTTGGCGGTGTGAGGAACGGCTGGCAGAGTCAAGGTTGGGGTATGGTGACGTGATTTTCGGATGTTAGGTGAGTAGTTCTGGTGAATCGTTATGGTAATGATAGCGGCGGATGTGAAGGAATGTCAGCAATACGTTGAGAAGTTTGAGTAAGCAGTTGATGCTTAAGAATTTTTGCTTGTTGTGGTAGTCTTTGAAAGAGGTTGAGTAGTTTTGCAAGGAGTTTTAGAAGCAGTGAAGGTTGTGGGTCACATGGTGGCTGAACTGGATTGGTTGGTGTCACTGTGTGAACAAGTTTTGGGAGTTATGAGCTAAGGTGGTGTATGCTATAAAAGTTGGAGGTTTTTCAGGTTATTGTTGGGGCTATGTGCAGTCCGGAAGTGTGAAAGGTTAAGATGTGGTTAACATTTGAGTGTTTTGGAATTCGAGAACAGTTTGTGGTGGTGTTGAGTTTGGGTGGAGTTTTGTGAGGAGAGTGTTCGGTGGGGGTTAAGTCTCCTGTGTTGCTTTGTGTGTGTTGCTTTGAGAAGTTTGGTTGTTCTCTTTTCGCCGGTTGAAATTTCGAGGACGAAATTTCTTAAGGGGGGAGAGTTGTAACACCCCAATTTTGGGCTTAGAAGTTTTGGGTTTGGATCGGGCTGGTCAGAGTGCGGTTCGAATATAAAAGGTGGTTTTTAGGAAAACCTAGTTCGGGTTGCAATAAAAATATGGAAAAATGTCTTAAAATCCTCTTTTATTATATATAAGAGAATGGTGAAATCAATTTTACAAAATGAGGTTTGGAAGTGTGACATTTTGGGTTAGTGACCAAAATGTAATTTTTGGAAACTGGGTGACTGTTTTAAAAAGGATTGAAACTTTGAATCTTTAAGGAGCTATTTACCCAAAAGAGTTTCTCCAGATTTTTCTTAATAATAATCAATTAATTAATGGTTTTAAATTAAAGGTAAAAGGGAGGGAAAGATATTTTGTCATTTTTAACTAACTTTTCCCAAATTTCCATTTTCCTTTTCTCTCAACCCAAACACATTTCTCCAGCAAAATTCCCTCTGATTTTGACAACTAAAGATGAGATTTCAATCCTCATTTGATCTCTAATCAATTCTACAACAAAACCTTGGCATTAGCTTATTGAATTTTCAAGAATCTTGGTTCCAAAAAGGGAGAAACTCAAGTTTAGAGGTATGAACGTCCTTCTCCTCTAAATTTTCAGTTCTTTACTGAAATTCCCAAGTTCTCAATCCTTGATTTGAGTTTAATTAAAGGTTTTGATGTTGAGATCTTGATTTTGGCTTAAAATGCAAGATTTGGATTTAATTTTGAAGAAATTCGTAATAATTGATTGGGCTCTGTTTTGAGATGTCTTTTTGATGTAATTTGGATGTCTAAAAGATGTATAATTGAGGTTTGATCAATGCAATCCCGAATAGGTTGATTTTCCTACGTTTTTACTTGTGAAAATGGTGGTTTTTAGGGTGATCTTGGTGTTTTGTTAATGCTGGAGGTATATGGACGTGTTTGGGATCATTTTGGATGTTAATTGATGTTTAAAAATGGTTAGAAGTGATGGATCTTGGCTGGGTTAAGTTTTGGAAGAGTTTGGAGGTGATTTCGGTTGTGTTTGGTAGTCGAAATGTTGGATTTGTGTAGAGCAGCGAGTTGAGTTGTGTGGCTGGTGTTTTTAATGCATAATGATGCATTAATCCTCTGTTGTTATGTGCTTGAAACAGGGGAGAATGATCCGTGAGCAATAGAGGTGGCGTTGAAGGTTTCGGATGCTTGGAAGGCTTGTTGGCTAGCCTTGTTTTGTGTATCGGTGAGTGAAGTTGGGTTTTCGGCTTTAAAACCAAGGTTTGAAGGTTTTGGGAGCTTAGTTTAAGTCTAAACAACTTAGCTAAGCTCAAGAGTAAGTAAATGGAATTTCTCTCTTGGTTTGTGTAATGAATTGGTTTTTAAAGCACTTGTGATTGTTGGATGCAATGCATGTGATTTGCATGTTTTAAATTCTGTTTTGAAAGCATATTTTAGCATGGTTTAATTCTGGTTTTGAAAGCCATGTGTGAAGGATGCTCAAGGTAAGAGATCCTTGGTTTTGTACATTGGAATTGTGGAATTGATGCATAGTGTTGCATGTTGTTTAATGGCTTTGTGTAATGCTTCAAAAACAGTGGATTGATGATGGTAATTGGTGGTTTTGGCATTTTGGTTATGCTTGTAAAACAATGGATTAATGTGGTAAGATGGTTATATTGGCAAGTGATGTAAGTGGTTCTTGGTTACTTTAATCGGATATAGTTAGCCGGCTATAGGATTGGGTGCACCGTGAATAAAGTCGCCTTGGATGTGGAGTGGTTGTGATTGAACCGGTAACTCCATCCAAGTACACTAACGAGATGGTTAAGAACACCATGGTGGTTAAAATTCCATGGGTGGGTCTTGTGTTAAGGTCACAATGGTGGTTAAAATTCCATTTGAGGACCTTGTGTAAGCAAAGGTCATAATGGTGGTTAAAATTCCATTTGAGGACCTTGTGCTTGTTAAGATCACAATGGTGGTGTAAAGTCCATGTGTGGATCTTGTGTAGTATGTCCCGGATCTCGTTAGTGATGTTATACAACTACCAATGGGTAATGTTAAGGTCATATGGTGGTTAAAATTCCATATGAGGACCTTGTGAATGTTAAGGTCATATGGTGGTTAAAATTCCATATAAGGACCTTGTGAATGTTAAGGTCATATGGTGGTTAAAATTCCATATGAGGACCTTGTGTATGGTAAGGTCAAAATGGTGGTTAAAATTCCATTTGGGGACCTTGAGATTGGTAGTGTGTATGAAGCGTAGGGACAACGCTTGTGATCCGCGTATCCGATTGGATGTTGAGTTGAAAAGTGGATATGGTTTATCACTTGGAAGCCAATATAATGTTCTTGAGTGTAATGAAACATGAGATGCTTGAAATGATGCATGGTTGCATGAGAAGTGTGTAATGTACCAAGAATGCATGTATTACTTGTTAGCTTGAACAAGTGTTTATTTTCTATTGAGAATGGTGCATGTGTGCATGAAATCTCTTAAGTGCATTGAAGTCTTGCGAAGACTTGTTTTTAAAGGCATGTAATGCAAATATTGATTTTGTGGTTCATATGTTGCATTTGTTTAATGCATGAGATAGATTGAATGAGTAAGTGGTTATTAAAGGTTTCTTGCTTTGAAATGATTTTCAATGTATGAGAAAAGTATGATGTGAAGTGGAAGTGTTTTCCAAGGATCTTGTATTTAACTTTGCATATGATATTCATGCATGGAATGGTTAAATTGATGGTTTTACAAGGTTGTGCTTTGAAGTGAATTACTTAGCTTTTCTAAGCTAAGGGTTGGTTTTCATGTTTGAGCAATGCATGATTTAAAGCATGTTGTTGAAAAGGGTTTTCAAACATTGCTTTGGTTTATCGAATTGTGTTGCTTTTAAAAGAGGTTTTATGACTCGCTGCATTGATGGTGTTTTGGTTTTGAGCATTCCTCACTAAGCATTATGTGCTTACGCTCCTTTTTGTCCATCAATGCAGATATTTGAAGTTGGAACAACGAGAAGCAAGGGATTCAAGAAGAGCTCCACTTGAGATGTATGTCTCGGTTAATAGCTATAGATAATAAAGGCAATGGGGGGAGAATCTCTTATGTTGATGTTTAATGAGATTGTGTATGTTGGACAAGTTTGGTTTATGATTTTGAACTATGTGGTTTAACGCTTGCAACGTTTGAGTCTTCTTATTCTTAAGTCGTTATGCTATGCTTCTTGTTTAAAAAGCATGTTTGAGTGTTGGATGTGTTGAATGAGTTGGTGCACCTAGGGGTGGTTTTGTATCTAGATTTTGATGCAAATTGGTAGGTATGATGCTTGGCATGTTGTTGATTAAATGTGGGGTGGTTTGGAGCATGTTTGATGGGGTTTAAAGGTGTTTAAAAAGGCCTATCTGCTGTTTCTGGGCAGGGTGTTTCGAAACACCCTTGCCTGTTTCGAAACAGGCCCTTGAATTGGCCAGGGTGTTCCTGAACGGCCTAGACCCATTTCTGAACACTTTGGCTACTGCCAAGGGGTGTTCCTGAACGGCCTAGACCCGTTTCGGAACACTTGACCGTTGGGCATAAAATTTGAATGGTTTTGAGGTTTGCAAGCTTTACGTTTTAGTCCTGATTCTTGTATGTGCAATTGCTTGAGTTTGAGATGTCCGTTTGAGATGAAATTTGGCAGAGAGGCATGAAACATGAATAATTTCAAATGATAACTTAAAAATTGGTAAAGTCCTCTTAATTTTCAGAATTTACAAATTGGTCCCTAAATTCGTATTTTGTTCAATTGGGTCCCTTATTGTTTTTCGATTGCTATGATTTTTGAGTATGCTTATCTCAAGAGTATGTCTAGGTTAAATGTGCATCTAGACAAGTTTAAAAAGAAAAAAGGGTCGTTAATCAAGGTTGACTTTCGGGTTGACTTTGGTTTTCCCCGTGTAATCTTCGTAGTTCGGGTCAACCGTCTAGGCCGGGCTACGGGGGTTACACAAGGAATCTACTTTCCAGATGTCATCTCCTTGCTTGGGATTTTCTTTCCTTGAACTTTGGGCTTGACATATCTTTTAATCTGGGGCTTGGAAAAATATAAGGTTTTCACACGACAGACGGGCTGAATTTTCTCTATCTGTCGAGGTCCACTTTGCTTCTTCTCCTCAAAATTGCTGTTGTCCGATGCTGTCATGGCAGCAACCGTGGCAGCATCGTCCTCTTTGTCTGCTTGTCCAGTTCAGCTCCTCTGCTTTACTGCCCAGCATCTGCCCTCTCCGTCTACTACGACAACAACCTGCAAAAACAACCATTTTTAGTAGAAACTGTGCCTTTGAATATATTTGTGATGTTTTGCTGTAAACTAACCTAAATGCAATGAATAATGCTTGAATGCAGCAGAAATATGGGTTAAATAGAGTGTAAATAATAGAACTTTTACACATTCAACACACCCCCAAACTCAAGTTTTTGCTTGCCTTCAAGCAACTAAGACCTAAAAGAAAAATGAAATATTTTTGTTTTGGCTTTCAAACAGTGAATTTTCCCTTACCCGTCGTTCGTTCCCTGTGACGGCAGCAACCTGTCGGATAGTTTAGGATCTGTCCGGAATCTCACTATAGTCCTCGTGCAGTGTGTGCATGCTTGTGAACAGTTATATGCCAAGACTCTCTTAGTTTCACTAGAATATTCAACTCTTAACTCGAATTTTTATGCCAAAGTTTATCTTTTGAAGGCACTTTTTCATGCTTCTTTGATTTTTTTTGTTTTGACTCGATTTCTATTTTTTAAGCTAAAGTTTTACTAGAACCAATTTTAGGCACCTCTAGTTAACTTCCTAGAGCCAGTTTCAGGCACCTCTAGGGCTATTGAGTCTCTTTTGCTAAACTTCTTTCCTAGAGCCAGTGTTAGGCACCTCTAGGGGCTATTCAAGTGCTAAGCTTCCTATTCTAGTTTGGCTAAAAGAAGTCTAAGCAGTATAACAGTCACAATGGTGTTTAAGTTTTCAGAACTATAGAAAGGCTCTAAACTTCTCCTTAAACTATCCTAAAGTTACTACCACGACAGAGCTGTCACGACAGGCAAGTTCAATTCACAGTTTTCAGCCAAAATTTTCAATATTTTCATCTTTTTTTAAGAAAAATAACTAAGTCAAAGACACAAAATTTAACTAACATGTACTTCATTAATATGGAGGGTTGCCACCCCCAAACTCGAGGGTTGCAATGCCCTCTATGCAAATGAAAAAATAAAAATGAAAACATATGAAGGCAGTACATCACAAAATATAAATGGCAGGTAGCAGTAATAAGATAAGAAACTTAAATTTAGGCGCTGTCTTCGCTGCTGCTGCTGAGGCGGATTTGGCGGCGGATTCTGGTTCTCGGGGCGGGCTGGGGTGGTTGCTGTACAACCTGAATATCAGAGCTGCTGCCGCTACTGTCACTGCTGCTGCTGGCCTTTGGCAGAGTGTTCTTATCTGCCATTCTTTTCTGCCTCTTTACCGGTGTAAATTCCTTCGACAGGTTCCTCTGAATAGAGGGTTCATCGTCACTGTTTGCCCAAACGGAGGAAGAAGAGAACCCAGCAACAAAGGCAGCAAGGTCATCCGATGGCACTGGTCGCTTTGTTCCTCAAGCAGATGGTTCGGCATGAGTGATGCCGGCTGCCGTCGGGGCAGGCGATGGTATAGAGGTGGCAGATGGTTTTTGTGGTGTAGCAGCAGGTGTAGGTGTGTGGACAAGGGTGGTGACAGTGAAGTAATGGGCAGGGAAAGTGGGGAAAACAGCATCAGGGAAATTTAAAGTATTTTGAATAAAATTTACCGTAGATGCGGTGAAGTCCCTGATGAATGTCATGAGGCCCAACTGTCTTTCCTCCATCTTTTGAATGGCAGCTAGGATCTGATTGGAGGAGTCTGTCGGAGCAGCTGCTGCGGCGGTAGGTTAAGGATTTTGCTGCTCTGATGATTCAGCTGTGGCGGTAGCGGGGTTGAATGATGAGAGAGTGGTGGCCACTGTCAGCTCCATGAGGCTGAGGATATTCTTTTCCGTCCAACCTCGTCCTTTGACTATTAAATCGGTTTGGGCTTCCGGCACGTTATGGCCGCGGCATAGGGACGTGATGAGGTAGGGGAGAAAAAGGAGGCCCGTCGGTCGATGTGCACTTTCCAAAATACTCTCTCGAATATAACTACCCACATTAATAGGCCGTTCATTTAAAATAGAGTGTATTAAGGCTAACCTTTGCTGGTCGACGGTTGTATGGTGTGACGACGACATGATCCTCTTTTTGATGAAGGCATTCCATAGTTTTGCCTCTGGCAGCAGCTGACTCCGCTTCACCATGTGTGGATTTTTCCGGCTGGTATTCCATTCGGTTCCCTCTACCGTCAGTTCTGCCATGACAACGTCATAGGCAGCATCGTCCAAGGCGTCGAGGAACTGCTGGTGTGCATCACCATTGGGGCCTATGTAGAGGCCATATAAAGAGTTGATGTGCGCGGCTGTGAACGATACTTCTTTCCCTCTAACACTCACCGCTGTTGCCGTTTTGCTGCTAATGGCAGCATAAAATTCTCTCACCAGCGTCTCGTTCATCTCCTCTGGTTGCTCCGCGAATGTTTGCCATAATAGAGCTCTAGTATTCCTGGCTATGAAAGGTTTAAGGCCCAGATTCTTTGCCTTTGGTGTATAGATGAAGCCTCGTTCTTCCCACATGTCTCTAGTTGCAAAGGACTGTGGAGGAGTTGCTGCTGACGAGGAAGTAGAGGCAGCACTTCGTCGGGTTTTTCTGGAAGACATATTAGTGCAAGGGTTGTGAAAAGTAAATGAAAGCAAATGAAAACTAAAGGGGAAGAGCAAGTAAGAAAGGCATAAGTGAGTGAAAATGAAAATGAAACGGGGTTTTATAGAAGAGGAATTGCTGCCCGTTGAAGCTGTAACGGCAGACGCGAATAACGGGGCGGCTGTTGAGCTTTAGCGTGTCTGACGTGTCTGACACACGTTTCCATGTCTGTTACGCGTCTGACACACGTTTCCGCGTCTATCGTGACAGCATGGTGACAGCCTATTGTTTCCGCGTCTGTCGCGGCAGCTGTAACGGCATGCGTCAATATTAGGCTTTGTTGGGCTGATGGATGGATGGTGGGCTGAGTTCACTTTTCCTGTTCTTCTTGACTCCTTTATTTCCTAAAAAACAATAAATATAAAAAACATTATTCGAATAGAATAAACCTTATTTCCTAATAATTTATAAATAATAAAAATAAATAAAAATAAAATTTAGGTTAAATTAGGGATGCCAGGTGGGGCATCTCCTAAGGTAACCACTTCCTGCATTCCTGGGGCTTCAGTCCCCTGATAATGCTTGAGGCGCTGTCCGTTGACTTTGAATTGGTGTCCGTCTTTTAATGATTGGATTGTGATGGAACCATGGGGAAAAACTTGCACGACTTGGAACGGGCTAGACCATCTAGATTTTAGCTTCCTTGGGAAAAGTTTCAGTCTAGAGTTGAACAACAATACAAGCTGCCCTGGGCAGAACTGTCGTGGCAGCAACTTCCTGTCATGCCACTTCTTAGTTTTCTCCTTGTAGATTCTTGCATTGTCGTAGGCCATTGTCCGTATTTCTTCAATCTCGTTCAAATCTAACAGCCTTTTCTGCCCTGCCTTGTCCAAGTCCATATTCACTACCTTGATTGCCCAGTATGCTCCGTGCTCTATCTCGACAGGTAAATGACATGTTTTCCCATAAATCAATCGGTATGGAGACATGCCCAATGGAGTTTTAAAAGCTGTTCTATATGCCCATAATGCATCATTGAGGAGTAAAGACCAATCTTTCCTAGTTGGCTTAACCATCTTATCAAGAATGTTCTTAACTTCCCTAATAGATATTTCAGCTTGTCCATTGGTCTGTGGGTGATATGCTGTCGCGATCTGATGCTTGACACCATATTTCTTCAAGGTGGCAGCAATAACCCTATTGTCGAAATGTCTCCCTTCATCACTGATAATCGCCTTAGGGATGCCAAACCTAGAAAAGATATTCTTGTGTAAAAACTTTTGGACTGTCTTGGCATCATTCTTTTGAGTTGCGATAGCTTCGACCCACTTAGAGACATAATCCACTGCTAGGAGGATGTATAGATTCCCACATGAAGATGGAAACGATCCCATAAAATCAATCCCCCAAACATCGAAGATTTCGACTTCTAGAATGTTCTGCAGCGACATCTCGTTTCTCCTTGAGATGTTTCATGTCCTTTGGCACCTGTCACAGCTCTTGTAGAAGGTTTGTGCATCTTTATACAGTGACAACCAATAAAACCCTGACTACAGCACCTTGGCAGCAGTTTTGTTGCCTCCTAAGTGACCTCCATACTGTGAAGCATGGCAGTGATGAAGAATGTCTTCTTGCTCTTCTTGTGGTACACACCTCCTTATAACCTGATCTGCACAAATTTTGAAAAGAAGAGGTTCGTCCCAATAATAATGCTTAACATCATTTTGGAACCTCTTCCTCGCCTTAATTCACAGTATCTTGATGAACCAGTTGATCAACGTAGGGGAAATCATCTGCACAGAAATATACAACTGCTTTAAGAAAAAGAAAGGCAGGATGTACTTCCCATCCCTCATCACAAGTCTCTGTACCAATTTCCGAGTCCCGGCAGAGCCCACAGATGAGTTCACAATTTCCAAGGAGGGTTGGACCAAAAAGGTCCGCATTCAAATGATGCAGGATGCAAAGAAAGAATCAGCAACTCCCAGTCAGCCCTCCGCCACAGAGTTTGAAATGTCAGCCGCCCCCGACAGTACTAATGCTTCCCTAGACAGAGAAGTCCTCTCGCTGCTCCACACACTCTTCGAATACACAAAATGGATAGAGCAACAGTAGTTGGCCTTCATGAACTATGTGAGGGAGGCCCAAGAATCCCTGGTGGCTTATTTTTTGCAAAATTCCCTGATGATGTGCCCACCATGCCACCCTTCCCTGATGAGCTTCCAGCAGCATCAAGAGCACAAAGAACTTCACCAGCCACCACTGCCCGCCAGACAGACCGCTAGGTGCCCTCTCCTATGCATTCTCCGCATCACTAAGCTGCCACCCCATCAAACACAATGGCAACCTCCTCTGAGAGGCACCAGCAGAATCTCTCCTCAGCCTGCACAACCAATATAGTAGCAGACTCCTCCTCATCAGAGGAGATTGAGCAGACGTCGCAAGAACCAGAAACAACAGTACTAGCGGTAACAATAGCCATCCCAATTGCATTCATTCCTCCGACAGCACCCACAGAGGAAGGGACAAGGAAGAGGAAGCATCACATAATAGCAGAAGAACATGTGGACCTCGAGTCCGAGTCAGAAGGAAGCGATGCATCTCCCGCTGTTCTCCCTACCGAGCCTCCAAAAGAGCCACAACATACGTCAAAGAGTATCCAGCCGTTGCGGAAAGCAAAGACCTCACCTGCTAGAACCGCCGCCAAGGCATCTGCCATCCGCCACTTCGTCGCCCAAGCATCCTTCTCCTCCTCAGCTAACTAGAATCCAGCTTCCTCTCAACCCTCAACAAACTTTTAACTTATTTTCTTTTTTTTTTCTTTTTATTTTTTTTCATATTTTCTTTTTATTATCTTTAACATGTATATTTTCTTAACTTTTCTGTTTTGTGCATTGAGAGCAATTCCCATCTCGAGTTTAAGGGGGGGGGGGGGCGATAGCTCTCGCATCATTTGTAGGCATTCTTAGTTGCATATAGGTTGCATTGTACTTGCCTTAGTAATAATCGGTAAAGAAAAGTTTGTTATGACTTGTGCCTATGATAGGATAGTTGATTACTTTATTTTGGCACCTAATTAAAAATTGAACTTAATCTTGGGAAAAAGCATGAATATGACATGGATTTTTTTTTTCTTTTTGCCTAAAAATGTTAAAAATCTCTGTTACTTGTTGAATGTGTTAGGATATTTGATGAACACTGCCTACTTGTTTTCTTTGCAAAATCAAAAACAAAGAAAAGTGTTGTGTTACCCTAGAGGTGCCCGCAATAGGCTCTAGGAAGAATCATGTGCGAGGACACTCCGCTGCTATCAAAGTCCATGAATCTAAAAGCCTAAAAGTGATAGACAAATTAGCATGAGTGAATGAAAGCCTTCACGGGATGACTCTACTCCAAGGGTTCGGGGTTTTGTAGTTTGCTCCTATCTAAACGTCATACCTGGAAGAGTAGTTGTGATAAGCTGAAGCCCTCACTGCCTTGATTAAAAATAATAATGTGCTGAAACTGTGCCGCCTCAACAGCAACCTTTAAATTACAACAATATCTTTGTTTAATTATTTATTCTGCATATCCAGCTTGTTTACAGATAGGCAAACATCACACAGGCATGAGAAATTTAATTCTGAGTTATTTTCTCGTTTATTTCCCTTCACTAAGTTATATATATATAGGTGCCATGGCCTTGAGGTAGAAAATTAGGTTAAAAACAAGTTTTTCTTTCTGACTATTATTAGAGCAAGTACTTTAGGTTGCATTGCTTGAGGACAAGCAATAGTTCGAGTTTGGGGGTGTGTAAAGTGTCCAAAAGTCTTATATTTCATACACTTTCCAACTCTTATTATTACTGTTTTTAAGCATATTTTAGGCATAAGTAGGGTCATGCATATCATTTTACAGTATTTCATTATTCTACCTTACTCTATATTTGGTGAACAAGAGATACTATTTTAGTGTATTCTTTCTTATAGGTACTAACAACTGGATGACTGAACCGAGGAACAGAGGAAACAATGATGAGGAGCAAACCCAGGAGTTGTACTAAAGCAGTTCCAGCTGAAGACAAGTTGCTGCCGAGTAGAGTTGCCACCGACCTTGCTGGCCTCGGCAACTGACTATGGAAGTTGGGAGAACTGGAGCACGATCTGTAGAACAAAAACTCTTAAATCTATCGCCGACGTTCATATGATTTTCCAACATTTGTAGCAGCGGCTAGGGCTGCCGAAGCGAAATTCCCAAGTTTACTTGCGGGCTAAGACAAACGAGGAAGGGTCCATATTCCAAGAAAAAAAGTCAGCATTTAAAGCTATATTAAAGAAGGAAAACTACTTTAGAGGACTTCTACTTTGAGAAGGACTTAACCTAGTTTTGATTCTATAAATACCCATTGTACTTCTAGTTTAAATCATCTTAAGTTTTCTATAGACTCTTCTTGTGTTATTCACTACCACCATGTTTTAAATTCTCTTTGGGTTAGGGTTATGCTGTAACTAGAGTGAAACGGTTGTTTTAGGTTTTTGAGTTATTTCTTCAATAAAATATTCCAAGTTTACATAATCCATTTTTCTTCATTCTTTCAATCTTTCTGCACCAGTCGTTTGAGAGAAAGTGCAAGGCTCACGAAAGGGTTAAGTACAGTCACAACGGGAGGCGTGACTAACTTGGTTCCACACTAGTCCACAAGTTTCAGCGGCTAAAAGGGATCACTAACCGAGTTGACTGACTTGGTTCCACACTAGTCCTCAAGTTAGCAATCTCGAGCATCCTAACCTAGAAATAGGAGGGATCACTGTCCTACCGAACTTGGAGTATCTGCCAGACTTGCTGCCAGGACGTATTTCCATTCCACCTGCCGAGACAGTACACACATCTGCAGTGGAAATGACCTGCTACGGCCGCATGACAGGGTCGTAGTTTGCCGTCCGCCGAGGCAGCATATCGTGGCAGCACATGATAACTCATACCTATTACAACGTAGTTTTCACACTAAGTGGTAGCATAACCTTGCCTGCTCTATCAACCTGATTCTTTTCTTCTCTTTTACTTGTGTTTTATTTACTCTTCGATCTCAACCAATCATTCACTTGTGTTTTTACTTTACCATTGTACAGGAACTACGAAACGAGACAAGCTGTCCAATCCTCGTGGGATTCGACATCTTATATACTATAACTTGACAGGAGTGTGCACTTGCGCTCCCATTAAAAGGGAACACCTACACGCCCTATAGAGCTGCTCCAATTCCTGTGGGAGATGATATCTTTTATACTATTACTTGACGAGAGTGTGCACTTGCGCTAATAAATAGAGAACACCCAAACGCTCTACAAGTTTGTAGCGTCGTTGCCGGGGATTGGTAACAACAATTGCGTTTGAATTTCTGCACTTCTACTTTAGTTTTTGCACATTAAATCTCAGTTTATTTTATTACTAAAAAATGCCACTTTGTTTTCTTTGGTGTATGTCCCGCCAGGGATGCAAAGACGACAATAAACATCTACCCGAGGAGGGGAAGGACATGCCCAGATGAAAAACCAAACGCAAAGACCTCAAGAATTGGTTATGTTTGGGAAAAGCGCAACCCAATATAACCTATTTTTATTTTTATTTTTTATGCATTATGATTAGATTTAATTTTCATTTAATTTTTACTTTTAATTTATTTTAGGTTAGGAATGAAGGCAAGACCAAGAAGGATGAAAGAATAAAGAAGAAGCCCAGCCAGCGGCCAAGGCAGCCCAAGGCAGATGAGAATAACGGCTAGCCCCAACGGCTACATTTGCAACCACAAGCGGAATGACTATCTGCGTAACGGCTAGAATCCCGTTATTCACGCCTCAATCATTGCCGCCCCTTGGCAGCGTACCCGCCAAGGAAGCAGAGAGAAGAGGCTATATAAGGCCAACTATTCTCTCCCCATTCTTCACTATACTCTCTCTTTTACTCTCAATTCTTTCTGCCATCTTTGCTGTCAAGATTTTACCATTTTCACTTTCATTTTCGTTCTTTAGGAAAATACAACCATCTCACAACTATGGCCACATCGCAACAACCCGCCTCTGCCTCCAAAACAGTCTTCAAGAAATTCATGAATAAGGATATAGAGGCAATCTACCGGAAGTACTTCGTGGAGCGGAAACTCTGGGAAGAAATAGGGTTCCAATACAACAGGCTGGATGGGGATTTTGGCCTCGAACTCTCCATATTCGAAAGGGTTCATACTTTGGGCTGGGACCTGTTCCCACAACAGTTAGAAGGGATAAATAGCAACCAGGTGCGAGAGTTCTACGCCCACAAACCTACACCGAGAAATCTTTTCGTATATGTCCGCAGAGAAGGTGTTAAGTTCACGTCAGATACCATCAACAACTTCTACAGTATAGAAATCCGCGGCAATCTGCATGAAGAATGGAAGTTCTACCTAACGACGGCTGACTATGACAATATCAAGAAAGAAACCTGCAAGCCCAACACCAGGTGGCTGACATGCAAGAAAAATGGCTTAGTCAACCGTTGCGATCTACTGCCAGAGACAGTTTTTTGGAGCAACTTCGTCCTACGCTGCTTGATGCCCACCACGCACGGATCAACAGTGAACAAGCCGCGGCTTGCCCTTATCCACAATATTATGAAGGGGCGGCCAATAAATGTTGGCAAAGTAATCCTAGAAGAAATCTATTCCCACGCAGACAAGCCAAACGCCAAGGGACCTCTCGTCTTCCCTGCACTCATCACAGGCCTATGCGCCAATTTTCGCGTGCTGCTGCACCCCAAGGACACAATACTTCCTGCCAAGGAAGGATGGACAAGAAGGGCACACTAGTAGATGGTGTAGGATCTAGAGCCAGAAACACCTTTAACCACCCAGTCGCCGTCCCAACCTGCCGCTACCCCAGCCGCAGCGGATAGTACTGAAGCTACCCTCCCCTCCGCCGTGATCCCATTGTTGTGCAACCTCATTGAAAGCTGCCAAAGGATCGAGAACAAATATGTGATCTTCACCAAATATATTACGGAGGTGCAAGAGGCCTTTGTGACCTACTTGCTTGATAAATACCATGACAGTGGCCCACAATTGCCCGCATTCCCATCGGAGTTAGCAGCATCCAAGCTAATCCATATCATACCCAGACCAGGTGCTACTCCAGCCGCCGCCGACAGTGAGGAGCCGCAGATCCGCCTGAGGAGACGAAACTCACCTACTCCCATCCAACCATACGACCTCACCTCCTCTTTCGAGTCAGAGAAAGAAGAGGAGACCACCGTCACCTCTCCAGTAGCAAAGGAAGTCGTTGCCAAAGATGCCAACGACTCAGACATGGAGATCTCAGACTCCTTCGATGATGAACTAGTAGAGGCAGTAAGGAAGAGAAAGCGGCCAACAACCGAGCCTCAGGGTGGAGAACCTGAATAACAATACAAGAAACCCACCCTAACTACATCCAGTCGTCGTGTGGCAAGAAAAAGAGCCCAGCCGCCAAACCATCTGCACCCGCCGCCTAGTCCTGCCGGCCTCCTCCGACATAGCAACAACAGAGGGGAACTCCCCTAGTCTATAGCACCCTTTTTTTTCTTTTTCTGTTTTTATTTTTATTTTTCTTTTTATGTTTTTATTTTCTTTTTATGTTTTTATTTTATGTTTTTATTTTATTTTATTTTGTTTTGTGTAAGGCATTGAGGACAATGCCAACCTTGAGTTTGGGGGGGGGGGGTAGTCTTTTTTTTTGTCTTTAGGTTCATTTAGTAGCATATAAGAGCATATGTAAATTCCGCCCTCTACATTTAATGAAGTAGAAATTTTTAGCTTAAAACTTGTGCCTATGATAGTTAGTCAACTACTTATTTTTGCACCATACTAAATTTTTTTTACCTAACTATGGGAAGAAGCATGAAAAATACTTAGAAAAAAAATCTTTTTGCCAATTATTCTTACATTGTCTGTTAAATGTTGAAAATTTTCTTGAGTTCTAAGTTTAACACTGTCTATCTCACTTAATAAAAAATTTCTTAATTGAATACAGGTTTGCCGCTAGAGGTGCCCGAAACAGGCTCTAGGCAGATGTTTAAATACCCTAGAGGTGCCCGAAACATGCTCTAGGAAGGATCATGAGCAAGGATACCCCGCTGCTAACAAAGTCCACATATTTAAACCAAGTGACGAACAAATTAGCAAGAGTGAATGAAAGCCTTCACGAAATGACTCTATTCAAAGGGTTCAGAGTTTCGTAGTGTGCACCTATCTTAGCTTCAGACCCGAAGAATAGTTGTGATGAGCTGAAGCCCTTAAAGCCATGATTAGAAAAAGAAGACGAAAAGTGCCTAAACTGTGCCGCCAAGGTAGCAACTCGCATCCTTTTTAGTAATTTAATTATTTTAGGTATTCTTTGTTAACTTAGTTATCTCAGCATATTTAGCATGGTCACAGACTTGCAACACTACACTGGCAATAAGAAAATTAAAAATCGAAGTTATTTCATGCCATTCCCAATCACTAACATAAAATAGGTGCCATGGCCTTGAGGTAAGAAATCAAGTTAAAGGCTAAAGTTTCTATTAATTTTGTGGAAGGGGCAGATTTACTAGCTAGGTTGCATTGCTTGAGGACAAGCAATGGTTCGAGTTTGGCTGTGTGTAGAGTGTTGATGAGTTTTATATTTTTTACTCATTCCCGCCCTTATTATTTCTATTCTTAAGCTCATTTAGGCATATTTAGGTGCACTGCATGCATAATAAAATTATTTTCTCTTTCACCATGCTTTTATTGAATATTTTATGTTTGGTTAAGAAAAGACATTGTTTTAGTTTAGTTTTTATTTTTCAGGTGTTGTAGCTGAGAAGAGAAGGAGAGGACAAGATAGGAAAGCTGGAAACAATAGGAGTTGTACTGAAACAGTTCCAGATGCCGCCAAGGACGCTGCCGAAGTAGCACAGTGTTGCGTGTAAAATAGTCTATCGCAATGGTAGTGCAAGTATACACGACGCAAGTAGTAAAGTGATACGAAGTATTGGATATCGTATCCACAGGGATTGGGCTAATAGCTTCACCTTAATTCACTGCACGAAAGTGAAGAAAATAATTGAGAAAGTTGTCACGAAAATAATAAAGTAAACTTAAATAAAAGAGTAGAAATATCAAGATAGAGAGAATGGGCTGGTATTGAATTGCTCAGTAGTGCAGGTATTGCAGAGTTTAGGAAATCCAGTTCTGTCGTCGCGCCCGTCACGGCGGCACCTGTCACGGCGGCAGTCCGTTGATCGTCGCGGCAGCAAACTCTCAACTCAGTACTTTCAAGTTTGGCAAGAATCCCAGATCTACCTTGGCCTATCCCTAGGTCCAAGTCTGTCGATGATCACGTCTTGATGATACCTCCCGGCGTGAATCGAAGGATTAACACCGATGCGTATGAATTCTTCTTTAGCCACTTAACCTCGCCCTATCCCTAGGCACGAGATAGTTCAACTATAAACTAGAGAACTTGCTCTTATTTCTTTCGTATACTTAACTCTCCCGATGCTAAGTAAATAGATAACCTCACAATGCTCTCCCGATGCTCTTACAAGATATTAATAACCAAAATAAGAGAACTTGAAGTTTATTTTATTGAACTGAAAATTCCTAAAACAAAACAAACCTTGCAACTACTTTACATATCAACCCGTGGCCCTAGGGGGAATTTAGAACATGTCGACGGCGGGTAAACGACTAGGGGTTTTTGGTTGTCGGTTATGGGGTAATCGGCTATGCTCCCTCTAGGTTAAAATATATGCCCTTATATAAGCTGGGCTCAAGTTATCTAAGTTAACAAGGATTACAACTTTAATTAAAAGTATGATTCTAATAAAGACTTAATCTTCAAGGAATCTACTTTCCAGCCGTCCTCCTTGTTTCTTGGGATTTTCTCTCCTTGAGCTTTGGGCTTGACATATCTTTTGATTTGGGGCTTGGAAAAATATAAGGTTTTCACACGACAGACGAGCATAATTTTCTCTATCTATCGAGGTCCACTTTGCTTTTTCTCCACTAACTTGCTGTCGTCCTCTGCTGTCACGGCAGCACCATGGCAGCATCGTCCTCTTTGTCTGCTTGTCCAGTTCAGCTCTTCTACTTCTCTGCCCCGCGCCTGCCTTCTCCGTCTACTATGGCGGCAACCTGCAAAATCAGCCATTCTTCAGTAGAATCTGTGCCTTTAATATATTTGTGATGTTTTGCTGTAAACTAACCTAAATGCAATGAAATGATGCTTGAATGCAGCAGAAATATGGGTTAAAAAGGGTGTAAATAATAGAACTTTTACACACTCAACACACCCCCAAACTCAAGTTTTTGCTTGCCCTCAAGAAACTAAGACCTAAAAGGAAAATGAAATATTTTTGTTTTGGCTTTCAAACAGTGAACTTTCCCTTACCCGTTGTTCGTTCCCTGTGACGGCAACAACCTGTCGAATAATTTAGGATCTGTCCGGAATCTCACTATAGTCCTCGTGCAGTGTGTGCATGCTTGTGAACAGTTATATGCTAAGACTCTCTTAGTTTCACTAGAATATTCAACTCTTAACTCGAATTTTTATGCCAAAGTTTATTTTTGAATGCACATTTTCATGCTTCTTTGATTTCTTTCTTTTGACTCGATTTCTCTAAAGTTTTACTAGAGCCAGTTTTAGGCACCTCTAGTTAGCTTCCTAGAGACAGTTTCGGGCACCTCTAGGGTTTTTGAGTCTCTTTTGCTAAACTTCTTTCCTAGAGCCAGTGTTGGGCACCTCTAGGGGCTATTCAAGTGCTAAGCTTCTTATTCTAGTTTGGCTAAAAGAAATCTAAGCAGTATAACAGTCACAATGGTGTTTAAGTTTTCAGAACTATAGAAAGGCTCTAAACTTCTCCTTAAACTATCCTAAAGATGCTGCCACGACAAAGCTGTCACGACAGGCAAGTTCAATTCACAATTTTAAGCCAAATTTTCAATCGTTTCTGATTTTTTTAAGAGAAAAATAAATAAGACACAACAATTAATTAAGATGTACTTAGACTCCATTAAAATGGAGGGTTGCCACCCCCAAACTCAAGGGTTGCATTGCCCTCAATGCAAATGACAAAATAAAAATGAAGGCAGTACATCACAAAATATAGATAAGGCAGGCATCAATAAGAAAATAAGAAACTTAAATTTTAAGCACTGTCTTCACTGCTGCTGCTGAGGCGGATTTGGCGGCGGATTCTGGGCTTTGGGGCAGGCTGGGCTGGTTGCTCTACAACCTGGATATCAGAGCTGATGTCGCTGTCCCAGCTACTGCTGCTGCTGCTGGCCTTTGGCATAAGTTTCCTGTTGGCTATTCTTTTCTGCCTCTTGACAGGTGTAAATTCTTTCTCCAAGTTCCTCCAAATAGAGGGTTCGGCTTCGCTTTCTGCCCAGACGGAGGAAGAAGAAAACCCAGCTACAAAGGCAACAATGTCATCCGAGGGTGCCGGTCGCTTTGTTCCTTGGGTGGATGTTTCAGCCTGAGGGTTGCCGGCTGCCGTCGGGGCAGGTGATGGAATGGAGGCAGCAAATTGTGTGTGGTGTGGCAACAGGTGTAGGTGTGTGGGCAGGGGTGGGGACGGTGAAGTAGTGGGCAGGGAAGGTGGGAAAGAAAACATCAGGAAAATTTAAAGTATGGTGAATGAAATTTACCGTGGATGGGGCAAAATCCTTGATGAATGTCATTAGACCCAGCTGTCTGTCCTCCATCCTCTGAATAGCAGCAAGTATTTGAGTGGATGGGTCTGTCGGAGTAGCTGCTGCGGCAGGTTCAGGGTTGGGTTGCTCTGATGATTCTGCTGGGGCGGCAGCAGGGTTGACGTAAGAAAGGGGGGTTGCTACTGTCAGCTCCATGAGGCTGATGATATTTTTGTCTGTCCAGCCCCGTCCCTTCACTAGGCGATCGGTGGTGGCTTCTGGTACGGCAGAGCAGCGGCATAGAGACGTAATAAGGAAGGGAAGGGAGAGGAGGGCCATCGATCTATGGGTGCAGTCCAAAATACTCTCCCGTATATAGCGTCCCACATTAATGGGTCGTTTGTTTATAATTGAGTGGATTAGGGCTAACCTCTGCTGGTCCACTGTGGTGTGATGGGAGGACGGCAGAATCCTCTTTTTAATGAAGGTGTTCCACAGTTTGGCTTCTGGCAGCAGCTGCCCCCTCTTCACGGTGTGGGGATTTTTGCGGCTCGTGTTCCATTCAGTCCCTTCTTCTGTCACTTCTGCCATGACAGCGTCGAAGGCAGCGTCGTCTAGAGTGTCAAGGAACTGCTGGTGAGCATGGTCGTTGGGGCCGAAGTAGAGACCATAGAAAGAGTTGATACGCTCGGCTGTGAATTGCACTTCTGTCCCTTGGACGGTTACTACTGTTGCCGTCCTGCTGCCAATGGCAGCATAGAATTCCCTTACCAGCGTTTCATTCATTTCTGCTGGTTGCTCTGCAAATTGTTCCCACAAGAGGGCCTTAATCGTCCTTGCGATGAAAGGCTTGAGGCCCATATTAACGGCCTTTCGAGTGTAAATAAAGCCTCTTTCTTCCCATAGATCCTTAGTTGCGAAGGACTGCGGGGTGGGTGCTGCCGGTGAAGAGGTTGAAGCAGCACTGCGGCGGGTTCTTCTGGAAGACATGTTAGTTGCAAGGGTTGTTTGAAAGTAAAGAAAACAAAGAAAAACTAAAGGGGAGAGCAAGTAAGAAAAACAGAAGTGAGTGAAATGAAAATGAAACGGGGTTTTATAGAGGAAAAGTTGCTGCCCGTTGAAGCTGTAACGACAGGCGTGAATAACGGGGCGACTGTTGAGCTTTAGCGTGTCTGACGCGTCTAACACGCATTTATGCGTCTGTCACACGTTTCTACGTCTGCTGTGACAGTCTGGTGACAACCTGTCTTTTCCGTGTCTACCGCGGCAGTTGGAACGACAGGCTTCAATATTGGGCTTTGTTGGGCTAATGGATGGGTGGTGGGCTTGGGTCACTTCTCCTATTCTTCTTGCCTCCTTTATTTCCTAAAAACAGTAAAAATAAAAACATTATTCGAATAAAATAAACCTTAGTTCCTAATAAATAATAAATAATAAAAATAAATAAAAATTAGGTTAAATTAGGGATGCCTTGTGGGACATCTCCTAAGGTAACCACTTCATGTATTCCTGGGGCTTCAATCCCTTGATAATGCTTTAGGCGCTGTCCGTTGACTTTGAATTGGTGCCCGTCTTTTAATGATCAGATTGTAATGGCACCATGGGGAAAAACTTGTACGACTTGGAATGGGCCTGACCATCTAGATTTCAGTTTCCCTGGGAAAAGTTTTAGTCTAGAATTGAACAACAATACAAGCTGCCCTGGGCAGAACTGTCGTGGCAGCAACTTCCTGTCGTGCCACTTCTTGGTTTTCTCCTTGTAAATTCTTGCATTGTCGTAGGCCATTGTCCGTATTTCTTCAATCTCGTTCAGGTATAACAGCCTTTTTTGTCCTGTCTTGTCCAAGTCCATATTCACTGCCTTGATCGCCCAGTATGCTCTGTGCTCTATCTCGACAGGCAGATGACAGGTTTTTCCATAAATCAATCGGTATGGAGACATGCCCAATGGAGTCTTAAAAGCTGTCATATATGCCCATAACGCATCATTGAGGAGTAAAGACCAATCTTTCATAGTTGGTTTAACCATCTTCTCAAGAATGTTCTTGACTTCCCTATTAGATATTTCAGCTTGTCCATTGGTCTGTGGGTGGTATGCTGTCGCGATCCGATGCTTGACACCATATTTCTTCAAGGCGGCAGCAATAACCCTATTGTCAAAATGTCTCCCTTCATCACTGATAATCGCCTTAGGGATGCCAAACCTCGAAAAAATGTTTTTGTGTAGAAATTTTTGGACTGTCTTGGCATCATTCCTTTGAGTGGCGATAGCTTCAACCCACTTAGAGACATAATCCACTGCTAGGAGGATGTATAGATTTCCACATGAAGATGGAAAAGGTCCCATAAAATCAATTCCCCAAACGTCGAAAATTTCGACTTCTAGAATGTTTTGCAGCGGCATCTCGTTTCTCCTTGAGATGTTACCTGTCCTTTGGCACCTGTCACAACTCTTGTAGAAGATTTGTGCATCCTTATACAGTGACGACCAATAAAACCCTGACTGCAGCATCTTGGCAGCAGTTTTGTTGCCTCCTAAGTGACCTCCATACTGTGAAGCATGGTAATGATGAAGAATGTCTTCTTGCTCTTCTTGTGGTACACACCTCCTTATAACCTGATCTGCACACATTTTGAAAAGAAGAGGTTCGTCCCAATAATAATGCTTAACATCATTTTGGAACCTCTTCCTGGCTTGATAATTAAGATCAGAAGGAAGTATTCTGCTAACTATAAAATTAACGAAATCAGCATACCAGGGGAGTTCAGAAGACTTACCTGCCGCCATGGCTGTTGCGGCAGCGATTGCGGCAGCAAAGAGCTGCTCATCTGGGAAGGTCTCCAGTATGTTTGTCTCATCTATTGGCAAACTCTGTCCCTTCTCCAATCTTGACAAGTGATCTGCCACCTGATTTTCTGTCCCTTTTTTGTCTTTGATTTCAAGGTCGAATTCTTGCAATAGCAGGATCCACCGTATCAATCGAGGTTTTGCATCCTTTTTTGCGAACAAATATTTCAGGGCAGAATGGTCTGTGTGCACTATTACTTTCGTCCCAAGTATGTACGAACGAAACTTGTCAATGGAGAACACCACATCTAATAGCTCCTTTTCTGTGGTGGTGTAGTTTACTTGGGCGCCATTCAATGTCTTGCTGGCATAATATATGAAATGAAATAGCTTATCTCTGTGCTGCCCAAGTGCTGCCCCGACAGCATAGTCACTAGCGTCACACATAATCTCAAATGGCTGTGTCCAGTCTGGTGGCTGCACTATTGGGGCTGTTACCAGTTTTTCCTTCAGAACCTTGAATGCTTCAGTACATTCATCATTAAATTCAAAGGGTCGGTTCTGCTCTAAAAGATGGCATAGGGGCTTGGTGATTTTTGAGAAATTTGCAATGAATCTCCGATAAAAACCAGCATGCCCTAAGAAACTTCTAATACCCTTGACTGTGGTTGGCGGCGGCAGCTTTTCAATCACTTATATTTTGGCCCTGTCGACTTCTATCCCACGGCAGCTAATCTTATGGCCAAGGACTATCCCTTCATCCACCATAAAGTGGCATTTTTCCCAATTCAAGACTAGGTTTGCTTTTTCACATCTTTCAAGCACCTTTTGTAGATTGCCTAGGCAGCTCTCAAAATCATCTCCAAAGACTGAAAAATCATCCATAAAAATTTCAAGGAAGCCCTCCACCATATCGGAGAATATGGCCATCATGCACCTTTGGAAGGTGGCGGGTGCATTACATAATCCAAACGTCATTCTCCTAAAAGCATACGTTCCGTAGGGGCATGTGAAAGTCGTCTTTTCTTGATCCTCCGGTGTGATAGCAATTTGATTATAACCTAAATAACCATCAAGAAAACAATAGTAAGGTTTACCCGCTAATCTATCAAGCATTTGATCAATAAAAGGTAAAGGAAAGTGGTCTTTTCGGGTAGCTTTGTTAAGCTTCCGATAGTCCATACAAACCCTCCAACCGGTCACAGTCCTAGTTGGGATTAACTCATTGTTTTCGTTAGTCACCACGGTCATTCCTCCTTTCTTTGGAACACATTGCACCGGGCTCACCCATTTGCTGTCAGAGATGGCGTAAATAATACCAGCATCTAACAATTTGATTATCTCTTTACGCACCACCTCTTTCATCGCATGGTTTAACCACCTTTGGGCATCTATAGTCGGCTTATGATCTTCCTCTAAGAGGATTTTGTGCATGCATAACGCTGGACTAATGCCTTGAATATAAGCTATCATCCATCCAATCGCCTTTTTGTGCTGCCTTAGCATGCCTATTAGCTGTCGTTCCTGTTCCTGTGGCAGCTTAGAAGAGATGATTACGGGCAACGTATCATTTGAACAAAGAAAAGCATATTTAAGCTGCCCTGGCAGGGCTTCAGTTCTAAGGCAGGTGGTTCAACGGTAGATGGCTTTTGGATTAAATGGTTATCCCAAGTATAATTTAGAGGTTCGAATAACTTACCTGGACGATTGCCTAACCAGTTTACCTCCTCCTGATCTTCAGTATCAGATGTATCGGATTCAGAGGAGTTGCTGTCATCGGTGCTGTCGTCAGTGCTGTCATGACAGCCATGTAAGTGGCTGCTGCGGCAGTGACCAAATTTAATATCGTGACAGCCCGACCTGATGCAGGGTTGATCAAGGGTAACGTCAGTGATAGCCTTGCATTCCTCGTCTACATCAGCATGTTTCATCGCTTGGAGAACATTCAACTTAATCTCTTGATCGTTCACTCGCATGGTGAGTTCTCCTTTCTCCACATCAATCAGTGATCTTCCCGTGGCTAAGAAGGGTCGCCCAAGGATGATTGGTGCGTTTTCATCTGCTTCACAATCTAAAACAAGAAAGTCAGCAGGAAATATAAATTTATCCACTCTTACCAGAATATCTTCGATTTTTCCTTCTGTAAGAGCGGTCTGCCAGCTGCAGAGTTACTGTCGTGGGCCGCGCCTTTCCAATACCTAATTTCTGTAAAACAGACTTTGGAATTAAATTAACACTAGCACCAAGATCACAAAGTGCCTTACCCACAAATTTATTTCCGATTACACAAGGTGTGATGAAGCTCCCCGGATCCTTCTTTTTCTGGGGTGGCTGCCGGTGAAGAATACTCAAGCAACCTTCTATCATCTTTACCGTTTCAAATTCCCCAAGTTTAGATTTCTTTGACATGACATCCTTGAGAAATTTGGCATAACCGGGCATCTCCCTAACAGCATCTAACAGCGGAATATTAATATGAACCTACTTAAAAATATCATAAATCTTTTTGAGCTGAGATTCTTGCTTAGCTTGTTGTATCCGTTGAGGAAAAGGAGATGGGGGACGGTAATCAGCAATACGTCCTTCCCACTGCATACGAATCTGAGGAGGTTTAGGTTCATTGATTTTCTCCTCTGTCGCTTCTGCTGTCGTGACAGGCTCATCGGCAGCAATCTGTTTATCACCTGTCGGGGCAGCTTCCTCGGCAGGTTTGTCCAAGGAAGATTTCCTTACTGTTTCAACTTCTTTTTCCGGCCCTGGTAGTTTCTTCCCACTCCTAGTAGTAATAGCTTTACACTGCTCATGTGTGGGCTGCCTAGCATTTTCAGTATTACTAGGGAATCCTCCAGTCTGCCTCGGCTTAATATGTTGGGAAACCTGACCCATTTGTGTCTTCAGAGATTTCAGAGTAGCTTCATGATTCGTCATCCTCATCTCTGTTTTATCCATAAAATTCTCTGTTTTCTTGACAAACTGATTCATATTCTCAATATAAGTACCTGTCTGAGACATAAAAGTGGCCAGAGTCTGTTCCAGTATACTGCTCGTGGCAGCTGGTTGCTGTTGTTGCTGCTGCGGCGGCAGTTGCTGTCGCGTCAGCAATCTAGGTCCTCCCTGATTCTGATTATGTGCTTGAGGATTTAGGGCATTACTAGGATTACTCCAAGAAAACTTGGGATCCTTCCTCCAATTGGGATTATAATTGTTGGAATTGTAATTTGGCTTGTAGTTTCCAACATATTTTCCTTCTTCTAACTGTATCGGGCACTCATCCGAACCATGATTTCCCTCACAGATTTCACATACCTCATCAACAACAAATCCATGTTGTCCATCATCATTCAATAACCGTTTCACTGCTTTAGTAAGGAATGCTACCTGTGATTTCATCGTGTTGTCGGCCTCATAATCCTTGACAGCAAGTACCCGTTTACCCCCTCTTCTTGCTGTCGGAAACTGCTCCTCATTCTTGGCCAGATTTTTCAATACTTGCATTGCCTCGTCCGGTTCTTTATCCAATAATAGTCCATTTGCTGCTGAATCAATTCGAATACGAGTTTGTAAGTTGGCAGCATTATAAAACTTTGTTACCTAATTCCAGACGGGGAATCCATGCATTGGGCAGTTCCGTAGAAGAGTAGTAAATCTGTCCCAGGCCTCGTGCATCGGCTCGTCATCTTCCTGTTGAAAAGTAGCAATTTCATTACGTAATCGCTCAGATAAATGCGAAGGATTAAAACGAGATAAAAATTCACGAGATAAATCTGCCCAAGTTCTAATTGAACCCGTCGTAAGTTTATTCCACCAAGTTTTAGCTTTGTCCCTCAATGAGTGGGGAAATAACCGAAGCCTTAGTATCTCCGGATTAACTCCTGGCAGTCTAAACGAACCAGAGATCTCATGGAATGTCTTTAGATGCTCCCTAGCATCCTCTGTAACAGCACCACTAAACTGCACGTCATTGTTGATCATGCTAAACATGACAGGTTTCAGCTCGAAGTTGTCAACATCAATATCCGGCAGCGTGGTCTCCAACTCTACATGATCGTTCAACATGTAGTCACGACAGGACCGTCGTCCGGCGGCGGCAGCAGGGTTATCGGCAGGCGGTATAATATCACCGTCAGGCGGGTCGTCTCCAACGTGGGCCATCTTCTCTAGCTGTTCTTCAAGGTACTCGTTCCTGGCTAGAAGGTGACAAAGTTGTTTCTTGAGATTGAAGGAACGTTCAACTTCCGGATCTAATGGATACTCAGGATCTTTACCTCGATTATATCTACGCATAAACAAGAAAACCTTGTGAAAAGCAAGAGTTGAATGCACCAACGAAAAACAGAAAAATAAAAACGAAAAGTGCAATAAAAAAAGGTAGAGTTATGTTGTCAATCCCCGGCAACGGCGACAAAAACTTGTTGCGTGTAAAATAGTCTATCGCAATGGTAGTGCAAGTATACACGACGCAAGTAGTAAAGTGATACGAAGTATCAGATATCGTCTCCACATGGATTGGGCTAATAGCTTCACCTTAATTCACTGCACGAAAGTGAAGAAAATAATTGAGAAAGTTGTCACGAAAATAATAAAGTAAACTTAAATAAAAGAGTAGAAATATCAAGATAGAGAGAATGGGCTGGTATTGAATTGCTCAGTAGTGCAGGTATTGCAGAGTTTAGGAAATCCAGTTTTGTTGTCGCGCCCGTCGCGGCAGCACCTGTCACGGCGACAGTCCGTTGATCGTCGCGGCAGCAAACTCTCAACTCAGTACTTTCAAGTTTGGCAAGAATCCCAGATCTGCCTTGGCCTATCCCTAGGTCCAATTCTGTCGATGATCACGTCTTGATGATACCTCCCGGCGTGAATCAAAGGATGAACACCGATGTGTATGAATTCTTCTTTAGCCACTTAACCTTACCCTATCCCTAGGCACGAGATAGTTCAACTATAAACTAGAGAACTTGCTCTTATTTCTTTCGTATACTTAACTCTCCCAATGCTAAGTAAATAGATAACCTCACAATGCTCTCCCGATGCTCTTGCAAGATATTAATAACCAAAATAAGAGAACTTGAAGTTTATTTTATTGAACTGAAAATTCCTAAAACAAAACAACCCTTGCAACTACTTTACAAATCAACCCGTGGCCCTAGGGGGAATTTAGAACATGTCGACGACGGGTAAACGGCTAGGGGTTTTTGGTTGTCGGTTATGGAGTAATCGGCTATGCTCCCTCTAGGTTAAAATATATGCCCTTATATAAGCTTTGGGCTCAAGTTATCTAAGTTAACAAGGATTACAACTTTAATTAAAAGTATGATTCTAATAAAGACTTAATCTTCAAGGAATCTACTTTCCAGCCGTCCTCCTTGTTTCTTGGGATTTTCTCTCCTTGAGCTTTGGGCTTGACATATCTTTTGATCCGGGGCTTGGAAAAATACAAGGTTTTCACACGACAAACGAGAATAATTTTCTATCTATCGAGGTCCACTTTGCTTTTTCTCCACTAACTTGCTGTCGTCCTCTGCTGTCACGGCAGCACCATGGCAGCATCGTCCTCTTTGTCTGCTTGTCCAGTTCAGCTCTTCTGCTTCTCTGCCCCGCGCCTGCCTTCTCCGTCTACTATGGCGGCAACCTGCAAAATCAGCCATTCTTCAGTAGAATATGTGCCTTTAATATATTTGTGATGTTTTGCTGTAAACTAACCTAAATGCAATGAAATGATGCTTGAATGCAGTAGAAATATGGGTTAAAAAGGGTGTAAATAATAGAAATTTTACACACTCAACACACAGCCACCAAGTGCCGCCCAAGCAGGAGTTACACCGACTTAGCCAAGATGGATCGTGATTGAAAGAGGGCAATTCCCTGAGCCCAATGAGCACAGTCTTGCAATTTTCTGAAGCCTGTAGCGGCCGATAGAGCTGATCTAAGATTGATAAGTAGGAGTACTTATCCTTACTTGCGGAAGAAGGCAACATCCAAAGAATCCACATTCAAGTAAAAAAGGAGTCAGCATTTAATGTAAACTACTTTAAGGAATCTTACTTCAAGGAGGACTCAAACTTAGGCCATGAGCCCTATATATACTCAATGTATGTGAGGGTATAAGGGCATGAGGGGATGCATGCATGAATAACTGAGCTACAATTGCCTTACCCAATCTATCGACCAAATCTCTCACTATCATCCCTCTCATCAATATCTTTATTTTATTTGTGTTTTAATATTTCCACATTGTGAGATTTAATTGTGCATTTATTAAATCTTTGTGCAGGAAACCATGCATAGGAGCTGCTCCAATCCTCGTGGGAGACGATATCTTTTATACTATAACTTGATGAGAGTGTGCACTTGCGCTCATAAATAAAGAATACCCAAACGATCTACAACATACAGCCATCAAATACAATATGTAAGCGCATTTTCTATTCATTGAAATTAATTTCACTAAACATGAGTGTAGAATGTATATTAACAACTATTGTAACAGAAAAAAAACTAAATATAGAAAAAATAAATAAATAAAATAAAAAATAAGCTCACATAAGTAAAAAATAAATTTAAAATAATGGCTAGCTCCCCTCAAGATACCAAGCACAACATTAATATTAACTGTAAGCGGTACTCTTGTTGTAGCAATCAAACATTCATAATAAACCATGTCAAACAATAGATTAATCTTTGGACTAACATATTGCTCACATAAAATATCTTATAATTGTCACACATTTATCACCACATTTATTGTTGCAAATCCGCCAAATATTAATTTTCCTTTGTGCCAATTAATAAACGCATGAATTACAAAACCCCATAAATATCTTGATATTTTAAATAAATTAATCTACACAAAAGCAGTCACTTTGGTGACATTATGGTTCAATTAATCCATTAAAATATTAGACATTCGAATCTAAAATATGAATTTAATTGTTTCAAAATATTTTTCTTAATTTTATCTTTCAATCAAATTAAAAGATAACCATAATGATAAATTTGAATAAATGTAAACCTCATATCAAGATACTAGACACTCCGATAATATTTCATCTTTGGACAAAACATTAACTTGCAAGTGCTATCTTGATAAATCAAACATTGATAATAAGAACATGTCAAACATAAATCTTCCTTTGGACCGATTTATTGCTCACATGTAAAACTGGATAATTATCACATGTTTATTACCATAGTTGCACATGTAACAATGTTAATTATTAACCTTCCTTTTGGGCCGATTAATACTAACATAATTAGACTTACATGCACAAAACCTTCTACATTTTAAAATAAAATAATTTCCACAATAGATGTGACTTTGGTGACTTAATGCTTCAATTAATTTATCTTAAAATATATAACATAAATATATCGATATTCAAATTTAAAATCTTTTAACAATCAAAACTGAAATTTCTAATAACACTTAAATTTTTGAAATAACCCGAAATAAGGTTGTTTAGTTGGGGCTATCAGAAATCGAAAAACCGAAATCTTTGAATGTTTCTCAAAAATTTCCTTAAGCGTGCATTTACCAAAATAAAACTTGAATTCAAAATAACCAATCTTTAATAAATTATTCATATATATATGAATAATTTATAAAATGATCACGTTAAACTTTAACATATCCATAATAACCTAATGATCAAAATTGAAATACTTGATCAAACTGAATATGATGTGAATTTCATAAGATTAATGACATGCTTTCCAAAACCAAAACCAAATGTATATCACGTAAATAACATTAATGTCATAATTAAGCATAGTATAAAACAAATATAAGTCAAAGATTTTGTACAAAATTAAACAAAATTCAACAAATTCAACCATGAATTATTAGAGATAATATAAATATAAGTTTCTTTTTCACAACAATTTTACCATAACAAAGCTTAAATCAAACTTTGTTTCTCTTTCTTAATTACTAATGATCAAAACTAACAAATTTAATCAAATCGAATTGAATATATATTTTTTAAAATAAATATATATACCACATATTGCATACTTATAGATATTTTGTAGATTAAACAATAAATACCATTCAAACTAAAAACAACTATATTAACCATCAATTAGAATCTCAAAAAATATATCCGCAATAAAAAAGATAATTTGTTGTGAATAAAATAACGAAGAACAACGAACAAGAATAAAAGAGCAAAGAGATGAGAGGAAGAGGGAGATTTGTATTATTCTCAAATATAGAATTGTATACAATGTCTTCAATGAATCATCTATTTATAGGCATAAGAAGTACATAATACATTAAACTCTAATTCATAGAGATAATATTCCTAATAATAAATAAATCAAACTCCTTTGATAAAGTTCTAATCATGATAGACATCCACATAGATAAATATTCATAACACTCCTCCTTGGATGTCTATGAAGATAATGTGCCTCGTTAAAACCTTAGTAAGATAAAAACCCAGTGAGGCAAAAAATTCTTTAGTGAAGGAAAAAGAGTACACACATCTTTCATACGCATAACATGTTGCCTCATTAAAAACCTACCAGGAAAACCCATTGGGACAAAACCTCGGTTAAGGGGAAAAGAGTGCAACACGTATTTACTCCCCCTCATGCAAACATCACAGAAGATCTTTAAATCTTCATAATTTAATCTTGAATATTATTTTTCTAAAGATCGTGAGGGATGAATATGTTTCATGATGTATCCACTTTCAAACTGAGATATACATCTTGCATTATCTTCACACCTTTTAGCATATCTTGTAAAAGTAAATCCACATATCTTTTGGATATGTTGGGTCAATGGTCTTAGCCAAACACATTTTTTTTGGCTTGCCTCGTGCATAACAATTATTTCTACGACATTTGAGGAGGCATCAACGAATGTTTGAAGATCTAAATGTAATGATCTTTGTATATTCATAGATATTTCTTGACCAACTAATATATAGTGCTTCAAGACCAAGAAAAGATATAATTATCTTTATTCACATCCAACAATCTTACAACTATTGGGATACTCAATAGATATGCTCTATTCATATAGAATCTTCTTTAAGATTCTTTCAGCTTATGTCTATTCATAGACAAAAGAAATATATAAAAATGCTCGATCTTCAGGTCGAGATAAACTTGATGTCAAGATTCAAGTACTTGTATTGAAAGTACTTCATGAGTTTCCAATTTGAAGCTCTTTAGGAGTGCTAATGATATAATGAATCTTGATCCAAAGTCCTTTATAAAATACATAAGGAAACATGATCATTCTTATAGCATTTCTTCAATTAGTATTCACTGAGGCGATTATACCAAATGCGCCAAAATATTCATGAGACATGTCTAAATAAATTTCATCGGAAATTTCCAAATGCTTCTAGCATTTTAAATCCTTCAAGGATAAATATGGATCTACAAATAATTTGACGTGTGTAAAATTTTTCATAACTGCCAAAGTAATTGCACCCACCATGAAGTAATTAAAACTTTTCATAAATCATAGTTCAAGTCGTATTTACGACTACTTATTTTTGTCTCACTTGCATTACACCTTTAGGTGTTTGGACTGCTGGTCCAAATACTTCTATTTTAGAAGTTCAAAGCGTCTTTCAATATCGGCCAATTCAATATCTATACTTCTGGATAGATTTTATACAAGATCCCCGATTTTTTTCTTTACTTCTATAGAAGTATTTTATGTAAAATCGTTTGTAAAATCGTTGTCGACAACTTTCCAATTTTCTGGTTCCATTCTCGTAATGACATAACTCATCGAGATCTCTTCAAGATTTCAATCTTTATTTCAGGTACCTAAAACTCTTCTAGAGTTTTATTATTTGTTATGTCTTGGGTCTCTTCAAGAGCACCCGCCTCCAATATATGACCATCTCATATTACTTTCTATTTACGAGAATTTTGATCATTGGAACCATTTCAACTATCATGCTTCGGGCATGATTTACATTCTTGCTCTAACATGTAATTTAAACTTAGAGCATTTCAACTGGTAGATAAGACTTAATTACTCTCATTGGGTCAGCAAATATGTCTAGCAGTTTACATCTAATAACATGAATTATCTTATGAACTTCTAGTTCATATACGAGGATCTAGATAATGATAATTCATTTTCCTCTATCCAGCTGATTATTATCTCCCATGATGTTGAGAAAAATCATGTCATAAATGATTCTCCAATTAATGTTTAAGAATTTAAAAATAAAAGGAGACTTGTACTCAATATATATTCTCAACCCTTTTTATTTACCCATTTTGTGCGTTGTGGTGGAGCAATTCATATCGCACATTCAAAAATCATAAAATGGGAAATGTATGGTTTCTGACCAAAAACTAATCATAAAGGGGAGTTTATTATAACTCGTTGGCTTGATGCATATAAGTGTTGCTATATGGAAACACCATATAAATAATAACTCTTTTGTTCTCATAGTTTAGCTATTAAATAGGAGGCATCCAATTGAAATTTTGCTAAACTATATTTTTCATAATCAATAGGATTTGTAACAACTGATATAGCCTAAAATATAAACCCACTAGCTTTTCAAGACGAATTGTCTAACTGCATAATCTGAATCCTTTTAGAATAAATCTCACAAACTTCTGGTTGTAAGTCGATAAAACAATGTAGATGCATCTACTAAAATCATATAAAACTTTCCACATTTGTGGATATATGGGCTCATATTTCGTTCAGATATGCAAGACATACAATCTCAACTTAAGTAGAAGAGCTTTAAGTTCTAATTTGGTAAGTGGGATAATCTATATCCTTTGAGAACAAACAACACAAGAACTTCAGGTTCTTTTAGTAAGTGGAATTTTAATCAATTCCTTTAAGCAACACAAGAACTTCACGTTCTTTAATAAGTGGAATTTAATCCATTCCTTTGAGAATAAGCACCACAAGAACTACATGTTCTTTTAATACATGTGCATGTAAATCTCAATAATTTCTGCACCATTATTGATCAGGATGGTCTAACCGATCATGCCAACTATATATATGTGTGTGTATATCTCTGAATTTGTAAACTTCTTGTTTACCATAACATGTAATTCAATCTCACTCGTACATGTCTAGTACGACCATCAAAATTGTTCCTTTAAATAGAAATATATTTAGCTCTTTCGGAGCTTTCAATTGAAATTATCTTTTGGTAGCAATATATAGCTCTTCTAGAGCTTTCAACTAACTTTTTGGCTACCAGAACTTATATCCATATTGGCTTATTTCAAATGTCAATTGATAACATATGTTATCTATAATTCTCAAATGGATATTTTGCGAACTCATATTGCTCTCTTAAAACTTCCAATTATAGTGGTGACGATATTATTACCATTAGCGGTAATTATTGCAAAATTCGCAATTCTACACTTTTCATAATGTGATTTCTCTCAAGAATTTATTGCTCTTCTAGAGCATCAATATTTTCAGTACTTTGAGATATAATACTCACATTATTCCCTTGCATTTAAATGGGAAAGTATATCTTATGCTTATGTTGAGCATAAATCGTCATCATAGATTGTATTTGACAAGTAATCATGTTAAACAAAATAAATAAATATCATAATATATAAATATAAATATAAAACGTAAATAATTAGTGTGTGCAAAATAAATAAACGTAAAGTAAAATAAATATAAATAAATAAATAATTCTCTTCAAAATTATGAGAATAATTAGAAGATGATTTATTCCTTTCGAGGGTTATAAGAAAATCAACAACGTCCAAAAGAGTTGGACCAACAATGTCCAAATAAAGTTGGACCAGTATCATCTTCGTCATGTTTCGCAAACAAAATTTGCCTCTATTTTCTTTCCTTTATCATTCAATGGTTCTTGATTTTTCAACGTACAACACGTACGAGACCAATGGTTTATAACATCGCATTGGTAATAAGAAGAGTTTTACTTCAATAGAATGATCTTTATCACTCTTGTCATCCTTATAACCTCACTACCGGTGGGTAGAAGTATTCTTAAAATAACCATATTTTTCATGTCTATATTCATAGCCTCGACCATGACCACGACCACAACTTCTAATGTGGTTTTTATTCCTTCCATAATATAATATCACATTCACTTCAGGGAATGGAGTAGAGCCAGTGGGCCTTTAAAACCCTTTTCACATATCCTTATCACAGAGAACAAAGATTTAATCCTCGTACGCGACATTGTTAAACCTGTCCACAAGGTCCTTTAAAAACCTTGAGACCAGTAGCCTCGTAGAACGGGATGTCCAGCCAATATACTTGGATTATATCGAAATTATGTCTCTAATTGAATAATGATTTATCATGTTTGCATTCACTTCAGGGAATGAAACAGTTCCAATAATCGCATGGAATAAACATCATGCTTGTATTTACTTCGGGGAATGCCACATCATTGATAATCGCATGAAATAAATATCATGCTTTGCATTCGCTTCAGGGAATGCCCCATCATTGATAATTGCATGTAATAAACATCATGCTTTGCATTCACTTCATGGAATGCCTCCCATAAAACTTTTGGATCAAGACGAATTTTCGTAACTTGAAATTGGGAGAAGTCTATGGTCGAGTTTTTCGACGAAGAAGAAATATTGCTTTCGAGCAAATATAGACTTTGTAACAATCTTTTTATAGATTGAAATTCACCATGATTTATCGCACTTTAAAATCATAGTTTAAGGGGAAAATAGATTTTACCGATAATGATTTTCCTTTCAAGAACGATGGAGACATAGGAAATGAACGAGACAACTTCTCATAATCCCTTTATATCACGTCTCTTTCCAAGTCATTTAAATACATGTAAAACTCAAAACAAGGTTAAAAATATTAGCTTTCATCAATAGAATAACGTAAATAAAAATTGATCTCAATATAAACATATTGAAGAAACGTACCTCTTTTGATTTTATCTTGATTCAAGCCATACCAAAATACATTAACCAATTTATAAACCTCTTATGTGGATGTACGCACATCACCTTAAAGCGGTGTTAAAGAACAATGCTACACCAATGACATCAAAAAGGTTGAACGTTGTTTGATCAAATTCACATCAAAATGGAAAGCACCACAACCAAATGAATTGATACTCGAGATTGAATCGTCACCTATCCAAGTACATTCCCTTAATTTGTGAGTGATTAGTCAATCGCTATATCTATATGTAAATAAGTAAAACATACCAGACTTTCCAAGCTAAATTGAATATATTGAATATATGGTACATGTGATCGCCAATATCAAATTGAAATCTTTTCGAGAATCACCAACAAGAACCAGGGTAATTGGGCGAGATTCCATGGTTCGCTCAAGCCTTCAAAACATGTTACCATACTTTTCAAAAATAAAGACCAAGTTAAAATATCAAGATAAAAACAATTAATAAAAAATATGAAAAAGAAAAAAAAAACTTATATTCGATTCAACGTAGAATCAAATTCTTTCCAATAACTTCTTTTGGATTCTAACAATGAAGACCTTAGTTGATTAGAGTCGCGCTGATAACGTGTTGTGAATAAAATAATGAAGAACAACGAACAAGAATAAAAGAGCAAAGAGATGAGAGAAAGAGGGAGATTTGTATTATTCTCAAATATAGAATTGTATACAATGCCTTCAATGAATCATCTATTTATAGGCATAAGAAGTACATAATACATTAAACTCTAATTCATAGAGATAATATTCCTAATAATAAATAAATCAAACTCCTTTGATAAAGTTCTAATCATGATAGACATCCACATAGATAAATATTCATAACATAATCTTAATGGTTCTAAAAAAATAACAATATGCTAAACTTGAAATTCAATGGTCATTAACATAGGTTAAGGAAAATTACACCGAAAGCATAATGACGCTTAAACATTAAAAACCTTAAATAAACTGATAGTATGAAATCGAAATTCTTAATCTCCATATACAATAGTCTATTCAACCTAGTAATTCCAAAAGAAAATTCCACGCACAATGGCGCATGAACAAACTATTGCGTGATTCAAGCTTCCCTTTTATTATAAAATTATTTATTTTACTAACGCAGAACATTAATGAGAAGAACCTTAAATGTTGTTTTGGTTTAAAGATTAATATTGTGAATATTAACCACCAAATCATGCGAAATCCCAAAACTTTAAAAAAATTCGGAACGAATAATCTGAAAAATAAATCAATTGTTTCTCAATGATTCAACATGACGAGTCTCTGATGCCACTTGTTAGAACCAAACCATAATTAATATAAACATAATACTCAAGATCTATTGTTGAGTGTGTAAAAGTTCTATTATTTACCCCCTATTTAACCCATATTTCTGCTGCATTCAAGCATAATTCATTGCATTTAGGTTAGTTTACAGTTAGACATCACAAATATATTAAAAGGCACAGTTTCTACTAAAATTGGTTGCTTTTATAGGTTGCTACTGTAGTAGATGCAGAGGCAGGCGCTGGGCAGTGAAGCAGAAGAGCTGGAACTGGACGAGCAGTCAAGGAGGACGATGCTGTCATGGTTGCCGCCGTGACAGCAGAGGACGACAGCAATTTTGAGGAGAAGAAGCAAAGTGGACCTCGACAGATAGAGAAAATTAAGCCCGTCTGTCGTGGAAAACCAATATATTTTTCCAAGCCCTAGATCAGAAGAAATGTCAAGCCCAAAGTACAAGGAGAGAAAATCCCAAGCAAGAAAGAGGACGAGTTAAAGCTATATTCTTTGAAGATTTAGTCTTTCTTAGAGTTGTACTTTAATTTAAACTTGTATTCTTGCTATATTAGAAAACTTGGACCCAAAGCCTATATAAAGGCATGTAATTCGACCTAGGAGGAAACATCACCTATCTCTAGCATTCTTCCCAAAACCCTAGCCGTTTTCATCCTCTCATCATGTTCTAAATTCCCCTTAGGGCCACGGGTTGATTTGTAAAGTAGTTGCAATGGTTGCTTTTGTTTTAGGAATTTTAAGTTCAATAAAATAAACTTCAAGTTCTCTTATTCTGGTTATTAACATATTGCAAGAGTATCGGGAGAGCATTGCGAGGTTATCTATTTACTTAATATCGGGAGAGTTAAGTATACGAAAGGAATAAGTGCGAGTTCTCTAGTTTATATTTGAACTATCTCGGACCTAGGGATATGACGAGGTTAAGTGGTTAAAGAAGAATTCAACAACATCGGTGTTCATCCTTCGATTCACGCGGGGAGGTATCATCAAAGACGTGTTCATCGACAGACTTGGACCTAGGGATAGGCTAAGGCACAGCAGGGATTCTTGCCAAACTTGAAGTACGAAGTTGAGTGTTCGCTGCCGCGACAAACAACAGACTGCCGCCGTGATAGGTGCTGCCACGACGGGGACGACGACAAAGCTGATATTCCTCGACTTAGCAATACCTACACTACTGAGCAATTCAATACCAGCCCATTCTCTCTATCTTGATTTCTCTACTCTTATTTTACAGTATTCTTTATTATTCTCGTGACAAACTCTTAAATCATTCTTTTTACTTTCGTGCAGTAATTCAAGGTGAAGCTATTAGCCTAGTCCCTGTGGAGACGATATCCGATACTTCTGTATCACTTTACTATTTGCGTCGTGTACACTTGCACTACAATTGTGATAGACACTTTTACACGCAACAAGATTTTGGCGCCGTTGCCGGGGACTGGCAACATAACTCTACCTTTTCTTTTACTGCACTTTTCTTTTTATTTTTATTTTTCTGTTTTATTTTGGTGTGTTCAACTTTTTCTTTTTACAAGGTTTCTTGTTTATGCGCAGATCGAGACGAGGAGAAGAACCTGAGTATCCATTAGATCCTGAAATCGAACGTTCGTTCAATCTTAGGAACCGACTTCGTCACGTACTAGCCAGGAACGAGTACCTTGAAGAACAATTAGAGACGATGAACAACCAAGGGAACCCCCAGGTTGATAATCCTGCCATAGATGGAGAGATTATTCCTCCTGTCGGCGACCCGCCTGCCGCTGCTGCACGACGGTCCTGTCGAGAATACATGCTGAATGATCATGTAGAACTAGAAACCACGCTGCCGGATATAGATGTTGACAACTTCGAGCTGAAACCTGTTATGTTTAGCATGATCAACAACACCGGTCAATTTAGTGGTGCTGCTACAGAGGATGCTAGGGAGCATCTAAAAACATTCCAAGAAATATGTGGTTCGTTTAGACTACCAGGAGTTAATCAGGAGATACTGAGGCTTCGGTTATTTCTTCATTCATTGAGAGACAGAGCAAAGAATTGGTGGAATAAACTTACACCGGGTTTAATTAGAAATTGGGCAGATTTGTCTCGTGAATTTTTATCTCGTTTTAATCCTTCACACTTATTTGAGCGATTACGTAATGAAATTGCTACTTTTCAACAGGAAGATGACGAGCCAATGCACGAGGCTTGGGACAGATTTACCACTCTTCTACGGAACTTCCCAATGCATGGATTCCCCGTCTGGAACCAGGTAACAAAGTTTTATAATGCTGCTAATTTACAAACTCATATTCGAATTGATTCAGCAGCAAACAGATTACTACTGGACAAAGACCCAGATGAGGCAATGCATGTATTGAAAAATCTGGCTAAGAATGAGGAGCAGTTTCCGACAACAAGAAGATGGGGTAAACGGGTCTTAGCTGTTAAGGATTATGAGGCCGACAACAAAATGAAATCACAGGTGGCATACCTCACTAAGGCAATGAAAAAGCTTTTGAACGATGATTCACAACCGGTATTTGTTGTCGAAGAGGTATGTGAAATTTGTGAAGGAAATCACAATTTGGATGAATGTCCTATACAATTAGAAGAGGGAAAGTATGTTGGAAATTACAATAAGCAGAATTATAACTCCAACAACTACAATCCCAACTGGAGAAAGGATCCCGAGTTCTCTTGGAGTAATCATAATAATGCCCTGAATCCTCAAGCACACAATAATCAGAATCAGGGCGGACCTAGATTGATGACTCGACAGCAACTACAGCCGTAGTAGCAGTAGCAACAGCCACCAACTGCCACAAACAGTATACTGGAAAAGACTCTAGCTACGTTTATGTCTCAGACAGGAACTTACATTGAGAACATGAATCAATTTGTCAAGAAGACGGAGACATTCATGGATAAAACAGAGATGCGGATGACAAATCATGAAGCTACTCTGAAATCGTTGGAGACACAGATGGGTCAGGTCTCTCAGCATATCAACCAAAGGTAGACTGGCGGATTCCCTAGCAATACTGAAAATGCTAGGCAGCCCACACATGAGCAGTGTAAAGCCATTACTACTAGGAGTAGGAAGAAACTACCAGGGCCAGAGAAGGAAGCTGAAACAGTGAAGAAACCGGCCTTGGACATACTTGCCGAGGAAGCTGTCCCGACAGGTAACAAACAGCCTGCTACCGATGAGCATGTCACGACAGCAGAAGTGATAGAGGAGAAAGATGATGAACCCAAACCTCCTCAGATTCGTATGCAGTGGGAAGAACGTATTGCTGATTATCGTCCCCACCTCATTTTCCTCAACGGTTACAGAAACTGAAGCAAGAATCACAGCTTAAAAAGATTTATGATATTTTTAAGCAGGTTCACATCAACATTCCACTATTAGATGCCGTTAGGGAGATGCCCGGTTATGCCAAATTTCTGAAGGATGCCATGTCGAAGAAATCTGGACTTTAGGAATTTGAAACGGTTAAGATGACAGAAGGATGCATGAGTATTCTGCACAAGCATCCACCCTAGAAAAAGAAGGATCCTGGGAGCTTCATCATACATTGTGTAATCGGAGATAAATATGTGGGTAATGCACTTTGTGATCTTGGTGCTAGTATAAATTTAATGCCGAAATCTGTTTTTTCAGAAATTAGGTATCGGAAAAGCTCGGCCCACAACAGTAATTCTGCAGCTGGCAGACCGCTCTTACGTTCATCCGGAAGGAAAAATCGAAGATATTCTGGTAAGAGTGGATAAGTTTATTTTTCCTGCTGACTTTCTTGTTTTAGATTGTGAAGAATATGAAAACGCACCAATCATCCTGGGGCGACCCTTCTTAGCCACGGGAAGATCACTGATTGATGTGGAAAAAGGAGAACTCACCATGAGAGTGAACGATCAAGAAATAAAGTTGAATGTTCTCCAAGCTATGAAGCATGTTGATGCAGAAGAAGAATGTAAGGTTATCACTGAAGTTACCCTTGACCAACCCTGCATCAGATCGGGCTGTCATGACATCAAAATTGGTCACTGCCTCGGCAACCACTTACAAGACTGTCAGGACAGCACCAACGACAGCAACTCCTCAGAATCCGATACATCAGATACTGAAGATCAAGAGAAGGTAAACTGGATAGGCAATCGTCCAGGTAAGTTATTCGAGCCTTTAAATTATACCTCGGATAACCATGCAATCCAAAAGCCATCAACTGTTGAGCCCCTTGTTTTAGATCTTAAACCCCTGCCAGGGTAGCTAAAATATGCTTTTCTTGGTTTAAATGATACGTTGCCCGTAATCATCTCTTCCAAGTTGATGCAGGAACATGAACAACAGTTAATATGGATGCTGCAGCAGCATAAAAAGGTTATTGGATGGACGATAGCTGATATTCAAGTCATTAGTCCGGCATTATGTATGCATAAAATCCTTCTAGAGGATGATCATAAGCCGACTATAGATGCTCAAAGGCGATTAAACCATGCGATGAAAGAGGTGGTGTGAAAAGAGATAATCAAATGGCTTGATGCTGGAATAATCTCCGCCATCTCGGACAGCAAATGGGTGAGCCCAGTGCAATGTGTTCCCAAGAAAGGAGGAATGACCGTGGTGACCAACGAAAACAATGAGTTAATCCCAACCAGGATTGTGACCGGTTGGAGGGTTTGTATGGACTATCGGAAGCTTAACAAAGCTACCCGAAAGGACCACTTTCCTTTACCCTTTATTGATCAAATGCTTGATAGAATAGCGGGTAAACCTTATTATTGTTTTCTTGGTGGTTATTCAGGTTACAATCAAATAGCTACCGCATCGGAAGATCAAGAAAAGACGACATTCATATGCCCTTACGGAACATACGCTTTTAGGGGGATGCCATTTGGACTATGCAATGCACCAGCCACCTTCCAAAGGTGCATGATGGCCATATTCTCCGATATGGTGGAGGACTTCCTAGAGATTTTTATGGATGACTTTTTAGTCTTTGGAGACGACTTTGAAAGCTGCCTAGGCAACCTACAAAAGGTACTCGAAAGATGTGAAAAAGCAAACTTAGTGTTGAACTGGGAAAAATGTCACTTCATGGTGGATGAAGGGATAGTCCTTGGCCATAAGATTAGATGTCGTGGCATAGAAGTCGATAGAGCCAAGATAGAAGTGATCAAAAAGCTGCCACCGCCCACCACAGTCAAGGGAATCAGAAGTTTCTTAGGACATGTTGGTTTTTATCGAAGGTTCATTGCGAATTTTTCAAAAATCACCAAGCCCTTATGCCATCTTCTAGAGCAGAACCGACCTTTCGACTTTAACGATGAATGTACTGAAGCATTCAAGGTTCTGTAGGAAAAGCTGGTAACAGCCCCAATAGTACAGCCACTAGACTGGACACAACCATTTGAGATCATGTGTGATGCTAGTGACTATGCTGTCGGGGCAGCACTTGGGCAGCGAAGAGACAAACTCTTTCATGTCATATACTATGCCAGCAAAACACTGAACGACGCCCAAGTGAACTAAACCACCACAAAGAAGGAGTTATTAGCTGTGGTATTCTCCATTGACAAGTTCCGTTCTTATATACTTAGAACGAAGGTCATAGTGCACACAGACCACTCTGCATTGAAGTATCTGTTCGCGAAAAAGGATGCAAAGCCTCGATTGATACGTTGGATCCTGCCATTGCAAGAATTCGACCTTGAAATCAAGGACAAAAAGGGTTCAGAAAATCAAGTGGCAGATCACTTGTCAAGGTTGGAGAAGGGACAGAGTCTACCGACATATGAGACAAACATATTGGAGACCTTCCCAGATGAGCAGCTCTTTGCTGCCACAATCACTGCCGCGACAGCCATGGCGGCAGGTAAGTCTTTTGAACTCCCCTGGTATGCTGATTTCGTTAATTTCTTAGTTAGCGGAATAATTCCTCCTGACCTTAATTATCAAGCCAAGAAGAGGTTCCAAAATGATGTTAAGCATTATTATTGAGACGAACCTCTTCTTTTCAAAATCTGTGCAGATCAGGTTATAAGGAGATGCGTACCATAGGATGAACAAGAAGACATACTTCATCACTGTCATGCTTCACAGTATGGAGGACATTTAGGAGGCAACAAAACTGCTGCCAAGGTTCTGCAGTCAGGATTTTATTGGTCGTCGTTGTATAAAGATGCTCAAATCTTCTACAAGAGCTGTGACAAGTGCCAACGGACAGGAAACATCTCAAGGAGACACGAGATGCCGCTGCAGAACATTCTTGAAGTCGAGATCTTCGACGTTTGGGGGATCGATTTTATGGGACCATTCCCATCTTCATGTGAGAATTTATACATCCTCCTGGCAGTAGATTATGTATCTAAGTGGGTTGAAGCTATCGCCACTCAAAAGAATGATGCTAAGACAGTTCAAAGGTTTTTACACAAAAACATCTTTTCTAGATTTGGCATCCCTAAGGTGATCATTAGTGATGAAGGGAGACATTTCGACAACAGGGTTATTGCTGCCGCCTTGAAGAAGTATGGTGTCAAACATCGGATCGCAATAGCATATCACCCACAGACCAATGGACAAGCTGAAATATCTAACAGGGAAGTCAAGAACATTTTTGAAAAGATGGTTAAGCCAACTAGGAAAGATTGGTCTTTACACCTGAATGATGCGTTATGGGCTTATAGGACAACTTTCAAAACTCCATTGAGAATGTCTCCTTACCGATTGATTTATGGGAAAACATGCCATTTACTTGTCGAGATAGAGCACATAGCATACTGGGCAATCAAGGCAGTTAATATGGACTTGGAAAAGGCAGGGGCAGAAACGACTACTGGATTTGAATGAAATTGAAGAAATTCGGACAATGGCCTATGACAATGCAAGAATCTACAAGGATAAAACTAAGAAGTGGCATGATAAAAAGTTGCTGCCACGACAGTTCCGCCCAGGGCAGCTTGTATTGCTATTCAACTCTAGATTGAAACTCTTCCCAGGGAAGCTCAAATCTAGATAGTCTGGCCCGTTCCAAGTTGTGCAGGTTTTTCCCCATGGTGCCATCACAATCAGATCTTTAAAAGACGGGCACCAATTCAAAGTCAACGGACAGCGCTTGAAGCATTATCATGGAACTGAAGCCCCAAGAATGCAGGAAGTGGTTACCTTAGGAGATGCCCCACCTGGCATCCCTAATTTAACCTAATTTTTTATTTTTATTTTTCTTATTATTTATTATTTATATATTAGGAAATTATATTTATTTTATTTTTAAATAATGTTTTTATTTTAATTGTTTTTAGGAAATAAAGGAGTCAAGAAGAAAAGGAGAATTGAATTCATCCCACCATCCATCCACCAGCCCACAAAGCCCAAATTTTGGAGCCTGTCATTACAGCTGCCGCGACAGACGCGGAAAATACAGGCTGTCAACACGCTGTCGCGACAGACACGGAAACACGTAACAGACGCATAGCAGACACAGAAATGCGTGACAGACGCGTCAGACATGCTACCGCGTAATAGCTGGCCCCGTTATTCACACTTGCTGTTACAGCTCCAACGGGCAGCAAATCCTTCTCTATATAAACCCCGTTTCATTTTTCATTTTCACTCACTTCTACTCTTCTTACTTACTCCTCTAGAATTTTTGCTTTCCTTTTCATTTTCACAACCCTTGCAAAAATGTCTTCCAGAAATACCCGTAGGAATGCTGCCTCCAGCTCCACCTCGACAGCAACCACCCCACGCTCATTCCAGATCAGAGACATGTGGGAAGAAAGAGGATTCATCTACACTACAAAGGAGGGAAATTTGGGTCTAAAGCCGTTCATTGCCCAAAAAATTCGAGCTCTACAGTGGCAGATCTTTGCCGAACAACCTGAGGAGATGAACGTCTCGTTGGTGTGAGATTTCTACGCTTCCATTAACAACAGGACGTCGACAGCAGTGACCGTACGAGGAAGGGAGGTGCCATTCGAAGCGGAATATATCAACACCCTGTATGGATTCTACGTGGGAAGCAATGACGACGGCCACCAACAGTTTCTGAACACCCTTGACCCTGCCGCCTATGATGCTGTCATGGCAGAGCTGACTGATAAGGGAACACAATGGAACACCAATTGCAAGAACCCCAAGGACGGTAAAGAGAACTCAACTCCTGCCGGAAGCCAAGTTATGGAACGCTTTTATCAAAAAGCGCATCATGCCGTCTTCGCACAATACCACTGTCGACCAGCCTAGGTTAGCCTTAATTCACTCCATTTTACATGAGAGGCCCATTAACATGGGCAACTATATCCGTGAGAGCATACTGGAATGCGCACACCAGCCGACGGGACAGCTCTATCTGCCGTACCTCATCACAGCCCTCTGTCGCGGCCATGGGGTACCTGAAGCTACCACGGATAATAGTGTAACACCCCAATTTTGGGCTTAGAAGTTTTGGGTTTGAATCGGACCGGTCGGATTTTTGGTTCGAATATAAAAGGTGGTTTTAGGGAAAGCCTAGTTCGGGATGCATTAAAAATAAGGAAAATATCTAAAAATCCTCTTTTAATATATATAAGAGAGTGGTGAAATCAATTTAACAAAATGAGGTTTGGAAATATGACATTTCGAGTTAGTGACTAAAATGTAATTTTTGAAAAGTTCGTGTCTGTTTTAAAAGGATTGAAACTTTGAATCTTTAAGGAGCTAATTTACCTAAGGGAGGATTTCTCCAGATTTTTCTTGATTTTTAAAGACTCATTTAATGTTTATTTAATAAAAAGAAAAGAGGGAAAAGTGATATTTTAGTTTCATAACTAACTTTTACCAAAATTTTCCCATTTCATTTTCTCTCAAAATTCCCTCAGCCAAACACATTTCCACAGCAACTTTCCTTTTGATTTTCACACCTAAAGAAGAGTTTTCAATCCCCAAATGATTCCTAATCATTTCTACATCAAATCTTCATCATTTGCTTATTGAATTTTCAAGGATTTTGGCTCTAAGCATGGAGAAATCCACATTTAGAGGTATGAACGTCCTTCTCCTCTAAATACTCAGTTCTTTACTGAAATTCCCAAGTTCTCAATCCTTAAATTGAGTTTTATTAAAGGTTTTAATGTTGTGATCTTGGTTTTGGCTTGAAATGCAAGATTTGGATTTAATTTTGAAGAAATTTGTATTGGATGATTGGGCTCTGTTTTGAGATGTCTTTTTGATTTATTTTGGATGTCTAAATGATATGTAATTGAGGTTTAATCAATGCAATCCCGAATAGGTTGATTTTCCTAAGTTTTTACTTGTGAAAATGGTGGTTTTTGGGGTGATTTTGGTGTTCTGTTAATGCTGGAGGTATAAGGACGAGTTTTGGATCATTTTGGATGTTAATTGATGTTTAATAATGGTTAGAAGTGACGTATCTTGGCTGGGTTAAGTTTTGGAAGAGTTTGGAGGTGATTTCAGTTGTTTTTGGTAGCCGAAATGTTGGATTTATGTAGAGCAGCGAGTTGAGTTGTGTTGCTGGTATTTTTAATGCATGATGATGCATTAATCCTCTGTTGTTATGTGTTTAAAACAAGGGAGAATGATCCGGAAGCAATAGAGGTAGCGTTGGAGGGTTCGGATGCTTGGAAGGCTTGTCGGTTAGCTTAGTTTTTTGTAACGGTGAGTGAAGTTGGGTTTTCAGCTTTGAAACCAATGTTTGAAGGTTATGAGAGCTTAGTTTAAGTTTGAGCAACTTAACTAAGCTCAAGAGTATGTTTTCGGAAAAACTCTTTCTCTTGAATGAACCATGAGATGGTTGGATGCATACATTTAATTTGCATGTTTAAATTCTGTTTTGAAAGCATGTTTTAGCATGGTTTAATGCTGGTTTTGAAAGTCATGTGTTGAAGGATGCTCAAGGTAAGAGATCCTTGGTTTTGTACTTTGGAATTGTGGAATTGATGCATAGTGTTGCATGTTGTTTAATGGCTTTGTTTAATGCTTTAAAATAGTGAATTGATGATGGTAATTGATGGTATTGGCAAGTGATGTAAGAGGTTGTTGGTTACTTTAATCAGATATAGTTATTCGGCTATAGGATTGGGTGCACCGTGAATTGAGTCGCCTTGGATGTCGAGGGGTTGTAATGGTACCGTAAACTCCATCCAAGTATCCTAGCGATTGAGAGAATTGGTGTCACCACGATGGAGGATGGCTCTCGTGGGTGGGCTTTGTTAAGTGCCACCATGATGGAGGATGGCTCTCGTGGGTGGGCTTGGTTAAGTGCCACCACGATGGAGGATAGCTCTCGTGGGTGAACCTTGTTAAATGTCACCACGATGGAGGATGACTCTCGTGGGTGGACTTTGTTAAGCGTCACAACGGTGGAGGGTTGCTCCCGTGCGTGAGCTTGGTTAAGGTGATTACAATGGTTGTGGTAGCTTCCATGTGTAAGCCTTGTAATGTGTCCCGGCTCTCGCTAGTGAGTTATACAACTTCCGATGAGTGATGTTGAGGGGTTGTGATTGTACCGTTAAACTCCATCACGGGTGTTGAGGGGTTGTGATTGTACCGGTAAACTCCACCTTGTGTTGTTCGATTGTGTGTATGAATCATGTGGGACAACGCTTGTAATCCGCGTATCCGATTGTGTCTTGAGTTGAGATGGTTTGTGAATTATCACTTGGAAGCCAATATAATGTTCTTGAATGTAATGAAGCAAGAAATGCTTGAATTGATTCAAGGTTGCATGGGAAGTGTGTATTGTTTAAAGGGTGCATGTATTACTTGTTAAGCTTGAACAAGTGTTTATCTTCTATTGAGAATGGTGCATATGTGCATGGAATCTCTTTAGTGCATTGAAGTCTTGTGAGGACTTGTTTTAAAAGGCATGTGGTGCAATGTTGTTTTTGGTAGTTCATGTGTTTTGAGTTGAAAAATGGTTATGAATTATGTTGAATGCATGAGATAGTTAGAAGGAACCAATGGTTTTCGAAAGGTTTTTCTTTGAAATGGCCATCAAGCATATGTAAAGTATGTTGTGAAGTGGATGTGTTTTCCAAGGAATTTGAGTTTAACCTTGCATATGGTGTTTATGCATGGGAAGGTTTAAATAATGGTTTTTGCAAGAATGTGTTTTGGGGTAAATTGTTTAGCTTTTCTAAGCTAAAGGTTGGTTTTCATGTTGAGCAAGACATGGTTTAAAGCATGATGTTTCAAAAGAGGTTTTTCAACCAATGCTTTGATTTATTGATTTACATCTACTTTTAAAAAGGGATTTATGATTCGCTGCATTGATGGTGTTTTGGTTTTGAGCATTCCTCACTAAACATTATGTGCTTACGCTCCTTTTTGTCCATCAATGCAGATACATGAAGTTGGGGCAGCAAGAAGCAAAGGATTCAAGAAGAGCTCCACTTGAGATGTATGTCTCGGTTAATAGCTATAGATAATAAAGGCAATGGGGGGGAGAGTCTTTTATGTTGTTGCGTAATGAGATCGTGTATGTTGGACAAGTTTGGTTTATGATTTGAACTATGTGGTTTAACACTTGCAACGTTTGAATCTTCTCGTTCATAAGTTGTTATGTTATGCTTCTTGTTTTAAAAGCATGATTAAGTGTTGGATGTGTTGGAAGAGTTGGTGCACCTAGGGGTTGTTTTGTATCTAGATTTTAATGCAATTTGGTAGTTATGATGCTTGGCCTCTTGTTGTTATGTTGAGGATTGATTTAGAGTATGTTCGATGGTGATTAGATGAGTTAAAACAGGCTTTTCTGCTGTTTCTGGGCAAGGTGTTTCGAAACACCCTTGCCTGTTTCGAAACAGGTGCTTGATTTGGCCTGGGTGTTTCGAAACGGGTAGAGGTGTTTCGAAACACTTTGGCTACTGCCAAGCCCCGTTTCTGAACGGTCTATACCCGTTTCGAAACACTTGACCGTTGGGCACTGATTTGAATGGTTTTGAGGTTTGCAAGCTTTACATTTTAGTCCTGATTTTTGTATGTGCAATTGATTGAGTTTGAGATGTCCGTTTGAGATGAAATTTGGCAAAGAGGCATGAAACATGACTAAATTCATAATGGTAACTTATAAATTTGTAAAGTCCTCTTAATTTCTAGAATTTACAAATTGGTCCCTAAATTCGTATGTTGTGCAATTGAGTCCCTTATTGTTTTCTGATTGCTGTGATTTTTGAGTATTCTTATCTCAAGAGTACACCTAGGGTTAATGTACATCTAGACAAGTTTAAAAAGAAAAAAAGGGTCGTTAATTAAGGTTGACTTTCGGGTTGACTTTGGTTTTCCCCGTGTAATCTTCGTAGTTCGGGTCAACCGTCTAGGCCGGGCTAAGGGGGTTACATTTGGTGGTATCAGAGCTGAGTTGCGAATGCTTGGGGAAATGGTAAATTGTTGTAATAAGTGTTTGATGTTTATTCTGATGTGTGGTTGAAAGTCGGCTAAAATGTGTGTCTTTGAGCGAATTGTTGATGTTTTTGTCATGCTTTTTGGTTATGAATCTTCAGTGAGCTAATGTGAAATTGTACTGATGATATGCTGGTGTTGTGAGTTGATTCTATGAAAGATGAAAGTGTGATGGGTATGATATGTTGATGATATGCTGTTGCGGGTGAATGTTGTTTGATGAGAGCATGATCGAAGTATGTTGATTGATATGCTCGATGTTGTGATATCAATGTTTTATTGATTGTTATGTCGTGTAAAAGGGGAGAATTTGGGATACCCATTGCCTTATTATTATAGCTATTGTGTTATGTTGGAGTGGGAGTCTTGAATCTTTGCTTGAAGCTGGCCTGATCGTTTTGTTGTTTTGTTATGATTGTTTGTTGTTAATAGCATGGTGGAATCGATGAGAGAATGGAAGTTGGGTGATATGGTTGCTGCTTTAGAGCAGGTTGTTAAGTCTTGGAATTCACCTTTTGGTGGAGGTGTTTCGTTTCGGCCTACAGTGCCTAGAGTTGAGGTAGTAAGGCAGGCGGAGGAAGTTGGTTCTGTGATGAAGAGTTCATCACCTATTGTTCAAGAGGTGTTGGGAACATCTCAGGCCATGGTGAAAGTGAGGCCTGAAGACGTGTCGATTGAAGGACACGCGAGTTTATCAAAACAACACCTATATGATTTGGGAGCTATGGAGTATCGTGGTTCGACACCTGAGGTGTTCGAGGCTTGGTTAGCTAGTGTAATTCTGATTTTGGGATCAGGAAAGGTGTGATTACGCCTGTAAGCTGGGAAGTGTTGTCTCATTGTTGTTGGGGGACGCCTGTGCCTGGTGGATATCTGTGGCGGTGGCAACGCATATCCACGATATAGATTGGGACTTCTTTGTGTCTGCCTTTTATGAAAGGTACCTTGGAAAGAAATTCCCAAGGGTTAAGCAATGTGGGGGTGTGGCTTCAGATTTTGAAGGTGAGAAAAGTTTAAGCAAGAGAGTTGTGGGCACTAGCCTTGGGAGTGGTCAGCGGAAAAGGCTACGTGATAGAAGGTTTTGCTTGAATCGAAGTCTGGGTGGTGGTGCAGATGTGGGTCAAGTGCAGTATGACCAAGGAGTGGTAGTTCAGTTGCCGAAGTGTGACCGTTGTGGAAGGTTTCATGTTGGAGGTTGTTGGGGCGAGGGAGCTTGTTGGAACTGTGGTTCTAAGGAGCATGTGAAGCGGAGTTGTCGTCATGGGATGCGTTTGGCTTCAGTGGGCGCGGCCGAGACAAAGTTCGGAGGTGGCAGGAAAGGCAGAAAGGTGTGAGGGGCTTGGGGAATGAATCATGTTGGAATTGTGGGTCTGTTGGACATTTGTGACGGAATTTTTTGAAGTTGGCTCGGGGTAGTCAGGGTTCATTACCGCAGGGAGATGGTGATGACCTTAAGGTGTTGGCTGATGCTGCGGCGGTGCGGCTAGAGAATGATGGTTCTGTGAAGAAGAGAGTTTGTCTGTTGAAGCCCCGCGGAAGTGAGATGTTTTCAGGTAACCTTGTTAAGTAACCTTTACCCTAGTTATCTTAGTTTGGTTTCGGTTTGGTTTTCCCTTGCGTAGTGGCTATGGTCTCATAGCTAGCATGTGTGGGGTAGTAGTTGGTGTTGTTTTGAAAACAACTTTAGTGTGAAGAGGGCATTAGTGGGTATTTTGTGGTTAATGGGTTGTTAGAATGGTAGAGTTGGACAAGTTAGAAGTGAGGTAGGAGGTTGTTCTTAGGCGGACTCTGAGGATGTTATTGGTGGGTGTGAACTGACATACATGCACAGTTAAAATCATTGTTATATAATATTATATATATGTGTTGGTCCATGCATACATGTGACATGACATTAGAGGTTTTGCATACATGTACACAGGCATTGATAGAGCATATTGGTGACCATGCATTCGAACGTTCACACTTGCTAATAGCTAATTGGGTCCGTTAATGTTGTGATAGGGTTAGGTTGGATAATGGGTTTTAAGAGTTCTTTTGGTGCTAGGAGATGTTAGAAGTAATGGAGGGTATTAAGCGAGCTGTCAGTAATAGTGAGTGCGGTATAGCATGTTGGTAGAAGGAAAGTGTTTTGGTGCTTAAAGAGTTTAGCGGCGTGGTGGTGAGGAGATTTCCGGTTGAGGTTAGAATCAGTCAGAGTGGTTGTGAATAGCTAGTAGAAGTGGTAGTTTCTTGGTGTTAAGTGATGTAGTAGGTTTGTGGATGTGTTTCCAGAGTGTTGAGGTGACTTGGCATTGATGTGGTAATAGGAGGGTGTGTATGTAGGTGATGGCTCGTAGCAACCTTTGAGGAGTTGAGAAGAGGTTGTGTTGTGGGTTGTAGAAAAAGGTTGGCCTGGGGTGAATAGAAGTTTTGTAATCTTAATATGTATGTATAAAATGGGCGGTGTCCTGGTAAGGCTAGTGTTGTAGTCAAAGCTTGAAGTGGAAAGGCAATGTAAGTTCAAGGGCCATTGTTGGTTGGATAGGTTCTTGTGAGAAGTGGTTGGCTAGTCGTGTATAAGTAAATCCCTTCTGAAGTCAGCTAGTGGTATGTGGAACGGCTGGCGGAGTCAAGGTTGGGGTTTTGTGACGTGAATTTCGATTGTTGTGTGAGTAGTTTTGGCGAGTCGTTATGGTAATGATAGTGGCGGATGTGAGGGAATGTTATCAATACGTTGAGAAGTTTGAGTAAGCAGTTGATGCTTAAGAAATTTTGCTTGATGTGGTAACCTTTGGAAGAGGTTGAGCAGTTTTGCAAGGGGTTTTAGAAGCAATGAAGGTTGTAGGTCACATGGTGGCTGAACTGGATGGGTTGGTGTCACCGTGTGTGCGAGTTTTGGGAGTTATGAGTTAAGGTGGTGTATGCTGTAAAAGTTTGGAGGTTCTTCGGGTTGTTGTTGGGGCTATGTGTAGTTCGGAAGTGTGAAAGGTTAAGTTGTGGTTAACATCTGAGTGTTCTGGAATTTTTGAACAATATGTGGTGGTGTTGGGTTTGGTTATAGTCTAAGCTGATTTGTGGAGGAGTTGGTTTGGTGGAGTTTTGTGTGGAGAGTGTTCAGTGGTGGTTAAGTCTCTTGTGTTGCTTTGTGGGTTGCTTTGAGAAGTTTGGTTGTGCTCTTTTCGCCGGTTGAAATTTCGAGGAAGAAATTTCCTAAGAGGGGGAGAGTTGTAAGACCCCAATTTTGGGCTTAGAAGTTTTGGGTTTGAACTGGACCGGTCGGATTTTCGGTTCGAATATAAAAGGTGGTTTTAGGGAAAGCCTAGTTTGGGATGCATTAAAAATAAGGAAAAATATGTAAAAATCCTCTTTTAATATATATAAGAGAGTGGTGAAATCAATTTAACAAAATGAGGTTTGGAAGTATGACATTTCGAGTTAGTGACTAAAATGTAATTTTTGAAAAGTTCGTGACTGTTTCAAAAGGATTGAAACTTTGAATCTTTAAGGAGCTAATTTACCCAAGGGAGGATTTCTCCAGATTTTTCTTGATTTTTAAAGACTCATTTAATGTTTATTTAATAAAAAGAAAAGAGGGAAAAGTGATATTTTAGTTTCACAACTAACTTTTACCAAAATTTTCCCATTTCATTTTCTCTCAAAATTCCCTCAGCCAAACACATTTCCACAGCAACTTTCCTTTTGATTTTCACACCTAAAGAAGAGTTTTCAATCCCCAAATGATTCCTAATCATTTCTACATCAAATCCTCATCATTTGCTTATTAAATTTTCAAGGATTTTGGCTCTAAACAAGGAGAAATCCACATTTAGAGGTATGAACGTCCTTCTCCTCTAAATACTCAGTTCTTTACTGAAATTCCCAAGTTCTCAATCCTTAAATTGAGTTTTATTAAAGGTTTTAATGTTGTGATCTTGGTTTTGGCTTGAAATGCAAGATTTGGATTTAATTTTGAAGAAATTTGTATTGGATGATTGGGCTCTGTTTTGAGATGTCTTTTTGATGTATTTTGGATGTCTAAATGATGTGTAATTGAGGTTTAATCAATTCAATCCCGAATAGGTTGATTTTCTTAAGTTTTTACTTGTGAAAATGGTGGTTCTTGGGGTGATTTTGGTGTTCTGTTAATGCTGGAGGTATAAGGACGAGTTTGGGATCATTTTGGATGTTAATTGATGTTTAATAATGGTTAGAAGTGATGGATCTTGGCTGGGTTAAGTTTTGGAAGAGTTTGTAGGTGATTTTGGTTGTGTTTGGTAGCTGAAATGTTGGATTTATGTAGAGCAGCGAGTTGAGTTGTATTGCTGGTATTTTTAATGCATGATGATGCATTAATCCTCTGTTGTTATGTGTTTAAAACAGGGGAGAATGATCCGGAAGCAATAGAGGTAGCGTTGGAGGGTTCGGATGCTTGGAAGGCCTGTCGGTTAGCTTAGTTTTGTGTAACGGTGAGTGAAGTTGGGTTTTCAGCTTTGAAACCAATGTTTGAAGGTTATGGGAGCTTAGTTTAAGTCTGAGCAACTTAACTAAGCTCAAGAGTAAGGTTTCGGAAAAACTCTTTCTCTTGAATGAACCATGAGATGGTTGGATGCATACATTTAATTTGCATGTTTAAATTCTGTTTTGAAAACATGTTTTAGCATGGTTTAATGCTGGTTTTGAAAGTCATGTGTTGAAGGATGCTCAAGGTAAGAGATCCTTGGTTTTGTACTTTGGAATTGTGGAATTGATGCATAGTGTGGCATGTTGTTTAATGGCTTTGTTTAATGCTTTAAAACAATGAATTGATGATGGTAATTGATGGTATTGGCAAGTGATGTAAAAGGTTGTTGGTTACTTTAATCAGATATAGTTAGCCGGCTATATGATTGGGTGCACCGTGAATTGAGTCGCCTTGGATGTCGATGGGTTGTAATGGTACCTAAACTCCATCCAAGTATCCTAGCGATTGAGAGAGTTGATGTCACCACGATGGAGGATGGCTCTCGTGGGTGGGCTTTGTTAAGTGCCACCACGATGGAGGATGGCTCTCGTGGGTGGGCTTGGTTAAGTGCCACCACGATGGAGGATGACTCTCGTGGGTGAACCTTGTTAAATGTCACCACGATGGAGGATGGCTCTCGTGGGTGGACTTTGTTAAGCGTCACAACGGTGGAGGGTTGCTCCCGTGCGTGAGCTTGGTTAAGGTGATTACAATGGTTGTGGTAGCTTCCATGTGTAAGCCTTGTGATGTGTCCCGGCTCTCGCTAGTGAGTTATACAACTTCCGATGAGTGATGTTGAGGGGTTGTGATTGTACCGTTAAACTCCATCACGGGTGTTGAGGGGTTGTGATTGTACCGGTAAACTCCACCTTGTGTTGTTCGGTTGTGTGTATGAAGCATGTGGGACAACGCTTGTAATCCGCGTATCCGATTGTGTCTTGAGTTGAGATGGTTTGTGAATTATCACTTGGAAGCCAATATAATGTTCTTGAATGTAATGAAGCAAGAAATGCTTGAATTGATGCAAGGTTGCATGGGAAGTGTGTATTGTTTAAAGGGTGCATGTATTACTTGTTAAGCTTGAACAAGTGTTTATCTTCTATTGAGAATGGTGTATATGTGCATGGAATCTCTTTAGTGCATTAAAGTCTTGTGAGGACTTGTTTTAAAAGGCATGTGGTGCAATGTTGTTTTTGGTAGTTCATGTGTTTTGAGTTGAAAAATGGTTATGAATTATGTTGAATGCATGAGATAGTTAGAAGGAACCAATGGTTTTCGAAAGGTTTTGCTTTGAAATGACCATCAAGCATATGTAAAGTATGTTGTGAAGAGGAAGTGTTTTCCAAGGAATTTGAGTTTAACCTTGCATGTGGTGTTTATGCATGGGAAGGTTTAAATAATGGTTTTTGCAAGAATGTGTTTTGGGGTAAATTGTTTAGATTTTCTAAGCTAAAGGTTGGTTTTCATGTTGAGCAAGACATGGTTTAAAGCATGATGTTTCAAAAGAGGTTTTCAACCAATGCTTTGATTTATTGATTTACATCTACTTTTAGAAAGGGATTTATGATTCGTTGCATTGATGGTGTTTTGGTTTTGAGCATTCCTCACTAAGCATTATGTGCTTACGCTCCTTTTTGTCCATCAATGCAGATGCATGAAGTTGGGGCAGCAAGAAGCAAGGGATTCAAGGAGAGCTCCATTTGAGATGTATGTCTCGGTTAATAGCTATAGATAATAAAGGCAATGGGGGGAGAGTCTTTTATGTTGCTGCGTAATGAGATCATGTATGTTGGACAAGTTTGATTTATGATTTGAACTATGTGGTTTAACGCTTGCAACGTTTGAATCTTCTCATTCATAAGTTGTTATGTTATGCTTCTTGTTTTAAAAGCATGATTAAGTGTTGGATGTGTTGGAAGAGTTGGTGCTCCCAGGGGTTATTTTGTATCTAGATTTTAATGCAATTTGGTAGTTATGATGCTTGGCCTCTTGTTGTTATTTTGAGGATTGATTTAGAGTATGTTCGATGGTGATTAGATGAGTTAAAACAGGCTTTTCTGCTGTTTCTAGGCAGGGTGTTTCGAAACACCCTTGCATGTTTCGAAACAGGTGCTTGATTTGGCCTGGGTGTTTCGAAAGGGGTAGAGGTGTTTCGAAACACTTTGGCTACTGCCAAGCCCCATTTCGAAACACTTGACCGTTGGGCACTGATTTGAATGGTTTTGAGGTTTGCAAGCTTTACATTTTAGTCCTGATTTTTGTATGTGCAATTGATTGAGTTTGAGATGTCCGTTTGAGATGAAATTTGGCAGAGTGGCATGAAACATGACTAATTTCATAATTGTAACTTAAAAATTGGTAAAGTCCTCTTAATTTCCAGAATTTACAAATTGGTCCCTAAATTCGTATGTTGTGCAATTGAGTCCCTTATTGCTTTCCGATTGCTATGATTTTTGAGTATGCTTATCTCAAGAGTACACCTAGGGTTAATGTGCATCTAGAAAAGTTTAAAAAGAAAAAAGGGTTGTTAATCAAGGTTGACTTTCAGGTTGACTTTGGTTTTCCCCGTGTAATCTTCGTAGTTCGGGTCAACCGTCTTGGCCGGGCTAAGGGGGTTACAATTAGAGTCCAAGGGAAGGGATGGACAGACAAGAAGATACTCAGCTTAATGGAGCTAACTGTTGCCACCCCTCTATCATCATTTGATCCAGCTGCCACGACAGCAGACACGACAGAGCAGTCGGAGACTGAACCTGCTGCCACAGAAGCCAGGCAGCAACCAGCAGCAGCAGCCCCGACCGACTCCTCCTCCCAGATCCTTGTTGCTATCCAGAAGATGGAGGAATGACAGCTGGGTCTGATGAGCTTCATCAGGGATTTCACTGCATCTACGATACACTTTATCCAAAACTCTTTAAATTTCCATGATGTCGTATTTCCCACCTTTCCTGCACATTATTTTACTGTACCAACCCCTGCCCACACCCAACACCTGTTGCCACACCACAGACACCATCTGCAGCATCAACACCAACACCTGCCCCGACAGCCGCTGGCAGCAACCGTACTGAGACTTCTGCACGTGGAACGAAACGCATAATGCCTTCGGAAGAGCTTGACGCCTTCATTGCTGGTTTCTCTTTTTCCTCCGTTTGGGCCGTAAGCGAAAATGAACCCTCTGTTAAGAGGAATCTCTCAAATGAGTTTACACCGGTGAAAAGGCATAATAGAATGGTAGATGAAAAGCGACAGCGACAGCAGCACTGAGAGCAGTAGTGGTGAGGACAGCAGCAGCAGCTCAGAAGTCCAGGTTGTGGAGAAACCTCCTCACATCTCCCCGACCAGAATTCAACCACCGAGGGAGGCTAAAACAACGAACACATCTGCCTCCCCCATCCGCCAGCCAGTTCAGAAGGCTCGTGCCCGCCTCCAGATCAGAGTCACCAGCAGCAGTGATGACAAAGCTTAAAAATTTGAGTTTCTTAACTTATTTTGTTGTCTGCTTATATATTTTGTGATGTACTGTTTTTATTTTCACTTGTCATTTGCATTGAGGGCAATGCAACCCTCGAGTTTGGGGGTGGCATCCCTCCATTAATGGAGCCTATTTTAGTTTTAAAATTGCATCTTTATTTAGTTTATTTTAAGTTAAAAAAATGAAAATATGAAAATTTTGGCTTAAGTCTGTGAACTGAACTTACCTGTCGTGACAGCTCTGTCGTGGCAGTGCCTTTAGGATAGTTTTAGGAGCAGTTTAGAGCCTTTCTATAGTTCTGAAAACTTAAACACTATTTGTGATTGTTATACTGCTTAGAACTCTTTTAGTCAACTAGAATAGGAAGCTTAGCACTTGAATAGCCCCTAGAGGTGTCTACACTGGCTCTAGGAAAGAAGTTTAGCAAAAGAGACTCAACGACCCTAAAGGTGCCCGAAACTGGCTCTAGGAAGTTAGCTAGAGGTGCCCAAAACTGGCTCTAGTGAAACTTTAGCTTAAAAAATAAATGAAATCGAGTCAAAAAAAAAAATCAAAGGAGCATAAGAAATGCCTTCAAAAGATAAACTTTGGCATAAAATTCAAGTTAGAGGTTGAAATATTCTAGTGAAACTAAGAGAGTCTTGGCATATAACTGTTCACAAGCATGCACACACTGCACGAGGACTATAGTGAGACTCTGGACAAATCCTAAGTTATCCGACAGGGTGCTGCCGTCACAGAGAACGAATGGAGGGTAAGGGAAAGTTCAATGTTTTAAGCCAAAACAAAAATATTTTATTTTTCTTTTAGGTCTGAATTGCTTGAGGGCAAGCAAAAACTTGAGTTTGGGAGTGTGTTGAGTGTGTAAAAGTTCTATTAATTACCCCTATTTAACACATATTTCTGCTGCATTCAAGCATAATTCATTGCATTTAGGTTAGTTTACAGTTAGACATCACAAATATATTAAAAGGCACAGTTTCTACTGAAATTGGTTGCTTTTGCAGGTTGCTGCTATAGCAGATGGAGAGGCAGGCGCTGGGCAGTGAAGCAGAAGAGCTGGAACTGGACGAGCAGTCAAGGAGGACGATGTTGCCATGGTTGCCGCCGTGACAACAGAGGACGACAGCAGTTTTGAGGAGAAGAAGCAAAGTGGACCTCGACAGATAGAGAAAATTAAGCTCGTCTGTCGTGGAAAACCAGTATATTTTTCCAAGCCCTAGATCAGAAGGAATGCCAAGCCCAAAGTTCAAGGAGAGAAAATCCCAAGCAAGAAAGAGGACGAGTTAAAGCTATATTCTCTGAAGATTTAGTCTTTATTAGAGTTGTACTTTAATTTAAACTTGTATTCTTGCTATATTACAAAACTTGGACCCAAAGCCTATATAAAGGCATGTAATTCGACCTAGGAGGAAACATCACCTTTCTCTAGCCTTCTTCCCAAAACCCTAGCCGTTTTCATCCTCTCATCATGTTCTAAATTCCCCTTAGGGCCACGGGTTGATTTGTAAAGTAGTTGCAAGGGTTGCTTTTGTTTTAGGAATTTTCAGTTCAATAAAATAAACTTCAAGTTCTCTTATTCTGGTTATTAACATCTTGCAAGAATATCGGGAGAGCATTGCGAGGTTATCTATTTAGTTAATATCAGGAGAGTTAAGTATACGAAAGGAATAAGTGCGAGTTCTCTAGTTTATAGTTGAACTATCTCGGACCTAGGGATAGGACGAGGTTAAGTGGCTAAAGAAGAATTCAACAACATCGGTGTTCATCCTTCGATTCACGCCGGGAGGTATCATCAAAGACGTGTTCATCGACATACTTGGACCTAGGGATAGGCCAAGGCACATCAGGAATTCTTGCCAAACTAGAAGTACGGAGTTGAGTGTTCGCTGCCGCGAAAAACAACAGACTGCCGCCGCGACAGGTGCTGCCGCGACGGGGACGACGACAGAGCTGATATTCCTCGACTTAGCAATACCTACACTACTGAGCAATTCAATACCATCCCATTCTCTCTATCTTGATTTCTCTACTCTTATTTTACAGTATTCTTTATTATTCTCATGAAAAACTCTTAAATCATTCTTTTTACTTTCGTGCAGTAATTCAAGGTAAAGCTATTAGCCCAGTCCCTGTGGAGACGATATCCGATACTTCCATATCACTCTACTACTTGCGTCGTGTACACTTGCACTACAATTGCGATAGACACTTTTACACGCAACATCTATCATGTCAAATCATCAAGAACAATAAACTGAAAGCGGAAGCGTACATAATTTTATTGATGGAATGAAAAACTTGAATCTTTTGATGGAGATCTCCTAAAAGATGGTTGTGATCTTCCAAGAAGATAGGTTATCTCTTGACGTAAAATTCTCTGACGGAGAGGGAGAGAAAAACAAGTTAACATATTTCTTTGGAATCACTAGTTGATTATTAAATAACTATGAAATATTTATAACTATGCCCCTCATTAAATTATAAATATATCTTACAATATTAAATATTTATAACTCTGTCCCTCATTAAATTATAAATATATCTTACAATATCTACACTTTTATTTCTATGACACTTTAATAACCATGACACACCTAACATAATTGGTCACTTGATTTTGTGTCATACTTTATAATAACATTATACATTTTACATATGTGCCAATAGTTACGGATTTTAATCCAACACCAAGAACCTCACGATACAACCAACAGTAGAATCAACACCTTCATTTTCTATAGGAAATTTGGCTTTCTGCATGCTTGCAATGGCATGAGGAGAGTGCCTTTTATAACAATTTTGGTAGGAGTACAAATTTCTAAAATGTATTTATCTGTCAACGGTGATTTAGAATCTAACTGGGGTTCTGGGAGGAGAGTTTGGTAAGACTCTAAATGCGCCAGATTTTAGTGATGTTGATTTTGTGTTCGGTTCTAGTTAAAGTGATTTGAAAAGCAGGATGATGATAAATTACCAGTTGTGCTTGATCGATTTTTGATGGTGGTGATACAACTGAGGAAGAAATGGGGTGGTGGTTTGTTTTTACCCCGTGCTGGCAAACTTGACCTGAAACTCGAACCGATTTACTGAATCGAACATGATAATCTGAAATTTGACCTGAAACTCGAAACCGAACCGAAAATGAACCGATTTTTAGTTGAACCGAAATGGACCCGAACCGAATGGACCCGAAATAAATAAAAGATATTAATAGAAATAAAGAAATATGAGATATGAACAAACGCACAACTCACCAAAAAGTAAAATATATTGGCTTTATAAGCCATATAAAGGGCTTAAAAAACTGACCAACCTAAATTTTGATTAAAAACAACTAATCTTCTGTTGACCCAAATTTGACCCGAACCGACCCGAAATGACTCGAAGCACAATAAAACCGAACTAAACTGAACCGAATCTAAACCAAATGACACCAGACCCGAAATAACAGAAACCAAAATGACTTGAACCGATTGACCCACTTGCCACCTCTACTCGTTCTCTGTCTCTTTTTCCTTTACTTTTTTAACATATGCGATAAAGAGTAATAATACTTCAACTTCATAGTTTAGCTTGGTGGTTAGGTATATAACCTTTCATTCATTGGGAGTGGGATTCGCAATTGCAATTCACATGTTTTACTTCTTCCCTTTGTATGTATCATATGATGGGTAGGGGTGAGCGTTCGATCGAGTCGAGAGAAAATTTTTTCGAGTTGCGTCATATTTTACAACTCAAGCTTTATTTGAATTTTTTTTCCGTTCGATTCAAGTTGAGTTTTCGAGTTCCTATACAAATTTAATTTAAACTATATATCATGTTATAATACAATTTGATCTAATTTAAACGAGTTTTTCTAATCATATGAGATATGCATATATATATATTTCTTCATATTTTTTATGTGTCATATATTTCTTCATACATTTTTTATATCGGTATATATATCAGTAAAAATTGAGGGACTCGATGCAAACTTAAAAATAAATCCACTAATTACTAAAAAATTCGAGTTATTCAAATTTTCATTTTACAACTCAAACTTTATTTGAAATTTTTTCGATCCGATTCGAGTTTATGAAATTTCAAGTCGAGTCCAGAAGAGTTGAATTTTTTTTAGTCTAGTCGAGTTTTGCTCACCCCTAATGATTGGTTTAAAAAATAATTATTTTTTTTCAAAAAATATTATTTTTAAATTATGATGCTACGTCAGCAAAGTGACACGTCAGTAAAGTGCCACATCAGCAAGTCTTGCCATGCAGATATGCCATGTCATCGATGTGTGTTGATTGTTAGTTGACTGGCGGTTTCCATCCAACAAGGTTGAAATTTGAACGAAAGTGAAACGTTAAGGGTTTGTTTGTACCAAATAATAAGAATAGGAGCTAAAGTGACTAAAGGGTTAAACATTGTGGGCTATTTTTGACTTTATGCCTTTTGATATAACAATTTAAGGAAAAATGTTTTTGGACTTATTCGAACATTGCAAAAATAATTCAAAGTTCATTTTAACTTGAAAAATATGTTCAAAGTGGTTCTAAATGATTCTATGTAGTTTTTGAATTAATCAAATACTTGTAAAATACTTTTAGGTTCTAAATAATTCCTTCAACCGAATCGTCAAGAAGGGGTGAATTGGCTTTGTGATGAAAGTAGTTGAAACAAATGCAAATTAAAAAATTGCACAAAGGATTTACAATGGTTCGACTTTTAAACCAAGTCTACATTCATTGCCTTAGCTCCCACTAAGGATTTTTCACAAATCCACTAATTTGTGTTTCTTTTTCAAGGACCAAGAGTAACCTTTTAGAAACCCTCTGTTGAGTGGATCGTTGAATCGATTTAAGTCAAGAGGGGGTGAATTGAATTTTTAGAAAGTTTGGTGGTGAAGTGGTAAAATAAAAATATCAAGACAAGGCACTTAGAATGGTTCAAGTTCCAATTGAACTCTACATCCACTACCTTAGCTCCCACTAAGGATTTTCCAACAACTCCATTAGTTGATCTTCCCATTTTCTAGGCTTAGGAGGTACACAATGGTCAATTTTCTACCCAAAATTGATCCAATCCTCACACAATGTTTACAAAGAAGATGAAGGCAAATAACAAGTATCTCTCAATACAAATGTTGGCTAATTACAAGCACTCAACCCAATTGAATCAAATAAAATGGGAAATATAAAAAACCACAATTGGGGTTTTGCAAGAAATATGAAAATTTTGCACAAGAGCTTGGATTTGATGTTTGGATGTTTCTCTTAGGATCAATAATTGTTGATGGTGCTTTTAGGACTCCTTTTTATACCTTCTCAATGAATTATAGCCGTTGGGGTTGTTGCCATCATAATTATAGCCATTGGGATAAAATCTTCCCACCATAAATGCACTTCTGCAACTACCCATTCCGAAACGCTCGAACCTATTTCGAAACTAACCGAAATAGAAATAGTCGTTGGGGTGTAATTAAGAGACCGTATCGAAACGAACCTGATCGTTTTGATACGCTAAGAGCATGTTCCGAAATGTGCTAGAGCTCATTTCGAAACATTTTGCCACTTCCAAAACATGTATCGAAACGGCTTAAAACATTTCGATACACTCTAACCGTTTCTCTAAAATTCAGTTATAAAATTGCAACAGTCATATTTTTGAATCCAAGTTTGAAATTTTTTCGAAACGTTTGAGGTCGTTTTGATATTGCCGTATCGAAATGGTTCAACCAATTCTGTTGTTCTTCATCCGTTTTGAAACATGAAGATCTGTTTCGGTACACCTGTATCGAAACAAGAAGGCTTGTTTCGAAACACATGTTAATTGTTTCAAAACGTTCCGAAATGCCTAAGGGTCGTTTCGAAACGGTGACTCGAAAATCATTGTTTTCACTTGGAAAACACTTAGAAATTTTTTCATAAACATTGGCTTTGACTTGGACCATTTGCTTAGAGATTTTGGGAAGTTTTGAGGACTTAAAAATTTATTTTCTCCTTTTCAGTTTAGTCCTTAAATCCTTTGTTATATCAAAATCAATTCATTAGTTTTGCAATCTCCCCCTTTTTGATATAACAAAACCAAGTATAAATTTTTAAGTGTTCTGAAACCTTTGAAAAATTTTTAACTCCCCCTCAATTTAAGATAGGTTTTAAAGTTTTGAAAAGATTTAAAATTAAAGCAATTGAAACTCAAAACCGACTTAGGCTCTTAGATTATTTCTCCCCCTTTTTTAGATCAAAAGTAGATAAACAAGGCTAATAAGAGAATAAAGGAGTCATAAACAATTAACCAAACAACATAATATCTTAGATAGCATCAAAGTTCAAGAAAAAACATCAAAAACATAAATATGCAAAGTATTTAAGTTCAAGCTCAATCCTAAAAACAAATATTCAAAGCATAGGTCTTTTAAAAAAAATAAAAACATAAATAGGTGCAAACTTAATCCTAATATGACATAATAATATGATATGCAATATGAATCCTAGGCTTCATCACCATCATCGCCTCCAATGTCATCAAAAGAATCATCATTTTCGTGTTGAGAGCACCAAAACCCGAAGCCATGTTCGTGTCCATCGTGTTGAACCGCTCGATAAGGAAGGCCATAAGAGCATCATTGTTAGGAGCCGCAACGAGAGCCGGAGCTTGAGGTTGAGGCTCTTCTTGAGGTGCTTGAGCTCTCCTATCAACACGAACCCAATGGCCAAGTGTGTAATGAAACCCGAACTTCACAAGAGAAGATTCACTAATCTTTTGCTTTCGGGATTCCGGAGAATCATAGGAACAATCGAGACCGAGGCTACCAAAGATATAGCTTAACACTGTCCCATAAGTGAAGGATGTAAGTGAGTCGGTTGTACGAATCTTCACTTGATGCACCATCTCGGTGAACATGATTTTTACTAAGTTCAGTCGTTGTGCTTGGCGAAAACACTCGAGCCAAAAGTGATTGACTTGTCGGATGTGGGCAAATTTACCTCCTGAATGGAAAATGAACCAAGAGATGATCAAATAGGAATCGGTTATAAGCATCCAAGGTAAGAACCGATCCAGTGTGAGCTCTAAAGTGATTTTCATCCTCAATACCTTCATCTTTGAGCCCAATGGTGTTCACTAAGACGGATGGATCAATACGAAACTTCTTGCTCAAAAGATAAGACTCGATGCCAATGACCTCGGAATGATCCTCATTGTCGATGAGAACGACATTTGAGTAAAAGAGCAAGGCCATGTTCTTGTAGAAAATGTCGGGAATGCTAAAAAAGGCTAAGAAACTCCATTCTTGCAAGAGAGGTAGATAACAAAATTCAAAACGCTCGAAGTCAAGGAAATCTATATCCACAACTCCCTCTCTTTGAATGGTGGAATCATGAATGATTTTGAATCGTTCCTTAGCATCTTGATTCTTAAGACTTTTTTGAAAAATGAGGGTAAGGTTTGGACGATTGTTGTCTTGGGTCAAACCTTCACCCGCTTGAGTTTTTCTTTTCTTGTTTCCCATTAAAAATTCATAAAAACACAAAGCAAGCAAGAAAATTTTTGAGTGTATGCATTTAAATCCTAATTCGATCCAATAAAAATTCCATTAAGGTTTTAAAACCACTTTGAAAGTATATACATATATAATTTTTTTTATGAAAACAATTTTGAAAAACTGTGTTAAAAAAATACAATTAAAATCAAATATATTCGAATAAAAAAATTTGAGATTTTAATTTTTTTTATAAGTTTTGGAAAACCCATGATGTAAAACATATATTCTATACAAAACTATAATTTTCTAACCTAAGATTCGAACGAAATCAAAAGAAAAAGAAAAGGTTAGAAAATACCTTAAAAGAGGGATTTTGGAAGAATTGATTGATGAAATTGCACCAAATTGTTGAAGCTTGCTTAGATTTTCGTTTGGGGGTAAAAGCCCTCAAGATTTGATGAAAAAACAATGAGGTTTGGAGGGTTTTTATGGAGGAAATCATTTTAGGGTTTTTGAGTTTGAGTAAAAAGTGAATTTTGAGCATTTAAATCCCTTTTAAAATAGGCTTTCCAGATACGCGTTTTGAAACAGGTGAAACCGTTTCGAAACAGGCGTACCGAAACGTATATAAACGTTTCAAAACCTGTTGACTGTTCTGATACAGATTTTGAGTTTTGAAACAGTTGTATTAGGTTTTGAGTTGTTTTCTTTTAATAAAATATTCAAAGTTTGCTTAATCTATGCACTTCATTCTTTCAATTAGTCCACACCAGTCAGTTGAGAGAATCCATTTGTCGGGCACGAAAGTGTAAGGCTCACGAAAGGGTTAAGCACGGTCACAACATGTTGGGGCGTGACTAACTTGGTTCCTAACAAGTTCACAAGTTTTAACGGCTAAAAGTGACCACCAACTAAGTTTACTAGCATGTGTTAGGTTCACGCTGAGATTGCTAGGTCTTGCCTACGTCACGCTATGTAACACCCGAGTTTAGGGGTCGGGTGAAAATAATATTTAAATAATATTATTGAGTCTCGGTTTTCTAATTAAAATAATAATATATTATTATTTGGGCCTCGGGTCTTCAAAACAAATATTATATGTTGGACTCAAATTGATTTGAAAACCATTTTCCATGGATTTTAAATGTTAGTGAGATTGCCATCTCATTAATGGCAATCATGTAAATAACCCAACTTTCAATTTAAATCCCCTTTTATTAAAATAGTTTCCTAGTCATCTTCTTCTCTCTTCACACTCCCCATTTTCAACGACAAGAAGCTCTCCCCTCCCCTTTCACTATTCCATTTCATCCCATGTTCATTTTAGCTCAGTTTTGAAAGGTAACTACATTTCCACCTTGCTCTCATCTTCCTCTCTTTGAAAGTACAAATAGTTTTCATTTTCATCCATGTTTTAGGAATTTGTGATTTTGGGAGTTTTGAATAAAAATGCTACCTTTATTGTTTTTAACTTAAGGTTTTGATTTAATAATGTTAGATATGTTGTTTATGAACCTTGAAGTCCAATATATATGAATTTCAAAGTGTTTTAACATGATTTTCGTATTTGGGTTTTCAAGGGGTTTTTGAACGGTTTTGGAGTGGATTTTGGGTGTGTTTTATGTTGGAAATGGAAGCCTATTGTTAGTATGTTAGTTAAGGGTTGTTTTGGAATCATTTGAAAATGTTAAAAGTGTTGAAATCAAAAGTTTTGGATTGGTTATAAGGGCTGCTCGAGTTTGATGATTTTGGGGGTTGTTCATGGCTTGAATTCATGTGTTTATTGCTTGAATAGTGTTCTGGGTTTGCTACATTGTTGTGTGGACTGATTTGGGGTTATTTTGATTGTGTTGGGATGATTAGAGGCAAGAGTTTGTGTTGGTGAAGCATCGGGAGCGAATCCGGGAGCTTGAAGGTGTTGGTTGCTTGATAGTTGAGCTTGGAAGTGAATGTGAGTGGTTTAATGTTTTAAAATGGTTTTGAGTATTTGGTTCAAGCATGTAGACTAGGTTGGGCTTGGTAGACCCACCTAGAGTTGGGATTAGAGTGGTAGCCTAATCTCAAGCTTTAATTAGAGACATTGGTTGAACTCTTTAATGGTTGTTTATGTCTCATGATGAATTGTGTTGATGATGGTTATGTATAAATGTGTTATACATGTATGTTGAGGCTTGGATTGATGCATTATTATATGCATGTGGATTGTGCATGATGTTAATCATGGTGAGTACGTGCTAAGCACAGAAATGATATGAAATGAGATTGTGGATTGTGTTTAATGTTGGCACTTGTATGCTTGGGTACAAATGATCGATCATTAGGATGTTAGTGTGCACACGTGAGTCAAATGTGCGCGTGGTCTTGATGATGGTAGTCATCAAGATGGAGTACGGGTTCGCCCGGAAAACCTTCTTATGTATATTAGTCGATGATGAGTGTAATCCCATCGATGGGGCATGAGGATGAGTGGAATCCCCTCCGTGAGAACGGTGATGAGTGTAATCTCGCCGTAAGGTAATGGTTGTGCTGGATGTGAGTTCCAACGTGTTTATCCGCGTATTCGAGTCATAGCTAGGTGCCAATATGAGTTGATAGGTGTATCAATGTGATTCCTATTTGGATTAGTATATGTGTTTACATATGATGTAGATTGAGCTTGTTGAGCATGACATATTGTGAATTTATGTTCATGCATCATTGACATTTTGGCTCTTTTGGATCGAAGGTAAGGACATGCATTTACCTTGTTGTGCTCGTGCTTGGACCCTGCATTGTCGAGGTTTGTTTTTAAGGAGCTTACCCTCACTAAGCTTTATGCTTACGCTCTCTTTTGTTCGACAATGTAGATCCTTAGTTCGTGGGTTGCTAGTGCAAGAAGGGGCCTCAAAGTGTGCTTTGTGGTGCTAGCTTAGCTATCAAGTATGGGTATTTTAGTTATGATGTAATGGTCAAGCAATGGGACATGTAATTGTGGTGTGATGCTTTTGAAGTATGTTGAAGTTGGTTTGTTTAGGAGCATGTTTAGACTCCTTTTATATGTTTTGTTGTTTTGGCTTTGGATGCCATATTGCATGTAAACCATGTCTATCTTGTCACCTTAAATGCCTAGGTGTATGCCCTTGTGTAAGCATGTTGCCTCGAATGATCTTTTGAATGGATGCCTATCTTATATCTTTATGAATCTTGAGTATGTTCGCTATAGGGTGCATGCCTCTAGAGTGTGTTCGTATGTTATGTATGCTTCTTTGAGTCGTTTATGACGTTTGGGATCATTTGGAGGTGTTTAAAGCTGATTTTGGGAATTCGTAGGCAGCAGGTGTTTCGAAACGGGTTGCCCTGTTTCGAAACGGGTGTGGTTCCAATGCCCCTGTATCGGAACTCGTTTCGATACGGTTTTGCTACTATGAGCCCCTGTTTCGAAACAAGTTTCGAAACACTTTGGCTACTGGAATTGCCTGTTTCGAAACGGGTATCGAAACGACTAGGCAAAATGAGACCCTATTCCGAAACGGGGTGGATGCGTTTCGAAACGGGTGTCTGGCTTTGAAAAATGGGTTCATGTTTCGAAATGGGCTCTGACTGTTTCGAAACACAGGCCTGAATTTGGGCTTTTTGACATCTCTAAAGGGTTTCAAGGGTTGGGCTTAGGCCCTGTTGTTGTTGGGCTTCCGCTTAGGTTTAATTAATGCATTCTAGATAAGATAATAAATGAAAAAGTTTTTCCTAGGGTCGGTAACCGAAGTGGAGCCTTAACGGGTTTCATCTAGGTTATCCCCGTATAGCCCACTCGGATCGGTCAAGCGTCCGGACTGGGACGAGGGGGTTACACGCTAGGTTTCGAGCATCCTTGCCTAGAAATAGGGAGGATCACTGTCGACTATCCCGCCAAACTTGGTGTATCTGCCAGATTTGCCGACAAGACTTATTTCCATTTCACCTGCTGAGACAGCGAAGGTTGCCAAAGCAGTGACCCGTTGCAGCCGCGTGATAGGGTCGTAGCCTGCCGCCCGCTATACCCGTCGAGGCAGCATATCGTGGCAGCACGAAACAACTCAATCCTTTTACAACGCAGTTTCACACTAAGTGGCAGCATAACCCTGTCTGCTTTATCAACCTAAATCACCTCCCTTATTACTTGTGTTTTTATTTACGTTTCATCACAACAATCAATTCACTTGTGTTTTTATTTTACCTTGTACAGGAACTACAAAACGAACCAAGCTGTCCAATCCTCTTGGGATTCGACATCTTTTATACTATAACTTGGAAGGAGTGTGCATTTGCGCTCTTACAAAAAGGGAACACCTACACGCCCTACAAGTTTTTGGCACCGTTGCCAGAGATTGGTAACAACAAATTTCATTTTTCAATTTTTGTACCTTTTATTTACTTTTTATCTTTATTTTTAATCGAAAAAATTACCATGTCCTTTGCAAGTGTATGACCGGGGCAAACCCTAAAGGAAATCTCCTTATTTACGACGATCTCGAACGTGGAGCAAGAAGGATTAAGAAGGAGCTCAGGGAAGTTCTAAAGCAAAACAAAGAAGACAAAGGAAAAGCAAGGGTAAACATGGTAAACGAGGACCCACCAAACAATGCCACACATGGCAGGGGCAGGCAGCAGGACTTGCCGCCCAGAGGTCTGCAAGACCTACTACGGTAGGACCCCCTGATCTGCCCAGGCAACCCAGCCCGCTGGAACTATCAGAGAATATCTCGAGCACGACTTCCAAGGGTTCGACCTAATAGTGACAAAACCTGACATTGGGGCAGACCATTTTGAATTAAAGCTCGTCATGTTCAACATGATAAACACACTAGGGCCCTTTGGAGGGACTGCCATAGACGATGCTTGACAACATTTACGAGGATTCTTGGACATTTGTCGAGCATTCAAGATACATGGGGTCCACCAGGATGTATTGAGGCTGAGGTTGTTCTCCTATTCACTGAGGTATAGGGCAAAACAGTTGTTGAACAACCAGCCAGCCAGATCTTTTAATACATGGACGGAACTCTGCAAAGATTTTCTAGACCATTTCAACCCGTCCAACGTTACTGATAGGCTGCGGAATGAGATCACAACCTTTAGACAAGGGAATGATGAGCCAGTGTACGAAGCATAGGAGCGGTACCAACAAATGCTGAATAACTGCCTGCTACATGGTCTTTCGGCTTGGACGCAGGTATCCATATTCTATAACGGGGTTAACTACCCAACTCGGATAATGATAGATACCTCGGCCAATGGGACCATTCTCGATAGACCCCTAGAGGAAGCACTGCGGCTGCTGAACCAAGCCACTAAACTGACTACAAATACCTGACAACCCGTCGAGGTGACACAAGTCGACCAACCACTGTAAATGAGGTAGAAGCCTCAGAATCTGTTAACGCCTGCCTCGATGCACTGGCGGAGCTGGTAATGAAGATTGTGCAATCCCCTGGGAAGGTCTCTGAGGCAAAGGCTGTGGAGCCATTCTATGGTGAATGTGGGGGCAACCATGATTCCTCTTATTGCGCAGCAACTGCTAACTACATGGGAGGATATGAGAGGAATAACAGGCCTGCCCAGAACACCTACAATCCTGGATGGAAGAACCATCCCAACTTCTCCTAGAGCAATCTGAAGACAGCTGCAAACCCACAACAGCAACAGAGAGGCTACCAACAAAACCAATCCAGGCAGCAGACTCAGCAGCCACAAAACAATAACTCACTAGAAGCAACCTTACACACTTTCATGTCTAGAACTAGTGACTTTATTGTTCGTACAAATAAATTTATTGTTAAAACTGAGTCTTTTATAGACATGACAGAGATGCAGACGGACAACCAAGAGCTCAGAGGTAGCAGCCAAACCCACTTATGAGCAGTGCAAAGCCATATCTAAAAGAAGTGAGAAGCAACTGGATGAACCTAGGGTGGAGACACAGCCAGAAACCCAGCCAATCCAGAAAAGGAAGCGTGCAGCAGCAGCACCAACACCAGCCGCCCCAGCGGCAGAGCAAAACAACGGTCCTGAAACAGATGATCCTCTCCAGAGTAAACCCCCAAGCAAGGAGCATATAGAGGACATCCGTCTGCCAACACCATTCCCCCAAAAGCTTAAGCAACAACATCAAGAGCACCAGTTCGGAAAACTCATGGATATTCTGAAACAGGTGCACATCAACATACCTCTAATTGAAGCAATTCAATGTATGCCAAACTATGCCAAACATCTCAGGGACATGGTTTCTAAGAAAAAGAGGATTGGGGAGTTTGAAACAGTGGTTGTCACTGAAGAGTGCATGGCAATGCTGCACAACAAGCTGCCGCCCAAGCAGACACATCCGAGCAACTTTGTTATCCCATGCAGGATAGGCAAAAAACTTGAAACAAGAGTCTTATGCGACTTGGGAGCCAGCATCAACCTGATGCCTAAAGTCGTCTTCGATGAACTAGGTATTGGGCCTGCCAAACCTACCTCTATCATGCTTAAACTAGCTGACCATTCATTTGTACAACCAGAGGGAAAAATCGAATACATCCTAGTAAAGGTGGGCAATCTGATTCTTCCAGCCAACTTCCTCATCTTAGATAGCGAGGCTGATGAAAAAGCCCTTATTATCCTCGGGCAACCATTCTTAGCCACAGACAGAACGCTTATAGATGTGGAACTTGGGGAGCTAACAATGAGGGTAGAGGACCAATGCATCAAGATGAACGTGCTACAACCCTCAAAAGAAGAAAAAGGAAGACCCGATGCAAGAGCTGCCAAAATCAGCGTGGAAACAGGCCAGGGCAGCAGCTGCCACGACAGACCAAAGAGCAAACTTAAGGGCCCATTAACGCAACACTTGAAGGAACAAGAGGACCCCCCAGGAGGGAAGAAAAAGTTAAACCACTTCAGAAACTGGTTATGTGTAGGAGATGCACCAAAATACACTCCCAACAAAACTTAATTTTTTATTTTGTTATTTCTACTTTTATTTTTATGCAGTAGGATTAGAATTTATTTTAGGATTATATTAGTTTTCAGAATTTTATTTTTTTAGAAATTATTTGATTATTTTTATTTCCATTTTTATTTTTGATTATTTTTACATCAGGTTAGGGAATAAAAGAGTAGGAACAAAAAGAAGGCCCAATAAGGAGCCCGCCCACTTTCCCTCCAAGAGATTAGCCAACGCGGCAACACATAATGGCTAGTTTCCCATCAACGCTTAGCTGCCAACGGCTCCGAGAATAATAGGAAGAAAATCCCGTAACGTGCGCAAGAAAATCAAACCGTTGGGCATTTAATGCTGCCACGACATCTCTTGGAACCTACTATTTATACCCTATTCACTCACTTCATTTTACTTTACTTTCACCTTTTGTTATCTTCTTTCTGATTCCTCTGCTCTCTCATTATTTTTCTTTCTAGTTTCAGCTACTATAAACAATCGTTCACATGGCATCAGCATCAAAACAAAAACCCACCTACAAGAGATTTTTCTACAAGGAGAACGAGGAGAGATACAGAAACAAGTTCTCTAAGCATGCAATATGGGAAGGGCAAGGGTTCCATTACATAGAAAATGGGAGACCGTGGTCTAGAGCATGCCCTGTTCAAAACCATCTACAACAAGGGATGGGAGATGTTTGCTCAGCAGCTAGAAATAGCCACCTACTGCCCGAGGACGTGCTATGGAACACCTTTGTAAAAAGGCGTGTGTTGCTCACATCCCACAACTCAACTGTCGATCAGTCGCGCCTCGCCCTAATTCACAGTATCCTGATGAACCGGCCAATAAATGTAGGGGAAATCATCTGCACAGAAATCCACATCTGCTTCAAAAAGAAGAAAGGAAGGTTGTACTTCCTGTCCCTCATCACAGATCTCTACACAAACTTTAGTGTCCCGACAGAGCCCATAGATAAGTGAACGACAGCCAAAGAAGGCTAGACCAAAAAGGTCTGCATCCAGATGATGTAGGATATGGAAAAAGAGCCATCCTTCTAGATAACACAATGCGCATCGAGCAGCAGCAGTTGGACTTCATGAAATACGTGGGGGAGGCCCAAGAAGCTCTAGTGGCTTATTTTTTGCAAAACTTTCCTGATGATGTACCCACTCTGTCGTCATACCCTGCATAGCTTGTAGCAGCAGCCCAAGCACAAGGAACGCCACCAGCCATCGCTGCCCACCAGACTGACCACCAGGTGCCCTCTCCGACGCACTATCCAACTTACTCAGCCACCTCCCCATCCAACACAGTGGAAGACTCCCCCGAGAGGCACCAACAACACTCCTCCTCTGCATGCACAACAATGACAGTGGAAAACACCTCCTCATTGGAGAAAATTGAGCATCAGCCGCAGGAGCCAGAAGCAAAAGTGGTAGCAGCAACAACAACCATCCTAATGGCATTTATCCCTATGGCAGCACCCACGGAGGAAGAAACTAGGAAGAGGAAGCGGTACATCATCTTCGCCGAGCATGTGGACTTCGAGACGGAGTCAGAAGAGAGCGACGCATCTCCTGTCGAAACTCAAGAAGAGCCACACCATACGCCAAAAAAAGTCCAGCCGCCGCGGAAAGCAAAAACCTTACATGATAAGATCGTCGCCAGGACATCTACCGGCCACCGCTTCGTCATCCAATCATCTTCCTCCTCCTCAACTAAAAAGACTTCAGCCTTCTCTTAACCCTCAGCAAACTTTTAGTTTATTTTATTTTCTATCTCTTTTCTGTTTTCTTTTCTTTTTATTTTTAACTTGTATTTATTTTTCTTTTACTTATTTTCGGTTTTTTGTATTGAGGGCAATGCCTATCTCGAGTTTGGGGGGGGGGGATAGCTCTCGCATCAATTGTCTAGGCATCTTTAGTTGCATATAGGTTGGATTGTACTTACCTTAGTAATAATCGGAAAAAAATTTGTTATGACTTGTGCCTATGATAGGATAGCCGATCAATTTATTTTCGCACCTAACTAAAAATTGAACTTAAACTTGGGGAAAACATGAAATATGACTTAGATTTTTTTTCTTCTCGCCTAAAAATGTCAAAACACTTCTGTTACTTGCTGAATGTGTTAGAATATTTGATGAACATAGACTGTTTATTTTTAAAATTCTTCGCAAAATTCTAACGATGACTATAGGTAGCCGCCGAGGCAGGCAAAAGAAACCGGGGAGCTGAGGATGCAATGCTGAGGCAGCAAACCTAGGAGCTGTACTGATGCAATTCCATCAGAAGATAGTTGCTGCCGAGTAAAGTTGCTGCAGACCTTGCTGCCCACGGTAGCTGACTATGGAGTTGGAGAACCCGAGTGCGATTTGTAGAGCTTAAAATCCTGAATCTATCGCCGCCATCCATTTAATTTTTTGACGTATGTAGCAGCAGTCAGAGTCGCTAAAGCAGATCTCAAAGTTACTTGTGGGCTAAGGCAAACGAGATAAAGTCCACATTCAACGCAAAGAAGTCAGAGTTTAAAGTCACTTTAAAGATGGAAAGCTACTTTCGAGGACTTCTACTTTAAAGAGGACTTAACCTAGTTATGTGTCTATAAATACTCATTGTACTTTTAGTTCAAATCATCTTAGGTTTTTTATAGACTTAACTAGTGTTCTTTGCCGCCGCCATGTTCTAAACTCCATTTGGGTTAGGGTTATGTTGTAAATTAGTTGTGAAACGGTTGTATTAGGTTTTGAGTTGTTTTCTTTTAATAAAATATTCCAAGTTTGCTTAATCTAATCACTTCATTCTTTCAATTAGTCCACACCAGTCAGTTGAGAGAATCCATTTGTCGGGTACTAAAGTGTAAGGCTCACGGAAGGGTTAAGCATGGTCACAACATGTTGGGGTGTAACTAACTTGGTTTCTAACAAGTTCACAAGTTTCAGCAGCTAAAAGGGATCACCAACTTAGTTTACTAGCCTGCGTTAGGTTCATGCTGAGATTGCTAGGTATTACCTACGTCACGCTAGGTTTGAAGCATCCTTGCTTAGAAATAGGGAGGATCACTGTCGACTATTCCGCCGAACTTGGAGTATCTTCCAAATTTTCCGCCAAGACTTATTTCTATTTCACCTGCCGAGACAGCAAAAGTTGCAAAAGCAATGACCCGCTAGGGTTGCAAGACAGGTCGTAGCCTGCCGCCTGCCATACCTGTCGAGGCAGCATATTGTGGCAGCACGAAACAACTTAGTCCTTTTACAATGCAATTTCACACTGAGTGGCAGCATAACTCCGTGTGGAACTACAAAATGAACCAAGCTGTCCAATCCTCGTGGGATTTGACATCTTTTATACTATAACTTGGTAAGAGTGTGCACTTGCGCTCTCACAAAAAGGGAACACCTACACTTGTCCTCAAGCAATGCAACCTAAACATACTTACCCTTATATTAACCAGAAAGAAAAACATGTTTTTAACTTGATTTCGTACCCCAAAGCCGTGGTACCTATATTAAATTAGTGAAAGAAACTTAGCAAGAAAATAACTCAGAATTAATTTCTACTACCAGTGCAGTGTGTGCAAAGTTGTGTACATGTTGAATATGCAGAATAACTAGATAAAAAGAAGATGTTGTTATGATATATAAGGTTGATGTCGAGATAGCACAGTTAAGCACAATATTTAATCATGGTAATGAGGGCTTCAGCTTATCACAACTACTCTTCTAGGTCTGAAATTAAGATAGGAGCAAACTACAAAACCCCGAACCCATGAAGTAGAGTCATCCCGTGAAGACTTTCATTCACTCATGCTAATTTGTCCCTCACTTCAAAATTTTCAGATTCATAGACTTTGATAGCAGCGGAGTGTCCTCGCACATGATTCTTCTTAGAGCTTGTTGCGGGCACCTCTAGGGTAAAACAACAATGTTTCTTTTTGACTGCCGTAGTAGTGCTATATTTTTTTCTATTTCTGTTTCCTGCCTCGGCGGCTACCTACAACCATTTTTAGAACTTTTCAAAGAATTCTAAAAACAAAGCAGACAATGTTCATCGGATATTCTAGCAAATTCAGTAAGTAACAGAAGTGATTGACGGTTTTGGAAAATTAAAAAAATATATATAATTCATTTTGCTTGCTTTTCTCATATTAAGTTCAATTTATTTATTGGTGTGAAAATAAGTAATTGGCTAACTATCATAGGCACAAGTTATATAACAAAATTTTCTGTTCCGATTAACATTAAGGCAAGTACAATGCAACCTATATGCTACTAAGTATGCCTAGACAAAAAGATGTGAGAGCTATCCCCCCCAAACTCGAGATGGGCATTGCCCTCAATGCATAAAATAAAAACAGAAAATAATAAAAGTAGAAAAATATAAGTTATACATATAAAAAATAGAAAAATAGAGAAAAGAGAAAGAAAAAAACTAGAAATTGGCTGAGGGTTGAGAGGAGGCTTGAGTCTTTGCTTCTGAGGAGGAAGAGGTTTGGATGATTAGGCGGCGGCCGACAAATGTCCTGGCAGCAGACTTAGCAGGCGAGATCTTTGCTGTCCGCGGCGGCTAGACTTTCTTGGGTGTGGGACGAGGCTCTCCTTGAGGTTCGGCAGGGGGAACGGCATGAGGTGCTTCACTCTCTTCTGACTCTATCTCGTTGCCCACAGGCTCGACGACTAAGATGTGTCACTTCCTCTTCCTAGTACCTTTCTACGTGGGTGTTGTCGGAGGGTCTATCACCATTGGGATGGTTGCTGCTTCTACTACTGTTGTTGCTGGTACCGGCAGCTGCTGCTCAATCTCCTCTAATGAGGAGGTGTCCGTCACTGTCGTTGCTATGCAAGCAGGTGAATAATGTTGTTGATGCCTCTCGGGGGAGTATGTCACCATTTTGGACGCAGAGGTGGCTGAGTATGATGGGTAGCGCGTCGGAGATGGCACATGGCGGGGGAAAGTGGCATGGCGGGCAGCGGCGGCGGATGGCGTTCCTTGTGTTAGGGCAATTGCGGCAAGGCCTGCAGGATAGGGAGGTATGGTGGGGTTGTCATTAGGGAACTCTTGAAGGAAATAAACCATAAAGTATTCTTGGACCTCCCCCCACATATTTCATGAATGTCAGCTGCTTCTGCTTGATCCGCTTGTTACTGTCGATAAGGGTGCGTAAGAGACAGAGCAAAAAGGCTACGGCAAGGTCTGCGGGGTATGGAGGCAGGGTGGGGCCGTCATCAGGGAATTTCTGAAGGAGATAAACCAATAAGGCTTCTTGGACTTCCCCCACGTATTTCCTGAAGGTCAGCTACTGTTGTTCAATGCGTTTGTTGCTGTCAATAAGGGTGCGCAACAACATGAGGACCTTGTTGTCTGGAGCAGCTTCAGTACTATTGGGGGCGGCTGAACTGTCAGGCTGGGCCTTATGGGCTCTGTCTCTTGGACCTACATCATCTACATGCAGACTTTTCTGGTCCACCCCACCTTTGTTGTCATCATCTCATCTTTGTGTCAGTCGGGATATTGAAATTGGCGCAAAGGTCGATGATGAGTGATGGAAAGTACAACCTGCCTTTCTTATTCCGGAAGCAGGTGTGGATCTCCTTGCATATAATCTCCCCAACATTGATGGGTTGGTTCATCATGATGATGTGGATTAGGGCGAGGCACGGTCGATCGACAGTAGAGTTGTGGGAGGTGGGCTGCAGATGCCTCTTGATAAATGTGTTCCACAGCATAGCCTCGGGCAGCAAGTGGCAACGTTGGACAGATCCTCCATGCTTTCCTGCCAACCACGGTGTGTTGGGCTTGAACAACTTGGTCTTGAGTTTCTCATAATTGGCAGCTGTGAGTGACTGCCTCCACTCCTCGTGAGGGTTTTCGTTCATATCCAGGCCATAGAAACTGTTGATTACGGCAGCGTTGAGCTTGACATTTTCTCCTCGGACGAATATGAACGTCATCTCAAGGCAGGGATGGTGGGCATAGAACTCCCTGACCATGGTGATATTGGCTATCTCCGGCTGCCGTGCGAATATTTCCCATCCCTTGTTGTGGATGGTTTCAAACATATTTGGTTCTAGGCTGAGATCTCCTATCTGCCTTGTATAGTGAAAGCCTTGCTCCTCCCATATGGCTTGTTTGGCAAACTGTGTTTGGTATCTCTTTTCGTCTTCGCATGAGAAGAAGCGTTGGAAGGTGGATTTGGGTGCTGATGTTGAAGCCATGTGAGACGATTGAAGTTTACTGAAACTTGAAAGAAAATAATGTGAGAGCAGTGGATACAAGAATAAGATAGCAAGAAGGTGAAGGTAAAGTGAATAAATGGGGTGATAAGGGTTTAAACAGATGTTTCCGAGAGGTGCCGTTGCGATATTAAATGTATAACGGTCCAGTTGTCTCGCGCACATTACGAGATTTCTGCCCGTTACTTTTATTGTCATTGGCACCTAGCCGTTAACGGTCAACTAGCCTTTAGGCGTTTTCTGCGCTGGGATGTCTCGGTGGGATGGTGGGCGGGCTCCTTTCTAGGCCTTCTTCTTGATCCGGGTCTTTTATTCCTAATAATGAAATACTAAATAAAGATAATTAAATATTAAAAATAAATTTTGAAAATTAAAATTGTGGAAATTAATCTAATCCTAATAAAAATAAATTACAATAAATTAAACTCTAATCCTAATGCATAAAATAAAAAATAAAGAAAGTAAAAAATAAGTTATGTTAGGAAGGCATTTGGGTGCATATCCCAGACATTACCACTTCCTGAGGTAGTTTGGCTTGTCCTTCCCTCCTAGGGGTCCTCTTGTTCCTTCAGGTGATGTGTTGCTGGGTCTTTCAGCTTGCCCTTGGGTCTACCGTGACAGCTGCTGCCTTGGCATGTCTCTGTGTTGATTTTGGCGGCCTTGGCATCTGGGCATCCTTCCTTTTCTTTTCCTGAGGGTTTTAGCACATTTAACTTTATGCTCTGGTTGTTTACCCTCATGGTCAGCTCCCCATGTTCCACATCTATTAACGTTCTGCCCGTGGCCAAGAATGGTCACCCAAGGATGATAGGGGATTTTACATCGGCCTCACAGTCTAGGATGAGGAAATCATCTGGAAGAATAAGGTTGCCCACCTTCACTATGATGTCTTTGATTTTCCCTCCAATTGCACAAAAGAATGATCGTCAAGTTTCAGCATGACAGGGGTAGGTTTGGCTGGCCCAATTCCTAATTTATCGAAGACTGCCTTAGGCATTAAGTTGATGCTAGCTCCCAAGTCGCATAGAGCTTTTGTTTCGTGTTTGCTGCCTATCCTACATGGGATAACAAAGCTGTCTGAGTCTATTTGCTTGGGTGGCAGTTTGTTGTGCAGCATTACCATGCACTCTTCTATTACAGCAACCGTTTCAAATTCCCCAATCCTTTCCTTTTAGAAACCATGTCTTTAAGGTATTTGGCATAGTTTGGAATATTCTGAATGGCTTCTATTAATAGGTTGTTTATGTGCACTTGCTTTAGAATATCCAGGAATCTCCTGAACTGGTGCTCTTGCTTATGTTGCTTAAGCCTCTGGGGGAAAGGTGCTGGTAGGCGGATGTCCTCTATACGCTCATTGCATGGGAACTTTATCTGTGGAGGATCATCTGCTTCAGGACCGCTGTCACATTCAGTTGTCGAGGCATCTGGTGTTGATGCTGCCGCGGAAGGTTGTTCTTTTTGTGCTGCTGTGTTTCTGGTTGCTTTTCTACCCTTGTTTCATCCAACTACTTTCCACTTCTTGTAGATATGGCTTTGCACTGCTTATATGTGGGCTTGGTTGCTGCCTCTATGCTGCTCCCAATGCTTTACTGCTCAAGATCTCCGTGAACTGCCTAAATGGGCTCTCTAAATTCTTTATAGCAGCCTCCTGGTTGTTCATCTTGGTCTTCGTCCTGTCCATGAAAGACTCAGTTTTATCAATAAATTTATTAGTGTGAACAGTAAAATCACTAGTTCTAGACATAAAAGTATGAATAGTTGCTTCTAGTGAATTATTGTTTTGCGGCTGCTGAACTTGTTGTCTGGACAGGTTTTGCTGGTAGCCTCCCTGTTGCTGTTAAGGATTGGCAGCAGTCTTGGGATTGCCCTAGGAGAAGTTGGGATGGTTCTTCCATTCAGAGTTGTACGTGTTCTGGGCAGGTCTGTTGTTCCTATCGTATCCTCCCATAAAGTTGGTAGATGCGGTGCACTCAAAGGAATCGTGGTTGCCTCACACTCGTCACAAAACGGCTCCATAGCCTTAGCCTCATAGACTTTCTCGGTGGGTTTCATTATGCTCATAACCAGTTCTGTTAGCTTATCGAGGCGGGCATTGACATATTCTGAGGCTTCTATCTCATTCACAGTGGCTGGCCGCTTAATGTCGCCTCAGCGGGGTGTTAGGTACTTGTAGCCGTTCTTGGCGGCTTGGTTCAGGATCCGCAGTGCCTCCTCTGGTGGTATGTTGAGGATGATTCTGTTGGCTGAGGCATCAATCATCATCTGTGTTGGGTAGTTCACCCCGTTGTAGAACATTGATACTTGTGTCCAAGCCGGGAAACTATGTAGCGGGTAGTTGTTCAGTATCTGTTGGTACCGCTCCCATGCTTCATACATCGGCTCGTCATCCCCTTGTCGAAAGGCTGTTACTTCGTTTCGTAGTCTGTCTGTGACATTGGATTGGCTGAAACGGTCTAGAAAATCCTTACACAGCTCTGTCCATGTGTTGAACGACCCTGCTGGCTGGTTGTTTAACCACTGTTTGTTCTATCCCTCAGTGAATAGGGAAATAATCTCAGCATTAATACGTCTTGATGGACTCCGTGTGTTTTGAATGCTCTACAGATGTCCAGGAATCCTTTTAAGTGCTGTCGAGCATCTTCTATGGCAGTCCCTCCAAATTGCCCTAATGTGTTGATCATGTTAAACATAACAAGCTTCAGCTCGAATTGATCCGCCTCAATCTCAGGTTCTGTCACTTTCGGATCGAACCCTCTAAATTCATGTTTCAAGTAGTCGCTAGTGGTTTGAACATACTGTGGCTGCCTGGTCGGAAGAGGGGGTTGTTGCCTTGGTGGATCTTGATGTTCTCTGGGCGGCGGGTCTTGTTGCCCATACTTGTCATTCACAACATTGTTGGCAGGGTTGTCATTCTCCATATTTACCTTTTCTTTTTCTTTTTTCTTCTTTAGTTTTCCCTAAGGCTACTCTGATTATCATCTTGAAGCTCTCTTGCTCTTCGTTTGATATCGTCGTAATAAAGGATTTCTCCTTTTGGGTTTTCCCTGGTCATACACTAGCAAAGGAAATCGTAAATTCTATTTTTTATTAAAAATAAAAGTAAAATAAAATGTAAAGAAATAAAAGTGCAGAAATTAAAGACGATTTTTGTTGTTACCAATCCCTGGCAACGGCGCCAAAAACTTGTAAAGCGTTTGGGTATTCTCTATTTAGGAGCGCAAGTGCAAACTCCTATCAAGTTATAGTATAAAAGATATCGTCTCCCACAGGGATTGGACAACTTGATTCGAGTTGTAAGTCCTGCACAAGAAAAGTAAATGCACAATTAAAATGAATGTTGAGGAAGAAAGTAAAATACAAACACAAGTAATTGAGAAGGAAGTGATCAGATTGATAGAGATGGCAGGGTTATGCTGCTGCTTAGTGTGAAACTGCGTTGAATAGGACAAGTCATTTTGCACTCCCAGACTCTGCTGCCTCAGCGGTGGATGGCAGGTAGACTGTTGAGACCCTCTCGTTGCCTCGACAGGAGAATGGAACTGTGTCTCGGTGGCAAACTCGGCAGAACTACAAGGCTCGACAGAATGCTTCGAAAGTGACTCCGCTTATGTCTAAGTCGAAGTTTTGTTGATGCTCACTGCAAATAATACTAGCCGCAGTGTGAATCGTGCAAAGATAGCAATGTTGATTCATCTAATCTTTCGTGATTGATCGCACCGTCTGTAGATGAAATCGTACTTACTCCTTTCGTGAGTTCGACTCTTTCCATACCGAACAAATGGATAGAATTCAACTAATCTTTCGCCTTAATTGAAAACTGTGAAGAATATGGAATTAGTAAACCTTGTAATTTTATTTGCAAAAACAAATTTGAAATCCTAAACAACCGTTCTCACAACTAATTACAACATAACCCAAACCCAAGGAGAAATTTAGAAAATGTCGATGGCAAGAAAACCTAAACTATGCCTAAGGAAAACCTAAGTTATTTTGAATTAGAATTACAATGGGTATATATAGGCATTAACTAGGTCTAGTCCTTCTTGAAGTAGAAGTCTTCAAAGTAGCTTTTTACATTAAATGTGACTTTAAACTTTGACTTCTTTGAGTTGAATGTGGACTGTATCATGTTGCCTTGCTCCACAAGTAATCTCGAGATTCTCCTTCAGCAGCTCTTCCCGCTGCTACAGACGTCGGAAAATTGAGTGGACAGTATCGATAGAATCATGATTTTCTACTCTACAGATCGCACTCTGGTTCTCCAACTCCATAGTATGATGTCTTGGGCGGAAAGGTGGGCGGCGGCAGCTACTTGACAGTTGTTGTCTCTGTCTGGAACTGCATCAGTACAACTCCTTGGTCGGCTACCTCAACATCACGTCCTCAGCTCATTTTTCCCTCTATTAGCTTCTAGTACTTGAAACTAAAATTACACTAAAACAATACCTTTTCTTCACCAAATAAAAGATAATCACTAAAAACATGGTAAAGTAGAGAAATATTGTAAAATGCAATGCACAGTCCTAATTATGCCTAAAACGCACTCAAAAAGAGCAATAATATGAGATGGAATGTGCATGAAATATAGAACTTGTGGACACTTTACATTACCCCTTTGGATGGATCACCCAAGATCTCACCACCCTTGACATAGTTGTACTCCCTTGGGTAGCTCACTTCATTTTCCTCAAGAGACATGTCTTGCAATGCTTCTAGAGGCGGTTCTTGTGCTTCTTCCTCTTTGGTTGGAATCTCGTTCACCTTTGATGATTTTCCACCATCATTGGCTTCAATAATCCCTACATCATCATCATCACAAGAATCCTTCCTCAGAAGGAGGTTATCATCGAAAACCACATGAATAGATTCCTCTACAACTAAAGTTCTTTTGTTAAACACACGATAGGCTTTAGAGTTTAAAGAGTAACCTAGAAAAATAGCTTCATCACTTTTTACATCAAATTTACCTAAATTGTCTTTTCCATTATTTAAAACAAAACACTTGCAACCAAAAGGGTGAAAATAGCTAATGTTAGGCTTTTTAGATTTTAAAATCTCATAAGAAGTTTTCTTCAAAATAGGCATAATCATTTCTCGGTTTATAATATAGCAAGCGGTGTTAGTGATTCCGCCAAAAAATACTTAGGTAAATTATTTTCACAAAACATAGTCCTTGCCATTTCTTCTAAAGTTCTATTTTTCCTCTCAACTACCCCATTTTGTTGAGGAGTTCGAGGAGCCGAAAAATTATGGCTAATCATATTTTCATTACAAAACTCATCAAAGCCCATATTTTGAAATTTCGTTCCATGATCACTTCTAATGTGTGAAATTTTAAGCTCAAGATCATTTTGGGTTATTTTTGAAAATGTGATGAAATTTTCTAAAGCGTCATCCTTGGTGCTTAAAAAGAGAACACAAGTATATCTAGAGTAATTCATCAACAAGCACAAAAGCATATGATTTTTCACCCAAGCTAGTAGTCCTAATTGGCCCAAAGAGATCCATATGGATCAATTGCAAACACCTACTTGTAGAAACATCATTAATGGACTTAAACGAGGCTCTATGGTGTTTACCTTTAGCACATGCATCACAAATTTTATCTAATGAGAACTTAAGCTTAGGTAGGCCTCTAACTAGATTAAGGGAAACTATTTTTTTCCAAAACATTAATGCTAGCATGTCCTAGTTTCCTATGCCATAATCATGCATCATTTTCATTTTGTGCAACTAAGCATGCATGGGATGTATGAATGTCACCTAGATGCACCATATATATATAATGCCTATGCGATGACCAATAAACATTGTTTTATTAGATTTAATGTCAACTATTCTACACCCATTTGCATCAAACATGACATTAAACACTTTATCACAAAGTTGACTTATGCTCAATAAGTTATGTTTAAGACCATTGACATACAAAACATTTTCAATGAGTATGGAAGAGTGGTTACCTATGGAGCCAATACCATCAATGTGGCCTTTGGAGTTGTCACCAAATGTTACTACTCCACTTTTTGGCTTTAATTCCTTGAATCGACTCTTGTCTTCGGTCATGTGCCTCGAGCATCCACTATCAAAGTACCACGAATTTTGACTTTGTGCTTTGGCCTTGTAGCAATGCTCCCCCTACAAACAAAGAGTTAAATATTGATTTTTGGTACCCAAATCATTTTGGGTTCATTGGTGTTAGCTCCCAAAAGTTTGGTTCCCTTAGGAATCCAAGGTGACATGACAATAATGTTATTAGATTTTACTAGTTCCTTAGGAACCCATACACTTCTAATTCTTTTAGTTCTATTATGCCTATTGGAGCCACTTTGTTTGTAGTTAAAATTCTTTCTTTTTACAAAGTTGGTTTTTGAAGATTCACAATTTTCTAGTTTTGGAGAACCAGCTGTAATCACTAATTTTGTCCGGACCTTAAACTCACTTTAGTTTATGTTAATGATGGGCTTAATAAAATGAGCTTTTTGTTATTATTAAAAAAAGAGAAAAAAGAAAAAGAATGATATATATACTATTTGTTAATTAAAAAGAAAAACCAAAACATTATTATACTATTACTAATATCATCATTATTGTTATTACTAAGTTACAAAATCCCAAAACATTATATTCTTATATTACTACTATTATATCATATGTTGTAACGTTTTACTACTATCATCTTTGTTGTCCTTTTATTACCTTTGTTACTATTATTTATCATATTTTATTATTATCATTTGTTAATATTGTTAGTATTATTATTATTATTATTATTATTATTATTATTATTATTATTATTATCCTTTATTATTATCATTGATTTTGTTGATATTATTAAAATTATTATTATTATTATATTGTTTGTTATCGTTATTGTTTATTATTACTATTATTATTATTATTATTATTGTCATTAACTATTATTATTATAACTATGAGATACATTAACTTAAAATAAAGCCAATGTATATAAATAAAACAATTATCAGCCTATTAAATAAAAAGGAAGCCCAAGTTCATCGCATTTAAAATTAAAAAATTATTATTACATACATGGCCCAACAAGGCCCACGGATAACCAAAAAAATTAATCACAAAACCCTAATTCGAATATGATGAAACCCTCTTTCATGTTTACGCAGCCGACTAGCAACCGTCAAATCTGCCTTTGATCTGACAGTCCAGATCACCCAGGTCAAGGAAACCCTAGCAGCCTCGCGTCTTTCCAAGCGTCGCACCATCTGAAACTGTTGGATCTAGAAACATCCAACGATCCAAATCTATTCGATTTAGAAACCCTAGTTGCCCCCTCTGTCATATGTGTCGCACGAACTCATAGACGTTGGATCCCGAGTCGATCAAACGGTCCCAGACACGCGAAGAGGATTCCAGAACCTCCACGCTCCAACTCGTGCCTCGCCAACTCTACACGCGCGACCCTTCGAGCCCTCCCATGCGCGTGTGTCGTCTGCCAGCCTGACGCATCTGCCACTTGCACGCCGACGTTCCTCGCCATTTCGGGAAATTACCGACATACAACACAAAAAAAGGCAAGTCAATATACCCAAAAGGCAATCGAAATAAAAACAACCCTAAAAGATCAACTAGACAAGGAAAGGCAAAGATCATACACAAGAGAGGCAATTCACAGCTTTTGTTTTATTTATCTTTACATGTAACAACTCGGGTATAAAGACCGAAAAACAACCATTGTAAGAGGGGAATTTTTTTCCCAGAAAATCAATACAAAGCGGAAAAAAAAGAAAACTTTCGAGATATTTCTCTTTGAAATTTACCATTGCATGCATCGAAACACAAAAAAAATCAAAAGAAAAGGAAGTTTTTACCTCCGACCGCGTGTCTTCCCTTTCGCCTCGAACTCCGACCGGGAATAAACCTTTTGGGGTGAACTGTTAGGATTTCGCGAGCTTTCAAAAAGAGAAAAAAATTTCTTTTATTTTTTTCTCGAGGTTTTCGCAAAGAAAAAGGGAATTTCGTATCTATTTTTGAAGGATCAAAACTTTGTTTTAGGGTTAAAAAAGGGTTTCGGTCTTAAAGAGGACATTGCCGGTGCCGACTAGCTGCGGCCGGCCAGTTAGGGTTCGGAAACGTCTTGAAACAGAGGATATTTCAATTTTAAAAGAGAAAAAATAATTATTTGGACAGAAGGAGATTTTATATTAAATTATCGTTTTAAAATTGGTTTATTCATGCAACGACCCCTCCGTTTCATTCCTTTCCCATCCTAGGTCATTCTGTTTTTTTAAATCACGATGCCAGTCCCCCATTTTATTCGTAATCTTTTAATTTAGTCACTGTGTTGATAATTAATCAGATTATTGAAAGTTTAATTACCTTTTAACCCCCTAATTAATCATCATGTTTAATTTCCACACTCTTTGTTTTATTTTATTTAATTTCAGTCCTCTATGTTATTTAAATTATGCACCTTTGCTCTTATTTACTCTAATTTTGGTCCATTAATTTTTATGTTCTTTAAATTTTAGCACTACTTTCTTTATTTCACTTAATTTTAGTCCATTTTCCACATTGTTTACCCTTTTTTAGCTTTGTATTATTTTCATTTACGTTTATTTTTTGTCCCTGTTTATGTTTATTTTCGCCGCAAAAATATTATGTTGGTAGATATTATGTGTTTTCTGGTTGGTGGATATGTATATGCCACGTGTTTTTATCATGTCTGATATGATATGTTGTTTATATATAAGTATAATGTATAGTTTACATAAATATATTAGATAGTTTATATATTATATCGTCTTTATGTACTACATAGCTTTATATCATACGAATATATTGCATACTTTATAGATTTTATATTACATATAATTTAAAACATTATATATGAATATATGTATAGACATACATAATATATAGTTTAAACTATTTGATATATAGGATATATAATATGTGCTTTCATAATGTGTGCAATGTTTGGTCCATGTCCTTATCTTTCTCACGCCATGTATGTTTGTTTAATCATGTTACGTTGCATTTTAGATATAAAAAAATATCATACGATGTCCTTTTATTCGGAAATGAACGAGGCTAGTACCAGTCATAGTGGTGGTGGTTCGGACGTTCGCTCTCGAATGTTAGGATTTTCGAAGTTTACTCGCGTGTATAACCAAATTTCGGCCAAAAGTGTCACTTCGATTCGTAAAATCTGATTTTAATTAAGCGGTAAAGTTTTGGTACCAATTTTGGGCACGTCAAGGGTACTAACCCTTCCTTGCGTATAACCAAATTCCGAACCCTTTCAAGTCTCTGGTTTCTATTTCTGGTGTCCGGTCTACCATTTTAAAGTGGCCGGTGGCGACTCCCCTATTTTCAAATATTTTTTCTAAACCCCCAATTTTTAAACTCCACCAATTTTAAATTTATTTTCACAAATCCCCTCTTTATTTTAAAATCATTTTTTTTCTAATAATCTTTTTCTAAATCCATTTTTCCAAAAATACCCTTCCCTTCTTTAACCGATTATTTTAAAACCCCTATCTTTTTAAATTTTCCAAAATATCCTTTCCACGCCACTACATATATATATATATATATAGTTGTATTTCCAAAAAGAGTCATTATAGATGGCGACTCCGCTGGGGACAAAATTTTTGTTTTAAAAAAAACAAAAAAGAGAGTCGAGCCAAGAAAACTTTACCGCTTAATTAATATCAAATGTTGCAAACTAAAGTGACAAATTTAACCGATATTTGTTTATAAACGCGATTTTATTTCGGAATTATTCAATTTTTGCATGCATAACCTTTCGTCTAAGTGAGGGGGAAACGCTAGTGCTTTCGTGGGGATACCGTTCCTCCTTATGGGCCTAGTAAGTACTTTCGGGGCTCGACTACCCTATATCTTTGTGGGAATATCGTTTCTCCGTACGGATATAGCTAAAGGGTTCCCTCGAGTTGAACTCAGTTGAGATAAGCCTATAATGGGCGATGACCGGGGGTCTTGCTACCCTTAGTAGGGGATAACAAGGACAATTCGAGTACCTCCTAGAACCAAAATTGCATGTAGCGAACTAGAAAGCCTACCTATTTAGAATCATGCGGATAACCTAGGTGAACTAGACGGATAAACAGGGTTGTTTGTTTTGTGCTTATATTTTATTAATCATGTCTATAAAGCACTAACTCATTTCTTTTTGCTTTTTGCATACATACCATGACATAATGGTGTTGAGTCAAGGTGGTTTTACCCAATTCAAGGGCTTTCATTATGGACGGGAGGTTGCTAAAAGAGGATGTTTGTTCCGTGTAAAAGAGTCTATCGCAATAGAGTGCAAGTGTACATGACACAAGTAGTAAAATGATACACGAAGTATCGGATGTCGAATCCACAGGGACTGGAAATAGCCTTAACCTTGAATTGCTGCACAAGAAAGAAAGATAATTTAATTGTTTGTAGGAGAATACTAAAGAGTACTGAAGATAAATGATTAAAGGATTCAAGATAGAGAAATAGGTCGATACTGATTTGCTCAGTAGTGTAGGTGTTGCAATGTATAGAATTCCATGTTCTGTCGTTGCTCCTATCGCGGCAGCACCTGCAGCGGCAGTGGTCTGTTGTTGTCGCGGCAACGATCACACAACTCTGTACTTCAAGCTTGGCAAGAATCTCTACTGTGACTCGTCCAATCCCTAGGTCCAGGTCTGTCGATGAACACGTTTTTGATGATACCTCCCGGCGTGAATCGAAGGATGAACACCGATGTTGTTGAATTCTTCCTTAGCCACTTAACCTCGTCCTATCCCTAGGTCCGAGATAGTTCAACCATAAACTGGAGAACCCGTACTTATTCCTTTCGTATACTTAACTCTCTCGATATTAAGTAAATGTATAATCTCACAATGCTCTCCCGATACTCTTGCAAGATGTTGAAAACCAGAATAAGCAAACTTGAAGTCTATTTTATTAAACAGAAAAAATCCTAAAACAATGCAATCCTTGCAACTACTTTACAGAATCAACCCTTAGCCCTAGGGGAAGTTTTAGAACATGATGAGAAGGGGGGAAACGACTAGGGTTTAGGGGAAGACGGCTAGAGAATAAGATATCCTTCCCTAGGTCGAATTACATGCCTTTATATAGGCCTTGGATTCAAGTTTTCTAATATGGCAAGAATACAAGTTTAAATTAAAGTACAACTTTATTAAAGACTAAATCTTCAGAGTAGATGTCTTTAATTCTTCCTCTTTTCTTGCTTTGGGTTTCTTCCTTGAACTTTGGGCTTGGCCTTCATTCTGATCTAGGGCTCAGAAAAATATATGAGTGCTCCACGACAGATCGGCTTAATTCCCTCTTTCTGTCGAGCTCAACTTCACTTTTTCCCTTCAACATGGTTGTCGTCATTGGCTGCCATGGCAGCAGCCACGGCAGCGTCATTCTTCTCGACTACAGTCCTGTGTTCCAGCTCTACTTCTCTACTGCCCTGAGTCTACTACAACTGCTACCTGCAAAAGTAACCAAAATCAGTAGCAACTGTGTCATTTAATATAATTGTGATGTATAAATGAAATATATCCTAAATGCAATGAATTATGCTTGAATGCAGCAGAAATATGGGTTAAATAGGGGTAAAATATAGAACTTTTACACACTCAACACACCCCCAAACTCAAGTTTTTGCTTTCCCTCAAGCATATATTACCTAACTAAAATGAATTATTTTTTTTGGCTTAAACCAGTGAAATCTACATTACCTACCACTTATATTCTATCAAGAGCAATACCTTGTCGGGCATTTCTGGATTCATTCAAAACCATGCTATAATTCTTGTGCAGTGTGTGCAGATTTGTGAACACTTATGCATCTAGACTACCTTAGTATACCAGAATAGTTATGCCTACAGACTTGAGATTATGCCAAATCATTTTTTTTGGAGGCAATTCTTAGGATCCTTTAGTTTTTTCTGACTCTTGATTTAACTACATCTTTTCTGGAGGCAATTCTTAGGCTCCTTTAGTTTTTTCTAACTTAGCTCAAAAAGAAATCTCCTAAAATAAGTGCAAGGCAGTTTTGCAAGAAATTGAGTCTGAATATGTTTTCTTTCTTTCTTTGTTTTCCTAGAGCTAGTGATAGGCACCTCTAGGGGCAGTTTTAAGCGGGTAAACATTCCTATTCTAGTGTACTAAAGTAATCTAGAAAGCATAAGAGTCCCAAAAAGTGTTGTACAGGGTAGAATCATAGCAAGGCTCTAAACAGATCCTAAAATTTCCTAAAGGCGCTGTCACGATAGCATATGTCGCGGCAGGTATGTTAAGTTCAAAGACTTAAGCCAAATTTTCATCATTTTTAAGCAAAAATAAACTAAACACTTAGACACAATTTCTAAACATAAAAGACACTTCATTAATGGAGGGATGCCACCCCCAAACTCAAGGGTTGCATTGCATTCAATCCATGATGACAGATAAAAAAAATAAAAACATCACAATTATAATAAAACAACAGACAACAAAAATAAGATAGAAACTTAAATTTAAGTGTTGTCGTCGCTGCTGCTGCTAATCTGTACCTAGCGGCGGGCATTGACCTTCATTGTCGGTGCCGACAGATGGCTTGGAGAGGCGGAGGCAGTCTTCTTCTTAACTTCCCTCGGGGGTTGGATGCGAGTCGGTGAGATCTGGGGTGGTCTTTCCAGCACTTGTACCTCCTCGGAAGAGCTGTTACTGCTGCCAGACTTCCGTTGGCCGGATGGTCCGTCACCGGTGTTGGGCTTCTGCTGCTTCATCTAGGTGAATTCCTTGGAAAGGTTCCTCTTGACAGAGGGCTCGCCATCAGATTCCTCCCAGATTGAGGAGGAAGAGAAACCATCAATAAACTCGTCAAGGTCGGACGGTGGCTCCTTTCACTTTTCTCCTCTAGCAGAGGCAGTGGCGGTGTGGCTGCCACCTGCAGCTGTCGCGGCCGGGGTTGGAGTGGACACAGCAGAGGGTGTTCATAGTGTGGCAGCAGGGGTAGGGGTATGGGCAGGTGTAGGGGCAGCAAAGTAGTGTTTGGGGAAAATAGGGAACTGTACATTTGTAAAATTTAAATTACTTTGAATGAAATGTACCATTGCTATTGTGAAGTCGTGGACAAAGCTCATCAGACCCAGTTGACGTTCCTCCATTTTCTGCAGGGTAGCTAAGATTTGAGTGGAAGAGTCTGCTGGGGGAGCTGATGTTGTGGGCTACTGCTGCTCTGCGGCGGCAGGCTCTGTCTAGGTAGGCTCTGTTGGCTCCTCTGCCGCGGCAGACGGGTTGAAGCAGGAGATTGGTGTGGCAGCTTGCAGCTCCATCAAACTGAAGATATTTCTCTCCTTCCATCCTTTACCTCGAACCTTATGATCTTCCGCAACTTTAGGGACGTTGTGGCCACGAAAAATTTCGATGATGAGGTAGAGGAAGACAAGGGGTTTCGATGGCCAAAGTGCACAGTCCAAAATCCCCTCCCGAATATAGCGGCCAACATTAATGGATCTCTCATTTAAAATGGAATGAACGAGAGCTAACCTGGGTTGATCCACTGTGCTGTTGTGAGAGGAATGCATTAACCTCTTCTTCACAAAGTGGTTCCACAGTTTTGCCTTGGGAGTGAGTTGAGCGCGTTTCACCGTTTGTGGGTGTTTTGGGTCTGTATTCCACTGGGTCCCTTCCTCTGTCAGTTCTACCATGACAGTGTCGTAGTCTGCTGCCGACAGGCTCTCCACGAACCTCTTATGCTCATCTTCCTTCTTGCCGATGTAGATTCCGTAGAGGGTATTGATGTATTCCAGCTCAAGAGGGACTTCCTTACCACGCATTGTCACGGTCGTCGTGTCTTTGTTGTCGACGGCAGCGTAGAATTCTCTGACCAAAGTGACGTTCATTTCCTCTGGTTGGGAAGCAAACATCTGCCATTTAAGGGCTCTGATCTTGCGAGCGATGAATGGTTCGAGCCTGAGGTTTTTCGTGCGTTTGGTGTAGATAAACCCTTTCTCTTCCCACATCTCCCTTTTTAGGAAGGAGGTGTAGTAGCGGTCATTAGAGTCGGAAGTGGCAAAGCGGTTTGGGATTCTGTCGTGGCTTGGTGTGCCTGCTGCTGCAGCAGAGCTGGAGGCAGCACTTCTTCTAGTGTTTTTGGTACTCATAGTTGCAAGACTGTAGAAAAATAAAGGAAAATCTGAGATCTTGATAGAGTAAAAGTGAGGTGAAAAATGAATAGTAAAACGGGGTTTATATAGATGAAGGGTTTGTTGCCCGTTGGAGCTGTAACGGCAGGCGCGAATAACGAGTCCAGTTGTTACGCAGTTTCTAACGCGTTTGTCACGCGTTTCTGTGTCTGCTGCGCGGCTGTCACGCGTTTCTGTGTCTGCTGCGCGTCTATTACGCGTTTGCATGTCTGCCGCGGCAGCGTGGTGACAGGCTATCTTTTCTGCGTCTGTCGCGACAGCTGTTGACAGGCTGTGACGACAGACTCCTCTTTTGGGCTTTTTGGGCTGCTGGTGAAATGGTGGGCTGGTTCACTTCTTCTCCTTCAAGTAACCTTTTCTGTCCTGCCTTTTCTAAGTCCATGTTCACTGCTTTGATGGCCCAGTATGCTCCGTGCTCTATCTCAACAGGTAGATGGCATGTTTTTCCATATATCAGCCGGTAGGGTGACATTCCCAATGGAGTCTTAAATGTTGTTCTATAGGCCCAAAGTGCATCATTGAGGTGTAAGGACCAGTCCTTTCGAGTTGGTTTAACCATCTTCTCAAGAATGTTTTTTACCTCCTTGTTTGATATTTCGGCTTGTCAATTGGTCTAAGGGTGATAAGTTGTTGCGATTCGATGCTTAATGTTGTATTTTCTTAAGGCAGCAGCCATTACTCTATTGTCGAAATGTCTCCCTTCATCACTGATGATTGCCTTAGGAATGCAAAATCTGGAAAAAAATGTTCTTATGCAGAAATCTCTGAACAGTCTTGGCATCATTTTTCTGTGTGGCGATCGCTTCAACCCATTTGGACACGTAGTCCACTGCCAAGAGGATATATAAATTTCCACATGATGCTGGGAACGGTCCCATGAAATCAATCCCCGAAACGTCGAAGATTTTAACTTCAAGGATGTTTTGCAGCGGCATCTCATGTCTCCTTGATATGTTTCCAGTCCGTTGACACTTGTCACAACTTTTGTAGAATGCTTGGCCATCCTTGAACAGTGAGGGCCAATAAAAACCAGACTGCAAAACCTTGGCAGCAGTTTTGTTACCACCTAAGTGTCCTCCATATGGTGAAGCATGGCAATGATGAAGCACAGCTTCTTGCTAATCTTGTGGTACACACCTCCTGATAATCTGATCTGCACAATTTTTGAAAAGAAGAGGTCCTTCCCAATAATAATGCTTAACATCATTTTGGAACCTCTTCCTGGCTTGATAATTAAGTTCAGGAGGAAATATTCCGCTAACTATATAATTAACGAAATCAACATAACAGGGGAGTTCAGAAAACTTACCTGCCGCCATGGTTGTCGCGGCAGCGCTCGTGGCAGTGAACAGCTGCTCGTCGGGGAAGGTCTCCAATATGTGTGTCTTGTCTGTTGGCAGACTCTTTCCCCTCTCTAATCTTGACAAGTGATCTGCAACTTGGTTCTCTGTCCCCTTTTTATCTTTGATTTCAATGTCGAACTCTTACAGCAGCAGAATCCAACGAATCAGTCTAGGCTTTGCGTCTTTTTTAGCAAACAGATACTTCAGTGCAGAGTGGTTTGTGTGGACCACCACCTTCGTTCCAAGTATGTAGGACCGGAACTTGTTAATCGAAAACACCACTGCTAACAGTTCCTTCTCTGTTGTGGTGTAGTTCACTTAGGCATCGTTTAGTGTTTTGCTGGCATAATAAATTACGTGGAACAGCTTGTCCTTCCTCTGCCCAAGTGTTGCCTCTACAGCGAAATCACTGGCATCACACATAATTTCAAATGGCAAACTCCAATCTGGTGGTTGTATAATGGGGGCTGTTACTAGCTTCTCTTTCAAAATTCCGAATGCCTCAGTACATTCAGTATTGAAGTCAAAGGTGTAACCCCCGTAGCCCGGCCTAGACGGTTGACCCGAACTACGAAGATTACACGGGGAAAACCAAAGTCAACCCGAAAGTCAACCTTGATTAACAACCCTTTTTTTTCTTTTTAATCTTATCTAGATGCATATTAACCCTAGATATGTTCACAAGATCAGCATACATAAAGATCATTTCAATCAGAGAACATTCAGGGACTCAATTGCACAAATTAAGGAATTAGGGACCAAATTGTAAATTCTGAGAATTTCAGGGACTTAACCCAATTAAAAGTTACCAATATGAAATTAGTCATGTTTCATGCTTCCCTGTCAAATTTCAGCTCAAACGGACATCTCAAACTCATCCAATTGCATATACAAAGTTCAGGACCAAAACGCAAGGTTTTCAAAACATTTAACCAACAATTTCAGTGCCCAACGGTCGAGTGTTCCGGAACAGGGAGGACCTGTTCCGAAATGCGGGACCGTTCCGAAACTGGTACCGAAACAGGGCCTGGCAGAGGCCAAACCGTTCCGGAACAGTTCCTTCCGTTTCGGAACGCCCAGGCCATTTCAGGCCCCCGTTCCGATACGGTAGCACCTGTTCCGAAACAGGTTGCCCAGATTGCAGAAAAATTGCTGGTTTAACACATGATTGACCCATCAAACATGCTCCAAAGGCAACCAAATCATACCAGCAAGTCATTCAACACACAAGGGACATAATTGCATCAAAATCTAGATACAAGACCACCCCTAGGTGCACCAACTCATTCAACATATCCAACACTCAAACATGCTTTCAAAACAAGAAGCATAACATATTGACTTAAGCATAAGATGATTCAAACGTTGCAAGCGTTAAACCACATAGTTCAAAACCATAAACCAATCTTGTCCAACATACACAATCTCATAATACATCAACATAAAAGATTCTTCCCCCATTGCCTTTATTATCTATAGCTATTAACCGAGACATACATCTCAAGTGGAGCTTTCCTTGAATCCCTTGCTTCTCGCTGTTCCAACTTCAAATATCTGCATTGATAGACAAAAAGGAGCGTAAGCACATAATGCTTAGTGAGGAATGCTCAAAACCAAAACACCATCAATGCAGCGAGTCATAAAACCACTTTTAAAAGCAAACTCGATTCGATAAACCAAAGCTATGTTTGAAAATCCTTTTCCAACAACATGCTTAAAATCACGCATTGCTCAAACATGAAAACCAACCCTTAGCTTAGAAAGCTAAGTAATCCTTTCCAAAGCACAAATTTGCAAAACCAACAATTTAACCATTCCATGCATGAACCTCATATGCAAGGTTAAATACAAAATCCTTGGAAAACACATCCACTTACATCATACCTTTCTCATACTTGAAAATCATCTTAAAGCAAGAAACTTTTTAAAAACCATTTACTCATTCAATCTAACACGTGCATTAAACAAATGCAACATATGAACCACACCATCAATATTTGCATCACATGCCTTTAAAAACAAGTCTTCGCAAGACTTCAATGCACTAAAGAGATTTCATGCACACATGCACCATTCTCAATAGATAAACAACACTTGTTCAAGCTAACAAGTAATACATGCATTCATAAATCATTATACACCTCTCATGCAACCATGCTTCATTTCAAGCACCATATGCTTCATTACATTCAAGAACATTATATTGGCTTCCAAGTGATAAACCATATCCAGTTTTCAACTCAACATCCAATCGGATACGCGGATCACAAGCGTTGTCCCCACGCTTCATACACACTACCAATCCCAAGGTTCCCAAATGGAATTTTAACCACCATTTGACCTTACCATACACAAGGTCTTCATATGGAATTTCAACCACCATATAACCTTAACATTCACAAGGTCCTCATATGGAATTTTAACCACCATATAACCTTAACATTCACAAGGTCCTCATATGGAATTTTAACCACCATATAACCTTAACATTCACAAGGTCCTCATATGGAATTTTAACCACCATATGACCTTAACATTATCCATTGGTAGTTGTATAACATCACTAACGAGATCCGGGACATACTTCACAAGATCCACACATGGACTTTACACCACCATTGTGATCTTAACAAGCACAAGGTCCTCAAATGGAATTTTACCCACCATTATAACCTTTGCTTACCCAAGGTCCTCAAATGGAATTTTAACCACCATTATGACCTTAACACAAGACCCACCCATGGAATTTTAACCACCATGGTGTTCTTAACCATCTCGTTAGTGTACTTGGATGGAGTTACCGGTTCACTCACAACCACTCTACATCCAAGGTGACTTTATTCACGGTGCACCCAATCCTATAGCCGGCTAACTATATCCGATTTAAGTAACCAAGAACCACTTACATCACTTGCCAATATAACCATCTTACCACATTAATCCATTGATTTACAAGCATTACCAAAATGCAAAAACCACCATTTACCATCATCAATCCACTGTTTTTGAAGCATCACACAAAGCCATTAAACAACATGCAACACTATGCATAAATTCCACAATTCCAATGTACAAACCAAGGATCTCTTACCTTGAGCATCCTTCACACATGGCTTTCAAAACCAGCATTAAACCATGCTAAAATATGCTTTCAAAACAGAATTTAAAACATGCAAATCACATGGATTACATCCAACAATCACAAGTGCTTAAAAACCATTTCATAACACAACCAAGAGAGAAATTCCATTTACTTACTCTTGAGCTTAGCTAAGTTTTTTAGACTTAAACTAAGCTCCCAAAACCTTCAAACCTTGGTTTAAAAGCTAAAAACCCAACTTCACTGACCGATACACAAAACAAGGCTAGCCAACAAGCCTTCCAAGCATCCGAAACCTTCCACACCACCTCTAATGCTCACGGACCAATCTCCCATGTTTCAAGCACACAATAACAGAGGATTAATGCATCATTAAGCATTAAAAACACCAGCCACACAACTCAACACGCTGCTCCTTGCAAAAACAACAATTCGGCTACCAAACACAACCGAAATCACCTCCAAACACTTCCAAAACTTAGCCCAGCCAAGATCCATCACTTCTAACCACTTATAAACATCAGTTAACATTCAAAATAATCCTAAACACGTCCTTATACCTCCAGCTATAACAGATCATCAAGATCACTCCAAAAACAACCAAAAACTCAAGCAAAACTTAGGAAAATTAACCTATTCGGGATTGCATTGATTAAACCTCAACTTCTCATCAATTTAACATTCATTTAACATCAAAAAGACACCTCAAAATCATGCCCAATCAGATCATACGAAAATTCATCAAAATCAACCAAATCTTGCATTTTAAAGCCAAGATCAAGAATACCTTGCAAAAACCTTTAACAAAACACAATTCAAGGATTGAGAACTTGGGAATTTCAGTAAAGAACTGAGAGTTTAGAGGAGAAGGACGTTCTTACCTCCAAACTTGAGTTTCTCCCTTTTTAGAACCAAAATTCTTGAAGATCCAAATAGCAAATACAAAGGTTTTGATGAAGAGATTATTGGAGATCAAAAGAGGATTAAAATCTCATGTTTGGATGCCAAAATCAGAGGAAAATGCTCTGGAGAAATGTGTTTGGTTTGAGAGAAAAGATGAGAGAAAAGAAAAATGGAAATTTGGAAAGTTAGTTAGAAAATGTCAAAATATCTTCCCTCCCTTTACTTTTATTTAAAAACCATTAATTAAACCTTTAATATTTTAGAAAAATCTGGAGAAACTCCCATTGGGTAAATAGCTCCTTAAAGATTCAAAGTTTCAATCCTTTTTAAAACAGTCAAACAGTTTTCAAAAATTACATTTTGGTCACTAACCCAAAATGTCACTCTTCCAAACCTCATTTTGTAAAATTGATTTCACCTTTCTCTTATATATAATAAAATAGGATTTTAAGACATTTTTCCATATTTTTAATGCAACCCGAACTAGGCTTTCCTAAAAATCACCTTTTATATTCGAACTGCAACCCGACCGGTCCGATCCAAACCCAAAACTTCTAAGCCCAAAATTGATGTGTTACAAAAGGAACGATTATGCTCTAGTAAGTGGCATAAAAGCTTGGTGATCTTCGAAAAATTTGCTATAAACCTTCGATAAAACCCAGCATGCCCTAAAAAACTCTGAATTCCCTTGACAGTGGTGGGCGGCAGCAGCTTTTCAATCACCTCTATCTTTTCTTTGTCGACTTCTATCCTATGGCAGCATACCTTATGGTCTAGGACTATCCCTTCATCCACCATGAAGTGACATTTCTCCCAGTTTAATACCAAGTTCGCTTTCTCGCATCTTTCGAGCACTTTCTGTAGGTTGCCTAAGCAACTTTCAAAATTATCTCCAAAGATAGAGAAATCATCCATAAATATCTCCAGGAAATCCTCCACCATGTCATAGAATATCGCCATCATACACCTCTGGAAGTTTGTTGGTGCATTGCAAAGTCCAAATGGCATTCTCCGAAAAGCGTAAGTATCGTATGGGCAGGTGAAAGTCGTTTTCTCTTGATCCTCGGTGCGATGGCTATTTGGTTATAACTTGAATAACCATCAAAAAAACAATAATAAGGCTTTCCCGCTAATCTATCAAGCATTTGATCAATAAAAGGCAAGGGAAAGTGGTCCTTCCGGGTAGCTTTGTTAAGCTTCCGGTAGTCCATACAAACCCTCCAACCGGTCACAGTCCTTGTTGGGATTAATTCGTTTTCTTCATTGATCACCACGGTTATTCCTCCCTTCTTAGGAACGCATTGCACCGGGCTCACCCACTTATTATCCGAGATGGCATAAATTATCTCAGCGTCTAGCCATTTGATAATTTCTTTTCGAACCACTTCTCGCATAGCACCATTCAAGCGTCTCTGGGCATCAATGATCGACTTATTATCATCCTCTAAGAGAATTTTATGCATGCATAGTGCCGGACTGATGCCTTGGATATCAGCTATCGTCCATCCAATAGCCTTTTTGTGCCGCTGCAGCATCCCTATCAGTTGTTGTTCCTGTTCCTACATCAACATGGAAGAGATGATTACGGGCAACGTATCATTTAATCCAAGAAAAACATATTTGAGCTGCCCTGGCAGGGGCTTAAGGTCTAGAACAGGTGGTTCTACAGTTGAGGGCTTTTGGATGATATGTTCATTCGAGGTATAGTTTAAGGGCTCGAATAACTTACCTGGACGATTGCCTATCCAGTTTACCTCCTCATGACCTTCAGTGTCATATATGTCAGAATCTGAGGAGTTGTTGTCGTTGTCGTTACAGTCTTCAAGGTGGCTGTTGTGGCAATGACCAAACTTGATGTCATGGCAGCATGACCTGATGCAGGGTTGATCAAGGATTACTTCAGTGATAGCCTTGCATTCTTCTTCTGGATCAGCGTGTTTTATTGCTTGGAGAACATTTAGCTTGATCTCTTGATCATTCACTCTTATTGTGAGTTCTCCCTTTTCTACATCAATCAGTGATCTGCCTGTGGCTAAGAAGGGTCGCCCCAGGATGATTGGTGCATTCTCATCTGCTTCACAATCTAAAACAAGAAAGTCAGCAGGAAAAATAAACTTATCCACTCTTACCAGAATATCTTCGATCTTCCCTTCTGGTTGCACGTAAGAACGGTCTGCTAGCTGCAGCATAACTGTCGTGGGTCGTGCTCGTCCAATACCTAGTTTCTGAAATACAAATTTTGGCATTAAATTAATACCAGCACCTAGGTCACAAAGTGCCTTACCCACGAAATTATCACCAATTATGCACGGTATTATGAAGCTCCCATGATCCTTCTTTTTCTAGGGTGGATGCTTGTGCAGAATAGTCGTGCATCCTTCTATCAATTTAACCGTCTCAAATTCCCCAAGTCTGGATTTATTCGACATGGCATCCTTGAGAAATTTGGAATAACCGGGCATCTCCTTGATGGCATCTCACAGCGAAATATTGATGTGAACCTGCTTAAAAATATCATAGATCTTTTTAAGCTAGAACTCCTATTTCTGTTTCTATAGCCGCTGTGGAAAATGAGGTGGAGGACGGTAATCTTCAATGCGTCCTTCCCATGGTATTCGGATCTGAGGAGGCTTAGGTTTTTCATCCTTCTCCTATGTCCCTTCTGCTGTCGTGACAGGTGTGGCGGCAGCAGGCTGTTTATCGTCTGCCGGGGTAGCGTTCGCGGCAGTCGATTCTAGAGCTGGTTCCTTGACTGGTTCAGCTTTCTTCTCCGGCCCTGGTAGTTTCTTCCCACTCCTAATTGTGATAGCTTTGCACTGCTCATGTGTGGGTTGTCTAGCGACCTCAGTATCGCTAGGGAATCCTCCATTTTGCCTTGTCTTAATATGCTGGGAAACCTGACCCATATGTGTCTCCAGTGATTTCAGAGTAGCTTCATGGTTAGTCATTCGCATCTCTGTTTTATCCATGAACGACTCAGTCTTCTTGACGAAGTGATCCATGTTTTCTATGTAAGTTCCTGTCTGTGACATAAATGTGGCCAAGGTCTGCTCCAGTATACTAGGTGTGGCTGCCGGCGGCTGTTGCGGCTGCTCTTGCGGTTGCTGCCGAGTCAGAATTCTAGGTGCCCCCTGATTTTGAGTGTTCTGTACTTGAGGATTCAGGGTGTTGTTTGGGTTGCTCCAGGAGAACTTGGGGTCTTTCCTCCAGTTGGGATTGTAATTGTTGGAGTCATAGTTCCTTTGCTTGTTGAAGTTTCCAACATACATCCCTTCCTCTAGCTATAGCGGGCAGTCTTCTGAACTGTGATTCCCACTGCAAGTTTCACATACCTCTTCTTCAGAGTAGACAGGTCTTGAATCTTTCTTCAGCAAATTCTCTATTTCCTTTGTGAGGTACGCAACTTGTGTCTTTAGGGAGTTATCAGCCTCATAATCCTTTACAGCTAGCACTAGTTTACCTCTTCTCAATGTGGGAAATTGCTCTTCATTCTTCGCCAAATTCTTTAAAACTACCATGGCTTCATCTGGATCTTTATTCAACAGCAACCCATTGGTTGCTGAATCAATTCTCATGCGAGTCGTAAGTTCGCAGCATTGTAGAATTTGATGACTTGATTCCAAACAGGGAATCCGTGCATTGGGCAATTTCTCAGAAGAGTAGTGAACCTGTCCCATGCCTCGTGCATTGGCTCGTCGTCTTCCTGTTGAAAAGTAGCAATTTCGTTACGTAATCGCTCAGATAAATGGGAAGGGTTAAAACGAGATAAAAACTCACCAGTTAAATCTGCCCAAGTTCGTATTGAACCCGGCGTTAGTTTGTTCCACCAAGTTTTTGCTCTATCCCTCAATGAATGAGGAAATAACTGAAGCCTCAGTATCTCCGGATTTACTCCTGGTAGTCTAAACGACCACAGAATTCTTGGAATGTTTCAGATGTTCCCTGGCATCCTCTGTAGCAGCACCACTAAACTGGCCAGCTGAATTAATCATGCTGAACATGACAGGTTTAAGCTCTAAGTTTTCAGCTTCCACATCTGGCAGGGTGGTCTCCAGTTCCACATGATCGTTGATCATGTAATCGCGGCAGGACCGGCGTGCGGCCACGGCAGCGGCGAGCGGTCCGTTTCCTTCATTCTCAATAGGATCTTCAGGAACTTCAGGATTATCTTGGTTGTTCCTCCCGTTATGCATGGCTTCTAATTGTTCCTCAAGGCAATCGTTTCTGGCTAACAAGAGTTGAACTCAGTTCCTAAGATTGCACGAGCGTTCGATTTCAGGATCTAGCTGATACTCAGGTTCCTTACCTCATCTCGATCTGCGCACAAGCAAAAGAAAAACCTTGTGAAAAGCACAGGGTGAACAATCCAAATAAAAACAGAAAAATTAAAAGAATGTACAGTAAAAGTAGATTAAAAGATATGTTGCAAGTCCCCGGCAACGGCGCCAAAAACTTGTTGCGTGTAAAAGAGTCTATCGCAATAGAGTGCAAGTGTACACGACGCAAGTAGTAAAGTGATACACGAAGTATCGGATGTCGAATCCACAGGGACTGGAAATAGCCTTAACCTTGAATTGTTGCACAAGAAAGAATGATAGTTTAATTGTTTGTAGGAGAATACTAAAGAGTACTAAATATAAAGTATTAAAGGATTCAGGATAGAGAAATAGACTGGTATTGATTTGCTCAGTAGTGTAGGTGTTGCAATGTATAGAATTCCATGTTTTGTCGTTGCTCCTGTCGCAGCAGCACCTGCGGCGGCAGCGGTCTTTTGTTGTCGCGGCAGTGATCACACAACTCTGTACTTCAAGCTTGGCAAGAATCCTTGTTGTGACTCGTCCTATCCCTAGGTCCAAGTCTGTCGATGAACATGTCTTTGATGATAACTCCCGACGTGAATCAAAGGATGAACACCGACGTTGTTGAATTCTTCCATAGCCACTTAATCTCGTCCTATCCCTAGGTCCGAGAGAGTTTAACCATAAACTGGAGAACTCGTACTTATTCCTTTCTTATACTTAACTCTCCCGATATTAAGTAAATGTATAATCTCACAATGCTCTCCCGATACTCTTGCAAGATGTTGAAAACCAGAATAAGCAAACTTGGAGTCTATTTTATTGAACAGAAAAAATCCTAAAACAATGCAATTCTTGCAACTACTTTACAGGATCAACCCTTAGCCCTAGGGGAAGTTTTAGAACATGATGAGAAGGGGGAAAACGACTAGGGTTTAGGGGAAGACGGCTAGAGAATAAGATACCATTCCCTTGGTCGAATTACATACCTTTATATAGGCCTTGGGTTCAAGTTTTCTAATATGGCAAGAATACAAGTTTAAATTAAAGTACAACTCTATTAAAGACTAAATATTTAGAGTAGATGTCTTTAATTCGTCCTCTTTTCTTGCTTTGGGTTTCTTCCTTGAACTTTGGGCTTGGCCTTCATTCTGATCTAGGGCTCAGAAAAATATATGAGTGCTCTACGACAAACCGGCTTAATTTCTTCTTTCTGACGAGCTCAACTTCACTTTTTCCCTTCAACATGGTTGTCGTCATTGGCTGCCACGGCAACGTCATTCTTCTCGACTGTAGTCCTGTGTTCCAGCTCTGCTTCTCTACTATCCTGAGTCTGCTACAACAGCTACCTGCAAAAGTAACCAAAATCAGTAGCAATTGTGCCATTTAATATAATTGTTATGTATAAATGAAATCTATCCTAAATGCAATGAATTATGCTTGAATGCAACAAAAATATTGGTTAAATATGGGGTAAAATATAGAACTTTTACACAGTCAACAATGTCATTTCGCAAATCCGACATGAGTTAGAGATGAATCAGAAGGTTCAAGGGGACAGCTTACCAAGCGGACACATAGTGTCAAACCATATACCTATAGGAGATCGAATTCCCACCAATGAGGAATACGAAGCTTTTCTTCATCATAAGGAGGTCAAAAGAGATTGGATCCACTCAAAACGACTGAAGTCACAAAACTACCCAGTCAAGCTCAAGGAAGCGGTCAGGACGAGCAAGGATTGAGCTAAGGAATCTCTTTTATGTCTAAATGAAAGTCGGCCTAATGGAAGTCACCTATACGACCAACACCTTTATTCGCATACGCATTTGCACACATTTTATTGCATTATGCGTTTCGTACTTCATTTCATAACATAATCACTCACAACATTAAATTTCTAATCATACATCAATTACATCATACCCATTTCTAATTGGGCATTAAAATTTTAGTTTAAATCCATGATGCATTCATCACATCATGCTCGTTGCTAATCGGGGAAAATTCTCGCCTAAGTGAAAAGGGAATGACTTCAAGCCAACACAACTCTAAAGGCATGAACGGATTAAGCTCGAACAACTTCAAGGACACTTGGTTCAGAATCAAAGGGAGTCAATATTGTATGCAAAAATACTATTCTCATGATTGGTGAAAATTGATTGTACCCAGGGGAATGGTACAGCTAGCCCGGGGCAAACGGCTACCGGTAAAGGCAATTCAAATCCATTAATCCTTGTGCATTTGGGAAAAATGCAAGTCTCAATTCATGGATAATTAAAATGTCCATCAAAAAAATCCATTTTCATGAATGGTCAAAGGGAAATAAATCCTTTGGAAAACTCCAACGTCACAGTTGGTGTAAACTGATTATATCCAGAGGAATGGTACGACTAGCCCGGAGCAAACGGCTACCGGTAAAGGCAATTCAAATCCGTTAATCCTTGTGCATTTGGGAAAATGCAAAAGAAACAAGCTAAGTTGTGGAATTTTGGTTATTTTTTGATAAAAATTCCATTTTGAAAACATTTGTTGCATTCTTTGATTCTTTAAACAATTCATTCTTATGAATTCTTTTCCAAATACATAGGTATATAATGTTTTGAAGAAATACACTTTAATTCAATTCAAAAAGAAAATTTTCTCCAAAAAACCGAATGTTGGGGACATTACAAATTGAGACACTATATGTTCTACTCAAGACAAGGGAGGAATGACAATGAGTGATTGGAAGTAATGCGCCACTCCCATTGAATGAATTCTCCTCTCAAGCATTGTTGTCTAAGATTTTTGAATGAAGCGATAACCCGAAAACATCTACCACCTGAAGACTATTTTGATATCCATGTATGGGAGGACATTTGGACCCAAGCCAAGGATCACCTCCACACTAGAGGGAAAGAGGATGAAAGTGTGTGGACAAGTGAGCAACTTTCAGTTTTAATCATGTTATGGAAATGAAAAGGCGCAATAAAAGAGACACTTGATCTAATTTTTACCAAAAAATACATACAAAGGAAGACAAAAGGAAATTTTGTGCTCAAAGAGCCAACATAAACCAAGTTGAAAGTTATTAAAGTTGAAGCCAAAAGTGAAGGCGCTAAATCAAAAAGCGCAAGCTATGAGAATTCTTCATCCAATTGGACCTCTACTTAGATCAATTAGAAGTACGCACCAACACAATGCAAAGGTGCAAGTCAATCCGAAACTACACTTAATGAAAGGCGAACACCAAAAAAATAGACATTCTAAAGCGATCCAAGCATATCCACATCAGTAAGTACTTGATAATCCTCAATTCGGGGCCTATGTCCCATTTCTGTCACAACCACGGGTCGTAGCCTTCATTTCAGGACCTACAAGACCACTCCGACCATACACGGATGGATGAATTTGTCTTCAGAATACATCCCGTCTATCGGAGTTAACCTTTCTTCAAGGATTGCCACACTTCTAATGCTTGATCGAGATAAAAAAAACGAGAGAAGGATGGGGCACGGTGAGTTAGTGAGTCAAAGAGAGCCACCCTCAAATTGGGTATAAACTAGGCATGGGAGTCTCTCCTCTCGGAAGCTTGATAGCCCAGAAAGGTTTTTCACATGTATGACCTTTACAACATTTGTGACTTTTCGAACAAAAAATGTCATTTCAGTCAATAGTTTTTCAAAAACCCGCAACTAGATTTTCATAAATATCACTTGTCATGATTTTTCAAAATGTATATGTGTACATAATATGATTACTTTTCCAATAAGCATCTCACACTCTATATCAATACAAAAGACTTCTCTACATTTCTTCACAAACGGTTTCAAAAGTACAGGGACCAACAGTGAGCTAGCCAGCCGATTGCACAAAAAACAATTTTGAATAAACAAAACATACAAGAGCTGACCTTCACCTAGAGAGGTGGCATTTCGGAAGATGATAGTCGGACCCACAAAAGGTTGGGGCATCATTGAAACCATTTCATCAAGACCATAATACTGAGCCGGTACAACTATAAAATCAGGGGGCATCCCTTTGAAGGTCAACATCAGGATCAGTTGCATTACATATCATTCACATCAGCATCAGTGCATTCATCATGCACTCACATCAAGCATCTACACCATGCATCAAGTTACAAGCATCCATATTAAGCACACATACCTCATTCATACATAAAAACAAACAGGTCAAAAACAATGGCAAAATGGCGAATCCTCAACCAAAAGAAAGTCACGCCAACAAAAAATCAGATCAACAAAAAAGTTGAACCCGCAAAGAGGGACAACTACAACACCAACTCTTATTTGCTTCAGATCTCGTTCTACTGTTGATGGTAGTGGATCTCTTTTATTTGGATCTTGTCTTGTCGTTGATGGCGTAGCGGATCTTCGGCCATGCCTCTTCGCCGGAGTCGTAGCTTGACCACCCATTCTCTTCAGGTTTTGTCTTACTGTTGATGACCTTTGATCATGCCTCTTCGTCGGAGTCGTAGCTTGATCAACCCTTCTATTTGGATCTTGTCTTGTCGTTGATGGTGTAGCGGATCTTTGGTTATGCATCTTCGTCGGAGTCGTAGCTTGATCAACCCTTCTATTCGAATATTGTCTTATCGTTGATGGCGTAGCAGATCTTTGGTCATGCCTCTTCGTCGGAGTCGTATCTTGATCACCCCTTCTCTTCAGATTTTGTCTTACCGTTGATGGTGTAACGGACCTTTGATCATGCCTCTTCATCAAAGTCGTAGCTTGATCACCACTAACTCACCAGATCATGCCTCTTCATCAAAAGTGTAGCTTGATCTCCAATCTATTCCTTCAGGTCATGCCTCTTCATCAAAGTTGCAGCTTGATCTCCAATCTATTCCTTCGGATCATGCCTCTTCATCAACATCGTAGCTTGATCTCCACTACTCCTTCAGATCAAGCCTCTTCATCAAAGTCGTAGCTTGATCTCCACTACTCCTTCGGATCATGCCTCTTCATCAAAGTCGTAGCTTGATCTCCACTAGTTCTTCGGATCATGCCTCTTCATCAAAGTCGTAGCTTGATCTCCACTACTTCTTCGGATCATGCCTCTTCATCAAAGTCGTAGCTTGATCTCAACTAACTCCTTCGGGTCATGCCTCTTCATCAAAGTCATAGCTTGATCTCCACTAACTCCTTCAGACCATGCCTCTTCGTTAGAGTTGTAGCTTGATCGTAATCTAATCGTCGGATCATGTCTCTTCGTCGGAGTCGTAGCCTGATCCAATCTAATCTCCTGATCTTGTCTCGTCATCGGTGGCGTAGCGGATCACCCATATCCAACAGGGAAGTAGGACAAAATTAGTGCTTATGGTCTTTGCTTTATTCTTGTTCCACATGAATAAGCAAAAAAGGGGCAGCTATAATCACTATTTTCGTCGTGCCTTAAACTCACTTTAGTTTATGTTAATGTTGGGCTTAATAAAATGGGCTTTTTTTATTATTAAAAAAACAAGAAAAGAGAAAAAAAAGAAGAATAAGGAAAATGATATATATATATATATATATATATATATAATATTTATTAATTAAAAAGAAAAAGAAAAACATCATTATACTATTACTAATATCATCATTATTGTTATTATTAAGTTACAAAATTCCTAAACATTTTATTACTGGCAGATTTGGGGCAAAAACCCCTTCTTAATAAATATATAGAGTTTTGGCTCCCTCCAACATTTATTTGGGAAAATGACCCCCAGACTTGCCACGTCGTTAAACCTCGTGTTCTGTAGGAATCGGGGTTTGATATCACGTTCTGCAGAACACGAGTTCTGTTTACGTGGCCTCGTGGTTTGGGTTAACGGTTTTTTAGAATCTTGCGTTGTGCAGAACGCGAGATCCCTGAGAATTTGAAAGGGCTGCTGAATATATCGCGCAAACCTCGCGTTCTGCAAGACGCGAGTTCTGTGCAAACCTGGGTTGAAAACTAGGAAAAACAAGGGTGGGTAGGCCTGTTCGAGCCCAATTTCGGGCTTGTAAATATTATATTTTTAGCGAACATCGAGTTTGGTCGTAGTACAAGAAATTCTCCATCGTATGACACCAGCACAGTCAATTTTTGTCCATTCAAAAATGGTTTAAAATGGCTTCCAAAACCCTATGTTATCATCCTTTTTTGAATGAAATTGCCTTTGAAGAACAATTGAGAATTTCGGTTTAGTAATCGCATAAAAGTAATTAAAAATGAAACTTGTAACCCCCTTAACCCGGCCTAGACGGTTGACCCGAATTAAGAAAGTCACACGGGGAAAACCAAAGTCAACCCGAAAGTCAACCTTGATTAACGACCCTTTTTTTTCTCTTTTTAATCTTGTCTAGATGCACATTAACCTTAGATGTGTTCATGCTAACAACATACTCAAAGATCACAAACATCAGAGATCAAACAGGGACCCAATTGAATAAATTACAACTTTAGGGACCAAATTGTAATTTCTGATAATTAGAAGGACTTAACCCAAATTAAAGTTACCAACTTGAAATTAATCAGGTTTCATGCTTCTCTGCCAAATTTCAGCTCAAACGGACATCCCAAACTCATACAATTGCACAAACAAGTTTCAGGACCAAAACGCAAACAATTCAAAACATTTAACCGCCCATGTCAGCCCCCAACGGTCACCCGTTCCGAAACAGGCAAAGCCCGTTTCGAAACGCGGGGCCGTTCCGCAACACGTACCGCAACGGGGGACTGGCAGTAGCCAAACCGTTTCAAAACGGTGCCTACCGTTTCGGACGCCTGGGTTCATGCAAGGCACCCGTTCCTAAACGGTGCACACTGTTCCGAAACGCCCTGCACAGATTGCAGCAAAATGCATTCCAAAACATGCAATTGATCATTCGAACATGCTCCAAAAGCTACCAAACTTTACCAGCATGCAATTCAACATATATATGACTTATAAGCATCATCAAATCAACAAATTAACTTCATATACAAAAAGCCCCAATTCTATAGGCATGCTTCCTACACAAGCAACCATTTAAGCACAACCTTTCCAAAACAATCTCATCAAAGCCAATTCATGTTCCAACAACATCATCAACATAAAAACATCCTTGTCCAAACATAAACGAACTCATACACATTAAACCGAGAGATTCTACCCCCATTGCCTTTATTAACTATAGCTATTCACCGAGACATACATCTCAATTGGAGTCCACCTTGAATCCCTTGCTCCTTGCTGTCCAAACTTCAAGAATCTGCATTGATGGACAAAAAGGAGCGTAAGCACATAATGCTTAGTGAGGAATGCTCAAAACCAAAACACCATCAATGCAGCGGGTCATAAAACACTTTTAAAACAAACCCGATTTGTTTACCAAAGTCATGTTTGAACCCTTTTCAACAACAAGCTCAAAACCATGCATTGCACATACATGAAAACCAACCCTTAGCTTAGCAAGCTAAGAAAACCTTTTCAAAGCACAACTTACAAAATCATCCATTTAACCATTCCATGCATAAACACCATATGCAAAGTTAAATCAAAACCTTGGAAAACACTCCCATTTCACAACATACCTTTCTTAAACTTGAAAGCCATTTCAAGCAAGAAACCTTTAAAAACCATTACTCAAACAAACCAACACATGCATTAAAACAAAGGCAACTTATATGAACCACAACATCATCATCACATGCCTTTAAAACAAGTCTTAACAAGACTCCAATGCATTAAAGAGATTTCATGCACACATGCATCATCTACCAAATGATAATCAACACTTGTTAAACCTAACAAGTAAACATGCATTCACTAGCATTATACACTTTTCATGCAACCATGCATCTTTTCAAGCATCTCATGCTTCTCATGCAATTATGCATCATTCCAAGCATTTCATGCTTCTTTATAATCAAGAACATCATATTGGCTTTCGAGTGATCAACCACATTCACTTTTCAACTCAACATCCAATCGGATACGCGGATCACAAGCGTTGTCCCCCACGCTTCATACACACTACCAATCCAAGGTCTCCAATGGACTTTTAAACACCATTTGACCTCACCATCCTAAGGTTCCCATGTATGGACTTTTAAACACCATACAACCTTAGCTTTCCCGAGGTTCCCATGTATGGACTTTCAAACACCATACAACCTCAACTTTTCACAAGGTTCCCATGTATGGACTTTCAAACACCATACAACCTCAACTTTTCCCAAGGTTCCCATGTATGGACTTTTAAACACCATACAACCTTGACATGCACAAGATTCCTATGTATGGACTTTCAAACACCATACAACCTTTGCATTCACCGATTGGTAGTTGTATCACATCACTAACGAGATCCGGGACACCCTACACAAGATCCACACATGGACTTAACACCGCCATTGTGATCTCAACAAGCACAAGGTTCCCCTATATGGACTTTTAAACACCATATAACCTTTGCTCAACCAAGGTCCTCGAATGGGCAACACCTCCATTATGACCTTAACCATCTCGTTAGGATACTTGAAGGGAGCTTACCGGTCCACTCTTGACCACTCCACCTCCAAGGCGACTTAATTCACGGTGCACCCAATCCTATAGCCGGCTAACTATATCCGATCAACGAACCAAGAACCACTTACATCACTTGCCAATATAACCATCTTACCACAATAGTCCAATGATTCACATGCATAACCATAATGCAAAAACCATCATTTACCATCATTAATTCATTGTTTTAAAGCATTACACATAGCCATTAAACATCATGCAACACCATGCATCAAATCCACATTCTCAATATATAAAACCAAGGATCTCTTACCTTGAGCATCCTTCACATATGGCTTTCAAAACCAGCATTTAACCATGCTTAAAATATGCTTTCAAAACAGATTTAAACCATGCAAAACACATGCATTTCAATCATCAACCACAATTGCTTAAAAGCCAATTTCACAACACAATTCAAGAGCGAAAATCCATTCACTTACTCTTGAGCTTAGCAAAGTTGTTTAGACTTAAATTAAGCTCCCAAAACCTTCAAACCTTGGTTTAAAAGCTGAAAACCCAACTTCACTCACCGATACACAAAACAAGGCTAACCAACAAGCCTTCCAAGCATCCGAAAACCTTCCGCAACACCTTCAAAGCTCACGGATCAAACTCCCCTGTTTCAAGCACACAACAACAGAGGATTAATGCATCATTATGCATTAAAAACACCAGCAACAAGACTCAACTCGCTGCTCATCCCAAATCCAACAATTTGGCTACCAAACACAACCGAAATCACCTCCAAACACTTCCAAAACTTAACCCAGCCAAGATCCATCACTTCTAACCATTTTTAAACATCAATTAACATCCAAAATGATCACAAACACGTCCTTATACCTCCAGGTATAACATATCACCAAAAACACTCCAAAAACAACCAAAAACTCAAGCAAAACTTAGGAAATTCAACCTATCCGGGATTGCATTAATTAAACCTCAACTTCTAATCAATTTAGCATTCATTTAACATCAATTTGACACTTCAAAACACTGCCTAAACAGATCACACGAAAATTTCACCAAAAATCACCAAATCTTGCATTTTAAGCCAAAATCAAGATTTCAATTGAAAAGCCATTAACAAAACACAAATCAAGGATTGAGAACTTAGGAATTTCAGTAAAGAACTGATAGTTTAGAGGAGAAGGACGTTCTTACCTCCAAACTTGAGTTTCTCCTTTTTAGAGCCAAAAAGCTTGATGAAACAACTTGCAAATTGAGAGGTTTTGTTGTAGAGATGATTAGGAATCAAAAGAGAGTTGAAATGAGAGATTTAGGCAACAAAATCAGAAGAGAAAATCTGGGGAAATGTGTTTGGGTTGAGAGAAAATGGAAAGTTAGTTGGGAAATGGTTAAAATGATTTCCCTCCACATTTCATAAACTTTAAAATCAGAATAAAGCCTTAAAATATCTTAGAAAAATCTGGAGAAACTCTTTTTGGAATAATAGCTCCTTAAAGATTCAAAGTTTCAATCCTTTATAAAACTGTCACGCAACTTTCAAAAATTACATTTTGGTCACTAGCCAAAATGTCAACCTTCCGAACCTCATTTTCCAAAATTGATTTCACAGTTCACTTAAATATATTAAAAGATGATTTTAGAACATTTTTCCATATTTTTAATGCAACCCGAACTAGGCTTTCCTAAATTCACTCTTATATATTCGATCAGCACTTTGACCGAACCGGTCAACGCCCAAAACTTATGAGCCCAAAACCGGGGCGTTACAACTCTCCCCCCCTTAGGAAATTTCGTCCTCGAAATTTCAACCGGCGAAAAGAGAAAACAACCTTCTCAAACCAACACACAAGGCAACACAACAGCCTCAACTACCACTGATTACTATCCACACAAAACCTCCACCAAACTTAGCACCTCCACACACTGTTCACAAAATCCAGAACATCCAAAGATAGCCACAACTTAACCTTTCACATACCCGGACTGTACACAGCCCCAACCTCAACCTGAAGAACCTCAACTTTTACAGCACACCACACTGTAACACACAACTTCCAAGACTTGTTTACACAGTGACAACAACCAATCCAAAACAGCCACAATGCAAACCTTTCTGCTTCTAAAACTCTTGCAAACTCCCAAACCTCTTCCAAGGATTTTCCCAACAAGCAAAAATCTTTAAGCATCAACTGCTTACCCAAACTCCTCAACGAATGCTGATAATCTTTTACCTCTGCCGCTAACATCACCATAACAACTCACCAGGACCACTCACCCAGACTCCAAGAATTACATCACAACCCCAACTCAACTCCGCCAGCCGTTCCACACACCACCAGCTGACTTCAAACGGAACTTTCTTAACCACAACCAGCCAACCACTTCTCACAAGAACCCAAACAACCAACAAAATCCTTCGATCTTTCATTGCCAAACCATCACAAGCTTGACCACAACACTTGCCTTACCAGAACATCGCTTAACCAAAACACACATAACAGCTCTTCAACTCCTCAAAGGTTGCTAAGAACCAGCACTTACCAACACAACCCTTCCACAACAACTTAAATGCTAAGCTACCTCAGCACTTAGAAACACAACCACAAAACTGCAACATCACTAGCACCAAGGAACTACCCCTTCCACTCAGCTATTCAAACCACTAAACTCTTTAAGCATCAAGCACTATCCTTCCACCAACATGCTATACCACCCTCGCTATTCTAGCAACTAGCCTAATATTACTTTTAACTCTCACTCAGCGCCAAAACAACCTCTAAAAACCCATCATCCAAACCAACCACCACACTAACAGATTCGATTAGTTATTAGCGAGTGTGAACATCGTATGCATGATCACCTACATGCCCTATCAATGCCTGATGTACATGTATGCAAAACCACTAATGTCATGCCACATGTATGCATGGACCAACATATATAATATAGCATATAACAATGATTTTAACTGTGCATGAATGCCAGTTCACACCCTCCAATAACATCCTCAAATCCGTCTAAGAACAACCTCCTACCTCACTTCTAGCTTATCTAACTCCATCATACCAACAACCATTAACCACAAGATTCTCACTAAGCCTTCTTCACAACAAAGATGGTTCCAAGCTACAACTATTACCCTCAACAAGCTAGCAACAAGACTAAACTTACCACGCAAGGAAAACCAACAGAAACCAAACTAAGGTAACTAGAGCAAAGATTACTTAACAAGGTTACCTGAAAACACAACACCTCCCTGAAGCTTCATCAGACGAGCTCTCTTCCTCGCGGAACCATCATCCTCTTGCTGCACCACTGCAGCACCAGCTAGCACACTAGGGTCACCACCAACTCCTTGCGGTAAGGAACCTTGGCTGTTCCGAGCCAACATCAAACAATCACGCCTCATGTGACCAGCAGACCCACATTTCCAGCAATCCTCTTTTCCCAAATTCTTCACAACCTTCTGCTCTTTCTGCCACCTCTGAACCTTACCTCGACCGTTCCCACGACCTTTCAGAGACCCTTTGGCTACCATCAAAGCTGACTTCACTCCATGAGGACAATCACGCTTAACATGCATTTTGGAACCACAATTCCAGCAAGCACCCGTGCCCCAACAACCTCCAACATGGCGCCTTTCACAACGATCACACACAGGTAGCTGAACCTCCACTCCTTGCTCAAGCAACACTTGCTCTACAACAGCACTACCTTCACATTGCTTAACCCTTGGAAACTTCTCTCCAAGATACCTTTCATAAAAAGCAGATACAAAGAAATCCCAATCAATATCATCGATATGTGACGCCACCGCCACAGATGTCCACCAGGCACACGCATCCTCCAACATCAGAGAAACAACACTCCCCAACTTACAGGCATAATCACAGCCCTCCTGATCCAAAATCAGAACCACACTGGCCAACCAGGCCCCAAACATCCCTGGTGTAGAACCATGATACTCCACAGCACCCAAATCAAACAAACGCTGCTTCGGCAAACCCACACATTCCACAGCCAGCACATCCACTGACTTTACCTTTACCACGGCCTGAGATGTTCCCAACACCTCCTGAACAACAGATGACGAACTCTTTATCACAGAACCAGCTTCTTCTTTCTGCCTTAACTCCTCAACCCCAGGCACAGAAGACTGAGACAAAACACCTCTACAGAAAGGTGAATTCCATGCCTTAACAACCTGCCCCAAGGCAGCAACCATCTCACCCAACTGCCATTCTTCCATCGACTTTGCCATACCACTAACAACAACAAACAATCACAACAAGCAAACAAACCAGTTAGACCAGCATTAAGCAAGGATTCAAACTCCAACTCCAAATAACACAATAGCTATATTAATAAGGCAATGGGTATCCCGAATCCTCCCCTTTACATGACATAACAGTCAACACAACATGGATATCACAACATCAAGCGTATCAAACAACATACTTTGATCATGCTTATACCAAACAGCATCCACTTGCAACAGCATATTATCAACATAACATACTCATAGCACTTTCATCATGCATAACACCAGCTCACAGCATCAGCACATTTCCACATAAACTCAACCAAGATTCATAACCATAAAACATGCTTGAAAACATCAGCAACATGCTCAGAAAAACATCAACAATTTGCTCAGAAACACATGTTTCAACCAACTTTCAACCACACATCAAGGTAAACAACAAGCACACATTACAACAACTTACCGTTTTCCCAAAGCATTCGCAACTCAGCTCTGATACCACCAAATGTAACCCCCTTAACCCGGCCTAGACGGTTGACCCGAATTAAGAAAGTCACACGGGGAAAACCAAAGTCAACCCGAAAGTCAACCTTGATTAACGACCCTTTTTTTTTTCTTTTTAATCTTGTCTAGATGCACATTAACCTTAGATGTGTTCATGCTAACAACATACTCAAAGATCACAAACATCAGAGATCAAACAGGGACCCAATTGAATAAATTACAACTTTAGGGACCAAATTGTAATTTCTGATAATTAGAAGGACTTAACCCAAATTAAAGTTACCAACTTGAAATTAATCAGGTTTCATGCTTCTCTGCCAAATTTCAGCTCAAACGGACATCCCAAACTCATACAATTGCACAAACAAGTTTCAGGACCAAAACGCAAACAATTCAAAACATTTAACCACCCATGTCAGCCCCCAACGGTCACCCGTTCCGAAACAGGCAAAGCCCGTTTCGAAACACGGGGCCGTTCCGCAACACGTGCCGCAACGGGGGACTGGCAGTAGCCAAACCGTTTTGAAACGGTGCCTACCGTTTCGGACGCCTGGGTTCATGCAAGGCACCCGTTCCGAAACGGTGCACACTGTTCCGAAACGCCCTGCACAGATTGCAGCAAAATGCATTCCAAAACATGCAATTGATCATTCGAACATGCTCCAAAAGCTACCAAACTTTACCAGCATGCAATTCAACATATATATGACTTATAAGCATCATCAAATCAACAAATTAACTTCATATACAAAAAGCCCCAATTCTATAGGCATGCTTCCTACACAAGCAACCATTTAAGCACAACCTTTCCAAAACAATCTCATCAAAGTCAATTCATGTTCCAACAACATCATCAACATAAAAACATCCTTGTCCAAACATAAACGAACTCATACACATTAAACCGAGAGATTCTACCCCCATTGCCTTTATTAACTATAGCTATTCACCGAGACATACATCTCAATTGGAGTCCACCTTGAATCCCTTGCTCCTTGCTGTCCAAACTTCAATAATCTGCATTGATGGACAAAAAGGAGCGTAAGCACATAATGCTTAGTGAGGAATGCTCAAAACCAAAACACCATCAATGCAGCGGGTCATAAAACACTTTTAAAACAAACCCGATTTGTTTACCAAAGTCATGTTTGAACCCTTTTCAACAACAAGCTCAAAACCATGCATTGCACATACATGAAAACCAACCCTTAGCTTAGCAAGCTAAGAAAACCTTTTCAAAGCACAACTTACAAAATCATCCATTTAACCATTCCATGCATAAACACCATATGCAAAGTTAAATCAAAACCTTGGAAAACACTCCCATTTCACAACATACCTTTCTTAAACTTGAAAGCCATTTCAAGCAAGAAAACTTTAAAAACCATTACTCAAACAAACCAACACATGCATTGAAACAAAGGCAACTTATATGAACCACAACATCATCATCACATGCCTTTAAAACAAGTCTTAACAAGACTCCAATGCATTAAAGAGATTTCATGCACACATGCATCATCTACCAAATGATAATCAACACTTGTTAAACCTAACAAGTAAACATGCATTCACTAGCATTATACACTTTTCATGCAACCATGCATCTTTTGAAGCATCTCATGCTTCTCATGCAATTATGCATCATTTCAAGCATTTCATGCTTCTTTATAATCAAGAACATCATATTGGCTTTCGAGTGATCAACCACATTCACTTTTCAACTCAACATCCAATCGGATACGCGGATCACAAGCGTTGTCCCCCACGCTTCATACACACTACCAATCCAAGGTCTCCAATGGACTTTTAAACACCATTTGACCTCACCATCCTAAGGTTCCCATGTATGGACTTTTAAACACCATACAACCTTAGCTTTCCCGAGGTTCCCATGTATGGACTTTCAAACACCATACAACCTCAACTTTTCACAAGGTTCCCATGTATGGACTTTCAAACACCATACAACCTCAACTTTTCCCAAGGTTCCCATGTATGGACTTTTAAACACCATACAACCTTGACATGCACAAGGTTCCTATGTATGGACTTTCAAACACCATACAACCTTTGCATTCACCGATTGGTAGTTGTATCACATCACTAACGAGATCCGGGACACCCTACACAAGATCCACACATGGACTTAACACCGCCATTGTGATCTCAACAAGCACAAGGTTCCCCTATATGGACTTTTAAACACCATATAACCTTTGCTCAACCAAGGTCCTCGAATGGGCAACACCTCCATTATGACCTTAACCATCTCGTTAGGATACTTGAAGGGAGCTTATCGGTCCACTCTTGACCACTCCACCTCCAAGGCGACTTAATTCACGGTGCACCCAATCCTATAGCCGGCTAACTATATCCGATCAATGAACCAAGAACCACTTACATCACTTGCCAATATAACCATCTTACCACAATAGTCCAATGATTCACATGCATAACCATAATGCAAAAACCATCATTTACCATCATTAATTCACTGTTTTAAAGCATTACACATAGCCATTAAACATCATGCAACACCATGCATCAAATCCACATTCTCAATATATAAAACCAAGGATCTCTTACCTTGAGCATCCTTCACATATGGCTTTCAAAACCAGCATTTAACCATGCTTAAAATATGCTTTCAAAACAGATTTAAACCATGCAAAACACATGCATTTCAATCATCAACCACAATTGCTTAAAAGCCAATTTCACAACACAATTCAAGAGCGAAAATCCATTCACTTACTCTTGAGCTTAGCAAAGTTGTTTAGACTTAAACTAAGCTCCCAAAACCTTCAAACCTTGGTTTAAAAGCTGAAAACCCAACTTCACTCACCGATACACAAAACAAGGCTAACCAACAAGCCTTCCAAGCATCCGAAAACCTTCCGCAACACCTTCAAAGCTCACGGATCAAACTCCCCTGTTTCAAGCACACAACAACAGAGGATTAATGCATCATTATGCATTAAAAACACCAGCAACAAGACTCAACTCGCTGCTCATCCCAAATCCAACAATTTGGCTACCAAACACAACCGAAATCACCTCCAAACACTTCCAAAACTTAACCCAGCCAAGATCCATCACTTCTAACCATTTTTAAACATCAATTAACATCCAAAATGATCACAAACACGTCCTTATACCTCCAGGTATAACATATCACCAAAAACACTCCAAAAACAACCAAAAACTCAAGCAAAACTTAGGAAATTCAACCTATCCGGGATTGCATTAATTAAACCTCAACTTCTAATCAATTTAGCATTCATTTAACATCAATTTGACACTTCAAAACACTGCCTAAACAGATCACACGAAAATTTCACCAAAAATCACCAAATCTTGCATTTTAAGCCAAAATCAAGATTTCAATTGAAAAGCCATTAACAAAACACAAATCAAGGATTGAGAACTTAGGAATTTCAGTAAAGAACTGATAGTTTAGAGGAGAAGGACGTTCTTACCTCCAAACTTGAGTTTCTCCTTTTTAGAGCCAAAAAGCTTGATGAAACAACTTGCAAATTGAGAGGTTTTGTTGTAGAGATGATTAGGAATCAAAAGAGAGTTGAAATGAGAGATTTAGGCAACAAAATCAGAAGAGAAAATCTGGAGAAATGTGTTTGGGTTGAGAGAAAATGAGAGAAAAGGAAAATTGAGAGAAAATGGAAAATTAGTTGGGAAATGGTTAAAATGATTTCCCTCCACATTTCATAAACTTTAAAATCAGAATAAAGCCTTAAAATATCTTAGAAAAATCTGGAGAAACTCTTTTTGGAATAATAGCTCCTTAAAGATTCAAAGTTTCAATCCTTTATAAAACTGTCACGCAACTTTCAAAAATTACATTTTGGTCACTAGCCAAAATGTCAACCTTCCGAACCTCATTTTCCAAAATTGATTTCACAGTTCACTTAAATATATTAAAAGATGATTTTAGAACATTTTTCCATATTTTTAATGCAACCCGAACTAGGCTTTCCTAAATTCACTCTTATATATTCGATCAGCACTTTGACCGAACCGGTCAACGCCCAAAACTTCTGAGCCCAAAACCGGGGTGTTACAAAACTAAATAAACATTTAAAAGTTTAATTATAATAGATAAACAAATTTAAAATACAATATTAAAAAACAAATGTCTGGAATAAAAATATTAGAAACATAAGTACATATCCATTAAAAAAGACTAATGATTCCTATGTCCACCCGTTCTGCAGTCGGGTGGACGACGATCCCGATCTGGATTCCTCCGAACAACATATGTTGGGCCCTGGTCCTCATCATCATCGTCTGCGATACACGCACCTCTACTGGGCCCTGGCGATGAGTAAAACAAGCTACCCGATGGCGTTTGCTCCACAATGTTATAGTCAAACTGAGATGCCGACGATGGAATATCGATCAGTGGAAGACCACTCGTCGGCATATGGGGACGGTAGGCATCGAAGAAGCCGAACTCGGGTGGAGGCCTCATCTGCTGGAAACTCGAAGGATCGCTAAAATTCAACGATCCCGAACTCGTCATCGTATTTCACTGCAAAGATCCAATAACGCTAAAGATTCTGAGGAGATTATCATTCAAGAAGTTGGTTAAGGAACTGGAGACCAATGTCCCGCATTTCGAAAACCACCATTTGTTCGATGTGAAGTATCGGGTGCCAATATCTATAGCCCCTTTAACGTACTCTGTATGCAGCATTGCAGACACTACTAATGTGGAGTTGATGTTGGCTACCCACTTCGAGTATTCATTGGGCGGGCCCCTAGAGCAGTATGCATCATTCTCGGAGTATAATCTTGCTATCGAAATACCAAGCTGGGGTCGGGCGAATTTCGACTTCGATCCGAATGCCAACATTGATAGCCCGACCTCAAGTCTACGACATGATTTTAACCTATTGTGCCAAGACAACGGTTTTGGTGCATCGTCCTCTGTTGTGCCAAGACATTCGTGCGTAGCTAGTATCGGATTCGACCTGAACCAACCCTCAAATGATGAATTCGATACACCAACAAATGCAACGTACAATTCATATAATCCGTATAGTTTTGAAGGGGAGGGAGCGTCGTCTACTTACGTTACGCACAACTATGAAGCATCATATGGCTGACACTCAACGTATGTCCCTGGCATGGAGTAGGTTCAACCATCTATGGGGAGACATTCTTCTTTTGGAGGGGATGGAGCGTCGTCTTCTTATGCTATGCACGACCATGAAACATTGAACCCCTTCCTTGATTCCTCATATGGATGACACTCAACGTATGTCCCTAGCACGGAGTACGTTCAACCATCTATGGGGAGACATTCTACTTATGGTGCTCTTGATTTTGGTCTTGGAAATACGGTTCGTGAGCGATCTTGTGAGAGGTCTCGCGATCGTCGACCACCATCCTCACCACCAAGGGTAGCGATCGACGAAGCTATACTATATCAGCTCCCGGAGGATGCTTCTAACGAAGAACCGATTAGAGAACCCGAGCCCGACCGAGACGAGCTAGGTCCATTCTATGATGAACCAGAAGACTTGACCGTTCCACCACCATATTTTGAAGAACAGCCGGCAGCCGCCAACTTTCATGTATCAGCAACACCAATTTCTATGTACCAGCCACCATCCCACTTCACAACGATTGATATAGATCCCATGGACATCCTTGAATTTTCGCATGACCAAACAATAGATGGCAGACTCAACCGTTCTGATGGTGAACTGAGAATTGGTATGACGTTCTTGACAAAGGAAATTGTGGTGGCCGCAGTTAGGCAGTACAACTCTTGAGTTAAAAGTTCTATTATTTACCCCCTATTTAACCCATATTTCTGCTGCATTCAAGCATAATTCATTGCATTTAGGTTAGATTTCAGTTATACATCACAAATATATTAAATGACACAGTTTCTACTGAAATTGGTTGCTTTTGCAGGTTGCTGCTATAGCAGATGGAGAAGCAGGCGCTGGGCAGGGATACAGAAGAGCTGGAATTGGATGAGCAGTCGAGGAGGACGATGCTGCCATGGTCGCCGCCGTGGTAGCCAAGGACGACAGCAGTTTTGAGGAGAAGAAGAAAAGTGGGCCTCGACAGAAAGAGAAATTTAAGCTCGTCTATCGTGGAATACCATTATATTTTTCCAAGCCCTAGATCAGAATGAAGGCCAAGCCCAAAGTTCAAGGAAGGAAACTCCAAGCAAGAAGGAAGGACGAATTAAAGACTCATGCTCTAAAGATTTAGTCTTTAATAGAGTTGTACTTTAATTTAAACTTGTATTCTTTCCATATTAGAAAACTTGAACCCAAGGCCTATATAAAGGCATGTAATTCGACCTAGGAGAGGACATCATCTATCTCTAGCCTTCTTCCAAAAACCCTAGCCGTTTTCCCCTTCTCAACATGTTCTAAATTCCCCCTAGGGCCACGGGTTGATTTGTAAAGTAGTTGCAAGGGTTGCTTTTGTTTTAGGAATTTTCTGTTTAATAAAATAAACTTCAAGTTCTCTTATTCCGATTTCCAACATCTTGCAAGAGTATCGAGAGAGCATTGTGAGGTTATCTATTTACTTAATATCGGGAGAGTTAAGTATACGAAAGGAATAAGTGCGGGTTCTCTAGTTTATAGTTGAACTATCTCGGACCTAGGGATAGGACGAGGTTAAGTGGCTAAGGAAGAATTCAACAACATCGGTGTTCATCCTTCGATTCACGCCGGGAGCTATAATCAAAGACGTGTTCATCGACAAACTTGGACCTAGGGATAGGCCAAGACATAGCAGGGATTCTTGCCAAACTTGAAGTACAGAGTTGTGTGATCGCTGCCGCGACTATCAACAGACCGCTGCCGCGACGGGTGCTGCCGCGACGGGTGCTGCCGCGACAGGGACGACGACAGAACGGATTTTCCTAGACTTAGCAAAACCTACACTACTGAGCAATTCAATACCAGCTCATTCTCTCTATCTTGATTATTTTAATCTTATTTTCCAGTGCTCTTTATTATTTTCGTGACAATATATTAAACTATTCTTTTTACTCTCGTGTAGTAATTCAAGGTGAAGCTATTAGCCCAGTCCCTGTGGAGACGATATCCGATACTTCCGTATCACTTTACTACTTGCGTCGTGTACACTTGCACTACATTGCGATAGACACTTTTACACGCAACAAGTTTTTGGCGCCGTTGCCGGGGACTGGCAACATAACTTTACCCTACCTTTTACTGCATTTGCTTTATTTTCTGTTTTACTTGGATTGTTCAACTTGTACCTTTCACAAGGTCTTTTGTTTGCGTATGCGCAGGTCTCAACGGGGGAAGGAACCTAAGTACCAGTTAGATCCTGAACCCGAACGAACATTCAATCTCAAGAAAAGAGTTCGTTACCTCGTTGAAAGGAACGAATATCTAGAGGAACAACTCGAAGCAATGGTGAACGAAAGATGTGAAGAAAGAAGGGACAACCAAGGGAATCTCCAGGATAATAACAATCCCGTCGGAGATAGAGGGATCGATCCACCTGTCGTCGACCCTCATGTCGCTGTCGCACGCTGGTCATGCCGAGACTACATGCTTAATGATCATGTAGAACTAGAAACCACCCTGCCAGATGTAGAAGTTGACAACTTTGAGCTGAAATGGGTCCTAGCTGTAAAGGATTGTGAGGCCGACAGCTCATTGAAATCACAGGTGGCATATCTCACTAAGGCAATGAAAAAACTCTTGAACGAAGATTCACATCTTGTATACTCTTCTAAAGAGGTATGCGAAATTTGTGAAGGAAATCACAGCTCGGAGGAATGTCCAATACAGTTAGAAGAGGGTAAGTATGTTGGGAACTACAATGAGTAGAATTATAATTCCAACAACTACAATCCCAACTGGAGAAAGGATCCCAAGTTCTCTTGGAGCAATCCTAATAATGCTCTGAATCCTCAAGCACATAATAATCATAACAAAGGAGGACCTAGATTGCTGACTCGGCAGCAACTGCAGCACCAGCAGCAACAGCCACCAGCTGTCACAAATAGTATACTGGAACAGACTTTGGCTACATTTATGTCTCAAACAGGAACCTACATTGAGAACATGAATCACTTTGTCAAGAAGACGAAAACTTTCATGGACAAAACAGAGATGCGGATGACCAATCATGAAGCTACGTTGAAATCGTTGGAGACACAGATGGGTCAGGTTTCCCAGCATATTAAACCGAGGCAGAATGGAGGATTTCCTAACGATATTGAAAACGCTAAACAGCCCACACATGAGTAGTACAAAGTCATCACTACTAGGAGTGGGAAGAAACTACCAGGGCCAGAGAAAGAAGTTGAATCAGTCAATAAACCAGCCTTAGAGTCAACTGTCGAGGAAGCTGCCCCGACAGGTAACGAACAGCCTGGTGTCGATGAGTCTGTCACGACAGCAGAAGGGACGGAGGAGAAAGATGATGAACCTAAACCTCCTCAGATCCGTATGCAGTGGGAAGGACGTATTGCTGATTATCGTCCCCACCTCTTTTTCCCCAACGGTTACAGAAATTGAAACAAGAATCACAGCTTAAGAAGATTTATGATGTTTTTAAGCAGGTTCATATCAATATTCCATTGTTAGATGTCGTTAGGGAGATGCCCGGTTATGCCAAATTTCTCAAGGATGCCATGACGAAGAAATCCAGACTTGGGGAATTTGAAACAGTTAAGATGACAGAAGGATGCATGAGTATTCTGCACAAGCATCCACCCCAGAAGAAGAAGGATCTTGGGAGCTTCATCATACCATGCGTAATCGGAGACAAATTTGTGGGTAAGGCACTTTGTGATCTTGGTGCTAGTATAAACTTAATGCCCAAATCTATTTTTCAGAAATTAGGTATTGCAAAAGCTCGGCCCACAACAGTAATTTTGCAGCTGGCAGACCGCTCTTACGTTCATCCAGAAGGAAAAATTGAAGATATTCTGGTAAGAGTGGATAAGTTTAATTTTCCTGCTGACTTTCTTGTCTTAGATTGTGAAGCAGATGAAAACGCGCCAATCATCCTGGGGTGACCCTTCTTAGCCACAGGAAGGTCACTGATTGATGTGGAAAAAGGAGAACTCACCATGAGAATAAACAATCAAGAAATCAAGTTGAATGTTCTCCAAGCAATGAAGCATGCTGATGCAGATGAAGAATGCAAGGTTATCACTGAAGTTACCCTTGACCAACCATGCATCAGGTCGGGCTGCCACGACATAAAAATTGGTCACTACCTCGGCAACCACTTAGAAGACTGTCATGACAGCACCGACGACAGCAACTCCTCAGAATCTGATACTGAAGATCAAGAGGAGGTAAACTGGATAGGCGGTCATCCAGGTAAGTTGTTTGAGCCTTTAAACTAAACCTCGGATAACCATGTAATTCAAAAGCCATCAACTGTTGAGCCCCCTGTTATAGATCTTAAGCCCCTGCCAGGACAACTAAAATATGTTTTCCTTGGTTTAAATGATACGTTGCCCGTAATCATCTCTTCCAAGTTGATGCAGGAACAACAGTTAATAGGGATGCTGCAACAGCACAAGAAGGCTATTGGATGGACGATAGCTGATATCCAAGGCATTAGTCCGGCTTTATGTATGCATAAAATTCTTTTAGAGGATGATCATAAGCCGACTATTGATGCCCAAAGACATCTGAACCATGCTATGCAAGAAGTGGTGCGTAAAGAGATAATCAATTGGCTAGATGCTGGAATAATCTACGTCATCTCGGATAGCAAATGGGTGAGCCCGGTGCAGTGCGTTCCAAAGAAAGGAGGAATGACTGTGGTAACCAATGAAGAAAATGAGCTAATCCCAACCAGGACTGTGACCGGTTGGAGGGTTTGTATGGACTACCGAAAGCTTAACAAAGCTACCCGGAAGGACCACTTTCCTTTACCCTTTATTGATCAAATGCTTGATAGATTAGCAGGTAAACCTTACTACTGTTTTCTTGATGGTTACTCAGGTTACAATCAAATAGCCATCGCACCAGAAGATCAAGAAAAGACGATGTTCACATGCCCTTACGGAACTTACGCTTTTAGGAGAATGCCTTTTGGACTCTGCAATGCACCAGCCACCTTTCAAAGGTGCATGATGGCAATATTCTCCGATATGGTGGAGGATTTCCTAGAAATATTCATAGATGACTTCTCAGTCTTTGGAGACAACTTTGAAAGTTGCATAGGCAACCTACAGAAGGTGCTCGAGAGATGTGAAAAAGCAAACTTGATTTTGAACTGGGAAAAGTGTCACTTCATGGTGGATGAAGGGATAGTCCTTGGCCATAAAATTAGCTGTCGTGGCATAGAAGTCGACAGAACTAAAATAGAAGTGATTGAAAAGCTGCCACCACCCACCATAGTCAAGGGAATCAGAAGTTTCTTAGGACATGCTGGTTTTTACCGAAGGTTCATCGTGAATTTTTCGAAGATCACCAAGCCCTTATGCCATCTTCTGGAGCAGAACCGCCACTTCGACTTTGACGTTGAATGTACTGAGGCATTCAAGGTTCTGAAAGAAAAGCTGGTAACAGCCCCAATAGTACAGCCACCAGACTGGACACTACTGTTTGAGATCATGTGTGATGCTAGTGACTATGTTGTCGGGGCAGCACTTGGGCAGCGGAGAGACAAACTTTTTCATGTCATATACTATGCCAGCAAAACAGTGAACGACGCCCAAGTGAACTACACCACCACAGAGAAGGAATTATTAGCTGTGGTATTCTCCATTGACAAGTTCCGTTCTTATATACTTGGAACGAAAGTCATAGTCTACACAGACCACTCTGCATTGAAGTATATGTTCACGAAAAAGGATGCAAAGCCTCGACTAATACGTTGGATTTTTCTACTGCAAGAATTCGACCTTGAAATCAAGGACAAAAAGGGAACATAAAATCAAGTTGCAGATCACTTGTCAAGGTTGGAGAAGAGAAAGAGTCTACCGGCAGACGAGACAAACATATTGGAGACCTTCCCTGATGAGCAGTTGTTTGCTGCCACAATCACTGCCGCAACAGCCATGGCGGCAGGTCAGTCTTCTGAACTTCCCTGGTACGCTGATTTCGTTAATCTTTTAGTTAGCAGAATAATCCTCCTGACCTTAATTATCAAGCTAGGAAGAGGTTCCAAAATGATGTTAAGCATTATTATTGGGACGAACCTCTTCTTTTCAAAATCTGTGCAGACCAGGTTATAAGGAGATATGTACCAGAGGATGAACAGGAAGATATACTTCATAACTACCATGCTTCACAGTATGGAGGACACTTGGGAGGTAACAAAACTGCTGCCAAGGTTTTGCAGTCAGGATTCTATTGGCCGTCACTGTATAAAGATGCTCAAATATTCTACAAGAGTTGTGACAAGTGTCAACGTATGGGAAACATCTCAAGGAGACACGAGATGCCGCTGCAGAACATTCTTGAAGTGAAGATCTTCGTCGTTTGGGGGATCGATTTTATGGGACCATTCCCATCTTCATGTGGGAATTTGTATATCCTCTTGGCAGTAGATTATGTGTCCAAGTGGGTTGAAGCAATCGCGACTCAGAAAAATGATGCCAAGACGGTTCAAAGGTTTTTACATAAAAACATTTTTTCCAGATTCGGCATCCCTAAGGCGATCATCAGTGATGAAGGGAGGCATTTTGACAATAGGGTTATAGCTGCTGCCTTAAAAAAGTATGGTGTCAAACATCGGATTGCAACAACATACCACCCTCAGACCAATGGACAAGCTGAAATATCCAACAGAGAGGTCAAGAACGTTCTTGAAAAGATGGTTAAGCCAACTCGGAAAGATTGGTCTTTACACCTGAATGATGCGTTATGGGCTTATAGGACAACTTTCAAAACTCCTTTGAGAATGTCTCCTTACCGATTGATTTATGGGAAAACATGCCATTTACTTGTCGAGATAGAGCACATAGCATACTGGGCAATCAAGGCAGTTAATATGGACTTGGAAAAGGCAGGGGCAGAAACGACTACTGGATTTGAATGAAATTGAAGAAATTCGGACAATGGCCTATGACAATGCAAGAATCTACAAGGATAAAACTAAGAAGTGGCATGATAAAAAGTTGCTGCCACGACAGTTCCGCCCAGGGCAGCTTGTATTGCTATTCAACTCTAGGTTGAAACTCTTCCCAGGGAAGCTGAAATCTAGATGGTCTGGCCCATTCCAAGTAGTGCAGGTTTTTTCCCATGGTGCCATCATGATCATATCTTTAAAAGAGTGCAGGTTTTTTCCCATGGTGCCAATTCAAAGTCAATGGACAACGATTGAAGCATTATCAGGGGACTGAAGCCCCAATAATGCAAGAAGTGGTTACCTTAGGAGATGCCCCACCTTGCATCCCTAATTTAACCTAAATTTTATTTTTAATTATTTTTATTATTTATTATTTATATATTAGGAAATTAGATTTATTTTTAGGAAATAACATCTTTATTTTTATTGTTTTAGGAAATAAATGAGACAAGAAGAAAAGGAGAAGTGAAGTCAACCCACCATCCTTCCATCAGCCCAAAAAGCCCAACTTTGGAGCCTGTCGTTACAGCTGCTGCGACAGACGTGGAAAATACAGCCTGTCAACACGCTGTCGCGACAGACACAAAAACGCGTAATAAATGCGTCAGAAACCGCGTAACAGCTGGCCCCGTTATTCGCGTCTGCCGTTAAAGCTCCAACGGGCAGCAAACTCTCTCCTATATAAACCCCGTTTACTATTCATTTTTCACTCACTTCTACTCGTCTTACTTGTTTTCTCTCAATTTTTTACTTGCTTTCATTTTTCTTCTTACACAATCCTTGCAACCATGTCTTCTAGAAACACCCGTAGAAGTGCTGCTTCAGGCTCTACCCCGACAGCATCAACCCCACGATCCTTCCAGATACGTGACATGTGGGAGGAGAAGGGCTTTATCTACACTTCAAAGGAGGGAAATTTGGGACTGCAGTCGTTCATCGCTAGGAAAATCAAGGCTCTGCAGTGGCAGATATTTGCAGAACAACCAGAAGAGATGAATGTTTCTCTTGTTCGAGATTTTTATGTTGCCATCGGCAATAAAAATGCGACAGCAGTCACCGTTAGAGGAAGAGAGGTGCCCTTCGAGTCACAATATATCAACACTCTATACAGATTTTATGTGGGCAGCAACGAGGATGGTCACCAGCAATTCCTTGATAGCTTAGACCCTGCTGCCTACGATGTTGTCATGGCAGAGCTCACGGATGAAGGTACTCAGTGGAACACAAATCCTAAGAACCCGAGGACGGTGAAGAGAACTCAACTCCTCCCGGAGGCCAAACTGTGGAACGCTTTCATCAAAAAGCGAATCATGCCATCTTCGCACAATACCACGGTAGACCAACCCATGTTAGTCCTCATTCATTATATTCTACATGAGAGGCATATTAATGTTGGCAGCAACATCCAGGAAAGTATTTTGGAGTGTGCACACCGGCCGATAGGACCACTCTACCTCCCCTATCTCATCACAGCCCTCTATCGCGGCCATCATGTCCCAGAAGCTGCCACCGATTTACGAGTCCAAGGGAAGGGCTGGACTGAGAAAAATATACTCAGCCTGATGGAACTTACTGCTGCCACCCCGCTGTCATCTTTTGACCCCACTGCCACGGTAGCAGAGACGACAGAACCGACAGACACTGAACCTATTGCAACGGAAACCAGGCAGCCCACAGCATCAGCAGCTCCGGCCGACACCTCCTCCCAGATCCTTGCTGCCATACAGAAGATGGAGGAACGACAGCTCAGCCTCATGAGCTTCATCAGGGATTTCACTACAGCTACGATACAATTTATTCAAACTTCTCTTAATTTCCCTGATGCTGTATTCCCCACCTTCCCACCCCAATATTTTGCTACCACCACCCCTGCCCATACCCCTACACCTGCTGCCACACCCAAGACACCTTCTGCAGCATCTACACCGACACCTACCACGACAGCTGCAGGCAGCGATCGCGCAGCTGATACCCCTGCCCTAAACCAAGAGAAGAATGCCCTCGGAATAACTTGATGCATTCATAGCCGGTTTCTCCTCTTCCTCAATTTGGGAGGAATCAGACAACGAACCGTCTGTCAAGAGGAATTTATCCAAAGAGTTCACGCCGGTAAAGCGGCTGAAGACAGTGGCAGATAAGAACAAGAAGGATAGCGGCAGTATCAGCAGTAGCAGCAGTGACAGCAGCAGCAGCAGCTCTGAGGTACAGGTAGTGGAGAAACCCCCTCACATCTCCCCTACCCGTATTCAACCTCCAAGGGAGGCCAAAGCGAAGAACACAACCGCCTCCCCTATCCGCCAGCCAGTCAAAAAGGCCCCTGCCCGCTGACAGATTCGACTTAGCAGCAGCAGCGAAGACAGCGCATAAAATTTGAGTTTCTTACCTTATATTGTCATTTGCATTGAGGGCAATACAACCCTTGAGTTTGGGGTGGCATCCCTCCATTAATGGAGTCTTAAACTTAAACATTATTTGTGACTGTTATATTGCCTAGAACTCTACTAGTAAACTAGAATAGGAAGCTTAGCACTTGAATAGCCCATAGAGGTGCCTAACACTGGCTCTAGGAAAAGAAGTTTAGCAAAAATAGACTCAATACACCTAGAGGTGCCCGAAACCGGCTCTAGGAAGTTAGCTAGAGGTGCCCGAAACCGGCTCTAGTGAAACTTAAGCTTAAAAAAATAAAATTGAGTCTAAACAAAAAAATTAAAGGAGCATAAGAAGTGCCTTCAAAAAGATAAACTTTGGCATAAAAATTCAAGTTACAGGCTGAAATATTCTAGTGAAACTAAGGGAGTCTTGGCATATAATTGTTCACAAGCATGCACACACTGCACGAGGACTATAGCAAGATTCTGGACGAATCCTAAATTATCTTACAAGGTGTTGCTCACAATAGGGAATGAATGGAAGGTAAGGGAAAGTTCACTGTTTTAAGCCAAAACAAAAATATTTATTTTTCTTTTAGGTCTGAATTGCTTGAGGGCAAGCAAAAACTTGAGTTTGGGGGTGTGTTGAGTGTGTAAAAGTTCTATTATTTACCCCCTATTTAACCCATATTTCTGCTGCATTCAAGCATAATTCATTGTATTTAGGTTAGATTTCAGTTATACATCACAAATATATTAAATGGCACAGTTTCTACTGTAATTGGTTGCTTTTGCAGGTTGCTGCTGTAGCAGATGGAGAAGCAGGCGCTGGGCAGGGATACAGAAGAGCTGGAACTGGATGAGCAGTCGAGGAGGATGATGCTACCATGGCTGCCACCGTGGCAGCCAAGGACGACAGTAGTTTTGAGGAGAAGAAGCAAAGTGGGCCTCGACAGAAAGAAAAAATTAAGCTCGTCTGTCGTGGAATACCATTATATTTTCCAAGCCGTAGATCAGAATGAAGGCCAAGCCCAAAGTTCAAGGAAGAAAACTCCAAGCAAGAAGGAAGGACGAATTAAAGACTCATGCTCTGAAGATTTAGTCTTTAATTGAGTTGTACTTTAATTTAAACTTGTATTCTTGCCATATTAGAAAACTTGAACCCAAGGCCTATATAAAGGCATGTAATTCGACCTAGGAGAGGACATCATCTATCTCTAGCCTTCTTCCCAAAACTCTAGCCGTTTTCCCCTTCTCAACATGTTCTAAATCCCCCCTAGGGCCACGGGTTAATTTGTAAAGTAGTTGCAAGGGTTGCTTTTGTTTTAGGAATTTTATGTTCAATAAAATAAACTTCAAGTTCTCTTATTCTGGTTTCCAACATCTTGCAAGAGTATCGGGAGAGCATTGTGAGGTTATCTATTTACATAATATCAGGAGAGTTAAGTATACGAAAGGAATAAGTGTGGGTTCTCTAGTTTATAGTTGAACTATCTCGGACATAGGGATGGGACGAGGTTAAGTGGTTAAGGAAGAATTCAACAACATTGGTGTTCATCCTTCGATTCACGTCGGGAGGTATCATCAAAGACGTGTTCATCGACAGACTTGGACCTAGGGATAGGCCAAAACATAGCAGAGATTCTTGCCAAGCTTGAAGTACAGAGTTGTGTGATCGCTGACGCGACTATCAACAGACCGCTACCGCGACAGGGACGACGACATAACAGAGTTTCCTAGACTTAGCAAAACCTACACTACTGAGCAATTCAATACCAGCCCATTCTCTCTATCTTGATTATTTTAATCTTATTTTCTAGTGATCTTTATTATTTTTGTGACAATATATTAAACTATTCTTTTTACTCTCGTGCAGTAATTCATGGTGAAGTTATTAGCACAGTCCCTGTGGAGACGATATCCGATACTTCCGTATCACTTTACTACTTGCGTCGTGTACACTTGCACTACATTGCGATATACACTTTTACATGCAACAACAACATTCGTCACGCTGTTGAGACGACAGTGAAGAAAACCCAAGCCAAATACTACAAGCCGCACTGCACCCAAAAGGATCACGGCTATAAATGGAAAATCCGTATATCACAATTGAAGAAGGCAGGCGACCGTTGGAAAATAACAAAACTTGAAGGGCCCCATACATGCACCGTTGTTAGCCTCAGCCAAGACCACAAGAACCTCGATGCAAAGTACCTTGCCGACATCTTTATGCCACTGGTGAAAGTAAATCCCAAAGTGTCGGTCCCCACATGTCAGGATGCAGCTAAAAGTGTCACCGGCTACCGTCCTGAATATTACAAAGCATGGTATGCAAAGAGGCGGGGCCGTACACAAACTGTTTGGCCGATGGGAGGAATCTTACAAAGAGTTGCGCCCGTGGCGAAATCTGCAGCAGAAACACATCCTCGGAATAGTTGTCAAACTTGATACGGTTTCGGCATACAAAAATGATCGTGTCGTTTGAGGTGTTTGTCAATTCCACCGGTTATTTTGGACTTTCCCCCAGTGCATCAACGCATTCAAGCATTGCAAACCGATGGTCCAAATCGACGGCACATGGTTGTACGGAAGATATACATAGACCCTACTTCTAGCTATTGTACAGGACGGCAATCGAAAATGCGTTTATGTTGTATTCACAATCATCCAGAAGGAGGATTTGGAGTCTTGGATGTTCTTCCTTTGAAACCTACGAAAATATGTCCTTGATCATGTAATACGGGCAAGGGAAGAAGGGGTATGTGTTATTTCTTACAGAGGCACAGCGCTCTTGTGGGCGCTAGAACATTTGGGTCAGTATTGGCAGCCTCCATACATTTACCACCGTTTTTGCTTGCGACACATAGCCGCAAACTACCTGCAACAATTCAAGAACCGTGATGAACGTGAAATGGTGCTCACAATGGATACGTCCTTTATGTCATTTTCATTTACTATATTACTTATTGCTCGCTTTCATTTACGACCTTTTGCATGTGTTGTTCGCCCATAACTATTCAATTGTCATCCCGTATGCAACTCGCACTACAAACAAGAGGTGGATGAGGTGCTCGAGGAACTGAGAGTGAGAAACAAAGATGGCGCAGGATACCTTGAAAAATCCCGAGGGAAAAATGGCTTCGATCGTATGACGAGGGTAAACGATATGGTCATATGACAACGAACTTGGTTGAGGCAGTGAACTCATCACTAAAGGGAGTGCGGTAGTTGCCTATCACTTCCATTGTCAAAGCGACCTACTATCGTTTGGCTACCCTATTTGCAACCTTGGGAAGGCAAGCAACTGAGTACATGGTAGGTGGACACATAGTCCATCCGGATTTCCGCACAAAACTACATACTCAATTGGGTCAATCAAGACAGATGACTGCAACTCTCTTCTCGCGAGAAGGACACAAGTTTCGTGTTTGAGAATTTTCCAGGCGGTTGGAAGGCATTCAGCACAACGCGTACGTGGTAGATCTGAGGGCAAGAACCTGCGAGTGTGAAATTTTCCAAACATTCAAATACTCGTGCGCACACGCCATTGCTGCTTGCACAAATCAACGGATACAATACATGCATCTGGTTGATTTGTTATACTTACTCAAAATGGTGTTTAAGGTTTATGAAAAAGAGTTTCCTCCAATTGGAAATTAGGTTGATCCGAATGTCGTGGATATTGAACCGACCATACGCCCAGATCCAGCACTACTAAGAGCCAAAGGACGTCCACGGTCCACACGAATACACTGTGCCGAGGATATGGTCGAACATCGAGAAAAAGCCGGACAAAAGAAGCATTATAGTGTATGTAAAAATCCTGGACACACAAAGACTACATGTCCTAATCGCTCAGCCCCTCGTCTTAGTTAATTCTTTGTAATTTGTTTATGCGAGTTCGCCCATAACAATCGAATCAATAAAATCATTCTAATTCGTTTTATACAGTAGGTCATCTTATATTTTCAATCATTCAAAAAAGAATGTTATAATAGCGTTTTCAAAGCAAATTTAAGTCAGTGTAGAATGGACGGAAATTGACCTTATTGGTGTCATACGATTGAGAATTTCAAATACTATGACCCCAAACTCAATGTTAGCTAAAAATTTACACTTTATACGTATGAAATTATGCTCGAACATGCCTATCGACATTTGTTCAAAGGTAACTTCATTCAAAAAGGATGATAGCATAGGGTTTTGGAAGCCATTTTAAACCATTTTAGAATGGACGGAAATTGACTGTGTTGGTGTCATACGATAGAGAATTTCTAGTACTACGACCCCAAACTCAATGTTGGCTAAAATATAATATTTACAAGCTCGAAATTGGGCTCGAACAGGCCTACCCACGCTTGTTTTTCCTAGTTTTTCACCCCAGGTTTGCACAGAACTCGCGTCCTGCAGAACGCGAGGTCTGCGCGATATATTCAGCCGCCCTTTCAAATTCTCTGGGACCTCGCGTTCTGCACAACGCGAGATTCTAAAAAATCGTTGACCCAAACAACAAGGCCACGTAGACAGAACTCGCGTTCTGCAGAACGCAATATCAAACCTCGCTACTCACAGAACACGAGGTTAAACGACGTGGAAAGTTTAGGGGTCATTTTCCCAAATAAAGGTTGGAGGGAGCCAAAAACCAATATATATTTATTAAAAAGTGGTTTTTTCCCCAAATCTGCCTTTATTACTATCATCTTTGTTGTCCTTTTATTACCTTTGTTACTATTATTTATCATTTGTTAATATTATTCGTATCATTATTATTATTATTATTATTATTATTATTATCCTTTATTATTATCATTGATTTTGTTGTTGTTGTTGTTATAATTATTATTATTATTATTATTATTATATCATTTGTTATCGTTATTATTTATTATTACTATTATTATTTATAATTATTATTATTATCGTCATTAACTATTATTATTATTATAACTATGAGATAAATTAACTTTAAAAAAGCCCAATGTATATAAATAAAACAGTTATCAACCTATTAAATAAAAGGGTAAACTACTGCAGGGGTCACTCTCGTTTCCCGTTTGTACAGATTTAGTCACAGCTTTTGAAAAGTGCCAATAAGTGGTCATCTACGTTTTCGATGTGTAAAGACTTGGTCACTCCGACGTTATAGTCTGTTAATCCCCTAACGGATTGTTGATGTGGCGGAATTAATTAAATGGCAATATCCACGTGTATTCCCACGTGGATAATAACGTGGAGTGTGTTCTTCTTTGGGTTGGTTCTCGGAGTGCTAGCAATTGTGAGTCTGCAAGTGGTGGGATTCGTGTTTGTGTTAAATCGATTGAATCGAAGGATCAAACGAGAATCTCTTGCTGCCTCCAATCCCCAGTCCCAACCTTCCCTCAATTTCGCTTACAACAAACAGGTATGGCTTCCCCCTTCTTTGCTTTGATCTTTCTTTTCTTTTCTTGCTTAGATTTGTACTTTCTTGAATCGTGTTGTATTAGGGGACTGTTTGGGTTCTTGAATCAGAAAAAGCTCCAGCACCCAGAGAGCATAAGCGAAGAAAGGACTCGCCCTTGAAGGTTTCCCCTACTCGAAAGCAAGCTAAAATCCTAGAAAACAACTTAGTTTTCATGCATTCTGATTCTTCCAGCACTACCGTTCCCCTTAAGGGCTGCGTCATTAAGGTTGTTTCCGCTACCGATTTACCCTCAAGAAAATGGTATTTTGCCCCTTTCTTTCACTCTTCTTACTTACTTCAGTGTTCAATGTTCATGTATGTACGGCAATGATTCTTACTTCAGTCTCAACTCTCAAGCCTATCTGTCCCATCCTTTTTATTCAAGTTGTGAGTTAAAGTTTTGGGTTTTCAATCAAGATTTTGTTGGCATAACAATGTTGCCATTGTTAAGGGTTAATGATATAGATGCCTGACTTCATTTAACGCCTTTGAAAATATTTGACTTTGTTTCATTCGTTTGATAGGGCCAAGAGATTTCCGATAAAAGTGGAAAGAAAAACGTCACCCATCTACAATGGAAGCAAAATCATTTATTGTTGTCTGGAGACTTCTTGGGAGAAGGAGTCATGGTGCCAAGCTCTTCGTCTTGCCTCATGCAAGGATAAAGAAAAGCTGAGCTGGTTTGCTAAGTTGAATGAAGACTTCCATGCTTACTTGACATCTTTAAATGTTGTATATCCATCATTTATGAAACCTTCTTTAGGTTTTAGTGCTGAGCCAATGGATAAGGGGGGTAAGTTTAATGGTTCTTCATCAAAAGTTAGATTATTTTGGAGAAAGCTTTCTAAATTAAAGCCTGGCATGGAAAATAAGGGAATTCGGACATCTCAAACTGCCCGTGAAGATAGAAAGACTTGTGAGAAACAACATCCATTCCAAGATTCAGTGGCAAGGAAAGCACCAAACAGTTCAACTGAAGAAAATATGGCATTTCCATCACAGCAAGGTTTTCCTCGTTCAGTTAGTCAAAGTGCTTATGTTGCTTCTGATGTCAATTCAGAACAAGACAAGTTTAGTTTTGATGAAGGGACACTCTGCTGGAACTTGTTAATTTCTCGAATATTTTTTGACATCAAAGGAAATGCAGGGTTGAAGAAGAACACACTCCAAGAATCCCACCACTTGCAGACACACAATTGTTAGCACTCCAAGAACCAACCCAAAGAAAAATACACTCCACGCTGTTATCCACGTGGGAATACACGTGGATATTGCCATTTAATTGATTTTTCCACATCAGCAATCCGTTAGGGGATTAACGGACTATAACGTCGGAGTGACCAAGTCTTTACACATCGAAAACGTAGATGATCACTTATTGGCACTTTTCAAAAGTGGTGACTAAATCTGTACAAACGGGAAACGAAAGTGACCCCTACAGTAGTTTACCCTAAATAAAAAGGAAGACCAATTTCATCACATTTTAAAAATAAAAATTATTATTACATACATGGCCCAACAAGGCCCGCGGATAACTAAAAAAACTAATCACAAAATCCTAATTTAAATTTGATGAAACCCTCTTTCATGTTTGCGTAGCCGGCTAGCAACCGTCATATCTGCCTTTGATCTGACGGTCAAGATCACCCCAGGTCAAGGAAACCCCAGCAGCCTCGCGTCCTTCCAAGCGTCGCACCATCTGAACCGTTGGATCTAGAAACATCCAACGATCCAGATCTCTTCGATTCGAAAACCCTAGTTGCCCCCTCTGTCATCCGCGTCGCGCGCCTGTAGCCATTGGATCTCGAGTCGATCTAACGGTCCCAAACACGCGAAGAGGATTCCAGAACCTCCACGCTCCAATGCGTGCCTCGCCAACTCTACACGCGCGACCGTTCGAGCGCTCCCACGGGTGTGTGTCGTCTTCCAGCCTGATGCATCTTCCACTTGCACGTCGACGTTCTTCGCCATTTCGGGAAATTACTGGCATGCAACACTAAAAAGAGGCAAGACAGTATACCCAAAAGGCAATCGAAACAAAAACAACCCTGAAAGGTAAACTAGACAAGAAAAGGCAGAGATCAGACACAAGGGAGACAATTCACAGCTTTTGTTTTATTTATCTTTACATGTAATAACTCGGGTATAAAGACCGAAAAAAAAAAAGCATTGTAAGAGGGGAATTTTTTTTCGAGAAAATCAATACAAAGCGAAAAAAAAGAAATTTTTCGAGGTATTTCTCTTTCAAAATTACCATTGCATGCATCGAAACACAAAAAAATCAAAAGAAAAGGAAGTTTTTACCTCCGACCGCATGTCTTCTCTTTCGCCTCGAACTCCGACCGGCAATAAGCCTTTTGGGGTGAGCCGTTATGGTTTCGTGAGCTTTCAAAAAGAGAAAAAAGTTTTTTTTGTTTCTCGAGGTTTTCACAAAGAAATGGGGGATTTCGTCTCTGTTTTTGAAGGATCAAAACTCTGTTTTATGGTCAAAAAATGGGTTTCGGTCTTAAAGAGGACATTGTCGGCGCCGACTAGCGGCGGCCGGCTAGTTAGGGTTTGGAAATGTCTTGAAACAGAGGATGTTTCGATTTTAAAAGGGAAAAAAGAATTATTTGGACAGAAGGAGATTTTATATCAAATTATCGTTTTAAAATTGGTTTATTCACGCAATGACCCCTCCGTTTCATTCCTTTCCCATCCTAGGCCATTCCATTTTTTAAAAAATCACGACGTTAGTCCCCCCGTTTTATTCGTAATCTTTTAATTTAGTCACTGTGTCGATAATTAATCAGATTTTTGAAAATTTAATTACCTTTGAACCCCCTAATTAATCTGCATGTTTAATTTCCGTACTATTTGTTTTATTTTATTTAATTATTGTCCTCTATGTTATTTCAATTTTGCACCTTTGCTCTTATTTACTCTATTTTCAGTCCATTGATTTTTATGTTCTTTAAATTTTAGCACTACTTTCGTTATTTCGCTTAATTTGAGTCCCTTTTCCAGTATTGTTTACCCTTTTTCAGCTTTGTATTATTTTCATTTACGTTTATTTTTGGTCCCTATTTATGTTTATTTTCACCGCGAAAATATTATGTTGGTAGATATTATGTGTTTTCTGGTTGGTGGATATGTATATGCCACGTGTTTTTATCGTGTCTGATATAATATGTTGTTTATATATAAGTATAATGTATAGTTTACATAAATATATTAGATAGTTTATATATTATATCGTCTTTACATACTACATAGCTTTATATCATACGAATATATTGCATACTTTATAAATTTTATATTACGTATAGTTTAAAACCTTATATATGAATATATATATATGTTTACCTATGTGTATATATGTATAGACATACATAATATATAGTTTAAACTATTTGATATATAGGATATATGATATGTGCTTTCATAATGTGTGTAATGTTTGGTTCATGTTCTTATCTTTCTCACGCCATGTATGTTTGTTTAATCATGTTAAGTTCCATTTTAGATATAAAAAATATCATGCGATGTCCTTTTATTCGGAAATGAACGAGGCCAGTACCAGTCGTAGTGGTGATGGTTCGGACGTTCGCTCTCGAATATTAGGATTTTCGAAGTTTACTCGCGTGTATAACCAAATTTCAGCCAAAATTGTCACTTCGATTCGTAAAATCTGATTTTAATTAAGCGGTAAAGTTTTGGCACCAATTTTTGGAACGTCGAGAGTGCTAACCCTTCCTCGCGTGTAACCGACTCCCGAACCCTTTCGAATCTCTGGTTTCTATTTCCGGTGCTTGGTCTACCATTTTAAAGTGGCCGGTGACGACTCCCCTATTTTCAAATATTTTGTCTAAACCCCCATTTTTTAAACTCCACCAATTTTAAATTTATTTTCACAAATCCCCTCTTTATTTTAAAATCATTTTTTCTTAAAATATTTTTCTAAATCTATTTTTCTAAAAATACCCTTCCCTTCTTTAACCAATTATTTTAAAACCCATATCCTTTTAAAATTTCCAAAATATCCTTTCCACACCACTACATATATATATATATAATAGTATTTCCAAAAAGGGTCGTTACACCAACATTTTTGAAAGAATTTTTGAGCTCACTAAGCTCACTCACCAACCTTTGGTGTTCATCATTACATTGAGAAAGAAGGTTATTTAAATCAATGTTTTCTTGTTCAAAGAACTTCAAATCATCTTGTAAGCTTAAAACATTTTTCTCAAAATCCGAGTTAGCCTTAGAGAGTACATCGTTTTGAGCTTTTAAATCTGAAATGACCTTTTTATTTTTCAAAACGGACTCCTTATATTTCTCTACTAACTCGTCATATACCTCTTGTAACTCATCGTATGCATCATGCAATTCATCAAATGTAAAATCAAAGCAAGATGAATTAGAGGTTACCATCGAATCCTCATCAAGTGTCATGAGGCAAAGGTTGGTCACTTCATGTTCCTCATCCTCGGATGACTTCTTATCACTCCAAGTAGCAAGCTTAGCTTTGAGCTTCCTCTTCTTCTCAAAGCCTTTCTTCTTCAGTTGAGGGCAATCGAAACGTATGTGACCCGGCTTCTTGCACTCAAAGCAAATGATCGGATCCCTTTCTTCTTCTTTGCCTTTGTTCTTGAAGTTTATATTTCTTTGAAATTTTCTCTCTCGGTTGGACTTCATGAACCGTGAGAATCATTTGGCAATCATAGCCAACTCCTCAAAGTCTTCCTCCTCACTAGAAGAGCTCTCCTCTTGTAGAGAGGCTTTGAGAGCAACTTCTAGCTTCTTCTTCTTTTCCACCTCGTGCTTCTCTATTCTTCTCTCTTCCTTCTTCTTTTCTTCTTCTCTTCCTTGCTTCATGATCTCATGTGTAAGAAGAGACCCAACGAGCTCATCAAGCTTCAAAGTTTTCAAATTCTTAGCTTCAATGATGGTCGTCCTTTTACCATTCCAAGACTCCGGGAGAGAGTATATAAGCTTCCTTACTAGCTTATCTTCGGGAATCACTTCACCGAATCCTTTAAGATCGTTGATGATGATCGAAAACCGATCAAACATCTTTGAGACGCTCTCATCGGGGTCCATCTTGAAATTTTTATAGCTCGAATTTAACAACCCGATCTTTGTCTCCTTCACATCGCTAGTACCTTCATAAGTCGTCTCTAAAGTGTCTTACACTTCTTTTGCACTTTTGATAGATGAAACCTTCGAGTTGATATCCGGACCAAGTGCACAAAATATAATGTGTAGAGCTTCGTCGTTGACTTGCATCCTTCTTCTATCTTCCTCGGTCATCTCCGACTTCACCTTCGAAACTATTCTTCCTTCATCATTTCTTTTAACCAGAATGTAAGGACCTTCTTCCACTACATCCCAACCCATATAATATGTGGACTAGATGAAGAGACACATGTGATTCTTCCAATATGGGTAGTTGTCCCCATTGAAGAAAGGTGGTTTAGTGATGGATTATGACTTGTAAAGGTTGGAGGTTGAAGTAGATGCCATGGCTTGTCTTTAAACCCGATCACACTCTCCTAGAAACTCCTCTTGTGGTTGTTAATTCTTCAAAAGAGGTAGGCTCTGATACCAATTTTTGAGTGGATCGTTGAATCGATTTAAGCCGAGATGGGGTGAATTGGATTTTTAGAAAGTTTGGTGGTTAAATAAAAATATCAAGACTAGGCACTTAGAGTGGTTCAAGTTCCAATTGAACTCTACATCCACTACCTTAGCTCCTACTAAGGATTTTCCAACAACTTCACTAGTTGATCTTCCCCTTTTCTAGGATTAGGAGGAAACCTTTACACAATGGTCAATTTTCTACCCAAAATTGACCCAATCCTCACACAATGTTTACAAAAAAGATGAAGGCAAATAACAAGTATCTCTCAATACAAATGTTACCTAATTACAAGCACTCAACCCAATTGAATCAAATAAAATGGGAAATACAAAGAACCACAAATGGGGTTTTACAAGGAATATGAAAATTTTGCACAAGAGCTTTGATTTGATGTTTGGATGTTTCTCTTAGGATCAATAGTTGTTGCTGGTGCTTTTAGGACTCTCTTTTATACCTTCTTATTGAATTCTAGCTGTTGGGTTGTTGTCATCATAATTATAGCCGTTGGGATGCAATCTTCCCACCATAAATGCACTTCTGCAACCACTCGTTCCGAAACGCTCAAACCTGTTTCGAAACAGACCAAAATAGAAATAGTCATTAGGGTGTAATTAAGAGGACATATCGAAACGAACCTAATCATTTCGATACGCTAAGAGCCCGTTCCGAAACGTGCTAGAGCCCATTTCGAAACATTTTGCCACTGCCAAAACCCGTATCGAAACGGCTTAAAACGTTTCAATACACTCTAATTGTTTCTCTAAAAATTAGTTATAAAATTGCAACGGTCAAATTTTTGAATCCAAGTTTGAAATCGTTTCGAAATGTTTGAGGTCGTTTCGATACTGTCGTATCGAAATGGTTCAACCTGTTCTATTGCTCTTCATCCGTTTTGAAACATGAAGACTTGTTTCGATATACCCGTATCAAAACGGGAAGGCTTGTTTCGAAACACATGTTAACAGTTTCAAAACGTTTTGAAACGCCTAAGGGCTGTTTCGGAACGGTGACTCGAAAATCACTGTTTTGACTTGAAAACACTTAGAAAATATTTCATAAACATTGGTTTTGACTTGGACCATTTACTTAGAGATTTTCGAAGTTTTGAGAACTTAAAAATTTATTTTCTCTTTTTCAATTTAGTCCTTAAATCCTTTGTCATATCAAAATCAATTCACTAGTTTTACACCCTCAAAGCTTATACCCCAAAGCTTTGAGACACTATCTTCTAAGATAAAATACAATTTAGCAAACAAAAGAAAAACCTCTCAAAAGAAAATAGCTTGCACTCACCCAAAATCCTAAACACTTGAGCAATATTGACAATTTGGTTTACAAGTGTTTTCTACAAAGAATATGACAAAATTAAGCACAAAATGATATCTCTATACAAAGAATATTGTTGTAGGCTTTGTTGTTGTTTCATATCTGATTGAAGATCCTTTTTATGTCCTCTAATGAGTTCATGACCACTACTAGTCTGTTGGGGGTGAAAAATGTAACCCCCTCGACCCGGCCTAGACGCCCGACCGAACCGAACGGGTCATACGAGAAATATTGAAGTAAATCGGGAAGTTTACCTCAATAGACGACTCTATTTTTTTATATTTTCTAGATGCACATTCTTACCCTAAGTGTTTAGACTCGCAGCGGAAGAAACATCAACTCAAACAGACATAGATTTGGCATTCAATTGATTACAACATGTAGTAAGGACCAATTTGTAAATTTCGCAAACTAAAGAGGGCTTCTTCAATTTTTAAGTTATCATCCTTTAATTAGTCACATTACATGCCATTGTGTCAAATCTCAGCTCAATCCGATCATTCAAACATGGTTAAATGCATCCACAACATTCAAGGACTAAAATGTAAAGAAACATAACTCCAAAAGATTCAAATTAACTAGTTAACCGCTACGCGTATTGATACACACAAGCCTGTATCAAGACACTATGTTTCGGAATAGCTCTGGCTGTTTCCAAACATGAGCCCATATCGGTACACGAAATTCCAGTAGCCAATTCATTCGAGCCTATTTCAATAAACCTTTCACTGTTTTGAAACCCAATACCCATTTCAGGCTTACTGTAACGATACAGCCTTAGGTGTATTGATACACTTGGGCCTACAATGTCACATTTTGTTGGGTTTTCACTCTTTAATGCAACACAAACTACCTAAACATGCTTCTAACGTCTATACAACATATTCAAACATCAAACCTTAATCAACCATGGCATAATCAACATCATCTCATGGAAATTTGCATCGAAGGTAAACTATAGGCATGCAACCTAGTAAACAAACCAAGCAAGATACCAAAATCCATAGCAAAGCACAAACCAAATACCAAAGACCATTTACAAGTCAAAAGCAACATTATAAACTTGTTCAAGTAGGGAGTTTACACAAATCTCCCAAAACACAACGGATCCCCCATTGCCCTTATTACTTATATTCTAAACTGAAACATACTTTCAAAAATGAAGTCTCTTTTGGTCCCTTGCTCCACACTGCCTTTCCGAGCCTCAATTCTCTACATTATTGGACAAAATAGAGCGTAAGCACACAATGATTAGTGAGGAGTGCTAGAAAATAAAACACTATCAATGCATTAAAACCATTTTCCAAGTCCACATGGAAATCTTATTTCATTTAACTTAAATCATCATTTGAAAACCATCATGCCTTTAAAACCATGCACTTTTCTTAATAAAAATCAGCATAATGAACCTTATACAACATGTATCATGAACCAACAGGAAGTCCCATTGCTAACACACAATCTAAGCCTTCTCGTGCATAACTACCATATGCAAAGCTTAAAGAGCAAAACATGTATAAATCACAATATACAACATAAACCATCTCATGATACATCATCAATTATATTGGCTTACAAGTGATCATTAAGCAAGTTCATTTCACAAAAAAATATATCGGATACACAGATTCACAAGTAACGAGAGACGGCACACCACACACACATACCTCAAACGTTAGGGGTACTTGGATGGAGTATTCGGTACACTGTATAAACCCCTCGACATCCAAGGCGACTTGTTTATAGTGCACTTAATCCTATAGTCGACTAACTATATTCGATAACATTTATAAACCAATTTCATAACATCACTTGCCAATATAATTCTCATTTCACCACATAACTCAATGTTTTCAAAGCATCATCTTTAAATCATTTTACAAAGCATTAAAACATGCTTTAAATCACAAGTATAAAGCATACACTTACAAAGACCACTTACCATGTGCATCCTTCACCAACACATCATTAAAAACAGCAACCCATATGCTTTAAACATGCTTAAACAATAGGTAATATGAATTCAAACCAAGTGTATAAAAACCATTTCATAATAGCACAGCTGAGAGAGAAATTCTTTATACTTACTTCCGAACTTAGACAAGCGTTTCAAGCTTACATATAAGTTCCCAAAACTACCTTTAAAACATTTTAAAGATGAAATCCACGTTCTCACTCATAGACAGGCGAAACCTTGATTAGCCAACGAGAAACTAAGCGTCTGAAGCTCTCGGAATCTCATTGGTTGCTTTCAAAACGTTCTCCCATGTTTTAACCACATAAGAATAGAGAATTAATGCATCTCAATGCATTCAAAACTCCAGCAAGTAGTCCTACCATGTTGCCTTGCCTAAAACCACCAAAACGCTCATCCAAAACAACCGAAAACATCATTGATTACTCTATAAACTCAACCCAGCCAAAACCTAACACTTCCAACAATTTATTATCATTGATTAACATCCAAAATCATCCTATTATCAACCTTATACCTCCAGCATTCACAAAATCATATTATCACCACAAAAAACCCAATTCTAATAACTAGAGATCCAAATAGTTTCGAGATTACCACGCTTAAACCTCAATCTCGACATTAATAAACCTCCAAAACAAGATTAAAATCAATCATAACCCAACCAAAACAGATCCATTACGAAAAATACACAAAATCATCATTTAAAGCTTGATTTATCCATTTTCTTCAAATCAATCATGATACCTTGTTAAGAAACACAATTAAAGAGCCAAAATACTTGGGAATTTCATTAAAGAACCTTGATTAGAGGATAAGCACAAAAATTACCTCTAATCTCTTGTTATTCCTTCAATTGACAAGATTTGATTGAACATCTTCAAGAAACCATTGAAACTAATTGAGGAAACTCCATGGAAATCATTTGAAAATCAAAGTGAAATGAAAAGGAAAAGATCTCTAGAAGTTTTGAAAGAGAATAGGTATTTGGCTGATGAGAAAATAGAGAGAAATGGAAGTTACGTCAAAATAAGTTTATAAAGCTTAATTCCCTTTTTAGCAAAACCTTTTTAACCTTTCTAATTAAAACATAATTACAACATGTCAAATTAAAGGAATAGCTAATTACAATTACTTTAGCTCACTAAAGATTCTAAGTTTTGTCTCTTTTCAAATTAGCCATTAAAAATAGTTTTCAATTTTTACAATTTAGTCACTAAATCAAGATGTTCACCTTCTAATTATAATTTTCCAAAATTGACTTCACTACTCCCTTATATATATTTAAAAAGGATTTTAGAAAATTTTCTCATATTTTTATCACTTCCCGAACTAGATTTTCCCTGAACCAATCCCGAACTAACTCGGATCTCTAGTCTCGGTCCAACGGAACCTAAACCCAACCTACAAATTCATAGGCCCAAAAACCGCAGCGTTACAAAAAATCAGCCATAAATGCACTTCTGCAACTTTCGGTGTCAATACTCAACTTGGCGTACCGGTACCGAAAGTCGTTGAAAAATTTCAGGGTGTACCCGTATTGACTGGGCATACATGTACTCGACTTAGACTACCGGTACTGACTGGGTGTACTTAGACCTGGCAAACTTGACCCGAGACCCAAGAACTGAATCGATTTACCCAAACCGAGACCCGAAACCGACCCGAACATGATGACCCGAAATTTGATCTGAAACCAAACTAAATTTTAGTTGCACCAAAATAGACCTGAACCGAAGACAACCCAAAATAAATAAAAGATATTAATAGAAATAAAGAAAGATGAGATATGAACATTCGCACAACTCACCAAAAAGTCAAATATATTGGCTTTATAAATTCATATGTAGGGTGTAAAAAACTAACCAACCTAAAAACTTGATTAAAACCGATCGATCTCCCATTGACCCGAAATTGACCAAAATCGAAATAACCGAACCGAAAATAACCAAACTGAAAATAACCAACCAAAATGACCCGAAGCACAATAGAACTGAATCTGAACCGAATGATATCAGACCTAAAATAACTGAAACCGAAATGACCCGAACAAAACTCGAACCGATTGACCCGTTTGCCACCTCTAGGCATACCTGTACCGATTGGGCGTACCTGTACCGACTGGACATACATGTACCAAAATTCTTCATTGGAATTTTGAAAAACTTCATGTATCAGTACCAGGACTAGGGTATCGGTACTGAAAGCTATTTTTTTGACCCTAAAGGTATTTTAGAAGTATTTGATTATGTCAAAAACACATAGAATCATTTAGAACCACTTTGAACATATTTTTCAAGTTAAAATGGACTTTGGATTATTTTTGCAATGTTTGAATAAGTCCATATATATTTTTTCCTTAAATGGTTATATCAAAATCATTATCTCAACAATGATGAATGGTGAAGAACAAACAATTTGAAAGAGAAAAACTGACTAAATTGAAATATTTTTTAAATATGAAGGGTTAATTTATTGAATTGTTTTTGAATTAGGACTAAATTGGTAGAATATATAAGTATTAAGGACTAAAATTGTCATTATACCAAACCTTTTTGGATGTTCGTTTGTATTTTAATAGATAAGTAACTCGGTCGTATCTAAAACTTTAATTGAGTGACCCAAGTATAACTTTTAATAATTTGGTGACCCAAATGTAACCTTACTAATAATATAGTGACGGCCAATGTAGTTTACCCTTTTTATACAAGAAACGTTATATTTATACTTGTTCAAGCATATGGTAAATTGTAGAGTAAAGTACAACAATAATCATTAAACTATGAAAAACTTATTATTTAAGTCACTTGCCTTTTAAAAGTTACAAAATGACATAAAGTTTATACTTGTTACAAAATGGTCATTGGATGTTATATGATAGTGTAACAATTCGATTAATTTAATGACCATTTTGTAGCAGTTTGATAAATTTAATGAGTATGTTGTAACAATTTGATAATTTTAATGAGTATTCTGTAACAGTTTGATAAACTTAATGAACATTTTATAACTTTGAAAGGTCAGTGACCGAAATAATCATATTTCATATTAGAAGTTAGTGAAAACCTTGGGTGATTTGATCATAGAGTTAACTTTTGTAGCTTGTGATACTAGCTCATAGAAGTTTCATTTACCTTATGTTTGTATTATGTTAGTTAAAGATTTGTCTTTAAAACTTTGATGGTGTATTGTTAAAACTTTAAACTTGAAACTAAGTATGAAGTTTATGTATTTTGTGTTGTGTTAGAACTTTGTAGTATGTAGGTACTTTTTAATTAAATGTGAAGTTAGTGTTTAGAATATCTATTAAGCATTTTTATGAACATTTTAATATAATATTTATCGAAAAGATAGTTTCATCGGTAAACATGTAAAAAATTATAATAGGTCACAGATTAACATGTAACCGAACCGTCGGTTAACCATGTCTTAACAGTTAACCGCTAATGGTTAACTGATTCTTAATAGTTAGCTAAATTCAATAACCACAATAACGATTAACCGACGGTTTAGGCTAAACGGTACGGTTAACCGACCATGAACACCCCTAACTATGTCCACCAAAAAATAAAAACATAAAATAAAATAAAAAAGAACACCCAAAGGCGCAACAACAGTCGAAGCCTTCTTTTTGAATCTGACGTCCATCATCCATAGTAATCATGTAATTGTCAATAGTATTCATTTGTCTCCATCCAACTAAACGCTTTAGAGATGATGAAGAGTGGCGAGCGAACCAAAGCAAACTTACAGGCTGCTCTCGCAGCATAGATATGAATACATTGGCAAACAACCACAAAAGGGAGTCTAGTCTCTAAAAGCCCGTCTACAATCACAAATCAGATACGAGCGACGAGAAATCTAACACGATCGCGAATCTACAACATAGATAGGCAAATAACGTGCCATAAAGCAAAAAAAAATGTGCCACAAGTGCAGAATAAAAGCGCGTCACGAGAGCATAATTAAAACGTGTCACAAAGACGGACAAACATGTGTAAATATGCGAAAATAAAAAATTCAAATAAAAGAAATTTTATTAAAAAATAAAATAAATAATAAATAGAAATAACAAGCCAAAACGAGATATGAGAAAACACTAATGGCGGTCAGCGACAAGCACAAAAATTAGTGCTGCCGCCGATAAAATCAAAGAAAAAAAAAGTAAGGGCTAGCGGCTGCTGAGAAAAGAGGGAAAAACTAGGGTTGAAAACTCTTCTTAAACACGATTAATACAGATTAATGTTAAAATTATGGTGTTTAAAATTTTTGTGAACAAAAAGTCCCGTGGCTCCTAGAGCCTCCCCTTTATTAGTACAGATTAAATAAGCCGAATGCAAAATGTCAACAAGATGAAACCTTTCCGGCAAACCAGATAGGTCCCTAACGCGTTCTAATGTCATCCATAATACCATCAACCATTTTTCTTTAGCATTAACATCGACCGTTTAGATTTATTAATACAGATTGTTTCAATTTAATTAATATTTTGAATTTTAGCTTTTATAGTATAATAATATATTTTAATAATCTAAAGGTGATTATAAGGGGTAGTATCTGTTCATATATATTATTAACCTTTTCACAATGTGCATACATCTTGTAGATAGAGCGATTGAACTCGTGTCTCCTAGGATGAACATTGTCTGCTTTTCCAATGGGACACGCGTACTCAAAAAAATTAGGTTGTGAGTTTAATATTCATTAGGAGCAAAATTCTCTTTCCCTCCCTCCTAATAAGAACTGTTCAAAAAAATTACGATATATTTAAACCGCAAAAGGCCAGATGGAGGATAGAAATCCTCTACCCTTTTTGGTGCTCCTACTTATGCCCCACACTTAAAATTAAGTTTAGAGTTTAGGGTTTAAGGTTTTAGGTTATGGATTATGGTTAGGGTTTAAGGAATTTAGAGTAGGGTGTATTTTTTAGAGTATATGGTGTAGGGTTTAGGATTTAAAATTTAAGATTAGTGCTTAGAATTTAATTTTGTTATATTTTTTTAGTGTTGAGGCATAAGTAGGGGCACCAAAAAGGGGAAGAAAATTTTTATTCCCAGATGGAAGAACACATGTGATTCACATAAAAAAAACATAATCGCATAACGTAAATTAAATATTATTTATAAGTAAAAGCCTCATAGCGGTCCTTATAAAATCTCTCTCATATTGCATTTTGGTCCCTGTATTAAAAATGTACAAACTGGTCATTGTACATTTTGCAAAAGAGTGAGATGATTTTTTCGTTAAAATTTTTATCACTTTTGTATGTTAACGTGAAAATTATAAAAATAAATAAAATAACTCTTTTAGTTCCAAACTTTTGTAGTTTTTATCAATAGAGTCATTGAACATTAAAGATACATAAAAATTAAAAACAAAAAATATATATTTTTATTAAAATTATTTGAAAAACAATGTATTTTTCAAGTAGTTCTTTTAACCTTCTAGTCTAAAAATGTATATTCTCACTGTATTTAAAAATAAAATTTTATATAATTACCTAACGTTGAATCTTTGTTCATTTCAATCATTCAAGATCAGTTTAAATTTTAATAAAAATGGATTTAACTATTCAATGTATAAACTAGCCCATTACTTAATGATCAAACCGTTTATTTTGACATAAAACACATTTTTTTTTGTTGCTTTATTGAGGCACATTTGTAATAATCAGTTCCTTACGAAGAAAATGATAAACTAAATACTAAGTGACAGAGCTAAGAAACAAGAAGAGGAAAATAAAGTATAATTAACTATTAAAAGGGTGACAAAGTTTAAACAAACTAAAAATTGAAGGTTCAAATTGGTAAGAAATCCATTATAATTTTTAATAAAAAAAATTGACCGCATAAAACCCAAGCCCTCATGTACTTCTGTCCCTGCAAATAATGACACTCGATTTCTTTAAAGGAAAAATTACATTATGGGCATGGCTTACTATATCAACCATAGTCCTATTCAATAAAATTTATTCAATTCATCACTATTTTTTATGTCATTAATTCAATAATATAATATCTTCAAAAAAATGTTTTTAAATGACATGAAAAAAATTAGTGAAGATTTATTAATAGGTAAAAATGATAGGAGAAGAAAAATAGTGAAGTGGATAATTTTCATTAGTTAGGACCATAAGTGATATAGTAAGTCATGTCAATGATATAATTTTCCCACTTAAAAGAAATTATAAGACCAAGTGAAGTGTCATTATTTGATTCCTTATTTTCTTTGGTATGTTCATTTTAAATTTTTTAAAACAAATATAGATAATTCATTTTATAAAATACAATAGTAAATAATTCACTGCTAATGAAGATATTTATTATTTTTTAGATTTTATCACACTCACATAGTGAATAAAAATATATTTTTTAAAACGCCAACAGTGATTCTAAGTAGAGGTGGCAATCGGGTCATTCGGTTCGGGTTCGGTTCGGGTTGTTTCGGTTCGGGTCATTTCGGGTCTATCTAGAATCGGTTTAGATTCGGTTCGGGTCGGTTCGGTTCGGGTTCGGGTCTAATACAGGTCTGTGATGAGTCGGATTCGGTTCGGGTATTGGATCGGGTCAAAATCGGATCGGTTGTTTTCGGGTCGGGTCAATATCGGATCGGTCGCTTTCGGTTCGGGTCAAAATCGGGTCGTTCGGGTCGCTTTCGGTTCGGGTTAAAATCGGGTCAATTTCGGGTCAGGTCAACATTTAAATTTTCGGGTCAATTTGATTTGAGTTGGGTTAAAGATTTTGTAACCCCCTCGTCCCGGTCTGGCCGGATGACCGGTCCGAGTGAGCTACACGGGGAAAACCGAGTGAAAACTCCCTAAGGAACTCTCCCTCGGTTAGCAACCCTATTTTTTTTTCATTTTAATCTTGTCTAGATGAGAATTACATCCTAAGTGATCATACAACAGAACAATATTTACGAAACAATCAATCGAACCCAAACTAACACTTAAAAGCCCATTTTTAAAGTTAAACTGCAGGCGGTATCGATACCCTTAAGGGGGTATCGATACCCCTTTGACTAGGTCAACAGGGTTTGGTCAACCTGAGGAGACAGTATCGATACCCCAAATGAGGGTATCGATACCCTCCCCTAAAGTTGACTTCCCACGGTCAAAGCCAAGACAACGGTATCGATACCCAAGAGGCCAGTATCGATACCGAAATCGACAGTGGCTCCAGTGGCCAAAAAGGTATCGATACTCCCCTCGAGTATCGATACACGAGGCCTGAAACCACAGGGTAGTATCGATACCAGATCAACGGTATCGATACCCCAGCTACGAAACTGCAGGTTTGAGCTGATTTAGAGCACAAGGAGGCCCCTAAATCCCTCTAACACTTCAACCAACACACTATCATCAATCCCTAAGGCAAGCCAACCATACAAGCATACATATTTAAGCCAAGGGAGTCAATCAAACATGGATTTAAGCATTCATACATAGCATTCTAGTTAAAGAGCAATTCATGCAATATTGGCATACTCAAAACACAAAGGACCTTAGAAGAAACAAGACATCTTGAAAGGTTTGCACTCATACGCTATGCAACCTAAGCATTCTAAAACATGTCATCAAACATCAAACATTCAACATAGTATAACATGCTTACAACCCATGATCAAACCAAAAACAACATCAATCAAATGAGTCACACACGCTCATACAAAGACCCTTGCCACATTGCTAGCTATTACAAAATCGATAACCATACTTGAGCTACAAACTTGGAAGCCCTTCTTGCCTTGCCTCGAGCTAACACCACGCTAATGATCTGCATTGTTGAACATTGAGAGCGTAAGCTATAAGCTTAGTGAGGGTGCTCTAAAACGAAAAACAACAACAATGCAGGGTTCAAGCATGTAATCCTAATCTCACACATATCAAGCATTGCATATAACCAAGTAGACCTAGCTAGTCTTTCGAGTGGCAAATATGGTCTCTCAATCCTAGCAAGATTTAAACATCAATATAGATCATCATGCAACAACACCATATGCCTCAATCACATATCACCATCATACATCACAATACATGAACAAGTTAATTGGCCACTTTAATTACCCCGATTGTGCGGATTAAAACCTTGACAACACTTTACCTCGGTGGGATTCCACTCATCACCGGACCTTGCATGTGCGGGATTCCACTCATCGCCACACGCGCTATGGATGGGATTCCACTCATCATCCCGTAGAAATATAATAAGCTTCCGGTGGAATGCTACATCACCGTACTCCTCCTTGATGACTTAACGCCATCAAGGCCACGTACGTTTTGACTCAATTTGTGTGCACACTATCCTAATGATCGATCATTTACAACCGGTAATTATTTAGTGCCAATTATTATAACCACAACATGTATCACCAACCACATATCATCAACACATTCATGCTCAACACATATATCCACATCATGATATACATATACATGCACCATCTAATCACAAGCATTTGAGCATAGTCATCAAGCACATAGCATTCAAGGAAATTAGACTACGTTAACTACTTGGATTAAAAGGAAGTGGCCTACCAAGCACACTTGCACACACACACACTACTCGTGCTCGAACCAACTTTAAAACAAGTTTAGACCACTCACCGTCCTTCCTTAGCAAATCGAACAATCCTCCTACGCACCCGGATTCGGTCCCAAAGCTCCTTCAACGTTTCCCCTTGCTTCTAGCCAAGCAAAACACACTTATTACACCACAATTCAATGCTAAAGCTCAACTATCAATTCACTTCACAACCTTAAACCAAATTTCACAAATTCCCCAAATCACAAAATCTCCCAAAACTCAATTTTCGTGCTTCCCAAAACCCTTGCTGAAAAACCCACTTCCAAACACCCAAATGGCTTCCAAAGCATCCCAAAACACTCTCATACCATAGGTAGACCAACATCCCATCAATTTCAACACAAAACCCACCAAAAACTCAAGTTTTACAACCTTAAATCTAGCCCTAAGACCTTACTACGAATTTCTATCAAAATTCAACCAAATTAAAGTATATGGTGTATTTCATCATGCTTAAACAAACCCCAACATAATTTAACAAAACAAATTAAAAAGCCCCATCAAAAACCCCAAATTTCATATGAACCCTAATTTTCAAAACCCAATATTTTTGAAATCCAAGACCATGGTTAGATAGAGGTTGAAGAGGAGAGTTAGAAAACATAATTACCTTTGAAAACGTCTTGGATTGAGGAAGAAAATGAATGGAATAGGGTTTGTAGTGTTGGGAGAGTTTGAAAATGGAAGATGGCTATTTTGACTTTAGGAAAGGGGGATGGGGGAAAGAGAAGATGACTTTGTTTTAAAGTTGTCTTGCTTTTAAGAGTTTTGGGTCATATTACAACATAAGTCCCTCCCCTTCTAATTGAAGCTTAATTAGGTCACTACTTGAAGTTGAATTATTTTAATTAAATTTAATTTGACTCGAATTATAACCCGGTTAACTCCTAGGCCCAAAACACGGGTGTTACAACTCTCTCCCACTTAAGGAATTTCGTCCCCGAAATTACCTGACTGAAAGAGATACGGAAACTGCTTTTCCATATCCTCCTTCCTCTCCCAAGTGGTCTCATCCACACCTCTACGTTGCCACCGCACCTTTACTAACTCAATTGATCTACCCCTCAACACTTTACTGTCTGAAGCTAAGATCTCAACGGGCTCTTCCTCATAAGTCAAATCCGGATTCAATTCAATTTCTTCTACGGGCATAACATGTGATGGATCAGACCTATACTTACGAAGCATGGAGACATGGAATACATCGTGTATCTTCTCTAACTCGGATGGCAAGCGCAACTGATAAGCAACGGGACCAACTCTCTTCACAATCTCATACGGTCCTATGTACCTCGGACTCAACTTCCCCTTTCGGCCAAATCTCATCACTTTCTTCCACGGAGACACTTTCAAGAACACCTTCTCACCCACTGAGAACTCAACTTCCTTCCTCTTCAAATCGGCATAGGACTTCTGCCTATCCGAAGCAGCCTTCAAGCGATCACAAATCAATCTTACCTTGTCGGTTGTCCCTTTTAGCAAATCCGGCATAGGTAACAGTTTCTGTCCTACCTCGGCCCAACACACTGGAGTTCTACACTTTCGACCATACAAGGCCTCATATGGAGCCATCTGAATGCTCGACTGAAAACTGTTGTTGTACGCAAACTCCACTAGAGGCAGATGCTTCTCCCAAGTACCCTGAAAGTCAATGATACAACATCGCAACATATCCTCTAAGATCTGAATAACCCTCTCTGACTGACTATCTGACTGAGGATGATAAGAAGTGCTGAAGTTCAAACGGGTACCCAAAGCTGTATGCAGACACTCCCAAAATCTAGAAGTAAACCGCGGATCCCTATCTGACACAATGGACTTCGGCACACCATGTAACCTCACGATCTCACCAATGTACAAATCGGCCAATCTATCTAAGGTGTAAGTAGTGTTGACTGCCAAGAAGTGAGCACACTTCGTAAAACGATCTACTATCACTCAAACTGAGTTCTTCTTCGTAGGTGTCAAAGGCAAACCCGAAACAAAATCCATGGTGATGTTCTCCCATTTCCATTCCGGAATTCTCAACGGCTGTAACAAACCTGAGGGAACCTGATGTTCCGCCTTCACTCTCTGACACACTAGGCACTTACTCACAAAGTCGGCTACATCTCTCTTCAAGCCAACCCAAAAGTACTCATTCTTCAAATCACGGTACATCTTCGTACTTCCTGGATGCATAGCAAACGGACTACTGTGGGCTTCAGTCAAGATCGTACGTCTCAAATCACTGTCTTCAGGCACAACTATTCTGTCTTTGAAACATAAGACCCCATCGGAACTGAAACTGTAGTCTGAAGATCTACCTTCGGCTATATCTTGCACGTGAGGTGCCAAAGATCTATCTAATAGTTGTTTCTCTCGAATCATCTGACCTAGAGTAGGTCTAACCTGAAGCTCGGCTACTAAGCCACCATCCCCGGACAAACTCAATCTAGCAAACATGGCTCTCAAGTCCACGGCCACCTTCCTACTCAATGCATCGGCCACTACATTGGCCTTACCCGGATGGTACTCAATAGTAAGATCATAGTCCTTTAGCAACTCTAACCATCTACGCTGTCTGAGATTCAAATCTCGCTGAGTCATAATGTACTTCAAACTCTTGTGGTCGGTGTATACTGTGCATTTCTCACCATACAAATAGTGCCTCCAAATCTTCAGAGCAAACACAACTGCAGCTAACTCTATGTCATGGGTCGGATAGTTGCGTTCATGGGTCTTCAACTGTCTTGAGGCATAAGCCACTACTCTTCGGTCTTGCATCAAAACACATCCTAACCCTACATACGAGGCATCACTATAAATCACATAGTCCTTCCCGGACTCAGGCTGAATCAAGATCGGAGCTTGGGTCAAAGCTTCTTTCAATTTCTCAAAGGCTCTCTGTCTTGCATCTGTCCACTCAAACTGAACACTCTTCTGAAGTAACTGTGTCAATGGAGCGGCTAACTTAGAGAAACCTTCCACAAATCTTCTATAGTATCCGGCTAAGCCTAGGAAGCTACGTACTTCTGTCACTGACTTCGGTTGCTTCCACTCAACAATGGCTTCAATCTTCTTCGGATCAACTCTAATGCCTTCAGCTGACACTACATGTCCTAAGAAGACTACTTCCCGGATCCAGAATTCACACTTGCTGAGCTTCGCATACAACTGATGATCTAGCAAAGTCTTCAAAACAAGTCTCAAATGTCGGTCATGGTCTTCTTCAGTTCGCGAGTACACCAAGATGTCATCAATAAATACAACCACAAACTGATCTAGATACTGATGAAAAATCCTATTCATCATGTCCATGAAAGCTGTCGGTGCATTAGTCAACCCAAATGGCATGACTAAAAACTCATAGTGTCCATACCTAGTCCTAAAGGCCGTCTTCGGTACATCAACCTCTCTAACCTTTAGCTGGTAGTAACCTGATCTCAAATCAATCTTCGAAAAGACCGATGCTCCCCTCAACTAATCAAACAAGTCATCAATTCTAGGCAACGGATATTTGTTCTTCACTGTCAACTGATTTAACTGTCTGTAATCTATGCACATTCTCATACTCCCATCTTTCTTCTTCACAAACAATACTGGTGCACCCCAAGGTGAAGAACTAGGCCTAATAAAACCTCTATCTGTTAATTCTTGCAACTGAGTCTTCAACTCTTTCAATTCTTTCGGTGCCATACGATACGGAGCAATCGAAACAGGAGCTGAATCAGAATAAGTCTCAATGCTGAACTCTACCTCTCTGTCCGGTGGTAACCCTGGCAATTCTTCCGGAAACACACTAGGAAAATCACATACTGTCCGGATGTCCTGAGGTCTAACCTCACTCATGTTAGGGTTCATCACATACGCTAAGTATGCTTCACACCCCAACTCCACTAGCCTCTTAGCCTCTAACACTGAAACCACATTGGACAAGAACTTCACATTCTCACCCACCACAACAATCTCATAATCATCTGTGAGCTTCAAAGAAATCCGCTTAGTTTCAAAATCTATCCTAGCTCTATGCTCCGTGAGCCAGTCCATACCCAGAATTACATCAAAACCATAGAAGGGAAGCTCCATCATATCCACTGGAAACACATGTCCCTGAACCATCAACGGACACCTTCGGTACATCTTCCTAACCACTATCGTGTCCCCAAAGGAACTAGTAACACTAACTCCTACCTCTAACAACTCACAAGGCAAATTCAAAGACTGTGCATGCTCACTCAATATGTAGGAATGTATAGACCCAGAGTCAATCAAAGAAAGCAAACCCAAAGACTGTATCGAGAAGTTACCTGCGATCACATCGGTGTCATGCTGCTCCCCGCGCTGAGCGTAAACCCTAGCCTGTCCTCCGCCCTCCGGCTGGACTGCAACTACATGAGCTAAGTTTCTCTGACCATCGTTCCTCGGCTGGAAATTACCTCTACCGCGCCCGCGGCCTCTCTGAAAATCATTGGCTCTAGCAGGAGCCTGAGCTGGTGCCTGTCCCACCTGATGTGGACAGTCACGCCTAATGTGGTCTCTAGCACCACAACTCCAACAAGAGTGATAATTTCCCCAACACTCACCGGTGTGGTTCCTCCCGCAGGTAGCACATGTGGGCAACTTCCCACCAGCTCTCTGGCCCTGGTGGCCCCTACCGTGGTTACTGCCACCACGCCTATGATCATACTGATGCCGGTTGTCCCGATGCCTCTTGGCATCTCCTCTATCAAAGTTGTTGGACCTCTTACCTGAACTAGATCCACCTGACCGCCTGGTCAAACTCAAACTGTGCTCCAAGTCCTTGGCCCTCGAGACCAAGACATCAAAATCAAAGTAATCAGAAGCTAGAGTATAAGTCTTGATCTCCTCATTCAGCCCATATCGGAAGCGGTTACAACGCTCCACCTCAGTAGGTACAAGTTCAGGTGCATACTGACTCAGCCTGACAAATCGGATCTCATAATCAGTCACGGACATACTCCCCTGAAGCAATGCCAAAACTCTCTCTTCCTCTCATCGAGGTATCGCGGACCCAAATACTTCTTCCGGAAAGCTGTCTCAAAGAACCCCCAAGTGATCTCGGTCTCATCCATCCCCGAAGTAACGGTGACCCACCAGGTGTAGGCATCACCCTGTAGCAAGGACTCAACACAACCCAACTTACGATCACCAGTGCACCCCATCTGAGCAAGGATACGGACGGTCTTCTCAAACCACATCTCTGACCTCTCCGGAGTAGCACCTCTAAACTCTTCGGCCCCAAGGCCCCGGAGTCTCTCTAATGGTAATCCGGTGCCCTCACCCTGATGATGAGCTGCCTGACCTCCAGCTACTGCAGCCTGGAACGCTCCGGCTATTGCCTGAACCAACGGAGCTAAGTCAATTCTGGCCGGTCCTCGGCCACCTTGGCCTCCTTGTGGTCCCATTCCTCCGGGCCCGGCCTCGCCTCCCACTCCCGGTGGAGGAGGTGGTGGTGGTGGAGGTGGTGGAGGAGCTCCAACTCCAACCACATGCTCTCCCACTTGGGCTCCAACCCTAACTTCTTGCTCAACTCTCGGAGCCTCTGCCCGTGGTTCCGGTCGAACCATCCTAGGCCTCCCACGTGGTCTCATGGTTCAACTAGCAAGGTATAAACTACAACAAGAAACAATAGGATTACGTTAGCCAAAGCAAGGGTCCAATAGTGCTCAAGTATTCCTCTTTCAAAAATCCTTTTTAAATTAAGTAGTAGTAGCAATGGGCACACACTCACACGAGACACGACCATTCATGCATTCAAAACATCATACGATCAATCAAGCATCAAGGATTCATGGCAAATCATGCATCGAACAACACAAGCATTTAACACATTAATCTTACCTCACTTACCTGCCCGAGGTCTCGGAAACCTCAGGCTCTGATACCAACAAATGTAACCCCCTCGTCTCGGTCTGGCCGGATGACCGGTCCGAGTGAGCTACACGGGGAAAACCAAGTGAAAACTCCCTAAGGAACTCTCCCTCGGTTAGCAACCCTATTTTTTTTCATTTTAATCTTGTCTAGATGAGAATTACATCCTAAGTGATCATACAGCGGAACAATATTTACGAAACAATCAATCGAACCCAAACTAACACTTAAAAGCCCATTTTTAAAGTTAAACTGCAGGCGGTATCGATACCCTTAAGGGGGTATCGATACCCCTTTGACTAGGTCAACAGGGTTTGGTCAACCTGAGGAGACAGTATCGATACCCCAAATGAGGGTATCGATACCCTCCCCTAAAGTTGACTTCCCACGGTCAAAGCCAAGACAACGGTATCGATACCCAAGAGGCCAGTATCGATACCGAAATCGACAGTGGCTCCAGTGGCCAAAAAGGTATCGATACTCCCCTCGAGTATCGATACACGAGGCCTGAAACCACAGGGTAGTATCGATACCAGATCAACGGTATCGATACCCCAGCTACGAAACTGCAGGTTTGAGCTGATTTAGAGCACAAGGAGGCCCCTAAATCCCTCTAACACTTCAACCAACACACTATCATCAATCCCTAAGGCAAGCCAACCATACAAGCATACATATTTAAGCCAAGGGAGTCAATCAAACATGGATTTAAGCATTCATACATAGCATTCTAGTTAAAGAGCAATTCATGCAATATTGGCATACTCAAAACACAAAGGACCTTAGAAGAAACAAGACATCTTGAAAGGTTTGCACTCATACGCTATGCAACCTAAGCATTCTAAAACATGCCATCAAACATCAAACATTCAACATAGTATAACATGCTTACAACCCATGATCAAACCAAAAACAACATCAATCAAATGAGTCACACACGCTCATACAAAGACCCTTGCCACATTGCTAGCTATTACAAAATCGATAACCATACTTGAGCTACAAACTTGGAAGCCCTTCTTGCCTTGCCTCGAGCTAACACCACGCTAATGATCTGCATTGTTGAACATTGAGAGCGTAAGCTATAAGCTTAGTGAGGGTGCTCTAAAACGAAAAACAACAACAATGCAGGGTTCAAGCATGTAATCCTAATCTCACACATATCAAGCATTGCATATAACCAAGTAGACCTAGCTAGTCTTTCAAGTGGCAAATATGGTCTCTCAATCCTAGCAAGATTTAAACATCAATATAGATCATCATGCAACAACACCATATGCCTCAATCACATATCACCATCATACATCACAATACATGAACAAGTTAATTGGCCACTTTAATTACCCCGATTGTGCGGATTAAAACCTTGACAACACTTTACCTCGGTGGGATTCCACTCATCACCGGACCTTGCATGTGCGGGATTCCACTCATCGCCACACGCCCTACGGATGGGATTCCACTCATCATCCCGTAGAAATATAATAAGCTTCCGGTGGAATGCTACATCACCGTACTCCTCCTTGATGACTTAACGCCATCAAGGCCACGTACGTTTTGACTCAATTTGTGTGCACACTATCCTAATGATCGATCATTTACAATCGGTAATTATTTAGTGCCAATTATTATAACCACAACATGTATCACCAACCACATATCATCAACACATTCATGCTCAACACATATATCCACATCATGATATACATATACATGCACCATCTAATCACAAGCATTTGAGCATAGTCATCAAGCACATAGCATTCAAGGAAATTAGACTACGTTAACTACTTGGATTAAAAGGAAGTGGCCTACCAAGCACACTTGCACACACACACACTACTCGTGCTCGAACCAACTTTAAAACAAGTTTAGACCACTGACCGTTCTTCCTTAGCAAATCGAACAATCCTCCTACGCACCCGGATTCGGTCCCAAAGCTCCTTCAACGTTTCCCCTTGCTTCTAGCCAAGCAAAACACACTTATTACACCACAATTCAATGCTAAAGCTCAACTATCAATTCACTTCACAACCTTAAACCAAATTTCACAAATGTCCCAAATCACAAAATCTCCCAAAACTCAATTTTCGTGCTTCCCAAAACCCTTGCTGAAAAACCCACTTCCAAACACCCAAATGGCTTCCAAAGCATCCCAAAACACTCTCATACCATAGGTAGACCAACAGCCCATCAATTTCAACACAAAACCCACCAAAAACTCAAGTTTTACAACCTTAAATCTAGCCCTAAGACCTTACTACGAATTTCTATCAAAATTCAACCAAATTAAAGTATATGGTGTATTTCATCATGCTTAAACAAACCCCCAACATAATTTAACAAAACAAATTAAAAAGCCCCATCAAAAACCCCAAATTTCATATGAACCCTAATTTTCAAAACCCAATATTTTTGAAATCTAAGACCATGGTTAGATAGAGGTTGAAGAGGAGAGTTAGAAAACATAATTACCTTTGAAAAACGTCTTGGATTGAGGAAGAAAATGAATGGAATAGGGTTTGTAGTGTTGGGAGAGTTTGAAAATGGAAGATGGCTATTTTGACTTTAGGAAAGGGGGATGGGGGAAAGAGAAGATGACTTTGTTTTAAAGTTGTCTTGCTTTTAAGAGTTTTGGGTCATATTACAACATAAGTCCCTCCCCTTCTAATTGAAGCTTAATTAGGTCACTACTTGAAGTTGAATTATTTTAATTAAATTTAATTTGACTCGAATTATAACCCGGTTAACTCCTAGGCCCAAAACACGGGGTTTACAGATTTGAGGTTTAGTATTTATGGTTTAGTTTAGAGTTATTGGTGTATGAGATTAATTCTGATTCAACTTGTCAATCTATGCATTTGAATTTGATTAAATATTTAAATCAAAGTTTCATGTATCCATATAATTTTTTTGTATAATTATATTGAATCAAAGTTTATAATAATAATAATAATAATAATAATAATGTCTTAAATGAATTAATTTATTAAACTTAGGATATAATTGAATTAACTAAAATCTAAAAGCATAAATCACGGACATAATTAAAATAATTTTAAAACTAAATGTGAAATTTCAATTAAATTAATCTAAATTGAAACTCAATTAAATCAAGAAAAATAGAAAGACAATTGGTAAAAATAGAGAGGAAAAAAATAAAATTTTGGAGGGAAATAAGCCACCAAATTTTTAAGTTAGATTGAAAAAAAGAAAAAGACAATTGGAGAAAATAGAGAGAGAAAAGACAAAATTTTGGAGGGAAATAAGCCACCAATTTTTTAAGCTAGAGATTAATTACTTTTTAGGTCATGTTGCATTTAAAATGTTACATTTTAGTCAACTTTAAGTTTTAGTTTAATTTAATTTAGTCACAAGTATTCCCACGGTTTAGACTTCGGATCTAGAAATCCTCTCCCCGTAGTGATATTTAGTCTCTAAAAATTTACTTTTAGTTGAAATTGACTAATCTTTGTAATTTAGTCTATTAATTTAATATATTGATATTTTCGTTCATTTTAATTTCAAAGATTTAATTTTTAGCCAAAATTGACCCCTATTTATTTATATGGTATAATTACAAAATTGAGCATTGGACTCTCAAATTTCTCCACTTCCAAATTATCAATTTAGTCTACAATTTCAATTTTATGCTATATTTTATGATGAAATTATAAAATTGGTCACCAATATCTCAAATTTCTATACTTCATTTTATTATTTATTATATTGTTAACAATAGATATTCGGGTCAAAATCGGGTTAAAATCGGATCGATATTCGGTTCAGCTTTCGGTTCAGCTTTCGGTTCGGGTAGCATTCGGTTCGGGTCCATTCGGTTCGGGTCTATTCGGTTCGGGTCTATTTCGGTTCGGGTCCATTTCGGTTCAACAAAAAATTTCGGTTCGGTTCGGGTTTCGGGTCAACTTCGAATCATCATGTTCGGGTCAAAATCGGGTTTCGGTTCGGGTAATTCGGTTCGGGTTTCGGGTCTCGGGTCAAGTTTGCCAGGTCTAATTCTAAGTGGCAAAAAATCGGTATGGTCAAGTTTGGCAATTAGCATATAGTTGATAGAAGACTATATTAGCTAATAGCATATTATATTAGTTTATTGTATAAAACTATTTGATAAAATTAACTAATAATTTTAAACAAGCAAAATAAAATATAAGGGTGTTATTATATTCAATTCTTGTTTGAATAGTTTATTAGCTATTAATATTTTATATCTATTGATATTAACTAGATTATGAAAATTAAAATTTTAATATAACATTACTAAGCATATTTGAATGATCTATATATTAATTTTTTACTTATATAATTATATTTTTAATACAATTTGATTAATTATTAAGTTTAAATTATATTTGAAATATATGTATTAATCTCATATATTTGAAGGAAAAATAATTATTTAAATTATATATATAAACATGTTTTGCTTCAAAAGTATATTTAGGTTATTTGGATATTTTTTGCAATCGTTAAGGATAAAGAGTTTTACAACTCTTATGTCAAAACCTCTAAACTCAAAAAATCTCTTTTTAGTAGCTTTTTAAATTTGAGAGATTTCACCATAATCCGCTATTACAATTAAGAGTGTTTAAAAATACTTGACCGAAATATTGGCCCATTGACCTGCCAACCCGGTATAAAATAACCTGCCATTTTCCCTAAAAAATATGTTTGTTGGGTCGGGTACCTAGCCCGCTAAATATCACTAGTTCATGGGTCGGGCCCAGGTCGTAACATTATGATTAACCAAGTACCTGACTCGACCCGAGAAATATTATTTATTTATATTTTATTAAGTATTTTTGGCTAGATTTTTTAGTCGTTTTTGAATTATTTTAAGGCTAAAGGGTCAAATATTTCCCCGTAGTAATCCGAAATCAGTAATGTTGCCCCTACTTTTTTTCTCGTAATTTTGTCCTCAAAGTTAGTCAATTACAGCAATGTTGCCCTTTGACCGACGTTGACCGTTAAAGTGTTGACGTGGTAGTTAACGGTGAAGTCATTCATGCAATTTTGCCCTCAAAGTCATTCAATTGCAAAAATTTTGCCCTAGGTTTATTTAGTTTTTTGAATAAAATTGAATAAAAAATTTAGTTTTTCGAGTTGAACTTTTACAAACAGTATATATGAAAAATTGATTAACAAATTGGTGTAAATATCATTTGGATCCCTAGTAATTTTAAAAATAAGCAAAGTGAGAGCTCTCACAAAAATCAAAATATTCTTCATTTTTTTAAAAAAAAACTATAAACTTAATAAAAATTAATAATATATTCAAAAAAAAATTATTGAAAATGAAAACTAATATAAAAATTAAAATATATTAGAAATTAAAATATATTTATAAAATATTAAAAAAATTAAACAATTTCACCAAAATCTCTTTCACTTTTTTACATTAAATTGATGCTTATTAATATTTGATAAGTTTTAAGAAAATTCTACCATGTTCGACGAATACTGTTAAACATCACTAAATTGATTAATAAAGATTAAAAATCTCAAAGAGAATTCGTTTGTGACACAAGTTCATTAAAACTCATTAGCAAGTCTAGCAGCGGTAGAAGAATTCCTTTGGCCACAAGTTTAACGAGAATTTTATTTTAAATAATTTATAATTATATGTTGAGTCATTAAAATTTTTAATTTTTATTAATGAATTTAATGGTGTTCAACGATGTTCGACAGTAATGGTGTTCAGTGGTGTTTGTCGAGCGTGGTAGACTCATTAGTTTTATTACTACTCTAATGGAAGGATGATCCCATTAAAAATATATTTAAAGAATATTAGTTGGCTTAGCATAACTAGAAACAGTCGAAGACTTTTTTTAATAGTTTTTATAAATATTTTTATTTTTTATAATTTATGCATACTTTAAAAAAATTATTTATATTTTATCATTTTATAATTCTTAATGCATTTAAAATTTTATATTAGATTTTATTTTCAATATTTTTTTGAATATCTTATTAATTTTATTAAGTTTATGGATTTTTTTTAAAAAAATGTTAAATATTTTAATTTTTTGTGAGGGTTCTCACTTTGCTTATTTTTAAAATTACTAGAGACCCAAAAGATATTTACACCAATTTGTTAATCGATTTTTCATATATTCTGTTTGTAAAATTGCAACTCAAAAAACTAAATTATTTGTTCAATGTTATTCAAAAATTAAATAAACTGAAGGCAAAATTGCTGCAATTGAATGACTTTGAGTGCAAAAATACATGAATGACTTCATCGTTAACTATCACGTCAGCACTTTAATGGTCAACGTCGGTCAAAGGGCAACATTGTTGCAATTGACTGACTTTGAGGGTAAAATTACGGGGGGGAAATAGGGGCAACATTGTTGATTTCATATTACTACAAGGATAAATTTGACCATTTAGCCTTATTTTAAATTGTATTATATATATATATATATATATATATATATATATAATTTTATCCCCGGATATCTAATTTTCACGGGTCGGGGCACAAGCCAACTTTTTTACTACCCAGATATTCGAGTATCCGAAACTTCAGGTCCTAAAAATGCGGGTACTCGATTATGAACACCACTAATTACAATCTTTTGTTTACCAAACATTCAAATTAGAAAATTAGACTATTCAAACCTTTAAAAGTAATTCAAATTTTTAATTTTGGCTCAAAACGTTGTTTACTGTGCATGACTTACATAAATTATATTAGATCAAACTAATATGTATTTAAATGAGTGGTTTTAAATTGTTTAATTTAAAAATAATATAAAATTATATATATATATATATATATATAATAAAAGTGTTATTCTATATAACAATATCCTGTTAATATTTTAAAAAGTATATTTTAGTATTTTCTTAACTAATTTGATTAAGCTCTTAAATAATAATAATAATAATAGATAAAGAATACAAATTATTTGTCTCTTTTCGATGCTCTTCTCTATGCCTCACTAAAAAATAGATTTAAAGTTTAGGTTAAGGTTAGAGTTCAAGAAAATAAAGGTATAATATATTTTTTAGGATTTAAAATCTAGAATTTAAAATTAAGGCTTAAAATTTAATGTTTTAATATTAAGATATAGAGAGACGTCGAAAAGCATGAGAGAATTTTAGGAGTAAAAATCCCATGCCCCTAACCATGTCTCTTAGGGGTGGGCAAAAATACCCGACCCGAAAACCCGACGATCCGAACCTAAAATGTCGGGTAATTCCCAAAAAAAATATCCGACCTGACAAATTTACCGGGACACGGGCCGAAAGTTTCTCCTTATCGGGTACCCGACCCGACCCGATAAAAATTAATATATATTTTTTTATATTTAAAATTATATTTTTATTTTATGTTTCTTAATATTTTCACTCTAAAATTAAGTTTAAATCCCTAATTTTTTCTATGTTTGTATTATATTCTTTTAAGTTTTAATTTTAATTTTTTTTTAATATTTTTGTGTTTAATATGTGATTTTTTTTAATTTTAGAATTAAAAAAATAAAAAAGATAAGAATCGGGTACCCGAATCTCAAGTACCCAGATATAATGGGCCGGGACACGGGTCGCCTAATGAGGTACCCGGTTTTCCGGGTACCCGACAATTCCCACCCCTAATGCCTCCTTATATGTCTCCTACTAAAAAAATACTTAAAAATTAGATTCTAAGCCCTAATCCTAATTTCTATATCCTAAACCTTAAACCCTAAAAAAACACCCTACCCCTAATTCCCTACACTCTAACCCTAAACCCCAATTTTAAACTCCAACCCTAAACCTGCTATTTTAAAATGGAAACATTAGGGGTAGACGATTTCTATCCGAATTTTAGTCCATACATAAGTAATACTTGCCTTAATTGCAAATCCTATAACATTAAATACACAATCCTATTACCTTTGGCACTTCATCTAACATGGAAGAATGAGCCGAGTCTGTTTGTAAATAAATAAGTCTTGCACCAAAGCATGCAGTGCCCCGCCAGCCAGCCGCTCTTAAAACTCACCCCATCTCTTTCATTATTTTCAAAGTTAGTTGTTTCCAATCGGCCTTCAATGGAAAGCACAAAACCTCATATAGCCCTCCTTGCAAGCCCTGGAATCGGACACTTGATCCCCATGCTTGAGCTTGCCAAACGCCTCGTCTCCAACCAAACCTTCAAAGTCACCGTCTTTGTTGTTTCAACCGACCATGCCTCCATTGCAAACACCCAACTTCTTCAATCACCAGCAGCAGAAGCGGGCTCTGGTGATGATGGTCTCCTTGATGTTGTTTTAGTCCCTTTCGTCGACGTTCCCGACATAGTTGGACCCGGTGATGCCTTGTTAGAGAAGTTAGTGGCAACTGTGCTACGGTCCTTGCCGTTTATCAGAACTGAAATCTCTAAGATGGAGATCCCCCCCACTGCTCTAGTTGTCGACTTGTTCGGAACCGAGGCTTTGGGGATTGCCGATGAATTCAATATGTTGAAGTTGGTATTAATAGCTTCTAATGCATGGTTTATTGCAGTTATGTTGTGCTCGCCGGACATCGATAGAAAAGAGATTGAGGAGCATGTTAAGAACCGAACACCACTCAACATTCCTGGTTGCAAGCCGCTTAAGTTTGAGGATACCTTTCACTTTTTTTCCATGGATCCCAACGATCCATCGTATCAAGGATATATTGGTACAGCTATAAAAATGTGTTTAACTGATGGGATCTTGGTGAATACTTGGGATGAACTAGAACCGACAAGTCTCGAAGCCTTGAGACACACAAAGAAGGTACCCATTTACCCCATCGGTCCACTGGTGAGATCCACAGGAAAATCGGTTCCGCGTAATGAAATAATAGATTGGCTCGATAAACAACCGGGAGAATCAGTGATTTATGTGTCATTTGGAAGCGGTGGAACCTTATCTGCCCAACAAGTTATAGAGCTAGCTTGGGGACTGGAGCTTAGCCAACAAAGGTTCCTTTGGGTGGTTCGTCCTCCTACTGAAAATGATGCAGCAGGAACCTTTTTCACTCTGGGAAATGGAACTTATACCAACCCGGATTACTTGCCCGATGGGTTTTTGGCCAGGACCCAAGATCGAGGACTAGTGGTCCCTATGTGGGCACCTCAAGTTCAGGTACTGAGTCATCCATCGACTGGTGGGTTTTTGACTCACTGTGGGTGGAATTCATCCATGGAGAGTATAGTCCATGGGGTGCCGATGATTGCATGGCCGCTGTATGCTGAACAGAAGTTGAATGCTAATATGCTGACGGAAGATATCGGAGCAAGCATCCGAGTAACGACGGTGACGAGGGAAGAGATAAGATCAATGGTTAGGAAAATATTAGTGGATCATGAAGGACGAAATATACGAGCAAGGTGTAAGGAGCTGAAAATTAGTGCAGCAAAAGCAATTGCAGAAGGTGGTTCATCTTATAATTCACTCTCCCAAATTGCACAGGTCTGCATTCAGCACCTGAAAACAGAGTCTTCTACAGCGTAATGATGTTGTAATGTATGTTAATTGTTATATGTATTATGAGCATAGACGTGCCGACTGCTTTCATTCATTTTCCTTTTAATTAAGATGAAATCTCACAAGGTTTTAGTTTAAAATTTTGTTTTTATTATCTATTTAAAACCATTTTATTAAATTTCGTGAATTGTCTTAGAATAATACAATTCAAAACTCCATCATTTCCTCTCCTCTCAGATCAGCTGCCACCGATGAGACCCTGTTTGGCCACCCCTCAACCATCTCCTCTCCCTCACAAAAGCACAAAATAAGACAATTATTAGACCTTTTGAACGAGCTGAATCGTTAGCACTAAAAAAATATTTTAAAAAACAGGAAAATATTTTAATACATAACTGTACGTAAATTTTCGTTTACACAATTTTTTTAATTTTAGAGTTTAGGGGTTCAGGTCGTAAGTTCAGGTTGACTAATCAGCGAAATGTGCTTGTTCTTAGTGAGTTTAAAATTTTTAATATGAGGAAACAAATATGATGTAACACCCTTAAAAAAATGAAAAAAAAAGTGAAGTGAGGGTTATGGGAATCGAACCCACAACCTCTTTATGTTGAGCTAAGTGAGCTCTTGGTTATAACTTCCTTTAGTTTATTTTAAGCTAATATTCTCTTTGAAATGATAAATAAAAAAATTAAACCCAAAAATATCTCACCTACCCAACTTGAGTGGCATTTATTTCGGTTCATGTACCCCTCCCAGAGTTTTCCAGAAACCCCCACCCGACCGTTCATAGCCCCAAATCGACCACCGCCCCCTTTTCGCCCACCGTCGAGTTGTTCCATGCACCGCAGCCACCGACGAGTTCACCGTCGATCACCGACCAAAACCCCTCAGCTTTCCCCCGCTTTCTCCGCTTCAATTATCAGAAATCAAAGGAAATACGTTCGGTGAACCTAGGGTTCGGTTTATCGAATTTTCCGGCCGTTGTGGGCGTCCGTTCGCCGCGCCGTCGCCACCCTTGGCCTCTCCTTTGAAAATCGAGCAAAACCCATATCACCGAACGACGAACGACCATCGTTTAGACAGTCATCGGAGCTACGTCAGATTTGAGTGTTTTTTTTAAGATTTGGTAAGTCCGGTGAGTTTTGGTTTAAATTTGTGGGTTTCCAGTTGAGAAATGTTGATTTGAGGTTGTTTCTGTTTTTTTCTGCTGTTCGACGTGTTTTCCGACCGGAAAAGGCCGCGCGTGGGCTTCACGCGCCGCCCAAGGTGATTTCCGGCCGCATTGGACGGTGGCTGTGGAACCGGCCGGCCCAGACCCGGTCTGGCTTTGAACCGAACCGCCCGAACCAGTCCAAACAAACCGGCCCAAGCCCAGTGGTAACCCGACCCGTTGACCCGACCCGTTGACCGACCCGACCCGTTGACCCGTTGACCGAGTCAACTCAGTGAGTCAACTCGTCCGAGTAATCTCAGTGAGTCAACTCGTCCGAGTCAACCCAGTGACGTCAGCATGACGTCAGCGTTGACTTTGACCGCTGATGTCAGCGTTGAGTTTGACCAAAAAGTCAACTTTTTCCGAAAAGTCCTATTTTATGTTTTTTGACGTCCTGAGTCCGATTTTGAAGCCCGTTTTGCAAAATTCTAACCCGAAAGCCTCTAAATTAGACGTTGAACCCGAAATGCATATGTATAAGTTATGTCTTTCAAGAGAAATTGATGATTGAGGACTGATGTTCTTCTTCTGATCTAATAGGTACTCGTGGATCTCCCGACCGTGCCTACGCCCAGCCCAGCTCGTCTCGATCTGTACCGCCTCGTGATCCTATCGTCACTTGTACGACCCGAAAACTTAGTATTTTACTATGATTAAAGTGTAAATCTGTTAGTAACCATAATCCCTGTCTATTTAGGTTCCAGCACTGTAGCGGAGCGTGATCTTGGTGCTCGATAGATCTTCTGACCGATCTCATCTTTTGAGGTGTGTTCCTTGTGTGCTATATAACCATTTTAATATTGTTTTACATGATGAAAATATGTTATTGAACTGAACACATGCTCATGATTGATAGAGTGTTTTTGCATGATTATGATATGATTTCTAAAATAAGCATGATTATATTATATGTGTGATACATCATAGTTTTGATTGAACAATATGCTTACTGATTACCGCTTTATGGAAAATACATGTCTATTTTACATTTACCGAAATTACAGTTGTTATTGATAATCGAACTATTACATAGGTTGTTACTGGGGTATTTGGGATAGAATATGAAGTGACCGCAGGTTCAGCCCTGATCCAGCTGGTAATTCCTTACCGTTACAGGTTCCTATGCTTCGGCTAGGGTAATTCCTACCATACCGTACCGTTCCTAAGGTATTCCCTTAGGTTGGCACCTATGCCCAATGAGCACTGGTTAATGCCTTTGACGCAGTTTTGGGGAACTGCCTCTTGGAGTATGGTTAGAGGGTAGAGAAAAGACTAAACCGAACCGTACTGTTACTTGAACTTTATATTTTTGAACTAGAAATGTATATTATATTGTTGTTGTACATGTTTTACTTGCACTGTTGGAACACACTGATCTTTCTAACTCACGCCCTCAATTCTTTCCCCTTTTAGATATTTTGGATAGGCCACCCCGTAGCCGACACTTGGAGGATCGACACATTTGGTATTCTTTTTTAATGTAATGTTTCTATCCACCGTTTGTACTTTTAGGGTGACATGTGCCTATATTTTGTTATGTATGATATTAAACTATAAGTATTTTGAAATGCTAACTAATACTTATTTTGTAACCATCCTATGATGGGTTTATTTAAGTAACCATGGCTGCCTATATTATTTATGATGTCTATGTTGTGAGTGACTTTGAAAAATATTATTGTTTTGCGTGTTAAACAGGTTTATTTAACTTGATGGTTTTCACTAAGTTCTGTCGTTATGCTGTCGAAATTAACGCTTAGTTTGCAAACATGTTTTCTACTTGAGTTATAAATTTTAATGTGCCTTACTAGACTTGGTCTTTCCGCATAGGTCGGTCTAGGGGGTTACATTTAGTTGGTATCAGAGCTTTTGGTTTTAAACCCTCGGACTGTGGAAAAGCCCTTATAAAGTACTGTTTTAAAAAAACGTTTTTCAAAGTATTGTGAAAAGAGGCCATGTCACCCAATTTTACATGCTTAATTGTGTTCGATTCTCCGGTGTCATAAACTGGTCCTAAGTTTTATCTTTGAATAGATTCTCTGAGATGAGCACCAGCAGGGGTCGACGACCCACTCGTAGGCGAGGTCGACCCGTTAGATTTGCAGACTCGATGGACGATCCAGTGATTGCTCCATCTGCTTGTGTTGATGCTCCTGCCCGTAGATCCTCCACCTTCTACCGAGCCTTCTGCCCCTCGTGGTCCTTCAGTTTCGACCACCCCGACTGCTCCGACATCTGTCCCGTTTGCTCCGTCATCTGCTTTTGATGTTGATGTGGCTACTCCGGTTAGAGGAGCGATGATTTCTGGGCCCGAGCCTACGATTGGGGTTACTGATGAGGGTTTGAGTAGACAGTTTTTTCAGCTGATTCAGGGTGTAGTTAGAGCATCGGGTGTCGTTCCAGAAGTTCCTATCTCCCAGACTTTGTTTGCTAACGGGATCAAGACTTTTTCTGGATCTCTTAGTGGAACACCGATTGAGGCTGAGGAGTGGTTGTATGATATCGAGCGACGTATGACAGAGATGGGTTTTGAGCCATCGAAGAAATACTTGGGTGATGTATCTATGCTGAACGGGAATGCTCGCACCTGGTGGGAGTCTATTATGAGTAGCGTTCCCTCTGATCGGTTGACATGGGATTTCTTTAAGGAGCGTTTTAGGAACCGTTATCTGGGCGAGCGGTTCTTGAGGGAGAGACGTCAGGCATTCAAGGACTTGGTGCAAGGTTCCATGACAGTGGCCGAGTACGAGATACAGTTTCTGAAGCTACAAAAGTATGGTCCTGGTTTGGTTCCTACCGAGAAGGACAGATGCGAAAAGTTCGCAGAGGGCCTCCGTATTGGGATACGTGACAGAGTGGCTACACATCATGATAAGGTATTTGAGAATTTAGTAGATCGGGCTAAGACTGCAGAACAGATAGAGATTTTGGCAGCTAGTCAGGGTGGCAGGGATAGAGACCGAGATCGGGGTCGAGATCGAGGCTGAGATTGGGATCGATCTAGGAGACCTAGTCAGGGTGAGTCCTACGGACGTCCAGATAAGAGAACCCGCACCGCTGACTCTCAGAAGAGTAATACAAGTTCTAGGCCTTTAGCGCCTTCCGTCCCAGCTACTAGACGAGGTGATTCCTTGGGTTTTTCATCTATGCCTGCATGTGAGCACTGTGGTAGGAAACACGGAGGAGAGTGTTGGAAGATGATTGGTGCTTGTTTTCGGTGTGGGTCTATGGATCATTTCCTTAAGGATTGCCCACGTTCACCTTCCACGGGGGTGTCCACTCAGACTTCTGCCCGTACTCAGACACCTGCTCGTTCACAGACATCTGTTCAGACTCCGGCTAGAGGCCGTAATCAGGGTAGAGCTTCAAGGTCTGTTGTTAGATCTGAGGGTAGAGGCCGATCCTATCAGAGTGGGGGACCAGTTATGACCGAGGCTAGGCAGCCTGCACTTGTTTATGCCACCAGACGTCGAGATGACAGAGATGAGCCAGACGTCATTGCAAGTACATTTACTATGTTTTCTGTTCCATATTTTGCATTGCTCGATAATGGTTCTACTCATTCCTATGTATCGAGATCCGTGTCCCAAGACCTCCAGATTCCTGATGAGACCACCGAGAATACAATTACCGTTATGAGTCTAGTGGGTCAGTCTGTTGTTGTAAATAAGGTTTTCAGGCGATGTCCCCTCGAGGTGCAAGGGGAAATCTTTCTAGCTGACCTTATGGAACTACCCTTAGAAGAGTTTGATCTGATTCTTGACATGGATTGGTTGACTGAACATCGGGTTAACTTAGATTGTGAGTCCAAGAGAGCAGTTTTGAAGACTTCTGATGATCGTACAGTGGTTCTTATTGGTGAGCGCCGAGGGTATCTGTCCAATGTGATATCTGCTTTGGGTGCCGACAGGATGATCCGAAAGAGCTATCAGACTTTCATCGCCTGTTTCTTGAATACCAAGGGCTCCTTGTCAAAGATTGACGAGATTCGCACTGTTAACGAGTTCCATGATGTCTTTCCTGAGGAATTACCTGGATTACCTCCGAATAGAGATGTTGAGTTCGAAATTGAGACTTATCATGGATCTGCACCAGTCTCTATGAACCCTTACCGTATGGCCCCAAAGGAACTTAAAGAGCTGAAGATTCAGTTGCAAGAGCTCCTTGACCAAGGTTTCATCCGACCTAGCTCTTCACCTTGGGGAGCTCCGGTCTTGTTTGTGAAAAAGAAGGATGGTTCACTTCGGTTGTGTATTGACTACCGTAAGCTGAACAAGCTGACAGTAAAGAACAAGTATCCTCTACCCAGGATCGATGACTTGTTTGATCAGTTTCGAGGAGCCACAGTTTTCTCGAAGATTGATCTTCGTTCCGGGTACTATCAGCTAAAGATAAAAGGGTCTGATGTAGCAAAGACGGCCATTCGCACCAGATATGGGCATTACGAGTTTTTAGTGATGTCGTTTGGTCTAACTAATGCTCCTGCCACTTTTATGGATCTGATGAACCGTGTGTTTCGACCCTATTTAGATCAATTTGTGGTGGTGTTCATTGATGACATCCTAATCTACTCTCGGACTGAATCAAAATATGTTGAGCATTTGAGGATTGTTCTGCAGACTCTTAGAGAACACAAATTGTATGCTAAGTTGAGCAAATGTGAATTTTGGCTCAACGAGGTGACATTTCTGGGGCATGTGGTATCGGCTCGGGGTATTCAGGTTGATCCGAGCAAGATAGAGGCCATTGTGAGTTGGAAGCAACCCAAGAATGTTTCCGAGATCCGTAGTTTCTTGGGTTTAGCTGGGTATTACAGACGTTTCGTCGAGGGTTTTTCCATCATTGCCACTCCCTTGACGAAGCTGTTGAGGAAGGATGTTCCATTCATCTGGACAGATGCTCAGTAGGATAGTTTTGAGAAGTTGAAGACAGCTCTAACACAAGCTCCAGTCTTGACGCAGCCTGAATCTGGGAAGGATTTTGCAGTTTATAGTGATGCATCACGTTCTGGGTTTGGATGTGTTTTGATGCAGGATGGCAGAGTAATAGCTTATGCATCTCGTCAGTTGAGACCGCATGAGTGTAATTATCCTACCCATGATCTAGAGCTGGCTGTTGTGGTTTTTGCTCTGAAGATTTGGAGACATTATTTCTACGGAGAGAAGTGTTATATCTACACAGATCACAAGAGCCTAAAGTACATTCTTACACAGAGAGAGCTTAATATGAGACAACGCCGTTGGATTGAGCTTCTTAAGGACTATGATTGTGTGATTGAGTACCACCCGAGGAAGGCTAATGTTGTTGCTGATGCTTTGAGTCGTAAGGCTATATCAGACTTGAGATCCTTGTTTGCCAGGATGATTATATACAGTGATGGCACTTTGCTAGCCGAGCTGCAGGTTAAACCGACATTGGCTGAGGAAATTAAGGCCAAACAGCTTCTAGACAGTTCCTTACTCCCTGTTATGCAACAGGTTGAGCAGGGATCTACTTCTATCTATACTTTTGATCAGGATGGGATTCTGTGCTTCAAGGGTCGTTATTGTGTACCAGATGATGCCGAGTTGAAGCGGACTATTCTTAGTGAGGCTCATAACATCCCTTATGCTATGCATCCCGGTGGAGACAAGATGTACCAAAACCTGAGGCAGAGATATCGTTGGGAAGGCATGAAGAAGGACATTTCAGATTATGTATCTCGATGTTTGACTTGCCAGCAGGTTAAGGCAGAACACCAGCATCCTTCTGGTTTGTTGCAGCCCATTAAAATCCCCGAGTGGAAATGGGAACGTGTCACGATGGATTTCGTTACAGGGCTCCCTCTGACACCTTCTAAAAAGGATTCGATCTGGGTGATTGTTGACCGACTCACCAAGTCAGCTCATTTTATTCCAGTTCGAGTCACCTACTCTTTGCAGAAGCTGGCTAAACTGTACATCTCTAAGATCGTCAGACTACATGGGGTACCTTTATCTATCATCTATGATCGGGATCCGAGGTTCACTTCTCGATTCTGGTTGGCCTTGCACATTGCTTTAGGTACCCGTCTGAATTTCAGTACGTCCTTCCATCCGCAGACAGATGGACAGTCGGAGAGGGTGATTCAGATTCTTGAGGACATGTTACGGGGATGTGTGATTGATTTCTGTGGTAGTTGGGAGGATTTCTTGCCCTTGGCTGAGTTTGCATACAACAATAGCTATCAGGCCAGCATCCGCATGGCACCGTATGAGGCCCTGTATGGCCGTAAGTGTCGTACTCCCATCTGTTGAACAGAGTTGTATGAGAAGAAGACTTTGGGCCCTGAGTTGGTTCGAGAGACCGAGGAGACCGTCAGATTGATCCGCAGCCGTCTGAAAGAGGCTTTTGATAGACAGAAGTCCTATGTTGATCGGAGGAGGAAAGACATTGAGTTCGAGGTTGGTGATTAGGTTTTTCTGAAGGTGTCTCCATGGAAGAAAGTTTTGAGATTTGTGCGCAAAGGCAAATTGAGTCCAAGATTTATCGGACCGTACCATATTCGGAAGAGAGTCGGGCTTGTTGCTTATCAGCTTGAGTTACCCCCTCAGCTTAGCCGTATTCATGATGTATTTCATGTATCTATGTTGAGGCAGTACCACCTATATCCGAGCCATGTTATTCAGGTACAAGATGTGGAGTTGAGACAAGATTTGTCTTATGAGGAGGAACCTGTTCAGATCTTGGGTCAAGATGAGAGAGTTCTAAGGAACAGGCGTATTCCAATGGTCAAAGTACAATGGAGTAATCGAGGTCCTGAAGAAGCTACCTGGGAGACTCTAGAGTCGATGAAAGAGCAGTTTCCGCATTTTTTCCACTCAGTTAAATTTCGAGGCCGAAATTTCTTTTTAGAGGGGGAGAGTTGTAACACCCTTAAAAAAATGGAAAAAAAATGAAGTGAGGGTTATGGGAATCGAACCCACAACCTCTTTATGTTTAGCTAGAAGCTCAGCCAATTGAGCTAAGTGAGCTCTTGGTTATAACTTCCTTTAGTTTATTTTAAGCTAATATTCTCTTTGAAATGATAAATAAATAAAATAAACCCAAAAATATCTCACCTACCCAACTTGAGTGGCATTTATTTCGGTTCATGTACCCCTCCCAGAGTTTTCCAGAAACCCCCACCCGACCGTTCATAGCCCCAAATCGACCACCGCCCCCTTTTCGCCCACCGTCGAGTTGTTCCGTGCACCACCGCCACCGACGAGTTCACCGTCGATCACCGACCAAAACCCCTCAGCTTTCCCCCGCTTTCTCCGCTTCAATCATCAGAAATCGAAGGAAATACGTTCGGTGAACCTAGGGTTCGGTTTATCGAATTTTTCGGCCGTTGTGGGCGTCCGTTCGCCGCGCCGTCGCCACCCTTGGCCTCTCCTTTCAAAATCGAGCAAAACTCATATCATTGGACGACGAACGGCCACCGTTTAGACCGTCATCGGAGCTACGTCAGATTTGAGTGTTTTTTTTAGATTTGGTAAGTCCGGTGAGTTTTGGTTTAAATTTGTGGGTTTCCAGTTGAGAAATATTGATTTGAGGCTGTTTCTGTTTTTTTCTGCTGTTCGACGTGTTTTCCGACCGGAAAAGGCCGCGTGTGGGCTTCACGCGCCGCCCAAGGTGATTTCCGGCCGCTTTGGACGATGGCTGTGGAACCGGCCGGCCCAGACCCGATTTGGCTTTGAACCGAACCGCCCGAACCAGTCCAAACAAACCGGCCCAAGACAAGTGGTAACCCGACCCGTTGACCGACCCGACCCGTTGACCCGTTGACCGATCCGACCCGTTGACCGAGTCAACTCGTCCGAGTCAACTCAGTGAGTCAACTCGTCCGAGTCAACTCAGTGAGTCAACTCGTCCGAGTCAACCCAGTGAGTCAACTCGCCGAGTCAGCCTTGGACCAGTGACGTCAGCGTTGACTTTGACCACTGACGTCAGCGTTGAGTTTGACCAAAAAGTCAACTTTTCCCGAAAAGTCCTATTTTAGGTTTTTCGACGTCCTGAGCCCGATTTTGAAGCCCGTTTCGTAAAATTCTAACCTGAAAGCCTCTAAATTAGACGTTGAACCCGAACATGCATATGTATAAGTTATGTCTTTCAAGAGAAATTGATGATTGAGGACTGATGTTCTTCTTCTGATCTAATAGGTACTCGTGGATCTCCCGACCGTGCCTACGCCCAGCCCAGCTCGTCCCGATCTGTACCGCCTCGTGATCCTATCGTCACTCGTACGACCCGAAAACTTAGTATTTTACTATGATTAAAGTGTAAATCTGTTAGTAACCATAATCCCTGTCTATTTAGGTTCCAGCACTGTAGCGGAGCGTGATCTTGGTGCTCGATAGATCTTCTGACCGTTCTCATCTTTTGAGGTGTGTTCCTTGTGTGCTATATAACCGTTTTAATATTGTTTTACATGATGAAAATATGTTATTGAACTGAACACATGCTCATGATTGATAGAGTGTTTTTGCATGATTATGATATGATTTCTAAAATAAGCATGATTATATTATATGTGTGATACATCATAGTTTTGATTGAACAATATGCTTACTGATTACCGCTTTATGGAAAATACATGTCTATTTTACATTTACCGAAATTACAGTTGTTATTGATAATCGAACTATTACATAGGTTGTTACTGGGGTATTTGGGATAGAATATGAAGTGACCGCAGGTTCAGCCCTGATCCGGCTGGTAATTCCTTACCGTTACAGATTCCTATGCTTCGGCTAGGGTAATTCCTACCGTACCGTACCGTTCTTAATGTATTCCCTTAGGTTGGCACCTATGCCCAATGGGCACTGGTTAATGCCTTTGACGCAGTTTTGGGGAACTGCCTCTTGGAGTATGGTTGGAGGGTAGAGAAAAGATTAAACCGAACCGTATTGTTACTTGAACTTTATATTTTTGAACTAGAAATGTATATTATATTGTTGTTGTACATGTTTTACTTGCACTGTTGGAACACACTGAGCTTTCTAGCTCACGCCCCCAATTCTTTCCCCTTTCAGATATTTTGGATAGGCCACCCCGTAGCCGACACTTGGAGGATCGACACATTTGGTATTCTTTTTGAATGTAATGTTTCTATCCACCGTTTGTACTTTTAGGGTGACATGTGCCTATATTTTGTTATGTATGATATTAAACTATAAGTATTTTGAAATGCTATCTAATACTTATTTTGTAACCATCCTATGATGGGTTTATTTAAGTAACCATGGTTGCCTATATTATTTATGATGTCTATGTTGTGAGTGACTTTGAAAAATATTATTGTTTTACGTGTTAAATAGGTTTATTTAACTTGATGGTTTTCACTAAGTTCTGCCGTTATGCTGTCGAAATTAACGCTTAGTTTGCAAACATGTTTTTTACTTGAGTTATAAATTTTAATGTGCCTTACTAGACTTGGTCTTTCCGCATAGGTCGGTCTAGGGGGTTACATATGAGCAGTTTGACCAACTAATTTGATTAAAAATTTTAATGTGAGAGAATAAAGATGAGCAGCTTGACCAATCAACCAAATATAATTGCTCTTAATTTAAGATTTAGGGTGTTAGGATTAGAGATTTGAATTTTAAATTTTATAGTTTAAAAACGAAGAATTGTATAATTTTTTTATGGGTAAACTACTGTAGGGGTCACTTTCGTTTCCCGTTTGTACAGATTTAGTCACCACTTTTGAAAAGTGTCAATAAATGGCCATCTACGTTTTCGATGTGTAAAGACTTGGTCACTCCGACGTTATAGTTCGTTAGTCCCCTAACGGATTGCTGATGTGGCATAATTAATTAACGAAAAAATAAAGATAAATTACTGCAATAGCCATTAAAATTTATCTCATGTACATTTTTTCTCCTCAATTTAAAAAAGTAAACATTATAGTCACTAATAAAAATGTTTCTTTATAATTTAACCCTTAAATTTTTAAAAATTTTATTTTGAATTTTTGAGTCGAGTTTATGAAATTATGAGTCGAGTATTTTCACATCAAACCAAAAAATTTAATTTTTTTCGAGCTTTTAGTAGAGATGACAATGGGTCGAGCTTTTAGTAGACCCAAACTTGACTCGAAAATAACACAACAAAATATTACTTCGATCCGCCCCCCTTTTAAAATACATTTACACGATCTTAATACGAACCGAAAATAAAATTAAAATTCTGATTCGCATCCAATCCAACCACTGTTTAGAGAGAAAAAAACCAATCCCAAAACCATTTTTTCAAAATATGATCCTATAAATTGATCGAAACGAAATTATTGAGTTTGGATAAAATTATCATCTTGTGTTAATAAAAACTAATAACTATATTAATGATGACCAGGTAAATATTCAGATGTTTGAGCGAGTATTTAACTTGAACTGAATTTAATTTTTGGAGATGTTTTTGGAAGGAATATTTGCTTTTGTATTCCCACCGGGTTGTAATCAGTGAAGGGAAGTGCAACACTCGACTTGACTCAAAAAAATTAAATTTTATGGTTTGATTTGAAAATACTCAACTCATAATTTCATAAACTTGACTCAAAAATTCAAAATAAAGTTTGAATTATAAAATAGAAATTACAATAACTCGAATTTTTTAGTAGTTAGTGGACTAAATTTTTAAGTTCGAGTTATTAAATAGGAGCAATTTGGGCACCTAAGTTTCAAAGGGTATACTTTGGGCACCTATTTTTCATCTAAGCATTTATAATATTATTGTACTAATTGATTGTAAAGTTTTAGGATTGAAAAATGAATTTTTAAAAATTTAAGGGTGAAATTATAAAGAAACATTTTTATTAGTGACTATAATGTTTACTTTTTAAAATTGAGGAGAAAAAATGTACATGAGATAAATTTTAATGGCTATTGCAGCAATTTATCTTTATTTTTTCGTTAATTAATTCCGCCTCATCATCAATTCGTTTGGGGACTAACAGACTATAACGTCGGAGTGACCAAGTCTTTACACATCGAAAACGTAGATAACTACTTATTGGCACTTTTCAAAAGTAGTGACTAAATCTGTACAAACGAGGAACGAAAGTGACCCCTGCAGTAGTTTACCCTTTTTTATATAACTTGTGTTTTAAAATATAATCCTATAAATTAAAAACCATTCATCCTATTCTACATAGGTAATTAATGAGCATTCATCCCTACTCTACATAAGTAATTAACGTGCTTCAATTCATCCCTACCCTACATAAGTAATTAATGAGCTTCAATTCATCCCTACCCTACATAAGTAATTAATGAGCTTCAATTCATCCCTACACTACATAAGTATTTATCGAGTTAGAAAAATTAATTTGATAATTATTTCTAAATTAGATTTTATCATAAACGATATGTTAGATTTTTTAATCTCGATTTTAGACCTGGGGAATGTAAGGTTTTTGTTCCGATTATATCATGTCATTGGATGTTGATCGTATTGAGATGAATGGACAGTGGTATTTCAACGCTCACTTGTTTATCGTAAAAAGAGATTGTAAGAAGGTGAGATCCCGATGAGTGTTTCTTTGGTTTTTTTTAGATTTTTAGGTTTTTATCTCTTGGGCAAAACTATTAAGTGACCACCTAATTATGAGCCACGACCTGTTTTGATCATTTAACTAAAAAAATTTAAAATTCGATCACTCAACTATTTAAATAGACTTATTTTGACCACACATCTGGTCTTTGTTAGTTCGTTATTATATCAATTTAGTCATAATTTTCCTATCCGGTGACAACACGTGTCATCACCCTATTGGATGATTTAATTTAATATTTATTTAATTTAATATATTTATTTTCCTCTAATCAGATGGTGATATATGTCACCATCTGGTGGAAGGAAAATATTAGAATAAGGAGTGCTTGGCAGGGGGTTCAACCTACAACCTCTTAAACGAAAAACTCATTCCTTTACCATTACATCAACCCACTATTTGTGAAATGGATTGCACCATTTAATATATATCTTATAATGCATTTTTTTCTTTGGTTTTTGGGTGCATTTGATTGTTTTAAATCTGATTTGTGCTAAGATATATTAATAATTGGGGTTTAGTTTAATGGTTAACCTATTGGTTTAATGTTTGGGGATGTGGGGGACGCGGGTTTGAATCCCAGCTCCCCCTCTCTTATTCAATTTATTTTCTTTGCTATGGTGGTGACACGTGTCACCACCACATTAGTCTGAATAAAAAATTTAAATAATATATATAGGAGAGAGAAAATAAAAAAAAAATAAGAAAAAAATTCCACGTCAGCAATTCCGTTAGTTTTTAACGACGGGGACCAAAACAGGAGAACTATGTAACAGAAGGGACGATTTTGCCAAAAAATATAGTTTTGGGACCAAAATAGGAAGACAGTAATAGTTTGGGGACCATTGGTGTAGTTTTCCCTTAAAAAATTATAAATTAAAAATGGTCAATTTTTGCAAAAAAATAAAATTTTAGGGACTAACATGAATAAAATATCATCATATTAAAAATACTTGACTAAATTACAAAAAAAGGAGAATATGTGTCAATTTGGAATAAAAATAAAGTTTTATGGACTAGAATGAACAAAGATATTAAAATAAAATTATAAACATTGGAGTAAATTACAAACAAAAAAAGGATAAGGTCGATTTGGAATAAAAATAAAGTTTTAGGGACTAGAATGAACAAAGATGTTATATTAAAATTATAAACATTGGACTAAAATACAAAAAAAAAGATATGGGTTGATTTGGAATAAAAATAAAGTTTTAGGGAGTACAATGAACAAAGATAATTAAATTATAATTATAAACATTGGATATAATTACAAACAAAAAAAGGATAGGGTTGATTTGGAATAAAATAAAATTTTAGGGACTAGAATAAACAAAGATATTAAATTAAAATTATAATCATTTGACTAAATTACAAGCAAAAAAAGAATAGGGGTTAATTTAGAATAAAAATAAATTTATAGGGACTATAATGAATAAAAATATTAAATTAAAATTTAAACATTAGACTAAATTACAAATATAAAAAGAATAAGGATCAATTTAGACTAAAAATAATATACATGTAGATAAGTTTTACTATATATATTACGTATATATATATATATATATTCATTAATATATATATACATGTTACGTATATTATATATTAAATATATATATATATATATATATATTAATACATATATAAATACATTTATATATATATATATATGTTGTCATATATATATATATATACATTAATATTATATACATTAATATATATATATATATATATTAATACATATTATATACATATTATATTATATATATAATATATAACATGTGTGTAAATTGTAATGTCAAATGTGTTATGTGTTGATATGTATCATGTGACATGTATGTTATATATTAATGTATATGTATATAAATTAATACATATATATATTAATAAATACATATTATATATATACATTTATACATGTATGTATATGTATATATACATGTATGTATGTGTATTATGTTTAGGGTTTAGAATGTAATTTTTACACTTTTAGTATGTATATATATTATGTGTATATATATAATATATGTATGTGTATTAGGGTTTAGGGTTTATAATGTAAGTTTTAGTATGTATATATGTGTGTATTACGGTTTAGGGTTTATAATGTAAGTTTTAGTATGTATATATGTGTGTATTACGGTTTAGGGTTTAGAATGTAGATTTTAGACTTTTAGCATGTATATATATATATATGTTTGTGTATTGGGATTTAGGGTTTAGAATGTAAGTTTTAGTATGTATGTGTATGACATACATACTAATTTACATATGATATACTTACACACATATATATATATTATGGTTTATAATTTGGAGTTTAGGGTTTCTACAATTACACATGCATATATACATACATACATGGATTAGGGTTTAGGGGTTTTTACATTTACACACACACATACCCCTAAACTTTGTATGTGTATATGTACATATGTATTTTATGTATGTATTGCTATTAATGTATATATAATGTATACCCCTAAACTAAATTCGAGTTTAGAATTCGTACTAAGTTTGAGTTTAGTATAAATAGTCGATAGTCTTTGGGTTGGTCATTTATTTCGAGTTAATTATTTAACGACTTTCATGAACACGAATCACTAATAATTAGAATACACACATTTACCCCTAAACACCAAACATAAACCCATAAATCTAACAAACGAAATAAATCAAAATATAAAAAGGACAGATCTCGAAAATAAATTAAAACTAAATTATTACTTAGAGCCTAATTCACAAATTATTCAAATTGTTAAAGCCAATTAATTACCAAATCTTTATACAAGAACCAAATCAAATTTAAAGCAAATCAAAAGACATAATAATTAATCAATTTATGAAGCATGTCCTAATTGAATGAAATCTAAAGAAACTATACCAAAAGTTAGGATTAAAAAAAACAAACTAAACCCTAAAAACCTTAAACCCTAAACATCTAATTAAAAAAGGATTTAAAGGGTGATTTACCCTTAAATAAAAAAATAGGCGGCAAGCCATTTACTTTCCCCCTCTTTTCAATTAAATTCCCCCAAGCCATTTAGATTTGGCGCTAATTTAATTTTTTTCCCAATTAAATTTTTACCCACCAATTTAAAAAATTTCACACTAAAAGCTAAAGAATTTTTAATTTAATAATTATAATTAAAATTTTTAATAAAATAAAATTTTAATTTAATGATCATAATTAATAAAATGATTTAAATTTTAAATAATTTATTTTTAATTCACCCATTACAAGTTATTAATTTAATAAAACTTTTAAGATATTAACCTCACAAATAATTTATATTAAATGAGTTAATACTAACCATATTGAATTATTTAACAAAATTTAAAATTTAGCAGCGTGAAATGAATGTTTAAATATAATTTTTTATACATATATATTAAATTAATTATATATGTTTATTTAACAAAAAGATAATTTAACACTTTAAATTGATTTAAAAAATTAACAGTTAATATTTTACATTTATTAATATTTTAAATTCATCAAATCATAGACTTTCTCAATAACATGTCTGATAAATCAAGTTATATCAATATCAGTTTAGGTTAAAAACAAGTCAGGTTCAAAACAAGTCGGGTTCAAAATAGGTTAGGTCAATTAACAGGTCAGGGCGGGTTCATAACAGGTCGGGTAAAATCGGATCTCGGGTCGATTCAGTCGGGTAATATTAGGTAATTTGCCAGGTTGATCTCGAGTTCGAGTTCGTTTCAGTCGGATGCAGGTCGGGTTTCAGGTCAAAATTAACAAGTCAGATTCGGGTTCGGGTCATTTTCAGTCAGACGCAGATCAGTTTCGGTTGCTACAGTAACAAGTTCAACTCATGTTCCGGTCAGCAACAGTCAGTTACAGTTCGGGTTCGGGTCATGAATTCTCGGGTCAAATCAGGTTCTAACTCGAGCAAGTTTCAGCCAGATTTTTAGGTTCTGACTTGTTTTTACATCCCTACTGGTAAATATTAAGTTAGATCATTATCAGTTTAAGTTAAAAATAAGTCGAGTCAATTAACATGTTGGGTTCAAAACAGGTCGAGTTCAAAACAGGTCAGGTTATATCAATTATTTTCCAGGTCGGTCCCGGGTTCAGGTTCGTTTCAGTCGGATGCAGGTCGGGTTTCGGGTCCACGGTAACAGGTCAAATTCGGGTTCAGGTCGTTTTCAGTCGAATGCAGGTCGGGTTCGATTACTACAGTAACATGTTCAATTCGGGTTCGGGTCAGCAACAGTCGGTTACAGATCGCGTTCAGATCATCAAATACTCAGGTCAAACCAAATTCTGACTCGAGCAGGTTTTAGTCGAATTTTTAAATCGGGTCAATTTTTTACATCCCTAACTCCAATAATATTCGCGTGGGGTGACTACCGACTAATGGATGAACCTTTTTTCGAATTATAAATTATATCACTTAGCCCATGCATGATGCATTTCAGAGATCATTCTTCTCTATTATTGGACTTTCTTCCAAATTTGACAATGTCCAAGCCATTTTCGTTTTTAGGCTTGGTTACTAGAGGAGTGTTGTGAAATAGAGGTATAGTAATACTATTTTAACACTAAATTTTAGTTTAAGTTTTAATTATACAATTGGATTGTTAAAAGCGATTAATACTATTTTAGCATTAAATTTTAATTTAAACTTTAATTATACCAGTAGGTCGTTAAAATCCATCTACATCATTGTATGTTGATTGTTAAGATCCGTCAACGTCGTTGATTTTAATGGCACAATAGTATAATTGAAGCATAAATTGGAAGTTCAATGCTAAAACAATATCGATTTTTAGTTCAGTGTATAATTGATACTAAACTTATAATCTAGAGGTTTGTGGTGTAATTTACCGTTATGAGGCGTTTGGTTCGTAGAAAAGATAATTACCAAGGAAATATTTTTTTTCAGAATCACATACCCACATATGGTTTGACAACATTCCCTCTAAGGGGTAATATTTTATTCCCAACAATACTGATTTCTTCATTAAATTATGAGAATGTGATTGCCTTGAATTTTTTAAGTATTTGTCGGTTCCCATCTTTTTTGGACCATATTGACCCTAAGTTAATGAATTTTGTTTATTATTTGTTGAATTTTAATTAGACGATCAAATATTTGTGGTGTAAATTTGTTAAATATTTTTATTCAATATTAATTTAATACTTAAATGGTGTTATACATATTTAAATATTATTTTAATAGTTAATGTATTTTTATTAATATTATATCAATGATGTTTATAGGTTATATGTTGATATTGCGTTTGAGAATTAATGAGTTAGAAGTTGATGTTTTTAATTTTATTTTTTTATAATATGTTTATCATCTTATAAAACATTTTAGTAGGTTAAATACATGATCTAAAATTCTTATCATTATTATACAACTCTTAAATTTATTTAGTAATATGTCATTGTTGTAAAAAATTAAAAATTTGAACACATTAAATGTTTAGCATTTGAAAATTTACAAAAATATTTTAATAGAGTAACGAGGGTATGTAAATATAAAATATATTTAATATAATAATTATATTAATAATATGATAAATATATAAGTTCTACAAAATTTAACTTAAATAATGACTCATTTTTTTGCGGATATATTTTTAATTTAATATTGAAATTTTAAGTTGAATAATTATATTAAGATAATTATTCTATATACCGGCGGTGAAAAATTTTCACAAGCGTCTTAATTTTAGGGTTTATGAACTTAATTTAGGGTGTAAGATTTAGAAGTTTAAGTGTAGGGGTTTAGAATTTAGGGTTTAACGTTAGAATTTAAGGTTTATAGGTTAAAACCTAAATCATCACCATATTACCCTAAAAACTAAATTCTAACCTCTAAATCCTAAATTCTAAAATCCCTACACTAAATCTCAAAACTCTTAAACTATGATGTTTGTGAAAACTTTTATTTTCCTATTTTGGGGACCACCGATGTAGTTTTCCCTATTAAGAATTATTAGGTAATCAAATTTTTAGGTTTATTTATTTATTTCAGGAGTTTTGAGTTCGGGTCTCGGGTCAAATTTGTCAAGTCTAATTTCAAACGATTTTGGCTCCGTAGACCAGCGCCTTATCCATTGGGCCACAGAGTCACTTTATTACTCTTTAGTTAATTTACATGTTTTACAAACAAATTTCATAAATTATCAAGTTTAATTGACACTTGTAAAATATTTTCCAAATTTCTGCCACATTATCAATTTAATTAGTTATATTAAGATGGACTTTTAATTTTTTGGCACATATAATATTACGATCGAAACTATTATTTTTATAAATTAACTTTACTCCATTAAGTTTTTATATTTTAAATCTGTTAGAAAACATTATTTTAAATCCAATAATATGTCGGGAATAATGAATTACTGGCATTTATATAATGGTTTATTATTCCGGTGAGTCTAGGGTGCGCCTTAATTTAAAGGGTACAATCGAACATAAAACCTAAAATGTTATAGCAACCGAAAAGTTATAAAAACAATAACATATTAGGTTGGTGGTAACTGGTAAGTTTCGAAACCATACTACGAACAAGCATATTAACAAGCAAAAACTCACAATTACTAAGAAATCTTTAACATATAACATCAGATGAGTTTCAGAGAAAACTGCCACAGTTATAAAATTTTCTCGTACAATAGCTATTAACATTAATGTTCTGAGTGGAAAGAAAAACCTTGAATATGAACTTAATGTATACAAAAATAAGAATGAAACAATCGCAATCACTCTCCAGCTACAAACATCCTACTAAGCAACATAGAAAGGAAGGAAATCGTCTCAATGGTTGTCAAAACAAATGAAAGGCGTGTATAATACATAATATCCAAGTACATCCTCCTTTGGTGACCCCCACGTTTGACACTTCCCCATATCAACCGGAATTCAAGTTCAAACAAAAAAATCCAAGTAATGCGAAACACAACTCGCCATCAAAGAACTTATAAACCTTAGAAGCATTTCCTGTGAACAATGGATGGACCAGACTCATCATATTCGCCCTTGGAAATCCACATCTGATGTAACAAGCAAAGCAAACAAGTCAGCGTCGGACAAACAACTTACAGAAAGAGTAAAACATTAGCCAAATATAACCTAAATATTTCACCTGCTGGAAGGTGCTGAGAGATGCCAAGATAGATCCTCCAATCCAGACACTGTACTTCCTCTCTGGTGGCGCAACCACCTTTATCTTCATGCTGCTAGGAGCAAGGGCAGTGATCTCCTTGCTCATACGGTCTGCAATACCAGGGAACATAGTTGAACCACCACTGAGCACAATGTTACCATAGAGATCCTTCCTGATATCAACATCACACTTCATGATAGAGTTGTAGGTGGTTTCATGGATTCCAGCAGCTTCCATCCCGATGAGAGATGGCTGGAATAGGACTTCTGGACAGCGGAATCTCTCGGCTCCAATAGTGATGACTTGTCCGTCAGGCAACTCATAGTTCTTCTCAACAGAAGAGCTGCTCTTGGCAGTTTCCAGTTCCTGCTCGTAGTCCAGGGCAACATAAGCAAGCTTCTCCTTCATGTCACGGACAATTTCCCGCTCAGCAGTGGTGGTGAACATGTAACCTCTCTCAGTAAGAATCTTCATCAAAGCATCAGTAAGATCACGACCAGCAAGGTCTAAACGGAGGATGGCATGTGGAAGGGCATACCCTTCATAGATTGGCACAGTGTGAGATACACCATCACCAGAATCCAGCACAATACCTGCCCATAATGGAGAAAATCTATGTTAGCTTGATTAGATAAAAGCAGTCTATAAAATTGTGAATAGTTTACAGAGATCTCTATTTTAATTAACCTGTTGTGCGACCACTGGCATACAAAGAGAGAACAGCCTGGATGGCAACATACATTGCAGGTACATTGAAGGTTTCAAACATGATCTGAGTCATCTTTTCTCTGTTGGCCTTGGGGTTAAGAGGAGCCTCTGTGAGAAGCACAGGGTGTTCCTCAGGAGCAACACGGAGCTCATTGTAGAATGTATGATGCCAGATCTTTTCCATATCATCCCAGTTGCTGACAATACCATGCTCAATGGGATATTTCAAAGTAAGGATACCTCTTTTAGATTGTGCCTCATCTCCTACGTATGCATCCTTCTGCCCCATCCCAACCATGACACCAGTGTGTCGAGGTCGGCCAACAATACTGGGAAAAACTGCCCTAGGAGCATCATCGCCAGCAAAACCAGCCTGTATGATAAACAATATCAGATGAACCATGATAAAGTCACACATTTTTCATAAATAAATAAACAAGCAAAAATGAAGAAAATATTAACTCAAGATCTACAAATAAACTAACCTTCACCATTCCAGTTCCATTGTCACACACAAGGGGTTGAATTTCCTCAGTATCGGCCATCTTTTACAATACTACAAACAAGGACAGTGATCATTAGTATCACAAAATAACTTGTCAACCAGTACTGCGTAAACGCCCTTCCAACTAATCTAAACAAGGAAAATTGGTCTTCAACAAATAAGATTTTACTTTCTCTAAATTGAAAAAACAGAACACTTAAAGTAAACATAACCGATGGGAAAACATTATCCACCTACAGATTTTGCACCGATACACTCTATCCGAGTTCTTTTTCTTTCTTAAGTGGATGCAGGAAATGAAGCAATCAGCTTTGGTAAATGCTTGCTTGGTTGTACTCATCTCAGCCTATAAAAATATTATTTTACCCTTAACATTTTCCATGTATTAATTTTTTTTTGTCAAGGCTTTTAAGCAGTTATAGTCCTATAGATGTATTGATTTCTATAGAGTAGTATGGATAGTTTCATTATATGTATTTCAATATACAAACAAAAGTGGGACAAATGTAGATATAGCAATCACAAGTCACAACCTTACTTAATTGCCATCCTTAAGTCAACATTGATTCTTGAAATACATAAAATAAAACTGTCCAGTATCAAAGCTAACTTAAAAAACAGAAAATCTTGCTAGATAGAGAAGCAACCAGATTTAGTCAGTTCAAAAGGTAGACAACATTCAGTTGATAGCATCTAAGCAAGCTAGTCTATAATTTCATAGACACTAAAATATCAAACAAATAAAGATCAGGGTCTAGAACCTCTTTTAACCTCCAGAAAATAAAAACTTGGAAATCATAAAAACTTACAGAATGAAAGAGTTGCCCAGTAAAAGATGAAAGAACAAATAAGTAGAACTCAATTGTCATAAGACATACATGGAAATCGCAAACGCAATGAAGCAGAACAAGCTAAGTAAAAATCCAGATAAAAAGAAAAGCAGATTAAGCTAAAATCTAGATCTATAAAACTCGCTAGAAACTTCTAGAAGCCAGTTCCATCGTCCACAAAACATCAGAAACCATGGATCGGCTGTTTTGAAGTCAAAATCAAAAGCGAAGTGAAAAGATCTACCTGAAGAAGAAAGAAAGGAAAAAGCGAAGAAGAAAACAACGACTGGGTTTCCTTTTTCTCGCTTCTCTTCTGTAAGGTCGATGCTGGTAGAGGAGAGATAGGGAGGGATAAGGAAAGGGAGAATATTATATAATGGAAATTTATTATTAAAAAAAGGAAAATAAAATTTAATTCGTAGGAAATTAACTAATAAAATATTTGGAGGAAGAATTTGGAAATCTAAAAAAAAGGGTTCAATTCCAGCAACGCGAAAAGATAGGGTGACCTGTCTGTCTTAATTGTATCTGTTCATCTCATAATCTTTATCCCTTAAAATAGGGTAACTTACATTCTAAATACTCAATTTAACTTCCATTTTCATTTAGATCACGTACATTTAGTTTTATCAAATTGTATCATTCAACTTTTGTTATTAATAAATAAGTTATTTATACGAAATTTTTTAAATAATTCTAACAAAAAATTGAAATGGACATGTTTACTTAATACATTCTTCACACATCTCCGTTAAATAATATTTAATTAATTATTTAAATATTTTTTGTTAGATTTTTTTCAAATATTTCATTTAAATAAACGGAAAGAAATATGATTAAATTTCTTATAAAATTATAAGAAAAATGTTTATATTGTCAATTTAACATTTTTCATTAAATTTGTTAAAAATGTGTTAGCATAAGTGACTTGATTTATTAATAATAAAAGTTTAATGATGTAATTTGATTAAATTAAAGGTTTGTGATCTAAATAAAAGTTGAAGCTAAGTTCAATGATCTAGATTGTAAATTGCGTCTTAAAATACAAGTAAGATGCATAGTATGATTATTTGATTTATTAGTGGTTGAATTTTTTTTTCAAAAGTATAGAAATAATAAAAAAATTAAATGTCTGAGAAGTCAATTGATATTTTTTTAAAAAAAATTAAGAGTTCAACAGTAGTTTTTAAAATTTTCAAAAAATCAAATATCATTTTTAAAACAAAATTAGGGGTCTTGGCCTCCATAAATCCCATTGTATTCTGCCTTTGGGTATAATCTCTCTCGCTTATGTGTCGAATTTAATATCTAACGTAATAAAAAAAAACTTTTAATCGTTTTAGATATAAAAAAGAAAAAAGATGTGTGGGTTTGTATAGCCAAACAAAGACCACATTGAGGTTTTAATATTATGTTAATGCAGTTTGGTGGTGGGTGTAATTAACCACTTCCTCCACTCAATCTTTGCTGGAAGAAGTTGGATGTTCCTTGAAGTTGAAGGTTAAGATATTAATAAATGGAGGTTGGTTGTTTTGTTGCCAGCTTGGGAAACAGGTGAAGTTGCCCCTTAAAATATGCCTTCGCTTTTTCTACAATCCACACCTTCGCAAGTAGTACGTTTTTCACTTCTTTTTTTCTCCCAAACCTTCTTCAATTCTTCAATGTCATAATGTTAAGAATAATTTTGTAACCAGAAATTTCAGAAATGAGAATGAGAAAGAGAAGAAGAATTTTAGATTAGAAAGCAAGTTTCAGGTTTAACATAGGGGTTAATTATTCTATTGGTGTATGAACTATACTGAATTCTCAGTTTCATACAAAATATTTTAAAATTTTTAGTTTCATACCTTAGGTTTTTCGCCGTTAACAAGTTTACCTATTTCTGTGATGGAAACTAACGTGGACCCCTTGGACCAGTAAAAAAATTGACACGTGGCATTTATTTTTTAAAAAATAATTCATTTACTTAATTAAAGGCATAATAACACAATTAGCCCCCCTACATTTTATCATTTTCAAATCTATCTTTAAAATTAAAAAAAAATGTTTATTTTAAAAATATTAAAAAATTATTTAAACTAATCAATGATTGACATGTGTCAAAGACATTAAAAAATAATTTTTCCACCTACTATTTTTTTTCATTTCCCTCAACTTATGATACAATTTATTTTATGTTCTATTTTTTCCATTTATCCCTTCGGTTAAATCATGGATGTAATATGTATCGTGCTCGGACTAGCTGAACTGGGTATGATCTCATTTATTTGTTTTCTTTGTGAACTCAGGTAGATTAAGGCGTGTGTGCCATTGTGTTACTGCTGTGTGATCAAGCATTATTATATTAATACTTATTATTGTTGATTATGAGAGCATGTTTTTAGACGTTTAGTTGTAGGCTTATAGCGCCACTTGTTATTATTTTAATTTTATGCTCATACTAGTTTATATGTTTGCGTTTATGATCTACATAAAATATAGTAGAGTAAACGTGTACTACTAAACTTTATAAGCTCAATATTCAGAATTATTATTTCTGTTTGTAGACTAGTAGGTTAGAATACGGTTGAGCACCATCAACTTGGATATTTCAACATCGATTATGTAATTGAGTACAAAACTCTTATTTATTGGACATGCATTCATAGGAATTTATGTTGGTTAAGTCTGTAATTTTATTTAGATATTTGTAATATTTAGTCGAATGTTGATTTTAAAATTGAAGCTTTTCGTGTATATTAACTTCAAATACTTGGATTATAATTTTAATTTTGACTATGGTTATTTTGAAAATAAATTTTTAAATTATATTGTTAAATTTTATTTTTAATAGTTGTCGGGTTAGATGGTGACTCATTGTAACACTACAAATTCTCTGATTGGATCAAAATGTTATACACATTTTTTGTCCTATATTTTTAACAAACAATTTTAAATGAAGCGCGTTTAGGACCATCTTCGTTCTCCTCACACCAAAATGAAGAGATACAAATTGAGATAAGAAAAAGCATCGAAGTTGGGAAAGTTTCGAGAAAGAACAAGCGATGTAACTATAAGGTTTTTTAATTAATTATTATATTTAATAATATTGAAATAATTAAAAGATAATATAATTCATACATATTTTTAATTATTTGACAATGTACATACACCTTGCCTACAAAGATATTTAAACTTGTGTCTCTTAGAATGAATATCATCCATTTTTCTACTGAGATCACTTGTTCAGTTAATTATTACTTAGATGTTATGTTAATGGTTTAGGTTAATAGTTTAGGTTAATGGTTCGAAGTTATTTTTTTAAATTATTCAACGTTTCTTTGGGTTAGTGCGTTTAATTATATAATTTTAGTTTAATTATTTTATTGTTTAAAGTTTAAGGTTTTATTAAATTAAAGACTTAATATACTTTATCTCTTAAATTTTACATGTTTTTTTAATTTGTTCCTTAAAGTTCATTTTAACCATTTTTGTCCCCCTAACATTTTCGCCGTTGCTTATATTGCCCTCTACCGTTAAAAAAATCTATCTTGACCAATTAGAATGTGTTACATCATTTTCTTTATTTATTTTTAAATTTTAAAATAAAATAAATATATTAAAATATTTATTAATTTAATTATATTTCCCAAAATACCCAAAACATCCTATCTTCATCCATTCATTTCTTCCCCAATCTTCATCCCCATCATTTTCTTTCCCCAAAACAAACCCAAACAGTTATTTTAATGATGTTAAAACTCACTAATCTTGAAAATCTCAGCTGGGTATCTGAATTTTTTGTGTCTTAATTAATCCAAATGGATAAATTTCGACATTGCATTGAAAAGGAGGGAACGTTGCTGGAATTTGGACATTGTTGGGTTGTCTTCTTTCATGTTTCTCCCAATTTTCTGGGTTTTTAGGGTAAAATCCAATTGAATAATGGTGGATTTGCTTATAATTTAGGATGGAGTTTTGTCTTTTATGTTGTTCTTGTCTTGTATTTTGATTATTTTTTATGGGATAAGTTAAGAAAAAAGGGGAAAAGTATATTAAGATTAAATATTGAATTCTAGAAAAGGTTTCTAGGGTTTTCGTATTTTAGGAATTTCTGATTGAAAGGAAGGAAGGGAAGAAAGTACGAGAAGTAAAAGAACACGTGATGTAAAACTGAAAAATAAAACTTCTGTTTTTATTAAATGGAAAATTGAATACAAAGTACACCAAGCTTTCACTTATTTATACACTAGTCACTAACAGATTTAACAAACTAATATTGACAACTCAACATCTTGATTCCAACTCAGCACTCTTCTTTATAATCTTGATAGCCCCCCCCCCCCCCCCCCCCCCTCAAGTTGGAGCATACAAATTTTGGAGGCCCAACTTGACAATGGCACCCTGAAAAGAACCAGGATTCAAGGATTTAGTAAAACAGTCAGCCAATTGGTTTTGAGAAGAAACAGGCAAAAGCTTGATAACTCCCTGTTGAACTTTTTGTCTAATTAAATGACAATCTATCTCAATATGTTTGGTACGTTCATGATGCACAGGATTCTCAGCAATCCTTATAGCAGACATATTGTCACAGTAAAGGTTAGCAGTAGAAAGAGAAATCTGTAAATCAGATAAAAGGTAAAAGAACCACTGTATTTCACATGTTACAGCAGCAATTGCTCTGTATTCAGCTTCACTAGAGGAGCGAGATACAGTCTGTTGTTTCTTGGATTTCCAGGAAACTAAGGATTTTCCTAGAAAAAGACAAAATCCAGTAATAGATTTACGAGAATCTGGGCATGAGGCCCAATCAGAATCAGAGAAAGCATGTATCTTTAAAGGATTATCAGAAGGAAAGAATAAACCTTGTCCAGGTGTGCCTTTTAAGTACCGAAGGACCCTATGAGCAGCAGTCAAGTGAACACTAGTAGGAGCAGATAAGAACTGAGACAACTGTTGAACAGCAAAACATATATCTGGTCTAGTGTTAGTGAGATAAAGCAATTTCCCAATAAGTTGTCTATAGGAAGTTATATCTTGCAAAGGTTCTCCATCAGTTTTAGACAAATGAGTAGTAGCAATAATAGGAGTGGAAGCAGGTTTACAACCTAGGAAACCAGTGTCCTTTAAAAGTTCAAGGGTATACTTTCTTTGGCAAAGGTTGATACCCTTATTGGATCTAGCAATTTCAAACCCTAAAAAATATTTTAACTTGCCTAAATCTTTAATTTTGAAAACTTCATGAAGAAAGTTTTTGATACAAGAAATCTGCTTAGATGAAGGACTGGCTATAATGATATCATCTACATAAACTGCAATAGCAATGAATTGAGAATCTGTGCCCTTGGTAAACAAACTAGAATCTGAAACAGACTGCTTAAAACCTTGTTCTAAAAGAGCAACAGTCAACCTCTCATTCCACTGTCTACTGGCTTGCTTTAAGCCATACAAACTTTTATTTAACTTACAAACTAGTCCATTTTTATCTTTAGAGAAACCAGGAGGTAACTCCATATAAACTTCCTCATCTAAAAACCCATGCAAGAAAGCATTGTTGATATCTAATTACTGTAAATCCCATTTTTTAGAAGCAGCTACAGCCATTAATGTTCTTATAGTAGTTATTTTAGCTACTGGACTAAAAGTGTTTATAAAGTCAACACCAGGTTGTTGTGTGTAACCCTTTGCAACTAATCTTGCCTTATACCTATCCAAGGACCCATCAGACTTTAACTTGGTTTTAAACACCCATTTACAACCTATAGTGGTTTTTCCAAAAGGCAATGGTACAAGATCCCAAGTCTTGTTTCTTTCTAGAGCATCTATCTCTTCTTGCATAGCAGATTTCCAGCAATCATTCATAAGAGCTTGTTTATAAGATTTAGGCTCAGTTAAAATATCTATATTATTGATAAAAGATTTGTAGCTAGTAGATATATTAGCATAAGACAGAACTTGGTCTATGGTGTGAGGAGTAGTCCTAGCTTTAGGCATTGAGACTTGAAAATCCTTAAACTTCTGAGGAATTTTAACAGTTCTAGTAGGTCTAGTAGAAATCCTAGACTTATCTTGATCAACAGCAAAATGTTGATCAGAATTATCAGAAGACAAAGCCTTTTCAACAGAATTAGTATTTTGAGGAATATTAATATCAGAACCAGCACTACTAGAAACAACACCATTCCCAGATTGATTAAGAGAAACAGAGTCAGAATGAAATTCAGAATTTACAGGAACTATCTCAACATCAGAAGTAAAATCAGCTTTACTACTTTCAGAAACAAATTCATCCTCTAAGCTTAAACCATCACAGTTAGGCAATACCAGGTCATGAAGCTTGTCATTAGTATGTTGTTTAAAAGGAAACATATGTTTATAGAAAACTACATCTCTGCAAACAAAAACAGACTGTGTCTCAAGATTAAACAACCTATACCCTTTTACATTTCTAGGGAAGCCTAAGAAAACACACTTAATGGCCCTAGAATGCATTTTAGTTTCAGCCTTAGGTAAAGAAGAAGCATAGGCAAGGCACCCTATGACTCTAAGATTATTATACCTAGGTTTAGACTGAAAAAGAACCTCAAAAGGAGTTCTATTATCAAGAACAGGAGTAGGAGTAACATTTATAAGAAAAGCAACATGCATAACACACTCTATCCAAAAAACTAAAGGCAAATTAGGAAGGATTCTTAAAGATCTAGCCACAGCTAAGAGATGTTGACGTTTCCTCTCAACAACACTGTTTTGTTGAGGAGTATGAGGGCAAGAAGTCTGATGTAATATTTCTTTTGATTTAAAAAACTCAGACATATTAAATTCCTTACCATTGTCAGACCTTATAGCTTTAATTTTTATAGAAAATTGAGTTTCTATTAAAGAACAGAACTCAGTAATTATACTCCTAGTTTCAGACTTAAGTTTCATTGGATAAATTCACATATACCTGCTTTTATCATCCACTATTGTAAGAAAATAAGAATGACCATATATACTACTCACAGGAAAGGGTCCCCACAAATCCATGTGGACTAAATCAAAGATATTTTCAGACTTAGATGTGCTAACAGGAAAAGGTAACCTCTTATGCTTAGCAAGAACACAAGTTTCACAATGATCTAAAGAACCAGATGGAATGCTAGGGTCTATTCTAGAGAAAAATTTCATCCTAGGACTAGAAGGATGTCCTAGTCTAGCATGCCAAACATCAAAAGAAACAGAAGAATTAACAAAGTTACCAACAGTAACAGCAATCCTAGATTCCTTAAGCTCCAACAGATATAGGCCATGAACCTTCCTAACTAAACCAATCATCTTCCATTGCATGACATCCTGTATGCAACAGAAACCAAGTGAGAATATAAAAGACAAATTAGAACCAGTTGTCAATTGTGAAACAGAGACTAAATTGAAACCAAAAAATGGTATATGAAACACATTATGAAGAATCAACTCATCAGACAGCTTAACAGTACCAATGTGCAAGACTTTCAGAAACTGACCATTAGGTAATTTAACAAAACGATCAGCAACAACAGAATATGATACAAAATGATCTAAATAATTAGCAATGTGATCGGTAGCCCCTGAGTCAAGAATCCAAGACTTTTGACTTAAAACATAATCAGAAGACTCAGAACAAACAATGCTATTACCCACAAAATTAGCCATATTAGAAAATAAAATCCATAACTTGCATCTGGACAGAATCATGATTGGAGGATAAAGCATGAACTTGAGAATTCTGATGAGAAACAGAACTCTGACATGACTTATCTTTGTCACTTATCAAAGAAAGCAGACTAGCATACTGCTCTTTGGTGAAAGAAAGAAGACCTTCTTCATTAGAAGGATTATCAGAACTATGAGAAGCAAGATTTTCAGAACCAGAATTTGCGGTTTGATTAGCCCTACTAAAGGCAGTTTTTGACTTAAAACCAGGAGGGTAACCATGCTTTTTGAAACACTTGTCCACAACATGCCCATACATGCCACAAAAAACACAAAGGGGCCTACGACTAGAATTCCCAGAACCACCAGAAAACTTCTTATTAGAACCAGAATTCCTAAGAACAGACTCATCCCTTCTATAACCTCCCCTGTCAACCAACAAGACGTTGGAATCACTATGAACAACAGGACCAATTGTTCTTTCATGTTGGACAAGAATTGAAAAAATCTCATTAATATTTGGGAAGGGTTTCATCATCAAAATTTGGGATTTGGGAATGGAAAAAGAATCATTCAAACCCCTAAGAAACCTAAGAGCAAAATCTTGCTTACGATACTCAACTGCTTTGCAATCGCAACTAGATAAGGCCCTAAGATTGCAAAGCTCATCCCAAAGAATCTTTAATTGCGTATGAAAAGAAGTTACTGAAAGGCTACCTTGACAGAGGGAATAAAATTCCTGTTGCAAGTCAGAAACCCTAATTAGGTCTCCTTGCTTGAAACGATCATTGAGGTCGGCCCACAATTCGTACGCCGTATCTATCCAAATAACGCCTTGGGCTATCTCCGGTGAAATTGCTCGAAGAAGCCACGACAGAACCAGATTATTGCACTTCTCCCATGCTTGAAATCGCGAACTATCCTTTCGAACCTGCTTGATCGACCCATCAACGAAACGCAGCTTGTTCTTGGAGATGAGAGCCATCTTCATCGACCTCGCCCAACTATGATAATTCGAACCGTTCAATAAAGCAGACGTGAGAACCAAACCAGGATTTTCGTTCGGATGGATATAATACTCATCCGAAGGATCGTCGTTCTTGAAGGGTTGAGAACGGGCTCGATCGGAGGAATCATCATCTGATACCATATTGAATTCTAGAAAAGGTTTCTAGGGTTTTGTATTTTGGGAATTTCTGATTGAAAGGAAGGAAGGGAAGAAAGTACGAGAAGTAAAAGAACACGTGATGTAAAACTGAAAAATAAAACTTCTGTTTTTATTAAATGGAAAATTGAATACAAAGTACACCAAGCTTTCACTTATTTATACACTAGTCACTAACAGATTTAACAAACTAATATTGACAACTCAGCATCTTGATTCCAACTCAGCACTCTTCTTTATAATCTTGATATTAAATTAAATTAAAAATATGACCAAATTAATAAAACATATAAATAACAACTAACAAAGACAAAAGGTGTAATAATGTAATTTTTTTTTACTGTCACGTCATTTTCTTTTTTTAAAAATTGACCGCAAATAATTTAATTAATATCATTTAGATAATTAAGTGTTATAATTAAAAAAATTAATAAATCAATGGTTAAATTAAAATCTCTCCACGTAGGTTACCTATTTTTTTTGGCCAGTTGCTTTTGAAAAAAAAAAGTTATTATATGGGTCTAGTTTACCACGCCATTCACGATCTCATCTAATAATATTTTTTCATGTTATTTTTTTAGGAAAATCGTTACTCTTTTCCTACATGTCATTACTGAATGGGTAATTATATTAAATTGAGTAAGTATTATTAGATGGATCATAAATTACGTAGCGAGACAGATGCATTTAATATTTTTTTTCGTTTTTAAGGTTTATTTCACCTAATGCAGATACGGTGGATGATGTGGCTGCACCACGTGTTGTGTCGATGGTGGCGGTGTTTTTACACGTTTTGGATATCATTAGACATTGTAAGAGTGGGGACCAAATGGTCCAAATCCCCACTTTTAAGGTTAGGTGACCTTTCAAGAGGCGATGTGGTACAATGATCACCCAAATCCAAGGTTTTGTTATTTTGATTCGACTAGCTTCAGCTTGAGACTAGAGACTTCTTTCTAACAATTATAACCCTATGTCAATATTTTATAAACGGAAGACGAAGTAAGATTAGAGCTTTGGACGAGCAGAGACATAGACGGAATCATGATTGGAATATGAGGAATAAATTGATTAAATTTAAAATGAATAAGTTTTAAAAGTTAATTAAATCATACAAATTGAGAGAATTTAAGTTTGATTTTATAAAATTAAATTTCAAACGATTAAGATTTAATTTTATTAACTTCAAATAAAAGAGTCCTAAAAAATACCAACAAAATTTGAGAGGAACAATGACTTAATTATAATAGTATTAAAAATACCAATTTTATATTATTTTTTATATTTTTTTTAATTCAAAAAACAATAAAAGTTTTATTTCTATAATAAATACATCTACTTTAATTTAAATTTTATTAGAGACAAAATATTAACTTGGTATAATTTTAATCTAACATGTAACTAATCTTCATCAATCCTAACTAAAAAATCCCTAGCCGCCGTTGCCACTTCTGTCGCCGCTTTCTGTAACACCCGTATTTTGGGGTTAGGAGTTAGCTGGGTTATAGTTCGAGTCAATAAAATTTAACTAAAAATCAATTCAACCTAATTTGGATCTAATTGAGCTTTGGGAAAAAGAGAAGGGACTAAGGTTGTAATTTTACCCAAAAGTTTTGAAAAGCAAGACCACTTTAACAAAAAGGTTGTCTTCCTCCCCCTTTATCCCCAACCCAACGTCAAAAACACCATAAACCCCTTCTAAACTATTTCAAACCTAAAACACTATTCCATTGATTTGCTACTTGATTTCAACATCATTTTAAGAGGTAAACATGTTTTCTTACTCTCCTTTTTATCCCCTATCTATCTATGGTCTTAGATTTTAAAGTTATGGAGTTTTGAAAATTAGGGTTTGTATCAAAGTTTGGGTTTTTAAGGGGGTTTTCCAATTGGTTTTGATAAATTGTGTTGGGGCTTTGTTTAATCAAGTTGAAATACACATTATATGTTAATTTGGTTAAGTTCCAATGAAAATCCGAAGTGAGCCCTTATACCCATTTTTGAGTTGTCAAAAACACCATTTTTGGTGGGTTTTAGGTTGAAAACAAAGGGCTGATGGTTTAGGTATGATAGGAGGGTGATTTGGGACATTTTGGAGGTCATTTGGGTGTTTGGAAATGGAAATTTCAGCAAGACTTTAGGGGAGCACGAACATTGGGTTTTTGGGTGATTATGTGGATTGGGAAATTGATGATGTTGGCTTATACATGTGATGTGAGATGGTGATTGGGTTTTAGCATTGAATTGTGGTGTAATGAGTGTGTTTTGTTTGGTTAGAAGAAAGATGAAGCGTTGAAGAGGCTTTGGGACCGAATCCGGGTTCGTAGGAGGATTGTTTCGATTTGCTAAGGAAGGGCGGTGAGTGGTTTCAAACTTATTTTAAAGTTTGATTCGAGTATGTGTAGTGTGTGTGTAAAGTGTGCTTGGTAGGCCACTTATAGTTAATTCAAGTTGCTAATTTAGCCATTGATACCCATAAATGCTATTATGCTTGCTTAACTATGCCCTTGTGATTGTGGATTTTGGTGCATGTATATCATGATGAGTATATATATGTGATGAGCATGAGATGTGGTTGATGATATGTGTTGTGATAATGATAATTGACACTACAATAATTACCGGTTGTAAATGATCGATCATTAGGATTAGTGTGCACACAAATTGAGTCAAAACGTACGTGGCCTTGATGGCGTTAAGTCATCAAGGAGGAGTACGGTGATGTAATATTTCACCGGAAGCTTTTTATATATTTCTACGGGATGATGAGTGGAATCCCATCCGTAAGGCATGTGGCGATGAGTGGAATCCCGCACATGCAAGGTCCGGTGATGAGTGAAATCCTACCGAGGTAAAGTGTTGTTGAGGTTTAAATCCGCACAATCGGGGTAATTAATAGTGGCCAATTAAACTTATTTATGTGTTGTGATATATGGTTGTGGTGTATGGTATTGTTACTTGGTGTTGATATTGACGATTGAGCTTGGTAGGATTGAGAAACCATATTATGCCACTTGAAAGACTAGCTAGGTCTACTTGATTATATGTTTATGCTTGATGTATGTAAGATTAGGATTAACATGCTTGAACCCTGCATTGTTGATGTTTTTCGTTTTAGAGCACCCTCACTAAGCTATTAGCTTACGCTCTCAATGTTCAACAATGCAGATCATTAGCGTGGTGTTAGCTCGAGGCAAGGCAAGAAGGGCTTTCCAAGTTTTGTGGCTCAAGTACGGTTATCAATTTTGTATTAGCTAGCAATGTGGCAAGGGTTTTTATATGAGCTTTGTATGACTCATTTGAATGTGGATGTTTGAGTTTGAATATGGATTGTAAAGCATGTAATACTATGATGATTGTTGGTGTGTGATGGCATGCTTTAGAATGTCTAGGTTGCCTTGTGTATGAGTGCAAACCTCTTATGATGACTTGTGCCTTTTAAGACCTTTTGAGCCTTTATGTATGCCAATATTGCCTAAATTGCTCTTTAATTGGAATGCTATGTATGAATGCTTTGATCCATGTATGAATGCTTCCTTTGGCTTAAGTATGATTGCTTACATGTCTGTGTACGTTTAGGTGAGTCGAGAAATGCATTTAGAGTCGTGTATGGGTCGTAAATGTTGAAAATTATGGTGTTGCAGTGCAGGGCGTATCGGTACGCCTAAGGGCCGTATCGATACGGTCTTGCCTGGAGAGCTCAGTTTTGGCTGGGCGTATCGATACGCGTGGGCGTATCGATACGGTCTTTGGTCACTGGAATTCAGTTTGTGTTGGGCGTATCGATACACTGGGGAGTATCGATACCCTCCAAAGTTACTGGAATTTGGAGTTGTGGGTGAGAGTAGAGCGTACCGATACGGGGTTCACGAGTATCGATACGGGCCTACTCTGTTGACCAAGAAGAGTTGACGAGAAGGGCGTATCAGTACGCCTAAGGGTTGTATCGATACGGTCTTCCCGGAGTTGACTCCTTGGGTTGACCTGGTCAGGGCGTATCGATACCCTTAGCTAGGGTACCGAACGGGCTGCCCTGTAAGCTTAAAAATGGACTGTTATGCTTGGCCGTGGTTCGAATGTGTTTTCCTTTGAATGTTTCCGCTGTTGTGAATCACTTAGGACTTAATACTCATCTAGGCAAGATTAAAATGAAAAAAATAGGGTTGCTAACCGAGGGGGAACCCTTTGGGTTTCGCTTCGGTTTTCCCCGTGTGGCCCACTCAAACCAGTCATCCGGCCAGATCAGGACGAGGGGGTTACATTTTCTCTATCGTCGGCGATTGCTCTCATGCATGACGCCGCTTCACCCTTCACCAATACCTACGTCGGTCGACGTCGTCATAGCCGAAATGTGTCACTGAAATCGTCGGGATTCACTAGCATTTCGCGTCATCCTCCTTTGATTGCTGGCGTCGTAAGTCACTGTAAAATCCTTTCCGTTTACTGTCAACGGCAGCCCCAACCAGTTTCGACGTTGCACCTCGCTCGCCGACCGTTTGCGAGTGATGCGACCTTCACCCAAAACGCACAACGTATAGCCAGACACCTGCATTCTCAAAACAGTCTTACCTTTGCAGCTAACCAACGGCTAAAAGCCCTTTTCGACAGCCATTTAGCCCGTCGTCCGACCTAGACTGTTGGCCATCGATTGGGTTCCGGTAGCAGCATATTAGGGTTTGAAAACTCTAATTTTTTTTAATATTTTTTCTCTAATAAAATTTAAATTAAAGTAAATGTAGTGTATATTATAGTAATAAAAATTTTATTATTTTTTGAATTAAAAAGTTAAAAAAATCTGAAAATAATATAAAATTTATTTTTAAGAGTTTATTTAAAATGATGATAATAATAATTTTGGTCTCTATGATTTTAAAACTAAATAAAATGATTAATAGTATATTGCAATACACCTATTTAGTAGTACATTATTGTACATATCATTTGCTGTATAATTATCCGTCGAAACATATTACTGAGAATAAATCGTTAACATTGACAAATAATAATGAATTAAAAGATTAAAAAACATATTTATTATGTCGCAGAAGAATCCCCACTTTAGGAACAAATCTATCATAATCGGTGTGATATTGAATTCAGGGACGGACCCAGGACTTTAGGTTAATAGGGCGAACCTATAAATTTCTAAGGGCGAACTTATAAAAATTTAGGGGTAAAAATAGATTTTCAAAATTTTATGGGGGCGGTTGCCCCCCAGCACCCCACTCGGTCCATCCCTGGTTGAATTGAACATCATCTTCGATATTAATACATCTCTTAAAAAATCGTACACCAAAAATTTAAAACAGATAACTAGGCCTGTAAACGAACCGACCGAACACGAACAAGGGTGTGTTCATGTTCATTCGTTTAACTTTAACCGAACAAATGAACGAACACGAACATAAACGAACACAAAATTTCTTGTTCGTGTTCGTTCATTAAGGAATGTAACTTGTTCGTGTTTGTTCATGTTCGTTCGTTTAAATGGTAAACGAACATAAATGAACATAAACGAACACAAACGAACATAAACGAACACATATAATTTGTTAAATATTTAATATTTTTGGTTAGTTTGATTAATTCAGTTAATTAACCGATTTTAAATCGAATTAATCGATAATTGAAATTTGAAAAAACTCTTAATCATTAGCCGAAACCTAAAATTATCTAATAGATTAACCAATTTTGTTTTGGTTCGGTCGGTTAGTTCGATTTAACCGAATAATGAACACCCCTAGACATATGTGAATAAATTTAAATGAACATAAATGAACAAACATAAACGAACGAACATAAATGAATATAAACGAACGAATTACCGAACGTTCACGAACATAAACGAACGAACAAACCTTTTGTTCGTGTTCGTTCATTTAATTAGACGGACAAAAAATCTTATTCATGTTCGTTCGTTTAATAAATAAACGAACATATACGAACTTCCCGCCGAACGATTCACGAACGGTTCGCTAAACGTTCGGTTCGTTTACAGCCCTACAGATAACAGTGAATAGTGATACCACTCTTCTCAGAACTCGAGAAAATTGAGTCATAAAGATTCTCACAATGTTCGAAAAAACACTTGAAATTAGAAAGAGTTTGTTCAGAGAAAGAGAGGGTGTTTTCTCAGAATTTTAGGCGAGTTAAAATGAACTAAGAATCTAATTTAATTTTTAATAATATGTTCTAAATATAATTTCATAAGATTTCAACCGATATTTAATATCAAATCTAGGGACGGAATCAAAAATTTAGGTTGTGAGTTAAAATATAAATATTTGAAAATGGTGGCTAAATTCATAAATAAACTATTTTTAAAAAAAATTATATAAGAAGATCAAAGTAAATAAAAATGAAAGTGACCGGCATCCTCTTGCCTAGCGGGCAAGGACTTACCATCGTAAAAAAGATGATTCATTCGGATCCGCATGAAAGCCCAACTCCATTGCATTGCTAGAATTATGTTATATATTTAAAAAAAAGTTGATCTCTTTGCTTCTCTCATGATACAATTCTCTTCTCGCTAAGCCTCTTTTCTTTTCGGTTCACAAAAGCAAAGTGTACGATTAACGTCAACAATTAATCACGAAAGAAAAAACTTAATTAGCCGGGATCACTAACTAATACTAATACTAATAGAATATAATATTAATCTAATACTAATAAAATAGACAAAATTGACTTGAAGATATTTGTTACTAATAACTCAGTTATTGTAAGTAGGCAAAGTAAGAGCTAAAAAGAAGATATAAAATTGTTATCGATTTGCTTTTCTTTTCTTTTCTTTCCGATCAATTAAGGTTTTCAACGTAATGTGTGAAGAAGACACGAGAATTTATTAGTGGGATAATACTATAGGTTTTTTAAATATATTTTTTTATAAAATTTAAAACCGATATTTAATATTAAAATTGAAGATTTAATATTAATGTTTTAAAGATTTATTTGAAATTTTGAGTCGAGGACATTTGATATCTCAATCGAAATCCTTAATATCTCTTCCCCTTTGTCTCATATTCTTGTTTTTTTTTGCAAGGGGTATTTTTCAAAATAAGTTTTAAAGAGGGACTATGGAATGATTATTATGAGTTCAAGGAATAAGACTCTACGCCAAGTATGTTCTATAGCAGCGCTTTTCGTGGCGTTTTGAGAGCAAGTGCCGCTACAATTACACTTATCGTGACGTTTATTAGTCGAACGCCACAAAAAAAATATAGCGGCGTTTGTAAGAAAAACGCTGCTATTGAATAGCACATAGTGGTGTTTGATAGGAAAACGCTGCAAAAAGTCTCTCTATGGTGGCGTTTGTGTCAAAACGCGGCAAAATGTTTTTGTTTTTAGTGGCGTTTCTTTAGTAAACACATAGTTAAAACACGTCGTTTTAATTTGAGAATTATATCTAAATTTTTAAACCCTTTTCACCATCTTCAATCGTCAAAATCCTTAAATCTCTTTTCACCATCCTCAAATCAATCGTGCTCCTCGTCGCCGACGATCCTCGCTGTCGATTCTCCCAAATCTCCCTCTTTTTTCCTCACTATTTCCATCTCAGTTCTTCAAGAAACAAGTACAGCATCTCTTTCTTTGTTCTCCCAAATATCGGTGATGATGGGCGCTTTAAGAAGAAAAGTTGCGAGCGGAGGCTCATCGGCTTCAGTTAAAAATCTTTATTATTGTTTTTCTTTCAAAATTGTAGTTTATTTAGCTAAAGTCTAAAGCATTTGAATTTTATTTTTACTTTTTCAGATATTAGGGAAGTCATTACAGATGATTCGGCCGAGTATTTTAGCATCTAGAGTTTTTTCTAATGCTGAAAAAGAGGTAAATTATTCAATTGAAGAAATAAACTAGGATTTGATAATCATGCACGTAGTTTAGTTTCTTTGATTTTTGATTCATCTTGATGACATTAAAATCTATAATTTATTTTGAAGATTCTTAATTTCTCTGGGCTCTGCCATAGTAAAATATTTCTGTAAAGTTCATTAAAAAATGATGTAGTGCACGATCATATTTGCTACTTTTAGAAAAAGAAAAAAAAACAATAGGCTAAAATGAATGGCCAATTCAAACTTATCCTACCATTTAGAGGTAAAAATCATGTATATTTTGTTGTTCGTACACTTTTAAAAATTTAATGATTAATTAATTCAAAAATATTGTTTTTGAACAGATGCTATTAGTTCAAGCAAGAGGAATTGCCTATGTTCGGAACTTCTCTAATGCTATTTGTTTTATTCATTGTTTTTACAATTTGTATTAATTGGTTTCTATTATTAGATTAAAATATTGAATTTTTGTCTTTTAGATTTTGTTTGGTTTCAGTTTCGGTATACGCCTTAACATCTAGTGAAACTGTTATAGATCGTCATTGATAATAATTGTCCTATGACGGTTCGTCAAGTTGCTTCTATTCAGTTCAAGAATTTCATTGCTAAGAATTGGGCTCTATTAGGTTTGATAGACTCGATTTCCTTCAACCGGTTTAGCTTGCCAAGAGATAAAGAAGTTGGATTTTGGGTGATTTTGTGGGAAGCAAAATTTAGACAATAGGCACAAGGATTTATAGTGGTTTAGCCTTCGAACAAGCACCTACATCCACTACCTTAGCTCCCACTAAGGATTTCCCAATCAATTCACTAATTGATTCATCCTATTTTTTAGGCTTAGGAAGAAATCCTTACAAACGATCTAAGCTTTCTAACCCAAAGCTTGATCAAACCCTCTATACAAGAGATGAATAAAAGCAAACTAAATTCCCTCTTTACAAGGTTGATGTTTGCACTCTTTAACACTCACCCAAACCTAAAATATTTGAGCAAATTTGACAATTTTAGCTCACAAGTGTTGTCTATACAAAGAATGAACAATTAAAGCCCTAAAACAAATTTCTCATTATATAGTTGTTGACAATAGAAGAATTAGTCTTCCATAGATGCTTCGAGGTCCCTTTTATACTTCCAATTGAGTTTGTAGCCATTGAGGACCGTTGAGATTGAATTAGAGCCGTTGGAGCCTTTATTTTCCACCATAAATGCAGTTCTAGTGATGTCCGTTTCGATACACGGGTAGCTGTATCGAAACGCCCTTCTTTAGAACTAATCGTTGGGTCTGATTCAACATCCCGTTTCGAAACACTATAAGTTGTATCAAAACGCCCGTTTAGAAACGCCTGGTCCCGTATCGAAACGCTTGCAATTCAAAAGACCGTTGGAAAATAGCTGTTGGGGGTTTAACCGTTAAGGTGCCTGCCACGTAGGTGTATCGAAACATGAAGGCCTGTTTTGAAACGAACCTTGTTGTTTTGATATGGCTAAGGCCTGTATCGAAACAAGTTTTGATAGTTTCAAAACATATCGATATAGATGTCTGTATCGAAATGGGTACATTAAAATTACATGTTTGACTACTTGAAAACGTTTTAAAACACTTCAAAACCTTTTTAAACATCCTCAAACTTATTTTCATATTGTTTTGACTTAAATTATATTTTAATTCTTTTCAATTAAGTCCAAAACACTTTTTAATTTATTATATCAAAATCTATATTTTTACAATCTCTCTCTTTTTGATATAATAAAATCAACTTGAAAAATTGTTTGGGATTCTCCCCCTTTGAGATTAAAAATTTGAATAAAATTTTTTTAAATTTTTAAAGAAGTTAAAAGCTCCCCCTTATTCATTTTGAAAATACATTTTTTAAAACCAACTCTCTCTTTTTTGTTATATCAAAAAAAATTTAAAAGATATTAAGCTCAAGAATAATAATAGAGGTTTACAATTTTGACTCTATTTAAAAGCTTTTGTTTTAAAATTGGCTCCTCTTACTCAAAGCATCAAATGTTGTTAGTCCAATAATATGATAATCTACTTGACATAAATAAATAAATCTAATTAAAACAACTAAATCAACTAGAAATTTACCACACTTGAACCAAAGAGAGGATGTGAACCCTTTCTTCTCAAAGTGCTCTTCCTTGTGTGTATGGAGCCCCCTCAAATTTTGACTCTATTTAAAAGCTTTTGTTTTAAAATTGGCTCCCTTTACTCAAAGCACCAAATGTTGTTAGTCCAATAATATGATAATCTACTTGACATAAATAAATAAATCTAATTAAAACAACTGAATCAACTAGAAATTTACCACACTTGAACCAAAGAGAGGATGTGAACCCTTCATTCTCAAAGTGCTCTTTTTTGTGTGTATGGAGCCCCCTCAAATTTGGACTTGTTGATCACTCTCCATCACACCTAAACAAGACAATCATGTAATTTATAGTATCCAAATTCCTTTGGATCCATAAACGTTAGTAGCACATAATTTAGTCCCTTTTGGAATCCATTCATCAATTGCATCCTTTTTAGTAGAAGTACTTAGTCCTTTTGGGACCCAAATACTTCTAAAAATTTTACCATTTAAAAATCTAGGGACACTTGATTGTCTAACATACAAGTTTGATTTTCCAAAATTATTTTTTTTCAAGCTCTTTGAAAATCAAATCTTTTTCCTCTTGAACTTTACGAAGCAAATTTTGTAAGTCAACACATTTTTGTTCAAACTCATTGAGTTTTGCTTCAAGTTCAAGTTTGTTTTAGAAATCAAGTCATTTTAAATTTTCAAATTTAAAACTAACTTTTTGTTTTTCAAAATGTGATTTTTGAATTCCAAAACCAAATCATCATATAGGCATCTTGTAATTCATCGAAAGTGTAGGAAGTAGAAGTAGATGAAATAAAAGTTACCCTTGAATCTTCTTGGATGGCCATAAGGCAAAGGTTGGCTTGCTCATTGTCGGTGGAGTCTTCATCACTCCATGTAGCCACATATGCCTTCTTCTTATGGCTTGAAGTGTTTGCCCTCTTCTTTTTCCTTGATTCATATTCGAATTCTTTCATTGTTTTTTTCATGAATGGGGCACACTTCTTGAAGAGATGAACTATCTCTTCTTCATCTTCCTCCTCGCTTGATTCAACATGGTTGCACTTGGAGGATTTGAGAGCAATGATATTCGTGTTGATGCCAAGCTCCATGATTTTCTTCTTCCCCATCTTCTTTATCTCTTCCCTCTTCTTCTCCTATTCTTTTCCTTTCTTCATGATTTCATGAGTGAGAAGACACCCTATGAGTTCATCAAGCTTTAAAGTCTTGAGATTCTTGGCTTCGATGATGGCGATCTTCTTTGAGTCCCATGACTCGGGAAGAGAATAAAGAAGCTTTCGACAAGCTTATCTTCCAGAATGATTTCTCCATAGCCTTTGGGATCATTTGTGATGGTGGAGAATCTATCGAACATCTTCGTGATGTCTTCATCTGGTTCCATCTTGAAGTTCTCATACTTGAGGTTGAAAATATCGATCTTGGTCTTCTTTACTTCGTTGGTTCCTTCACATGTGACTTCAAGCTTGTCTCATGCCTCATTGACACTGTCACAAGAAGACATATTCTCATAGATGTTGGGGCTAAATGCACAAAAGAGAATGTGCAACGCCTTGCAATTAAGCTTCATCTTCTTGCGATCATCCACACTTCATTTCGCTTTGCTTCGTTGTGGCACGTATGGACCATCTTCAACAATTTCCCAAAGCTTGTAATCTTTGGCTTTGATGAAATACCTCATCCTATTCTTCCAATAGGAGTAGTTGGTATCGTCGAAGAATGGTGGTTTGTCGATGGATTGCGCCATTTGACAGGTTTATTGAATTGATGTATTGAGCTTCTCGGATCACCTCAATAAGTGGTTAAACCTTCTCAATTGAGACTCACTCTGATACTAATTATTAGGCTAGATATGCTCGATTTTTTTCAATCGATTTAGCTTGCCAAGAGATGGAGAAGTTGGATTTTGGGTGATTTTGTGGGAAACAAAATTTAGACAATAAACACAAGGATTTATAGTAGTTCGACCTTCGAACAAACACCTACATCCACTACCTTAGCTCCTACTAAGGATTTCCGAATCAATTCACTAATTGTTTCATCCCATTTTTTAGGCTTAGGAGGAAACCCTTACAAACGATCTAAGCTTTCTAACCCAAAGCTTGACCAAACCCTCTATACAAGAGATGAATAAAAGAAAACTAAATTCCCTCTTACAAGGTTGATGTTTGCACTCTTTAGCACTCACCCAAACCTAAAATACTTAGCAAATTTGACAATTTTAGCTCACAAGTGTTGTCTATACAAAGAATGAACAATTAAAGCCCTAAGACAAATTTCTCATCATATAGTTATTGACAATTGAAGCATTAGTCTTCCATGGATGCTTGAAGGTCCATTTTATACTCCCAATTAAGTTTGTAGCCGTTGAAGACCGTTGGGATTGAATTAGAGTCGTTGGAGCCTTTATTTCCCACCATAAATGTAGTTCTGGTGATGTCCGTTTCGATACATGGCTAGTTGTATCGAAACGCCCTTATTCAAAACTAGCCGTTGGGTCTGATTCAGCATCCCGTTTCGAAAAACCATAGGCTGTATCGAAACGATCGTTTCGAAACGCCTGGTCCCGTATCGAAACGCCTGTAATTCAAAAGACCATTTGGAAATAGTCGTTAGGGGAGGTTTAACCGTTGGGGTGTCTGCCACTTAGGCGTATCGAAACACGAAGGCCTGTTTCGAAATGACCCTTGTTGTTTCGATATGGCTAAGGCCTGTATCGAAACACATTTTGGCAGTTCCAAAACGTATCGATACAAATATGCATGTATCGAAATAGGTACATTAAAATTACATGTTTGACTACTTAAAAACGTTTTAAAACACTTCAAAACCTTTTTAAACATCCTCAAACTTATTTTCAAGTTGTTTTGACTTAAAGCATATTTTAAATTCTTTTCAATTTAGTCCAAAATATTTTCAATTTATTATATCAAAATCTATATTTTTACAGTATCGTCTTGATCCAAGTATAATTTCTCTCAATCAATCCTTTTTTTTTAAATCAAATCTTTTTGTATATTTTAGTTTATGTTTTTATCAATATGAATATACTTTGATTTGTTTTTGATGAATGTAAATGAGCCACAAAAAGTTCTGCAAAGTGATAAAGATGTGATTCGTGATCACATTCTCTAATCATATTAGTTACATGGTAGCGTGCCTAGATTACATGTTTTTGTTGCTTTTTGCATCATATTGGTTAGATTACTTATAGAAACGATAAACCAATGAAAAAAGTGGAGGAAAACCATGATAATGAAGCATTTAGCATTGATGAATCACTTAAGTCCAGGGATCCATCTCCCGTTGCTGGAACCAGATTTTTAGAAAATCTTTAACCAGACCGTTTGTCCTTACTTCAACAAAGAAAGCACAAACCTCTTCGGTGGAAGAATTTTTGTTGTCTTGGTCCCAATTCAACACTAAACAACTGGAGAAGTTGATACTGCTAAGATAGAAATTCAACAAAGTCAATCTCCAAAGGTATGAATTTATATTTATATTAGTTCTTATTGGTTTTTGAAAATTAACATTCAGTGCAGTAGCCAAAAACTTATTTCACATTGTTTTTTGATGTGATAACTTGATACTTGTATTTTTTTTCTCTCGTGTTAAGCACTTGTAGCTTATATTTTTTAAAATTTTTAATTCTAGCTGAAGACTACTATTGTAAATGTTGCATTGGTTTTTTGAATTTTTTAATGGTGTTAAGATAGACAAATTTGATTTCAACCTTAACTTAACATATTCTTTTATATAGACTCAAACAAACTGTCAATTCGACTAAGGCAGATGTAAAATTAATTGTTGAATCATTTCATTTCAAAAGTGGTGAACGAGCTGAAAGAAAAAAAGAGGCAAGCAAGCAAGCTGTCATTCTGATTTTTTTTTATTTCTTTAATTTAAGGATGGACTTTAATGTGCCTATTCTTTTTTCCCCCATAAAATGTTATCAATTTTTAATGAAATTGGAAGAGAAATTTATGGACCATATTCAAAGGATCACATTTTTCTCTTTTAGTTTAAGGATGAACTTTAATGTACTGTATTTTAAATTATTGTATAATATGCATGCTTTTTATTTGAATTTTTTTAGAATCATGGCGTTATTCTCGGCGTTTGTAAAAAACAAACGCCGCTATAGAACATGTTCTCGCGACGCTTGAGTTTACAAACGCCACTAAAGAACATGTTCTTGTGGCGTTTGATTTTACAAACGCCACTGAAGAACAATTATTCGCGATGTTTGTCTTTATAGAACTTGACTTTTTGTGGTGTTGTAAAAACAAACACCACTAAAGAACAGTTATTTGTGGCGTTTGTATTTACAAATGCCACTATAAATCTTAATTTTTACGGCACTTTTTTATCTAAAAACCCCGTGAACTATTGCGGCGCTAAATTCATCGGCATTTTTTGTGGCGTTTTTTTAAGTACCGAAATTTTTTTAGCGGCGCTAAAAAACGCCGCTATAGAATTACAAAAACGCTACTAAAGAACTGTTTTTGTTGTAGTGAGACTTAAGTCGAATATTCTATAGAATATAGATCTAATTAACGAAACGATCAATGGATATTTTAAAATTATATAAAAATTTGAAAAACATTATTATCGTAATATACTAATATTATTTATTATTCAAATCAATGTATATTTTAATTTTTATTAAATCAATATTTAATTAATCGATCAACCCGACACAATTTTAATAATGTATAGGTAAATGGTTCGGCATTCGTGGGCTGAAGATTCTAGTGAAATAGAAGGAAAGAAGGCCCATATATTTGCAAGGAAAGAAAGCGAAAATCTCTTCCACAATCCTCCTGCTGAGGAGTAGCGACCCTCCAGGTGTTCTTAAGGGCTCTGGCTGCTGGAGTAAGATGGCCAAACGAGCAACGACACTGGAAGCGGCCGGAAACATGTAGATGAACCCCCCCCCCCCCCCCCCCCCCCAAAAAAAAATCTTATACAACTTATGAAAATGAATAAGAATGCTTTTATGCATATTTTTAGTTGTCCCTATGAATCTCAATCCCTAGATCTAAGTTACTTGGACATAGATGTGAGGGTCGGATATTGATGTGTCTAACATCAGTGTGTTCATTTCTTTGTATGTTTTTCCATGTTTTTGGAGTGTCATGTTTGCCTATCCATATTTTGACATGCAGCGGACACCAATAACTCAGCCATTGAGCTTTCAACTTTTGTAAGGTTGCATGCAGCCCCCATTGTAGTTTGGGTTCTCATGGAAAAGGATCTAGAAATACATCATTGTAATTGCAATTCTGGACTTGATTACAGTAAAACCTATGTTTGATTTTGATATAACTAAGTATGTTAAGGATTAAATTGTAAACTTGAAATAAACTTTTAAGTTCCTTAAATGATTTTTAAATTACCAACACCTTAATATGATTTGAAAAACTCAAACTCCAAATATTTTCTAAGTGTTCCAAAGCCAAAGTGTTGAAAAACGTCTATGCGTATCGATACGCTTGAAGTCGTATCGATACCTTTTTTTACAAAGTTGGCTACTGGAAAGACGCATTTCGATACGCTCTTAATCGTATCGAAACATATTCTATCTATATCGATACGCCCATCTGTAAAAACTGAAGGAGTTTGCATGGTGTACCGGTACGGTTCCACCCGTATCGATACAATTTTAACGAAAATTTTAAATTCAAAGAGGTTTAAATATTTTCAACCGTTGGTGTCAGTCGTTAGGTAACTAACATTTAAAGTGGCAGTTGTCCCGTATCGATACGGTGTTACCCATATCGAAACAGAAACTTCCAGTGAGCTAAGTTGAGAAAAAGGTATAGATATGGTCTTATCCGTATCGATACGCTTACACGCGTTTCGATGCGCCATCTTTCTGTTTTGAGACAAGTATCGATACGAGTCTTCGTGTACCGATACGGATAGCTGCATAAGTGCATTTATGGTGGAAAGAGAGGGTCCCAACGGCTATAATCAATACCCTAATCACCCAAACGGCTAGAATTGATAGAGAAGGTATAAATTGAAGCTTAATGAAGACCAACAACAACTATTGCATCAAAGACAAACATCCAAGCAAAAATCCAACCACATTGTGCTTATTTTCCAATTTCTTGTAAACCCTAAATTGTGCTGTATTTAATTCCTATCCTATCTCAAATTTGAGTTGAGTGTTTATACTGAAAAGGGCAATATTGTATTTGAGAGATATATTTATTGCCTAATTTCTTCTTTATTTCACTTGTGAGGATTTGGTCAAATTTTAGATAGAAAATTTGACCGATTGTGTAAAGATTACCTCTTAACCCTTGAAAAAGGGAAAAACAAATTAGTGAATTGTTGCAAATTCTTAGTGGTAACTAAGGTAGTAGATGTAGAGTTCATTTGGAACTTGAATCACTCTAAAATATTTTATTTTTAGCTTTCATTTTTCATCAACAAATTTTTAAAAAGTCAATTCACCTCTCTTGATATTAATCAATCCATTGATCCACTCAACAATTACATTATGCTTGAGATGTGTTCTTTCTCACAGTTATGAGAAAAGCTTGAATGCTAATGCTTTTTACTTTCCCATCAGATTCTTAAACTATTGTTATTCCAGTTGGCCTAAGCAAGTCTTAATCTAGTCGGTCCAATTTTATTCTCATTTCAAAACTGTATTAGTGGATTCATACTCACCTTCCATATTTGACCCTGGGCTTTGTTAGTTATTATTATTAAACAAAAAGAGGTTTAACTTGGTGATAAGAGCAAGTATTACGTGCGATTAAACTAATTATTGTGTGTGGCTTTCGGAATCGCTAGAGCAACTTTGTTAGGGTGAGCAAAATTCGAATTGAAAAAATTGATATTATTTTTTAATTTCGAGTTATTCAAGTCAACTCGAGTAATTCGAAAAAAAATTTGAGTTCGAGTGGAGTTGAAATTTGCCTAATTTGAAAAATTGAAAAACCCGAAAAATCAAATTTTACAGTTTTGCAATTTAGTTTCTGATTTCATTTTTCCTCGATTCCTCCTTCATTTTAAGTTCATTTTTGATCATATTTGAACCACATATTCCTAAACGAACGTGGAATACTTATTATCTTTAATTTATATTTTTGAAAATAAATTATATATATATATTTTCAATTTAGCCTCTTAACTTTGTATGATTTCTTCAATCCCTCCTTCGTTTCAAGTCAATTTTTTACCAAATTTGAACCGCATGCTCCTATATCACCATATAATACATATTTAGCTTCAATTCATATTTTTTTTAAATTAATTTTTTTAACTTTTTTAATTTAGCCTCTTAACTTTGAAGGATTTCCCATTTCTTTAATTTTTCTTTCGTTTTAAGTTTATTCTGACCAAAATTAAACCACGTGATTCACTAATACTATATAATATCTATATAACTTCAATTCATATTTTTTAAAAATATATTCTTTTTGTAATTTAGTCATTTAACTTTACATTTTATTCAATTTGATCATCCAACTGATTTTTTTTGTAATTGTTTTTATTCACATCAATTCATTGACTCATTTATACTCCCATCAATAATTTATCCCCAAAAGTTCCTTATTTCAAAATAATATTATACATATATTTTAGAAGTTTTGATGATATTTTTTATTAAATAACATTACAAATCTTATTTATGCATGTGAAAAATAATATGAAGAAATATATATGCATATCTTATATGATTAGAGAAAGTCGTTTAAATTGGAATCAAATTATACTATAACATGGTAAATAATTACAATTAAATTTGTATAGGAACTCGGAAACTCGACTCGAATCGAAAAAGTTTTAAATTAAATTTAAGTTGTAAAATATGATGTGTCAACTCGAATAACTCGAAATTTTTGACTCGACTCTACTCGATCGAACGTTCACCCCTAACTACGGTCAAGTATTCATTCTTTTTATTTTAGCAATGACGATAGACAGTACAATTGGATATCTAAATCCAAATAATTTCTTATTACCGACAAAGGGTTTGAATAAATTAACCTTAAAATCTGGATAAATTAAACATATAATATGAATACATATATTTAAGCAATTACATATGATCAGTTGATAGAACAAGTATATTTGATAGATTGGTTAAACTGTTCATCTTTTATTGTCTCATATTTCCTCGTTCAAATGTTTATTACTCCCAATTTAACATTGCTAATATTATTACATTCCAAATAGTGTTTGTCTCAATTCCATTACTCATCACAAATAATGTGAGCAAAATAATCAACATGTTGATGAACATTTATTTTATTGTGAATAGTCGTCTCACATTCTACGTAGACTAATATTAATCACACCTGGTATTCTGATTTTAGGAGTCGTATTGGCCAAAAAAACCAATGAAGATTTATGACAAACACTATAATATTTATTTAAGTTCGTGATATGAGTATTGCTGTTAGAATAAGTAAAGATCATTTTTGGTGATGGAAGTTAGGACACATTTTATTCCAATAAATATTCAACTTTGTGATATTTATTCGAATTTTTAAAGTATTTTATTTTTCATAGTGGCAGAGTCAAGATTTTTATATAGCGGGGGTCAGAATGAAGTATGATGTTTGAGACTATAATAAGTATTGTTGACTCCATACTCTCAACAAATCAAGTGAGCCAATCTCAATATTTGTTATAAAATATGTGTTTTTTGATTATATGCATGTCGGTCATACAATCCATGTTCTGGGTGCAAGGTTGTCCCTCCCAATAATATCGTCTCCAAAGTTCTAACTCGCGTTCTCTCCTTCTGAGTTTAATGTGCCTTACCAATGCACCCAACATTTGTTAGTATTGTTTTTATAGTGTTTAATTAAGTATTCAGTGAGTATTCCAAGGGAGAGATTTTTTTGATAAATAAGGGATTATTTAGTTGAAGGGAGAGATATGCGGATATATATTGAATTTTTCTATGAGTCAAATTCTGTAGAAGCATGATCAATTGATGAAGCACAAAAAATTTTGGTGTTCATTATTTACTTTTTTACATGTTTATGTTACAAGTATTTAAAAGAAGCCGTAAACACTAGGAACGAAGTTAAGATATCAACTTGAAAGGTTAATATAATTTACTTAAAAAGTGATGGCACAATTTGTAATTATTTTTCAAATTTATTTCAAAATTTTCAAATTTACAGAAACATACAGCATGTTAGAAATGGTTCAAAAGTTTTGCTGTCATTTCTGTTTTTGTTCGAACCTGTCGTCTGTTGATAAACTGAAAGTGGAAGACCACAAGGAAAAGGTAAGAAAAAGCGAGGTTAATAAAATGTAAAAGAAAGAATAAAGGCCAAAAAGGAAGGAACCTTGCATTATTTTCTCTGCAATAATCATATACCATTTGGAAAGAACAAAAAGCACAATCCAATACTCAAGTACAAACACATCCACCCATAAAGCAATGAAAGTGAACTTTAATTTGGTTTCTTTTCTATTTAATTAGCCGCGCCTGCTATGCATAATGCACTTTTGTTTTCTCAAGTTTGGACATCTAATGGCCTGCACTTTGCTCAAAACTTTTTACCCATACACTGCAAAATCTGTTTATTGATTTAATTCCTTTTGAATAATTCTCTTTTCTTTATACTACTTTATTCAGCTCAGTTTCTTCTTCGAAAAAAAAGTTCAGTTTCGACCACTGCTAAAAATATTATAAACAAAGACAAAAATCCAAAACTTCTTTGAGGACTTTTATACCAATGAGTCAAATAAAAACTTTTCCCCTTTAAATTGAACTTTTTTGAGCTGGATAATGGCATGTTGGATGAGCTAGAGATATGAAGCGTCAGCTATCTTTTTATTAAATCCATGTAACAAAAAGAACAAAAATTCGTTGTATTTTTTCAGTGTCCTATGCCCCAAAGTCAAAAAGTTAAATTTTAAATCTTAACTTTAATTTTTAAATCTTAAATTCTAAACCATAAATCTTAAAAAATAAATCATACATCATAAACTCTAAACTTTAACCATAAACTTTAATTTTAAACCTTAATTTTTTTTAACTTTGGGACATATATAGGGAGGGGCAGAATCAGGATTTAGGGGTGGGGTAAAACTTAAATTTTAAAAGGTGTGTGGGAAAAAAATTTATAATTATTTTAATTTTTTTTAAAAAAAATATAAAGAGCTCAAGGTTAAAAAGAAGTTTCCTCCTGCCGAGGGGACAACAACTAGCCTCTCCCATATAATATACCTTCGTCCTTGTATATAAAAGTACCAAAAATAGATAAAAAAATTTCTAGTCATGGTAAAAGGGTCTAGTAAGAAAATTTGTTCCTATATAGAGGCGTGAAGCTAAACAGGCTGGAGTTATGCTTACCAAAAAAGGTGGTTTAAGAGTTATTTTTAAGGTAAACTATTAGGGTGATTATAGAACTATTTAAGTGCGTCTATTTTAACCATTAAACTAAGTAATTTGTCAATTAAACTATAAAAATTTTAAATTGACAATATTTTAATCATCATCGTTAAAAAACTAACAGAAAGGTGATGGAGGGGTGACGTAGCACTTAACTACTTTAGTTTATTACATCAAGTTAAACCATTGTCATAGGAAGGAAAGCTGTAACATAACCAAAACAAGGAAGCCATGGAAACAAAGAAACCCAAATCTCTTAAAAGTCCTAAACACATTCTTATTTTTGTCAAAACCAACCCCTTTTTTTATCTCACGATTCTGTGCTGAAAAGCCAAAAAAAAGAAGAGGAAAGCTTCAATCAAAACTGAATTATGGGTTGTTGTGAATCATCTTTTCTAACAGAAACTCATCCAGAGAAAGACCAGAGCCGACAACAGCAACAGAAGCCCCAGAACTATAATCAAGCAGGTCCGGGTGCTGGACCTGACCCAGATGTTGCTAATGGAGTCCCTTCTTTCTTCGAGTTCTCCTTAGCTGACCTTAAAGCAGCCACCAATAATTCCAGTTCAGACAACGTAGTGTCTGAAAGTGGGGAAAAAGCTCCTAACCTTTTTTTATAAAGGTCGTCTGCAGAATAGAAAATGGATCGTTGTTAAGAAGTTTACTAAAATGGCTTGGCCGGATTCAAAACAGTTTGTGGTGTTAATTTTACAAAATTGATGTAATAAATTAAAGTAGTCTGAGCCTTAAAATTTTAAATTAAATTAAAATTAGGACCAAATAGATATAATAGGTATATAACATGGACCGAATGTGTAATTTTACAAATTTCTGTTAACTGCTACATCACACCTCTATCATATCTCTGTTAGTTTTTTATCGGCGATAGTCAAAATAGGACCAATTTAAAAGTTTGGTGGTCTGATTGACGAGTTGCTTAGTTCGGTGGTCAACATAAGAATGCCTAAATAGTTCGGTGGTCACCTGAATAGTTTATTTTTTTTAAACTTACTTTGGATTGCTCTTTAATTTCAAATTCAGATGACTTTTAGTTTGTGTTTTGTAATGAGATATTAATTTATATTTTTGTTTTCAGGCTATTTAAGTACACGCATATGTTAAATTTTGTCATGTGATTTTTCTCCATTAACTTGTAACAATTTTCAACTCAAATAACTAACACTTTGTCGCTTGCAATTTGGTCACTAGAAAATTCTAGTCCATATACTTAATTAGTTCACTGTTTCCACTAACTGCAAGCTTTTCATATCAATCTTGATGGTTTCAGTCAGGCAGTGCCTGCATGTAGGGCATGAGGAATGTGAACCAAGCCATGTATCGATACAACGAGTATGAAATCCGTGGTTGCACTTTGGCAAAATTCGGAGACACTCCCCGGCAGCATACTCCGACAAGCATATAACACAAGCGGTGTCCAGGCCCGGCAGTTTCAACTCGGTTTCGTATATCACGACAGGGAAGGTATTTAAGGCTTCCTGCTCAACTCCTACGTTAGCCAACTTGGGTGAAGAGTTGACACCCGATTCGGCAGCAACAGAAGTGGAGCCTCCATCTCTATTTGCACACTTGACGATACAAAACAACCCAAAAGAAGAAACGAGGGTGCAAATGAGGGCTAAGACAGCAATGGCTGCATCTGTATGGAGGGTGTCATTGATGGAATAACTGTGCTTTTGAGCTAGTAGGGTTTGTAAGAGAACTTTTCTGGGATGGAAATTGTGAAGCAACTGTTGGGAGAAATGGGTGGATATTATTGTAGTTGCCATGTTTAATTTCCAAGTGTTTTTTTTTTGGTTCAGATGACTGAAGGAGTTGGCTCGATTGAAGGATTATATACATGAAAAAAAGTAAACAAATGGCGGTGGAATCTTATCTTTGGTGGCTAATTAATTAACTCCAAGGTTTTATGCAACGAGTTTAATCCCCCACTATGCATTGTGTGGCTCAACATATAGTTTTTTTTTTTCAGGTAAAATGACAAAAGATGCATTCAATGTTTGCCTATTTTGTTATTTGGCCTCTTATTTTTTTTTGGAGCAAACAATTCCAACGTTTCAATTTAGTCTAAATATGTTCATGTTTGATGGAAAATGCTAGTTAACTAATGGTCAACAACTGATTCTGACTGGACTTGTCACGCGTTAAGATCGGCTGACGTATACCCTTCTTTATGGTGACACGTGGCTGACTATCATGTTGACACGTGGCCGAACCGGATGGTGACACGCGACGAATATGATGTTTACGCGTGGTGAATATGATGCTGACACGTCAACGGATCACGCGTGGCAAGTCCAGTCAACATCAACCGTTGATCGTCAGTTGACTGGCAGTTTTCATCTAATATGAGTATATTTAGACTAAATTAAAATATTAAGATTATTTGCTCTAAGAAATAGGAGTCAAATGACCAAATATGCAAAAATTGGAGGAGTCTTTTGTATTTTACCATTTTTTTAATGTGGTTTGAAAGGTCAATTGAACTTTCCAGCAGCACAAAAAGTACAACGTGGTAGTTTCCACACATGCTCCTCTCCATGGAAAATCTAGTCACGTTATCTGGATTTACTATTTGCGGGATAAAATCAGGGTGAAATAATAATAATAATAATAATAATAATAATAATAATAATAATAATAATAATAATAAATACGAGTTATAATTAAATTCATAAATCATTAATTTAAAAATTAAAAAATAAAAGTTAGAGTTTAATTTATTTAATTTTAAAATAAGTTATTATTCCATGCACCGACAAGCTAAAAAAATATTACACTAACATATTTTTGACAATGATAACATGATTTTATTAAAAACCATAAAAATATCTCAAATACAACGTGTACATAAGGAAGACTAATGGAGACTAATCCACTAAAATCTCATACAAAACCTAAGGGTGCAAACAAAAGTAAATACTTCCATGGATATTAGCATACCGAAAAAATCTAGAAGCCTTCCTGAATCTTCTTGTCTCTATCCAAACGAGACGCTTTACAGGGTGAAAAATGAGTGGTGAGCGAACCAAACTATCAGGCAGATTGCTTCGCTACTCAGGTCTGATTACATCGGCAGACAACCATCAATCGAGTGGGGATCTATCTTTCTATGACCACCGACATAATCAAAATCAGAAACTAACGTCGTAAAGTTCTCTGTACGAGCATCAAACAACCGCTAAAGTATGTTGAAATCATGCCAAAATATAGATGAAACAAACCACAAAAACAAAAAAAAAAAACGTACCACAAAGACAGAGGGAACACATGTCACAAAGACATAGATTCTTATTAACAAATAAAATAAAAAAATAATGAACTCTAATGGTCAACAACCAATACTAAAACTAGTTACCGACCACCAGCCAAGAATGCAAATGAAGAAGCTGCAGAGTACAATTAGGGTAGAGAAAAACCTCCGTGGTGTAAGAAAATTGCATAAATTTCAAATCATATCTCAGTATTAAAATCTAAATCTTTAATCTTAAAATCTTAAATCACAAATCATATCTCATAAATTTTAAAACTTAAATTATAATCATAAGTCTTAACTTATAACATAAATTCATAAACCTCCCATAAATCCTGAATTAAATTTGTTTGTGGAAAACTTTCTTTCCACTCACTGCATGGAATGTTTTTCTTTTAAAATCAACATAATTTTAAAAAGTACTTAAATAAAAAATATAGTGGTCAAAGATTAAGTTGTTTGATTTCAAAGTTGACAAAAACTTTAAAAAAAATTAAACCGAAAGATTATGGACGAATTTCAAAATGGGGTAATTATACCAGGAACTTGCGGTAAAAAAATTTGTTTTCGGAAGCGTCATAATTTTAAGAGCCAAAGATCTAGTTTAGGGTTCATATTTAAGAGTTTTATGTTTATGTGCGTAGAACTTAGGGTTTATGATTTGAATTTAGAGATTAAAGTTAGAATTTGAGGTTTGTAGTTTAAAACATATATTTCAAACATATTACCCTAAAATCTAAACTCAAACCTTTAAACTCTAAATTCTAACCACAATCTTTAAATTCTAAACTCCTAAACTGAATTTTTAACCCCTAAAATTAGGGCGTTTGTGGAAAAAAAAAATTTCAACCGCTAGTGCATGAGGTATTTCCCTTCTAAAATTATTAGATTTTTAAATTAAATAAATCTCAAAAATTAAATTAACGATACTTAATTTATCTAATTTTAAAATTAATAAACTGTCAATAATTTTATTAAATAAATAATTTTTTTAAACAATGACATCTAAATTTAATAAAAAAGCATAGAGAGAAAAATGGAGACAATAGTCACAAAAAAAACTCATACATAAAATAATAATATTAAACCCAGAGATACGAAGAAAAATAAAACATTCCGTTGAGAGTGTCGTCGAACGTCAAAAGAGCCCAGTAACCTAAAAAAAATTCTTTGTCTCTGTCGAACGAGACACTTTGCGAAGTGATAAAGGAGTGGTGAGTGAACCAAACTATCTGGTATATAAGTTGCTTTACTACATAATTTTGATTATATCGGCAAATAACCTTTTACCAAATAGGGGATCTAACTATACGTGCCACCGACAAACCAATCAGAAAATAAATGTCATGAGGGTTTTTTTACAAGCACCAAAATGACTGTAAAAGTATGCGAAAAACGTAACAAAAATTATAAGGATCGTGCCACAAGAGTAGAGAGAAAGTGTGCCACAAGAACAGAGAAAAGTGTGTCACGCGGGCTCCGTCAAGGTGAATGTAGACGCAAGCTTTACCCCATCAACCAATCAGTCCTTTTCAGGGGTAGTCATCCGAGATGAAGGGGGCCTTATTGTTGGCTCGTGCGTCAGATGCAATGTCAGAACATTGAGTGCCTTCCAGGCTGAAGCAGTAGCGGTTTTTCAAGGCCTACAGTTTGCACAAAAAATTGGCTTTAGGACGATCGAGTTAGAGAGTGATTCAAGAACTGTAATAAGGAAAATTGTGGCTCATGAACCTGATTTGTCAGAAATCGGGATGATTACCAGAGATATTCGAATAGCAGCCCAAAACCTGGATTCTTGTGTTTTTCTCTCCTGCGGTCGTCTCCAAAATTGAGCAGCGCACGAAATGGCGTTGGAAGGAAGAAGATTAGCCCATGACCAGTTCTGGTTGGAGGAAGCCCCGGAAAGAGTTCTGCATGTCGTCGATGATGATCGTCGGTTCCAGGATCTGCCTTGATTCGCCTCTCAGAGTAGGTTTTTTGGGGATTTTTCAGATTGATCGGTTCCAGAAAAATGTTTCCCCAATTTTTCTTTCATCGTGTCCCTCAGAGTGTTTCTTCAATTTTTCAGACGGAGGATGGGTCGGTTTAGTTTGCTTTGTTTCGATTTTGGTCTTTTATTTTCCAAGCCGTTTCGGCTTCCTTTATTTTCTTTTTTATTTGTTTTTCTTTGTTTGTAATAAGTGATGTGTCAGTTTCACATCACCCTGATAATAAATGACAAACCGACGATTATATTCAAAAAAGTAAAAATATTCACCGCTAATAATAGTGATTAATACCAAACTATCCATCTTTGATATGTGATTCTGATTCTCTGAACTGATCTCATATCAAATTTCAAAGCAAATAGAAATAGTATGGTAGGCCATCAAACATGAATCCCATTGCATGTTGTGGATCATGAATTCAATAATTAGATGCAAGAAAAGTGTTAGAAACATGAATTCCAACCATCAAACATACAACATGCTAGAAATTGTTCCAAAATTCTCCTGTCGCCTTTTTCTTTTGTTCGAACATGTCGTTTGCTGATAGATTGAAAGTGGAAGGTAACAGGGAAAGGTAGCAAAAAACAATATTAATTAAGGGTGAGTAAAATAAATTTCCTATATCCGGTTTGAAAAAATTAAAATAAAGTATTAATGATAAAATAAGACTCAAACAACTATGTAGCTTCACTTACTTTTTAAAAAATAAATTTCATCTTCTTATAATTTTGTCTCAATTTTTTTTACTTAATTTAGTTTTCTAACTGTGACTCTTTTGCAAATTATTTCTTTAATCAATTTATTGACATTTTATACTCTCGTCAATATTTTTCACCTCAAAATCACTTCTTTAAAAATTATTATTATAATATTATATAATATTTAATTTATTAAATAAAATTACAAATTTTACTCATATTTATAAAAAAGATACGAAGAAATATATATGTATATCATATATGTTTAAAAATTTATTTAAATTAGAATCAATCTGTACTACAACATTGTAAATATTTACAATTAAATTTCAATAGAAACTCAAACAACTAGATTTGACTCGAATTTCATAAACTCGACTTGAAAATTTTAAATAAAGTTTGAATAGTAAAATATGACTCGTCAATTCGACTAAATAAAAAAATTAATTCAACTCTATTTAGCTCGATCAAATATTCACCTATATTCCTAAAAAAATACCTATAATATCAATAAAAATGCTAAGGGCACAGTATCCCATAAAGGCAAAAATAAAAGAGGCAGTGAGATTAAGGTTTTAACTTTTGAGGGCGACCAACCCTTATTATTTTATGTGCAATAATTTTTTTTTGTACGAAGCCAGCTTTTATTGGGTAGTTCTGCGGTACGGCAGTTTAATATAAGACTAATATACGACGTTACCGAAAACATCATTAAGAAATACCGGAAACATCATAAGATATACCGGAAACATGGATTTCGAAAGTATGGATACTTTCGAAATCAACATATCCAAAAGTATGGATACTTTCGAAAGTATGGATACTTTCGAAATCAACATATCCAAAAGTATCGATAATTTCGAAATCAACATATCCAAAAGTATCGATACTTTCGAAATCCATGTTTCCGGTATATCTTATGATGTTTTCGGTATTTCTTAATCATGTTTTCGGTAACGCCGTATATTAGCCGCATATTAGGCTGCCGCATGGTAGAAAAATCCAGCTTTTATTAAACAAGAAAACAATCAAACACGTACAAACCAACAGAGAAAAAGGGAAGAAAACAATAAAGATTGAAATAATCAAACCAAGCACAAAAACAACAAACATTCAGACAACACACCATCAAAACAGAACACATAAAAAGAACAAACAACATAAATAAGAAAAGCCCACAACATGGAAGAAGAGGCAGAACAAGCACCCCAAAATGATGTGAGCGGGGACATCCAATGAAAGAGGAAGAGAGAGAACCAAAATCATCATCAAATCGTCAAGTAGGGGTGGCAATCGGGTGGGGAATAACCGAAAATCGCGGGGATCCAAACTGATGTGCATGAGGAATAACCGAAATCCTTACCAATGGGACAAGGATGGGGAAGTTTTATAACCGGAGCTCAAATGGGGATGGGGACGGGGGTTGCTATATCCGAATCGTGGGGATAACTGAACCGTACCCGTATAAATCATCGTGGGGATCCCTAAAAATATCCACAAGAATCCCCAAAAATATCTATAAGGATCCTGATATTTTACGAAGTTTGATGGCCATAAGGGTAATTTACCTATGTTTCATCAAAAATCTATTCTCACCTGAGCATGGCCGGCTAGAGTAAGTTTGAAAATTCTTTGTAAATTCTATAAAAATAATTAGAATGTTATCTATACATTGTTGTAAACATAATTTAGTCTAGTTTTGTTTAAAATACACGGTGATTGATTTAGATATGTATTCTAAATTATATTAATATTTAATGTTGAAAGGTCATAAAAATTTGGCAACATATTTCCTTTAAAAGTTTTAGTAATGAATTTGAAAAATCACCAAAAATTCTACAAGTTAAATTAGGAAGTGAGCGTTATATTTATATAATCACACGAAAGTCTAGATTTGTTTAAAACAAACAATTATTGATTTCGAGTTACATATTATGAATTATTAATTTTTGAGTAAGAAAATGTTAGAAGAAAAGACAATAGATTGTTTCGAAAAACAACAATAACAATGACTTCGAAAATTCACCATAAATCGTACGAGTAAAACTAGAAGAAGTATATTATATGATTGGAAAAATTATCGAATCTAGTTTCTTTTAGAACAAACATACCATTATTTGAAACTATAAATTATTAATCACATATTTTATTTTAAAGGTAGTGCAAGATACCATGTTTCAAACGGTTAATATTTAAGTCATGTTTTATAGTTTTGAAATTATTTGTTTGTTGTTTGATAAAACTAAATTTATCTTTTATGTTTGTAATTTTGGAGATTTAATGTTGAATATTTGTTTTATAAATTAATTTATATTTTTTAGGTATGAGGATTAACCGAAAACCGCGGGGATCTGTAAGAGATGGGTATGAGGACGAAAAAATCCCCGAAATGTTTAATGTGGATTCCCCAAAACCGTACCCGCAAGTGTTGGGGGTGGAGTGAGAAATGCAAAACTGTCCCCGATCCGCCCCGTTGCCACCCCTATCGTCAAGATGCATGCTCATTTCTGCACGCGCAAAAGTATAAGACGTTGGTAGTGATGCAGTGAGAGACCCTAAACAACAAGCATCGTGGACAAATTTAGAGCATCACGAAGGCTGAAGGAACGACGAAGGGAAACAATGATAGAGCACCAACCGCCTAAAACCGAAAGATGAAACTGGGGGAAGCTCTTCTCGACCGCAAACCAGGGAAAACCCCTCACTCTAGAGGGCCCAGAACAAGACCAAAGACACCGGGGATAAACTTCCACAACGAGAGGACTAAAGGGTGAACCGGAGCACCTAAAAAAAAAGCGAAGCGAGAGAGAGAAAGAGCATGGGAAGAGGAGAAGCGTAAGGGAAGAGCAGTGAGAGTGGCGACCGCTTAGGGCAAGCAGCAGCGCCACACACACCGTAAGAACCCTAATATGTTTTTTAGAGAAAAACGAGAGGATTTACTTTTTGTCTCTACAATAGTTAATCATATGTGGAAAGAAAAAAAAGCACCACCCAATAGTTAAGGAAAATGCACTAATATTACTTTTTAGTTATATAAGTATTAATGTAGATGAATTCAACGAGTGATCTCGGTGAAAAAGAAGATAATGTTTATCTTAGGAGACCCTGGTACATGTCTGCAAGGTGTACATGTGTGTACCTTATAAAATGATTAAGAAAAAATGTGAATATATACTATCTTGTAATCACTTTAAAACTTCAACAAAATATTAATATGAGTAAAAATTTAATTGTTGCTTAAGATTTAAAATAGTTTATCATAATATAAAGAATAATCAATACAAATTTAAATTTGAAATTAGAAAAATTGTAAATAAAATAAAATAATAATATTTATTCAAAATAAGTAATATTTATTTATTCTCTTTGTCCAGGCTTAACCATATGTATTGCTAGCTCATGTACTAAAACAAGAAAAATAAGTAACATTCCTACTAAAATTAGCTCAAATGTGTAACATATATTTTGATTAAAATTTGAAATTAAAGAAATGTAAAACAATCACCGAGAGTTTTTCTTTATAATCACTAGTATTCGACTCAGAATAACTCTCAAAGTTCATTTTATTTTATTCACAATGCCAAACAAATGTTAAATGTTATTTAAGGTTTTAAAGTCTTATTTCACTATACCGATTGATAGTAATAAAATTCACAGTACATCTTTCTTCATTAGATATTTTAGTTATATTTTTATTGAGAATCAAGAACCCGCAACCTAGGGAGAGGAGAAAATGTCAACTGAAAGATTTTAACCACTTACTTTAGAGTTTGTTAAGTTTAGTTACAATTTTTATAAAAATCACAAATTAATTAAAATTCCATATCCATGTAAGCACCATTTATTAGCTCCTTAATATAAGTATAACACGATTCATCAATATAGAAGAAAAAAATAATTCATCCAAAAACCAATATCTTATGTATATATTAATTTATATTTAAAAAAGAAAATTCAAATTTATTTAGTAGAATATTTTGTATGTACTAGCATTTAAGAAATTCATATTTTTATACAATTATTAAATTGATTTATAAACTAGACATTATTTAATATGGTTATCACTAAAAATATAGTTAATTATTATATCAATTTTCTTAATAATACAAAATAAAAATTAGTTAAATACTTGTAAAACAAAACTTGTTTTTTTTTTATTTTTCATACAAATATTTAAATTACTTTATATTTTTTTTTATTTTTAACCTTTTTAAATAGTATAATAATTCAATGTTATTTTTTGATTTATTAACTGTACCAAATAATGTCCCTTTTACCTTTCTTTTAAATATAATTGTGAAACCAATATTTTAATTTTGATATAACTAAAAACCTAAGGACTAAATTGAAAATGTCAAAACGAATTTTTAAGTCCTCAAAATATCCCCATATGATTTTAAGATTATGCCAAAGTTAAAAACAAAGTTTTCAAATATTTTTCTAAGTGTTTAAAGCCGAAATAGTGATTTTCAAGTCCCTGTTTCGAAACGGCCTAAGGCGTTTCGAAACGTTTTCATCATTGCCAACCCCTGTTCCGAAACGCGTATCGAAACGGCTTTAGAACACTTGAACCCGTATCAAAACGGCTTCATGCGTTTCGAAACGGTTCTTCATTTTTGATTTAAAAACTATAACAATTGTAATATTTTTAACTGAATTTTCAAAGATTAATAGGGTGTTTCGAAACGGGCACAATCAGTTTCGAAACGACCCTTGACAGTGGCAAAATTGTTTCGAAACGAGTCCATGTTTTTCGAAATGGTTCTTCATTCTGATTTGAAAATATGACCGTTGTAAAGGTTTTTAACTGATTTTTTAGAATCTGATGGGTGTTTCGAAACGGGCTTAGGTTGTTTCGAAACGACCCTTTCTAGTGGCAAAAGTGTTTCGAAACGGCTTCAACACGTTTCAAAACGGGCTCTTAAATGCACCCAACGGCTCTTTCTATTTTAGTCCGTTTCGAAACAGATACCCCGCGTTCCGAAACGGGTTGTTGCAGACTACATTTATGGAGGTGAGATAACATCCCCAACGGCTCTATTGATGAATGCAACAACCACAACGGCTAGAAATCAATGAGAAGGTATAAAAGGGACCTCTAAAAGCTCCAGCAACAACTATTGATCCAAAAGCAAATATCCATACATCAAATCCAAGCTTTTGTGCTAAAATCCCATATTGTCTAGAAACCCCAATTGTAATTTTCATTCTTATCTTTTTCAATTGGGTTGAGTGCTTGTAATTGGGCTACAATTTGTATTGAGAGATACTCTATTAGCCATCAAATTCTTTGTTACCTTTGTGTGAGGATTGGGTAGAAAATTTAACCAAAAATTGTGAGGGTTGCCTCCTTAGCCTAGAAAAGGGGAAGAGCAATTAGTGAAATTGTTGCAAATCCTTAGTGAAGCTAAGGTAGTGGATGTAGAGTTCATTTGGAACTTGAACCACTCTAAAATTCCTTGTCAATCTTTTTAATTTGCAATTTCCACCACACAAACTTTAAAAATCCAATTCACCCCCTCTTGGTTCATATCGATCTTTCGATCCACTCAACAATTGGTATCAGAGCCTACCTCTTTGAGGATTAACAACTACAAGAGGAGTTCCTTGGAAGAGTGTGATCATCAAATATCAAGAGATGGCTTCAACCTCCGGTTCGGGCATGTATGATTCTCAATCCACTACAAAGCCTCCCTTCTTTAATGATGATAACTATTCTTTTTGGAAGAATAGAATGCGTCTCTTCATCAAGTCAATTGACTACTTAGTGTGGGATGTCATTGAAGATGGCCCTTACATTCCATTGAAGCAAGATGGTGAAGGCAAGATGGTCTTGAAGAAAAAGATGGAGATGAGTGAAGAAGAAAGGAAAAAGATTCAAGTAAATGACAAAGCTCTCCACATGCTCTTTTGTTCATTCGGTTGGGACATCTATTCTAAGGTTTCATCCAACGAGAGTGCCAAAGAAGTGTGGGACACTCTTGAGACTACCTGCGAGAGCACCAACGATGTTAAAGAAACTAAGATTGGAATTCAATCTTAGTTATGAGAATTTCAAGATGGAGCCCGATGAGACGGTGTCCAAGATGTTTGATCGGTTCTCCACTATTGTCAATGGGCTCAAAGGTTTTGGAGAAATCATACCGGAAGACAAGCTTGTCCGGAAGCTACTCTATTCACTTCCCAAATCTTGGGATGGGAAGAGAACCGCCATCATTGAAGCTAAGAATTTAAAGACTTTAAAGCTTGATGAGCTTGTGGGTTCTCTCCTTACTCATGAGATTATGAAGCAAGGAAGGGAAGAAGAGAAAAAGAAAGAAGAGAAAAGAGTAGAAAAGCTTGAGGTTGAGAAGAAGAAGAAGAAGATGGGAATAGCTCTCAAAGCTTCGCTACATGAAGAGAGCTCTTCTAGTGAGGAGGATGAGCTAGAAGAATTGGCTATGATAGCCAAACGATTCTCACGCTTTTTGAGGTCCAACCGGGGAAGAAAAATCCAAAGAAAGATGGACTTCAAAAGCAAGAACAAAGAAGAAGCAAGGGATCAAGTCATTTGCTTTGAGTGCAAACAACCCGGCCACATACGTTCGGGGTGCCCTCAACTCAAGAAGAAGGGCTTTAAGAAGAAGAAGAAGCTCAGAGCCAAGCTTGCTACTTGGAGTGATGAGGACTCATCGGAGGATGACGAACAAGAAGTGGCTAACCTTTGCCTCATGGCACTTGAGAAAGATTCCTCCATTGTAACCTCTAACTCATCAACTTTAGATTTTACATATGATGAATTGAATGATGCATATGATGAGTTACAAGAGATCTATGATGAATTAGTTGAGAAATATAAAGAGTCGGTCATTAGGAACAAGAAAATTATTTTGGAACTAAATGAGAAAAATGACTCACTCACTCAAGCTAATTCAAAATTTGAGAAAAAGATATTAGGGTTAAAAGATGAACTAAAATTCTTTCAAGATGAAAAATGTTGACCTTAATAATCTTTTGTCTCAATGTAATAGTGAACACCAAAAGGTGTTGGATGAGCTAAATGAGCTCAAAAAGTCTTTTAAAAATGTTGGTAGTGTCAAGCATGAAATAGGTGAATCCTCAAGAACACACCAACCTAAGAAAAAGACTAACTACTACAAACAAGGTAGCTATCCTAGACATAGTAGAGCTAAAAGAATTAGAAGTGTATGGGTTCCTAAGGAACTTGTAAAATCTAATAATATTATTGCTATGTCATCTTGGATTCCTAAGGGAACCAAGGTTTTGGGAGCTAACACTCATGGACCCAAAATGATTTGGGTACCAAAAACAAAAGCTTAATATCTTTGTTTGTAGGGGCAGCATTGCTACAAGGCCAAAGCACAAAGTCAAAACTCATGGTACCTTGATAGTGGATGCTCAAGGCATATGACCGGAGACGAGTAGATTCATGGATCTAAAGCCAAAAAGTGGAGGAGTAGTGACTTTTGGTGACAACTCCAAAGGCCACATTAAAGGTATTGGCTCCATAGGTAATCACTCAACTATTCTCATTGAAAATGTCTTGTATGTCGATGGTCTTAAACACAATTTATTGAGCATAAGTCAATTGTGTGATAAAGGATTTAATGTTTTATTTGATAAAAATGGATGCAAAATTGTAGACATTAAATCTAATAATATTATGCTCATAGGTCATCGCATAGGGAACATATACATGGTGCATCTAGATGACATTCATACATCTCATGCATGCTTAGTAGCACAAAATGAAAATGATGCATGGTTGTGGCATAGGAAACTAGGACATGCTAGCATAAGTGTTTTAGAAAAACTAGTCTCCCTTAATCTAGTTAGAGGTTTACCCAAGATAAAATTTTCAAATAATAAAATTTGTGATGCATGCTTTAAGGGTAAACAACATAAGTCTTCCTTTAAATCCATTAATGATGTTTCTACTAGTAGATGTTTACAACTTATCCATATGGATTTATTTGGGCCAATTAGGACTATGAGCTTGGGTGGTAAGTCTTATGCTTTTGTACTTGTTGATGATTTTTCTAGATTTACTTGGGTTCTATTTTTAAGTACTAAAGATGAGGCTTTTGAAAAATTCATCACATTTTCAAAACTAACCCAAAATGATCTTGAACTTAAAATTTCACATATTAGAAGTGATCATGGAACCAAGTTTCAAAATTTAGGGTTTGAAGATTTTTTTGAATGAAAATGGTATTAGCCACAATTTTTCGGCTCCTCGAACTCCTCAACAAAATGGGGTAGTTGAGAGAAAAAATGGAACTTTGCAAGAAATGGCTAGAACTATGCTTTGTGAAAACAATTTACCTAAATATTTTTAGGCGGAAGCTACAAACACCGCTTGCTATATTGTAAATCGAGTAATGATTATGCCAATTTTAAAGAAAACACCTTATGAGATTTTAAAATCTAAAAAGCCTAACATTAGCTATTTTCACCCTTTGGGTTGCAAGTGTTTTGTTTTAAATAATGGAAAAGACAACTTAGGTAAATTTGATGCAAAAAGTGATGAAGCTATTTTCATAGGTTACTCTTTAACCTCTAAAGCCTATCGAGTATTTAACAAAAGAACTTTATTAGTAGAAGAATCTATTCATGTTGTATTCGATGATAACCTCCTTCCTAGGAAGGATTCTTGTGATAATGATGATGTAGGAATCATAAATGCCTTTGATGGAGGACAAACTTCAAAGGAGGATGAGATTCCAACAAAAGAAGAGGACACACAAGATCCACCTCTTGAAGCCTTGAAGAACTTGGCTCTTGAAGAAAAGGAAGTGAGCTACCCAAGGGAGTTGAACTATGTCAAAGATGGTGAAATCTTGGGTGATCCATCCAAGGGGGTAACCACTCGATCTTCTCTTAGATTAATGAATCATGTTGCATTTATCTCATGCATAGAGCCTAAGAATATAAAAGAAGCATTGAAAGATGACTTTTGGATTATGGCTATGCAAGAAGAGTTAAATCAATTTGAGAGAAGTAACGTTCGGACATTAGTTGATAGGCCTAGTAATCAATCTACCATAGGAACTAAATGGGTATTTAGGAACAAGCTAGATGAGAGTGGTAACATTGTAAGAAATAAAGCTAGACTAGTAGCACAAGGTTACACTCAAGAAGAGGGAATAGATTTTGATGAAACCTATGCACCCGTAGCTAGAATGAAAGCCATTAGGATGTTGCTTGCATGTGCATGTTATCATAATTTCAAGCTTTTTCAAATGGATGTTAAAAGCGCGTTTTTAAATGGTTTTATAAATGAAGAAGTGTATGTGGAACAACCACCAGGTTTTGAAGACTCAAAATTTCCAAATCATGTTTTCAAACTCACCAAAGCTCTTTATGGTTTAAAACAAGCTCCTAGAGCTTGGTATGAAAGACTTTCAAACTTTTTAATTGAAAAAGAATTAGAAAAAGGTAAGGTGGACACTACACTTTTTATAAAAATGTATAAAAACGACATCTTAGTAGTTCAAATTTATGTTGATGATATTATTTTTGGTTCTACTAATGAATGTCATTGTCAAGAGTTTGCTAAGTTAATGCAAGGTGAATTTGAGATGAGCATGATGGGGGAGCTCTCATTCTTTTTGGGACTCCAAATCAAGCAAAAGAAGGATGACACCTTCATCAATCAAGCAAAGTACATAAAGGATATGCTCAAGAAGTTTGGCTTGGAGAATGCAAAGTCTCAAGCCACACCTATGAGCTCATCTACAAAGCTTGACAAAGATGAAGGAGGTAAGTGTGTTGACTCTATGCTTTACTGTTCTATGATTGGATCATTGCTTTACCTTACCACAAGTAGACCGAATATCTTGTTAAATGTTTGCTTGTGTGCTAGGTTTCAAGCTAGTCCTAGAGAATCTCACCTTATAGCCGTTAAGAGAATCTTTAGGTACCTTAGAGATACTTCTTGTTTAGGTCTTTGGTACCCTAGAGACTCTACCTTCAACCTTCATGCTTCTTCGGATGCGGATTATGGGGGTTGCAAAATTGATAGGAAAAGTACTTCGGGAACTTGTCAATTTCTAGGTAGTATGCTCATATCTTGGTTCTCTAAGAAACAAAATAGTGTAGCCTTATCTACCACCGAAGCTGAGTACATATCCTTATGGAGTTGTTGTGCTCAAGTCCTTTGGATGAAGCAACAGCTCTTAGATTATGGAATTAAAGTTGAAACCATACCCCTAAAATGTGACAACACTAATGCAATATGTTTAACAAAAAATCCCATCCAACACTCTAGAACCAAACACATAGAAATAAGGCATCATTTCATTAGAGATCTTGTCCTTAAGGAAGATGAGGTTATAGAGTATGTAGACACCTTAAATCAATTAGCGGACATATTTACAAAACCTTTAGACAAAGAGCGTTTTTGGTCCCTTAGGAGAGAGTTAGGTCTAGCTAGCCTATCTTGACCTTTTAGGACCTCTTTTGTGCTTAAATTTGCTTGATCTTGTGAAATGCCATGTTTATGTGTTTAGACTCCTAATTTCATCCATGCTTATAGCTAGAGGGAGTACGTTTATGTTTGCATATGGTTTGCCTGCTCATTCATGTCATTTATGCATGTTAGGCCTAAGAAAAAAATCATTTTTCTGCACTTTTAGAGCCTCATATGCACTTCCAGGACCAGGTGTATCGAAACGGGTGAACCTATTTCGGTACGGATACCTTAAATTCATATCTGAGAGAAGGGCGTTTCGAAACGCCTCCAAAGGGTTTCAAAACGTTTTTGCTACTGCCAAGGGGTGTAATGAAACGTGTTTCGATACGGGTCAACGGGGTTTCGATACGGTCAACACCGTATCGAAACGGTCAGCTGAAAGTCTCAAAATGGTCAAACCCTCGTGCTAGCGTTTCGAAACGGTCCCGACCGTTCCGAAACGGTATCGCAGATAGCTTTATTTAGGGCTTTTAATGTTAAAATCCACTTTTACATCAAACTCTTAAAAACCCTAAAAACCCTAAACCGACTTTCTCCCTATAAAAACCCTCTAAACCTCTTTGTTTTTCACCAAATCTTGAGGTGTTTTTTTCTAAAACTCAAGTCTAAGCAAGTTTCATCAACATTGTGCAAGGATTTTCATCAAATCATCCAAAATCCCAAACTAAGGTATTTTCCCCTTTTTCTTTCTCTTTCAATTTATGTTCGAATCTTAGGTTAGAAAATTTTATTTTTGTATAAATTATATGTTTTCATGTTTGGGTTTTCCATATCTTGTAAAAAAAATTCAAAATCTCAAATTTTTTGATTCGAATATAAAATTTTTCAGTCGTATTTTCTTTTACTGTTTTTTTAAATTTTTCTTTGTTTTAATTTTTTTAAAACCTAAGTGGGATTTATTATTGGATTGAATTTAAAAATCTATGCATACAGTTAATTTTTAAAACATGATTGCATAATGTTTTTAGGATGTCGAATCAAGCTAACAAAAAGCGTAAGTCCGTTCAAACTAGTGATTCGAGCATACGTCTGAATCTCGCTTTGCTTTTTCAGAAATCCCTTCGAACTACCGAGATGCGAGCTCGCTTCACATATGTCAAGGATTTCAAAGTTCGTCGTGAACGTGTCATTGATCTTGATTTCCTCAACTCCGAGCGATTCCTATTCCGTTACCTCGAGCGTTTGAGTGAATGGGATCTTCTTCCTTTGTTGAGCCTCTCGGATATTCGCTACAAACATATGGCACTCATCTTTTACTCTAATGCTCGTCTTATTAATGATGAAACCAAGACCGAGGTTGTGGAGATTGAATCTTTCATATTAGGGAAAAAGTTTACTGTTAATATTGCTCTCTTGGAGTCCACCTTTTCCCTTAAGAATATAGGAATTGAGGATGAACGTCACTTTGGCACTTTCACCGGTCCAGCACTTACTTTGGATGTGCACGACTGTTTTCTTCACTTGATGGTATCATGGTTCCTTGGCCCTTCCGGAGGTAAATACTCCCATATCCGTCAAGTTGATCACTTTTGGCTTGAATGTTTCCGTAGAGGTGAGCGCCCTAATGTTGCCAAGATCATTTTTGCCGAGATGGTCAATAATGTTAAGCTTATTGACACCAATAAGTTGAAATCTTTTATTTATGGCACGATCTTGAGCCACATCGGTCTCGATTGCACCTACGACTCCCCGGAACATCGCAAGTGCAAGATTGGTGAGTCATCTCTACGCAACTCCGGGTTTCGATATGTGAATGATGTTTGGGAACGTGTTGATAGAGAAGCTCCTCTACCTCCTGTTGCACCTCCATCGCAAGTTCAAGTTGGAAACAATGATGCTCTTGCGGCTCTTATTACCGAGTGGTTCAATGCCTTGGATACTCGCATTGCTTCGGGTTTTGGTGCCATGGACACTCGCTTGCAAAATGTCGAGGATCGCCTCCTATCTCTTGAGACTTCCCACTCGAACTTGGATTTGTCCTTCTCTACTCTTTATGGCCAATGGACGAAGTTTCACCGTTCTCAAGTCAAGAGCGACAATGAGACTTCCGATGATGATGACGAGGCCTAGGACTTTCATATCATATCATATTATTTATGCATTTTAGGTTTAAGATTGCATCTTTATGTTTCATTATGTTGTAGGAACCTATGCTTTTGATCTTTTGTTTGGGATTTTATTTTGAACTTAATGTTGATTTATGTTTTGGATATTTTAATTTTATGAATTAATATTATTGTTGCTTATTAGTTAATGCTTATTGGTACTAATACTTTGTCTTCTCTATGAGCCTTATTTATTCTTTTTGATCTAACAAAAAAGGGGAGAATAAATTTAAGAGCCAAAAACAAAAATTCGTTTTAAACGTTTAAAGTGTTTTTAAGTTTTAAAACTTGAATTTCAAAGTTAAACATTTTTAAAACTTTAAAAACCTATCTTAAATTAAGGGAGAGTTAGAATATGTTCAAAATTTTCAAAACTCTTAAAAATTCTAACTTTGGTTTTGTTATATCAAAAAAGGGGAGATTGTGAAACCAATATTTTAATTTTGATATAACTAAAAACCTAAGGACTAAATTGAAAATGTCAAAATGAATTTTTAAGTCCTCAAAACATCCCCATATGAATTTAAGATTATGCCAAAGTTAAAAACAAAGTTTTTCAAATATTTTTCTAAGTGTTTAAAGCCGAAACAGTGATTTTCAAGTCCCTGTTTCGAAACGGCCTAAGGCGTTTCAAAACGTTTTCATCACTGTCAACCCATGTTCCGAAACGCGTATCGAAACAGCTTTAGAACACTTGAACCCGTATCGAAACAGCTTCATGCGTTTCGAAATGGTTCTTCATTTTTGATTTGAAAACTATAACGGTTCTAATATTTTTTAACTAAATTTTCAAAGATCAATAGGGTGTTTCGAAACGGGCACAATCAGTTTCAAAACGACCCTTGACAGTGGCAAAACTGTTTCGAAACGAGTCCATGTGTTTCGAAACGGTTCTTCATTCTGATTTGAAAATATGACCGTTGTAAAGGTTTTTAACTGATTTTTTAGAATCTGTTAGGGTGTTTCGAAACGAACCTTTCCAGTGGCAAAAGTGTTTCGAAACGGCTTCAACACGTTTCGAAACGGGCTCTTAAATGCACCCAACGGCTTTTTCTATTTTAGTCTGTTTCGAAACAGGTACCCCGCGTTTCGAAATGGGTTGTTGCATACTGCATTTATGGAGGTGAGATAACATCCCCAACGGCTCTATTGATGAATGCAACAACCAAAACGGCTAGAAATCAATGAGAAGGTATAAAAGGGACCTCTAAAAGCTCCAGCAACAACTATTGATCCAAATGCAAATATCCATACATCAAATCCAAGCATTTTTGCTAAAATCCCATTTTGTCTAGAAACCCCAATTGTAATTTTCATTCTTATCTTTTTCAATTGGGTTGAGTGCTTGTAATTGGGCTACAATTTGTATTGAGAGATACTCTATTAGCCATCAAATTCTTTGTTACCTTTGTGTGAGGATTGGGTAGAAAATTTAACCAAAAATTGTAAGGGTTGCCTCCTTAGCCTAGAAAAGGGGAAGAGCAATTAGTGGAATTTTTGCAAATCCTTAGTGAAGCTAAGGTAGTGGATGTAGAGTTCATTTGGAACTTGAACCACTCTAAAATTCCTTGTCAATCTTTTTAATTTGCAATTTCGACCACAATAACTTTAAAAATCCAATTCACCCCCTCTTGGTTCATATCGATCTTTCGATCCACTCAACAATAATTTATTTATTTTTTTAGAATTTTTTTAGTTTGGGATAGACAAGTGATGTTTATATGGATGAGGAAGACAACATTTTAACCTTTAATTGGCTACTCAATAACTAGAAAATTCGTATTCAAACTTTAAAGATATGATTGTTGGAATAAATAGTCATAACCCTAAATAGAATGTTGAGTTTTATGTGCTCGATTTCCTTCAACCGTTCTAGCTCGCCAAGTGGTGGAGAAGTTGGATATTTTGGTGATTTTGTGGGAGGTAAAAAATAGACAATAGACACAAGGATTTATAGTGGTTCGACCTTCTAACAAGCACCTACATCCACTACCTTAGCTCCCCATTAAGGATTTCAAACAAATTCATTAAGAATTTCATCCCCTTTTCTCGGCTTAAGAGGAAACCGTTACAACGATCAAGCTTTCTACCCAAAGCTTGATCAAGCACTCTCTCACAAGAGAAATTCTAAGCAAACTTGAAATCCCTCTAATAGGCTGTAACACCCGTATTTTGGGGCTAGGAGTTAGTCGGGTTTGTAATCCGAGTCAATAAAAAAATTAATTAAAATAAATAAATAAATTCAACCTAAAGTGTGACCTAATTGGGTTTTAAAATAAGGAGGAAGGACCACCTTGGTAATTTAACCCAAATGTTTTGAAAAAGGAAGACCACTTTTAAAAAGGTAAAAAGAATAAAAAGAAATGTTATCATCTTTCCCATTTCTTCTTCTCCACCATGAAGAACACCAAACCCATTCCCAAACCCTAGTTATTATCCCCTTTGATTTCTTCACCAATTCAAGGGCGTTTTTAAAGGTAAAATCATTTTCTAAATCTCCTCTTCATTTCCTATTCATACATGGTCTTAGATTTTAAAAATATGAACTTTTGGGAATTAGGGTTTGATTTAAAAGTTTGGGTTTTTATGGGGTTTTCATCTTGTTTTGTTAAATTGAGTTGGGGTTTTGTTTAATCAAGTTGAAATACACATTATATGTTAATTTGGTTGGATTTTGATGAATTTCCGAAGTGGGTTCTTGGACCCATTTTTAAGGTGTCAAAAAGTTGATTTTTGGTGGGTTTTAGGGTGTAATTAGAGGGCTGATGGTATATGTATGCTAAGGGGATGATTTGGGACCTTTTAGATGTCAATTGGGTGTTTAAAAACATAATTTTCTGCTGGGTAAAATATGAGTACGAAAATGGGGTTTTGGAGTGTTTTGGGTGAGTTTTGGGGGTTGTTTAAGGTGGGGTTTGATAGCCCAATGGTAGTACTATGGTTAGGGATTGATTTGAGATTATTTGTGGGTGCAATGGATGTTGGAAACATGGAATTTGGAAGTGGTATTGGGGCTGTCCGAAATTGTTAAGTATGGGGTTTGATCATGACTTGAAATGTTGGGTTTGATATTTGAATTTGTATTCCGGGTTGGTATTTTGAGGTTGGGCTAATTTGAGGTTGTTTGAATTGTATTGAGGTTGTTTAGAAGCGAGAGTTTGCGTTGGAGAAGCTTCGAGAAGAAATCCGGAAACTTGAAGGTGATGTTTGCTTGGTAGTTGAGCTTGGAGGTAGAGGTGAGTGGTTAATGTTTTTAAATTGGTTTTTAAGTGGTTGGTTCAAGCATGTGAACTAGGTTGGGATTGGTAGACCCACCTAGAGTTAGGATTAGGGTGGTAGCCTAATCCTAAGCTTTAGTTAGAGACATTGGATGATCTCTTTAATTGATGTTATGCCTCTTGATTATTTGGGTATGTATAATGTGTTATATATGTTGTTGGGACATGGTTTGAGGCATTGCTATGCTTGTGGTTTGTATTGTGATTGTGTATGATGATGTTGAGTTTAATATGATGTAAGATGCCATATTATTACTCTTGAACATGACATTATGATATTATGTTGTTGAGATAATTGATGTTGAGCTTAATGTGATGTAAGATGCCATATTATGACTCTTGAACATCAAAGGTTGTGAAATTTGATTTAATTGGCACTAGTATGCTTGGGTACAATGATCGATCATTAGGATTAGTGTGCACACAAATTGAGTCAAAACGTACGTGGCCTTGGTGGCGTTAAGGCACCAAGGAGAAGTACGGTGATGTAATATTCCACCGGAAGCTTTTATATATTTTTCTACGTGATGATGAGTGGAATCCCATCCGTAGGGCATGTGGCGATGAGTGGAATCCCGCACATGCAAGGACCGGTGATGAGTGGAATCCCACCGAGGTAATGTTGTTGTTGGAAATGCGTTCCAACATGTTATCCGCGTATTCGAGTCATAGCTAGGTGCCAATAAGAGAAAGTATGTTTATGCCAATATGAAATTATGCATACATGATAATATGAATTGATATGTGTATCAAGGTAATATGAAATGTGATACGATATGTGATGTGGCTAATACTTTGAGTTATGTATCATTGTATGTTGAACTATTAAGTTGTTGAGCATGGCATGAATTTGGTAGTATGTTCATGCATCACCTATACTTATGACTCATGTGAATCGAAGGTAAAATCATGTATAATATCATGATGGTTGCTCGTGCTTGGACCCTGCATTGTCGAAGGTTTGTTTTATGAGCTTACCCTCACTAAGCTTTTATGCTTACGCTCTCTTTTGTTTGACAATGCAGATAAATAGCTAGTGGGTGGCATGGGCAAGGAAAGGCCTCCAAGTGTTGCTTTTGGTGAGCTCAATGTATGAGTTTTGCGTAAATTAATGTAATAGTTAAGCAATGGGATAGGTTTGATGTATGTTGATATTGGTTTGATTCTTGGATGCCTTGTGTAATATTGTAAATATTGCTTATATTACATGCCATGAATGTCTACGTGTTTTGGTTGCTAAGGCATGAAATCCTAAATGCTTGTATGTCCATATATGCATGAATTGCTTCTTGTATGAATGTTAAGTATGGATGCCTTGAATTATGTTTATTGCTATGTATGGCTCAAGTATGCTTGTTGAAATGGTCATATGTGCGGGTCTTGTGAGTGTTGATGCATGCTTTGGTCCTTTTTACGCTCCTATACGTGTCCATGTATGATTTTGGGGTTTTGCAAGGTTAGGAAGTCCTTAGGTTGAACAGAATGTGATTCCCTGCACTAAGGTTTCGAAACCATGGGTAAGGTTTCGAAACCTTTGCAGAGGATTTGGTCCCAGGACATTCTGCCAACCCAAAGTTTCGAAACCTTTGGGGTAGGTTTCGAAACTTTGGTCAAAGGTTCCGAAACCTTCCCAAGGTTTCGAAACCTTTGGTGAGATTTTGGTTCCGGGGCATTCTGCCAACCAAAAGTTTCGAAACCTTTGGGTAGGTTTCGAAACTTTGGTCAAAGGTTCCGAAACCTTCCCCAAGGTTTCGAAACCTTTGGAGAATTTTGGTCCCAGGGGTTTCTGCCAGCGAAAAGTTTCGAAACCCTTCCCCAAGGTTTCAAAACTTCTGCTTAGTATTGCACTGTTTTGAGTTGTTGGTCTGTTCAAAGAGAAAAATACATAGGATTTAATATGCCTTTAGTTAAGATTAAAATTTGGGCGTTAGTTTGTGGTTGGGGGTTCAAAATGACGAGTTTAAAATGAAAAAAAAATTTAGGGTTGCTAACCGAGGAAAAACTCCTTTGGGTTTCGCTTCGGTTTTCCCCGTGTGGCCCACTCGGACCGGTCATCCGGCCAGACCGGGACGAGGGGGTTACATTTGTTGGTATCAGAGCCTAAGGTTTCCGAGACCTTGGGCAGGTAAGTGAGATAAGTTGTGTTCTATGATTGATATGCACGGTGTTTGCTTGCTCTGTAAGTATGACTGCTTGTATGACAAGTATGTTGATTGTTTGTTTAAAAGCATGTTGCTTGTTATCCGTGTATGCTGTGAGTAATGATTGTTTGATTGAGAATATATGATGTTTGATAGTACGCATATGTTTGCTTGTTTAGCAAGTAAGCCCTGTTGTATACTTGGTTGAGCATGTATGTGTGCTGATTTGTTTGAAACATGTTTAGTAGAGTCCCATTGCTACTATTACAACGAAAAAGAGATTTTAAGTGAGGGAAACATACTTGAGCCACTTGGAAGCCTTGCCTTGCTAACCCAATCTCGTATGATTTACTGTTGAGGTTGTTGTTTATTTAATTGCCCTTTGGTAAGTAGGAGTTGTAGTTTCTGAAAAGGTGGACGACGTTAGGGGAGTCCACCACCATAGTTAGAGAGGTATGGTTGTACCGGGATTGAGGTACAATTTGTCCGTTTGAGACGGTGTGTATGTGGGTTGACTCTTGTGGATGAGGGACGCTGTGATCAACTCTGGCATTAGTTTGTAAGAAGAAGTTAAGGCCTATGGGCGGGGGTCAGAGTGGTGTCAATGTTTTATCGAATGAGCCCTTAGTACAGTATCAAGTTGTTTCCTCCAGTTGATTCTGAATCCGTATCTCTGTACATTGTTAGCAAGTATGCAAGTTGAACATGCCTGGTGAGGTGTTAGCTGGTGACCGTTGGGGTTCGGCCTACGATTTTAATGCAAGACAGTCAGTTAGTGTCCGTGAGTGGGAGCTAGTTTGTGTGATTGAGTCAGTGTACGTTGAGTTGTTTTCCAGCAAGCGGAAGAGATGAAGTCACTTCCGATATAGTTGAGCCGAGAAGGGAGCCTTGAGCTTTGACTTCAGGATTGTTTGGTAGGGGTAGAACAAGTCCAGCAAGACTGTTTGTGTGCGATCAGAATTGAGTCTTGAAATTATGAGATGCTCTAAGAACAGTTTAGAAGAGTCAGATTCTGTTGAAGAACCAGTCTGAAAACAAGAGGACCGAAGACTATCAGTTGTGTACATGTGAAGTTGCAATTTCTGCGAATACCTCCTTTTGCGTGGGCACGTAAGAAATTAGATATCCTTGTTGAGACCTTAGATGTAGGGACACATGTGACTAGCCTCTTTGGGAGACAGTAGTGATCAGAAAGATGTACAGAAGATGTTTGTTGGTGGTTCAGAGTTACTAGTTTCTAGTAGATGTGAAGTGATCGTCTTCCTACGGTTTTGATGTACCTTTTGTCAAGGTTTGGCTTGAAGAGCACAGAATTAGTGTATACGTTGAGACAAAGAGAGAGAGTTGCTTTGAAGACACAGATTTTTGTGAGACTGTAGTGGTAGGTGAGGATGTGAGCTTCTTATTGAATGTTGACCCAGTTTTAGAGATCAAAGGTTGATTGAGTTTAGTTGATAGGCTTGCTAAGCAATTGTGATGAATTTGATTTTGAATGAAGATTGGACCGCAGAATGTTAAAATAGTTTGTGATTCTTCCTAGAAGTGTTTAGAAGAAACGCCCAGTTTGTCTCCTAACAGTGAAGAAGAGTTTATTATTGATGTCGTCTCCGAGTTTGCTCGTGTTTTAGTTTGCTCTGTATCTTATGGTTTCTGACAGAATTGAGAATGTTGAAGAATTAGCTTCGAGACTTGTTAGACCTTAGATTCATTAGGCCTAGTGCATCATCTCAGAGTTCTACAGTGTAATTTGTGAAGAAGAAAGAGTGACAGTACGAGAATGTGTTCAGTTTACATACAGTCGAAATAAGTGTCAGTGATTTGTTGATCAGTTAGTGTGTGCTTCAGTCTATTTGAAGATTAATTTGAGATCCGTTTCTACCAGATGAAGGTGAGAAATTTGAAGTACCAAAGACAGCTTTAGGGGCAAGGTGTAATCGCCTTGAGCTCTGAGTTATGCCGTCTTGTTTAGCTAGTGTATTAGTTACCTTCATAGAGATGTTGAGCAGAATAACTTCTGAGTTCCTTGATCAGTTATAGTAGTTCTCATAGTTGACACATGAGCATATTCAAGTATCGAAGAAGACCATGACAGGCTTTAGAGTTAGTATTGTAGATTCTATTAGAGAATCAGCTGCATACCAAGTTGTACAACGTGAACTTTGAGTTAATGAATATGTCCTCATAGAACGTGCAGATCATCCGAGTGTATTAGAGTAAATCCCAAGTAGACAAAAGAAGACATGAGTTGAGAGAAATTGAAGGCTGTGGCAGGTAGCTATAGTTCCTAGGTCTAGCATTGTTACTTTCAGAGGATTGTAAATAGTGCTTGAAGATAGTTGCTCCATTGATAGATTGCTACAGAAGAATGTTCAGTTGTGTGGTTAGATGCGAGACAACGAGCCCTTGAGAAATTGGAAGAAACTTTGGAGAGAGCTTCGACCTTGAATCAACTTGTGTCAGAGAAAGAGTTGTGAACCACAGTGATGCATTACATGTAGAGTTAGGTTGTGTGCTTATGCAAGACAGAAGATTGTGGCTTGTTCATCAAGATAGTTGGAAGACCGTGAGAAGAGTTATTCGAAATGAGACATAGAGTTACTTACAGTTGTATTTGCTTCGAAGACTTAGAGACAGAGCTTGTATAGTAAGAAATGCACAGTGTGTATGTACATATCTCCAGAACTTGAAATATTTGAAGACTCAGTAATGGTTGAAACTTGAACAACATGAGTAGATAGAATTGCTTGAAGATTGTGACCTCGAGATTGAGTACTATCTGAAGAGAGTCTACATAGTAACCAATGTTCTGAGTTATGTTGTTGTTAGATTAATAGTAGAGTGGCGAGCCGTAGTTGCCAGATTCAGTCACCAAGTGATAGTGATCTTGTGGCCGAGTCTCATGTTGAACCTATATTGAGTCAGAATGTTTGATGAGAAACAGTTGCAAGACAGATTCTTGGCACCTCACGTGCAAGACATAGTGGAAAGAATACCTTCAGAATACAGTCCAGAGATGATAGAGTTTTGCATTTCAGAGACAGAATAGTTGTACCGACTGACCTAGTGTTTTGAGATGTATTGTTTTGGCCGAAGCGCATGGTGGTTCATTTGTATTGCATCTAAGTAGTATGAAGACGTATTGTGGGTTGAAGATGAGTACTTCCGGAATGAGTGGATGAATAATGTGGTTCAGTATGAGAGTAAGTATGTAAATTGCCAGCGTGTCAAGACTGAGCTTCAGTTTTCTCCTAGTTTGTTACATCCGTGGAAGGTTCATAATGGAAGTGAGTAATAGGGATTCGAGATTTCAACTAGAATAATTTTGAAGACGTCTGCATAGTGTTTGGTTAATTGATGAAGACAGAGGATCAGTCAGAGAAAGTTATGAGTCAAGTGTTCAAGCAGTATTGTATGAGTTTGTGAATCGGGCTAGTTCTGTTGTTATCTGTTGCGGTTACCACCAGAGTTAGAAAGGGGTTTGAGATGTGTTACGTGTATCTATGATTCAGAAATGTGAGTCAGATCTGTTCCGTGCTATATTTGTTGAAGAGATTGAGTTGAGTTTGAAATTGGCATGCCTTGAAGAATCAGTTGAGATCTTAGTGTAAGATAGCAAGTGTTGTGTGGTAAGTCTTTCGAGTTGGTTAGTGTGTTGTGGTGTGAAAGAAAGTGGGTTCCTGTCCGATGAATTTCGGGGACGAAATTTCCTTAAGTGGGGGAGAGTTGTAACACCCGTATTTTGGGGCTAGGAGTTAGTCGGGTTTGTAATCCGAGTCAATAAAAAAATTAATTAAAATAAATAAATAAATTCAACCTAAAGTGTGACCTAATTGGGTTTTAAAATAAGGAGGAAGGACCACCTTGGTAATTTAACCCAAATGTTTTGAAAAAGGAAGACCACTTTTAAAAAGGTAAAAAGAATAAAAAGAAATGTTATCATCTTTCCCATTTCTTCTTCTCCACCATGAAGAACACCAAACCCATTCCCAAACCCTAGTTATTATCCCCTTTGATTTCTTCACCAATTCAAGGGCGTTTTTAAAGGTAAAATCATTTTCTAAATCTCCTCTTCATTTCCTATTCATACATGGTCTTAGATTTTAAAAATATGAACTTTTGGGAATTAGGGTTTGATTTAAAAGTTTGAGTTTTTATGGGGTTTTCATCTTGTTTTGTTAAATTAAGTTGGGGTTTTGTTTAATCAAGTTGAAATACACATTATATGTTAATTTGGTTGGATTTTGATGAATTTCCGAAGTGGGTTCTTGGACCCATTTTTAAGGTGTCAAAAAGTTGATTTTTGGTGGGTTTTAGGGTGTAATTAGAGGGCTGATGGTATATGTATGCTAAGGGGATGATTTGGGACCTTTTAGATGTCAATTAGGTGTTTAAAAACATAATTTTCTGCTGGGTAAAATATGAGTACGAAAATGGGGTTTTGGAGTGTTTTGGGTGAGTTTTGGGGGTTGTTTAAGGTGGGGTTTGATAGCCCAATGGTAGTACTATGGTTAGGGATTGATTTGGGATTATTTGTGGGTGCAATGGATGTTGGAAACATGGAATTTGGAAGTGGTATTGGGGCTGTCCGAAATTGTTAAGTATGGGGTTTGATCATGACTTGAAATGTTGGGTTTGATATTTGAATTTGTATTCCGGGTTGGTATTTTGAGGTTGGGATAATTTGAGGTTGTTTGAATTGTATTGAGGTTGTTTAGAAGCGAGAGTTTGCGTTGGAGAAGCTTCGAGAAGAAATCCGGAAACTTGAAGGTGATGTTTGCTTGGTAGTTGAGCTTGGAGGTAGAGGTGAGTGGTTAATGTTTTTAAATTGGTTTTTAAGTGGTTGGTTCAAGCATGTGAACTAGGTTGGGATTGGTAGACCCACCTAGAGTTAGGATTAGGGTGGTAGCCTAATCCTAAGCTTTAGTTAGAGACACTGGATGATCTCTTTAATTGATGTTATGCCTCTTGATTATTTGGGTATGTATAATGTGTTATATATGTTGTTGGGACATGGTTTGAGGCATTGCTATGCTTGTGGTTTGTATTGTGATTGTGTATGATGATGTTGAGTTTAATATGATGTAAGATGCCATATTATTACTCTTGAACATGACATTATGATATTATGTTGTTGAGATAATTGATGTTGAGCTTAATGTGATGTAAGATGCCATATTATGACTCTTGAACATCAAAGGTTGTGAAATTTGATTTAATTGGCACTAGTATGCTTGGGTACAATGATCGATCATTAGGATTAGTGTGCACACAAATTGAGTCAAAACGTACGTGGCCTTGGTGGCGTTAAGGCACCAAGGAGGAGTACGGTGATGTAATATTCCACCGGAAGCTTTTATATATTTTTCTACGTGATGATGAGTGGAATCCCATCCGTAGGGCATGTGGCGATGAGTGGAATCCCGCACATGCAAGGACCGGTGATGAGTGGAATCCCACCGAGGTAATGTTGTTGTTGGAAATGCGTTCCAACATGTTATCCGCGTATTCGAGTCATAGCTAGGTGACAATAAGAGAAAGTATGTTTATGCCAATATGAAATTATGCATACATGATAATATGAATTGATATGTGTATCAAGGTAATATGAAATGTGATACGATATGTGATGTGGCTAATACTTTGAGTTATGTATCATTGTATGTTGAACTATTAAGTTGTTGAGCATGGCATGAATTTGGTAGTATGTTCATGCATCACCTATACTTATGACTCATGTGAATCGAAGGTAAAATCATGTATAATATCATGATGGTTGCTCGTGCTTGGACCCTGCATTGTCGAAGGTTTGTTTTATGAGCTTACCCTCACTAAGCTTTTATGCTTACGCTCTCTTTTGTTTGACAATGCAGATAAATAGCTAGTGGGTGGCATGGGCAAGGAAAGGCCTCCAAGTGTTGCTTTTGGTGAGCTCAATGTATGAGTTTTGCGTAAATTAATGTAATAGTTAAGCAATGGGATAGGTTTGATGTATGTTGATATTGGTTTGATTCTTGGATGCCTTGTGTAATATTGTAAATATTGCTTATATTACATGCCATGAATGTCTACGTGTTTTGGTTGCTAAGGCATGAAATCCTAAATGCTTGTATGTCCATATATGCATGAATTGCTTCTTGTATGAATGTTAAGTATGGATGCCTTGAATTATGTTTATTGCTATGTATGGCTCAAGTATGCTTGTTGAAATGGTCATATGTGCGGGTCTTGTGAGTGTTGATGCATGCTTTGGTCCTTTTTACGCTCCTATACGTGTCCATGTATGATTTTGGGGTTTTGCAAGGTTAGGAAGTCCTTAGGTTGAACAGAATGTGATTCCCTGCACTAAGGTTTCGAAACCATGGGTAAGGTTTCGAAACCTTTGCAGAGGATTTGGTCCTAGGACATTCTGCCAACCCAAAGTTTCGAAACCTTTGGGGTAGGTTTCGAAACTTTGGTCAAAGGTTCCGAAACCTTCCCAAGGTTTCGAAACCTTTGGTGAGATTTTGGTTCCGGGGCATTCTGCCAACCAAAAGTTTCGAAACCTTTGGGTAGGTTTCGAAACTTTGGTCAAAGGTTCCGAAACCTTCCCCAAGGTTTCGAAACCTTTGGAGAATTTTGGTCCCAGGGGTTTCTGCCAGCGAAAAGTTTCGAAACCCTTCCCCAAGGTTTCGAAACTTCTGCTTAGTATTGCACTGTTTTGAGTTGTTGGTCTGTTCAAAGAGAAAAATACATAGGATTTAATATGCCTTTAGTTAAGATTAAAATTTGGGCGTTAGTTTGTGGTTGGGGGTTCAAAATGACGAGTTTAAAATGAAAAAAAATTTTAGGGTTGCTAACCGAGGAAGAACTCCTTTGGGTTTCGCTTCGGTTTTCCCCGTGTGGCCCACTCGGACCGGTCATCCGGCCAGACCGGGACGAGGGGGTTACATAGGCATTTATTTGCACTAATAAGCTCTCACCCAAAACCTAAACACTTGAGCAAATTTGACAATTAAGCTCACAAGTGTTGTCTATACAAGAAAATGTACAATTAAGCTCTAAGACAATTTCTTTATCATGATGTTGTTGACAATAGAAGCATTAACCTATCTTTGATGCTTGGAGGTCCCTTTTATACTTTCAAATGAGTTTGTAGTCGTTGAGGGCCGTTTGGGGTTGCTTTGGAGCCGTTGGAGACTTTAATTCACACCATAAATGCAGTTTTGGTGATGTTCGTTTCGAAACAGGCGAGCCCGTATCAGAACGACCTACTTCAGAACTAACCGTTGAAGTCTGATGCAGCAAGCTGTATCGAAATGCCTTAGGCCGTATCGAAACGGTTACAACCCGTTTCGGTACGACTGACAGTTGAGCTGCAATTTAAATTAACGTTGGTAAATAGTCGTTGGGGATTTGACCGTTGGGAAAATAGCTCGTATCGAAACGGTGAAGGTCATATCGAAATGCTATGTAAAAACCTTCACCCATATTAAGCTCGTTTCGAAATAGACAGAGTTGTATCGAAACGTTTTGACACTGTGAAGGGTCGTTTCGAAACGCCTAGGGGTGTTTTGAAACACCTGGGTGGTTTTGTAAAATTTGGCTTTAAAAAACGTATTAAAACCCCTTTAAAAATTCCTCAAACATGTTTTCAAGTTGTTTGGACTTAAAAATATTTTAAATTCTTTCAATTTAATCCAAAATTATTTTTCAATTATTATATCAAAACAATCGTTATTCATATAAACTATTAAATATATTTGTAAGATACCAAAAATGAATTTAAGAATTCCAACATAGGATGAGATTGTTTAATATAAGTCCCCTTTGAAATTGACTTTTTATTTATTAAAGAAATGACTTAATCCTGTATTTTTAAAGTTAAATAATGGCATATTCGGTGAGTTAAAATGACATGTCGGCTATACGTCATTAAAGGGTCTTGTAAGGAAACTTTGATCCTAAATTAGACAAAATTTGTTATTATTTAATGTGATATTTAGCTCAAAGGGATGAGGAAAGAGATATTAAATTTTGGAAAATTTTACAACGGCCGATGAACATTGCTGAACACCACTAATGATGAACACTGATGAATATCATTAATTTTTTTTTTTAATTTTAAAAATTTAAAAGACTAAAATTATAATTAAAATTATCTTTTAAAAAAATAAAAATCAAATTTAATAGTTACTTTATAATATTTTTAATAGGTTAGAATCAAATATACTTAATTCTCTTAAATCCTAACAAAATCAATCTTTAAAAAAAAGAAATCAGTTTATAATTTTTTAATAATTTACAATTAAATATACCCAACTATCCTAAACTTAAACCCTAACAAATTCAACCCCTTTAAAGTGTTGAATCAAACTGCGCAAGTGTTATGTCGTGGCTGCTTCATCCACCGTTGTGCCCTCAGGTTTTTAAAGGATTGATTCATGAAATCATGGAAACTGCTCGGGGTTTGAATTGGAAACTGGTCCTAATTGGGAGAGAGGAGAACGCGACTGCAGTTGCACTTGCTAAAGCAGGGATAAACCATGAAAAAGGACTTTAAGGGACTGTTTCATCGGTTAAAGTGATTGAATTTGTTAAGGTTTAAGTTTAGGAAAATTGAGTATATTTGATTTTAATATATTAAAAATCGATTTTTATTTTTTAAGAGATTGAATTTGTTAAGGTTTAAGTTTAGGTTAAAGTGATTCTAACCTATTAAAAAATATTATAAAGTAACTATTAAATTTAATTTTTATTTTTTAAGAGATAATTTTAATTATAATTTTAGTCCTTTAGATTTTTAAAATTAAAAAAAAAATAATGGTGTTCATCAGTGTTCATCTTTAGTGGTGTTCATCAATGTTCGTCGCACGTGGTAGAATCATCCTTAAATTTAATAACTTTGTACTCAATACGGTTATAACATGAAAAATAATTAAATTATGATATGATACAAAAAGATAATCATGAACATAATTTCTTTTAAAATATACTGGATTGTATTCAAAGTGATATGTTACAAAAGTATCACACCGCAAACATTAAAAATTTAACACTTAAAAATAAATACAATAAAATTTTAAGGGTGTGAAAGACATTAAAATTCAAAACCTATCACTTTTAGAAGGACTTAAATAATTTTTTGAATGAAATCCATCAAACAACAACTTTGACCAGAGTACTCTATGAAAAAAATAAATTCTTCCACTACTTGTTCTTGGCATATTGACACAACCACAAAAGGGAATCATAAGCATATACAGATCGCCCTCCTTCGCTGACAAAATCATTCGCTGATACTCGTTACTCGAATGCTAAATTGTCAAAAGATATACAGTTGTCATAAAAATAAACTATAACTACTGTAAAAGCAGATGAAGGAACTGCCAAAGTAGACGAAAGATGACCATAAAAGCATATGTAATATGAATCTGGTAAAGTAAAAAAAAAACTTAAAAATAAAATATTTATCAGCAAAAATAAATTTTATTTATATACAAAACTAACAAAATGACCAAAGGGGTAAAAAGAAATACAGCAAAATTTTTTTAAAGAATATTTTTTTTGTAACAGCAGCACAACAAAAAAATGTATTAAGTTCAACTCCACTATTGAAAACGACTGCAAATTCTAACCAGAGTTGATATTAACCCCTCCGTATTAATTTATTTTGCTTTAGTTGCTTTTAACAGATACTGTGTCTTTAACAGTGAAAGTGGTTATAAACTACTCATCTCATGTTTATCCCTTTTCATATTTAATCACTTTCTTTTAAAAAGCGTTCCTCTTGGCCACTGCCACATTGCATTTCCCTTTGTGCAAGATTGATCCTACTGCAAGCTTTTCATAAGTACAATATATTAATCTTGTTGACATTAATTGAGAGAAAACAGATAATTACACCAAAACCAGCCTAGTAATTATGCACAGTTTCTATAGTTCTCTTCTATGTTCATGGTTTCCTGCACCGGCAGAGTCTCCGCCTGGCCGCAGTTATCCGTCTTCTGGTTTGTTTCAATCAGGCAGTGCCTGCATGTAGGGCACGAAGAATGTGAACTAAGCCATGTGTCGATACAACGAGTATGAAATCCGTGGTTGCACTTGGGCAAAATCCGGAGACACTCCCCGGCAGTAAACTCCGACAAGCATATAACACAAGCAGTGTCTAGGCCAGGTGGTTTCGAGTCGGACCTGTATTTCAAAATAGGGAAGGCATTTAAGGCTTTCTGCTCGACCCGTACATTGACCAACTTGGCTGAAGGAGAAGTTGAGCCCCTAATTGCACACTTGACAATACAAAACAGCCCACAAAAGGAAATGATGGTGCAAACGAGGACTAAGATAAGAATGGGTGAATTTGCATGGATGTAGCTGCTGATGGGATGACTGTGCTGTTGAGATGGGGAGATTGCTGGGGTTTCTGCTAGGTAAAGAGAGGCATGCAGGAGAAGTTTTCTTGGATGGAAGCTTTCTGAAGTTGACATGTTTAATTTCCTAGTGTTTTTAGACCAGATGAGTGAAGGAGTTTGTACCATTGAAGGATTATATATACATGGAAAAAGTTAAAAGTAAAAGGTGGGTCAGATTATGTGAAGGGAGCCAAAGTCTATCTTAATCCCAGAATATCTTTTTAAAAGTAATTACTTAACTCCAAGATTTTTTTAGGACTTGCATAAGTTTGAACCCCACTATGCCTTGTGTAGCTCAACATATGATCTTTTTTAATATTGCTGAAAGGCCAAATCAACTTTCCAGCAGCCAAAAAAGGGTACTGCGTTGGAGCTTCCACCCATTTCTCCTCTCCAATGGAACATCTAGTCATTGCCCTTTTAATCTCTTTATTTTGCCTTTTCCAATGAAAAATTTGTTATTTCGGAGATGTACCTATCAACGTAACAACGAATAAGGAAAATTGTAATTGCAAATAAAATAAGAAAATAAATAACACTAAAATTTATGTGAAAAACCTTAACGAAAAAAATCACGGTAAAAAATGAGAACTTTTGCTATATCAGAAAAAGAAATTACAAGTGTAATATAATTATGTGATATACACTATACAATGAATGATATCAAACTTTAATCTTATACAGATAAATTATTTGCCTATAAAATAAACTTGTGAAAAATAATAGAAGTTGAATTATATACAGCAGAAGAAAGCAACCTAAAAAACACCATAAAACGGAACATTATCTCGAACAAAATTTGGGTCACAACTATAATAAAATCGACTAGTATTGTTCCATCAGGACCTAGCCACCCACCAGAGAAACATATATTCCGCTATGTGTTTAACAGCAGTATAAATAGTTAGTAAACATACTGTTTTTTTTTTTTTTTGAATATGCTGGTGCGATGCAAGGGTAGCATCTGTTCAACTTTATAAGTCTTTTCAAAGACGGCACACACAGCATGGCATTACTGGTGCTCGAACCCGGGTCTCAAGGGATGATAAACATCTACCTTTGCCACCAGGACACAAGGGGATGAGCTAGTAAACATACTGTTACAAAATAAATATATCAGTAAAGACTATAATTAATAAATAAAACAAGTTCATTGTAACGTAGCAAAAATTATTGTTTTAAAAACGATTTCATTATGATTGTTATAATTGTAAAATAAACGTCACCTTTTAAAATTAACACAGTCGTTATACCCATCACATTTCAACGTGGTGTTTGGGATGAAATTCAATATCTACATATCAACTTAAGAATTTCATTTATGATTCAGTAAATTTCAAATTATATTCTTTGAAGTAACGTTTGACTTTTATATAAAATGGAATTGTTGAAAATTAAACTATGTAGATAACTGATAGTATTAATGAATAAATCTTTATCAAAGAAGGAAATTCGAATTTAGAGAGACAATTTTATTTTCCCTCATTCTGATCACGAGAGTGGTACTACCACTAACAAAGAATTTCAGACAAATAAAATTATATTCACTAAAAGAACTGTGGAAACTATAGGGATTACATTTAGGAAAAAATAAATAAAACGCCTAAGATAAGTCCATAAAAGTAAAGTTAAAAATCTACTACGGGTATGTCAACCATTGGCCTCAAATCTTGAGGTACGTGTTGGCCAATCTCTTTTCCTTGTTCGATATTTCTAATTGCATCATTTATCGGACCCATCATTGCTTCATCCACTAAGTTTTCCAGATCCGATCTAAAAAATACACGAGTTGAGTCACATTTGAAATAAAAGTCTTGTTTTGAAAGCACATACCTTTCAACTTTTTTCATTATAATACTCTTAATATTATGCAATCTAGCTTCACGAATAGGCAAAGGAAGTTAGAATCTTTTGCTGAACTGGTCAATTGCTGCTTGATCAAGATCTTGACGAGGCGTGATCAGCTTAGGAGACTTAAGCATGATGAATCAATTCGGGATTATGTTCAAGAGTTCAGTGAATTACAACTCCAAATCTCAGAGATGGGCGACAAGTTAGCTCTGTTCAACTTCTTGGATGGGTTGAAGCCATGGGCCAAGGCCGAGCTACAATAGAGGAAATTGCAGGACCTTTCCAAAGCTCTAGCAATTATAGAATCTTTGATCGAGTACATTGGCAATGAGTTTGAGAAGTCGAAGTCTTCCAAGTCCCGAGGCAAGGCCAAAGGTGGGGGAGACGAGGAGGAGCATGAGTCGAGTGATGGCGAGAAAGAGCCATCGAGTGAGAGAGGCAAGGCCAAGTCCAACCGTCAAAGAAGAGACGAGAGGGGGCATTGAAGTGCTACCATTGTTATGGTCCATATCTGATCAAAGACTGCCTGAAGAAGAATCGTCTCAATGCCACACAAGACAATAAGTTAGATGAGGAGCTGAAACTTGGCACGATTTCTTCGTACAAGATAGTCAAGTCGAGGGTAGAGGATAAGCAACTGAAGTGCTACCGATGTAAGGGGCCACATCCGTTGCGAGTTTTTCCGGATCGAGTCAAGCCGTCCACCAAGGAGGAGGGCAAGCCCGAGTGTAGTGAGGCTTTGAAGCTTGGTTCGATGTTGCTGAGTTCTGCCAAGGCGTGAAGGGCCAGAAACAAAGAGGGTTGATATTTGTAGACATCAATGTTGTGGGTCAGAGGAGAAGCGCTCTTGTGGACACAGGAGCTTCTCACTTGTTCATGTCCAAGAAAGCTACCGAAAAACTTGGTTTAAATGTTGAAGAGTCAACCGAGGTGATCAAGACAGTAAATTCCAAAGGTGTTCCAACTGTAGGAGCGGTACGAGGCATGTAGTTGCACATTGAAGAATAGAAGGGCAAGGAAACATTCAAGGAAATTCACTTGGATGACTATGACTGTCATCGGTTTAAAATTCCTTGATCAACTTAATGCACTCATGGTTCCTTTTGCTGACTATGTTTTCATTTTGAACCTTCATAAATAATGCATCGTTCCGGTCCATTGAGACGCGAGGGTAGAGACCAATGTGTTGAATGTTGTTCAGTTAGCCAAGACAGATGACTTTGTTGCTTCCACTGATGAAGGACTAGAGGTGGAAGCGTCAAACTTCGAGGAAGAAGGGTCGATGAGCAAAGGGTTGCTAGAGGGCAACGGTGCATCAAGCTCCATGGGCAGAGGATTGATGCAAATTAGAGTGGATAGAATCGAATTAAAGCTGAGGAAGGTACATCTCAAACACAATAGTTGTGTTTTTCAGTTTGATTTGACGCCTTTACTGGTGTATGAAGCAGAAAACTTTTCCCAACAAGGTGTGAAAGATCAAAGATTTGGCGAGGACACAAGAAGCCTTTCAGAGTTCTGAGAGTTCAACCAGTGTTCAACGTAGTGACTTTAGTGTCCAAGCCTTTGTTCGAGGATCTTGATGGTCCACGCCGAAGCAAATCACAGCTTGTAAGAGAAAGCTCTTTTGATCAAGATGTACACATTGATGGTAAGCGAGATGATGTTACATGTCGGCGGAGACCAAGGCGAACGGTTCTTATAGGAGGACAACCTAGCACAATTCCGAGTTGGAAGCAAACCAAGGTTTCGAGTGAGAACCAATCAAGCCAAGCTTCTTCTTAGTCAGCTATGAGGGCATCGCTGGATTAGGTGGGGGAGAATATCACGGCCCGCGAGTTCGCAATCGAGACACATGCGCAACGAGCTGCCCAAGAGGTTTTTTTTGTTGCAAAATCATGAGCTTGCCTAAAAGACCACCTGACTTGGCCCAGCCGTTGGAGACTGGGAGAAGGCCCGATCACATTGAAGCTGGTAATTTAATAAATGTCATCTTACTAGGGCATATTCTAAGCGAAAGGAATATCCAACAATGTGAACATCCATGTGAACACGAACCTAAGGAAAGTATTCCAAGGTGATAGACTTTTCATAGTTAGCTAAGATGTAGTTGGTAGCTTTTGATCTGAGTCGGTGATGTAAATTGATCTCGGCCATGCATTGTACGATGATTCAACTAAAATAGAGGCTCCCCACCTCATTTGTAAATCATTCATCTCTCGAGTAAAAAGACATTTACTCTAAAGTCTCTTATGTGTTCTTGAGCTTTCTTATTTGTTTTTCTTCGTTCTTCAGTTGCTTATGTTTAGAACGATTCAACGTTCTTAGTGCTTAGGAAAAGTTTGATATTTCGAACAGAATTTTAAGGCTGACTTAGTCGTTTGTCTCGAGAACATCAACTAGGCCGCGCGATTCGTTATGTCAAAACTCTAGTCTCGTGACAAGATACAATGTTGTAAATAAAGTTTCTTCTCAATTCCGCTGTCAACAAATAGGTCTTTAAAAACCACCTCGAAGGGAGAGACTTATGTTCTCGATAGCCTATAGAAGTACAAGCCTTCACTGATAAGGCATGTACTCTCCCAAATGGTCGAGCCAACCAATAATATGGTTATAGAGTTTGGATGGTACATAATAATTGGGGTTCAAGAAATAAAAATGTACATGAAAGAATGGATTTAATGCCACTACTCAATCCTAGTATTTTTGGAATACACCTTTAGTGGGAAGATCTGCTCTTCTTTACGGACCCTCTAGTTGTGGAAAACCGGCAATCGTCAGGGGCATTGCTTGCAAGGAACGAATTGCCTTTTTTAGTATAAATTCTTATCTACTGGGGACAAAGACTTTATCCCATCATTGTTTCAAGTTGACAAAGAACTTAAGCATGTTGTAATTTTTTTGGACAAATTTGATCATGCAATTTCCAGAAAAGAAGTAAGGCAACAATTGCTGACAAAGATGAGTTGTATACACTATGACAAGGTTATATTGCTAGCCAGTGTCAGTGCTAACTGGAATGCAATGGCAGCCGTTGGAGTAAATATTCATCTCTCGAAAGCAAAACAACTAGAAATTATCTTCTTTCACAGTATTTCACGACTGCTGATATGCAAAAAGAAATCCACTTATGTCAAACTAAGGCAACGAGATTTATTGTTGAAGCAAATGGTAATATACTACAACTTCAATTACACGACTTGCTTAGATTTGGTTATCAACAACTGAGAGCTGGGCTACAAAACACAACTCCAAGTGTAACAAATCAGAGACCCTACAAAGCTATTTGTAGTGGAGAAATACCTTTGGTAATATTGTGTAATTATCATTCTTAGACTTGGGAAACAATGTATAGCTCCCTTTTTACATATCAACAACTGAGAGTTGCGCTAGTGTACCCTATTGTTGTAAAACAATGTATAACTTCAATTCTACCGCCGTAAAACCAAACACACACAAAGTTTACTATTTGAGACATGATTTTGCTTTGCCTAGTTATCTGACAAAAACTACTTCAGCTATCAAGGACACGAACTCTTTGATGTACCCAGGGATTTAAATAGCGTTCACGGCCGCGTTGCGTTTATCGCGTTTGCAGAGATATGTAACACCCCTAAAGTAAAAAAATGAAAATGAAAAAATGAAATAAAAAAGAGAATAAACTTGCAACTATAAGGGTTTGAACCCGTGTCCCTTGGTTATTCATGCTTGTGCCTTAACCGTTCAAGCCAAATGATTATCTTTGTCAAGTGATGAAGTGAAAAGTACTTTGAATTAAAAATTTGGGGTTTAACCCCATATGAAAATATCAACAAACTTTTTGCCTACCGAAGAGGGGGACCGACTCGAAAAAAAATTCAAGATCTAAAATTCGAGATGGGTCTCCTACCAATTCTCACCGATCATCGTTCAATCTCTTTCACCGTCGGTCCATGATCGTCACCGACAGCATCGGCGTGATCGCCGCCCTGTCCCGACCCCACCTCCGAGCACCACTCGCACGATGAAGCCGCCGTTTGATATGGAGATTCAATCGAAGGTTCGACTGAATTTAAAACCCTCATTGTTCGGTTTTTAATCGATTCCGGCAGCCACCGTCAGCCCGTGATGTGCACCACCACCATCGAGTTGGCCGCCACGGTGCCCCGATCCCGGTTTAGTCCATCACTCGCGGCAAGAAGACATCGTTCGCCGTAGATATCCAGTCGAAGTTTGCTCAAAACCCTTGGTACGCCGCATCTATTTTTCGGTGATATCAACGTCGTCCGCCGTCCGATCTGGTTGTTTCTGGTACCACCGTCATCTCCGAGCCAATGCGGGCATAACCCCTATGGCCGATCATCGATTCATCGCTGTTAAGGGGTTCGTCGGAGCTACATTTATTCTAGCCGATCTTTTACGTTTATGGTAAATTCGGTAAGTTCCGACCTATTTTCGATGAGTTTATGTAGTGGTTTTGATGTATAGCGAAATCCCGTTCTGTTCCCGGCCAAAATAGGTTGTTTGGGGCTGCCAGTGAGGTTTCTGGCGAGTTGCTGGTGAGTTTAGGGTTAATTAGTGGATCAGGTTATTTTCGGCCCAACCCGATCCGTCAACGTGACCCATATATCCGACATGTAAACCCGACTCGTTTGTCTGACCCGCTGACCGAGTCAACTCGAGCGAGTTAATTTAACCGAATTAACTCAGTGAGTCAACTCAGGCGAGTTGACTCAACCGAGTCAACCCAGTTTGACTAGTGACGTCAACATGACATCAACGTTGACTTTGACTGCTGACGTTAGCGTTGACTTTGACCAAAAAGTCAAAAAAATTGAAAACCCTTATTTTATGTTTTTCGACGTCCTGAGTCCGGTTTTGAAGTCTGTTTCGCCAAATTCGAACCCGATAAGATGATATTCAGTATTTGACCTTTTAGATAAAACTGATTATCGTATTTAAGTTTTGTTTCTGATGTAAAATATTTTGCCATGTATCCGATGAAATGGGGGACTTCAAATTCGAGCTTGAGAACGATCGACTGGAGCTTCGAAAGCTGAACTACGTAACTCGGAGTCAAGGTAATACTCACTACTTCATGTGTACCATAACAAACATGTTAATTAATATTTAATGCATTAAATATCAAATGTAGCAAAATATAGTATAAGAATACCAATAAGGACCCTTGTGACATAATTAAGAATTTCATGACACGTATGCATTTCTGAGATCTGTAATTTAAATGATAAGTTGGTTATCTCTAAATACTTATTAAAACCTCGATTAATGAAAATATATATAAGAGAAAAAAGGAACTAAGACCGACTCTCTGATCTAAGGAGTGACGTCGATCTATCCAAAAATATGCCCTTGTGCTTGATTTGAAAGTGTACTCCCTGGCTGTTGTTACACAAAAAAGAAGAAGAAGAAGAAAAACGTGATATATGAAATGTGTTGACTAAATTGATCATGTGCATATGACCAATGTTCCTTGAGCGCTACATACATGCTTTAAATATTATGATTGAACTAAACATGTGCCCATGATTGAGACGTAACATGTTTCCTAATTCTAAGTATGATGGTTCCATATGTCTGAATTATGCCTAAGAACTCGATTGTACAACATGCTCTTTGACTTCTGTTTTACCTGATTAATAGTATGCTCTCTGATTACTGTTTACCGAAAGTAATTGGTTGCCTTATGTTAACGTAATTGTTGCTTCTTCTAGTTACTGAAATTACGACATCAACAGTTACTGGGTGCTTGAGACAGGGTATGAAGGTTCCTCAGCTTCGGCGAGGGTAATTCCTTACTTTATCGTCACAGGTTCCTCAACTTCGGCGAGGGTAATTCCTTACTGTTATCGTTATAGGTTCCTCAGCTTCGGCGAGAGTAATTCCTTATTGTTATCGTTACAGGTTTCTCTGTTTTGGCGAGGGTAATTCCGCTCAGACCTGAAGTATTACTTCGGGATGGTACCTATGTCTACCGAAATTTGCTCAATGTGTATATCGTAGCAATCTTGTGAAACAACATTTTCAGAGTTTAACTAGGGAGCAGTTAAAATAACACCAATTTCATCGTATCTCTTCATGACCTTGAGGAAATCCTATATATGCTTGATTGATAATTAGAAGTTTAAATATTGTTAAACCATAATTGATATTACAATTTATGCCTTGCCTTATACCATTTGGGTATGGATGGAGGATCAACACATACATTACATATATTATTTTGTTAAAATGTTTCTATCGCTCAAACTGTTTGTTTTCATAAGATAGCACGAACCTCTTAATTGATACCGTATATTTTATGGCCGTTATAGATACAATTTTAGAAAATTACATACAAGATTTTGAACAACAGGTAGATAAGAAAGAAAAAGAATGAAAAATAAACCCTATTGTTGTTGAATTATGTGCCTGTAAAATAAAATGTTACTACATTGATACAGTTAGCGTTGTTGGGGCGCACTAAACTTTCAAATTTAATTTAATCATTCACTCTCATGATCCATTGATTTATAGACTTCTCGTTTGATACTCGGTGGTCGATCAATGAACCGTAAATTTAGAACTTGTTACTTTTCAAAACATCATGATAGTAGTATGTCTTCAAGTTCTTACAACATCATTTGGTAGTATTGTATTACTGATATTTACAGAGCTCACATTATTTTTCTATCGCAAGTTAGAAGAAATCCAACATGGTATAGTGACCGACATCTGTGGTTGGAGTTCATGCGGTTTTACTTTTGAAATGCAGCTTTAGTAAAGTTTGTGGGCAGGTATGTCGTGTATTGTTTTATGTCCGAGTATGTAAAATGTTTTTGAATTCCCGTCACATGCCAAATAAGTATGGAAAGGTTTGTATTAAGATTTCTAATGCATTTAAGGGAAAACACTTTAAATGTGGATTTTTTTTCTGTGGGTCACTCTTGTGACCCCTTAGGATCTGTGGTAACGCATAGACGTGTATAGGGGGTTACAAGATAATAGATGCTACTGCGGTCAACGTGGGTGTCGCGGTCGTAATTTTTTTCAAAATTCGCACAACTTATTGTATTAAACAATAATTATAATTATTTAAATTCACTTCTAATAATTTTTAGATTATTTTCTAACACTTAAATTAGTAGATTATTAAAGTTAAATAAATAAATTGAATGAAAAATAAACTTTGCACTCTAAATTAAGAGAAAATGAGGACTAAATTAATATAATTAAAAAATGATTGGACTGAAATGAATATTTATCCATATTTATATAAAGCTTAAGGGACTCGAGCGTTGGAGCAGAAAAACAGAATAAAAATGACAGGTTATAATACACTTGCCCAATATCCCACGTCGGTAAGATATGTAAAGTAACGAGGAAAACATCCTATAAATAAGGGCTCAGGCAATGGAGAGAGGAAGCAAATCATTGGCTTTTATGGCTGAGTTCATGCTTACGTGGGCTATTAGTGCACACGAAATTAAGTATATTTTTAGATTAAGGGATTATTTGCCTTCATGTGCAAACTCGGTTGAGTTTGAGATCAGTTGATTATCAATTTCGATTTTTAAGTTGGATTGAATTTAATGTGGTTCATTTGAAGTCTAATAACGGTAGTAACATCTCGTTATTGCCGCAATTTACGTTATCTACTAAATAGTCAGCCGTTTTCCACCACTATTAGTGTGAATTTAATTCTTTCCACTAATATCGATTTTAGCGGTATCGAAGGGCGGCGCTACCGTGAAATTGTGTCTGCTATTACGGTTGCGGTCCGCAATTTAAAACCTTGGCTGTACCATGTTGTCTGTTTTTTATGTATGGATTTCCACTGCTGTAACAAGTGAGTGTGAGCACACCCGCACAGGAAATTTGTATCCAGGCAAAAAATTGTTTTTTAAACAACTTGAAGAAACCAAAGCACCAAGCACAATGTTATGTACACTTTACTTTTTTGAGCGTCAAAGGATCATGAAAGGGACAGTAGTGGAGTTTGGTTTCTAACCAGCAAATTAGCTGCTTGGTTGGATAAAGTACAATTTACATCTAATTTCATAGTTATCCGATCAGCTAGTGCATGCTGTTATTCAGGCCAGGTTTACAGCCATAAATTAACAAATATTTTACAGGCAAAAGCACAACCATCTTGCCTCATGCTGTAAGCGATAGGCCGTTGATGTTTCCTTTTGCGGCTGCTAATTGCAAGTAGTCTGATAATCTAATTTCCTTTGCGCACTGGAAAAGAACTGAAATAAATTAATCAGCTTTTTCTCTTGTGGCTACGATTAGAGCTGGATTATGTACGAGATCTTTTGAAAATATTGATGCTATTTTTAATTCTCAACTCGCTACTTGATGAAAAGCAATAAAGGGTTAAACAAGGATGATATGAATCTACCAGGGATACTGCAAGTCTGCAGCTACTACTTGAGAAACACGTGTAGAAAATGTAAAGCAAGAAAAATATGATAGATTTTGGACAAAAGTTGTCCAAAATAAAAGTGGGGACTCTTTTTTATTGTTTATATTTTCATGTACAACTGGGAGATCAAGGATATGCTAATTATAAAGGTAGACACTTATTTTTGTTTCATACCAGAATGTACCACTAAATGAATCCATTTCCTCTTGTTTTTAATGGAAATGTTTGTGTGAGAATGACATTGGCTAGACCTATAAGTGACCTGAAAGTAGCAGAAAATTGAAGTGATGGTATTTCTAGCCACTTTTAGAGGTAGATGTCCAACATTTATAGTTTTGTTTTCTATATGAAAAAGAAGAATTGTATGGTTGTATTTGAATTGCAGTTAGTCCAAGTATTTGGTGATTAGTTCTGCAGAATCTGGGATATATGTGAGCATACATTACTAGCTCTTGTAGGGAATCTAGTATTGAGTTTGAGTTTGAATTTCTTAAACCCTAAATCATATATCCTAAAATACACCATATCCCAAATTTTCTTAACCCTAAACCTATATTTTTAAAGTGGGGGCATAAATAGAGCACTGAAAAGGGGTCAAGTATTTCTATTCTAATAGGCTTGCCTGTTTTTCTAAGAATTTGCCTGTTTGGTTTGTATATGTTCTTTTAAAGTTGGATTTGATTCAAAGAAATCTTTGATTAGACAAAACGCTCCTCAACAGTTCAGTTAATAAAAGTAAAAAAACTATCACTGAGCCATGGCTACAGATAAATTAAAAAAAAATATGACCTTTTTAAAAAAATTGTAAAATATTAGATATTTTAAAATTTATTTGAGAATTTTATTTTTTGAAAAAGATGGGTTTGTTTTACTCAAGACACTTTCTAGTTTGCATTGAAATTAAGCATTATTTTCCAATTTCTCTAGTTAAATTACTTTTTAAGCTCTTGTTAATTTTGAAATTAATGAGTTAAATTTCAATCACTAACATTTTTTATTCAATTACTTTAAATCCCTGCCAGCTTTATAATCGGACAATAAAATTATAATCTCAATTTTCTAATTTCAATACTTCTTAGGTCACTGTCAATCTTATAATTAAATAACTTAAACCCATAATTTCAACCTACTTACATTACATCCCTATGCTGAGGGGAAGAAGGTAGGATGAGAGTAATTTGGGTGAATATATTTTTTTTGGAATTTTATTGAGAAAAATATATTTTTTAAATAACATTTGGAAAATTACTTTCATACAGGCAACGTAGGGTAAACTCGCGTTTTGTATTCTTCTAAATGTTATTTAAAGGAGGTGTTTTCCCAATAAAATTTTAAAAATGAAATATTCAGTCAAATGTGCCGTAGAATGAACCGGCGGCGGCGGGGCCCAAAAATTTTTAAAATTGAAAAAGTTATAAGTTGATATAATAATAAAATTATTATTTAATCCTTTAAAAATATAATTTATTATTGACTCATCGTAAATTTAGACATTTTTAAATAATCCCCTATACAAATAAAATTGAGTTCTGCCACTATTTATGCTAGATGCCATTTCTAAATGATCTTTATATGAATACAATTTTGGGAAATTAATATTTAAAAGTTGAGATAACTTTATTAAATATAGTAAATGTTTTTAGCATCTTATGCCTTGGTTTTGTTGTAGTAGAGTATTGATAAAGTACAAATGGGGTCTCCACAATATGGTTAAAAGTTGAGTGCTCCCAATTTGTCTTTGCTTTGCCTGTTGGTGCCTTTCTTATCAGGCATTTCTAACGACTCTTGCGCACTAATACTTGCTTTTATCTTTACATATTCAATGTTCTGTGTGTGTATATGAACAGGATTTTATTAGTAAAACAAAATATGATAAAGAGTAAAGTGATCGTCAAGAAATTATATTTTTATAAATTTCATTTGGTACAAAATTATATATATTGTCCGTGTATCAAATGTACGAGACAAAGAAAGTGTTTTGAAAAGTTGGATTTGTGGTGAAGCGGCATCCATAGAATAGGTTTGCCGAGGCTAGATTTAAGCAAGAACATCAACGTTGTGAATTGGGTGCCTTTAAAACTCCAAAAATGAGCTTCGCTCCTGGAATATATAACACCTCATGCTCATCTATTACCCCCTAATATCACGTACCATACCTTCAGGTTCCAGTGGTTGAACATTCCCAATGCTGTCCGATGAGCTACTTTGGTTACACCCCATAATCTTTTGGCATGTTTTAAGCAGACAATGCCTGCATTTGGGGCATGATGTGTGTGATTTAAGCCACTTATCGATGCAATGAACATGGAATCCATGGTTACATTTCGGTAGGAACCGGAGGCGCTCACCGGGCATAAACTCCGATAGGCATATCACGCATTCCGAGTCCAGCCCCGGTAGATTCATCTCCGCCGAGTAATTCACCATGGGGAAAGTCTTGAGTGCTTTTGGCTCGATTCCTCCACTGACTATTGCAGCTGAAGGGGTGTCGATGGACTGGGAGATTGCCCTGTTTGAGCACTTTAGCAAACATCTGATTATTAAGTTAAGCCCCAATGAGCAAATTATACCACAGAGGAGGACTGAAAGTATAACGAAAACATTTTGGTCTAAATTGGTATTCTGAGAGTAAGGAGGAGGAGCCGATGTGTGTGACGATGATTGGTTTGATTGTTTGTAATATAGCAGTAATTTCCTGGAATGAAAGTTTCCAAGAAAATCTTGCAAGAAGTGAGATGGTGTAGAAGAAGGTGAATACATTGTTTTGTAGAGAGTTTGGATAAAATTTGCTTGGAAAAGCATTCAAATGCTGGAGATTATATATAGAGAAAGTTGAGTGGCTAAAGTAGTGTTCAACAGATCATATTATTGATTTTATCTCTTTAGTTTTTGAAGATATGGGAATCCAAAGATCCTCTGTCTGTTTTTTTCCAACTCAGGGCCCATTAATTAAATAAAGACTTATTGGTACAGTAAGCTCTAAAAGAATATTAGAAAAAATCAATTAAACTCTTCTCAATCCTTTGTATTTAATGGTGTCTTTCGATCGAAAAATTATCTTAAGTAGATTCTTTGATCAATATTAACCGTTAATTTTACTAACGTGATATTAATAGATGATGATGTCATCAACTTTTTATAGAACTATATTTTATTGACATGACATTGTTTTGTTTTATGTCACATTAGCAAATAATTAAAAACTTCTGAAAGAATTTTAATTCTTGTAAAATGTTTTTTTTTTACAAAATAAAGACTTAAGGGTAAAAAAGTCATCGAAAAAAAAATCAATCAAGCCTAGTGAAAAATTGAAATCTAGTTGATTCTTTGTAGTTGAAGATTTTCTATCAAGCTACTCTTTTAGTGTTACGTTATTTTTTTTACTGACATGACTTTTTTTTATCAAAGAGAAAATTTCATTAAGACCCAAAGAAAATTACTACATCAGAACACATAGAGAAATAGGATGATCATCCATCCAATTCTCAAGACAACAATAGAGATGAGTGGATCTTGTCACCCATTCAGCGACTCGATTACATTCTCTATGAATGAAGGAGAAAGAGCGACATACAAGGTTTTTAGCTAGATAAAGAAGATCTTGTCCTGATGGGTTCTCGAAAAAGAACGACATCCAAATCTCTCAATCTCTAATCTACCACCACCGCGGGATCTCGAAAAAGGCCTGATGGGTTCTCTCTCGGTGCACGTTAGCAGGACTAACTGCCGCTATGAACTTTGATGGGTTTTGCATGTTTTCCGTCGCGTTTTTGATCGTTTTTTCCTTTCCGTCCGTCTCTCTCTTTCTTTTTCCTTTATGTCTTCTCCTCGAGGCCTTGATTGGAAGAGTCTTTTCACGGGAACATCAGAGCGATCTCTTGATTTCATTCCTTGTCCGCCGGATGGTTCTACCCAGGTTAAACCCCCTCCGGACGTTTTTGAAGAAGGTGTGCAAGACTGGAAGTTTTCCTTGGTGGGGCAATTTATCGGAGCTTCTCCTAATTTCAGTGCTCTCCAGAAATTAGCTGAGGTCATGTGGGGTAAATCAACCTTGATCAAGGTAAGTTTGGCTGGTCCGAATCTATACATTTTTTCATTTGGAAGTGTCGCGTCTAGGGATTGGGTTTTAGAAAATGGTCCATGGCATGTACAGAACAAACCCTTGATTCTTAGGAAATGGGAACCTAACCTTACTAGACTTGATTTTGATCTCTCTAAACTCCCGATTTGGGTTCATTTGTTCAACGTCCCTCTAGAATTGTTTACTCGTCGTGGCCTTAGCTACATCTCCAGTGCTATTGGATTTCCTCTTTTTATGGACTCCATTACTGCACAGAGACAAAGGCTTGAATATGCAAAATTTTGTGTTGAGATTGAGGCGGGAGCCAGTATTCCAAAATTTGTTGAGGTTGTTCTTCCAGATGGCTCTTTGGTGAAAGTTCGTGTTGCTGTTCCTTGGATGCCCTCTTCATGTTCGAAGTGCTCAGTTTTTGGCCATCCAGAAAAATTCTGTCCTTCGACTGATCGGCCTGTTGAGAAGAAAGTTTGGAAAGCTAAATCAACCAAAGGGAAGGATAAGCTATGCGATGACAGTGCTGCAAATTTTTCCTCTTCTACAGTTGGGGATCTGTGTGCTGTGCCTGCTCCTCCTGATAAGCTATGCGATGACAGTGCTGCAACTCCTTCCTCTTCTACAATTGGGGATCTGTGTGATGTGCCTGTTGATAAATTGGTTACTACTTCTCCTGTTCAATTGGTTGCTGCAAATCCTTCTGTTGATCCTTCAGCTGTTGGTGATGGTCTTGTAGATGCTATAAATACCGTTCTAAGTTCACCTGTTGCTAATTCTGCTATGGCTGATCAAATAGTGCTCCCTGTGAATACTGCTGATTCTTCTGTTGCTTCTTCCCCGCCTACTATTGATTCGAAGGATACACACTGTGATGAGGATTTTCCTCCTTTGGCAAATTCGAAGGGGCAAAAGAAAAAGAAGATTGCACCTTCTAAAAACAAATTTGAGGCCCTCGATGAAAGCAGAAAACCTAGGGCAGCTTCCTTGGGTGTGGCTAATTTGTTGCAGGAGTTAAAGAGTAAAAAGAAGGATCATGTTGCAAAAGGGGGTGCTGTTGCTAATTTAGCAGGTTCTTCCTCTTCCACCCTTGCTCAATGATTGCTGTTTTTTGGAACGTAAGGGGGCTGAATCACCCTCAAAAACAAAAAAAGGTAGCTCAGAGATTACACTCCCTTCATGTTGATATTGCTTGTCTGTTGGAAACTAGAATAAAGGAGCCTAAAGCTCAAGCTATCGTTCTTCAGCACTTTCATGAGTATAACTGTGTGTTTAATTATGATTCTGCCGATAATGGACGTGTTTGGATTTTATGGAAGAAAAACTTAAGCATTTCTGTCTTGCATTCCTCTGCTCAAGCCATATCTGTTCAGGGTTCTTTTCTTGATGCCAGTTTCATTCTTACAGCTATATATGGAAGTAATGATGACTCTGAACGTAGATTACTATGGTCTCACTTGTCTAATTTAGGAAAGTATTTTGCTGATATTCCCTGGATACTTGGAGGGGATCTAAATGTGATTGCTCTTTCACATGAGACCTCTGATTTTGATTCTGCTGGCCCAGTTATTACTTCTGCCATGCGAGATTTTTCTGATTGTATGGAGGAATTATCTGTTTTTTATCACCCTTATTTTGGTCCCCTACATACGTGGTCAAACAAACAATCTGAGAAGTTTCTTGCTAAAAAGCTTGATAGGGTCCTTGTTAATGCCAGTTATGTTCATCCTATCCTGATTCTTTTGTTGAATTTCTGGCGCCTGGGGTGTCTGACCATTGTTTTGGCTTGGTCTGTTTTAAAACAGAATCACCTACTGCTCAACCAAAGCCCTTCAAGTTTTTTAACCTTTGGACTCATCATCCCAATTTCCTCAACATTGTGCAGCAGTCTTGGGATCTCCCTGCTACGGGTACCCCTTTGCAAGTTCTTTTTTCAAATTTGAAGCGTCTGAAAGGCTCTCTAAAGCAGTTAAATGCTGAAAATTTTTCAGATATATCCCAGCGTGTTCAGAATAAAAGGAAGCAGCTGAAGGAAGTTCAGATTTTAAACCTTTCTCTTGGTGGTGATCCTGGTACTATAGAGGAGGAGAGACAAATTCATTCTGAGCTGTTGGACTTAGAAAGGTCTGAATTTCTGTTTTATCAGCAAAAAGCTAAGGTGAACTGGCTTAAACATGGTGATCAAAATTCAAGATTTTTCCACTTTTATGTTGCTGTAAGAAAGAAGAGAAACATTGTTCAAGCACTTCTTGATGGAAATGGTGTTAGACATAACTCCTTTGAGGGGATGCCTAAGGTGGTTATTGATTTTTTCACTGCTCTCATCGGCACCCCTGATTCAAATGCTTCTGGTGTTGGTGTTGACATTCTGCAGGATCTGCTAAACTATTATTTGCCTGCTGGTGCTTCAGAATCACTTTGCAAGGAGGTTACTGATGACGAGATAAGAGCTGCTATCTTTTGCCAAGGAAATGAGAAAGCCCCTGGGCCCGACGGGTATACTTCATTATTTTTTAAGGTTGCTTGGCCAATTGTGGGGACTGATTTTGTTGCTGTTGTTCGTTATTTTTTTGCTACCTCTTCCTTGTTGCCATCCTTTAATGCTACTGCCCTGATCCTTGTTCCCAAGGTTCCAAATCCTTGCTTGGCTAAGGACTTTCGCCCCATCTCTTGTTGCTCCCTAGTGTATAAAGCAGTCACTAGAATCCTTGTTGATAGACTTTCCTCTTTCTTCCCTGATATGATTGCTTTGAATCAAACTGCTTTTGTCAAGGGGCGAAATATCATTGATAACACGTTGTTGGCTCAAGAGTTTGTCAAGGGGTATGCTCAAAAGTCTCTTTCTCCGAGGTGTGCCCTAAAGATTGATCTCCAGAAAGCTTTTGCCACTTTGAGCTGGGATTTCATCTTAGCTGTTTTGAAAGTTTTGGGTTTACCTGATTTATTCATTGGATGGATAAAAGCTTGTTTGACTACTCCTAGATTCTCTATAGTCTTAAATGGCAGTTTAGTGGGGTATTTTAAAGGTGGAAGAGGCATTCGACAGGGGGACCCTCTTTCCCCTATCTCTTTGTCCTTGCTATGAATGTGTTGTCGAAATTGCTGGATCTGGCTGCTTCGAAGGGTGTTTTTGAGTTTCATCCTAAATGTAAGAGAGTGGGATTGACGCATCTTAGCTTTGATGTTGATCTTTTAATTTTTTGCAAGGGTTCTCTTGATTCTATTGTGGGGATCAAGTGCATTCTTGAAAAGTTCTATGAATGGTCTGGGTTGAGATTGAATGCTGAAAAGAGTGAATTTTTTGCCTCTGGTGTCAGACATGATGTTTTGGATGAGATTACAAGAGTCTCTGGCTTTCAATTGGGCAATCTCCCTATTAGGTATCTTGGGGTACCTCTTGTTACCAGGAAATTAACAGAGAAAGACTGCCTCCCTCTGATTGAAAAGATTAAAACTAAACTAGGGCATTGGTATAACTTGAAGCTTAGCTATGCTGGCCGTCTTCAGCTGATACGTGTTGTCCTCTTTAACATTGCAAACTTTTGGTGTCGTCAGCTTATTCTACCACAATGTGTTCTAAAGAGAGTTAAGCAACTGTGCGTTCGATATTTTTGGAAGGGTTCGGATTCTTCTGTTGCTGGTGCTAAGGTCAGCTGGTCATTGATTTGCTCTCCTAAAAGTGAAGGTGGCCTTGGCCTGCGGGATTTGAAGACTTGGAATAAAGCATGTCTTTTCACCCTTATGAGGAACATTTTAGATGGACAGGGATCTCTTTGGATTGCTTGGATCCGTGTTTAAGTGTTGAAGGGTGCTAGCTTATGGCAGGTAGACACTAGACCCCATTTCAGTTGGTGTATAAAGAAGATTTTAAAAGCTCGTGATGAGGCTTTTCCCTTATTTGGCTCGATTAGAGATTGGTCTTTGATTAATACAAATTACATATGGTCTGAACTTCGCGTTAAAAATGCTGCTGTCCCTTGGAAACGTTTAATTTGGTTTCCTTTGCATGTGCCAAAGCATGCCATCATTGCTTGGCTTGTTCTCTTGGATAGATTACCTACAAAATCACGTCTTGTGAAATGGGGCATCATGGCTGAATCTAGTTGTGTTTTTTGTGGTGACATCGAGAGCAGGGAGCGCCTGTTTTTTTCTTGCCCCTTCTCGAGGGATGTTTGGCGTGGCGTTCTCCAGCTTTGCAGGCTTCCTCGACAGGTTATGGATTGGAACCAAGAGCTCCTATGGGCTACTTCCTACCTCAAGGGAAAGACCCTAATTGTGAGTATCCTAAAGATTTCTTGGAATGCTCATCTCTACCTTGTATGGGCTGAGAGGAACTCTAGGATTTTTCAGAACAAGCAAAGCACTGTTGAGGCTATCCTTAGGCTTATCAAAGAAGTGGTTAGTATTCAATTCAGTGGAAAAGATATTGACAGATTGGATTATGTAAATTTTCAAATTTGTCGTGCTTGGGGCATTTTGCCTTGACCTTGTTCCTTGTACTTTGTAGCAGTTTTTACTGCTTTCTTGGATAATAATATCAAAAATTTATCCAAAAAAAAGAAGAAGATCTTGTTCAATGGTAACACTCTCACACCAAAATTGATCATTTCAAACAAGTGTATTAACAAGACTTAGATTGTCCGACTCAACAATTACGTTAGAGAAACCTTGACGCAAAGCAACAATAACTCTTAATCCCGCCGAGGAAGAAAAGACACATTTATTTTCCCATTCAACAATACGTCCTGAGCAATCTCGAATGACAACAGTAATTCCTGCTTTCTTTGATCCACTGTCAAAAGATGCATCACAACATACTTTAACAAATCCCTCCAACGGCGAGGACCATGAAACTGGCGAAAGAAGAGTCATAGGAATCATTCTATTAACATCCTTAACCACATCCTGAAATTTCATAAAGTTGCCCCAAGCTTAAAGCCAAACTCCAATAGGATTATCTTATTCCTTTTGAAAGCAAAACAGGTTCCTAGTTTTCCAAAGCTGCCAACATAAGAAAGCAGCAAGACACAATGGTTCCTCCGTTGAGGTATTTTTGGACATCTGAACCATTTCCTTCCACCATTTTCCGAAGCTCCGAAAACCTTCAATTTTAGGACAGTAGCTAAACCCTGATGCTCGCCATGCTGCCTGTGCAAAAAGGCAATATATATATATATATATATATGTTCAATAGTTTTCTTTTCAGACTCACATCTTCCACAAAAGAGATTGGGTGACTTGATTTGCCTATTTAAGTTACAACTAGAAGCAACAACATTGTGACATGGTCGCCATAAGAAAGACCTTATCTTGGGTGGGACATTCAAATGCCAAATCGATCTCCAAACATTTTTATTGCTCCTCATATCACCGCTCGCACTTTGATCGTTAAATGAAAGCTGGGAATTTAGAAAGAAAAAATATCCCGCCCGAACAGAGTATTTCCCATTGGTGTTCGAGCACCATAGCATTTGATCCTCACACGTTGAACCACCAATAGGAATTGACTTAATAGCATTGATTTCCTCTTGAGAGAACAAGGATCGCAATTTATTCGAGTTTGTAAAACCTATGTTTGATTTTGATATAACTAATTATGTTAAGGACTAAATTGAAAACTTGAAATAGATTTCTAAGTCCCTTAAATGATTTATAAATCACCAACACTTTAAACTGATTTGAAAAACTCAAACTCCAAATATTTTTTAAGTGTTCCAAGGCCAAAGTATTGAAAAACGTCCAGGCGTATCGATACGCTTGAAGCCGTATCGATACCTTTTTTACAAAGTTGGCTATTGGAAAGACGTGTTTCGATACGCCCCTTACCGTATCGAAACAGCGTATCGAAACAGATTGAATCTGTATCGACACGCCTCTCTGTAAAAACTGAAGAAGTTTGAATGGTGTACCGATACGGCTCAACCCGTATCGATACTGTTTTAACGGAATTTTTAATTCGAAGAGCTTTAAATATTTTCGACCGTTGGTGTTAGTCGTTAGATAACTAACATTTAAAGTGGTAGTTGTCCCGTATCGATACGGTGTACCCCGTATCGAAAATGGAAACTTCTAGTGAGCTAAGTTGAGAAAAAGGTATCGATACGGTCTTATCCGTATCGAAATGGTCCATGTCCCGTACCGATACGCTTACTTGTGTTTCGATACGCCCTCTTTATTATGTGTAACGGCTCTTTCTGTTTTGAGACAGGTATCGATACGGGTCTTCGTGTACCGATACGGATAGCTGCAGAAGTGAATTTATGGTGGAAAGAGAGGGTCCCAACGGCTATAATAAATACCCTAACCACCCAAACGGCTAGAATTGATAGAGAAGGTATAAATTGAAGCTCATTGAAGACCAGCAACAACTATTGCATCAAAGATAAACATCCAAGCAAAAGTCCAACCTCATTATGCTTATTTTCCAATATTCTTGTAAACCCCAAATTGTGTTGTATTCAATTCCTATCCTATCTCAAATTTGGGTTGAGTGTTTGTACTGAAAGGGGCAATATTGTATTTGAGAGATATCTTTCTTGCCTAATTTCTTCTTTGTTCACTTGTGAGGGTTTGGTCATATTTTGAGTAGAAAATTTGACCGGTTGTGTAAAGGTTACCTCCTAAGCCTTGAAAAGGGGAAGAACAAATTAGTGAATTGTTGCAAATCCTTAGTGGTAGCTAAGGTAGTGGATGTAGAGTTCATTTGGAACTTGAACCACTCTAAAATCCTTTGTTCTTCATTTTTAGCTATCATTTTTCTCCAACAATTTTTAAAGCCCAATTCACCTCCTCTTGGCATTGATCAATTTATTGATTCACTCAACAATTGGTATCAAAGCCTACCTCTTTGAAGGATTAACAACCACAAGAGGAGTTCCTAGGAAGAGTGTGATCATCCAAAAATCAAGCCATGGCATATACCTCCGTCTCAAGCATGTACGAGTCTCAATCCATCACAAAACCACAATTCTTCAATGGTGACAACTATCCATTTTGGAAGAACCGGATTCGCCTCTTCATCAAATCCAATGATTACCTTGTTTGGGATGTCATTGAAGATGGTCCCTATATTCCTTTGAAGAGGGATGGTGAAGGAAAGTTGGTTCTAAAGAAGAAGATTGAGATGAGTGAAGATGAGAGAAAGAAGATCCAAATTAATGCCAAAACTCTTTACATGCTCTTTTGTTCTTTCGGTCCCGACATCTACTCCAAAGTCTCCTCCATTGAAAGTGTCAAAGAAGTATGGGACACACTAGAGACCACCTATGAAGGAACTAGTGATGTAAAGAAGACCAATATTGGAATTCTCAATCTTAGTTATGAGAATTTCAAGATGGAACTCGACGAAACCGTGTCCAAGATGTTCGATCACTTCTCAACTATCGTCAACGGGCTTAAAGGTTTTGGAGAGACAATACCAGAAGACAAACTTGTACGTAAGCTACTCTACTCACTTCCCGAATCTTGGGATGGGAAGAGAACCGCCATCATCGAGGCAAAAAACTTGAAGACTCTAAAACTTGATGAGCTAGAGGGTTCTCTTCTTACTCATGAAATAATGAAGCAAGGAAGGGAAGATGAAAAGAAGAAGGAAGATAAAAGAGTGGAGAAGCTAGAGGTAGAGAAGAAGAAGAAAATGGGAGTGGCTCTCAAAGCTTCATTACATGAGGAGAGCACTTCTAGTGAGGAGGAGGATTTAGAAGAATTGGCTATGATAGCCAAAAGATTCTCACGATTCATGAGGTCCAACCGAACAAGGAAGATTCAAAGAAAAATGGACTTCAAGGGTAAAAACAAAGAAGAAGAGAGGGATCAAATCATTTGCTACGAGTGCAAAAAGCCCGGTCACATTCGTTCGGAATGCCCTCAACTCAAGAAGAAGGGCTTTGAGAAGAAGAAGAAGCTCAAAGCCAAGCTTGCTACTTGGAGTGATGAGGAGTCATCCGAGGATGACGAACAAGAAGTGGCCAACCTTTGCCTCATGGCACTTGAGGAGGATTCCTCCATGGTAACCTCTAACTCATCATCTTTTGACTTTACATTTGATGAATTACATGATGCATATGATGAGTAGCAAGAGGTTTATGATGAGTTAGTTGAGAAATACAAAGAGTCGGTCATTAGAAATAAGAAAATTATTTCGGAAATTAAATGATAAAAATGACTTACTTTCTCAAGCTAACTTAAAATTTGAGAAAAATATTTTAGGTTTGAAAGATGAACTTAAATTCTTCCAAGATGAAAATGTAGACCTAAATAATCTTATTTCTCAATGCAATAGTGAAAACCAAAAGGTGTTAGATGAGCTTAACAAGCTCAAAGAGTCTTTCAAAAATGTTGGTAATGTGAAGCATGAAAACGGTGAATCATCTAAAACCAACCAACCTAGGAGAAAGACTAATAACTACAAACAAAGTATCCTCCCTAGACATATTAGACCTTAAAGGATTATGAGTGTATGGGTTCCTAAGAAACTCGTCAAGTCTAATGATTTTGTTGCTATGTCACCTTGGATTCCTAAGGGAACCAAGCTTTTGGGAGCTAACACACGTGGACCCAAAATGATTTGGGTACCAAAAACAAAAGTTTAATATCTTTGTTTGTAGGGGAGCATTGCTACAAGGCCAAAGCACAAAGTCAAAATTCATGGTACCTTGATAGTGAATGCTCGAGGCATATGACCGGAGACAAGAGTAGATTCATGAACTTAAAGCCAAAAAGTGGAGGAGTAGTGACATTTGGTGACAACTCCAAAGGCCACATTAAAGGTATTGGCTCCATAGGTAATCACTCTACCATTCTTATTGAAAATGTTTTGTATGTCGATTGTCTTAAACATAATTTGTTGAGCATAAGCCAATTATGTGATAAAGGATTTAATGTCTTATTTGATAAAAATGGGTGCAAAATTGTTGACATTAAATCAAATAATATTATGCTCATAGGTCATCGCATAGGTAATATTTACATAGTGCATTTAGATGACATACATACATCTCATGCATGTTTAGTAGCTCAAAATGAAAATGATGCATGGCTACGGCATAGGAAACTAGGACATGCTAGCATTAGTGTTTTAGAAAAACTAGTTTCCCTTGATCTAGTTAGAGGTTTACCCAAAATTAAATTCTCAAATGATAAAATTTGTGATGCATGCTCTAAGGGTAAACAACATAAGTCATCCTTTAAATCCATTAATGATGTTTCTACAAGTAGGTGTTTACAACTTATTCATATGGATTTATTTGGGCCTATTTGGACTATGAGCTTGGGTGGTAAATCTTATGCATTTGTACTTGTTGATGATTTTTCTAGATTTACTTGGGTTCTATTTTTAAGTACTAAACATGAAGCTTTAGAAAAATTCATCACATTTTCAAAATTAACCCAAAATGATCTTGAACTTAGAATTTCTCATATAAGAAGTGATCATGGAACCGAAATTCAAAATCTAGGGTTTGAAGAGTTTTTAAATGAAAATGGTATTAGCCACAATTTTTCGGCTCCTCGAACTCCTCAACAAAATGGGGTAGTTGAGAGGAAAAATAGAACTTTACAAGAAATGGCTAGAACCATGCTTTGTGAAAACAATTTACCTAAATATTTTTGGGCGGAAGCCACAAACATTGCTTGCTACATTGTAAACCAAGTAATGATTAGGCCAATTTTAAAGAAAACACCATATGAGATTTTAAAATCTAAAAAGCCTAAATTTAGCTATTTTCATCCATTTGGTTGCAAGTGTTTTGTTTTAAATAATGGAAGAGATAATTTAGGTAAATTTGATGCAAAAAGTGATGAAGCTATTTTCATAGGATATTCCTTAAACTCCAAAGTCTATCGTGTATTTAACAAGAGAACTTTAGTAGTAGAAGAATCTATACATGTTGTATTCGATGATAACCTCCTTCCAAGGAAGAATTCTTGTGATGATGATGTAGGAATCAGTAATGCCTTTGATGGTGGACAAACTTCAAAGGAGGATGAGATTCCAACAAAAGAAGAGGATACACAAGATCCACCTCTTGAAGCCTTGAAGGACTTGGCTCTTGAGGAAAAGGAAGTGAGCTACCCAAGGGAGTTCAACTATGTCAAAGGTGGTGAAATCTTGGGTGATCCATCCAAGGGGGTAACCACTAGATCTTCTCTTAAACTTATGAACCATGTTGCATTTATCTCATGCATAGAGCCTAAGAATATAAAAGAAGAATTAAAAGATGACTTTTGGATTATGGCTATGCAAGAAGAGTTAAATCAATTTGAGAGAAGTAATGTTTGTACATTAGTTGATAGGCCTAGTAATCAATCTACTATAGGAACTAAATGGGTCTTTAGGAACAAACTAGATGAGAGTTGTAACATTGTGAGGAATAAAGCTAGATTAGTAGCACAAGGTTACACTCAAGAAGAGGGAATAGATTATGATGAAACCTATGCACCTGTAGCTAGAATGGAGGCCATTAGGATGTTGCTTGCATATGCATGTTATCATGATTTCAAGCTTTTTCAAATGGATATTAAAAGTGCATTTTTAAACGGTTTTATATATGAGGAAGTGTATGTAGAACAACCACCGGGTTTTGAAGACTCAAAATTTCCAAATAATGTTTTCAAACTTACTAAAGCTCTTTATGGTTTAAAACAAGCTCCTAGAGCTTGGTATGAAAGACTTTCAAACTTTTTGATTGAAAAAGGTTTTGAAAAAGGTAAGGTGGACACTACACTTTTCATAAAAAGGTATAAAAATGACATCTTAGTAGTACAAATTTATGTTGATGATATTATTTTTAGATCTACTAATGAATGTCATTGCAAAGAGTTTGCTAAGTTAATGCAAGGTGAATTCGAGATGAGCACGATGGGGGAGCTCTCATTCTTTTTGGGACTCCAAATCAAGCAAAGGAAGGATGGCACCTTCATCAATCAAGAAAAGTACATCAAGGATATGCTCAAGAAGTTTTGGCTTGGAGAATGCAAAGCCTCAAGCCACACCTATGAGCTCATCTACAAAGCTTGACAAAGATGAAGGAGGTAAGTGTGTTGACTCTAAGCTTTACCGTTCTATGATTGGATCATTGCTTTACCTTACCGCAAGTAGACCGGATATCTTGTTTAGTGTTTGCTTGTGTGCTAGGTTTCAAGCTAGTCCTAGAGAGTCCCACCTTATAGTCGTTAAGAGAATCTTTAGGTACCTTAGAGATACCCCTTGTTTAGGTCTTTGGTACCCTAGAGACTCCACCTTCAACATTCATGCTTATTCGGATGCAGATTATGGTGGTTGTAAAATTGATAGGAAGAGTACTTCGGGAACTTGTCAATTCTTAGGTAGTATGCTCAAATCTTGGTTCTCTAAGAAACAAAATAGTGTAGCTATTTCAACCACCGAAGTCAAGTACATATCCTTAGGGAGTTGTTGTGCTCAAGTCCTTTGGATGAAGCAACAACTCTTAGATTATGGTATTAAAGTTGAAACCATACCCCTTAAGTGTGATAACACTAGTGCCTTTTTCTTGACTAAAAATCCCATCCAACACTCTAGAACCAAACATATAGAGATAAGGCATCATTTCATTAGAGATCATGTCCTTAAGGAAGATGTTGTTATAGAGTATGTTGACACCTTAAACCAACTAGCAGACATCTTTACAAAGCCTTTAGATAAAGAGCGTTTTTAGTCCCTTAGGAGAGAGTTAGGTCTAACTAGCTTTCCTTGACCCTTTAGGGCCCTTTTTAAAGTTAAAATTGCTTGATCTTGTGAAATTGCATGTTAATGTGTTGTAGCTCTTGATAATATCCTTGCTTATAGCAAGGGGAGTATGATTCTGTTAAAATGTGCTTAGAACTGCTCATTCATCATTTGCATTCATTTAGGAGATATTAGAATCGAGCTTTTGGTTGTTCATGAAGCCTAAAATGTATTTCTGGGCATAGGGTATCGATATGGCCTTATGCGTATCGATACGAGTACTGTATTAGATTCCCAGATTACATTTTGCCTAAAACGGGTATAGATACGGTTAAACTCGTTTCAATGCGAGCAACAATCGTTTCGATACGGATTGCATCTGTTTCAATACGAACCTTCAACGGGCATTTTAAATGGAATTACGTTTTTACCCCCGTATCGATACACCCTCAGGCGTATCGATACGCGATTGCGCAGACAGCTATCAATTGGCATTTAAGAGTTCAACTTTTACCAAAATTGAATTTTCTCAAAACCCTAGAAACCCTAGCCGTTTTCACTCTATAAATAGCCTCTCTTTCCCTCATATTTTCACACCACAACTCAAAATCTCTAGAGGGTTTTCAAAATCAAGCAAAGCTCTTAAGCTTTTCATCAATTGGGTGCTAAGTTCCTCTCTCATTCTTCTCTAATCAATATCAAGGTAAAACTATTTCTTTTTCTTTTTCTTTTAATTTTCGTTTCAAATTTTCTTTTCTTTTGTTTTTGTTTTTGTTTTGTCTTCTCAAACCAAAATCTCTTTTCAAATTTTTTTCTTTATAAATTTTTTTAAAACCTTGATTATTGGTTTACAATGAGTTGAATGAAAAAAACTTAATGCATACATTGTTTTTAATCTTTTCTCTAGTTCATGGCACCTACTAAAAAGAGAACACGTACTAGTGAAGCCGGTGAAGGATCCAATACCGGAGGTGGTGCTTGCCCGAATCTCACTCATATCTATCAACACTCCTTTAAGTCCCCCGGAGAACTCACCAATTTTCGCCAATTTCAAAACTATAAGATCCGTCCAGATAGGGTAATCTCTATTCCTTTTCTTAACTCAGAGCGTTTCAAATTTGAATATCTACCTTTTCTCCAAGAATGGAAGTTTATGGATTTTCTCACAATTCCCGGATTTTTCTTTCGCATCTTAGTTTTGATCTTTTATGTTAATGCTAAGTGTTGTGCCAATCGAGATGGTGTTGCTACAGCCGTTAATTCTTATCTTATGGGTAAAAAGGTCACTATAGATGTTCAATCCATTTGTTATGTATTTAAGTTGGATGATGAAGGCTATGATGATGAGAATGCCCTTGGCCATGTCCTAAGTGGTTCTGTCACCGCCTTTAATGCTCAGGATCGGATCCTCCATTTGATGGTTTCTTGGTGGTTTAGGCCCTTGGGAGGAAAGTATTCCATTATCCGCCAAGTAGATGATTTTTGGATTCGATGCTTCCGTGAGAGAAAACGTCTGAACCTTGCTCGTATTATGTTTGCGGAGATTGTCTATCTCGTGCAACATCGCCACACCACACTTGTCACTTCCTTCACCTATGGTATGGCCTTGAGTTACTTCTTCCAACAAAAGGAGATAGATTGCTCGCATGACTACTCAACTCCCCTCACTGATCCTATCGATGAAAGGTCTCTTGCAAGGGGTAATTTTCATTACTTTAATGGTAGTTGGCTTCGTCTATCCGAGCTCCCTAGTGAGGCCGCGGAACAATTTGTTAATCCTCAATTTAATCAAGTTCCTCAAGCTCCTCCTCCACCTTCTATGGAATCCCTCATGACTTATCTCAATGAGCAATTCACAGGTTTGCGCACGGGAATGTCCTCAATCGATCAAGTGATGAATTCAGGATTTACCACTATTGATACAAGGTTTACAAGCCTTGAAGATCTAATGAAGAATGTGGAGACTCGACTCACTTCCCTTGAAGGCGGTCACAACTCAATGAACATCTCTCTCACCGCTTTTCATGACGAGTGGTGTCAAACTAAAAGGAATGATGATGCAATTGAGGAAGATGATGAAGATGATGAAGAAGGCGATGGAGATGCATAGTAGCCTATCTTTGCATATCATTCATATCATTTAGGATATTTAATGCACCTTTGATTTATGTTTTTAGGATTAAGTTTGAATTATTCTAAAACTTATGCTTTGATTTTCTGTTATTTGGATTTTAAGTTGATGTTATCTTTTATTTGAACTTAATGATATTATGTTGCTTGGTTATTTATACCTTTTGCCTTTATACACTTTCCATTATGTCTCAATTATTTTTGATCTAACAAAAAGGGGGAGAGGGAAGCTCACACTTAAAAATTTTGATTTTCAAACTAAAAAGTTACCTATCTAATATTAAGGGGGGTTATTTTGCAAAGTTTTTCAAAGTATAAAAAATTTCAAGTTTTAGTTTTGTTATATCAAAAGGGGGAGATTGTAAAACCAATGTTTGATTTTGATATAACTAAGTATGTTAAGGACTAAATTGAAAACTTGAAATATATTTCTAAGTCCCTTAAATGATTTATAAATCACCAACACTTTAAACTGATTTGAAAAACTCAAACTCCAAATATTTTCTAAGTGTTCCAAGGCCAAAGTATTGAAAAACGTCCAGGCGTATCGATACGCTTGAAGCCGTATCGATACCGTTTTTACAAAGTTGGCTACTGGAAAGACGAGTTTCGATACGCCCCTTACCGTATCGAAGCAGCGTATCGAAATAGATTGAACCTGTATTGATACGCCCCTCTGTAAAAACTGAAGGAGTTTGAATGGTGTACCGATACGGCTCAACCGGTATCGATACGGTTTGAATGAAAATTTTAATTCAAAGAGCTTTAAATATTTTCGACCGTTGGTGTCAGTCGTTAGGTAACTAACATTTAAAGTGGTAGTTGTCCCGTATCGATACAGTGTACCCCGTATCGAAACGGAAACTTCTAGTGAGCTAAGTTGAGAAAAAGCTATCGATACGGTCTTATTCGTATCGAAACGGTCCATGTCCCATACCGATACGCTTACACGCATTTCGATACACCCTCTTTATTATGTGCAACGGCTCTTTCTATTTTGAAACAAGTACCGATACGGGTCTTTGTGTACCAATACGGATGGCTGCAGAAGTGCATTTATGGTGGAAAGAGAGGATCCCAACGGCTATACTCAATACCCTAACCACCCAAACGGCTAGAATTGATAGAGAAGGTATAAATTGAAGCTCATTGAAGACCAGCAACAACTATTGCATCAAAGATAAACATCCAAGCAAAAATCCAACCTCATTGTGCTTATTTTCCAATATTCTTGTAAATCCCAAATTGTGTTGTATTCAATTCCTATCCTATCTCAAATTTGGGTTGAGTGTTTGTACTGAAAGGGGCAATATTGTATTTGAGAGATATCTTTCTTGCCTAATTTCTTCTTTGTTCACTTGTGAGGGTTTGGTCAAATTTTGGGTAGAAAATTTGATCGGTTGTGTAAAGGTTACCTCTTAAGCCTTGAAAAGGGGAAGAACAAATTTAGTGAATTGTTGCAAATCCTTAGTGGTAGCTAAGGTAGTGGATGTAGAGTTCATTTGGAACTTGAACCACTCTAAAATCCTTTGTTCTTCATTTTTAGCTATCATTTTTCTCCAACAATTTTTAAAGCCCAATTCACCCCCCTCTTGGCATTGATCAATCTACTGATCCACTCAACAGAGTTCCACTCCCTACAGTCAAACTTAATAAGATCACAGACTCGAAAATCATCTGAACTCTCTTACTTTTTTGATGAGATTGTGAAGTTTGGTAAGGTTGGTACCCATTTATCACTCCAAATATCAATTGAGTTACCATTCCCTACATTCCATCTCATCCCTTTTTTTATCGTCTTGATTCCATCAATGATGCTAGTCCATCCCCATGATGGAGCATTCCCCGCTTTAGCCATGAACAGATTTCCACTTGGAAAATATACCCCCTTCATGATCCTTGCCTATAAAGAATCTGGATTTTGCAACAATCTCCATGCTTGTTTGGCAACTAAAGCTCTATTGAAAGCCCTGAAGTCCCTAAAACCCATTCCTCCCATATCTTTCCCCTGAACCATTTTGTTCCCACTTATCCAGTAGATCCTACTTCATGACTTAGTTGAGTTTTCTCACCAAAATTTGCCCAACAACGCATTAAGAGAATCGCAAAAGGAACAAGGTAGAAAAAAACTTTGCATGATAAAGTTGGAATTGTAGTTGCCATAGATTTTAGAAGAATCTCTTTTCCATCTTGAGACAAAAGTTTACTCTTCCATCCCTTTAGCTTTGCTCGGACTCTATCAAGAATAAACTGGAGTGCATCTTTTTCCCCTTCCCCACATTGCTGGAATACCAAGGTACTGTCAATTCCCTTCCATCTTTGGGATTCCTAGTGCACCACTCAAGGAATTTTGTAATGAAAGATCCAGATTTGGTTAAAAGAATACAGTTGATTTCTTAAGATTGACCGACTGTCAAATTACCTCATAAAAGGTGTTAATCAATTTTTGTTGCTCTCACAATTCCTCAAATATACTTTAGTGAAGATTAAGAAATTGTTTGCGAATAAAAGATTACTCAGAACAGGGCATCTTCTCCCAATTCGAAACCCTGTAAAGGATCCATTTGCAAGCTCTCATTCCACCAACAAAGAAAGCACATTAGCGATCATAATAAAGAGAAAAAGGGGATAGTGGATCACCTTGCCTCAGACCTCTTTGTGGACTAAACTCGATCCCTCATTCGCCATTAATGCCAATTGAAAAATATAAGGATGAGGTACACATCATAACTCATTGAATCCACCATTCACAAAGCCCCATCTTCCTCATCATCTTTTCAAGAAAAATCCAATCCACTTTGTCGTAGGCTTTCGCAAGGTTTAATTTCATTGCCATCACCCCATTGTGCCCATTTCTTCTCTTCTTAATAGCATGAAAAACTTCATGAGCAACCATAACATTATCTTGAATCTGTCTTCCATTCACAAATGTTGATTGAGTTGGGGAAATCAGCCTTGGAAGATGAGATTTAAGCCTTGATGACAATATTTTGGAGATGATCTTGTAAGAGTAATTACAGAGACTAATTGGTCGATAATGACCAATCTCCTCTGGAACATTAGTTTTTGGAATTAGAACAATGTTTGTTCTATTCAGTTCAGCACCTAATTGTCCACTTTGAAAGAAATTCTTCACCATGTTGCACACATCTAACTTGATCACTTCCTAGAATGAATGATAAAATATTCCCGGAAAAGAAATTCTTCACCATGTTGCACACATCTGACTTGATCACTTCATAGAATGAATGAAGTGATCTCAAATAATTAATCTTGCAAATCCTTTGTAATTTCAATAGTTTAACCTCTATAGTGAACCCAACAAGTGTATTAGTAGAAAAGTGGATAATGTTCATCCTAGGAGACACATGTTCAAATCGCTTTGTCTACAAGGTGTATGCACATTGTCAAAGGGTTAAGAATATGTATGAACATATACTACCTTGTAATCAACTTTAGACCATTAAAAATAATAATTTAACCAGGTGTCCAAAATCAACGATGTCAACCCTCGTTTTTAATTTCATCAATTTAACTTTCGAACTCTCAAAATTACATGAATCTCACCCTTTGATTATCATTGATTAGTAAAGTTGTTATCACTAATTGTCATTTGGCATGTCAGATACTTCATCATTAAATAATTAACAGTGTTTGAGTTAACTTGTCCACATGTCATTTTATTTAATAAATTAGTAACATTTTCTAATAAGGCGATGATGAGTTAGTTTTGATGATATGATAATACAGTTGACGTAATTTTTTATATAAAAAATCTATTAAATTAAAATAAATAAATAATTCTGAAACCTTCCATTTGCACTATCACGTCATCAAATTAGCTCATCATCATCGACATGTCAAACCAACCAAAAATAGCAATTAATGTGGAAGAAAATAGTGACAACATGCTTAGGATTTAGTGGCTTTGTTAGTTAACTATGGTCAAATGACGAAATTGACTTTTAAGATATATGTTTTGATATAATAATTGAAAATTTGATTTGGACTAAATTGAAAAAGATTTCAAAATGTTTTGTAAGTCCAAACAACTTGAAAATATGTTTAAGGGTTTTTACAAGGCTTTGAAATTACTTAAAATGTTTTTAAAGTAGTCAAACCTATGATTTTAATGTCACCGTACCGATACGGTATATATCGTATCGATACGCTTTAGGATTTCAGCTAGAAAGAAATTCTAGTAGCCAAAACCCGTACTGATACGCTTTTGCCGTATCGATATAGAGTGCTTTAAAACTCCCCAACGGCTAGTTTGCGTACAGATACAGTTGTATCACGTACGAATACGCCTTAACCGCTCCCAATAGTCATTTTCCCAACGACTATTTGAAATACAGGCCGTACCAATATGCTCGTAAGCGTATCGATACGCATTAGCTGGAAGAGCTCAACGGCTAGTTCCTGACAAAGACCATATCGATACGATCATTCGAGTATCGATACGCTAAGCTCCAAAACAACAATGAATGCGGGAAAAATGCACCCCAACAGCTCCAATTCAATCCTAACGATCTACAACGGCTAGAAGCTCAATTGGGAGTTTAAAAGGAGCCTCCAAGCATACATGGAAGACTAATGCTTCAATTGTCAACAATAATATGATCAAAGAAATGTCTTAGTGTCTAATTGTGTCATTCTTGTATAGACAAAGCACTTGTGAGATTAAATGTTTATGTATGCTCAAGTGTATTAGGTATTGGGTGAGTGCTTAAGAGTGCAAACATCAACCTTGTAAGAGGGGTTTTAGTTTTATTATATTTATCTCTTGTAAAGAGGGTTTGATCAAGCTTTGAGTTAGAAAGCTTTGATCGTTGTAAGAGTTTCCTCCTAAGCCTAGAAAATGGAACGAATTTCCTAGTGAAATTGGTTGAAATTCTTACTGGGGAAGCTAATGCAGTGGATGTAGGCTTTGATTAGAAATTCGAACCACTCTAAATCTTCGTGTATTTTTATTTTTTTTTCTTCCACCACCAATCACCCAAATAGCTTAACTTCTCCACCACTTGGCAAGCTAAATCGGTTGAAGAAAATCGAGCCTATCATGTCTAACAATTGGTATCAGAGCAAGGCTTAATCGAGAAGGTTTAACCACTTATTGAGATAATCTAGAAACTCGGTCAACAAACAAGTAAACCGGTGATAAATGGCGCAATCAATCGACAAGCCATCATTCTTCAACGGTAAGCATTATGCCTATTGGAAGATAGGATGATGTACTTTACCAAGGCTAAAGACTATCATCTATGAGATCTTGTTGAAGATGGATCGTTCGTGCCTCAAAGAAAGAAGGTGGATTGGAATGCCAATGACAATAAGATGATGGAGCTTAATTACAAGGCGTTGCACATTCTCTTTTGTGCTTTTGGCCCGGATGTATATGCAAAGACATCTTCTTGTGAAAGTACCAAGGAAGTATGAGATATGCTTGATGTCACAACGAGAGGACAAATGAAGTAAAGGAGACCAAGATCGGTCTTCTCAACCTTGAGTATGAAAACTTCAAGATGGACCCGGAAGAAGACATCATGAGCATGTCTGATCGGTTCTCCACAATCGTCAATAAACTCAAAGGATTTAGAGAGGAGATTCTGGAAGACAATCTCGTTCAGAAGTTGTTTTATTCACTTCACGAATCATAGGAGGGCAAGACGACGACTATCATCGAAGCCAAGAACCTAAAGGAGCTCATACTTGATGAGCTAATTGGGTCCCTTCTTACCCATGAAATGATGTCTACACCCTTGAAAAGGGACAAGGAGAAGTAGATCAAAGAGCAAGGCATTGATGTTAATGACATTGCTCTCAATTCCTCCAAATGCCAACATGAAGAATCAAGTGAGGAGGAAAGTGAAGATTAAGAGATAATTCATCTCTTCAAGAAATGTGCCCGATTCATGAAGAACAAAATGGAAGAATCCAAGCATGAATCAAAGAAGAAGAAGAAGAGGAAGAAGAGGGTAAGCTCTTTAAGCCATAAGAAGAACGCATATGTGGCTACTTGGAGTGATGATGACTCCACCAATAATGAACAAGCCAACATTTGCCTTATGGTCATCCAAGAAGATTCAAGGATAACTTCTAGTTCATCTACTTCAATTTCTTATTCTTTTGATGAATTACAAGATGCATATGATGATTTAGTTTTAGAGTTTAAAAATCACATTTTGAAAAACAAGAAAGTGGTTTCAATTTTGAATATTCAAAATGATTTGATTTTTAAAACCAAAATTGAACTTGAAGCAAAACTCAATGAGTTTGAACAAAAATATGTGTTGATTTACGAAATTTGCTTCATAAAGTTCAAGAGGAAAAAGATTTGATTTTCAAAGAGCTTGAAAAGAAAATCAAATTTAGAAAATCAAATTTTTATCAAAGACAATCTAGTACCCCCTAGATTTTTAAATGGTAAATGTTTTAGAAGTATTTGGGTCCCCAAAGGACTAATTACTTCAACTAAAAATGATGAAATTGAAAAATGGATTCCTAAGGGGACTAAACTATGTGCTACTAACGCTTATGGATCCAAAGCAATTTTGATACCCAAAATTACTTGATTGTCTTGTTTTAGGTGTGATGTAGATTGGTCAATAAAGTACAACATTGAGGGGGAGCTCCATACACACAAGGAAGATCACTTGAAGAAGGAAGGCTTCACATCCTCCCTTTGGTTCAAGTGGTAAAATTAATTTAGTTGAATTTATTTGTTTTTTTTATTTGATTTATTTACTTTAATTCAACTAGATTATCATATTTGTTGGACTAACACTTATTAATGCTTGAGTAAGGGGGATTATTTTTAAAACCAAAATTCTTATTTGTGTCAAAAAAAATTAACCTTCTATGTTATTTTGAACTTAAAGCATTTTGAATTCTTTTTGATATAACATAAAGGGGAAGAAATGGTTTGAAAAATTAAGTTTTCAAGTGAATAAGGGGGAGCTTTAACTATATTTCAATTTTAAATTATCTTATTAAAATTTTTAAATAAGAAATGGGGAGAATCACAAACAATTTTTCAAGTTAATTTTATTATATCAAAAAGGGGATATTGTTAAGATATATGTTTTGATATAATAATTGAAAATTTGATTTGGACTAAATTGAAAAAGATTTCAAAATGATTTGTAAGTCCAAACAACTTGAAAATATGTTTAAGGGTTTTTACAAGGATTTGGAATAACTTAAAACATTTTTAAAGTAGTCAAACCTATGATTTAAATGGCATTGTACTAATACGGTATATACCGTATCGATACGCTTTAAAGTTTCAGCTACATGAAAATTTCAGTAGCCAAAACCCGTACTGATACGCTTTTGCCGTATCGATACAGAGTGCTTTAAAACTCCCCAACGGCTAGTTTGCGTACCGATACAGTTGTATCGCGTACCGATACGCCTTAACCGCTCCTAACGGTCATTTTCCCAACGGCTATTTGAAATGCAAGACGTATCGATACGCCCGTAAGTGTATCGATACGCATTAGCTGGAAGAGCTCAACGGCTAGTTCTTGAGGAGGACAATATTGATACGGTCATTTGAGTATCGATACGCTAAGCTCCAGAACAACAATGAATGCAGGAAAAATGCACCCCAACGGCTCAAATTCAATCCTAATGGTCTACAATGGCTAGAAGCTCAATTGAGAGTATAAAAGGGACCTCCAAGCATCCATGGAAGACTAATGCTTCAATTGTCAAAAACAATATGATCAAAGAAATATCTTAGTGTCTAATTGTGTCATTCTTGTATAGACAAAGCACTTGTGAGGTAAAATGTTTATGTATGCTCAAGTGTATTAGGTTTTGGATGAGTGCTTAAGAGTGCAAACACCAACCTTGTAAGAGAGATTTTAGTTTGCTTATCTTTATCTCTTGTAAAGAGGGTTTGATCAAGCTTTGAGTTAGAAAGCTTTGATCGTTGTAAGGGTTTCCTCCTAAGCCTAGAAAATGGGATGAATTTTTTAGTGAAATTGGTTGAAACCCTTAGTGGGGAAGCTATGGTAGTAGGTGTAGGCTTTGGTTAGAAAGTCAAACCACTTTAAATCTTTGTGTCTTTTTTTTCACCATCAATCACCCAAATAGCTTAACTTCTCCACCACTTTGCATGCTAAATCGGTTGAAGAAAATCGAGCCTATCAAGCCTAACATTGACATAATTCGAAGAGCTTATGCTTAAATTGATGAAATTAGAAATAATTTTAATATTTAGCTCATTAGAACCTATCAAGTGGTTCTAGTGAAAAAATATAAAATGTTATTATTGTTAAAGGATCTAGGTGAACAATTTATCTGCACAGTATATTTACGTTATCTTGTAATTACATCAACATATTTAAAAAATAATATTTATCCTATTAAATTATATATAAATTTCTTTAAATAAATAAAACAATCCAGAATATGCGCTGGATTTCATGTTACATCCTTTTTGTTACTATTGATTAATTTAGAATTAGATCTTTGCTCCCATAAAATGTAATAAACTTTTCAATCTTCTTTTTTGAGTTTATTTAATAAAATTTGGATTGCTAAACGAGTAGAATAAATTTATTATGTTGGTTTGAAGTCTCTGAGATGTTTATAGTCGTCTTCTTCTTTGGGTTTTATTGTTATTTACTTGCTGGTGATAACATTAGTTTTGATTATATAATGGTAAATTATCGAAATTTATCGTTTCTTTTGATTTCTTATTTACCATCGTTTGTCTTATTTTTATTTTTTTAATTTTAAATAAATAATTCTATCATAATGGCACGTTTTACTTTATCTTTTTTGTATGTTTTCTCTAATTTTTGACACGTTTTTCTTTTTTTTTTATTAGTTGTTTGACAGTTCTTGTCGACCTACCTTGTTATAATATGCATTTTTATGTTGTTTGTTGATGGTTTTACCTTTCATTGTCGATCTTTGATTATGTTTGTATCTATCTTTATTTCGAGTCTTTGGGTTCAGTTTTCACATTTTCCTTATATGATCCAGTTATGATATCGAGACTCTAGTTTCTTGTTTCAATGATTGTAGGAATATGTCCGGATTACGTGTTTTTGTTTACTCAGATGTAAACTTTCATAGTAATTCTGTATATATTTCCGTTCAATAAAATTAGCGGATTTTAATTTAAAAAAGTCTATGAGATGTTTAATTACTCAATTTGATATTATAAAAATTCTCGAACTTGAATATTAATTAATTTTTATACCATATTATTTATTTTTACAAAAATCATATATCTTTCATGTTATTTTATAATTTTTTTGTAAAATATATTTTTTTAGAATTTATGGTTATCTCTTCTGATACTATCTCCAAAAAGTGAACTTGGATTCTTTCTTTTCTTTTTTTTAAACAAAACCAGCTTCATTACACCCAACACTTTGTTATATCATACTATCCAGTAAACATTGCTATCTCAATACTTTTCTTTTCGAGTTCTAGCTTGCAAGTAGACTCAGAAATCTATTGAGTTCCACTTAAATTAAAAAACGAAAAGAAAAGCCTTCATGTGGCTCTAATTTAAAGCTACCATAATCTATGAGATATGGCAAAAATCTGGGGGTACAATAATTAAGAAAGCAATTGCTTAGTTTAAGAGTATAAACATAACCTTTGTTCCTTATCCATTGTCTTTGCTCCCAAAATTACTTAGAAAGCCACTAATAAAAAATATGCTTTTAAATAAGATTGTTGTTAAGACTTTTAAGGATAAAGTATTCGATATATGTCCATTACTCTTTGGTTTATTTATTTATTTTAACAATTTCTACTTAGTGGAGGGGAGTGAGAATTTGCACCTAATGATTTCGAACTTACAACTTAGGGGAGAGAGGAGGGTGTCAATTGAAAGCTTTAACCACTGCTCTAGAGACTGTTGGCTTTTTTTTGATAACTTACTCTTTGGTTTAATATTAATAAGAAAGTCTAGAAAAACCCAACGAGCAATTTCAGTGGAATAAATTATGAAACAAATTAATATCTATTTAAAGTTTAGAATTCAAATTAAAATTTAATCAATTTTACTAATAAGCCACATCATCAAAATTAATGACATTTAACGTCACAATGACCAAAATGTTATAAACGATAATATAAATGATCCAAATGTTATATTAATGATAAAGTAAGTAGGGTGATAACGAGCCCAGTTGAGCCCGAGGCTGGGCAGGCTCGATTCGGCTTGAAAACAATACTAGTGGGCTCGACTTGAGATCGAGCTCGAAATTTTAAGCTGGAACTCAAAGTGGACAGTTTAAATTTGGCTCATGGCTCGTGGCTCGAGCTCGGCTCATTGCTTTTGTAACGACCTAAATTTCGGGTTAATATTTTAGACTTTGGATTAGGGTTTGGATCTTTTAAGTTGACAAATTAATTGAGAGAAACTAATGGTTAAAGCTCGATTTAAGGAAATCAAAGACTTATATAGATAATGGGTTGAAAGTTGAGAGCTTAGGAGTAATTCACTCAATTTCACCCTAAAGCCAAGTATTTGAAAGAGATGGTGTGGGAGAAGAGAGAAAGAACAATTTTTTCCTCTTTCCTCCTTTTCCTTTTTTTTTATCTTTTCCCCTCCTCATTCATCAAGTTCTATGTTTGATCTATTACCAACAGAGAATCTATGTTCGACACCTCATACGCTATTGTGTTCACCTCTCGAGACGAGTCAGTTGGTGGTCATGGCGCCTCCGTCGGAGCAGCCGTAAAGGTGGTGAATATAAAGAAATTTTGGGTCAGTCTGGAGCTTTGCCGCCACCATGCTCGCTGACATTGAGAGAGTCAGTCTGGAGCTTTGTCGCCACCATCTGGTCGTTGAAGATTTCCGCACGCGCTACCCCCTGCGTGTGGGCGTACGACACTAGAGAGAGCAGGCCTCCAGCTCTTGGACTGAGCTGTTGGGCTCAAATCGTTGGGCCAAGCCAGCCAAGCTGGCCTGCCAGTTGAGCCCAAGCTGTTGGGCCGAGTCACCGTCGTCGTTGACTGGCATTGACTTTTTCTGGGGGGACTCTACTCGAGGATTTCTAGACGTTTTGAGTCTGTTGGCGCAGTTCGTTTTGCAAAATTTGAACTCAGTAAGTTATTTTTACGTGTTTTATCCCCTAAAGTAGTTTGATAATGTGAAATGACTTATGTAATCGTATTTATTTCATCTGAGGGATTTGTGGACTCGAATATTGGTATTAAAGAGGTTATTAAAGGAGCTTGGATGCGAATTTATCGCTTTGTCTTGAGGTTAGTACATCTTGAACTTCTATTGCTTTATAAGCATCATAAATGTGATTGATTCGCGTGTTAGTATCTACAAAATAGGTAAACGATAAATAAGCATGTTTAGAGACCAGTATCATGAGACTTTGTATATGTGTGATGCATGATGATATTACGAATATGATGAGACTCATGGAGAGGTTAGAGACTGTGTAGGGTTGTTTGAGACGCTTGTATAATTATTTGATGATTGATTGATAAAATTGTAATGCCTAGTATGTTTGTTCGAATAGATTGACATGATTTGATGAGAATTATACTTAAGGAATAAATACTCGATTAAATGATTATGAAGCCGGTAATTAATATTAATTGATTGAACGCGTTAGTAAACAAACTATGATGACTTTCATAAGCTTTAGAGATTGAATAAAGTGTTGTAATATCATAATTCGAGGAAATGACACGAACCTGTGAGCGGGGTATCGGTACGGGCTTCGGCCGTACCGGTCCGTGTTTAGGGGTTGTATTAGTATTGGTCGATATGTACCGATACTTGTGATAATTAAGAATTTTTAGTAAGCTATATTAGTATCGGTACGCATATGAGTACCGATACCCTGGGGTACCTTACCGGTACCCGTGTTCGGGTACCTGTACCCACTTAATGAAATAATCTAAATGCTAGTTGAAGATGGAAATCGACGTGGAAGATCAATGATTTGTTTTATACCTTACTTAATGAGATTATATAGATTAATGAGATAAGTAATAAGGATGATTAATGTATGCTTCCATAATGTATTAACAAGTTGGTAAACTTAATTGGGTGACTTGATAGTTGATAGAAACCATAGAGTTATGGTAATCGTGCCAATTTTGTGCGTTGTATGGTAATCGTGACAATGTTGTGTACAATTTAGAAACTTGGTTGGTTGAGTCACCTTTGGTTGATGGATCCGGATACCCAGAGAGAGAGAGCGTTGCACACCATAGTTAGAGATATCGAATGTATGTTCTCGAGGCTGTGTGACATTGGGCCTCATTCTCTCAAAGAGAGATGCCGAGTATGGGTGTACTTTCTCGAGGTTGTGTGACACAGAGCCTCACCCAGAGAGAGTGTATATTCTTAAGGCTGTGTGACACCGGGCCTCACTCAGTGTGTACGTTCTTGAGGCTGTGTGACACTGGGCCTCACTCTAGGTTTATGGTCATGACTTGTGTGTTTCTGCTCGGATGATCTGGTGAGATCTAAAGTATGGTTGGGCCTTGTATGTCATGTATGATATTTTGTATGATGAGAGCATGTGTTTAGGCGACTAGTGGTAGCGCCACATGTTTATTTACCTCTCCTTATTGCTCGTATCAGCTTGCATGCTTATGTTTATGATTAGTATGGAGTATAATAGAGTAGATGTGTACCACGAGCTTTGTAAGCTCATTGCTCAGAATTGTTGTTTCCGTGCGTAGGTTGATCGTCGGATCGTAGGATCGAGAAGCATTATTAGTACGAGATTCCGACATGTGATGATTTTCAGAGTACGATACTTGTGTTTAGTGGGTTATGTATTTATAGGACCTTACGGGGCCGAGTCTATAACTCTTATTTTAGAAATTGTATTAATCAAGTCAAATATTCAAATGTTTTGAATTAATTTGGAGCTCATTTATAACGATTTGAATTACTTATCTATATTTACAACTGTTGGATTTAAATGTTTTTGAGAAATACTTATTGGGTTAAACTGGGTTGAGAAATTTTATGGTAACAGGTTGAGCTTAAGGCCTAAATATGACATTCGGGTTTATGGTGTTACAACTTTCCTCAAATTGCTTTTAAATACTTTTATTAATTTTTTTAAAAAATAATATGTGAAAACCTATTTTTGCTAAGCATATTGCTTTAGTGAATATAGAATATATATATATATATATATATATATATAATATTATTTCAAGCTCGAGTTGAGCTCACTCGAACTGGGCTCGAGTAGCTTGCAAGCCAGTGAAGCTCATTTTCACCCCTAAACATAAGTGATCAAAACGTTATTTTATAAAATTCGATGAACAAAATTATACACTTATGACAATTGTGGTAGTTTACTCTTTTTTAAATTAGGTGTGCTTTAGAGGAGACCCGAAATTCTCCATGTCCAACCCTTGCTGTTCATGCTGGAAGTGAAAACAAAGAAATGGCTCCAGCGAAGAAGGGAAAGGCCAAAGCCCAGAAGGCAGAGCCATCTCATCCCTCTGAAAACGACTCCAAATTCCCATCCTCCATCCGCTCCGTTCCTCCCTCGTCTGTCGCCATCACCATCCACGCCAAACCAGGCGCCAAATCTTCCTCCATCACCGGTCCACTACTTTCTCTCTTTCTCTCTCTTTTTGCTCCCAATTTTCTATTGAAAATTCCTTATTTTGTTTCCATCACTCACGATCCCTATTCTTTACCTTAATGGAGTTTTTCTTTTCTTTAAATTTTTGGGGTGAGCCCAGATTTCAGCGACGACGCTGTAGGGGTCCAGATTGATGCGCCTGCCAAAGATGGTGAAGCTAACGCTGCACTTCTTGATTATATCAGCTCGGTCTGTTCCTTTTTCCTTTTCTTCAATTGTTTTCGCTTCATTAATTTTTCCCTAACCGAGGAATTGATTTTAGTTTATTTAGATGAATATCTATCTTGTTAACTATCATCAAAATTTCTTTAAGTTTTTTTGTTTGTGTATCTCCTTTATTGATTCCAAAGATGAGAACCCATTTTCCAACTAGGCAGAAAATGTTACATTGCTATAGTCATCATTTGGAGAGATTGGATTCTTATTTTATGAAAACGAATCAATTTATTTTGAACCCTTGAACTGTATCTGCCCATCTTTCTTATATATGTGTCACCGCCTTTTTAGAAATCAGCTTCCTTCTCTAAGTTCCCCAGTTCTATAAGTATTTTTGTCTTAATATCAAAATCTGCCTGCAATGTCTTCTCGCAGCCCTGAATTTAAGGATTTAGGCTCCCACCATAATCTTCCATCGCAATGATAAGAAAGATCATCTACTTTTAGTGAAGATTTATATGTAGCTGTTGCATTGCATGTGTCATTTAGTGTAGGATGAGAAGATTGTGTGCTTGGAAAAAGGTTTGTAGCTCTGAGGAAGTAAGGATGAGACTAAATAGATTATGAATGAGATTAACATACTGATCTGGAACCACATCGGGTAAAATCTACCCAAATACCCAGGATATATTACTTGGAAGTCATTGATGATTGTGACTTTGTGCTTTTATTCTTCTTGGAGAAAAATAGTCTGTATATGTTCATGTTTATGGCTCATATGATATATACAAAGTATATGAAGAGCAAGCTTTATCATGGGGGATTACAAAAACTTTGTATCATATTCCTCCTTGAAGTTTCTCTTCAATGCACTGCTCCCCTTTCCATTGTTTTGAAACTTATAATTCTTCCCAAATGGCAGGTTTTGGGAGTCAAAAGAAGGCAAGTTTCAATAGGTTCTGGCTCTAAATCAAGAGATAAGGTGGTAATCGTCGAGGAGATCACTCTGCAGACTGTATTTGATGCTTTGAACAAAGCGTCCAAGGGCTAGCAACAGAGAGACTGTATTTGATGCTTTGAACAAAGCGTCCAAGGGCTAGCAACAGAGAGACGCAGTGTGAAGTGGTAGTTACTCTTAAGATCCTAGTTCAAGCCCTGGATTTGCTTCCTTGATTCTAATGATGTTTAACAAAACACAGTTCATACGGGCGTCAGCCTTAACTTGAAAAGGGGGGCCTTTTGGCTTGAAAAACACTTTATCTAATCTAGATAGTAGTGGCAGTTTTGACTTGAATTGGATGGATGACTAGTGCCTAGTGGTACTCTTGTCTACACAATTGCTGTTCATGGGAGCGACCTCCCAACTAAACTTGCTTCATTGACAATACAGCAATATATATATAAACATATGCTTTCCCTGTCACTACTATTGACATTCATGTATATAGTTTTGAAAGGCTATAATTTCATTCTCCAATAATTTTTTAATTTTCTTTTGTTATCAACATCTTTATTTAAATAAAATCAAAGTATTTTCTTAAAATAAATTTTAAACTTTTATCTATAACTTAATTGATTTGACAAAAAATTGATAAAAATAAAAAAGTAAAATTTTATTTATTTAAATATTAACTTCTCTTGTAAGTTCCAACTAGGGGTGTGCATTCGGTTAATTGACCGGATCGAATAACCCAAAATTTATTAATCAGTTTTTTTTTCTTTTAATCGTTGATTGAACCGAATTTTTTTTTTTAAAAATTAACTGAAGTGAAAAAATCGGTTAATTTGGTTGTTTTCGAATTAATTGAAATTTATTATAAAATTTTGGGTAAATTACACAATTGGTCACTAAATTATGCTAAAATGATCTTTTAGCAACTGAACTTTAATTTTATGCTAATTTGATAAAAGTTTAATGACTAGTTTATAATATATCAAAAAATTTAATTATCATTTTATAATTTTAAAAAGTTTAATGACCAAAAATAAATATATGTGATATATAATATTTAATATATAATAATTTCGGTTAGTTAACCGATTTGGAACCAAATTAACTGATAACCGAAGTTTGAAAAAACTTTTAACCGTTAACCAGTTTTATCTTAAATTAACCGACCGATTAACCGGATAAAAAAATTTAGTTCGGTCGGTTAGTTCGGTTAAAATCGAATATTGCACACCCCTAATTCTAACTAAAATAATTGAGAAATACATTACAATATTCTTTTTATCATCTTTTAGGTTATTTTTTTTATTAATAAGGGGAACTAAAGCCTGAGCCTCCTTAAAAAATCTCCCTAAACTTAGGTGGAGGGAAAATAGTGTTTGAGCAATACTTTACATATCGAAAAGACTCAATCTAGCACAAACGACTGACCGGACAGATCAAACTGATACACTGATGAAATACCGCAAGGCGGATCAATGAATTTATAATAACCAAAATAAAGAGTCCACGCGAGCTGAGCGAGGGCATTCGCCACCCTATTACGCTTCCGTCCAATCACAACCATTTGCACTTCCCAGTTCCTATCAATCAAATCCCAAATGTGGTGAATAATCAAGGGCCTACTTTGCTTGTCTGAACGGTCTTGAAGGACCTGCACTGTCGTACTACTATCTGATTCAAGCCAAAATCTTTTAATACTCAGCTCTCAGGCCATATTCAAACAATCATAAATACCGCATAATTACGCTTCGACCACCAAACAAATCCCTATGCTTCTCGCAAAGCCTACAATCCATTCGCCGTTGTGGTTACGGAGGACTCCGTCACAGGTAGTGCATCCAGTTGCATGGCAATAGGAGCCATCCGAGTTACCAGCCACCCACCCTTCCAAAGGTGCAGTCCATCGCTCAATACTACGACAAGCACCTGCTGAACTTTCGCCAAACCAGCAACACCGCTCCAAGTCCTCGATGTCGTCACTTCCTCAACCATTATGTGGCAGCGCGTCACCAAAGGCTCATGTAGCCAAGCATTCTCTAAATCAAATAATCTGCAATTCTGTGACTTCCACAGGTGCCAAACAAGATAGCCAAACAAGAGATCTCAATTCTGCGTGCATGAGAAAAAAAGGCAACATTTTTGAAGATTCACTATTAACCACTCGGAGAGATATAAGGAACAAAAGCTTTCTAGTTCCCTAGGCTTGATTATCGTGGACCAGGTAGCTAAATCAGCTAGGCAATCTTTCAAAACATGTATCTTCCACTGTTGCACCATAATAATCACAGCTTTCGTCATCCGTTATGTGCCTCCTGGTTCGTTCATGTTTAGTCATTATTCTATCGTGTAAAATCAGCCATAGTAAGGTCTTTACCCTAGACGATCCTTTGAATTTCGAGATGAGGGACCAGCTGCTATTAGCATTATGCGAATCACCAGTAGTTTACCATCATCAATATTGGAGATAAATTACATAGGCTTTTACTAAAATATTTATTTTTTGATGTTTATTTTTATCATCATTATATTTAGGGTTTTGCTATGTACAATAAAAACTACTATATTACTATCATCAATGCTTATTTTACTTTTCCATGAAATTTATTATAATATAATTAATTACATTCTTAAAAAATTAAACATCATTAATTTATGGCGTTTAATGTTATTAAATCTTAACATTCTAAACCCTAAAACATTTAACCCTAAATTTTAGACCATAACCCACAAACTATAAACCATGTAAACCATAAAATATTACAACACTAAAACCCTAAAATGATAAACACAAAACCCTAAAATCATAAATCTTAAAATTATAAATCATAAACCCTAAACATCTAAACTCTTCTACATCATTATTAATTATATTAAACACCATAAATTATTTTTAAGATTATAATTAATTACATTCTAATAGATTCTACTGAAAATTAAAATAAACATTGATAGAAATATAATAGTTCTTATATACAACCCTAAGGGTTCTGTATAGCAAAACCCTTACATTTATATACTAGAGTATTTAGTAAAAAAATATCATTATATACTAGAGTAGAATCACTACGCTTGAGGATTTCATTTTTTAAATATCTAATTAGTAGAAAAAATCATATATAAATTATATTTAGTAAAAAAAACATTTATATAGTATTTGTAAAATGTAAAGAATGTTGTGAATAAAATAAAGAAGAACAATAATAAGAACAAAGAACAAGAATGGAAGAACAAAGAGATGAGAGGAAGAAGGAGATTTATATTATTCTCAATACTCAAGTGTATACAATGCCTTCATTAGATCATCTATTTATATGCATAAGAAGTACATAATACATTAAACTCTAATTAATGAAGATAATATTTCTAATGATAAAGTAAATCAAATCTCCTTGATAAAGTCCTTATCATTATAGACATCCACATAGATAAGTATTCATAACACTCCCCTTGGATGTCTATGAGGCAATGTGCCTTGTTGAAACTTTGCTAAGATAAAACCCAGTGGGAAAAAATTTTCTTTAGTGAAGGAAAAAGAGTACACACATCTTTGATACGCATAACATGTTGCCTCATTAAAAACCTTACCAGGAAAACCCATTGGGACAAAACCTCGGCTAAGGCAAAAAGAGTGCAACGCGTATTTACTCCCCCTCATGAAAACATCGCAGAAGATCTTTGAATCTTCATAATTCAATCTTGAATATTATTTTTTAAAGATCGTGAGGGATGAAACTTTGGAGTAATATGTTCCATGATGTATACACTTTCAAACTGAGATATACATCTTGCATTATCTTCACACAAGATAGCTTTTATCATATCTTGTAAAAGTAAATCCACGTATCTTTTGGATATGTTGGGTCAATGGTCTTAGCCAAACACATTTTTTGTTTGCCTCATGCATAACAATTATTTCTACGACATTTGAGAAGGAATCAACGAATGTTTGAAGATCTAAATGTAATGATCTTTGTATATCCATGGACATTGCTTGACCAACTAATATATGGTGCTTCAAAACTAAGAAAAGATATAATTATCTTTATTCACATCCAACAATCTTACAATAGATATGTTTTTATCCATATTGAATATGCTTTAAGATTCTTTCAACTTATGTCTATTCATAGACAAAAACGCATATTTAAGTGCTCGATCTTTTGGTCGAGACAAAACCACATCTCAATATTTTTTTTTCTCAAATTCTTTTCTTAAATAACCAAATGATTTGAAAGCTCTTCAGGAGTTCTAATAATATAATGAATCTTGATTCAAATTCCTTTATAAAATACTTAAGGAAATCTTATCATTCTTATAGTATTTCCTCATTAGTACTCACTAAGGCGATTATATCAAATGCGCCAAAATATTCAATGAGACATGTCTAAATAAATTTTCTCAAAAATTTCCAAATGCTTTTAGCATTTTAAATCCTTTAAGGATAAATAGGGATCCATAAATAATTAGACGCATGTAATATATTTCATATTGTCAAAGTAATTGCATCCACCATGAAGTAATTAAAACTCTTCATAAATCATAATTCAAGTCGAATTTACGACTACTTATTTTTGTCTAACTTGCATTACACTTTTAGGTGTTTGGACTGTTGGTCCAAATACTTCTCTTTTAGAAGTTCAAAGCATCTTTCTATATTGGCCAATTCAATATCTATACTTCTTGATAGATTTCTATACAAGATCCTCGTTTTCTTTCTTTACTTCTATAGAAGTATTCTATTTAAAACTATTTGTAAAATCATTGTCGACAACTTTTCAATTTTCTGGCTCCATTCTCGTAGTGACATAACTCATCGAGATCTCTTTAAGATTTCAATCTTTATTTCAGGTACTTGAAACTCTTCAAGAGTTTTATTATTAGTTATGTCTTGGATCTCTTCAGAAGCACCCGCCTCCAATATATGATCATCTCATATTACTTTCCATTTACGAGAATTTTGATCATTGGAACCATTTCAACTATCATGCTTCAGGCACGATTTACATCCTCTCGCTCTAACATGTAATTTAAACTTAGAGCATGTCAGCTGGTATATGAGACTTAGTTACTCTCATAGGGTCAGTAAATATGTCTAGCAGTTGACATATAATAACATGAATTATCTTATAAACTTCAAGTTCATATACGAGGATTTAGATAACGATAATTCATTTTCCTTTATCCAGCTGATTATTATCTCCCCCTGATGTTGAGAAAAATCATGTCATAAATGATTCTCCAATTAATGTTTAAGAGTTTAAACATAAAAGGAGACTCGTACTCAATATATATTCTTAACCTTTTTTATTTACCCATTTTATGCGTTGTGGCGGAGCAATTCATAACGCACATTCAAAAATTATAAAATGAGAAATGTATGGCTTCTGACCAAAAAACAATCATAACGGGGAGTTTATTATAACTCGTTGGCTTGATGCGTATAAGTGTTGCTATATAGAAACACCATATAAATAATAACTCTTTTGTTCTCGTAGTTTAGCTATAAATAGGAGGCATCCAATTGAAATTTTGCTAAACTACATTTTTCATAATCAATAGGCTTTGTAACAACTGATATAGCCTATAATATAAACTCACTAGATTTTCAAGACGAATAGTCTAACTACATAATTTGAATCTTTTTATAACCAATCTAACAAACTTCTGTTTGTAAGTTGATAAAACAATATATATGTGTCTACTAAAATCATATAAAACTTACCACATTTGTGGATAAATGGGCTCATATTTCATTCAGATATACAAGACATGCAGTCTCAACTTTAGTACAAGAACTTCAAGTTCATTTGCTAAGTGGGATCTTAATCATTTTCTTTGAGAACAAGCAACACAAGAACTTCGTGTTCTTTTAGTAAATGGAATTTAATCAATTCTTTTGAGAACAAGCACCACAAGAACTTTAGGTTCTTTTCATAAATGTGCATATATATCTCAATAGCTTTCGTATCATTATTGATCAGGATGGTCTAACTGATCATGCCAATTATATACAAGTGTGTATATACATTTCTGAATTTGGTAAACTAGAACATGTGATTCAATCTCACTCGTACACGTCTAGTACAACCATCAAAATTGTTCATTTGAATAGGAATATTTAGCTCTTTCGAAACTTTCAATAGAAATTATCTTTTGGTAGCAATATATAGCTCTTCTAGAGCTTTCAACTGACTTTTTGGCTACCAGAACTTATATCCACATTGGTTTATTTCAAATGCCAATTGATAACATATGTTATCTATAATTCCAAAAGAATATTTTGCGAACTCGTATTGCTCTTTTAAAATTTCAACTTCTAGTGGTGACGATATTATTACCATTAGCGGTAATTATTGCAATATTCGCAATTATGCACTTTTCATAATATGCTTTCTCTCAAAAACTTATTGCTCTTCTGGAGCATCAATACTTTTAGTACTTGGAGATATAGTGCTCACATTTTTCCCTTGCATTTAAATGGAAAAATATATTTTATGCTTTTGCTAAGCATAAATCGTCACCATAAATTGTATTTGATAAGTAATCATGTTAAACAAAATAAATAAATATGATAATATATAAATATAAATATTAATATGAATATAAATATAAAATATAAATAATTAATGTATAAAGTAAATAAACATAAAGTAAAATAAATAAAAAATCAATTCTCTTCAAAGTTATGAGAATAATTAGAAGATGATTTATTCCATTCGAGGGTTATAAGGAAATCAACAACGTCCAAATGAGTTGGACTAACAATGTCCAAATAAGTTGGACCAATATCATCTTTGTCATTTTTCGCAAACAGAATTTGCTTTTATTTTTTCCTTTATCATTCAATCATTGTTGATTTTTTCAATGTACGATAAGTATGAGACCAATGGTTTATAACATCACATTGGTAATAAAAATATATTCCACTTTCTTAGAATGATCTTTATCGCTCTTGTCATCCTTATAACCTCACTACCAGTGGGTAGAAGTATTCTTAAAATGACCATAATGTCTATGTCCATGTCTCGACCATGATCACAACTTCTAATGTGGCTTTTATTCTTTCTATAATATAATCTCACATCCACTTCAGAGAATGGAGTAGAGCCAGTGGGCCTTTGAAACCTTTTTCATGATATTGTGTCTGAGGACAATATTATTTGTCGTGAAAAGTGGAGTATGTTTTTATTAACATATCATTATCATAGAGAACAAAGATTTAATCCTCGTACGCGGCATTGTTAAACCAGTCCACAAGGTCCTTTAAAAACCACCTTTGAGACCAGTAGCCTCGCAGAACGGGATGTCTAGCCAATATACTTAGATTATATCGAAATTATGTCTCATCATTGATAATCGCATGGAATAAACATCATGCTTGCATCCACTTCAGGGAATGCCCCATCATTGATAATCGCATGGAATAAACATCATGCTTTGCATTCACTTCAGGGAATGCTTCCCATAAAACTTTTTGGATCAAGACGAAATTTTCATAACTTGAAATTGGGAGAAGTCTATGGTCGAGTTTTTCGACGAAGAAGAAATATTGCTTTCGAGCAAATATAGACTTTATAACAATCTTATTATAGATTGAAATTTACCATGATTTATCGCACATTAAATCATAATTTAAAGAGAAAAAAATAAAGTTTACCGATAATAATTTTCCTCTCGAGGACAATGGAGACATAACAAATGACCGAAACAACTTCTCATAATTTCTTTACGTCACGTCTCTTTCCAAGCCATTTAAGCATATCATGTAAAACTTAAAATATGGTTAAATAAAATAAAAAAACATTCACCATATTATATATCATGAATCCATAAAAAATATACTTATCTGTAAATATACTCAAGATAATCATCTTCTCCCCACGATCCCCTTGATATGGATTTGGGTTGCTTGAGAGATTAATTCTTTGAGCGAGATTGGATTCGATGCGATTAAGCATGCTTCCAAATCTTTTCAAAAAAATAAAAATAAAATTAAAATATAAAGAGAGAGAAATCAATAGCTAAAAATGAGAGAAAAAAAACGTATCTTTAGTTTCATTATATAATCGAATTCATTCTTTTCGGTAACTTCTTTTGGATTCGTACGATGAAAATCTCGGTTGATTAGAGTCTCGTGTTGATAATGTGTTGTGAATAAAATAAAGAAGAACAATAATAAGAACAAAGAACAAAAATGGAAGAACAAAGAGATGAGAGGAAGAGGGTGATTTATATTATTCTCAATACTCAACTGTATACAATGTCTTCATTAGATCATTTATTTATATGCATAAGAAGTACATAATACATTAAACTCTAATTAATAAAGATAATATTTCTAATGATAAAGCAAATCAAATCTCCTTGATAAAACCCTTATCATTATAGACATCCACATAGATAAATATTCATAACAAAAAAATTATTATTAATATATGATATTTAACTAATTACAATTTTATCTTTCCAGATTTATCGCTAAATACAAAGTTGAAGAAAACATCACGACCTTCAAATTTTTTTTAGTTTTTACTTTTTATTTTCTCAGGTTTTATTTTTTGAACTGGTTTATAGCTTAAGAAACAAACCAAATTTTTGTATTGGGCTATTTTTTTTCATACTTACTAAAAATTTAACATATACTATAAGTCATAAGATATATATTTTTTAGGCATGAGATGGTACATGGCCTAGATAGACTTAGGTCTGTATTCGCTATGGTGACATCGAAGGCATGTAAGAGAAAGTTTTCTTACAATAAATTTTTAGTTGTAAATAAAGTATTTCTCAATTGAGCTAACGGTGCTTTAATAAATATTTGATTTACGTAAAAATTAAACTTGTTGAAGATTTGGTGGTTGTACTTCAACATATATTTGATTTATGTAAGAATTGAAGATTTTTAGCTTGGATGGAATTTGCGCTAAGATGGAGATTGTTACATATTGACTCAAACTACAATTGGTAATTAAGTTCGATTATATTGTAATTCTATTAGTTTAAGATTACTTAGTAATTAGATTTGCTTATTAAGTAAATTGTAACTGGTAAGGAGTTTTGTACAATAAAATTTCTTGGTGATCAAATGGTTGGCTCTATAAATATAAAGTGTGTTTTAACCTTTAAAATTGTGAAAGATAATTAATTTGAAGAGATGCAATCTTTTTTTTGGTGTTCTCTACATCTATTGAAGTTTATGTTGTAGAGAAAGTTTTATAGGGATATTGAAAGAGGTTTTGAGATACATCGAGTTTTAGATTATATTTATCAGGTTATATGATACATAAAATTTCATGTATATGTTCTCTTAGTGATCTCCACGTTTATAGTGAATTGTTGTTTTGGATTATATTTATTGTTTCTCTCATCCGCAAAAATAGGCAAAGTTGTATCACGTTAAATATAGTCTATTGCATGTGTCTTATTATGTGTTGATATTACATTATTTTCTTTTCTCTTATAAATTTATAACAAGTGGTATCAGGGTTATAATTCGACTTGTGGAGTTTTGAAAAGAATTTGTTGTTGTGATATTAAAGATATGCAAAAGAAATTCTGTTGCAATGAGTTTTCAGTTATAGGATTAGTAATTCTAAATCGATCCAATAATGTTTCAATGAATATTTAGTTTAAGTAAAACTTGAAATTGTTAAAAAATTAGTGGTGGTCTTTCAACATATATTTTGCTTACGTAAGAATTGAAGTTGTTGAAGATTTGAAAATCAATGACCTAATAGGTTTTGTGTCAAGAGGAAAAATGTTATATATTGACTTAAATTCTAGTGGTAATTAAGTTGGTTATTATTGTAATTCTAGTGGTTGAATATTACTTAGTAAATATGTTTACTTATTAAATATGTAAATTTAGGTAATAAGTCTTATACAATAAGGTTTCTTGGTAACCAAGTATTTGACTCTATAAATATTTAATAGATTTTAACATTTGTAATCTTTACAAATATTGAGGTTTATGTTGCAGAGAGAATTTTGTATAAATATTGAAAGAGATTTTGAGATATATCATTTTTTTGGATATATATATATGTATAAATATATATATCGGGGATATAGCATATAGAGAATATAATATATATATTCTGGAGAATTCATTCAACAAAAATGAAACATACACAGAGGAATAGTTGTGCTGACAAATAAGCCCCCACAGAGGGAGGGAATAAATCGCAAAGGAAAAGGGCAACATAAGATGGATCATAGGTCGTGAACAAATAGAAAAACATAACGAGAAAACCCCAGCAAAGAGCTAACACAAGTGTCTCCGACTACAACCATGCGAGAGCTCCATTCGGAGTCAAGCTCCCTCTCCCGATCGAGAAGAGGGTCTTGTCATCACAGTCGGTGAAGGAGAGAAGTTAACCTTGGTAAGGTAATCGGTGTTCACCACAAACACCTGAGAGATGTTCTTGCAGTGAGAGGTTGTAACCCCCTAGACCCGCCTATGCGTTACCACGAATACTAGGAAGTCACATTAGGGCAACAAGAGCGACCCATAGTAAAAATCTACATAAAAAATATTTTCCTTAAATACATTAAAAACTGTAATACAAACATTCGTTTAATGCCATTTTAAGAAATCATTTAGCATTAGCGAGAACTCATAAACATTATACATACTTTGACATAGAACAATACACGACATGCCCCATGACTGTACTAGTACTGTACTCCAAAAGCAACGCCGAGAGAACTCCAACCATAGATATCGGTCACTATACCATGATAGATTTTTTCTAACCTGTGATGGAGATATAACGTGAGCTTCGGAAAGCTCGGTAATGCAAAACTACCAATGGATGATGTAAGCACATGCAAGTATATGACAAGCATAACACTATCATAATGTTCCGGGAATTAACAAGTTCTAAATTACGGTTCCTTAATCAACCACCGAGTATCAGATGAGAAGCCTATAAACCGGAGAATCAGAAGAGTGAATGATTAAATTAAACTAGGGAGTTTAGTGTGTCCCAACAGTGCCAAACTATATTAATGTGATAAACATTTTATTTCACAAGCACATTATTCAAGCAGCACTAAGGTTCATTTTTAATTCTTATCTACCCTCAAACTGTACTCCAATATGAAATTCTGAGCTGCGCCTATAAAGACATTAACCCAAGCCCCTTGGGCGTGGGGTACTATCCTAAGGGAATACCTTAGGTCCCGGGAAGAATTACCATAGCCGAAGTATAGGAACTTGTAACAATAACGGTAAGGAATTACCCTAACCGAAACGTAGGAACCTTATACGGGGGGATTACCCTCACAGAAGCAGAGGTACCGAATACGGGCGAGATAACCCTCACCGAAGTAGATGAACCAAAAACGGGCGAGATTACCCTTATCGAAGTAGAGGAACTGAATATGGGAAAGATTACCCTCACCGAAGTAGAGGAACCGAAAATGGGCGGGATTACCCTCACCGAAGTAGAGGAACCGAATACGGGTGGGATTACCCTCACCGAAGTAGAGGAACCGAATATGGGCAGAATTACCTTCACCAAAATAGAGGAACTAAATACGGGCAGGATTACCCTCACCAGAGTAGAGGAACCAAAAACGGGCGGGATTACCCTCATCGAAGTAGATGAATCGAAAACGGGTGGAATTACCCTCACCGAAGTAGAGGAACTGAATACGGGCGGAATTACCCTCACCGAAGTAGAGGAACTGAATACGGGCGAAATTACCCTCACCAAAGTAGAGGAACCAAAAACGGGCAGGATTACCCTTACCAAAGTAGAGGAACCGAATACGGGCGAAATTACCCTCACCGAAGTACAGGAACCGAATACGGGCAGGATTATCCTCACCGAAGTAGAGGAACAGAAAATGGGCGGGATTACCCACACCGAAGTAGAGGAACCGAATACGGGCGGAATCACCCTCACCGAAGTAGAGGAACCGAATACGGGCGAAATTACCAGCCTAGTTAGACTGAACCTGAAGAGACCTTCAGTAATATCCAAGATGCAATTTAATTTTAAATCAGTAAAGTAGGAATCAGATTAAGTATATATTTTCTACTCATCTCATTGGATTCATGCCCACAACCATGACTGCGGGCACCAATCGAAATAGGAGTCGTTCGTCATACTTTAATTTCTTACCACATCATCAATAACGCCATACAAATTGTCAGCCATCGAAATCACTTTTGAATCAAATCTCTTATATATATGTTTTCGTTAAATAAGGTTTTAACAAGTATTCAGAGATAACTGACTTATCATTTAATTTACAGATCTCAGAAATTTATATGTGTCATATAGTTCTTAATTATGTCACATGGGTCCTTATCAGTATTCTTATATTATATATTGCTTCATTTGATATTTTATGCATCAACTATTAATTAACATGTTCGTTAGTACACAAAGAGTAGTGGGTATTACCTCGACTTCGAGCTACGTAGTTCAGCCTTTGAAGCTTCAATCGATCACTCACGAGCTCGAATTTTATGTCCCTCATTACCCCAGATACATGGAAAAACAATTTACATCAGAAACAGAACTTAAACACGAAAATCAAATTTATCTTGAAAGTCAAATGTTGTTTAACATCTTATCGGGTTTGAATTTAACGAAACAGACTTCAAAAACGAACTCAGGACGTCGAAAAACATAAAACATGACTTTTCAGAAGAAATTTGACTTTTTGGTCAAAGTCAACGATCAACAGGTCAAAGTCAACGCTGACGTCAACAGTCAACTGAGTTGTTTCAGACGGGTTGACTCGGAAGAGTTGAGTCGGTGGGTCGACTCGGTCGGGTCGGGTCAAACAGAAGCGGGTCTGGTCGAACTCGGGTAGACGAGTCAGGGACGAACTTAGGTTAATTTTTGGATTTGGGTCGGGTTTGGGCCGAATACAACCCGGTTCACATACTTAAACCTAAGCTCACCGACATTTAGCTGGAAAACTCGTCGGCGACCCCAAATGGTGATTTTTTGCCAGAAAACTAATGAAATCAACTCCACAAGTCAACCATTAAAACAACTAGCCGGAAACATATCTGAAACACACCGAATTTACCTGAAATACTAAGGAACGACCGAAAAGCAACGAAGCTCCGACGAGGTCTTTAGCGGCGGCGGATCAACGATTAGTCACCTGAGTTTTACTCGCCTCGGCACCGGGAACTCACTTAAGGCGATGACGCCTCGAACGGGCGACGAGGGTGGCCAGTAAACACAAAAAAAGAGGCGTTTTTGGCTTCTCCGATGAATCACGTGAACGGGCTTCCACGGAGGAAGACGGTTGATAACCGCGAGTGGCTGATGGCCCTGGGTTCGTTGTACGACGGTGAACACGTCGAGGGTAGTGGTGAAGCCCACGGCGGAGCAGTGGGGCAGATCAGTAGCTGGGCAGTTGGGTGGTTGGGGAGAGATTTTCAGTTTTTGGATCTGGCATTTTTTAGATCGAGATGGCCTATCGTAAGTGAAGAGTCAGACTTATAAATTTAATTCGGGTTAAAAACCCCAGATTTTTACTTCAAGACTTAACCAAGTTATTCCTTGAAAAACTTGGGCACTTAGTCTAGCGGTTAAACCCAAAGGGCAAGAGGATGGGGCGAGGTCGCTGGTTTGAAACTCACCAGCCTCAATTGTCTTCTCATTTTTTTCTTACTTACATATATTATTATTATCGTTATTTAGGGGTGTTACAGAGGTGCACATAGGGAAAAATGGCCAAACAACCGCCATAAAAACAGGAAACTTAAGATCATACAACCCCGTAAGATATAATATGATCCTAGGGGAAGGAACACAAATCATTGCCATGCTTCGTTCCTTCCACCCTACAAGCATAGCTGGAGAAAAAGAATTCACAAATATTGCGGATACCCTTTGTCAATGATATCCGCCAAATCAGCTTCAAGAGAAACACTCAAAACAATCGAAAACAAGAGAAAACCTTTGACCCCAACTCATTAAACATGCAAACCAGGGCAACAAAGTCAATCGAATATGGGCCCTGCTTGCAATCCTTTGTGAGTTCCCATGATGAGCTGGCCATATCCAGCACCATGGGATTCAAAATCCCTTAAAACCTGAATTTGATCGGCAGAAACAAGAAAGAACAAAAAAGCAAAGCAAGGGCTTCAAATTCCACACTCCCAATGTTGGTATGTTCGGTGATAGGTCACCATCAACAAATTTTTTTAGAACCTCAACCCCCAACAAACTGAGCAAGATTTCACCCCATGAGACCCACATCTTCTATACCATAGACGTTGATTTGTGGTCCAAAGACAATCCAAAATCCTTGAAAAAATAACCGTGGCAAAAAAGACAAGAAGAGAAAAGACCCAATTTTCCTTATCTTCTTTTCTTCCACCTTGCGACATCCGTGAGATTGGATGAAATCATCACCGGCAAAAGTTGTCATGCCAAGCAGCATCACAAACGAGCCATGAAATCCCTTTTCCTGGTCGATCGAACGGGAAAAGGTACCGACTACCAGGGAGAGAAAAGTTCTGGTGACTGAAATTTGGACTCGCATAGAGCATCTCCGGAAGGACCATCCCCACAACGAGCTTCCTTTCCATATCCTGGTTTGAAGCATCCCAAGACAGAACGGTGGAATCCAACCAGCGGGGGCTCCGAGTAGCCGATCTCTCCGATCTGAGATTGAAACATCTAAACCAGCAGCATCGTCAATAAATAACATAAGCAGACCCGAAACCCTAGGAGGTTTAGCCGGGTGAGCAATGGGCCTGTAAACTAGCTCTAATGATTCATTGGTGTTGACCGTTGTCCCCATTCTAAAAGATGTGGGCATTACCAACAATGCCCCTTGGGCAAGATGAACACATCTTGTAAAAACACAGTGAACCCAACCTCACTGAGGTTCTCTGAGGTCTAACCTCCATTCCACTACCTCTCGTTTTCTCCTATTCCGTTATGACTAAGCTTCACAGGAAGAACGACGCTGCCCATCAAAAGGGGATCTCCACACATTCGAGGCCACAGACGAGCAAGACTTCACCGGAACTTGAGAACTGAAACGAAAAAAAGGTGGGGGTTGAAATGCGAAAGGCATGAGGGCAGGCATGGAAACAAAAGTTTTTCATTTTTTGGGGGCCTAAATCCAATTTGACCAAAGGGTTTTAAAGAATTTAATACTAGTATTGAATTATTATTATTTTTTCATCCGTAGATGTAAGCAACGTAAAATCACGTTAATTTTTTTTTTACGTATTCTTTATTTTGTGTTGATCTCATATTATTTTTTTCACTTATACATTCATAACACCTTACCCAAAAAAAAAACTTATAAGATACAAACCAGTTCAAGCAAAATAATACATAATATTTGAGGGTGATTTTTGCATAATTCAGTATAGTCAAAGATGAATGATTCTTGGTTAAGTTAAAATTTTAAATTCTAAAAAGTAAACCTTAAATTTAATTACAAATCTTATTTTTATAACTTACAATTTAAATTTTTAACTTCTAAACTTTAAATTAAAACTCTAAACTTAAATCAATTCGTTTGTAGAAACTAAAATCTGAACAGTTGTATGAGATAATAATTCTTAATTTATTGTTTTTATATTATCGATTCATTTAGATGATATTTTTGTAAATCTAACATTTAAAAATACAATTAAGTTTGTTGCTAAAATTTCGCCCATCTTTACTCATCGTCACTGAAAATTCAGCACAGCAACGACGTCGTTTCAGATATATATTTTTTCTCTGTTTCCCTCACCTCGCCCTTCCCCTTCCCCTTCACAATCCTGTTTTTTTCCCTCCCGCCGACAGATCTATGATAAATATTTGATTTTTAATTACGTCTTTTGTGTTTTTTGCCTATGGGATGGATGTTGATTATTCTTTCAATTTTCGTTGTTTTGGTAGCGTCTGTTTGGAAGATTTTCTTCTCCCGTTCAAAACCCACATTTTTAAATGAAGGTGGCTCCAGTATTTTTAGAATTTTCTTCCTACAAGAACATGCTTATCTCGCTTCAATTAATTTTTATTTACCCATTGTAACCAGGTTCACCTCTACTCAAAAAGAATGTGTTGCTGGTTGTTGCGCACCCTGATGATGAATCCATGTAAGTTCCTGAAAACTTCTCTTTAATTTTCCATTTGCTGATTGAATTGACTTATCGCTTGCTTTGTTTCATTTACTTATTATCTTCATGCCTTTTGTTTTCGGAAGCTATTAAAACTAAAATCTAATGATCAGAAAATGACTGAGTGACTTAATGCTTATCAATAACTATATAATCAGTTTATACGAGTAAGCTCATACATTTTATTTAGTGTTTTTAGTAGTAGTTGTTGTAGAGGTTAGCAATACTCACTTAGACTATTTGAAAAAATTTCAAATAAAGTTTGAGTTATAAAATGTACTGCATATGGTTATAGGAAGCCATTTGAATTGGTTCCCATAACATTATAAATGTTTACAATTAAATTTGAACATAAAACCGAACAAATTGACTCAACTCAACTCTGACTCAAAAAGATTTCAAATACAGTTTGAGTTATAAAATGGTACTCGTAAACTCGACCAACTCGAAATATTTTTTTGACTCCACTCGATCGAATACTCACCCTTAAGTAGTTGCATTTGTGTCCAAATACAGTTTTTTCTTTATGTTGTTATAGTGGTTTTTGACTGAATTTATCGATAATATTAGAAAATGATTGAGTGACTCAATGTGATACATCAATTACTGTTTAATTAGTATGAATGAGTGAACTCATGCTTTTTAGTTATTTGATGTTTTCATTTTTTTAATGATACTAGTAGTTGCATTTGTATCCAAACACACATTTTGCTTTAGGTTGCTTTTGAGTGGATTCATGGATAATATCTGTAGCCACTAGCCAGTAGCCACTGCAATTTCATCTGTAAATGGTTGATTTGATTTATTTTATTTCCCCTTAAATCGTTTGCGATACAAGTGACAGCTTCGATCTTGCAGATCAGTTTTTGGTATGAAAATTTCATTTATGAATGTTTGGTTAAATCAATTTATTATAATGATGTGGTATATTTGTATTCTGTTGCAGGTTCTTTTCACCAACAATAAACTACTTGACTTCAAGAGGGCACACTGTTTACATATTATGCATGTCTACTGGTATTGCATTTTCATCCTTACCTGGCCCGATCCTTTTTACTTTCTAATATTTCTTGTGTCTAGAAACATCTCTGTCTGAATCTTACTCACTTCAAATGATGTCAGCCTTCATCACTGTGCAAGTAAATGTCTAATGTAGCCAACAACTGAAAGTTTGAGTTTTCCATGGTATCTGCATTAAAATTCTCCTTTTTGTCTGAACTCTGAAGGTCTTTACATGAAAGGGGAAACTATAGCTGCTGAGACACTTAGTTGCAAAAGAATTACGAAGTCTATTTGACCGTAATCACACGTCTCTTATTTTCAAATTATGCTATAGATGTAGTTTGGATTGCTAGATGCAAGGCTTTAAGGATAAAGGATGGTATCTCTAGAGATTGGCAATTGCTCATCGCATATTTCAAGGGCCTTAAGCTTCTAAAGAACGAATGGTAGTTGTAAAACCGTAAGCCAGTTAAAAAAGGTTAAGTTGTAATACATCTCTTTCACAAAATGTTTTGTTCATTGCAGCATCAGAGGGTTTATTTGGCAGTACAAATGTAATGTAGTCAACTCAATACCTCGGGATATGCATTGACAATACTCTAATCTACTTCAGGGGGAGATTCTATTTTCATCTCTCTCTTCTCTTAGTTTATGGTGGTCTGACTCTGAATCCATTTCCCTAAGCCAACTCAATACCTCGGGATATGCATTGACGATACTCTAATCTGCTTCAGGGGGAGATTCGATTTTCATCTCTCTTCTTTTTGTTTATGGTGGTCTTAATCCATTTTCCTATGCCAAGTGGTAGATTTCTGTTTTACCATTAGACTATATGTGCAGCCACCATCTATGTCTCTTCAAAAGGGAAAGAACATGGTAGGGGCCAGAAACAAAAACATCGGCATGTGTTCTACAAAGATGGTGTTCCTTTTTCCCCACCCATGGGATTATGTTACTTGATTACTTCTCTTTGTGCAGGTAACTCAGATGGCATGGGAAGCATTAGAAAAGATGAGCTTTATCGTGCTTGTGTAGCTCACAAGGTGATCATATTATCCTAAAAAGCATAGTTGGGGTGTAACCGCTGAAGTAATCCATGTATTCTACTACCTACAACAGCCTGATTCGGCGTTTCTCTAGCTAAAAAATATCCTTGTATCTCATGACATCTTTACTATTTTCAACTTCATCTACCTATTGTACGGTGCCTTTAGCTTTTTTTAAATTTGTAAATTCAGGTTCAACTTGATCGAGTGAAGGTTTTGGACGACCCCGATTTGCAGGTTATACTATTAGGCCTCTTTTTGTTTATGGATTTTGAACCTCTCTATTCATAGTTTTGTATGTTTGCTTTTGGGAAATTGATGCCTTTTCACATGCAGTGAAAAATGCAAAAACTTTTTTGGCTGGATAGCACCAGGCCTATCTAATCTTTAGTCTATCGTTAATTGATAAAATGAATTAATAGGAGTATATAATCTGATTTTTCATATCAGGATGGTTTTGGCCAAGTCTGGAACCATGGTTTATTGGCAAATATAATTGAAGAGGAGGTTTATGGTCACGTGATTGATGTGGTACATTCTTGGCTCTGTTGGTTTTTTCACCTACATGCTTGGTTGCTTTAATTTGTTTAAGATTTTTTTTTCAAGGTTACTGTATAAAATATCCAAGTTAGGCTAAGAGATGGATGTATTTGGGAGTGGGAGCAATATGCATCATTTGAAAGTTTTTTGTTACTGCTTGTTTGGTATGATCTTTCATTTTCTCTTATTTGTGCTTCTATTTAATTTTCAGATTGTTACATTTGATAGCTATGGTGTTTCGGGTCATTGCAACCATGGTGATGTGCATTATGGGGTACGGTAAGTTAAAATCACTTTATTTTTTCAACTCAATTGCACAGAAGTAAAACTTTAAATGTTCATAGCATAAAGCATTAGAAGAAAATAAAATGTGCTACTGCCTTCATATAACTATTTAATGCTGTGTGCTCTTAATTACTAGGGCTTAAGATTTATTCTTTCTGTATCTGCTCCTCTAGACTAATATTTCTACCATTTCTAAATGGGAGTGTAAGTCCTATATCTTGCTATAGAAACATCACACTTTTCATCATTATTTGAAAAGAGAATAGGTATTGTAATAACAATATTTTCACAAGCTACACTAATAACTTAAAATATTATGTAACCCCAAGAAAAGTCAGATTGACTTTCTATCTATCTCAACAAAACTAAGCCACCAACAAATCTTTTGGTTCAATCAGAAAGCTCTTCACCAATAATAAACAAAAAGGGGTTACCACGAAAAATAATGGCTATAGATTCCACTCTGAATTCCTTTTTACTTTTCTTTGTCTTGTATGCACAGCAAGTTCCTGCATGATTCTTCACCAGGAAATATTGAAGCCTGGGAACTTGTAAGTTGCCTTTCTACCGTTTTTTAAACATATCCTGTTAAAGATGCCATTAGCTAAGCAAAATAGTTTATCCATTTCCCCCTTTTATTTTTTTTTCTGACGAACTACATTTTCAAATCACAGTTCATTTTCCTTTGATTATTTAATCATATAATATTTAGGGGTTTGATATACCCTAATTTTTTATGCCCCTGAATCCATTGCTGATAATAAAATTTAAGTGGCAATAGGAAAAGAAGAGGTCAACATGACCAGTTTCTGGTTTAGGTCTTGTAGGTTGTAGCCATTTTTTTGTTCATAATATTGACGTGTCTGTACAAGCTTTGCAAATTGCCTTCCTGAAAAACAACACTGCTTTGCATTCTTGTACAAAGTTGTCTAACTAATTTTTCATGATCAAAGATTAACTAGCATCAATTTTTCCACTACTAATTCTCTTTTCTTTTTCTCCCCATCTATTTCATCAAGTGAGTGTAGGAGAAAGAGCCTTAAACAAATCAGTGGCTTTAATAAAATTTTCTCTATATGTAATTTAGCATATTATATTATTTCTGGGTTTTCCCCTTTATTTTTGAATTATGATACTTCTGCCCCCATTTGTTTTAGGTGAGTATAAACATATTGCGCAAGTATAGTGGAGTGTTTGACATTTGGATGGCAAACTTAGATGTGATGCGACATCCAAGGGGTCGAAGGCATTGCTTGCTTAATGAGCATCCACGGAAGAGCTTCCTGGCAATGGCACAACACTCGAGCCAATGGGTTTGATATGTATGCTTCCCAATAAAGTCTAAACTAGTAGAATCGAGCATGGCCAATGGTTGTGAAAACTACTGGTTTTGTTTATGAATGTAATTATATTACTCATTGATTAACCATAACAAGTTGCTTATTATAGGTCTCTTTCGATCATCTCCTCGATTCTTCAGCATTTTTTTTTGAAACTTCAGTGTAGCATTTTTGGTATATATCTTGGAAACTATTTTCTTAATTTTTTGAATGTTGGTTTTGCAGGTTCAGAAAGCTTTTCGTTTCATTTTCTAGTTATACTTACATTAACACGCTTAGAAAGATCGAGTGATTGTAAGATCAAGTTCTAAGTGATTGATATTAGGATATCTGATCAAATAAGTTCTCATGTAACTCTTTTAAGTTTTTTCATTAAGTAATGGGTAATCCAGGATATTTGTGAAATTAATTTAATTTTCTGTAAGTTAATATTTTATTAGTATTAAAATTTATATTGTTGTAACAGATTTGGTTCTAAGGCAGGAAAATTATAATTTTAAAGTCAATATATATATCTAAAAAATAAAATAGAATGTGTTGAAAATATTCTCCATTCAATTTTAACAAATAAAGTTCATTTTGAATTGTCAAATTCACTTAAAACAATAAAGATTTTTTTTTTAAAATTAAAACAATGAAGAATTGAAAATATTAGTTTTAGTTCATCGAAATTTTTTTAGTTAGTGTAATTGATTAACTGAGTCTTAACTCAGTTGAAAAATTACGAAAATGTTCTTACTTTATATGATAATAAATATCATGTTAACGGTATTTTTTAAAAATTTAATATTATCTTCATTATAAACAAAAAAATTATTTTCTAAGTGGTCAGACATGAGACTAATCAATCCATATTCATTACCGGGTACATGACGTCCCGTTCCTCGGCCCTTGTTCCGGTTCGGTTTAACCGGGCACTCGCTATCGGAGTACCCGTAAAGTTCATGTACCCGAAAATTTGGGTACCCAGTAATGGGTACCTGTTTTTTTTCTTTTCTTAAATCATTTAATTTTATTTAAAAAAATCATAACTAATAAAAGTTCGAATTATATAATCTCATCATAGAGTTTAAGATCCAAAGTATCATACCCAAACAACTTTAAAATATAAATTTTATAATTCTTAGAAATTACATGCATAATTAGGTTGTTTGATTTGGGAATATAGTGAATATAAGGGTATTTTGTTTAAATAATAATTATATTTAAAATATAAAAATAAAAAAAATTAGGGAACCGGGTCATCGGGTCACCAAGTATCCGATAATAGGTATTCTTGCGGCTCGGGCCCGACCCAGAAAAATGCTCGACCCGAGTAAATTTTTTTTGGATAAATACTCGATTATTTGTGTTATGATATTCGAGTCAGTTTAGCCAAATCGAATATTTTTAAACACCTCTACCTATAATCATTAATTGAACATAAATCATATCATTTTACATCTGATGGGTGTGTCAAAATCTAGTATATTAATTTATTTTTAAATATTTATATTAAAATATTTTTTCTATGGGATAAAATTTAGATTATATTAGTTCAGTCTAGTAGATTTAAATCAAAATCAAATAATAAAAATATTAAATTATTATAAATAAAGTAGAAGAACAAGAATTAAAGATATGAGAAAAAAGAAAGATTTGTTTTTATTCTCAGAGTCAATTGCATTATATGCCCTTAAATTATGATTTTTGTTTTAAATTAGTCTTAAACTTTTAAACACTTTAATTTTATCTACAAACAATGGTATTCATTTTAAAGTGTTCAACAAATTTTTGAGCAATCTAATTTCATTCTAAAATTTTTATTTTAAATTGGTCTTTGGACTTTTTGAGCAATCCAATTTCATGCTTAAACTTTAACTCTCATTTTAAATTGACCTTTAGACTTTTTTATCTACATAAATAAATCTTTATAACGAAAATTTCATTATAAAAATATAAATATTAGTAATATAAAACATTTTTAACTTTATTATCATTTGTATTAGAATAATAAAAACGAAAAATAAAAAAAGAGAGAAATTTAAAGTTAAATAGATTAGTATAAATAGAGGCAGTTTCTTTTTTCAGCTGGCAAGCTTCTGCTGTTTGTTTTTCAGAGGAAAATAAAAATAAAAACAAAAACAGAAATTGAGAGATTGCTTTCAATTCAACTATCAAAACGACACTTTGTTTCTCTATATTTTCTCCCAATTCCCTTCATTAGGGTTAGGTTTCTTTTCTCTCGTAATTTTCTTTCTTCAATTTTGCATTGCGGAGAAAAGCTGAAAATCGAACTCTTTTTTTCCCCTCCAGGTAACCAGACAATTAATTTATTTTTTGTACGCTTGTTTTTGCTTAATTTCGGGCGATTCGGTTAGCCAATTGAGATGCAATTGCTTTTTGTATTTATTTAATTCTGATCCGGTTTTATGTTTGTTTGTTTATCTTGGTTGCTTGATCGAAAAGTAGAAGAGTGCATGAAAACTTAATACATAATTTTACTTTATCATAGAATCGTTACGTGAAAATGGGTATTTTTTATGATTTATTTATTTAGGTTTTTGGATTCACCGTGTGCTTTTACCTTTTTTGCAATTTTTGAGAGGCAACGGAAATAGAACATATATAGCTAAATTTACAAGCCAAAAGAGCCTCGGGAACTTCTTAGATTTTATTTCTTTCTTTCATTCAATGATGATGTTTAAATATTGCAATTGCACAATGTATTTAAGCTAATCTGGTATCAGGGTTGAATTCAAGGCTATAATTTTTGGTGAATTTTAGTGTTGTAAGTTTCATGTATACATCTGCTTGTTAATTGTTATGTAATTTTGCAGAATATAATGGTAGTAGGGGAGGATTTAATTTGATTGACCGATTTTGGTAATGTTGAAGTGATTCTAGTTATTGATTTTGAATTTGACTTTTTTTGTTTTTGTTTTGGTGATTTTGCAGTACAGGATTTGCAATTTTAGGCTTAGAAAATGGTAGGAACTGGAAGTGTAGAAGATGGTGGTGCACACGCGGAGCCCCCTGATCCTGACATTCTTGAGATTGATCCAACTTCTCGATACATAAGGGTAAACATATTTAATTTTTGATCAGTTGATTTGGAATTTTTATTAACTTCTGTTTGTTGTGGGGGCATGTGAAAATGATACTGAAGTTTTCAATAATGCTTTGTAGCTTATTTAGTTTTTCATTTAAAAGAGGTGAATATTTCAACTAGAAATCTTAGGTTATTTGCAATTCTCGTTTGATTTTCTTTTGCTTACAATATTTGAATTTTCCAGTCTATTTTAATTATTCAATTATCCTGCATTCTTTCTATAACCGAACTATATGTTATGCCGTTGGCTACTATTGTTTCACCTTATTGACTGATATATTTTCTAACAGTATAATGAATTGCTTGGGAAAGGTGCCTTCAAGACTGTATCCTTTACCTGAATCTGTGGGATTGGGGGCTATTATTACTTTGTTTTTTCAAACATGCCTGTTTGAACCGTGTAATAAATTTGGTGATAAAGCATTGGTAAAAGCAGAAACAAGCAAATCATTTTGCAATTGGATTTATCTTTTCTTGGTATACTTTTCCTTAATTTTATAACCAACCAGTTACAAAGCATTTGATGAAGCTAATGGCATTGAAGTTGCATGGAGCCAAGTTCAGATTGACGAGGTTCTACAGAAGCCAGAAGACTTGGAGAGACTGTATTCTGAAGTGCGACTCTTGAAATCGTTGAAACATAGTAATATTGTGCGGTTTTTTAATTCTTGGATTGATGATAAAAAGAAGACTGTCAATATTATAACTGAGTTGTTCACCTCAGGCAGCCTCAGGCAGTAAGTTTACTCTTATCATATTCATATCCCTGCTGAAGTTCCACCCTTTGTTTTATGATTAAATTATCCTTGTGGTGACAGTGTGTGATCTGTGATTTAGGTACCGTAAGAAACACAAGAAGGTTGATATGAAAGCAGTGAAGAGTTGGGCAAGACAGATTTTAGCTGGTTTAGCATATCTGCATAGTCATGACCCACCGGTTATACATAGGGATTTGAAGTGTGATAACATATTCATCAATGGCAATCAAGGTGAAGTTAAAATTGGTGATCTTGGGTTGGCTGCTGTTTTGGAGCAATCTAATGCTAAAAGTGTGATAGGTATATTTTCAATTTGCCGCAGTTTATTTATATCTGTATGTTCATTGGTATACACATTTTCTTGATTTTGCATTTATGTTGCTCTATCCTGTTTTTGACTGCCACGCGTAAAAGAATCCCTGAATCTTTTTATGGGATAGGAACCCCTGAGTTTATGGCACCTGAGCTATATGATGAGAATTACAATGAGTTGGTTGATATTTATTCCTTTGGAATGTGCATGCTGGAGATGGTGACTTTTGAATATCCTTACAGTGAGTGTAGAAACTCAGCTCAGATATATAAAAAAGTTTCATCTGTAAGTTCTTCGTTTACTTTAGCTTGCGCATACTGGTTTAACCCTACATTTCTATATACCTTTACTTCTTCAAACTTTGTAGGGAATAAAGCCTGCTGCCCTTTCTAAGGTTAATGATCAAGAGATGAAACTATTTATTGAGAAGTGTTTGGTTCCTGTGCCTCAAAGATTATCCGCGAAGGAGCTTTTAATGGACCCCTTTCTTCAAGTAAATGCATCAGCAAAGAATCATCCTTTATCACTCCCTGATATTGTTATGCCAAAAATGGGAGGCTTTGGAGATCGCTGCCTCATGTCAGAAGCACCTGCTTCCAAAAAGAATAGACCTTCCTCAAAGGATCTTAATAGTGATAGTGAGCTGCCTGTTATCAAATTTCTTGATAATTCCTTGGGCATTGAAGTTACAAGGACAAACAAAGGCAACATTTTCTTGTTAAAAGGAGAGACAAATGATGAAAACTCTGTATCATTAATACTTCGAATAGCTGATCGGAATGGTAAAAAGTAGTCTTAACAGGAATCATCTCCACTCTCACTTTCTCTATACTTGTATGTTATTTACCTTTTGCTTTGTTTAATATATGCAGGTCGTGTGAGAAATATTCATTTTCTCTTCTTCCTCGATAGTGATACTGCCCTCTCAGTTTCAAGTGAAATGGTTGAGCAACTGGAACTAGCGGATCAAAATGTTGTGTTCATAGCAGAATTGATTGATTTGTTGTTACTGAATCTCGTTCCCAGTTGGAAACCTTGCATTCCCGTTGAGCATCTGGTTCCTCCAACTAGAAAACGATCTTCAAGAGATAAACAGTGCTTTCCGCAAGAACATGATGCTATCACTTTAGGAGCATTTGATGAATCAACAAAGCAAGGTCCTTGTTCTTTGAAATATAATGGAAAAACATGTCATGCCAATTTGATGGCAGAAAATTCTGGTTCAGAGATGTCATTATGTTCAGCAAACTCGAACGATTTGAACGATAAACCTAGCTCCATTCAATCGCTAATGTCTGCTGAATCAGGGAGAATGGGCAGTGATGGATGTGGATTCAAAGGAAGTATATCTAGAGCAGAATTATCGGTGGACGCACAGTGTAAGTTGACGAATCCAGTATCTTCATCTGCTTGTGATGATTCTGAAGATGAGGAGTTAAGAAAGGAGCTGGAAATAATTGAGGTGCAGTATCAGGAGGCAATGAAAGAAATATCTAAGAGAAGACATGATGCTATCATGGACACGCGAAGAAGATTGTCCCAGAAGAAGATGCAGTCAGATGAGAATTAGTTGGTCTCCACCCCCACCACAAGAGAGAAATGGTAAATGGCCCTGCAAATGTACATATTCTAATATGGGTACATAGGCTCCTCTTGTCTCTTTTTTTGTTTTGTTTTGATGAGTGGTAGGAACTAGGAAGAGAGTCATTGTTAAATACAACATTTTGCTATTCGGAAATTGAGAGCTTTAAGTTTGTCTTTCATTTTGGTTTTATTGTTACCCAGAATTTTTTAATATTTTTGGAATAATTAGGGGCGGGCATTTCCAAGTTTTGTATAGCTCCAATATTTTTGTATTTGATTTTAGGGTAATCTTCACCAGTGGTCCTTTTCGTTTAGGGTGTGTTTTATTTTGGTCACCAGAATTTAAAAAAGATTATTCTGGTCACTAACGTTTAAAATCGTTTCTATTTTGGTCCCTTAGCCGTTAGTCTCCGTTACTTTAAAAAATTAGTTTTTAATTTAACCCCCAAACTTTTAAAATTTTATTTTTCACCATCTTCTCCAAAAATTATAAAACTAAAATCCCATAAAATTAAATCAATGGCTATAACCCACCACTACAACTCATTCCCCCAAGATTAAAAGCGATAAAACTATGAAACTAACACAAAAATTATTATTATTATTATTGAATCAAAAACCATGAAACTAAATCCTTAACCAGCTTATTAGGAGTAAATGACCCATGCCGCGAGCTTCATCCTCTTTCAGGTAAGAATAAGATTTTAAATTGCAAAAGCCCGAGCTCAAGTGATTATTTTATTAACGGACAATTTCATTTATTTTAATTTTAATTTAAATATATATTTATTAACATAATATAATTTTGTACTATTTTAACAATAAAACTTTATTTCCTGAGTTGCCAGGACAGGATTAGTACTCCAAGGTTTGTGACCAAATGAAGTCTAGGACATGGGAACCTCTAGCTTGGAGTACTCGTAAAACAAATTATTTTTGTACTAATATATTTCAATTTTGAATATTGGAACCAACCAAATAACATTAGTTGTTCAAGAAACTAATAACTTATGCTGGCCTGGTTCTGAGCTTGTGCTAAAATCCTTGCTCAGCACAGACCAAAGAAGGCCAGGGTTTCTGACCTGGGCAATCATACAACCCCGTGGATAACTGTATTCAAAGGTAGCCTAAACCCAGGAGGAGCTCCGCCGCTGCCGGCCAACAAATCCTCTATGTCTTCCATTTCCTCGGATCAATTCTTCCGACCTCAGGAGGAGAGCGTCAACCCCAAAGATTATGAGCATCGTTGTCAAAGCTCTTGCATTGGAAGTTGACGCTTTTAATCTTGGGGGAATGGGTTGTAGTGGTAGGTTATAGCCATTGATTTAATTTTATGAGGTTTTAGTTTTATAATTTTTGGAGAAGATGGTGAAAAATAAAATTTTGAAAGTTTGGGGGTTAAATTAGAAACCAATTTTTTAAAATAACGGAGACTAACGGCTAAGGGATCAAAATAGAAACGATTTTAAACGTTAGTGATCAGAATAATCTTTTTTTAAATTCTGGTGACCAAAATAAAACACACCCTAAACGAAAGGACCACTGGTGAAGATTACCCTTGATTTTAATAGCCAAACCTTTACACTTAGCAGGGAACCTAATCAACCGTTACCGTTGGGACTAACCCTTGTAACTTGTGAGTATCGATTGGAATATGTTATGGTCTCGTGTGTCAGATTAAAGATCTTAAATTATGATAATAATTTTCACTTTATTTTATTGAGGCTAATCAATCTCTTTGAATAAAAGATTTAAGCAACACAATTATAATAAAAGACTCGTACTCATAAATAAAAATTTCTAATAATAATAAACTACATACTACTGCTACTAACACAATCATTTTAACTTAGTTTTTTTTCCACCCATAACAGAATTTAGAACCTTTGACCTTGCGTAAGTTATTTAGTGCTCCATCCCACTATATCAATCAATTGTTGGTATTATTATTATTATTATTAGTATATTTTTCTTTCCTTAAAATAAAATATTTCACCTAATAATTAAACCATAAATTAGCATAAGTCTTATCCCAAGAAAAGAATTTGTCCTCAACCTCGATCCATTGCTAATAATTGATACTGAGAAAGGTTTTAAACATTCATCAGATTCTCCATTTCTTTTCTTCGTACAAAATTCATCTATCCATTTAGCACGTTATCGATCAAATATGTTGTCAATCTACTGAAGTGTTTATTGAACAATTTATATGTCAACATTATCGTATTGAGTCTAAACGAAGATTATTGTATCAAATATCAATTGCTAAGATCTTAATTGTATTTAATTAATGATTCAACTCATCGAAAAAAATATTTTATAAATATATTATTTTATAATTATTTTAGAAACAAATCATTTTATATTATTTTCTAAGTATATTATTATAAATTATTTTATAAATATATTATAATTTTATATTATATAACATTTTATAAATATGATAAAATTTAATATTATTCTATAAATATATTATTTTATATTATTTAATAAATAATATTTTAGATTTATAACATAAATTATAAATCATATTTATAAAATTAATATATTTATTAAATTATATCCTAAAATAAAGAAAATTAAACTAAACTATAGTTTAATATATATATATATATATTATTTAAACAAGTTGTCTTAGTAGTCAAAACTTAAAGCCTTTGATCCAAGATTTTATGTTCACGTTGTTTACGACGCCTAAATTTCGATGATAAACGGTATAATTGATTTATTTTTATTAATTTTTAAACAAGTATTTAAAATCATATGTCCCAAATAAGTATTAGAGCACTAATTCATTTGAATATGGCGTCTCTCAATAATTGTTAGTCAAATTATGATAAATCATTATACATCTCTTTTTGCTAAAAAATATGAAACAACACATCATTTACTCTTACATTTACATTTCAATTTTAATTTCTATTAATTGGCATTAATTATTACAATCTGAGTAGCCGTAGTTTCAGTACTGCTGTAATGAAATATACATCTATATTCTCTATAATTAGTGTACAAATCCATTAATTGGAATATAAATAATATAAATGTGTAGCACTTCCTCCTTATCATGAAATTCAATCATTGTAAAAATGCATGATTACTTACAATATGTAGAGGTATAAATTAACCCTTTGGATATCTTTTGCTATTTCTTATTAAAAGAAAATAGAAAATAACATCAATTGTAACAATTATTCTATATAAAAGTAATAGTAGAATTTTAAATTTACGGTTTAAATTTTTATTATTTATTAAAATTACTTTAAAAAAAATAAATTAACATATGCTTTTTACCTTTTAATTATAAAAAATAAAAAAAATAAATAACAATAGTAACAACCAAATGATTAGGTATTCCATAAAATCATCGTAATAAAAAGGGTAGAACCTAACAATTGGTCTCGATGAAAAAAGAGGATGATGTTCATCTTAGAGACTCATGTTCAAATCATTTTGTCTGCGAGGTGTGTGTGCATTATCAAAGGGTTAAGAATATGTATGAACATACATTACCTTGTAATCATTTGAGACTATTCAAAAAAATAATATTAGGGTAAATTACGCATTTAGTCACTCAAGTTTTTTATTTATTTCTGTTTTGTCACTCAACTTTAAAAACTTCCAATCTTGTCATCAAACTTTTAAATTATCTTTTCTTACTCGACATTTCTTTTGAAATACTGATTATATTCAAACGTGAAAGGAGTATAAAGGAATCACACCTTAAAATATTGAAAAAATCAATGCGTAAAAATTAAACAATAAAATTCTAAGAGGCGTGAAAGACATTAAAAAACAATACCTATCACGTGTATAAGAACTTGAACCATCTTCTGCAAGAAATCTAGTGAACAAACTGCTTTGGCCAGAAGTGCTCTATGAAGAAAGCAAATCCTTGCGCTATTTTTTCTTGACATTACTGTAGAAAATAAAGAAGAGTATTTTGAGCAGTGATAAATTTGATTCACTGTTTTTTCCTTGAATTGATCTGAAGAGTACATACAAGCCAACTATATATAGATTTAGTATAAGGAGTTCTAATAAAACTCAAACTAGTCTAGATAGAATTTAATCCTATAAAATATAAGAGATAAAGGTTATCTAAACTACTTAATAGATAAAAGTTATAGGCTATCTAAACTACCTTAAGATATTAGAGTTATAGTATATCTAAATTACTTAGATATTTACAAAAGAATTAATTCTATTTACATGACAATTATCTACACTCCCCTCAAGTTAGTGAATACATGTTGTAAATACCCAGCTTAGATTTAAGATCGCCAAAAACTACTATTGGAAGAGCCTTGGTGAGAATATCTGCTAACTATTGCTTTGTAGGAACATAGCCGAGTTTGATAACTACATTGCTAATTTTTTTAGAGATAAAATGTCTATCTATCTCCACATGTTTGGTACGGTCGTGTTGGACAAGATTTTTTGCAATACTAATAGCAGATTAACTATCAGTTTACAACTCAAACTGCTTGAAATGATCTAATCCCATTTCAGTCAACATTCTTTGTAACCACATGCCTTCACAAATTTCAAGTGCTAGTGCTCGATACTCGGCTTCTACACTACTCCTGGACACCACGACTTGCTTTTTACTCCTCCAAGTGACCAAGTTTTCCCACACAAAAGCACAATATCCACTAGTTGATCTTCTATCAGTTAACTCACCAACCCAACTTGAATCAATGAAAATTCTTACTGACCTTTCTTCACTTTCTTAAATAACAAGCCATGTTCCGGAGTCATTTCAAGGTACCGTAAAATTCTGTATACAACATCAAGATGCTCTTCTCTTGGATCATTCATGTACTGGATAACAATACTAACAGAAAAAGTAATGTCAGGTCTCGTAAGAGATAAATAAATTAGCTTACCAACCAATCGCTGGTTTACAATCGAGCATGCCCGTTTTTTTCAAAAGATCAAGGATGTACTTCCTCTGACAGATAACTATACCAATTTTTGATCTTGTCACTTCCATTCCAAGAAAGTACCTAAGAATGCCGAGGTCTTTGGTTTCAAACTCCTTGGCTAGTGAATCTTTTAGCCTCTTTAATTCTTCAACATCATCCACAGTGATTATTATATCATTCACATAAACAATTAAAATTGTTCTTTTACCATTTTGATTTACCTTAATAAACAAGGTATGGTCAGTTTGACATTGTTTATAACCACTCCCAATAATTACCTTGGCAAATCTGTCGAACCAGACCCTTGCAGACTATTTTAGGCCATACAAGGATTTTTGCAATTTTCATACTTTGTGAGCTATTAGATCTCTCTTGATGCCTTATGGAATTTCCATGTACACTTCCTCTATCAAATTGCCATTCAAGAAGGTATTTTTTATTTCTAATGGATGAAGTGGCCAATCTTGGTTCACCGCAAGAGACAATAAAACTCTTACCGTGTTTAATTTTACAACTGGAACAAAGGTTTCTTGGTAATCTATACCATAAGACTATGTGAACCCCTTAGCCACTAACCTGGCTTTAAATCTTTCAATGCTTCCATCTGAACTGTACTTCACTGTGAAAACCTATTTGCACCCCACTGGGTTCTTTCTTTGTGGTAGGTATGTTAGAGTCCAAGTCTCATTTTTCTCAAGGGCATTTATTCTTCCTCGACTGTCTTCTTCCACCTAGGATCATTCAAAGACTCCTCTATTATTCTTGAAATTTGAATCTCATCAATTTTCATTGTGAATGCCTTGAATGGTGGCATTAAACGACTATAAGCAACATACTTTTCTATTAGATGAGCAGTACACTTCATCACACCTTTCCTTTGAGAAATCGGCAAATCATCAATATTAACAAAAGGAATAGGATTTTCATTAAGATGAGATTCCATACCTTCCAAGTTTTTCATGGTAATTGGACCCAGTTCCAATTCTTGGTAGCGTCTAGGTTGCAAGGTGGACTTCTCTCTCCCTTTGTAGATGCTAAGTTCTCTCCCTTCTGGTTGGGTCTTTTGAGGGGTTTTGGAAGGTGATGTATGGGTTCTTTTTGGAGTTCTAACAAAGCTAGAATTTTGTCTAGTAGGAGAAGAATGTAAAGATGGTTGTAAAGGAGATGAAAGCACGAGCCGTGGGATAAAAATGGACCTGAATTTTAGTTTTAGAGAAATAAGGTTTATTTTCAAGGAAGGTAACATCCATAGTAACATAAGTCTTTTTTGTAATTGGGGAATAACATTTGTAACCCTTCTTAGTGGATGAGTAACCTAAGAAAATACACTTGAGTGACCTTGGATCCAACTTAGACCTATGTTTTTGATAAACATGAACAAAAGTTGAACAACTGAAAATCTTTAGTGGAAGATCACATGACATAGGTTTGAACCAAGGAAATTTTTTAAGGACATTTTTAGGTGATTGAAACTTTAGAGTTCGACTAGGCATCATATTAATAAGGTGAGTGGCAGTTAGGACAGCTTCCCCCCAAAATTATTTAGGAACATTGGAAGAGAATAAAAGATACCTAGTTGTAGGCTATCGAATAGTCCTGCTTTAAGTGCAAGTGTACACTGATGCCTAGTTGAAATGTAAAAGATATCGTCTCAACAAGGATTAGGAAACCCTTCAGAATTTATCTTCCTGAACAAGTAAAAATAAAAACACAAGTAAATTGAGGTTTTGTTTGAATCAATTAAACTAAAAGCAATTAAAGTAAAAAGTTGAGAAATTAGATTGAGAAAATAGGTAGGTATTGGTATGCGTTGTAGTGTGGATTTTGAATGCTCCGTCTCGGAAAAGTATTACAGAATCATTTTAACAGTCTGAACAGTTTTGACAGAAAACTACCTTGGTAGATGCCTGCCTCGGTAGAGACTACGTAGTTGTCCAGGCGGTTAAGCGACAATTCAAAGTTCGACAAGGCTTCCTTTAGTGACTCCTTCTTATCCCTAAGTCGAAGTGCTATTGTCGAACACGTCTTGATAATACCTTCTAGCGCGAATCAAAGGATGAACACCAACCAATGTTAAGCCTTCTTTAGCCGCTGAACTTCCAACTTATTCCTAAACCAAAGTAGTTTTACCCAAGATTGGATAAAACCGTGTTTACTCGTTCTTGAGTTCAACTCTCCCGAAATTGAACAAATAGATAAATTGCAACTTCCTCTCCCGATTTGATTGCAAACAATTGAAAACCAAGAGTAAACAAACTTTGAATTTTATTGCAATAACTTTAAGCTAAACGAATATAAGCAATCTCTCACAACTACTCAACAAAACCAACCCTTAGCCCTAGGAGAAATTTAGAACATGATAGACGAATGAAAGCTTTAGGGTTTCTCAAAAAGCACTCGATCTCCCCTGTTAGTCGGCTATGGTATGTATTTATAAGGCTTGGCCTAGGTTAAAGTCGGTTTAGGGTATGAGTACTAGTTAAAATTAGATTACAACTCATTAAAAGAACAAATCTCTATCATTAATTCTTCCTAGATTCCCGTTTGACTTTTTCCACCATAACTTTGATTGTGGCTTTTCTTGAGCTTTTGGGCTCCAATCCTCATGCAAGTGGTCTTTAAAAATCAGACTTGATATGTTCTTTCAATCGCATACCACTTTGCTTTTTTCCAGTTTCCTTGGGCAGCTGCCTCGGCGGCATATAGTCTGCTGCCTCGGTAGAGGTCTGTGTTGGTATGAGTAACTCAACATGGCTCCTTACTCTGGGCTTATCCTTTGTGGCATAGTCTGATCAGCTCTTCATCAGGTTCATCAACATCTTCCATCGATTGTTCAGCTCCTTCCTTCTGCCCTCCTTGCTGCCTTAACATTGTCTGTTTGGGCGGGTACCTGCACACAGTAGAACACATACCTGAGCAATATCTTTTATAGAGGAAAATAGTGAAATTCATCAAACATGGCAAATTATCTTATCTATGCAATTTTGTGTATGGTTACCTAATAAATGCAACTAAAACATGCTTAAGTGCAACAATAATTGAGCTAAACTAGGGCTAAAATGTAGGACTTTTACACACTTAACACGCCCCCAAACTCGAAATATTGCTTGTCCTCAAGAAAATGCAACCTAGCAGTTACTTGCATCTCTAGAAAGTATGGCTTCATATCTCGAGTAATCCCTAACCTCCATGTGATCACCTACTTAGGAAACAACCCTTCAAATGAAAATGGACTTACCCGAAACGATACTACGTGCTCGTGAGTGTGTGCATGTTTTGTGAACAAGTATGATTCTTCGGATTCCATGTAAGCATAAAGGTTATCAATTCAACTCTTGGGTTTCTTAACTTTTCTTACTAGAGCCAGTTTCGGGCACCTCTAGTTTATCAACCAATCCTTTCCTCCAAAACTTAATCAACTAGAGCCGGTTTCGGGCACCTCTACTGATTTCTCATTACTAGAATTACAGGCAAATATTTCTAGCAATATCTTTTACTCTATACTAGAGCTAGTGATAGGAACCTCTAGTACATAACATTTTTCAATTTTAAACCCAAGTAATTATCTAACCTTAACTCACTAGAACGCCTAAAATCATACAAGTCACAAGGTGTGTTTCTAAGTTTTCGCACAATAGTAGAGTTCTAAATACTTCCAAAGTCATGCTAAGGTCGCTGCCACGATGGCAGTTAGGAAATACTCCAAAATCTAAGCCAATTTTTTTTATATAACAACAAGTAACAATGCATTCTATATGAATCCTAAATATACATTCTAACATGAAACAAATAAAAACAAAAGAGAATAAAATAAAAAAATTAGGACTAATTTTCAACCCCAAACTCGAGAGGAGCATTGTCCTCAATGCATGCCTACATACTCAAAATAAAACATAGATTAGATAAAGAAGGAAGATGATAGCTTAGAATGTTGGCGAATCGAAGGAGGTGTCGTCTTCTTCGTCATCGCTAAGTATCATCCGCCGTTGAGCTGGTACTGTAAGTCTTTTGGCCACCCTCAGTGGCTGCTTGCGGGATGCTGGTGTTGGTTGGTCTGGCTTTGTGACTTCACGTTCGCTACCGTCTTTGCTGTCTGAGCATATCTCATCGGTGTCTGGTACTTTCCTCTTTGTGGTTGGGGAGTATGCAAACTTGAGCTTCTTTGTAATTGACCGGACCGTGCCTTTCCACACCGAATTTGATGACCATGAGTTGAAGAAGGCAGATTCGAATGGTTTTGGCGCGGGGTGTTCTTGCCATCTTTTGTTTGGGAGTAGGGTTTGAAAGTTGAAAGAGTTGGGAGAGCCTTGAGAATAATCTGGAAGCAAAGAGAAATCTAGTAAAACAAAACACAAGAGAAAGTAAAGAAGAGTGAATAGTAAAAAAATGAGGGTGGTTAAATAGGAGTGAAAGTGGCTGGGTGAAGAGTTGATGCCGTTTCGTCTGCCGAGGCATCCGTTGCCTGGGCAAAGAGCCGTTGGAACGAAATGACTTTATCTGCAATGGCTAGTTTTGGCGGGAAGCAACGTCTGTGGCTGTGTAATGCCGCGACAGTCTTCATGGGTTGAATGGTTGATTGGTTGGGCTTAATTATTCTATCTTCCTTTGGGTTTTGTTTCTCCTAAAATAAACTGAAATAAAACTATTAGTGCTTGAAAAATAAAATGTATGCTAAAATTAAATCTAATGCCTAAAAATAGAAAATTAAAAATAATGTTTTTGAAAAATAAAATAAATGCAAGAAATTTAAATCTAATTCCTAAAAAAACTGAAAAAATTTAGGCTGTATTAGGAGTGCATTTGGATGCATCTCCTAACATGACCACTTTCTTGTCTCTTGCAACATGAGTTCATGTGTAGTGCTTAAACCTCTGCCTATTCACTTTAAATTCATGCCCATCCTTGGTATATTTGATCGTGACTGCACCGTGTGGGAATGCTTTAACTACCTTGAACGGGCCAGACCAACTTGACTTCAACTTCCATAGGAATAGTTTCAATCGAGAATTGAAGAGGAGTACCTGCTGCCCGAGCATAAACTGCCTTGGCAGCAACTTCTTGTCATGCCAATTTTGGTTTTCTCCTTGTATATTCTTGCATTGTCATATGCCAAGGCTCTGAATTTTTCGATCTCATTCAAATCCATGATTCTCTTTTGCTCGGCTTTGTCCCAGTCTAGGTTTACTGCCTTGATGGCCCAGTATGCCTTATGTTCAATCTCAACGGGCAAGTGGCAGGTTTTTCCATACACGAGGCGACAGGGTGACATGCCCAATGGGGTCTTATAAGTTGTTCTATATGCCCATAATGCATCATGGATTCAAAGAGACCAGTCTTTCCTAGATGGATTAACCACATATTCTTGAATGCTCTTCAGTTCCTTGTTTGATATTTTAGCCTACCCATTGGTCTGAGGGTGGTATGTCGTGGCAAATTTGTGTGTTACACCAAATTTTTTCAATGTTGTGGCAATCAGTTTGTTGTCAAAGTTTCTGCCCTCATCACTTATGATGGCTCTAGGGATTCCAAACTGTGTAAAGATATGCTTTTGGAGAAATTTCAGAACGGTTTTGGAATCATCCTTTGGTGTAGCAATGGCTTCCACCCACTTGGGTACATAATCCACTACTAGCAGTATGTATAAGTTCCCACAAGATGATGGAAACGGGCCCATGAAGTCGATTACCCATACATCGAACAATTTAACTTCTAGAATATTCTACAGTGGCATCTTGTTCCTCCTTGAGATGTTGCCCATCCGTTGGCATCTATCACAATGTTTGTAGTATGCTTGGGCATCTCTATATAGTGTCGGCCAGTAGAGTCCTGATTGGAGAACCTTGGCAGCAGTTCTGGTTCCTCTAAAATGTCCCCCATATGGTGAGTTATGGCAATGGTGGATGACTTCTTGTTGTTCTTCCTCTGGTACACATCTCTGAATCACCTGGTCTGTACATTGCTTAAACAAAAGAGGTTCGTCCCAATAATAATGTTTTGCATCATTTTGAAACCTCTTTTTCCCTTGGTAATTCATGTTATGAGGAAAAATACCACTAACCAAGAAGTTTACAAGATCATCGTACCAGGGTGTGGTGGAGGTCGTCATGGCTACTAGAGGTTTTGCCGCGGCGGTTATGGTATATGCTGCCTGGGCGGCTGCGAGGTCTATTGCTGAGGTGGCTAGGATCTGCTCAACTAGGAAGTTTTCCTGAATTTTAGTCATGTCTGTGGGTCTTTCCTCTAGTCGTGACAGATGATCAGCCACTTGGTTCTCTGTCCTTTTTCTATCCTTGATTTCTACGTCGAATTCTTGTAGGAGAAGAATCCAGCGTATCAATCTTGGTTTTGCATCTTTCTTGGAGAAAAGGTATTTTATGGTTGAATGGTCTGTGTGCATTGTCGCCTTTGTTCCGATGAGATAGGCTCGGAACTTATCAAAAGCAAAAACCACTGCCAACACCTTCTTTTCAGTGGTGGTATAATTAACTTGGGCCTCGTTGAGCGTCTTGTTGGCATAGTAGATGACATGGAGGATTTTGTTTTTCCTCTGCCCTAGTACTGCCCCGACAACGTAGTCACTGGAATCACACATTATCTCAAAGGGCAACGTCCAGTCTGGTGGTACTACAATGGGATCGACTACAAGTTTCTTCTTCAGGGTTTCAAATGCCTCAGTGCATTTGTCATCAAAGTTAAAGGGTTTATCCTGTTCAAGCAAAGAACACATTGGTTTAGTTATTTTTGAAAAGTTTTCAATGAAACGTCTATAAAAACCAGCGTATCCTAGAAAACTCTTGATCCCTTTAACAGAGGTAGGTGGCGGCATTTTTTCGATAACATCGATTTTGGCCCTGTCAACCTCGATGCCGCGATAGGAGATTTTATGGCTCAGCACAATTTAAGACCAGGTTAGATTCTTCACATCTTTCGAGTACTTTTTCTAGGTTGCCGAGGCATTTGTCAAAGCTGTCTCCAAAAACTGAAAAATCATCCATGAAGATTTCCAGGAAATCTTCTACCATATCGGAGAAAATGGCCATCATACATCTTTGGGAGGTTGCCGGTGCATTGCAAATTCCAAACGACATCCTTTTGAATGCGTATGTTCCGTACGAGCAAGTGAAGGTAGTTTTCTCTTGGTCCTCCAGAGCGATTGCAATCTGATTGTAACATGAGTAACCATCAAGAAAACAATAGTAAGGTTTTCCGGCCAATCTATCTAACATTTGATCTAAGAAAGGTAAAGGGAAGTGGTACTTTCGAGTTGCTTTATTCAGCTTTCGATAGTCCATACAAACCCTCCAACTGATCACCGTCTGGTTTGAGATTAACTCGTTGTCTTCGTTTGTGATGACTGTCATCCCTATTTTCTTAGGCACACATTGGACTGAGCTTACCCATGTGCTGCCGGATATGGGGTAAATAATATCGGCATCAAGCCACTTGATTCCTTCTTTTCTTACCACATCCTTCATGGCCCCATTTAGCCGCCTTTGGGCATTGACTGTTGGCTTATGATTATCCTCTAGGAGGATCTTATGCATACAAACAACCGGACTGATTCCTTTTAGATCAGCAATAGTCCATTCAATGGCTTGTTTGTGCTGTCCGAGCCAAGATAAACATATTTAAGCTGCTCGGGCAGTGGTTTAACTTCCAGTTTGGGTGGCTGCTCAATAGATGATTTTTCAATGGTACTCTCTTTTGTTGTGTATTTAAAAGGTTCAAAATACTTACCTAGACGAGTACCAGTCCAGTTTACCTCTTCAGGCTGGCTGCCGATGTAGGTGTCTAGGCAGTCATCTAAGTAGCTGTCGAGGCGGTGCCCAGAATCTCTACCCGGGCAGTGGCTGCTGAGGTAAGGGGCATCCGGTGTGAGATTTACTTCCGTGGTTGCCTGGATCAGCTGTCACTCCTCTTTGTTATCAGCTTGCTTGAGTGTCTAAAGTACATTGAGCTTTATGTGCTGGTCGTTTACCCTCATGGTTAATTCTCCCTTCTCCATGTCAATTAGAGTTCTGCCCACGTATAGGAATGGTCTCCCCAGTATGATCGGTACATGCTCATCTGCCTCATAATCCAAAACAAGGAAGTCAGCAGGGAATATAAACTTAACCACTCTTACCAAGATGTCTTCGATTTTTCCTTTAGGGTGTACATAAGAGCGGTTAGCCAGCTGGAGCATGACAGTGGTGGGCCAAGCTTTCCCAATGCCCAACTTTTCAAACACTGATTTGGGCATTAAGTTGATGTTTGCCCCAAGATTGCATAAAGCCTTCCCTACATAATGATTTCCAATGGCACATGGAATGAGGAAGCTGCCTGGGTCTTTCAGCTTAGGTGGTGCTCGATTGTGCAGCATTACCATGCAACCTTCTGTCATGGACACAGTTTCGAATTCCCCTATCCTTGCTCGTTTTGATACCATATCCTTGAGGAACTTAGTATTGTTTGGCATTTGCTCTATGGCCTCAACAAGGGGTATGTTTATGTGTACTTGTTTAAGAATATCTAGGAACTTCTTAAACTGGTACTCCTGCTTCTGCTGCTTCAGCCGCTGTGGAAATGGAGTGGGCGGCCGGATATTTTCTATATGCTCTTTTGCATTGAAACTTGATCTGAGGGAGATTAAGATGTTCACGTTTGTCTGCTTTTTCATTGATTCTGTCAGGGGTATCAATAGGTTTGGTTGCCGAAATAGAGGGCCCTAGTTCTGCCGAGGCAGTAGCATCAGCGTCTACCGAGCTGAAACGGACGACCTGTCGCTCCTGCTGCTGCTGAGGCCGCACGCCGGTCATGCCGTGATTACATGATCAATGATCATGTGGAACTAGAGACCACCCTGCCAGATGTGGAAGCTGAAAATTTCGAGCTGAAACCTGTGATGTTCATCATGATTAATTCCGCTGGCCAATTTAGTGGTGCTGCTACAGAGGATGCTAGGGAACATCTGAAAACGTTCCAAGAAATCTGTGGTTCGTTTAGACTACCAGGAGTAAATCCGGAGATACTGAGGCTTCAGTTATTTCTTCATTTATTGAGGGACAGAGCTAAAACTTGGTGGAACAAACTAACGCCGAGTTCAATACGAACTTGGGCAGATTTAACTCATGAATTTTTATCTCGTTTAACCCTTCCCATTTATCTAGCGATTACGTAACAAAATTGCTACTTTTCAACAGGAAGATGACGAGCCAATGCACGAGGCATGGGACAGGTTTACTACTCTTCTGAGGAATTGCTCGATGCACGGATTCCCTGTTTGGAATCAAGTCATCAAATTCTACAATGCTGCCAACCTACAGACTCACATGAGAATCGATTAAGCAACCAATGGGTTGTTGTTGGATAAAGATCCGGATGAAGCAATGGTAGTATTAAAGAATTTGGTGAAGAATGAATAGCAATTTCCCACATCAAGGAGAGGTAAACGAGTACTAGCTATGAAGGATTACGAAACCGGTAATTCCTTAAAGACACAAGTTGCATATCTCATAAAGCCAGTATAAAACTTGCTGAAAAAAGATTTGCAACCGGTCTACGCTGCAGAAGAGGTATGTGGAACTTGCAGTGGGAATCATAGTTCGAATGACTGCCCGCTACAGCTAGAGGAAGGGATGTATGTTGGAAACTTCAACAAGCAAAGTAACTATGACTCCAACAACTACAAGCCCAACTGGAGGAAAGATCCCAAATTCTCTTGGAGCAACCCAAACAATGCCCTAAACCCTCAAGTACAGAACACTCAAAATCAGGGGGCACCTAGAATTCTGAATCGGCAGCAACCGCAACAGCCGTCAGCAGCCACACCTAGTATACTGGAGCAGACCTTGGCCACGTTTATGTCTCAGACAAGCACTTACATAGCAAATATGGATCACTTCGTTAAGAAGACTGAGTCGTTCATGGATAAAACAGAGATGCGAATGACTAATCATGAAGCTACTCTGAAATCATTGGAGACACAGATGGGTCAGGTTTCCCAGCATATTAAGCCAAGGCAGAACAGACGATTCCCTAGCGATACTGAGGTCGCTAGACAACCTACACATGAGTAGTGCAAAGCTATCACAACTAGGAGTGGGAAGCAATTACCAGGGCCGGAGAAAAAAGCTGAACCAATTAAGGAACCAGCCTTAGAATCGACTGCCGCGAACGCTGCCCCGACAGAAGATAAACAACCTGCTGCCGCCACCCCTGTCACGACAGCAAAAGGGACAGAGGAGAAGGATGAAGAACCTAAGCCTCCTCAGATCCGAATACTGTGGGAAGGACGCATTGAAGATTATCGTCCTCCGCCTCCTTTTCCACAACGGCTACAGAAGCAAAAACAAGAGTTCCAACTTAAAAAGATCTATGATATTTTTAAGCAGGGCCATATCAATATTCCGCTGTTAGATGCCATCAAAGAGATGCCCGGTTATGCCAAATTTCTCAAGGATGCTATGTCAAAGAAATCCATACTTGGGGAATTTGAGACGGTTAAACTGACAGAAGGATGCATGACTATTCTGCACAAGCATCCACCCCAGAAAAAGAAGGATCCTGCGAGCTTCATAATACCGTGCATAATCGGTGATAAATTCGTGGGTAAGGCACTTTGTGATCTAGGTGCTAGTATTAATTTAATGCCAAAATATGTATTTCAGAAATTAGGTAGTGGACGAGCACAGCCCACGACAGTTATGCTGCAGCTAGCAGACCGCTCTTACGTGCAACTAGAAGGGAAGATTGAAGATATTCTGGTAAGAGTGGATAAATTTATTTTTCATGCTGACTTTCTTGTTTTAGATTGTGAAGTAGATGACAATGCACCAATCATCCTGGGGCGACCCTTCCTAGCCACAGGCAGATCATTGATTGATGTAGAAAAGGGAGAACTCACTATGAGAGTGAATGATCAAGAGATCAAGTTAAATGCTCTCCAAGCAATAAAACACGCTGATGCAGAAGAAGAATGCAAGGCTATCACTGAAGTAGTCCTTGACCAACCCTGCATCAGGTCGGACTGCCATGACATCAAGTTTGGCCACTGCCACAACAGCCATCTGGAAGACTGTCACGGCAGCGACGACGACAGTAGCTCCTTAGATTCTGACATATCTAACACTGAAGGTCATGAGGAGGTAAACTGGATAGGCAATCGTCCAGGTAAGTTATTCGAGCCCTTAAACTATACCTCGAATGAACATATCATCCAAAAGCCATCAACTATAGAACCACCTGTTCTAGATCTTAAGCCCCTGCCAGGGCAACTCAAATATGTTTTTCTTGGATTAAATGATATGTTGCCCGTAATCATCTATTCCAAGTTGATGCAGGAACATGAACGACAACTGATAGGGATGCTGCAGCAGCACAAAAAGGCTATTGGATGGACAATAGCTGATATCCAAGGCATCAGTCCGACACTATGCATGCATAAAATTCTCTTAGAGGATGATCATAAGCCGACCATTGATGCCAAGAGACATTTGAATGATGCTATGTGAGAAGTGGTTCGAAAAGAAATTATCAAATGGCTAGACGCTGGGATAATTTATGCCATCTCAGATAGTAAATGGGTGAGCCTGGTGCAGTGCGTCCCTAAGAAGGGAGGGATAAACGTGGTGACCAATGAAGAAAATGAGTTAATCCCAACCAGGACTGTGACCGGTTGGAGGGTTTGTATGGACTACCCAGAAGGACCACTTTCCCTTGCCTTTTATTGATCAAATACTTGATAGATTAGCGGGAAAGTCTTACTACTTTTTTCTTGATGGTTACTCAGGTTATAACCAAATAGCCATCGCACCAGAGGATCAAGAGAAAACGACGTTCACTTGCCCATACGGTACTTACGCATTTCGGAGAATTCCATTTGGACTTTGCAACGCACCAACAACCTTCCAGAGGTGTATGATGGCTATATTCTCTGACATGGTGGAGGATTTCCTAGAGATATTTATGGATGATTTCTCTGTCTTTGGAGATAATTTTGAAAGCTGCTTAGGAAACCTACAGAAAGTGCTCGAAAGATGCGAGAAAGCGAACTTAGTATTAAACTGGGAGAAATGTCACTTCATGGTGGATGAAGGGATAGTCTTAGGCCATAAGGTAAGCTGCCGCGGCATAGAAGTCGACAGAGCCAAGATTGAGGTAATTGAAAAGCTGCCGTCACACACCACAATCAAGGGAATTCTGAGTTTTATAGGGCATGCTGGGTTTTATCGAAGGTTTATAGCAAACTTTTCGAAGATCACCAAGCCTTTATGCCACCTACTAGAGTAGAATCGTCCCTTCGACTTCAATACTGAATGTACTGAGGCATTCAGAATTCTGAAAGAGAAGCTAGTAACAACTCCAATTGTATAGCCACCAGACTAGAAGTTGTCATTCGAAATTATGTGTGATGCCAATGATTACGCTGTAGGGGCAGCACTTGGGTAGAGGAAGGACAAGCTATTCCACGTAATTTACTACGCTAGCAAAACACTCAACGATGCCCAAGTGAATTACACCACAACAGAGAAGGAACTCTTAGTAGTGGTGTTTTCAATTGACAAGTTCCGATCCTACATACTTGGAATGAAAGTGGTGGTCCACACAGACCACTCTGCACTGAAGTACCTGTTTGCTAAAAAAGACACAAAGCCCAGACTGATTCGTTGGATTCTGCTGCTGCAAGAGTTCGACATAGAAATCAAGGATAAAAAGGGGACAGAGAACCAAGTTGCAGATCACTTGTCAAGATCAGAGAGGGGAAAGAGTCTCCCAACAGACAAGACACACATATTGGAGACCTTCCCTGACGAGCAGTTGTTCGCTGCCACAAGCACTGCCGCGACAGCCATGGCAGCAGGTAAGTTTTCTGAACTCCTCTGGTATGTTGATTTCATTAATTATTTATTTAGCGGAATGTTTCCTCCTGAACTTAACTATCAAGCTAGGAAAAGGTTCTTAAATGATGTTAAGCATTATTATTGGGACGAACCTCTTCTTTTCAAAAATTGTGCAAATCAGATTATCAGAAGGTGCGTTCCACAAGATGAGCAGGAAGTTGTGCTTCATCAATGCCATGCTTCACAATATGGAGGACACTTAGGTGGTAACAAAACTGCTGCCAAGGTTTTGTAGTCTGGTTTTTATTGGCCTTCAGTGTTCAAGGATGCCCAAGCATTCTACAAAAGCTGTGTCAAATGTCAACGGACTGGAAACATCTCAAGGAGACATGAGATGCCGCTGCAAAACATCATTGAAGTCGAAATCTTCGACATTTGGGGGATTGATTTCATGGGACCATTCCCAGCATCACGTGGGAATCTTTATATCCTCCTAGCAGTGGACTGCGTGTCTAAATGGGTTGAAGCGATCGCCACACAGAAAAATGACGCCAAGACTGTTCAAAGATTTCTACATAAGAACATTTTTTCCAGATTTGGCATCCCTAAGGCGATCATCAGTGATGAAGGGAGGCATTTTGACAATAGGGTAATAGCTGCTGCCTTAAGGAAATACGACGTTAAGCATCGAATCGCAACAGCTTATCACCCTCAGACCAATGGACAAGCCGAAATATCCAACAAAGAGGTAAAGAACATTCTTGAGAAGATGGTTAAACCAACTCGAAAGGATTGGTCCTTACACCTCAATGATGCACTCTGGGCCCACAGAATAGCATTTAAAACTCCATTGGGAATGTCACCCTACCGGCTGATCTATGGAAAAACATGCCATCTACCTGTTGAGATAGACCACAGAGCATACTGGGCCATCAAGGCAGTGAACATGGACTTGGAAAAGGCAGGACATAAGAGGTTACTTGACTTGAATGAGATTGAATAAATTCGAGCGATGGCCTATGACAACGCAATGATTTACAAGGACAGGACAAAGAAGTGGCATGACAAGAAGCTACTGCCACGACAGTTCTGCCGAGGGCAGCTTGTGTTGTTATTCAACTCTAGATTGAAACTCTTCCCAGGGAAACTGAAATCTAGATGATCCGGCCCATTTCAAGTTGTGCAAGTTTTTCCCCATGGTGCCATCACGATCAAATCTTTAAAGGACGGGCACCAATTTAAAGTCAACGGACAGAGACTGAAGCATTATCAAGGGACTGAAGCCCCAAGAATGCAGGAAGTGGTTACTTTAGGAGATGCCCCTCCTGGCATCCCTAATTTAACTTAATTTTATTTTTATTATTATTTATTTATATATATTTATTTATTAGGAAATTAGAATTATTTTATTTTTAAGGACTAAGTTTTCATTTTAATTATTTTTTGGAAATAAAGGAGACAAGGAAAATACAGCCTGTCGTCACAGATGTCGCGACAGACGCAGAAAATACAGCCTGTCAACACGCTGTCGCGGCAGACACGCAAACGCGTAACAGACGTGCATCAGACGTGGAAACGCGTGACAGACGTGTCAGAAACCGCGTAACAGCTGGCCCCGTTATTCGCGCCTGCAGTTACAGCTTCAACGGGCAACAAACTCTTCATCTATATAAACCTCGTTTTACTATTCATTTTTCACTTCACTTTTACTCTTTCTACTTGCTTTCTCTCTAGATTTACATTTACTTTAATTTTCTACAGTCTCTTGCAATTATGACTACCATAAACACTAGAAGAAGTGCTGCCTCAAGTTCTGCTGCAGCTGCAGCCACTCCCAGCCGCAACAAAATCCCAAACCGCTTTGCCACCGCAGATTCCAATGACCGATACTACACCTCCTTCTAGAAAAGGGAGATGTGGGAAGAAAAAGGGTTCGTCTACACCAAACGAACGGAGAACCTCGGGCTCGAACCATTCATTTCCCGCAAGATCAGAGCACTTCAATGGCAGATGTTTGCTGCCCAACCTGAGGAAATGAACGTCACTCTGATCAGAGAGTTCTACGCTGCCGTTGACAGCAAAGACACGACGGTCGTGATAGTACGCGGTAAGGAAGTCCCCCTGAAGCCGGAGTACATTAACACCCTCTACGGACTCTACGTCGGCAGAGAGAAAGATGGGCATAAGAGGTTCGTGGAGAGTTTGGAGGCAGCAGATTACAATGCTGTCATGGCAGAACTGACCGAGGAAGGGACCCAGTGGAATACAGACCCAAAACACCCACGGACGGTGAAACGAGCTCAACTCGCCCCCGAAGCAAAACTGTGGAACGCTTTCGTGAAAAAGAGGATTATGCCTTCCTCACACAACAGTACGGTGGATCAACCCAGGTTAGCTCTCGTTCATTCCATTTTAAACGAGAGGCCCATTAATGTTGGTCGATATATTCGGGAAGGGATTTTGGACTGTGCACTACGGCCATCGGGACCCCTTGTCTTCCCCTACCTCATCACAGAAATCTGCCGTGGCCACAATGTCCCTGAAATTTTTGAAGATCTGAAGATACAAGGTCAAGGGTGGACGGAGAAAAACATCTTCAGTTTGATGGAGCTGAAAGCTGCAACACCGATCTCCTGCTTCAACCCATCTGCCGCGGCAGAGGAGCCAGCAGAGCCTACCCAGACCGAGCCTGTCGCCGCAGAGCAACAGCAGCCCACAACAATAGGTCCCACAGCAGACTCCTCCGCCCAAATCCTAGCTACCCTGCAGAAAATAGAGGAACGTCAGCTAGGTCTGATGAGCTTTGTTCGTGACTTCACAACAACAATGATACATTTCATTAAAAGCAATTTAAATTTTCCAAATGTACAATTCCCTGTCTTCCCCGATCATTATTTTGCTGCCCCCATACCTGCCCCTACCCCTACCCCTACTGCCACACCGAGAACACCTTCTGCTGCGTCCACACCAACCCCGGCCGCGACAGTTGCAGGTGGCAGCCACACCGCCACTGCCTCTGCCAGGGGAGGAAAGCGAAAGGAGCCCCCGTCCGACCTCGACAAATTTATTGATGGTTTCTCCTCCTCCTCAATTTGGGAGGAATCTGATGGCGAGCACTCTTTCAAGAGAAACCTTTCCAAAGAATTCACGTAGATGAAGCGGCATAAACCCAACACTGGTGACGGACCATCCGGCCAAAGGAAGTCTGAAAACAGCAGCAGCTTTTCCGAGGAGGTTCAAGTGCTGGAGAAACTACTCCATATCTCACCTACTCGCATCCAGCCCCCGAGGGAAGCCAAGAAAAAGACTGCCTCCGCCTCTCCGAGTCATCTGCCGGCACCAACGATGAAAGTCACTGCCCGCCGGCTGGTACAGATCAACAGCAGCAGCAGCAGCGACGACAACACTTAAAATTTAAGTTTTTATCTTATCTTTGTTGTCTGCTATTTTGTTATAATTGTGATGTTTTTTTATTCTCTTTTCTCATTCTGTCATCATGCATTGAGGGCAATGCAACCCTTGAGTCTGGGGGTGGCATCTTCAGTAATGAAGTATTTTTAGGTTCAAAATTGTGTCCAAGTGTTTAGTTTATTTTTGCTCAAAAAAAATGAAAATTTGGCTTAAGTCTTTGAACTGAACTTAACTGTCGTGACAGCCTCTGTCATGGCAGTGCCTTTAGGATAGTTTTAGGAGCAGTTTAGAGCCTTACTATAGTTCTAATCCTTAAACACCCTTTGTGACTCTTATACTGTCTAGAACTCTACTGGTAAACTGGAATAGGAAAAGCTTAACACTTGAGTTGCCCCCAGAGGTGCCTAACATTGGCTCTAGGAAAAGAAGTTAAGAAAAAGTAGACTCAATACACCAAGAGGTGCCCGAAACCGGCTCTAGGAAGTTAGCTAGAGATGCCCGAAACCAGCTCTAGTCAAACTTAAATTAATAAAAGAGAATCGAGTCTAAATAAAAAACTAAAGGAGCCTAAGAATTGCCTCCAAAAAAATGAAAGTTGGCATACAAATTCAAGTTAAAAGCTTAGCTATTCTAGTAAACTAAGGGAGTCTAGGCATATAATTGTTCACAAAACATGCACACACTACACGAGAATTATAAAAAGGTTACAAATGAATCCTGAATTATCCAACAGGGTGTTGCTCACAATTGGGAATGAATGGTAGATAATGAAAAGTTCACTTTTTTAAGCCAAACAAATTTTTTTTATTTCTTTTTAGGTCTTAATTGCTTGAGGGCAAGCAAAAACTTGAGTTTGGGGGTGTGTTGAGTGTGTAAAAGTTATATATTTTACCCCCTATTTAACCCATATTTATGCTGCAATCAAGCATATTTCATTGCATTTAGGATAGATTTTAATTGTACATCACAATTATATAAAAAGGCACAGTTGCTACTGATTTTGGTTACTTTTACAGGTAGCTGCTGTAGCAGACTCAGGGCAGTGGAGAAGCAGAGCTGGAACACGGGACTAAAGTCAAGAAGGACGATGCTGCCGAGGCCGCTGCCGTGGCAACTAAGGACGACATCAGTGGTGAAGGAAAAAAGTAAATGGAGCTCGACAGAAAAAGGAAATTAAGCCGGTCTGTCATGGAGCACTCATATATTTATCTTCCCTATGACCTTCCCTTCCGTTCACCATTGCTTCCAGTCTCTCCTCAAGATAGTTGTTTTGTTCTATCAAGAGTCGGGCTTGCTTCTTGAGTTGATATGTGCGTTCGATTTCTGGATCTAATTCGTACTCAAGTTCCTTACCACGTCTCGATCTACGCATAAGCAATAAGAGAACCTTGTGAAAAGCACGAGGAAAATAAAACAACTAAAAACAGAAAATAAAAACAAAAACAAAGTGCAGTAATTAAAAGATAAAGGTATGTTGCCAGTCCCCGGCTACGACGCCAAAACTTGATGCGTGTAAATAAGACTATCACAAATAGTGCAAGTGTACACGACACAAGTAGTAAAGTGATACTAGAGTATCGGATATCGTCTCCACAGGGACTGGAAATAACTCTATCCTTGAATTGCTGCACATGAAAAAGAAATAGTTTAAATGATTGTTGAAAGTAATCTTGAGAAATAACTAAAATAAAAGATAAGGTAAACAGATTGAGAGAATAGGTCGGTATTGAATTGCTCAATAGTGCAAGTGTTGCACTATTCAGAGGAACTTATGTTGTGTCTGTCATCGAGCCTGTCGCGGCAACGAACAACAACTCTGTACTTCAAGCTCAGCAAGAATCCTTGTTATGACTCGTCCTATCCCTAGGTCCAAGTTCTGTTGATGAACACTTCTTGGATGATACCTTCCGGCGTGAATCGAAGGGTGAACACCGATGTTTGTGAATTTTTCTTTAGCCACTTAAACTTGTACTTATCCCTAGGCCAAGATGGTTTAACCATAAGCTGGAAAACGCGTATTTACTCCCTTCGTATACTTAACTCTCCCGATATTAAGTAAATGGATAACCTCACAATGCTCTCCCGATACTCTTATGAGATATGAAAACCAAAGTAAATAAACTTGAAGTTTTATTGAATTGAACAAAAAATCCTAAGAAACAGTTTAACCCTTACAACCACTTTACAAGATCAACCCTTAGCCCTGGGGGAAGTTTAGAACATAATGGAGAAGGGGGAAAACTAGGGTTTGTGATGGAAGATGGCTAGAAGCTAGATATCCTTCCCTAGGTCGAATTACATGCCTTTATATAGGCCTTGGGTTCAAGTTTTCTAATATGGCAAGAATACAAGTTTAAATTAAAGTACAACTCTATTAAAGACTTAATCTTCTGAGTAGATGCCTTCAATTCGTCATCTTTTCTTGCTTTGACTTTCTTCCTTGAACTTTGGGCTTGGCCTTCCTTCTGCTTCCGGGCTTCAGAAAAATATGAGAGTGACCCACGACAGACCGGCTTGAAATCCTCAATTTGTCGAGCTCCACTTCACTTTTCCTCCTCAGCGTCTCTCTGTCGTCATGGCTGCCACGACAGGTGTCACGACAAATGGTGCTCTTTGTCTTTCCACTCCAGCTCCTCAATTCGTCTCTGCTCCTTTGCTGCCTTGGATTGCTGCCACGACAGGTACCTGCAAAAGTGACCAATTGCAGCAGCATCTGTGCAGTTTTATCTAATTGTGATGTGTATGCAAAAATCTATCCTAAATGCAATTAATCATGCTTGAGTGCAGCAAAAATATGGGTAAATGAGGGGTAAAATATAGAACTTTTATGCACTCAACAATTGGTATGCGTTGTAGTGTGGATTTTGAATGCTTCATCTCGGCAATGTATTGCAGAATCGTCTTAACAGTCAGGACAATTTTGACAAAAAACTGCCTTGGCAGATGCCGGCCACGCCAGAGACTACGTAGCTGCCCGAGAGGCTAAGCGACAATTCAAAGTTCGACAAGGCTTCCTTCAGTGACTTCTTCTGATCCCTAAGTCGAAGTGCTATTGGCGAACACGTCTTGATAATACCTCCCGACGTGAATCAAAGGATTAACACCAACCAATGCTAAGCCTCCTTTAGCCGTTGAACTTCCAACTTATTTCTAAGCCAAAGTAGTTTTACCCTAGATTGGATAAAACTGTGTTTACTTGTTCTTGAGTTCAACTCTCCCGAAATTGAACAAATAGATAAATTGCAACTTCCTCTCTCGATTTGATTGCAAACAATTGAAAACAAGATTAAACGAACTTTGAATTTTATTGCAATAACTTTAACCTAAACAAATACAAGCAATCTCTCACAATTACTCAACAAAACCAACCCTTAGCCCTAGGAGAAGTTTAGAACATGATGGACGAATGGAAGCTCTAGGGTTTCTCAAAAATCACTCGATCTCCCCCTCTTAGTTGGCTAGGGTATGTATTTATAGGGCTTGGCCTAGGTTAAAGTTGGTTTAGGGTAGGAGTACTAGTTAGAATCAGATTACAACTCATTAAAAGAACAAATCCCTATCATTAATTCTTCCTAGATTCCTGTTTGACTTTTTCCACCATAACTTTGACAGTGGCTTTTCTTGAGCTTTTGGGCTCCGATCCTCCTGCAAGTGGTCTCTAAAAATCAAGCCTGATGTGTTCTTTATATCGCATACTGTAGATCATTTGGGTGTTCTCTATTTATGAGCGCAAGTGCACACTCCTGTCAAGTTATAGTATATAAGATATCGTCTCCAACAGGGATTGGACAGCTTCATTCAAATTGTTGTTCCTGCACCAGAAAAGTAAATCCACAACTAATTTGATTGTTCGAGAAGAAAAGTAAAATAAAAACACCATTATTGAAGAGGAAGTGATCAGTTGATAGAGAAGGCATGATTATGTTGCTGCTTAGTGTGAAACTGCGTTAAATAAGTCAAGTTGTTTTGCAATGCCAAACTCTGCTGCCTCGACGGTAGATGACAGGTAGACTGCTAAGACCCTCTCGCTACCTCGGCAGGGGAATGGAATTGTTCCTCGGCGTCAAACTCGACAGAACTACAAGGCTCGACAGAATGCTTCGAAAGTGACTCCGCTTATGTCTATGTCAGAGTTCTGTTGATGCCCACTACAGATAATACTAGTCGCGACGTGAATCATACAAAGACAGCAAGGTTGATTCGTCATCTTTTAGCCGCCTTAAACCCTTAACCTATGTCTAGGCCGGATTGATCGCACCGTCTATAGATGAAATCGTACTTACTCCTTTTGTGAGTTCGACTCTCTCGATACTAAACAAATGGATAGAATTCAACTAATCTTTCGCCTTAATTGAAAACTTTGAAGAACATGGAATAAGTAAACCTTGTAATTTTATTTGCAAAAACAAACTTGAAAACCTAAACAACCGTTCTCACAACTAATTACAACATAACCCAAACCCAAGGAGAAATTTAGAACATGTCGGAGGCAAGAAAACCTAAATTATGCCTAAGGAAAACCTCTCTCTCTCTCTCTCTGAACTAGAATTACAATGGGTATATATAAGCATTAGCTAGGTTTAGTCCTTCTTGAAGTAGAAGTTTTCAAAGTAGCTTTTCACATTAAATGTGACTTTAAACTCTGACTTCTTTGAGTTGAATGTGGACTTTATCAGGTTGCCTTGTTCCGCAAGCAATCTCGAGATTCACCTTCGGTGGCTCTGCCCGCTGCTACAGACGTTAGAAAATTGAGTGGACAATATCGATAGAATCAGGATTCTTTGCTCTACAGATTGCACTCCGGTTCTCCAATTCCATAGTCTTCTGTCATGGGCGACACGGTGGGCGGCGACAACTGCTGTCTCTATCTAGAACTGCATTAGTATAGCTCCTTGGTTCGTTGCCTCAGCATCGCATTCTCAGCTCCTCTTTCCCTCTGTCAGCCTCTAGTACCTAAAACCAAAAGTACACTAAAACAGTACATTTTCTTTACCAAATAAAAGATAATCTAGAAAAATATGGAAAAGTAAAGAAATACTGTAAAATGCAATACATGGTCCTAATTATGCCTAAAATGTACTCGAAAACAACAATAATATGAGATGGAATGTGCATGAAATATAGAACTTGTGGACACTTTACACACCCCAAACTCGAACTATTGCTTGTCCTCAAGCAATGCAACCTAATCATACTTGCCCTTATATTAATCATAAAGAAAAGTTGTTTTCAACTTGATTTCATACCTCAAGGCTGTGGCACCTATATTAGATTAGTGAAGGGAACGTAGCAAGAAAATAACTCAGAATTAATTTCTAATGCCAGTGCAGTGTGTGCAGGATTGTATACAGGCTGCATTATGCAGAATAACTAGATAAACAAAGATGATGTTATGATATGTAAGGTTGCTGCTGAGACAACACAGTTAAGCACAATATTTAATCATGCCAATGGGGGCTTCAACTTATCACAACTACTCTTCTAGGTCTGAAATTAAGATAGGAGGAAACTATAAAACCCCGAACCCATAGAGTAGAGTCATCCCATGAAAACTTTCATTCACTCATTCTAATTTGTCTGCCACTTCAAAACTTTCAGATTCATGGACTTTGATAGCAGCGGAGTGTCCTCGCACATGATTCTTCCTAGAGCCTGTTGCGGGCACCTCTAGGATAAAACAACTATGTTCTTTGTTTTTCTTTCACTGTCGTGGCAGTGCTATATTTTTTTTTATTTTGTTTTCTGTCTCGGCGGCTACCTGCAACCATTGTTAGAACTTTGCAAAGAATTATAAAAACAAAGCAGGTAGTGATCATTAGATATTGTAGCAAATTCAACAAGTAACAAAAGTGATTGACAGTTTTGGCAAAAAAAATTCTAAGTCATTTTGCATGCTTTTCCCATATTAAGTTCAATTTATTATTAGTGCAAAAATAAGTAATCGGCTAAATATCATAGGCACAAGTTATATAACAAAATTTTCTGTTTCGATTAATACTAAGGCAAGTACAATGCAACCTATATGCTACTAAATATGCCTAGACAAAAGATGCGAGAGCTATCCCCCCAAAACTCGAGATCGACATTGCCCTCAATGCACAAAATAAAAAAGAAAAATAAATACAAGTGATATACTAAAAAAAGAAAAAGAAATGAAGAAAAGAGAAAGAAAAAAACTAGAAATTGGTTGAGGCTTGAGAGAAGGCTTGAGTCTTTGCTACTGAGGAGGACGACGAGGTTTGGATGATGAAGCGACGGCCGGTAGATGTCTTGGCGGCAGACTTAGCAGGTGAGATCTTTGCTGTCCGCGGCGGTTGGAATATCTTGGGCGTGGGATGAGGTTCTTCTTGAGGTTTGGCAGAGGGAGCGGTAGGAGGTGCTTCCCTCTCTTCTGACTCTGTCTCTTTGTCCACAGGCTCGACGGCTATGATATGCTGCTTCCTCTTCCTAGTGCCTTCCTCCGTGGGTACTGCCAGAGGGTCTATCGCCATGGGGATGGATGTTGCTGCTAGAACTGCTGTTGCTGGTTCTGGCGGCTGTTGATCAATTAGCTCTCTTGAGGATGTATTCACCACTATCGCTACTATGCAGGCAGGTGAATGGTGTTGCTAATGCCTCTTGGAGAGTCTTCCACCGTGTTTGATGCGGTGGTGACTGAGTAAGATGGGTAGTGCATCGGAAAGGGCACCTGGCGGCGGGAAGCGGCATGGTGGGCAGCGGCAGCGGATGGCGTTCCTTGTGCTGGGGCAACTGCGGCAAGGTCTGCGGAGTATAGAGGCAGAATGGGGCCGTCATCAGGGAATTTCTGAAAGAGATAAACCAAAAAGGCTTCTTGGACTTCCCCCACGTATTTCATAAAGGTCAGCTGCTATTGTTTGATGCGTTTGTTGTTGTCAATAAGGGTGCGCAGCAACGTGTGGACCTCGTTGTCTAGGGCAGCTTCAGTACTACCGGGGGCGACTAGAGTGTCAGGCTGGGCATCAGAAGGCTGGCTTGGAGTTATGGGCTCTGTTTTCGGGGCCTGCATCATTTGCATGCGGACTTTTTTGGTCCACCCTTCTTTGGCTGTCGTCATCTCATCTTTGGGGTCGAATGGAACACCAAAGTTGGCGCAAAGGCTTGTGATGAGGGACGGGAAGTACAACCTGCCCTTCGTCTTCCGGAAGCAGGTGTGGATCTCCTTGCAGATAATTTCCCCAACATTTATGAGCTGGTTCATCATGATGTTGTGGATTAGAGCAAGGCACGGCCGATCGACGGTAGAGTTGTGGGAGGTGGGCAACAGACGCCTCTTGACGAATGTGTTCCACAGCATTGCCTCGGGCAGCAAGTGGCGGCGTTGAACAAATCCTCCATGCTTTACTGCCAACCACGACATGTTGGGCTTGCACAGTTTGGCCTTGATTTTCTTGTAATCGGCACGCGTCAGTGACTGCCTCCACTCCTCGTGAGGGTTTTCGTTCATATCTAGGCCATAGAAGCTGTTGATAACGGCCGCGTTGAGCTTGACAGACTCCCCCCGGACGAATATGAACGGCACCTCCGGGCGGGGATGGTGGGCATAGAACTCCCTGACCATGGTGATGTTAGCTATCTCCGGCTGCCGTGCAAATATTTCCCATTCCTTGCTGTGATGGTTTCAAACAGATTTGGTTGCAGGCCGAGATCTCATGTCTGCCTTGCATAGTAAAAACCTTGCTCCTTCCATATGGCCTGTTTTCCGAACTGAGCTCGGTATCTCTTTTCATCTTCGCGGGAGAAGAAGCGTTGGAAGATGGGTTTGGGTGTCGATGTGGAAGCCATGTGAGACGGTTGAAGTTTACTGAAACTTTAAAAGAAAATAGGTGAGAGCAGTGGATGCAAGAATAAGATTAGTAAGAAGGTAAAATTAAAGTAAATGAATGAAGTGAGAATGGTTTAAATAGAGGTTGCCGAGAAATGCCATGGCGGCATTAAATTTCTAACGGTCCAGTTGTCTCGCGCACGTTACAGGATTTTTGCCCGTTATTTTTGTAGCCGTTGGCAGCTAGCCGTTAGCGGTCAACTAGCTGTTACGCATTTCTGTGCTAGGCTGTCCTGGGCTGTCTCGGCGGGATGGTGGGCTGGCTTTTTGCTGGGCCTTCTTCTTGATCCAACTCTTTTATTCGTGATCCTAAAATACTAAATAAAGATAATTAAATATTAAAAATAAATTAAAATTGCATAAATTAATCTAATCCTAAAAAAATTGCAATAAATTAAATTCTAATCCTAATGCATAAAAATAAAGTAAAAGACTTAAAAATTAAGTTATGTTGGGAGTGCATTTAGGTGCATCTCCCAGACATAACAACTTCTTGAGGTAATTTGGCTTGTCCTTCCCTCCTGGGGGATCCTCTTGTTCCTTTAGGTGATGTGATGTTGGGTCCTTCAGCCTGCCCTTTGGTCTGTCGCGACAGTTGCTACCTTGGCCTATCTCTATGCTAATTTTGGCAGCCTTAGCATCGGGGCATCCTTCCTTTTCTTTTCCTGAGAGTTGTAGCACGTTTAACTTGATGTTCTGGTTGTCTACCCTCATGGTCAGCTCCCCATGTTCCACATCTATTAACATTCTGCCCGTGGCCAAGAATGGTCGCCCAAGGATGATATGGGCTTTATCATCGGCCTCACGGTTTAGGATGAGGAAATCAGATGGAAGAATAAGGTTGCCCACCTTCACTAGGATGTCTTCAATTTTTCCCTCCGGTTGCACAAAAGAATGATCGACAAGTTTTAGCATGACAGAGGTAGATTTGGCTGGCCCAATTCCTAATTTATCGAAGACTACCCTAGGCATTAGGTTGATACTAGCTCCCAAGTCGCATAGGGCTTTTGTTTCGTGCTTGCTGCCATCCTACATGGAATAACAAAGTTGTTCGGGTCTGTTTGCTTGGGCGATAGTTTGTTGTGCAACATTGCCATGCACTCCTTTGTTACAACAACTGTTTCAAACTCCTCAATCCTCTTTCTTTTAGAAACCATGCCCCTGAGATATTTGGCATAGTTGGGCATATTCTGAATGGCTTCTATTAGAGGTATGTTTATGTGCACCTACTTTAAAATATCCAAGAATCTTCTGAATTGGTGCTCTTGCTTCTGTTGCTTAAGCCTCTGGGGGAACGGTGCTGGCAGGCGGATGTCCTCTATACGCTCCTTGCATGAGAACTTTATCTGTGGAGGATCATCTGCTTTAGCGTCTCTGTCATGTTCAGCTGCCGGGACGGCTGGTGTTGATGTTGCCTTAGCAGGCTGTTCTTTCTATGTTGGCTATGTTTCTAGTTGCTTTTCTACCCTGTGTTCATCCAACTGCTTCTCACTTCTGGTAGATATGGTTTTGCACTGCTCGTAAGTGGGTTTGGCTGCTGCCTCTGTGCTGCTGAATGCTACTCCCATTGTTCTGCTGCTGAAGATCTCCGTAAACTGCCCAAATTTGGTCTCCAAGTTCTTAATAGCAGCCTCCTGGTTGTTCATCTTCATCTTCGTCCTGTCCATGAAAGACTTAGTTTTCTCAATAAATTTATTAGTTCGAACAATAAAATCACTAGTTCTAGACATAAAAGTATGAAGAGTTGCTTCTAGTGAATTATTGTTTTGTGGTTGCTGAGCCTGCTGTCTGAACGGGCTTTGTTGGTAGCCTCCCTGTTGCTGTTGTGGGTTTGTAGCAGTCTTTGGGTTGCTCCATGAGAAGTTTGGATGGCTCTTCCATCCAGGGTTGTTGGTGTTCTGGGCATGCCTGTTGTTCCTCTCGTATCCTCCCATAAAGTTGGTAGATGCGGTGCATTCAAAGGAATCATGGTTGGCCCCACACTCATCATAGAATGGCTCCACAACCTTGACCTTGTAGACTTTCCCAGCAAGTTTCACGATGCTCATGACCAGCTCTATCAGCTTGTCAAAGCGGGCATTGACAGATTCTGAGGATTGTACTTCATTCACAGTAGCTGGTTGCCTAACGCCTCCTCGGCGGGCTGTTGGATACTTGTAGTCGTTCTTAGCGGCTTGGTTCTGAATCCGCAGTGCCTCCTCTGGTGGTCTGTAAAGGATGATTCCATTGGCTAAGGCATCAATCATCATCCTTGTTGGGTAGTTCACCCTGTTGTATAACATTGGTACTTGTGTCCAAGCCTGAAAACCATGTAGCGGGAAGTTGTTTAGCATCTGTTGGTATCGCTCCCATGCTTCATACATTGGCTCGTCACCCCTTTGTCGGAAGGTTGTTATTTCGTTTCGCAGTCTGTCTGTGACATTGGATGGGCTGAAACGGTCCAGAAAATCCTTACACGGCTTTGACATGTGTTGAACGACCCTGCTGGCTGGTTGTTTAACCACTATTTTGCCCTATCCCTCAATGAATAGGGAAATAATCTCAGCCTCAGTACGTCTTGATGGACCCCGTGTATTTTGAATGCTCTGTAGATGTCCAGTAATCCTCTCAAGTACTGTCGAGCATCTTCTGTGGCAGTCCCACAAAATTGCCCTAACATGTTGATCATGTTAAACATAATGGGCTTCAACTCGAAGTGATCCGTCTCAATCTCAAGTTCTATCACTATCGGATCGAACCCTCTGAAGTCATGTTCCAGATCATCTCTAGTGGTTCAAACATTCTGGAGCTGTCTGGGCAGTAGATGGGGTTGCTGCCTTGGTGGATTTTGTTGTTCTCTGGGCGGCGGGTCTTGCTGCCCATCCTTGTCGTTCGAAGCATTGTTGGTAGGGTCCATATTTACCTTTGCCTTTTCTTTTTCCTCTTTAATTTTCACTAGGGTTACTCTGATTTCCTTCTTGAGCTCTCTTGCTCTTTGTTCGATATCGTTGTAAAAGAGGATTTCTCCTTTTGGATTTCCTTGGTCATACACTAGCAAAAGAAACTGTAAAATTATTTTTTTCGATTAAAAATAAAAATAAAATAAAATGTGAGGAAATAAAAGTGCAGAAATTAAACACGAATTTTGCTGTTACCAATCCCCGGCAACGGCGCCAAAAACTTGTAGAGTGTTTGGGTGTTCTCTATTTATGAGTGCAAGTGCACTCTCCTGTCAAGTTATAGTATACAAGATATCGTCTCCTATATGGATTAGACGGCTTGATTCGAATTGTTGTTCATGCACAAGAAAAGTAAATGCACAAGTAAGTTGGTTGTTCGAGAAGAAAAGTAAAATAAAAACACAATTATTGAAGAGGAAGTGATCAAATTGATAGAGAGGGCAAGGTTATGTTGCTTCTTAGTGTGAAACTACGTTGAATATGTCAAGTTGTTTTGCGCTGCCAGACTCTGCTGCCTCGGTGGTGGATGGGAGGTAGACTGCTGAGACCCTCTCTCTGCCTCGGTAGGGGAATGAAACTGTGTCTCGGCGGCAAACTCGGCAGAACTACAAGGCTCGGTAGAACGCTTCAAAAGTGACTCCGCTTATGTCTAATTCAGAGTTCTGTTGATACCCACTGTAGATAATACCAGTTGCGGCGTGAATCATACAAAGACAGCAAGGTCGATTCATACTCTTTTAGCTGCCTTAAACCCTTAACCTATGTCTAGGCCGGATTGATCGCACCGTCTATAGATGAAATCGTACTTACTCCTTTCGTGAGTTCGACTCTCTCGATACCGAACAAATAGATAGAATTCAACTAATCTTTCTCCTTAATTGAAATCTATGAAGAACATGGAATAAGTAAACCTTGTAATTTTATTTACAAAAACAAACTTGAAAACCTAAACAACTATTCTCACAACCAATTACAACATAACCCAAACCCAAGGAGAAATTTAGAACATGTCAGCGGCAAGATAACCTAAATTATGCCTAAGGAAAACATCTCTCTCTCTTTGAACTAGAATTACAATGGGTATATATAGGCATTAGCTAGGTCTAGTCCTTCTTGAAGTAGAAGTCTTCAAAGTAGCTTTTCACATTAAATGTGACTTTAAACTCTTACTTCTTTGAGTTGAATGTGGACTTTATCACGTTGCCTTGTTCAGCAAGCAATCTCGAGATTCACCTTCGGCGGCTCTGCCCGCTGCTACAGACGTCAGAAAATGGAGTGGACATCATCGATAGAATCAGGATTTTCTACTCTGCAGATCGCACTCCGGTTCTCCAATTCCATAGTTTGCTGTCATGGGCGGCACGGTGGGCGGGGGCAGCTGTTGTCTCTGTTTGGAACTGCATCAGTACAGCTCCTTGGTTTGCTGCCTCAGCATCGCATCCTCAGCTCCTCTTTCCCTCTGTCGGCCTCTAGTACCTAAAACCAAAAGTACACTAAAACAGTACATTTTCTCTACCAAATAAAAGATAATATAGAGAAACATGGCAAAATAAAGAAATGCTGTAAAATGCAATGCATGGTCCTAATTATGCCTAAAATGTACTCGAAAATAGCAATAATATGAGATGGAATGTGCATGAAATATATAATTTGTGGACACTTTACACATACCACTTTGCATTTTTCCAGTTTCCTTGGGCTGCTGCCTCGGCAGAGGTCTGTGTTGGTGTGAGTAACTCAACATGGCTCCTTACTTTGGGCTTATCTTCTTTGGCATAGTCTGATCAGCTCTTCATCGGGTTCATCAACATCTTCCATCGATTGTTCAGCTCCTTCCTTCTACCCTCCTTGCTGCCTCGGCGTTGTATGTTTGGGCTGGTACCTGCGCATAGTAAACACATACCTGAGCAGTATCTTTTATAGATAAAGTAGTGAAATTCATCAAAGATGGCAGATTATCTAATCTATGCAATTTTTTGTATGGTTACCTAATAAATGCAACTAAAACATGCTTAAGTGCAACAATAATTGAGCTAAATTAGGGCTAAAATGTAGGAGTTTTACACACTTAACACTAGCTACTTCCAAAAGATGCCTATTTTTTTTCTCTCGGCAACCCCATTTTGTTGAGGACTATCAACACAAGAATTAATATGAACAATGCCTTTTTCTTTAAAATAGGATCCTAGACTCTTTGAGAAATATTCACTCCCATTATGAGTTTTAAAAAAGTGAAATTTACTTTGAAATTGATTTTCGACCATATTGTGAAAAGTTTAAAAAAATTCACTAACTTCAAATTTCTCCCTCATAAGAAAGGTCCAAGTAGTCCTACTATGGTTATCTATAAAGGTTACAAACCATCTAGTTCCTTTAACATTTTTAACTCTAAAAGGACCTCAAATATCACTATAGACGATGAAAAAAGAATGAGAAGGTTTATAGGTGTATGAAGGGTATGTGGTTCTTTGATGTTTGGCAAATTGACAGATGTCACAATGAAAGGATTTGATCTTTTTTTTGGTAAACAAATATGGGTACAGCTTGGCAAAATAAAAGAATTGGAGTGTTCTAGTCTAAAGTGTAGTAACATAATTTTACCGAAAATATGGTCCGATGTGGAAATAGATTCAGAGATGCAACTGGAATAGGCTTGTTTTGGTGAAGGCAAAGAACCTTGAAGAATGTAGAGTCCATAGTGCAACCTAGCATTGCCAATTATCTTCCCTTAATCCAGTACCTGAAATTTACAGACATGTGGCTGACATGCCAGTAAAAAGTAGTCTACGTCAGCACATGTAGCTGTCATGTCACCATTCCATTTCTTATTTAATGTCGAGTAACCAAAATAAGAACAAGTCGAAAGTTTATTGATTAAATTAAAAAAAAAACTTAAACTTGAATGACCGAATAGAAGTGGAAAGAAAGGTGAGTGATAAAAATTTGTAATTTACCCTTAGAACTAATAATAATAAAAATAAGAGTAAGCTACACCACATATCACTCAACTATAGCCGTTGACTCGAAAATGCCACCGAACTTTAAAAAAGTTCAAAATTAACATTGTACTTTAGTTTGTGACTCGAAAATACCACTCCACAGTTAACTTTTAACACCCTTGTTTAAGTCAAAACGATGTCGTTTTGGTGCGGTTGTTTTGAAGCTTAATTTAGCCCAAAACGACGTCGTTTTGCTAGAAGAAAAATATTAAAACCATGTGATTAGGGGGTTTTAAACTTTAGACCTCCAAATATAAGGACTAAGCCTTAACCACTAAACCAACATGATATTATATAATGTTTTACCAAAAATATTATATATCTCAAACGACTTGAGATTAATTCAAATTATTTTATGAAATAAATAATATTATAAATGATATTAATATAAAAAATAAATATATATTATTTGAGTAAATATATATCAATATATATTATTCAAAAAAACCCCAAAATATTCATAAAATAATATATTTATATTATTAATAATATATTAAAAATCTTAAACCCTAAATTGTTAACCCACAAACCCCAACCCTCAAACTTAAAACCTAAATCTTAGTGCTTAAGGTTTAGGGTTTAAGGGTTTATATATATTAATTTTATAAATATTTTGTGTTTTTGAAAATAGCATATTTATATTATAAATAATATATAATATAAAAATAAAATATTCTTATTTAAATTATATAAACTTATCCATTTGGTTCAACCAAATTATTTTATAAAAAATAATACTATAAATAATATAAAAAATATTATTTACACATATATCAATAAAATGTATTATTTTTAAAAATTAAAAATATTCAGGAAAAATAATATATTTATATTATAAATATTATATAAAAAATCATACTCCAAATTCTAAAGTATAAGGTTTAGGGTTTGAGGTTTGGCTTTGTATTTTAAGGTTTAGGATTTAGGGTTTATAGTTTTTATATAATATTTATAATATAAATATATTATTTTCCTGAATATTTTGGGTTTTTAAAAATAATATATTTATATTATAAATAGTATATAAAAAATAAAAATAATGCACTTTTATTTATATATATTGCTATATCTACAAATAATATATTTTATATTATCTATATAAAATAATTTGAATTAATCTCAAGTAGTTTGAGATATATAATATTTGTGGTACAATATTATAATATCATGTTGGTTCAATGGTTAAGGCTTAACTATTTTTTTTAAAAGTCCTAGGTTCAAAACCTGACATACACATGGTTTTAATATTTTTCTTTCAACATAACGATATCGTTTTGGGCTAAATTAGACTTCAAAACAGTCACACCAAAACAACATCGTTTTGGGTTAACGAAATGTTATGAGTTAATGGCGAAGTAATATTTTCAAGTCACATATTAAAGTTCAATCTTAGTTTTGAACTTTTAAAAATTTAGTGACATTTTCGAGCCAGGAGCCTTAGTTGAATGGTATCATGTATGGTTTACCCTAAAAATAATAATATGGCTACGCACGAGCAACATGAAGAACAGTGGAGGACATGACATGACTGTGAAAAGTAAAACGAAATAATTTGTAGTTTTTATAATGCACCCGATGCAATTGTTACAACATCCAAGGGACATACACATATTTATTACATTTCATTTTTTTATCATATTTATATGCATCACAACTCCCTATTGCCGTTGAAGAATCTACATTGTTACTGGAATATTTCATTTTATTTTTCTGATATAAAAGATTTCAGAATCTGATAATTGAAAAATAAAAAAAAATTGAATTATTTTTTAAGATGTTACGATTACAAGTACAATTATAATTTTTTTTGTGGTAAAGAATGGGATACTACAAGTCTCTTAAAAACCACCATAAACCTAATGGAGAAAAATAATAACCATGATAGTATTACAGAAGAAAAAAAATCGAGATAACTCCGACAACGTCAAGAGAACCAGAAACAAAATATCACTACAAAGTCGCTAGAAAAAACTAAAAACCACACACAACATGACTTATTTAACCATCATGAATCGCGACAATAGGGCTATGAGCCATTCCTTCCACTTCCTCAGTATGTAACAACATTTGGATGTCATTTAGGGGTTGGAGATCAGGAATAAAATCAAAACTATCTCAAAGCGCCATTTTAGCAAGGCGGTCCACGACAATATTACCAGAACGACGAATGTGGCTGGATTTGATCTCACAGTGTTGCTTGCTTAATTCATGGATAAATGACAAGATAGTCGGTCCATCGGTTTGTAGCTTCGAACTATTTGCCAAGTGGATAGCAGTCAAGTTATCCGATTCAACCACAATACGTCTAAACCCCCAATTTCCAAGCCACGAACATTCCAGCATATATACCCCAAAGTTCTGCTTCCAACACCGAGAATATCCCAATACTTTTGGTGAAACCCATACGCCATTGCCCGATATGATCTCGAAACACTCCCCCGCAAGATGCTCTACCATTCTCGAAATTTAAAGCTCCGCCAGTGTTTAATTTTATCCAACCCAAAGTTCCGCTTCCAACACCGAGCATATCCCAATACATTTAGTGAAGCCCATACGCAATTTCCCGGTATGATCTCGAAACACTCCCCCACAAGATGCTCAACCGTTCTCGAAATTCAAAACTCCGGCAGTGTTTAATTTTATCCAACCCTCACATGGTGGAAACCAACTATTAGCACTTGTCCCTAATTGTGTTTGAGAACTGTTATGTGCCGCAACAGTAATCAAAGCTTTCTGCATAGTAGCAAGTAAGTATTTGCTGCGTTCAAGGGTTGATTCATGTCGCATATCCTCATTGTCGAACACCATGGCATTTTGAGCTCTCCACAAATTCCAAATAACAACTCCGAATAAGAGATCACAATATTTCTTTTTGATCAAAAAATTCGAGCCGCTTGTAATATTTGTCCCAATCCAATCTTTGAAATCCATGTTCAATAACTCGTACAATTTTACGGGTTGGATCAGAGTATTCCAAATGGCAATGGCTAGCGTACAAGACCGCAATATGTGATCAATCGATTCCGTCATATTTTGAAATAAAGGACAACGAGAATCCGTTGAAAAATTCCTACACACCTATCCTCATTAGTCATTAACTTCCCTTGACATGCTAGCCACATAAAAATCTGAATCCTTTGAATGTCGCGATAATGGTGGATTTTCTTCCAAATTAGCATTTGAGCATAAGTTGAGGAATCAAGGCGAATAATGTATGCAGATTTCATAGTGAAATTCTTATCCTCACTTCCCAACCAACCAACACGATCTCTCGAGAAAGAAGCCTTTGGAGCTTGAAGAGCAGCTAACCGCAGTAGAACATCCCATGGCAGCAACTCTTAAAAAAGTTATCATCCCCAATTACCATCAAAAGTTGCCATATTGGCCACGCGAGTTCTCGGCATATTCTGTGCAAGAGTCGGTGAAAGGTAAACAACAAGTGGCCCCACTTTCGGCATCCAATCATCCAACCAAAAATCCATAACACTCTCATTGCCAACGGACCAACAAACATTATCTCGGACATCCTCCCACACAATGCCAAACCTTTCCAAAGTCTTGAACAACTCCCGATTCGTAGTTGTAGTGGGACATCTATTGAGTGGATCAATCGAATCGAAATTGGTCAAGAATGGGTGAATTGGCTTTTTAAAATTGAAAGGGGCAAATTGAAAATGTGAAAATTGAAGATCATGCAATTTATAGTGGTCCAAGCTTAGAACAAGCTCTACATCCACTACCTTATCTCCCACTAAGGATTTTCAACCAATTTCACTAGATATTCTTCCCCTTTTCTCGAATTATGAGGAAACCTTACAAACCGGTTAATCTTTCTACCCAAAGATTAACCAAGACTCTCTCAATACAAAAAAGAAATGGCAATATGAAAAAACCTCTCACAAGGTTGATAAATTGCCCAATTACAATTAATCACTCCGCAAACTTGAAAGAAAATGATACAATAAAAATTACACAAGGGTTTTGATACGCATATCGGTACACGAAGGCCCGTATTTTTGTGAGGGTTACAAAAAATTGTCTCTTTAAGCTCAACAGTTTGGATGTATGCTTGGATTATTGCAAATAAGTTCAATAGTTGTTGTTGTAGCTTTGGAGGCTTGTTTTTATACCCATGCATTGATTTCTAGCCGCTCTGGTGGTTGAGATCATCAATAGAGCCGTTGAGCTCAATTTTTCCTACAATAAATGCACTTTTTCAACCTACCGTATCGGTACATGAAGGCAGGTATCGATAAATGTCTCAAAACAGAAAGAGTCGTTGTGTACATTTAAGAGGGGCATATCGATACACGTATAGGCGTGTCGGTACAGTTATAGTGTAAAACAAGGGGCATATCGATACTCAAAGACCGTATCGATACGGCTTTTGCCCACTAGAATCCTGAGAAAAAGTTAAGCAAAAAGTGTATCCATACGCTATAAAGGCGTATCGATACGGTCCAACGACCGTTTGAAATTTGCTGATTTCATAACTGACAAGCAATGACTATATTATTAAATGCAAAGATTTATTGAATCAAACCAATCTGTATCGATTCGAGGACAACCGTATTGGTACACTAAACCTTAAAATTAAGCCTAGAAAGAATACCGTATTGATATGAGTATAACTGTATCGGTATGCTTTTATCGATTAAAATTCCAAAACCATAAAATTGTATCGATACGACTAAAACGTATTGATACACCTTAGCGTACATGTAAGGTTTGGCTTTGAACACTTAGAAAAATTTTGTTTGAAAAATTTATTCAACTTAGAAACAATTTTGGTTCAAACTTTCTTGTCAATTTGTGAGACTTTAAAATACTTAAAAATTTATTTACTTTTACAAATAGGTCTTAGACAAATTTGTTATATCAAAATCAAATTAGGTTTTACAATCTCCCCTTTTTGATATAACAAAACCAAAGTAAATTTTTAAGTATTTCGAAAAGTTTACTCCACTTAATTTAAGATTGGTTTTCAAAAGTCTGTAAAAGTTTATATTTTACACTTAAAAATTATATTTTACACTTCTCCCTTTTTTGTTAGATCAAAATCAATACATATAACCAAGGGATATAGACAAGATATAGAGCAATGAAGCATAATTAAAGCAACATAATATCATTAAACTTCAAATTAAAATCCAAATCAATATAAGTTCAAATAACTTCAAACTTAAATCCAAAGAACAAAACATAAATCAAAGCATAGGGTTCGTAAGTAGAAAACATAGATGCATAATAAAATATAAATCTTAAATGATATGATATGGAATTAGATGCACAACATCTACTCGTCCCCATCGTCTTCGTCCTCATCGTCATCATCATTGTGATTAGCTTGAGAGTTCTGAGCATTAAGCCAAGCACCATGGAAAGCAATGAGAGATACATCCATGGAAGCTTGTTGTTGCTCAATGCCCTTGAATCGATCCTCCAACGATGTAAAACGTGTACCAATAGCAGCAAATATTAGTCCCTAAGGATGTGAATTTCTCATTTAAAGAAGCAATATTAGTCCCTAAGGATGTGAATTGCTCATTTAAAGAAGCAATATTAGTCCCTAAGGATGTGAATTGCTCATTTAAAGAAGCAATATTAGTCCCTAAGGATGTGAATTGCTCATTTAAACACGCCATGAGTCCATCCCTAGAAGATTGAGCTTGGTTGACTTATGGACCTTATGAAGCTACCGGAGGAGGTTGATCGTCTTGAGGAAGAGGAGGAGGAGTTCAATTAACACGAACCAATTCATGGTCGATGTACTCAAAGTGTGTACGAGTAAGGGAGTGTTCATCGATCAGTTTTCCAAGAGGCTTGACGGCATCATAGGAACAATCGATCTCCAAGTAATGGAACAGGAAACTCAAAGTCGTGCCATAGAAGAAGGACTTGACTTGATCGGTGTGACGATGTTGAACAAGATAGACCAAGTCGTCAAACATGATTTGACAAAGGTTTGCGCGCTTACCCTCACGGAAACAACGAAGCAAAAAAGTATCAACTTGGCGGATAGTAGAAAATTTCCCACCGGAAGGACGAAGCCACCAATAGATGATAAGATGAAGGATACAGTCATGGGCATCAAGAACGGTTACGGAGCCAAGTTGAGAATTCCCCAAGAAGTGTTCAGCATTAATCCCCAAATTTTCAAAACCAAAAATATTACAGAAAACAGTTTGATCAGTTCAAAATTTCTTCCCTATGAGATAGGATTCAATAGCAATTACATGTTCCCTTTCCTGATCATGAATGCAACGGGCATTAGCATAGAAAATTAAAACAAGGTTACGATATAAAATTGGGGGTATACTTAGAAAACTCATGAATTTCCATTGTTGTAACAACCCATAATATTTGAACTTAAACGTTCGAAGTTTAGAAAAGGGATTGATACAACTTTTTCATCCCGGATAGAAAAGCTTGATATTGTTTGTAATGGGTTAAAGCCGAAAGAGATTGAAACTGTGTTGGATAATAAAACCAAGGTCCGATTTAGTAATACCGTCATTTTCCGGATTGGGATTTGAAGAACTAGAAGGCAATTCTTTTCTTGGTCTCTTTTTAAGCCCCATAATAACCTAAAAACATCAAAACAATTCGAAAATGGTGTATGCAATTATCATCACATTCGATCCAATAAAAATTATAATAACTCGAGGTATTTTGAAAAACACTATATTTTATAGGTTAAAAATATATACAAGTATAAAACTAACATTTGGTAAAAAGAATTTTGAAAAATAATGTACTAAAATATACGATATATTTTTATATTTGAATAAAAAATTTCAGATCTCAAAAAGTTTTTGCAAGAATTTTGAAACCCATACTATAAATATACTTTGTATACAAAAATTAATTGAAAACAATAACTAAATTTAAACAAAAATTAAAAAAAAAGAAGAAAAAGGGTTTTATACCTTGAGTGATGGAATAAGATGAATGAAGGATGATGAATGCACCAAATTGATAGCAAAGCTTAGCCTTGATGTGTTGATGAAAAACCCTTTAGAAATATTGAGTTTGGTGTGAGAAATCAAAGGGTTTGAGGAGGTTTTTATAGTTAAATTTGGCTTAGTGTTTGTGAGAAAAAAGATTCGATTTTTAATTAAATTGGTATTCTCCTTTTAATGCCCATTTAAAACTTCAGTGGCATATCGTATCGATACACTGACGTGGCGTATCGATCCACTGTATCAGTATGGTTTTTATACGGTATCGATACGCGTAACCATATCGATACAGTTAAAACCGCATCGAAGCCCATTTAGCAACTCGTATCGATACGATGTTACATGTGTCGATACCCTTTGCAGAAATGCATTTTTGAACAGAATTAAGTTCAAAAATTGGATTTTAATTGATCCTAAATGCATGTCTATGAAGAATGAGCAAATTTTATGGACTAAAATAGATACATACTCCCCTAACAACAAGCATAGATGCATCAAGAAACAAAATTACATAAACATAATTATTATTCAAATTCAAGCAAATTTATTATACTTAAGGGCTCTAAAAGGTCAAGATAGGCTAGTTATACTTAACTCTCTCCTAAGAGTCCAAAAAACGCTCTTTGTCTAATGGTTTTGTAAAGATATCTGCTAGTTGGTTTGAGGTATCAACATACTCTAGAACAACATCATTATTTAAGACATGATCCATAATGAAATGATGTCTTATCTTTATGTGCTTGGTTTTAGAATGTTGGATGGGATTCTTAGTGAGACATATGACACTAGTGTTGTCACACTTAAAGGGTATGGTACCTACATCAATTCCATAGTCTAGAAGTTGTTGCTTCATCCAAAAGACTTGAGCACAACAACTTCCGACCGATATATATTCCGTTTCGGTGGTAGATATAGCTACACTATTTTGTTTCTTAGAGAACCAAGATATGAGTATACTACCTAGGAATTGGCAAGTTTTGGAGGTGCTTTTTTATCTATCTTACAACCCCCATAATCCACATCAGAATAAGCATGTAGGTTAAAGGAAGGGTCTCTAGGATACCAAAGACCTAAACAAGGTGTGTCTCTAAGGTACCTAAAAATTCTCTTAATGGCTATAAGGTGTGATTCTCTATGACTAGGTTGGAACCTAGCACACAAGCAAACACTAAACATAATACCGAGTCTACTTGCGGTAAGGTAAAGCAAAGAACAAATCATTGAACGATAAAGCTTAGAATCAACACTCTTACCTCTTTCATCCTTGTCAAGCTTAATTGATGAGCTCATTGGAGTGGCTTAAGGCTTCACATTCTCCAAGCCAAACTTTTTGAGCATATCCTTGATGTACTTAGCTTGATTGATGAAAATGTCATCCTCCCTTTGCTTGGTTTGGAGCCCCAAGAAGAATAAGAGCTCCCCCATCATGCTCATCTCAAACTCACCTTGCATTAGCTTAGAAAATTCTTAGCAATAAAACTCAATATTATAACCAATGATTAAATCATCAACATAAATTTGTACTACTAATATGTCATTGTCATTTCTCTTAATGAAAAGTGTAGTGTCCACCTTGCCTTTTTCAACTAAAAAGTTTGAAAGCCTTTCATACCAAGCTCTATGAGCTTGTTTCAAACCATATAAAGCTTTACTTAGTTTAAAAACATGGTTTGGATAAATTGGATCTTCAAAACTGGGTGATTGTTCAACATACACTTCTTCATTAATAAAACCATTTAAAAATGCACTTTTAACATCCATTTGAAAAGCTTGAATTCATGATAACATGCAAATGCAAGAAGCATGCTAACTGCTTCCATTATAGCTACGGGTGCATAGGTTTCATCAAAATCAATTCCCTCTTCTTAAGTATAACCTTGAGCAACAAGTCTAGACTTATTCCTTACTAGACTTGGCAAACTTGACTCGAGACCCGAAACCTGAACCGAATTACCCGAACCGAGACTTGATTTTGATCCGAACATGATGATTCGAAGTTGACCCAAAACTCGAAATAAACTGAACCGAACTGAAACCGACCCGAAATTTTTTGTTGAATCGAAATGAATCCGAACCGAATGGACCCGAACCGATTTAAGAGAGGATCTAGTGGTTACCCTCTTGGATGGATCACCCAAGATTTCACCATCTTTGACATAGTTGAGTCTCCTTGGGTAGTCCACTTCCTTTATACCGAGATTCATGTCCTTCAAGGATTCTATGGGAGAATCTTGTGCTTCTTCTTCTTCTTTGGTTGGAACCTCATTCACCTTTGATAATTTTCCACCATCATTGGGTTCAATGATCCCTACATCATCATCATCACAAGAATCCTTCCTCGAAAAGAGATTATCATCAAAAACCACATGTATAAACTCTTCGACAACTAAGGATCTTTTGTTAAACACCCGATAGGCTTTAGAGTTTAAAGAATAACCTAAGAAAATAGCTTCATCACTTTTTGCATCAAATTTACCTAAATGATTTTTCCATTGTTTAAAACAAAACACTTGCATCAAAAAGGATGAAAATAGCTAATGTTAGACTTCTTTGATTTTAAAATCTCATAAGGAGTTTTCTTTAAAATTGGCCTAATCATTACTCGATTATAATATAACAAGAGGTGTTTGTGGCTTTTGCCCAAAAATACTTAGGTAAATTGTTTTCACAAAGCATGGTTCTAGCCATTTCTTCTAAAGTACAGTTTTTCCTCTCAACTACCCCATTTTGTTAAGGAGTGTGAGGTGCAGAAAAATTGTGGCTAATACCATTAATGTTACAAAAATCCTCAAAACCTAGATTTTGAAATTCCGTTCCATGGTCACTTCTAATATGATAAATGTTTTGACCAATTTCATTTTGTGTAATTTTTGAAAATGTGATGAATTTTACTAAAGCCTTATCTTTTGTACTTAAAAGAGAACCCAAGTTTTTCTAGAAAAATCATCAACTAAAACATAGGCATATGATTTTCCACCCAAGCTAGTTGTCCTAATAGGCTCAAAGAGATCCATATGGATCAATTGTAAAACCCTACTAGTTGAAACATCATTAATGGATTTAAATGAAGATCGTTTTTGTTTACCTTTAGCACAAGCATTATAAATTTTATCTAAGGAAAATTTTAGCTTGCGTAAACCTCTAACTAGGTTTTGGGAAACCAATTTCTCTAAAATGCTTATGCTAGCATGTTCTAGTTTCCTATGTCATAACCATGCATCATTTTTATTTTGAGCAACCAAACATGCATGGGATGCATGAATATCATCTAAATACACCATGTATATATTACTTATGCGGTGACCAATGAGCATTATTTTATTTTTTTAATGTCTACAATTTTGCAACCATTAATATCAAAAAAGACATTAAAACCCTTATCACACAATTGACTAATGCTCAACAAATTATGTTTAAGACCATTGACATATAACACATCTTCAATGAGAATAGAAGAGAGATTACTAATGGAACCAATAGCATCAATGTGGTCTTTAGAGTTGTCACCACTCCACCACTCTTTGGCTTTAGCTCCATAAATATACTCTTGTCGCCGGTCATGTGTCTTGAGCATCCACTATCTAGGTACCAAGTGTTTTGACTTGAAGCTTTGGCCTTGTAGCAATGCTCCCCCTACAAATAAATATTAGTTCTTAATTTTTGGTACCTAAATCATTTTGAGTCCATATGAGTTATCTCCCAAATACTTGGTTCCCTTAGGAATCCAAGAAGCAATAACATGAATCTTATTACTTGCTACTAGTTCCTTAGGAACACATACACTTCTAACTATTTTACCTTTAGGATGCCTTTGAAAGCTTCTTTATTTGTAGCCATTGAAGTTCCTCTTTACATAGTTGGGTTTTGAAGAACTTGCTTTTTCAAAATCTTGTTTCCCAACTACATTAAGAGAAGCCTTAAGCTCAGTCACCACTTTGTGGTGATCATCATGAAGTTTGGAAAGAAGATTGTTTAAATCAACATTATCTTCTTGAAAATATTTTAAATCATCTTGTAAAACCAAAATCTTCTTTTCAAGTTTCCATTTGGTTGTAGAAAGGGAATCGTTTTGGTTTTCCAAATTGGAAATTATTTTCTTATTTTTCAAAATCGATTTCTTATATTTTCCCACCAAGTCATCGTAAACCTCTTGCAACTCATCATATGCATCTTGAAGTTCATCAAACGTGAAATCAGAAGTATATGAGTTAGGGTTTACCTTAAGATCATCATCAATGGTCATGAGGCAAAGATTAGCCACTTTGTGCTCCTCTTTATTGGATGATGATTCTTCATCGCTCCAAGTAGCAACGTGGGCTTTACGTTTTTCTTCTTCTCGAAGCCCTTCTACTTGAGTTGAGGGCAATCCGATCTTATGTGCCCCGACTTCTTGCACTCATAACAAATGAGTTGATCATTCTCCTCTTCTTTGTTCTTGTTCTTGGATTCCCCTCTTCTTTAGAACTTTCTTCCCCGATTGGACTTCATGAACCGAGAGAATCTCTTGGCTATCATAGTCAATTCCTCAAACTCGTCTTCACTTGAGTTGCTTTCCTCTTGAGAAGCCTTGAGAGCAATTCCTTTCTTCTTCTTCTCTACCTCTTGCTTCTCCACTCTTTTCTCTTCTCTCTTCTTTTATTCTTCCCTTCATTGCTTCATGATCTCATAAGTACGGAAAGATCCCACCAACTCATCGATCTTCAAGGACATCAAATTCTTGTCCTTGGCGATTGTGGTTCTTTTCCCATCCCATGATTCAAGAAGAGAGTAAAAAAGCTTTTGGACTAGCTTGTCTTCGGGGATGATCTCACCGAAGCCCTTGAGACCATTTACTATGACGGAGAATCGATCAAACATTTTGGAGAAACTCTCATCCGGCTCCACCTTGAAGTTCTCGTAACTCAAATTAAGGATCTCAATCTTGGTCTCCTTTACATTGTTTATGCCCTCATAGGTGGTCTCTAGCTTGTCCCACACTTCCTTCTCACTTGTGCACGATGACATCTTTGGGTACATGCTGGGTCCAAGTGCACAAAAGATGATGTGAAGAGCCTTGTCATTCACTTTAATCCTCATTCGATCTTCATCGGTCATCTCCTCTCTTGTCTTTGGAACGAGCCTTCCTTCTTCATCTCTCTTCATAGGAATGGTTGGTCCATCTTTCACCACATCCCAAAGGACGTAGTCATTTGACTTGATGAAGAGCCTTATTCTATTTTTCCAATAAGAATAGTTATGATGTGAGCACGTTTATGCCACCCAACGATGCAACTTCAAACTTTCAGGGAAGCTCTTTTCCTTACTTGTACTGATATTTCTGAATCATTTGATAATGTTTGTGCCTTAGAAGATAGAACTTTTAATGTCTTGCATGTTGATATGTGACATATTATTATTATATTAATTATTAGGTGTGTTTGAATTTGATTTATAATGTTTTTATATTGGTTTAGTTTTGGATTATTATAAGGTGACTTATTATTATTATTATTATTATATATTTGTTTGACAGTACCAAGTGTACGTGTGTGATGAGTGTGCATGGCCCATGCGTGATCAGCCTCATGTGCGCGTAATAAACAAGCAACTGAGCCTTGTTGATGTGCGGCAATCAGAGAATTAAACATGAAATAAATTAAAGGTGCGGCAGAATGTATAAGTGCAACCAGTTTCTCCATTTTAAATTCCAAATTCAAACATGCACACATTTAACATGTGCATAATTCAAAGGATGGCGTCACTCCTACTTGGATTGCATGGCTGACATTCAAATCTGCTATGGAAGTTATTTATAATTTTTAACTTGAATTTCAAATGGCCGAATATTAGCCACAATTTCAATTTCGGCGAACTTCCTTTGTAGCCTATATATATGTAAACTGAATGCTTGTGTAAGGGTTACCAACTTTGAAATAAAAATTACACTTGAGAGAATTTTCTCTTTTCGGTTCTTTTTAGAACTATTCGACACTCAAACTTGTTTGTTTGTCATTGATACTTCGGGTTCCTAAATTGCTATTTAGTGGGTCCAAGTCCTTCGACGTTAAACAGATTCGATTCGGGTTTGCTCAGTAGATTGTGCAGGTTATTTCGAGTTTAGCGTTTTCAACATCGATCGTTTTTGAAGCCTTCTTCACCATCGTTGAAGTTCTTTCCAAAACGCCAAAATTATCATATTACTCTATATTTTTATTATATTTATTTTGTTCATCTTTAAGTCCCTATTTAACATAAATATGTCGTATAATTTTTGTTGTTTCCTTGTTGTTTTTATTGCGGGAACGTGCCTACAACACTCCTAGATCCGTAACAAACGAGGATAGTCCGTTTCGGCAGACTGCCCCTTATTATGTGGTAATCAGAGCCTAGGTTGTTGGATTCGTTGTAAGTTTCTGCAAATTCGAGTAAAAAATGTATTCGAATTAAAAAAAAATAGATTCGAAAAAAACAGATTTAAAAAACAAGTTCGAACAAAAAAAACAGATTCGAATAAAAATAGATTGGAACAGAAAAACAGATTCGAAAAAAAAACAGATTCGAAAAAAAAACAGATTCGAACAAAAAAAGGTTTCGAAAAAAAAAACAGATTGGAAAAAAACATATTCGAATAAAAAAATAGATTAGAACAAAAAAACAGATTCGAATAGGGAAAAAACATATTCGAATATAAAAAACATTTTAGATTCGAAAGTGTTTATATATATATATTATTAATGATGTATTCCTATTGTAAATGATGAAATTTGTACGAGTTTGTTATGCAACTTTGATGTGCTCGGAAATCAACCGAAGTGAACTATGCTTGTTTGTTCGGTAATAGGAAGGTTGTAAGCACGTCTTCGCAGTAAGGTTCTCTAAACTCTTCATTTTTCATCTTTTGGTTCCTTTTTTTCGTGTCATTATCCTTTTCATCTTTTCTTTAATTTTCAGTCTTATTTTCTTTCTTTTTGTGTCACTTTTTTTCTTTGTTTCCTTAACCGTTGTTTCCTTGTAGCCAACACCGTTGTAACAAGTTTCGAGACGTTGGATTAGTTCTCTAAAGAGCTGATTACGAGAAAGTGTAAGGGAAAAAGGCATTGAGCGTTGTGAGAACAGAAGGGGAGACAAAAAGAGCCATTCAAGTATTCTCCCGAGGGAAACACGAGCGTGAGTGTTAATTTTTGAGTGCACTGTTCTTTGGAGTGACATCTGCGAGACTTTGATTGTTTGTGCTGTGAGGTCCTTTTTGTTTGTTTTTTTACTAACCTATTGTATTGTTTTCTTTTGTTTGTTTTTGTTGTTAATTATGGCAGGTTCCGATGATTACACGGTTGACCAAGATCCACCGATTCCTCAAATGCAAGCCTTGGAGCGCATGATGCAACGAGTGATTGCTAATGCATTGAAGCCTATACATTCTCGAATGGATAGACTTGATGGGGGTGGTTCCCATGATGTCCATGAAGAGATAAATGATGACAATGTGCAGACATTCGCTACCGGTGAAGCACTTGTTGACAAGAGAAGTCTGAATGATCAGTCAGCACAGGATGAACCGCAACAAAACAACCTCTTCCATACAAGATGCAACGTGAACGGTAAGGTATGTATTGTGATTATTGATAGTGGTAGTTGTGCTAACGTTGCTAGTACTCTCATGGTTGATAAGTTAGGACTGAAGACGACAAAGCATCCCAATCCGTACAAGTTACAATGGTTGAATGATGGTGTTGAAATCAAAGTTACCGAACAAGTTGTTATACCATTTTTCATTGGTAAATACAAGGATGAGGTAACTTGTGATGTTTGTTCTATGGATACTTGTCATTTGTTGTTAGGAAGACTGTGGCAATATGATAAGAGAGTTTTGCACAATTGTTACACCAATCGAGACTCTTTTACTCATGAGAGCAAAAAGGTAACTTTGGCACCTATGACTCCAAGTGAAGTATATGAAGACGAAGTTCGTTTGAAAGCGAGTAGTGCTGCTTGGAAGGCCAACAAAGAGAAGAATGAATGCGAAAAGAAGAAAGAAAATTCACAGGTATTATCTGATTCGACATTTTCTTCTATTTCTTCTTCTAACTTGCAGGTTAATAAGGTGATGCCATGTGAAGTTCCCAAGGTTGCTATTGTTGGTATGTCTAGTGCATCTATGTCCTTTTCAAAAATTCAACAACCTTCTTTACCACGGTTGGACGTTCCTTTCCATTGTACTATTGATTTTTCATTTTCATATGCTAATTTCTTTGGTTGTACATTGGATTGTGAACAACCTTGTGTTGTGATTCTGGATGACCGTCAAGATTCTTGTTGTTCTTTGGAGTTGCCTTTGTATGTCATTTTTTTCAGGTTTAAGGATGCACGATGAGCATTGTCTGACTTTATGTTGTGCATTATTCGAAAAGGTACAAGAAAGAAGACATTTCCATTTGTGTTCTTTGTAAAAGAACTTGCTCCGAGAGGATGGCATATGTGCCGAGCACGAAAGATGAGGAAGTTCCCTGGCAAGCGAAAGTCAAAATTGTTCCCTTTTGTAATGAGGGTCCATTTGGGGACAAATCGCATTAAAGAAGGGGGGATGATGTGAGCACGTTTATGCCACCCAACGATGCAACTTCAAACTTTCAGGGAAGCTCTTTTCCTTACTTGTACTTACATTTCTGAATCATTTGATAATGTTTGTGCCTTAGAAGATAGAACTTTTAATGTTTTGCATGTTGATATGTGACATATTATTATTATATTAATTATTAGGTGTGTTTGAGTATGATTTATAATGTTTTTATATTGGTTTAGTTTTGGATTATTATAAGGTGACTTATTATTATTATTATATATTTGTTTGACAGTACCAAGTGTACGTGTGTGATGAGTGTGCATGGCCCATGCGTGATTAGCCTCATGTGCGCGTAATAAACAAGCAGCCGAGCCTTGTTGATGTGCGGCAATCAGAGAATTAAACATGGAATAAATTAAAGGTGCGGCAGAATGGATAAGTGCAACCAGTTTCTCCATTTTAAATTCCAAATTCAAACATGCACACATTTAACATGTGCATAATTCAAAGGATGGCGTCACTCCTATTTGGATTGCATGGCTGACATTCAAATCTTCTATGGAAGTTATTTATAATTTTTAACTTGAATTTCAAATGGCCGAATATTAGCCACAATTTCAATTTCGGCGAACTTCCTTTGTAGCCTATATATATGGAAACCGAATGCTTGTGTAAGGGTTACCAACTTTGAAATAAAAATTACACTTGAGAGAATTTTCTCTTTTCGGTTCTTTTTAGAACTATTCGACACTCAAACTTGTTTGTTTGTCATTGATCTTCGGGTTCCTAAATTGCTATTTAGCGGGTTCAAGTCATTCGACGTTAAAAAGATTCGATTCGGGTTTGCTCAGTAGATTGTGCAGGTTCTTTTGAGTTTAGCGTTTTCAACATCGGTCGTTTTTGAAGCCTTCTTCACCATCGTTGAAGTTCTTTCCAAAACGCCAAAATTATCATATTACTTTATATTATTTTTATTTTTATTTTGTTCATCTTTAGGTCCCTATTTAACATAAATATGTCATATAATTTTTTTTGTTTCCTTGTTGTTTTTATTGCATGAACGTGCCTACAACACTTCTAGATCCGTAACAAACGAGGATAGTCCGTTTCGGTAGACTGCCCCTTATTAAGTTATCCCCATTGAAATAAGGCGGCTTGGTGATCGATTGTGACTCGAAGAGGTTTTGGCCGGAGGTAGACACCATGGCTTATTTTTAGTCGATTGATCTTCTTCTAGGATCTCCTTTTGTTGATGTAAGTCCCTCAAAGAGTTAGGCTTTGATACCAATTGTTGAGTGGATCAATCGAATCGAAATTGGGCAATAGGGGTGAATTGGCTTTTTAAAATTGAAGGGAGCAAATTGAAAATATGAAAATTGAAGACACAGAAATTTATAGTGGTTCAAGCTTAGAACAAGCTCTACATCCACTACCTTAGCTCCCACTAAGGATTTTCATCCAATTTCACTAGAAATTCTTCCCTTTTCTCGAATTAGGAGGAAAACTTACAAACTAGTTAATCTTTCTACCCAAAGAAGAACCAAGACTCTCCCAATACTAAAAAGAAATGGCAATCTGAAAAATACATCTCACAAGGTTGATATATTTCTCAATTACAATTAATCACTCCCTAAACTTGAAAGAAAATGATACAATGAAAATTACACAAGTGGAGTGTTGGGTTTTTCGTGCTCGATTTCCTTCAACCGTTCTAGCTCGCCAAGTGTGGAGAAGTTGGATTTTTTGGTGTTTTTAGTGGGAGGTGAAAGATAGACAATAGACACAAGGATTTATAGTGGTTCGGTCTTCTAACAAGCACCTACATCCACTACCTTAGCTCCCCACTAAGGATTCATCAAATTCACTCTTGAATTTCTTCCCTTTTCTAGGCTAAGGAGGCAACCTTTACACACACAAAGCTATCTAACCCAAAGCTTGAGTAAACCCTCTTTACAAGAGAAATTCTTAAGCAAACTTGAAATCCCTCTAATAGGTATTTGTTTGCACTATTTAGATCTCACCCAAAACCTAAACACTTGAGCAAATTTGACAATGTTTAGCTCACTAGTGTTGTCCATACAAGAAAATGAACAATTAGGCTCTAAGACAATTTCTTAATCATTATGTTGTTGATAATTGAAGCATTAGTCTTCTCTTGATGCTTGGAGGTCCCTTTTATACTCCCAATTGAGTTTGTAGCCGTTAAGGACCATTGGGGTTGTTTTAGAGCAGTTGGAGACTTTATTTCTCACCCTAAATGTTGTTCTGCATACATCTTTTTCAAAACAATCAACCTCGTATCGAAGCAACCTTCTTCAAAACTAGCCATTGAAGTATGGTGCAGCAATCCGTATCAAAACGACTATGGCCGTTTCGAAACACCTTTGACCCGTATCGAAACGGTAGCAACCCCGTTTCAAAACAAGTGATAGTTGAGATGCAATTTAAAATATCGTTGGGAAAATAGTCGTTGGGGAGGTTTTAACCGTTGGGCGTATCGAAACACCAAAGGGTGTTTCAAAACAAAACCCTCTCCGTAACGAAACGGGCAAGCCCTGTTTCGGTACGGGTTTTGGTAGTTTCAAAATGTTTCGATACAGGTCCCCCTGTTTCGAAACTGATACCTTGAAAACTCTGGTTTGGTTACTTAAAAACATTTCAAACCTTTCCAAAAACCATTTAAGACTTGCACAAACTTATTATCAAGTTGTTTGGACTTAAAGACATTTTTTAAAATCTTTTCAATATAGTCCAAAATTATTTTTCAATTATTATATCAAAACATTAGTTCTTCAATCTCCCCATTTTTGATATAATAAAACCAACTTGAAAAATTATTTAGGATTCTCCCCCTTCAAGTTTAAAAATTTGAATAAGAGATTTCAAAATTGACAAGTAATTAAAGCTCCCCCTTATTCATTTGAAAATACAATTTTTCAAACCCCCACTCTCCCCTTTTTGTTATATCAAAAAGAATTTAAATAACTTTAAGTTCAAAATAATTTGGGAGGTTAAAAAATGACAAAAATAAGAAGTTTGGTTTTAAAATGGCTCTCCCTTACTCAAAGCATCATCAAGATGTTAGTCCAACATATATGATAATCTAGTTGAATTTAAAAGAATAAATCAAATTAAACAACTAAAACAACTAGATTTTACCACACTTGAACTCAAAGGAGGATGTGAAGCCTTCCTTCTTCAAGTGTTCTTCCTTTTGTGCTTGGAGCTATCCCTTAATATTTGGACTTTTTGATCACTCTTCATCACACCTAAACAAGACAATCAAGTAATTGTTGGTATCTAGATTGCTTTGGATTCATAGACGTTAGTTGCACAAAATTTAGTCCCCTTAGAAATCCATTTTTCAATTTCATCCTTTTTAGTTGAAGTGATTAGTTCTTTTGGAACCCAAACACTTCTAAAACATTTTCCATTCAAAAATCTAGGGGCACTAGATTGTCTTCATAAAAATTTGATTTTCCAAAATTGTTTTTCTTTTCAAGCTATTTTGGAATCAAATCTTTTTCCTTTTGAACTTTATGAAGGAAATTTTGTAAATCAATACATTTTTTTCGAACTCATTTAGTTTTGCTTCAAGTTCAATTTTGGTTTTAGAAATCAAATCATTTTGAATTTTCAAATTTGAAATCACTTTCTTGTTTTTCAAAATGTGATTTTTAAACTTTAAAACCAAATCATCATAGGCATCTTGTAATTCATCAAAAGAATATGAACATGAAGTAGATGAATTAGAAGTTACCCTTAAATCTTCTTCGATGGCCATAAGGCAAAGATTGGCTTGTTCATCGTCAGTGAAGTCTTCATCACTCCATGTAGCCATATATGCCTTCTTCTTATGGCTTGAAGTGCTTACCCTCTTCTTCTTCATTGATTCACAATCGAATTCTTTCCATGCTTTCTTTATGAATGGGGCACACTTCTTGAAGAGATGAACTATCTCTTCTTCTTCATCCTTCTTCTCACTTTTATTAACATGGTTGCACTTGGAGGATTTGAGAGCAATGGCATTAGTGTTGATGCCAAGCTCCATGATTTTCTTTTTCTTCAGATTTCTTATCTCTTCCTTCTTCTTCTCCTCTTCTTTGTCGTTCTTCATGATTTGGTGAGTGAGAAGTGACCCCATGAGTTCAACAAGCTTCAAGGTCTTCAAATTCTTAGCTTCGATGATGGCGGTCTTCTTTGAGTCCCATGACTCGGGAAGAGAATATATAAGCTTACGGACAAGCTTTTCTTCCGGGACGGCTTCTCCATAGCCTTTGAGCCCATTGATGATTGTGGAGAATCGATCGAGCATCTTCTTAATGTCCTCTTCCGAATCCATCTTAAAGTTTTCATACTCTAGGTTGAGGAGGCCGATCTTGGTCTCCTTTACTTCGTTTGTTCCCTGTTAAGTTGTGAGGAGCTCAATTCCTTCAACCGATATTGCTCACCATGTGGTGGAGAGGTGGATTTTTGGGTGGATAAGGTGTGGAAGCTAAAAGATAAATGACACAATGATTTTAGAGTGGTTCAACCTTCTAACCAAGGTCTACATCCACTACCTTAGCTTCCCACTAAGGATTTCCAATCAATCCACTATTGATTCGTCCCCTTTTCTAGGCTTAGGAGGAAACCCTTATACACCGATCAAGCTTTCTACCCAAAGCCTTGATCAAACCCTCTTTACAAGAGATAAGAAAAGCAAACACAAATCCCTCTAATAGGTGTTTGTTTGCACAATTAAAGCACTCACCCAAAACCTAAAACACTTGAGCAAATTTGACAATTTTGGCTCACTAGTGTTTGTCTATACAAAGAAATGACAATTTAGCTCTAAGACAATTTCTTGATCATTTGTTGATTGACAATTGAAGCATTAACCATATCTTGATGCTTGGAGGTCCCTTTTATACTCCTTGGTGAGTTTATAGCCGTTACTAGCCGTTGGGGTTGAATTGGAGCCGTTGAGGACTTTATTTCCCTTCATTAATGATGTTCTGCAACCTTCCGTATCGATACGTTTGGACCCGTATTGGTACGACCTTCATCAAAAACTAGATGTTGGGCTCTTGACAGCCTAGGTGTATCGATGCGCTTGAGGGCGTATCGGTACAATATGACGTTTAAAAGACCGTTGGGAAATATGACCATTGGGGTTGTTAAATGGGGATCGGTACGCTTACCAGGCGTATCGAAACGACCCCACTCCGTATCGAAACAGCCAAGCCTGTTTCGATACAGGTTTTGGCAGTAACCAAACTGAGCAGAAAATGTATCGATACAGGTTGGACCATATCGGTACGAGCACTTTGAAATCACACGTTTGGTTGTTTAAAAGCATGAAAAATCTTTCCAAAAGCCTTTTAAAATACCTCAAACATAAATTCATGTTGTTTGGACTTAAAACCAAGTTTTAAATTCTTTTCAAATTTGTCCAAACATTTTTCAATTATTATATCAAAACATTAGTTCTATGTGCCCCATTCATGAAGAAAGCCTTAAGAGAGCTTGAACGAGAATCCATGAAAAGGGAGAGAGCAAGCACTTCAAGCCATAAGAAGAAGGCACATGTGGCTACTTGGAGTGATGAGGACTCCACCGACGATGAACAAGCCAACCTTTGCCTTATGGCCATCGAAGAAGATTCAAGGGTAACTTCTAATTTATCTACTTCATGTTCTTACTCTTTTGATGAATTACAAGATGCCTATGATGATTTGGTTTTAGAGTTTAAAAATCACATTTTGAAAAAAAATAAATTGATTTCAAAGTTGAAAATTCAAAATGATTTGATTTCTAAAACCAAACTTGAACTTGAACCAAACTCGAGGAGTTTGAACTAAAATGTTTTGATTTACAAAAATTGCTTCAAAAAGTTCAAGAAGAAAATGATTTGATTTCAAAAGAGCTAGAAAAGAAAAATAATTTTGGAAAATCAAACTTTTATGTAAGACAATCTAGTGCCCCTAGATTTGTAAAAGGAAAATGTCTTAGAAGTGTTTGGATCCCAAAAGGACTTAGCACTTCAATTAAAAAGGATGACATTGAAAAATGGATTACTAAGGGGACTAAAATTTGTGCTACTAATGTTCATGGATCCAAAGCAATTTGGTTACCAAAAATTACTTGATTGTCTTTTGCTAGGTGTGATGGAGAGTGATCAACAAGTCAAACTTTGAGGGGGAGCTCCATGCACACAAGGAAGAACACTTGAAGAAGGAAGGCTTCACATCCTCCCTTGAGTTCAAGTGTGGTAAAATCTAGTTGCTTTTACTTGTATTTGTTTTATTTGTTTTATGCCAACTAGATGATCACATATATTGGACTAACATTTTTAATGATGCTTTGAGTAAGGGGGAGCCATTTTAAAACTAAATTCTTATTTTTGTCAAAATTTTCCTCTATAGTTATTTTGAACTTAATGTTTTAAATTCTTTTTGATATAACAAAAAGGGGGAGAAATGGTTTGAAAAATTGTATTTTCAAATGAATAAGGGAGAGCTTTATTTGATTTCATATCTTTAATCTCTTATTCACATTTGTAAACTTAAAGGGGGAGAATCCCAAACAATTTTTCAAGATAGTTTTATTATATCAAAAAGGGGAGATTGTAGAACTAATATTTTGATATAATAATTGAAAAATGTTTGGACAAATTTGAAAAGAATTTAAAACTTGGTTTTAAGTCCAAACAACTTGAATTTATGTTTGAGGTATTTTAAAAGGCTTTTGGAAAGATTTTTCATGTTTTTAAACAACCAAACTTGTGATTTCAATGTGCTCGTACCGATACGGTCCAACCCGTATCGATACCTTTTCTGCTCAGTTTGGTTACTGCCAAAACACGTATCGAAACATGCTTGGTCGTTTCGATACGGAGTAAGGTCGTTTCGATACGCCTGGTAAGCATATCGATCCCCATTTAACAACCCCAACGGTCATATTTCCCAACGGTCTTTTAAACGTCATACCGTACCGATACGCCATCAAGCGTATCGATACGCCTAGGCTGGCAAGAGCCCAACGGCTAGTTTCTGATGAAGGCCGCACTGATACGGGTCCAAGCGTATCGATACGGAAGGCTGTAGAACATCATTAATGAAGGGAAATAAAGTCCTCAACAGCTCCAATTCAACCCCAACGGCTAGTGACAATTATAAACTCATCAAGGAGTATAAAAGGGACCTCCAAGCATCAAGATATGGTTAATGCTTCAATTGTCAATCAACAAATGATCAAGAAATTGTCTTAGAGCTAAATTGTCATTTCTTTGTATAGACAAACACTAGTGAGCCAAAATTGTCAAATTTGCTCAAGTGTTTTAGGTTTTGGGTGAGTGCTTTAATTGTGCAAACAAACACCTATTAGAGGGATTTGTGTTTGCTTTTCTTATTTCTTGTAAAGAGGGTTTGATCAAGGCTTTGGGTAGAAAGCTTGATCGGTGTATAAGGGTTTCCTTCTAAGCCTAGAAAAGGGGACGAATCAATAGTGGATTGATTGGAAATCCTTAGTGGGAAGCTAAGGTAGTGGATGTAGACCTTGGTTAGAAGGTTGAACCACTCTAAAATCATTGTGTCATTTACCTTTTAGCTTCCACACCTTATCCACCCAAAAATCCACCTCTCCACAACTTGGTGAGCAATATCGGTTGAAGGAATCGAGCTCCTCATAACTCAAGATTCCCTCATATGTGACTTCGAGCTTGTCCCAAACTTCCTTGGCACTCTCGCAAGAAGACATCTTCTCGTAGATGTTGAGGCTAAGTGCACAAAATATGAAGTGCAAAGCCTTGCAATTTAGCTTCATCTTCTTACGATCGTAGGCACTCCACTCCACCTTGCTTCCTTTTGGTACAAACAAGCCATCTTCAATGATATCCCAAAGCTTGTGGATTTTGGATTTGAAAAAGATAATCATCATCGTCTTCCGATATGCATAATTTGTCTCGTCGAAGAAAGGTGGCTTGTCGATATATTGCACCATTGAGCCGGTTGTTTGAAATGTTGATCGAGCTTGCTGGATCGCCTCAATAGGATGTTAATCCTCTTCAATTGAGCCAAGCTCATATACCAATTGTTGGGTTTCTCATGCTCGATTTCCTTCAACTGTTCTAGCTCGCCAAGTGTGGAGAAGTTGGATTTTTGGGTGTTTTTAGTGGGAGGTGAAAGATAGACAATAGACACAAGGATTTATAGTGGTTCGGTCTTCTAAAAAGCACCTACATCCACTACCTTAGCTCCCCACTAAGGATTTTAACAAATGCATTCTTGAATTTCTTCCCTTTTTCTAGGCTAAGGAGACAACCTTTACACACTCAAAGCTTTCTAACCTAAAGCTTGAGTAAACCCTCTTTACATGAGAAAAACTTAAGCAAACTTGAAATCCCTCTAGTAGGTATTTGTTTGCACTATTTAGCTCTCACCCAAAACCTGAATACTGGAGCAAATTTGACAATGTTTAGCTCACTAGTGTTGTCTATACAAGAAAATGAACAATTAGGCTCTAAGACAATTTCTTGAACATTATGTTGTTGATAATTTAAGCATTAGTATTCTCTTGATGCTTGGAGGTCCCTTTTATACTATCAAATTAGTTTGTAGCCGTTAAGGACCGTTATGGTTGTTTTGGAGCCGTTTGAGACTTTATTTCCCACCATAAATGTTGTTCTACAGACGTCCGTTTTGAAACAATCGACCCCATATCGAAACGACCTTCTTCAGAACTAGCCGTTGAAGTCTGATGCAACAAGCCGTATCAAAACGCCTCTGACCATTTCGAAACACCCTTGATCTGTATCGAAACGATAGGAACCCCATTTTGGAACGAGTGACAGTTGAGCTGCAATTTAAAATGTCGATGGGAAAATAGCCATTAGGGAGGTTTTAACCGTTGGGCGTATCAAAACACCAAAGGCGTGTTTCGAAACGAAACCCTCTCCATATCAAAACGGGCAAGCCCTGTTTTGGTATGGGTTTTTGGCAGTTTCAAAATGTTTTAATACAGGTCCCCCTGTTTCGAAACGGGTACCTTGAAAACTCTGGTTTGGTTACTTAAAAATGTTTCAAACCTTGCCAAAAACCATTTAAGACTTCCAAAAACTTATTTTCAAGTTGTTTGGACTTAAAGAAATTTTTTTTTGAAATCTTTTAAATTTAGTCCAAAACTATTTTTCAATTATTATATCAAAACATTAGTTCTTCATGGAGGTTACAAAAATTTTACTCTTTAAGCTCAAGGGTTTGGATGTATGCTTGGATTGTTGCAAATAAGTTCAATAGTTGTTGTTGTAGCTTTGGAGGCTTGTTTTTATACCCTTGCATTGATTTCTAGCCATTATGGTGGTTGAGATCATCAATAGAGCCGTTGGGCTCAATTTTTCCCGCAATAAATGCACTTCTTCAACCTACTGTATCGGTACACGAAGGCTCATATCGATACATGTCTCAAAACAGAAAGAGCCATTGTGTACATTTAAGAGGGGTGTATCAATACACGTATAGGCGTATCGGTACGGTTATAGTGTAAAACAAAGGGAGTATCGATACTCATAGACCGTATCGATACAGATTTTATTCACTGGAATCCTGAGAAAAACTTAAGCAAAAAGTGTATCGATACACTATAAGGGCGTACCGATATGGTCCAACGATCGTTTGAAATTTTTTGATTTCATAACTGACAAACAACGGCTATATTATCAAATGCAAAGATTTATCGAATCAAACCAAACCGTATCGGCACGTTAAACCTTAAAATTAAGCCTAGAAGGAATATTGTATCGATACAAGTATAATCGTATCGTTACGCTTTTTTGATTAAAATTCTAGATCCCTAAAATCGCATCGATACGACTAGAGTGTATCGATACGCCTTAGCGTACATGTAAGGTTTTGCTTTGAACACTTAGAAAAATTTTGTTTGAAAATTTTATTCAACTTAGAAATAGTTTTGGTTCAAAATTTCTTGTCAATTTGTGAAACTTTAGAATACTTAAAAATTTATTTACTTTTACAAATAAGTCCTTAGACAAATTTGTTATATCAAAATCAAATTAGGTTTTACAACATCTTCCACACATTTATATTTGGCACACAAAAATCAAACCCACAAAGCTTCACGTTTAACTATCAAATTGAAAGAAAGTTTCATAAGAAACGCCTCTTTCTGGTGTGACATCTTACGAAATCCCAAGCCTTCTTGCTTAGTAATTTTACAAATCGTGTCCCGATGAACAAGACGAATGCCCTTATTATCATCCGAAGTACCCCAAATAAAACGTCGTATTAGCTGTTCCAACTCCATGCAAATTTTCTTGGGTAGAATCGTTGTTTGCATTGTGTACATTGGTATAGCCGAGAGAAAAGATTTAGCAAGAGTTATTCTCCCTGCAAGAGATTGAGTTTTTGCCTTTCAACCACTTAATTTTCGTTGCACCAATTGGATATGATAGGCATATGAAGCCGATGTAACTAGAGAATGGAGCAAAGGAACTCCAAGATACTTACCGAGATTGGACACCTCAGTGAAATCAAACGAAGAATTGATGTACACACGTAAAATACCAAGAACATTTTTGGAAAAATAAATGGTAGTCTTCGCGATGTTAACTTTTAGCCCTGATGCCTTTCAAAAATCATCAAGAATACCAAAAAGAGTCCATAATTGATTTTTAGAAGCCTCGACAAACAGAACCCTCGTCAGCAAGTAATAAATGAGAAATTGTCGAGCTCAGTTTGGAAGTACAAAACGACGGCCAACGTCCATAGTTAACCTCAACTTGAATATTCTGAGTTAATCTCTCCATGAAAAGAACGAAGAGATATGGTGACAATGAGTCCCTTTTTCTAATCCCTCGAGAAAGACAAAAGGATTCCAACATCGAACCATTCCAGAGAATCTTGGAAGATAAAGAAGATATGCAATGAAGAATGAGTGCGCGCAACGAATCCAGAATCCTAATGTCACGAAGCGTGTCATCAATGAAAGACCTTTTAAGGCGATCATACGCCTTTTCAAGATCAATTTTCAGTGCCATCCAACCCTTTATCCCAATATTCTTTTTCATCGTATAGACAATATCTTGCGCGATAATGACATTGTCTGTAATAGAGCGCATATGTACAAAGCTAGTTTGATTTTTAGATATCCGGTGAGGCAAAAGAGGCTTAAGTCCATTGACGATAATTTTGGTTACGGCTTTATAAAGTTCAGAGCACAAATTGATTGGCCAAAATTGTGACATGGTCTTAGGGATTGGAACCTTAGATAACAGCACAAAGAGTGTCTCACTGTACTTTTCTAGAATGACCCCATCCTCAAAAAATTTATTAATATATTTGCAAACCGACTCTCCAACTATGGACCAATTCCTCTGAAAACAAGAAGCGTGTAGCCCGTCAACCCCGAGAGATTTAAGAGCCCTATGCCAAAAATGCCAACCTTAATTCCGATCACATCAATTGGTAACCCAAATTTCTCCAAATCAGAGTGGTTAACATTCAGAAATAGGCCCCTAGTTTCATAATAACGAGACACATTGCCATCACTCGTGAATAAATTTTGATAGAAAGTGAGAGCCATACCTATCAACTCAGTCTGATCTGTACATCATGTCCCGTCACTGTTTTTAAGAGTTGTCACCTTGTTTGTCCAACGCATGGCCATGGTGGAAGGATGATAAAATTTGGTGTTTTGATCTCCATTAATCACCCAATTAGAACAAGCTTTTTGCCTTGTAGGGCGTGTAGGTGTTCCTTTTTTGTGAGAGCGCAAGTGCACACTCCTGCCAAGTTATACTATAAAAGATGTCGAATCCCACGAGGATTGGACAGCTTGTTCCGTTTCGTAGTTCCTGCACAAGGGTAAAATAAAACACATGTGAATTGTTTAGTTGAGAAGAAAGGTAGATAAAAACACAAGTAATGGAAAAAATGAATCAGGTTGATAGAGCATGAAGGGTTATACTTCCATTTACTGTGAAAACTGCATTCTAATAGGCATGAGTTATCCTTTGCTGCCACGATATGTTGCCTCGGCGGGTATGGCGGGCGGCAAACTATGACCATGTCACGCGGCCGCAGCAGGTCACTACCACTGCAGGGGTGTACTATCTCGGCAGGTGGAACGGATATAAGACCTGGCGGCAAGTCTGACAGATACTCCAAGTTCGGCAGGATATTCGACAGTGATCCCTCTAATTTCTAGGTTAGGATGCTCGAGATGTTAACTTGAGGACTAGTGTGGAACCAAGTTAGCTAACTCGGTTGGTGATCCCTTTTAGCCGCTGAAACTTGTGGACTAGTATGGAACCAAGTTAGTCACGCCTCAGCACGTTGTACCGTACTTAACCCTTTCGTGAGCCTTGCACTTTCGTGCCCGACAAATTGATTCTCTCAAACAACTAGTGTAGAAAGATTGAAAGAATGAAGAACAATAGATTAAGTAAACTTGGAATATTTTATTGAAGAAATAACTCAAAAACCTAAAACAACCGTTTCTCACTAGTTACAGCATAACCCTAACCCAAAAAGAATTTTAGAAGATGGCAGTAGTGAAGAACACAATAAAAGTCTATAGAAAACCTAGGATGATTTAAACTAGAAGTACAATGGGTATTTATAGACTCAAGACTAGGTTAAGTCCTCCTTAAAGTATAAGTCCTCAAAAGTAGCTTTTCATCTTTAATATGGCTTTAAATGCCAACTTCTTTGCTTGGAATATGGACTCTTGCTCGTTTGCCTTAGCCCGCAAGTAAGCTTGAGAATTTTGCTTCGGCAGCCCTAGCCGCTGCTACAGACGTTGGAAAATCATATGAATGCCGACGATAGATTCAGGAGTTTTAGTTCTACAAATCGCACTCCGGTTCTCCCAACTTCCATAGTCAGTTGCTGAGGGCAGCAAGGTTGGCGGCAACTCTACTCGGCAGGTGCTTGGAAGCAACTAACTTCTACTGGAACTACTTCAGTACAGCTCCTGGTTTTGCTCCTCAGCATTGTGTCCTCTGCTCCTCGGTTCCCTCGTTCAGCTGTTAGTACCTACATACAAGAATACACTAAAACAGTATCTCTTGTCTACCAAATAAATAATATTCATAAAAGTAAGGTAGAAACTAGAAATACTGTAAAATGTTATGCATGCACCTACTTATGTCTAAAATTTGCTCAAAAACAGTAATAATAAGAGTTGAAATGTGCATGAAATATAGGACTTTTGGACACTTTACACACCCCTAAACTCGAACTATCTCTTGTCCTCAAGCAATGCAACCTAAAGTACTTGCTCTAATAATAGTCAGAAAGAAAAACTTGTTGTTAACCTGATTTACTGCCTCAAGGCCGTGTCACCTATATATAAAATTTAGTGAAGGGAAACAAGCAAGAAAATAACTCATAAATAAATTTCCCATGCCTGTGTGGTGTGTGCATGTCTGTAAACAAGCGGAATACGCAGAATAAGTAACTAAACAAAGATGTTGCTGTGATTTTTAAGGTTGTTGTTGAGGCAGCACCGTTAAGCGCATTATTTTTAATCATGGCAGTGAGGGCTTCAGCTTATCACAACTACTCTTCAAGGTCTGACGTTGAGATAGGATCAAACTACAGAACACCGAACCCTTGGAGTAGAGTCATCCCGGGAAGGCTTTCTTTCACTCATGCTAATTTGTCTATCACTTTAAGGCTTTCAGATTCATGGACTTTGATAGCAGCGGAGTGTCCTCGCACATGATTCTTCCTAGAGCCTGTTTCGGGCACCTCTAGGGTATTACAACTTTATTCTTTGTTTTTGATCTTGTTGTCGTGGCAGTACTTGCGTTTTCTATTTCATTTGCCTGCCTCGGTGGCTACATGTAGTCATTGTTAGAACTTTGCAAAGAATTCTAAAAACAAACAGGCAATGTTCATCAGATATTCTAACACATTTAGCAAGTAACAGAGATGTTAACATTTTAAGGCATAAAGAAAAAAAATCTAAGTCATATTTCATACTTTTTTGCAAGATTAAGTTCGATTTTTACTAGGTGTGAAAATAACTAGTCGGCTACCCTATCATAGACACAAGTCATAGCAAACTTTTCTTTTCCGATTATTACTAAGGCAAGTACAATGCAACATGTATGCAACTAGAGATGCCTAAAAAAATATGATGCGAGAGCTATTCCCCCCCTCAACTCGAGATGGGCATTACCCTCTGTTGCGTGTAAAATAGTCTATCGCAATGTAGTGCAAGTGTACACGTCGCAAGTAATAAGGTGATACGGAGTATCAGATATCATCTCCATGGGGACTGGAAATATCTCTATCCATAGATTGTTCTATCCTTTAACTCTAGGAATTGAATTGCTCAATAGTGCAGGTATTGCACTGTTCAAGGACTTATATTCTGTGTCTGGCTTCTGTCACAGCAGCACCTATCATGGCAGCGGTCTGTTGCTGTCGCGGCAGCGATAAGCAACTCAGTTTCTTCAAGTTCGGCAAGAATCCCTGGATTGACTTGTCATATCCCTAGATCCAAGCTTGGCGGTGAACACGTCTTGGATGGTACCTCCTGACGTGAATCGAAGTATGAACACCAATGTTTATGAATTCTTCTTTAGCCGCTTAACCTCGTCCTATCCCTAGGTCCAAGATAGTTCAACCATAAACTGGAGAACCAGCACTTATTCCTTTCGTATACTTAACTCTCCCGATATTAAGTAAATAGATGATCTCACAATGCTCTCTCGATACTCTTGCAAGATGTTGAAACCAGAAGAAGCAAACTTGAAGTTTTATTTTATTGAACAGAAAAATCCTAAGAACAGAACAACCCTTACAACTACTTTACAATATCAACCCTTTGCCCTAAGGGAGGTTTAGAACATGGTGAAGAAAAAGAAACGACTAGGGTTTTGAGATGAGAGGTATGGGATGTGATGTCTCCTTATACCCTTACATATATAGGCAAAGATCTAGTCTAAGTCCTTCTTGGAGTAGTAGTCCTTTTTTGGAGTAGAAATCCTTCTTGGAGTATAAATCCTTGTTCAACAAGTAAAGATAAGTTACTTTACTTATCGATCCTTAATCAGCTCAATGGACTCAGAAAAATATCCTCTATCAAACGAGACCCATCTTGACTATGTCGGCGTATTGTCGTCCGGGCGGCATGCTACGGCGGCAGCGTCCTTGGAGGCAACTGGAACTACTTCAGTACAGCTCCTTCTGCTTCTAGTCTCCAAAAATATACGAATGACCCACGATAGTCCGGCTTGAAATCCTCTATCTGTCGATCTCTACTTCGCGTTTTCTACCTCAGGTGTCTTCACTATCGCCCCTTTTTCCACAGCAGCGGTCACGACAGACCACGGGCCTCGTTTCTTCAGTTCCTACTCTGCAACTCGCCTCTGCTCCTCAGCTGCCTTCGATGCTGCCACGGCATATACCTGCAAAAGTGACCAATTTTAGCATCATCTGTGAAGTTTTATCTAAATGTGATGTAAATGCAAAAACTAGCCTAAAATGCAATTAAACGTGCTTGAATGCAGAAAAAATAAGGATAAATGAGGGGTAAAATATAGGACTTTTAGGCACTCAACACCCTCAATGCACAAAACAAAAAAATTAGGAAAATAAAATATACATGTTAAAAATAATAATGAGAAAACAGAATAAATAAAAATAAAAATAAAAGAAAAGAAATAGAAAAATAAAAGTTTGATGAGGGTTGGGGGAAGGCTGGATTCTAGTCAGCTGAGAAGGAGGAGGATGTTTGGATGATGAAGCGGCGGTTGGCAGATGCCTTGGCGGCGGTTCTAGAAGGTGAGGTTTTTGCTTTCCGCCGCGGCTAGACTCTTTTTGGCGTATGTTGTGGCTATTCTTGCAGTATGGCAGAGGGAACGGCGGGAGATGCGTCGCTCTCTTCAGACTCGGTCTCAAGGTCCACATGTTCTTCAACTACTATGTGTCGCTTCCTCTTTCTGGTTCCTTTCTCTGTGGGTGCAGCCTGAAGGATGAATGCCATTAGGATGTGTTGCGTGTCAAAAGTCCTATCGCAATGTAGTGCAAGTGTACACGACGCAAGTAGTAAAGTGATACTTGGAGTATCGGATCTCCACAGGGACTGGAAATAGCTTTATCCTTGAATTGTTGCATGAGAGAGAAAATGAGTTTAAAATGTTTGTAGAATAATTGTGAATAATAGCTAAATTAAAGGAGTAAAATATCAGGTTTAAGAAATAGGTCGGTGTTGATTTACTCGGTAGTGTAGGTGTTGCACTGAATAGAAAACTTTTGTTCTGTCGTCGTCCAAGTCGCGGCAGAAGTCTGTTGTTGTCGCGGAAGCGATCACACAACTCTGTACTTCAAGCTTGGCAAGAATCCCTGCTATGACTTCTCCTATCCCTAGGCCCAAGTGTTGTTGATGAACACTTCTTGGATGATACCTCCCGGCGTGAATCGAAGGGTGAACACCAATGTTGTTGAATTCTTCCTTAGCCACTTATCCTCGTACTTATCCCTAAGCCGAGATGGTTTAACCATAAACTGAAAAACTAGTATTTATTTTTTTCATATGCTTGACTCTCCCGATATCAAACAAATAGATAACCTCACAATGCTCTCCCGACACTCTTGCGAGATGTGAAAACCAGAATAAATAAACTAGAAGTTTTATTGCTTTGAAGAGAAAATTCCTAAAATAGTACAATCCTTGCAACTACTTTACAGAATCAACCCTTAGCCCTAGGGGAAGTTTAGAACATGATGAGAAGGGAGAAAACGACAAGGGTTTTGGGGAAGAGGGCTAGAGATGAGATATCCTTCCCTAGGTCGAATTACATGCCTTTATATAGGCCTTGGGTCCAAGTTTTCTAATATGACAAGAATACAAGTTTAAATTAAAGTACAACTCTATTGGAGATTAAATCTTCTGAGTATATGCCTTTAATTCATCCTCTTTTCTTGCTTTGGGTTTCTTCCTTGGACTTTGGGCTTCGCCTTCATTCTTCCTTAGGGCTCAGAAAAATATAGGAGTGGTCCACGACAGACCGGCTTGAATTCCTCTATCTGTCGTGCTCCACTTCACTTTTCCCTTTACTAACGTTGTCGTCATGGCTGCCACGACAGCATCTTGTTTCTCGACTCCAGTCCTATGTTCCAGCTCTGCTCCTTCGCTGTCCTGAGTCTGCCACAGCAAATACCTGAAAAAGTAGCCAAAATCAGTAGCAATTGTGTTATTTTATCTAATTGTGATGTATATGTGAAACTTTACCTAAATGCAATGAATTATGCTTGAATGCAGCAAAAATATAGGTTAAATAAGGGGTAAAATATAGAACTTTTACACACTCAACACACCCCCAAACTCAAGTTCTTGCTTGCCCTCAAGCAAATATGACCTAACTAAAATTTAAATTTTTTTGGTTTGGCTTAATTCAGCGAACTTTTCATTACCTACCACACATGCCCTATCACGAGCAACACCTTGTCGGATGTTTCTGGATTTATTCGGAATCATGCTACAGGTCTTGTGTAGTGTGTGCATGTTTTGTGAACAAATATGTGCCTAGACTCCTTTAGTTTACTATAATAGTTAAGCTATTTACTTGAATTTTTATGCCAAATTTCCTTTTCTTTGAGGTAATTCTTAGGCTTCTTTAGTTTTTTTTCTGAATTAGACTCGGTGTTTTTCTTAATTTGAGTTGACTAGAGCCTGTTTTTGGGCACCTCTAGCTAACTTCCTAGAGCCGGTATTAGGCACCTCAAGGGGTATTGAGTCTAAGTTTTCCTTTTCTTATTATCTTTTCCTAGAGCCAGTGTTAGGCACCTCTAGGGGCAACTCAAGTGGTTAAGCTTTCCTACTCTAGTTTACAAATAGAAGTCTAGACATCATATAAGAGTCACAAAGGGTGTTTAAAGATCAGAACTTTAGCAAGGCTCTAAACAATTCCTAAAAACATCCTAAAAACGACTATCTTGAGGAACAGTTAGAAGCAATGCACAGCGGGGTAAATAATGAACAGAGGAATGCTGAAGATCCTCCCCTAGATGACCAGAATGGACGGCCTGCCACTGCTGTTGCCGCACGACAGTCATGTCGTGACTACATGATCAATGATCATGTGGAACTGGAGACCACCCTGCCAGACGTGGAAGCAGAGAACTTCAAGCTAAAACATGTTATGTTCAGCATGATAAATTCCGCTAGCCAGTTTAGTGGTGCTGCAACAGAGGATGCCCGAGAACACTTGAAAATGTTCCAAGAAATCTGTGGATCGTTTAGATTACCAGGAATAAATCTGGAAATACTGAGGCTCCGGTTATTTCCTCATTCACTGAGAGACAGAGCTAAAACTTGGTGGAATAAACTAACGTCGGGTTCAGTACGAACTTGGGCAGATCTCTCTCGTGAATTTTTGTCTCGTTTTAATCCTTCTCACTTATCTGAGCGATTGCGTAATGAAATTGCTACTTTTTAACAGGAAGATGACGGACCAATGCACGAGGCATGGGACATGTTTACAACTCTTCTAAGGAACTGCCATATGCATGGATTCCCCGTGTGGAATCAAGTCATTAAATTCTACAATGCTGCCAACACACACACTCGTATGAGAATAGATTCAGCAGCCAATGGACTATTGCTGGATAAAGATCCAGACGAAGCAATGGTGGTGTTGAAAAACTTAGCAAAGAATGACGAGCAATTCCCTACAGCAAGGAGAGGTAAACGAGGGATAACTGTAAAGGATTATTAAGCTGACAATTCCCTGAAATCATAGGTTGCTTACCTCACAAAGGCGGTGGAAAATCTGTTACGGAAAGATTCGAAACCTGTCTATTCTGTAGAAGAGGTATGTGAAACTTGCAGTGGGAACCACAGTTCGGAAGACTGTACGTTACAGTTAGAAGAGGGGATGTACGTTGGAAATTACAATAAGCCAAGAAATTACGATTCCAACAATTACAATCCAAACAACACACTAAATCCTCAGGTGCAGAACAACAAAACCAAGGGACACCCAGAATCCTGTCACGGCAGCAACCACAGCAGCAGCCGCAACAGCAGCCGATAGCCACACCTAGTATACTGGAGTAGACATTGGCCACATTCATGTCACAGACAGGAGCTTACATGGCAAACATGGGGCCATCCTGAAATCACTAGAGACACAGAGATGAGGATGACTAACCATGAGGCCACCCTGAAATCACTAGAGACACAGAGGGGTCAGGTTTCCCAGCATATCAAGCCAAGGCAAAATGGAGGATTCCCTAGTGATATTGAGGTCACTAGAAAACCCACACATGAGCAGTGTAAAGCAATTACAACTAAGAGTGGTAAACAACTGCAAGGGCCAGAGATGAGAACCATACAAATTGAGGAACCAACCCTAGATACACCTGCCGTGAACACTGCCTAGGCAGAAGAAGAGCAACCTGCTGCTGACACACTAGTGACGACAGCAGAAGGGACAGAGGAGCAAAAAAAGAATGCTAAAGAACCTAAGCCTCCTCAGATCCGGATACCATGTGAAGGATGCCTTGAAGATTACCGTCTTGCACCTCTTTTTTCGTAGCAGTTACAAAAACCGAAACAGGAGTACCAGCTCAAAAAGATTTATGATATTTTTAAGCAGGTACATATTAATATACCTCTGTTAGAGGCCATCAAGAAGATGCCAGGTTATGCGAAATTTCTCAAAGATGACATGTCAAAAAGATCCAGACTTGGGGAATTCGAAACGGTAAAAATGACAGAAGGATGCATGACTATCTTGCACAGGCACCCGCCCAGAAGAAGAAGGATCCTGGGAGCTTCATCATACCGTGCATAAATGCTGACAAATTCGTGGGTAAGGAACTTTGTGATCTAGGTGCTAGCATAAATTTAATGCCAAAATATGTGTTTCAGAAATTAGGTATTGGACGAGCACGACCCATAACAGTCATGCTACAGCTGGCAGACCGCTCTTACGTACATCTAGAAGGGAAGATCGAAGATATTCTGGTAAGAGTGGATAAGTTTATCTTTCATGCTGACTTTCTTGTTTTAGACTGTGAAGTAGATGAAAACGCATCAATCATCCTGGGTGACCCTTCCTAGCCACAGACAGGTCTGTGATTGATGTAGAGAAAGGAGAACTAACCATGAGAGTAAATAATCAAGAAATCAAACTCAATATTCTCTAAGTAATTAAACATGCTGATGCAGAAGAAGAGTTCAAGGTCATCACTGAAGTAATCCTTGACCAACCCTACATCAGGTCGAGCTGCTATGACATAAAATTTGGTCACTGCCACAACAGTCATCTGGAAGACTGTCACAGCAGCAACGACGACAGTGACTCCTCCGATTCAGACATATCTGACACTGAAGGTCATGAGGAGGTAAATTGGATAGGAAATCGTCCAGGTAAGTTCTTCGAGCCCCTAAATTATACCTCGAATGAACATATAATCCATAAGCCTTCAATTGAAAAGCCACCTGTTTTAGATCTTAAGCCCCTGCCAGGGCAGCTTAAATATGTTTTTCTTGGTTTAAATGATATGTTACCCGTAATCATCTCTTCCAAGTTAATGCAAAAACAGGAACAACAGTTAATTGGAATGCTACAACAGCATAAGAAGGCTATTGGATTGACAATAGCTGATATCCAAGGCATCAGTCCGGCATTATGCATGCACAATATTCTCTTGGAGGATGATCATAAGCCAACCATTGATGCCAGAGACGTTTGAACGAGGCTATGCGAGAAGTGGTGAGAAAAGAGATTATCAAATGGCTTGGTGACGGAATCATTTATGCCATCTCGGATAGTAAGTGGGTGAGCCCGGTGCAGTGTGTACCTAAAAAGGGAGGAATAACCGTGGTGACCAACGAAGAGAACGAACTAATCCCAACTAGGACTGTGACCGGTTCGAGGATTTGTATGTATTACCGAAATCTTAACAAAGCTACCCAGAAGGACAATTTTCCCCTACCTTTTATTGATCAAATGCTTGATAGATTGGCGGGAAAACCTTATTATTGTTTTCTTGATGGTTACTCAGGTTATAATCAGATAGCGATTGCACCGGAGGATCAAGAGAAAACTACCTTCACATGCCCGTACGACACTTATGCTTTTCGGAGAATGCCATTTGGACTCTGCAATGCACCAGCAACCTTCCAAAGGTGCATGATGGCGATATTCTCTGACATGGTGGAGGACTTCCTAGAAATTTTCATGGACGACTTTTTCGTCTTTGGAGACAGTTTTGAAGGTTGTTTAGGCAACCTACAGAAGGTCCTTGAAAGATGCGAAAAGGCAAATTTGGTCTTAAATTGGGGAAAATGTCACTTCATGGTGGATGAAGGGATAGTCTTAGGCCACAAGGTAAGCTGCCGCGGCATCGAGGTGGACAGAGTAAAAATTGAAGTAATCGAAAAGCCACCGCCACCCACCACAGTCAAGGGGATTCGGAGTTTCTTAGGGCATGCTGGGTTTTATCGATGATTTATTTCCAATTTCTCGAAGATTACCAAGCCCTTATGCCACTTATTGGAGCAGAATCGCCCCTTTGACTTTAATACTGAATGTACTGAGGCATTCAGAATTCTGAAGGAGAAGCTGGTAACAGCCCTGGCCGTACAACCACTAGACTAGAGTTTGCCATTCGAAATAATGTGTGATGCCAGTGACTACACTGTCGGGGCAGCACTAGGGCAAAGGAAGGATAAGCTTTTCCATGTGATTTACTATGCCAGCAAAACACTGAATAATGCACAAGTGAACTACACCACAACGGAAAAGGAACTATTAGCAGTGGTGTTCTCAATCGACAAGTTCCATCCATACATACTTGGAACAAAGGTGGTGGTCCATACAGACCATTCAGCACTGAAGTATCTGTTCACAAAAAATGATGCAAAACTGAGATTGATACGTTGGATTTTGCTGCTGCAAGATTTCGACATTGACATCAAGGATAAAAAGGGGACAGAAAACCAAGTAGCAGACCACTTGTCGAGATTAGAGATGGGAAAGAGTCTACCGACAGATAGGACCAACATACTAGAGACCTTCCCGGATGAGCAGATGTTTGCTGCCACAAGCACTGCCGCGACAGCCATGGCGGCATGTAAGTTTTCTGAAACCCCTTGGTATGTTGATTTTGTTAATTACATTGTTAGCGGGGTATGTAACACCCCAATTTTGGGCTTGGAAGTTTAGGGTCTGAACCGGACCGGTCTAAATTACGGTTCGAATATAAAAGGTGGTTTTTAGGGAAAGCCTAGTTCGGGATGCATTAAAAATGTGGAAAAATATCTAAAAATCCTCTTTTATGATATATAAGAGAGTGGTGAAATCAATTTTACAAAATGGGGTTTGGAAATATGACATTTCAAGTTAGTGACTAAAATGTAATTTTTGAAAAGTTGGTGACTGTTTTAAAAGGATTGAAACTTTGAATATTTAAGGAGCTAATTTACCCAAGGGAGGGTTTCTCCAGATTTTTCTTGGATTTTAAAGATTTATTTAATTTTATTTAATAAAAGAAAGGAGGGAAAAGAGATATTTTGCTTTCATAACTAACTTTTGGCAAAATTTTCCCATTTCATTTTCTCTCAATTTTCCCTCAGCCAAACACACTTCCACAGCCACTTTTCCTTTGATTTTCACACCTAAAGTTGAGATTTCAATCTCTAAATGGTTTCTAATCATTTCTACACCAAATCCTCATCATTTGCTTATTGAATTTTCAAGGATTTTAGCTCTAAACAAGAAGAAACTCACATTTAGAGGTATGAACGTCCTTCTCCTCTAAATACTCAGTTCTTTACTGAAATTCCCAAGTTCTCAATCCTTAAATTGAGTTTTATTAAAGGTTTTAATGTTGTGATCTTGATTTTGGCTTTAAATGCAAGATTTGGATTTAATTTTAAAGAAATTCGTATTAAATGATTGGGCTCTGTTTTGAGATGTCTTTTTGGTGTATTTTGGATGTCTAATTGATGTGAAATTGAGGTTTAATCAATGCAATCCCGAATAGGTTGATTTTCCTAAGTTTTTGCTTGAGTTAATGGTGGTTTTTGGGGTGATTTTGATGTTCTTCTATAGCTTGAGGTATAAGGACGTGATTAGGTCCTTTTTGGATGTTAATTGATGTCTAAGAATGATTGGAATTGATGGATCTTGGCTGGGTAATGTTGTAGAGGTGTTTGGATGTGATTTCGGTTGTGTTTGGTAGCCGAAGTGTGAGTTTTGATGAGAGCAGCGAGTTTAGGTGCTTTGGCTGGAGATTTTAATGCATGATGATGCATTAATCCTCTGCTTTGATGTGTTTAAAACAGGGGAGACATCTTCGGATCCTTGTGGTGTTGATCCGGAGGCTTGATCGGTGTTTCGGCAAGCTTGCGAAGCGGAATCGGTGAGTGAAGTTTGGTTTTCAGCTTTGAGACCAATGTTTGAAGGTTATGGGAGCTTAGTTTAAGTCTAAACAACTTAGCTAAGTTCAAGAGTAAGTTTTCTGAAAAACTCTCTTTTGATGAACCATGAGATGGTTGGATGCAATGTCTTTAATTTGCATGTTTACATTCTGTTTTGAAAACATATTTTAGCATGTTTAATGCTGGTTTTGAAAGCCATGTGTTGAAGGATGCTCAAGGTAAGAGATCCTTGGTTTGACATTGATAAATGTGGTTTTGATGCATAGTGATGCATGATGGTTTAATGGCTTTGTTAAATGCTTTAAAACATTGTATTGATGATGTTAAATGATGTATATTGGCAAGTGATGTGTTGGATTTAAAGTACTTGAATCGGATATAGTTAGTCGGCTATAGGATTGGGTGCACCGTGAATAAAGTCGCCTTGGATGTTGATGGGTTGTGATTGTACCGTAAACTCCATCCAAGTACACTAACGAGATGATTAAGATCACAATGGTGGTTAAAAGTCCATGTGTGGATCTTGTGTTGTGTGTCCCGTGTTCTCGTTAGTGATGTTATACAACTACCAACTAGTGATGTGGAGGGGTTGTGATTGTACCACAGACTCCATCACGGGTGTTGAGCGGTTGTGATTGTACCGGTAAACTCCACCTTGAGTGTTGGTAGTGTGTATGAAGCGTAAGGGACAATGCTTGTAATCCGCGTATCCGATTGTGTTTTAAGTTGAAAAATGGTTATGGATTATCACTTGAAAGCCAATATGACATGTTGATGAATTGAAGTATGAGATGCTTGGTTTGTGTGCATAAATGCATGATAAATGATGTTTTGAAATTAAAGGCCTTGAAAAGGTGTTTTGGGAATTGAAGCATGAGATGCATGGTTTGTATGTATAGATGCATGATAAAGGTTGTTTTGAAATTAAAGGCCTTGGAAAGGTGTTTTTACAAAGTGCATTATTGTGTTATTTTATTAGAGCATTTCTCACTATGCATTCGTGCTTACGCTCTCTCTTTCTTGAACCAATATGCAGAGCATTGAAGTGCTTAAGGGACAGCAAGGAGGTCAAGGATCCAAGTGAAAGACTAAGCTCATGTATGGTGACTATTTTCACAACACTTTTAGCTTCTGGTATTTGGCAATGGGAACCTAGGATGTGTTTTTGGGAGATGTTTTGGACTCCCTAAGTTTGGCTTGATGCCTATGATGTTTTGGATATGTAATTGGCCACTTTGGGTGTTTGCTTTGATGATTTGATGTTTGGTTGGTGTTGAGTATTAGGTTGCATGCCTATAGTTTGAGGTTTTCCCTAATCGATGCTATGGATGTGTTTTGATGATGCTTTTATGTTCCTTTAGTGCATAATGACTTGTTGGCATGATTTGGGCGTCTTAGGGATGCGTTTGATGGGTCGAATGTATGATAAACCAGTCAAATTCTGCAATTCTGGGCAGCCCGTATCAGAACGGGTGCTACTGTTTTGGAACAGGGGTCTGAAATGGCCTTAGTCTTTCGAAACGGGTAGAGCCGTTCCGAAACGTTTTTGCCACTGCCAAGCCCTGTTTCGGAACAGGTTGCGAAATGGTCCCGCGTTTCAGAACGGTCTTTTCCCATTTCAGAACACTCGACCGTTGGGCACTGAATCTGATGGTTATATGTTTTGAAATCCTCACGTTTTGGTCCTGATTCTTGTATATACAATTGCTTGAGTTTGGAATGTCCGCTTAAGATGAATTTTGGCAGAGAAGCATGAATCATGACTAATTTCATAGTGATAACTTAAAAATTGGCAAGGTCCTCTTAATTTCCAGAATTTACAATTTAGTCCCTAAATTTGTATGTTGTGCAATTGAGTCCCTTATTGATCTCTGTTTGCTGTGATTTTTGAGTATGCTGATCTCAAGAGAACGCCTAGGGTTAATATGCATCTAGACAGGTTTTAAAAAGAAAAAAAAAGGTCGTTAATCAAGGTTGACTTTCGGGTTGACTTTGGTTTTCCCCGTGTAATCTTCGTAGTTCGGGTCAACCGTCTAGGCCGGGCTAAGGGGGTTACATTTGGTGGTATCAGAGCTGAGTTCTCCAGTAATTGGGAATGGTTAAGTGGGTGATAAGTGTATGATTGTTTTGTATGCTTGTTGAGTGAGAGTATGATGTATGAATTGTAAAAATGTTGCAATTGTGGTGTATGCTGTGGTGAAGCATGTTAGAGGGACCCATTGCCATATCAAAGCTAATGAAATGATTTGTTTTTAATTGGAAATGAGCTTGAGTACTTGGATTGCTTACCTTGCTGAGCCTGACTATTTTTATTGCATTTGTGATTGCATTGTTTAGTAAATGGGACCTCGTAGAGAGACGAGGATTAATACGCGAGCCATGGCTCAAAATGAGAACGAAGGGAATGCTGAAAATGTAGTGGATTTACCTCCTCCACCCGGTGGTGGTGGTGCTGGGGGTGAGGGAGCTGGTGTTGGTGGTGGTGCTGGGGTCGCTGGACCTGAAGTTGGGCAGGGGCAAGTTGCTCCTGACATGACAGTGCTAATTCACGCTATTGCTGGAGCCTTTCAGGCGTTGGTAGCTGGAGCTCAAGGAGTTGGGCATCAGGGAGATGCTAATGCTAGACTACCTCTGGAACGCTTGCGCAGTCTGGGAGGGACTGAGTTCAGGGGTTTGTCTGCTGAAGGTTCTGAGTCTTGGTTGGAAAGTACCAAGAGAATTTTAGGACAAATGAACTGCAATGAAGTGCAGAAGTTGGGCTGTATAATATCGTTGTTGCATGACGATGCGTATACCTGGTGGACAACCACTATCTCCGGAATGGAGGATGCTGATGTGACTTGGACGTTCTTTTTGAACGCGTTCAAGAGGAGGTATCTGGGTGTGCAGTACCTGGATGAGAAGAAAAGGGAATTCATGTCTCTTACTCAAGGGAGCATGTCAGTGGCTGAGTACAAGGTTCAGTTTGTCCGACTCAGTCAGTACGCACCTGAGCTTATCCCTGATGAGCGGGAGAGGTGTGAACGTTTCCGCTATGGTTTGGTGACGGAAATGAAGACCTATATGTTGGCTGCTGAGTACACTGATTTTGATGTGCTGGTTGGAAGAGCGAAAGATATTGAGTTGAATTTGGGTTTATCTTCTAGAGGTGTTGGTCCTAGTGCGGGCAAGCGAGCTGCTGAGTATAGTTCCAGTGGCGGACGGAACAAGAGAGGACGTGATCGGAAGTATCAGTCTTCAGCTAGACGTGGTGGTGGAGGGCAAGGTGCGCCTGTTCAGGGAGACAGGGCGAGAGCTGATCAGAACACATGTTGGACATGTGGATCGCGTGGTCATCTGAGGCGTGATTATCCTCGAGCAGCGAGGGAGGTACAGGCTCCTGTTGTGGTGACCGGTAATTCGTGCTAGAACTGTGGTTCGGCGGATCACATGAGGAGAGAGTGTCCTCTGTTGGCCGGTGGTGGTCAGGGACGTGCTCCTGGAGTTGTTGCACCACAGAGAGGTCGTGGGCGCGGCCGTGGTAACTTCTAGCGTAGGGAGGATGGTGGAAGGAATGTGGCTCATGTGGTAGCTGTTCAGCCTGAGGGTGGTGGCCAGGCCAGAGTGTATGCTCAGAGGGAGGGGAGGAATGACACGGATGTGATCGCAGGTACTTTCACTTTGCAATCCTTGTCATTACTTTCCTTGATTGATTCCGGATCTACACATTCATACATATTGCGTGAACATGCTCAATTGCTTGGTTTGCCTGTTGAGTCTTTGGATGTTGGTATGCGTGTAACTAGTTCTTTTGGTGAGACTGTTGTGACTCGAAAGCTTTATACAAGGTGTCCCTTGGTTGTGCAAGATCATGTTTTCCATGTTGATCTTATGGAATTTCCTTTCTATGGTTTTGATGTAATCCTTGGTATGGATTGGCTTGTTGAGCATCGAGCTGTAGTGGATTTTGAGAATAAGCGAGATTCGTTGAAACTTGCGGACGATTATGAGGTGGTAGTGGTTGGTGAGAATGTGAAGTTTCTTGCCAATGTGGTGTCTACATTGGAAGCGAGCCGGATGCTGAGGCAAGGTTGTGAAGCCTACCTAGCCTTTGTGATGAATCCTAGCTCTAAAAAGTTACGAGTGCAAGATATCAGGACTGTGCGAGAGTTTCCTGGTGTGTTTCCGGAGGAATTGCCTGGATTGCCTCCTAGTCGCAAAGTGGAGTTTGGGATTGAGCTGTATGAAAACACAACTCCAGTGTCCATTACTCCTTATCGAATGGCACCTAAAGAGTTGAAAGAGTTGGAGACGCAACTTCAGAAGTTGCTTGATCATGGTTTCATTCGGCCGAGTGTGTCACCTTGGGGTGCACCGGTCTTGTTTGTGAAGAAAAAGGATGGCACTATGAGAATGTGTATTGATTACCGTCAGATTAACAAGTTGACTATCAAGAATCGGTATCCATTGCCGAGAATTGATGATCTTTTTGATCAATTTCGGGGAGCAGCTGTGTTCTCTAAAATTGACTTAAGGTCAGGGTATTATCAGCTGAAGGTGAAGGATGTGGATGTGCCTAAGACAGCTTTCGGAACGAGGTATGGGCATTATGAGTTTCTCGTGATGCCGTTTGGTTTGACGAATGCTCCTGCAGCTTTCATGGACATGATGAATAGAGTGTTCCATGAATACTTGGATAAATTTGTTGTGGTGTTCATTGATGATATTCTCGTGTACTCTCGTACTGAGGAGGAGCATGAAGGGAATTTGAGAATTGTGTTGCAAGCTTTGTTGGAGAATCAGCTTTATGCCAAGCTGAGCAAGTGTGAGTTCTGGCTTAGAGAGGTTGTGTTTCTTGGTCATGTGGTTTCTGCGGAGGGGATTCGTGTTGATCCTCAAAAGATTGAGGAAGTGATGAATTGGAAGCCTCCTAAGTCTGTTCATGAGGTCCGTAGTTTCCTTGGTTTGGCAGGATACTATCGGAGGTTTGTGGATGGGTTTTCAAAGATTTCTGCACCTTTGACCAAGTTGTTGCAGAAGGATGTTAAGTATGAGTGGACGGAAGCGAGACAGCAGGCTTTTGAGAAGCTTAAGGCAGCCTTAACGCAAGCTCCTATCTTGGTTCAACCTGAATCAAGGAAAGAGTTTGTGGTGTATAGTGATGCGTCCTATGTTGGTTTGGGATGTGTGTTGATGCAAGAGGGTAAGGTGGTGGCTTATGCATCGCGTCAGTTGAAGGTGCATGAGCGCAATTATCCTACGCATGACATTGAGTTAGCTGCGGTGGTTTTTGCTTTGAAAATTTGGAGACATTACTTGTATGGTGAGAAGTGTATTGTGTACACGGACCACAAGAGCTTGAAGTATCTGATGTCTCAGAAGGAGTTGAATCTTAGGCAACAACGTTGGGTGGAGTTTCTTAAGGATTACGGTTTGACTATCGAGTACCATCCAGGTAAAGCTAATGTTGTAGCGGATGCCTTGAGTAGGAAGGTAGCTGTGGAGTTTAGGGCTATGTTTGCCAGTTTGAGCATTTCGCGTGATGGTGGTCTTGTGGCTGAGTTGCAAGTGAAACCATCCTTGGTTCAGTTGATTAAGGAAAAGCAGTTGTTGGATGATTCTTTGGTGCCACATGTTCAGGATATTGCAGAGGATAGGCCATCAAATTTCTGCTTTAATGTTGATGGAGTTTTATGCTTTGGGAGTCGGATAGTAGTGCCCAATGATGCTGATTTGAGGCGTGCTATTCTGACTGAAGCTCATAGTAGTCCTTTTGCTATGCACCCTGGTAGTACTAAGATGTACCGTGATCTTCGTGATGAGTACTATTGGGTGGGTTTAAAGAAAGATGTTGCTGAGTTTGTAAGCAAGTGCATGGTATGTCAGCGAGTTAAGGCTGAGCATCAGTTTCCTTCAGGGTTGTTGCAACCGTTGAGGATTCCTGAGTGGAAGTGGGAAAGGATTACCATGGACTTCGTGTCTGGTTTGCCTTTGTCGCCATCGAAGAAGAATTCGGTGTGGGTGATTGTGAATTCGGTGTGGGTGATTGAGGTTTAATCAATGCAATCCCGAATAGGTTGATTTTCCTAAGTTTTTGCTTGAGTTAATGGTGGTTTTTGGGGTGATTTTGATGTTCTGCTATAGCTGGAGGTATAAGGACGTGATTAGGTCCTTTTTGGATGTTAATTGATGTCTAAGAATGATTGGAATTGATGGATCTTGGCTGGGTAATGTTGTAGAGGTGTTTGGATGTGATTTCGGTTGTGTTTGGTAGCCGAAGTGTGAGTTTTGATGAGAGCAGCGAGTTTAGGTGCTTTGGCTGGAGATTTTAATGCATGATGATGCATTAATCCTCTGCTTTGATGTGTTTAAAACAGGGGAGACATCTTCAGATCCTTGTGGTGTTGATCCGGAGGCTTGATCGGTGTTTCGGCAAGCTTGTGAAGCGGAATCGGTGAGTGAAGTTTGGTTTTCAGCTTTGAAACCAATGTTTGAAGGTTATGGGAGCTTAGTTTAAGTCTAAACAACTTAGCTAAGTTCAAGAGTAAGTTTTCGGAAAAACTCTCTTTTGATGAACCATGAGATGGTTGGATGCAATGTGTTTAATTTGCATGTTTACATTCTGTTTTGAAAGCATATTTTAGCATGTTTAATGCTGGTTTTGAAAGCCATGTGTTGAAGGATGCTCAAGGTAAGAGATCCTTGGTTTAACATTGATAAATGTGGTTTTGATGCATAGTGATGCATGATGGTTTAATGGCTTTGTTAAATGCTTTAAAACAGTGGATTGATGATGTTAAATGATGTATATTGGCAAGTGATGTGTTGGTTTTAAAGTACTTGAATCGGATATAGTTAGCCGGCTATAGGATTGGGTGCACCGTGAATAAAGTCGCCTTGGATGTTGAGGGGTTGTGATTATACCGTAAACTCCATCCAAGTACACTAACGAGATGATTAAGATCACAATGGTGGTTAAAAGTCCATGTGTGGATCTTGTGTTGTGTGTCCCGTGTTCTCGTTAGTGATGTTATACAACTACAACCTAGTGATGTGGAGGGTTTGTGATTGTACCGTAGACTCCATCACGGGTGTTGAGGGGTTGTGATTGTACCGGTAAACTCCACCTTGAGTGTTGGTAGTGTGTATGAAGCGTAAGGGACAACGCTTGTAATCTGCGTATCCGATTGTGTTTTAAGTTGAAAAATGGTTATGGATTATCACTTGAAAGCCAATATGACATGTTGATGAATTGAAGCATGAGATGCTTGGTTTGTGTGCATAAATGCATGATAAATGATGTTTTGAAATTAAAGGCCTTGAAAAGGTGTTTTGGGAATTGAAGCATGAGATGCTTGGTTTGTATGCATAGATGCATGATAAAGGTTGTTTTGAAATTAAAGGCCTTTGAAAGGTGTTTTTACAAAGTGCATTATTGTGTTGTTTTATTAGAGCATTTCTCACTAAGCATTCGTGCTTACGCTCTCTCTTTCTTGAACCAATAATGCAGAGCATTGAAGTTCTTAAAGGGCAGCAAGGAGGTCAAGGATCCAAGTGAAAGACTAAGCTCATGTATGGTGACTATTTTCACAACACTTTTAGCTTTTGGTATTTGGCAATGGGAACCTAGGATGTGTTTTTGGGAGATGTTTTGGACTCCCTAAGTTTGGCTTGATGCCTATGATGTTTTGGATATGTAATTGGACACTTTGGGTGTTTGCTTTGATGATTTGATGTTTGGTTGGTGTTGAGTATTAGGTTGCATGCCTATAGTTTGAGGTTTTCCCTAATCGATGCTATGGATGTGTTTTGATGATGCTTTTATGTTCCTTTAGTGCATAATGACTTGTTGGCATGATTTGGGCGTCTTAGGGATGCGTTTGATGGGTCGAATGTATGATAAACCAGTCAAATTCTGCAATTCTGGGCAGCCCGTATCGGAACGGGTGCTACTGTTTCGGAACAGGGGTCTGAAATGGCCTTAGTGTTTCGAAACGGGTAGAGCCGTTCCGAAACGTTTTTGCCACTGCCAAGCCCTGTTTCGGAACAGGTTGCGAAACGGTCCCGCGTTTCAGAACGGTCTTTCCCCGTTTCGGAACACTCGACTGTTGGGCATTGAATCTGATGGTTATATGTTTTGAAATCCTTACGTTTTGGTCATGATTCTTGTATATACAATTGCTTGAGTTTGGAATGTCCGCTTAAGATGAATTTTGGCAGAGAAGCATGAATCATGACTAATTTCATAGTGATAACTTAAAAATTGGCAAGGTCCTCTTAATTTCCAGAATTTACAATTTAGTCCCTAAATTTGTATGTTGTGCAATTGAGTCCCTTATTGATCTCTGTTTGCTGTGATTTTTGAGTATGCTGATCTCAAGAGAACGCCTAGGGTTAATATGCATCTAGACAGGTTTTAAAAAGAAAAAAAAAAGGTCGTTAATCAAGGTTGACTTTCGGGTTGACTTTGGTTTTCCCCGTGTAATCTTCGTAGTTCGTGTCAACCGTCTAGGCCGGGCTAAGGGGGTTACAGGGTACTACCTCCTGAACTTAATTTCCAAGCAAGAAAGAGGTTCCAAAATGATGCAAAACATTATTATTTGGACGAACCTCTTCTTTTCAAACATTGTGCAGATCAAATTATCATGAGATGTGTACCACATGATGAACAGGAAGTTGTGCTTCACCACTGCCATGCTTCACCATATGAAGGACACCTAGGTGGTGACAAAACTGCTGCTAAGGTTCTGCAATCCGGTCTCTATTGACCCTCTTTGTTCAAAGATGCACAAGCCTTTTACAATGGATGTGACAAATGCCAAAGGACTGGGAACATCTCAAGAAGGCATGAGATGTCACTACAGAACATTCTAGAGGTCGAAATCTTTGATGTATGGGTAATCGACTTCATGGGACCGTTCCCAGCATCTTGTGGGAACCCTTTACATCCTACTGGCAGTGGATTATGTGTCAAAGTGGGTAGAAGCGATCGCCACTCAAAAAAATGACGCCAAAACTGTTCAGAGATTTCTGCACAAGAATATTTTCTCCAGATTTGGCATTCCTAAGGCGATCATCAGTGACAAAGGGAGACACTTTGATAATAGGGTAATTGATGCTGCCTTGAGAAAATACGGAGTAAAACACCAGATTGAAACATCATACCACCCTCAAACCAATGGATAGGCCGAAATATCCAATCGGGAAGTAAAGAACATACTTGAGAAGATGTTTAAACCTACTCGAAAAGATTGGTCTTTACACCTCAATGATGCACTCTGGGCCTATAGAACAGCATTCAAAACACCATTGGGAATGTCACCCTACAGACTTATCTATGGGAAAACATGTCACTTACCTGTTGAGATAGAGCACAGAGCTTACTGGGCTATCAAGGCAGTGAATATGAACTTAGATAAGGCAGGACAAAAGAGGCTACTGAACTTGAATGAAATTGAAGAAATTCGAGCAATGGCCTACGACAACGCCAAGATCTACAAAGATAAAACCAAAAGGTGGCACGACAGGAAGTTGCTGCCACGATAGTTCTGCCCAGGGCAGCAGGTGTTGTTGTTTAACTCTAGGTTAAAACTTTTCCCATGAAAGCTTAAATCTAGATGGTTTGGTCCTATCCAAGTTGTCCAGGTTTTCCCTCATGGTGCCATCACAATCAAATCCCTAAAGGACGAGCACCAGTTCAAAGTCAACGGACAGAGACTAAAGCATTATTAGGGGACTAAATCCCCAAGGATGCAGGAAGTAGTTACTTTAGGAGATGCCCCTCAAGGCATCCCTAATTTAACTTAGTTTTTTTAATTATTTATTTATTAGGAAATAAGATTTATTTGTTTTATTTTAGGAATTAATATTTAATTTTTAGGAAACAAAGGAAACATGATGAAGAGAATGAATGAAGCAGCCCACCATACCCACAACAGCCCAAAAAGCCCAACGGTCGAATCTGTCGTCACAGCTTGTCATCAGCTGTCGCGATAGATGCGGAGAAGACAGCCTGTCACCAAGCTGTCGCGACAGACACACAAACGTGTAATAGACGCACAGCAGACACGGAAACGCATGACAGACGCGTCAGAAACCGCGTAATAGCTGGCCCCATTATTCGCGCCTACCGTTACAGCTCCAACGGGCAGAAAACCACCCTTCTATATAAACCCCCATTCACTATTCATTTCTCACCTCATTCTCATTTTCTCAACTTGTTTCTTCTGTTTAAGATCTTTAAACTTTTTCTTTACATTTTCCACAGTCCTTGCAAAATGACTAGCAGACAAACCCGTCGAAGTGCTGCCTCCACTTCTGCCGCAGCAGTAAGCACCCCAAGCCATAGTGCCATTCCAGACCGCTTCGCCTCCACCAACTCCGCCACAAGATACTACCGTTCCTTTCAAAAGATGGAGATATGGGAAGAACGGGGGTTTCTGTACACCGAACCTACAAGAGACTTAGGGCTTGAAAGCTTCATAGCAAGAAAGATTCATGCCCTCAAATGGCAGCAGTTTGCTGCCCAACCGGAAGAGATGAACGTCACACTCGTTAGGGAGTTCTATACTGCCGTCGACAGCAAAAACACTACGACAGTGACAGTTTGAGGTAAACAACTCTCCTTCGAGCCTTCTTACATCAACACCCTTTACGGCTTATATGTGAGTAAGAAGGAGGACTCCCACAAGAGATTCGTCAATAGTCTGTCACCGGCAGACTACGACGCGGTCATGGCAGAGCTCACTGAGGAAGGGACAGAATAGAACACCGACCCTAAACACCGATGGACGGTGAAGAGAACTCAGTTGACTCTAGAAGCCAAATCATGGAATCACTTTGTGAAGAAGCGCATCATGCCATCCTCCCACAACAGCACCGTTGACAGACCAAGGTTGGCCCTTGTGCATTCAATTTTAAATGAAAGATCAATAAATGTCGGCCACTACATATGGGAGGGAATTCTTGAATGTGCCCTCCGACCATCGGGACCCCTTGTCTTCCCATACCTCATCACCATCATATGTTGGGGCCATAACGTACCGAAAATTGCTGAAGACGTAAAAGTCCGAGGGAAAGGGTGGACAGAGAGGAACATCTTCAGCCTCATGGAGTTAAAAGTCGCCACCCCGCTGTCATACTTCAATCCCTCTGCCACGGCAGAGCAGATGGCAGACCCCAGCCCCACAGAACCTGCCACAGCAGAACAACAGCACACGGCAGTAACACCTCCACCAGACGCCTCCGCCCAGATTCTGTTGACGCTGAAAAGAATGGAGGAAAGGCATCTCGGACTTATGAGCTACATGAGGGATTTCACGGCAGCAACGGTAAATTTTATTCATAATAATTTACATTTTACACATGATCTGTTCCCCTCCTTCCCAGAACAGTTCTTTGTTGCCCCTACACCTACCCCTGTTGTGACACCTAAAACTCCATATGCTGCCTCTACACCTACACCGGCCACGACAGCTGAAGGCGGCAGACAATCTGCCACTGCCAGAGGCGAGAAAAGAAAGGAGCCCCTTTCGGAACTCGATGCAGAATATTTTGAAGGGTTCTCCTCCTCTTCCATCTGGCAGGATACTGACGGGGAGCCCTCAGTTGCCAGAAACCTCTCCAAGGACTTCACGCCAATGAAGAGGAAGAAGCTCAACGAGACAGGTGAAGGCCCCTCCGGCCAAGTCAGATCTGCAGCAGCTCTGACGATGAGGTCGAGGTTTTGGACAAGCCCCCACACATCTCACCAACCCTTGTCTAGACGTTGAGGGAAGCAAAGAAGAAGACAGCCTTTGCCTCTCCCAGCACACTGCCAGCACCTGCCATGAAAGTCACTGCCTACCGGCAGCTCCAGATCAGCAGCAACAGCGACGACAGCTTCTCAACTTAAGTTTCTATCTTATATTTTTTGTCTTTGATGTTTTATTTATTGTGTGATGTATTTTATTTTCTTTTGTTATCTTTCATTTTATCATGCATTGAGGGCAATGCAACCCTCGAGTTTGGGGGTGGCATCCCTCTAGTAATGAAGTGTTAGTTGTGTCTTAAAATTATGTCTAAGTATTAGCTATTATTTAGTTTATTTTTGTGTCAAAAAAAATTGGCTTAAGTCTTTGAACTGAACTTACCTGCCGCGACATACTCTGTCGTGGCAGTACCTTTAGGATGTTTTTAGGAACTGTTTAGAGCCTTGCTAAAGTTATGATCTTTAAACACCCTTTGTGACTCTTATATGCTGTCTAGACTTCTATTTGTAAACTAGAGTAGGAAAGCTTAACCACTTGAGTTGCCCCTAGACCTGCCTAACACTGGCTCTAGGAAAAGATAATAAGAAAAGGAAAACTTAGACTCAATACCCCTAGAGGTGCCTAATACCGGCTCTAGGAAGTTAGCTAGAGGTGCCCAAAAACAGGCTCTAGTCAACTCAAATTAAGAAAATCACCGAGTCTAATTCAGAAAAAAAAAAACTAAAGGAGCGTAAGAAATGCCTCCAAAAAAAGGAAATTTGGCATAAAAATTCAAGTAAATAGCTTAACTATTCTAGTAAACTAAAGGAGTGTAGGCACATTTTTGTTCAAAAAACATGCACACACTACACAAGACCTATAGCATGATTCCGAATAAATCCAGAAACATCCGACAAGGTGTTGCTCGTGATAGGGCATGTGTGGTAGGTGATGAAAAGTTCACTGAATTAAGCCAAACCAAAAAAATTTAAAATTTAGTTAGGTCATATTTGCTTGAGGGCAAGCAAGAACTTGAGTTTGGGGGTGTGTTGAGTGTGTAAAAGTTCTATATTTTACCCCTTATTTAACCCATATTTTTGTTGCATTCAAGCATAATTCATTGCATTTAGGTAAAGTATCGCATATACATCACAATTAGATAAAATAGAACAGTTGCTACTGATTTTGGCTACTTTTGCAGGTATCTGCTGTGGCAGACTCAGGACAGCGAAGAAGCAGAGCTGGAACATAGTACTAGAGTCGAGAAACAAGATGATGTCATGGCCACTGCCGTGGCAGCCATGACGACAGCGTTAGTAAAGGGAAAAGTGAAGTGGAGCTCGACAAATAGAGGAATTCAAGTCGTTCTGTCGTGGACCACTCCTATATTTTTCTGAGCCCTAAGGTAGAATGAAGGCCAAGCCCAAAGTCCAAGGAAGAAACTCAAAGCAAGAAAAGAGGACGAATTAAAGGCATATACTCAGAAGATTTAATCTCTAATAGAGTTGTACTTTAATTTAAACTTGTATTTTTGTCATATTAGAAAACTTGGACCCAAGGCCTATATAAAGGCATGTAATTCGACCTAGGGAAGGATATCTCATCTCTAGCCGTCCTCCCCAAAACCCTTGTCGTTTCCCCCCTTCTCATCATGTTCTAAACTTCCCCTAGGGCTAAGGCTTAATTTTGTAAAGTAGTTGCAAGGATTGTACTATTTTAGGAACAGTTAGAAGCAATGCACAACGGGGTAAATAATCAGCAGAAGAATGCTGAAGATCCTCCCCTAGATGATCAGAATGGACGGCATGTCGCTGTCGTTGCCGCACGACAGTCCTGCCGTGACTACATGATCAATGGTCATGTGGAACTGGAGACCACCCTGCCAGACGTTGAAGCAGAGAACTTCGAGATGAAACATGTTATGTTCAGCATGATAAATTCCGCTGGCCAATTTGGTGGTGCTGCAACAGAGGATGCCCGAGAACACTTGAAAACGTTCCAAGAAATTTGTGGATCGTTTAGATTACTAGGAATAAATCCGGAAATACTGAGGCTCCGGTTATTTCCTCATTCACTGAGAGACAGGGCTAAAACTTGGTGGAATAAACTAACGACGGGTTCAATACGAACTTCGGTAGATCTCTCTCGTGAATTTTTGTCTCGTTTTAATCCTTCTCACTTATTTGAGCGATTGCGTAATGAAATTGCTACTTTTCAACAAGAAGATGACGAACCAATGCACGAGGCATGATACATGTTTACAACTCTTCTAAGGAACTGCTCTATGCATGGATTCCCCGTGTGGAATCAAGTCATTAAATTCTACAATGCTGCCAACACACACACTCGTATGAGAATAGATTCAGTAGCCAATGGACTATTGCTGGATAAAGATCCAGACGAAGCAATGGTGGTGTTGAAAAACTTAGCAAAGAATGACGAGCAATTCCCTACAGCAAGGAGAGGTAAACGAGGGATAACTGTAAAGGATTATGAAGCTGGCAATTCCTTGAAATCACAGGTTGCTTACCTCACAAAGGCGGTGGAAAATCTGTTACGGAAAGATTCGAAACATGTCTATTCTGCAGAAGAGGTATGTGAAACTTGCAGTGGGAACCACAGTTCAGAAGACTGTCCGTTATAGTTAGAAGAGGGGATGTACGTTGGAAATTACAATAAGCCAACAAATTACGATTCCAGCAATTACAATCCCAACTGGAGGAAAGATCCCAAGTTCTCCTAGAGCAATCCAAACAACGCACTAAATCCTCAGGTGCAAAACAACCAAAATCAAGGGGCACCTAGAATCCTGTCACGGCAGCAACCACAACAACAGCCGCAACAGCATCCGATAGCCGCACCTAGTATACTGGAGCAGACATTGGTCACATTCATGTCACAGACAGGAGCTTACATGGCAAACATTGATCACTTTGTCAAGAAAACTGAATCATTCATGGACAAGACAGAGATGAGGATGACTAACCATGAGGCCACCCTGAAATCACTAGAGACACAGATGGGTCAGGTTTCACAGCATATCAAGCCATGGAAAAATGGAGGATTCCCTAGTGATACTGAGGTCACTAGAAAACCCACACATGAGCAGTGTAAAGCAATTACAACTAGGAGTGGGAAACAACCGCAAGGGCCGGAGATGATAACCATACCAATTGAGGAACCGACCCTAGATACACCTGTCGTGAACACTGCCCCGACAAAAGAAGAGCAATCTGCTGCCGACACACATGTCACGACAGCAGAAGGGACAGAGGAGCAAGAAAAGAATGCTGAAGAACCTAAGCCTCCTCAGATCCAGATACCATGTTAAGGATGCCTTGAAGATTACCGTCCTCCACCTCATTTTCCGCAGCGGTTACAGAAACAGGAGTACCAGCTCAAAAAGATTTATGATATTTTTAAGCAAGTACATATTAATATACCGTTGTTAGAGGTCATCAAGCAGATGCCAGGTTATGCAAAATTTCTCAAGGATGCCATGTCAAAAAGATCCATACTTGGGGAATTCGAAACGGTAAAAATGACATAAGGATGCATGACTATCTTGCATAGGCATCCGCCCCAGAAGAATAAGGATCTTGGGAGCTTCATCATACCGTGCATAATTGGTGACAAATTCGTGGGTAAGGCACTTTGTGATCTAGGTGCTAGCATAAATTTAATGCCAAAATATGTGTTTCAGAAATTAGGTATTGGACGAGCACGGCCCACGACCATTTTCCCCTACCTTTTATTGATCAAATGCTTGATAGATTGGTGGGAAAACCTTATAATTGTTTTCTTGATAGTTACTCAGGTTATAATCAGATAGCGATTGCACCGGAGGATCGAGAGAAAACTACCTTCACATGCCCGTACGACACTTATGCTTTTCGGAGAAAGTCATTTGGACTCTGCAATGCACCAGCAACCTTCCAAAGGTGCATGATGGCGATATTCTCCGACATGGTGGAGTACTTCTTAGAAATTTTCATGGACGACTTTTCCGTCTTTGGAGACAGTTTTGAAGGTTGTTTAGGCAACCTACAGAAGGTGCTTGAAAGATGCGAAAAGGCAAATTTGGTCTTAAACTGGGAAAAATGTCACTTCATGGTGGATGAAGGGATAGTCTTAGGCCACAAGGTAAGTTGTCGCGGCATCGAGGTGGATAGAGCAAATAATCGGCGTTAGTTTATTCCACCAAGTTTTAGCTCTGTCTCTTAGTGAATGAGAAAATAACCGGAGCATCGGTATATCCGAATTTATTCCTGGTAATCTAAACGATCCACAGATTTCTTGGAACGTTTTCAAGTGTTCTCGGGCATCGTCTGTTGCAGCACCACTAAATTGGCCAGCGGAATTTATCATGTTGAACATAATAGGTTTCAGCTCGAAGTTCTCAGCTTCCACGTCTGGCAGGGTGGTCTCCAGTTTCACATGATCATTGATCATGTAGTCACGGCAAGACTGTCGTGCGGCAACGGCAGGGGCAGGCCGTCCATTCTAGTCATCTAGGGGAGGATCTTCAGTATTCCTCTGTTCATTATTTACCCCGTTGTGCATTGCTTTTAATTGTTCGTCAAGATAGTCGTTTCTTGCTATCAAGAGGCGGACTCGGTTCCTGAGGTTGCACGTACGTTCGATTTCAGGATCTAGTTCGTACTCAGGTTCTTTGCCTCGTCTATCTGCGCATAAGCAAACAGAAGACCTTGTGAAAATCACAAGGTAAACAATACCAATAAAAATAGAAAAATTTAAAAGGAAAAGTACAGTAAAAGTAAGGGTAAAGATATGTTGCCAGTCCCCAGCAACGACGCTAAAAACTTGTTGCGTGTCAAAAGTCCTATTGCAATGTAGTGCAAGTGTACACGACGCAAGTAGTAAAGTGATACTTGGAGTATCGGATATCATCTCCACATGGACTGGAAATAGCTTTATCCTTCAATTGTTGCACGAGAGAGAAAAAGAGTTTAAAATGATTGTAGAATAATTGTAAATAATAGCTAAATTAAAGGAGTAAAATATCAGGTTTAAGAAATAGGTCGGTGTTGATTTTCTCGGTAGTATAGGTGTTTCACTGAATAGAAAACTTTTGTTGTGTCGTCGTCCCTGTCGCGGCAGAAGTCTGTTGTTGTCACGGCAGTGATGACACAACTTTGTACTTCAAGCTTGGTAAGAATCTCTACTATGACTTGTCCTATCCCTAGGCCCAAGTGTTGTTGATGAACACTTCATGGATGATACCTCCCAGCGTGAATCGAAGGGTGAACACCAATGTTGTTGAATTCTTCCTAGCCACTTAACCTCGTACTTATCCCTAAGTCGAGATGGTTTAACCATAAACTGGAAAACTCGTATTTATTTCGTTCGTATACTTGACTCTCCCGATATCAAACAAATAGATAACCTCACAATGATCTTCCGATACTCTTGCGAGATGTGAAAACTAGAATTAATAAACTTGAAGTTTTATTGCTTTGAACAGAAAATTCCTAAAATAGTACAATCCTTGCAACAACTTTACAGAATCAACCCTTAGCCCTAGGGGAAGTTTAGAACATGATGAGAAGGGGGAAAACAATAAGGGTTTGGGGGAAGACGTCTAGAGATGAGATATCCTTCCCTAGGTCGAATTACATGCTTTATATAGGCCTTGGGTCCAAGTTTTCTAATATGACAAGAATACAAGTTTAAATTAAGTACAACTCTATTGGAGATTAAATCTTCTGAGTATATGCCTTTAATTCGTCCTCTTTTCTTGCTTTGGGTTTCTTCCTTGGACTTTGGGCTTGGCCTTTATTTTGCCTTAGGGCTCAGAAAAATATAGGAGTGGTCCACAACAGACCGGCTTGAATTCCTCCATCTGTCGAGCTTCACTTCACATTTCCTTTTACTAACGATGTCGTCATGGCTGCCACGGCAGCATCTTGTTTCTTGACTCCAGTCCTATGTTCCAACTCTGCTCCTTCGCTGTCTTGAGTCTGCCACATCAGATACCTACAAAAGTAACCAAAATCAGTAGCAACTGTGCTATTTTATCTAATTGTGATGTATATGCGAAACTTTACCTAAATACAATGAATTATGCTTGAATACAACAGAAATATGGGTTAAATAAGGGGTAAAATATAGAACTTTTACACACTCAACAGGATTGTTGCTGTTGCTGCTACCACTACTGTTACTGGCTCCTGGCGGCTGCTCGATCTCTTCTGATGAGGAGGTGTCTGCCACTATGTTTGTTGTGTGGGCAGGGGAGAGATTCTGTTGGTGCCACTCAGGTGAGTCTGCCACTGTGTTGGATGGGGTAGCGGCTGAGTAGGTTGGAGAATGCGTAGAAGAGGGCACCCGACGCTCAGTCTGGCGGGCAGAAGCAGCTGGTAGAGTTCTTTATGCTAGGGATGCTGCTACGAGCTCCTCAAGATAGGGCGGCATGGTGGGCACATTGCCGAGAAATTTCTATAGAAAATAAGCCACCATGGATTCTTGGGCTTCCCTCACGTAGTTCATGAAGGCCAACTGTTGTTGCTCTATTCGTTTTGTGTTTTCTAGGAGTGTATGCAGCAGCGGGAGGAATTTTTTGTATGGGGCAGCATCAGTACTGCCGAGGGCGGCTGGAGTTTCAAATTGTGTGGCGGAGGGCTGAGTGGGAGTTGCTGGTTCTTTAACTGCATCATGCATCATCTGAATGCGGACCTTTTTGGTCCAGCCTTCCTTGGCAGTTGTAAGCTCGTCTGTGGGCTCTGCCGAACTCGGAAGTTGGTGCAGAGACTTGTGATGAGGGATGGGAAGTACAACCTGCCTTTCTTCTTCTTGAAGCAGTTGTATATTTTCGTGCAGATAATTTTCCCTACGTTGATCGGCTGGTTCATCAGGATACTGTGATGTGGGATGTGGGCAGCATATGCCTTTTCACAAATGTGTTCCACAACATAGCCTCAAGCAGCAGGTGGCGGCGCTGGACAGATCCCACGTGTTTGCCCCCCAGCCATGATGTGTTGGGCTTTGCAGATTCTGGCCTTGATTTCCTCATAATTGGTAGCCGTCAGTGACTGCCTTCATTCCTCGTGTGGGTTGCCGTTCATATCGAGGCCATAGTAGCTGTTGATGACAGCAGCGTTGAGTTTAACCGGCTCCCCGCGAATGTAGACGAAGGCTTCTCCAGGCAAGGCTGAAAGGAGGAGAATTCCTTGACTATAGTGACGTTCACTATATCAGGCTGTTGAGCGAACATCTCTCATCCCTTATAGTAGATGGTTTGGAACAAGGCGAGCTCTAGACCTTGGTCTCCCGTTTGGTGCATGTAATGAAAGCCTTGTTTCTCCCATACTAGAAAGTATGGAAAAACGTCGTAGATCAAGGATATAGGCAAGATAAGCGATAGACCCTTTCTTGATCATTTTCTCAGCTTTCAGAGTTGAAACGATATTACATAGGAACCCTCTGCGCTCACCAATCAGAATCACCTCATGATCATCAGGAGTTCTTAGTTTAGCCCTTTTCTTTTCACAGTCTAAAGTAACATGGTGTGCAGATAACCAATTCATACCCAAAATAAGATCGAACTCCCCAAAGGGTAACTCCATCAAATCAGCTGGAAAGATCTCCCTTTGAATCTCAAGAGGACAATTCTTGTATACTTTAGTAACCTCAACTGGATTACCCACTGGACTGTGTACAGTAACAACACTAACAGTATCCTCAACAGAAATCTCAAGACCCGCAGACAAAGAACTCGGAACATATGAATGAGTCGAACCATTATCAAGCAGAGCAAAGTACGAAATGGAATGGATAGAGAATGTACCGGTAATAACATCTGGCTCATCACGATCCTCGTGCCTCCTAGTAGAATAAACTAACCCAGGCTGTCTGGCTCTTGATCCTACTGATCCTCTACTCGGAGCTGGTCTACCTCTACTAGTAGAGCCTAAAGTAACAGATCTGACCTGACCTCTTCCCCTGGTGGGAGTCTGTACTGATGCCTGAGACTGGGTAGTAGTAAAAGCTGAGGGAGGTGGAACCGAAAAATCTCTGAAACGGTACTCGAATGAACCACATCTGAAACAAGCTCTAGTCTACCTCCTACACTCGCCTGAATGCCACTTCTTACAAAAAGGACACTGTGGCACCCCTCGAGTACCAGTCGAACCACCAGCACTAGCAGTCGGAACAGAAGAAGTCATTGGTCTAGCTCTCGAATAACTCTGATAGTCTGACTCATCCCTGGCTCTCTTCCTAGACTGATTCCCCTGACTATACTGAACTAACATTGGCGCTAGTCTCTTCCCTCTATCAGATCCATGTGACTCAAGTTGTCTTAACTCTGCCTCATTACACTCAGCTATCCTAGCTCGTCGAGTAATGTCTTTGTATTCCTGGTCCATATGTAAAGCAACACAGGCCTTTATCGTAGGAGGCAATCTTTTCAGAAACCAATCACACTTGTCTTTTTCTATGGTCACTAACCCTGGGACGTATTGAATCAATCTCATAAACTTGATCTCATAGTCGTTAACAATCATATCATTTTGCCTCAGATTCATAAAATCATCTATACACTTAGTTATATACTCAGCTTCGACATATCGGTCACGAAAAGCCTGCCTGAAATGATCTCAAGTAACCTTACTAATTGGAGTAACAAGCTCCTCAGCCTACCACCAATTTTGGGCTTCACCCTACAACAGTGAAACGGCAACATTGAGTTTTCGGTCGGTAGGATAATCCATCTCAACAAATAGTCACTAAAGCTTCTTCAGCCAGTACTCTGCATATGTCGGGCATGTACCCATCTTTCCATTGAACATAGTCATCCCGGGTAGCGAGAAACTCTATGGATATGGGTCTCTGAACACTCTCAGACTGGAGAAGGTATCTCAATAGCTCTCTGTGAATAGTAACAGCATCTGTGCCCACTATCTCACTATCCCTATAATCACAATGACCACTACTCTAAGTAGGTTGAACATGTGGGTCTCCACCAACAGCCTGATGAGCTCCAGTCTGATGAGCTCCAGTTTGGTGAGCTCCTGTCTGTTGAGCTCATGTCTGCTCCACATGTTGCTCCTCGACATTCGCACCCTGGACCTCACTCTGGTTTTGTATCGAACCCTTAGGAGGTGGAACGTCACTATCTGCAGTCGTGGTACGACCTCGACCGACCGCTACTCTAGAACTTCTCCGAGGTGGCATAGTAGTATATCTACAAAAGACAGAATCCTAAGATTAGAATCGATATTTGGAGACCTTATTCAGAATATGTATAAATATTATTCATAAAAGATCATAAGTTTTTCTGTAATTCCCGTTTTACCCGAAAATATTTGATAATGTATGCAAAAAATTAATTTCGATTTAAAATTGATTTAAATCACTTAGGTCGAGTGTTGAACCTGGCTCTGATACCACTAAATGTAACCCCCTAAACCCGACCCGGAAGAACTGGGTCGAATATAAGGAGTCAAGCTCAAAGCTTGTCCCTCACGCAAGTAACCTGATTCAAAACTTTAATTCCAAAATAGATAATAATAATATCGCATAATACATATTGATAAAATATTCCTGAAAATATTAAATATTTGAAATGTACATGCATGATAAAACGTAATAACCCCAAATAAAACATCTGAAATCTGAAATTATATACAATCTGATAAAACATATAGTATAAATAGGTCCAAGTATCATACTGATAATAATAAATAAATAAAACTGGAAAACGAGGTCCTCCAAGTACCGTAGCCTAGACCTGAGTATCTGATAGAAACTAAGGGGGAGTCAGCGAGAACGCTCAGTGTGTCTCTACAGTGCAAACAGAACTAACAGAATCATCATATCAACAGAGTCAACCAGACATTATCATAATACAATTTTCCATCATAAATCAATTCAAACACATTAACAAGTATGAATGAATATACAACACAATGTGACATGCACCCAACTACATCACCATCCGAAGAGTAAGGTTCCCCAGAACCACTCTCAACCTCGTCACCATCCGAAGTGGAATCCAGCCCATAGGGCAAAACCATTGATCCGAAGTAGACATCAACCCGAAGGATGAAGCTACTAAACTTCCTCGTACAAAATCCCACCCATAAAGAGATGACACAAAATTTGAGTTCTGAATCTGAATGCATTTTTTATCAACAGAAATACATAATCATATAATTCGATATACAATAATCCGAATCTGATAATATATACAAATATTGCATAATGTAACAGGATGCTGAACAAGTCAAATATCACAGATCAACAGAATATTATTATCATACATCATCAGACCACATCATGTATACATTTTAGCCCATCAACACATTTACATACAGAGTAAACAGATAGCACAGAAGAGAACACACCTCAGGCAGCTAACCCTCAACGTCGACGATGACGTCACCCACGCTAAGCTCTATCTCTATGTCGGTCAGAGTCGGCTCCTATAACAATTAAATACACCATCAAAGATACTATTACTATGCCAAGACACTGATAATATAAATGTCGAATATATTATTAATTAAACTCACGAGCGGATCCCGATGTCTGAGCAACAGGAGGTCGTCCAGGTGGAGGAGGAGGAAGGATCTCAGTATCCGAGTCAACATCGTCTGAAAATAAGAATAAATACAATTAATCTCCTGATATTCAAATCTTTATATACTAAGAATAATCGAATAAAAGTGGTCAAAATGGTCTATTAGGTTCGAATTTGGGGAAACGGGTAGCGGAATTAGAATCAGGACGTCGAAAAACATGAAATAGGCATTTTCTGAAAAAGTCAACGGTAAACGGGTCAATGGTCAACAAGTCAACGGCAAACGGGTCAACAGTCAACAAGTCAATGGTCAATGGGTGACGTCATCGCTGCCGTCATCCAACTCGGTTCTGGTAGAGATTTGGTTCGGTTCGGTCACTCCGGTTCAGTTTAGCCCACCCACTTGGATTCAATCCGGATCTTGGGCCCTCACCAACCCAACTCGGTTCAGCCCACTCTCAATCCATTTCGTCTAACCCAAACCCAACACACAACATCCCAAGCCCAAATCCCCACACTCAACAACACCTAGCAAAACTGAAACCCTAAGGACAACACCCATGACGACGTCGACCGCCGACGACGCTCCAATGACCTCCTATGGTTATTTTCCGACCAAAACACGCACGCAAACAACATGATAACATAAGACAAGGCCTCATCGGCATACCCACACGTAAAAATAGAACAACAGTGGCGTGGAGGATTTCCGAAGCAACACTGAAAAGCTTACAATCGAAATCCGGGAAAAGGACGCCCGACGAGGATTAACTAATGAATGGGTTATGGTTGGACAACAATGGGGAGATGAACGGTGGCCAAAAAGCAACAAATGGCCAGTGATAACTCCATTGTCGGAGCTTGAACGGAAAATGCTAGTGGGTTCTTTTAGGAGTTATCGAACAAGACTAGGAGAGAGAGAATAGTTGAAGGTGGATTACCCAAACGGCGTAAAACTGATTTTTCAAAAGGGAAACAGATTTTTTACCCTATTTTTTGGGTAAATTACAACGCGTGACATCACACTTCCTAGGTTTCACGAAGTGGCACCAAACATTTGCAACACTTGCAATTTGGTCACTGAAATTCTGAAAATTTTCAATTTAGCCATAGAAATTCAATTAGGTTTTCAAATTAAAATTCCCAATTATTAAGGTTTTTAATTTAGGGATTTTAACTAATTTAAGGTTTCAAATTAGGGCAAAATGATGCGGATACTGAGCTCGAATGATAGTCTTGGGCTCCCACGTAGCCTCATCATGACTACGACCACGCCACGGGACTTTGACCATCTTAATGGTCTTTATTTTGAAAACCTTTTTGTCCTGAGCAAGAATCTCAATAGGCTCCTCCTCAAAACGCAAATCAAGACGGACCTCAATATCCTCAACAAACATAATATGTGACGGATCAGGATGATAACGTCTCAACACTGAAATATGAAAGACATCGTGAATACGCTGAAGCTCTGGTGGTAGCTCTAGCTGATAGGCAACCGGTACGACTCGACGAATAATCTGATAAGGGCCAATGTAACGAGGATTCAGCTTGCTCTTCTGGCAAACCGAAGTACCTTCCTCCAAGGAGATACTTTCAAGAAAACATCATCACCCACCTCAAACTAAAGATCACGGCATCTCAAATCGGCATAAGATTTCTGTTTGTCAAAAGCAGTCTTAAGCCAATCTCGAATCAATCTGACAGTCTGTTCAGCCTCATGCACAATCTTAGGTCCCAACAATCTATGCTCATTCAACTCAGTCCAACCAATAGGTGAACAACACCTACGCCTATATAAAGCCTCATACGGTGCCATATTAATACTGGCCTGATAACTGTTATTATAAGCAAACTCTGCAAGCGGTAGGAAATCCTCCCAACTGCCTCTGAAATCAAGAATACAACCCCTCAGCATATCCGAAAGAATCTGGATCACACGCTCAGACTGACCATCTGTTTGCGGATGGTAAGATGTACTGAAGTTCAACCGAGTACCCAAACCAGAATGAAGATCCCCCTAGAATTTTGAAGTGAAACTCGGATCTCTGTCAGAAATAATAGATGACGGTACCCCGTGAAGTCAAACAATCTCAGAAATATAAAGCCGAGCTAACTTACTCAAAGAATAGTCAACTCGGACAGGAATGAAATGCGTGGACTTCGTCAGACGATCAACAATAACCCAGATGGAATCCTTCTTCGACGGAGTCAAAGGAAGTCCATGGTCACGCGCTCCCACTACCACTGAGGAATATCAATATGCTGTAGTAACCCAGACGAACGCTGATGCTCTGCTTTGACTTTCTAACAGGTCAAACATCTCGATACAAATCCGACGATGTCTCACTTGAGACCTTTCCACCAGTACCTTTCACGAAGATTCTTATACATCTTATAACCACCAGGGTGCATAAAATAAGGACTGTCATGGGCCTCACGGAGAATAACCTGTTTTAACCCAGATTTCCTCAGAATACAATACCGGCCACGGAAACATAATACCTCATCTTGATCAATAGAGAAATCCCGAGATATACCCTCATGCACCTCTCTGATACGATACATCAAAAACGGATCACTAGGCTGCTCAACTCGAATATCAGAAATCAATGTAGGAATAACCCAAAGTTCTACCAACAGACCACTATCGTCGTACAAACTCATCCGAGCAAACAAAGCTCTCAAATCTGAAATGGCATTACAACTCAATGCATCATCAACGACATTAGCTTTACCCGGATGATACTCAATCTCACAATCATAATCCTTGAGAAGCTCTAACTAGCGACACCGTCTCAAATTAAGCTCTTTCTGAGTGATGAGGTATTTTAGACTCTTATGGTCTGTATAGATATAACACTTCTCTCCGTAGAGATAGTGTCTCTAGATCTTAAGTGTAAAAATAACAGCATCAAGCTCTAGATCATGGGTAGGATAGTTGCACTCGTGCGGTTTCAACTATCGAGACGCATAAGCCACTACCTTTTCGTCCTACATCAGAACACACCCTCAACGTCGGCGGTGACGTCTCCCACGCTCAGCTCTATCTCTAAGCCATTCAGAGTCAGCTCCTATAACAATTAAATGCACCATCAAATATACTATTACAATGCTAAGACACTGATAATATAAATGTCAAATATATTAATAATTAAACTCACGAGCTGGTCCCGATGTCTGAGCAACAGGAGGTCGTCCATGTAGAGGAAGAGGAAGGATCTCAGTATCCGAGTCAACGTCCTCTGAAAATAAGAATAAATACAACTAATCTCCCGATATTCAAATCTTTAAATACTAAGAATAATCAAATAAAAGTGGTCAAAATGGTCTTTCGGGTTCGAATGTGGGGAAACGGGTAGCGGAATCGGAATCAAAACGTCGAAAAACATGAAATAGGCCTTTTTTGAAAAAGTCAACGGTTCAACGGTCAACAGGTGATGTCATCGCTAACGTCAGCCAACACAGTTTCGATGGAGATCCGGTTCGGTTTTGTTACGGTTCGATCACTCCGATTCGGTTTAGCCCACCCACTTGGATTCAACATGAATCTTGGGCCCTCACCAACCCAACTCGGTTCAGCCCACTCTCACATTCATTTGGTCTAACCCAAACCTACCAAACAACATCCCAAGCCCAAATCCTCACACTCAACAACTCCTAGCAAAACTGAAACCCTAAGGACAACACCCATGACGGCACCGACCGCCGGCGACGCTTCGATGACCTAATATGGTTATTTTTCCAACCAAAACACGTGCACAAACAACACGATAGCACAAGACAAGACCTCATCGGCTTACTCACACGTAAAAACAGAACGACAGTGGCGTTGAGGATTTCTGAAGCAACACCGAAAAGCTTACAACCAAAATCTGAGCAAAGGACGACCGATGAGGATTAACTGATGAATGGGTTATGGTCGAAAAACAATGGGGAGATGAACGATGGCCACAAAGCAACAAACGGCTAGCGGTAACTCGTTCGTCGGAGCTTGAACGAAAAACGCGAGTGGGTTCTTTAGGAGTTATCAAACAAGACTGGGAGAGGGAGAAGAGTTGAAGGTGGATTACCCAAATGACGCAAAACTGATTTTTCAAAAGGGAAACAGATTTTTACTCTATTTTTTGGGTAAATTACAAGGTGTGACATCATACTTCCTAAGTTTCACGAAGTGGCACCAAACTTTTGCAACACTTGCGATTTGGTCACTGAAATTCTAAAAATTTTCAATTTAGCCATAGAAATTCAATTAGGTTTTCAAATTAAAATTCCCAATTATTAAGGTTTTTAATTTAGGGATTTTAACTAATTTAGGGTTTCAAATTAGGGAAAATTGGGGTGTTACATTTTCTCCCCTCTTGGGGGTCCTCATGTTCTTTCAGATGCTGTGTTATGAGGTCTTTAAGTCTGCCCCTAGGCATGTCGCGGCAGCTGCTGCCCTAGCCTGTTTCCACACTAATCATGGCAGCTCTTGCATCCAGGCATTCTTTTTCTTCCTCTGAGGGTTATAGCATGTTCATCCTTAAGCTCTGATCCTTTACCCTCATTGTAAGTTCCTCGAGTTCCACATCTATTAGCATTCTGCCCATGGCCAAGAAGGGTCACTCAAGACTGATAGGGGCTTTCTCGTCGGCCTCGCAATCTAAGATGAGGAAGTCGGCGGGGATAATTAGGTTTCCCACCTTCACCAATATGTCTTCAATCTTTTCCTCCGGTTGCACAAATGAGTGATCAGCAAGTATAAGAATAACGGAGGTCGGTTTGGCAGGTCCAATACCTAGTTTGTCGAAAACGGCCTTTGGCATCAGGTTGATGCTGGCTCCCAAGTCACACAGAGCTCTGGTCCCATGCTTGTTGCCTAGGCTGCTTGGTATAACAAAGTTGCTTGAATCTGTCTGCTTGGGCGGCAGCTTGTTATGCAGCATAGCCATTCACTCTTTAGTAACGGCCACTGTCTCAAATTCCCCTATCCTCTTTTTCTTAGAAACCATATCTTTGAGATGCTTGGCGTAGTTCGACATTCTTTGTATGGCTTATATCAGAGGTATATTGATATGCACTTGTTTTAGAATATCCATGAATTTTCTGAATTGGTGCTCTTGTTGTTGTTGCTTGAGCTTTTGGGGGAATGGTGTTGGCCAGCGGATGTCCTCTTTTTGCTTCTTGCTTAGGAGCTTGGTCTGGAGAGGATCATCCTTGCTTTTATTTTCTACTGCTGGGGCGGCTAGTGTTGCTGCTGAAGTGGCTAATATTGGTGCTGCTTAGGCAGGTTTACTTGTCTGTTCCGGCTAAGTTTCTGGATGTTTTACCATCCTTGGTTCATCTAGTTGTTTCCCACTTCTTGTAGATATCACCTTGCAATGTTCATAAGTGGGCTTGGCTGCTTCTGGCGGGCTCCTGGATGATGCTCCCATAGTTCGGCTGTGGTAGATTTTGGTGAAATTCTGGAATTGGGTCTCCAGGTTCTTATTGGCAGCCTCCTGGTTGTTCATCTCCGTCCTGTCTATAAAAGACTCAGTTTTTTCAATAAATTTATTTGTATAAAAAATAAATTCACCAGTTTGTTTCATAAAGGTTTGCAGAGTTGCTTCTAGTGAATTAGTGTGTTGCGGCTGTTGAGTCTGCTGCTGGGTAGTTGTTCTGGATTTCCAGTTGTCTTTGGGTTGCTCCAGGAGAAGTTGGGATGGTTTCTCTAGTTAGGATTATAGGTGTTCTGGGCAACCTGCTATTCCTCTCATATCCTCCCATGTAGTTTGCAGATGCAGTGCAGTTAGAGGAATCGTGGTTGCCTCCACATTCGCCACAGAATGGCTCAACAGCTTTTACTTTATGGAGCTTCCCAGGGGATTGCACCATCTTCATCACCAGCTCCGTCAGAGTGTCCAGGCGGGCATTTACAGAATCTCAGGTTTCTACCTTATTTGCAGTTGCTGGCCGCCTTATGCCGCCTCGACGTGCTATCGGGTATTTATAATCGTTTTTAGTTGTTATGTTTAGCAACTGCAGTGCTTCCTCTCGAGGTCTGTCTAGGATGATCTCGTTGACCGAGGCATCTATCAACATCTGGGTTGGGTAGTTAACCCTATTGTAAAATATAGATACCTGAGTCCAAGCCGATAGACCGTGAAGCGGACAGTTGTTCAGCATTTGCTGGTACCGCTCCCATGCCTCGTACATCAGCTCATCATCCTCTTGTCTAAAGGCTGTGATCTCATTCTGCAGCCTATCGGTGACGTTGGATGAGCTGAATCGGTCTAGGAAGTCCTTGCAGAGCTCCGCCCATGAATTGAAAGATCCGGCTAGCTAGTTATTCAACCACTGTTTTGCCCTATCCCTCAGTGAATAGGGAAATAGCCTCAGCCGTAGTACGTCCTGGTAAACCCCATGTATCTTGAATGCTCGGCAAATGTCCAGAAATTCCTATAGATGTTGCCGAGCATCTTCTGTGGCAGTCCCTCCGAAGTGCCCTAGTGTATTTAGCATGTTAAACATGACAGGCTTTTGCTCAAAATGGTCTGCCCCTATCTCCGACTCTGTCACTATTGGCTCGAACCTTTGGAAGTCATGTTCTAGGCAGTCTCTAGTTGTCCGCACTTGGGGTGGATCAGGGGAATCCCGCCTCTGTTGTACTTGTGGTCCTCTAGGCGGCAAGTCATGCTGCCCGCCCCTGCCATTCATAGCATCAATTGTAGGGTCCTCGTTTACCATGGTCTCTTCCTTTGATTTGCCCTTGTCTTTGTTCTTTAAGACTTCCCCTGAGCTCCCTCTTAATTCTTCTAGTTTCACGCTCAAGATCATCATAAATAATGAAATTTCCTTTAGGGTTAGCCCTGGTCATACACTTGCAAAGGACACGGTAGTTTTTTTTGATTAAAAATAAAATAAAAGATAAATGAAAAGTGCAGAAATTAAAAAAAGAAATTTGCTATTGCCAATCCCCGGCAACGGTGCCAAAAACTTGTAGGGCGTGTAAGTGTTCCCTTTTTGTGAGAGCGCAAGTGCACACTCCTGCCAAGTTATAGTATAAAAGATGTTGAATCCCACGAGGATTGGACAGCTGGTTCCGTTTTGTAGTTCCTGCACAAGGGTAAAATAAAACACAAGTGGCTTGTTTGGTTGAGAAGAAAGGTATATAAAAACACAAGTAATGGAAAAGGTGAATCAGGTTTATAGAGCAAGCAGGGTTATGCTGTCATTTAGTGTGAAAACTGCGTTGTAATAGGTATGAGTTATCCTTTGCTGCCATGATATGCTGCCTCGGCGGGTATGACGGGCGGCAAACTACGACCCTGTCACGCGGCCGCAGCATGTCACTACCACTGCAGGGGTGTACTATCTCGGCAGGTGGAACAGATAGAAGTCCTGTCGGCAAGTCTAGCAGATACTCCAAGTTCGGCAGGATAGTCGACAGTGATCCCTCCTATTTCTAGGTTAGGATACTCGAGATGTTAACTTGAGAACTAGTGTGGAACCAAGTTAGCCAACTCGGTTGGTGATCCCTTTTAGCCGCTGAAACTTGTAGACTAGTGTGGAACCAAGTTAGTCACGCCTCAGCACGTTGTGACTGTACTTAACCCTTTCGTGAGCCTTGCACTTTCATGCCCGACAAATGGATTCTCTCAAACGACTGGTGTAGAAAGATTGAAAGAATGAAGAACAATGGATTAAGTAAACTTGGAATATTTTATTGAAGAAATAACTCAAAAACCTAAAACAACTGTTTCTCACTAGTTACAACATAACCCTAACCCAAATAGAATTTAGAACGTGGCAGCAGTGAAGAACACAAGAAAAGTCTATAGAAAACCTATGATGATTTAAACTAGAAGTACAATGGGTATTTATAGACTCAAGACTAGGTTAAGTCCTCCTTAAAGTAGAAGTCCTCAAAAGTAGCTTTCCATCTTTAATATGGCTTTAAATGCCGACTTCTTTGCTTGGAATATGGACTCTTCCTCGTTTGCCTTAGCCCGCAAGTAAGCTTGAGAATTTTGCTTCGGCTGCCCTAGCCGCTGCTACAGACGTCAGAAAATCATATGAACGCCAGCGATAGATTCAAGAGTTTTTGTTCTACAAATTGCGCTCCAATTCTCCCAACTTCCATAGTTAGCTGCCGAGGGCAGCAAGGTCGGCGGCAACTCTACTCGGCAGGTGCTTGGCAGCAACTAACTTCTGTTGAAACTGCTTCAGTACAGCTCCTGGGTTTGCTCCTCAGCATTGTGTCCTCCGCTCCTCGGTTCCCTCGTTCAGTTGTTAGTACCTACATACAAGAATATACTAAAACAGTATCTTTTGTCCACCAAATAAATAATATTCATAAAAGCAAGGCAGAAACTAGAAATACTGTAAAATATTATGCATGCACCTACTTATGTCTAAAATGTGCTCAAAAACAGTAATAATAAGAGCTGGAATGTACATGAAATATAAGACTTTTGGACACTTTACATGCCTCCAAATTTTCTCCTCTTAATCAAGAACATCTTTCAACTCAACTCGCAGCTTGCGGTACAATGCCTCAAGAGAGTCGGATTGACGTAAATGAATGACACGCTCAATGCCGTGAATCCGCACCATCAAGGATTTATTCTTTCGGCCAATGTGCCCAAAGGTTTCCAAGTTCCACACTTTGGTCTCGGATTGAAAGAGAGCTATATTATCACCAATATCTGCATCCCCCTTCCACACCGACTCCAAAAGCTTGTGAAAATCAGGGTGATCCTGCCATGCCTCAAATTATAATTGTAATTACATTACAACAATTAATTAATTATAATATGAATCAACCAATACAAATCATAATTGGATGAGTCTAGAGTAAACGCCTTGTACCGATATGTACAACTAATCATATGCAATGATATGCACCATTAACTATTTTAATAACTTTTGAAATCATGGGGACTTAAAACGTGATTATTCATTTTAAAAATAAAATATTTTGATTTTTTTTACACTTTTTCAGATTTTTTATTTTTAATTCAAAAATAAAAGTTATAAAAATAAAAAGTGGACATAGGCCATGTTTGCAATTAGTGAATAGCAGATAGCTGATAACATTAGTTGATTTGACTAGTGGATTACATTAGCTGATTGTATAAAAGTGTTTAGTAAAATTAACTGATAGTTGTTGGTTATTTGAACAAGCAAAATGACATGTAAGGACATTATTATATTTGATATTTTTTGAATAATTTACTAGTTATTAACCTTTTGTATCTATTAATATTAATTAGATTATGAAAATTAATTTTTATATATCATTACTAAGCATATATGAGGATGTACACATTAAATTTTTATTTGTGAAATTATTTTTTAATATAATTTTGATAATTATTAAATTTAGATGTATGTATTAATTTTGTGTCTATGAAATTATAATTGTGAATATAATTTTAATAATTATTAAATTTATATGTATTTATTAATGTATATATTAATTTTTTTATGTTTTTTTTAATTTTATTAGTTAATCAAATTTATGTTATTTAGAGAAATTTTTTATAACTATCAAGGACAAAATATTCTTTACAACTCTTTTATTTAAACCTCTAACTCAAAAAGTTTTTTTTCAAAATGAGAGGTTTTACCTTAATCCGCTATTACAAACATCTACTTACCAAACATTCAAAGTATCGAATTTGACTGATCAAACCTCTAAAAATGCTTCAAATCTCTAAAAATGCTTCAAACCTCTAATTTTAGGGCAAAAAGTTGTTTACCAAATAATGCCATAGTTTTAACATATTTTATTCTAAAAAAATAACCAGGTCTTATTCCCCATGATTTTAAAAGTTATTAAAACAATTAATAGTGCGTATCAGTGCATGTGATTAGTGGTATATATCAGTATTGACATTTATTCTAAAATTTTACATCATAATTAAAATTTATATAAATCTAGATTGATTAGAATAAATCTGAATAAGATTAGGCTATATTTTACGCAAGATAAAGCTTAAAATATCAATGATATCAGAGGCTTGAACTTGCAATAAATCTTTCCTTCCTCCAAAATGGACCGGCTCTAATATCCTCGATAAATTCGGGAGTCATTAATGAGGAAATGAAAATTTAAGATTTTTGCAATCGTCTTAAGGTTTAAAACATCATGATTGATTAGCAATTAAGCCAAATTCATTCGACGTAGTGAATTTCATCGTTTTAATCAAAAAAAATGTTGGCAGGAAAAATATTAATTTGGACCCACATTTTCTAGTGCTTTTGCCATCATTGTAGTGGCTAACTCTTTATTTAATTCGTTACCGTTTGACGCTTCTTTTGCATTCTTTAATTTTCCTTTCGCCATGAAACAGGGAACAAATTCATTACAATTCTATATTTTCTCAGTCAAAGGAAAATTCTTTACAGGAAAAGAGAAAATTTTAATAAAGCCCCCTAAAACCGACTTTTAGGGTAAAAATATAGAAATGTCACTAAATTATGTTAAGACAATCAATTTTGTCACTGAACTTTTAATATTTACAAGATAGACTTTAAACTTTTGATTCGATTCTAAAATTGCCATTAAAAGTTTTTCAATGTTACAAACTGGACAGTCAAACTTATCGAACTTTACCCTAAAAAACTCCCAGATGTGCCCTTGCTATTTTTTAATTAGGAAAAAAACATTGATAAAAAAGTCAGCAAGACCACATGGGGTATTAAATAAATAGTATACAATATAGAAAGATTGCAGGCAAAAACCAAGACTGAAATCCTATTTTCTACCCACCGACCACCAAACAGCCCCTTTAAAATCTAGCCACCCCTAAAATTTTCCAAGGAAAGATAGTATCTGTTATGGAATCAAATTTCATATGCAATTTGACATTGATTTCAACACATCTAGCTACAACCATTTGATTATATTCCTACCATTTAATTATGAAACAAATTAGTCTATATAATTAGAGCTGAAGTATCTAAATTAGGATGAGTCTACCACGTGCGACGAACATTGTTGAATACCATTAACGATGAACGCTGATGAACCCATTAATTTTTTTAACTTTAAAAATCTAAAGGACTAAAATTATAATTAAAATTATCTCTTAAAAAATAAAAATCAAATTTAATAGTTATTTTATAATATTTTTTAATAGGTTAGAATCAAATATACTCGATTCTCCTGAACACTAACAAAATCAATCTCTTAAAAAATAGAAATCAGTTTATAATTTTTTAATAAATTAGAATAAAATATATCCAACTCTCCTAAACCTAAACCCTAACAAATTCATTGAATATTATCACCAAACATCCCAAGCTGCATCAACAATCTCACGGCCATGATCACGAGAAACGAATCGAATGGCAGGATATCTTACAAGACATCAAAGGGATGCTTTTTTTTTTTACAACATAGAACTTACCATGAAAGGGGTGGTGTTCGATTTTGTTAGGGTTTAGGTTTAGGAGAGTTGGATATATTTGATTTTAATCTATTAAAAAATTATAAATTAATTTCTATTTTTTAAGAGATTGATTTTGTTAGGGTTGAGGAGAATTGGGTATATTTGATTCTAACCTATTAAAAAAATATTATAAAGTAACTATTAAATTTGATTTTTATTTTTTAAGAGATAATTTTAATTATAATTTTAGTCCTTTAGATTTTTAAAATTTAAAAAAAATAATGGTGTTCATCGTTAGTGGTGTTCACCAATATTCGTCGCCCGTTGTAGAATTTTCCTCTAAATTATCATAGAAAATTCTACTACGCTCGACGAACACCGCTGAACATCACTAACGCTGAACATTGTTGAACATCATTAAATTGATTAATAAAAATTAAAATTTTCAAGGATTCAACATATAATCATAAATTATTTAAAGTAAAATTTCAATTAAATTATTTTTTCATATATATACATATTATATTTTTAATTTTTTTTAAATAATTGGATCAAATATCAATCTTAGTTAATTTAAAAAAAAAAACCCTAAGCCCAAAACTCAAAAATCCTAAACCATAAATTTGAACATTGGGTTTAGGCTTTGGGGTTTAGGGTTTACTATTTAGGGTGTATGGTTTAGGTTTTATGGTTTCGAATTTAGGGTTTATAGTTTAGGGTTTATTATTTTTTAAATTGACCATGGTTGGTATTTGATCTAATTATTTAAAAAATAAAAAAATAATATATATGAAAAATAATTTAATTGAAATTTTATTTTAAATAATTTATAATTATATGTTGAGTCCTTGAGATTTTTAATCTTTAGTAATTAATTTAATAATGTTCAGCGATGTTCAGAATTAGTGGTGTTCAACGGTGTTCGTCGAGCGTGATAGACTCATCTAATTATCATATGATAATCTGGTATATCAGAGTTCAAATTCGGTGTATTTTCAAATCTCACATTTTGAATTTTGATTAGCCTCCTAAAACTGATTTGATTTTAAAATAAAACCAAGTTAATGAAAACGACACTATTGATATGTAACCAACATGGAAATCATGATAGATAACGATTCATTATTTTTTTAAAAAAATCAAAAATCTTGAGACAAAAATAATACGATGGAGCTAGCCTTGAATTATGACCAAAACCTTTGTATGCATCAACAGCCCCACCTTGGATAGAGGCTATCATCCAGTTCTTTGCATCATATTATGATGTGAAACATGTAAAGGAAAACCCTTGTGCTACATAATTGCCCCAATTTGTTGTTTTCCCCTTGTATTATAACATATTTTGCATCGGTTATCATATATTTTAAAAGATGCTAATAAACTTAAAAAATGATATTTACCGCCAACAACCGGTTGGTTTAGTGTGCTACGGCACTAGATTCTTTAAGTAGGGTTAGAGTTTTGTATTTTTGCGTTGTGAATGAAGCAATTGGGTTAGAAAGATCATCCCTATAATAGACCTCTACAATACTCGATCCAAGTTAATCAGTTAAAAGATTAAATCGGTGGTTATACTAAAAAATGACATTTACTTGACTATACCTCTGTGATCAGGACAAATATAGCTTATAACTGGGAGGAGCTCTTCTACGCAAGATTCTTTTAGGAAAATTTTACAACGGGCGACGAACATTGATGAACACCACTAACGATGAACACCATTAATTTTTTAAAAAAAATTTAAAAATCTAAAGGACTAAAATTATAATTAAAATTATCTCGTAAAAAATAAAAATCAAATTTAATAGTTACTTTATAATATTTTTTTAATAGGTTAGAATCAAATATACTCAATTCTCCTAAACCCTAACAAAATCAATCTCTTAAAAAATATAGAAATCAGTTTATAATTTTTTAATAGATTAGAATCAAATATACCTAACTCTCATAAACCTATTAACTGATTTCTACTTTTTTAAAAGATTAATTTTGTTAGGGTATAAGAGAATTGAGTATATTTGATTCTAACATATTAAAAAATATTATAAAGTAACTATTAAATTTGATTTTTACTTTTTAAGAGATAATTATAATAATAATTATAATTATAGTCCTTTAGATTTTTAATTTTTTTTAGAAAATTAATAGTATTCATCGTTATTGGTGTTCACCAATGTTCGTAGCACGCGGTAGACTCATCCGATTCTTTTATCTTTGAATTATATAATTTATTAGAAAAATTATATAAATCATGATTTGCCCCTTTATTTTCAAATATTTATTAAATATTTATAAATTGTTCTAAACTCTAAATCCTAACTTTATCTCTGTCTGCGATCTTAAATTTTTATTATTTAAAAAATATATAAATTGATATATAACCACAGATTTTTTTAAAATATTATTTGACTATATACAAAAGTACAAATTAATTTCTTGCAATAATGTGTGGCAAAAAGTCTGTATAAGTTCAACCTGTCTTGTAAGCTTAGGAAAAAAAAATCAAAGGGCAACTGCAAACTTACTATGCATGGCGTGAGCTTGAGGCAGCCTTACCTAATATATATTTTTTTTTTTGAAAATCAGCCTTACCTATAATTATTATGATTATGATTATGAATATATGATACGACATTTTCTCCGACTTTCTTAATATTTATTTTTGGAAACAAATTACTTGAATAATTTATTAAGGCAGTTCAATATTTGGCACATTAATTAGCTCTTTAATATTTTTTGAATATTGGAAAAGATTTACGGAATATCATAACCAAATCCAAGCCAAAAGGTAATAAATGAACACCCATATGAATTAAATTCTAATTTAGAATATATCCACCTTGAGAATAACCCATTCTTTTGAAAACAATATTGACTTTTGTTTAGCATGTATAAGTAGTTTAATTCATGACTTAATTAATTAATAAATACAATGAAATATAAACCAAAAAAAAAGAATTAGATATTCTTTATACACAGGTTTGGATATATTCTAAAGGTTTGGTTTATACAATAATTACTTCATGTATAAGTAATTTAGAATATATCCATGAACAGGTTTGGAACAATGAAAAAAAAAGGATAAAAGATAAGCCAAAACAAAACTTAAAAGTTTATCATGTTGGATAATTATATCTTCTTCATACACAAGATTTTTCCTCATACAGAGGAAATAAAAAAATATATCAGGAATTAGATATTCAGCCATGCTATTAGTTTTACTTTTTTTTTCTACATCTGATTCACACTAAAATAAAAAGATTAAGGAGACTAATCTATTCCTTCTTTGAGCATCAAAGGAGAAACAGCTTTCAAAAATGAGAATTAATTGAACCAAATGAAGAAAAAACAAGACCATGATCATATCACCTCCTGTTTCTGTTGATGTTCAAGGTGATTTCCAGGTTTGCAAGCCAAGGTCATTGTGTTTCCTTGAGGGACCGGAAGCTGGAACAGGGAAATGCCTGGGCAAGAATCCAAAGAAGTGGCCTGTGTACTGAGATTTGGGCTTCGTTTTCAAGACGTTGGTGGTTCTTGAACCGTCGCACTGCAGGCACACGACGGAGCTCAACACTAGGAACACCCACAGCAGTAGAACCAGTTGTCTTCTACCTTGAAACATCATGCATATGTTTTTGAGAAAAAAAAGGTGGTGAGACAGAGAAAGCAATGAACACACGCAACGCAAGAGCAGTTCGATCCCTTTGGGGTTTTCTTTGTTATACAATATTTTAATAGGTTTAATATTGTTTTTTTGTATAATATGATAAAATCTAGAAAGTGAAAGGGGTTATGCTATGTGATGTTATTTTTCTATGGTTAGGTGAGAGTATGGTCCCACTGGAATTTAATGGCCGACTACAAGGGAATTGCGACTGTTATTTTAGACCCCCCAGAGATATGGATGAATTGTGTATTGCCAAACTCCATTCCTGTATGGTTTACGTACCATAAAATCCTTATTTTCACTGATCAATCCATCTCTTCACTGTTTGTGTTGTTGGATTGACAACTACCATTCCTGTTTTCCAGAAACGTTAACAGGAATTTCAGAGGGCTGAATCTGATGATGATTCATACAAGTAGATTAAAATAAAGGGTGTTAGTGTAGTTTATTAGTTTTGATGTTGATGGACTTTTCATTTAAGCTATTCTACTTGTTCCATCGTAGGGGACAGACCTCCTCTTTTTCGTGTTTGAAAGGAAACTAACTTGTCAATGGCGGAAAGGGGTATAAGATATTGCAAACAATTAGACCCAACTTGCAACTTTTTGAGACGCACTTTGCATTCTTCTTCACACTCCGATTATGTGGGATTTGCACAAGATTTGAATATACATTATATTTTAAAATAATCAAATCTCGCAACAACAACAACAACGTAATAATAATCAAATCTAAATAAGAAAACACACACATGGGAAGTGGGAACCTTTTTACTATTGGGAACCTTAGGAGCAGGAGAGAGGAGTAAATGCAAGTGTCAGGTAGACCCAACCCTCTCCGCATCTCTAAAACCAAATAGCCACTAAGGTTCATTTTTTTTTTGATAATGCAGAAATAAATAGCAGGAGCTTTACACGCACCGATCCGCTACCAGTAAGTCGTGCAGCACCGTTGGCTCCACAACCATCCAGGGATCTCCCCGCCGTTGTCCGAAAAACCATCGCGCAAGGCAATCCGCAACCTTGTTCCCCTCTGGTCCAATGTGTTGAACTTTCACCTCCCACTCACGGCAAAGATGCCCGAAAATCATGCCCACAACGACATCGCCACGCAACACCGATGATTCATTCCGCAAGATCCGCACCACTTCCATATTGTCCGATTCGACAATAACCTTCCGAAGCCCCAATCGCCATGCATGACAAAGGCCATCATACACCGCCCACAACTCCGACAACAACACCGAGCAACTTCCAATCCGACGAGCAAACCCAAACACCCAGTCACCACTCCAATCGCGGATAACACCCCCGATCGCGGCCTCGCGCTGCTACCCATATACCGATCCATCCGTGTTAATCTTTACCCACTCCCTCGGTGGCCGCTGCCACCTATCATTCCTCGCACCACTCGTCGAAGCGCTCTCGAACTCCAAAGCCAACTGTAAACAACGGTCAATAACATCCCCCTGCACAGCGCCATCAGCATCAAACACAGCAGCGCATCTCCTCTTCCAAAGTAACCAGCACCCTACCGCAAACCTGGACACCCACGTCGACCCCCTATCTGGGTATTTGCCTTTGTTTTTCAGATTATACAGCAGCCAAGCATCGAATTCCATTGTCTCAAAATCATGCAAAGTTGCTCGCGGCACAAGTTGTTGCCAAAGCAATTTCGCTGTCGAGCACCGCCTTAAAATATGGTCAACATCCTCATCCCCTCGTCGACATATCTGACAACCCCCATCTGTTGTTATCTTCCGTCTACACTGCTCCATATTCGTGAGGAGACTATGCCGCAACACCAACCACATGAACGTCCGCACACGATGAGGTAATTTCAAACCCCAAACCACCCGCCATTTGTCTTCAACAGTAGCGTGTTGAGCGCCCACCAACATCCTATAAGCGGATCGAACTGAAAAGCTCATGTTTTCCTCCCATCGATAACACGGCACATCCTCACCAAACCATGCTCTCGGGGGCTGAATTGCCTCCAATTTAGCCAAGATCGTATCCGGCAATATTGGTTCCAACTGCCGCCAATCCCACTCCCCATGGTCAGTCACCATGCGCACAACCGGTGTTGGGAGAGGCATAAAAGGTAGGGTACATCGCGCAACTAATGGCCCTTCCATATCTACCCAAGTATCGTACCAAAAGTCCGTATGCTCCCTATTCCGCACATTCCACAAAATACTATTCTTAACCTCGACCTAAACCATATCCAAACCCTTCCAAAGTCGCGAACATCGGCTTCGAATAATACTTGACGGAACCTTCTCTCGCCACCCATATTTCTCTTTGATAACCCTAACCCATAGCTTATTAGGTTGAGTTAGAATTTCAAAGCCCACTTTCATTAAGAAGGCGTTATTTTGAACGGACAAATCTTTAAATCCCATACCACCATCTGATAGCGGTTTTTGCATATTCTCCCAACTCACCAAGAAGATGCTTCTATTCTCTCGAGCACCACCCCACACAAACCGTCGAATAATCCTCTCCATCTCTTGACAAAGTCCTTTCGGCAACATCGTAGCTTGCATAACATAGGATGGAATTGCTTGGAGCACCGCTTTAGCCAACGTTATTCGTCTCGCTAATGATAATGAATTAGCCACCCAACCGGCTAACCTTTTCTCCATACGATCAAGAAGATAGGCATATGTGGCTTTAGTGACCCTTCTATGCAACAGAGGCACGCCTAAATACTTTCCTAAATCCCCAACCACCTCAAAGCCTAGCCGCTGACCCAAATCAATACACACCCTCGGATCACAATTTTTAGAAAAAACGATCTGAGTTTTAGCAACACTCACCCGGTGTCCAGAACACACACAAAAATCCGACAAAACCTCATGTATTACATTCATTTGTGACATCTCCACCTCCGCAAAAAGAACCAAGTCATCAGCGAAAAAAAGATGCGATATCCCCGTCCCATTTCTGGATAACCGAATCGGTTTCCACAGCCCAGTCTCCACTTTCTCCTCAATGATATGTGCTAAACGCTCCATACACAAAACAAACAAGTATGGCGACAGTGGATCTCCTTGACGTATGCCCCTTGATGGTTTGAAAGCATCCGTAACATCCCCATTCCATAGCACTTGTGTCGAAACAGTACCAACGCACTGCATGATTAGCGCAACCATAGTATCCGGCAAACCAATCTCCCTCAAAGTATCTTCAATGAAATGCCATTCAAGGCGATCATACGCCTTCTCTAAATCCACTTTGATCGCCATAAAGCCCTTCCTCCCACTCTTATTACGCATAGAATGGATAATTTCCTGAGCCAATATAATATTATCAGTTATATTTCGCCCTGGAACAAAGCTCACCTGATTCGCCGATATCCACTGCGGTAAGAACTTCTTCAAATGATTAACCACCGTCTTCGTGATGATCTTATACAGCACTGTGCACAGACTGATAGGCCTAAATTGGCTGATCAACTCAGGCACCTCCACTTTAGGGATAAGCACAATTAAAGTTTGATTGATACGAGTATCTAGCGGAACCCCTTCAAAAAAACCCTTGACAAACTCAAATAGCGACTCACCTACCACATCCCATTTTTTCTGATAGAAATCCGCATGAATGCCGTCTATGCCCGGTGACTTCAACGGATCCATCTCGAACACCACCTTCCGTACCTCCTCCAGAGCCACCGCCTCCGTCAAAGAGCTCATCTCCCGTGCGTCAAACGCATGGAATTTCCCTGCTGGCATGCGAACAGTGCAATCATGCACTCCCGCCGTGAATAATGTCCGAAAATACTCTAGCGCATGCAACTGTAGTTCCCGCTGCTCATAGCACCACTGATCCGCGTTAATTCGAAGAGCATTTATAGTATTCCTTCGACGGCGAACAATTGTACTAGCATGAAAAAATCGCGTATTCCTATCCCCATCTAAAATCCAGGAATTCTGTGATTTCTGACGCCACAGACTCTCCTCATCTTTTAACACCTTTGCTAGATCCAGTTTCAATTCTTTTTCCAAGTCAATCAAAAACGCCGAATCCCTCTTACCCCGAGCTAACTCAATCCCTCTGATACGAGCAAGCAATAGTGTTTTCCGACGTCCAATGTGGCCATACACTTCCTTATTCCATTCCGCTCCTTTTGTTTGGAACTCAACAACATTATCAAAAACATTCCTCTCCTCCCGCCATACCTCTGTCACTAGTCGATGAAAATCAGGATGTTTCGCCCACGAAGTAAGGTAGCGAAAAGGTCTAGATACCCGACTTCCATTCTCTCCCCCGGACTTCAACAGAACATGACAATGATCCGATTCAAGCTTTGGTAAGTGAAACACACCCGATGTCGGATACTCCGCAAGCCACTTCTCATTACATACGCATCGATCAAGTCTTTGCTTCAAATCACTCCGCTCCCACGTATAGAACGGACCATGAAAACCCATGTCAACTAGGCCCGAGTCAAACATAAAGTCCTTAAACTTCTCACACACTCCTACACGGTTTGCCGACCCCCCTTCCCTCTCTAAGGGACTCGCGATTGCATTGAAGTCACCTCCTAACACCCAAGCCTCCCCATGTCCTGGCTCAAGTGCACGCAATTGGTTCCATAATAACGCTCGCTGACTACTACTTGGGCTTGCATACACAAACGTAATGAAACACCGCTTACGTTTTCCCACATCATAACACCAACCATGCACAAATTGAGAAGACACAGCCACTACATCCAATTTAACCGTAGCTCTCCACAGCACCCAAATACCCCCTGAAAACCCATTCGCCTCAACTCTATAAGAGCAATCAAACCCTGAACGACGTACAAACCTATCCGCCTTAGAACCACTAATATGCGGTTCAAACAACGCTATCACATCAGGCCTCTGAACTTGCACCAAAAGCTTAAAGCACCGATAGAATTCAGAGCTAAGTGCTCCTTGTACATTCCAGAAAATAACTTTAACCATTAAAATAATAATTGAGAGGGGAGACAACACCTTAGGACGACATGTCCTTACCCGTTACGGTCTCAAAAGCCTGGTTCGCTTGCCATTGCACTTGGCCGTGCTCATCCCCGATTCGCGCTGTAGGGTCACAACGTCCTTCTTTCCCTCCACTCGACACAGCATCAAGCTCCGCTGTCATGTTATTGATCCATTCCTTAAGCACCGGCTTTGGAGGTCCGCGCTCATCCCTCTTCTTTACTTTCAACCCCTTCGCCCCTACATTCTTAGCCGCCAACGGGTTCTTCGGCACAGTTTTCACTGCTGGTTTACGAGCAGTTCCTTTCGCACCTCGCACATTCACATCACGCAGAACTTCCCTTTCATCTTTATCAAAAACTCGGACCACCGTATGATCACCTCCTCCTAGAGAAGATTTCTCTACCACTACCTCTTGCGCGGAAGCAACTACTCCCGCTGCAGCCGCACTCTCCACAAGCATTCCCCCAACATCCGCAACCACCTCCTTTTCAATCTCTCTGCGCTCCTCACGCACCACCACACCCTCCTCACAACGCCTACCTCCACTCGAAGGACCGGCCATCTCCACCCCTAACTCCTTTGCACCAACGTTACCCACATTCACCTCCACGCTCTTCCCTTTGTCCAACACTCTCCTCTTATTGGTCCCCTAATCAACCCCCTTAAACCCGCTGTCCGTGGGCCTTTCCTCCTCAGCCTCTAGCACACCGAACCGCGACCCCATAGGCCGATTCATTGCTTGTTGAGCAGCACCTACCGCAGTACCTTGTTTAGCCACATGCGCCGGTTTGCGGCGACGAGTTTGAACCTGCATCCAAGGACCATACATGTCCTTCTCGACCGCCCCTCCCTCCATGCTAGGAGACGAGTTTGACGTCGATCCAACATCCGGGGTCCCTTCCTCCCCACACACTTCCTTCTGGTGGCCATATTTACCACACTTATAACAAATAAGTGGTAAACCTTCATACTCCACATCTTGCCGGAAACCATCGATTACCACTCCCGATAACAAAGGTTTACTCAAATCAACAACTATAGAAAACCTAGCAAACCGACCCCTCTTCCCCTCCAGCGTGTTGTAATCAATCCTAACTACATTGCCAAACACACTAGCAATTTCCCTAAACATGCTCTTCGTGTAGTATCGATACGGGAGGCCTGGGAGACGTGCCCAAACCACAATGTGCCGAGGATGTGCCTCAGACGTAGAAAAGGACCTTGACCACGGCTGAACCGTGAGATAACTCCCGTATATGACCCACGGACCACCGGACAACACCCGATCATAATCCCGCTCAAGTTCAAACCTCACCAAATAATACTCATTATCTAAATCAATCAGCTCCAATTTTCCTAACGGCATCCAAAGCGCCTTAATTCTATTCAGCAGAGCTCAATACTCAATTGCCTTTCCAAGTAACCGTACAATGATCGAGCACGCGAGTTTTGCATCTATCGAATCATGCACACGATCCGCAAAGTCAATCCTCGGCAGCGGCCCTTCGAAATTAACCCGGACGTCCTCATTTGTTAATACCACATCAAGATCCTCGATCATGGATAAATTACCCTCCTTCCCAGCAACCATGTCGCGGAACGACGGCTTTCCTATCCCGGAACTCGTCTCTTCCTGTGCCGGCGCAGCCCCAACACCCTCCTTCTCCACAGCCTCCTGCATGCACACTTCTCCGACAGCGCTACCCTCACGTCCCTCCTCCTCCGTTCCCTCCGATTCCAACCCTCTCCCCCTCTTCAACTCCCTCTCCACCCCTTCCTCTAGAGGCGGTCCCGTCCTCTCAAGACACACAGGCACCGTCACCGGCGCTATAAGCTCCAGGGGTTTACCGGCAACCCCCTGTGCGGCTCCATCCAGACGAAAAGCAAATGAAAAACCCTAGGTTCCGAGAATTACGGAGCAAACTATTTTCTTGAATTATTCTTACTATTCTTTAGTGATCCAAAAGAAAATTGCCACTGAGGTTCATTAATGACCTTTCTCCTTCGCATTCTAGGAAATTAATAATATCTGGATTTCTTGCTTTTTCACTCCCGGCGGATTCATGTGTACTAAAAGGTGGACATTAAATTATGAATTTTTTTTTGTTAATTATTTATTTATTTTATTGTATGTATTTTAAAACATAATTTTTTATGTTAGTTATTTATTTTATTAAATGTATCTATCATAAAAATTTTGGACCCACATGTAATATATATGTGCTCACTGTCCACCCTCAAAATATTTCTAAATCTGCTATTACTTTTTGCTATTCAATGATGTAATATATTACGGATTAGTCGGAGAAGATGAAGTTAACATGGAGAGTGGCAATCAGAAGCAGGAGCTGATCCCTCGCATCAGTTTCGTGGTGTTGTCCCCTTCATAGCCTTCGCCAGTTGGCCCATCGCGGGAGCAGTTAGAAAGGTCGTATTAGCAACTCGTGTTTTCTACACTGTAGTGTAAGCCATACGTTAACACTACATCATATTTTTTTCAGATAAAAATCTTTTGTCTTTTTTTCTTCGGTGTTTTTTATGCCCAAACATTAAAAATATACTAAAAATTAAATTTTAAACTCTAACTCTAAATTTTAAACTTCAAACGATATACCTTAAAAAATACACCAAACATTATATTCTCTAAAATTTTAAGGGCACCAAAATAGTACAGATAATTTTTTTTCTTTATATTTATGAAGTAAATATCAGTAGAATGCTTCAAAGTTTTTTCTCCATTCAAAGTCAATCATTTTAGGGTTGTCCATGTAAATGTAAAATCCTTTAAAATGATCAAAAAATGACCGAGTTTTATTGAATGTGCTAAAAAAAAGTCAAATACGTTTTTTGGTAAACAATAGTGATCACTAAATTATTTTCATTTTTTATTTTGATCAACAAAGTATTATTTTGGGCAAAATCATCACTAAAGTTAAGTTTTTTTTTTCATGTTTCGGTCACTCGCTGTTAAAAATAATAGATTGATGACTAAAACATGAAAAAAGTAACATTAGTGACCAAATAAAAAAAATATTTTTACCCAAAATAATAGTTTGTTGACCAAAACATGAAAAATAAAATAGTTTAGTGACCAATAGTGTTGCTTACACTATTTTTTCATATGATGTACGTCGAAATTGTTTTTAGGTTTGAAGCGACACATTTTTCTGACATAGTGGATAAAGATGTATTTTATAGGAATCTTATTTTCCTTACGTGATGGACTAATTTTATAAAAAATTATTCTACTTCTACTTAGAGGGGAGAGAAATCTAGGTGAAGACAACGCTTTTGTGGGGTCTTGAACCCAAAATTTAAGGGGAAAGGAGTGGAACAAGTGAGCGTGCTCTAACCACCAAGACGTCCTCGCATGCTCTACAAAATAATTTTTTTAAATTGATATATTTGAGATTAAAAAGTCATTTATTTGATGCTACAGGATCATCCAATCCTAAGGTCCTACTAAACATGATGGAAGAATAACATCACTTGGATTGTTTTACTTTTTTTTTCCGTACCCTTTCTCTCGGTAGGCTCATAGATGCCATGACCTGACCTCATCATCAAGTTTAAAGTGTGCATGGGACATGGCCTCTAGCCCTCTAGAACTGTTTCTTTCTTTTATGAATCATTACCGGAGATTATGAGTTTAAACTTGTACATTCAAACACCTAATATCTTACAATTTAATCAGTTTGAAAGGTAAATAAATTGTCCGATCTAGACCTAGTTGATTTGAAAGGATGTTTAGACATTGAACCCCATTTTATTGAGTGTAAACTGTAAAGGTAAAGATTGAATCACATGATTTTCTTTGTTTCCATTTCAGCTTTTTCATGACCTGTAAAATCTGCATCTGTCGAGGAGAAGCTTGAACCCCCCCCCCCCCCAAGTCCAATCTACTAAAGAGCTGAAATACGAAATAATGGTTAAATTCACATGATATCCACCAATAAAGTTGGTCTAAGTAGTAAGTAGCGGAGATTTAAATAGCGTTCGCGGTCGCGTCGCGGTTATCGCGGTTGCGGACATAACGGAGGCTATTGCGGTCATTGCGGGTGTTGCGGTCGTGAATTTTTTTTAAATTTGCACAAGTTATATTAAAATATAATAATTATAATTATAACTATAAAAAGTCATTTTTAATGATATTTACAATATTTTCTAAACAAAAATAAACATAAATTAAAATGGATTAAAAATATCTATTATAAATTATAATTATGAGATAGGAAATTAAATTTCTTACGATTTTATTAAAGATTTTTTTTCCATTAGCAAACTCAAAATAATATATATATATATATATATATATATATATTTGTTCTAGGTCAATACCTAAATAAAAAAAATATCTAAATATCAAAATAGGAAATTTAATTATAAAAAAATTTCCAACACTTATAAATGGATTTAATTGAAAGAAAATAAGACTTAGAGGCTCAATTGGAAGTTTTGTTATGGATTTGATGACTTAATTGAAAATGAAATAAAATAAAACATCTTAATTAAACTAAAAATCTGCCTTAAAGGACTAAATTATAAGAAAACTAAAACTTTTAAGCCTCTCCAAAAATGCATTAAAATTAGAACCCTTCTTCCCGCATTTACCCTTTTAATGTTATACCATGTCTTCAACCTCATTCTCTTTTTTTTTCTCTGCAACTTTTTCCTCTCCCGCGGCCACCAGCCGCAATTGAGCTGAAAACGGGGATAGCGTCCCGCTATCGTCGCGACAGCTGCTATCTCGTTATTTCGCGTCCGCGATAGCCCGCTATCGTCGTGATTCCGTTGCCCACCGTAATTTTCTTCGATTGCGGTTTCGGACGGCGGCGCGACCGCAATTTTGCGGCCGCTATCGCGGTTGCGCTCCGCTATTTGAAACCCTGGTAAGTAGCTTTATATCGCTTAAGCATGTCTCGAGTTCGAGGGGCTGTATATGTAAAAAAAAATTCATGCCAGGAGATCCACTCACCAAAACTAAATGTGCGACGCAAATCTGTAAGAATTAAACAGATAAAAAAGAGCAACCAGAAAAGAGTTCACCATGATATCCATCCATGAGCTCAAATGAATCTCAGAAATGATTTTGATCCAAATCTACGGGTCGTTCGCTTAGGGTTTTTTTCTTCTTCAGGAAATGACTTCTGTGTAATGGAATAATCTAGTCTTTGGTGTTTGGGTTATTTCATATAAATTATTTTTTAATGTTCGACAATGTTTTTTCTAAAGCATTTTCAAAATTTCATTTATATTTTATATGAAAATCTGAGAAAGGAGGTTTAAGTGATAGTATTTGAGAGTAGATTTGTTTATAGGTTGGGTCGAAGGCAAAAAGTCAAACTTAAAAATGTAGTATAATATTTATATAATTTATATAATTAGATTTTTTTACAAGTATATAATTAGATATTAAGGCTTTGCTTGGTAGAGAGGAAAGAATGTTGAAAGTATGAAAAATTGAAGTAATGGAAAAAAAAAAATCGTCGGTGTGCTTGGTTGAGATGATGGAAAACTAGAAGGAAAATAAGTTTATTTTCTCTCTATTACTTGGTTCAATACAAAAGTGAGAGGAAAGAAAATTGAGTTTTGAAATATATAATTTATATAATTTAGTACACTATTTTTAATTTTTCCCTAATCTTTTATTTAATCTAAAATTGACTCATATTTTTTTTCTAATTTTAATAATTTAATCTAACATTTTTAATATAGTTTTATTTTTTTAATTTTTTTTTTAAAAAATTAGGCCCCGTTAAAAAACCCCTTCATACTTAAACTCAAAATAAAATTTAGGCATTGGAAAGAAAAAGGAGTACCCAACCATTCATTCATCAACTGAAAACCTCTTACAAATTTCACAAAGTATCAACCATATTACAACCTGATTAGTACCACTCCCATATAATTTCACGACTACACATTAACCCAACCTTAGCACAATATTAACCCTGCTCCTAGCATTTTCAGCATCCACGGAAATGATCCCTACAAGACAGCTAATACATCAGTTCAAAATCTCCCAACATCAACCTAAAGAAAACCTTTGGCTCTACTGATCCTATTTTTAGCTAAGAAGTCTGCTTCTTCAATCCAATTTCTATCAATCTTCTATACCTTCCAATTCAACATCTTACACCTGTTTCAGATTTCAACAACTACTGATTTAAACTGCGCATGAGCTCCTTGTGGATTCGAAACCCACATTATAGCGAGAGCGCTATCAGACGCGAAGATAATTTTTCTATCTTTGAGATTGGAATTGGATTTACAGATCATACACGCCTCTTTTTATCGTCAAAAGTTCTACAGAGGTTGCATCTAGAACGCCAACAGGTCTTGAGAATTTTACCAAAGGTTTCCCATCATGATCGTATAAAATCTCCCCGATACCGGTCTCTCCGAAGCTACCCATAATCGCTCCATCTCCATAGAACATCAGATTATCAGCTGGAATTATAAGAGGATTAAAGGCTTTGTTATATGACGGCTCTTTGCATTTAACCAAGGGTGGATTGGCTAGAAAATAGCTTTCGGATATGAAAGTTTCAGGCCAATTGTTTTGACACCATATGTAGGTTCTCACTTGTGCAGCATCGAACATTTGATCTTCAGTAATTTGTTTGTTATTGAAAACGATATCGTTGCGGCACATCCAAATAGTCCAACAGAAGCTGAAGAACGAAATGCACTATACTGGTCTTGAGGCCGGCCAAACACACCCTTCAGCTCAAGAGATTAAAACACTTAATATCGTTCTTGGTATAACAAAAGAATGATTCCATTTCGATCACCATCTCATCCAAAGTTTTCAGCTTACTTGACATGAGATAAATAAATGATGCTCTGTTTTTTCTTCTTGCCCACACAAAGAACATTGCTGGTCTGTTAGTGAATTCAACCCTCTTCGAACCAGGTTAATTTTGGTGAAAATTCTGCCCCGTGATAATCGCCAAACAAAAAATTGAACTTTTAGAGGGATTAGCTTATTCCATACTAGTTTTCAGCTATCATCTTTCTTTTTGTCCAAAGCTGATACTAATTCGCAGTACTTCTTCGTAGTGTAGCACCTACTTGAATCGCCCAACCAACGAACACTATCATGGGAGAGTGAGGAAGCTGAGAATTTATTTAAAGTGCTCAGAAATTGATACCAAATTTGTACTTTCTAGTCAAACAAGGTCCTTCGAAGGTTAACAGTCCTCCGCAAGCTATTCTGTTCTTTGAAACCAAACTCGCTTACTTTGCCTTCCTTTTTTACTGCTAGCGCAAACACCCTCGAGAAAAGATGTGATAGTGGAGAATCGCCAGCCCAAGAATCGAACTAGAAATCTATTTTTTTTTAATTTAATTCTTAATTTTTTCTTTAATTCAAAATTGACATATATGTATTTCTATTTTTATAATTGAGTCCAAATTTTTAACATGGTTTTATTTTTGTCCAATTTAGTCCATAAAATTTTTATTTAATTCAAAATTAACCTCTATTTATTTCTATTTTTTTTATAATTTAGTCTAATATTTTTATAATCTAATACCAAGAGTTTGACTGTCAATGTAACACCTAATACACGGTACAAACGAATCTGGCCCTAATATCTAATGCTACAAATGGCTTATTTGTGGCCTAAAGCAAATTAAAAAAAATCATATTTGATTACATGAAAGTAAATAACCAACATGAACATAAAGGGGAAACAATTAACTAAACTCACCCGAGAAAATAAACCTTTAAAAACTTTAGATAATAAACGATTTAATAAAAAAGATATTTTTGTAATTTTACAAGATTTGAACCCAAAAAGCATTCATAAGTTAAATAAAAGTTTAATATAAGTAGAAACATTGTATACCCTTGTTTTGCTAAAAAAATAAGTTCAAATCGAAGTAAATTTAATCGAATTGGAGTTTAGGGACTAAAATGTAAATAATCCATAAGTTGGATTTTAAGTTAAAAACTCAATTTCAGGTTCGCTTTAGACTCATTAATTCTAATTAGACTTAATGTTAAATTCATGTTGAAATCAAATTTGAAATAGAGTGTTAATTGCAAAAAAATAAGTAGTTTGTGGGCCATTTTAAAAACATTCATAAAATACAGGGGCCAATTTTCAAAAAGTGAAATAAAACCTTCCTTTATGAAACAAATATCATTATTGACATACATGCCAAGTTTAAGGTTAATCTAAGCTAAAACAAGTCCTTAATTGCAATTATAAAATTAGTGATTGAAATATAAAGTTTGCTATTATAAGATAATGGGCTAAATTATAAAGTAGAGGTCAATTTCAAATTAAATTGAACAAAAAATCATAGTAAATATATTAGATAAAACTAGAAACAAATAGGGTTCAATTTCGAATTAAATAAATATTTTAAGGACTAAATGAATAAAAATATTATTATATTAATAATATTGAATTTAATAAAAAATAAAAAAAGATAAATTTTAAATTAAATAAAATTTTTAATGATTAAACTGACCAAAATAAAATTATAATATAAATATTGGATGGAATCATAAAAATTAATTATAACTACATTTAAAATAAAAATAGAATTTTTTTTAAACATAATTTCATAATTTTATTATTAAACTTGGATAACTTTTACTTTTCTTTCCTACTTTCCACCCAATTTATAGAGAAAACTTTTTGTATAGAAACAACGAAAACTATTTATCCTCCTATTTTCTTTCCTTCTAATTTTTCATTTTACCAAGCAACCCTTCCAATTTTCTTTTTTTTCCCTCCTCTTTTCTACTTTTCTTCTACCAAGCAAAGCCTAAATGTGATCAAAAGTAAATTTCAACCCATTCATGTATATTTGTGGATTTAACTTAGTGGCTAAGGATGCTCATTTTATTTCATTTTATATAGGTTCGAATCTCAGTTTGAAAATGTAATACCTCTCTATTTAATAAAAAAATTAATTTGAATGTCATATTTTCAATTCATTTTATTTTTATAATGCACGTAGTTTTATCATAATATTTCCTTTTATATCTTAAATTCATGTATTTACCCATTGATTTTTTTAAAATATGCTGGTGCGATTACATGATAATATCTGTTTAATTTTTTTAGCCTTTAATAACGGACACACATTGTACACACATAATGTTCGAACTCAAATTACTAAGATGAAATACACCGTTATTTACTACTAGGACCACTCAATAGATTCATTTAACGATTGAATCTTTACATTATTATATATCAACAAAAACATCATAATAACAATTTTGTCCGATTTTCCATAGTAACACGGAAATATTTTCGAGTGTACCATAAATAATCTATCTTGATTTTGTCCTGTTGGCTCAAATTTCTAACATCACAGTTAATGACCACCACAAAATACAATTCAATGCAAAATCACATGGGCATACCAAAAGAAAAGCACATGGGCATCACCGGGTTCACACGATATATACATATTTGGTTCAAAGACTTGGTATAAATTATTACTTGCAGAATACGTAAATTAATTTTATTTATACATATATAAACAATTTTGTTTATAATGATGGATTCCTTCATAAGTGTGATGATTAAAATACTTTACTGCATCATTAATATATATTTTCAACATGAGTATTATGGGTGTTCAAGTTTAGATACCTGGACTTTCAGGTATCGATTCTTCGAGTAGCATATTTTTTAACCTATAATTATTGGGTACCCGTTAGTAGAGTACCCTTAAAATCAAGTATCGAGTACCCGGTATTGGTAATGCTTAAGGTGAGAACCAAAGACAAAAGCCTATATCCCACATGAGTTGAGAAAAATGCTTGTGAAGGGTATTTATACCCAAGTTTCTCCCCTCCCTTGTTGAGTGGGAAAGAACAAGGGATATCCTCGTGCGCCACCACCGTCGTCGGCTTGGGCTCGGGTAACACGTGTCTTAGGCATGTTTGCATGTAGATATTATCATTTTGGAGAAAATTTGTAAAGAATTTTCTTAAGAATAAAAGATCATGTGAACTGTGTTGAATTTAGTTTACAACAGTTGTTACTGCAAATTAATTCTATTGTTATGCAGATTAATATCTGAATTAATTTGAACAGCAAATTGATAGTTTTGTCCATGGTTTTCAGCCTATAAATAGATGGTTTCATGCAGTCTAAGCATGCAAAAAACACATACAAATTACTAAAAGTTCTCTGCACTCCTTTATCGCCAGTAGCTGCTATACTACCGTTGTTCACTCTGGTGTCGAGTGTACGACTCTCGGAGCGTCCATGGTTTTGTTAAGAATTTTCTTAAGAATAAAAGATCATGTGAACTGTGTTGAATTTAGTTTACAGCAGCTGTTACTGCAAATTAATTCTATTGTTATGCAGATTAATATCTGAATTAATTTGAACAGCAAATTGATAGTTTTGTCCATGGTTTTCAGCCTATAAATAGATGGTTTCATGCAGTCTAAGCATGCAAAAAATACATACAAATTACTAAAAGTTCTCTGCATTCCTTCATCGCCAGTAGCTGCTATACCACCGTTGTTCACTCTGGTGTCGAGTGTACGACTCTCGGAGCGTCCATATTCACCTCGGGGGACAATCTTCCTGTGAAGCGACTACATTGATCGGGGCAGAATGTTTCTAAGGCAGTGGCCTACATACCACGACACAGTTCACTTGTTTATTTCCAGTTTTTGTTTATTTTTCTATTCAGTGCTAACCAGGTCATTTTGCAATAGTTCAAACCAACAATTTAGAAACAATTATGTAAAACCTATGTTTGATTTTGATATAACTAAGTATGTTAAGGATTAAATTGAAAACTTGAAATAGATTTCTAAGTCCCTCAAATGATTTATAAATCACCAAGACTTTAATCTAATTTGAAAAACTCAAACTCCAAATATTTTCTAAGTGTTCCAAGGCCAAAGTATTGAAAACCGTCCAGGCGTATCGATACGCTTTCAGTCGTATCTATACCTTTTTTACAAAGTTGGCTACTGAAAAGACGCGTTTCGATACGCCCCTCACCGTATCGAAACAGCGTATCGAAAAAGATTGAATCTGTATCGATACGCCCCTCTGTAAAAACTGAAGGAGTTTGAATAGCGTACCGATACGATTGCACCCGTATCGATACGGATTTAAGGGAATTTTAAATTCGAAAAGCTTTTAATGTTTTCGACCGTTGGTGTCAGTTGTTAGGTAACTGAAATTTAAAGTGGTGGTTGTCCCGTACCGATACGCTCCTAGCTGTATCGATACGAAAGCTTCTAGTGAGCTAAGTTGAGAAAAAGGTATCGATACGGTCTTACCCGTATCGAAACGGTCCCAGTTCCATACCGATACGCTTACACGTGTATCGATATGCCCTCTTATAATTGTGCAACGACTCTTTGTGTTTTGAGACAGGTATCGATACAGGTCCACGCATACCGATACAATAAGTTGCAAAAGTGCATTTATGGTAGAAAGAGAGGGTCCCAACGGCTATAATCAATACCCTAACCACCCAAACGGCTAGAATTGATAGAGAATGTATAAATTGAAGCTAATTGAAGACCAGCAACAACTATTGCATTAAAGATAAACATCCAAGAAAAAATCCAAGCTCATAGTACTTATTTTCCAATCTCTTGTAAAACCCCAAATTGTGTAGTGTTCAATTCTAATCTTGTGATCAAATTTGGGTTGAGTGTTTGTACTTAAAAGGGAAATCTTGTATTGAGAGATATCTTTCTTGCCTTTAATTCTTCTTTGTACTCTTGTGAGGATTTGGTCAAATTTTGGGTAGAAAATTTGACCGGTTGTGTAAAGATTACCTCCTAAGCCTTGAAAAGGTGAAGAACAAATTAGTGAATTGTTGGAAATCCTTAGTGGTAGCTAAGGTAGTGGATATAGAGTTCATTTGGAACTTGAACCACTCTAAAATTCCTTGTTCTTCATTTTTAGCCATTCCATTTACTCCAACAACTTTTAAAAACCCAATTCACCCCCTCTTAGCTTTGATCAATCTTTTGATCCACTCAAACAATTGATATTATAGCCTACCTCTTTGAAGGATTAACAACCACAAGAGGAGTTCCTAGGAAGAGTGTGATCATCCAAAAATCAAGCCATGGCATCTACCTCCGAGTCAAGCATGTACGAATCTCAATCAACCACAAAACCGCCTTTCTTCAACTGTGATAACTATCCATTTTGGAAGAACCGGATGCGCCTCTTCATCAAATCCAACGATTATCTAGTTTGAGATGCCATTGAAGATGGTCCCTATGTTCCAATGAAGAGAGACGAAGAAGGAAGATTGGTGCTAAAGAAGAAAATTGAGATGAGTGAAGAAGAGAGAAAGAAGATTCAAATTAATAATAAAGCTCTTCACATGTTGTTTTGCTCTTTTGGTCTCGACATCTACTCCAAAGTTTCCTCCATTGAAAGTGCCAAAGAAGTGTGGGATACACTAGAGACCAGTTATGAAGGAACAAGTGATGTGAAGGAGACCAAGATTGGAATTCTCAATCTTAACTTTGAGAATTTCAAAATGGAGCCTGACGAAACCGTGTCCAAGATGTTCGATCGCTTCTCTACAATCGTCAACGTGCTTAAGGGTTTTGGAGAGAATCTCGGAAGACAAACTAGTCCGGAAGCTACTCTACTCACTTCTCGAATCTTGGGGTAGGAAGAGAACTGCCATCATTGAGCCAAAAAATTTAAAGACACTCAAGCTTGATGAGCTAATGGGTTCCCTCCTAACTCATGAGATAATGAAGCAAGGAAGGGAAGATGAAAAGAAAAAGGAAGAGAGAAGAGTGGAGAAGCTAGAGGTAGAAAAGAAGAAGAAGATAGGAGTTGCTCTCAAACTTCACTACATGAGGAGAGCACTTCTAGTGAGGAGGATGACCTAGAAGAATTGGCTATGATAGTCAAAAGGTTCTCACGGTTTATGAGGTCCAACCGAGGAAGAAAGATACCTCTCAATACAAGATTCCCCTTTTAAGTACAAACACTCAACCCAAATTTGATCACAAGATCAGAATTGAACACTACACAATTTGGGGTTACAAGAGATTGGAAAATAAGCACTATGAGCTTGGATTTTTACTTGGATGTTTATCTTTAATGCAATAGTTGTTGTTGGTCTTCAATTAGCTTCAATTTATACCTTCTCTATCAATTCTAGCCGTTTGGGTGGTTAGGGTATTGATTATAGCCGTTGGGACCCTCTTTTTCCACCATAAATGCACTTCTGCAGCTTACCATATCGGTACGCGTGGACCTGTATCGATACCTATCTCAAAACAGAAAGAGTCGTTGCATAATCATAAGAGGGCGTATTGATACGCGTGTAAGCGTATCGGTACGGGACAAGGATCGTTTCGATACGGGTAAGACCGTATCGATACGGGTAAGACCATATCGATAACTTTTTCTCAACTTAGCTCACTGGAAGTTTTCGTATCGATACAACTAGGAGCGTATCGGTACGGGACAACCACCACTTTAAATTTCAGTTACCTAACAACTGACACCAACAGTCGAAAACATTAAAAGCTTTTCGAATTTAAAATTCCCTTAAATCTGTATCGATACGGGTGGAACCGTATCGGTACGCTATTCAAACTCCTTCAGTTTTTACAGAGGGGCGTATCGATACATATTCAATCTGTTTCGGTACGCTGTTTCGATACGGTGAGGGGCGTATCGAAATGCGTCTTTTCAGTAGCCAACTTTGTAAAAAAAGTATCGATACGGCTGGAAGCGTATCCATGATTTTCTCCGGTGTTATGACACGGTTCACTTGTTTATTTCCAGTTTTTGTTTATTTTTCCAGTCAGTGCTAACCAGGTCATTTTGCAGTAGTTCAAACCAACACCCGGTTCACATATTCTTTTACTTTTTTAAAAATTATTTTTTTAAAAAATCACATATAACATTTAAAATTTTATAATACATATTCCTAACATCTTTAAGAATCATAGTTTTTTCTAATATATTTGCAACTGTAAATGTATATTAAAATAATAAAATATTACAGATATAAAATTTATGGTCAGTCGAGGGCAGAGCTTCAAAAAGGATATCAAAGCATCACTGTTGAATATCTTCTTTGCATGATCAATCCACCAAAGCTTTATCAGGCGGTTGAATTTTAATCCCAGGGAGAAGAATGTGGTTGTAGCATAAGATAAATCAGTGGCTAAATTCAGAGAGAAGTCGAATTACAGATTAGATATGCTTATTTTACAAGTCTTTGCATCATATCTCATGTTTATGTTCAAATTGTATCAAATATATTGTAATCGGTTTCGCTATGTTTCCTGCACGGGTTGGGTACCCGGCCTGGCCGTGTAATTTTATAAGACAAATACTTGATTTTTAAGGTTCGGGTCGACGGGTCAATGGGTTGGGTAATTTTAAACACCCCTAAATATGATAGTTTTATTAAAAGGTAAAAACCAACGTCTATAGATCATAAATATGATCATACAAAGAAAAGGTAAAAACCTAATCAAAGGCTCAAAACAAAACAAATACAAACATCATTAAAGCTCGACGATAAAAAGTAAAAACCAACAACAAACAACATAAAAATTGCATATTAAAACAATAAGGCATGTTGACAACACAATCATTACCACAACTCAATAGTGAATAAAAGTGGTGATTGTGAGCCCGTATTTAAATTCAGTTCGAGGGTCGGAAATATGGGGATCAATATGATAATCAAAAGAATGTAATCTTGATCAGTCATAGCGACGTCAAATCTAACCCTGATAGAAAATTAAATGAAAAAAAAAGCAGCCAAATAACTACTAAGAGAAGAAAAATAGTAAAGCGTGACAAAAAGTAAAAAAATATATCAAAAGACAGAAAAAAAACGTGTTACAAGAATATAGTTATTAAATTTAAAAACCAAAAAATAAAGAAAAAACAAAGGAAAAAGAAAAGATTACAATACCAAAACCAATAAATAGATTCTAAGTCAGCTAAGTCAAGTCAACCAACAAAAACTGCTAAAGCAGTCACTACTAAGAAAAATTGGAGGCAACAAAAATGAGAGTGCCCTATACATTACGCTCAGTTCAATAAATACTTGGGATTTTCTGGATTGTCAAACATTCTTCTCCCCACACGTAACGTAACGCAAGGATTGGGTTTAAAACCTCAGCCAAAGGAGTATATAAATAAATAGGCAGCTAAAGCTGAGGACTTGGCATTGCCTTCTCCATTAACTAAATCGGATGTTATATTGGAAAACAAGAAGGGAATGAGATTTCTTACCACAAATAACAATGTTGTCATATTAATTTCTACCAGAGATAAGTGCAGCAAGGCTAAGCCATCATCACCATCATCCAACACCAGCACCATCGCCATCGCCTCTTCTAACCAATACAGTGCCAGCAACACCTTATGGAGGGGGCCCGAACTATCTGCCTCCTAATCACCACTAGAAAGTCTGTGTGTATGCAATGCTTGTCATATTGGGACCTTGATATGTATTTTATGATGTATGTAATTTTTGATCAACTGCAGGAGTTAATGTAGCAGTAAAAATAAAAGAAGCTTCATCATCTACTAGAAAGAAGAGAGAGTTAGAATATATAGGAAGTCCAGTTTAATTTTTGATCAAATGCTTGTTAATTTCAACAAAATTTTGAACTTCAATATTTCAGAATGGAATATCAAGGTCTAACTGTCCTCAGAAAACAATTAAGCTTCATCTTCGACTCGACTCATCTTGATTCGATTAAAAATTTCGTAAACTCAATTTGAAAAAATTTTAAATAAAGTTTGAGTAGTAAAAATGAAATTCGAATAATTCGAAATTTTTAATAATTAGTGAATTGATTTTTATGTTCAAGTCGAGTCACTTAGTTTTTCCCAATATATATATATATATATATATATATATATATATATATATATATATATAAATAAGAAATATATGGCACATATGAAAAAAAAAATATGCCACATATAAAAAATATGAAAAATATATATATGCATATCTTATATGATTAGAGAAAGTTATTTAAATTAGAATCAAACCGTACTATAACATGATAAATAATTACAATTAAATAGGTATAGGAACTCGAAAACTCGACTCGAACTCGATTCGAATCGAAAAAATTCAAATAAAGTTTGAGTTGTAAAATATGACGCGTCAACTCGAGTAACTCAAAATTTTTTTATTCGACTCGATCGAACACGCACCCCTACCTACTATTGGTCCATAACCCCTTCGCACTACGATTCTTCATTAAACTTTTTATTTGTCCATGTCATGGACACATTATTTTTTATTTTTACATATTAGTAATTTGTCTTATGTAAGATTTAGCATGTTAATATTTGATGTACCTGCAGTGGAATTTGTTTTCTAAAAGCGGATTTCAAATGATGTGATGTGTTAATTTAGGGGCATTAAACTTTACACACTAAAGTCTAAACCATAAAGTCTAAACTCTAAATCTAAATCTTAAAAATTAATTCTAAACCCTAAAATTCTAACCCTAAACTATAAGTGAATCATTGAATCGATTTAAGCCAAGAGGGGGTGAATTGGATTTTTAAAAGGTTTGGTAGTAAAGTGGTAAAATAAAAATTTCAAGAGAAGACACTTATAGTGGTTCAAGTTCCAAATGAACTCTACATCCACTACCATAGCTCCACTAAGGATTTTCCAACAACTCCACTAATTGATCTTCCCCTTTTCTAGGCTTAGGAGGAAACCTTTACACAAGTGATCAATTTTTTACCCAAAATTGACCAAATCCTCTCACAATGTTACAAAGAAGATTAAGGCAAAAGAAAAGTATCTCACAATACAAATGTTGCCCAATTTACAAGCGCTCAGCCTAATTGAATTAAAAGGATAGGAATTACAATGAACCACAATTGGGGTTTTATAAAGATATGAGAATTTAGCACAAGAGCTTGAATTTGATGTTGGAATGCTTCTTTTTGGCTCAATTGTTGTTGCAGATGCTTTTAGGACTCCCTTTTATACCTTCTCATTCAATTCTAGCCGTTAGGATTGTTGTCATCATAGATATAACCGTTGGGATGCAATCTTCCCACATTAAATGCACTTCTGCAACTACCCGTTTCGAAACACCTGTACCTGTTTCGAAATAGACCAAAAAAGAAATAGTCGTTGGGGTGTAATTAATAGGCAGTATCAAAACGAACCCGATCGTTTCGATACACTAAGAGCCCGTTTCGAAACGTTCTTGATGTCGTTTCGAAACATTTTGCCTCTGCCAAAACCCGTATCGAAACGGCTTAAAACATTTCGATACACCTTAACCATTTTTTCAAAAATCGGTTATAAAATTTGCAAAGGTTATATTTTTTAATCTAAGTTTCAAGATTGTTTCGAAACGGTTCAACCCGTTCCGTTGTTCTTCATCCGTTTCGAAACATAGGGACATGTTTCAATACACTCGTATCGAAACGGGAAGGCTTGTTCCGAAACACATGTTAACAGTTTTAAAACGTTCGGAAACGCCTAAGGGCCGTTTCGAAACGATGACTCGAAAGTCATTGTTTTGACTTAGAAAACACTTAGAAAATTTTTCATAAACCTTGGTTTTGACTTGGACCATTTTGCTTAGAGATTTTGGGAAGTTTTGAGGACTTAAAAATTTGTTTTCTTCTTTTCAATTTAATCCTTAAATTCTTTGTTATATCAAAATCAATTCATTAATTTTACAATCTCCCTTTTTTTTATATAACAAAACCAAGTATAAAGTTTTAAATGTTTTGAAATCTTTGAAAAGGTTTTAACTCCCCCTCAATTTAAGATAGATTTTAAGGTTTTGAAAATACTTAAAATTGAAGCATTTGAAACTCAAAACCAACTTAAAACACTTAGGCTCTTAGATTACTTAGGTATCTTAAAAACACTTAGGCTCTTAGATTATTTCTCCCCCTTTTTGTTAGATCAAAATACATAATCAAGGCTAATATGAGAAAAAGGAGATATAAAACATAAACCAAACAACATAATATTATAGATAGCATTGAAGTTCAAGAAACAAAATCAAAAGCATAAATATCAAACTCAAATCTAAAAACAAATAATAAAAGCATAGGTCTTAAAGATAAAAACATAAATAGGTGCAAACTTAATCCTAATATGACATAATAATATGATATGCAATGATCCTAGGGTGCCTCATCACCATTATCGTCTCCAATGTCATCCATAAACTCATACTTATCATTTGCTTGATCTTAGCGAAAACGCCTTTAATCGCCATAGAAGGTGGAGAAGGAAAGATCCATCGATGTTTGTTGATTCTCAAGAGTGGGAAAACGATTTTCATTCCCAAGAACACGATCCTCCAAGTTTTGCAAACGAGTGTTGATAACACCAAATCCCAAAGCCATGGTGGTGTCCATCGTGTTGAACCTCTCGGTAAGAAAGGTCATAAGAACATCATTGTTGGGAGCCACAACGGGAGCCGAAGCTTGAGGTTGAGGCTCATCATGAGGTGTTTGAGCTCTTCTATCAACACGAACCCAATGATCAAGAGTGTAACGGAACTCGGATCTCATAAGAGAAGATTCACCAATCTTTTGCTTTTAGGGTTCCAGAGAATCATATAAGCAATCTAGACCAAGTTTAACAAATATGTAGCTCAACACTGTCCCATAAGTGAAGGAGGTGATGGTGTCGGATCGACAATGCCTCACTTGATGGACCATCCCGAAAAACATGATCTTCACTAAATTCGGTCGTTGTGCTTGATGAAAACACTCGAGCCAAAAGTGATCGACTTGTTGGATGTGGGCAAATTTACCTCCGAATGGGCGAATGAACCAAGAGATAATCAAATGTAAGAAACGATCATGGACATCCAAGGTAAGAACCGATCCGGTATGAGCTCCAATGTGATTTTCATCCTCAATACCCTCATCTTTTAGCCTAAGGATGTTCTCTAAGACGGATGGATCAACACGGATCTTCTTGCCCAATAGGTAAGACTCAGTGGCTATGACCTCGGAACGATCCTCATTATTGATGAGAACGACATTGGAATAAAAAAGCAAAACCATGTTCTTGTAGACGATGTCGGGAATGCTCAAGAAGGCTAAGAAACTCCTTTCTTGCAAGAGAGGTAGGTATCGGAAGGAAAACGCTCGGAATCAAAGAAATCCATGTCCACGATTCGCTCTCTTCGAAAAACGAAATCTTGAAGGACTTTAAAGCGTTCCTTAGCATTTTGATTCTTAAGACTTTTGGAATAGAGGGGGGTAAGGTTTGGACGCATGTCGTTTTAGTTCGAACCTACACCCCTTGAGTCTTTCGTTTCTTAGATTCCATTGAAAAACATATAAAAGCAAAGCAAGCAAGAAACTTTTGAGTGTATGCATTTAAATCCTAATTCGATCCAATAAAATTCCCATTAAGGTTTGAAAAACACTTTGAAAGTATATACATATATAAAAAATTAAAAGAAAAAGAAAAGGATAGAAAATACCTTAAAAGGAGGGATTTTGGAAGAATTGATGGATGAAATTGCACCAAATTGTTGAAGCTTGCTTAGATTTTCGTTTGGGAGTAAAAGCTCTCAAGATTTAATGAAAAACAAAGAGGTTTGGATGGTTTTTAATAGGGAAATCGTTTTAGGGTTTTTAACTTTGATTAAAAAGTGAATTTGAGCATTTAAAACCCTTTCAAATAAGCATTCTGGATACGCGGTTCGAAACATGAGAAAATGTTTCGAAATAGGCGTACCGAAACGTCTACGAATGTTCCGAAACAAACTGACTGTTTCGATACAGGTTTGACAGTATCGAAGCCCAAGAGATTGCCCGTATCAAAATGTATAGGGGCCATTTTGATACATGTTCTGGCAGAACCAAACGTTTCGAAACCCTTTAAGGCGTTTCGAAACACCTTTGTTCATTTATGTTCTTAGAAGGCACCTGTATCGAAACAGGGTGACCCGTTTCGATACCAATAGTTCTGGAAGTGCAGATGAGGCTCTAAATTGCAGAAAAATTGACTTTTAATAGATCCTAGATGCATGAATGAGATGTATGAGCAAGTAGAACATATCAAAACATAAACATACTCCCCATAACTACAAGCATGGATGAAATTAGGATAAAAACACATAAGCATGACATTTAACAAGAATTCAAGCAATATTAAGCAGAAAAGGTCCTAAAAGGTCAAGATAGGCTAGTGAGACCTAACTCTTTCCTAAGGGGCCAAAAACGCTCTTTATCTAGAGGTTTGGTAAAGATGTATGGTAATTGATTTAAGGTGTCTACAAACTCTAAAACAACATCTTCTTTAAGGACATAATCCCTAATGAAATAATGTCTTATTTCTATGTGTTTGGTTCTAGAGTGTTAGATGAGATTTTTGGTAAGACATATAGCACTAGTGTTATCACACTTAAGAGGTATGATGTCAACCTTAATTCCATAGTCTAAGAGTTGTTGTTTCATCCAAAGGACTTGAGCACAACAACTCCCTAAGGATATGTACTCGGCTTCGGTGGTAGATAAGGCTACACTATTTTGTTTCTTAGAGAATCATGATATGAGCATACTACCTACGAATTGGCAAGTTTTGAAGTACTTTTCCTATCTATTTTACAACCCCCGTAATCCGCATCCGAATAAGCATGAAGGTTAAAGGTTGAGTCTCTAGGGTACCAAAGACCAAAACAAGGAGTATCTCTAAGGTACCTAAAGATCCTTTTAATGGTTATAAGGTGAGACTCTCTAGGACTAGCTTGGAACCTAGCACACAAGCAAACACTAAATAATATATTCGGTCTACTTGTGGTAAGGTAAAGCAAAGATCCAATCATAGAGCGATAAAGCTTAAAGTCAACACACTTACATCCTCCATCTTTGTCAAACTTTGTAGATGAGCTCATCAGTGTAGCTTGAGGCTTTGATTGCTCCAAGCCAAACTTTTTGATCATATCTTTGATGTACTTGGCTTGATTGATGAAGATGTCATCCTTCATTTGTTTGATTTGGAGTCCCAAGAAAAATAAGAGCCCCCCATCATGCTCATTTCAAATTCACCTTGCATCAACTTAGAAAAATCTTGACGAACCAATTCATTAGTAGAACCAAATATGATATCATCAAAATAAATTTGAACTACTAATATATCTTTGCCATTGTTTTTAATTAAAAAAATGTTGTGTCCACCGTTCCTTTTTCAAAACCTTTTCCAACTAGAAAACTTGATAATCTTTCGTACCCGGTGGTTTGGAAAAATTGGATCTTCAAAACCTGATGGTTGTTCCACATACACTTCTTCGTTTATAAAACCATTTAAAACGCTCTTTTGACATCAATTTGAAAAGGCTTGAAATCATGATAACATACAAATGCAAGTAGCATCCTAATTGCTTCTATTCTAGCTACGGGTGCATAGGTTTCATCAAAATCAATTCCCTCTTCTTGAGTGTAACCTTGAGCAACAAGCCTAGCTTTGTTTCTCACTATGTTACCACTCTCATCTAGTTTGTTTCTAAAGACCAATTTAGTTCCTATAGTAGATTTGTTTCTAGGCCTATCAACTAATGTCCACACTTTACTTCTCTCAAATTGATTTAATTCATCTTGCATGACCATAATCCAAAAGTCATCTTTTAATGCTTCTTTAACATTCTTAGGCTCAATGCATGAGATAAATGCAACATGATTAAGCATTTTAAGAGAAGAGCGAGTATTTACCCCATTGGATGGATCACCCAAGATTTCACCACCCTTGACATAGTTGTACTCCCTTGGGTAGCTCACTTCCTTTTCCTCAAGAGACATGTCTTGCAATGCTTCTAGAGGCGGTTCTTGTGCTTCTTCCTCTTTGGTTGGAATCTCATTCACCTTTGATGATTCTCCATCATCATTGGCTTCAATGATCCCTACATCATCATCATCACAAGAATCCTTCCTCAAAAGAAGGTTATCATCGAAAACCACATGAATAGATTCCTCTACAACTAAAGTTCTTTTGTTAAACACACGATAGGCTTTAAAGCTTAAGGAGTAACCTAGAAAAATAACTTCATCGCTCTTTGCATCAAATTTACCTAAATTATCTTTATCATTGTTTAAAACAAAACAATTGCAACCAAAAGGATGAAAATAGCTAATGTTAGGTTTTTTAGATTTTAAAATCTCATAAGGTGTTTTCTTTAAAATATGCCTAATCATTACACGGTTTATAATGTAGCAAACGGTGTTAGTGGCTTTCGCCCAAAAATATTTAGGTAAATTGTTTTCGCAAAGCATAGTCCTAGCCATTTCTTCTAAAGTTTGATTTTTCCTCTCAACTACCCCGTTTTGTGGAGGAGTTTGAGGAGCTGAAAAATTATGGCTAATCTCATTTTCATTGCAAAAGACATCAAAACCCATATTTTGAAATTCGGTTCTATGATCACTTATAATATGTGAAATTTTGAGTTCAAGATCATTTTTGGTTGTTTTTGAAAATGTGATGAAGTTATCTAAAGCCTCATCCTTGGTGCTTAAAAAGAGAACCCAAGTATATCTAGAGTAATCATCAACAAGCACAAATGCATACGATTTTCCACCCAAGCTAGTAGTCCTAATAGGCCCAAAGAGATCAATATGGATCAATTGAAAACACCTACTCGTAGAAACATCATTAATGGGCTTAAAAGAGGCTCTATGTTGTTTACCTTTAGCACATGCGTCACAAAATTTATCTAATGAGAACTTGAGCTTAGGTAGGCCTCTAACTAGATTAAGGGAAACTAATTTTTCCAAAACACTAATGCTAGCATATCTTAGTTTCCTATGCCATAACCAAGCATCATTTTCATTTTATGCAACTAAGCATGCATGAGATGTATGAATGTCATCTAGATGCACCATATATATATATATATATATATATAGGCTATGCGATGACCAATGAGCATTGTTTTATTAGATTTATTGTTAACTATTCTACACCCATTTACATCAAACATGACATTAAACCCTTTATCACACAATTGACCAATGCTTAATAAATTATGTTTTAGACCATTGACATACAAAAAAATTTCAATGAGTATGGAAGAGTGATTACCTATGGAGCCAATACCTTCAATGTGGCATTTGGAGTTGTCACCAAATGTTACTACTCCTCCACTTTTTGGCTTTAATTCCATGAATAGACTTTTGTCTCCAGTCATGTGCCTTGAGCATCCACTATCAAGGTACCACAGATTTTGACTTTTTGCTTTGGCCTTGTAGCAGCGCTCCCCCTACAAACAAAGAGATTAAGCTTTGATTTTTGGTACCCAAATCATTTTGGGTCCATGAGTGTTAGCTCCCAAAAGCTTGGTTCCCTTAGGAATCCAAGGTGACATGGCAATATTATTATTAGATTTTACAAGTTCCTTAGGAACACGTATGCTTCTTATGTTTCTAGTTTTATTGTGCCTATTGGAGTCACTTTGTTTGTAGTTAAAATTATTTCTTTTTACAAAGTTGGTTTTTGAAGATTCACCTTTTCAACCTTTGAAAAGCCAACATTTCTGAAAGAATTTTTGAGCTCATTTAGCTCATTCACCAAGTTTGGTGTTCATCATTACAATGAGAAAGAAGGTTATTTAAATCAATATTTTCTTGTTCAAAGAATTTTAAGTCATCTTGTAAGCTTAAAACCTTTTTCTCAAAGTCTGAGTTAGCATTAGAGAGTAAATCGTTTTGAGCTTTTAAATTTGAAATGACCTTTTTATTTTTCAAAACGAACTCCTTAAATTTCTCTACTAACTCATCATACACCTCTTGTGACTCATCATATGCATCATGCAATTCATCAAATGTAAAGTCAAAGCAAGATGAGTTAGAGGTTACGATCGAATCCTTCTCAAGAGCCATGAGGCAAAGGTTGACCACTTCATGTTCCTCATCCTCGGATGACTCCTCATCACTCCAAGTAGCAAGCTTGGCTTTGAGCTTCTTCTTCTTCTCAAAGCCCTTCTTCTTGAGTTGAGGGTAATCGGAACATGTGTGACCCGACTTCTTGCATGCTAAGCAAATGATCAGATCCCTTTATTCTTCTTCTTTGTTTTTGTTCTTGAAGTCCATCTTTCTTTGAAACTTCTTCCCTCGGTTGGACTTCATGAACAGTGAGAACTGTTTGGCTATTATAGCCAACTCCTTAAAGTCTTCCTCCTCACTAGAAGAGATCTCTTGTAGAGAGGCTTTGAGAGCAACTCCTAGCTTCTTCTTTTCCACCTCATGCTTCTCTATTCTTCTCTCTTCTTTCTTCTTTTCTTCTTCTTTTCCTTGTTTCATGATCTCATATGTATGAAGAGAACCAACGAGCTCATCAAGCTTTAATGTCTTCAAATTCTTAGCTTCAATGATGGTCGTTCTTTTACCATCTCAAGACTCCGGGAGAGAGTATAGAAGCTTCCTTACTAGCTTATTTTCAAGAATCACTTCACCGAATCCTTTAAGACCGTTGACGGTGATCGAAAACCGATCAAACATCTTTGAGACGCTCTCATCGGGGTCCATCTTGAAATTTTCATAGCTCAAATTTAATAACCCAATCTTCATCTCCTTCACATCGCTAGTACCTTCATAAGTCGTCTCTAAAGTGTCTCACACTTCTTTCGCGCTCTCGATAGATGAAACCTTCAAGTAGATATCTGGGCCAAGTGCACAAAATATAATGTGTAGAGCTTTGTTGTTGACTTGCATCCTTCGTCTATCTTTCTCGGTCTTCTCCGACTTCATCTTCGGGACAAGTCTTTCTTCATCGTTTCTTTTAACCAAAATGTAAGGTCCTTCTTCCACTACATCCCAAACCATAAAATCGGTGGACTTGATGAAGAGACGCATCCTATTCATCCAATATGGGTAGTAGTTTCCATTGAAGAAAGGTGGTTTATTGGTGGATTGTGACTCGTAAAGGTTGGAGGTTGAGGTAGATGACATGGCTTGACTTTAAACTTCATTACACTCTCTTAGGAACTCCTCTTGTGGTTGTTAATCCTTCAAAAGAGGTAGACCCTGATACCAATTATTGAGTGGATCATTGAATCGATTTAAGCCAAGAGGGGGGTGAATTGGATTTTTAAAAGGTTTGGTAGTGAAGTGGTAAAATAAAAATTTCAAGACAAGGCATATATAGTGGTTCAAGTTCCAAATGAACTCTATATCCACTACCTTAGCTCCCACTAAGGATTTTCCAACAACCCCACTAGTTGATCTTCCTCTTTTCTAGGCTTAGTAGGAAACATTTACACAAGTGATCAATTTTCTACCCAAAATTGACCAAACCCTCTCACAATGTTACAAAGAAGATTAAGGCAAAAGAAAAGTATCTCACAATACAAATGTTGCCCAATTTACAAGCACTCAACCCAATTGAATCAAAAGGATAGGAATTACAATGAACCACAATAGGGGGGTTTTATAAAGATATGAGAATTTAGCACAAGAGCTTGAATTTGATGTTGGAATGTTTCTTTTTGGCTCAATTGTTGTTGCTGATGCTTTTAGGACTCCCTTTTATACATTCTCATTCAATTCCAGCCGTTAGGACTGTTGCCATCATAAATATAGTCGTTGGGATGCAATCTTCCCACATTAAATGCACTTTTGCAACTACTCGTTTCGAAACACATGTACCTATTTCGAAATATACCAAAAAAGAAATAGTCGTTGGGGTGCAATTAATAGGCCGTATCGAAATGGACCCGATCGTTTCGATACACTAAGATCCCGTTTTGAAACATGCTTGATGTTATTTCGAAACATTTTGCCTCTTCCAAAACCCGTATCGAAACGGCTTAAAACGTTTCGATACACCTTAACCGTTTTTGAAAACCAGTTATAAAATTTGCAACGGTCATATTTTTGAATCTAAGTTTCAAGATCGTTTCGAAACGTTTAAGGTCGTTTCAATATTGCCGTATTGAAACGGTTCAACCCGTTCCGTTGTTCTTCATCCGTTTCGAAACATAAAGACTTGTTTCGATACACTCGTATCGAAACGGGAAGGCTTGTTCCGAAACACATGTTAATACTTTCAAAACGTTCTGAAATGCCTAAGGGTCGTATCGAAACGGTGACTCGAAAGTCATTGTTTTGACTTGGAAAACACTTAGAAAAATTTTCATAAACCTCGGTTTTGATTTGGACCATTTTGCTTAGAGATTTTGGGAAGTTTTGAGGACTTAAAAATTTGTTTTCTCTTTTTCAATTTAATCCTTAAATTCTTTGTTATATCAAAATCAATTCATTAGTTTTACAATCTCCCCATTTTTTATATAACAAAACCAAGTATAAATTTTTAAGTGTTTTGAAATCTTTGAAAAAGTTTTAACTCCCCCTCAATTTAAGATAGGTTTTAAAGTTTTGAAAAGACTTAAAATTGAAGCATTTGAAACTCAAAACCAACTTAAAAACACTTAGGCTCTTAGATTATTTCTCCCCCTTTTTGTTATATCAAAATACATAATCAATGCTAATATGAGAAAAGGGAGATATAAAACATAAACCGAACAACATAATATTATAGATAGCATTAAAGTTCAAGAAAAAACATCAAAAGCATAAATAGCAAACTCAAACCTTAAAAAAAATAATCAAAGCATAGGTCTTAAAGATAAAAACATAAATAGGTGCAAACTTAATCCTAATATGACATAATAATACGATATTTAATGATCCTAGGGTGCCTCATCACCGTCATCGTCTCCAATGTCATCCATAAACTCATTCTTATCCTTTGCTTGATCTTGGCGAAAACGCCTCCAATCGCCATAGAAGGTGGAGAAGGAAAGATCCATGGATGTTTGTTGATTCTCAAGAGTGGTAAGACGATTTTCATTCCCAAGAACATGATCCTCCAAGTTTTGCAAACGAGTGTTGATAGCACCAAATCCCAAAGCTATGGTGGTGTCCATCGTGTTGAACCTCTCGGTAATAAAGGTCATAAGAACATCATTGTTGGGAGCCACAACGGGAGCCGAAGCTTAAGGTTGAGGCTCATCTTGAGGTGTTTGAGCTCTCCTATCAACACGAACACAATGACCAAGAGTGTAACGAAACCCGGATCTCATAAGAGAAGATTCACCAATCTTTTTCTTTTACGGTTCCGGAGAATCATATGAGTAATCTAGACCAAGTTTAACAAATATGTAGCTCAACACTGTCCCATAAGTGAAAGAGGTGATGGTGTCGGATCGATAGTGCCTCACTTGATGGACCATCTCGGCAAACATGATCTTCACTAAATTCGGTTGTTGTGCTTGACGAAAACACTCGAGCCAAAAGTGATCGACTTGTTGGATGCGGGCAAATTTACCTCCGGATGGGCGAATGAACCAAGAGATAATCAAATGTAAGAAATGATCGTGGACATCCAAGGTAAGAACCGATCCTGTATGAGCTCCTAAGTGATTTTCATCCTTAATACCCCCATCTTTTAGCCCAAGGATGTTGTCTAGGACGGATGGATCAACACAGATCTTCTTGCCCAATAGGTAAGACTTAGTGGCTATGACCTCGGAACGATCCTCATTATTGATGAGAACGACATTGGAATAAAAGAGCAAAACCATGTTCTTGTAGACGATGTCGGGAATGCTCAAGAAGGCTAAGAAACTCCATTCTTGCAAGAGAGGTAGGTATTAGAAGAGAAAAATGCCCGGAATCAAGGAAATCCATGTCCACGACTCGCTCTCTTCGAACAACGGAATCTTGAAGGACTTTAAAGCGTTCCTTAGCATTTTGATTCTTAAGACTTTGGGAATAGAGGAGGGTAAGGTTTGGACGCATGTCGTTTTGGTTCGAACCTTCACCCCCTTGAGTCTTTCGTTTCTTAGATTCCATTAAAAAATACCTAAAAACAAAGCAAGCAAGAAATTTTTGAGTGTATGCATTTAAATCCTAATTCGATCCAATAAAAATCCCATTAAGGTTTGAAAAACACTTTGAAAGTATATACATATATAAAAAAATTGAATTTTTTTACAAGATTTTGAAAACCCATAGTATAAAACCTGTATTTTATACAAAACTATAATTTTCTAACCTAAAATTCAAACGAAATCAAAAGAAAAAGATAGAAAATACCTTAAAAGGAGGGATTTTGAATCCAAGTTTGAAGATCGTTTCGAAACGTTTGAGGTCGTTTCAATACTACTGTATCGAAACGGTTCAACGCGTTTCGTTGTTCTTCATCCGTTTCGAAACATGGAGACCCGTTTCGATACACCCGTATCGAAACGAGAAGGCTTGTTCCGAAACACATGTTAACAGTTTCAAAACGTTCTGAAACGCCTAAGGGTCGTTTCGAAACGGTGACTCGAAAGTCATTGTTTTGACTTGGAAAAAACTTAGAAATTTTTTTATAAACCTTGGTTTTGACTTGGACCATTTTGCTTAGAGATTTTGAGAAGTTTTGAGGACTTAAAAATTTGTTTTCTCTTTTTCAATTTAATCCTTAAATTCTTTGTTATATCAAAATCAATTCATTAATTTTACAGTACTAAATTTCGTTTTCTACCGTCAATTCATCAAATCATTTTCTATATTAGTATCATATTTATTTTTATTGTTTATAAGTTATAACACGGTAAGTCTTCAATAATTTTTATGTGATTTTTTCAATTTATTTTGTGATGGGTTTTATTTCACCATAATAATTAGTAATAATAGTTTTTTTATTGTTTGCAGAGGCGTCAGTCTTATGTTGATTGTCAGCCGTTAATTTTTTTTAATATTTTTTAATTTTAGTTCTAAATAAAAATTACGTGTCTTATATTTTTATTTTTCACACATGTTATATTTGTTTTGTTTGTCTTTGTAGCATGATTTTCACCTACCTACACCTACCTTGTGGCATGGTTTTCACATGTCTTGTGGCACGATTTTTGGTTATCTTATGACACGTCTCTCGTCTACCTTTGTGGTAGTTTTACGTTCGTGTAGTAATCATTACAACGTGTAAAGTTGATCTTGTCCATCATCACTCCTATATTACTACTTAAGCGTCTGGTTGAGTAAGTACAATGAGATTTTGATGATGGTTGTTAAATTTTTATATAAAATAAATACCATATTCAAGAGAAAATTTTGTCTTTTTTGGTACGTGTTGAAGAACCCGAATCCGAGCCGGCCAGACGGTAGCGGCGGCAGCGCGCAAGGACTTCCCTTGTTCTTTCCCACTCAACAAGGGAGGAAGGAAGCATGAGTAAATACCCTTCCCTAGCTATTTTCCCAACCAATGTGGGATAGAGCTTTGTCTTTGGTAATTTCTTGAAACATTACCAACAACATCCGGGTATCTTCTTTCTGTGCAATATATATATATATATATATATCTTGTAGCGTACCAAAAAAGAAAATTTATTGATTCTGTGTCTTCTTAATGGTCAAATTTGCAAGGTAACAGTTAATGACCACCACAAACTACAAATCAATACGATATCACACGATAAAAGTTTTCTTTCAAATATCACTTGTGGCATACATAAATTATAATACCACATAGTCCGTTGACTGAATGTCTTTCAGGAAAATGAGAGTGCCCTATACGCTCAGCCATAGAATGGGAATTTTCTAGATATTTGTCAATACCTTCTTTCCCACACGTAACGCAACGCAGAGTAAGGGTTGAGTTTAAAACCTCAGTTAAGGAGTCTATATATAGTTGGGTAAAGTTGAGGAATTTGCATTGCCTTCTCTATTAACCAAATTGGGTATTATAATGGAAAACAAGAAGGGAATGAGATTGTTTACCACAAATAACAATCTTGTTATAATTCTCCTACTAATTTCTGTTGCATTGTTTCTACCAGAGATCAGTGCAGCAAGGCTAAGCCACCACCGCCACCATCATCATCTTCCAACACCAACACCAGCGCCGTCGCCAGCACCAGCACCATTCCCATCGCTTCCTATAACCAATACAGTGCCGGCATCACCATATGGAGGCGGCATGCATTATCTGCCTCCTAATCGCTACTAGGAAATTTGTCTATCCTACAAGCCTACAAGGTATGTGTGTAATGTATGACATATTATTGGGACCTTGATATATATGATTTATGAGAATCTAATATTTGATCAACTGCAGGAGTTAATGTAGCAGTAAAAATAAAAGAAGCTTCATCTTCGACTAGAAAGAAAGAGAGTAGGAATATATATGAAGTCCAGTTTGATTATCAAATACTTGTAATAGGATTGTTGTGAGCCAAATATTGTCCTTATGGATAATATATGTAAACAAATGGTTGGGATCGACACATAAAATTACTCCCCCTTATAATATGTTCTACAGTATATGAATAATTTACTTGTTTTATTATTATCATTATTATTTGATAAATTACATGTTCAATTTACGATTCATGTTCGAGATTCGTGACTCTTCCTCCCAAATCTCAAAACCTCAACTTTGTGAAAACCACCTGTTTTTGACAGTCTTGAACCTCTCCTCAAGCTTGCCTTGGCAGCCTTGCATGCAGTGACGGATGTACGTGGAAGGGTGGGCCTGTGCTCACCTTGAACTGTTTAAAGTTCACCGATTTGGCTTTAATTTTTAAAAATTTTATGAATTAGTCCCTAAATTTTTTAAATTTTTACGACTTGTGCCCACCCTAAAAAGTATTTTGACTTGTGCCCACCTTCAAAAATATGCATGGATTCGCCACTGCTTGCAGGCGGAGACTTTCTTGTCCTGGCTCTGGAGAGAGGCAATGAATACCACATCCTTCACATGCCGGTAATTGACGAGCTTGAGAAAGCATTTCACGCGGGATTTCTTGGCTGTGTTCTTGGAGTAGTCCTTGCCAATAACCTTTCTCGGGTATTTCTTGATCCCCGCAACCAAACATTGGTCGTAAAGGCGGTCGCACGTTCCTTCGTCGAAGGACTTGACGATCATTGCCTTCCGACTGGCGTAGCGGCCTGCAGGACAAGCACCGTCTTGTTTGGCTTCAGGAACTTCACCATCGATGCTTAATGTTCAGGGGCGGAGTCATAATCGAATATTGACAGAGGCCAAAATATTAAATTTAAACAAATACAAGGGCTTATTACGTATTTAAACTAAAAATTCTTAGGGCAATGCCTAATTTGTCTAATATTTAAATTTATGAAAACCTAAATTGTTATTGGACCAAAAAATTTGAGGAAACATGCTTATTCTTCTTTAGTTCAACCTAGAGGTGTAAATGAACAGAGCGTTTAACGAATTGTTAGTGAATCATTCGTATATTAAACTAAATAAACGAGTATGGACTAAATTAAACACGTAGTGAACTTTTGAGTTCAAATTGTGAAGCTTAAAGACTAGTGGTGTAATTCCACCATTTTGGCGAACATATAAATGATAATGTTCGCAAACATTACACATACATGTTCATGAACGTTAAACGAATATGTTCGTGAACATTAACAAACGAACACGAACACCATCAAAAATAAATAAAACGATCACGAACAAAACCTTATTTGTTCAAGCATGGTTCATTTGCAACCCAACTTCAACCCCTGATTGATTATATATTTAATAAACTCTTATATTTTTTAATTTAAATAACTATTTTTTATAGGGGCCAAATGGTTATTAAACCATAATTATTGAACAATTAAGTATACAATATTTGGGTCACTAAATTATGTGTAAAGTTACATTTGGGTCACCCAATTATTAAAAGCTACACTTGGGTTACTCAATTATGGGTAATGTTACATTTGGATCACCATTCATATTTAAAAAATATACATATCAATTTGTATATTAAATTAATTAATGATTTCAAATGAAGTACTCGAGTGTCAATTAGGGTATACAAGAGATTTTGAAGAAAAAAATTACTAAATTGATATTTTTTTAAATGTGAATGGTGACCCAAATGTAACCTTTAATAATTGGGTGACCAAATGTAACCTTACCCATAACTGAGTGACCAAAGTATAATTTTTAATAATTGAATGACCCAAATGTAATCTTATCTATAATTGAGTGACCTCTGTTATAGTTTACCATAATAAAACAACCGAAACGAAAACCCTGTCTTAAGAACTGATGGGCTCCATTGTTGTAATACCTTATCAGCCCAAGCTAGATTGGACCTTATCATTTGATATTTTCTTAGATACCAGTTTATTTGATTAATATAGAAATTGAAATAAATTCAAAACTTCAAAATTATAAATAACAATATTATTCTACAACCATTCAGAAAAAAAAACAATACTATTCTACAAAACAATCCATATATGTAAATATGAAAATAATGTTATTTTTTTATTAATGGCTTATATAGATTTTGCAATTACAATATGAAATGCTTTATTAAATTGTCAATCATTTTAAAATTTTATAATTATTCTATTGTGTATTCATTCACTATCATTTTTTTTATTAACATTCACTATCACTTTTAGTTAACTTAATTGGTTTTAGTTTTATGTGTAGATAAATTTAAGTAGATTTTAAAAAATAACATACCGAAAATAGGGGATTTAAAATTTAAATAAATTAATAAAATTATATTGAATGTTACTGATTTTAAGACAGTTTAATATGTAAGAAACCTACTTTTACTATTTATTAATTTAATATCAATATCAATATCATATCGATCTTTATTCTCCTACCGTTGGATGTATAAAAAATTAATAAAAAAACATACAATTTTACTAACAGTAATTTGTACAAGTGGTAAGCAGCTTAGTATCGCTTAAGCAGATTTCGAATTTGAGGCTTTGTGTATGCAAAAAATTCTCGCAGAGAGACTCACCCATCATACTAAGTATACGAGCAAGTCGATTTGAATTAGTCGGAGCGAAACTCTGAAAATTAAAAGTACACTAAAAAAATCATACAACTTAGATTGACTCCATATAGAGAGAGATTAAATGAAATTTGGAAGGTCGGTAAGGAGAGAAAACTTGCTATTATCATATCGATCTTTATTCTCCTACTTTTTATATGTGTAGAGAAAACTTGCTCGACTCCAAATCTGCTCTCAGATGAACGGTTGACGGCTCAGCTACCCTGGATGTTTATTTATTTCTTTTCTTGTGGTTGCAGATTGTTCCTTTTAGTGAGCCCTATCAAAGCCTGGTTTCTTCTGGACTTTCTTCTAATATAGAGGGTTCACGTGTCGGCTTCGGCTCATAAAAATTTAATTGTTCGGATGCTTAGAAACCCGATTAATTTTTTTTTATTTTAAACCCGATATTTCCCCCCTTAAAATTAATTAAATTAGTTAAAATTCCAGTCTCTATCTTCTCAGTTCATCAATGATCTCTTATCACCCATTGTGACTTTTTTAGCTATTATAACTTTACTGTTATTTTTGGGTTTATTGTCATTAATTTCATTCACTTAAAATATTAGTGTTTGATTTTTTTTGAACAAATACTGAATCTATTGAAAAGATAAGAAAGAAACAGTACAATACATACCTTAATAAACAAGTAATATTATAATCATAACCAAGAAAACTCAACAAAAAAACAATTTTAAATCTCAATGGGCATGAAATACTAACAAAAAAATACCATCTTTTTCAACAAAAAAAAATTCATTAACGTTCGTAAAATCCAACATCATGGCTTAAAATTTGGATTGCTCACTATAAAGAGCTCAGATAACAGAATTATCTCCAAAAAGTAATAGGAGATAAAATGCCTTCTTCACCAAAAGAATTCAACAAATTTGCACAAAGTTCTGTCATCAGTTTCAACTGCATCAGAGCTTCTTTAAAACATTATCTAAGCGAGGCATACCGCCAACCATCTCAAAACAAAACAGACGTCATGTTTTTTTTCGTAAATGTTAATATGCCATAAAATAATTGAAAAGCGTACTAAAACGACATACGAAGAACATGCTAAAATGATAGAAAAACTTTACACAAAAATAAACAAACAAAATAAAAATAATTCAACCAGCAGAATTAAACTTTAAAAAGAAAAATTACCAAAAAAAACCTTTGGAAACCGCTGTCGAACACTAGGGTTGTAAAAACAAGTCAGAGCCTGAAAACTTGCCTGAAACCTGCTCGAGTCAAAACCTGATTTGACCTGAGAATTCGATGACCCGAACCTGAACTGTAACTGACCCGAACCCGAGTTGAACCTGTTACTGTAGGAACCAAACCCGATCTGCGTCCGACTGAAAACGACCCAAACCCGAATCTGACCTGTTAATTTTGACCTGAAACCCGACCTGCATCCGACTGAAACGAATCCGAACCCGAGACCGACCTGGCAAATTACCTGATATTACCCGACTAAATCGACCCGAGATCCTATTTTACCCAACCTGTTTTGAACCCAGCATGTTTTGAACCCGACCTGTTTTGAACCTAAACTGTTGTTGACCTGAACTAATGTAGACCTGGCTAAAAATGTTAAATAATTTAAAGTGTTAACTGTTATTTATAAACTTAATAATTTTTTTATAGATTATGTTAATTTCATTATACTTAGAAAATTTTTATGTTACATTATACTTAAAAATTCGTCTTAATTTGTTAACTTCATTATATTAAATAATATTATATAATTAAAAATTTGTCTTAATTTTTACTAAGTATATAATATATTAGTATTATATAGTTAATATAATATATTAAACTTATTATGCTTTATTATATAATATATATTATGTTAACTTTATTATGTTTATTATAAACTTATTATGCTTTAATAAGTATAATAAAATTAACAATAATACATAATATACATTAATTAGTATTATGTTTAACATAAAATTAACTTTATTATGCTTATATTAGTAAATAATATTTTTTAATATATGTTGAGTGGATCAAATGATCGATATAAACCAAGAGGAGGTGAATTGAATTTTTAGACTTTTTGGTAGTGGAATTGACAAATAAAAAGATATACAAGAGGATTTAGAGTGGTTCAAGTTCCAATCGAACTCTACATCCACTACCTTAGCTTCACTAAGGATTTTCCAACAATTCCACTAATTGCTCTTCCCCTTTTCTAGGCTAAGGAGGTAGCCGTTACAATATCGGTCAAATTTTGGGTAGACAATTGAAAGGATAAGAAATGTAGCTCAATTACAAGCACTCAACCCAATTGAAAGGATAAGAAATGGAAATTACAATTTCACAATTGGGGTTTACAAGAAATAATGGGAGGTTCAATTGCTTGGATTTGATGTTTGGATGTTTTTTTTGAGATCAATAGTTGTTGCTGAAGCTTTTAGAGGTCCCTTTTATACCTTCTCATTGAATTCTAGCCGTTGGGGTTGTTGCATTCATCAATAGAGCCATTGGGATGTTATCTTCCCTCCATAAATGCAGTCTGCAACCACCCGTTTCGAAACGCTCGATCCTTTTTCGAAACAGACCAAAAAAGAAAGAGTCGTTGGGATGTATTAAATAGACCGTACCGAAACGGGCACGATCGTTTCGATACGTTTAAGAGTCGTTTCGAAACCCATTTTGTAACACTTAGCTACTGTCAAAGCCCGTATCGAAACGGATTGAAAGTGTTTCGATACGCCTTAACGACCAGTATAAAAACGGTTGAAAACTTCAACGGTCATATTTTCAAAATACAGTTTGAATGCCATTTCGAAATGTTTGAAGTCGTTTCGATACTACCGTATCGAAACGGGTCAAACCGTTCCGATGTTCTTCACCCGTTTCGAAACCCATTCTGAAACAAGGGTTCACAGTTTCAAAACCCTTTTGAAACCCGTTCCGAAACAAGGGTTCACGGTTTCAAAAGTGTTCCGGAACACCCAAAGGCCGTTCCGAAACGGTGACTCAAAAATCACTGTTTTGGCTTCAAAAACACTTAGAAAAGTTTTGACAACTTGAGTTTTTAACTTAACCATTTTCCTTGAAATATATAGAGATGTTTTAGGACTTAAAAATTTGTTTTAACTTTTTCAAATTAGTCCTTAATTCTTTAGTTATATTAAAATTAGTTTATCGGTTTCACAATCTCCCCTTTTTGATATAACAAAACTAAAGTTAGAATTTTTAAGAGTTTTGAACTTTTGAATACATTCTAACTCCCCCTCAATTTAAGATGGGTTTTAAAGTTTGAAAAGATTTAAAATTTAAGTTTTAAAACTCAAAACCACTTTAAACAAATTTTTGGCTCTTATATTTTCTCCCTCTTTTTGTTAGATCAAAAAGAATAATAAACAAGGCTCAAAGAGAAGAAACAATGTTAAAAGCAATAAGCAACATAATATATATTCGTATAATCCAAATCCAAACATAAAACTTAAACAATAAGGTTCAAAGCTCAATCCCAAACAAAAATAATCAAAGCATAGGTTCATGAAACATAAAGAAATAAAGGTGCAAACTTAATCCTAATATGATAGTCTAATATGTGATGCAATAATAATAAAAAAATCCTAACCCTCGTCATCGTCACCATCAACATCGGAGGAGTCATCATTGTTCCCAGCTTGAGAGCGACGAAAGGTCATCCATTGACCATAAAAGGTGGATAATGACATGTCCATTGATTGATGTTGATTCTCAAGGGAGGTGAGACGATTTTTCATGGATTGCAAGCAATTATTAATAGCACCAAGACCCGCCTCCATTATGTTGAACCGCTCGGTGAGAAAAGCCATAAGAGCTTCATTGTTAGGACCCTGAGCTTGAGGTTGTGGTTCAACTTGTGGTGGAGGAGCATGCCTATCAACTCGTTCCCATTGGCCATTAATGTTGTAATGGAACCCGGATTTGTGGAGAGAAGCTTCATTAATCTTTTGCTTACGGAGTTCCGGAGAGTCATAAGTGCAATCAAAATTGAGCAACCCAAAGATATAGCTCAAAACAGTCCCATATATGAAGGATTTGAGAGCATCGCTTTTACGAAGCTTCACATTGTTGACCATCTAGGAAAACATAATCTTTACAAGATTTGGGCGTTCTCCACGGGGAAAACATTCAAGCCAAAAATAATCAACTTGACGAATGTGAGAGAATTTACCTCCAGAGAGGCGAATAAACCACAAGATCATCAAGTAGAGGAATCTATCATGAGCATCCAAGGAAAGCACGGAACCGGTGTGAGAACCAAAACGAGTCTCATTCTCAATGCATTCATTCTTAAGGCCAAGAGAAGTCTCTAAAAAGGCTATGTCAATGATGAACCTCTTCCCCAAGAGAAAGGACTCAATGCCAACAACTTCGGAGTGATCCTCATTATCAACAAGTTGAGAATTCGAGTAGAAGATGAGAACCATGTGCTTGTAGACAATATTCGGTATGTTTAAGAAAGCCATGAAGTTCCATTCACGTAGACACTCAAGATAACGGAAGGCGAAACGCTCCGAATCAAAGAACGAAACATCAACCACACGTTCGCGACGAACGGCAATCTCCTTGACATAAGTGAAGCGATCCCTCATCTATGGAGTCCGAAGACTTTTGAGAAACAGCTGAGTGAGATTAGGACGAATACCAGCATCACTTGCTGGACCCGTCTTACGCTTCTTGTTAACGTTTTTCGTTGAAAAACTCCTAAAAACATAAAGCAAGCAATTTTGAAATTAAAGTGTATGCAAGAATATCCTCAATTCAATCCAATAACAAATCCCATATAGGTTTAAAAAAATATTATAGAAAAATATTTTAAGAGAGAAACAACTTTTGAAAAACCAAAAAAAAAAAATACGAGTGAAAATAATATATTCGAACCAAAAAATTTAAGATTTTGAATTTTTTTAAAGTTTTGAAAAACCCAAGTTCAAAAACATATAATCTATACAAAATTAAAAAAATTTAACCTAAGAATCGAATTAAATCAAAGGAAAAAGAAAAAAATAGAAAATATACCTTAGAAAGAGGATTTTGGATGAATTAGTGGAAATTCTTGCACAATATTGATGAGGCTTGCTTAGACTTGTGTTTGAGTGTAAAGCCCTCAAGATTTGGTGAAAAATAATGAGGTTTAGAGGGTTTTTATAGGGAAAACCGATTTAAGGTTTTTAGGGTTTTGAAAGAGTTCTAATTAAAGTGAATTTTAACATTAAAAGCTCTCTTTAAAGCTGTCCGCATACTCGTTTCGGAACAGGCTCGACCGTTCCGGAACGCGGGTATCGAAATGTTGACTACGTTTCAAGTCCAATTGACTGTTCCAATACGGCTTTGACCGTATCGAATCCTCGTTGACCCGTATCGAAACTCGTTTCGATACACCCCTTGGTAGTGGCAAAACCGTTTCGAAATCCTTTTAAGGCGTTTCGAAACACCCTTCTCATAGATAGATCTTTTAAGGCACCTGTATCGAAACAGTTGGACCCGTTTCGATACACCTAGGCCTGGAAGTGCAGATGAGGCTCTAATTTTGCAGAAAATGGATTTTATGAAGTCCTAATATGCATGAATGACATGAATGAGCAGGAAAGACATATATAAACAAAAACATACTCCCCTTAACTATTTGCATGGATGAAATTAGGAGTAAAAACACATAAACATGGATTTTTCAAGAATTCAATCATTTTAAGCACAAAAAGGGTCCTAAAAGGTCAAGAAAGGCTAGTTAGACCTAACTCTCTCCTAAGGGACCAAAAACGCTCTTTATCTAAAGGCTTTGTAAAGATGTCCGCTAGTTGGTTTAAGGTGTCAACGTACTCTATAACAACATCTTCTTTAAGGACATGATCTCTAATGAATGATGCCTTATCTCTATATGTTTGGTTCTAGAGTGTCGGATGGGATTTTTAGTTAAGCATATGGCACTAGTGTTATCACACTTAAGGGGTATGGTTTCAACTTTAATACCATAATCTAAGAGTTGTTGCTTCATCCAAAGGACTTAAGCACAACAACTCCCTAAGGATATGTACTCGGCTTCGGTGGTAGAAAGAGCTACACTATTTTGTTTCTAAGAGAACCAAGATATGAGCATAGTACCTAAGAATTGACATGTTCCCGAAGTACTCTTCCTATCGATTTTACACCCCCATAATCAGCATCCGAATAAGCATGAAGGTTGAAGGTTGAGTCTCTAGGGTACCAAAGACCAAAACAAGGGGTATCTCTAAGGTACCTAAAGATTCTCTTAACAGCTATAAGGTGAGACTCTCTAGGACTAGCTTGAAACCTAGCACACAAGCAAACACTAAACAAAATATTCGATCTACTTGCGGTAAGGTAAAGCAACGATCCAATCATAGAGCGATAAAGCTTAGAGTCAACACACTTACCTCCTTCATCTTTGTCAAGCTTTGTAGTTGAGCTCATTGGTGTGGCTTGAGGCTTTGTGTTCTTCAAGCAAAACTTCTTGAGCATATCCTTGATGTACTTTGCTTGATTTGGAGTCCTAAAAAGAATGAGAGCTCCACCATCATGCTAATCTCGAATTCACCTTGCATTAACTTAGCAAACTCCTTGCAATGACATTCATTAGTAGATCCAAAAATAATATCATCAACATATATTTAGACTACTAAGATGTCATTTTTATACCTTTTTATGAAAAATGTAGTGTCCAGCTTACCTTTTTCAAAACCTTTTTCAATCAAAAAGTTTGAAAGTCTTTCATACCAAGCTCTAGGAGCTTGTTTTAAGCCATAAAGTGCTTTAGTAAGTTTGGAAACATGATTTGGAAATTTTGAGTCTTCAAAACCCGGTGGTTGTTCCACATACACTTCCTCATTTATAAAACCATTTAAAAATGTGCGTTTAACATCCATTTGAAAAAGCTTGAAGTCATGATAACATGCATATGCAAGCAACATCCTAATAGCCTCCATTCTAGCTACGGGTGCATAGGTTTCATCAAAATCTATTCCCTCTTCTTGAGTGTAACCTTGTGCTACTAATCTAGCTTTGTTTCTCACAATGTTACCACTCTCATCTAGTTTGTTCCTAAAGACCCATTTAGTTCCTATAGTAGATTGATAACTAGGCCTATCAACTAATGTCCAAACATTACTTCTCTCAAATTGATTTAATTCCTCTTGCATGGCCAAAATCCAAAAATCATATTTTAATGCTTCTTTGATATTTGTAGGCTCTATGCATGAGATAAATGCAACATGGTTCATAAGTTTAAGAGAAGATCTAGTAGTTACCCCCTTGGATGGATCACCCAAGATTTCACCACCTTTGACATAGTTGAACTTCCTTGGGTAGCTCACTTCCTTTTCCTCAAGAGCCAAGTCCTTCAAGGCTTCATGAGGTGGATCTTGTGTATCATCTTCTTTTGTTGGAATCTCATCCTCCTTTGAAGTTTGTCCTCCATCAAAGGCATTAATGATTCCTACATCATCATCATCACTAGAATCCTTCCTTGGAAGGAGGTTATCATCGAATACAACATGTATAGACTCTTCTACTACAAAAGTTCTCTTGTTAAATACGCGATAGGCTTTAGAGTTTGAGGAATATCCTATGAAAATAGCTTCATCACTTTTTGCATCAAATTTACCTCAGTTATCTTTTCCATTATTTAAAACAAAACACTTGCAACCAAATGGATGAAAATAGCTAATGTTAGGCTTTTTAGATTTTAAAATCTCATATGGTGTTTTCTTTAAAATTGACCTAATCATTACTCGATTTACAATGTAGCAAGTGGTGTTTGTGGCTTCCGCCCAAAAATATTTAGGTAAATTGTTTTCACAAAGCATGGTTCTAGCCATTTCTTGTAAAGTTCTATTTTTCCTCTCAACTACCCCATTTTGTTGAGGAGTTCGAGGAGCCGAAAAATTGTGGCTAATACCATTTTCATTTAAAAACTCTTCAAACCCTAGATTTTGAAATTTGGTTCCATGATCATATCTAATATGAGAAATTCTAAGTTCAAGATCATTTAGGGTTAATTTTGAAAATGTGATGAATTTTTCTAAAGCCTCATCTTTAGTACTTAAAAATAGAACTCAATTAAATCTAGAGAAATCATCAACAAGTACAAATGCATAAGATTTACCACCCAAGCTCATAGTCTTAATAGGCTCAAATAAATCCATGTGAATAAGTTGTAAACACCTACTTGTAGAAACATCATTAATAGATTTAAAGGATGACTTATGTTGTTTACCCTTAGAGCATGCATCACAAATTTTGTCATTTGAGAACTTAATTTTGGGTAAACCTCTAACTAGATCTAGGGAAACTAATTTTTCTAAAACACTAATGCTAGCATGTCCTAGTTTCATATGCCATAGCCATGCATCATGTTCATTTTGAGCTACTAAACATGCATGTGATGTATGTATGTCATCTAAATGCATCATGTAAATATTACCTATGCGATGACTTATAAGCATAATATTATTTGATTTAATGTCAACAATTTTGCACCTATTCTTATCAAATAAGACATTAAACATTTTATCATATAATTGGCTTATGCTCAACAAATTATGTTTAAGACCATCAACATATAAAACATTTTCAATAAGAATAGTAGAGTGATTACCTATGGAGCCAATACCTTCAATGTGGCCTTTGGAGTTGTCAACAAATGTCACTACTCCTCCACTTTTTGGCTTTAAGTCCATGAATCTACTCTTGTCTCCGGTCATATGCCTCGAGCATCCACTATCAAGGTACCATGAATTTTGACTTTGTGCTTTGGCCTTGTAGCAATGCTCCCCCTACAAACAAAGATATTAAACTTTTGTTTTTGGAACCCAAATCATTTTGGGTCCACGAGTGTTAGCTCCCAATAGCTTGGTTCTCTTCGTAATCCAAGGTGACATAACAACAATATTATTAGATTTGACAAGTTCCTTAGGAACCCATACACTCCTAATCTTTTTAGTTCTATTGTGTTTAGGGAAGCCACTTTGTTTGTAGTTATTAGTCTTTCTCTTAGGTTGGTTTGTTTTAGATGATTCACCTTTTTCATGCTTCACATTACCAACATTTTTGAAAGACTCTTTGAGCTTGTTAAGCTCATCTAACACCTTTTGGTGTTCACTATTGCATTGAGAAAGAAGATTATTTAGGTCTACATTTTCATCTTGGAAGAATTTAAGTTCATCTTTTAAACCTAAAATCTTTTTCTCAAATTTTAAGTTAGCTTGAGAAAGTGAGTCATTTTTATCATTTAATTCCGAAATAATTTTCTTATTTCTAATGACCGACTCTTTGTACTTTTCAACTAACTCATCATAAACCTCTTGCAACTCATCATATGCATCATGTAATTCATCAAATGTAAAGTCAAAAGATGATGAGTTAGAGGTTACCATGGAGGAATCCTCCTCAAGTGCCATGAGGCAAAGGTTGGCCACTTCATGTTCGTCATCTTCGGATGACTCCTCGTCACTCCAAGTAGCAAGCTTGGTTTTGAGCTTCTTCTTCTTCTCAAAGCCCTTCTTCTTGAGTTGAAGGCACTCCGAACGAATGTGACCAGGATTTTTGCACTCGTAGAAAATGATTTGATCCCTCTCTTCTTCTTTGTTTTTGCCCTTGAAGTCCATTTTCCTTTGAATCTTCCTTCCTCGGTTGGACCTCATGAATCGTGAGAATCTTTTTCTAGATCATCCTCCTCACTAGAAGTACTCTCCTCATGTAATGAAGCTTTGAGAGCCACTCCTATTTTCTTCTTCTTTTCTACTTCTAGCTTCTCCACTCTTTTCTCTTCCTTTTTCTTTTCATCTTCCCTTCCTTGCTTCATTATCTCACGAGTAAGGAGAGAACACACTAGCTCATCAAGTTTGAGTGTATTCAAGTTTTTGGCCTCAATGATGGCGGTTCTCTTCTCATCCCAAGATTCGGGAAGTGAGTAGAGTAGCTTCTGGACAAGTTTGTCTTCTGAGATTGTCTCTCCAAAACCCTTAAACACGTTGACGATATTTGAGAAGCGATCGAACATCTTGGACACGGTTTCATCGGGCCCCATCTTGAAATTCTCATAACTAAGATTGAGAATTCCAATCTTGGTCTCCTTCACATCACTAGTTCCTTCATAGGTGGTCGCTAGTGTGTCTCATACTTCCTTGGCACTTTCAATGGATGAGACTTTGGAGTAGATGTCGAGACCGAAAGAGAAAAATAGCTTGTGAAGAGCTTTATCATTGATTTGGATCTTCTTTCTCTCATTTTCACTCATCTCAATCTTCTTCTTTAGAACCAATTTTCCTTCATCATCCCTCTTCATTAGAATATAGGGACCATCTTAAATGACGTCCCAAACAAGGTAATCATTGGATTTGATGAAGTGGCACATCCGGTTCTTCCAAAATGGATAGTTATCACCGTTGAAGAATGGCAGTTTTGTGGTTGATTGAGAATCGTACATGCTTGATCCAGAGGTAGATGTCATGGCTTGATTTATGGATGATCACACTCTTTCTAGGAACTCCTCTTATGGTTGTTAATCCTTCAAAGAGATAGGCTCTGATACCAATTGTTGAGTGGATCAAATGATCGATATAAACCAAGGGGGTGAATTGGATTTTTAGACTTTTTGGTAGTGGAATTGACAAATAAAAAGATAGACAAGAGGATTTAGAGTGGTTCAAGTTCCAATCGAACTCTACATCCACTACCTTAGCTTCATTAAGGATTTTCCCAACAATTCCACTAATTGCTCTTCCCCTTTTCTAGGCTAAGGAGGTAACCGTTACAATATCGGTCAAATTTTCTACCCAAAATTTGACCCAATCCTCACACAAGAATTACAAAGAAGATGATGGCTAAACAAGTATCTCTCAATACAAAAATGTAGCCCAATTACAAGCACTCAACCCAATTGAAAGGATAAGAAATGGAAATTACAATTTCACAATTGGGGTTTACAAGAAATAATGGGATTTAGGCTCAATTGCTTGGATTTGATGTTTGGATGTTTTCTTTGAGATCAATAGTTGTTGCTGAAGCTTTTAGAGATCCCTTTTATGCCTTCTCATTGAATTCTAGCCGTTGGGGTTGTTGCATTCATCAATAGAGACGTTGGGATGTTATCTTCCCTCCATAAATGCAGTTTGCAACCACCCGTTTTGAAACGCCCGATCCTGTTTCAAAACAGACCAGAAAAGAAAGAGTCGTTGGGGTGTATTAAATAGACCGTACCGAAACGGGCACGATTGTTTCGATATGATTAAGAGTCGTTTCGAAACACTTAGCTACTGTCAAAGCCCGTATCGAAACGGATTGAAAGTGTTTTGATATGCCTTAATGACCAGTATAAAAACGGTTAAAAACTTTAATGGTCATATTTTTAAAACACAGTTTGAATGCCGCTTCGAAACGTTTGAAGTCGTTTCGATACTAACGTATCGAAATGGGTCAAACCGTTCCGATGTTCTTTACCCGTTTCGAAACAAGGGTTCACAGTTTCAAAACTGTTTCGAAACTCGTTCTGAAACAAGGGTTCACAGTTTCCAAAGTGTTCCAAAACGCCCAAAGGCCGTTCCGAAACGGTGACTCGAAAATCACTGTTTTGGCTTCAAAAACACTTAGAAAAGTTTTGACAACTTGAGTTTTTAACTTTGCCATTTTGCTAGAAATATATAGAGAGGTTTTAGGACTTAAAATTTTGTTTTAACTTTTTCAAATTAGTCCTTAATTCTTTAGTTATATCAAAATTAGTTCGGTTTCACAATATATATAATTAGTAAAATCATAAAATTTATGTAACTTATAGTTTGTTACTTAATCTGGTTAACTTCTTTATTTTGTTAACTTGATATGTTTAACTTCTTTATTTTGTTAACTTAATCTGGATAACTCCATAAATCATCGGGTACTCATTACATTATAATTGACTTGGATTAATCTGGTTAACTTCTTTATTTTGTTAACTTATATTTTTTAATTCAATATGTTAACTTATATATTTTGTTAACTTCATTATTTGTGATTCAGTTAAAAAAAGATAAGATTATTGAACACTTCGAACACTAATAGTAAATTCATTTTGTTAACGTAGATAATTCAGCCTGTCAGTAAACTTATAATTGAATATAAGATAAGTTCATTACAAAAATAAACTTACAAGATAAGTTAAGGATTACAAACTTACAAACAGAATACAAACTTACAAAATGAAAAAATGAAAAGTATTTTTACTCTTAGATCTTATAGCAAAGTCTAAGACTTTGCTATCAGAAATATCTTCATCGAGCTATAAAAAAAAAGTTACCAACAAGTTTTAATTATGGGTAACTTGCATAGCTAAGAAACCAACAAATTTAAAACAAGGGCAACTACATAAAAAATAAAACTACTTAGTACCCAGCAACCAACATTCAGTAACTAGTAAATTAGCAACCAGAAATAAACAGCAACACTAAGTGATAAACAAAAACAAGTTATAAGAAAAGGTAAAATACAACATAAGTAAACAATGAAACTAAAAGATAAGGAAATAATACTAACAAGTAAATCAGCAACCAGCAACCAACACAGCAACTAGCAATAAAAAACAAGACTAAGTCCAGCAACATCAAGTGATTAACAGCAACAAAAACTAAATTGGAAAATAGATAACATTATTAGATAAAGAAACATATAAAAAAACAAAAAAAAAACAATAACGCATATAGAGAGAGAGAAGAATACCTTATTCAGGAATGAGATCTTCAACAGCAACATCAGACAATGAAGAATCATTCACAACAGAGAGATATTCTTCATCTTTATCCTCAGGTTCAAAACCATACAACCAATTACGGGTTGTAAGAAAATTCTCAACATTTTTGGGAAAAAATTTAGCCCTCAACTTGTTCAAAATCCTACCCCTATGCTAAAAGAGGATTCAGAAGCAACAGAAGTTATTGGAATGGCTAAAACATCTCTAGCCATGAGTGAAAGAATAGGAAAAGACACAGACTGTGACTTCCAATAATCTAAGATATCAAACTCAGAATCATCAGAACGAGGGAGAAGGGGCGAAGATATGTAGGAGTCAACATCAGATTTACCACTCCTAGAAGCAGCCAAATTTGCATCAAAGTTCTACAATAAAACAGAAAATGAATTAGAAAATTGTAAGTTAAAAAAATTAAAAAGTGAAAACAGTAGCCTAAATAACACTGACCTAAAACAGATTTGATTTTTTGAAGGTCCGAGGCCGATTTGAACTTGACACACTTGTACTTCGAGATGAATTGCATTGGACAGAAGAATTAAAGAAGATGAAGAACAAAAAACAGTTCTAGAATAATAATCTAAGATATCAAACTCAGAATCATCAGAACGAGGGAGAAGGGGCAAAGATATGTAGGAGTCAACATCAGATTTACCACTCCTAGAAGCAGCCAAATTTGCATCAAAGTTCTACAATAAAACAGAAAATGAATTAGAAAACTGTAAGTTAAAAAAATTAAAAGTGAAAACAGTAGCCTAAATAACACTTACCTAAAACAGATTTGATTTTTTGAAGGTCCGAGGCCGATTTGAACTGGACACACTTGTACTTTGAGATGAATTGCATTGGACAGAAGAATTAAAGAAGATGAAGAACAAAAAACAGTTCTAGAATAATAGATATACAAATTAACAAACTCATTGTAAACAAGACTAACCCTCCTTTCAACCTCATCCTCAAAATAGAGGACACCATACAACTCCTTCAGAAGTTGCAACTTATAACGAGGATCAAGCAAAAGAGCAAAAGACAAAATGGTAGAGTGTTCATACCAGTATTTCTCATACAAATCAAGCATAGGTCCTATCATTGCAAAAATTCCATCACAAGGATCATTATGAGCATCACACAAAAGCTTCTCAATAGCTACAACATTAGTCAAATATAAATTAGAAGTAGGATACTTGGATGCTGAGAACAGGATAGTAATCTCATAGAAAGGCTTAAGAAAATCACAGATTAATTGAGCAGTTTCCCACTCATCCTCTAATATAATATCCAGGCCATTCTCTCTATTGATAGGGCTGTAAACGAACCGAACGAACACAAACGAACATAAACGAACATAAACGAACACAAATGAACATAAACGAACATAAACGAACATAAAATTCATTAATATAAGCTGCAACTTCAAAGTTAAAGTCTTCAAATATGACAAAAACATGCATAAACGTAAATAGTCTACAATAATCTTCAAAGTTAAAGTCTTCGAGTACGACGAAAACATGCAAGTTCAAAAATAAAATCTTAAAGTAAACATGTTACACAAAACAATCTTTTTAAAATCCAACCGTCTTCAATAACCTTCAAAACAGTCTTCAACTTGTATTCATGAACAATCTGTCAATCTTCAATTCATTATCCATCATGATCAAAACCAAACAAATGAAATTATATTAAATTAAAGAAATTATAACAAAAGTTGAAAACTATACTAAATTAGCAAAAGTATACCAATCCACTCATCCACATTCCTCAAGGAAGCTCAACAAATACAATATCTTCATTTTGCTACAACAAATCAAAAAACAAAAAAAACATTAGTCATTGTAAAACTAAATCTATTAAATTTTAAAACATTAAAAATACCTTGCTTTTCTTTTTCTCCAACTCATAGTATTGACGATACCAATCAGCTCCACAAATAAGCATATCTACCATCTTAGTTCCTAAAGAGGAACGATGTGGATCAATAACCCTCCCACCAGCACTAAAAGCAGATTCAGAAGCAACAGTAGTGACTGAAATTGCTAGGATATCAGCAGCCATTTCGGACAAAATCCTAAACTTAAGATTATTATCCTTCCACCACCCTAAGGCATCAAAATATACGCCAGGCTCACCAATATAAACTCCTTCTTCCAAATAAGTGTCCAATTTTGACTTTACAGTAGCAAAAAGATCGACACTTCTAATATGTTGATCATACTTAGCTGTGCCAGTTTTGATACTTTTACCAAATCGACTAGTTAAAGAGTTAATATCACTCTTAAAAGTACCACCAACACTAGCACCTTGACTCTCACCAGTAGATAAAACAATATTTGTTGCTTTATGAGCCTCGACGTACTCTTGGTACAACTCATATAAAGTATCTCGAACTATTTGCATTTGTTTTGGAGCGTCGTCATGTGAATAAATTGCATTGAAAGAAAAATCAAGCAATTTCATTTTATACCTGATTAAAAAAATGACAGCATTGAACTTAAATAAATAAATAAAGACATTAAAAAATTCAAACAATTTAATTTTATACCTTGGATCTAAAACGGCGCCAATCGAAATCAACAAATTGCAAGTGCCCCAATACTTGTCAAACTTTTTCTTCATCTTAGTAGCCATAGCTATCATGTAATCACTTCCCTCCAAAACTACTACATCCAATGCTTCTTTTATCCCAAACAATTCACTAAGAAATAAATTGGAGGTAGGGTATTCGGAACCTATATTATATATAAAAAAAAATATTAGTAAATCTTGCAAGAAAAATAACTTGTATTAAAGTACCAATAATAAAGAATCAAGTAATACCTGAAATGATTTTTGTGGCTTCATGGAAAAGTGCTAAAAATGAGCAAACCTCTTCAACATTTTTCCAATCTTCTTCGCTTGGCAAAGTAGTGTATGTAGGCTCTCGATCGACATAATTCACAAACACTTCTTTGAACTCCAAAGCAGTAGACAACATAGCATATGTAGCATTCCATCGAGTAATAACATCTAAGATCAAATGCTTCTTTGAGATTGAAAGTTGTTTGGCTAGTTCACTAAAGATATGTAACCGACTTGGAGAAGCATTCACATGTTTCACACTCTCACGGACATCACGAATTATGTCTTCAATTTCTTCAAGACCTTCCTGGACTAACAAATTAAGAATATGTGCACAACATCGCACATGAAACAATTTTCCACCAACAACAAGTTTCTTCTGAAGATTCAAATTTTCCATCAATTTCCTAGCCACCACATCATTAGTCTTAGCATTGTCCACTGTCAAAGTAGCCACCTTTGTCTCAATGTTCTACTCTTTTAGACACTTGAAAAGAGAATCATAGATACAAACTCCAGAATATGGTGGAGGCACATCAACAAAACTCAGTATACATTTGTGGAGCTTGAAATCAGAATCAATAAAATGACAAGTAACTACCATGTAATGGATATTTTGACTTGATGTCCACATATCTGTAGTGATGCTCACGCGCTTGACAATGTTTAACAATTTTTGAACTCTTTTCTTTCCAATCTCATAACTGGAAATACAATCTTGTCTAATAGATGCACGTGAAATCTTGTTAAATCCCGGATTTGCTTCTTTCATTACCACATTGAATAGATCATACTCCACAAAATTAAAAGGTAACTCATGAACCATGATCATGTGGGAAATAACCTCTCTCATCCTTGCATTGTCAAACTTCCAATTTTGAATCATAGATGAAGAATCCTATTTGCCAGGCACCACTTTTAAATTTAATTGACCTTTTTTAACCGCTTTCATCTTTGGGCAATCACCAATATGCCTATGCAACGATGTGGTAGTTCTATCTTTCATTTTCTTGATTTTTTCTCCACAATGGATGCACTCACACACTTCAGTTTCATTAGGCAATTTAACCAAGCGAAAATGTTCCCAAACTCCCGAAGTCTTCTTTATCTTCCTTTTAGTGAATGGAGTAGATTCTTCATTGTTGGCTGCATCAACTTGCTTAGCACCAGCACTAACAGCTATAAAAGTTGCATCAACTTCTTTGTCATCAGCTATAATTCGAATAGCTTCAGGATTTTGTGTATCCTCCATGGCCGGATTGTTTGCACTTAATACAAATGGCGAATATAAATATTGATCGTCGTTAAAAGGATATAGACCACTGCAAGAGACATCAGACATCTGTGGTTCTGATTTAACAATGAGTAAATGTTAGCATTAATAAAAAATTAGAGATAGTACATAGTAGTCAAGCATAACATTACTTCAGCTAATACAAAAACATAGCGAATACAAAGTCATCAAGATACAACTGCATATGGTTTTCATAATATTAGAGATAGCAGTCTAAGTTTCAAAATGCAGAAAAAATTACAATTACCAATAAAAATAGAAGAGTATGCACAAAGAAAATCACTTACCTATGAATCTGCCATGAAGTTAAAATCAATGGCGATTACCAACGACTCAAGCCTGCAAAATCCGAAGAAACCTTCACTAATTAGAAAAGAAAATCAAACTTCAGAGGCGATTGAGAAAAGAAAATTAAACCTTCACACCACAACAACTATTCACATTTTATCATATTTGCCTAACCAGTTTTGACTTTTGAGTTGTCTGTGAAATATTACTTGAATATTGTAATGATAAAAGTATTTGCAAACAACAATCCAACAGAAAAATTTAATTTGCAAACGACAATCTGACAACTCAAAACTGGTCCCCATCAGGCATTCTTATCCACAGATGTGCCTAACCAGTTTTGAGTTGCAAATTTAATTTTCCTTTTGTTTTCAATAATCTGAAAAATTCAACAGCAAAGCTAACTAAAACACAAAAAAAAACAAAGGTAATGTCAAAATCTGTGGGAACACCAACGCTATTTTTACCTGAATATTGTTGTTGTCAAAGAGGGAGGAACACCGACGCTATTGACAGCCCTGACAATAGAGATTTGAGGGGAATTTTGTTGAGTGTAAATGTTTTGAAAAGTAGAAAATAGATTAAAGAAAGGGGAAAAGCACATAGAAGACAAACGACATATACACTAACCTAGATTATCGGCGACGACAATGGAGAAATGTTAGTCCCGACGCTGGTGTCGGTGTAGACAAGAAACCTTCAATCGTCGGTGATTGAGAGATTTAGAGGCGATGGAGAAGATTGAGAGGCGAAGGAGACGACAAAGAGGAAATTAGGGATTCAAAGGTTTAGTTTGGGTGGACTTAAAACACGGCGTTTTATTAAAGTATTAAAAATAAGGGTAATCTTCACCAGTGGTCCCTTTTGTTTAGGGTGTGTTTTATTTTGGTCACCAGAATTCAAAAAAGATTATTCTGGTCACTTACGTTTAGAATCGTTTCTATTTTGGTCATTTGGCCGTTAGTCTCGGTTACTTAAAAAAATAGTTTCTAATTTAACCCCCAAACTTTCAAAATTTTATTTTTCACCATCTTCCCCAAAATTATAAAACTAAAACCCAAAATTTTTTATTTTTGTCCCTTCCATATCAAGCTTCCCATACTATATTGTTCCAAACTATCTTTTTCCATCGATCACTGCTTTATCTTTCGTTTGTTGGATATGGAAGGACTCCGTGACAGCCCAAATAATTGGAGTCGGTCGAGATGGACTTGGGGTCGGATCGTTTGCCTTGGATTGGTTGACAGTAGCTAGCTTTTTACAATCTCCATTAGCCACCCCTGCATTTGCTATAATCAAGCTAATGTTGGGGTTTGTCATAGTAGTTTATATATTGGCAGATAACCAACTCTTTGGTCATTAGACAGATCGACTTGGACAATTTAAAAATCTAGCTTACTCGCCCCTTGCTCAAAACAACATTTCTGGTCCCATTCCGTTGTCGATAGGGGAGTCATCATCTTTGAAATTATCAAAAATCAGGTTGGATTTCCCTACTTTAATGTGAAATTATCAAATTGAGACAATGACATCTTGGCTCGAAGTTCCAAAAGAAGTTATAACATTTAGATATCTCACCTGCAAGAATAGCAGATGTGGTGCCCAATGGGTTTCTGAACCTTCCACTCAATATCAACTTGTAAATCTTTCTTCTAATCAACTTACAGGGGAAGCAAATCTCTTATTGAAGATTCAAACCTGCTCCAAATATAAAGGAACTGTATTCCCCAACAAAGTAGTCTGAAATCTCAATCATTATTAGCTCGGTGTGGAGCTTGTTCGTAGACAACATTATTGTTACATCTTTCATGGTAGGTCGTTCTCTGAGAGGACTTACCTTTGGACAATATGTTCGTACTGGTGCATGTTGTGGAGCTAGATTTTTACAATCTCCATTAGCCACCCCTGCACTTGCTATAATCCACCGTTGGCAAATGTTGTTTTCAAGACCTACGGCTGTATAAGCGCGGCGCAGGCGATTATGTTTCTATAGGACTTCAAACTAGGCCATTATATGAAAGTTCCTCCAAAGTCAATGTTTGTTGTTCAGGTAATTTCTTAACTTCATAGTACTTGTAATGGTATATAGGTAGTAGCTATCTTTATAACCTGAAATGCACGGATTACTGAAGCTGGTAGGAACGGTGGTGGCCTCTTGTGTCTATTTTGGGACTGCTTGGTGGCTCCTCACAACAGTGGAGCATGTATGTGATCCATCTAAATTGCCACAAGGAAGCCCCTGGACATGCCCTGGAGATGACATATTCTACAATGCCTCCATCATTTGGGGAGTAGTCGGACCACTGCGAATGTTTGGTCGTCTTGGATTCTACTCCAATTATTTGGGCTGTCACGGGGTCCTTCCATATCCAACAAACGGAAGATAAAGCAGTGATCGATGGAAAAAGATAGTTTGGAACAATATAGTATGCGAAGCTTGATATGGAAGGGACCAAAATAAAATTTTTTGGGTTTTAGTTTTATAATTTTGGGGAAGATGGTGAAAAATAAAATTTTGAAAGTTTGGGGGTTAAATTAGAAACTAATTTTTTTAAGTAACGGAGACTAACGGCCAAATGAACAAAATAGAAACGATTCTAAACGTGAGTGACCAAAACAATCTTTTTTGAATTCTGGTGACTAAAATAAAACACACCCTAAACGAAATGGACCACTGGTGAAGATTACCCTAAAAATAAAGGCTTAAGGGTACCAAAGGCCCCTGAACTTTTTAAAAAAAATCAATTAAACCCTTAATGTTTTTTTGCACTCAATGTCACTCTCAAACCTCAAAATTTAACCAATTCAACCCTTTGACCGACGGAATCCGTCATTGACCGATGGAGATGCAACAACAATCACTCGCCCTTATCGGGAGATCTCCGTACCCAGATCGGGTCGCAAGTTCGAACACGAAGGATATAAATAAGTGTTTTATTTACTAAACAATCAACATTGTTTTACACCGGTGTAAATCAGTTCTTTAATTTACTAAACAATCAACACTATCTTACACCGGTGTAAATCAGTTCTTTAATTTACTAAACAATCAACACTATCTTACACCGGTGTAAATCAGTTCATAAACAATTACTTTTGTGTTTAACCAATATTGTTCATGTTCCATTAAACAAGATTGTTCACAATCCTTAATCCATTCATAAAAAATGCATATTGAACATCCAAACTCTAAAACCATAAACAGTTACTTTTGTGTTTAACCATAAACAATCCTTAATCCATACACTAAACAAGATTGTTCACAAACCTTAATTCATTCATTAAACCACAAAATACATAAACTTCTACAAAGAACAAGGTTTTGCATTAAACCAAACTCCTTACAACTGATAATCCAATTAATATGAATGAACGAACATAAACGAACATAAATGAACGTAAATAAACGAACATAATTGAACATAAATGAACGAACATAAACGAACGTAAATAAACGAACATAACCGAACATAAATGAGCGAACATAAACGAACATATTATCGAACGTTCACGAACATAAATGAACAAACAAGCCCTTTGTTCATGTTCATTCATTTAAATAAATGAACAAAAAATCTTGTTCATGTTCGTTCGTTTATTAAATGAACGAACATAAACGAACTTCCCGCCGAATGGTTCATGAACAGTTCACTGAACGTTCAGTTCATTTACAGCCCTATCTATTGACAAACAAATTGATAGCTAACTTAGCATCAATAGCCCTACGTAGCATCAAATAAGTGGAGTTCCATCGAGTAGGAACATCCAATACCAACTTACCAGAAAAATCAGAACCACAATCTCTAACAGCAGAATCAAAATTGCATAGTCTAGAATTAGAAGAGTCAATAAATTTGACAATTTCACGCAACTTAACAACAGAAGAATCAATTACCTTCAACCCTTTTTGAACTATCAAGTTCAGAATATGGGCAGCACATCTAATGTGAAAGTACTTACCATTGCAAGGAAGGGGAGATATGGCATGCAAATCGTCTTTGAGACGCTTAACCATTCTCTCATTTGCAGAAGCATTATCAAGGGTAATAGTAAAAACTTTCTTCTCAAGACCCCACTCACATATCAATTTTTCACAAATTTATAAATAGACTCACCATCATGGGGTGGGGGGAAACGATGAAAGATTAGAATTTTTTACTGGAGTTTCCAATTATTATCAACATAATGTACAGTCAGAGCAAAATATGAACGTGAAGTGCAAGCAGACCAACCATCATATGTAAAACAGATTCGACTTGAAACAGAATGCATTGAATCAAGTAACAATTTCTTATGCTTCTCATATTTTAACATGCAATGCTTAGTAACAGTATACATATAGATATCCTTGACATTAGAATTAAGATAACGATATAAAATCCTAAGTTTATCATGCTCAACCATGCTCAATGCATAACCATGACACAGAATAGCTTCAGCAAACAAATCACAGTAAGTTTTCTGATCAAAAGAACTACCTAAACAACAACGGGGATTAGTTACAAGGAAGTCCTTGTAGGCTTGGCTTACATTCAGCAAAAAGACCATCCCGCACCTTAACGAAGCAATAATGATCCCAAACAGGAGAAGTTCTTCTCCAAACTCTGTTGATGAAGCTATTGAAGCCCTCCTTCTAGAGGAAGGAACGACTGTAGAGGCTTGATCATTTTCATCCGCTTCAAACAAAACATAAACAAAATGAATTAAGGATTGATCAAATAATAAAAAAACTTCTGAAAATAAAAAAGACAAAGGAGTATACCTCTTTGAACGGGAAACTCCAACTCATAGGAAATATCATCCATAGGCATAGCTGTGCTAAATGAAGAAAATAAAACACTGTGAAATCCCAGAAACGAAACAAACAACAAAAAATACAATTAAAGAATGCATGTCAAAGAATCCAGAAACATTAAGACAAACATATAAACAGAAATGTGTACATAACATAAGCAGAAACATTAAGACATATACATAACAAAATCCAGAACAAAGCAAAACACTAAACCAGAAAAACAAAGTGGTTTCAGTTTAATCCTTGTACATGACGTTGTTTACACCAAACCACGTGGTCCTTTAAAAACCCCATTTGGCACTAGTAGCCCCGCAGGTCTGGTAGTAGCCTAAACACTCGGATTAAACCAAGGAAACCCTAGCATGCATACTAAACCAACAACACATAAACAGAAACATTAAAACATATACATAAAAGAAACAGAAACATTAAGACAAACATATAAACAGAAATATATACATAACATAAGCAGAAACATTAAGACATACATAACAAAATCCAGAACAAAGCAAAACACTAAACCAAACAAACAAAGTGGTTTCAGTTTAATCCTTGTGCATGGCGTTGTTTACACCAAACCACAGGGTCCTTTAAAAAATCCCTTTGGCGCCAGTAGCCTTGCAGGTCTGGTAGTCCAGCCTAAACACTCGGATTAAACCAAGGAAACCCTAGCATGCATACTAAACCAGCAACACATAAATAGAAACATTAAAACAACCATACATTAAAACATTAAAACATGCAACCAAATGAAAAGGCAAACAAAGTAGACATGCAACCAAAAGAAAAGGCAAACAAAAATATACCAACAACCAGAAATATACACGCATACGATGAACAGTCTGACAGAAGCCAGAAACATTCCTGAGTAAAAAGGTAAACAATTAGTAAAAATCAAAAAAATAGAAACTAAACACTAAACGAACAAAAAATATAAAATAACAATTGAGAGAAGAGAATAGAAGAGATCTTACCGAAACTGGAAAGGCAGAAAAGATCAGCTCCCAGAAATAAATAAAAAATACATATTAAACAGAAACAATGTTAGCATAAATCACAGTATAAACAAAATAAAAATAATAAAAATAAAAATAAAACAGAACAGATATGAGACAATAACTTACCAAAAGTGAGAGATGAGAAGATGAAAAGATGATGAAAGGAGATTAGGGTTTTTAGAAAGAAGATGAAATGATTTAAGGAAATTAGGGATTTTAGGGTTCTCAGAAGTCAGAAGAAGGAGAAGGGATATTAGGGTTTTTAGAAGTTAGAAAGATGAAGAAAGGAAATTAGGGTTTTCAGAAGAAGATGGAGAAATGATATTAGGGTTTTCAAAAGAAGATGAAAAGATTTTTGAATATGAATCGATTTTGGGGATAAGTGTTTATAGTTGATAGATTAGGGTTGACGGATTAGTGTTTAGGATTTAGGGTTAAGGGTATATTGGTTAGGGTATCAACTAATTTGGGGTTTATTGTAAAATATATTTGATTTGGGGATTAGGGTTTTAAAGGATTGAAAAGGGGAAAGTGAAAGAACATGATGATGTTCTTGAGAAAATGTTTGGTTTTGATCGAGAGAAAACAAGTTTATACTGAAGTAGGATGTTTTTATAGGATCTGGAACGAATTTGGGGAAGAAAAATGAAGAACTTGGTGAAAAACCAAGGTTTTGATCGAGAATAGATAGGAAATTTGAGAGAAATTATGTTTTTGAGAGAGAGAGAAATCGAGGAGAAATTTCGACAGAGTAACAGTAGGGTAAAAATGGTGTAAAGTGGCTGGGGGTAAGGGTTTATTTATAGGTGTGAGCCGGGTCAAAAAGATCCACGTGTTTTTTAACGGGTTGCCCGCGTTATACGGGTCTTGCTACGCAAGCACGCATACTTTCAATTATTTCAATTTGGTCATGATTTTTTTGAAATTCGGCTTAAAAGTTTATTTTATATTCGATTTGGTGCTTATTTCAGTTTTAAGGTTTATGGTTGGGTTTTAATTTAAGGATCAAGGTTATAATTTAGGTGTAATGGTTATAATTTAGGGGTTAGGTTTAAGGTTTAGTGCTATTGTTTCAATTAGTGTTTGAATTTTGGGGTTTAAGGTTTTAATATTTAGGGTTTAGGGTTTTATGTTAAAGGTTTAGGGTCTAGGGTTATTGATTTAGGGTTTGTGAAACCGATATCTTAATTTTGATATAACTAAAGAACCTAAGGACTAAATTGAAAATGTCAAAACGAATTTTTAAGTCCTCAAACATCCCCATATGATTTAAAGAATATGCATAAGTTAAAAACTAAGCTTTCCAAATATTTTCTAAGTGTTCTTAAAGCCGAAATAGTGCTTTTCGAGTCCCTGTTTCAAAACGGCCTAAGGAGTTTCGAAACGATTTTGAAACTGTCAACCCATGTTTCGAAACGGGTATCGAAACGTTTTCAACACTGCCAACCCATGTTTCGAAACAAGTATCGAAACGGCTTTAGAACATAGAGAACTTGTATCGAAACGACATCAAGTGTTTCGAAATGGTTCTTCATTTGATTTGAAAAATATGACCGTTGCAAGTTTTTAACTGATTTTAAGAAACTGTTAAGGCGTTTCGAAACGAGTTCAAGCTGTTTCAAAACGACCCTTGACAGTGGTAAAAGTGTTTCGAAACTGGTAAGACCATTTCGATACGGGCTCTTAAATGCACCCCAACGGCTCTTTCTATTTTGATCCTTTTCGAAACGAGGTCGGGCGTTTCGAAACGGTTGGTTGCAGACTGCATTTATGGAGGTGAGATAACACCCGCAACGGCTCTATTGATGAATGCAACAACCACACGGCTAGAAATCAATGAGAATGTATAAAAGGGGCCTCTAAAAGCTCTAGCAACAACTATTGATCCAAAAGCAAACATCCAAACATCAAATCCAAGCATTTGTATCTAAATCTCAATATTGTCTAGAAACCCCAATTGTAATTTTCATTCTTATCTTTTCAATTGGGTTGAGTGCTTGTAATTGGGCTGCAATTTGTATTGAGAGATACTTTATTAGCCAACAAAATCTTTGTTCTATTTGTGTGAGGTTTGAGTTAAATTTTGGGTAGAAAATTTAACCGAAAATTGTAAGGGTTACCTCCTTAGCCTAGAAAAGGGAAAGAGCAATTAGTGGAATTGTTGCAAATCCTTAGTGAAGCTAAGGTAGTGGATGTAGAGTTCATTTGGAACTTGAACCACTCTAAAATTCCTTGTCTATCTTTTTAATTTGCAATTTTCACCACCTAAACCTTTAAAAATCCAATTCACCCCCCTCTTGGTTCATTTCGATCATTCGATCCACTCAACAGGGCTTAGAAGGCCTTTTTATTTAGTGTTCATGGTTTTGACTTTTAATTTTATGTATCAATGTATGGACCTTAATCCCTAAACCATAAACCCTACACCTTAAATCTTAAACCCTTAAACCCTACACCTTAATGAGTGAACCCTAAACCTATAAACCTTAATGAATTTTCCATTAACCCTAAACCTTAAACCCTTAAATCCTAAGCTATAATCCCTAAAACCTTAAACCATAAACTATAAACCTTAAACCTAACCCCTAAATCATAACCTCTAAACCATAAACAATTATGATAACTCTCAAACCCTGAATCATAAACCCTCGAATATAACTCATAACACTAAAATCATAAACCTTAAACACTCTAATATAAACCCTAAACCCTCGAATATAAACATGAACTCTTAAATCATAAATCATAAACCATAAACCCTTAAACTATAAACCCTAACCAATAATAATAACTCATAAACCCTAATGCAACACCTTAAACCCTATAATATAAACCCTAACTATCGGGCCCTAAACCCTTAAACCCTCAAATATAAATCATAAATCCTCGAATGTAAACCCTAACTCTAAAACCCTAAACCATAAACCCTTAAACCATAAACTATAAACCATGAATAATAATGATAACTCATAAACCCTAATACAACACCATAAACCCTAAACACTCAAATATGAACCCTAAACCCTAAAGCATAGACTCTAATCCATAAACAATGATAATAACTCATAAACCCTAATACAATGCCATAAACCCTAAACCCTAAACATTAAACTCTTAAACTTTAAACCATAAACAATAATGATAACTCATAATCCTAACGCAACACCCTAAACCATAAACCATCGAATATAAACACTAAGTCTCAAACACTAAACCCTAAATCCTAAACAATGATGATAACTCATAAACACTAATGCAACACCCTAAACCATAAACAATGATGATAACTCATAAACATTAATGCAACACCCTAAACCATAAACAATGATGATAACTCGTAAACCCTAAACACTCTAATATGAACCATAAACCCTCAAATATAAACCATAACTCTTAAATCATACACCCTACACCCTAAACACTAAACCCTTAAGCTCTAAACCATAAACAATAATGATAACTCGTAAACCCTAATGCAACACCCTAAACCCTCGAATATAAACCGTAACTCTTAAACCCTACACCCTAAACACTAAACCCTTAAGCTCTAAACTATAAACAATAATGATAATTCATAAACACTAATGCAACACCCTAAACCCTAAACCATAAATCACAAACCCTAAACCATACACAAATATGATAACTCATAAACCACAATGCAACACCATAAACCCTAAACAATATAATAGGAACCATAACCACTCAAATACAAACCCTAAACCCTAAATCCTAAACCTTAAACCATAAACAATAATGATAACTCGTAACCCTAACACAACATCCTAAACCCTAAATCATCGAATATAAACATTAGCTCTCAAACACTAAACCTTAAACTCTAAACCATAAACCCTAAACAATAATGATAACTCATAAACCCTAATGCAACACCCTAAACCATAAACAATGATGATAGCTCATAAACCCTAATGCAACACCCTAAACCCTAAACACTCTAATATGAATCGTAAACCCTCAAATATAAACCATAACTCTTAAATCATAAACCCTACACCCTAAACCATAAACCTTTAAGCTCTAAACCATAAGCAATAATGATAACTAGTAAACCCTAATGCAACACCCTAAACCCTCGAATATAAACCCTAACTCTCAAACCCTAAACCATAAACTCTAAACCCTAAACAGTGATGATAACTCATAAACCATAATGCAACACCCTAAACACTCTAATATGAACTTATAATATAACATATAAATATATATACATATATATTATATGTATACGTACATAATAATTAATATAGCATATTATATATATATATATATATATATTAAAACTTATAATATAACATATAAATATAATTAATATAACATATAATACATATATATATATGCATATATATTATATGTATACGTACATAATAATTAATATAACATATAATATATATATATATATATTAAACTTATAATATAACATATAAATATAATTAATATATATATTAAAACTTATAAGTTATATAATGTATATATAATATAATAATTAATAATAAATAATAATTATTAATAGTTTGGGTCTTTGGCCTTTGGGCTCATATCCCACCACCCATTCATTTTAGATGGGCTAAATATTTTGTAGCCCTTTAAATTTTAGATATTTTTCATTTAAGTCTTTTAACTTTTAGTCCAATTCAATTAAGTCCTTAAAACTTTATTTTTAGTCCAAATTGACTCTTATTTATTATTTATTGTTCATTATAGTCCCTAAAACTTTGTTTTTACTCAAAATTGACCCTATTTTAAGTTTTTAATTTACTTTATTATTTTAAATATGAATCATTTATGATATGTTTATTCATTTCTAGTGCCAAATTTTTATTTTTAATGTGACTCCATGAAAGACGTTAAATAATTAACTCGAAATAAATATCGACTACTTGTAGAATTGTACCGAACTAAAAAAATAATACGAATTCAAAACCCGAATTAACCTGACCTGAAATGAAACCGGCCTGAAATTACTCGACCTGAAATGAACCCGACCTGAAGTCTACCCGAGCCCGAATTAACCTGCCAATTACCTGGTTCGGACCCGATCTGTTTGAACCCGACCTGAAATAAACTCGACCTGAAATGGACCCGACCTGAAATGGACCCGAACTGCAATGGACCCGACCTGCTACTGACCCGCACCCGACCCGAGTCGAGTCAAAACTTTTTTACCTAAATTAACATGTATCTGATTTGACCCGACCTGACAGGACCCGACCTAAAACCCATCCGATTATCTGTTTTTACAACCCTATCGAACACTATCCCAAAATACCAGACTTGGAGAAACTGCCGCAGAGCACTTATTAGTGTTTGAATTTGAACCATGACAAACTGTAGTGTTTGAAATTGGGTTCAATTCACGTGCTATCTTTACAAACTATATGAGGAGTCTGCAATTCTCCCATGGCAAACTGTAGTGTTTGTTGGTGCCAGGGCGAGCCCTGGGTAGGTCTAACTGGTCGACCGCCCAGAGCCACCTTTTCTCTATATTTTACTAGGTTTAATAGGCAAATATATGCTCAAACTATGTCTTTTTTCTAGTTATGTGCCTAAACTATTTTTCCGGTTAAATAAGTGCCTCAAAATTAGGTTATAATATTAGATAGAGGCCTCAATTTTTTAAAAAAAAATTTACTACTTAAAACGTTATAGTTTAATTATTTTCTAATGGTTATTATTAGGGGTTTAATTTTTTTAATACTTATTATTTGGGGTGTAAATATTTTAATGCTTATTATTAGAGGCTCAATTTCCCCCAACATTTGTTATTATGGGCATACTATTAATTTTTTTGAATATTTGTTATTAAGGGTCCAATTTTTTTCAATATTTGTTAATTGAGGCCCAATTTTTCCTGATATTTGTTATTAGGGACATACTCTAAACTTCGATTTTTTAATATTTTTTATTTGTGGTTCAGTTTTTTTTCGTACTTGTTATTATAGGCTCAATTTTCTCAATATTTTGTTAGTATGGGTTACACTTAAAATTCATTTTTTAATATTTGTTATTAGGGTCTAATTTTTTCAATCATGTTATTTGATGCCCAACTTTTTCTGGTATTTGTTATTAGGGACATACTCTTAAAATTCAATTTTTTCAATACTTGTTATTTGGGTGTAATTTTTTTTAATACTTGTTATTTAGAGTCCAAATTTGTCAATGCTTATTATTGAAGGCTTTTTTTCTCAATATTTATTATTAGGGGCATACTCTTAAAATTAAAAAAAAATTAATATTTGTTTAAGGGTCTATTCTTAAAATTCATTTTTTAAATATTTGTTATTAAGTACATACTCTTAAAATTAATTCTTTTCAATATTTGTTATTAACGGTCTACTCTTAAATTCATTTTTTTAATACTTATTGTTAGGGGCATGGGCGGAGCCACACCCACAAATTAAAATTTTTAGAAAATTGTATTTTTTATATAATTTATATATATAAAATTAAAAATATATATAATTAACCCTCCTTCATAAATAATTAACTCATCTTAAATATCATTCAAAAAAATGATACACTTAAATAAATTTAGCTTCAAGCCTCTAAAATCTCAGAACCAACACTAATTAGTGCTCATTTTATTTTATTTTTTAGATCGATTGGAATTTGTAGTAGGAAATGATTTGCAGCTGTGAATGAAATAGGTACTCTGTGATCCAGCGTTTTTTATATCATAAACATTTTTTTATTAATTATTTAGATTAATGACCCGCCGCCTTTTGTAACCCCCTCGTCCCGGTCTAGCCGAATGACCGGTCCGAGTTTTTTATATCATCCAGCGTTTTTTATATCATAAACATTTTTTTATATCATAAACGTTTTTTATATCATAAACAAGCAACATGCTTACATGGCAAGCAAACACCGTACAATTTCAATGCAAGAACTTAACTTACCTCACTTACCTGCCCAAGGTCTCGGTAACCTTAGGCTCTGATACCAACAAATGTAACCCCCTCGTCCCGGTCTGGCCGAATGACCGGTCCGAGTAGGTCACACGGGGAAAACCGAGTGAAAACTCCCTAAGGAACTCTCCCTCGGTTAGCAACCCTATTTTTTTCATTTTAAATCTTGTCTAGATGAGCATTTAGTCCTATGTGTTCACACAGCGGAACAATATTTACGAAGCAGTCAAACGAACCCAAACTAACATTTAAAAGCCCATTTTTAAAGTTAATCTGCAGGCAGTATCGATACCCTTAAGGGGGTATCGATACCCCTTGACTAAGTCAACAGGGTTTGGTCAACCTGAGGAGACAGTATCGATACCCCCAATGAGGGTATCGATACCCTCCCCTAAAGTTGACTTCCCACGGTCAAAGCTAAGACAACGGTATCGATACCCTAGAGGCCAGTATCGATACCGAAATCGACAGTGGCTCCAGTGGCCAAAAAGGTATCGATACTCTCCTCGAGTATCGATACACGAGGCCTGAAACCAAAGGGGCAGTATCGATACCAGACCAACGGTATCGATACCCTAGCTACGAATCTGCAGGTTTGAGCTGATTTAGAGCGCAAGGAGGCCCCTAAATCCCTCTAACAACCCCAACCAACACACTATCATCAACCCTAATGCAAACCAACCATAAAAGCATGCTTTAACATGAATCAAAGGCACAATCCAACCCATGATGATACACGAACCATACAAGCAACATAAGCTTTCAAGCATGACATTCCAACAAATGGCATTCCAACATTCAATAACTCATACTTCAATATTCTATCATGAAGGCAACCTCAAAGGCACGTGACCAACACACAAGGTAAACAATTTAAACATGGTTACAATCCAAACATAGCATCATTAAGCCAATCAAAAACAACATAAGAAGGGAGTCTAAACATGCTCCTACACAACCAACACCAGCACAAAACAACAACACCTATCCCATTGCTTTACTATTACAATCTTTAAATTTAACTATCATACTTGAGCTAACCGTAAGCATCACTTGGAGACCTTTTCCTTGCCCTTGCCACCCACAAGCTATTTATCTGCATTGTCGAACAAAAGAGAGCGTAAGCATAAAAGCTTAGTGAGGGTAGCTCATAAAACAAACTTTCGACAATGCAGGGTCCAAGCACGAGCAATTTCCATATTGAAATGCATGATCTTACCTCCGGTCCGCAAAGCCAAAATGAACATGATGCATGAACATATAGTCAACATTATGACATGCTCAACACCCATAAGCTCAACTTACCATGATACATAATTCAAGCATTAACCACATCATATATCAATTCATGAAGGCATCACATTCGTATCATATAAGCATGTATACATAATCTCATATTAGTATATTCATACGATCTCATATTGGCACCTAGCTATGACCCGAATACGCGGATAACTCGTTGGAACGCATTTCCAACAACACCATTACCTCGGTGGGATTCCACTCATCACCGGTCCTTGCATGTGCGGGATTCCACTCATCGCCACATGCCCTACGGATGGGATTCCACTCATCATCACGTAGAAATATATAAAAGCTTCCGGTGGAATATTACATCACCGTACTCCTCCTTGGTGCCTTAACGCCACCAAGGCCACGTACGTTTTGACTCAATTTGTGTGCACACTCATCCTAATGATCGATCATTGTACCCAAGCATACTAGTGCCAATATAAATCAAACCACACAACTTGTTACAATATCAATTTCAATATAAATTTCGTGCCTAGCACGTACTCACCATGATTCTCCACAATCATGCCATCCACAACATAACCTCATTTCACAAACCAACACCACATGTATGTGAACCGAACAATCATCTCATCATATATCCACATTTTATTTATCATCAACATGCATATAAAATCAATACATTAAGCCATACTTTCGCATACATGTGTATCACATTATACATACTCATCATGAGGCATAACAATGATTAAAGAGTACATCCAAGGTCTCTATCTAAAGCTTAGGATTAGGCTACCACCCTAATCCTAACTCTAGGTGGGTCAACCAAGCCCAACCTAGTCCACATGCTTGAACCAATGTTTAAAATTATTTAAAAACATTAACCACTCACCGACCACTTCATAGCACAAGCCGACTAGCCTACCAAGCATCCAAATTCCGGATTCGAGCCCGAAGCTTCTCCATCGTCTTCTCTTGCTTCTAACCAACCAAAACACAACCGATAGCCAAAATCAATGCTAATATTCAATAATCTCACAACCTTTGAATTCAAATCAATTTCACTCTAATTTTCCAATCAAGATAAATCCCCAAATAACCCAAATTCGTACTCCAACAATCCTAGGCTGAAACACCCAATTCCAAACACCCAAATGACTTCCAAAACATCCCAAATCACCCTCCTATTATACCCTAACCATCAGCCCTCCAATTTCAACATTAAACCCACCAAAAACCCAAATTTTGATACCTTAAAACTTGCCCTAAAGACCCACCACGAATTTTCATCCAACTTCAACCAAATTGATATATGTTACACCTTTTAACAAGATTAACTAAAACCCCAACTCAATTTATCAAAATAAAATGGAAAACCCCTTAAAAACCCAAACTTTGACATAAACCCTAATTTTCGAAAGTTCATATTTTTAAAATCTAAGACAATGTATGAATAGGAAATGGAAAGGGGAGTTCAAATATGGGATTACCTTTCAAAAGCCCCTTGAATTGATGAAGAAATCAAAGGGAAAAGTAGCTTGAAAGTTAGGAGAGTTTTGAAGATGGGGAAAGGGGTTTCATGTTGGAATTAATGGGAAAAAGGGGAGAAGATGACAACTTTCAAAAGTTGTCATCCTTTTAAAATCTTTTGGGGAAAATTGCAACATAGGTCCCTCCCTCTTTAATAAAGCTCGATTACATCACAATTTAAGTTGAATTTATTTTAACAAATTTCATTGACCCGGACTACAACCCGACTAACTCCTAGCCCCAAAACACGGGTGTTACAACTCTCCCCCACTTAAGGAAATTTCGTCCCCGAAATTCATCGATCACGGAGGGCCACTGAAACATGCACCCCCACGCCTTCCCCTCTCACCACAACGTACTAACCAACTCGAAAGACTTACCTCACAACACTTGCTATCTTACACTAAGATCTCAACTGATTCTGCAAGGCATGCCAATTTCAAACTCAACTCAATCTCTTCAACAAGTATAGCACGGAACAGATCTGACTAACATTTCTGAATCATAGATACACGTAACACATCTCAAACCCCTTTCTAACTTTGGTGGTAACCGCAACAGATAACAACAGAACTAGCTCGATTCACAAACTCATACAATACTGCTTGAACACGTGACTCATATCTTTCTCTGACTGATCCTCTGTCTTCATCAATTAACCAAACACTATGCAGACGTCTTCAAAATTACTCTAGTTGAAATTTCGAATCTCTATTACTCACTTCCATTATGAACCTTCCACGGATGTAACAAACTAGAAGAAACTGAAGCTCGGTCTTGACACGCTGGAAATTTACATACTTACTCTCATACTGAACCACATTATTCATCCACTCAATTCAGAAGCATTCATCTTCAACCCACAATACGTCTTCATACTACTCAGATGCAATACAAATGAACCACCGTGCGCTTCGGCCAAAACAACACATCTCAAAACACTAGGTCAGTCGGTACAACTATTCTGTCTCTGAAATGCAAAACTCTATCATCTCTAAAACTGTATTCTGAAGGTCTTCTTTCCGCTATGTCTTGCACGTGAGGTGCCAAGAACCTGTCTTGCAACTGTTTCTCATCAAACATTCTGACTCAGTGTAGATCCAACATGAAACACGGCCACAAGAACACTGTCATTCGGTAACTGAATTCGGCAAATACAACTCGCAACTTAACTACCAAGCTAACAACAATTACAACTCGAAACATCGGTTGCTACGTAGACTCTCTTCAGATAGTACTCAATCTTGAGATCACAGTCTTCAAGCAATTCTAACTACTCATGTTGTTCAAGTTTCAACCCTTCCTAAGTTGTCTAACAATTCAAGTTCTAATAATATGTACGTACACATTGTGCATTTCTTACTATACCAGCTTTGTCTCTAAGTCTTCGGAGCAACACAACTGTAATTAACTATGTGTCTCACATCGGATAACTCTTCTCACGGTCTTTCAACTATCTTGATGAACAAGTCACAATCTTCTGTCTTGCATAATCACACAACCTAACTCTACACGTAATGCATCACTGTGGTTCACAACTCTTTCTCTGACATAAGTTGATTCAAGGTCGAAGCTCTCTTCAAAGTTTCTTTCAGTTTCTCAAGGGCTCATTAACTCGCATCTAACCTCACAACTGAACAGTCTTGTGTAGCAATCTGACAAAAGAGCAGCTATCTTCGAACGACTATTTACAATTCTCTGAAAGTGACAATGCTAGACCTAGGATCTATAGATATCTGTCACAGTCTTCAATTTCCTCAACCTCATATCTTCTTTCGCCTACTCGGGATTTACTCTAATACACTCAGCTGGTCTACATGTCCTAGGTGAACATCTTCATTAACTCGAAGTTGGTGTTGCACAACTTGATATACAATTAATTCTCTAATAGAATCTACCACACTAACTTCCAAGCTTGTCATGGTCTTCTTCGGTACTTGAATATGCTCATGTGTCAACTATGAGAACTACTACGACTGATCAAGGAACTCTGAAATTATTCTGCTCAACACCTCTATGAAGGTAACTACTACACTAGTCAAACAAAACGGCATAACTCGGAACTCAAAGCGATCATATCTTGCCTCGAAAGATGTCTTCGATACTTCAACTTTTCTCACTTTCAACTGGTACTAATCGAATCCAAATTAATCTTCAATTTGACTGGAGCACACACTAACTGATCAACAAATCACTGACACATGTTTCGACTGTATTTAATCTAAACACATTCTCGTACTGTCACTCTTTCTTCGACACAAGTTACACTGTAGAACTCTGAGATGATGCACTAGGCCTAATGAATCTAAGGTCTAACAAGTCTCGAAGTTAATTCTTCAACATTCTCAATTCTTCCGGAATTCATAAGTTACAGAGCAACAAAACTGAAGCAACCTCGAAGACGGTCTCAACAACGAACTTCTCTTCTCTACCAAGAGATAAACCGGCAATTCTTCCAAATACTTCCACGAATAGAAAACACAAACTACCCCAACATTCTGCGGTCTAATCTTCATTCAAAATTCAAATCCATCACAATTGCTTAGCAAGCCTGTCAACTAAACTCAATCGACCTTTGATCTCTAAAACTGGATCAACATTCAATAAGAAGCTCACACCCTCACCTACCACTACAGTCTCACAAAAATCTGTGTCTTCAAAGCAACTATCTCTTTGTCTCAACGTATACACTAATTCTGTGCTCTTCAAGTCAAACCTTAACAAAAGGTACATCAAAACCGTAGGAAGACGATCGCTTCACACCTACTAGAAACTAGTAACTCTAAACCACCAACAAACATCTTCTGTACATCTTTCTGATCACTACAATCTCCCAAAGGGGGCTAGTCACATGTGTCCCTACATCTAAGGTCTCAACAAGGATATCTAATTTCTTACATGCTCACACAAAAGGAGGTATCCGCAGAAATTGCAACTTCACATGTACACAACTGATAGTCTTCGGTCCTCTTGTCTTCAGACTGGTTCTTCAACAGAATCTGACTCTTCTAAACTGTTCTTAGAGCATCTCGTAACTTCAAGACTCAATTCTGATCGCACATAAACAGTCTTGCTGGACTTGTTCTACCCCTACCAAACAATCCTGAAGTCAAAGCTCAAGGCTCCCTTCTCGGCTCAACTATATCGGAAGTGACTTCATCTCTTCCGCTTGCTGGAAAACAACTCAACGTACACTGACCCAATTACACAAACTAGCTCCCATTCTCAGACACTGACCGGCTGTCTTGCATTAAAATCATAGGCCGAACCCCAACAGTCACCAACTAACATTTCCGAAATTTCAGATTACTCACGTGAGACCCCTACCTTGATCTTGCTAAAAGAACCAAGGTACTCGCACCTACCTCTAACACTTCACCGGGCATATTCAAACTTGCGTACTTGCTGACGATATAAGAAAGCACGGATTTAGAATCAACTAGAGGAAGCAACCTAACACTGTACCAAGGGCTTATATGTTACAACATCGACACCAATCTAACTCCCACTCATATGCCTTCACTTCTTTTTACCAACTGATGCCAGTGTTGATCACATCGTCCCTCATCCACAGGAATCAACCCACATACACACCGTCTCAAATGGACAAATTGTACCTCAATTCCGGTACAACCATACCTCCCTAACTAAGGTGATGGACTCCCTCAACCTAGTCCACCCTTTTCAGAAACTACAACTTCTACTTACCAAAAAGCAATAAATCAACAACATCTACAACAACAGTAAAACATACAAGGTTGGGTTAGCAAGGCAAGGCTTCCAAGTGGTTCAAGTATGATTTCCTCACTTAAAATCTCTTTTCCGATGTAATAGTAGCAATGGGACTCTACTAAACATGTTTCAAACGACTCAACACACATACATGCTCAAACAAGCATATAACAAGGCTTACTTGCTAAACAAACATACATATGCGTACAATCAAACAACATATATTCTCAATCAAGCAATCATACATCACAGCATTCACGGTTAACAAGCAACATGCTTACATGGCAAGCAAACACCGTACAATTTCAATGCAAGAACTTAACTTACCTCACTTACCTGCCCAAGGTCTCGGTAACCTTAGGCTCTGATACCAACAAATGTAACCCCCTCGTCCCGGTCTGGCCGAATGACCGGTCCGAGTAGGTCACACGGGGAAAACCGAGTGAAAACTCCCTAAGGAACTCTCCCTCGGTTAGCAACCCTATTTTTTTTCATTTTAAATCTTGTCTAGATGAGCATTTAGTCCTATGTGTTCACACAGCGGAACAATATTTACGAAGCAGTCAAACGAACCCAAACTAACATTTAAAAGCCCATTTTTAAATTTAATCTGCAGGCGGTATCGATACCCTTAAGGGGGTATCGATACCCCTTTACTAAGTCAACAGGGTTTGGTCAACCTGAGGAGACAGTATCGATACCCCCAATGAGGGTATCGATACCCTCCCCTAAAGTTGACTTCCCACGGTCAAAGCTAAGACAACGGTATCGATACCCTAGAGGCCAGTATCGATACCGAAATCGACAGTGGCTCCAGTGGCCAAAAAGGTATCGATACTCTCCTCGATTATCGATACACGAGGCCTGAAACCAAAGGGGCAGTATCGATACCAGACCAACGGTATCGATACCCTAGCTACGAATCTGTAGGTTTGAGCTGATTTAGAGCACAAGGAGGCCCCTAAATCCCTCTAACAACCCCAACCAGCACACTATCATCAACCCTAATGCAAACCAACCATAAAAGCATGCTTTAACATGAATCAAAGGCACAATCCAACCCATGATGATACACGAACCATACAAGCAACATAAGCTTTCAAGCATGACATTCCAACAAATGGCATTCCAACATTCAATAACTCATACTTCAATATTCTATCATGAAGGCAACCTCAAAGGCACGTGACCAACACACAAGGTAAACAATTTAAACATGGTTACAATCCAAACATAGCATCATTAAGCCAATCAAAAACAACATAAGAAGGGAGTCTAAACATGCTCCTACACAACCAACACCAGCACAAAACAACAACACCTATCCCATTGCTTTACTATTACAATCTTTAAATTTAACTATCATACTTGAGCTAACCGTAAGCATCACTTGGAGACCTTTTCCTTGCCCTTGCCACCCACAAGCTATTTATCTGCATTGTCGAACAAAAGAGAGCGTAAGCATAAAAGCTTAGTGAGGGTAGCTCATAAAACAAACTTTCGACAATGCAGGGTCCAAGCACGAGCAATTTCCATATTGAAATGCATGATCTTACCTCCGGTCCGCAAAGCCAAAATGAACATGATGCATGAACATATAGTCAACATTATGACATGCTCAACACCCATAAGCTCAACTTACCATGATACATAATTCAAGCATTAACCACATCATATATCAATTCATGAAGGCATCACATTCGTATCATATAAGCATGTATACATAATCTCATATTAGTATATTCATACGATCTCATATTGGCACCTAGCTATGACCCGAATACGCGGATAACTCGTTGGAACGTATTTCCAACAACAACATTACCTCGGTGGGATTCCACTCATCACCGGTCCTTGCATGTGCGGGATTCCACTCATCGCCACATGCCCTACGGATGGGATTCCACTCATCATCACGTAGAAATATATAAAAGCTTCCGGTGGAATATTACATCACCGTACTCCTCCTTGGTGCCTTAACGCCACCAAGGCCACGTACGTTTTGACTCAATTTGTGTGCACACTCATCCTAATGATCGATCATTGTACCCAAGCATACTAGTGCCAATATAAATCAAACCACACAACTTGTTACAATATCAATTTCAATATAAATTCCGTGCCTAGCACGTACTCACCATGATTCTCCACAATCATGCCATCCACAACATAACCTCATTTCACAAACCAACACCACATGTATGTCAACCGAACAATCATCTCATCATATATCCACATTTTATTTATCATCAACATGCATATAAAATCAATACATTAAGCCATACTTTCGCATACATGTGTATCACATTATACATACTCATCATGAGGCATAACAATGATTAAAGAGTACATCCAAGGTCTCTATCTAAAGCTTAGGATTAGGCTACCACCCTAATCCTAACTCTAGGTGGGTCTACCAAGCCCAACCTAGTCCACATGCTTGAACCAATGTTTAAAATCATTTAAAAATATTAACCACTCACCGACCACTTCATAGCACAAGCCGACTAGCCTACCAAGCATCCAAATTCCGGATTCGAGCCCGAAGCTTCTCCATCGTCTTCTCTTGCTTCTAACCAACCAAAACACAACCGATAGCCAAAATCAATGCTAATATTCAATAATCTCACAACCTTTGAATTCAAATCAATTTCACTCTAATTTTCCAATCAAGATAAATCCCCAAATAACCCAAATTCGTACTCCAACAATCCTAGGCTGAAACACCCAATTCCAAACACCCAAATGACTTCCAAAACATCCCAAATCACCCTCCTATTATACCCTAACCATCAGCCCTCCAATTTCAACATTAAACCCACCAAAAACCCAAATTTTGATACCTTAAAACTTGCCCTAAAGACCCACCACGAATTTTCATCCAACTTCAACCAAATTGATATATGTTACACCTTTTAACAAGATTAACTAAAACCCCAACTCAATTTATCAAAATAAAATGGAAAACCCCTTAAAAACCCAAACTTTGACATAAACCCTAATTTTCGAAAGTTCATATTTTTAAAATCTAAGACAATGTATGAATAGGAAATGGAAAGGGGAGTTCAAATATGGGATTACCTTTCAAAAGCCCCTTGAATTGATGAAGAAATCAAAGGGAAAAGTAGCTTGAAAGTTAGGAGAGTTTTGAAGATGGGGAAAGGGGTTTCATGTTGGAATTAATGGGAAAAAGGGGAGAAGATGACAACTTTCAAAAGTTGTCATCCTTTTAAAATCTTTTGGGGAAAATTGCAACATAGGTCCCTCCCTCTTTAATAAAGCTCGATTACATCACAATTTAAGTTGAATTTATTTTAACAAATTTCATTGACCCGGACTACAACCCGACTAACTCCTAGCCCCAAAACACGGGTGTTACACCTTTTATTTAGAAAAATGACCCCAAATCTGCCACGTATGAAGAATTCGCTTTCTGAGAAACGCGAGACGCAATATCACTTTCTGCAGAAAGCAAGTTCTACATACGTGTCAACGCTTTTTAGAATAACGAAAACGCGAGTTCCTCGATAATTTGAAAAGCTGGCTGAATTTATCGCGGGTAACTCGCTTTATGCAGAAAGCGAGTTCTTTGTAAATCGGGCTGACAGACCAGGCGTCCATAGGAATGTTCAAACAATATTTCGAGCTTATTAATCGTATATTTTTAGTAAACATTGAGTTTGGGTTCGTAGTACTGGAACTTGTCTTTCATTTGACACCAATATGGGCAAGTTCGGTTCATTCTAAACCGACTAAAATTAGCATCGAAAATGGTTACATAGCTTGTTTTTGTGAATGAATGAAAATATAAAATGGCCTGATAGACTTGTTTTGTTTTATTTTTCAGGTTTTTAATCCGAGAATTATCATAATTTTTACCTTGGAGGCGTTGTGGTGGAACTTTTCTTCTATCTGAGACTGATATTGGCACGCGTGATACATGGAGAAAAGTATAAAATTTGCGTTGAAAATGGTTTCAAATCGTGGTTTTGTGCAGGAACGACAAGTCGAAAAGAGAATTTTTAAATCAAATTAGATCTTATTATTTAAACTGAAACTTGAGGAATGCAGACAGTAAGAAATTACAATAACTTAATTGATACGAGGGCCCAAGCGATTAGGACACTTGTTACATGTGTTTCCGGGATTTCTACATATAGTGCAATGTTTCTTTTTTCCGGTTTTTTCTCTATGTTCGACCATATCCTCCCACAGTAAATTCGTGTCGATCACAGACGTCTCTTTTGCCTTAGTAGTGCAGGATCTGGGCGTATGGTCGATTCAGCATCAACGGTATACCGATCAATTTCATTTCCGATGGGAGGAAACTCTTTTTCGTAAACCTCGAATACCGTTTCTAGTAAGTATATCGGATCAAGAACTCTCATGTAGTGAATCCGTTGGGAAGAACAAGCAGTAATGGCGTGTGCGCACGGATATTTGAATGTTTGGAATACTTCACACTCGCAGGTTCTTTGCCTAAGATCTACCACATACGCGTTGTGTTGTATGCCTTCCAATGGCCTCGAAAATTCTAAAACACAAAACAAATGACCTTCTCAAGAGAAGAGAGTTGCAGTCATCGCAATTTAATGACGCACATAAGTTTGCAATTGTTCGATGAGGTTTGGGTGGACTTTGTGGCCACCTGCCATGTACTCAGTTGCTTGCCTTCCCAGGGTTGCAAATAGAGTAGCCAAACGATAGTAGGTCGCTTTGACAACAGAAGTGATAGGCAGATGGCACAAATTTGATTTTATCCTTTCAATTGTAAAAAAATTAGAAGGGAATACCCCTCCGTCAAATTTCTGTATTTTATTATATTTTTAATATAAATATTACTAAAAATATAAATATTATTTTACTTACTTAAAATTTAATAATAATAACAAATATATTAATAATAAAATTTCTATTAATATATTGGAAAATATATTAATAATATAATAAATATTAATATAATGGCATTAATAACAAACACAAATATTAATAATATAAATATTATATTTTTAAATAAATTGCTGCGTAATTTCAAACGACGGAAATAAAAAACTCGTGATCTCGCATTCTACAAAACGCGGTTTCTTTGGGACCTCGTTTTCTATAAAATGCGAGATCTAGTCTGACCGTTCAGTATACGCGTCTGGTCAAATCCCACGTCGTTTCAACGAAACTCGTGTTCTGTAGGAAGCGAGGTCCCAAAGAAATCGCATTCTGCAGAATGCGAGGTCTCTTTCATTTCGCTTCCCAGGGGGTGCGAGTTCTACTATAAATAGCTGGCCCTACAAACCTTTACCCCACACCGAATTCTCTTCTTTTTCTTCTATTATTTATTTATTTATTACACAATACAATGGCGGGTTTATTGAGGCTAGACGGACGACACGTGTTCAACTATTGGCGGAGGAATCTGGCGGTAATGTTTCTTATATTTTTGTGATTTTATATTACTTCTTTATTCTTTTATTTATTTTTTTTCTTATATATATTTTATTTCTTATTACGTTTTATTATATTTTTCAAGCACTACAAACGAGCATTGATATGCTATTTGAATCGTATCACCGACCCGCCGAATGAGGATATTCTTCCGTTTATTGAGGAAGTCGATTTTGGCCACGTCGCTACTATAATTGGCGGTACAAAGTTGAATCATCCTTTGATTAACGCAATATTAGAACGATGGAGGCCAAAGACGTACACATTTCATCTTCTGTGTGGCGAGACAACAATTACACTGGAAGATGTTTCATATCATCTTGGGTTGCTTACTGACGGTGAGATTATTACTGGTATTGCGGACGGTGACTGGCCGACCCTGTGTGTTGACCTACTGGAGTGGTGCCTGAGAAGTTCGACGGCAAAAAAAATCATTCTAACTTTTTTGGTGAAGAATTTTACAATCCTCCCCCGATGCGGATGACAAAACAAAGCGGGTAAATATTTTTATTTTATTATATATTTTGTTTTTTACTAATTAAAATATTTTTATAACACTACTTATTATTTTCGTAGCGGTTTGCTCGTGCTCACATCCTACGAATGATTGGAGGGATTTTGATGCCTCACAAATCTCACAACAAAGTCCATGCAATGTGGTTGTACCATCTCAGTAATTTTGCCGAGTCAAGAAGGAAATGTTAGGGAGCAGCAGTCTTGGCCTTTTGGTTTAGGGAGCTTTGCACAACCGTCGACCATGAGAGACCCGCAAACGGAGGATATCTTTTACTGCTGCAGTCTTGGGCTTGGTTTCGGATGCCATTTTTAAGCCTGTGACCTAGAAACCCCACCACGTACCTATTCTCACTTATTTGGAGGTACTATTAAAAATATTTAATTTAATTTATAACTACAATTTTTTAATTATTTTCCATTAATGACAGGTGGTGCATTCAACTCACTCACTAGGGACTATAGACTGTGACCTAGAGACTATAGACTGCTGATCGACAAGATACATTACGAGGTTAGGAATTCGAACCATTTTTTTAATTCCAAAATTTTTTTTCTAATTAAACTTTATATAACTCACGTTCAAAATTATATTTCAGTTCATGTGGACTCCGTACACTGCTCCTGTGATTTGTGACTGTATTCCGGTTGAAATTATGGACACCTCTTATGTATGGCTGCTGCTAGTGCCACTTCAACTACTAAATTGTCGAGTGGCATCCTACAGACCGGGTTCTGCGACAATTTAGCTTCATCCAAGGGGTTCCGCTGCCGCCACCCAATTTAGACGAATTACATTGGTTGATGCGGCAGGAGATGATGGAAGTCCATTGAGGCCATCATTACGTTGACTGGGTCGGGCAATAGATGACAAGGTATGGCAGACGACCGCCCATCTGTGCACCCATTGTGGATCAGGATGCCACTTTTGACTATATGTAGTGGTACCACCAAAATGGGAAGCCGCATATACTCATTTCAGAGGAGCGCGAGCGAGAAATTGATGTGCCTCCCCAAAACCGTCTGCCCACACAACGTCAACCCACCCAAAGCTAGACGACGCAGTGCAGTCCGAGAATGGGGCATGAAATCCAGAGATGGCGAACTCACACTGCAGGGGCCTCGTCGTCTGAAACAACGTTTCATCATATGAGTGGCCCGAAGACGTTTCAGCAGGGGCCTTCACCCGAGTTCGGCTTCATGGATGTTTATCGTCCCTTCATGCCGATGAGTAGTCTTCTGGTGTTCGATGTTCCATCGTTGTCATCACAGTTCGACTACAATATTGTCGAGCATACGCCGCCGCAGAGCTTGTACTACACCGGCCCCGGTCCCAGTAGTGGTCTGCATTTCGAGGATGTTCATGGAGCTGCTGATAATGTCGCTGCTGATGAGAACGACCCTGGAGCAAATGACATTCGGAGGAATCCACCACGGAATCGTTGTGCACCCAGCTGCGGAACGGGTGGACATAGGCATCATTATATAGTACGATGAGGGTTGTCTAAAAAAATTTAATTATGTTTATGCAAGACATTATTTTTTTAATTTTATAATTATCAATATTTTATTATTTCTTATTTATTTTTTTACATATTTTTTATAGAATTTATATTTAATTTTGTTTTCTTTGGATAAACAATAACCTACAATATTTGATTAATAAACTGAGCCTATCAAGCATTTTTAAAGGCAAAATCATTCACAAAACAAGCTATGTAACCGTTTTTTACGCGAATTTTAGTCAGTTTAGAATGGACCGAACTTGCCCATATTGGTGTCAAATGAAAGACAAGTTCCAGTACTACAAACCCAAACTCAATGTTAACTAAAAATATACGATTAATAAGCCCAAAATATTGCTCGAACATGCATATGGACGCGAGTTCCTGTTAAATTCGTTATTCTGAAAAGTGTTGACACATATGCAGAACTCGCTCTCTGCTGAAAGCGATATTGCGTCTCACGTTTCCCAGAAAGCGAGTTCTTCATACGTGGTAGATTTGGGGGTCATTTTTCCAAATAAAAGACGGCGGGGGTCATTTATCCAAGTAATTAATAAAAAAGGTTTTTTATATAAAAATGCCCTGTGATCCGGTTAGCGGGTACCTAAGTTTGGTGGGTACCAACTAGGGTCGAGACACGGATCGTTTTTCTTACTACTCTGAGAATCGAATACTTGAATATTCGGGTTTCCAAAATTGCGGATCCCGGTTATGAACACTCGTAGCTTATTTTGTAACCTTTTCCATCTTCTATGCTTTTGGACCATCGAGTTGAATTTGGATATGTGTTACAGTCATTGTTTCTTGTTCGCAATTGAGTTGTAGTAATGACCATTTTTGTCAACGTGTATTCATCGTTATATGCATTTTTATATTAATGTTGATGGTTTTTTATCCTTCATTTTTTATTAATGGTGTTTTTAGTATATATCTTTTTGTTTAAATATTTTGTTTGAGTTTTTAATGTTTTTCTTGTATGGTTCAAGTTATGAACAAAAATTCTCTACCCCTAATCATGCTCCACACTAAAAAATACAAAAAAATAAACTCTAAATTCTAATCCTAAGTTTCATATCCTAAACTTTAAACCCTTAAAAATACACTCTACCCCTGATTCTCTAAACCCTAACAGTAAACCTTAAACCATAAACTCAATTTTTTAAGTGGACACCAGAAAAGCATAGTTTGAGGGCAGACGATTTCTGTAACACCCGTGTTTAGGGGTCGGGTGAAAATAATATTTTAATATTATTTTGGGCTCGGTTTTACAATTAAAATAATCTTTTGAGTTTCGGGTTTCAAAAATAAATATTTTACGTTGGACCAAATTGAAGAAATTGCAAAGTGAAGAATTTTTAAAGAATAAAGAAGAGATCCATTCATTAATGGCCATTTTGTAAATAGCCCAACTTTGATTTTAAATCCCCTTTATCCAACACTTTCACTATTCATCCTCTTCCTCAACCAAATACCAACGTGAAAAGAGCTCTCTCATCTCTTTCACTTTCCCATCTCATTTCTCCTCCATTTTGGCTCGGTTTTGAAAGGTAATTATATTTCCGGCTTGCTCTCATCTTCCTCTACTTGGAAGTACAAATATATTTCATTTTCATCCATGTTTTAGAAATTGGGTTTTTGAAAGTTTAGGTTAAAGGATGGAGCTTTATGGGTTTTTACTAAGGCTTTTGATTTGTTATTGTTAGATATGTTATCTATGAATCAAATGGTCCAATATATATAATTTTTAGAGTGTTTTAAATGGATTCCCGAATTTGGGTATAAATGGGGTTTTTGGAGGGTTTTGGGTGAGTTTTTGGGGTTGTTTTAGGTGGGAATTGATAGCCCAATGGTAGTACTATGGTTAAGGGTTGATTTGGGAATGTTTGTGGGTGCTATGGATGTTGGAAAGATGGTTTTTGGACATGGTTTAGGGGCTGTCCGAAATTGCTAAAAGTGGGGTTTGGTCATGGCTTGCAACATTGTGAATTGTATTTGAATTGTGTTCCGGGTTGGTCTTTTGATGTTGGGCTGATTTGGAATTGTTTGAAATGTGTTTGAGGTTGTTTGGAAGCGGGAATTCGTGTTGGAAAAGCTTCGGGAAAAAATCCGGAAATTTGAGGAAGGTTGCTAGCTTGGCTTGGAGCTTGGATGTTTAGGTGAGTGGTTAAATATTTTCAAAATGGTTTTGAGTATTTGGTTCAAGCATGTGAACCTAGGATGGGCTTGGTAAACCCACCTAGAGTTGGGATTAGAGTGGTAGCCTAATCCCAAGCTTTGATTAGAGACTTTGGTTGCACTTTTTAATGGTTGTATATGCCTCGTATTAAATTATGATGGTGTTGATTATGTATATGTTGTATACATGTATGTTGAGGCGTATTTGATGCATTGTTATATGCATGTTGATGATAGATATGATATGGTTATACACATGTGTAAAATATAATGTGATATGGTTGTTAATGATGTATATATGGTGTTGACATGTGAAATGATGTTATGAGGTGGTTTCATGATCCGAGGATCATGGTGAGTACATGCTAGGCATGGAAATGTGGTTGTGCATGACGGTAAGTCATGGTAAGTACGTGCTAAGCACGGAAGTGTTATGAATTGATATTATGAATGATTAATGAAATGTGTAGTATTGGCACTAGTATGCTTGGGTACAAATGATCGATCATTAGGATGTTAGTGTGTACACATGAGTCAAAAGTCGCGCGTGGCCTTGGTGGCGTTGAGTCACCAAGAATGAGTACGGGTTCGCCCGGAAATTGTATTTATATTAGTCGGTGATGAGTGGAATCCCATCGACGGGCGTGAGGATGAGTGGAATCCCCTCCGCGTGAAATGAGGCGTGAGGATGAGTGGAATCCCCTCCGCGTGAACGGTGATGAGTGTAATCCCACCGTCGGGTAATGGTTGAGTTGTTGGATGTGAGTTCCAACGGTTATCCGCGTATTCGAGTCATAGCTAGGTGTCAATACAGATTGTAGTTTATGTTGCCCATATGTGGTTAATTGTGAGACAATGTGATTTGGGATGTGTTGCTAACATGGTTTAATATATATGATTTCATACGTTGTGAATTTAAACATGTTGAGCATGACATGATATTGAATATATGCTCATGCATCATCTAATTATGGCTCGTGTTGATCGGAGGTAAGATCATGCATTTTATCTCGGTTGTGGCTCGTGCTTGGACCCTGCATTGTCGAAGGTTTGTTTTATGAGCTTACCCTCACTAAGCTTTTATGCTTACGCTCTCTTTTGTTCGACAATGCAGATAATTAGCTTGTGGGTGGCAAGGGCAAGGAAAGGTCTTCAAGTGTTGCTTTTGGTGAGCTCAATGTATGATTTATAAATTGAAAGATTGTAATAGTAAAGCAATGGGATAGGTGTTGTTGTTTTTTATGCTTTGCTGTGTGTTGATTTGGTTTGGCACTTAGATGCCTTGTTCGATTTGTAAATATCACTTATGATGCATGCCTTGATGAATGCTTGAGTGATGCATGCCTTGATGAATGCTTGAGTGATGCATGCCTTGATGAATGCTTGAGTGATGTATGTCCTTATATACATAAATTGCTCTTTATTTGGTATGCTATGCATGAATGTTTTATTACATGTTCAAATGACTCCCTTGGCTTGAATAGGTGCTCTTGCATGTGTGTATATGCTGTACTTCTACCTAAATTATGTTCTTAGACTTCATATATATGTTATTAAGGTGTTTTTATCATTGAAAGACATTAGAATGAAGCAAAATATGCTCCCCTGCACCTAGGTTTCGAAACTAGGGGTAAAGTTTCGAAACCTTTGCAAATTTTTGGATTCCAGAGGCTACTGCCAGCCAAAGTTTCGAAACCTTTGGGCAAGGTTTCGAAACTATGGTCAAAGGTTTCGAAACCTTCCCGAGGTTTCGAAACTTTTGGTGAAAACTGCATTTTTGAGCATGTTAGAGTCATTTCTGGAAAAAGTGTTCTTCTACAAAGTTGTAGAGGACAAAATTTTACATGAAATAGAGGTATTATTTACTCAAAAATGTTAAGTATAGGTCTCTGAATTGTTGTTAGAAGTTGACTGGACTGAAACTGAATGTTTTTGGAATCTGCTGGATTAAATTGTGAAATTTGAAATGTTTAGGGGTTTGGCTGTTTGTCTCGTGTGATACGTTCCGCTGTTTGATCACTTAGAATTTAATGCTCGGATATGTCAAGATTAAAATAAGAAAAATAGGGTTGCTAACCGAGGGGGAACCTTAACGGGTTTCACTTCGGTTTTCCCCGTGTGGCCCACTTGGACCGGTCAACCGGCCAGACCGGGACGAGGGGGTTACATTTGTTGGTATCAGAGCCTAAGGTTTCCGAGACCTTGGGCAGGTAAGTGAGGTAAGTTTAAGTTTTGAATTGATATGCACGGTGTTTGCTTGCTCTGTAAGTATGACTGTTTGTATGACAAGTATGTTGATTGTTCGTTTATAAGCATGTTGCTTGTTATCCGCGTATGCTGTGATGTATGATCGTTTGATTGAGAATGTATGTTGTTTGATCGTATGCATATGTTTACTTGTTTGGCAAGTAAGCCTTGTTATACACTTGGTTGAGCATGTATGTGTGTTGATTTGTTTGAAACGTGTTTAGTAGAGTCTCATTGCTACTATTACATCGAAAAAGAGATTTTTAAGTGAGGGAAACATACTTGAGCCACTTGGGAGCCTTGCCTTGCTAACCCAATCTTGTATGTTTTACTGTTGATATTGTTGATTGATTTATTACTTTTAGTAAGTTTAGGGCCAGTGTGTGGGCCGTGAATCGGTAAGTGGAAGTTGTGGTTTTGAAAATGTGGATGATGTGGAGGAAGTTCTTTGCTATAGTTAGGGGAGTATGGTTGTACCGGAGTTGAGGTACAATTTGTTTGCTCAAGTCCGCGTGCATGTGAGTTGATTCTTGTTGGTGAAGGGACGATTTGGCCGATTCTGGTATTAGTTGGTGAAAAGAAGCGAAAACCTATGAGTGGGAGTCAGAGTGGTATTTATGTTATAGTAGATAAGCCCTTGGTACAGTTCTGAGTTTGTCTCTTCCGATTGGTTCTGAGTTCGTACTTCCGTATGTTGTTAACAAGCATGCAAGTTTGAATATACATGGCGAAGTGTTAGAGGTAGGCGTGAGTACCTTGGCTCTTTTAGCAAGATCAAGGTAGGGGTCTCGTGTGAGTAACCTGAAATTCAGAAGTGTTAGTTGATGACCGTTGGGGTTCAGCCTATGGTTTTCATACAGGACAGTCAGTCAGTATCCGTGAATGGGAACCGATTTGTGTGTTTGGGGCCAGTGTGGGTCTGGGTGGTTTTCCAGTATGGTTGTCTGTGTGTGCCCAGAACTGCGTTTTTGAAGTTTTGAAATGCTCTACGAATAGTCTAGAAGAGTCGGATTTTGTTGAAGAATCAGTCTGAAAACAAGAGAACCGAAGACTATCAGTTGTGTACTTGTGAAGTTACAATTTTTGCAGAATCGTCCGTTTGTGTGAGCGTGCAAAGATTTTGACGTATCTCTGTTGAGATTTTAGACGTAGGGACGCATGTGACTAGACCTTTTGGGAGATAGTAGTGATCAGAAAGATGTACAGAAGATGTTTGTTGGTGGTTCAGAGTTACTAGTTTCTAGTGGATGTGAAGTGATTGTCTTCCTACAGTTTCGGTGTGCCTTTTTCCAAGGCTCGACTTGAAGAGCAAATAGTTAGTGTATACGTTGAAACAAAGAAAGAGTTGACTTGAAGTTACAAGATTTATGTGTGACTGTAGTGGTAGGTGAGAAGGTGAACTTCTTGTTGAATGTTGAACCAGATTTAGAGGTCAAAGATTGATTGAGTTTAGTTGACAGGCTTGCTTAGTAATTGTAATGAATTTGATTTTGAATGAAGACTAGACCGCATAATGTTAGGATAGTTTGTGTTTTCTTTTCCTAGAAGTATTTGGAAGAATTGTCGGTTTACCTCTTGTTAGAGGAGAAGAGTTTGTTATTGAGACCGATTTCGAGGTTGCTTCTGTTTTGTCTGCTCTGTAACTTGTGAATCCCGGAAAGAATTGAGAATGTTGAAGAATTAACTTCGAGACTTGTTAGACCTTAGATTCATTAGGCCTAGTGCATCATCTCAGAGTTCTACAGTGTAATTTGTGAAGAGGGAAGAGTGACCGTACGAGGATGTGTTTAGATTTCAGATAGTTGAAACAAGTGACAGTGAATGATTAACATCCGTTTCAGAGTGTCAGTGATTAGTTGGTCAGTAGTGTGTGTTTCGGTCTATTTGAAGATTAGTTTGAGATCCGTTTACTACCAGTTGAAAGTGAGGAAATTTGAAGTACCGAAGACAACTTTTGAGGCAAGATGTGACCGTTTTGAGTTCCGAGTTATGCTGTTTTGTTGGACTAGTGTGTTGGTTACTTTCATAGAGATGTTGAACAGAATATTTTCCTAAGCTTCCTGATCAGTTTGTAGTAGTCCTCATAGATGATACACGAGTATATTCAAGTACCGAAGAAGACCATGACAAGCTTTAGAGTTAGTATTGTAGATTCTATTAGAGGATCAGTTGTATGCCAAGTTGAGCCAATGTGAACCCCGAGTTAATGAAGATATCCTCCTAGGACATGTAGATCAGCCGAGTGTGTTAGAGTAAATCCCAAGTAGACAAAAGAAGATATGAGTTGGAAGAAATTGAAGACTGTGACATATATCTATAGTTCCTAGGTCTAGCATTGTTACTTTCGGAGAATTGTAAATAGTCTTTGAAGATAGTTGCTCCATTGATAGATTGCTACATAAGAATGTTCAGTTGTGTGGTTAGATGCGAGACAATGAGCCCTTGAGAAACTGAAGGAGACTTTGAAGAGAGCTTCGACCTTGAATCAACTTATGTTAGAGAAAGAGTTGTGAACCACAGTGATGCATTACATGTAGAGTTAGGTTGTGTACTTATGCAAGACAGAAGATTGTGGCTTGTTCAGCAAGGTAGTTGAAAGACCGTGAGAAGAGTTATCCGATATGAGACATAGAGTTAATTACAGTTGTATTTGCTTCGAAGACTTAGAGACAAAGCTTGTAAAGTAAGAAATGCACAGTGTGTACGTACATATTATCAGAACTTGAGTTGTTAGACAACTTAGGAAGGGGTGAAACTTGAACAACATGAGTAGTTAGAATTGCTTGAAGACTGTGATCTCAAGATTGAGTACTATCTGAAGAGAGTCTACGTAGCAACCGAGTTCCGAGTTGTATTTGCTGTTAGATTAGTAGTTGAGTTACGAGTTGCAATTGCCGAATTCCGTATATCAAATGATAGTAGTTTTGTGGCCGAGTTTCGGGTTGAGGCTACTTGAGTCAGAATGTGTGAAAAGGAACAGTTGCAAGACAGATTCTTGGCACCTCACGTGCGAGGCAGAGTAGAAGGAAGACCTTCAGAATACAGTTTCAGAGATGATAGAGTTTTGCATTTCAGAGACAGAATAGTTGTACAGATTGACATAGTGTTTTGAAACGTATTGTTTTGGCCGAAGCACACGGTAGTTCATTTGTATTGCATCTGAGTGGTATGAAGACGTATTGTGGGTTGAAGATGAATACTTTGGGATTGAGATGACGTGTGATGTGGTTCAGTATGAGGGTAAGTGTATATTTTGTCAGCATGTCAAGATTGAACGTCATTTTTCTTCTAGTTTGTTACATCCGTGGAAGGTTCTTAATGGAAGTGAGTAATAGAGATTCGAGATTTCAACTAGATTATTTTTGAAGACGTTTGTATATTGTTTGGTTACCTGTTGAAGTCAGATGGTCAGTTAGAGAAAGTTATGAGTCATGTGTTCAAACAGTGTTGTACGAGATTGTGAATCAGGCTAGTATAGTTGTTTATTGGTTGCGGTTACCTCCAGAGTTAGAAAGGGGTTGGTGATATGATTTGTGTATCTATGATTCGGGACTGTGAGTCAGATCTGTTCTGTGCTATGTCTGTAGAAGAGATTGAGTTGAGTTTAGAATTGACATGCCTTGAAAGAACCGTTGAGATCTTAACATCAGATATCTATTGTTGCGTGATAAGTCTATCGGTTGGTTAGTATGTTGTGGTGAGAAAGGAAGTGGGTAAGAGCGGATTTTGTGGAAACTTCTGTCCGATAAATTTCGGGGACGAAATTTCCTTAAGTGGGGGAGAGTTGTAACACCCGTGTTTAGGGGTCGGGTGAAAATAATATTTTAATATTATTTTGGGCTCGGTTTTACAATTAAAATAATCTTTTGAGTTTCGGGTTTCAAAAATAAATATTTTACGTTGGACCAAATTGAAGAAATTGCAAAGTGAAGAATTTTTAAAGAATAAAGAAGAGAGCCATTCATTAATGGCCATTTTGTAAATAGCCCAACTTTGATTTTAAATCCCCTTTATCCAACACTTTCACTATTCATCCTCTTCCTCAACCAAATACCAACGTGAAAAGAGCTCTCTCATCTCTTTCACTTTCCCATCTCATTTCTCCTCCATTTTGGCTCGGTTTTGAAAGGTAATTATATTTCCGGCTTGCTCTCATCTTCCTCTACTTGGAAGTACAAATATATTTCATTTTCATCCATGTTTTAGAAATTGGGTTTTTGAAAGTTTAGGTTAAAGGATGGAGCTTTATGGGTTTTTACTAAGGCTTTTGATTTGTTATTGTTAGATATGTTATCTATGAATCAAATGGTCCAATATATATAATTTTTAGAGTGTTTTAAATGGATTCCCGAATTTGGGTATAAATGGGGTTTTTGGAGGGTTTTGGGTGAGTTTTTGGGGTTGTTTTAGGTGGGAATTGATAGCCCAATGGTAGTACTATGGTTAAGGGTTGATTTGGGAATGTTTGTGGGTGCTATGGATGTTGGAAAGATGGTTTTTGGACATGGTTTAGGGGCTGTCCGAAATTGCTAAAAGTGGGGTTTGGTCATGGCTTGCAACATTGTGAATTGTATTTGAATTGTGTTCCGGGTTGGTCTTTTGATGTTGGGCTGATTTGGAATTGTTTGAAATGTGTTTGAGGTTGTTTGGAAGCGGGAATTCGTGTTGGAAAAGCTTCGGGAAGAAATCCGGAAATTTGAGGAAGGTTGCTAGCTTGGCTTGGAGCTTGGATGTTTAGGTGAGTGGTTAAATATTTTCAAAATGGTTTTGAGTATTTGGTTCAAGCATGTGAACCTAGGATGGGCTTGGTAAACCCACCTAGAGTTGGGATTAGAGTGGTAGCCTAATCCCAAGCTTTGATTAGAGACTTTGGTTGCACTTTTTAATGGTTGTATATGCCTCGTATTAAATTATGATGGTGTTGATTATGTATATGTTGTATACATGTATGTTGAGGCGTATTTGATGCATTGTTATATGCATGTTGATGATAGATATGATATGGTTATACACATGTGTAAAATATAATGTGATATGGTTGTTAATGATGTATATGTGGTGTTGACATGTGAAATGATGTTATGAGGTGGTTTCATGATCCGAGGATCATGGTGAGTACATGCTAGGCATGGAAATGTGGTTGTGCATGACGGTAAGTCATGGTAAGTACGTGCTAAGCACGGAAGTGTTATGAATTGATATTATGAATGATTAATGAAATGTGTAGTATTGGCACTAGTATGCTTGGGTACAAATGATCGATCATTAGGATGTTAGTGTGTACACATGAGTCAAAAGTCGCGCGTGGCCTTGGTGGCGTTGAGTCACCAAGAATGAGTACGGGTTCGCCCGGAAATTGTATTTATATTAGTCGGTGATGAGTGGAATCCCATCGACGGGCGTGAGGATGAGTGGAATCCCCTCCGCGTGAAATGAGGCGTGAGGATGAGTGGAATCCCCTCCGCGTGAACGGTGATGAGTGTAATCCCACCGTCAGGTAATGGTTGAGTTGTTGGATGTGAGTTCCAACGGTTATCCGCGTATTCGAGTCATAGCTAGGTGCCAATACAGATTGTAGTTTATGTTACCCATATGTGGTTAATTGTGAGACAATGTGATTTGGGATGTGTTGCTAACATGGTTTAATATATATGATTTCATACGTTGTGAATTTAAACATGTTGAGCATGACATGATATTGAATATATGCTCATGCATCATCTAATTATGGCTCGTGTGGATCGGAGGTAAGATCATGCATTTTATCTCGGTTGTGGCTCGTGCTTGGACCCTGCATTGTCGAAGGTTTGTTTTATGAGCTTACCCTCACTAAGCTTTTATGCTTACGCTCTCTTTTGTTCGACAATGCAGATAATTAGCTTGTGGGTGGCAAGGGCAAGGAAAGGTCTTCAAGTGTTGCTTTTGGTGAGCTCAATGTATGATTTATAAATTGAAAGATTGTAATAGTAAAGCAATGGGATAGGTGTTGTTGTTTTTGATGCTTTGCTGTGTGTTGATTTGGTTTGGCACTTAGATGCCTTGTTCGATTTGTAAATATCACTTATGATGCATGCCTTGATGAATGCTTGAGTGATGCATGCCTTGATGAATGCTTGAGTGATGTATGTCCTTATATACATAAATTGCTCTTTATTTGGTATGCTATGCATGAATGTTTTATTACATGTTCAAATGACTCCCTTGGCTTGAATAGGTGCTCTTGCATGTGTGTATATGCTGTACTTCTACCTAAATTATGTTCTTAGACTTCATATATATGTTATTAAGGTGTTTTTATCATTGAAAGACATTAGAATGAAGCAAAATATGCTCCCCTGCACCTAGGTTTCGAAACTAGGGGTAAAGTTTCGAAACCTTTGCAAATTTTTGGATTCTAGAGGCTACTGCCAGCCAAAGTTTCGAAACCTTTGGGCAAGGTTTCGAAACTATGGTCAAAGGTTTCGAAACCTTCCCAAGGTTTCGAAACTTTTGGTGAAAACTGCATTTTTGAGCATGTTAGAGTCATTTCTGGAAAAAGTGTTCTTCTACAAAGTTGTAGAGGACAAAATTTTACATGAAATAGAGGTATTATTTACTCAAAAATGTTAAGTATAGGTCTCTGAATTGTTGTTAGAAGTTGACAGGACTGAAACTGAATGTTTTTGGAATCTGCTGGATTAAATTGTGAAATTTGAAATGTTTAGGGGTTTGGCTGTTTGTCTCGTGTGATACGTTCCGCTGTTTGATCACTTAAAATTTAATGCTCGGATATGTCAAGATTAAAATAAGAAAAATAGGGTTGCTAACCGAGGGAAACCTTAACGGGTTTCGCTTCGGTTTTCCCCGTGTGGCCCACTTGGACCGGTCAACCGGCCAGACCGGGACGAGGGGGTTACAATTTCCATCGCCAAGTTATGTGTTTAGATTAGTTTATAACTGTAAACTCTTGTAATTTAAGATATTTTTTATTTTTAATAGAATAACTATTTCTATAAAAAAAATTAAAGATTTAAACTTAAAATTGTAAAGTTGTGACAATTTTTTTCAGAACCCTAACAATTTAAATGATTTAATTTAATTATTTGATACAATATTAGTGGGGAAATTACAAACAATAATATAATCATGACTTGTTTATTGTAAATTAAAAAATTAGAAAGAAAAATCACCGTCAATGCGCCTAATAGTAATCTAAATCTAAATGTTTTGATTTAAAATTTAACTCGTAGTATTTATATACTTAAAATCTAAATTATGTAATTTTAAACCATTTAATTGAAATTTATCACTTGAATTAGATTCCAAATAAAATAATTAAAATGAAATTATTTTATTAGCTCATGTGATTATTAGGGGTGAGTATTTGATTAAGTCGAGTGAAATTTAGTGAATTTTTTTGAAGTTGAGTTGACGAGTATTTAGGGGATCGAGGCGTCGAGTTAAAAAATTTCGAGCTACTCGAGTTGACGCGTCATATTTTACAACTCAAACTTTATTTGAAATTTTTTTGATTTGAGTTGAGTAGAGTTTTCGTGCTCCTATACAAATTTAATTGTAATTATTTATTATGTTATAGTGCAGTTTGATTACAATTTAAACGACTTTCTCTAATCATATACGGTATGTGTATATATTTTTTTCAAACGTGGCATTTATTTCTTCATATTTTATATATACATATATATTAGAAAAAAATTGAGGGACTCAACTCAAACTTAAAAATCAATCCACTAATTACTAAAAATTTCGAGTTATTCGAATTTCCATATTTTACAACTCAAATTTTATTTGAATTTTTTAGAGTCGAATCAAAAATTTCGATTTTTTTATTTGACCCGAGTTTTGCTCATCCCTCTACGAGTATTATTTTATCATTCAAATTTTATTTGATTTTTTCAGTCAAACAATTTTGAATTAGTCGAGCTAACGAGTCCTATTTTTTAACTCAAACTTTATTTCATTTTTTAGTCAAATCAAATAAATTTGTTCGAGTTTTTATTCAAATTTAATTGTAAACAATTATAATGTTATGGTCCCAATTGATTTCAATTTAAATTACTTTCTATAACCATGTACAATATATATATATATATATATATATATATATATATATATATATTGATTTCATACAACATGCATAGTTAAGATACTCGACTAGCACTACAATATATCTACTAATTAATAAATTTTTAAATTTTCAAATTCTTATTTTATAACTTAATTTTTTATTTGAAATTTGGAGTGAAATTTTATCATCCACATATATATATATACACACACATTAAGTTCACGCCTTTCAAAGTCTTGAAAGTTGAAAAAAAAGAAAGCTATGTAACATTATAGTCTTCCAATGCCCTTTTTTTGTTGTTGATCAAACAAGCATGTCCCCCCACTCCCCAGTACAGGAAAAAATGGAAACATTGAAGGAAGATTCAAGACACACCATTTTAAACTGTCATTTTCAATCTCCACATTCTTCCTCAGCAAGCAAAAATACATTAGGCATATTCTCTTACATATTCCACATTTCCCATTTATCCCCTTCAATAACTTGCAAATATATTTTATTTATTAATTCGTACACATTGTAAGCTAGCAGGTGCTTAGTAAGTTTATAATGTCTTCATCTGTCATCATAAAGTTATAATCCCCACCGCTATATAACACTCCATATACACCTAGTAGTTTCAATCTAAACCCCCCAATGACTACATCTAAACACATGGAGAAAATTAACATGGGAAGCTTGGAAGAGGAAGAGCTGGTTCAAATGGTTCACGACTTCATGGAATCAGAACCATCTTCACCCATGCTTCCTTCTCGCTCCAATCACCTCCCATCTCAGGCTTCTACTTTACAGGTATATGATCTGCATATATATATATATATCAATGTTTTTGCTGGTTTATGTGTCCTCCTGATTTGATTTTTACTGTAGGAAATTCTTGGGAGTGGAACAGATGTTGAGAGGGATGTTCTGGGGATTGTGTTGAAGCATGTCAGAAGCAAAAAGGGTGTCCAAAGAACCAGTGGTTTGAAGAAGTGGCTTGCCCTGAGGCTCAAAATGGATGGCTTTAATGCTTCTTTATGCCAAACTTGTTGGGTTACTTCCTCCGGATGTCCTGCTGGCAATTATGAGTACATCGAGATAGTAACGGAGACTGAAAATGGCGACACGGTGAGGTTGATTGTAGACATAGATTTCAAGTCCCAATTTGAACTGGCAAGGCCTTCCCCGACGTACAAGGAGTTGACAGATGCTCTTCCATCCATCTTTGTAGGAAGTGAAGGAAAGCTGAAAAATATAATATCAGTGGTTTGTTCAGCCGCCAAACAATCGTTTAGAGAGGCGGGACTCCACGTACCACCGTGGAGGACCACCGCCTACATGCTGTCCAAATGGCTGTCTGCCTCTCGTAAAGTTGGTGGTTGTGGCAGTCGCAGAGCAAATGGGGATGAGCATAAACGACAAGAAGCCAAAGCAAGAGGCAGATGGGCACCTCCAATGGTGAAGGCAAGGGAATTGGGAGGGGGTGGGTCTGCGTTGTCTAGTCAGTTTTCAAACATGGGCATCAACTGCTGCTGATTATATCATACTTGCAGATTGCTTCGGGCTTCTAATTTTTTTGGCAGATGGATTCTCCAGTTTTGATCATCTAATTCTCAACCTCTACTTTTTTTTCATGTTAATCTAAATTGGAAGCTTTTCTATTTTGTTGCTAAGGATCAGCATTCAGAAATGACATTTGACATCACCGATGATTTTCATTGTCATCTATTGCTTTTTTTTCATATATATTTTTTTATTGGTCATGCACTTAATTTTCAAGGATTGGAATCATTCACTTACTTTTTTAATGCAGCTATTATTTAATTTAATTAAATAGTAATTGAAAGATTAACTATCCAAATAATGTCGTTATTTGCCTTTGGCACGAGAATTATTTTTTGGATACAATAAAAATGAGATTACAAAATAAGATCAATTTATAAATACTGATTTTTTAATAGATTTATAAATACTAATTACTTTTAAAACATGATAATTTCAGACATTTTCGAGGTTCACACCCTATAGAATGAGAGTACAATTTATAATGTTTATATATTTTAAACCGTATACAATTTTGGGTGATACAAATATAGAAAAATAATAATTTCCCGATAACAAAGAATAGGAATGGGATATGTTCACAGATCACAGATGGTGCCATTGCCGTAGTTGCGTAAACATATTTGCCAAGCAAACCATTTTCCACAGTAATATTCGTCTATTTACTTATCACTCTACCAGCTACACGTATCTGCATGCCTTTTTTTTCTTGCACTTCCTTAAAACACAGTAAAAGAAAACTGGAAGACGAAAAGAAGAAGAAAACAAGCGATAATTCTATTTTTAATTAGTATTTCAAAGCCAATTTCCTTTAGAATATGAAAAAAAAAAATCAATTGACAATTAGTCTAAAGGGATAAACGTGTGACTTTTTTCTATAGAAACAACTAACTTTACTAAAAGTTGAAATATTTAAAATTATAATAAGAATTTATAATTATGAATATAATTTAGACATATAGTTAGGATATTTTGTATAATCATTCAAGCAAGAAATTAATGAGTTGACATCATAAAAGGAGCATACAAAAAGTTAAAAAAAAATAGATAGAACATGTTTTGCAATTAGCGGATAGCGAATTACATTAGCTTATAGATGATTGCATTAGCTGATTTGACTAACGGATTGTATTAGCTGATTGTATAAAAATGTTTGGTAAAATTAACTGATAGCTGATAGCAGTTAAATTTTTTAAACAAGCAAAATGACATATAAGGACGTGATTATATTCAATACTTGTTTAAATAGTTTATTAGTTATCAATATTTTATATTTAATTATTATTCATTAGATCTATAAAATTATTTTTAATATAACTTTTCTAAACATATTCAAATAATTTATATTTTAATTTATTATTTATATAATTATTTTAATATAATTTAATTAATTAATAAATTTAAATACACATATAAATGTGTGATAATAAAAAAGTAAATATGATTGGCTTATAAATAGGGTGAGAAAATATTTAATTTAGGTTATTTTGAGATTTTTGACAACTGGTAAGGGTAAAAGAGTCTTTACAACTCTAATATCAAACCTCTAATCTCAAAAAGTTCATTTTATGAGCTTTTTTAAAATTAGCAGTTTCACCCCAATATGCTCTTTCAACTTGTTGTTTACCAAACAACAATATTAGCGGATTTAATTGGTCAAACTTCTCTTTACCAAACAGGGCCATACAAAACACCACTATTAATCGACGAAGGAGGATAAAAAATATCAACACTAACATAAAAATAGTGGCAATAAAGACATTATCACAAAAAGATCATTACCACAACTTAATCGCGAACAAAAAACAATGATTTGAGCATGTATCCAAATCCTACGTGAGTGTCCAAAGCACGAAAGATCGTGAGGATAACCAAATAAACATCACCTTGATCAGTCGAGATGACGTCAAATCATACCCTAAAAAAACAAATAACCAAACAATTGATAATGAAGGTAAAAAATATCAAAAGACAGAGAAAAACGTGCCACAAGACAGAATTATTCTTATTAAAGATTAAAAATTAAAAAAAAATAAAAGGATATAATATAATAGAGCAAAGGAAAAAAGAATTATCGGTAGTTAGCGACCAACACTAAAATTAATAAAGCAAAGAAAAAAAGAATTATCGGTGGTTAATGACCAACAATAAAATTAATGTTGTCATCGATCAAGTAAAAATAAAAACAAAAAAATGTGACGTTTAGGATAGAGGGAATTTAAAAACCCTATAAACGCCAAATTTATCAAATAAAGTCAATAATTCCAAATGTGATGCTATTTATAAAATAAATTAAATTTAGAGTATCATTTAATTTCTTGTTTTTATTTTTTTAACATCTTATGCTATTATTTTTTCAACTTTTAAAGACTATAATTCAAACTTATCGAAAGGAAAAAATTTACTCTATACTACTTTCTGGATGAACAGAATCTGTTTCTCTTTTCTATATCTCTATATATGTCTTACTAATAATTTTATATTAATATTTTATTAATAAAACAAAAATAATCGATAAAAGTAATAAAAATAGTCATCAATGTATGTAATATAAAATTATAGATAAAACATATAAATAAAAAAAAGGAGATACGTGTTTTATTCCTCTTTGGATGGTAACTAAATTAAAGCAACTAAATTAAGAATTAATGTACAATATGTTTAGTTTATTTATAATTTCAATATGCTTAGGTTTCTTTATTTGGATGGTGAGGTTTTGCGTTAAATAAAATTCCACTTTTTTACAGTGCCCTTATTTATATTTTTATAATAAAAAATTAAATTTAAAATTTAGTGTTAAGGTTAGAGTTTAAGATTAGAGTTTAGAAATTCAAGGTATGATATACTTTTTAGAGTTTAAAATTTATAATTTAAAATTTAAGGTTAAGGTTAAAATTTAAATTTAAATTTTTTAATATTAGATATAAAAAACACTGAAGAAGGACAACAATTTTTGGTCTTTTGCGTTACCTATTTAAAGGTAGGTTCAATCTCACCCATAACATAGTAATAGTAATAGTAATATATATATAAATGAAAAACTCCTTGATGCTAACTATTTATGGACATAAAAAAATAATTCCAATCATATCTATCTATCCAAAAGTGACGTGCAGGGAACAAAGCAACAACTAAAGAAAGGCAACCGAGAAACAAAACCTGGTGCTGTCCTGGCCATAAACAAGTGGCACAAAACAAGGGGAAAGGCTGTAAGAGACTATTTTCTTATAGTTTGATCTTAGCCAAAACCAAATGGGTACCCTTTTAGAAATTTAATTTTTACAAGCATCAGAGAACAGATCGGATCAACACCAACTTTCCTTTAATTAATTATACTTACACTAAACATTGACGATTCTCATCTCATGCATAAATGTTGCACGAACGGCTTGATTTTATTGATTAACGAGAGATTTAAGGGCTAGTTTAGCATTATTTTTTAAAAATATTTTTAAAAGTGTTGTTAGAAAGGGATTTTGAAAAGTAATTTTAAAAAGTTAATTGTAAAATTTTAGTGTTTATTATTGGTGTCAAAAAGTGCTGTTAAGAAAATAAATGACCATTTTAAACATGATATTGTAAGTTATATATTTCATATTTGTGTGTATATATATATAAATGATATTCAAATTTTCTAATGTAATATATGAAATATATCAACTTAAATTATTATACAAATATTTTTATTAATAAATAACAATTATACGTGTTCCATGAAAATATAACAAATTTGAAATATTTTATTTAAAAAACTTGACATGAATAAATATTTATTATTTTAAAATTAAAAAGTAATTATTAATTATATAATTATATCGTTGTAAAGAATTATAAATTATTAATAAACACAATAGCAAATGAAGGTTAAAATTATAATTTAGCTCTCAAAATTACTTTTAGAACGCAAAAGCTAAAAAAAATTAATTTTTGCGTTTGTGTTGAAAATCACTTTTCAAAAGCAAGTTTTTCTCCAAAAATTAATTGTTTAGCACAGCTTATAGCCTCAAACTAACTTTTTATTTCAAAAGCAGGTTTGAAAAGCAATACTAAACAAAGTCTAAACACTAAAGGCTAGTTTAACATTGTTTTTGAAAAGTGATTTTTAAAAGTGTTGTTAAAAAAGAATTTTGAAAAGAGCTTTTGATTAACTTAATTTTTCTAAAGTAAACCAAACCAAGTCAACTCTAATATACACCCGCTTAGAAGATAGATTAATCTTCTAGGTTTCTAAAGCTCACTAAGATGAAAAGGATAGATGAGAAAAACACAAGTTTTTGAACTTTTATTATATTAGTCAGATGAATATTTATATTTTAATATACTCGATAATTTTATTAATGTTTAATATACGTTTAAAGGTATAAAAGACCTCTTAAGTCTCTTTCAATTTCAGAATTAGATATATTAGTCCCTCTTTTAAAAAGAAGATTATTGTAGTCTCTGTCAATTTTAAAATTAAACAATTAAAAGACAATTAATCATAATTTTAATATTTTTTGTTAATGTTACACAAATTTAATTAATATAATAATAAATTTAATCTTTGATATGTTAAAATTTGTGATCCAAATTTTTTATTGTTACAATTTTAGGAGCTCGCAGTTGGACCCACTCATTAAAGAAGTAAAATTAAGAGAAACATGAAAATATATAGTGAATACGAAGGCCCTGCTAGAGCATGTCGCATGTATGCTTCGTAAACATATGCACTTCTATTCTTAGAATTTTATTTAAAGTAAGAATATAACCATATTTTTTCATAAAAAAGTTTATCTTACTCAATCGCTGGTTAAGCAAAAAAAGTTTATCCATCTCAATTGTTTCATTAATATCATTAATTTAATTTTATTTTTAGAGTAGGTCATATATCAGTCAATCTTTTTAAAAATACGAAAATAAAGCATCAAAATTCAACATCAAATCAAACTCTTATTAATTTTTGAGACAAACAAAAAGGGTAAAATACATACCAAAAAGTTGTCTTATGAGATTCTCTTCTATAGTAGATAAAAATATAGCCTCTAACAGTTTCATACCTTGGTAAGACTCAAATGATGATAGTGTTTAAATCTTTTTCGCCATCACTTTTCTCAACTTATCTTTATTTTCTTTGTTATGGTTGTCATTGTTGTTATCGTACTTCTTTCTAATTTTGCTTCTATTTTTTACCTCTCCTTAATGGTATGTTATTTTGATAAGATTTTTTAGAATTTTACTATTATTTGGATAGTTGTTTAGATATACTGTCAACAAAAGTAAAGTTGTTTTTTCTAATTTGAATGTTAAATTTTGCACTTTGTTCTAAAGAAAGCTAGAAACTTATAATCACTCATTTTTTGTTTGTAAATACTCTAAATAAGTGCAATAAAAAGTGTTACAAACTTACAATACTGCCATGTCTAAAGGTTTTTTATGTGCATACAACAGTATTAAGGGTAAGTTTTTGGTGTCTTCAGTTTTAAAATTGACTTAAAATTATCATATATACTTGATATGGAGGGAACACAAGCAAAGGCAATTTTAATTTGGAGATTGATTTGGTTGAAATATAAAACAAGCATTCATCTAAAAAATTCATACATGTATTTTTGTTAATCTTCATTAATTTTGAAATATTAATTTTCTAATAATAATGGTCAAACCCATCAAGCTTTGTAAAGATTTTTTAAATTTCATTTAAATCAACTTAAATGAAGAACAATTTCAACCTAGCAAACCGCGCTTACTTAAATGATATTTTTTAGACAAACATTTAAGTCAATTTAAATATTTTTTTGAAGATTAAACTTTTTCAAATCACTAAAAAGCTTGAAAACTTTAGATTAGCGAAAGCAAATAAATAAAGAAAAATGAAGAACACGAAGAACACAAAAGAAAGTTTAAAGTAAATGCTTTATATTAAGTTGGATGATACAAATGAGGTGGATGGCCTTTATTTATAGTTGAATCCCCCTACAATGAATGGTCGAGATCGATTTATGTTAACTACTCAGATTGAAAGCCGCTATCAAATTCTAGCTAACTAATAAAACTCTATTACCTTAGAATACTTTCCTTAGGTTCATGTTCATGTGGTTGTTCACATTGATGAATATATCGATCCTCTAAAATATTCTTTGATAAGATGGCGTCTATTAATTTACCAGATTTAATGTGATCGAGCCTTCTATTAGTCTCTAATGATCGGGCCAAATCAGGTGATCTTTTAGACAAATCCAAATTTTACAAAGAACCTTTAGACGCTTTGTTGTACACATGTCTCGATTGCTAACTCGTTGGATCTGACATTGCCTTAAATATTTTTTTATCTACACTATACAATATATCATAGAAAGTCAGCGTGATGTTGCACTCACTTGGTTTGCATTTATATGTTTTACATAGCATACAACCAATAGCCAAACATAAACACCACCTAGAATTTAGATATGTTGTGGTTTATTTTATATAGTACAATGACAAAAGAAGAAAATAAAAGAGATAAAAAGGGGGATAACTACATATTTAGTACTACAACTATGTTTGTGTTATTGTTTTGGTACCTAACTATTATTTTTGGCAAAATAGCACTTAGCGTTATGTTTAGTTAATATTTTGGTACCAGCCGTTTAAAATTAACAGAAATGGTGACGCGGCTTGATTTAATAATAGTTTTTGTCTAAAAACTTATACAACCTATCAATTTAAATATCATTCAAAATTTTGGATTAAAAGTATAAATTTCTCATTTTCTACTTCTTCCTTTCAACTCTTCCTAATTATTGCTCATTTATGTTTTTCCAATTTGTACCTACATAACCAAATTATTTGGTCCATAAAAGGTTTCCTCTTTTTCCTTTCGATGACCCCTTTTCTTTACTAATAGTTAAGCACCCCATATCAGCAGAAACGACTAACACGATAGACATGGTAAACTTATTCAAATTTGAAAGCAAGCTCATTTCTTTCATGAGAAATTATCCCTGTCAGGCATTTCATCAAACAACTTCTCTGCTTCTTTAAGCACTCTCATTTTAGCATATCCAGATATCAAAATATTCCAAGAACACAAATCCCTTTCACTCATTTCATCAAAAATATTTTGGGCATCAGACAAACTTTCGCATTTCACATGCATACCCATAAGACGGTTACAAATAACAGCGTCGTGTATAAACCCAGAAAATCCCATGTGTTTGAGTGTTAAGATTACCGGCGATCAAGATAAGAATAAAAACAATGTATAAACCAGTAAGGTTTTAGGAGAAAAGAGAACGATATTATGGGAAAAATGAAGAATGATTTTCTTATGTATTTCATTTACAAATGAGCCAATGTTTATATACACATCATTAACTAACTAACCGTCTAGCTAACCATCTAATTAATTAATTAATCTAACTAATTATTTAACAATTTAACATTCCCTCTCAAGTTGGTGAATGATACACATCTCCCATTCCCAACTTGTTCTTGAGGTATTCGTGTGGATTTCTCCCTAGAATCTTTGTGAAAATATCAGCTTGTTGTTCCTTGGTCGAAATGTGTTGCGTCTTGACAATTCCATTTTGATTTTTTTTCTCGCACGAAATGGCAATCTATTTTAATGTGTTTTGTTCTCTCGTGATACACAGAATTAGCTGTCATTTGTATTGTTGCTTGATTGTCACAGAACAACATAGCTAGTTCATCATGTTTAACTCCCAAGTCTCCAAGCAATCCTTTAAGCCATACTAGTTCAGCCATAGTTAATGCCATGCACCTATATTCAGCTTCAGCTGAAGATCGAGACAATGTGCTTTGTTTTTCGATTTCAAAAAAACAAGTGACTCTCCTAGTTTAACACAATAACCAGAAACAGATCTTCGAGTCATTGGGCAAATTGCCCAATCAGAATCACAAAACGCCAATAATTGTGGTTTACTATCAGCTTTAAACAAAATACCTTGTTTTGGTTGCTTTTGAATGTATTTCACAACACGCATGGCTGCTTCATAATGCTTTTTTTGGTGCCTACATAAATTGGCTCAGATTTTGAACTGCATATGTAATGTCTGGACGCGTGTGTGTCAAGTAAAGAAGTCTCTCTATCAACCTCTGATATGATCCAACATCTTTCAAAGACTCACTCGAGGAAAATTCATGCACTCCCTTATCATAATCAATGAAAGTAAGACTATGATTTCGCTCAAGAGGGATTTAAGCACAACGTGCTCCCTCTAACCCTGAATCAACAACAAGTTCCAAGGTATATTTTTGTTGGTTCAACAATATGCCCTCCTTAGATCGAAACACTTAAATGCCCAGAAAATACTTGAGATCACCAAGGTCTTTCATCTTGAAATGCTGATGAAGAATGCCTTTCAATTCAGTTATAAGTGATTCATTGTTCCCTGTGATCAATAGATCATCAACATAAATCAACATTATGACCAACTTATCTCCCACCTTCTTTGTAAACATAGAATAGTCGTGTAGACTCTGCTCATATCCACTTCCAACAAGAGCATCAGTCAGCTTAAGATTCCATTGGCGAGATGCTTGCTTTAAGCCATATAGAGACTTGAGCATCCTGCAAACCTTAAGCTCCCTTGGCTACAAAATCCATCAGGTAACTGCATGTAGACTTCCTCATATACGTCACCCCTGAAAGAGGCATTAAACACGTCCATTTGGAATAAAGACCAACCAAACATAGCTTCCAAGGAAATGACCACTTGAACCGTGACTTGCTTTGCCACAAGAGAAAATCTGTCATAAAAGTCGATGCCTTCCCGTTGATTGTAGCCCTTGGCAACCAAACGAGCCTTGAAACGTTCAATTGAACCATTAGAATTATACTTCACTTTGTAAACCCATTTACAACCAATAGGTTTCTTACTAGGGGTAAATTAACTACTTCTCACGTGCCATTCATCTCAAGAGCTTGAACTTCCTTTTCATAGCCTCAACCTAACGTTCATCTTCAATTTTCATATGATAGGTTTGAGGTTCAATTATAGATGATAAAGAAATAGCAAAAAAAAAACGAGTTTGCAAGGGTAAATGATCATAAGAGATGCAATCGGATATAAGATGCATACATGTGAACAATGCAGTAGATGAAGAGGATTTAGGTGGACAAACAAAATCTGACAGCCATGTTGGTGGTTTAGAAACCCTAGAGGAATTGCATAAGGGAACTTGGACAGGCAAGGAAGTAGAAGTAGAAGAAGTCGAATGCATGAACTCAAGTGTAGGTAAAACAAAAGTTGGAAGGGAGTCAGGAAGTGGATCATTAGCAAAACTGATAAGAGACCTATGAGGTGAAGAAGGTAAAGAATCAGAAATAACAAAAGGATCAAAAGCCTGATCGGGTTTATGTAAACTGTCAGTTGTGGGTAGAATAGGTATTTGAAGAAATTCAGTATTAAAGGCACTTGGACTAGAAGCAACATGGAAGAAAGGTGAGAAGGGAACTGGAAAATGAAATGGAAATATTGTTTCATAAAAAACATCACGGATAACAAAAAAGGTTTTAGATTCAAGATTGAACAAAAGGTAACCCTTTTGAACAAGAGAGTAACCTATGAAGATAGATGGTATGGCTTTGGGGCTAAACTTATCATGGTAACATGCATGGTGGCATAGCATAGGCACCCAAATACTCGAAGATGAGATATATTAGTTTTTTTTATTGAAGAGCAACTCAAATGGTGACTTCCATCCTAAGAAAACAGTAGGTAACCTATTGATTATATAGCATGCGGCTAACATACGCTCACCCCAAAACTTGATAGGAACACGAGATTGAAATTTGAAGGCTCGAGCAATATTTAATAAATGTTGGTGTTTACGTTCAGCTACTCCGTTTTTTAGGAGTGTGGATGCATGAGCTTTGATGGATAATCCCATGAGATAAGAAAAACTCTTTTCCCTCTTGATTAAAGAACTCAATCCCATTGTCGCTCCTAATTGTTTTAATAAAACCTGAGAAGTGATTTTGAACATATATGATAAACTGTTTTAAGACAACTATGGCATCACTTTTGAGGCGAAGAAGATAAACTCAAGTCATTCTTGTATGATCATCAACTATGGTTAGAAAATAACGGCGTCCACTATGAGTAGACACGCGATAGGGCCCCTACAAATCAATATGAATCAAATTAAAAGTTTGTTTTTCTCGTAAGACACTAACAGGAAATGGTAAACGAGACTGTTTTGCAATTGGACAAACCCCACAGGTTTTAATATGGTCAAAATGTGAAGGATTACAATTAATATGATGTATTTTCTTTAAAGTACTAACAAAAGTGTGCCCAAGTCTAGCGTGCCACAGTGCACTAGCATTAGGAAAAACAACATTAAAAGACAAACATGAACTAGCCAAAGTAGGCTTTGAAGGTTGAGGAAAAGAACATGTATTATTTCTGGAAAAATCAAAAGTTAGCTGAAAGATGTAAAGGCTACCTTGAAGTCTACCAATCCCCTTCATCTCTCCACTGTAAAGGTTCTACAACAAGCAAAACTGGGGATAAAACAATTTACAACAATGAAATTCTTTGGTAAGTTGAGAAATAGAAAGAAGATTGTAACAAAAATTAGTTACATGAAAGACTTTGGTTAAGGTTTGAGTATGTGAAAAGGAATAGCTTCCAATGTGAGCTATTTGGGTGGTTTTACCATTTGGAAACTGAATGAAAGATGAGGAGGCACAAGCAATAGAATAATACAAGAACCCAAGATTGAATGTCATGTGATTCGTAGCACCTGTGTTTATAATCTAAACGTGGCCTAGAGGAGCAAGACTCTTACCAGCCATGTGTGCTGCAGCTTGCGTAGTGGATTCCTTTCCAAGAAGATCCATGATTTGCTTATATTGCTCAGGCGTAAACACATGTGTCTGAGGTGAAGGACTAGAACACACAACATTAGTAACATTGCTAGAAGCTGAAATATCAAGAGCAGAACCAGCTTCACCAGACGCTAGCACACTATTAGCAGAACATCATTTCTTCTCAATAAATTTAAAATCAGTAGGGTAACCAATCAGCTTATAGCATGTCTCCTTCTTGTGCCCCTTAATGTGACAATAATCACACACTCCGTTGAAACTTCTTTTGGAAGAAGAAGAAACATAAATTGTGTACAAAGTTGTGGATTCAGGAACCACCATGGGTTTTCCTGCAGACTGACGCTGGCTTTATTCTTGAACAAGCATGAAGTATGCTAGATTAACAGATGGCAAAGGTTTCATCAAGAGGATCTGGCTGCGAACCATTGAATATGACTCATTCAGGCCCATGAGAAACTAAAACAATCACTGTTGTTTTATGCGTTCATCGTGAAATTTTTACGCTCTTTAAGATTAACCCACACTAAAAAAGAACTGGATACAAACACAATACCGACTGAAAGTTCCTGACTAACAATGTTAAGAATCCATGACAAAACAATGGCATTGCAACGATCCCATTGAGAATGTAAATCAGAAGAAACACTATCTCGTGAACAAGATCCATCAATCAAACCAATTTTATTCTTAACAAGTAACGCAATACGCATCAACAGACTCCAAACACTATAGTTTTCAATTCCAGTAAGTTGATGAGAAACTAATAATGTTCCAAGAGTATCAGAAGGATGAAGGTAAAACGTATGACTAAAATCAAGTTGATTCTCTTCTATAAGCACTATGATGAAATCAACACAATGAAATAAGAAGTAAGAAATTAAAAAGAAACAGAGAAAGTGAAACTAACGCAACATCTCCAGGAGAATGAAGAAGACGATCGATCGAAAGCGAGCAGATCAACGTCAATGTAGCTCTGATACCATATTAAGATCATCGGTGATCAAGACCAAGAATGAAAACAATGTATAAACCAATGAAGTTTTGGGGGAAAAGAGAACAATATTCTGAGGAAAATGAAGAATGATTTTCTTCTGTATGTCATTTACAAATGAGTCAATGTTTATATACACATCATTAATAACTAACCGTCTAGCTAACCATCTAACTAATTAATTAATCTAACTAGTTAGTTAACAATTTAACATTAAGGACAATTTTACCATCATTAAGAGCTCAATTTTGACAAAAATGTGAATGAGAGTTGAGTAAAGAGAGGCTGAAGGCTTTTCAATTTGATTTAGGATTTGAATTGCTTCTTTTGGGCATTTTTGGTTGCATAAATTGTCAATTTTCTTATGAGATTGTCGATGTTTGGTTTCATAGACGTTCTTCACTTATGAGTTGAGCATTGATTAAGAAGAGTTGAGGGGAAGATTAGAAGAAGAAAAATGAGAAATTTATACTTTTAATCCAAAAATTTAAAATAATGTTTCAATTAATAGAATTTTAGACTGAATTGACATATTGTATAAGTTTTTTGACTAAAATTGTTATTAAACCAATCTACATTACGATTTTCGTTAATTTTAAACGGTGGGTACCAAAATATTAACGAAATGTAACGTTAGGTACCATTTTACCAAAAGAAATAGCTGGGGTACTAAAACAATAACGCGAGAATAGGTAATGTACTATTTATGTAGTTTTTCCCAAAAAAAAACTAATCATTTCGGGTTTGGATGATTGGATTCTCTAATGGACGATTTCAAGAGTGAAATTGTGGATATTGGGAAGGAAACACATATCTTATTTGAAATTTCGTCGGATAGCAAATTATATCAATTTCGTAAATAAATAAATAAATAAATAAATAACCTTCGGAGCTCAAATTTAAATTTGTAACTTTTAAGCTTGTTTTAAAGAATCCTGATTAGATAGAAAAAAGAGGGGAGCTTTTTGATAATTTTATTTTCCTGGAGAGGTCGCTAAAACGACAATTGGTGACAGTTCAAAACTAACAGCTAAAAATTTGAGAGAAAATAATTTTTGGGTAAACTACATTAGTGGCCCCTAAACTTTTAAGGTATTTTTAATATAGTCACTGAACTTTTAAAACTTTTAGTACAATCACTGAACTTTAAATCTATTTTATTATGATCATTCGTTGACTTACCGTTAAAATATGAGGTGTCCTTTAACTTTATTTTCCTCTTTCTCTCACGTTTTGGAAAGGCACTGCTTACTTTTTTTGTAGCGAAAAATCTCAGCAAAAATCATTTGCCGAATTAGAAGATTCATTGATTTCTTCTGTTCTATCCCCTTTTGCTTTGAATCCATTAAACATTGTCATGTTGGGTTTCTTTCCATTTGTCCTGAGCTAAAAAAATCTCCTTGATTTCTTTACCTAATTTCATGGGATCATCCCATTAAATGTTGCGAGGAACAAAAGGGAAATGAAAATACCACAAGTATATGACCCTCAAAATGTTTGATGATTTACTGCAACAGTCCAATGATGGAAAGTGAAAAAAGGTGATAAACAGTCTAACCAAACCTCACTCGACTCGCTATGTTTTATGGCTAGTAATCATTATTGAGTTCTCGTTACTCTTTCTCTCTGTTGAAATTTCAACTTACTCCTTTTCTCTGTTAAAATTTTAATTAGATTTCTTCTTCTTCTTCTTCTTCTTCCACATTATCTCATGTTTTGATCTTGTTTTGCTTTGTTTTACATGATGAAACTTGAAAGAAAACTCTATCATATTTGGATTTAACCTTTAAAATTACTTAAATAAATCGAATTAAGTTAAACTTCAGGTTCAATTCTTTATGACTATTATTCTTTGTTGTATGCAATTTTCTTCACCTCTTTCAACTATCTTTCTCGGTGTACTAGTTTTGGACACCATGACTTTTTCAAACTTACCTTACTATACATTGCACAAGACTCAAATTGTGAAACTAGACAATAACTTCTATGTTTGAATAGTAAAAAAAGCAAGGATAAAATTAAGAAGGTTTGTGAAGTCAAGCTCCAAAGAAATAAAGCAAAAGGAGAAAAGAGAGAAAAAATTAAAATATTTTTTTTGTTTAGAAAACTTTACAAGATAGATGGAAAAGGAAAAGAAATAAAGAGAAAAATAGGAAAGTAGATTTGGGGGAAAAAGTTAACGGACACGTCATATATTTTAACGGTCAGATGATGGTAGTGATCGTAATAAAATATAATTAAAAGTTTAGTGATTGTATTAAAGGTTGTAGAATTTTGCTGACCATATTTAAAGTGTCCTAAAAATTTAGGGACCACTAGTGTAGTTTATCCATAATTTTTTTAGAAAAAAATCTTAAATAAAAGGAGAAAAAAAAAGATGAAAACGAAAAGAAAAGAGTTCAATGGCGAAATTAAAAAGCTACAATTTTAACTAAGGTGACGTATCTTCAAACACATGAGAATAACGAAAACATTAAAAACAATATTGTAAGTGACCGAAATATAATTTCTCAAAATTAGGGACCAGAATAAAACGGAACAAAAAAAGACATTGACATTGGTTAGTTTACCCAAGAATATACGTAACATGTTTACTTGAACCAAAATAGCTAAGAAGCCGAAGAGCAATACCCTTAAACCCTGGCGCAGCCATTGAAAAGTGTAAGAAGAAGAAGAAGGGTTTTAGAAAATCTAACTGTTTGAAAGCTGTAATGGAGGCTGGCTTAGGGGAAATCCCATTCGGCATCGATTTTCATCCTTCAAAAGAACTCGTCGCTGTTTCTCTCATCACCGGCGACCTTCATCTGTATTCCTCTCTCCCCCCTCCATTTTACTTATTTATATCTCTTTCCAGTTTCTTCACTCTTTTATATAATATTTCAAATACAAATGATCAGTTGAGTACGATTTTATTTTACAGATACAAATATAACGCAGATGATTCCTCGCTACAAAGGTACAAATTCTTTGTTGTTGAAATAATTTCCATTTATTTCATAATTACGTTAATACTGACTGATGAAAGTGTCTCGTTGTGAATATCCAAAGGCTTTCTTGAATTTATTTGCTGTTAAGACTCTTGGGTTTTCATATTTTATATTTTTGGTTTGAATGATTTCCGTTTCTTCCCATAATTAAGTTAATACAGACGGATGAAGTGTCTGGGTGAATTCTAAAAGCTTTTTTTTTTAATTTTATTTGCTGTTAAGATCCTTGGATTTCCGTGCTCATGCTGAATCGTGTAGAACAGTTCGGTTTATCAATGGTGGACAAGGTAAAGCATTTTCTTTTGTTATCATTATTTCTCTAGGTGGATTTTATCGAAAGATGGTTGATTGTGTTTGTTGTGGGTTCAGCTGTGGTGACTGGTTCAAAAGATTGCTCGATTCTGGCCACTGATGTTGAAACTGGATCAGTAATTGCTCGTCTTGAAAATGCTCATGAGTATGTTCTCACTGTCTTTTGGTGTACATTTTCGCTTTTTATTTTTTAATTGGTTATTGAAATACGATTTTACTTGGATGTGCAGGAATGCCATCAATAGTTTGATTAATCTTACAGAGTCAACTGTTGCCTCTGGAGATGATGAAGGCTGTATTAAGGTTCTGTATCACTTGGTTCTGTTGATTTTACCTAGTCCAAATGGTATGGTATGTTAACCATGTTCCTATCTGGTTTCCTTCTTTGCAGGTATGGGATACCCGACAACGATCATGTTCTGGCTCCTTTAATGCTCATGAAGACTACATTTCAGATATGAATTTTGTACCTGAATCCATGAAATTGCTAACAACAAGGTATCTATCTGCCTTTGCAATTATCCTAAAATGTTTCCCGTTTCTGTACTTCAGCGAGATCTTTCAAAAACTATTCTGATTTAGGTCAACTGACGATTGCAAGAGATTTTGTTTCCTTCTGCTTTCCAATTAGAATTGATTAATGCTAAACTCTAAAGGAATGCCAATTGAAATCATTTGTAGCTCAAGAAGATGCATGTTTAAGAGAGAAATGGGTGTGTTTATTGGGAAGATTTAATCAAAAAGAAGGAATAAGAATGACTATTATTCTTTCTTTCTTTCTTTATTCTCCTTTTGAAATATATCTGATTTATTTCAATTTCCTTCTCTACATTGTTCTTGATTACCCTGTCATTCCTCTCTATATGTCTTTCCTAATGGTTTTGTCCACGCTTAACATATCTTTATTTTTCATTGTTAAGTGGAGATGGGACTCTATCTGTTTGCAATCTTCGAACATATAAAGTAAGCTCTTGCTTGGAACCTTTCTAAAATGTTATATGCATCTGATTGCAGAATGGATTTGGACAAATGATTTATTCATTCATTTCTCTATTGATCATAGGTTCAAACCCGCTCTGAATTTTCTGAAGATGAGCTTACTTCTGTTGTGGTTATGAAGGTATGTGCATTCATTTAATTGCTCAATGATCAGATTTTATGGTTGCATCTGATGTACTTTTGGCCGAAACACTCTAAAAGTAAAAACCACTCTATCTTTACTAAATTTGCATTTTAAGTTTATGATTTCTGCCATCACACTTTCATTATCAGGTCAGTTAAACCTCTTGGATAATTGAATATGTAAAGCCTCCATCAAAAATGGTGATGTAGATAAAAAATTCCTAAGTTGTGAAATGGGATGGGGGAAAACCCATTTTGCAGGTGATGTGGTGAAATAGGAAAGAAGATATTGCATTCAAGCTACCATGTTTTACATAACATAGACTATGTATGAAACTTAATATTGTTTTTCATTGATAATCTTTTATTTTGAAGTAAGTCATTTTATCATATATAATATTAGTTTTTTTTTCATTTAATCATAGTTAAACTTAATTAAATGGCTCAATAACTGAACCTACCGTAGTTTACCTGGATTGAATTTAGTTTCATTTAGGAAGACAAAGAAAAAGGTTGGAAAAGGATAAAGGAGAGATGGACAGTTGAGTAGGGGGTTGTACCTATGCTGGACCAATGGGATAGTCTTGAAATATTCAGTTATCATCCCTCATGTGATAGTGTAAAGCGGTAAGACGCATTGGATGGTCAGGCCACCCTCTTCGTGAGAGGAATTTGTTCATCTTCGTGAATATTCAAGTGGGATTCAGTGAGATCCGTTTCTTTTTTTTTTGCTTTTACCATTTAGACGGTGTTGTCAAGGGTGCAAGGTGCACTCCTGGGTGCTAGAACCTTTATATTTCCTCAGGTGCAAAAGAAGTGCCCACTTGAGTAAAGTAAGGCACAATATGTATTTGTAGTTATGTGTGTGTGTGTATAGATAGAGAGAGCTCCATTTTATTTACAAAACATGCAAATTGTTTGTTGGCCAACATGTATCGTCACATGTATGTTGTTGAATACTCGAGTATCAAGAAGTAGAGGGTTTCATAGAGTCTCCTCCTTTCTTATTGGTAGTAAAGGTACATCTAATGAAGAAACTTAAAAAGAAAGATTTATGGAAGGCTTTTTTCTATGCTTATATCCTTATAAAAAAAGTGTGTTTAGGTGCACAAGGTGAGTGCTTGGTCAAATGTGCCTTGCCCGAAAGGGTTTGAAGCACTTCTGTTGTCTAGCTCTATGGTTCAATTTAGGCATTGGTCAGCTCAACAGAACAGATCCAGTGCCAGCACACTACCTCTCCCCTTTAACATAGAACCTTTTCTCTCTTTTTCTTTAAAAATTTAATCAAACTATTTTTCTAATGTATTTTTATATTATATATAACTTTTAATCCGTTGTATTGAAGTTTAAAAAATATTGTTACTTAGTTCATCATTTAAAGTGGCATTTAGATGAAAATTTATTTTCTGTTTTATCACATCACCTAGCAATTTTCTGTATTATCACATCACCTAGCAATTTTCTGTAATCCAAATATTAAATGCATCGGAGAATGAACAGTTTTCTTTATTCATGGAAAAGTGTAATGGCTTAAACAAAAGAGATATAATCGAGGTGGCTGAGTAGCCAATTAATGGAACCTGAGTGGCTTTTACAAGAAGGGTTTGGATTTATGGTGCTGTACTTCCAAATGTTAAAGGTTTTGGCTCTTTGCACATTTCCCAACACCAATCACCATAAAAGTATAACTTGCACTTTACCTGGAATCCTTATTTTTGTTGTACATTAGCATAGATTTTGTGGCAATTAATTGCAAAAAAATTCATGAACCTTTTTTCTTTTAGAGGGTTTTTGGTTAATAAATTTTAATGTAGGAAACAAAAAGGTTGTGGGGAATTCATTTCTGGGATTATTTTGGTTGCGCAACTCTGCTTCCTCCGAAGATATGAGAGAAACTCTTTCCTTTCTAAGAGAAATTATTTGTCTTCTAATTCATGACACTTGCTGTTAAAAAAACAAATAAATGCATTGGTTATAATAACTCATTATCGTGAGACTTTGAATATAGTTCTCGTAATCTAGCTTTCTCTTTCTTGTCCTAACTTTATCTTAATATGCCTTGTAAAATGTCAGAATGGTCGGAAAGTTATTTGTGGAACACAAAGTGGAACTTTGCTGTTATATTCGTGGGGATTTTTTAAGGACTGCAGGTATTGTGCATTACAAAACATCACATTATTTGTCTGAATCCTCCATGATTTTGAATATCTTTCTTCCCTTCCCTTCCCTTCCCCTCCCTTCCTCTCTCTCTCTATGATGTTTTCACAATGTGTTGTTCCCTGAGTATTAACATTTGGTTGTCTAGTGATCGATTTGTTGATCTTTCTCCAAATTCTGTTGAGGCCATGTTGAAGGTAAGCTGGTTTCCAGATTCTTATAGTACCGGCTGGCTTAAAATAATCAATGAACATTTTACAATATTTGTTGTGTCAGCTTGATGAAGATAGACTCATTACAGGAACTGAGAATGGACTCATCAGGTGAGGCACGAGCATGGAAGGACATATTTATTTAAATGTTGATTTGATTTGCCTTCTCTAACATTGATTTAAATTTGTTTGAATTTTTCCCCAGCCTAGTAGGCATATTACCTAACAGAATCATACAACCAATTGCAGAGCATTCAGAATATCCAGTTGAGGGCCTTGGTACATTTTGTTTCCCCTCTCTTATCAATATTTAGTTAACTATGTTCTCTCCGAGGTAGAGTTAATCTGATCTTTGGGCATGGCTAATTTTACGAAGGCTCCTTTTACTTTGCTTTTATAACTGCCTGCTTTTGATTTTGAAAGCTAATAGCAGAAAGTAGCATTTTGATACAAAAGCAATAGAAATCAAAATTTAAAATTTGACAAAGAAAAGTATTATTTTACGTATATTTTGAACCTTTATATTTGGGTTGCTTGTTTCTTTCTCCCTGATTGCTGGAAGTGCTTGGTTGTTTTTTTTGTTTGAAGCCTTTTCTCATGATAGAAGATTTCTTGGTAGTATATCACATGATCAGATGTTGAAGGTGCGTATTTCTCTCCCCCTTTGGTTGCTTGTATGAAACATTAGCACATGAATGATTGTATGTGCATGGTTGGCATAGTCATAAACATGACGGAGGTTATCGAATGCAGTTGTGGGATCTAAATGATATATTGCAAAGTTCTGAAAACACTGTAAAAGATCAAGATGCCGGTTCAGACAGTGATAGTGATGAGATGGATGTGGACAATAATCCTCCGCGTTCTAAGAAAGGTACGCTAGCTCTCTTTTCGACCTTGATGAGATTTTTGCGGCTGCAGAATCCTGTAATGTGACATTTTCAATTGAAGACTTATATCTTAAGATTTCTGCTAATATAAAAACAAACATCGAAATATCATCTTAGAATGTTGAATTTGTGTTTTAAGCAGCCAGAGTGCAGTGGTTTTCTTAGTAGTTCATTGAATGGTTTGGTGTTGATCATATAACATGACTTGGGTTCTCAAGTGTAGCCATATAGTTTGAGATTCCATGCAGAATTCAATGGTATCTGAGTTGGAAGAACATTAGAACTTTGTTGGATCTGTAATCCCAATGGTTGTGTTGTTTCAACGTTTGCAGGGACAAAGACTAAGACTGCAAATAAAGGAGCTGGTTTTAGCGGTTCAAGTAACTTCTTCGCAGATCTTTAGGTGGATCGTGATAAGTGAGGTTGGTGGACATGACTTGTATGAAATTGGTTTGGGCATCAAAGATATTAATTGTGGTGACAATGACATATGAAACATGGTTTTCTAAATTAGAATGAGGAAAACATGTAATTTACCATGTTATAGTATTTCCAACATTATTATTATGTTATGGTATTTCCTTTTCTTTGAGAGTGTTCCACCAGTAATTCAGATGTGGAGAGAAAATAAAGAACAAATGGAAAACCAGAATCCCAGCCTCTGTACAAAACTATTATTGTTGCACACATCACTCAATTGTTAGCATGATTACAAATGACTATTATTTTTAACTTTTTGAAATTTGTAATTTTGCTAATAATTGAGTGATTTTTTTTTTGATAAACTAGAAAGGAGCAGAAACGACGTCGCGCATTCCTTGCAAGTTAAGGTCTTGGAAGTAGTCGATTTCATTGAGATCCATCGTGGTTTCCATGTTATCTCTTGCAACGCAAACTACGGGCTCCAATCCCTGCCCATCGTCACAATTCACAATACAATATCTATATTAGGCTAAATATATTTAAAATTTTATATACAATATCTATATATATATATATATATATTATCAAGACTTTTCTCCTCTTGAATTGTAGATGCAAATAGAAATAGTTATGTTTTAAAAAGACTATTATAATAATTTATTTTTACAAAATATATTACACTATCATGTGAAATATATTTTAATAAAATTTATTCTTAAATTCGCCGCGATATCTATGGTCTTATCCACTAAAATTCAACCACTTTATTTCTTTTTTTTCATATCATTTTTTAAAAGATAAATTTTTAACTTTTTATCATATAAATAAGGAGAAGTGATTACTTAAGAATTAATTATGAGTAGATTAATAACATAAAAAAATGAAGTGGTTAAGAACCACCATGACACGAGTAAAACCTGAGACATCAAAGTTGTTATTGATGTTGCCGGTAATTATTGTTTTTTTTACTGTATTTGATAGTTTATGTGATTTTATCATGTTAATATATTTTAATGTATAATAATAACTTGTATTTTATAAAGTTCGAATTCGTTAATAATTTATATTATATATAAATATTATACGTATGTCATGTTTGAGGTTTTTCCCCCCGAAATATACTTGCTACTAATACTAGTGTTTTAGCATCTGTCTGCTTACTTTTCCGGTAGAACTTTCAAGGTTACAGTTTCTAAGTGATAATCAATATATCAGTACCCTATTCGTATAATTATATTGCTATTATCATCCGTTTTAGTGAGCAAATATATTTGACCGGTTGGTTAAGTTGCTCATTTAAATTCTAACTTATTTAAATAAGTTATGAGTTTTCGCTTTTTTTTTTCTCTTAGTGTCCCATGCCATAAGATTAGAATTAAGATTTGTGAAATAAAAATAATATTAACTTCCTTAATAATCATACCTGGGTGAAAATAGTGATGGCTTCTTCAATGCTCCTGGTACTCAGCACATACATGGCAGCCTCCTGTGAATCAAAACTCACAATTCACAAACAAATAATAATAATAAATGGAAAGAAATAGAAAAGGTTTGGAAATGGAACATACTCTTGCGCAATGGATTTGATCAATACTCAATGTCCTGGGCTCGCTCTCGATCTCGATCTCGATCGAAGATGTTCTGTAAAGCTGCTCTTCCATTATCAAAACCTTGCTCTTTCTTTCTACTGATAACACGTTAATGGATTTCCACCTAAACCTTCATTCATCTGTATTTATACACAGCTCTGCTCTGGGATTTTAGTTAAACCGCTCTACGTAATTTCGTAACGTGGCACCGTTTTACCTTCGGACCACGTGGCCGATTTTCGGTAGGTTGACGTACCACGTGGCGGTTGATGGGATCCTTGTCAGTTGTCAGATGGGAGCTTAGGTTCTTTTATTCCCGAATTGGGAAAGTTTTAAGCTTTAAGGCGGTTGTGTTTGTTGTCTTAATTGCGTATCCTTGTTGAATGGCACTTTAACCAATTGTGGATCACCACGATCTGTGGCTGCTGATTTGCGTGGTGTTGTTGGATTGACCCACGTGGGTGCATCCTGCTGGGGGACTTTTGTCCCTACTTAGATAGGGCGTGGAATTTCATGCACGTGACCCACATTCTTTTTATATTGTTTTCACCCGTCTCTTAACTTTTTTCAAGTTAGGTTTGATTTTATGGGATGGTTAACCAAACTGAACATTAATCAAACTTATAGGTATAATTAATAGAGTAAAAACTACAAATTTTATATTGATTTTAGACCCTTGAGTATAAATCTATAGTTAAAAATTAAGAATATACATGTTTTTTTCTTCTTTAAAAATCTACTATTTTTAACTTTTTTTTCGATTATCGGTTTATAATTATTTAATAATCTAAAATTTATATAAACTAAAAAGTTTTGAATTGAATAACTAGATCCTAACCCAATTAAGAATTATTGTTTGACTTATTGGTTGTAAATTTTTAACTTCGTAAATGAGTTTCTATAATCATATACAACACATGCACACACACGCGCGCACGTACATATTTCTTCATAATTAGTTCCAATTAAAACATTTTTCTATAATCACAACACACGCGCACGCATACACATATTTCTTCATAATTAGTTCCAATTAAAACAATATTCTATAATCGCACACACACCTCTGAAAACTAACTAAAATTGAGAGATACAACTCGAACTTAAAAATTAATTTACTAAGAACTACAAAATTTGAATTATACAAATTTTAATTTTATAACTCAAACTAAAAATATTAATTTTCAAGTTTTGTAAAGTTAATATATAAATACGGTTTAGAATAATAAATAAATAGGAACGATTGATTGTTTGAGATTGAATTGAGAGTTTGCGTCACATTAAAAAAATAAAAGAGGGAGACACGTCAAGGCATTGGAATTGTGGATGTGTCACGAAATCTTGTTGAGTCCATTTCTTTACCTTCTACCTACGTAGGAGTTGGGACCAGGATTTGTGTACATTTGGTGAAAGATCTTACTTTTGACTCCCTGACCTTAACACCCCACAGATATTGCTCTTAAATACATACATAGCCTACAACAGTATTTGTATTAGTGGATTAGAAATGGTTTTATGGGGGTAATTGATGTGTGGGTGAAGAGAGTTTGATGGGCTTTTTTCTTATGCAATTTGTTGCTACTTTTGTATGGTCAAATCTGTACTAAGCAGGTTGTTGCAAGCTTAGCAGGTCGTTAAATTTTTATTAAAAAATGAAATAAAATTATAGTAGAGTTATGAATATTTATTTATGTGGATGTCTATCTTATCTAAGGGGTTTGATTTATTTATTATTAGGAATATTATCTCTATTAATTAGAGTTTAATGTATTATGTACTTCTTATGCCTATAAATAGATGATTCATTGAAGATATTGTACATAATTCTATATTTGAGAATAATACAAATCTTCTTCTTTCTCTCATCTCTTTGTTCTTCCATTCTTGTTCTTTGTTCTTATTATTGTTCTTTGTTATTTTATTTATAACACGTTATTAGCATGAGTTCGCTTGAAAGTTTTTGGTGCTATTCATTCCAATCCCAAAGGAGTTACCGAAAAAAATCAGTTCAACATTAAACTAAAGATAAGTCTTTTCCCTATTTTTTATTGATTACTTTTATCTTGATATTTTAATTTGGTCTTTAATTTTTTTTGACAAAACATGGTGGTATGTTTTGAAGGCTTGAACGAGTCTTGGATATTGAAGGCACTCAAAGAACTCGCGAAAGCAGAGGAATTCATCATGGCCTAAATATATTGTTGCTGTTATTGAATCTAAATGATATAGATTCGTTGAGAGACAAAAAAATCTAAGACATAACATAAGTTTAGTGCTTGTCATGAAATATTTACATTCTTTCTCATGTGGTTTATTGTGACTTGAAACCTGACAATTTATTAATTCCACACGATCGTCGTATCAAGGTAACCGTTCATATGAAATTGTTTCATTGTTTTGCCAAATATCATATATACATTGCATCGTCACTTGAAAAGTTTTTAATGTTTTTAAAGATGGAACGTGGGGTTTATACTAGTGAATAATTTGGAAAAACTCCTATTATGTTGAAGGATATAAATTGATGTCATGCTTGTTTTTGGGACTCCATAAAAATCAATCTTGATCAAACTCTATAATATATTTAAATACATTAAATGCATTTAAGTAGTTTATTGCAATTGTATAGACATTATTTTTATTATTATTATGTTTTAATGTGTTATGCATTTGAATAGTTTACTAGTTTCTTCCATCGATGTTTGAATTTGATCTTATTTTTATTTCAACACAAAAGGTGCAGTAATAATAATAATAATATAATAAGAAACCACTGTTTCATTTCTTCTTTTATTTATGGTAATTTTCTTATTATATGTTGCCTTAGAATATTATTGGAAGTCGGCGGATATTTTTTTTAATTTATGTTGAGACTAATATTTGTTTATAATATTCTAATGACGAGATGTTTTTTAACCGTATTTTAAGTTTTACATGATATATTTGAATGACTTGAGAATAGACCTAGGATAAAAAAAGTTATGAGAAGTTGTTTTGGTCATTTACTATGTCTCTATTGCCATCGAGAGGAAAATCATTATCGGTAAACTCTATTTTTATTTTTATTCTTTAATTTATGATTTTAAGGTGTTATAAATTATGATGATTTATTTTTTTATGGTTATAAAGTCTATATTTGCTTGAAAGCAATATTATTTTTGTGTCGAAAAATTTGACTATAGACTTCTCCCAAGTTCAAGTTACGAAATGTGATTATTGGTGTAACACCCAAAGTTCTAAAAAAAATGAAATGAAATGATGGAAGGAGGTGCTGCCAAGGGGTTTCGAACCCGTGCCCCTTGGCCTTATGAGATAAAGGCTTAACCATCTGGACTAAGTCTAGTCTTTATTAAAAACTAGCTTTTGTTTCTTTTAATTGATGTTTTCGAGTATCGAATTATCAAATCATTGAAATATCAATTGGATATCCAACCACCCTCTTTATTGTGTAATTAAAGCACATTTGGGATCTGGGAGAAAAATGAAACGCCAGATCTAGAAACTTCATAACGTTTTTTCCCCCCTCACCTCACCGTTTGTGCTCCGACCACCATGCTCCGGCTGGCCGTAGTGTGCACCGCCCTTATCGCCACCATCCTTGCCTCTTTGTCGTTGAAACCCGACCGCCCAACCACCATTCTCGATAGCCGTTTACCTTTAAACGGTGAAAAACCGTTCGAGTTCGTTACCGCCGATCTCCTCCACCACCAAGCAGTGGTGGACACCGCCACCACTAGCATGTACGTCGTTCAGCCCCGAACTCGTCGTCGCCAACCACTCGCGCAGCCGTGCCGTCTTCTACCCTGGAGAACGTCTCAAAGGTTCGGTGAGAACCTAAACGTCGTTCCTCTATTTTCCTGTGTTTCCGGCCACCACGAACGCCCGTTTGAGACGTGGGAGTGGCGGCTGAACTCCCCACACCTAGCCGAGCAAAGCCCAACCCATTGATCGCGTGTTTAACTCCGGCAAAGGTCGCATCGGAGCAATGTGCTTTCCGGCCACCTTGTCTTTGTTTGGGTAAGTTCCGGCGTGTTTCCGGCTTTTCTTTGAAAAATTTCTAGCTTGGTTGAACTGAACGTGTTGTGGGCTTCATTTTTTTCAGCAGGATTGTGACCGTATGAGTCACTGGCGAGAATCCGGCGACTTTCCGACGATCGGCATACGAGTTTGGATTTTTGGTAAGTGAACCGGTTTAACCCGGTCTGAGTTCAACCCGGTCTGAACCCAAACTCGAACCCGTGCCTGACCCACCCGATCCGAACCCGATAACCCGACCCGTCTGCCGAGTCAACTCAGTTTGAGTTAGCCCGAGTCAACTCGGTGAGCTAACTCACCGAGATAACTCAGTTGACCTTCTGTTGGCTGATGGCGTCATCATGACGTCAGCGTTGACCGACCCCGTTGACTTTGACCTGCTGGCGTCAGCGTTGACTTTGACCAAAAAGTCAAAATTTTCGAAAAAGCCCTATTTTATGTTTTTCGACGTCCTGAGTCCGTTTTTGAAGCCCGTTTCGCAAAATTCCGACCCGAAAGCCTCTGAATCTGATTTTGAACCCAAAAATGCTTATGCGTTTCTTGTTCAGTTTAAAGGCAATGTGATTAAGGATTAACTGTGGGTTTTTGTTTGATTGAAGGCATCTGCATATCTTCATATCCGCGTGGTTGTAGGATGTTGAATCCGAGTTCGAGGGTATTCGAATGTCGTATTATGAATCGGCTGATGTAGCACGGAGTTAAGGTAATACACTACTACCCCTTGTATGCTTTATGAACATGTTGATATTCGGTTAACGCATGCATGCTTATGATGGCGTATACTGTAAATTCTGCTTAAATTGAATCATATTCGAGCAATAAGTATGGATATTAATAAGACCAAATTATCCGAATAAGATTACTAATGGGCTAACAATATCAGAAGTTCTATTAATTAAATTCAGCTAATTCACAACTCATTCATCAGTGCGTAAGAATCGAGACCCAGGATGTGGAGTGAGAGATATTAAATATAAAATTACGAAAATGCCCTTGGAGCATAAGTATGACTAAACTACCCCTCTGATAAAGGAAATGACCTAAAATCTACATTTGACTTGATTATGCAAATTACACTACACAAGATGTATGTTCTTTTGGAAAAGACTTCGGCATCATTTTTCAAATGTGTGTGATACTAAAAGAAACTTGAATTTCCCCCAAGCTCTGTATAACACATGAAGGTATAACGCCTAAAGGTGAAATTATTGGAATTATTGTTGTATTCTTAAGCTGATCCGTACGACAGTAAGGAATGAATTAATCGAAATGATCGTAATGACCAAAGAGACTGTAGTGCCTTCGAGCACCGAAATTCTTAATTAATCAGAATAGCAATTTTACCCTTAAGTTCTAAAATGAGTAAACCGTCTGTAAGGGCCGAAGGAATTAAAATGACTTAATCTCTACCGAGTACGTAAACGATAGAGGTGCTAAATAGTAAGATTTGACAAAAACGGTGAATTTATCCCAATTTCCAAAATGACTGAAATGCTCTCTTGAGTAAAATATACAATTATGCATTTGATGAAACCCTGAGAAATCTAAAGAGACTTTAAGGGCTAAACTGCCCCTAAGTGTTAGGAAGCATGCTCATGTCTGTTAATCACTCCTGATATTAATATACGAGTTGGTTAGTACTGCAAGATAGGAATATGTTAGTTCGAACAGTTGGAGGCTTGGAAAAACTTCTAAAAATATTAACTATTGTAAATCGTCATTTTATCATTACTGGGCTAAACTATAAAATCACCTCTGATAGTTAAATGACCAAAACGCCCTTGTTGACCATTGTGACTAGAACAACCATGGATGTATCCGATATCGCAAAAGATCTTATCATAGAAATCTCTGAATGCATGACTGGAAAAGTGATGAGTAAATAGAATTTCCTGAGCGACTGTTTATGTCTCGTTGGTATAAATTACCAAAACGCCCATGTATGATAAAATGACCATAATGCCCTTGTAAGCTTAAATGACTAAAGTACTCATGATATATCCAAACTTTCTAAGATCTTGATGTACCAATTCTTGAATACATAATATGAATTGTGTTACGAACCCTTTTCTAATAGGAACCTCGATCTGGAAATTCGTCTAAATTGTCAAAAGTTTAATGCGACCCCTTCTGTAAATGCCGAGTATCTTCAGGAAATAAAATATTTCATCTAGTGTGTTCCATGTGTGATATATTCTGTTGAATGAATTATATAATTATTTGATCATGAATAATATTATGTTTGATGACATTCTCTGCCTACCTAATATATGTCTGCTCAATCTATATACTTGGTATGTGATCGTTTGATCTGTGATGGTATTGTCTGACTGTTTGATGAATTTGTTAGTATGATATGTTAGTTTGACCTATGATGGTACAATCTGTTTGCATGATGAATGCTGAAAATGTATGCTCTGCTCGATAGTATGCCCATTTATCTGTCAAAAGCATGAACTTCTGTTTCTGATACTCTGAATAAAATATGTGTTACATGTATTATGTTACTCATGTCTGGAATCTGAACACCGATTACTATCTGGGGTATACTGTTGGGTTATGTTATGAAGTCTCTATTGGTACAGCCCTGATCAAGCTGGTAAATCCTTATGGACTCAAGGTCTCCCCTTGAGTGGCACCTACGCCCATCGGGCCTAGGGTAAGTCCTTATGGACTCAAGGTTTCCCTTTGAGTGGCACCTATGCCCATCGGGCCTAGGGTAAGTCCTTATGGACCTAAGGCAGCCCCTTAGGTGGCACCTATGCCCATCGGGCCTAGGGTAAGTCCTTATGGATGCAGTTCTGGGGGACTGCATATTGGTGTAAGGTTGGAGGGTAGTTCTTGTAAACTTTTGTATGATCATTGAACATTTGCATTTAATCTGTTATGTGCTCATATGATATGATGTTAAGTACTTATGTATGTTTATCTGCACTTATTGGAACACACTAGACGTTAAACTCTCTGATTCCTACCTCGTATGTTACCAGCCTATATAATTTTCGTCTAATTCTCAAGGTCTGATTAAAGAACAAATACCATTATTCTTGAGTATGATGTAACCTCGAAATAGTAGAACAGAAATAGAGGACTATCACTGCTTGAAACATCATGAAAATGTTATGCCTACCATATGTCTGCATGAGCTTATAGCATCTTTTGGTAGTTCTGTATTACTGAGCTTTCTCAAGCTCACGTTGTTTTTACCATCGCAGGTTAAAAGAAAATATCATGACCTAATGTTTGACATCAGTGTTCGGAGTTCTCTCGGCGTTGCCTCTGGAGTACGGTATTGTATAGTTAGTGGGCATGTATGTCATGTATGTCACGTATGGTTTTGTGATAGAGTCTGTAAAGCACTTTCTGAAAATTTTGTTATATGTTCAAATGTTTCCCTGAAATTGTATTTTAAACAGAAGTTGATTTTACAGTTTAATAAGTGTTTTGAGAAAGAAAAAAATGTTTTCATGTGTATTTTTATTGTGGGTCGCTCTTGTGACTCTAATGTGGCTTCCTAGGATCCGTTGTAACGCATAGGCGGGTCTAGGGGGTTACATTTAGTGGTATCAGAGCTTAGAGTTGCGTCTTTCTAGGTAGATCGGCCGATCGTCTGTCATAGGGTGTCTAGTCTGTGCATGCCCCTAGCGTAACCGTACTCCTCCGAGCCGGAACTCCGATATCGAACCCTTCTTCTAAGATCAGTAAATTTAAGTATTCTTCGTCCCGTAGCTTGATCTGTAGTAGCAAGAAAATGCCAACAACGTTCGTCTGTGTTTTAGATTGAATTGGTGGATTTTGAATCTGGATAAATAACCCGAGGTGATTTATGCGTGTGGAATTAAAGATCTGATAAGATTGAGAATAAATGTTTGATTATGTGAGATGGTTGTCATAAGATTTCGTGTAAGGCTATTCGGGGAAACTCAGTATGTGTGAGAATATTCTGATGGAAATTTGATAAAAGTAATATGAATTTGAAAGAGATGTATCTATGAACGTAGCAACAGTGTGGACAATGTGGTTACTCTTTTATACGAAGAAAAAAGTTTTCTAAGTATTATGTTGAAGGTAAGTGGTAGTTGTTTAAAACTTTGGTTATGTTCGATCGACTTAAAGAAAGACATCTCTAAAAAGGTGGCATGGTGTATCATTATGTGTCATCCTTGATTGAAATTTGATATTATATCCCGAGTCTATAATGCCCTATGGGAGGCATTGGGTACCCGTTTGAATTGCAGTTGTAGCTCTTCATACGTAAACTGATGGTTAACCTCGAAGAGTAATTTAGATTCTGGGAGATATACCTTTGAGTTGTATGGTTGTCTTTGTTGTAGTTTGGAAGGTTCTATAACTCTGATTGAGTCAGCTTATAGTAACAATTATGAGACAAGCATTCGCTTGGCACCGCATGAAATTCAGTCGTAGTCTGAATGGTGATATGGAATAAATACATGAATGGGATGAAAGAGCAGTTCTTGCATCTCTCTAACTCAGGTGAATTTCGAGGACGCAATTTTTTTTAGGAGGGGAGAATTGTAACACCCAAAGTTCTAAAAAAATGAAATGAAATGATGGAAGGAGGTGCTGCCAAGGGGTTTTGAACCCGTGCCCCTTGGCTTTATGAGATAAAGGCTTAACCATCTGGACTAAGTCTAGTCTTTATTAAAAACTAGCTTTTGTTTCTTTTAATTGATGTTTTCGAGTATCGAATTATCAAATCATTGAAATATCAATTGGATATCCAACCACCCTCTTTATTGTGTAATTAAAGCACATTTGGGATCTGGGAGAAAAATGAAACGCCAGATCTGGAAACTTCATAACGTTTTTTTTCTTTTTCCCCCTCACCTCACCGTTTGTGCTCCGACCACCATGCTCCGGATGGCCGTAGTGTGCACCACCCTTATCGCCACCATCCTTGCCTCTTTGTCGTTGAAACCCGACCGCCCAACCACCATTCTCGATAGCCGTTTACCTTTAAACGGTGAAAAACCGTTCGAGTTCGTTACCGCCGATCTCCTCCACCGCCAAGAAGTGGTGGACACCGCCACCACTAGCATGTACGTCGTTCAGCCGCGAACTCGTCGTCGCCAACCACTCGCGCAGCCGTGCCGTCTTCTACCCTGGAGAACGTCTCAAAGGTTCGGTGAGAACCTAAACGTCGTTCCTCTATTTTCCTGTGTTTCTGGCCACCACGGACGCCCGTTTGAGACGTGGGAGTGGCGGCTGAACTCCCCACACCTAGTCGAGCAAAGCCCAACCCATTGATCGCGTGTTTAACTCCGGAAAAGGTCGCATCAGTGCAATGTGCTTTCCGGCCACCTTGTCTCTGTTTGGGTAAGTTCTGGCGTGTTTCCGGCTTTTCTTTGAAAAATTTCTAGCTTGGTTGAACTGAACGTGTTGTGGGCTTCATTTTTTTCAGCAGGATTCTGACCGTATGAGTCACCGGCGAGAATCCGGCGACTTTCCGACGATCGGCATACGAGTTTGGATTTTTGGTAACTGAACCGGTTTAACCCGGTCTGAACCTAAACTCGAACCCGTGCCTGACCCACCCGATCCGAACCCGATAACCCGACCCGTCTACCGAGTCAACTCAGTTTGAGTTAGCTCGAGTCAACTCGGTGAGCTAACTCACCGAGTTAACTCAGTTGACCTTCTGTTGGCTGATGGCGTCATCATGACGTCAGCGTTGACCGACCTCGTTGACTTTGACCTGCTGGCGTCAGCGTTGACTTGCTGACGTCAGCGTTGACTTTGACCAAAAAGTCAAAATTTTCGAAAAAGCCCTATTTTATGTTTTTCGACGTCCTGAGTCCGTTTTTGAAGCCCGTTTCGCAAAATTCCGACTCGAAAGCCTCTGAATCTGATTTTGAAACCAAAAATGCTTATGCGTTTCTTGTTCAGTTTAAAGGCAATGTGATTAAGGATGAACTGTGGGTTTTTGTTTGATTGAAGGCATCTGCATATCTTCATATCCGCGTGGTTGTAGGATGTTGAATCTGAGTTCGAGGGTATTCGAATGTCGTATTATGAATCGGCTGATGTAGCACGGAGTTAAGGTAATACACTACTACCCCTTGTATGCTTTATGAACATGTTGATATTCGGTTAACGCATGCATGCTTATGATGGCGTATACTGTAAATTCTGCTTAAATTGAATCATATTCGAGCAATAAGTATGGATATTAATAAGACTAAATTATCCGAATAAGATTACTAATGGGCTAACAGTATCAGAAGTTTTATTAATTAAATTCAGCTAATTCGCAACTCATTCATCAGTGCGTAAGAATCGAGGCCCAGGATGTGGAGTGAGAGATATTAAATATAAAATTACGAAAATGCCCTTGGAGCATAAGTATGACTAAACTACCCCTCTGATAAAGGAAATGACCTAAAATCTACATTTGACCTGATTATGCAAATTACACTACACAAGATGTATGTTCTTTTGGAAAAGACTTCGGCATCATTTTTCAAATGTGTGTGATACTAAAAGAAACTTGAATTTCCCCCAAGCTCTGTATAACACATGAAGGTATAACGCCTAAAGGTGAAATTATTGGAATTATTGTTGTATTCTTAAGCTGATCCGTACGACAGTAAGGAATGAATTAATTGAAATGATCGTAATGACCAAAGAGACTGTAGTGCCTTCGAGTACCGAAATTCTTAATTAATCAGAATAGCAATTTTACCCTTAAGTTCTAAAATGAGTAAACCGTCTGTAAGGGCCGAAGGAATTAAAATGACTTAATCTCTACCGAGTAGGTAAACGATAGAGGTTCTAAATAGTAAGATTTGACAAAAACGGTGAATTTATCCCAATTACCAAAACGCCTATGTATGATAAAATGACCATAATGCCCTTGTAAGCTTAAATGACTAAAGTACTCATGATATATCCAAACTTTCTAAGATCTTGATGTACCAATTCTTGAATACATAATATGAATCGTGTTACGAACCCCTTTCTAATAGGAACCTCGATCTGGAAATTCGTCTAAATTGTCAAAAGTTTAATGCGACCCCTTCTGTAAATGCCGAGTATCTTCAGGAAATAAAATATTTCATCTAGTGTGTTCCATGTGTGATATATTCTGTTGAATGAATTATATAATTATTTGATCATGAATAATATTATGTTTGATGACATTCTCTGCCTACCTAATATATGTCTGCTCAATCTGTATACTTGGTATGTGATCGTTTGATCTGTGATGGTATTGTCTGACTGTTTGATGAATTTGTTAGTATGATATGTTAGTTTGACCTATGATGGTACAATCTGTTTGCATGATGAATGGTGAAAATGTATGCTCTGCTCGATAGTATGCCCATTTATCTGTCAAAAGCATGAACTTCTGTTTCTGATACTCTGAATAAAATATGTGTTACATGTATTATGTTACTCATGTCTGGAATCTGAACACCGATTACTATCTGGGGTATACTATTGGGTTATGTTATGAAGTCTCTGTTGGTACAGCCCTGATCAAGCTGGTAAATCCTTATGGACTCAAGGTCTCCCCTTGAGTGGCACCTACGCCCATCGGGCCTAGGGTAAGTCCTTATGGACTCAAGGTCTCCCTTTGAGTGGCACCTATACCCATCGGGCCTAGGGTAAGTCCTTATGGACCTAAGGCAGCCCCTTAGGTGGCACCTATGCCCATCAGGCCTAGGGTAAGTCCTTATGGATGCAGTTCTGGGGGACTGCATATTGGTGTAAGGTTGGAGGGTAGTTCTTGTAAACTTCTGTATGATCATTGAACATTTGCATTTAATCTGTTATGTGCTCATATGATATGATGTTAAGTACTTATGTATGTTTATCTGCACTTATTGGAACACACTAGACATTAAACTCTCTGATTCCTACCTCGTATGTTACCAGCCTATATAATTTTCGTCTAATTCTCAAGGTCTGATTAAAGAACAAATACCATTATTCTTGAGTATGATGTAACCTCGAAATAGTAGAACAGAAATAGAGGACTATCACTGCTTGAAACATCATGAAAATGTTATGCCTACCATATGTCTGCATGAGCTTATAGCATCTTTTGGTAGTTCTGTATTACTGAGCTTTCCCAAGCTCACGTTGTTTTTATCATCGCAGGTTAAAAGAAAATATCATGACCTAATGTTTGACATCAGTGTTCGGAGTTCTCTCGGCGTTGCCTCTGGAGTACGGTATTGTATAGTTAGTGGGCATGTATGTCATGTATGTCACGTATGGTTTTATGATAGAGTCTGTAAAGCACTTTCTGAAAATTTTGTTATATGTTTAAATGTTTCCCTGAAATTGTATTTTAAACAGAAGTTGATTTTACAGTTTAATAAGTGTTTTGAGAAAGAAAAAAATGTTTTCATGTGTATTTTTATTGTGGGTCGCTCTTGTGACTCTAATGTGGCTTCCTAGGATCCGTTGTAACGCATAAGCGGGTCTAGGGGGTTACAATTGGACTTATGTCATTCCCTAAAGTGAATGCAAGCATGATGTTTATTCCATGCGATTATTGGATTTGTTTCATTCCTTGATGTGAATGCAAGCATGATGTTTATTCCATGTGATTATTGGACTTATGTCATTCCCTTAAAGTGAATACAAGCATGATGTTTATTCCATACGATTATTGGATTTGTTTCATTCCTTGATGTGAATGCAAACATGATAATTTACTATATGGTTAGTGAATAAAACTCAGTTATGTGCCAGAGTATCACTGATGAGGTTTTAAAGACCTATTAGCCTCCGCTACATTCCCCGAAGTGAATGTGATATTTTTATAGTAGAAAAATAAATGCCACATTAGCAATTGTGGTCGCGATTGAGGCCATAAAAAATAGACATGGATAAGATAATTCTTTTGAGAATGTTTATATTCACCGAAAGTGGGATTATAAGGATGACAAGAATGATAGATATCATATCAAAATCTTTATGTTATCAATACGATGGTACAAACTATTGATCTCGTACTTGTCAAACGCCAAAGTTTTATGGACTTTATCCATAAGCATGAATGATATATGAAAGAAAATATAAACAAGTTTTGTTTATGGCGAAAATAATTATGGCGCTGTTAGTCCAACTCAATTGGATATTGTTAATTTCTTCATAACTCTTGAAGGGAATAATTCGCCATTTATTTTATTTCCCTTATAACCTTTAAAGGGAATAATTGATATTTTATTTATTTTGTTTTATGTTAATTTTATTATTTATTTATGTTAATTTATTTTATATTAACTTGTTTTACATATTATTTATTTACGCTTTATGTTAATTTATTCTTTGAAGAACATGATTACTTTCAGAATAAAATATACAATGAATTGTGGCTATTTATGCCTAGCAGACAGTGTAAGTACTCATACTATACTTAAGCGTAAGAAATATTTTCCCAATTAAATGCAAGGGAAAAATATGAGTACTATTTCCCAAAGTACTAAAATATCAATGCTTCGTAAGAGCAATAAGTTCTTGAGGGTTTATCTCTGATAGATAACCGATTTGATATGATGTGCTATATTTAATATTTTTCATTCCCCGAAGTGAATGAAACAAAGCACATTTTGAAAGGTGCATAACTATGCATATTTTCCCATTTAAAATGCAAGGGAATAATGTGAGTATTATATCCGGAAGTACTAATATCACAGAAGGCTTCGACTGAGCAAATATGTTATTGCCAAATGGAACTCTATTTCATTTTCACAGTGCATTATACTCGTCAAAGACGCAAAGAGACTTATTGAATTTTAAAGATATTTGCATAAATATATTGAGAATATTAGTCGAGGGTGCCGACTATCTCAATCTTACGAGTATAACTCAAGGCAATAATAAAATCTTGAAAAAAATGCACTGTCATCCATATTGTACTACACAAGAATTAGTACAAATTGAAGCTCATGTTATTGTAAATCAGAAGTTTACTGATAACTTTATTATTTGGCATGACCGGTTAGGCCATCCCGGTTCAATTATGATGCAAAAATTTGTTGACACTTTCATGTAGTCCTTATTGAAGAACTAAAATTTTCTTCAAGGTAATGTTTTTCATGTGATACTTGCTATCAAAGCAAATCGATTATTCAATCATCATCAGCTAAGATAGATTGTGAATCTATTAATTTTTGGAACGGATACAAGGTGATATATGTGGGCCCATACACCTTTCTTACAGTCCATCTAGATATTTTACTATTTTAATCGATGCATCGAATAGATGGTCATATGTATCCTTGTTATCAACCCGTAACTTGGTGTTTGCTAGGCTACTTGCTCAATTGATAAAATTATGAGCACCTAGATTACCTTATAAAGACAATCGATCTTCATAATGCTGGTGACATGTCATTTTACATGTAGTATCACTAATTCGTATCAAGCCAACAAATTATCATAAGTTCTCCTAATTACAAATTGTTTTTGGTCAAAACCAAATATTTCTCATCTTAGATTTTTTCTTGTGTGCGGTATATGTTCTGATTCCTCCACCACAACGCACAAAGATGAGTTCTCAAAGGAGGTTGGGAATATATGTAGATTCAAATTTCCTTTGATAATTAAATATCTTAAGCTTCTGATAGGGAATTTATTTACGGCTCGATTTACTACTATCATTTTAATGAGTCAGTTTTCCCAACATTAGGGGGAGAAAATAAAATAGCTGGGAAAAGAAATAAATTGGAATGAATTATCATTATCTCAATTTGATCCACGTACTCAACAATGTGAACTATAAGTTCAAAGGATAATTCATTTAGCAAATCAATTGTCAGATGATTTTGCTGACCCTAATAAAGTGACTAAGTCACATATACCAGCTATGAATGTTCCGTTTAAATTTGATGTCCCGGAAGGACAAATTCTAGTTGCTAACGAGTCTAACTTACGCTTGTGGCGTGGCATACAAGTAGGTCCCAAAGATAAAAATCCTCGAAAAAAAAAGAAGGGAGCTATAGTTATGATGGTTTGATCGAGGAATCAATGAATTATGAAAATCTCAAGAAGGGATTAAAAGGTCTCCAATAGAGGCATTAACATGACTCATGTACATGATAATAAAGAGATCTCAATAGATTATGTCATGTCTGGTAATAAATGGAACTGAAATCAAATCGACGTCGATAATACATTTGCATGCAATATAACACTAGAGATTTTATTTGATGATGTGGATCATGAATCATTGTCAATTGGACAATGTAAACAAAGAAATGATTGGCCAATATGGAAAGAGGCAATTGAGGCGAAACTAAGATCTCTTTCGAAAAGAGAAGTATTTGGGCCTATAGCCCGTATATTAAAATGTGTAAAGCTCGTGGATGTTAATGAGCATTTGTGAGAAACAGAAATCAAAAGGAGAAATCACGAGATATAAGCTCGTTTGGCTGCAAAGATTCTCACAAAGACATGAAATTGATTATGAGAAAAATATATTTCTCGGTGGTGGATGCAGTTACTTTTAGATAGTATGACAATAAATGAAATAACTCAGTTTCCGCCTAATGGATGTTGTTACATCTTATTTGTATGAGCCTCTTAATAACAACATTTACATGAAGCTTCTGGAAGGATTTAGACTGCCAGAAGCAGTTAATTCAAGTTCTCGAGAATATTATTCAATTATATTGAATATATCTTTTTATGGATTAAAACATTTTAGGCACATTTGGTATAATCGCCCCATTGAATACTTATTAGCAGAAGGCTATAAGAATGATTTAATTTTCGGAGCATTTTATTAAGAGGTTTAGCTCTGGATTTATCTTTGTTTTTATTCTGTATGTTGGCGATTCATTGAGACTCATGAAGAGATCTCCTTAACAATAGAATCCTTGTGCAGCAATCGGTATACACAGAAAAATGTTTAAAGTGACTTTACATGCATAATGCATATTTGTTGACCACTATTTGGTTGCTAGATCTCTTAATGTAAACAAAGATCCATTCCGCCCTCAAGAAAAAGGTGATGATATTCTTGGTCTAAAAGCACCATATATACATTAATTGATCTGGAAGCATCGAATCTTAGCTAGTCCAGAAATACTATCTATGTGCTACGATATCATTGCCTTTAAATAATTGCTATGCATGGGGCAAAGCCGAAATATGTGTTTGGCTAAACATATCCAGAAGATATGTGAATTGCTTTCACAAGATAATATGCAAGCTATTTTATGTAGAGATAATGCAGAATTTATATCTCAAGGTGGATACATCAAATGTGATAAAACGAAACATATCTCTTTAAAGTTTCGTCCCTCATGATCTTCATAAGAATAGTACTTGATGAATCATTTCAAGCAATAATTTGGAAGATTTATCCACTAGTGCATACTCTATTTCAACATTTGAAGATTATATTCAAGATTGAATTATGAAGATTCAAATATCTTATGTGATATTTTTATGAGGGGGAGTAAATACGCGTTGCACTCTTTTTCTCTTAACCGAGGTTTTGTCCCCAACGAGTTTTCCTGGTAAGGTTTTTAATGAGGCAACATGTTATGCTATTAAAGATGTGTGTACTCTTTTTCCTTCACTAAAGAATTTTTTCCCACTGAATTTTCATCTTAGTAAGGTTTTAACGAGGCACATTATCTTCATAGACATCCAAGGGGGAATGTTATGAATATTTATCTATGTGGATGTCTATCATGATTAGAACTTTATCTAAGGAGTTTGATTTATTTATTATTAGGAATATTATCTCTATTAATTAGAGTTTAATGTATTATGTACTTCTTATGCCTATAAATAGATGATTCATTGAAGGCATTGTACACAATTCTATATTTGAGAATAATACAAATCTTCCTCTTTCTCTCATCTCTTTGTTCTTATTATTGTTCTTTGTTATTTTATTTATAACAAGTAGCAAATATTGACACTCAACTTGTAGAAAAAACTCTTAAAATATTGAAAAGAAAAATATCTTTTATTTCTAGAATAAAGTAGGAGCACAAAATTTTTAGGGTAAACTACACAGATGATCACTGAACTATGAGTTTGGTGTCAAAATGACCACTATATTATTTTTTGCCGCAAATGCACCACACAACTATTTAAATGGTTCTATTTTAGCCACACGCCGTTAATAAACGAAAAAGTTAACGGAACTGTTAAAAAAATTGGTATAATTACACATTTGGTCCTCTATATTTATACAATATATCAATTTAGTCCTAATTTTAATCTAATAAAATAAATTAATTATTCAATAAGATGGTGACACGTGTCACCACCTGATTGGGGGATTTTAATTATTTTTATTTAACTAAATTAATTAATTTCTCCCTCCAATCAGGTGGTGACACGTGTCACCCTGATTGGAGTAGGAAAAATGAAAAACCAAAGGATTGCCCTTGGTAGGAAACGAACCTGGGACCATGAAGGTATAATGCGCGTGAGTTTACCACTAAGCCAAGCATATACTTGTGATATACAATACTAATAATAATATATGTGTTATACATATGGAGAGAAAAAAGAAATAGCCATATAATTCTAAGATCCAAACGTATACATCAAACTTGGAAGGACCTTGAGGGTGTAGTGCGCGTGAGTTTGCCGCTGGTTTCGTGGGAGTTTTGGAACCACCCACATCTGAATATTTTTTTTAGTGAATTTGGATTTTTGAGTACTTGATTCTGGAACTTTTGTATTTAAGAATTGTGTAGTATGATGAGCTTATCAGTTAATCACCTTTTGGCTTTTCGTTCAAATTATCAACAAACCTCTTGTATTTAAGAGAGGGTCCTTCTCTAGTTTCTTCACAACATCAATGGCAGAAGCAACCAAGAGGTACTATTCTTTTTTCTTCACATACCAGCCACATCTGTTGAGTTTTTCTAAACCATTTTTGTTTAATTTTCATCTCAGATATGCAGTGGTTGCCGGTGCAAACAAGGGAATTGGACTGGGAATATGTAAAAAGCTGGCTTCTAAAGGAATCATGGTTGTTTTAACTGCTAGAGATGAGAAGAGGGGTCTTGAAGCTGTCGAGAAGCTCAACAAAGAGCTCGGCCTATCGGATAATGTAGTTTTTCGTCACCTCGATGTTGCAGACCCTACTAGTGTTGCTTCTTTGGTAGAATTCATCGAAACACGATTAAGGAAACTTGATATCTTGGTATTATTTCATTTCAAAATTACAGCTCTTTAATTTTTTTCCCAGATCATATTTTGATTGAATGATGAGAGACGGTGGAGTGTTGTCCTCTGTAGAGGTGAATAAAGCAGGGATTCGTGGCTACACATGTGATGGTGAAGCTTTTCGAGCTGCAGGTTTTGGAAAGGTAGTCTCCTCTGAATCTACTTGGTTTTCATAAACCAGAGTAAGGAATTATCTGATCAAACTCATGGCTAGTCTTTGAGAGAATCAAAGAGATTGCAAATGCCAGGACTCAAACCCGAAATTTACCGAGTGTCATCTTTTAGCAATAACTCTATAATTTACCTTGAGGGTGTACTCAATGCATACATTTTGATCTCAGAATTATATGGTTGTTTGTTTTCTCTCTCTATATATAACACATATATTATTATTAGTATTGTATATCGTAAGTATATGCTTGGCTCAGTGGTAAACTTATGTGCAATACACCCTCAAGGTCCTAAGTTTGATTCCTACCAAGGGTAATCCCTTGGTTTTTCATTTTTCCTACTCCAATCAGGGTGACACGTGTCACCACCTGATTGGAGGGGGGAAATTAATTAATTTAGTTAAATAAAAATAATAAAAATCTCCCAATAAGGTGGTGACACGTGTCACCATCTTATTGAATTATTAATTTATTTTATTAGATTAAAATTAGGGCTAAATTGATATATTGTATAAATATAGATGACCAAATGTATAATTATACCAATTTTTTTAACAGTTTCGTTAACTTTTTCGTTTTTTTAACGGCGTGTGGCTAAAATGGAACCATTTAAATGGTTGTGTGTGCATTTACCGTAAAAAATAATATAGTGGTCATTTTGACACCAAACTCATAATTCAGTGGTCATCTGTGTAGTTTACCCAAATTTTTAAAGATGTCATTTGACCAATATAATTTTTCTTTATTTTTATTTGAAAATATTATACAAATAGAAGAAAACGAAAAGAGTCATGATTTGATAAATAAGAATTAAAAATAATACTGAAATAAAAACTCAAGAATAAAAATTAAGTTGTGTGTGTATATATATCAGTTATATTTTATGAATATTTTTAAGTTTTGAAGTTTTTACTTGTAAGAGAAAATAATATTTTAAAAATAAGTTTAAGTTCATATATTTATTATCTATATTTTGACAATTTAACTTACATATATAAAATTTATATTTTGAAAATGCCTATTTAATTTAATTTATAAATACGTATTGATGTGAAATTTTTAAAATTTTACAAAAATATAATATTTTAAATATGTGAAGGAGCTAAATCAAAACTTTTAATATTAATAACAAATTTTTTAAGTTTTGGAGGGCCATGACCCCACCCGTCACGGATAAAAATCTTCGACCCTTTTCGGTGTTCTTATTTGTGCCCCAACACTAAAAAATATTACAAAATTAAATTTCAAGCTCTAACCCTAAATTCTAAATCCAAAACCCTACACCTTATACCCTAAAAATATACTTTACCCTAAATTCCCTAAACCCTAACCATAAACCCTAACTTAAAATCCTAAACTCTAAACCTTAAACATAATTTTGAGCTTGGAGGCATAAATAGGGGCACCAAAAAGGACAGAGAATTTACATCCCACCCGTCACCGCATAATTCCACCCGTGAGTACTGATGTTTCTCAATCTTATAGTTCAATATCTCCATTACTTTCATCACACAGGAAATTTTAAAATTAGACACATTAAAATTAGGCTAATATTAGGCAGTATTTGTACGACCGTTAGATTTAGGTTATATCAATCTCAGCCGTTAGTTAAAAAAAGAAAAAAAGGAGTTTGGAGTAACTGGTTAACCGGTTGTCTAAAAAGGTCCTTTCAAAACCTGTGATTTAAAATATCGGTACGGACAAAAAAATTTCAAAATAGCTTGAACGCTCCCTCGTCAAAACATTTCTTTCATCTTATAGCTGGAAATCGTGGACGGAAAGTGCAGTGCATAAGGAGTAAATATTTTGAGGTAAATAAGTGTGCTTTGCATGAAATTGATGTTTAATTTATGTGTTAGTATGAACAGAAATGAAAATTGTGTATGAAAAATTTTTAGGGTTTTGAAAATAGTTAAGGTTTAATAATGATTTTGAGAGATTACTGTTGATTGATTTAATAATGTTTACTTAGTATAGTGAAACACATCAATTTTCGTATAGTTTTAAGATTATATTTGGTGATATTTGTTACAAATGTGTAGGTTGAGAAACGGTTCAGTGTAAATAGTATCGATATTGTACATCATATACCGATGCAGGGTGAGAGTTGGGATACAGGGAAGGGAATAAGTAGGGATACTAGATGGGGTGATATCGGTATTGTTTATGTAATATTCGTATTAGGCTTGAATTACCGATATGGAAATAAATTGGATGACATCGAAGCTAAAAACGGTATCGGTATTTATTATTAATATCGGTACTAGGAGTAGTAAATTTCACATATGTATGTAAAAAATATTTTTTTAACACATAAACATGTTAATAAATATAAAATTATGTGATAATAAAGTTATGTTAATAAATATAGTATTTTTCATGCGTTTTGTTCAAAAAAGAGTAAACCTTTAGGATTTAAGGTAGTTACATAATTTTCTACCATAACTTTGGTTGGTTTAAGTGTAGAACATATGGGGTAATAAATTCTATAATTATTTTTTCTACTATTACTTACGTAAAGAATAAAGTAGGTATGGTTAGATATTGTGTAGGTATCGTATTTTTCATGCATTTTGTTCAAAAAAGAGTAATCATTTAGGATTTAAGGTAGTTACAAAATATCATTCCATAATTTTGGTTGGTTTCCGATTTAGAGATATGGGGTAAAAAATTCGGTAGTTACGTTGTTTACTATTACTTATGTCAAGAAATATGTAGGTATGGTTAGATATTGTGTAGGTATCATATTTTTCATGCGTTATGTACCAAAAAGTGTAATCCTTTAAGATTTAAGGTAGTTACACAATTTCCTACCATAACTTTAGTTGGTTTTAGATTTGGAGCTATAGGGTAATAAATTCGGTAGTTACCTGTTTTAGTATTACTTAGGTAAAGAATTAGGTAGGTGTTGTTAAATATTGTGTTAGGTATCGTATTTTTCATGTGTTTTGTACCAAAAAGAGTAATCCTTTAGGACTTAAAGTAGTTACACAATTTCTTACCATAACTTTAGTTGGTTTTAGATTTGGAGATATAAGGTAATAAATTAGGTGGTTACCCATTTTAGTATTACTTAGGTAAAGAATTAGGCAAGTGTTGTTAAATAATGTGTAGATATCGTATTTTTCATGCGTTTTGTACCAAAAGAGTAATCCTTTAAGGTTTTTAGTAGTTGCACAATTTCCTACCATAACTTTGGTTGGTTTCAAATTTGTAGATATGAGGTAATAAATTCAGTAGTTACATTGTTTACTATTACTTACGTAAAGAAATAGGTAGTTATGATTACATATTGTATAGGTATCTTTTCTTTCATGTGTTATGTACCAAAAAGAGTAATCCTTTAGGATTTAAGGTAGTTACGGAATTTCCTATCATAACTTTGGTTGGTTTAAGTTTACACATATGTGGTAATAAATACGATAGTTACCTATTTTAGTATTACTTAGGTAAAGAATTTCTAACACCCCGATTTTGGGCCTAGATGTTTTCGGCATCGGTTTAAGATGGTCGAACCTAGAGTTGGAGATTCGAGTCTTTAAGGACGGTCCAGGGAAATCATGGTTCGGGATAAGGTAAAAATATGGGTAAAATGTCTAAAATCATATAGATGAGAATGGTTAAATCAATTTTGCAAAATGGGTTTCGTAAAGTGTACATTTTGGGCAGTGACTAAAATGCAAAGTTTTAAAACCATGGAAAAAGTGTGACTTTTAAGGAAGAGTCAAATTCTTAGAATCTTTAGGGAGCTTTATGGCAATTAAGTCTTTTCTCTAATTTTTCATGTGTTTTAAATGTTTAATTAAAGATTAAAGAGTGAATTTATTAATTAAAAGAGAGGAGGTTAATTTGTTAAACAAAATTTGACGTAACTCTTTCATTTCACATTTTCTCTTCAGCCAATCACTCTCTCTTTTCTCCCAGTTTCCAGATTTTTTCCTTTTTCTTTTTCTCACTTGATTTCCAACTCTTTCCTTAAGTTTTCTCTTATTTTCCTCAAGTTTCTTGAAGTGAAAACTTGCCAAATTAGAAGAAAAGCAAGGATTGGAGGTAATTTCGTGCTACTCCTCTAATCAAGGTTCTTTAATGAAATTCCAAAGTATTTGACTCTTGATTTATGTTTTTAATTAAGGTTTTAATGTTGATTTGATGAAAATGTCAAAATCTTCCTAAAAGATGAGATTAAATGTTATTTTCGGTTGGGCACTGTTTTGATTGGTTTAAGAATGATATTAAGGTTGATTTGGATGTTAAATGTTGTTAATAATGAGCTTTGATCAAAAGAATAACAAAATCAATGAGATCTCTAATTGTCTAAGTTGTTAGTTTTGGGTTTTAGGCTTGGAAGTGTGAAATCTGAGTTGTTGGATGTATAAGGATGATATTATGATGTTTTTGGATGTTGATTTAAGGTTAAAATGGGTAGGAAGTGTTTGTTGATGTCTGGGTTAAGTTTGGTGATCAATCGAATGTGATTTCAGTTGTGTCGGATGGGTATTTTTGTGCCTTTGAGCAGATCTGCGGGATTTTAGTGTTTGCTAGTGGTTTTAATGCATTGAGATGCATTAATCCTCTGTTCTTATGTGGTATAAACATGGGAGAATACTTTTGAATCTTTCGGTGAAGTTCTGGGGACATCAGACGTTTGATCGGCAATTGAGGTTTCGCAAGTCGGTGAGTGGAAATGAGATTTCCAACTTTGAAACGTCTTAAAAGAGGTTTTGGGACTTAGTGTAAGCTTTAAATGCTTTACTAAGTTCAGAAGTAAGTAAAGTGATTTTCTCCCTCAAAATATGCTATTATGAGCTAATAGATGCACTTGTTTTTAAATGTGTTTACCTACTGTTTTAAAGCATGATTTGAGTATATGATATGTTGTTGATGATTCCCTATGGTTTAAGGATGCGCTAGGTAAGTGATCCTTGTATGCATGTGTTTATACATGGTTTTTGAAGCATGGTTTAATGCTTTGAAAATGGCTTATTGTGAATGTTTTGGAAAACAATGAGGTTTGCATTAAAAGTGAATTATGTTGGCAAGTGATGTTGTGTAAAGTGTTTTGCAAATGAAATCGGATATAGTTAGCCGGCTAAAGGATTGAGTGCACTATAAACAAGTCGCCTTGGATGTTGAGGGCTTGTGATTGTACCGAAAACTCCATCCAAGTACCCTTAACGATCGAGGAATGTTTAAGGTGTTGCAACGGTGGAGGGTAGCTCCCGTGTGCGAACCTTGTAAGGTGTCATGTCTCTCGTTAGTGGGTTATACATCTACCGATGAGTGGTGTTGATGGGTTGTGATTGTACCGAATACTCCACCATGGGTGTCACAACGGTGGAGGGTAGCTCTTGTGTGTGAGCCTTGAGGTACCGGTAGAGTGTATGAAGTGTTTGGGACAACACTTGGTAATTCGTGTATCCGATATGCTTTTTGAAAAATGAGAATGTTGTTGATCACTTGTAAGCCAATATAATTGATTAAATTGTTATGTGAATGTTTATGATGCATATTATGTAAAATGCATGTTTTACCTTAAAGTTTTGCACATTTGTGGATATGCATGGAATACTTGATTTAAATGTAACAATGGTTATGTTGCTATGAAGTATTTGATACTTGTTGCATGCTATTTAACATGTTGATTTTAGTGATGAAGTGCATGGTTTTCAAAGAGGGCATGATGGTTTTCGTAAATGTGAAAATGGTTTTAAGCATTGATGGTGTTTTTGGTTTTTGAGCATTCCCCACTAAGCTATTTGCTTACGCTCTTATTTGTCCATCAATGCAGATGACTAAGTGTTTGGAGGCAGCAACTTGTTAAGGGATCTAAGAAGACTTCACTTTGAAAGTATGTTTCGGTTATGAACTAGAGTAATAAGGGCAATGGGGGATTTCAAGTTTTGTTTGGATGGTGTGTATAAACACCCTTTGAGCATGTTTGGTATATGCTTTTATACTTGTAAAAGGCCTTTAATTGGTGTTTGAAGTTTTGGTTTAAGATTTGACTCTTGAGTGGCTTATTTGCTAGGTTGCATGCCTTTAGATTTCCATTGACGCAATTGGTCATGTTTTGGTGCTTAATATGCTGCATATGATTGAGGAGCAATGTTTATGATTGATGTATGTATGTTAGAAACATGTTAGATTGGTTTAAGTTGGAATTTTGGGCTAAAAACCAGCCAAATCTGTCATTACAAACCCAGGTGTTTCGAAAAACTCGAGCCTGTATCGAAACGGGGTGCCTGAAATGGCCATGGAGTATCAAAACAAGTAAGGTCTGTTCCGGTACGATTTGCCACTGCAAACCATGGTTTCGAAACACTTCAAAGGCGTTTCGATACGAGCCCGTGTTTCGAAATAGGGCTTAGTGTTTCGGAACAAGTGACAGTTATGTTAGTTAATGGAATGTTCTGTGTTTCGGAACAGGGCCTTTAGTGTTCTGAAACATGTAGTAGTTAATTTGGTTAATGGCATGTCTTGAAGTTCTGATTCTTTGCGTTTTAGTCCCTGAATGTTGTGGATGCTATTCAATGAGCATGAATGGTTATTTTGAGCGGTGACTTAACAGGGATGCTGTAACACCCACATTTCCGTCCTAGAATTTAAAGCCGTGAAATTAAATTATTTATTTATTCTTAGAAGCAATTGAGTTTGCAAATTTGTGAATTATGCAATTTGGTCCCTAAAGTTCTTAATTGGGCAATTAGTGCACCAATTCGGATTAGAAAGAAAATTAGATTTGAATTAAGTAGTTTAGCCGATTGGTAAATTAGTGAATTTGAGTTAGTGATATCAAGATTTAAAGTGTGAAATTAAAAGAATAAAAAGAAATTAAACAACATTACATTTCCTTGAAAAGTCAGATGAAATTAAGAAATTAAACAAAGCATGTAACAAGGGAATTTGATGACCAAATTAAAAGGTTTATAAAGAATGGAATTTGCATGTTAAGGATAAAATATCCTTGGGGCTACCCTTAGTAAAATAAAAAGAAAAGAGATAGACAAAAGAGCTCTTGGGTAATTTAGTAAGCCATCAAATCACCTAGATTAAGGAAGCTTGTCTTCATTCATCATTTCCTCTCCTTTGCCGTGAAGAAAAGAGAAATAAGGGGGGGAGAGAGAAGTTCTAAAGTCTGAAAATTTGAGAGCTAAAGATGGTGAGGTTTTGCTTGCATGGTGGAAGATTTAAGCTAGGAAATTGAAGAAGATAACTAGTATTGTCAAGAAATTAAAAAAAAAAAGTAAGTTGCTTACTCCTTGTACCTATTCGGTTAAGTTTAAAACCATGCATGCAAACTTAAAACTTGTATGAACATGAAACTATATGAATCTTGAATGAAATAACAAGATGAACTAATGAAATATGTGAAAACTTATTAAGAAAATATGAATAGAGTCATAAGGGGGTTGTTTTGAAAGAAAATGTAAAATCTTGAATATTTGGAAAATTTCTATACTTAGGAATTAAAATCTGAAAATTCTCACTAGGAGAAAGTTGTGAAGAAATGAATATTTTGTTATAAATGATTATTGGTTGCTGGAAAAATGAGTTAAAAAGATGATATTTTGATTAGAACTAAAAATGGACATGTAATCGAAAGTTATGGACATTAGGGACTGATTTGGAGAAATCGGTAAATTGAATACTTAAGTGTTGAAATTGGAAGTTTATATGGACTGTAAAATGTCATGAAAAAATAGTATAAGTCATACCATGAAAGAATTTTTAGATTCAAGTGTGTGATTAAGTGAATTTTTAAGTTAAAGTATAAGTTAAGAAAGTTGTCCAGTGGTGTACAATGTAAAAACAGTAATTTGGAAATTCACCAAAAATTGGATATAAGATATTTCAAGCTGAAATTTATACTGTATAAACTTTGATATGTTTAGAATCATTGAGAGAAAACGGAACTCAATTTCAGTATGTAAATTAAGAGATATGAATTTTTAAAGTTGGGCAGTACAAGCTGCCCAGCTTTACCGAAAGGAGTGTAATTAAGCAATAAACTGTATTGATTCGAATAAGATAAAAATATGAGGATCACATGAGTGTAAAATTGAGTTTAATACCTTTCCAACGGTATATGATAAGTTAATTTTGGATTAGTAATTAAGACGATATGATTAAAACGCTAACTAGTCCTCCAACTAGTTTAATGAAAAGTCAGATTCGAAATTATGAATTCATGCCTGAAATTGAGAAGTAATTATGATTGAATTGCTTCCTAATTTAGTGTATGTTTGTTTTATGTTGAGAATTAAGATCGAAATTGCAAAGAAACTTTGGAGGAAGCTAGGATCGATCACTCGAAGAGAAGAAACAAAGGCATCTCAATTCGAGATCAAGCTTAAGGATTCGTGAGTGTAATTTTGTATTAGGGTTGGGACTAGTGTCCGAACCACTTTATTATTTGTAATTTATGTTTTCTATGCATTAAATTGGACTAATTGATATTCGGTAATGTGTTTAGTAAGGGAAGGAGATAAAAAGGAAATTGGATGCATGATTTGAAACTTGTGATTTATGTTTGATTGTGTGCAATACGTGGGCTGTTTTATACGATGTTAAATGCCATGAATTGTATGTCGATTTGGATTTTGATAATTATTTGAGTATGTGCAAATGTGGACTGTCCATGTGATTAAATGTATGATGAGTATGCATGAATTGGATTCTTGATGATATTTGATAAAATGAATATATGGACTGCCCTATGGTAAGTTTATGCTATGCTTAAAAAAGCATGTGATTATGTATGTATGATGTTGCTGCCATGCATGATGTTATGATCGAATGAGCATGCAAAGTGAATTCTGAAAAATATATATATTAAATGAAATAACGAATTAATTAATTAACAAGAATACGCCCTTGGTCGATTGGAAGTTTTAGATAAGAACGGCATGCCTAGAGTCTGAGCTCACCGTTTGATATTGCTTTGTACAATCTTTGATAGTACTTTGTGTACTCTTGATTATAAGATATGTGTTCTTGATTGCTGTTCGAGACACATGATGCTATGGGCATCCCTTGATGTTGCTTTGTGCGACTCTTGATGTTGCTTTGAGCAACTATATGCGTTACATGTTACCCTTATGATGGCTTGAATATCTGATACGACTATTCTACCTCGGGCGAAGAAATTACATAAAGTGTTTGGGCTAAGAAACCAAATTCAAAGTAACGAAATGAATGATAATGTGACATGATTTACATGAATTGAATGGAAGTTGCTAAGTTAAATATAGCTTATGAAGTGGATAAATGATTGTGTGACTTAGCATGATATGATATGATATGATATGATATGATATGATATGATATGATATGATATGATATGATATGATATGATATGATATGATATGATATGATATGAAAAGATATGCTATGTGGACATTGATCCTTTCCGATTATGATATGAAGCATATGAATTGCTTATAAGTCCGATTATATGAAATTTGGGTAATGACCCTATTCGAATACATGGAATTAAGAAATGAGAAATTCTGATTTTTGGATGATATTTTGAGATCATTCGAATGACATGCCTATGATGAAATTTGTGATTTCGATTTGATAAGTTAAAAATGCTATGTATGGATTTGCATGAGATTTTGATTAATTCAATTGTTAAGCATGAGATTGAGTATGCTGAAATTGAATTGAGTTATGATATTGAATGAATTATATGCAAGCATGCGATAAATCATTGTGATATGTTATGTATTCGAGCATGTGCTATGAATGTTGATATGATATGTATGACGCTATGTGTATGAATTTTTACATGAGCTTAGTTGGGTGCAATTCGAATGTTAATAAACCTAGCTAAGTAAACTCAATGCTTGAACACGTTAAAGCTCAAGAATGAATTAGATTTAGCATTACCTCGCTAAGTACTATTTGTACTTATCGCTCCGTTGTTTTCTTCTTCCCAACCTTAGCAGGATAGCTCGGACCTTAAAGCTAGCATTCGTTGGATCCAGTTCTCAAGTTCACAGTTCTGAAATATGTACGATCTAAGTCTTATCTTTAGACTCCTAGATGGTGTCTTTGAAGTCTGTTTAAGGATTCGTTTTGTTGTGTTTGGTCGTAACTTAAGTTTAAAATGGTGTTTGAAATTATATGCTCCGTGAAGCTTGGTTAGGAGGCTAGAATCATGTTTTGTATTTAAGTAGGTAGCCTCATTATTTTGTTGTATAAAAGTGTAAGTCAAGCTAGTGGTTGTGTCGATTCTTTTTGTTGTCCATAGTCGATAGCTTGACATAGTTTAGGGGCATATAAATCATGATATTTTGTAAGGTTCTAAGTAAAGGAAATCGAATGCCATGAAATTGAAATCTATTATGTCTTGTATGAAAATTGAATTAATTAATTATTGGTAATTTGGATTAATTCGAAAATCACCTAGACCATTTAATTAAGGGTTTCGAACGGCATGAATTTGAATAGTTTTAAGTATTCGACTTTTTGAATTAAATTGTAATAGTAAATTGATAATGATAATAAAAGTTTTAAATTGGCTTGTAATTTGATAACAAGTTTAATAGATATTGTGTCTAAGATTTTAAATGATCATAAGAAGTTAAGAAAAGTTTTTGTTAGCCCATTTTTCGTGTGCGCATTAATATGAATAACTATTTAAAAATGATATATTGTTTTCCGATATGCTTCCGTTGTTGTCTGATATGTTCTGTTTGTCCGCCTTTTCCGTTTCCGGCAACGCCCCCGGCTCTTGGCCTGGGTTGGGGGTGTTACATTTGTTTGGTATCAGAGCGTTTTAGGTAACAGGTCCTATAGACCTCGAATGTGTTCTGTGTGCATCATTAGTTGAGTCAAGCCACCTAGGGATCATACATATTGTTACTTGTGACTTGATCCTAACTTTGAATTTTGTTTGATCTGAATTAGAATGAAAGAGACACATTTAGCTCGAGACGATGAAAGTCCTCAAGAATCCTCAAGTGAAGGGGATAGTGTCCGTATGAAAGAAAACCCTCCGGATAAGGAGAACCCTCATGTACCAGATAACACTCGACAACAATCTCCTGTTCAGCCTCGGACGAACACTGACAATCCAACTGTTCAGAATGTTCAACGAGATTGTCTTCTGAGCATGAAAGAAATGTTAGATCAGCTTTTGACGAACATGAGACATGAACAACCTGCTCCGGTAGCTGCTGCCCCTAGCAGAGCTCCTATTGAAAAGCTTGCTCAGCACCGAGCTTATACTTTTGCAGGCTCTATTGAAGAGAAGCCTGAAGAAGCTGAGTATTGGTTAGAAAGAACTACTCAGATATTGACTAAGCAACTTCAGTGCTCCGATGAGCATAAGCTCGAACGTGTTGTTGCCTTACTTGCTGATGAAACCTTGAACTGGTGGGAAACTACAACACTAACTGCTCCAATTAAATCTGTGAACTGGAAATTTTTTGTAGGCGAATTCAAGAAGAAATACATAAGTGAACAGTACATGGCCGATCGAAGAAAGCGTTTCTTGCACCTGAAGCAAGCGGGTCGACCAATAGAGCAGTACATGGCTGATTTCTGTAAGTACTGCAAGTATGGTTCTGAGTACATCAAGTCAGAGAAAGAAAAGTGTCGTATGTTCATTGACGGTCTGAATGATGAGCTGATTCCGATGTTTACCGCCCTAGATATCACGGACTTTCAAACTCTCGTAAATCGAGCTATTGCTACGGTTCCAAGTTTCAGGCCGCAGAAAAGAGGAAAAGCGGTTACCGTCATGATAAGAAGCGTAAGAGTGATGACAAGTCTCACTGGAAATCAAAGAAGTCTAGAAGCCGTAAAGAAGGTACTTCTTCGTATAATCCAGCACCTCGTAGTAACTTCACTGTGAAGCCTCATTCTGTGAGTAGACTTTCTGTTCCTGTTATATCTGTTAATAGCCCTGGGAATTCAGAGAAGGCTGTCGTCTGTCAGCATTGTCAGAAACCACATTATGGTCAGTGCCGAAAGCAGGCAAACTTATGTTTTGCTTGTGGCGGAAGTGACCACTATATCAGAGACTGTCCAGTGATGAAAGATCAAGCTCCTACTCAAAACTCTACTAATCCGAGTCATGTGCAATCCAATCGGAACAAAAATATTAGACAAGCTCAGTCTGGGAATCAGGGCAGAGGCAGAAGCAATCAGTCGAAAGCCACCACACATCAGGAATCACGAGCTCCAGCTCTAGTCTATCATATCCGTGGCAAGGATGAGGAAGAGTCTCCGGATGTTATTGCGAGTACGGTTGAACTAAACCTTACTCATGTTTATGCTTTAATTGATTCGGGATCAACTCATTCTTTTGTGTGTTCTCACCTGATCGACAAGTTACAGTTAAAGCCCGAATTTGTTAAAACTGGGTTAATTGTTTCAAACCCTATAGGAGGTGACTTACCAATCAACCTGATCTGTAAGAATAGCCTTGTATTTATTCGAAATGTACCTTTTCCCAGTGACTTGTATGTCCTACCTAAATGTGAGTTTGACCTAGTATTAGGTTTTAGGTTTAGACTGGTTGGGTAGACATGAAGCATAGATTGACTGTCAAAATAAAAAACTATACTTGAGGGGATTAGGAAAAGAGTCAATTCTATTAATCGACAAGAAACCAACATCTATTTTTGCTGCTATGGCTTTGCAAGATGAACTAGATTTTGGCTTAACAGAAATGCATGTTGTATCTGAATTTGTTGATGTTTTTCCTGAGGAACTCCCTCCAATTCGAGAAGTTGAGTTCAAAATTGAAGTTCAGCCTGGAACTAATCCTGTGTCCATTACGCCCTATCGTATGGAACCTATTGAATTGCAAGAATTAAATAAGAAAATTCAAGAATTAGAAGATAAGGGTTTCATTCGACCCATCACTTCTCCCTGGGGTGCTCCAGTTCTCTTTGTGAAAAAGAAAGATGGAACGATGCAACTTTGCATTGATTACCGACAATTGAACAGAGTCACTATCAAGAATAAGTATCCATTGCCCCGAATTGAAGATCTCTTTGATCAGCTGAAAGATGCTGATGTATTCTCTAAAATTGACCTTCGATCCGGATATTATCAAATGAGGGTGAAAGATGAAGATATACCCAAAACTGCTTTCAGAACTCGTTATGGTCATTACGAATTTCTAGTGATGTCATTCGGGTTAACGAATGCCCCTGCTGCATTCATGGATCTGATGAACTGAGTATTCAAGCCTCATCTTGACAAGTTTGTTGTCGTATTTATCGACGATATTTTGGTCTATTCTCGTAACAGAGAAGAACATGCTCAACATCTTCGGATTGTACTCCAGACACTCCGAGAAAATCAGCTATTTGCTAAATTTTCTAAATGTGAATTTTGGCTTTCAGAAGTGTCTTTCCTCGGACATATTATTTCAGCCGAAGGAATCAAGGTTGATTCTAAGAAAATTCAGTCAATTCTAGAATGGCGACCTCCGAGCAATGTAAGCGAGGTCCGAATTTTCCTTGGTTTAGCTGGGTATTATCGGAGATTTGTGAAAGGATTTTCGGTAATTGCTGCACCACTAACCAAATTTCTCAGAAAGAGTGAACCGTTTAAGTGGTCCGAATGACAACAAAGAAGTTTTGATCAGCTTAAACAAGCCTTGACTTGCGCTCCTGTTCTTATTCAGCCTGAGTCTGGAAAAGAATTCGTTGTTTACAGTGATGCATCACATTTCGGCCTTGGATGTGTTATGATGCAGGAAGGTAATGGATTGCATACGCTTCTCGACAACTTAAGCCTCACGAGCTAAACTATCCAACTCATGATCTTGAATTAGCGGCCATTGTTTTTGCACTGAAAATCTGGCGGCATTATTTGTACGGTGAGAAGTGTAAGCTATTCACCGATCATAAAAGTCCGAAGTACTTGCTTACTCAGAAAGATCTGAATCTTAGACAAAGAAGGTGGTTGGAATTACTCAAAGATTATGATCTGACCATCGACTACCATCTTGGAAAGGCTAACGTGGTTACCGATGCTCTGAGTCAGAAACCAAACCTCGGTACATGTTCTGAAATTCTTGAAATCTAAAAATGTTCAATCTTGAAAATTTACTAAACCATTCGAATAGTGTCTTGCTTTCCAAGTAACATCTTTGATTCGTTTTTTCATAGCTTCTTTGGCCATCAATGCTCATTTCCGACTATGTAAAGCTCGGAATTATCTGAACGAACTTCAGGTTCAATCTGTTCTGATCTCTAGAATCAAAGAACTCCAGCAAGTTGATCCGGAACTTCAGAGAATCTTGTCTAAGCTTGGATCTAATCCTGACTTTTCTGTCAAGTCAAACAGTCTTCTATATTTCAAAGATCGGATTTGTGTTCCTAATAACAAGAAATTACAAGCTGAAATTCTGCAAGAAGCACATCAAAGTTCTTTTTCAATCCACCCTGGATCTGTAAAGATGTACAAGGATCTCAAGCCCTTCTATTGGTGGTCTGGAATGAAATCGGCTATCAATGACTTTGTATCAAGATGTCTGAATTGTCAGCGAGTCAAAGCTGAACATCGTGCTCCTACTAGATTACTTCAACCTCTTGAATTTCCGCAATGGAAATGGGAACGGATTACGATAGATTTCGTGACCGGTCCTCCTGACTCTCCTAGAAAGTGTGATGTTGTCCGGGTGATCGTTGATCATTTCACAAAATCAGCACATTTCATTCTGGTACGGATGAATTATAGTCTTGAGACCTTAGCAGAACCGTATGTTCGAGAAGTTATCCGTTTACACGGAGTTCCAACTTCTATTGTTTCAGATTGAGATCCTCGATTTACAGCTCAATTCTGGAAAGCTTTACATAAGGCTCTTGGAACTAAGCTGAATGTTAGCACAACTTTTCATCCTCAAAGTGATGGACAATCTGAACGAGTAATTCAAATTCTTGAAGATATGCTTAGAGCTTGTATTATCGATTTCGATAAGAACTGGGAGAAATCACTACTGTTAATCGAGTTCGCTTATAATAATAGCTATCAGTCTTCTATTCAGATGGCTCCTTTTGAAGCACTGTATGGAAGAAAATGCTGAACTCCTTTGTGTTGGTCTGAAGTCGAAGACAATAAAGTGTTAGGACCTCAACTGCTTCAGGAAACTGAAGAACAAGTTCAAATTATTCATTCCCGATTGAAACAAGCTTTTGATAGGCAAAAGTCATACGATGATCTGAAGCGTAGAGACATCCAATATGCAGTCGGAGATAAAGTATTTCTCAAAGTTTCTCCGTGGAAGAAAGTTTTCCGTTTTGACAAGAAAGGAAAGCTTAGTTCGCGTTTCATTGGACCGTTCGAAGTAATTGAAAGAATTGGTCCTGTAGCTTATCGCCTTGCGCTACCTCCTGAATTCGATAAGATTCATAATATCTTTCATGTTTCTATGTTAAGGCATTATCGATCTGATCCGTCTCACATTCTCGAACCAGAAGAAGTTGAACTTAATCCTGACCTCTCCTATGAAGAGGAACATGTTCAGATTCTCGATCGAGAAATTAAAAGGCTTCGTAACAAGAGTGTCCCTCTTGTTAAAATTCTCTGGAAGAATCATAACGTTACAGAACCAACTTGGGAACCCGAGGATACGATGCGGAAGCAATATCCTCATTTATTTAGTTCAGGTAAGAATTCGAGGACGAATTCTTTCTTTAAGGAGGAGGGAATTGTAACACTCACATTTCCGTCCTAGAATTTAAAGCCGTGAAATTAAATTATTTATTTATTCTTAGAAGCAATTGAGTTTGCAAATTTGTGAATTATGCAATTTGGTCCCTAAAGTTCTTAATTGGGCAATTAGTGCACCAATTCGGATTAGAAAGAAAATTAGATTTGAATTAAGTAGTTTAGCCGATTGGTAAATTAGTGAATTTGAGTTAGTGATATCAAGATTTAAAGTGTGAAATTAAAAGAACAAAAAGAAATTAAACAACATTACATTTCCTTGAAAAATCTGATGAAATTAAGAAAATTAAACAAAACATGTAACAAGGGAATTTGATGACCAAATTAAAAGGTTTATAAAGAATGAAATTTGCATGTTAAGGATAAAATATCCTTGGGGCTGCCCTTAGTAAAATAAAAAGAAAAGAGATAGACAAAAGGGCTCTTGGGTAATTTAGTAAGCCATCAAATCACCTAGATTAAGGAAGCTTGTCTTCCTTCATCATTTCCTCTCCTTTGCCGTGAAGAAAAGAGAAATAAGAGGGGAGAGAAGTTTTAAAGTCTGAAAATTTGAGAGCTAAAGATGGTGAGGTTTTGCTTGCACGGTGGAAGATTTAAGCTAGGAAATTAAAGAAGATAGCTAGTGTTGTCAAGAAATTAAAAAAAAGTAAGTTTCTTACTCCTTGTACCTATTCGGTTAAGTTTAAAACCATGCATGCAAACCTAAAACTTGTATGAACATGAAACTATATGAATCTTGAATGAAATAACAAGATGAACTAATGAAATATGTGAAAACTTATTAAGAAAATATGAATAGAGTCATAAGGGGGCTGTTTTGAAAGAAAATGTAAAATCTTGAATATTTGGAAAATTTCTATACTTAGGAATTAAAATCTGAAAATTCTCACTAGGAGAAAGTTGTGAAGAAATGAATATTTTGTTATAAATGATTATTGGTTGCTGGAAAATGAGTTAAAAAGATGATATTTTGATTAGAACTAAAAATGGACATGTAATCGAAAGTTATGGAGATTAGGGACTGATTTGGAGAAATTGGTAAATTGAATACTTAAGTGTTGAAATTGGAAGTTTATATGGACTATAAAATGTCATGGAAAAATAGTATAAGTCATACCATGAAGGAATTTTTAGATTCAAGTGTGTGATTAAGTGAATTTTTAAGTTAAAGTATAAGTTAAGAAAGTTGTCCAGTGGTGTACAATGTAAAAACAGTAACTTTGGAAATTCACCAAACATTGGATATAAGATATTTAAAGTTGAAATTTATACTGTATAAACTTTGATATGTCTAGAATCATTGAGAGAAAACGGAACTCAATTTCAATATGTAAATTAAGAAATATGAATTTTTAAAGTTGGGCAGTACAAGCTGCCCATATTTACCGAAAGGAGTGTAATTAAGAAATAAACTGTATTGATTCGAATAAGATAAAAATATGAGGATCACATGAGTGTAAAATTGAGTTTAATACCTTTCCAACGGTATATGATAAGTTAATTTTGGATTATTAATTAAGAAGATATGATTAAAACGTTAACTAGTCCTCCAACTAGTTTAATGAAAAGTCATATTCGAAATTACGAATTCATGCTTGAAATTGAGAAGTAATTATGATTGAATTGCTTCCTAATTTAGTGTATGTTCGTTTTATGTTGAGAATTAAGATCGAAATTGCGAAGAAACTTTGGAGGAAGCTAGGATCGATCACTCGAAGGGAAGAAACAAAGGCATCTCAATTCGAGATCAAGCTTAAGGATTCGTGAGTGTAATTTTGTATTAGGGTTGGGACTAGTGTCCGAACCACTTTATTATTTGTAATTTATGTTTTCTATGCATGAAATTGGACTAATTGATATTCGGTAATGTGTTTAGTAAGGGAAGGAGATAAAAAGGAAATTGGATGCATGATTTGAAACTTGTGATTTATGTTTGATTGTGTGCAATATGTGGGCTGTTTTATACGATGTTAAATGCCATGAATTGTATGTCAATTTGGATTTTGATAATTGTTTGAGTATGTTCAAATTTGGACAGCCTATGTGATTAAATGTATGATGAGTATGCATGAATTGGATTCTTGATGATATTTGATAAAATGAATATGTGGACTGCCCTATGGTAAGTTTATGCTATGCTTAAAAATGCATGTGATTATGTATGTATGATGTTGCTGCCATGTATGATGTTATGATCGAATGAGCATGTAAAGTGAATTCTGAAAAATATATATATTAAATGAAATAACGAATTAATTAATTAACAAGAATACGCCCTTGGTCGATTGGAAGTTTTAGATAAGAACGGCATGCCTAGAGTCTGAGCTCACCGTTTGATATTGCTTTGTGCAATCTTTGGTAGTACTTTGTGTACTCTTGATTATAAGATATGTGTTCTTGATTGCTGTTCGAGACACATGATGCTATGGGCATCCCTTGATGTTGCTTTGTGCGACTCTTGATGTTGCTTTGAGCAACTATATGCGTTACATGTTACCCTTCCGATGGCTTGAATATCTGATACGACTATTCTACCTTGGGCGAAGAAATTAAATAAAGTGCTTGGGCTATGAAACCAAATTCAAAGTAACGAAATGAATGATAATGTGACATGATTTACATGAATTGAATGGAAGTTGCTAAGTTAAATATAGCTTATGAAGTGGATAAATGATTGTGTGACTTAGCATGATATGATATGATATGATATGATATGATATGAAAAGATATGCTATGTGGACATTGATCCTTTCCGATTATGATATGAAGCATATGAATTGCTTATAAGTCTGATTATGTGAAATTTGGGTAATGACCCTATTCGAATACATGGAATTAAGAAATGAGAAATTCTGATTTTTGGATGATATTTTGAGATCATTCGAATAACATGCCTATGATGAAATTTGTGATTTCGATTTGTTAAGTTAAAAATGCTATGTATGGATTAGCATGAGATTTTGATTAATTCAATTGTTAAGCATGAGATTGAGTATGCTGAAATTGAATTGAGTTATGATATTGAATGAATTATATGCAAGCATGTGATAAATTATTGTGATATGTTATGTATTCGAGCATGTGCTATGAATGTTGATATGATATGTATGACGCTATGTGTATGAATTTTTACATGAGCTTAGTTGGGTGCAATTCGAATGTTAATAAACCTAGCTAAGTAAACTCAATGCTTAAACACGTTAAAGCTCAAGAATGAATTAGATTTAGCATTACCTCGCTACGTACTATTTGTACTTATCGCTCCGTTGTTTTCTTCTTCCCAACCTTAGCAGGATAGCTCGAACCTTAAAGCTAGCATTCGTTGGATCCAATTCTCAAGTTCACAGTTCTAAAATATGTACGATCTAAGTCTTATCTTTAGACTCCTAGATGGTGGCTTTGAAGTCTGTTTAAGGATTCGTTTTGTTGTGTTTGGTTGTAACTTAAGTTTAAAATGGTGTTTGAAATTATATGCTCCGTGATGCTTGGTTAGGAGGCTAGAATCATGTTTTGTATTTAAGTAGGTAGCCTCATTATTTTGTTGTATAAAAGTGTAAGTCAAGCTAGTGGTTGTGTCGATTCTTTTTGTTGTCCATAGTCGATAGCTTGACATAGTTTAGGGGCATATAAATCATGATATTTTATAAGGTTCTAAGTAAAGGAAATCGAATGCCATGAAATTGAAATATATTATGTCTTGTATGAAAATTGAATTGATTAATTATTGGTAATTTGGATTAATTCGAAAATCACCTAGACCATTTAATTAAGGGTTTCGAACGGCATGAATTTGAATAGTTTTAAGTATTTGACTTTTTGAATTAAATTGTAATAGTAAATTGATAATGATAATAAAAGTTTTAAATTGGCTTGTAATTTGGTAACAAGTTTAATAGATATTGTGTCTAAGATTTTAAATGATCATAAGAAGTTAAGAAAAGTTTTTGTTAGCCCATTTTCCGCGTGCGCATTAATATGAATAACTGTTTAAAAATGATATCTTGTTTTCCGATATGCTTCCGCTGTTGTCCGATATGTTCCGTTTGTCCGCCTTTTCCGTTTCCGGTAACGCCCCCGGCTCCCGGCCCGGGTTGGGGGTGTTACAGATGCATGTAATGAGACTAATTAAAGGTTGGTAACACGAATTTGACTTAAGATTCTATGAATCGGGAAAATTACGAAATGGTCCCTAAAAGCCGTAATTGGATGAAAATGATCTACGCTTGAGTTGTGAATGATCCGATGCAATGTTAAACACATAGGAACCTAATTTGCATCTAAACAAGATAAAGAAAAAAATTAAGGTTGTTTATTAAGGTAAACCTTCCCAGTTTACTCCAATGTTCCTCGTGCGACATGTTCGGTTCGGTTTACCGCTAGGTCGGGACGAAGGGGTTACATTTGGTGGTATCAAAGTCATGTTTCGAAAGAATGGGATAATGGTGAGTTAGTGGTAAGTCAATGTGATGTAATTGTATGTATTTGGTGATGTTTGTTTTGCACAGTGAATGTTATAAGCATGTTAATGTTGATCAAGTGAGGGTGATGTTGTGTATGGTGATTGTAATATGAATGTGAGATGTTATATGTGATGATAAATTGGGCTGAATTTTAATGCTTGTGACGCATGATGGTTGTGGCATGTACGTTGTATGCTTTATGCTATGTTTGGAGGGAGTTGGAATGCCCATTGCCTTATTACTATAGTGAAATGTTTTAAATTGAATTCGTTGTCTTGGATCCTTACTAGAAGCTGGCATGATTTCTTGTTTTGTTTTATATTCATGCCTTAATGATAATAGCAAAATGGGACCGAGGAGAGAGCTATGTTCAGGATCAGTTGCTCTGGCTTATGAGAAAAGGAATCAAGAGAACGAGGTTCTGCCTGGTGCGAAATTACCTTCTCCACCACCACCATCTGGGGGTGAGGAGCAAGCACAACACAGACAGGCTGGTTTGGTGTTGGGTGATTTGACGCCTTTGGTAAAGGCAATGACTAGAGCATTCCAGGCTGCTGTTGCTGGAGTGCAAGCACAAGTACAAGCACCTGGGGGTAGGCAATTGGGTTTGCTTTTGGAACGCTTATGAAGTCTAGGAGGCGTTGAGTATCATGGATTATCTCTTGAAGCATCTGAGGCTTGGATGGCTAGTACGATCCAGATTTTGGATCAGATAGGATGTAATGATGCACACAAGTTAGGATGTGTTGTCTCGTTATTAAATGTCGATGCATATAATTGGTGGACGACTGTGACCGCAACCATGGAACCCAATGAGGTGGATTAGGATTTCTTCCAGACTGCCTTTAAAAAGAAGTATCTAGGAGTTAGATACTTGGATGACAAGAAGTGAGAGTTTATGTCTTTGGTGCAAGGAAGCATGACGATAGCTGAGTCAGAGGTCCAATTCGTACGTTTGAGCTAGTATGCTCCGGAATTGGTGCCGAGTGATAGGCATCGATGTGATCGTTTCCGTTATAGCTTGGTACAGGAAGTGAAGACTTTTATGCTCGCATATGATTACACTGATTTTGATGTACTGGTGACGTGAGCCAAGGATATAGAGCAGAGTTTGGGTTTGACCTCTCGCGTGAGTGGTTCTAGCTCAAGTAAAAGAGCTGCAGATTTCGGTCCTAGTGGTGGAAAGAACAAGAGAAATCGTGATCGCAGATATCGGCCTGAGGCGAGGCGAGGTAATTTTGGGCGAGGTGCGCCAGCTCAGGGTAATTGCGTGAGGTTTGAGCAGAATACTTACTGGTCTTGTGGATCGCGAGAGCACTTAAGGCGAGATTGTCCTCGTGTGGCTCGAGAGGCACATGCTCCTATGGTTGGGACTAATTCTTGTTGGAAATGTGGATCAGCTGATCATATGAGGCATAAGTGTCTTGCTAGCTGGGGGTGGTCAAGGGTGAGCACCTGTTGTTGCACCACAGAGAGGCCGTAGGCACGGCTGAGGTAATTCCAACGGAGGGGGGATGGGCAGAGAGGTGTAGCTTATGTTGTTGTTGTTGTTCAGCCTAGGGTGGTGGTCCTGCGAGAGTGTATGCACATCGCGAGAGACGTAACGATACCAGCGTGATTGCAGGTACCTTCGCCTTGCAATCCTTATCTTTGTTAGCTTTGATTGATTCTAGATCTACGCATTCATACATCTTGAGTGAGCATGCACATTTGCTTGATATCCCTGTTGAGATGCTAGATGCAGGAATGCAAGTAACAAGCTTTTTTGGTGAAACTGTTGTTACAAGAAAATTGTATAGGAGATGTCATGTATCTGTTCAAGGCCATGTGTTCTCAGTTGATTTGATGGAATTGCCTTTCTATGGTTTTGATGTGATTCTTGGGATGGATTGGTTGTCTAAGCACAGAGCTGTAGTTGATTTTGATGTTAAGCGAGTTACCTTAAAACTTGCTGATAACTACGAAGTAGTAATCGTAGGCAAGAATGTGAAATTCTTTTCCAATACAATTTCGGCTCTTGAAGTGAGTCAGATGATGAAGTTGGGTTGCGAAGCTTTCCTAGCTTATGTGATAAACTCTGGTACAAAGGAAGTGCGAGTACAAGACATACGAACGGTATGTGAGTTTCCAGGTGTTTTTTTAGAAGAGTTGCTTGGTTTGCCACCAAATAGAGAAGTTGAGTTTGGCATTGAGTTGTATGAAAATACAACTCCAGTGTCTATTGCTCCTTATCAGATGGCACCTAAGGAGTTGAAGGAGTTGAAAACGCAACTTCAAGAGTTTCTTGATCGAGGGTTCATAAGACCAAGTGTTTCACCTTGGGGTGCACCGGTCTTGTTTGTAAAGAAGAAGGATGTTACAATGCGTATGTGTATAGATTATCGGCAACTGAACAAGTTGACGATTAAGAACAAGTACCCTTTTCCAAGGATTGATGATTTGTTTGATCAGTTTTGAGGTGCTTCAATGTCTTCAAAGATTGATTTGAGGTCTGGGTATTATCAACTAAAGGTTAAGGATGTAGATGTACCCAAGACAACTTTTCAGACAAGGTAGGGCCATTATGAGTTCTTAGTGATGCCGTTTGGGTTGACAAATGCACCAGTTGCATTCATGGATATGATGAATCGTGTGTTCTGTGAGTTCCTAGATCAGTTTGTTGTAGTGTTTATCGGTGATATTCTCGTGTACTCGCGTACCGAGGAGGATCATGATAAGCATTTGCGGATTATATTGCAAGTGCTGTTGAAGAATCAGCTTTATGCTAAGCTGAGTAAGTGTGAGTTTTGGCTCAGGAAAGTTGTCTTTCTTGGACATGTAGTGTCGGCCGAGGGTATTCGGGTTGACCCACACAAGTTTGAAGCGGTGATGATTTGGAAAATGCCTAAGTCAGTGACAAAAGTGCGTAGTTTCTTTTGTTTGGCTGGATATTATTGATGGTTTGATGAAGGATTTTCTAAAATTGTTATTCTTTTGACTAAGTTGTTGCAAAAGAATGTTCACTTTGAGTGGACGTATGTTAGGCAACAAGCTTTCGAGAAGTTGAATGAAGCTTTAACACAAGCTCATGTCTTGATCCAACCAGAATCGGGTAAGAAGTTTGTGGTTTATAGTGATGCGTCATATGTTGGTTTAGGTTGTGTGCTGATGCAAGGTAGGAAGGTTATGGCATATGCATCTAGACAATTGAAGGTGTATGAGCACAACTACCATACTCATGATCTAGAGTTTGCTGCAGTTGTGTTCACCTTGAAGATTTGGAGGCATTACCTTTACGGTGAAAAGTGTGTGGTTTACACTGATCATAAAATTTTGAAGTATTTAATGTCTCAGAGGGAGTTGAATCTTAGGCAACGAAGATGGTTGGAATTGCTTAAGGATTATGATCTTACGATTGAGTATCATCCTGGAAAGGCCAATGTGGTGGTCGATGTCTTGAGTAGGAAAGTGTGTAGAGCATCTAGGTGTTCGCTATTTATGAGCGCAAGTGCACACTCTTGTCAAGTTATAGTATAAAAGATATCGTCTCCCACTTGGATTGGAGCAGCTCCTATGAATGGTTTCCTGCACAAAGATTTAGTAAATGTGCAATTAAATCTCACGATGTGGAAATATAAAAAACACAAATAAAATAAAGATAGTGATGAGAGGGATGATAGGGAGAGATTTGGTCGATAGATTGGGTAAGACAAATACAGCTCAGTAGCGTGTGGTCTGCATTGTAAAGTTTAAGTATGTTTTGTGCTGCCATGAATTGTTGCCTCGGCGGGTATGGCGGGCGGCAGATTACGACCCTGTCACGCAGCCGCAGCAGGTCACTACCACTACAGAAGTGTACTGTCTCGACAGGTGGAACGTAAAGAGGTCCTGGCGGCAAGTCTGGTAGACATTCCAAGTTCGGCGGGATAGTCGACAGTGATCCTCCCTATTTCTAGGCAAGGATGCTCGAACACTCATGTGATGTAGGCAATACCTAGCAATCTCAGCGTAAACCTAACACATGTAAGTCCATTCGATTAGTGATCCCTCTTAGCCGCTGAAACTTATGGACTGGTGTAGAACCAAGTTAGTCATGCCCCAACATGTTGTGACCGTGCTTAACCCTTTCGTGAGCTTTACACTTTCGTGCCCGACAAATAGATTCTCTCAACTGACTAGTGTAGACTTATCGAAAGAATGAAGTGCATAGATTAAGAAAACTTTAAAATTTTATTGAAAACAACTCAAAACCAATACAACCATTTCTCACAAACTACTTTACATACACGTGCCTAAACCCTAGGAGAGTTGGGTCGCGACCCTCAACAACTCCAACCTATCTAGCTACATCTCTGTTGTGCGGCTGTTCAAGCACGCATTCCCTCACACATCGTCATGCCCCTATACCCTTACAAGCAATGGGTATATATAGGCCCCATGGTCTAAGTTTTAGTATTCCTTAAAGTAGAAGTTCTTAAAGTATATTTACATTAAATACAAACTCCTTTTTTACTTAAATGTGGACTCTTTGGACGTTGCCTTCTTCTACAAGTAAGGATAAGTGCTCATACTTATCGATCTTGGATCAGCTCTATCGGCCGCTACAGGCTTCAGAAAATCGCAAGACTGGGCTCATTGGGCTTAGGAAATTGCCCTCTTTAAATCGTTACCCATCTTGGCTAAGTCGGTGTAACTCCTGCCTGGGCGACACTTGGGAGCAATGCTGCTTCGGCAGCGTCCTTGGTGGCATCTAGAACTGCTTCAATATAGCTCCTTTTGTTCCAGCTTTCATGTCTCGTCCTGTTCTCACCTTGCTACAGCATCTGAAAATATAAACAAACTAAAACAGTAACTTTTCTCAACCAAACATAAAATATTCAATAAAAGCATGGTAAAATAGAAGATATTGTTATAATGCATGCAATGCACCTAAATATGTCTAAATGAGCTTAAGAACAACAATACTAAGGGCAGGAATGTGTACAAAATATAGAACTTGTATACACTCTACAAAGTGGTTGTTGAGTTGAGAGCGATGTTTGCTCGGTTGAGTATATCGCGTGATGGTGGGTTGATAGTCGAGTTACAAGTGAAACCTTAATTCAGTTAATTAAGGACAAGCAGTTGCTTGATGATTCTTTAGTGTCTCATGTTTAAGATATAGTTGATGGTAATGCGACATATTTTCGTTTCAATGATGATGGTGTTTTATGCTTTAAAAGTTGGATAGTTGTGTCGGAGGATGTTTAGTTGAGGTGCACTATTTTGATTGAAGCTCATAACAGTCCTTTTGTTATGCACCCTGATAGTTAAGCCCAAAACTGTAGAAAAAGTGTGATTTTTAAGGAATAATCAAATTCTTAGAATCTTTAGGGAGCTTTATGGCAATTAAGCCTTTTCTCTAACTTGGCAAGTGTTTTAAATGTTTAATTAAAGATTAAAGAGTGGATTTATTAATTAAAAGAGATGTGGTTAATTTGTTAAACAAAATTTGACGTAACTCTTTCATTTCTCATTTTCTCTTCAGCCAATCACTCTCTATTTTCTTTTAGTTTCCATATTTCTTCCTCTTTCTTTTTCTCACTTGATTTCCAGATCTTTCCATAATATTTCTCTTGTATTCCCTCAAGTTTCTTGAAGTGAAAACTTTCCAAATTAGAATAAAAGCAAGGATTGGAGGTAATTTCGTGCTACTCCTCTAATCAAGATTCTTTAATGAAATTCCAAAGTATTTGACTATTGATTTATGTTTTTAATTAAGGTTTTAATGTTAATTTGATGAAAATGTCGAAATCTTGCTAAAATATGAGATTAAATGTTATTTTCATTTGGGCACTGTTTTGATTGATTTAAGAATGATTTTAAGGTTGATTTGGATGTTAAATGTTGTTAATAATGAGCTTTGATCAAAATAATATCGAAATCAATGAGATCTCTAATTGTTTAAGTTGTTAGTTTGGGTTTTTGGCTTGGAAGTGTGAAATCTGAGTTGCTGGAGGTATAAGGATGATATTAGGATGTTTTTGGATGTTGATTTATGGTTAAATGGGTTAGAAGTGTTTGTTGATGGCTGGGTTAAGTTTGGTGAACAATCGAATGTGATTTTGGTTGTGTCGGATGGGTATTTTGGTGCCTTTGAGCAGAGCTGCGGGATTTTAGTGTTTGCTGGTGGTTTTAATGCATTGAGATGCATTAATCCTCTGTTCTTATGTGATATAAATAAGGGAGAATTCTTCTGAAGCTTTCGGCGAAGTTCTAGGGACATCGGACGTTTGATTTTTGCGTCGGCAATTGAGGTTTCGCAAGTCGGTGAGTGGAAATGAGATTTTCAGCTTTGAAACGTCTTGAAAGAGGTTTTGGGAACTTAGTGTAATCTTGAAACACTTTACTAAGTTCAAAAGTAAGTAAAGTAATTTTCTCCCTCAAAATGTGCTATTATGAGCTAATAGATGCACTTGTTTTTAAATGTGTTTACCTACTATTTTAAAGCATGATTTGAGTATATGATATATTGTTGATGATGCCCTATGGTTTAAGGATGCGCTAGGTAAGTGATCCTTGTATGCATGTGTTTATACATGGTTTTTGAAGCATGGTTTAATGCTTGGAATATGGCTTATTGTGAATGATTTGGAAAACAATTAGGTTTGCATTAAAAGTGAATTATATTGGCAAGTGATGTTGTGTAAAGTGTTTTGCAAATGAAATCGGGTATAGTTAGCCGGCTAAAGGATTGAGTGCACTATAAACAAGTCGCCTTGGATGTTGAGGGCTTGCGATTGTACCGAAAACTCCATCCAAGTACCCTAACGATCGAGGAATGTTTAAGGTGTTGCAACGGTGGAGGGTAGCTCCCGTGTGCGAACCTTGTAAGGTGTCTCGTCTCTCTTTAGTGGGTTATATATCTATCGATAAGTGGCGTTGAGGGGTTGTGATTGTACCGAATACTCCACCATGGGTGTCACAACTGTGGAGGGTAGCTCCCGTGTGTGAGCCTTGAGGTGCCGGTAGAGTGTATGAAGTGTTTGGGACAACACTTATAATCCCTGTATCCGATATGCTTTTTGAGAAATGAGAATGATGTCGATCACTTGTAAGCCAATATAATTGATTAAATTTTTATGTGAATGTTTATGATGCATATTATGGAAAATGCATGTTTTACCTTAAAGCTTTGCATATTGGTGGATATGCATGGAAGGCTTGATTTAAATGTAACAATGCTTATGTTGCTATGAAGTATTTGATACTTGTCGCATGGTATTTAACATGTTTATTTTAATGATGAAGTGCATGGTTTTCAAATAGGGCATGATGGTTTTCGAAAATGTGAAAATGGTTTTAAGCATTGATGGTGTTTTTGGTTTTTGAGCATTCCTCACTAAGTTATTTGCTTACTCTCTCCTTTTTCCATCAATGCAGATAACTAAGTGTTTGGAGGCAGCAACTTGCAAGGGGATCTAAGAAGACTTCACTTTGAAAGTATGTTTCGGTTATGAACTAGAGTAATAAGGGCAATGGGGTATTTCAAGTTTTGTGTGGATGGTATGTATAAACACCCTTTGAGTATGTTTTCTATATGCTTTTATACTTGTAAAAGGCCTTTAATTGGTGTTTGAAGTTTTGGTTTGAGATTTGACTCTTGAGTGGCTTATTTGCTAGGTTGCATGCCTTTAGATTTCTATTGATGCGATTGATCATGTTTTGGTGCTTAATATGATGCATATGATTGAGAAGCAATGTTTATGATTGATGTATGTATGTTAGAAACATGTTTGATTGGTTTAAGTTGGAATTTTTGGTGAAAAACTAGCAAAATTTGTCATTATAGGCCCAGGTGTTTCAAAACACTCGAGCTTGTATCGAAACGGGGTGCCTGAAATGGCCATGGAGTATCAAAATGAGTAAGGTTTGTTCCAATACGATTTGCTACTGGAAACCATGGTTTCAAAACACTTCAAAGGCGTTTCGATACGAGCCCGTGTTTCGAAACATGGCTTAGTGTTTCGAAACAAGTGACAGTTATGTTAGTTAATGGAATGTTTTGTGTTTAGGAACAAGGCCTTTAGTGTTCCGAAACGGGTGGTAGTTAAGTTGGTTAATGGCATGTCCTGAAGTTCTGATTCTTTGCATTTTAATCCTTGAATGTTGTGGATGCTATTCAATGAGCATGGATGATTATTTTGAGTTGTGATTTGACATGAATGAATGCAATGAAACTAATTAAAGGTTGGTAACACGAATTTTACTTAAGATTCTGTGAATTGGGAAAATTACAAAATGGTCCTAAAAGACGTAATTGGATGAAAATGATCTACGCTTGAGTTGTGAATGAACCGCTGCAATGTTAAACACATAGGAACCTAATTTGCATCTAGACAAGATAAAGAAAAAAATTAGGGTTGTTTATTAAGGTAAACCTTCCCGGTTTACTCCAATATTCCCCTTGTGACCTATTGGGTTCGGTTTACCGGCTAGGCCGGGTCGAGGGGGTTACAAAATTAGGTAGTTGTTGTTAAATATTGTGTAGGTATCGTATTTGTCATGCGTTTTGTACCAAAAGAGTAATCATTTAGGATTTAAGGTAGTTACACAATTTCCTACCATAACTTTGGTTGGTTTTAGATTTGGAGATATGGGGTAATAAATTCGGTAGTTATGTTGTTTACTATTCCTTACGTCAAGATTTAGGTAGCTATGTTTAGATATTGTGTAGGTGTCGTATTTTTCATGCGTTTTGTACCAAAAGAGTAATCCTTTAGGATTTTTGGTAGTTACACAATTTCCTATCATAACTTTGGTTGGTTTAAGATTTGGAGCTATGGGGTAATAAATTCGGTGGTTACATTATTTACTATTACTTACGTAAAGAAATAGGTAGGTATGATTACGTATTGTGTAGGTATCGTTTCTTTCACGCGTTATGTACTAAAAAGAGTAATCCTTTAAGATTTAAGGTAGTTACACAATTTTCTATCATAACTTTGGTTGGTTTAAGTTTACACATATGGGATAATATATTCAGTAGTTACCTATTTTAGTATTACTTAGGTAAAGAATTAGGAAAGAGTTTTTAAATATTTTGTAGGTATCGTATTTTTCATGCATTTTGTTTCAAAAAGACTAATCCTTTAGGTTGTTTGGTAGTTACACAATTGCCTACCATAACTTTGGTTGGTTTTAGATTTGGAGATATGGGATAATAAATTCGATAGTTACGTTGTTTACTATTACATACATCAAGATTTAGGTTGATATGTTTAGATATTGTGTAGGCATCGTATTTTTATGCATTTTGTACCAAAAGAGTAATCATTTAGGATTTAAGGTATTTACACAATCTCCTACCATAACTTTGGTTGGTTTTTAGATTTGGAGCTATGGGGTAATAAATTCGGTAGTTACTTGTTTTAGTATTACTTAGGTAAAGAATTAGATATGCATTGTTAAATATTGTGTAGGTATCGTATTTTTTATGGTTTTGTACCAAAAAGAGTAATCCTTTAGGGTTTTAGGTAGTTACACAATTTCCTACCATAACTTTGGCTGGTTTTAAATTTGGAGCTATGGGGTAATAAATTCGGTAGTTACCTGTTTTAGTATTACTTAGGTAAAGAATTAGGCAGGTGTTGTTAAATATTGTACAAATATTGTATTTTTCATGTGTTTTGTACCAAAAAGAGTAATCCTTTAGGATTTAAGGTAGTTACACAATTTCCTACCATAACTTTGGTTGGTTTCATATTTGGAGATATAAGGTAATAAATTCGGTAGTTACATTGTTTACTATTACTTACGTAAAGGAATAGGTAGGTATTATTACATATTGTGTAGGTATCGTTTCTTTCATGCGTTATGTACCAAAAAGAGTAATCCTTTAGGATTTTAGGTAGTTACACATTTTCCTACCATAACTTTGGTTGTTTTTAGATTTGGAGATACGGGGTAATAAATTCGGTAGTTACGTTGTTTACTATTACTTGCGTTAAGATCTAGGTAGGTATGTTTAGATATTGTGTAGGTATCGTATTTTTCATGCGTTTTGTACCAAAAATAGTTATCCTTTAGGATTTAAGGTAGTTACACAATTTCCTACCATAACTTTAGTTGGTTTTAGATTTTGAGATATGGGGTAATAAAATCGGTAGTTACTTGTTTTAGTATTACTTAGGTAAACAATTAGGTAAGTGTTGTTAAATATTGTGTAGGTATCGTATTTTTCATGTGTTTTGTAGCAAAATGACTAATTCTTTAAGATTTTAAGTAGATACACAATTTCCTACCATGATAAATTTTTCTGTAACTACTGTTTTTCTTACACTTACTGTAACAAATTGTGTAACCACGTCACAACAAATAAAGTAAGAACTAACTACCGATATAACCGGTCTTCCTAATTTTAACCTACTTTTTAACATTTCTAACGGCATAAGCTCCCTTATGCCACACTCTCTTCCACTGCTACTTTCTTATTTTCTTTTTTCTTTATACATATAAAAGAGTGTTTTAGACTTTTAGGCAAATACAAATACAAACAAAATTTTAAATATAAATATAATAAATATATCTAAAAGTTATAACTATTGATATACAACTCATTGGTTGATTAATTTGAACTAGTACTGCATAGGTTTATTACGGATACGACCCTATCAACCCAATTGTTTCATTCACAATGTTAAAACTTAAATCTGTGACCTTATTTAAAGAACCTAGTGTCTCGTCTCACTAAACCGGGTGATTGTATGATCATATGACTTTGAATCTCTACAGATCCAATCTGAAAGTTATAAGTAGTTAGTTAAAACTCATACCTGTTTTATATTGAAAAAATATTTAAAAATTATACTCAAAAATACACATAAATAGAAACAAACATTGTAATACAGACAAACTGAAAAATACGAGAAACATCTAGACCGAAGAAGCATAATCTTTTGCTTTTCTTAAGGGAAAAGAAACGGTGAGGAAACCTTATCCTTAATTAGGTTGAGGGCATACGACATGCCTTTGTCTCTTAAAGATTAGTCATGATACTATCACTAACAAATCATCTATACCAGCTAACATAGACTAACACTCGAAATCCTAATCATAGCAACACGTTAATGAATACAGAAAGATTAAAAAAGTTCGAATTCGGATACCAACAATCAATTAGTTTAACGAAAATGAGACATTAGATCTCTTAAGTAAGGTCCTAACATTGTGAATGAAATAAATTAAGTTGAGAGGAACTCTCTATAACAAGTCTCTACAATATTCGTTCCTAACTAATCAACCAATAAAATAAATAAATAAATCAAATACAAATAATTGTCAATACAATAGTGAATATTGAACCAACTAAATCAACTTAAATTGATTGGCATAATTTGATGCCACAGAAAATATATTCCCTTCGTCCCTTAAAACATGTCTATTGTTGATATTTTATGTAGTTTTAGAAAGAAAAGTGTTTGTAAGAGATGTGTTGTAAAATAATTAAAATGACAATTTTATCCTTAAAAATTAAAGTTTATTTTGTTGGAAAATTAAAAAAAGAGAGTATAAAAGGAAATTTAGTAAAAGTGGTTGAGTTTTTCAAAGGAACAATTGTAAAATAATTAAAATGACAATTTTATCCTTAAAAAATTAAAGTTTGTTTTGTTGGAAAACTAAAAAAAGAGAGTATAAAAGAAAATTTAGTAAAAGTGGTTGAGTTTTTCAAAAGAACAATTTTAAAACACAAAATAGACAAATTTTATGGGACAAAGAGAGTACATAATATATATTTTTATTAAGATAAAAATACTTTTAAAAAAACTTATATAGTTGTAAAATTATAAATTAAATGTCTCGTTTTAATAAATTGTATATAACCCTATAAACCTTTCAATCACTCATGTTGATGAATTCTTAAAAGATTTTATTTTATATGTGGGAGCTCGTCTTGTCTCTCAATAAACTTTTCCTTCATACATTTTAAAGAAAGAAACTCGTCGAAAAAGTAGAGCGAGTTTCTTGACCACTATTCAAACGACAGTTGATCTCAAAATATTTTAGAAAATACCCCACTTACCTAATTTTTTTAAGGGAACAATAGCTATAGTCCTACAAAAGTAAACAAGTCAAAGCCGGCTGGGCTTTCATCAGCAATGGCCGAAAGTTGGCCCAAACTTGGATCGTGCATGGCATGATATTAAGGATGATCATTTGATACAGACTTGGCGGGTTCCGATCTAACCCAATCTTATATAGTTGTGCTTTTAAAGAATATTAGGTTTGGATTAAAAACAATTTAAGGATAAGGTCGGGTCAGATTTGGTTTGAGTTTAAGGTAAAAACTACTCTTCCTAACCCGAAATAATAGTTTAATTTTATTCTAAATATTTAGGTATAATTACTATAATACCCCTCTCTTTATATATATTTTCACTTTATCCCATATTTTGTCTAATAAAAATAGAATAATTTTTATAATGACTCCTCTCTATTTATATTTTTTTCAATTAACTTCTTATTTTCAGGATGAGTCAGGCCGGGTTCATATTTTTACTCTAGAATGTGGATCAGGTGAAACATCATAAATGTCAGATTGAGTTCGGGTGAAGATATTAAAATTTTAGGTCTTGTACGGTTCAGCCGAAAGCTCGACCCAACCTAACTCATAACCATCCTACATGAAATTGTCGTAAAGAATCTGTCATTTACTTGTAAACAAAGTGAACTATTTATAAATATATGAACTCTATATACTATTTTAACGTAAACTATTGAAATGTTCACATATATGTTTTATAAGGGTTCACTTGTACTCACTAAATTTAAAAAAATTAATGGTGTGGTCACTTATATTTTCGTTTCATAAAATCTTAGTCATTAGAATATTAAGTATCGTTAGTTATTGACAGAATACTGACTTAAAACGAGAAATAAATAAAACTAAATTAACATCATATTTTTAGTGAATTAAGTGAAAAATATGATAAAGGACAACTTATTTTTCTTTATAACCCTAACATACCTTTTAAAAAAATTAGAAAGAAGAGGTTTGTAAAAACAGACAGTGAAATACCCATTTGTTGTCATGAAAGACAAAATAAAATCTTAAGACTTGAAAATGTAGCTTATTTCTGCATCTGCCGCTCTGTATAGCAATAGGAAAACACTTAGTTAGCTTTCTCATTGTTTTTCTCATCTAGTGTACATAATCACGTAATGTTAATTTTGATAAACAACACCCAAAAACCTCAAGTATAATTTCATTCATATAAAACATATAGGCAATATTGTTGGACATGAAAGCTCGATATGGATCCTCAACAACAGGTAGAAGGATGCCATCATAATCGAAAAACATTACAATTTATTTCTCTTTAGATGCATTTATTATCTGTTCAAACATCTTCAAGGTAGATGGTGTAGCTACAAATTAATTTTCATCAACTATGGAAATCAAAATCTTTATTGTATAATATTAAAAAAGAAAAAAGGAACAGATGGCTCATGAATGCTTACAACAACTGAAAACTTCCATTTCAAGAAAGATGAGATATTGTATGAGTCGGAGAAAAATCTTTCATGGAATCAACCATTGCATTGGCTCTTTCTTCGTTATTGATTCAAGGTTCTGAAGTAACCTTTTTCCGAAAATGGAGATATAACCATCAGCAAACCAACCCGCATCACGCACCTGACTTTGGTGGGTGAGTCTCCCAACGAAAATTTTCTGCATACACTACACCTCGATCTAATACCTGCTTAAGAGATATCAAAATGTTTACCACTTGGACCAACCTCGTTGGTTACTTGTTTTAAATTTGATGAATAAAAATGAAAAATAAATAATCATTTTCGTAGACTATAGTTAACCCTAATTAATATATACATGGCTAAAACAACTCTACAAACGACCTTGTACTAGTTGATCTTTTATTAGCATTTGAGTTTGAATAAGTCTGGCACTCCTCTAGATCATCGAATATTATCAAGACAAAACCAAAGACATTGCCCATGAAATTAGAGTTGTTGGTTGTCTCAATTATTTTTGTCCCATACACAAGTCAGTTACTCCAAATGCTTTAATTCTTTGAATATTCTTCCTTACCGTCTCCTCTTTATAGCTAATAAAAAAAGTATACTTTGTTATATTCAAAATTAAATTGCAGAGAGAGAGAGAGAGGAGTTGGTGCAAGAAAACATTATTCCATGCTTAAACCGCTAATTTTCTAAACTCCCGGGCAACATAGGCGGATTTATAAACTCCTTTAGGAGAGCAAGTATAGTTTAACGTATATTCTACAAAAAAAAAGTTTGATTTAGTACGTAAACGAAAAAAGAAATTTATATAAGCGTTTAGAGAAAAAATATTTGGACTATTTTTTTTTAATTTATTCCTTCTCTTTTATTTATTCTTTGTAATAAATGGATGGGTATCTTTACATGTGCATTATAGGAAGGCAAAGAATGATAATTTGTACAGTTTTAGGTCAAATAGGAGGGATTGAAATAAACATCAACTGTTCTGTTACACTCAGTTTTTATTTATTGCTGTTGCAGTTAATATGTTTGATTTGGATGGGGTTGTTTTGGGATCTCAGTTTATGAAGACTTTTAATACATTATTTATCTCAACATATTGAAGACTAATGAAGAATGTTCATGTAGGCTATGTAAAAGCTCTATGCCTCAAGTTAAATGTTGGAGAGCATATTTCGGTTATTGTCTTCTTGAAGGCTTGACTTCACAAACCATTGTATGAAAGTTAGATTGTAATTATCTATTACATAATTAAACTTTAACCATTTGTTACAATTAAGCACATCTATTTATGTTGGTCAGCTTATCATATTGTTTTTTTTTCTTCTTCTTCTTTTGGTTTGAGGGTTGTATTGGATGCAAAATAAATTTAGATCACATCACGGTTTTTTTTAAGTTCGAAGGTCTCGGGAGCTAATAAACTTTAACCTTAAAAAAAACACTAAAAGGATGGGGTGGGGTCAGCTTACCCTTACTTCTTCATAGATCTGATAAATTTGACCCAAGACTCGAACTAAAATCTGAAATTGACCCGAACACGATAACTCATTTGATCCGAAATTCAAATCAACCTCAATTATAGTTGAACCAAAAAATAGACCCGAATCGATTTTCAACCAAACCGAATGGACCCGAACCGAAAGCAACTTAAATTGAAGGCAGCCCGGAATAAAGAAAAATATTAAAATAAATAAATAAAGATGGGATTGGAATTGTCGAACAACTCATCAAAAAGCCAAATATACAGGTTATATAAAGTCATATATAGGGTGAAAAAACTTAACTCGGCCTGAAAATCCGACTAAAACTGATCGATCTCCTATTAACCTAATATTGAACCGACCCGAAATCATTCAAACTGAAAATCAACCGACCCAATATTTGAACTGAAATCACCATAGACCTGAACTAAAACCGAATCAGACCCAAACCAACCCAAATAATCTAAACTGAATATAGTCATACCCGAAATAACATGAACGGAACGACCCATTTGTCACCTCTACTTCGTCCCTACCTTTTTTTAACCAAAACAATAATTTCATCTGTTTCATTAAAGTTTCCCTTGTTGAGTTTGATAGTTAAATTGTTTAAATTTTGATCATAATAATTTTAAATATTAAATTTTATTGAATGTATATTTAAAAATTATTAGATTGAAGATTTTAAAAAAATTATATTTTTATTAATAATAAATTTTAAATAATAAAAAGTTAAAATTGAAAGATTTTATTTTTAGTTGTCCTCCCGGTTTTTCAGAACTTTTGCCGTGATTAATTTAGACAAACTCAAATTGCACACTTTATTTTAGTGGGTGAATTTTTCAGCAAATATTTTTAATATACACAAACTTTCAAACTCGAAATTTGCTTAAACCATATCAAGTTGCTTACTATAATTTTTTTATATAAAAAATTGAGAAGGTTTAAGGGGAAAAAGGAATATTTAAGTAATTGAAATAATGTGTTAAAATTAATTGTAAATACACCACTTCATAAATGATGATACCTTTCTCTCATCAGTACATTGCCTCAAAGCAAAGTAAAACAAAAAGGTAATGGAAGAGCCCATGATAGGTTTCCAGCCTACGAAAGCATAAGAAAAACAAAACAAAAATATGAATAAATTATCTTAAAGTCATTAAATTATTAGATTTAATTATATTTTAATCACTAAAAAAATTTTAAAATAAAATTATCAAAATTTCAATCACATCATCGACCGTTAATTGTTAACAAAGTATTCCACTTATTCGGCCATTATTCACTTTCTTTTCATTATTACCACTTACTGAAAGAGAGAAAACTCAATTTTTCTTTTCAACATTTTATAGTTGCCGCTAATTAATTGAACACAAAATTAATAAATTAAATCGAATAATGGTCTTAATAGAAGAAATGATGATGTTTTGCATAAAAAATTCGAATTTAATCAATTTTATTTATAATTTATGTGCATTACTAAAGAGTTAAAAAATATAAATATATACTTTAAAATATAAATTAAAATATTATCTATTAAATAAAATTTATTATATATATTTATATAAATGTTTCTTATAACTGAAATTTGAAGAACTCAAAAGAAGTTTAATTGGTAAATTTTTGTTGAACATGGAGTTTAATCGATAATTGGAATATTGTAGAAGTAGCCAAATGAATTTGTAGTAAATAAACTACTAAAAATTTACAACGGAAATGCCTAAAAGAATTAAAAAAAGAGGAAACATCATTCCCAAGAAAATAAACGAATCAAAATTTTATATAAAGCCAAACCCAGTTTCTGCTCTGTCCATCATAAAACACAGAGAAAATGTTGTCGCTCTGCCGCTTTCTTCACTCTTAACTCGGCTACTGACTCGGTTTTCTTTGACTCTGTTTGTAACTCGACTCTCTTCATCATGGATGCTCACGCTCGTCCGAGACACGGCTCTCGCCACCGATCGTGGTGTTGTACGTTCAATGCACCTCCGCCGAGTCCTGAAAACCCACATTTGTCTCAGCGTTACCATGGCAATAAGAGCAACTGCAAAACCAAACTCGGTCCACAAAAGGCTGACTCGCTCTCCAAATTCACGACTCCCGTCTCTATTCCCAACTCACCCCAGAGTTCCAAATCCGAGTTGAGTATCGTGGGTCGGATGGACCCGCGTCGTATCCTTTCACCCGGACGGGTCTCACCTATAGACCACACCGATTCCTTAGAAGCAGATCGCCACTCTTCACACGCAACCCCATCTGCCGCCGAGGTTGATCCCATACCCAGATCGCGATCGCAGAGTTTTCGGGCCAAAATAGAGAGCCCGGATGCTCATTCGAGTTTGGATCCTAGCCGGGTCGAAGAAGGGGGAGGAGAAGCGTACGATGTGAGGCTGAATTTGAAAAGGAAAAATGGTGAGGTTATGGTGCTGGAGCTGAATTCGGCGGTTTTAGCTTCGAATTCAGAAGTTTTTGCGGGTCTGATTGCAGGGTCTTCGGGGAGGAAAATGTGTAGAATAGAAGTTCCTGAGGTGGAAAATTTAGGGGTTTTTAAAGAAACCATTGAGCTTATGTTCGATGAAGATATAGCCAAGAGGCTAGTCAAAACTGGGGTTAATAGAGCCATTGATATTCTTGAGGTAAGCCTTCTTTTTATTTGATTGTTATCCTTTTGCATTGGAATGTTTAGTATGTGTTGATGTTATCTTGAGAAAAAAATATATATGTAAAAAGAAGATATTTTTTTTAATTAACTAAGAAACTTGGGGAGATTTCCGAAAATAGATCTCACTCACACACAAGTAATCTTCCCTTCAAAAATCATTAGTTGTTAAAATCTAAAGTTTTTCTTTTCATTTGAACTTTAAAGATTGATCTAGTTGAGGGTATGGATTTATTTGAAAATGCAATTCTTTCATCATGTAGAACATTATTGTATATGATATTTTCTGCTGGAAGCTAATGATTAGGAAGTTCTTAGTTTTATTAGAAGCATATGTTGAGCATTTTTCCATGCTCTTATTTAACAAATCAAGGAGTTTGAAACAAAAAGGCAGTAAAAAGTTATTGTCTGTTGTTCTGGGATCTTTTTCAAAAATTTTGAGACTCTGAATCTTAAGGTCAGTTTGGAAAACTTGGTTATTATTGTCAAGTTTATGCATTTCCCTTTCTTCAGAAATTGGACTCCAATATTCAATATGCTATACTTTTTTTTCTCTTTCAACTGATAATAGTATCACACACTGTAGAAAATAGGACAAGATTTTTAATATAGTAAAACTTTGATAGTGTTGCTAGTAATTCCCACCCCGAAAATGAAAATATATGATAACAAGGAATTATTCCTATTTATGAAATGTAATCTAGTAGAAAATATGGAGTCTTCTCGTGGAGGTTTTTAACAATGACTCTGGCAAAGGTTTGTAAATGCCTTTAGGGGGCAAGAGGAAAAGAAACTTCTTCCTCCTACCTCTTAGCTATGTAATTCTATTTAAGTGAATTAAGAGTTGTATTTTATCAATTGTGTTTCTTATTTACAACTCCTTACTTTGTTATCCGGTAACTTACTCGCTGCAATTTTTACTATATTCTTTGCGTTTTACCCTTTTCTAGAAAATTCTTAAAAGCTGAATATCATTCTAGAAAATTCACTTTGTCTACACAATTCTTAAAAGCTGTTGATTCTATTACTGTTATTGAGTCCAGCAAAACTGCTTCTTAGCTCTTGAAGCCATTTGTCTTTATAACTGTCACTGCCTCCAATTAGAGCTTTATTTCATCTAAAAAAACTTGATCCCGTTTCTTGCATAACTATTAGATCAAAGCCTTTAACTTCTTTTTTAACCTTAGCGCCCCTCTAGAGTAATCACTTAGGCAATTTAAGCCAACCTATTATTCCTTATTTTATCGTGTGCAACAGCAAATAGATAAGTTCATACTCAAACGCGTTGACCCTTGAGTTCTCCTTTTGTATCTTTTACCTAGAAAATTCACACACTGTTTTTTTGGGGTGGGTGGGGGATTAGTGTGTGTTGTCTGATTTCTTGCACCCCTGTTACATTTGTTTTGCATTTTACTCTTTTCCAAACTGCTTGTTCCTAATAATTTTATTTCTACTTACATTTATTTTTGAAGAACAAATTAATATTTTCAACGTGACATGTTTGATGACTACTCTTTCATGGGAAAGTCGAAAGATTTTGTTCACTAGTTGAGAACTCAATGCATAATGGTAGGATATTTTGCAGCTTAATAAATTTATTATCTAAAGAGGTTCGGTGTTGCTGAGGTGCATCCTAAGGCATAGCTCCTGAAAATAGAAGCACCTCAGCCCATATCGAGCAAGGTGCATTTGATTGGATCACACGCATCTATCCCCCATCTAATAAAAGTTCTCTTTCATTTATTCCATTTTTAATTTTACCTTTAATAGTAAAAGAGGGAGACAATATCTAACTATCTTCTCAATGTTTGAGAATTCAAAAAAAAAAAAAAGAATTAGGACCATAAGGATAAAACTGATCCAGTGTTCAGAACTGTTGTTAAGGTATGCACCTACACGGAATAACTACATGCTATTAGTGTCGGACAACAATAGGGCTTCATACCTTTTTAGGCAAGAAACATTTGATTGTGCACATGCCTGGTGCGCTAGACACACTTTTCTGTAAGGAAATGGCATAAAGACACCTCCTTGATTTCTTTAATTTTTTTTTAAAAAAATCAATAACTTTACCTTTACCAATAAAAGGGGGATATAAAATTCTCGACTTCTCAATATTTGGGTATTTGACAATAGACATGAGACCATAAAAAATCATGCATATTGGTCAGTGAAAGAAAAGAAAAGAAAATTTTGCATGTTTTTTAGTATACACTAGATCAGTCTTTAGGGTTATTAACATAATTATATATATTAAGCGTAGTTTTACACAGACGCATACAAAAATGCTTGCATTTACATATTGAACCATGCTTCACGTAAGCAAGTGATTTTCTTTTTTGTGCCTCCTCATGCAATATTATAGGGTTCTTCTAGCACTTGAATGCACCTTGCACCCTTAACAACATTGGTCTTTAGTATTATTAACAGATTTACATTTCATAAGCTTATTTTATATATCATATGCACAGACAGTATTACATTGTGCCTTATCAATCAACCAAGTGCTTTTTTGCGCTTCAAGCAATATAAGGGTTCTAGTGCCTCGATTACACTTTATGCCCTTTATAATACTAAATTGATTAATTCCGTTATGATTTTGGTGGTTTTCTATGTAATCTTTCCAGTTCCCTCATCAACAAGCAATGGACTTGGTCTGCATTTAACTTGGTTTTGAAATGGCTGCTACGTCTATTGTTCTTATCAACAATAATCATCAAGAAATCCTTTTTCTCCTTTAGTTGTCTTTATTTGGTGGTAAATGATTGGTTTGTATGTAGCTATAGCCTGTAGGTCCTAAGTTTAAATAAATCAGTAAGGTGCTATCACCTACTTTGTGTTAGGAAAGGATATGTTGCAAGAGACCTTTCTGTTCGGTAAAGATATATGCTGAAGAGATATCAAGTTATGCCAGAGCCTGCAATACGATAAGTTTGCATCTCCACCATGGAAGAAAGGGCATTCCTCGTGTTCATCTTTTCTGTCTCTGCCTCTCTACCGAACCTTCTAAACTGTTCTGTTTTCAGATGTAATGCAAACTACTGTGCTTTATGGTTTTACTGGTTGCTGAGAGCTATTCTTGGTTAGTCAGCGTGGTACCCAAGTCGGGCGTGGTACTAGATTCGATTTAGTATCCATGAGGTATGTGAATTATCCTTGGAAGGAGAGAGCTATAAGATTCGATATCGATTTAGATGGTCACTTCATAAGATTACACTGAATAGTTTGGTTGACTATTCAAATTATCAATAAAAAATGGGTAATTATTTGATGCACTGTCTGGAAAGTTTTTTCCCACAAGCAGGCTTCTAAAGCCGCCACGTATCTCTTTTAGGGCCCCGAAATCCTAACCCATAAATTTTAAACCCCAAACTCTAAACTTTAAACCATAAAATATATTTCTAGACCTTAAAACCTAACCACAAATACTAAAACCCTAACTCTAAACCCTAAAAATTAGGGGCTTGTGGAAAACAAAAATATGAAAGAAAATGGTGACCATTTAATTGTTGGTTCTTTTCCATTACTAGATTGCTCATTCATGTGTGTGTATGTGTGTGTGCACTTTTCGGCAACTATAAATGCTCTTTGCAGACAACTTTACTGCCATCATGCCCATGATGTGTTATTGAAGAAAAACGATTATATTTTCTTTATTTCAGTGTTTTTTTCTCCTCATGTATACAATATTGCGGAAGAAAAAAGTTGCCTCTAAATCTTGCAAGAGAAATAGATGGTCAGGTACCGTATAAGATAATTTCAACTCTTTGCTTGATCGCTGCAATGTTAATTTTCAGCCTCCTTTTTAGGTATGACTATTTCCCCCCTCAAATTCCTCGAAATACTGACATCATTTGAAATTGCTATCAGGTAGCAGCTGGCATTATGTTTCGCAGAGGTGTTTTGTCTTGTTTAAAGTACCTAGAAGCTGTTCCGTGGACTGAGGAAGAAGAAGAGAAATTAAGGAGCTTGTTTACAAGGTTCAAGTTTGATGATGCAACAAGTAGAGATATCTTGGCTAGATTATATTCTCAGCAATCAACAGATACGCTCCAAAATTTAGCCAAACATCTTGTTTCATCCATCACCACCTGCTCTGACGCCAATGCAAGAAACGAGCTGAAGTCACTGGTGAAGGGTCTCCTTAGCAAAAGCTCAGTCTATGAGAAGGAACAACCCGACATCAACAAGGAGGATTTCTACGCTGTTTGTCAATCCTGTTTGAGTGTGCTAGTCAACCTGTTTGAGGAGGCTTCTGATGCTATACCCCATGAAAGAACGGGAAAAAAGGAGATGGGTAAGCCTCTAATTGCACGCATCTCCAGACAGGTGGATAATATCAATTGGCTGCTGGAAATCTTGCTTGATCGACAAATGGCTGAGGAGTTTGTTGATCTGTGGGCCCATCAAGGAAACTTGCTAAAATTGCACGAACAAGCATCTCCCATGGTTCGGTATGAGCTAAGCCGTGTTTCAGCGATTTTGTTCATCGCAATGGGTACAAGAAAGCTGCACTGCTGCTGGGAGGCGAGGTCAGGGCTTCTCCAAGCATGGTTTGGGCCAATGCTGTTGGATTTCGGTTGGCTGCAAAGATGCAGAAAGGGACTTGACATGAAGGCATTGGAGGAAGCTATGGGTCAAACCCTCCTTACACTTCCATTGAAGCAACAGTATGCTCTGTTTATGGAGTGGTTCAGATGTTTCTCCAAGAATGGCACTGAATGCCCTAACCTGAGCAAGGCCTTCCAGATATGGTGGCGCAGATCTTTTCTTAGGGGATCCGAGACAAATGCCGTTGAATCTAGGTAACCGAGTAATATTCTTTTAATCTTTTGCTTCCCATGTGTGTGTGATATTAGCATTAGTGTAGCATGAAAGATTGTTAAACATCTGTAAGGGATTGGATAATAATGTAGAATCTATGTGGAATTGTTGTAAGCCTACATTCTGGCAAACAATCTTTATGATGCCATTGTCAAAGCCAGAGTAGGAAATTCAATAGCATGATCTACTTGAACACTAATCCAAACACCGCAGAATAGTAATCTTGGGGTGTTGTGACTGTGAGTATGATTTTAATAGTTTGATCAAAGAAGATCCCAGGAGTCAGGTTGACATTGATATTTTAGAGTTTGTAATTCTTCATCAATGTTTCCAAAGTTTTAGCCAGCGTGGATAATTATCAAAAGAAGAAGAAAGTAGTTGGACTCAAAAACTCATTTCCTATATACAGAAAAACTAGTTTGCATAACGGGTTAATTGTATATATAAATTAAATTTAAATATATTCAATAATTTTACTAATTTTTATGTTTGAATTTTAACTATTTTATTTATTTATTTGAAATCTTGAGATATATAACATCTTTTTAAAGTTTTAAATATATATTTGATACTTAAACTATGTACCTTTCAAGTTGTCGGATGGCACTTAAATTTTGCTTTCAAATTTTTACTTAAACTAGACATCTACCAAATTATTACCTAATGAAATTTTGCTCCTATATTGATACATAAACTAGACACGCTATTTTAAATTGATACTAAAATTTATGCATTCTATTAAATTAGTTATAATTTAATTCAATAATTTTAACACTATGTTTAAAAATTCTATCATTTTACTATTTATTCTTCTATGAAATTATAGTTCTTTTCATAGAAATGGTTTATTTTTTCTTGGTATAATAAAAGTTTAACAATAATTTGTTTTATGGTAGAATGCAGTTATTCAATTGATGTTTTGATATGATATGCTCGGTTGATTTGATATTATCGTAAAAATGATTGAATTGATGAATTTTTTAAATATGAAAGGTTAAATTTTTTGAATTAGAACAAAGTTGATAGAATGCATAAGTTTTGAGAATAAAATGTTAATAAATATACCGAAATGGTGGATCCAATTAAAGTTCAGGTATTTGTTTAGGAATAAAAAAAATTTAAGTACCAATTTGAGAGAAAAATGTCTAATTCAAGTATAATTTGAGAGAATTTTTTCAAGTATCCATTTTCTTGAATGTGTAGTTTAAGTGCTAAACGTGTATTTAATTAGACCTTTTCAAAATATACAAATTAATCTTTTAAAGAGAAGTATGGTATAAATATTATTTTAGAATGAATTAATGGATGCAATTGCATAATTCACATTGTATATTCAAATTTGATAGGTAGTTTCGAAGAGTAAATTTTTTTCTGTCAATTTTTTTACTTTTATTTTGGTTATTAAAATTTAAAATTTAAAATTTAATTATTTAACTTTCAAATTGTTTTTGTTATGGTCACTCGGTCTTTAAATAATTAATGATATTATAACATTACAGACGATACAAAAATGATGTCGTTTTATAAATTCAAATTGTCATTAAAATGATGTCGTTTTGAATTTTTATAAAAAAAATCATTTTTTTATTTTTCTTTTTCTTCTTCCTTCATTTTCTTTCTCTTATTTTTTTAAATCGTTCAGATATCGGTCACTCGTCGCGATCGTTCCCCACCAGTTGCGATCGATGAACCCTAAAATTTTTCACTAAATACATTTCGCTCTCCAAAACATGAACATTTTGGTTTCTATTCTCTAATTTTAATTGTCTATTATTGGATGAAGCTCAAACAAAAATATGTTGCTCTTCGTCTCAAGAGAAAGATATTACAGTTAGAGACTTAAAAATTAGTTTAAACTTGAAATCCAAAGGTAATTTAGTAGAAAAATATCTTTGATGCATGCAACTCACCTAAATGAAGTGTGTTCATTCTAATTTTACATTATAAAATTATATATTAAAAATAAAGAAGTGTCTTAATAGACACTTTCATAAGAGTTCGAAGAGTTTTTCAATGAAAATATAATTTTTCAAGTCGATAAATAACTTATTTTATTTAGGTTTGATAGATTTTATTGATGGGTTATTATAGCGGACAATTCTATAAACAAACAGCTTAAAGAACAATTAAATACAGTCCATCTAAAGGAGGCCATTGGATGAAGTCGTTTTAATGTGAATTGTTGGATTAAAAAAACAAAACAAAGAATTTATGGTTACCCGGTGAACCGGTAACCCTTTTATGATGATATAGTTTATATATATTGAAAGGGAGCGGGAAAAGGAAATCCAAAAGTTAGGGTATCGAAACCAAGAGTACGAAGACATTTTATCTATCAAGCAAGGAAGAAAATCTGAAAGAAATTTGAGGAGATTGGGTTTGAACACGGATTTGGAGGTTAGTTCTTGTTTCTTGCTTCCTTTTTTCGTTTTTTATGATTTGAGCGAAATCACATTGCAAATGATGAAGAATTTTGTATAAACCGTTTGAATGTTCTTCTATAAAAATTTCTTTTTGCTTTATAATGAATATTGTAGAGGAGATTGGATTGGAAGAAGGAATTATTAGAGTTTAGAGTTATTGGCATTTTAGAGTTTTGCTGCAATAAATAAGTAATAGCAATTAAATTGAAATTAAAAGTAGGAACAAAGATAACAATAGTTAAAAGAAGGGTTGAACACCTTTATTAACAGAATTAGATGCTTGAATAACTCGTTGACTTTCTTCTTGAATAACAAAAGAAATTAGGTTGAATAATTCAGTGATGTTTCAATTGGGAGTGATCATTTTTAGAAATGTAGAATAGATTAGATTGGAAGAATGAATGTTTAGGTTAGTTAGTGTTAGTTCCTTCATTTTCCCCCTTTTTAATTGTAGTTGATATGATACAAAAATGTGAAAGAAATATTGTCGAAATCCATGTAATGATTATGCTTTTTGGTTGAGATGGTTATGGTTTTTGGTTAAAAATGGTTTGCATATGCTCTAGTATTGAATGTGTTGAAAGGATGTGGTTGTTTCTTAAGAACAAATAAGTGAATTGAACTAGTATGTAATTTTGGGAAATGAATTTTCATTACACATGGTTGAAAGCAATATTTCTTGGTTGATACTATTTGTCGAACTTGAGAATGAAACAGAAACCTCCAAATATCGTTACATTTGATAGGGAAAATTTAACCATAGATAGTATTTGCATCAAAGTTTTCATTTGTTAGACATATTCTTATAAATAGTTGGCAACTATTTATACTTTGCTAAAATTGAAATGTAGAATTCATATGTCAATGTAAAAAGGTAAAATAGAACAAGTCCTTGGAATTCATATGCAAAATTCTATTCGTGAAGTTTAGAATTTGTAAAATTGTCATCTTTTTTGCCTTTCAACATTCCCTCTTTGATTATGTTAGGTACACGTTGCAGACAATGGAGCATGAGAAGAAGTCCGATAAAGGGGTGCCTAAGGCACCTAAGAAATGTACACCATATTTCCATTTCTAGTAAGTTGAAGCTGAATGTATATATAATTGTTGAATTTATTAGATATGAGTTGCATAAGCTAACTGTGAAATTTTGTTTTATAGTATAAGCGAATGTAAACGTTTGAAGGGGGAAGAAGAAAATGAACAACAGTGTAAGTGTGTTGTGTAATGGTTTGTTAAGTGTACATGGTATTTGTATTTCACTAATTGTGGGACTGATACATGAAAGAAAAGCACTGGGTTTGAGGTGGAAGCAGATGAGTAAAGATGAGAAGAAGCCTTATGTACAAATGTACGAGGAGCAGAAGCAGGCTCAGTCTGAATGGATAGCTGAAGGCAATGTGAAGGAAATTGTACTTTCTCAAGAAGACTAAAAGGCAAGTGAATTTGTATAATTATTTATGGAGAAAGATATGGAAATGTTCTAACATAATGTATATCCGCGTAACATATATGTAATTAATGTTTGTATGAAATGTTGTAGGAGATATCTTCAAGATGTAGCCTCATTAAGCTGTCAGGTCTGTTTGAAGAGATGAGGAAGTTGAAGATTAAGGGTATTGTTAATGAGTTAGGGTTTCGTCCGTTATTGGAAATAAAACTGAGAGCAATTCATCGCGACCTATGTTGCACTTTAGTAGAGAATTTTGATGTCCACAGCTCGATGATGGAATTTGGTGGACATAAAATTCCAATCTTGGTTGAAGATGTGGAGGATGTATTGGGTTTGAGGAATGAAAGAGTGGATGTTGAAATGAGCACGAGAAATGTTGATGCAAAAGAAATGGCATCGAAGCACCGAATAAGAAGGGATACCACAGTGAAGGAACTTCAGCATGAGATACTTAGCAGTGCTTTTTAGGGAGACGAGTTGAGAGCTCGTGTTCTTCTTTTCATTGTCGGTGTTTTTATAAGTCCAAATGCGAACTTGATATCTTCCTCAAAACATTTGCGGTTGTTGTGCCCAGCGAGGTTGAACGAAAAACTCAATTGGTGCAAATATGCATATGAGAGGTTACTTGATGGAGTAGCCAAGTGGAAAGTTCGTGGTGGGTTGGCATACATGACTGGATGCATCGCAATATTAGAGGTAATTTATGTTTAAAAGTATGTTTTGTTCTAATGTAGTAGTTGTTTCATATGATTAAGTTTATTGAGTTTTATTATATTGTTTTGATTAATAATAAATGTATGTGAGTTTATTTGATTTTTGGAGTGGAATCGCGAGCAGAAGAGTTGATGCCACTGATGGTCGCGATCGCATACATGCTTGGGGCAACAAGAAGGAAGTAAGGAAGATTGTAAACAGCCTCAAGGATGAAAGGCCTCCTAAAAAACCCAAGGTAAGTGAGTTAAACGATTTGGTATTATATAGGATGTTGTGGTTATATGAAATGATTTATTGATGATGTTTGCAGGTACTTGGGTATGATGATGAAAATGTGGAAGGGAAAGAAGAGGGAAGATTCAATGGAACAAATGATGTGGTTATGGAGATGTCGCACACGGTACTGTTAGAGTTGGGTGGAATAAAACAGAGTCTGGAAGCCCGTGTGAAGAAGGAAAAAGAATTTGAAGAGAGTTTAAGGGAATTAAAGAAGGAATGCAAGAATTTAAATGCCAACATGATAGAATTGCAGAAGTCATTGAGGAAAGCTGATGGAGAAGTTGTTATTGTTGTTCAAGAAGAAGAAACAGAAGTGGTTGAGAAAGGGGAAGTCAGAGAGTCCGATCCGAACCATGGACTTGATATTGACGAGGACCCATTGATGGACGATGTCGAGTGGTTGAAGGAAGAATTCGCTGCTATCCCGAAACCAAAGAAAAAGGTATAACCATTATAAGTTATTTTGATCAATGTTTCATCAAATTAAGGTATGAGATTATTGTTGTTGATATTGTTGGTGTTAACTTGTAGGGCAAGGCAAGAGCAGTAGCTAATGCAAAGGTTAGTGGCAAAGGGATAAGAGTGGGAATGAAAACTCAAAACATGAATAAAGTCAGCGTTTGAAGGAAGTGTGATGTGGACATTGTTTGGTTTAAGTAGGGTTTGTTTAGAACATGATATGATGTGTTTGATTATGTATAATGGGTGAAATTCGTATGTTATTCAAACTCATCGTAGGGGATCTATAATTACAGAGGTTTGTAATATATTTTAATTTGTTGAACGTGCAGTACTTATTTGCGTCATTAAGTATTAAACAACAAATGTTTAAGCATTACAGGTATTGACGTACGTGCAAGTACCGGGGGGGAGTAGGCGCGTCAGCGAAAAACACGTGCGACTATATATGAAATACGCCTTTGCATGCAGGGTAAGCAATCTGAAACTGAAAGTATGCTACAATGATGTTGTTCTGTTCAATATAAGTTGTAAGTTTTTGTATGGGTGCAGTGAAGTCGTCGTAGATTTTGGCCACGCATATTTGTCTATAAGCGATGCAGATACGTTACGACCAGGAAGTTGGGTCGGTTTAATGGTTAGTAGATTTGACTATTCCCCTTAAGCATTTTGCAGCATATTTGAAGAAATTTTGTACGATAGTTGCTATATGTTTTGTTTATGGTTTAGGTTATAGATGTCGTTGGGTTTACAATTGTTGATGAAGATAAAAGGAAGCAATCTAAAGCAAGGAGAGGGTACACCCCGTGTGCATTGAGTGTATGTTTAATATTAAAGAATATTATGTCTATTATCAACAAATGGATGTGGTTTTGTAAGGAAACGTGGTTAATAATAAATGTTGTCTTGTAGACTCAGCTTGTCGAAGGGATAATGGATGTTGGTTCAATTGCTGATTATTGGCGTCAGAATTTCAAACCGTATGGCCGGTTAACGGACTGTAATGTGGTACGAAGAAGCATTAATATATTAAACACACATGCACTTTTATGGCATATGTATATTGCAAGGGAATTCGTTGATTGTTTCAGCTTTTTATCCTCATGAATGACAATGGGACTCATTGGTTTATGTGTGTGGTGGATCTTGATGCTGGTGAAGTGAAGGTACTCGACAGCTTGCCAACGACCCGAGCCAATGTTGCAAGAGTGGCAATAGCCCAGAACCTGCCAATAAGCGAGAACTACAAACTTTTAATCTGCCACCGTTTAAGATGTGACATAGTATGTAAAAACTTACAAATGTTTGTGCATGTAGAGGAATAGTTTAGGGGAATGTTTAAAAGATAAGAAGTTTGTCCAAGTGTTTGGCTCACCATCAAGGTCGTTGAGCGATCTGCGCGTGATGGTGGAAAAAGTCAAACATCAGGATAATGGGTACATAGTTGTTATATTACAGTACTTTGTGTTATTTTTGTTTAACAAATTGCAAATGATTAGTCGTGGTATCTTGTTAACATGGATTTGTATTCAAACAGAGACGATTGCGGTATGTTTTGCATCAAATGGATGCATCTTTGGAATGAGAAGCGTATAGAGGAAGTGGTAAGTTCATATGATCTTCATTACACTTTGCTTACTTTGGTCATCTATACTGAAAAAATGATCTTTAATTAATGCTTAATTTGTTTATACTTGTCTTACTAGACCATTGGAAATTGGGATCGAATATTTCTTTTGTATGATCTTATCAGTCATGATAAGAATAGTTTGTGGAGGTCTATAAATGTTGTTGTAGGTGAATGAGTTACCTTCAAGGCAAATGCACAACCATTTCCAAAACATGACACCTTTCATCGTCCACAATGGTAAGGGTTTAGGAAGCTATACATTGTTTCTTACGTAATTGAATGCATTACGACGTGTAGTTAATGATTGTAATCTTATGCAATTTTTTTTGGTAAATAACATGTTAGGGGAGGCATAGTTGAATGGATGACAACATATCTTTGACTGTTTGTTTGTGGCATTACGTAAAGGAACCCACTTTTTTATGAGTTGTAACCATGTTTGTATGTATATGTACAGAAGTATATATAGTATAAATGTGCTGCAAGCATAAATAGGTTATGTAAGTATAACCTAAAAACTTTTTGAATGTATCTTATGCAATTTTGGGGCCATAATGTGTTCGAACGCTTGTACAACAATTTGCATTATATGATATATTTCAGTGGATAAAATGAGCATATGCACATGATTTCGTATGTCTACAAAGGATCTATTTGGTTGTATGTATAGGTATTTAAAGCATATTGGAGTGAGATAATCATTTGGTTGTACTTACAGTTATTTGAAGCATATTGGAGTGAGATAATTATTTGGTTGTACTTACAATTATTTGAAGCATATATACGTTAATTTGTATGTCTAAAGAGGATCTATTGTGTACAATTTTAGAATCTACATCACATTAAATAATAAATCGTCATTTGGAAACACCATGAGTTTGTAGGTAAAGTATAAACAAAAAGTCAATGAACTTGATGGAATTTTGATTAATACCTTCGATGTCGTGGTCGGAGATATGTTCAACATTCTAGTTGTCATACCAACAATATGGGTCGGCCTACATGGAAGTCAATAGCAAACCCGTGTTAACTTTTTATGTATTGCCATACAACATACATAAGTAGAAATGACTCACAGTTGCATCAGATTGGGACATGTCTAGGTCAGGAGGATATTCTTCATCGTCGTCGAAGAACGTTGAACTTGTCCCTGCAGTACCCATGGGAAGTTGAAGCTTCAGTCTCGGGCATGTGTTCTTATTATGTCCCTCCATTTTGCAGAATGAACGATGATTTCTCTGTTTTGTGGACGCATTAGGTTTCGTTTTCTACTTCTTTTTTTCTTCCTTCTTTTGCAGGTCTGGAATGTTGTGTTGGCTTATCTTATGTGATGAGGACTCATTCAAGGTTATGGACTAATCAAATTCAGCAGTTAGTCAGAGTAACTCATCTGTTGTGCTTTGAAAACTTCCGTCTGTTTGAGACGCAAGGTAGCACAACTGCGATGGAAGTGAGCGTAGGGAAGCAAATCGAGACATTTGTTTTAATTTGGGAGGCACGTCGCTGTGAAGATAAGATGGAGTAGAGAGCTTTGCATTTTGTGTCCAGTGCGGAAGTATTAAACAATTAGGGAGCTCGGAGAAGTCTTCCAACTTAAGAGGCGCGTGTGGGCTAATATGCCTCAGTATAATGAAGGAAACATGATGTTGGTTGACGACTCCAAAGCTAAAATGATTAATAATCCGGTCAGTAAATAACTCAACCTATTTGATCTTAATTTCAGCCATATAATCAATGAATCTTTAGAAACCAATTATGTTTTCGATTATGTTCATGTTTCAGGAGAACACCTGCATATGTCCTAAATCATACAAGGTACAAGATGAGAGAACTGATAACGCATTAGGTAAAACTTCCGAAATCAAACATCTTTATTATAAAGTTGGAGTATTTTCTTCAACTCAAACCTAACTATCTAATTAATGTACTTGCAATTGATCATAGAAAAAGGTGGTTCCATTCGGGTATATTTAGAAAACTTAGTCGCAGTAGACAATGTTCAAGAACATGTGAAACATCATCCATTTTTGGATTAACTACAGGTCAACGAGATCGTCGATTGTTCACTTATTGTTCTCTGATAATCTGATATGTATTATATGTTTGTTCGTCTTTTGTAATTATGTAAATACAACATACACTATTAAATATGTAGAAATCTCATAGTAAAAATTTTGTCCTTATTATATGATCATTTTAGAGTTTTGTACACAAACAACAAACATTTCCAAAATATATAAAGAACCCTAAATCTGCTACACTATCCACTCAAATGGGTGCCAAATTTAAATAGTTGTGTATGTACACAATTCCTTAGAACACGATAAGCCATTTTCACCCTAACAAAATTAAACATATGGTCCATTTCTGGTAAACCAGCACTGAAACCCCATATAGGTGGTTTTGATGCCACCTAAAGGACTTAAATTTTGCGGTCATTCTCGCAAGCTAGTACCGAAACCGACCATAGGAGGTTTCGATGCCCCCAAAAGGACTTTAAGTTTTTGCCCATTCTGCCAAACCAGCACCGGAACCACATATAGGTGGTTTCGATGCCCCTTATAAAACTTGTACCGAAGAATGCTTTTTGGTAAGAAATTATGTATGTACACATTTTCTTACAAGTACATGCTCCATATTGAATCTTGGTGAAATTGTGTAATAAAAAAGGTATATACTTTTTTCTTTTAATAATTTGTACCAATTTGTGTACATTTGCTACTAATTTGTGTATATACACAAAACCTTATAAAACTTAAATGAAAGTATGTTTTTTGGTAGGAAATTATGTATGTACACATTTGCTTACAAGTACATGAGGCATTTTGAACATTGGTTAAATTGTGTAATAAAAAAGGTATATATCCTTTTCTCTTACAAATTTGTACCAATTTGTGTACATTTGCTACTAATTTATGTATATACACAAAACCTTATATAACTTGTACAAAAGTATGTTTTTTGGTATGACATTTCCTTACAAGTACATGAGCCATTTTGAACCTTGGTGAAATTGTATAATACAAAAGGTATAAACCTTTTCTGCAGGTCAAACCGGCACCGAAACCCCATATAGGTGGTTTCGATGCCCCCTACTGAAATTAAAAGCACCGAAACCCCATATAGGAGGTTTTGATGCCCCTTATAAAACATGTACCAAAGTATGTTTTTTGGTAAGAAATTTTGTATGTACACATTTCCTTACAAGTACATGAGTCGTTTTGAACCTTAGTGAAATTATGTAATAAAAAAGGTATATATCGTTTTCTCTTATAAAGTTGTACCAATTTGTGTACATTTGCTACTAATAAGTGTATATACGCAAAATTTTGGTACAAATTGTGTACATATTTCCTTACAAGTAAATGAGTCAATTTGAACCTTGGTGAAATTGTGTAATAAAAAAGTACATAAATTTCTTGCAGGTCAAACCAGCACCGAAACCCCATATAGGCGGTTTCGAAGCCCCCTTCTAAACCATGTACCAAAGTATGTTTTTTGGTAAGAATTTGTGTATGTACACATTTCCTTACAAGTAAATGAGCCAATTTGAACCTTCGTGAAACTTTGTAATAAAAAAGGTATATACATTTTCTCTTGCAAAGTTGTACCAATTTGTGTACATTTGCTACTACTAAGTGTATCCAGTACCGAAACCCCTAAAGATGGTTTCGATACCACTAAAAGGAATCTATCTTTTTGGTGTTCTGTCTTTTCACTGTAATCACATGAACTGTTTCATGTTCATCATGTATAAGGTTGGTTTAAATACCCTCCAAAACGAATTAGTCTTTTCAGTTTCATGTTTTTTCACTAGAATCACATGAACCATTTCATGTTCATGTACCTTCAATGAATAGACATTGTGCCTTCTCACTTTCCCTCTTTAGTTTTCATTTTTCCTCCCAACTGAAATTTCTTATATATTAACAACTCTTCTCTTTACTCTTCACAACATCTTCTATCCAATATACTCAACCCTTCACTCTGAAATCAGTTCTCTTTCACCATCTTCTATTCAATATCTTCAGATACAATGAGTTTGAGCATAGCTTCTAGTCACAATCCTCGGCCATTGGAAAATAGGAAACTTGATTTCGAATCAGAATCAAACAACGATGATGATGTCTATTTTGATTCTGACGAAGATGAGGAACAAAGCCATGAGACACTGAAAACAAGCAGATGGTTCAAGAAGTTTTTTCGAGACCTTCGATAGAATGAACACAATCAATGACCCTTCTACTCAACGGCAATTTCCAGCATGTCAAGGAGGTCCTAGTGCCACTCACAGGTTTCTTGGCCTTCAGTCTCTAGTGACACATGCCAAAACCAAAGGTGGACCAAAGCACAAACTCCATTGCCAACTTGCTCAGCTATTGGACGAGGAATTGCGTAGAAGGGCTACTTCGATTGTTCCTCAAGGTCAAGCTTATGGAGAATAGAGTGGTTTGAGAGATGATCAGAATAATGCTGATATTGTCTGCCCCCCGCCTTCAAACGATGAGGAAGAGGATCACCAAATACTCTGGCCACCCATGGTGATGATAATGAACACATGGCTTCATCAAGATTCAAATAGGAAGGTAGCTCTATAACTTTTGAATTATGTTTTCATGAATATTACAATTCCTTAACTTGTAATGTCTTGCATTTTCTGCTTCAGTGGCTTGGTATGGGAAACCAAAAGCTTCTTGCCTATTTCAGCTCCTATGTTACTGTTGTTAAGGCTCGCCATTCTTACGGTCCTCAGGGCCATCGTGGGATGAGCCTTCTAATTTTTTAGAGTACATCAAAAGGTTATTTCGATACTCGGCGTCTGCATACCCAGTTTGCTGCCCAAGGTTTCGATAGAGAGGCTTGGGAACGTTGTCACGGCTTCTTGTATGATCCAGGCAGACAACGCCAACTTTATGGTTATATGGATGCCAAAGAAGACATCGACAACTTCAACCGCCATTCTTAAGGTTTTATCTATCATTTTCTTCTTTTATACAAGATGCACTTCTACTCATACTTATGTATAAATGTTTTTTTCATTAGGCAACTATAGGGTCAAATTTGAGATGCGATCATATGCAGAGATGGTTGGTAAGCACAGTCCACAACGAAAGGCTGGTCCAAGTGCCATGGGTGGCGGAGGGCATGAAGGTCATTTCCCTGGCCACGGATGAGGATTGAGGATGCGCCATTCTTTTAGTTTCATTTTTTTATTTCAATATGTAATTGAAAAGCTTGGGACTTCAGTTTTTTGTTTCCTAAATATACTTCATCCTTAATTTTAATATAATCCTTGTGTCTTACTCTGACTGTTAATTTTCAACTAATAAGGGGTTTCTTGAACTCCCTCAAATATTTTCGTATTTGCCAAACTAGCACTGAAACCACAAAATGGTGGTTTCGATGCCGCCTTCAATGTCATCAGTTTTTTCCCATTTTGTATTTGTGTATATACATAAATCCTTATAATACTTGTACCAAAGTATATTTTGTAAGTAAATTGTGTATTTACACAATTCCTTACAACAAGATCCATTCTCACCCTAACAAAATTAAACATGCGCCTCATTTTTGCTCAAGCAGCACCGAAACCCTATATAGGTGGTTTCGATGCCATATAAAGGACTTTAACTTTTGCCCATTCTGCCAAACCAGCACCGAAACCACATAAAGGTGGTTTCGATGCCCCTTATAAAACTTGTACCAAAGTATGTTTTTTGGTAACAAAATGTGTATGTACACATTTCCTTACAAGTACATGAGCCATTTGAACCTTGGAGAAATTGTGTAATAAAAAAGGTATATACCATTTTCTCTTACAAAGTTGTACCATTTTGTGTATATTTGCTACTAATAAGTGTATATACACAAATCCTAATAAAACTTGTACCAAAGTATGCTTTTGGGTAAGAAATTGTGTATGTACACATTTCCTTAGAAGTACAAGAGCCATTTTGAACTTTCGTGAAACTGTGTAATAAAAATGGTATATACATTTTACTCTTACAAAGTTGAACCAATTTTTGTACATTTGATACTAATTTCTGTATATACACAAAACCTTATAAAACTTATACCAAAGTATGCTTTTTGGTAAGAAATTGTGTATGTACATATTTCCTTACAAGTACAAGAGCCATTTTGAACCTTCGTGAAACTGTGTAATAAAAAGGTATATATCGTTTTCTCTTACAAATTTGTACCAATTTGTGTACATTTGCTACTAATATGTGTATATACATAAATCCTTATAAAACTTGTACCAAAGTATGCTTTTGGGTAAGAAATTGTGTATGTACACATTTCCTTACAAGTACAAGAGTCATTTTGAACCTTCGTGAAACTGTGTAATAAAAATGTATATACCATTTTTTCTTACAAATTTGTACCAATTCGTGTACATTTGCTACTAATATGTGTATATACACAAATCCTTATAAAACTTGTACCAAAGTATGCTTTTGGGTAAGAAATTGTGTATGTACACATTTCCTTTCAAGTACAAGAGTCATTTTGAACCTTCGTGAAACTGTGTAGTGAAAAAGGTATATACTGTTTTCTCTTACAAATTTGTACCAATTTGTGTACATTTGCTACTAATATATGTATATACACAAATCCTTATAAATATTGTACCAAAGTATGTTTTTGGGTAAAAAAAATTGTGTATGTACACAATTCCTTACAAGTACATGAGCCATTTTGAACCTTGGTGAAATTATGTAATAAAAAAGGTATATACATTTTTCTCTTACAAAGTTGTACCAATTTGTGTACATTTCCTACTAATTTAAGTATATACACAAATTCTTATAAAACTTTTACCAAAGTATGTTTTTTGGTAAGAAATTGTGTATGTATACATTTGCTTACAACTACATGAGCCATTTTGAACCTTCGTAAAACTGTCTAATAAAAAAGGCATATACCTTTTTCTCTCACAAAGTTGTACCAATTTATGTACATTTGCTACTAATTTCTGTATATACACAAAACCTTTTAATATTTGTAACAAATTGGGTTTCTTAGTATGGAAATTGTGTATGTACACATTTTCTTACAATGTAACATTTTATGTATGTACCTTTTTTCTTACAATTTCCCTAACTATTTATGTATATACTTAATTTCTTACACCTGTAACATTTTGTGTTTATACATTTTTCTCTTACATACCTTTAACGATTTATGTACCATTTCATGTAACAATTTGTGTACCGCTTTTTACCCGGTAAACATGTCTGCCGTTTTTAGCCTGTATTTAAAGGTTGTTCCTTAGAAGTCCCATATTATATCATGTATCGATAGTAAAAAAAATTCCCACAAATATACCTTTAAATCCCTAATCTTAAAATACCTAAAACCTAAACACTATCGTCCAAATCTCTAAAACTTAAATTCTTAAATTTTAAATTTTAAAGCTTAAATTAAACTTAGTTGTTAAAAAGATATTTTTTTATCACTGCATAAAATATTTTTCATTTTATTGATATGCGATGATGTGTAAGCCTGCAAGAAAGCATAACGTTATTGTGGCTGGAATTTTGATATTGTGATTAACTTTAGCAAAACAAAATAATATGGACAAGTATTTTTAAATTTTTTCAATTCATCGTCCAAAAAATCTAAAAATAATCATAAATGTTATATTTGTATGTATTTTTTTGGGAAAATTACATCGGTGGTCCCCAAACTATTATTGTTTTCCTATTTTGGTCCTTAAACTATGTTTTTTGGCAAAATCGTCCCTTCTGTTACATAGTTCTCCTGTTTTGGTCCCTCGGCGTTAAATAGCTAACGGTTTTGCTGACATAGCATTTTTTAAATATTTTTTAAACAATTCTCTCTCCTCTTAAAAAATGCCACGTCAGCAAAACCGTTAGCTATTTAACGCTGGGGACTAAAACAAGAGAACTATGTAACAGAAGGGACGATTTTGCCGAAAAACATAGTTTGGAGACCAAAATAGGAAAATGGTAATAGTTTGGGGATCACCAGTGTAGTTTTCCCTATTTTATTATACTATTTAAATTATTTCTATATTAAACTTAATAGAAAAATTGGATAAACTACATGAAATGCCACTGAACTTTGAGATTTGACTTGATTATACCATTAAACTGAAACGATGTTATATTATGATATTGAACTTTAGTGAAAGGTTCGATTATACCGCTGAACTTTAGCAAAATGTCCAATTATACCACTAAATCGTTACTGAGTTAACGTCGTGATGACGTGGACAACGGCTGAAAATGACATCATTTTGGTATAATTACTTCGATGATTAAGATAAGTAAAAACAACGTCGTTTTATTAGAAGAAAACTAAGAAAATATTGTACCTAAAGAGGTTTGACTGGCACCTAACCACCAAACCAACTTAGAATCTTGTAATAATTCCAACACAAATAATATATATATATATATATATATATATATATATATGGGTTAGAATCCACTTACAGAGTGTAAAACTCTTTAAGTTTTACACTTTTTTTAGATCGTTGGATGGAGGAAATGGATGGTTGAGATTAACTCCTTACTTTTTTTCCCAAGTGATAATCTTCACATACTCTACTTTAACCTCAACCATCCGTTTCACCCATCCAACGGTCCAAAAAACATGTAAGACTGAAAGAATTTTACATTGTGTAACTAGATCCTATCCCTTTTTATAATGTTAACAAGTCATAAATCTTAAACTTAAACTATAACTATAAACCCTAAATCATAAGTTTTAAACATTACAACTTAATATATATACTCTAAATCCTACACTAAACACCTAAACCTTAAATTGAATCCACTTGTGAAAATCAATTTTTTAGCACCAGTGTATAAAATACTTTTTCATATAACCCGGAATCAATCGAGTACATTACCCAAGCAAGCAAACTCATTCCATAGCCTAAATCAAAAGACCAGACCCAAACCACATATAACCAAATCCAAAAGACCCAACCCAATAAGGCAATAACACATATCAACCCACAAACGATGATAGAAATACTAAATCAGTACTACATTAAAGCTTCTCACCCTAACCTTAGCTACCATTTGAACATCATTCATTCTCCACTCTTCAAGTCCTCTAGCCTTGGTTGTCAACCCATTTTAGCTTTCGTCTTCTTTTGGTCTTGTGGTCGTCGGCTTGCCAATCGTCTCACCCAGTATCGGCTAGTCTTCAAGGTATCCTTTTCTTTCATATTTACAGCTTTAGGCCCTCATCAAAGCTTGTTGTTTTGAATGAGGTTTTATGTATCGTATTGTTGCTGTGTATTTGTGGTGATGTAAATAATGTTGGTTTTTACAGACTCGATTATTTGTTTTAGTTCAATTCGATCAGAATCAATTTGCCAATTAAGGTTTCGTTTGGAAGTGGAAAGAAACGCAAATGGTTTTCCTTTTTGAATGCTTTTTTGGGTTTTGATGTATTTTTTATGGGATAAAAAGCTGCGTTTTGAGCAAGGTTGTTCACGGTCGTGGTTTATGATGAATATAATAGATATTAGGAATGGCATGAGAGTTGTGGGAGATAGGGCTTTAAAAAGCGTTTGCGGCCGCGTTTATCGCGGTTGCGGACATAATGGATGCTATTGCGATCACTGCGGGTGTAACGCCCCGGGTTTAGGGTTTGGGAGTTAACCAGGTTTGGTTAAACCGGTTCGGGTTAAATTAGTTGGGAGAAAACATTTTTAATGAGCACAAAAAGGGATTTTAAAGAATAAGGGTAAAAATGGGATTTTAGAATTTAAAAATTAAGGGAAAAGGGATTTTCAAAAATGTGATCATCTTCTTCTTCCTCTTTTCACGTTATTTTCTAAAACACCTATTTTTCTACTATTTCATTGGAGCAAGCTCATCACCCACACAAGTTTTCAAGGTAATCTCTCCTTTGTTTTGATTTTTCTCTCCTTAAACTTGTTGGTGGTGGAATTTTTCTTAAAACCCATTGTTTGAATTTGTTCCGAAAATGCTTTGAGTTTGAAAAGGGGGAAAATGAAGGGATTTTCGTTTGGGTAGTTTGATGTCATGTTTAAGGGTGTTTTTAATCTTGTTTTGGTGTTCTAAAAATGTTAAGATAGTAGCTAAAAGTATGAAAACCCGAAACTAGTGAAAAAGATGGGGTTTTAGAGTTGAAATGTGGATTTTTGGGTTGTTCTTGTGAAGAACCTTGAGATGATGGTTTCTAGACCTTGGGTAAGTGTTTTGGATGTCGAAGGATGTCGTTTTGATGATAAATTTGTTGGGTTTTGGCTGCTAGTTGATTTGGGACATTTTGATGGTGTTTCCAAGTGTTTCCGGGTGTGAATCGATTTGGTTTTGATGATGAATGATGAGTTTATGTGTTGCTGCAAGTTTGGGGGCTTGTTTTGGGTCTAACATCATTTTTGAATTGGCTAGAAATAGGGGAAACTGGTTTGGGTTCTTTGGACGTGAGACCGGGTAGTTCGGAGGCTTGAATCGGTATTTCGGCTATCGTTTGGGTTCTACAAGTGAGTGAAAATGTTTTTGAGAGTTAAGTTTGTGCTTGAAAGGCCAACCTAAGCTCGAGAGTAAGTATTTAAAGTTTACATTTTACTTTTCCAGAATTTGATATTTCAATCTTGTTATGCATTGTTGATATGATATGAATATGCATATTTGATATTGGGTGTGGTATTGTTATGATGGTTTATATAATGATGAGTATTGGCAAATATGAGGGTCTTATCGGGTATAATTGGTCGACCATAGGATTAGAGTGCACTTGTAAAATTCGCGCGTGGCCCTAGTGATGTAAGATGCCATTAGGGAGGAGTACGGTGATGTAAGATGCCACCAGAAGTTTTATTGTTAGACCTCGGTGATGTAAGATGCCATCGCGAGTCTTGTTATTCTTATTAGATTCTGTGATGTGAGATGCCATCGAAACCAATTCGTGTAACCGGGTAATGTAACCATAATTGCCATAATACTCTTGTGTTGGAATGTTGAATGTTATTTTGGTAAATGTTGAGAATCATGACATGTTGTTATATGTTGTTGCATTGCTTGATGTAAGATGCCAAGCATATGTATGATTGTTGATAATCATGTGATGGCATTCATGCTTGTGGTTGTGATTTCAATTCATAAATGGTTTTGTTAAAACTGCATTGTTGTTGTTGTGGTTTTGAGCACCACTCACTAAGCTTTATGCTTACGCGCTCCTCTCCAACAATGCAAATCGTTAGTGGTCCGGGAAGCAAAGGAAGGCGAGGGAAGGGCTCTGGTGATCGTAGCTTAAGCTCAAGTATGGATTTTAAGTTGTAATAAATTTAGCAATGGGAATACTTATACCTTGTGTTAGGGAGGTTGTTGTAAACTCCCATGAGTTTGATCTTTTGCTACATGTTTTATATGTTGAAACCATGTTATGTTGAGGCTTGTTTTGGCTTTTGGTTAAAGGCCTTGTGTTTTGGCTTGTTGGTGTTTTTGAGTTTAAGTGTCCTTTTTGAGCTTTCATATTTGAGATCCATGCTTATGTGTATGCATGTTTGAAACGTGATCTTAGAGTGTCTTGCCTTCAGAATGTTTGCTTAATATGTTGCTTTGTAGTTTGTGCTTTTTCGGGGTAAGTTTGGGGACATTTGGGGATGCCAAAATACATTTTTGGGCCAATCTGTGCCTAGGCATTTCAGAACGTTTGGTATGGTTTCGGAACGACCAGGCTTTTGGGGCACATGTATTGGAACGGGGGTGGTGTCATTTCGATACGGGGGTGGTGTCGTTTCGGTACGTTTTGCCACTAGAGGTTCCCGTTTCGGAACCAAGAGGAGACGTTCCGGAACAACCTAATTTTGCTTTTTGCTGAGAGCCCGCGTTTTAAAACGGGCAACCCCTGTTTCGAAACACAGGCAGTTAAAGTGGTTAAAAGCATCTTCAAAGGTTTCCAAAAGTTACGTTTTGGTCCCTAATGCTTGTATGCATCCTAAGTGAGTTTACATGTCTCGTTTGTGTTGGTCTTGCCTCGTGTGCTTGAAATATGACTAATCAACTATTTGTTAAGGTTTAAATTACCTTTTTGCCCCTGTTTTGGTGTGGTTTTGCAAATGGTCCTTCGTGACTGTTTGGCTCTAATTGGACATTTGATTGATGTTCGATTGAGACGTCGTTCTTTCGTTGTAACCCTTAACGCCATATAATCGTTAAATTGCATTTAGACAAGATAAACTTAAATCTAGGGTTGTTAATCGGAGGGAAATTCTCAGATTTTTCTCTGGTTATCCCCGTGTGACTCTCCTAATTCAGTCTCACGACTAGACCGGGTCGAGGGGGTTACAGTAGGTGTCGCAATTGTGAATTTTTTTTAAAATTTGTACATCTTATTGTAAAATATAATAATTATAAATATAAATATAGACAAACGACTAAGTCAGCCTAAATTTTCACTCGAGAATATCAAATTCTTTTAAGGCACTAAGAACGTTGAATTGTTCTAAGCGGAAGCAAATTATAGAGAAGACAACTAAAAAACAACATGGAGAGTTTTAAAGTGAATGCATTGATTACTCAGAAGATGAATGATACAAATGAGGTGAGGAATGCCTCTATTTATAATTGAGTTTCCCTACATCCGACGATCTCTAATTATTTACATCGATGACAATGATCGAAGCCCACCAACCACAATGAAATATTCCCTAAAATATATCTTCTATCTAAGGAAAGAAATCCTATGTATACATGGAAAGTTTAAATAGGTCAAGTGATTGTCTTTTAGAATCCTCCACGGATCAGGCTAAGTCTGGTGGTCTCTTTAGGCCCAAAATCTCCGTTGGAACCTCTTGGGCAATCATGTGTGCATGTGACTCGGACTGAAACTAGTGGTCCATGACAATATGGTCAAATATTCACTTTGATTATAGAGTTAAAGACTTAAAGTGTTTAACATTTTTGTACCAAGTCTCACAAATATGAGTCGTTTTTATTATATTAAGAGGTACATACATATAAATGGTGTAGAATGAAATAAACTTTCCTAAAGTAGTATCATAAACAACTACAAATGGTTCTTTTAACTCAAAATATAATTATTCAAAAAAAAACTCAAAATATAAATATTTTTTATAAAAAATGTATTTTAATTAGTTAATAATTTCTATTATAATTAATATATTTTTTTTCTAGAAAAATAATATAATTAACTTAAAGTGTGATTTAAAATAAAGGTTTAATAACCAAATAGGTACTCAAACTATACACGTGGTTCACTTTTGGTGCTTAACCTATTTTTCGCTCTAAATATATGCCTAAAGTTTCATTTCGATTATTTTAAGTATCTAACTATTAAAAAAATGTTGGCCAATTAGAATGTGATACGTGACATGTTTTAATATATATTCTAATAACGTTTCAAATTAGTCGATTTGGGTAGTGGTCGTTGGTTACAGCTTCAATGGTGGCTTTTAAAGCAAGGTTCAAATCCCATGGATGGATACCAAAAGTTGTTTTCTTTTTCTTTTTAATTTTAGAGACTAGTTTAGAATATGAGTCATAGTTTGAAAACTTGTTGTGCAATTAACTCTAAAACATCTAGAAAATCAAGTTTTAAAAAATATCAACTTAGGGACTAATTATTATTTATCCCAATTTTGATGATAGTGTAAATATAGTTGACTAACCGAAAAGAATGGATAGTACGTGTGTTTCTTTAGCCCAAACTTTTCCAGTCCATTGAGGCTCAGATAGTTCTCAAAATACAATTCATGTTCGATATTTGTTTCAATCTTCCCTACCATCTCAGTATGAAACTTGATAGTTTTACTCTATGTTGCACGAATACGAATACGGGTACATGGAAGAATACGAGGACGAGAAACGATAATTTTTAAAATTACAAGGTACGGGTATAATGGGGTACAACAAATGTAAAAAAAATTAATACATATAATCATAAAAACATTAAAATTCATAGTAAATTAGAAAATCTAATGATTTTCATGGATTAAAACAAAGTCCAAGTTAAATTCTCATTAGTTGTGATGGTCTATCATTCAATTAAAATCTAATGATTTTGTGATTCCTTTAAAAATATATTAACAAAAAATTATAATTTCTTATCTGTTTTTTTAAAATATAGTCTTGTTGCACTTAATATTTTTTTCAAATTTTTTATTAAAAAAATACTTTAAATCAAAAAATATTTTAAACCTATAAAATTAGTTTATTAAAATAAAAATATTGTATACCCAAGTTTTGTGTTTCCTAATTCCCTTTTTTGTCAACCACTTTCTTTAGTTCAACGTAAATAAAATGGTGTAGTTTTAGAATTCTATGAAAACGTTGTCGTAAGGGTTAAAACCCCATTCGCAGCTGCTGTTTTTTATTCATTCTTCTTCATTGACTATTGTTTCTTCAAGTAGTGGAGAAATTAGTGTCGATTTTCCAAGATGCATTTAATAATAAAATTAACTTTTATCATTTAAATGTAATAAATGTACAATATAATATAAATACTAATTATAATATTCAAGTATGGAGAAATTAGTGTCTATTTTCAAGATGCATTTAATTATTTCTTTTCCTTTTTAGTTTTTCTAGGTAGTGTAGTGTCGGTTTTCAAGACCCAGTTAATTTATTCCTGTTAGTGTTTGTATTTTGCCTTGAATCAAGACACTTAAGGGATATATTCTTTTTAATAATAAAATTAACTTTTACCATTTAAACACTAAAAAAATGTCTTTCTACTTCTTCTTTTTACTTTCTAGAATTCTTCTCTTTTTTTCTTTTCCTTTCTTTTTCATCTTTGCAACTTTATCGCATCGCTTTCATACAATCATCCGGAGGATCATTCGGAACTGGTGGACGACGCTTGGATCACCGATAATAGCAGTAAATACCAATTGAAATCGTCTATTGAAGATTATTTATTTTTCTTTTTCTGAGAAAATATCTGTATTTTTTCTCTGTTGATCATTAACGAGATAATAACGAGAATAGTGGTCTACTATCGCCACAATCAGACGTTACCCGTTAAATCGCGGCCGCAATTCGTCATTTTGGTGTGAATCTGATTCCTGTGACGATTTTCGGCGATATCGATTTCAGACGGCGACAATATCGTTATATAACGGCCGCAATCGAGATTGCGGACCATTTTTTGAAACCATGATACGGTGCTTAATCAATCTGTAATTCTGAGGCCAGTTAAAGATTTTATGTAGGTATATATATGAATTGTATTTTAGCTCTTATAATTGAAAATGTCTTTTTTTTATTTTCAAGCTAAGGATTTATTGCGAATTCAGTTTGAGCAACTTCGCAAGATTTAGATATATGAAGACCATGAATTTAAATCTCGGTTGCAGTCGCGTTTTTGGTCGTGTCGCGATATTCGCGATTGCGGACATAATGGAGGCTATTACGGTCATAAAAAGTTAAAATGTTTTTCAGTTAGAGTGTTTTCCAACACGTATTATAAAACATAATAATTATAATTATAATCATAAAAAGTTACTTTTAATGATTTTTAAAGTGTTTTCCACCACTTATGAACTTAGATTACTGAAATTAAAGGACTACATTGAACAAAAAATAAAGTTTACACTCTAAATTTAGAAAAAATTAAGGATTGAAATAACAAAGATAAAAAGTGGCATGGCTGGAATGGAAGTTAACCTATACCCTTAAAAACACGTTGGCATCTCATAATTTAGAATAGAAATCATTGCCCCTTTTCGGTGCCTCTATGTATGCTTTTGTACTAAAAATTAAGTTTAGGGTTTAAGGTTAGCGGTTGTGGTTAGAGTTTAGGGAATTTATGGTAGGATGTATTTTTTAGGGTATAGTGTGTAGAATTTGAAATTTAGAGTTAGGGCTTAAAATTTAATTTTTTAGTGTTGGAACATAAAAAGCACCGAAAAAGGGCAAACAAATTTTATCCCATAATTTAACCTTTTATTTATGGTCAAACCCTAATCGTCGATTTCAATTAAAAATCCTTAACGAGCCCCTCTTTTTTTTATCAAATTAGTGGCTCTGTTAATACATTTTCCTATTGGATTCACATAACCTAATAATTTTTTTTAAAGATAATAAAACAGGATTATAGGGAAGTTCTAGGGAACAACCGCTAATTAAAGGCTAAATCACGGCTAACCGTGTAACAAATTGTACAAAATTTGTTATAAAATTTGTACCGCTTTTATTACAAAACATGTAATAGAAACGGTATAAACATAAATTATTACAACTTAAGGATTTGGGTACATACATAACCCATTACGAAAATTGTAAGAGAAAGAGTATATACATAATACGTTACAACCTAAGAGTGTGTGTACATACATAATTTCCTACGAGAAAACCTAATTTGCGACAAGGTTTTGGGTATATACCGAAATTACTACAAAATGTACGGGAAACCTTACAATATTAGTAGGAAAAGCGATATGTACCGAAATCCTTACAAAGTTTCACCAAAGGCCAAAATGGCTCAACTCAGTGTAAGAATTTGTGTACATACACAATTTCTTACGAGAAAACCTAATTTGCTACACAAAGTGTAAGGTTTTGTGTATATACCGAAATTACTAAAAAAAGTACGGAAAACCTTACAATATTCGTAATAAAAACAATATGTACCGAAATCCTTACAAAGTTTCACCAAAGGCCAAAATGGCTCAACTCAGTGTAAGAATTTGTGTACATACACAATTTCCTACGAGAATACCTAATTTGCTACACAAAGTGTAAGGTTTTGTGTATATACCAAAATTACTACAAAAAGTACGGAAAACCTTAAAATATTAGTAGTAAAAACGGTATGTACCGAAATCCTTACAAAGTTTCACCAAATGCCAAAATGGCTCAACTCAGTGTAAGAATTTGTGTACATACACAATTTCCTACGAGAAAACCTAATTTTCTACACAAAGTGTAAGGTTTTGTGTATATACCGAAATTACTACAAAAAGTACGGAAAACCTTACAATATTAGTAGTAAAAATGGTATGTACCGAAACCTGTACAAAGTTTCACCAAAGGCCAAAATGGCTCAACTCAGTGTAAGAATTTGTGTACATACACAATTTCCTACGAGAAAACCTAATTTGCTACACAGAGTGTAAGGTTTTGTGTATATACCGAAATTACTACAAAAAGTACGTAAAACCTTACAATATTAGTTGTAAAAAAGGTATGTACCTAAATTCTTACAAAAACGGTATATACACAACTTCCTACCCCTAAAACCTTTTCTACTACAAGATCTGAATGGGAGGTTTCGAAACCGCCATTGTTGGTTTCGATACCTCCTAGGTAAACATTGATTTATTAGCACATTGCCAAAGTGGTTGCAAAACCACAATTGAGGTTTCGAATCCCTTAGTTTGACGTGTATGTACACATTTTACTACAAAATGTACCGGATTTACCATACGTGTTGTAGGGGTGGTTTCAAAACCGCAATTGTTGGTTTCGAAACCTCTTGAGTAGACGTAGATTTAATGGCATACAGTGAAAGTGGTTCCGAAACCACAATGGTGGTTTCGATACCTATTGGGTCAACATTGATATGGCACATTGCCAAAGTGGTTCCGAAACCACAATTGGGGTTTCAAAACCCCTAAAATCCTTGTTACATATATAGGTATACTTGGTTCAAATATGGTTGTAGGTGAAAGCCTGATTATCTAAAAACTTAAAACCTTAACACTTGAATGAAAGGTATCGATGCTGGTCTGGCAGACATGAAAAAATTAGTACATTTGTAATACAAAATGTGTATGTACACAAAATATTACACAATGTGCATATACACAAATTAGTACAAAATGTACAGAAATTGTTACAACTTTGTAAGAGAAAACAATATATACCTTTTTTAATACGTTATTTCACCAAGGGGGCATCCATACCACCTTTAATTGGTATCGATGCTGGTTTGGCAAACATGAAAAAATTGGTACATTTGTTATGCAAAATGTGTATGTACACAAAATATTATGAAATGTGTATATACACAAATTAGTACAAAATGTACACAAATTGTTACAACTTTGTAAGAGAAAACGATATATACCTTTTTTACTACGAAATTTCACCAATGGGGCATCGATACCACCTTTATGTAGTATCTATGCTGGTTTGGCATAAATGAAAAAATTAGTAACAATATGTGTATATACTCCAAAATATTACAAAATGTGCATATAGACAAATTAGTACAAAATATGGACAAATTATTACAACTTTGTAAGAGAAAACGGTATATACCTTTTTTAGTATGAGATTTCACCAAGGGTTAAAATGACTCATATGGTTGTAAGGATTTGTGTACATACACAATTTGGTACGAGGAAACACAATTTGGTACAATAATAATAATGATTTGTGTATATACACATATTAGTACAAAATATACACAAATTGGTACAACTTTGCAAGAGAAAACGATATATACCTTTTTACTACAAAATTTTAAACCCAAAAATAAAAGTTACTGGTTGACCGAGTCACTTTTTTTAATCCTACGGTTCATAAATTAACCGACTTCATCCAATGGCCTAAATTTCATGCCGGTATTTGGCAATTTTTAATGAATAATCATTTTTAAATTATTATTTGGGAAAATGGCTCCCAAAAAATATTGTTTGGCAAAATGACCCCCAAACTTGCCACGTCGGTGGACCTCGCGTTGTGTAGGACGCGAGGTCTGATATCGCGTTCTGCACAACGTGAGTTCAGTCTACGTGGCCTTGTTGTTTTTGTTAACGGTATTACAGTACCTCGCGTTCTGTAGAACGCGAGATCCACGAGAATTTGAAAGAGCGGCTGAATATATCGCACAGACCTCGCGTTCTGCAGGACACGAGTTCTGTGCAATTCTTGGCTGAAGAACAAGGGAAAACAAGTGTGGGTAGGCCTGTTCGAGCCTAATTTCGGGCGTGTAAATCGTATATTTTTAGCGATCATCGAGTTTGGGGTTGTAGTACTGGAAATTCTCTATCGTATGATACCAACATGTTTAATTTCCGTCCATTCTACAATGGTTTAAAATGGCTTCGAAAACCCAATGTTATCATCATTTTTTTTAATGAAGTTGCATTTGAACAAATGTCGATTTTCGGTTTACTAATCCCATAAAATTTATTAAAAACTGAAATTAAATAAACATTGTAAAGTTTAATTATAATAGGAAAACAAAATAATAATAATACGGCATTATAAAAATCAAATGTGTGGAATATAAATATTAAAAACATAAGTACAAATCAGTAAAAAAAGACTAAAAATGCCTATGTCCACCCGTTCCGCAGTCGGGTGGACGACGATCACGATCCGGATACCTCCGACCATCGTGTGGTGGTCTCTGGTGCCCATCATCCTGACCATCGTGTGTGATATGCGGATCTGTGCTGGGCCTAGGCGGGGAGTAAAACAAGTTACCCATCGGCGTATTATCTACAATGCCAAAGTCATACTGAGATGGCAAATGTGGATAATCGATAAGCTGAAGGTCAGTTGTGGGCGTATGGGGATGATAGGCATCGGAGGAGCCGAACTGGGGTGGAGGCATCATCTGCTGGAAACTCGATGGACCGCTATAAGTATGAAATGCTGCGCCAGAAGATGATGCCCCTGTAGTGTCATGTCGTGGTCTCGGACCGCGCTGCGTCGACTGCCTCTGGCTCTGGGTCGCTCGACGGGTGTCGTGTGGGCGGTTTTGGGGTTGCTGGGGAAGCCCTGCATCGCGCTCGGCCTGAGTAAGGATATGCGGCAACCCATGGAGCCTATACCACTGGTGGTAGTTGAAAGCGACCGAATCGGCCCCTTTCATAATTTGTTGGAGAAGGGGTGGGCGTTGGGCAAATCGATTAGCCCAAACCGCTATCCAAGGAGCGTGGTACTCTGACCAGTCAACCTCCGTCTTCCCCTGGCGCGTATGATTGTGGAAGCAGTCCATATTTTGCGGAACGGCTGGAACATTTTGGAAGAACCTGAACTGTCGGAGAGCCCTATCCGTAGCATGCCACACGACAATTTCGTAGTTGAGCAGTGGCACGACGGAAATCCAGAGCTGTTGGTCACGCAGAATATCTAGTGGAGTAATCTTCTGAATCTCCTCTGAAGCGTAGGGCCTCCACACGAACTAAAAAAATGAAAACGTTTGTATATATGAAATATTATTGGAAAAAATAGTATGAAAAAATTCAAATTAATTTTCGAATTATCTGGTCGTCCGTCAAGCTATCGAAAGCATGCCTGAATTCTTTTTGGGAGTTCGGCAGGCCGATGTGGGTCAGTGTGTCGCTCCACCTATAAATAATGAAAAAAATTCGTTAAATAAAATAATTTAAAAATAAAATAATATAGTAGATTACGTAGTACCTCCGTGGAAGCGGAAATAACATAGCGGTGGGCCGTCTAAGCTGTGGTCTCAAAATAGGCATCCAAAACCAAACCCAAGACTGTAGGAGTAAACAACATCCTCACATCGATGATCTTGACGGGTCAACGTTTCTGCAGAGCTCTCTGTAAAGAAACGCCAAGACAACTGATCCCCAAGATTTTCTTCCAGACTCATTTAAATCTATAAGATGATGAAGCCACATCACGTGCACCTTTATGCGGGATTTGTCTGGCATTAATATCTCGCCAATAATGCGCAAGATGTGGGCACGCGCATACCGCTGTGAAATTAAAGATTTAATAAAGACATCATAATTAAAAAAATGTAACTTCATCCTAAATTTAATAAAGGCATCCAAAAAAATTAGTAAAGGCATCCTAATTTGCAAATAAATATTTGTAACTTCATCCTAAATATTTAATAAAGGCATCCTAAATATTTAATAAAGACATCCTAATTTTCAAGTAAATATTTGTAATTGCATCCTAAATTTATTAAAATGATCCTAAATATTTAATAAAGACATCCTAAAAATTTCATAAACCATCGTAATGTTGAAATAAATATTTGTAACTTCATCATAAATTTAATAAAAGTATACTAAATATTTAATAATGGCATCCTAATTTTTAAATAAAAAAATACCTGAAGTGTAACTTCATCCGCATTGGGGGGAGGGGTTCCAAATTGAGCCTCCAAATATGATAGGTCGATTTTTCCACCGTCCAACACTTCGTCAGGGGGCATCACGCCCATTTCTTCAGCAAATAGAGTTGGCCAATGGGCCAACGCTACACCCGTAATAACGCTGCCGTCTGTAGGCAACCCCAGAAGGTAGGCAACATCCTCCAGCGTGATTGTTGCCTCGCCAATTGGAAGATGAAACGTGTGCGTCTCGGGCCTCCACCGTTCTATTAGCGCGCTGATCAACGATGGTTTTACCTTCACCCCCTATATAACGTGCTATGTGGCCAAAACTAGCGCGCTCAATCCACTCCATAACAGCATCAACGGGTGGGGTGTTGATATGGTTAAGGTAACATTGTAAATTACGTTCGTATCCCTTCAACAAAATAAAATAAAATAGTTAGTAAAATAAAAAAATTAATTAAATAAAAAAATTTAAAAATTAATAAGGAAAAGTAATACCGCTGGATCTCTTCTCCAATATTGATTGCAGTGAGTCACCTTGTTGCGTAATAAGACCTCCATTATATCAAATGAAATATAAAAATTGCCGATAGTTTGTTGTAAAAAAGCTAAAGAACTCGCATTCTGTGGTTGATATGGGGGGTAGGGCCTCCAATTTATAGAAGATCTCGCGCCCTTTTGGATGCGATGTTAATGAACCTCGCGTTCTGTAGAACGCGATATCCATATACCTCGCGTCCTATAGAACACGAGGTTCATTGAAAAGGCGTGTCACGGAACAGACGCGTGAACTGAATGGTCAGAAGTGACCTCGCGTCCTATAGAACGCGAGTTTCTAAAGACCTCGTGTGCTACAGGACGCGAGGTCGTGGGGTTTTTTAAAAGATGACTTCCCAGGCGGGAAAGTCATTTAATAATAATAATAATAATAATAATAATAATAATAATAATAATAATAATAATAATAATAATAATAATCATAGTAATAATCACTTCGTTCTAATAATAATAATAATAATAATAATAATAATAAAACTAATAATAATAAAAAGCAGAATAAAATTATTATTATTAATAATAGTAAATATATAATAATAATAATAATAATAATAAACATAATAATAATAATAATAAATGTATTTAAGTATATAATAATAATATTAATACACAATATGTTGTCATTAGTAACTACAAATAACGACATAGCGCAATATTTGAGAAATTAGTTTAAAAAAACTTCCCAAATACGCGTTATGTTGCCATTAGTAGCTGCAATCGAAAACTGCTTACGTGAATATGATGACGTATATACGCAACTACAAATAACGACATAGCGCAATAATCGGGAAATTAGTTTGAAAAAAACTTCTCATTTACGCGCTATGTTGCCATTAGTAGCTGCGATTGCAAATTTTTAGACATGATTTATGTGGGTGCTCCTTGCCTCCCCAAGAGTTTGCTATTTATAGAGGGAGGTGAATCTGCTGACGTGGTAATCTCGCGTTCTGTAGGACGCGAGGTCCTATAAACCTCGCGTTGTACAGAACGCGAGGTCATTTAGATGTTGGTATATATATATACACGGTGATGGATTTTCGTAACCAGTTCAGTTTTTCTCAGTTGAATATGAGTTCGTGTCATGCTGTGTTTTTTGCAGTTGAAATTTTTTTGTCTGAAATATTGTTCCTTTATGATAGTTGGAGTTCACTTAAAGATTTGTGTTCCGCGGGGTTCATTGAATAATATTTACCGACATATCGCAATATTTGAGAGGTTGTGGGCGGCTGCGTTCCCTTCAATGGAAGCTTCTATAGCCGCCATCGAGAGGATCATCGGCTACAGTTTTGAAACGAAACGACTTTTAGAAGCGAGGGCGGATTCAGATCGACCATGTTGCATATGTAGCCCTATTTTACGAATGCGGCCGATGCCGATTACATTTGCTAATGTGGATCAAAGCTGCTACCATTTCAGAAGAAATCTGATTATTGCGCTCTACTTCTTTCACTCGAGACCTCCTATCACATTTGCCCACCGACATATCGCAATATTTGGGAGCTTGTGGGTGGCTGCCATTTACCGCCAAGTAGTGCCTTGAGAGTTTCCAGTAAAACTTTCGAGTCACTTCTTGGGGACTCTTCTCTTAAATTCGCAGCTGATCGAAGAACTAAACCTAAGTTCAGATGTGTCCACTGACTACGATGATTCGGATTAACCATAAACTTCTGAAATTATCTTCCAATTATGTTATATGACGTATTTTTTCATCCTTTATTAATGTTCAACGGACCTCGTGTTATGTAAAACTGCTAGTATTCAATTACATTACTAAACTACAATTGTCTCAGTTATTCAAACATAAAACGAGTACATAGTACGCGTTTTATTAATTCTGACGTAATCTCTGTCTTAATATATATAAAGAGACATCGCGTTATGCAGCACTTGTAGTATTCAATTACATTACCAGACTACAATTGTCTCAATTATTCAAACATGTTCTTAATTACACAAACAGACAATGAGTACACAGTACGATTATTATAACTTCTGACGGAATATCTGCGACAAAGCAATTAAAGCGACCTCGCGTTCTACATAACGCGATATTCATAAGACCTCGCGTTGTGTAGAACGCGAGGTCCTGCTTATCGCGTTCTGTAGAACGCGATGTTCGTAAAGCCTACCTCCCGGGTACCATTATCCCTTACTTGTCCAAAGTTAGGGGACTGCCTCCCGGGCACCATTATCCCTTACTTGTCCATTATTTGCCTACTTATCGGTAAATGGACAAGAAAAGTTACCTTTCGGAACCATTATTTGCCTTATACAACCGGATTCTCCGGGATTTCAAGTGGCAATAATTTTCCCTATATATGAAGCATAACCATAAAACGTAAATATATGTTTCAATTGCCAAAACAATTCCTAAAATTTTTCAAGTATTAAAAATTCAGAAGTCTTTCACAAAATATTCAAATGGCCAGACGAGGCGTTACTACTTTAGTTTACTACGATGGGCAGATATTCGACGATACCGAACTCGGCGTCGTTTTTCACTACGAAGATCCGGTAACGCTAAAGATTCCGAGGAGATTATCGTTCAAGAAGTTGGTAAAGGAACTAGAGGCAAATGTCCCTCATTTCGATAACCACCGTTTCTCCGACGTGAAGTATCGGGTGCCAACATCTATAGCCCCTTTAAGGTACTCTGTATGCCAAATTGCGGAAAATGCTGATGTGGACATGATGCTGGAAACCCATTTCGACTATTCATTGGGGGGGCTCGAGCTGTATGCATCGTTCTCCGAGTCTAATCCAGTTATCCAAATACCAAGCTAGGGCCGGGAAAATTTCGACTTCGATCCGAATGCCAACGTTGATAGCCCGACCGCAAGTCTACGGCGTGATTTTAACCTACTGTGCCAAGACAACGAGTTTGGTGCATCGTCATCTGCTTCTCCAAGGCAGTCGTGCGTAGCTAGTATCGGGTTCAACCTGAACCAACCCCCAAACGATGAATTTGATGCACCAACAAATGTATCGTACAATCCATACAATCCTTATAGTTTTGAGGGGGAGGGAACGTCGGCTCCTTACGTTGTGCACGACCATGAAGCATCATATGGCCGACACTCAATGTATGTCCCTGGCACCGACTACGGTCAATCATCTATGGGGAGACATTCTTCTTTTGGAGGTGAGGGAGCGTCGTCTTCTTACGCTATGCACGACCATGATTCCTCATATGGACGACACTCAACGTATGTCCCTAGCACGGAGTACGTTCAACCATCTATGGGGGGACATTCTTCTTATGGTGATCTTGATTTTGGTCTTGGAAATGCGGTTCGTGAGCGATCTCGTGAGAGGTCTCCTGATAGTCGACCCTCATCCTCGCCTCCAAGGGTAGTGATCGACGAAGCTCTACTATTCCAGCTCCCGAAGGATGCTTCTGACGAAGAACCGATTAGAGAACCCGGGCCCGATGGAGACGAGCTGGGGCCATTCTATGATAAACTAGAAGATTTGACAATTCTACCGGAAGACAATACCGTTCCACCACCAGATTTCGACGAACATCCGACTACCACCAACTTTCCTGTAGACGCAACACCAATTTCTATGTTTCAGCCACCATCCCACTTCACAACGGTTGATATGGATGCAATGGACGTCCCTGATTTTCCGCATGGCGACACAATAGACGGCCGAGTCAACCGTTCTGATGGTGAACTGAGAATTGGTATGTCGTTCTTCACAAAGGATATTGCGGTGGCGGCAGTTAAGCAGTACAACCTTCGTCATAATGTTGAGACGACAATGGATAAAACCCAATCCAAATACTACAAGGCTTATTGCGTCCAAAAAAATTAAGGCTGTAAATGGAAAATCCGTATATCACAATTGAAGAGGGCAGGCGACCATTCGAAAATAACAAAACTTGAGGGGCCCCATACATACACCGTTGCTAGCCTCAACCAGGATCACAAGAACCTGGATGCAAAGTTCCTCGCGGACATCTTTTCGACACTAGTGAAAACAAATCCCACTGTGTCGGTCCCCACATATCAGGCTGCAGCTCTAGCTGTCACCGGCTACCGTCCTCAATATTCCAAAGCATGGTATGCAAGGAAGCGGGCCAAAGAGGAAATGTATGGCCGATGGGAGGAATCTTACAAAGAGTTGCGCTCATGGCTTAATCTCCTGCAGAAACACATCCCCAGAATAGTTGTTAAACTTGATACGGTTCAGGCATACGAAAATGATCGTGTCGTCCGAGGTGTTTGTCAATTCCACCGGTTATTTTGGACTTTCCCCCAGTGCATCAACGCATTCAAGCACTGCAACCCGATGGTCCAAATCGACGGCACATGGTTGTACGGAAGATATACACAGACCCTACTTCTAGCTATTGCACAGGACGACAATCACAAGTGCGTTCCTGTTGCATTCGCAATCGTCCAGAATGAGGATTTGGAGTCTTGGAATTTCTTCCTTCGGAACCTACGAAAATATATCATTGATCCTGTAATACGAAGAAGGGATGGAGGGGTATGTGTTATTTCTGACAGAGGCACAGCGCTGTTGTGGGCGATACAAAATTTAGGTGACTATTGGAAGCCTCCATACATTCACCACCGTTTTTGCTTGCGACACATAGCCGCAAACTACCTACTGCAATTCAAGAACCGTGATGAACATCAAATGGTGCTCGATATGGGTACGTCCTTTATGTCATTTTCATTTACTTTATTACTTGTTACTCGCTTTCATTTACGACCTTTTTGCATGTGTTTTTCGCCCATAACTATTCAACTGTCATCCCGTAGGCAACTCGCACTACAAACAAGAGGTGGCTGGCCTGCTCGAGGAACTAAGAGCGAGAAACAAACATGGTGCATATTACCTTGAAAAAATCCCAAAGGAAAAATGGCTTCGATCGTATGACGAGGGTAAACGTTATGGTCACATGACAACGAACTTAGTTGAGGCAGTGAACTCATCACTGAAGGGAGTGCGGCAGTTGCCTATCACTTCCATTGTCAAAGCGACCTATTATCGTTTGGCTACCCTTTTTGCAACCTTGGGAAGGCAAGCAACTGAGTACATGGCAGGTGGACACAAAGTCCATCCGGATTTCTGCACAAAACTGCATACTCAATTGGGCTAATCAAGACAGATGACTGCAACTCTCTTCTCGCGAGAAGGACACATGTTTCGTGTTGCAGAATTTTCCAGGCAGTTGGAAGGCATTCAGCACAACGCGTACGTGGTAAATATGAGGGAAAGAACCCGCGAGTGCGGAATTTTCCAAACATTCAAATACCCGTGCGCACACGCCATTGCTGCTTGCACTAACCAACGGATACAATACATGCATCTGGTTGATCCGGTATACTTACTCGAAACGGTGTTTAAGGTTTACGAAAAAGAGTTTCCTCCAATCGGAAATGAGGTTGATCCGAATGCCGTGGACACTAAACCGATCATACGCCCAGATCCAGCACTACTACGAGCCAAAGGACGTCCACGTTCTACAAGAATACACTGTGCCGAGGATATGGTCGAACATCGAGAAAAAACCGGACAAATGAAGCATTGTAGTGTATGTAAAAATCCTGGACACACAGCTCCTAAGTGTCCTAATCGCTCAGCCCCTCGTCTTAATTAATCATTTTTAATTTGTATATGCGAGTTCGCCCATGACAATCGAATCAATAAAGTCAGTCTACTTCGATTTATATAGTACGCCATCTTATATTTTCAATCATTCAAAAAATATGTTATGATAGTGTTTTCGAAGCAACTTTAAGTGAGTGTAGAATGGACGGAAATTGACCGTGTCAGTGTCATACGATAGAGAATTTCCAGTACTACGAACCCAAACTCGATGTTACCTAAAAATTTAAAATTTCTACGTATGAAATTCTGCTCGAACATGCCTATCGACATTTGTTCAAATGCAACTTCATTCAAAAAAAGATGATAGCATAGGGTTTTCGAATCCATTTTAAACCATTGTAGAATGGACGGAAATTAACTATATTGGTATCATACGATAGAGAATTTCTAGTACTACGACCCCAAACTCGATGATCGCTAAAAATATACGATTTACATGCCCGAAATTGAGCTCGAACATGCCTACCCACACTTGTTTTCCCTTGTTCTTCAGCCCAGAATTGCACAGAACTCGCGTCCTGCAGAACGTGAGGTCTGTGCGATATATTCAGCCACCCTTTCAAATTCTCGTGGACCTCGCGTTCTAAACGCGAGGTACTGTAAAACCGTTAACACAAAAAACAAGGTCACGTAGACTGAAATCGCGTTGTGTAGAACGCGATATAAAACCTCGCGTCCTACACAACGCGAGGTTCACCGACGTGGCAAGTTTGTGGGTCATTTTGCCAAATAATATTTTTTGGGAGCCATTTTCTTAAATAATAATTTAAAAATGATTATTCATTAAAAATTACCCCGGTATTTAGTTGGTATTTAAGCCGTTTTTTTTTATAGAAATTTTCAAGATTATAATATTAATAACAAAACCTAAAACCCTCTCTATTCTTCGTTTTCTGTTTGGCTTTCAAACCCTAAAAGGGTTGTTTTCACGCCGTCGTCATCAGACCAGCATCTAGAGCCGCGCGATTTCACCTCTTGTCGTCGGCACGCCGTCAACCCCCTGTCCTCAACGTCGACCAATCCTCTCCCTGTAAGTCTCATCAGCTCGCCTCCCTTTACACTCTTACGCTCACCCTTCTTGTACCCCATTTTTTTTTTAGATTTTACAGTAACGGGAGAAAACAGGGATAGCGGCCTGTTACTACCGTTATTTACCGCTACCCGTTAAATTGCAACCGCAATCCACCGCTACTAGTGTGATTCCGCGTCCCACCGTTGTTTTCGCCGATAACGGTTTCGGCCGGCGGCATTACCGCTAAATAGCGGCCGCTATAGCGGTCACGGGCCGTTTTTTGAAACCCTAGTGGGAGACCCAAGTGCAGGGGTGCTTGGGAGTTGGGAAATAACTGAACTAATCAAGATTGAATTGGTTAGTAGTTCAATTTTCAAAAATTCAAAATCGAATAAATAGTTCAGGTTCTGCTGCACTGTTAGTTTGAACTTCTAGGCACAACGAAGAACCTCTTTCAGTTCCCTTCCCCCCTTCATTTTGTCAATTTTATTTCAGTAATTCAAATATTAGCTATTGCCAATTTCTCTCCTTTTCTTAAGATTTTTATGTTAACGTTCTGTTTTTTTTAATTGTTATAGAAACTTTATTTAGATAAAGAGGAAAGTATCAAGGATGATATCAGCAATTTCATGGGTGCCGAAAGGGGCAGCAAAAGCTGAACCAGCGGTGGCCGAGTTACCTTCCAAAGAAGAAATTGAAGAGATGATCAAGTCCGGTGCCCTAGATAAAAGGTATGTTTTGGCCTTGCTGCTCAAAATTGACTAAAATTCATTTGCTTGATATTTGTTTAATTTGGATATTTGTTTGTTGCAACATTAAAATGAAAAAAAAAAGGACTATAGGGTTAGTGTAATCAAACAGAGAAAATTACTTCACACCTGTTTGTTTCATAATCTTGTTGAGATTTTCAAGTAAAAGAACTAAAATTCTGTTAAAAATCAAGCTAAGAACCATTGCATTTGTTTAATAATAGATGCAATTAGGATTTATGATTTAACATTTTTGTTTGCCTTGAAATATTTTTTGGCTGTGTTTGACTGATTTTGCTATTTGCTTTTTATTTTTCAAAAGTAGCTATAAGGTAAAAGAATCATAAATTGATCAAGTATAACAAATATTTGAAAATAATTGTTCTACATAAATGCGACATCAAGAATTTTTGTTGTTCTCAAAAAGTAAAGATATTTAAGTACCTTTGATTGTTTCAGAATATGAATTGCATGTCCATTGAAACACACTTTATACTTCCTGTGGAAGCAAAATTGCAATTCTGAGGCAACAATGAACCTTAGTTGATTGAGGTCCTTTTTATAGTACATAGCATGGGTATGTATTTTCACCAGTAATATGACAATAGTGTTATATTAGTAATCGAAACGACCAACCGGACTGTTTAGATCATTTAATGATATAAAAAATATATTAACTAAATTCATTTATTAATAGTTATCCCAAAATTACAGTACCCAATAAAGCCTCGTAATTGTTTTCATTCCTCTCTTCTCTAAGACTCTGGCTCTTTTTCTCCCCCACTCTCCTTCAAAGCAGAGCACCCGCCTCCTTCACAGACAATGCCTCTTTTTCTTGGTAATATTTTACTAATCTAAACCTGCTTTCACTTCGAAGTGAAAAGAAATTTCGGTGCTTCTCTTTTTTGGTTGATTTATGTTTTACACTGTTTTTTGGGTTTTCTATTGATTTCTGAATGGGATGAAAAATTCTTTTTGTTGCTTGAGTTTTGGTGGTATAGAGAAGCAGGCTCAGTAGCTTTTGAAATGATTTTTGACAGTTATTGGTAACTGACGGTTTCCAATATTGATAGTTGAGTGCTTAGGTATTACCGACTTTGAAGTTTTGTGTATTGGTAATGGCATGGGTGTGGAAGACCCAGGGAGTAGGGGTGCATGGGAAATAATTGAACCTGGCATAGCTAAGTCAGTTTGGATGTTTTGGGTTGCCCATACCTGAGTTGGTCAGTTTGGTCATCCCTAAGTTAATCTGTTATTTTAATTTTTTGAAATTTAAAGGAATAAGCGAAACCAAAGTTACCAAACAAATGCTATCAGCCTTTCCTGGTCTCCTCTATTCAATTTAGGTATTGAAAGTGAATTGACTAGCATTAAACAATTAGCTTCTTTCAGTTTCTAATGATCTTGTTTTATACAGTGAAGATAATGGTAGTGAGGATGAAGATGAAAATATGGATGCTGAAGCTGAGAACCAAACCGGGGATGTAGCCCAAGCACTTGCTGTGGCAGATGCTCTAGGAAAAACTCCCAAGAACAAGTCAGGGTCACAATTGGAAGATCTTACAGATGGGTTGAAAGAACTTGACATGGAAAATTACGATGACGAGGATGATGGTATCTTCAATTGGATGATCTACTGGTTTTATTAGCTTCTTCCATTTATTTTCTTGTTGTCGAAATGGATTATTTGCAGTTTATCATGAAACGTTTCCAAATTGTTGAGTTTGACATCAATTATGACAGGCTATGCCTTGCTATGTTTGATGTTTGGTACGTAGCTAATGAAGCATCTAACCATTCATGCTTGTCAGGTATCGAGTTATTTAGCAAGGGGCTTGGTGACCTTTACTACCCAAGCAATGAAATGGATCCATATTTAAAGGATGAGGATGTAAGAATGATAACTTCCATATTGTTTGACATGCTTTTATATATTCAGCATCTGACGCTAGGACAAATTTTAGGATGATGATTCAGAAGAGATTGAGGACATGACCATTAGACCCATGGATTCTGTTATAGTTTGTGCTCGCACTGAAGATGATGTTAGCCATCTTGAGGTATGTTAGGATCTCTCTCTCTGTATGTATAAATCATTCAATTTTACACAAAAACTCGGACACAAAACATGCTAGGCATTCATTGTGCACTATGTTTATACAGGTTTGGGTTTATGAGGATTCAGATGAAGGTGATTCAAACATGTATGTTCACCATGATGTCATCATTTCGGCATTTCCCCTTTGCACTGCTTGGCTTGACTGCCCACTTAGAGGGGGAGAAAAAGGTTAGAAATTTGTGTTTTTGCCTTTAGAGTTTTTGTGGGTGTTCAGGTTGTGTGTTTAGACATGCACTCCCAAGTACTAAATTTCATGCTTGTTTTGATGGGTTTGTACATCCTAATGTCCAAGTGCTTTAGCTTTATTGACAAGACATGGTTGCATGTGGTATATGCATATCTTTTGAAATCTTAGGAATGGAGATACTCATCCATAGGTTGCCATGTTTAATAGTTGCTAATTCACATGCTTCCTTGTCATTTTTTCATTGCAGGGAATTTTTTGGCTATTGGTTCAATGGAGCCATCAATAGAAATATGGGACCTTGACATTGTATGTTATTGCAAATTTAGTCTTATTTGGCTCATAGATAATGCTGTTACCGAATGATGAATTTATTCAAAATCCCTTGTCATATTTTATTCTTCTCAGATCGATGAAGTACAACCATGTTTGGTATTAGGTGGCACAGTGGAGAAGAAGACAAAGAAAGGAAAGAAGGTTTGCTACTGAATTCCTTCCTGATTTGTTGCCATTACTGAATTTCTTATTCTTTCCCCTGTAAATTTTACCTTCTGCTTCTGGATTTCTAAATGAATTTCATCATGTATAGATTAGAGAGTTGTATAGAGGAGCCAATTCTTTGTTGGATGTATCATCTATTGTTTGACTCGAAGTTGTCTTCCAAATAAATCTTTTTTTATGAACTCTATGGACTTGTCAAGGGTAGTAACACTTCTGTTTTCTTTTACTGGAAAGAAAAAGTTAGGAGGTGGTTGTGCTGTAGTGGTATGCTTGTAAAATAATGTTTTTAGATGGAGCATGGTTGAAGCTTTCATTGCCTGTACAAGCAAGGATATAATCATGAACTAATATGCTTCTCTATGCCCCATTTTCTTTTATGATCTCCAATGTCCCATCCTAGGCTTAGATGTTTCTATGAGGCGGTCCTAAACAAAAATAGCTCAGTGCCGAGATGGTGGTTTGGTTTAAGACCTTCCTATTACTTTTTCATAGAACTTGGTGTGGTTCCTTTTGGTTCTTCATTTGCTGCTTAGTTTTTTTTGGCATGTCTGTTTAGTTTTGATTATGAAGTTTGACTTGAACTAAAATGGTATTTATACAATATGCATGGTTTTTGATGTGTTAGAAAGTTAAGTGATTTTTTTGTCTCCTTCCCAAGCAGAAATCTGTTAAACACACACATTCTAGTTAACTTATATTTAGAATTGAAGAAAGCAACTTATTTTTTGTTTCACTTTCCTTGCTTTGCATTAGAAACCTAAATACAAGGATGGCAGTCATACTGGTGCGGTTCTTGGTCTAGCTTGGAACAAGGAATACAGGTAATTTTGATCTTCCCTGTTTTGCCTGTTCTTGCTTTAATGAGAAACTACTTTTTTACACAATATGTTTTTCCTTTGCTTTAGGAATATTCTTGCTAGTGCAAGTGCTGACAAACAAGTTAAGATTTGGGATGTTGCTGCTGGAAAATGCAACATAACAATGGAACATCATGAAGGCAAGGTAAGAATTGAGCTTTGCTAAAACCATAGAAATTGTCTTCCAATATGTTCTGATTATGAATAGAAAGAATGCATATATGCCACACATATTGTTTCAATCTTGGTTTCATCTCCACAGCTCATTTTAGTGGCATGCTGCATAGATACTGCCTATGCCGACTGTTGGATGGAAATTTAAGGATATAAATTAATTGAATGAATATTATCTTCAAACAAGGTTGTGTCAAGCTAATTCTGGGTTCTATATGATCTAGTTGTCAGTCTTTCCTTATCACCAACTCTCTTTTGTTGGAACAAGTTCTGATACGAGTCAATTTTTTTTTACCATATGATACGAGTCAATTCTCATATGTGGCACTTGCTGATATCATCTTCATTCTAAATTATTAATAGAGATATAAAAACAAAAGAGGCTTGGAACTGCACAAGTGGATAGTTGTAAAGTTTGCTTATTTCTGTTTGTGGATGCATTATTTGTTCTTTGTAGTTTAGATTGTTATGTTAGATTAATATATATATATTAAAAAGCACCACTGTAATCTTGACTTCTTTAGCAATCTCAGTTGTAACTTTCAACTGCTTAATTGATATTGAATTTTGTTATTAATTTTTGCTCTAAATTAAATATTCTCGTTTGTTTACTGTGTAGGTTCAAGCTGTTGCTTGGAATCATCATGTGCCACAAGTTCTTCTTAGTGGATCATTTGATCGTTCAGTTGTCATGGTAATTAATTTGTTTACTTGCCTAAAATTTGTCCTTGTTTTCAGCTTCTGTCGAAGCAACTTGTATTTGGTTTCTCCTTTAATTGCTTCAACTTTGAAGGTATTCAGACTTACACTTTTACTATGGTTATACATTGCAGAAGGATGGAAGAGTACCAACTCATTCTGGTTTTAAATGGTCTGTCTCTGCTGAGGTTGAATGTTTGGCATGGGATCCCCACACTGAGTACTCATTTGTGGTTTGTGCTTTGGCCTTTACTTGTGGCTAATTGCTTAGTGATGCTACATTTATCTATTTTTCTATTTAGAAATAGAGAAGAGTATGCTTTTTTTCCGCTTGTTTGGAAGTGTATGCTTGTTAATTGAATGCATATTAAAATATTTAAGTTTTGATCAGGTGAGTCTTGAAGATGGTACAATCAGAGGTTATGACATTCGAGCAGCCAAGTCTGATCCATCTTCCGAGTCAAAACCAAGTTTTACTCTCCATGCTCATGACAAAGCTGCTTGCAGCATTTCATACAATCCTGCAGCACCAAATGTACAAACCTATGTCTCTCTCAATTCCTTGGTCAGGTTATATTTTTACAGTGCATGACATTTCTTTTATTTTTCTAACAGCTTCTTGCAACTGGGTCTATGGATAAAACGGTAAATGAAGGTTTTCTTTTAGCGATTTCATATACTGTTATGAATATAGTTTAGGTGGTTTCATCCGTTTATCTTCATTTGCATAGGTAAAACTTTGGGATTTGTCAAACAATCAACCTTCGTGTGTTGCATCCAAGAATCCTAAAGCAGTAAGTGTGATTTATAAGAAGCATTTGAGAATCTATGCTCGTGTGTGTCTGTTTTAACTACAATATGTACTCATTGTCAAAGTTTGTTCTGAATGTTATTAGGGAGCTGTCTTCTCCATTTCCTTCTCACAAGACAATCCATTTTTGCTGGCTATTGGAGGCTCAAAGGGAAAATTAGGAGTGAGTGGAGAATAGTACAATATCATTCTTTCTTTCTTTTTTTGTTCAAAAGTACAATATCATTCTTTACTATGACTGAAATTTGGTGTGATGAATATTACTACACTGTCATGCAGGTTTGGGATACATTAACCGAGACTGCCGTATCAGGAAAATTTGGGAACTACAGTCAACAGCCGAACAAACCTTAAACATAGCTTGTAAGGTGGAAGTTTTTGTTGTGTCTTGGAGATTACGAGGATGGGATGGAGTGCATGAGAAGTTTTCATAGTTTTGAAATCATGTTATTTTGTTTTATATATATAGCAAAGTTTTTCTAGTTGCTATTAATTTTTATGCAAAGGTGAAATTGTTAGAAAATATAAGAGGAAATGAATGTGTTAGTAATGCTTTGAGGTTGAAAGGATCTTCTCTGTGCTTTTAGCTATATAATATTTGCTTTGATCAGTAATCTTGATGTGCTCCTTCAGGCCCATGCTGCGTTCTTTTATTGGAATCCTTTGCATTTGCTTTTAGGGGTGAGTGTTCGATCAAATTGAGTTAAATTTTTTTGAGTTATTTGAGTAGACGTGTCATATTTTACAACTTAAACTTTATTTAAATTTTTTTGGTTCAAGTAGAGTTTATGAAATTCGAGTCTAGTCAGTTTTTGAGTTACTTATACAAATTTGATTGTTATTGTTTATCATGTTATAGTACATTTTGATTTCAATTTAAATTTCTTTAATCATATAAGATATGCATGTATATTTTTTCATATTTTTAAATGTGACATTTATTTATATTTTTTATATCGGTATATATAAGGATAAATTGAGGGACTCAATTTGAACTTAAAAATCAATTCATTAGTTTTGTCTTGAATTGAGTCTAAAATTTTGGATTTTACGTGTTGAGTTTTGTTTGGCTTTTATTTTGTCTTAATATTCCAATCTATTCATGTATTTAGTTTTCGAAGATTTAACATTTAAAAAAAATTAACTTTTAAATTTCGTTTTTCATAATCTCTTTATATTTAAATTGCAGCTTTATAAAAGAATAATAAATTTATATGTATAGGCACCAGTTATTGTTTTAAAATATTTTAGGACAATTGAACCTTATAAATTGTCCTAGTGAAAAAATTATAATTTTAGAGTATCTGGGTTTGTGTAGCTGTTGAATTATGTATTATGCATTTATAATTATAGTGAAAATGTTGTAGAAATAATGATAATTTTAAAGTTGAAAATTATTTGATATATTGATAGCAGAATAAAAATATTATAAACGGGTTTAGATATTGACGTTTTTCAATTACTTTTTATTTATAAAAGAACATATAACATTTTAAATTTGCTGGTGGAGAATATATTAAATAATTACCCTTTAAAATTTCAGTTTTTAAGTTTAAAAATTTTGTAGTTGTGTGGAATTTTGTAATTGTTTAGATATATGTTGCATCATGATGGATTATGTTTATAGTTATAGTATTTATTGTGGTTGAAATTGTAAATTAAAAATGAAATAAAGTAAAAGGATGATGCATGAAAAATGATGTCATCCTCATGATCATGTATATCATGTTTATGTGGGTGCAAATCATTAGGCCCACAACAATTAAACACTTTTTAGAAGGCAGCCTAAGAAGATAATGATGATGTGATGGTACAGCTCTATTGTCTTAACTCTTAAGGTAGGTCCAGACTCCAGAGTATCTCCTTAACCACAAATTTGTTAATCCAATCTGATTCATTTACGGTAAATAAATGTGGGAAACCACCGTATATACAAAGGGTAATTATTTCATCTGTAACCGATTGTAGAAATTTTATTTGCTCAACTGTTTTAATTTTAAAGTTTAGTAATTTTGTTTAGGGTTTAAGGCTTTAAGTGTAGTAGTTTTAAAATTAGGGGTCATATTTTTGGGTTTATGATTAAAATTTAGGGTTTATAAATTAAAATATAAATTCTTAATTATATTAACTTAAACCCTAATCTTAAATTTTAACTATAAATTCTAAACTCCTAAACTAAAATTTTAAACCCTAAAATGAAGACACTCTTGGAAACAAAAAGTTTACATAGACTATGTAAGGGATAATAATCCATATACAAATGACACTGGAATTTCACTTTCCCGAATCATAGCAGAGATTATGTGATTTATAGTTGTGTTGATGTTGTTGTAAGAATGCTTTCGATTTCATATTAGTAATAAAACCCTCATTATTATTATTATTATTATTATTATTATTATTATTATTATTATTATTATTATTATTATTATTATTTAATAAATTAACCATTATCATCCGCTTTTTTAAGAAGATTTTCAGTTTTTAATATTTTTTATTAATTAACAATAAAATTTAGTTTTAAAATAAACATTATTGAATAATTGGTCTTTATTTAAATTTATATCAAAATTTTAAAATATTGATATTTCGTTTATTATTAAAACTTAATTTATGTTATATATTTAGGGTAGATCAAAAGATCTATGTTCATGGAGATAAAAAGATAAATCAAAATCATTTTAATACATTATTTTATAGTAAAAATAAAAGTCTTAATACAAAATTTTAATAAATATACTAACCCATTCAAGTGAATATATTGTTTAAAAATAAACTATCTAAGTTACTAAAATATTGTTTTATTCTATTTTGACCATTAAAATAATTTTTTTATCAATTGAGTTATTAAGCTATCAAATTAGTTTTAATTAAGTTATCGGTCATTAATTATTAACAAAATTGTTGACGTGTCAGTTAAATAAATTTGTATGATAATATATTTTTTCTTCACTTACTATTTAATCTATTCAGTCCTAAATTGAATTAATTTAACTTTTTAAATTTATAATTTTTATTAATTTGGTTTAATCACCAAACTAATTTTCAGTTCCTTTTCTCTTTAAAACACAAAGTAACTAAATTTATAGTGGTTCGGCTTTCGAACAAGCACCTACATCCACTACCTTAGCTCTCACTATGAATTTCCCAATCAATTCACTAATTGATTCGTCCCATTTTCTAGGCTTGGGAGGGTTTCCTTACAAACGATCTAAACTTTCTAACCCAAAGCTTGATCAAACCCTCTATACAAGAGATGAATAAAAGCAAACAAAATTCCCTCTTACAAGGTTGATGCTTGCACTCTTTAGCACTCACCCAAACTTAAACACTTGAGCAAATTTGACAATTTTGACTTACAAGTGTTGTCTATACAAGGAATGTACAATTAAAGCTCTAAGACAATTTCATCATAATGTTGTTGACAACTGAAGCATTCGTCTTCCTTTGATGCTTGGAGGTCCTTTTTATACTCTCAATTGAGTTTGTAGCCGTTGGGATTGAATTAGAGTCGTTGGAGTATTTATTTCCAACTATAAATGTAGTTCTGGTGATGTCTGTTATGATACACAAATAGCTGTATCGAAACGCCTTTCTTCAGAACTAATCGTTGGGTCTGATTCAACATCCCGTTTCGAAACACCATAGGCTGTATCGAAACGCCCATTTCGAAACGCCTACAATTCAAAATACCGTTAAGAAATAGTTGTTGGGGGAAATTTTGATCGTTGGGGTGTATGCCACGTAGGCGTATCGAAACACGAAAGCATGTTTTGAAACGACCATTGTTGTTTCGATACGGCTAAGGCATGTATCGAAACATATTTTGGCAGTTTCAAAACGTATTGTATAGTTATGCTTGTATCGAAACGGGTACATTAAATTCACAAGTTTGACTACATAAAAACGTTTTAAACACTTCAAAACCTTTTTAAACATTCTCAAAGTTATTTTTAAGTTGTTTTAACTTAAAGTATATTTTAAATTCTTTTCAATTTAGTTCAAAATATTTTTCAATTTATTATATCAAAATCTATATTTTTACACTTTGCAATACTATAGTGGAGTACATTGCCATACTATTTGTAGTTGGACATGTAATTTTGTAAGACCCCTGCTTAGTAAATTTCAGTACGTAAACTTATATTTTTGTTATATTCATACTTACTAATTGTGGAACTCCACTTTAAGTTAAAATACTTTAAATTTGTGTTATATTTACCTTTAAATTTATTTCGATTATTGAAATCTTTTCGTTTTAAGTATTAACTTTGAGGTTTAATTTATAGGTCGTTTTGGTGGTACGAATGTAATACTCATAAATCCATTAAATATACCGAGTTAAATTAAAAATGTTAAGAGTCTTTTTAACGCTACAAAGCCGCTTGTTCCATGCATTCACAATAAAGATTGTGTAATTAGATTTAGTTTCAATGTAAACAACAATGATAATAATTTTGAATAAACTTTGAAGATACTTATCATTATTTTAAAAGTGTTTGTACAATATTTTGTTCAGTAACAGTACACCAAATAATTATCTAATTTATTAACCTTAAAATAATAATTTATCAAACAGAGGCTTCATCTAAACATATTTAAGATTAATATAAATTAAGAAAATTACATAAGTAAATGTTTATTTATGAAATTGAAAGAGACGTTAAACAGTAGTTGGGCCCATAATTGAGAATTAATATCAACAAAATTAAACTATGCCGGATTATTATGTCATGTGGTCCATTCCACTCATTTCTATCATCTATGCTTTATATTTCGTATGTTATATAAGAAAATGACTTTCTTTTAGTTATCATGAAATTTTGGTTCTTATCTACAAGAATTTGAGTTTAAAAAAAAGCTGAAATTTATTAGTAGTACAACGAAATGTTCAATTTGCCTTTTCTATAACCATCGGTAAAATTTAAACATGGTTAATTAATTTAGATAAAATATTATAGAAGTTTATTGTGAGAATGATTCTTCCAACTTAATTTATTATATTTATAACACCAAGATTTTAATTCTTGACTTTGCCTAAGAGATTTTATATGATAAAGGCACAATGCTAAAAATGATCTTGATTGAATAATCACTTTGGTCCATATTCATTTTTAAGCACTCTAACTCTCAACGTTTCATGTTAGATCAAATAACTCTTCCGTGGATAAAAATCGTTAGCCAGCTAACAATCAACGTCTTGAAATGATGTGACCAGGGGCGGAACGTCTATAAGACTAGAGGGTCCATGCCTTCCCCAATTTTGAGAAATTCAAATTTTACCCTTAAATTTTTTTTAAATAATTTTAATTTACCCCCCTCAAAATTTTTAAATATTCATATTAAGCTTCAAAAGTTTGAATATTATTAATTAAATTCTCTCTTAAAATTTTTAAAAATTTTGGTTAAATCTCTCAAATAATTAAAAAATTTAGTTAAACCCTCAAAATTTTCAAAAATTTTCGTTTGAGCCTCCAAATTTTTTAAAAATTTATTTTGGCGCCTCAAACTCTTAATCTAAGTTCCACTACTGGATGTGACAAACCTACATGACATTGCACGATGACATGACAATGTCATATAAACAAAAATATTGACTTGACAAAACGATATGACAGTAAAAAATAATTTTATAAAAATATATTTTAGGCTAACGTGTCATTCTGTCAATTCATCTTAAGGCGTTGGCCGTTAAACCAAATAATAATTTATATTTACAGAGAGTTTATTTTAGTTTAAAAGTAAAACGTTAAAAAATTAAAATATTAAAAAATAAAGATCAAAATAACTATTTTATCCAACGTTAGAAATCTTTTTAGCAGTATGCCTGTGATAAAATCCATAAAAGTTAGTATCATTCATTTTTCTAAATTGAAAAGGAAAAGCTATTTGAGGCTTTGATATGATATGGTAAAATCTTGTATACGGAAACCACGTGTTCTTTTAGTCAATATAAAGTTATAAACTCAACTATGTTAGTTGGATTTTGTAGATTAATTAATCCATCATGGCCAACTTGAGTTTTCCCAAGAGCTATCTATTAAAAACAGTCACCCAAATCTATAATGGAAAGGTTAATTTGGGTATTTAAATATGATGAGAAATGAGAAATCTAGGAAAGAAAAATTAAATTAAATAAAAGGTACGAGTGAGCTGAGATGATTTATCTATGATTTACCACGTTGCAAGTTATTATTTTATATTTACGATTTTATATGTTTTTATAATTTATTTATATAAATTTTAATATACTCATATATGTATTACACTTACATTATTTTTCATGTCATGTTTTGTATAATTTACTATAGCATCAATGTTTGTGTTATGTTCTCAATTCGTTATTAAGTAAAGTTTATAAATTAAGAGAATTCAATAATTTTGTATTACATATATTGTGAGTTGTGACATATCCATGTGTTTAAGCATCATTATTTTAATTTTTGCAACATGAAGTGTTTTGATTATTTTAAATTCTTCTGCGTCATGATTAAATTTGTTCCATAATTTATATTTTTATTAAATTATTTAATTTTAATTATAAATTCACTTATTTTATTACACTCGTCATTCATAAAATTTTGTATTAAAAATTAAACATGTTTGAGCAAGTACATTTGGTCGATTGGTCAAGCCGTTTATCTTTGTTCCGTTATATTCCTTTAGGTCATTTGTTTTAAATCTTTAGGTAAATTAAGATTAAGATTTATCAAAAAAAAAATATTAAACGTGTTTTGGGAAGTGTCCCAAATCACATTACTAATTTAAGGAATTGCTATATTTTTGCTTTACATGGTTTATGGCTTACTACTGGACAAGCTAAGGTATTTTTTTTTTTGTTTTTAAATTTGTTTATATTAATATTTTCTGCCTATATATTGTATTCGGAGTATTACAATATATATTTTACTCGTTTTCATTTGTTCTATGTAGTTTTATATTTGCATGCTGTGGTCATGTTATGACATATTATGCATAATTTGTCATTTTGATTCTCTTTAAAGAAAAAAAATGTCCATATTGTATTCTTGTTATTTTTTATCCTACAAGTAATATAAATTTATATAATTTTTGACATGTTAATAATTTATTTTACATATATATGACATGTTCACATTTTCGTGTTATTTTTTACATTGCATGTTTTAACTTTCTTAATGTAACACCCGTGTCTTGGGCCTAGGAGTTAGCCGGGTTATTGTTCGAGTCAAATAAAATCTAATTAAAATAAACCAACTTTGAATAATGACCTATTGGAAGCTTAATAAAGAGGGAGGGACCAATATCGTGATTTCACCTAAAACTTTTAAAAACAAGACCACTTTATTGTAAAGTGTCTTCTCTTTCCCCACCTCTCCCTATTTCGACGTCAAACACCCCCCCCCCCCCATGTTCAAACTCTCCCAACTACACTAGTTACTATTCCATTCATTTCCTTCTTCAATCCAAAGGCTTTTTGAAAGGTAAAGTCATTTTCTTAATCTCCTCTTTATCCTCTATCCAACCATTGTCTTAGATTTCAAAAATATTGAGTTTTGGGAATTAGGGTTCTTATTGAAATTTGGGTTTTTAAAGGGGTTTTTCAATTTGTTATGGTAAATTGCGTTGGGGTTATGTTTAATCATAATGAAATACACAACATATAATGATTTGGTTGATTTTGGATGAAATCTTCGTAGTGGGTCTTTAGGGCAAATTTTAGAGTATAAAAATTTGAGTTTTTGGTAAGTTTAATGTTAAAATTGAAGGGCTGATGGTCTACCTATGTTAGGAGGGTGATTTGGGATGCTTAGGAAGTCATTTGGGTGCTTGGAAATGGGTATTTCAGCCAATGGTTGTTGGAGTCCGAAAATTGGGTTTTTGAGATGATATGTGGTTTGGGAATTTGAGGAAATTGGGTTGTGATTTGCAAAGTAGGTTGATGGTTGAATTAGCATTGAATTGGGAAGTAACGTATGTGTTTTGTTTGACTAGAAGCAAGAGGAAACGTGGAAGAGGCTTTGGGACCGAATCCGGGTTCGTAGGAGGATTGGTTTGAATTGCTAAGGAAGGGCGGTGAGTGGTCTTAACTTGTTTTAAAGTTGGTTCGAGCATGAGTAGTGTGTGTGTGTGCAAGTGTGCTTGGTAGGCCACTTCCTTTTAATCCAAGTAGTTAATTTAGCCTAGTTTCTTTGAATGCTATGTGCTTGATGACTATGCTCAAATGCTTGTGATTAGATGGTGCATGTATATGTATATCATGTTGTGGATATATGTGTTGAGCATGAATGTGTTGATGATATGTGGTTGATGATGATAGTTGGCCCTAAATAATTACCGGTTGTAAATGATCGATCATTAGGATAGTGTGCACACAAATTGAGTCAAAACGTACGTGGCCTTGATGGCGTTAAGTCATCAAGGAGGAGTACGGTGATGTAACATTCCACCGGAAGCTTTTTATACATTTTTACGGGATGATGAGTGGAATCCCATCCGTAGGGCATGTGGCGATGAGTGGAATCCCGCACATGCATGGTCCGGTGATGAGTGGAATCCCACCGAGGTAAAGTGTTGTCATGGTTTAAATCCGCACAATCGGGGTAATTAAAGTGGCCAATTAACTTGTTTTTATATGGTGATGTACGAGTGTGATATATGGTATTGTTGTATGTTGATGATATTGATGTTTAAGCTTGTTAGGATCGAGAGACCATATATGCCACTTGAAAGACTAGCTAGGTCTACTTGATTTTTATGCCCATGCTTGATGTATGTAAGACTAGGATTAACATGCTTGGACCCTGCATTGTTGTTGTTTTTCGTTTTAGAGCACCCTCACTAAGCTTATAGCTTACGCTCTCAATGTTCAACAATGCAGATCATTAGCGTGGTGTTAGCTCGAGGCAAGGCAAGGAGGGCTTCCAAGTTTGTGACTCAAGTACGGTGGTAATTTTGTAATAGTTGGCAATGTGGCAAGGGTTGTGTATGAGCTTGTATGACTCATTTATATGTGGTTTGATGTTGTGTTGACTATGGTTTGTAAGCATGACATGCTATGTTGAATATTGTGTGTGTGTTAGTATGTCTATCTATGCTAGGTTGTCTTGATGTGGATGTAAACCTCTATGTGCTTGTCTTGTGCCTTAGAGGCTTTGAGTTCCTTGTATGACTTAAAATGATTGAAATGTCTTTTGTTAGAATGCCATGCTTGAAAGCCTAAATTGCTTGTATGCTTAAATCCTCATCATGTGTGAAACGTGTTGTAATTGTAAGTTTAAGCATGCCTAAACTCTTGGTTTGTTATTAGGATGCATGTTAGTGTATTGGTTGAGGTTTGAGAGGGATTTAGGGGCCACTTTGTGCCTTAAATCAGCTCAAACCTGTGTTTTCGTAGCAGGGGTATCGATACGGTTGGTCCCGTATCGATACGGCCTTCATGGTTCAGGCCCCGTGTTTCGATACGCGAGGGGGCGTACCGATACTATTTTTGCTACTGGAGCTACTGTCCAGTTCCGTATCGGTACGGGCCTTCATGCGTATCGATACGGTCCCCTTAGCGTTGACCGTGGGAAGTCAACAATTAGGGAGGGTATCGATACACTCCTAGGTGTATCGATACGGTCTCCACGGGTTGACTTTGACCAGTTGACCTGGTCAAGGGGTATCGATACACCCCTTAGGTGTATCGATGCCACCTGCAGTAAAGTTTAAAATTTGGTCGTATTATGATTGTTTGAGTTCGTTTGATTTGTTTCGCATATGTTATTCCGCTGTATGATCACTTAGGATTTAAATTCCATTTAGGCAAGAATTAAAAGATAAAAAAATAGGGTTGCTAACCGAGGGGGAAATTCTTAGGGGTTTTCACTCGGTTTTCCCCGTGTAGCTCACTCGGACCGGTCATCCGGCCAGACCGGGACGAGGGGGTTACATTTTTTGGTATCAGAGCCTGAGGTTACCGAGACCTCGGGCAGGTAAGTGAGGTAAGCTTGATGTATTAAATGATTGTGTTGTTCGACGTATGTCTTGCCATGAATACTTGAATATTTGACTGTTCGTATGATGTTTTGAAGCATGAATTCTTGTGTTTGGTGTGAGTGTGTGCCCACTGCTACTATTACTTAATTTAAAAAGAATTTTTGGGAAAAGGAGTACTTGAGCACTATTGGACCCTTGCTTTGACTAACATAATCCTTATTTGTTTCTTGTTGTAGTTTTACCTTGCTAGTTGAACCATGAGACCACGTGGGAGGCCTAGGATGGTTCGACCGGAACCACGGGCAGAGGCTCCGAGAGTTGAGCCGGTAGTTGGGGTTGGAGCTCAAGTGGGAGAGCATGTAGTCGGAGTAAGAGTTCCTCCACCACCTCCACCACCACCACCTCCTCCACCGGGAGTGGGAGGTGAGGCCGGGGCCGAAGGAGAGTGACCACAAGGAGGCCAAGGTGGCCAAGGACCGGCTGGGATAGACTTAGCTCCGTTAGTTCAGGCAATAGCCGGAGCGTTCCAGGCTGCAGTAGCTGGAGGTCAGGCAGCTCATCGTCAGGGTGAGGGCACCGGATTGCCATTAGAGAGACTTTGGGGCCTTGGGGCCGAAGAGTTTAGAGGTGCTACTCTGGAGAGGTCAGAGATGTGGTTTGAGAAAACAGCCCGTATTCTTGCTCAGATGGGATGTACTGGTGAGCGCAAGTTGGGATGTGTTGAGTCTCTGCTTCAGGGTGATGCCTACACCTGATGGGTCACTGTTACTTCAGGGATGGATGAGACCGAGATTACTTGGGAGTTCTTTGAGACAGCTTTCCGGAAGAAGTATTTGGGTCCGCGATACCTTGATGAGAGAAAGAGGGAGTTTATGGCATTGCTTCAGGGGAGTATGTCCGTGACTGATTATGAGATTCGGTTTGTCAGATTGAGTCAGTATGCACCTGAGCTTGTACCTACTGAGGTGGAGCGTTGTAACCGCTTCCGATATGGGCTGAGTGAGGAGATCAAGACTTATACTCTAGCTTCAGATTACACTGATTTTGATGTCTTGGTCTCGAGGGCCAAGGACTTAGAGCACAGTTTGAGTTTGACCAGGCGGTCAGGGGATCTAGTTCGGGTAAGAGGTCCAACAACTTTGACAGAGGTGATGCCAAGAGGCATCAGGACAATAGGCATCAGTTTGATCATAGGCGTGGTGGCGGTAACCACGGTAGGGGCCATCAGGGTCAGAGAGCTGGTGGGAAGTTGCCCACATGTGCTACTTGCGGGAGGAACCACACCGGTGAGTGTTGGGGGAACTACCATTCTTGTTGGAGTTGTGGTGCTAGAGACCACATTAGGCGTGACTGTCCACATCAGGTGGGACAGGCACCAGCTCAGGCTCCTGCTCGAGCCAACGACTTTCAGAGAGGCCGCGGGCGCGGTAGAGGAAACTTCCAGCCGAGGAATGATGGTCAGAGGAACATAGCACATGTAGTCGCAGTTCAGCCAGAGGGCGGAGGTCAGGCCAGAGTTTATGCTCAGCGTGGAGATCAGCATGACACCGATGTGATCGCAGGTAACTTCTCGATACAGTCTTTGGGTTTGCTTTCTTTGATTGACTCTGGGTCTACACATTCCTACATATTGAGTGAGCATGCACAGTCTTTGAACTTGCCTTGTGAAATGTTAGAGGTAGGAGTTAGTGTTACTAGTTCCTTTGGGGACACAGTAGTAGTTAGGAAGATGTACCGAAGGTGTCCGTTGATGGTTCAGGGACATGTGTTTCCAGTGGATATGATGGAGCTTCCCTTCTATGGTTTTGATGTGATTCTGGGTATGGACTGGCTCACGGAGCATAGAGCTAGGATAGATTTTGAAACTAAGCGGATTTCTTTGAAGCTCACGGATGATTATGAGATTGTAGTGGTGGGTGAGAACGTGAAGTTCTTGTCCAATGTGGTTTCAGTGTTAGAGGCTAAGAGGTTAGTTGAGTTGGGGTGTGAAGCATACTTAGCGTATGTGATGAACCCTAACATGAGTGAGGTTAGACCTCAGGATATCCGGACAGTATGTGATTTTCCTAGTGTGTTTCCGGAAGAACTGCCAGGGTTACCACCGGACAGAGAGGTAGAGTTCAGCATTGAGACCTATTCTGATTCAGCTCATGTTTCAATTGCTCCGTATCGTATGTCACCGAAAGAATTGAAAGAGTTGAAGACTCAGTTGCAGGAATTGACAGATAGAGGTTTTATTCGACCTAGTTCTTCACCTTGGGGTGCACCAGTGTTGTTTGTGAAGAAGAAAGATGGAAGTATGAGAATGTGCATAGATTATAGACAGTTAAATCAGTTGACAGTGAAGAACAAATATTCGTTGCCTAGAATCGATGACTTGTTTAATCAGTTGAGAGGAGCATCGGTCTTTTCGAAGATTGATCTGAGATCAGGTTACTACCAGCTAAAGGTAAGAGAGGTTGATGTACCGAAGACAGCCTTTAGGACTAGATATGGACACTATGAGTTTTTAGTCATGCCATTTGGGCTGACTAATGCACCGGCAGCTTTCATGGACATGATGAATAGGATTTTTCATCAGTATCTAGATCAGTTTGTGGTTGTATTTATAGATGACATTTTGGTGTATTCGCGAACTGAAGAAGACCATGACCGACACTTGAGACTTGTTTTGAAGACTTTGTTAGATCATCAGTTATATGCGAAGCTCAGCAAGTGTGAATTCTGGATTCGTGAGGTAGTCTTCTTAGGACATGTAGTGTCAGCTGAAGGCATTAGAGTTGATCCGAAGAAGATTGAAGCCATTGTTGAGTGGAAGCAACCGAAGTCAGTGACAGAAGTACGTAGCTTCCTAGGCTTAGCCGGATACTATAGGAGGTTTGTAGAGGGCTTCTCCAAATTAGCTGCTCCGTTGACACAGTTACTTCAGAAAAGTGTTCAGTTTGAGTGGACAGATGCAAGACAGAGGGCCTTTGAGAAATTGAAAGAAGCTTTGACCCAAGCTCCGATTTTGATTCAGCCTGAGTCCGGGAAGGACTATGTGATTTACAGTGATGCTTCGTATGTAGGGTTAGGATGTGTTCTTATGCAAGACCGAAGAGTAGTGGGTTATGCCTCAAGACAGTTGAAGACTCATGAGCACAACTACCCGACCCATGACATAGAGCTAGCTGCAGTTGTTTTTGCTTTGAAGATTTGGAGACATTATTTGTACGGTGAGAAATGCACAGTATACACCGATCATAAGAGTTTGAAGTACATTATGACTTAGCGAGATTTGAATCTCAGACAGCGTAGATGGTTAGAGTTGCTAAAAGACTATGATCTCACAATTGAGTACCATCCGGGTAAGGCCAATGTAGTGGCCGATGCATTGAGTAGAAAGGTGGCCGTAGACTTGAGAGCTATGTTTGCTAAATTGAGTTTGTCCGGAGATGGTGGCTTGGTAGCCGAGCTTCAGGTTAGACCTACTCTAGGTCAGTTGATTCGAGAGAAACAGCTTCTAGATAGATCTTTGGCACCTCACGTGCAAGATATAGCCGAGGGTAGATCTTCAGACTACAGTTTCAGCACTGATGGGGTTTTGTGTTTCAAAGACAGAATAGTTGTGCCAGAAGACAGTAATTTGAGACGTACGATCTTGACTGAAGCCCACAGTAGTCCGTTTGCTATGCATCCTGGAAGTACGAAGATGTACCGCGATTTGAAGAATGAGTACTTTTGGGTTGGCTTGAAGAGAGATGTAGCCGACTTTGTGAGTAAGTGCTTAGTGTGTCAGAGGGTGAAGGCGGAACATCAGGTTCCCTCAGGTTTGTTACAGCCGTTAAAGATTCCGGAATGGAAGTGGGAGAACATCACCATGGATTTTGTTTCGGGTTTGCCTTTGACTCCTACGAAGAAGAACTTAGTTTGGGTGATAGTGGATCGATTTACGAAGTGTTCTCACTTCTTGGCAGTCAACACTACTTACACCTTAGATAGATTGGCCGATTTGTACATTGGTGAGATTGTTAGACTGCATGGTGTGCCGAAGTCCATTGTGTCAGATAGAGATCCGCGGTTTACTTCTAGATTTTGGGAGTGTCTGCATACAACTTTGGGTACCCGTTTGAACTTCATCACTTCTTATCATCCTCATTCAGATGGTCAGTCAGAGAGGGTCATTCAGATCTTAGAGGATATGTTGCGTTGTTGTATTATTGACTTTCAGGGTACTTGGGAGAAGCATTTGCCTCTAGTAGAGTTTGCGTACAATAACAGCTTTCAGTCGAGCATTCAGATGGCTCCGTATGAGGCCTTGTATGGCCGGAAGTGTAGAACTCCAGTATGTTGGGCCGAGGTAGGACAGAAATTGTTACATATGCCGGATTTGCTCAAGGGAACGACCGAAAAGGTAAAATTGATTTGTGATCGCTTGAAGGCTGCTTCGGATAGGCAGAAGTCCTATGCCGATTTGAAGAGGAAGGAAGTTGATTTCTCAGTGGGTGAGAAGGTGTTCTTGAAGGTGTCTCCGTGGAAGAAGGTGATGAGGTTTGGCCGAAAAGGGAAGTTGCGTCCTAGGTACATAGGACCGTATGAGATTGTAAAGAGGGTTGGTCCCGTTGCTTATCAGTTGCGTTTTCCATCCGAGCTTGAGAAGATACACGATGTGTTTCATGTGTCGATGCTTCGCAAGTACAGGTCCGATCCATCACATGTTATGCCCGTAGAAGAAATCGAATTGAATCCAGATTTGACTTACGAAGAAGAGCCCGTTGAGATCTTAGCTTCTGACAGTAAGGTGTTGAGGGGTAGATCGATTGAGTTAGTGAAAGTGCGGTGGCAACGTAGGGGTGTGGACGAGGCCACTTGGGAGAGGAAGGAGGATATGGAAAAGCAGTTTCCGTATCTCTTTCAGTCAGGTAATTTCGGGGACGAAATTCCTTAAGTGGGAGAGAGTTGTAACACCCGTGTCTTGGGCCTAGGAGTTAGCCGGGTTATTGTTCGAGTCAAATAAAATCTAATTAAAATAAACCAACTTTGAATAATGACCTATTGGAAGCTTAATAAAGAGGGAGGGACCAATATCGTGATTTCACCTAAAACTTTTAAAAACAAGACCACTTTATTGTAAAGTGTCTTCTCTTTCCCCACCTCTCCCTATTTTGACGTCAACCCCCCCCCCCCCATGTTCAAACTCTCCCAACTACACTAGTTACTATTCCATTCATTTCCTTCTTCAATCCAAAGGCTTTTTGAAAGGTAAAGTCATTTTCTTAATCTCCTCTTTATCCTCTATCCAACCATTGTCTTAGATTTCAAAAATATTGAGTTTTGGGAATTAGGGTTCTTATTGAAATTTGGGTTTTTAAAGGGGTTTTTCAATTTGTTATGGTAAATTGCGTTGGGGTTATGTTTAATCATAATGAAATACACAACATATAATGATTTGGTTGATTTTGGATGAAATTTTCGTAGTGGGTCTTTAGGGCAAATTTTAGAGTATGAAAATTTGGGTTTTTGGTAAGTTTAATGTTAAAATTGAAGGGCTGATGGTCTACCTATGTTAGGAGGGTGATTTGGGATGCTTAGGAAGTCATTTGGGTGTTTGGAAATGGGTATTTCAGCCAATGGTTGTTGGAGTCCGAAAATTGGGTTTTTGAGATGATATGTGGTTTGGGAATTTGAGGAAATTGGGTTGTGATTTGCAAAGTAGGTTGATGGTTGAATTAGCATTGAATTGGGAAGTAACGTATGTGTTTTGTTTGACTAGAAGCAAGAGGAAACGTGGAAGAGGCTTTGGGACCGAATCCGGGTTCGTAGGAGGATTGGTTTGAATTGCTAAGGAAGGGCGGTGAGTGGTCTTAACTTGTTTTAAAGTTGGTTCGAGCATGAGTAGTGTGTGTGTGTGTGCAAGTGTGCTTGGTAGGCCACTTCCTTTTAATCCAAGTAGTTAATTTAGCCTAGTTTCCTTGAATGCTATGTGCTTGATGACTATGCTCAAATGCTTGTGATTAGATGGTGCATGTATATGTATATCATGTTGTGGATATATGTGTTGAGCATGAATGTGTTGATGATATGTGGTTGATGATGATAGTTGGCCCTAAATAATTACCGGTTGTAAATGATCGATCATTAGGATAGTGTGCACACAAATTGAGTCAAAACGTATGTGGCCTTGATGGCGTTAAGTCATCAAGGAGGAGTACGGTGATGTAACATTCCACCGGAAGCTTTTTATACATTTCTACGGGATGATGAGTGGAATCCCATCCGTAGGGCATGTGGCGATGAGTGGAATCCCGCACATGCATGGTCCGGTGATGAGTGGAATCCCACCGAGGTAAAGTGTTGTCATGGTTTAAATCCGCACAATCGGGGTAATTAAAGTGGCCAATTAACTTGTTTTTATATGGTGATGTACGAGTGTGATATATGGTATTGTTGTATGTTGATGATATTGATGTTTAAGCTTGTTAGGATCGAGAGACCATATATGCCACTTGAAAGACTAGCTAGGTCTACTTGATTTTTATGCCCATGCTTGATGTATGTAAGACTAGGATTAACATGCTTGGACCCTGCATTGTTGTTGTTTTTCGTTTTAGAGCACCCTCACTAAGCTTATAGCTTACGCTCTCAATGTTCAACAATGCAGATCATTAGCGTGGTGTTAGCTCGAGGCAAGGCAAGGAGGGCTTCCAAGTTTGTGACTCAAGTACGGTGGTAATTTTGTAATAGTTGGCAATGTGGCAAGGGTTGTGTATGAGCTTGTATGACTCATTTATATGTGGTTTGATGTTGTGTTGACTATGGTTTGTAAGCATGACATGCTATGTTGAATATTGTGTGTGTGTTAGTATGTCTATCTATGCTAGGTTGTCTTGATGTGGATGTAAACCTCTATGTGCTTGTCTTGTGCCTTAGAGGCTTTGAGTTCCTTGTATGACTTAAAATGATTGAAATGTCTTTTGTTAGAATGCCATGCTTGAAAGCCTAAATTGCTTGTATGCTTAAATCCTCATCATGTGTGAAACGTGTTGTAATTGTAAGTTTAAGCATGCCTAAACTCTTGGTTTGTTATTAGGATGCATGTTAGTGTGTTGGTTGAGGTTTGAGAGGGATTTAGGGGCCACTTTGTGCCTTAAATCAGCTCAAATCTGTGTTTTCGTAGCAGGGGTATCGATACGGTTGGTCCCGTATCGATACGGCCTTCATGGTTCAGGCCCCGTGTTTCGATACACGAGGGGGCGTACCGATACTATTTTTGCTACTGGAGCTATTGTCCAGTTCCGTATCGGTACGGGCCTTCATGCGTATCGATACGGTCCCCTTAGCGTTGACCGTGGGAAGTCAACAATTAGGGAGGGTATCGATACACTCCTAGGTGTATCGATACGGTCTCCACGGGTTGACTTTGACCAGTTGACCTGGTCAAGGGGTATCGATACACCCCTTAGGTGTATCGATACCACCTGCAGTAAAGTTTAAAATTTGGTCGTATTATGATTGTTTGAGTTCGTTTGATTTGTTTCGCATATGTTATTCCGCTGTATGATCACTTAGGGTTTAAATTCCATTTAGGCAAGAATTAAAAGAAAAAAAATAGGGTTGCTAACCGAGGGGGAAATTCTTAGGGGTTTTCACTCGGTTTTCCCCGTGTAGCTCACTCGGACCGGTCATCCGGCCAGACCGGGACGAGGGGTTACACTTAATATTTTATCTGAAATATTTTAATTCATTCTATAATTTACATAGGTTTTATAGTAATTTAATTTTAAATTTAAATTAATTTATTCAAGATATTTTAAGGGAATTTATTCAAGAACTAAAAATCAATCAAACATTTATATAAATAATATACTTAATTATAAATTAAATATAATTTCATGAAACGTAGCGAACGAGCATATTTCTAGTGTGTGTGTATATATATAAATAAATAACTAAGGGGTAATTATACCATGTATCGACGGTGAAAACATTTTGTTTCCACAAGCACCCAAATTTGAAGGATTATAGAGATCCAATTTAGGGTTTATAGTTTAGGAGTTTAGGTTTATGTGCTTAAAATTTAAGGATTGTAGTTTGAATTTAGGATTAGAATAATGTGTTTATAAGTTAAAACTTAAATCATGTTAGCCTAAAATTCAAACCTTAAATTATAGTCATAAACCCTAAATTATAAACTCATAAATCTTAAATAAAATATTTAACCTCTAAATTAGGACATTTGTGGAAAAGTTTTCCCCATAAGTGAATGGGATAATTTCCATAAATATGTGTCATATTTATAAGAAATTATATTATAGGCCTGGCTCGCCACGTCATCTATGGTCTCAACTAATAAAAATCATCAATTTCATTAAATTTTTTTCATGTTATCTTTTTATCAAGTGAATCTACACTTGGTAAAAAATGTTATTTATGCTATGAATATCTTTATTTATGGTGGATATACATATATTAAATGAGACTTTAATGAGCTTTATTATTAGGGTTTAATACCTATTGGAATTAGAGTTTCCATCTTATGCCTATAAATATAGACTTTTGAAGAAAGCATTGTACACAACCCTACATTGAGAATATAATAAAAGGCTTTCTCTTTGTTTCTCATCTTTGTTCTTATTTATCTCTCTTGTTCTTTTTTTACTTTATTCATAACACGTTATCTACACGAGACTCTAACCAACTGAGGTGTATTGTCGTTCGAATCTTAAAGGAGTTATTGAAAAGAATTTGATACTAGCATGAATCAAAGATAAGTTCTTCTCCCTCAATTATATTTTAATTATCGATTCTCTTTCTTTCTTTGATCTTTAACTTGACTTTTAATTTTTGAAAAATCTTTGGTTGTTTGATGTTAGTGTAGCCATAGAGTGACTCAATTACCGTGGTTCTTGTCGACAATTCCCGAAAAAGATTTTAACAAGATATTGGTAACTACATCTACCACATATTTTGATATAGCGATTGATTAATCATTCTTATTTATACATCCTTATGGTTGTTTATTTGTTTAAGAATGACAATTATTTTGTAGTGATTATATTTATGTTTTTTTAAATTTGGTATTTTAACCATATTTTGAGTTTTACATGATATCTTTAAATGGCTTGGAAAGACAAAAGAGATTTTGAGGAGCTGTCTTGGTCATGTATATCTCCATTGTCCTTGAAAGGAAAATCAATATCGGTAAACTCTATTTTTATTTTTATTCTTTAATTTATGATTTTAAGGTGTTATAAATTATGGTGATTTAACAATGCCGCGTATGAGAATTAAATCTTTGTTCTCTATAAGTATTGTATATATATATATATACTATTAGGATCAACTTACACAGTGTAAAACTCTTTAAGTTTTACACGTTTTTTGGATCGTTGGATGAGGGAAATAGATGGATGAGATTAACTCCTTACTTTTTTTCCAAGTGATAATCTTCACATATTCTATTGTTAATCTCATCCATCCGTTTCACTCATCTAACGATCCAAAAAACGTGTAAAACTTAAAGAGTTTTACATTGTGTAACTGGATCATATCCCATATATATATATATATATAGGTTGCTCAATTATTCTTTAATAGTATGATTGTTATAAAATCTATATTTGCTTGAAAGCAATATTATTTTTGTGTCGAAAAATTTGACTATAGACTTCTCCCAAGTTCAAGTTACAAAAATCGTCTTGATCCAAAAAAAATTATGAGAGGCATTCCCTGAAGTGAATGCAAGCATAATGTTTATTCCATACGAGTATTGTACTTATGTCATTCCTTGAAGTGAATGCAAACATGTTGTTTATTCCATGCGATTATTGGATTTGTTTCATTCCTTGATGTGAATGCAAACATGATAATTCACTATATGGTTAGTGAATAAAACTCAGATATCATATCAAAATCTTTATGTTATCACTTATCAATACGATGGTACAAATCATTGGTCTTGTACTTGTCAAACGCCAAAGTATTATGAATTTTATCCATAAGCATGAATGATAAATGAAAGAAAATATAAACAAATTTTGTTCATGGCGAAAATAATTATGGCGTTGTTAGTCCAACTCAATTGGATATTGTTAATTTCTTCATAACCCTTAAAGGGAATAATTCGCCATTTATTTTATATCTCTTACCTCTAAAGGGAATAATTAATCTTTTATTTATTTTATTTTATGCTAATTTTATTATTTATTTATGTTAATTTACTTTATATTAACTTGTTTTACATAGTATTTATTTATACTTTATGTTAATTTATTCTTTGAAGAATATGATTACTTTCAGAATAAAATATACAATGAATTGTGGCTATTTGTGCCTAGCAGACAGTGCAAGTACTCATATTATACTTAAGCGTAAGAAATATTTTCTCATTTAAATGCTAGGGAAAATTATGAGTATTATTTCCCAAAGTACTAAAATATCAATGCTTCGTAAGAGCAATAAGTTTTTGATGGTTTATCTCTGATAGATAATCGATTTGATATGATGTGCTATATTTAATATTTTTCATTCCCCGAAGTGAATGAAACAAAGCACATTTTGAAAGGTGCGTAACTATGCATATTTTCCCATTTAAAATGTAAGGGAATAATGTGAGTATTATAACCGGAAGTACTAATATCACAGAAGGTTTCGACTGAGCAAATATGTTATTGCCAAATGGAACTCTATTCTATTTTCACAGTGCATTATACTCGTTAAAGACGCAAAGAGACTTATTAAAATTTAAAGATATTTGCATAAATATATTGAGAATATTAGTCGAGGGGGTGTCGACTATCTCAATATTACGAGTATAACTCAAGGCATTAATAAAATTTTGAAAAAAAATATACGCACTGTCATCCATATTGTACTACACAAGAATTAGTACAAATTGAAGCTCATGCTATTGTAAATCAGAAGTTTAATGATAACTTTATTATTTGGCATGACCGGTTAGGCCATCACGGTTCAATTATGACTCAAAAATTTGTTGACACTTTCATGTGGTCATTATTGAAGAACTAAAATTTTCTTCAAGGTAATGTTTTTCATGTGATACTTGCTATCAAAGCAAATCGATTATTCAATCATCATCAGCTAAGATAGATTGTGAATCTATTAATTTTTTGGAACGAATACAAGGTGATATATGTGGGCCCATACACCTTTCTTACAGTGCATGTAGATATTTTACGATTTTAATCGATGCATCGAATAGATGGTCATATGTATCGTTGTTATCAACCCGTAACTTGGTGTTTGCGAGGTTACTTGCTCAGTTGATAAAATTGTGAGCACATTTTCCAAATTACCTTATAAAGACAATTGGTCTTGATAATGCTGGTGACATGTCATTTTACATGTAGTATCACTAATTCGCATCAAGACAACAAATTATCATAAGTTCTTCTCATTACAAATGGTTTTTGGTCAAAATCAAATATTTCTCATCTTAGATTTTTTTGTGCAGTATATATTCTGATTCCTCCACCACAACGCACAAAGATGAGTTCTCAAAGGAGGTTGGAAATATATGTCAGATTCAAATTTTCCTTGATAATTAAATATCTTGAGCTTCTGATAGGGAATTTATTTACAGCTCGATTTACTACTATCATTTTAATGAGTCAGTTTTTCCAATATTATGGGGAGAAAATAAAATAACTAGAAAAAGAAATAAATTGGAATGAATTATCATTATCTTAGTTTGATCCACGTACTCAACAATGTGAACTATAAGTTCAAAGGATAATTAATTTAGCAAATCAATTGTCAGATGATTTTGCTGGCCCTAATAGAGCGACTAAGTCACATATACCAGCTTTGAATGCTTCGTTTAAATTTGATGTCCCAGAAGGACAAACTCTAGTTGCTAATGAGTCTAACTTACGCCTGTAACATGGTAGAAAAGTAGGTTCCAAAGATAAAAATCCTCGAAAAAAAGAAGGGAACTATAATTATGATGGTCTGATCGAGGAATCAATAAATTATGAAAATCTCAAGAAGATATTGAAAGGTCTCCAATAGAGACATTAACATGACTCAGGTACCTGATAATAAAGAGATCTCAATAGATTATGTCATGTCTGGTAATAAGTGAAACTAAAATCAAATCGACGTCGATAATACATTTGCATGTAATATAACACTAGAAATTTTATTTGATGATGTGGATCATAATTCATTGTCAATTGAACAATGTAAACAAAAAATGATTGACCAATATGGAAAGAGACAATTGAGGCGAAACTAAGATCTCTTTCGAAATGAGAAGTATTTGGGCCTATAGCCCGTATATTGAAATGTGTAAAGCTTGTGGATATTAATGAGCCTTTGTAAGAAAGAGAAATTAAAATGAGAAAACATGAGATATAAGCTCGTTTGGTTGCACAAAGATTCTCAAGACATGGAATTGATTATGAGAAAAATATATTCCTATGTGGTGGATGCAGTTACTTTTAGATAGTCTGACAATAAATGAAATAACTCAGTTTCCGCCTAATGGATGTTGTTACATCTTATATGTATGAGACTCTTGATAACAACATTTACATGAAACTTTTGGAAGGATTTAGACTGCCAGAAGCAGTTAATTCAAGTTCTCGAGAACATTATTCAATTATATTGAATATATTTTTTTATGGATTAAATATTTTGGGCACATTTGATATAACAGCCCCATTGAATAATTATTAGCGGAAAGCTATAAGAATGTTTAATTTCCGGAGCATTCTATTAAGAGATTTAGCTCTGGATTTGTCTTTATTTTTATTATGTATGTTGGCGATTCACTGAGACTCATGAAGAGATCTCCTTAACAATGAAATTCTTGTGCAGCAATCGGCATACACAGAAAAATGTTTAAAGAGACTTTACATGCATAATGCATATTCGTTGATCATTATTTGATTGCTAGGTCTTTTAATGTAAACAAAGATCCATTCTACCCTCGAGAAAAAGATGATGATATTCTTGGTCTAAAAGCACCATATATACATTAATTGATCTGAAAGCATCGTATCTTAGTTGGTCCAGAAATACTATTTAAGTGCTACGAGACCATTGCCTTTAAATAATTGTTATGCATGAGGTAAAGCCGAAATATGTGTTTGGCTAAACATATCCAGAAGATATGTGAATTGCTTTCACAAGATAAGATGCAAGCTATCTTATGTAGAGATAATGCAGAATTTATATCTCAAGGTGGATACATCAAATGTGATAAAACGAAACATCTCTTTAAAGTTTCGTCCCTCATGATCTTCAGAAGAATAGTATTTGATGAATCATTTCAAGCAATAATTTGGAAGATTCATCCACTAGTGCATACTCTATTTCAACATTTGATGATTATATTCAAGATTGGATTAAGAAGATTCAAAGATCTTATGTGATATTTTTATGATGGGAGTAAATATGCATTGCACTCTTTTTCCTTTAACCGAGGTTTTGTCCCAATGAGTTTTCCTGGTAAGGTTTTTAATGAGGCAACATGTTATGCGTATCAAAGATGTCTGTACTCTTATTCCTTCACTAAGAATTTTTCCCCCATAGGATTTTATCTTAGTAAGGTTTTAACGAGGCACATTATCTTTATAGATATTCAAGGGGGTGTTATGAATATCTTTATTTATGGTGGATATCCATATATTAAATGAGACTTTAATGGGCTTTATTATTAGGGTTTAATATCCATTGAAATTAGGGTTTTCATATTATGCCTATAAATATAGACTTTTGAAGAAAGCATTGTACACAACCCTACATTGAGAATATAATAAAAGTCTCTCTCTTTGTCTCTCATCTTTGCTCTTATTTATCTCTCTTATTCTTCTTTACTTTATTCATAACAATTTAATTTAATTTACAACAAATCTGATTGAAATTTCACTTGGTAAAAAGATAATATGAAAAAATTAATAATAATAATAATAATTTTTATAGGTTGGACCATGAAAGACGTGGCGAGTCGAGCTTATAATATAATTTCTCCATATTTTTATATTTTTGGGTGTGTCGAAGAAAATATCTATAATTATCCCCAAAAAAGTTTTAGGTGCTTAGTTGACTTGGATTGAAACTGATGGCATGCCCACTGCTTTTTATGCCGGGTCAGGGATACAAGGAATTGTCAAAACAGTCCGTACAAGTTTCAATTTGTTAATGAGAAACGCACTGCCCAACTTGTGCAATTTGTTATTTGTGGGGTGTGAACTATGCAATCTACCGATTAGACTTGTGTAGTAGCCTAAATTTTCAAGCGTTTTATACAATTTTTCAACTTCTTGAGTATTATTTTTATCAGAACGTGGGAACGCAATTAATATTAAACTAATGAAAGGCGTCAAAAGATTAGTTTATTTTTCCATAAAAACAAAATATTAATAAATTACAAAGTTGGTGGGCAGGCATATGTTAATGTTAGATGCAAATATTTAACATTTCCTTTTGTATTTTGGTACCTGTTTCTTTGTAGAAGCACAACTAAAGTACCCAACAATTGAAAGAATTTAAGAGGAATAAAACAAAATTGAGAATTCGTTTTATAATTTGGTATTGGAGATACAGATAAAATTTAACTTTTGAATAAACGATGACTTATATGTTGGTACATAAACACCAATGGAGTTAAGATTAAACAATGTAGTTTAATTTCAAAAAAAATATTTAAAATTAAATATTAAAAAAAATATATCTAATATTTAGATTTATACCAAGTTACTAACTTAAATTGCCTTAAATAAAAAAAATCAAGACCTCACCCAAGCTCCATTTAATTTTGTCTTGAAGGGTATTAATTTCTAATGTATTTTTATTGGGTATTTAGATTAAACTAAGAGCTATCCCAAATTCCCAAGTTTGTAAAGTTTATTATATAGCCAAATGTTGTATAAGAAATTAGACATTTTTTCTCATTAAGATTATCTCTCAAGAAACGTTAAATGTAATAGTAAAGTATATTGTACTCTTAAAGAAAGTATTCAATTGCAATTTAAAGATATAATCGTTCAAAAGGACAATTTTAAACCTTAAACATAGACTATAAAAAATATATAAAAAATATCAATATATATATATATATATATATATCTTGATCAAAATCCTTGAGAATACTCGTTTATCATGACCAATTCAAGTCAAAAAGGGTCATGGTTTTAACATACAATGTGTATCCTCCTGTCTCTAGGCAAGAGAATCTTTTAAGAACCTAAAGGATATTTCAAATGCAACCTATTGACTATATAAGTAAACTTAGTTGTAAACAAAAAGAGCCTCATTTTGAAAATTTTATAAAACATGGGGCTAAGTTTAGCACTTCAATTAATTATGGGTAAACTACACAGTTGACCACCGAACTATGGAGTTAGTGTCGATCTTACCACTATTTTTTTTCGTCTCAAATACACCACACAACTATTTAAATGGTGTCACGTTTGCCACACGCCGTTAAAAAAAACGAAAAAATTGACGGAACTGTTAAAAGAATTGGTATAATTACACATTTGGTCATTTATATTTATACAATATATCAAAAAAAAATTAGTATAATTACACATTTGGTCCTCTATATTTATACAATATATCAATTTAGTCCTAAATTTAATCTAATAAAATAAATTAATTATTCAATAAGATGGTGACACGTGTCACCACCTTATTGGAAGTCTTTAATTATTTTTATTTAATTAATTTTCCACCTCCAATCAGGTGGTGACACGTGTCACCCAATTGGAGATGGAAAATTGAAAGGAACAAAATTCGCCCCTACCAGGATTCGAACTCAAAACCTCTAGGTAGAGAGGCTGTGTGTTTACCACTGAACCAAGCACACTTTCGTGCTATAAGGTCATTAATATATGTATTTAATGATTGTTAATGCCCAGAAAATTAAAGAGAAGAAAATGCAATTGCAAGGATTCAAACCAAGGACCTTATGGTTGAAAGTACATGTGCTTGCCACTGTACCAAGTGTATTTTTTGTGATATAAAGTACAACATTTAATATATGTCTTATATAGATTTTAATGCTTGAGAAAAGGAATAAAATGTGATTTTAAGAAATTCGAATGTAATATTTTTATGATCAATAAAAAAATCTAACCCAATTAAATAAATCTAATAACTAAATTAATATTAAAATTATTATTTTTCACGATGTGCTTGCCCTCGAATTCGGTTAATATTATTTTCACGATTAAATTTTTAATAAATATTAAAATTATTAATTAAGTAAAAAAAACTCAATTCAACGATTATATACGTGGAATTATAAAAATAAATCTAACATTGAAAAATATATTAAATTTATTTTAAAATATAAAAATTTTAAAATAATATTAATTTAGTTATTAGATTTATTTAATTGGGTTAGATTTTTTATGGATCATAAAAATATTACATTCGAATTTCTTAAAACTACATTTCATTTCATTCGAATTTCTCAATTCAAGCATTAAAATCTATATAAGACATATATTAAATGTTGTACTTTGTATCACAAGAAATACACTTGGTGCAGTGGCAAGCACATGTCCTTTCAACCATGAGGTCTTTGGTTCGAATCCTTTCAATTGCATTATCTTCTCTTTAATTTTCTGGGCATTAACAATCATTAAATACATATATTAATGACCCTATAGCACGAAAGTGTGTTTGGTTCAGTGGTAAGCACACAGCCTCTCTACCCAGAGGTCTTGAGTTCGAATCCTGGTAGGGGTGAATTTTGTTCCTTTCAATTTTCCATCTCCAATTGGGTGACACGTGTCACCACCTGATTGGAGGTGGAAAATTAATTAAATAAAAATAATTAAAGACTTCCAATAAGGTGGTGACACGTGTCACCATCTTATTGAATAATTAATTTATTTTATTAGATTAAATTCAAGATTAAATTGATATATTGTATAAATATAGAGGACCAAATGTGTAATTATACTAATTTTTTTGATATATTGTATAAATATAAATGACCAAATGTGTAATTATACCAATTTTTTTAACAGTTCCGTCAATTTTTTCGTTTTTTTTAACGGCGTGTGGCAAACGTGGCACCATTTAAATAGTTGTGTGGTGTATTTGAGACGAAAAAATATAGTGGTAAGATCGACACCAACCCCATAGTTCGGTGGTCAACTGTGTAGTTTACCCATTAATTATTTAAGATCATCCTCGGAACTTGGTGGAGATATGTTGATGGTTATGATTATGATTGGATTTAGTAATTGTCTTGCTATGTTTTTTTTCCTTATATTTTTAAGTAATTTATAATCACTTTACCAATACATTTTATAAATTTATTTAATTTAAAGATATAATAAAAGAGAATTGTTATTTCATATGTTATTATTAAAAAATAATAACAATTTCGCAAGCAATGTTCAAATAATGTCAAGTGTTTTTAGTACATTTAAAAGAACATTTGAACATTATTTGTAGTATGTCAAATAGTAATTTATAAAAAAATATATATAAAAATATTGATTATTATACAATTCAATATTAAAATTGAGTTCGAGAATCAAGTTTATTTTTATTAGATAGTGAAGTACTTAATCAAACAAGTTCAAGCATATTAATTCTTATACGAATCGAGTTCGATCAAAAACTTTTTTTTTTCATATTTTGAACGCAAACATTTTGCAATTTAAATTGGGTTAAATATCTCAAGGTTTTTTTTCCTTCTTATTTTGGGTTAGAAGTGATTTTATTTTTGTCTTAATATATTAAGACGATAGCCGCCCGAGCCGGCTTAATGACACCCTAGAGCATCTCCCATTCTAACTAATAAACTCCGGATTTAAATTCCAAACACATTCTTCTTTAATATCGAAGGCGATATATCTATCATTAATACACTACCTAACAAGGAAAAATATCTTAGGGAATTAGCTATTTTATATTTAATAGTAAAATAAGCTCTAAATAAAAAAATTAATTGAATCTTTGGGACAAATTTCACAATCAGTTAAATCCTTATAATTCAAAAAATAATGAATCAAATCATTTCATCGAAGTTGATCGCATTAACAATCATGATATGATAACGAGGCGGACAAAATTAACAAACAAAAAAAAATTATATTATGAGTCATTTTCTTCATATCAGCAATGGTCTTAACTAATTAAAATCACATATTTCATTATTTTTTATATTATTTTTTTATCGAGTGAATATTCGTTCATATTTTTTTACATTACTTTTTAAAAATAATTTTTGAAAGTTACCATTTGAACGGTTGATGACAAGGGAAAAATAATGAGGTAATTGATTTATTTTAGTTTGGACCATGATTGATGTGATAAGGATTAAGGATGACTCATAATATAATTTTTATAACAAACGACTCGATGTGATGTGCACGTGATTTGGCACTTAAGGTAGTATTTGCTCATACTTTTTTTAACCTTATGATAATGCATACACATATTAAAATAATGTTGCTCGAATTCAATGTCCTAGGATAAACATCATCCTTGTTGATTTCAAAAATTAATATTTAAAATGTAAGTTATGTAGAGAACAATTTGAATTAGAAAATAAAATTGTATATTAAAAATCATAATAAGAGAAAAACAAATAGTGTAGAACATTAAAAACAGTTAAATAAAAATAGTAAATTCAGTTTTGAAGTAGGTAAAATGATTATCAATTTGAAATATATCAATCGATAATATTTTTTAGTTTCAATAGAAAATTAGTTTTTAGAGAAATTCACATTTTAAGTCGTTAACATTAAGGAAAATTTTACAACGTGCGATGAACCTTATTGAACATCACTAATGTTGAACACCGATTAACACTATTAAATTAATTAATAAAGATTAAAATTTTCAAGGACTGAACATATAATTAATAATTATTTAAAAACTCAACTAAATTATTTTTCATATATATTAAATTTTTGAATTTTTAGGGTTATATTTTGATATACAAATTGTGTAAATAAAATTACCCAACCCTTCTATAAAATTTAAAAGCTAAATTTTAAACTTTAAACCCTAAATTCTAACCATAAACCTTAAATTCTACACCTTACACACTAAATCCCCGAATCCTAAACTAAAATCTTAAACTCTAAAATCGAAAAACTTGTATAAACTTACACAAACTTGTGTATCAAAATATTTTATTTTTTTATATATCGATTTTATTGAAATATTACAACTCATAGAACCATAAATCTTAAATTCTACAACTCACGGGGCGAGAGAGAAAAGACTCAAAGGGTCTAAATGATTTTATTTGTGTGTAGTTTAACTGTTTAGCGTGTAAATATGTACACATTAGGCTTGTACGAGGTTATGTTTATTATAAAAAACATATTTTTTTCTCTATCTATCTATTTCTTGTTCTCTGTTTTTTTGGTTACAATAAATTACTTTGGTTCATAACACAATCCTTTTATGAAGCATTGTATTGTTGGAACTTGTGACTTGAATTTTGTTTTATTTAGGTTTGAAAAGTTCGCGCAGTAATTAAGTTGATGAAAAATAAAATTAGAGAAAAAAATGTGATATGTGGAGGATGCGAAGGAAACGGGTTAGAACATACAGTTGAATAATTCATAAATCGTACTAAGGCACACTCATGTTGTATTAATTTTTTTTGACATTAGTGAACTTTTTCTCTTTTGCTCGTGGTTTTTTGTTGAAATGAGTTTTATCATAAATCTTGGTGTTTTTTATTATGCGTTCGCATATTTGTCATTATCTTCTTACAAGCAGTGGCGTAACACACCTATAACTAGTGGGGCCATACCCCTTAAAATTAAAAAAATGTGTACTTAGTTCTTCAAATTTTTAAAAATTTTATTTGACCTCATAATTTTTTTAAAAAATTCACATTAATCTTCGATTTTTTTGAATAATATTAATTAAATTCCTTTCATAATTTTAAAAAAATCCAATAAACATCATAAATTTACCCTTTTTTGAAGGAAAAAAATTTATAAAATAAGCCCTTCAAAAATATTTTTAAAAATGTTTGCTTATACTTTTATTTTTGAAAGAAAATATAGTTACCCCAACACTTTTTCAACAAGTTCTATCATTGCTTACAAGGACACCAAGATCGGGAACCACCTAAAAACCCAACTTCGAGCTTATCACACGTATCGACAATATTCTTCATCTACATAACATACAAAAACATGATCTTAAAAGGTGAATTACAATAGGTAGTTTTACATTTTATTAAGTAATTTAACCTTCAACGTTTTATTTTGGGTTAAAATAATTTTTTTGCGAATGAAAATTGCTAGCCAACTGTCAGTAAATAACTTGAAATGACTTGACAAAATGACATATCAGAAGAAAAAAATATTTTATATTTTATACAATTTAAAAAATTATTTTTTGATTGATGTGTCATTATGTAGGTTTGTCATGTCATTTCAAACTGCTAATTATCGTTGGTTGACTAACAATTTTTTTCCGCATAAAGACCATTTTGACTCAAAATAAAACGTTGAGGGTCAAATTCCTTTAAAAAGATATAAACCAAAATAACAATTCAGTCAAACATTATGAATATTTTTGACATTATGCGTTCCATTAATCAAATTACTATAGGTAGTGTTAAAATGTAAATCAAGTATTACATGCCTGAAAATTTGTAGTGACCTCAGTGTCCCATAACATAAATTACCCTTAAATTTTAACGCGTAAATCACTGCAATTTCGATAAATTTACTTAAAAAGATGAAACAAACACAATAAAATAATATTTTTGCAAGCATAGTGAAGTGAAAACCGAAAACAAATCTAGGGTGCTACCAATTGCCAGACCACACGCTTTGTATAGCTGGAACACCTTTTTCTTTTGTCCCTCTGTAAGGACGTGTGTAGTCCGTTTGTGGGATTGTACTTCATTTTATCTGCTTTTTATCATTCACAACCAGAAAAGGAAAAAACAACAACAACACAATAATCCATGAAGATTGTCTCCTTTTCTACTTTTTTTATTACCCCATGAAAAGTGAAAACCAACGTTACCATTCAATCTTTATCCTTTTTTGTCCCAGAATTCCAGTCAAGTTCGATCAAATTTATAAATTCTGATAAAATCCTATCGATATTAAATTTTTAATTCATAAACTTGAAGTTGAAATTTTATTAAAAATTTTATTTTTTTTATCATTTTAGTTTATGTCTGTTGATTTCATCCATTTATTAAAAAAATATACAGAAATTTGTTTAAATTTAAAACCGGAATAAATTACTATCTTATTACTATCTTGTAATTGAAACATAATGTTTTTAAAAAATCATTCATTGTATACAAGACATTACTTAGCACTTTTTTCAAAGAATAATTCCCTCGTAAATAAAAATACAACAATATCTTTATCATCAATTATTTTTTTAATTCCCTCGGTAATAGTTTGGTTGTTGGATAGGAAGATTGGCCATGGTGCTTTGCTTAATAGGATTAGAGCTATATGGCAACCAAAAAGGGATTTTCAACTGGTTGATATTGAGAACGATTATTATGTGGTTCGTTTCGCTCAAGAATGTGATTATGTGAAAGTCCTGACGGGGGGCCATGGACAATGTATGGGAGTTATTTAACGGTCCAACCTTGGAGCCGTAATTTTTCTACTACAGAGCGTTATCCTTCTCATGTTATAGTTTGGGTGCGTTTACCGGGACTTCCGTATCGTTATTATTCAAAGGGATTCTTTAGGCATATCGCCTCCACCATTGGTAGGGTTATTCGGATTGACTACAAGACTGATATAGGGGATCATGGTTGTTTCGCGAGGTTGGCAATTATGGTTGATCTAAATAAACCACTTTTACCGTGTATTGGCATAGATAACTTCGTTCAGAAGATTGAATATGAGGGTCTTCCTGAAATATGTTTTAAGTGTGGTCATTATGGGCACTTGGACAATGTGTGTGGTAAAGAAGAAGTTTCGGCTAAAATGGTGGAATTACCACCAGGGTCTGCACAAAAAGATAAAGAAGAAGAGTCCCTTTTCAGTCCTTGGATGATAGCGGATACTTGCCGTCGTAGACCTCAAAAACCTGGTGTTAGTAATGAGAATGGCGGTGGGCATGAGGTAGTGCAGAAAGGCTCCCGCTTCTCAATTTTATTGACGAAAAGTGTGGATGGTGATGGGTCACAAGAGGAGGTTGCTCCAATGGAGGCACGTCCGAGTTGGGTCCAAGCTCCTTCGGCTCTGACTCATTATGACAACGACAAGAAGGGTGGTCAATCAAGGCCAAAGGTTAGTGCCAGAAATAAGGATGATGGTCTGCAGGGCAAGCTGGTTGTTTTACAAGATGGTGAGTCGGTCGTCGCTTCAGAATACTCTCTAGAGATTAAGGGTGGTTCGCACTCTGCAGTTGTTATCAATGAGAACAAAGATGTCGTTGGAGGGTCGAGTATGTTGAGTAGTAAGTTGACAATGGGTAAAAAACAACACGCGTCGTCTGTTCGTAAAGGTTTGAGTGTTCATAAGCAGTTTGAGTTCCGCTTTTTACCGGCTCTGGTTCTTTTAGAATGGATCCATGCTGATAAGGTGAAATCTGACCCTAAAGGTAGTGGTCAGAGGAAAGTACGTGGACCGATTGACCTTGGTGAACCGAATCTGAAGCAACCGATGGTTGTTAATATTTCAGGCAATGATGTGTCAGTTCCTATCTGACTAGATACTCCGATTGAGGAATCAGCAGATATGGCGGTCGATAAGGAGAATGTCACCCCATGACAGTAGGTGTGGGTAATTCTATTTTATTTATATTTTTTAATGACGAGTGTTTTCATTTGGAATTGCTAGGGTGCAGCTAGTTTAGAGTTTCGTTGTCACTTTCGGGATTTTATGCGACGTCACAAACCTTTCGTGGTGGCCTTGATGGAACTGCGTGTTAGTGGTATTCAGGCGGATAGAGTGATCCAAAAGTTGAGTTTTGCGCACTCGTTTCGTATTGAATCCCATGGTTTTAGTGGTGGCATTTGGATTCTTTGGTGTGATGGTGTTTCAGTTGATATTTTGCGGTATTCTAACCAATTTGTGCATTGTCTGATTCGGGTTGATGGGACTGGGGATCAAGTCTTTTTTATTGCAGTGTATAGTAGCCCGTCGGCTAGTAAGCGTAGACAGTTATGGCATGGCTTGCTTGAGCTGGAGCTGCCGTCGGATCAAGCTTGGTTATTGGGAGGTGATTTTAATGCCTTTTTAAGATCTCAGAAAAGGTTTGGGGTTTCTTTATCTGCCTTGAGTACTAGTCGTATGTTTCATGACATCATTTTTTATGCTAGCTTACTGGAATTACCTTTCTCGGGACTGTAATTCACTTGGGCTAGGGGTAATCTTTCTTAGCGTCTTGATCATTGTTTGATTAACGATAGGTGGTTTCAACAGTACCCGACGTCGTTTGTCATGCACCTGGAGCGGTTGGGTTCTGATCATTGCCCGTTTTTAGTTCAGTTGAGGTCTTCCGAGGCACCAGTGGTAGATCGACCGTTTCGTTTTCTAGCAGCTTGGCAAGATCATCCTAGTTCTCGGCCTTTGTTGGAACAACGTTGGGATAATAAGCAGGATGTTCTCTCTAATTTACGGACCGTTGTAGATGCTTTAATTGACTGAGACGTTCATGTTTTCGGACATATTGGTAAGAAGAAAATGACTCCGATTAGACGTTTTGGGGGTATTCAAAAGGCGCTGCGTAATCAATATACTGGTCCTTGGCGAAGCTTGAGAAGAAGCTTCAGGGTGAGTTGGATACGGTTCTGGTGCATGAGGAGAGTATGTGGATTCAGAAGGCACAATGTAAGTGGGTTTTGGACGGAGATCGAAATATGGCTTTCTTTCATGGCTTTGCTATGGCGCGACGCCGCTCCAATGCTATTCGTGCGCTGCGTTATGGGGCAGAGGATTGGGTTACTGATCCGGTTAGGTTAAGAGACATGGCGGTGGGTTTTTACAATCGGCTATTTCAAATCAGATACCTCTATTACGCAAGGCCAGTATGCGACTAGGGGAAATTTTTGGCATCTGCATCATGAAGAGGTGATCGAACTGAATAGGGAGATAACAAATGATGAAGTGCGGATTGCAATGTTTGATATGGGTCCACTACAAGCCCCGGGAGCTGTCGAGTTTCAAGCTATATTTTATCAACGCAATTGGGATATTGTGGGTCCAAGTGTGTGTAGATTTGTTCGTGCTTTCTGTGCGGGGACTGGTGTTGATGCTTCATTGAACCGTACTCTTCTTGTCATTCTCCCAAAGGTTGACGCGCCGAAATTTATTTCCCAGTTTCGACCTATCAATATATGCTTTGTTCTGTACAAGCTCATAACGAAGGTAGTGGTTAATTGTTTAAAGGGTCTTATGCCTGATTGGATCTCGGCCACACAAACTAGCTTTGTGCCTGGTCGATCTATTGCTGATAATATAATCATTGCACAAGAAGTCATTCACTCAATGCGTATTAAGAAGGGTAGGAAAGGTTTTTTGGCAATTAAAATTGACCTTGAAAAGGCTTATGATAGGTTAGAGTGGCCTTTTATTGATGACACATTATAGAATGTGGGTATCCCGAAGTGGCTACGGTTAGTAATAATGAGATGTGTGCAATCTTCTTCGATGCAGGTTTTATGGAATGGCTCGTCGTTGGATCCATTCCAACCTAGTAGGGGAATTAGACAAGGAGATCTTATCTCGCCTTATCTTTTTGTTCTTTGCATGGAGCGGTTGTCGCAAGCGATACAATGGGAGGTTGATTGTAGGGCTTGGAAACCGATTGTTCTGTCCCGAGGAGGGCCGGGGCTTTCACATCTGTTCTTTGCCGATAATATGGTGTTATTTGCTGAAGCCACTGAGGACCAACTTGATATTATTCGGAGTGTTTTGCTGTATTTTTCTGGGGCGTCAGGGCATAAGGTAAGCGCGCCAAAATCAAGCATTTTTTTCACTTAATGTTCCTATGGAGCATAGGCAAGTCATTGGCTCGGGGTTTGGTTTTATGTAGGTAAATGACCTTGGGCGATATCTAGGTGTTCCGCTTCTGCATGTGCGGGTTAGCCAAATGTTTATCGTTCGCTGGCAGAGTTACTCTAGCTAAGTCGGTTTTGGAGGCTATTCCATCATATACCATGCAGACAACTCTTTTGCCAAAGGTGATTTTTAATGATATTGAACGATTGATACACAAGTTCGTGTGGGGTAATGCGTCTGATGGTCGTCATGTCCATTTAGTAAACTGGGAGGTTATATGTAAACCATGATCTCTTGGTGGTCTCGGGTTCAAAAGCTTGGTCGATCAGAATGGAGCTTTCCTCATGAAGCTCGGATTTGGAATTGTCTCCCGTCGTGAGGATTTATGGGTCTGGCACCTTTGTGGTCGATGGTTGCAGGGAATGGCGCGGGTTCTTAAATATATAGCGGCGATAAAGCCGCCAATGGTTGCAGCACCACCGGATAGTGTGGGTTGGAGTTTAACGGCCGATAGAATGTTCTCGGTAAGCTCGACATACAAGACGTGTGGCTTGAATATGAAGGATGATGGTGATAGGATATGGAATGTGATATCTAAGTATCCAGGTTGTCATAGGGTGGGGATGTTTCTTTGGTTGCCTTGCCATGGTCGGGTTCTTACCAATGAGGAACGTGTCCGACGACATCTAACGATGGATGAACGGTGTGGTATTTGTTTAACACAACCCGAAACCCTTGATCATTTGTTTCACTTTTTCCCGACGGCATGTTTGGCGTGGAAATGGGTGGTCAAGCAAGAGAAATGACAGCTGTTTACATCATTGCAGTTTTAGGATTGGATGCGTTTGAATTTGGAGAGTAATGTGTGTGCATCCGAGGGTCTCGACTAGTGGAACGTGTTGTTTAGCGCCATCATTTGGTACATATGGAAGCAAAGAAATGCATGGGTTCTTTCAGGTGAAACTGTCTAACCGAAGGAGATTATTGCGCAAGCTAAAGGTATGGCGCGATCATGGGACGTGGCTCGTAGAGAGGTGCAGCGAGGGAAGTTGACTTCTGGGGTTGTTGCGCCTAGAGTGCCGGCTGTTTGGTCTTGCCCGTCGTTGGGTTGGGTGAAGCTCAATTCCGATGGGGCTCATCGTTCGATGTCGGGCGAATCGGCTTGTGGAGGAGTTCTCCGATCATCGATGGGTGAGTCGATTCTAGGTTTTTCTAAATTTGTGGGTACATGCTCGGTTCTTGAAGCGGAATTGTAGGGAGTATTGGAGGGGCTGCAACGTGCTTGGTCTTTAGGTTTGCGGCAAGTGTGGATTGAAGTTGATAATGTCGACGTCGTTAGGATTTTGACGGACAATGATAGGCGGCACCGGTATTGGTCGATTGTGCATCATATTGATCGGTTATTACGCTTGGATTGGGAGGTTCGCTTGACTCACATTGGTAGGGAGGCGAACTTGGTAGCTGATGTTTTGGCGAAATATGGCTTAGGCCTTGATGGTGGTGAGATATGGTTTGCGGCACCGCCGATTATTGCATGTTAGGCGTTTCAGTTGGATTGTTCTCATTTATCTTTTTGATTCTTTATGTTTTTTCTTGTTATTTAAGTTGCTAGGTGTACTCTTTTCCTCCATTTAGGCTTAGGGAGGTTTTTAATGAGGCACCTAGTTAACTCCATCCTTTTATCAAAAAAGAAGCTTAACTGATAGGGTATAAATTCTCGCTCGGAGACTCACCCACTAAAGTTATGTGTGCGACATGAGTCGATCTAGAATAGTCATGACAAAGCTCTGAGAACCGAGAGGACAACCAAAATAAAACTTAATCACTTATTTAAATTAACTGTAAATTTTAACGATTTATTTTTTAGGTAAAATATTTTGCAATTAAAATAATGCATTAAATACTATTTTTTCTTAACCATTGTCCATGAGACCATGACACTCTCCTTAATAATAATAATAATAATAATATAAACCGTCTTTAATTATTTTCAGATGCTTTGCTTAAACTTAATTTGATTATCATTGAGCATAAAGAATTGATGATTATCAATCATCATGAATATAAAATGTAAATGCTTTATTAGAAATAAGACCTCCTTTATTATGAGGGGAAAAAACACAAAACGGGTTTCGCTCCAAATAACAGTATCCTAATCTAAATGTAATGCAAATTTTAAAAAATGCTAATATTTTGATTCTATTTTTTGTCCCCACCCCTAAAAAACAGTTGAGTTGATTCATGCGTATTAATAATTTATAGTTATCTTAAAATTCAGCCACCATCTTCAACCAATTCTTTTATCTATTTAAAATAATGGTTGTTAAATATTATTTTCTAAACATTTTTCTATCTTGCTTCTGTTTTTGAACAGAAACGTTTCATTATTTTATTTTGAATTTATAAGTAAAAAAACAAGGAAAATGTGTACCGACAATTGTTAAGGTAATATTTATAAGTCAAAAGGAACTTTTTAGCCCCTTAGCTTTATTAATTTAGTCATTTTAGTCTAATTAAACCAAATTAAGGAAATAAAATCATTATTTTTTATTGAAATACTATTAGTTATTTTATCATTTTCTATAACATCATAAAGAAAACCAATAAATATATTAAAAATTGTTAAAATAATTGATATCAATATTTCAATAAGGGAAAAATAGATAACTTTTATTTCTTTCAATTTTTTTGATGACACGTAGAAAAGTACAAAATAATTGACATCAGCTTAAAGATGCTATTGCCATTCCGTTATATTTGGTTGAAATTGACAAAAAAAGAAAAACCAAAAATTGAAGGCTAAAAGAAACCCGATAAATTTAAGCGCTAAAATGACTAAATTGATAAAAGTTGGGGGCAAAAAACTCATTTAACCTATTTTAATTAAGTAGAGAGGTATTACACTCCCTACTAAGTATGATAACGAGCCGAGCTTGGGCATGCTCGTTTGAGGCTCGTCGAGCTCGAATTGGACAGTTTGAGCTCAGCTCGGCTCGAGCTCGTCTTGTTGCTTTCTTCAAATTGTCTTTTAATATTTTTCTTGAAGTTTTGAAAAATAACATGTGAAAACCTGTTTGGAAAAGATAATGTTATTTTTGAAGTCCGTAATTAACCATAGTAAAATTTTAAATTATACAAGTCCACAAAGAGAAGGAGATTTAAAGTATTTAACCATGTTAATAAGTTAACAACACTAAAACATACAAGTGTATATGTAATATATATATATATATATATATATAATTATTTCAACCATGTTCACGAGCATTTTGAGCCGAGCTTGGCTCATTCGGCTTGTTAAGGTCTCGAGCCGAGCCCGAGTAGCTTGCGAGCCGGTCATGCTCATTATCACCCATACTTCCTGCTATTCAAACTCATACAATATGAGATAATATGTGCATCCTTTGCCACTAGATCGATTTGTGAATATCTCACTTAACCTATTTATTATTTCTTCTGTCCAACTAAATTTTAAATATTTTAAGATCCTTTGCCAATGTTAGGATCTGATTTTTTTTTTTAAAAAAAACTTTAAACTTTAAACATAATTATTATTTTTGAATAGTTAAACATAATTATTTTAAATATTTTAAACAATTAAATTTTTATAAAATATGTATTTAAAAACTACCTAAATGAAGTTTTTAAAAATATATGCTTTGTATTTTTATCAAGAATATAATAATAATAATAATAATAATTCAAACTTAAAAAAATTAATGAAAAATTAATAAAAGACCATTTTAATAAGACAGAGAACATAAAAAAATGAAATTGTTTAATATCAATTGGTATAGTTAAAATATTTACTAACCGGTTTAGATTTTCTGATCTTCCTACATTTAACAAACTACATCCATTAATTGACCTCACGTAAAAAAATAATATTTATGTTGTTTTATTTTGTATGAGTTTAAATCTCAACATTTATTTCAAAAATATAATTATCTCTCTATTTAATAAAAAAAACATACTACTAAATTAAATTATTGATTTACTAACAAAAGCGATTTCAAATTTTTAGTTGATATATTGAATTTACTCTCGATAACGCCTATTTATTCTCTTTATTAAAATGAAGATAATTAGAAAAAAATAGAAAATCATTTAATACGTTGATAATGAGTGTTAAATGGACAATGAAAGCATCATTAATCCTAATGGTTGAGCTAAGCATATACGTTAGAACTTAGAACTCACAACGAGTGATGGTTACATTGCAATACACGAAGAAAGTGAAAACCAATCGTGTTTACACAACACATACACCCGCACGCCCACCACTACTCTCACTCATGCCTTTTTCACTCTTTTATTTATATTAATTAAAATATTTAAATATACATTTGGTACCTTAATTACTTATTTATTCTCAAATTTGTACCTAACTAATTTTTGCTCCCAAATCAATATATGAATTAGAAATCATCTCTCGTTTTGCTCTCAAATTAGTATCCGAACTTTATTTTCATCCACTGTTTTGATACTTTTACTAATAGTTTTAATCAAAAAACTTATACATTTTGTCATTTTGATCTTAATTTGAATAATTCAATAAATTTAACTCATCATATTTAAAAATTCCAGCAATTTAGTCAATTTTGTGATATTATCAAATCAAGCGAGTATATCGAATCAAAGCAGTAGTTAGATAATTGTTTTCTACTAGAAAATAACAAGTTATTGTTAAACTTTTATTATGTAAGGAAAATATTATAATATTTTTAGAGAAGAACAAACAATTTAGGAGAATAAAGAGTAAATTGATAAAATTTTTAAATATAGATGATTAAATTTATTGATTTGTTTAGAATTAAGATCAAACTGATAAAATGTATAATTTTAGCACCAATTTAAAAAAAGGATGTCTAGTTAAAGTACTAACATGAAAATAAATTTCTTTCGGTACCAACTTGAGTGAAAATGTATAATTCAAATACTAAATTTTAAGTAAAATTTCTTTAACTAGCAATTTGAGAGAAAGTGTGTAATTTGAATGCGGGATTTATATTTAAACCTAATTAAAACAAATGAAAAAGAAGCCACGTCATCCTCACCCATTTTATCCAACCACCACCGGCCGTCCCCAAATCCATCCCACCTTCCCTTAGCTGGTTTCTCACTGTAGCTGTGCCCCACTCCCCATTTTAATTATATTTACAAATTTAAATTAAATTAAAAAAAAAGAACTTTTCTTTCTCTTTCTCTTCTCTCTATTTCCTCTTGGTTTCCTCTTCTCCATATAAAATCTCCATTTCTTTCACAAATCAGAGCTTTTCTTCTTCTTCAAACAAGAAGAATTCTGTACTGAGAAACCATGCCTGCTTGGTGGGGTAAAAAGTCAAGTAAAAGCAAGGAAGACAGCCCTCGAAATCAAACTCTCCGTGGCAGCTCCGATGGATTAATCAAGTCTTCGCCAAATAAAACCGGCGTTGCTGTTGCTGTTGCTGTTGCCGCCGCTGGTGTGAGAAAGAAAGAAACTGTCGATGACAACAGGAACAAGAGCAGTAACAGCTTCCCGAAGGACTTCGATGATGGAGGAGGATTTGTTTTATCCACCCGTAATTCGCCACGCGCGAGCAAGGATTTTGGTGGTGGTGTTTCCGGGTTCTCGGGTTTCGATTCGGATTCAGTGGAGAAGAGAGGGATTCCGCTGCCTAAACCATCTGTCTCAAGTGATCATGTTGTCGGTTTGGGATCTGGGTCGCCTTCCGTTTGTAGTTTTAGCTCTTCTGGTTCTTCCGAAGATAATCAGATTGCAAATGATCCGGTTCAATTCGTTGCCTACAGGTTTTTTCCCCTCTCTTAATGTATAGCAGCCTAGCAGGTTCTGAATTTTGATAAAATTTAATTTAATTATTTTCTGTATTAATGGAGCAGTTACATTTTTTTTAATAGAAATCAATATTGATTACTTATTATTTTTTTTATAAAAAAAGTTCTCTCTTTTCTTGTCTGTCAGTTCAGTTTGATTGCCTTTTTTTCCTCGTGATTTTATCAGAACATCCATTTGGATCTGCCATCAGCTAATTTTCTCAGCTTTTGAAACTGAAATTCTCTCTCTTGTTTGTTTTCCTGTCAGAGTTTGTTTTCATTGGTTTTGAGTTTTCTTTTACTCTCATTTCAGTTAGAATCAGAATACAGAATTTATTTATTTTTTAAAATTTTACTGGGTTTAGGACTATTTAACATCCCCTCCCCCCCAAAGCCGAACTTTTTTTGCATTATAACTCCAATTTATGCAAATTCTTTACTACTGTGTTTCCAAATGGAAGGTAATTATTGATTGATAGAGTGTTGGATTCTGAGACCTATAAGCAACAGAGCATAAGTCTATAACGAGTAAAAAGTTCATAATTGTGATATGGTATTTAGCTCTGCAGACAAGAGATTAAGGATTTCTGTAATAAACTGAAATACAGGTCATATATTGATTTGAGAGGCCAAGGTGAAAGTAGAAGCAACATGAGGTCGAGAAGCCCCGGTCCAAGGTCAAGAGGGCCAACCAGCCCAACATCACCTCTTCATCGACTCTCCGGAGTGAGTCTCGAATCTCCAACAGGGAAGAAGGAAGATGGGAAATCTTTGTGTCATAAGTTGCCTCTTCCACCAGGTTCTCCAACTAGCCCTTCTGCCTTGCCTAGCACAAGAACTTGTGGTGGAGTGAGTGAAAACTCGCCTTGCAATCTATCGAAATGGCGTAAAGGGAGACTATTAGGGAGGGGAACTTTTGGACATGTTTATCTTGGATTTAATAGGTAGGACTTGCTTTCTGTAAAACTCATAAATGCTTAAAAGAGAGTTTATTAGTGAAAATAAATAGCTGTTGTTATCATGCAGTCTGCTAATATGCATATTTATGAAGCATTATCACTCCAGATTCCAAATATTTAGATTAAGTTTGTTTATAGTTTTTTTCCCAATTAAGCTTCTCTCACTATTGTGTATCCATTCTTGTCAGTCAAAGCGGGCAGATGTGTGCAATTAAAGAAGTCAGGTTTGTTTCTGATGATCAGACATCAAAAGAATGCCTCAAGCAACTGAACCAGGTAATAGTTTTGTTTGGTTCTCTCTGAATACAACATTATACAAAATACAAACATCTCTCTGATTTCACTTTCAGTATCTTTATACCAGTTGATATTGAAACCATTTACAAGTTACCACGTTTTGGTTTCTAACCGTTTTAACGTAAACAGGAGATAAATTTGCTGAGCCAGCTATCTCATCCAAACATTGTTCGATACTATGGAAGTGAACTGGTATAGTTTCTATATGCAGCTTAGAGACATAATATGCAAACTATTTATTTGCATATCATTGGAATCCTTCTCCTGTACCAATTATATGTACTTGTTTCATAGTAAATCTAATTGCCACTTTTGCAGGGTGAAGAAACACTCTCTGTTTACTTGGAATATGTCTCTGGAGGTTCAATCCACAAATTGCTTCAAGAATATGGTGCCTTCAAGGAACCTGTTATTCAAAACTATACAAGACAAATTCTTTCCGGGCTTGCTTACTTACATGGAAGAAATACAGTTCACAGGTACTTGGATGTAGTTCTAGTTATGGATGTTTAGTTGTATGTTTTACGGAGGCTTCGGCTGTTTCTTATGTTTCAAAGCTGTGAGTTTTGTATTGCAGAGACATAAAAGGGGCAAACATACTAGTGGATCCTACCGGTGAAATCAAGTTGGCAGACTTTGGCATGGCAAAACATGTATGTTACCTAATCTCATCTTGGGGATGATGGCCTTAGTTCTATTACTGAAGCTTCATTTTCTCTCAAAAAATAGTTGTGGCTAAGATGATAACTAGAAACCTGCCTCCCTTTTCTCCCTGTCTGTAGGCTAAAAAATTAAGACTGACAGTGATCTTTACTCCCACCTTTCTAGCATCTTTTCTCCCCAGATAGTGATCAGGACAGGCCACTAATTTGCTGTCTTTTTGACCCAGATTACAGCTTGTGGTACAATGCTTTCATTCAAGGGAAGTCCTTATTGGATGGCACCCGAGGTATCACTTTTCCTCTATCTCAACTATATGATCACTGAATCACTCCGTCTCTCTTGTCATAAACTTGTTAACTGCTGTCACAGTGCTAATTATTTTTCCCACTCTCCAGTTCTCCAAGGTATGGCCAGTTATGCGAATATTTTTTGATTTCAGGTTGTAATGAACACAAATGGCTACAACCTTGCAGTGGATATCTGGAGCTTGGGCTGTACTATACTTGAAATGGCAACATCAAAACCGCCATGGAGTCGGTATGAAGGGGTGCGACATACTAATTCCAAACATCTTCTCAGATAATATATTTCAGGCTCATTCTGTGCTGATGAGTGATCCTTTTGATATTTCTGGATTCAACAGGTGGCTGCAATATTTAAGATCGGAAACAGCAAAGATATGCCTGAGATTCCTGATCACCTTTCCAATGAAGCAAAAAGTTTCATCAGGCTTTGCTTGCAACGAGACCCATCAGCACGACCTACCGCCTTGCAACTGCTAGATCACCCTTTCATTCGTAACCAAGCAACAACAAGAGTTGCTAACATAAGCATTACCAAGGATGCATTTCCTTACACATTTGATGGAAGCCGCACACCGGTATATATTCTTAAGATGATTTTTATTACTCTTATTGCTTAGACTTTTACTTGCATACATTTAATGAAGACTTCACTAGTGCATTCTAAACTGATCGACTTAGAAAATGCTTATACAAACAACTTCAGCTTCTTGGTTTTAATATAAAAGCATATCGTTTTTGGACTTGGATACTGCATAAATAGAAACCTAGTGTTATGGTTAAACCCACCTTTTGAAGATGAAATTACTATGTTATGCTCTTATTTTTTAACTTTAATTGTTTTATGCAATTTTTTTTGACATTTTAATTCGACAAATAGCAGCACTTTTCACAGCGATGCTTAACACCTGAGCTGGATTTTTTTTTTTTACATTTCTAAACCATTATCTTGTATATCATTGAACACATGTACTTGAAGTTTGCTTATAACTAAAGTTGAGTTCAAGCTAAATCTCTGTTGTTATCTTAACTCTCTGAGCAGCCTGTATTAGAAATGCAGTCGAAGAGAAATAATGTCCTCTCATTTGATGGAGATTATGGAATGGGAGGAATGACTACAACTTCAAGAGCATTGAGGAGTCCAAGGTACTGACAATCGTAACATATTTGTCCGTCATTTTTATTTGCTTAAAATACATGCATGAAGTTGTAAAGTAAGTTGCCAACCATGTATTTATGCACAGAGATAATGCAAGAGCGATGACATCATTGCCTGTATCTCCTTCTTCAAGCCCCTTACGATATGCTCCAGCATACAAGAGTTGTTATCTTTCTCCTCCTCATCCAACTTACCAGTTTGTAGGACACAGTGGTCGTAACTCGGGTGACTTCTCTGGGAATGCATTGAGACCAAACCCGAGATACACTCAGGATCCCTGGTTCGAAAATTCACAACAAAAATTTCAAACACCAGGCAGCTCGCCAAGAACGAGACCTCTTTGAGGGTTATTGTAAATAGCAGTAGGATAAAAATGTGGTTTTCCACTCTGTCAAAGTATACTTGTTGCATGAAAGGAACCCCCCTCCTATGTTGCTGGGAAAAGATGAAGATGGTAGGATTTCCTTTTTCTTTTTAAATATTGTAACAATATATCGTTGATTTTCCCTTGTATATGGAAGGTGGTGACCTCATTTGTAAACATGGACGCTGTTGTATACTAATAGTTAATACCATCACTAGTCCTCAGCAGTTTAGCTACAGAATACAGATTGAAAGCTGGTGTGGGGTCATGTAATGTGCCTTTGTACGGAGACACGCTTCTTAAATCTTAATGAAGCTGTCTGCAAATATCAGATTGCAGTCCATTCATCTTGTTTGTAATTGAGTGGCAAGAGGCATTGAATCTGGTCATTCAGTCATTTTCACACTCTCGCCATAACCAGACAAAGTTAGCAATCATGTTCCGGATAAGAAAGGCGGCTCCATAAATAACGTGCCGTGAAAATTCCTTCATTTTTTTAAAGGAAAAAAATGGTGTGATTACAAAGACATCCATCCGACTGAGGTATGAAATTAACCTTCAAAATTTCATATTGTTTGTATTTTATTATGTGGCGTGCATTTGTTTAGGCGTCGAAGCATTTGCAGTTGTGTTTATTTAATTGACAATCGGCAAATGTGAACTTGCTTATTTTTATTGCTACGTTTTGGTGGAGTTGGAGTCTGAGACAACAACCAGTATCCAATACTTGCTTCTGTAGCCTGTATTCTGTTATATATTAATATATGGCGCTGGATCCATTCCAACACTGGTTAGGAGAGTTAGGAACACCCATTTCTTCATGTCCTTTTGGCAACAACATTACAGATTCTTGGATAATAACAGAAACAGATGCAATCTCCCACGACACACAATTCTTCCTATTAATGCCTTTAACAGATTCTTTATCATTCTTAAAACTTGTATCCCTATTCAGTATTTACTCAGTATATGGACAAGGTGGTGTAATGATCCAGATTTTCAAGTCAACGGACTCGGGTATTTAGAACAACTAGCTTCAATTTGAGTTTTCTAGATATTAATAGAGACCAAAGGTGCAATTTATCCATTGATGCTTTAATTTTGTTATTTGGACGTGGAATTTTGGGGCAAGAGGATCCTTGCTCAGCTCACCAAATATTGTTTCATTTTTAATTCCCCCTTTTCCCCACCATTTCCTTCATTAAACTTTGGCTATTAACACTAAAAATTAAAACTTTATCACTCAATCCTCCCATCCAAGATTCGAGAAATTTTGATTTATAATCTCTAATTCAAGAACTTTCAAAAGAGACCAAAATTCATGAAAAACTGGGCAAAAAACACTATGGGGTTTTAAAAAGGCATTTGATTTTAAAGAGGAAATATGTTGATTCAAACTTGTTTTCCTGAATTAGATTCATAGTAATCTTTGTTTAATAATCTAAAAATGTAATGATTCGTTTTTACACTTGTTTGATTAGTGAAGGAGGCTTCACACACTAAGAGAAAGAAGAAAACTTAAGGAGAATTGATCAATTGTGCTTAAGGTTGTATATTTTTAACTTTTAAGTGTTTCTTTTTTTAGCATAAATATAATGGCTTCACATGTTGCTTTTTTTTTTCAAGGGATAACTTCATTTCATCTCGTAGAAGATTACACAGATAAAATAAAAGGCGGGGTGGAGTTGGGTCCCCACAGTTTTTGACCCCGACAACTTTTAACAACCTTGGCTAACCGGTCGGCAGCCTGATTACAGGATCGAGGAACATGTTGAGTTGTGTGGGGCTCGATTCGATCAACCAATTTAGCTCACCAAGTGGTGGAGAGGTGTATATTTGGGTGGAAGGGTTGTGGAAGCTAGAAAGATTAAAGACACAATGATTTATAGTGGTTCGGCCTTCTAACAAGCACCTACATCCACTACCTTAGCTTCCCACTAAGGATTTCACAATCAATCCACTAATTGATTCGTCCCCTTTTCTAGGATTAGGAGGAAACCCTTACAACCGATCAAGCTTCTACCCAAAGCCTTGATCAAAACCCTCTTTTACAAAGAGATAAATAAAGCAAACTTAAACCCTCTAATAGGTGTTTGTTTGCACAATGAAGCACTCACCCAAAACCTAAAACACTTGAGCAAATTTGACAATTTTGGCTCACTAGTGTTTGTCTATACAAGAAATGACACTTTAAGCACTAAGACAAATTTCTTGATCATTTGTTGATTGACAATTGAAGCATTAGCCTTCTCTTGATGCTTGGAGGTCCCTTTTATACTCCCAATTGAGTTTGTAGCCGTTACTAGCCGTTGGGGATGAATTGGAGCCGTTGAGGACTTTATTTCCCTTCATAAATGCTGTTCTGCAGCTACCGGTATCGATACACGTGGAACGGTATCGATACAGCCTTCTTGAGGAAATAGCCGTTGGGCTCTTGCCAGCACAGGCGTATCGATACGCTTGAGGGCGTATCGGTACGGGTCCATATTTGAATAGCCGTTGGGAAATAGCCGTTAGGGTAGTTGAACAGGGATCGGTACGCTGACGTGGCGTATCGAAACGACCCCGGTCCGTATCGATACCCTAAACCCTCGTATCGATACGGGTTTTGACAGTGGCCAAACTAGGCCAAAAAGGTATCGGTACGGGTACAACCGTATCGATACTGGTGACGTGAAAACACAAGTTTGGCTGTTTAAAACATGAAAAATCTTTGCCAAATACCTCTTAAAATACCTCAAACATAAATTCAAGTTGTTTGGACTTAAAACCAAGTTTTAAATTCTTTTCAACTTAGTCCAAAACATTTTTCAATTATTATATCAAAACATTAGTTCTACAGAACAAAAGAAAAAATACAAGAGTTGAAGAATCTAGATGAAGATCTAATATCCTCTTCCACGGTCGTTGTGGTCCAATCGAACAGAGAGCCCTCATTTAGCCTGCAAATCACAACTTTGCAGTCGGCTTCGATGATAATGTTCCCAAAACCATTCCTTATGGCCAGAGAAGTACCCAATCTGATGGCTAAAGCTTCTGCCACTGCGGCAGATGGAGCAACGAAAGATTCAGAAATTCCTTGAATAAAAGACCCTGAGCAATTCCGTGCAATAGCCGCAGCTGATACCATCCCTGAGTGTGAGTCGAAAGCAGCATCACAATTAATCTTGGTTACACCCGGAGGGGGTGGTGTCCATTGCCTTGGTTCCGGGCAAGGATGAGGTTCCCCTGGATGGCAGGTTAATGTATCTTGGTGGAATTCTATGAAAGCTCGTTCCGCCCGCAGCCAAACATCTCATGGAAGGTCCTTTTTACACTAAAAAACCAACGCATTCCGTGACTTCCAAAGGGCCCATAAGAGGAAAGCGATAAGAGCACATCCGTCGTCAAAGTTTCCAAGTTGACGGAAGTCGTTTATTTTGCACCATCATTTTGGAAAACTAGGAAAGCCAAAAGAGGACGGAGAGTAGCTGAAGCCTGAAGCCTTCCAAGCTACTTGTGCGAACAGGCAGAAAAACAAGAGATGTTCGATCGTTTCTCCTCTCTCCCCGCACCGAGGGCAGTAATCAGAATCTCTAAAGTTACCATGAAAGCGTGATGTCAGAATACCTTTTGTTGGAACAATATTATGGCATAACCTCCATAGAAATGATCGGACTTTGGGGGGGACGCCTAGACTCCAGATAGATTTTCAAAATTCCTTTTTTTTCACCCGGGTCTGTGCTAGAAGAAGGATTACATCTATCCTTAGAGAAGGCCTCAATAAATTTGTATCCTGATCGGGCTGAATACTCCCCATTCCTCGTACTAGACCAAATGAAGGAATCCTTAACCTAAGGTCCACCAATCGGTATGGTAAGAATTGCCTTGGCTTTAGTTGGCTCAAAAAGATCCTTAATCTTCAACTCATTCCATGATTGGCCGTCTGGATTCATGAGAGAGCTAACATTAGGCGAAAGGGAGTCCTGAGGCATTAGAGTGGATAATCGAAACTTGGGAAACTTTGGAACCCAATTATCTTTCCAAGTTGAGATAAGTCTGCCATTCTCAACTCTCTAGATGGTTCATTCTTTAATAATCTTACCACCTTCCCTAATTCCTGCCCATGCCTAATTCCTGCCCATGCCCACGAGATTCCCTTGATCAAACCCTCTTTACAAGAGAAAAGATAAAGAAAACTCAAATCCCTCTAATAGGTATTTGTTTGCACAATTTAGATCTCACCCAAAACCTAAAACACTTGAGCAAATCTAAGAATTTTGGCTCACTAGTGTTTGTCTATACAAAGAAATGACAATTAAGCACTAAGACACTTTCTTCATCATAAGTTAATTTACAATTGAAGCATTAACCATTACTAGATGCTTGGAGGTCCCTTTTATACTCCTCTTTGAGTTTGTAGCCGTTACTAGCCATTAGGGTTGAATTGGAGCGGTTGGAGTCTTAATTTCCCACCATAAATGTAGTTATGCAGCTCTCCATTTCAAAACGCTCGAACCCGTTTCGAAACGCTCGAATCCGTTTCAAAACGCTCGAACCCGTTTTGAAACACACTTCAAGTAGAAAGAGCCGTTATAGTATGATGCAGCACCCGTATCGAAACGCTGTTGGTCGTATCGAAACGCATGTCCTCGTATCGAAACGATCTACATTTAAATGTTAGTTGGGAAATAGCCGTTGAGGGTTTATGACTGTTGCAGTCGATGCCACGTAGGCGTATCGAAATGGTATAGCCCGTATCGAAACGCTTGGCAAAAATCTCATCCAGAAAAGACCGTTTCGAAACCTGTTTCGAAACGTTTTGACACTGTAAGACCCCATATCGAAACACCTAGGGGTGTTTCGAAACGCCTGGAAGGTTTTGTTTAATTTGGCTTAGAAACATGTAAAAACCTTTTAAAACATCCCCTAAACATAATTTCAAGTTGTTTGGACTTTAGAAATAGTTTTGAATTCTTTTTAACTTTGTCCAAAAACATTTTTCAATTATTATATCAAAACATTAGTTCTACAATCTCCCCCTTTTTGATATAATAAAACCAACTTGAAAAATTGTTTGAGATTCTCCCTTTTTAATTTTAAAAATGTGAATAAGAGATGAAAATTTTGAAATCAATTAAAGCTCCCCTTTATTCATTTGAAAATTCAATTTTTCAAACAATTTTTCCCCCTTTTTGTTATATCAAAATGGAATCAAAAGACATTAAGTTCAAAATAACTTAGGAGGTTTGAAAAGATGACAAAAATAAGAGTTTTGGTTTTAAAAAATGGATCCCCCTTACTCAAAGCATCATAAAAATGCTAGTTCAACATAGATGATCATCTAGTTGTAATAAAAGAAAAATAAAGCAAATAAAAGCAAAAACAACTAGATTTTACCACACTTGAACTCAAGGGAGGATGTGAAGCCTTCTTTTTTCAAGTGTTCTTCCTTGCGTGCATGGAGCCCCCCTCAATTTTTGACTTGTTGATCACTCTCCACCACACCTAGCAAAAGACAATCAAGTAATTTTTAGTATCCAAATTGCTTTGGATCCATAGACGTTAGTAGCACAAAATTTTGTCCCCTTAGGAATCCATTTTTTAATTTCATCCTTTTTAGTTGAAATGGTTAGTCCTTTTGGGACCCAAACACTTCTAAAACATTTACCATTTACAAATCTAGGGGCACTAGATTGTCTTACATAAAAGTTTGATTTTCCAAAATTATTTTTCTTTTCAAGCTCTTTGGAAATCAAATATTTTTCTTCTTGAACTTTTTGAAGCAAATTTTGTAAATCAAAATATTTTTGTTCAAACTCTTCGAGTTTTGCTTCAAGTTCAAGTTTGGTTTTAGATATCAAATCATTTTGAATTTTCAACTTTGAAATCATTTTATTGTTTTTCAAAATGTGATTTTTAAACTCTAAAACCAAATCATCATAGACATCTAGTAATTCATCAAAAGAATATGAACATGAAGTAGATGAATTAGAAGTTACCCTTGAATCTTCTTCGATGACCATAAGGCAAAAGTTGACTTGTTCATCGTCGGTGGAGTCTTACTCACTCCAAGTAGCCACATATGCCTTCTTCTTATGGCTTGAAGTGCTTGCCCTCTTATTTTTCATAGATTCTCGTTCAAGCTCTCTCAAGGCTTTCTTCATGAACGGGGCACACTTCTTGAAGAGATGAACTATCTCTTCTTCTTCGTCCTCTTCTTCACTTGAATCAACATGATGACATGTGGAGGATTTGAGAGCAATGACATTTGTGTTGATGCCAAGCCCATTGAGCTTCTTCTCCCCCAAAGCTGTAATTTCTTCCCTCTTCTTCTCATCTTCTTCGTTTTTCTTCATTATTTGATGAGTGAGAAGTGACCCCATAAGTTCATCAAGCTTCAAGGTCTTCAAATTCTTAGCTTCGATGACGACGGTCCTCTCTGAGTCTCATGACTCGGGAAGTGAGTAGATGAGCTTTCGGTAAAAGTTTCTTTTCCGGGATGGCTTCTCTATAGCCTTTGAGACCATTGGTGATAGTGGAGAACCTATCAAACATCTTCTCCATGTTCTCTTCCGGATCCATCTTGAATTTCTCATACGCTAGATTGAGGAGGCCGATCTTGGTCTCCTTTACTTCATTGGTTCCTTCGTATGTGACTTCAAGCTTGTCTCATACCTCCTTGGCATTCTCACAAGAAGACATCTTCTCATAGATGGTTGGGCCAAAAGCACAAAAGAGGATGTGCAAGGCTTTGCAATTAAGCTTCATCTTCTTGCGATCTTCGGCACTCCATTACGCTTTGCTTCGTTGAGGCACGAACGAACCATCTTTAACTATGTCCCATAGCTTGTAGTCCCCTGACTTAATGAAGAACTTCATCTTTGTCTTCCCATGGGTATAGTGAGTTCTGTCGAAGAAGGGCGGTTTGTCGATGGACTGCGCCATTGAACCGGTTGAGTAAAATGATGATCGAGCTTGTTGGATCTTCTCAATAGGATGTTAATCCTCTTCAATTGAGCCAAGATCTGATACCAATTGCTAGGTTTTACGGTGCTCGATTCCTTCAACCGTTCTTGCTCGCCAAGTGGTGGAGAAGTGGAATTTTAGGTGTAAGTGGTGTGGAAGCTAAAAGGATTAAGGATACAATGATTTATAATGGTTCAACCTTCTAACCAAGGTCTACATCCACTACCTTAGCTTCTCACTAAGGATTTCCAATCAATCAACTATTGATTCATCCCCTTTTCTAGGCTTATAAGAAAACCCTTATACACCGATCAAGCTTTCTACTCAAAGCCTTGATCAAACCCTCTTTACAAGAGAAAAGATAAAGCAAACTCAAATCCCTCTAATAGGTATTTGTTTGCACAATTTAGCTCTCACCCAAAACCTAAAACACTTGAGCAAATCTAACAATTTTGGCTCACTAGTGTTTGTCTATACAATGAAATGACAATTAAGCACTAAGACACTTTCTTGATCATAAGTTGTTTTACAATTGAAGCATTAACCATTACTAGATGCTTGGAGGTCCCTTTTATACTCTTCTTTGAGTTTGTAGCCGTTACTAGCCGTTGGGGTTGAATTAGAGCCGCTGGAGATTTAATTTCCCACCATAAATGCAGTTATGCAGCTCTCCGTTTTGAAACGCTCGAACCCATTTCGAAACACCCTTCAAGTAGAAAGAGACGTTGCAGTCTTATGCAACACCCGTATCGAAACGTTATTGGTCGTATCGAAACGCATGTCCCCGTATCGAAACGATTTGCATTTAAATGTTAGTTGGGAAATAGTTGTTGGGGGTTTATGACCGTTGCGGTCGATGCCACGTAGTCGTATCGAAGCAGAATATCCAGTATTGAAACGCTTGGAAACAATATTGTAACCCCCTTAGCCCGGCCTAGACGGTTGACCCGAACCACGAAGATTACACGGGGGAAACCAAAGTCAACCCGAAAGTCAACCTTGATTAACGACCCTTTTTTTTCTTTTTAATCTTGTCTAGATGCACATTAACCCTAAGCGTACTCTGATGAAACACATAGGTGAAAAACACAACGATCAAATTTTGATAAGGGACTCAATTGCACAAATCACAAATATTAGGGACCAAAATGTAAATTCTGGAAAGTTGGAGGACTTAACTGATTTTAAGGTTACCAAAACTTAATTAGTCATATTACATGCTTCCCTGTCAAATTTCATCTTAAACGGACGGACATCTCGAACTCATGCAATTGCAAATACAATTTTCAGGACTAAAACATAAAGCTTACAAACCTCAAAACCATTCAAATCGGTGCCCAACGGTCACCTGTTTCGAAACGGGGTTGACCGTTCTGAGACTTGTATCAAAACAAGGCCTTCTAGTTGTATAACATCACTAACGAGAACACGGGACACACAACACAAGATCCACACATGGACTTTTAACCACCATTGTGATCTTACCTTTCTCGTTAGTGTAATTGAATGGAGTTTACGGTACAATTACAACCCCTCAACATCCAAGGCGACTTTATTCACGGTGCACCCAATCCTATAGCCGGCTAACTATATTCGATTCAAGTACTTTAAAACCAACACATCACTTGCCAATATACATCATTTATCATCAACAATTCACTGTTTTAAAGCATTAATCAAAGCCAATTATCAATATGCATCACTATGCATCAAAATCATATTTACAACATATCATACCAAGGATCTCTTACCTTGAGCATCCTTCAACACATGGCTTTCAAAACCAGCATTAACCATGCCAAAATATGCTTTCAAAACAGAATTTAAACATGCAATTCATCAACAAATGCACCGAACCACTTCATTGCTCATACAAGAGAGTTTTCCCGAAAACTTACTCTTGAGCTTAGTTAAGTTGCTTAGACTTAAACTAAGCTCCCAAAACCTTCAAAAATTCGTTACAAAGCTGGAAATCCAACTTCACTCACCAATTTCGTTTCGCAAGCTTGCCGAAACGCCGTTCAAGCTTCCGGATCAACACCACAAGTGTCTGAAGATGTCTCCCATGTTTTAAACACACCAAAGCAGAGGATTAATGCATCATCATGCATTAAAATCTTCATCCATTACACCTAAACTCGCTACTCTAACCAAATCTAACATTTCGGCTACCAAACACAACCGAAATCACCTCCAAACTCTTCCAAAACATTACCCAGCCAAGATCCATCACTTCTAACCATTTCTAAACATCAATTAACATCCAAAATGTACCTAAACTCGTCCTTATACCTCCAGCTATAACAGAACACCAAGATCACCCCCAAAACCACCATTTTTATAAGCAAAAACTTAGGAAATTCAACATATTCGGGATTGCATTGATTAAACCTCATTTACACATCATTAAACATCCAAAATACATTTAATAATCATCTCAAAACAGAGCCCAAACAATCACCACGAATTTCTTCAAGATTTCTTCCAAATCTTGAGTTTTAAGCCAAAATCAAGTTCATATCATCAAAACTATTTATAAAACTTAAATTAAGGATTGATAACTTGGGAATTTCAGTAAAGAACTGAGTATTTAGAGGAGAAGAACATCCTTACCTCTAAATGTAGATTTCTCCTTGATTAAAGCCAATTTTCTTGAAAATTCAATAAGCAAATCAAGAGGATTTGATGTAGAAAGGATTAGGAATTAATTGTTGATTAAATCCTCATCAATTGAATTGAAAACCAATGGAAAAGATGCTGGAGAAAAGTGTTTGGTTAAGGGAATTTTGAGAGAAAAAGAGATGAGAAAGTTTTAAAAAAAGTTAGTTATGAAAATCTAAAAATTGATTTTCTCTTTTTCATTTAATTAATTAAACATTAATTAAATCATTTAAATCTAAGAAAAATCTGGAGAAATCATTCTTGGGTAAATTAGCTCATTAAAGATTCAAAGTTTCAATCCTTACAAAACAGTCACCACTGAACTTTTCAAAAATCGCATTTTAGTCACTATTTCAAAATGTTGCATTTCCAAACCTTATTTTGTAAAATTGATTTCACCACTCTCTTATATATATTAAAAGAGGATTTTTTTAGATATTTTTCCATATTTTTAAAGCATCCCGAACTAGGCTTTCCCTAAAATCTCCTTTTATATTCGAACAGAAAATCAGACCGGTCCGGTTCAGACCCTAAACTTCTAAGCACAAAATTGGGGTGTTACAACTCCCCCCACCCCTTAAGAAATTTCGTCCTCGAAATTTACCTGGAGAAAAGAGGTACGGAAACTGCTTCTTCATGTCATTCTTTCTTTAACACGTGGCTTCCTCAACACCACGATGCTTCCACAACACCTTAACCAATTCAATGGTCTTGCCTCGAAGAACTTTATTGTTCGAATCCAGAATTTCAACCGGTTCCTTATCATAGGTCAAGTCTGGATTCAACTCCACTTCCTCCACAGGCATAACATGCGAAGGATCCGATCTATACCTCCGAAGCATAGAGACATGAAACACATCATGAATCTTTTCCAACTCTTGCGGTAACATCAATTTGTACGCAACAGGACCCACACGCTCAATCACCTCGTATGGTCCAATGTACCTAGGGCTCAACTTACTCTTTCGACCAAACCTCATCACCTTCTTCCAAGGCAAAACTTTCAAAAACACACGATCACCCACCGCAAACTCAATCTCCTTACGCTTCAAATCCGCGTAAGACTTCTGTCGATCAGAAGCTGCCTTCAATCGCTCACAAATGAGCTTCACCTTCTCGGTGGTTCCTTTCAACAAAGCTGGCATTGAAACCAACTTCTGACATGTTTCAGGCCAACAAAGAGGAGTTCTGCATTTCCTCCCGTACAAGGCTTCATAAGGTGCCATTTGAATACTTGCCTAGTAGCTATTGTTATGAGCAAACTCCACCAAAGGCAAATGCTTCTCCCAAGATCCTTGAAACTCAATCACACAGCACCTCAACATATCTTCCAGCACTTGGATAACACGCTCAGACTATCCATCCGACTGTGGATGATAAGAAGTACTGAAATTCAACCGTGTACCCAAAGCTTGATGCAAACATTCCCAGAAACGCGATGTAAACCTCGGATCTCTATCCGACACTATAGACTTTGGCACACCATTCAGCCGCACAATCTCAGCAATGTACAGCTCTGCAAGCTTATCCAAGGTGTACGTAGTATGCACAGGCAAGAAATGAGCACACTTCGTAAGGCGATCCACAATCACCCACACCGAATTCTTCTTCGATGGCGACAAAGGCAAACCAGACACAAAGTCCATGGTAATCCTTTCCCACTTCCACTCAGGAATCCTCAACGGTTGCAACAACCCAGAAGGAAACTGATGCTCAGCCTTAACTCGCTGACAAACCATGCACTTACTCACATACTCAACATCTTTCTTTAACCCCACCCAATAGTACTCATCCTTAAGATCACGGTACATCTTAGTACTACCAGGGTGCATAGAAAAAGGACTACTATGAGCTTCAGTCAGAATAACACGCCTCAACTCAGCATCATTGGGCACTACTATCCGACTCCCAAAACATAGAACTTCATCGTCATTGAAACGGAAATCCGATGGTCTATCCTCAGCAATATCCTGAACATGTGGCACCAAGGAATCATCCAACAGCTGCTTATCCTTAATCATCTGAACCAAAGATGGTTTCACTTGCAATTCAGCCACAAGACCTCCATCTCGCGAAATACTCGAACTGGCAAACATATCCCTCAACTCCACTGCCACTTTTCTGCTCAAAGCATCCGCTACAGCATTAGCTTTTCCCGGATGGTACTCGATCGTCAGATCGTAATCTTTAAGCAACTCCACCCACGTCGTTGCCTAAGATTCAACTCTTTTTGTGACATCAGATACTTCAAACTCTTGTGATCCGTGTACACAATACACTTCTCACCATACAGATAATGTCTCCAAATTTTCAAAGCAAAGACCACCACAGCTAACTCAATATCATGTGTAGGATAGTTGCGCTCATGCACCTTCAACTGGCGCGATGCATAAGCCACCACCTTACCCTCTTGCATCAACATACACCCGAAACCAATATAGGATGCGTCACTATACACTACAAACTCTTTCCCTGATTCAGGTTGAACCAAGATAGGAGCTTGCGTCAAAGCTGCCTTAAGCTTCTCAAAAGCCTGTTGTCTCACTTCTGTCCACTCATACTTGACATCCTTCTGCAACAACTTCGTCAAAGGTGCAACAATTTTTGAAAATCCATCCACGAACCTCCGGTAGTATCCCGCCAAACCAAGGAAACTACGGACTTCATGGACAGACTTAGGAGGCTTCCAATTCATCACTGCCTCAATATTCTGAGGATCAACACGAATCCCCTCAGCAGAAACCACATGACCAAGGAAAACAACTTCCCTGAGCCAGAATTCACACTTGCTCAGCTTAGCATAAAGCTGATTCTCCAACAAAGCTTGCAACACAATCCTCAAATGCCATTCATGCTCCTCCTCAGTACAAGAGTACACAAGGATATCATCAATGAACACCACAACAAACTTGTCCAAATATTCATGGAACACTCTATTCATCATGTCCATAAAAGCTGCAGGAGCATTCGTCAAACCAAACGACATCACAAGGAACTCATAATGCCCATACCTCGTTCTGAAGGTTGTTTTTGGCACATCCACATCCTTCACTTTTAGCTGGTAATAACCTGACCTTAAGTCAATTTTATAGAACACAACCGCTCCCCGAAACTGATCAAAAAGATCATCAATCCTCGGCAATGGATACCGATTCTTGATAGTCAACTTATTCAGCTAACGGTAATCGATGCACATTCTCACAGTGCCATCCTTTTTCTTCACAAACAAGACCGGTGCACCCCAAGGTGACACACTCGGCTAAATGAAACCACGATCAAGCAACTCCTGAAGTTGCGTCTTCAGCTCCTTTATCTCCTTAGGTGCCATTCGGTAAGGAGTAATGGACACTGGAGTCGTGTTTTCATACAACTCAATTCCAAACTCCACCTCTCGGTTAGGAGGCAAACCAGGTAACTCCTCCGAAAACTCACCAGGAAACTGTCGCACAGTCTTGATATCTTGAACTCGCAACTACTTAGAGCTAGGATTCATCACAAAGGCTAGGTAGGCTTCACAACCTTGCCTTAGCATTCGGCTTGCTTCCAATGTAGACACCACATTGGCAAGAAACTTCACATTCTCACCAACCACCACTACCTTATAATCATCCGCAAGTTTCAACGAAACCCGCTTGTTCTCAAAATCCACCACAGCTCGATGTTCAACAAGCCAATCAATACCAAGGATTACATCAAAACCATAGAATGACAATTCCATGAGATCAACAAGAAAAACATGGTTTTGCACTACCAAAGGACATCTTCTATACAATTTTTGTGTCACAACGGTCTCACCAAAGGAACTAGTTACACGCATACCAACATCCAAAAACTCAACAGGTAAATCAAGCAATTGAGCATGTTCACGCAATATGTATGAGTGTGTAGATCCAGAATCAATCAAGGAAAGTAATGACAAGGATTACAAAGTAAAGGTACATGTGATCACATCCGTGTCATTTCTCCCATCCCGCTGAGCGTACACTCGAGCCTGGCCACCACCCTCAGTGTTAGGATTGTAGCACGCTCGAATCGATCTTCTAAAACCGTCAAGAGGGTTGAAATAGCTTCCCGAATGAATTGGCTAAAACCGAAAATAGTAGACAATATTTGCACGATGATTTTAGAGTGGTTCGACTACTCAACCGAGTCTACATCCACTACCTTAGCACACCACTAAGGATTTCCCAATTCACTACTATGAATTCTTCCTTTTGAGGCCAAAGGGATAACCTTACAACCCTATCTTTTCAATGGCTAAGATAGAACCACTCTAGTTTTTCTCTCAAGGCTAAACTAGAACCTCTCCTTTTACAAGGGTAGAAAGATGTAAACAAATAAACCTCACAAGGTGGGTGTTTACAAGAATTAAGCTCACAAGAGTGTAAAGAATAAAACAATGAAAAACACTCTCTATACAATATATACAAGAGAAATGAATAATAAAGACTTAAATGTTATTTCTCTTGATCATGAAGCTTGGATATCATCTCTTACCATCTTCAAGTGTCCTTGTGGTGTTTATATAGTGTGGAATGAGTTTCTAGCTGTTGGAGATGTTTTGGAGCCGCTGGAAGCCATTAAAGTCGAGCTTTAAATGCTCACCTGCACAATCATTTTGAAACCATTGAAGAGGTTTCGAAACCTTAAGAAGGGATTTGTAAAAACTAGCCGTTTATGGCCGTTGGAGATGTTTTGGAGCCGTTACAGGGCCAAAGTTTCGAAACCTTCATAGAGGTTTCGAAACCTTTGTGCCAAGGTTTCAAAAACAATAGCTTACTGCCCAGAGAGGTTTCGAAACCTTATAGGGATGGTTTCGAAACTTCCACTTAAAAACACAATTTTGGCTAATTTTTTACTTTAAAATGTATATTCGATATAGGTACAAAGTTAAAAATATTTTAAACATATTTTTCAAGTTTTAAGGACTTTTGAATTATTTTTGAAATCTTTAAATAAGTCCAAAACATTTTTCACATAATTGTTATATCAAAATATTTCTCAACAATCTCCCCCTTTTTGATATAACAAAACTTCTTTAAAAAATTGTTTTTAACAAAAACACCCCCTTAATTTTCACTTACTTCTCCCCCTTTTTGTTATATAAAAAATAATTCAAATCTTTATAGTACATAATAACAATGGAGATTAAGTTTAAAAAAATTTAAGTACAAAAAATTTGAAAAATAAAACTCCCCCTTACTAAAGCATTCCATTAAATTTTTAGCACAACTTTTGACACTTAAAGAGATTGAATTTTCATCATTGAATCAAATCAATTTAAAACACATGAAATTCAATTTATCCAAGACTTTAAAACTTTATGCAAACATATGAATGAAACAATATGATTCATATGCATAAAGCATCATAAAATGACATGCACTTATAAATATAAATAAGCAATGATGCATGGACATTTATCATCAAAGTAGGCAACCGAATGATTTAAAATCAAATACATTAAGATTAGAGGTTACCCATCTTCTTCACTTGTGTGACTAGAGCATATGAGATTCTTGCTTTTCTTGCCTTTGCTCCAACACACCTACAAGAGACATTTACTTGGATTTTGGTATCCAAATTGCTTTGGATCCATTAACATTAATCTCAATGTCTCTAGTTCCCTTAGGAACCCATACTTGTCTAATCTTATAAGTTTTTCTTTTCTTTATAGGACAAGTGTGTAAGGAATGACCATGATGATGACAATGTGAGCATTTTGCCATTATGTGACTAGATGAATTATTAAAAATGATTTCTTTTTCTTTTGTTAAGCTTTCAAGCTTAACTTTCAAATCAAGATTTTCTTTTTCTAAAACATCTTTACTTGTTTTTGAAAACTCTAAATCATTTTTCAAAATTTTATTTTGGTTTTCAAAATCCACTTTTGTTTTCAAAAGAAAATCATTTTCAAATTCAAGTTTTGAAATCATTTTATTAAATTTGGAATTCATGGCCTCAAATTCCAAAAATAATTCATCGAAAGCATCTTGCAACTCATCGAAAGAGTAAGAATTAAGCTCACTAGAGTTAGAAGATACCTTAGGCTCATCAAGAGCCAAAACACCATCCACCTTTGGATTGGAGAGAAGGTTTGCACATGATTGATCATCATCTTTCTTTTCTCCCTTCTTGTTGCCATAGAGCTTCTCAAGTTTCTCCCATATATCTTTGGCACTTTTGCATGTGGAGACTTTCTTGGAAACTTCTTCATTAAGGCCACAATAGAGAATGTGCATCGCCTTTGTGTTTAGCTTTGCCTTCGTGTCGTTGGCACTCCTTAGCTTTTTCTTCTTCTTTAGAGCTTCCAAATACCCATCTTCAATGATTTCCCAAACTTCATAGTCTTGAGACTTGATGAAGAATTTCATGATATTTGCCCATTGAAAGTATGCTTCTCCTTCGAAGAGTGGAGGACACAAGATAGAGCGACCTTCTTCAAATCTTGCCATTTTCTTGAACGGTGGACTACGAGCGTTGGATCTTTACTCCCGGATGTTAGTCCTTCGATGGATACGAGGCTCTGATACCAATTGTTAGGATTGTAGCATGCTCGAATCGATCTTCTAAAACCGTCAAGAGGGTTGAAATAACTTCCCGAATGAATTGGCTAAAACCGAAAATAGTAGACAATATTTGCACGATGATTTTAGAGTGGTTCGACTACTCAACCGAGTCTACATCCACTACCTTAGCACACCACTAAGGATTTCCCAATTCACTACTATGAATTCTTCCTTTTGAGGCCAAAGGGATAACCTTACAACCCTATCTTTTCAATGGCTAAGATAGAACCACTCTAGTTTTTCTCTCAAGGCTAAACTAGAACCTCTCCTTTTACAAGGGTAGAAAGATGTAAACAAATAAACCTCACAAGGTGGGTGTTTACAAGAATTAAGCTCACAAGAGTGTAAAGAATAAAACAACGAAAAACACTCTCTATACAATATATACAAGAGAAATGAATAATAAAGACTTAAATGTTATTTCTCTTGATCATGAAGCTTGGATATCATCTCTTACCATCTTCAAGTGTCCTTGTGGTGTTTATATAGTGTGGAATACGTTTCTAGCCGTTGGAGATGTTTTGGAGCCGTTGGAAGCCATTAAAGTCGAGCTTTAAATGCTCACCTGCACAATGGTTTTGAAACCATTGAAGAGGTTTCGAAACCTTAAGAAGGGATTTGTAAAAACTAGCCGTTTATGGCCGTTGGGGATGTTTTGGAGCCGTTACAGGGCCAAAGTTTCGAAACCTTCATAGAGGTTTCGAAACCTTTGTGCCAAGGTTTCCAAACCTTAATAGAGGTTTGGAAACCTTTGTGCCAAGGTTTCAAAAACAATAACTTACTGCCCAGAGAGGTTTCGAAACCTTATAGGGATGGTTTCGAAACTTCCACTTAAAAACACAATTTTGGCTAATTTTTTACTTTAAAATGTATATTCGATATAGGTGCAAAGTCAAAAATATTTTAAACATATTTTTCAAGTTTTAAGGACTTTTGAATTATTTTTGAAATCTTTAAATAAGTCCAAAACATTTTTCACATAATTGTTATATCAAAATATTTCTCAACACTCAGGTTGGACAACCACCACATGTGCCACATTCCTCCCACCATCATCTCTGTGCTGGAAGTTACCACGCCCGCGCCCACGACCTCTCTGTGGTGCAACAACTCCAGGAGCATGTCCCTGACCACCACCGACCAACAAAGGATACTCCCTCCTCATGTGGTCTGCTGAACCACAATTCCAGCACGAATTACCGGTCACTGCCACAGGAGCCTGAACCTCCCTCGCTGCTCGAGGACAATCACGCCTCAAGTGGCCTCGCGATCCACACGTCCAGCACGTGTTCTGATCAGCTCTTATCCCGTCTCCCTGAACAGGCGCACCATGCCCTCCATTACCACGCCTAGCTGAAGACTGATACCTCTTATCTCGTCCTCTCTTGTTCCGTCCACCACCGGAACTATACTCAGCAGCTTTTTTGCCCGAGCCAGAACTAACACCTCTGGAGGACAAACCCAGGTTCTGCTCAATGTCCTTTGCCCTACTCACCAGCACATTAAAATCCATGTACTTAGCTGCAAACATAAAGGTCTTCACGTCCGTCACCAAACCATATCGAAAACGCTCAAACCTCTCCCGCTCATCAGGGATAAGCTCAGGTGCGGATTGACTAAGACGGACAAACTGGATCTCATACTCAGCCACCGTCATGCTTCCTTGCATAAGAGACATGAATTCTCTTTTCTTTTCATCCAGGTATTGCACACCTAGATACTTCCGCTTGAACGCGTTCAGAAAGAACGTCCAAGTCACATCAACTTCCTCCATTCCGGAGACAGTGGTCGTCCACCAAGTATATGCATCATCATGTAACAGTGATACTACACAATCCAACTTCTGCACATCATTGCAGTTCATTTGTCCCAATATCCTCATGGTACTTTCCAACCAAGATTCGGAACCCTCAGCAGATAAACCTCTGAACTCAGTCCCTTCCAGACTGCGAAGATGTTCCAAAGGTAATCTCACGTTAGCACCACCCTGATGCATAGCTCCGTGAGCTCCAGCTACTGCTGCCTGAAAGGCTCCTGCAATAGCCTGTATCAAAACTGTCATGTCAGGAGCAGCTTGCCCCTGCACAGCTTCAGGTCCAGCGACCCCAGCACCAGCACCAACACCAGCATTTTCACCTCCAGCACCACCACCGTCGGGTGGTCCACCACCAGGAGGAGGAGGTATATCCACAACGTTCTCAACGTTTTCCTCGTTCTCATTCTGAGCCATAGCTCTCGTATTCATCCCCATTTCTCTACGAGGCCCTATTTTACAAGAAAAACAATGCACTGACACAAATGCAATAAACATAATTAGGCTCAACAAGGTAAGTAATCCAAACACTCAAGCTCATTTTTCAAAAATAGTTCCTTCCATTAGTTTTGATATGGCAATGGGTTCCTCTAACATGCTTCCACATAGCATAACATCACATTTGCAACATACTTTACAATTCAAACATCATACTTCCATTTAAAAGGCATACCATGCAATCACACATACTTCACCCACATAACTATTCCCATTTACCCGAGAACTCAGCTCTGATACCACCAAATGTAAACCCCTTAGCCCGTCCTAGACAGTTGATCCGAATCACGAAGATTACACGAGTAAAACCAAAGTTAACCCGAAAGTCAACCTTAATTAACGACCCTTTTTTCTTTTTAATATTGTCTAGATGCACATTAACCCTAAGCGTACTCTGATGAAACACATACGTGAAAAACACAACGATCAAATTATGATAAGGGACTCAATTGCACAAATCACAAATATTAGGGACCAAAATGTAAATTCTGGAAAGTTGGATGACTTAACTGATTTTAAGGTTACCAATACTCAATTAGTCATATTACATGCTTCCCTGTCAAATTTCACCTTAAACGGACATCTCGAACTCATGCAATTGCAAATACAATTTTCAAGACTAAAACGTAAAGCTTACAAACCTCAAAACCATTCAAATCAGTGCCCAACGGTCACCTGTTTCGAAACGGGGTTGACCGTTCCGAAACTCGGGTTCGTTTCGAGACCTGTATTGAAACAGGGCCTTCTAGTGGCCAAACTGTTTCGATACGGTCACCAGCCGTTTCGAAACACCAAGGCCATTATAGGCCTCAGTTTCGAAACACCTGTGAGTGTATCGATACGAGTTGCCCAGAAAGTGCAGATTTTGCTGGTTTAACATGCATTTAACCACTCAAACACATCCTAATGACTTCCTAATCATGCCAACAAGTCAACATACATATATGGTACATGTTTGCAACATCAAAATACATTCATGGCATCAATCAAGGAAATCCACAAGTCTATAGGCATGCATCCTAGTATCCAAGATCAAGCAACCACAATACACCAAATTAAGCATCATAATGGCCATTTACAAATCTAAATCATCAAAGGCATCATGCCACAATTAGGGAGTCCAAAATATCTCCCAAATCACAACCTAGGTTCCCATTCCCAAATATCAAAACTAATAATGTTATGAAAACATCATCGTACATGAGCTTAGCTTTCCCTTGGATTCTTAGCCTCCTTGTTGCCCACAACACTTCAATTATCTGCATTATTGGTTTAAGAGAGAGAGCGTAAGCACAATTGCTTTGTGAGGCATGCTCTAAAGAACAACACAATAATGCATTTTATAAAACACTTTTCACAAAGCTTTCCATCACATAATCATCATTATTCATGCAACCTTGCATACATATCAAGCATCTCATGCTTCAATAAAATCAACATGTCATATTGGCTTCCAAGTGATAATCCATAACCATTTACAACATAATACACAATCGGATACGCAGATTACAAGTGTTGTCCCATACGCTTCATACACACTACCGAACACACAAGGTGGAGTTTACCGGTACAATCGCAACCCCTCAACACCTGTGATGGAGTTTAACGGTACAATCACAACCCCTCAACATCACTCATCGGTAGTTGTATAACATCACTAACGAGAACACGAGACACACAACGCAAGATCCGCACATGGACTTTTAACCACCATTATGATCTTACCTTTCTCGTTAGTGTACTTGGATGGAGTTTACGGTACAATTACAACCCTTCAACATCTAAGGCGACTTTATTCACGGTGCACCCAATCCTATAGCCGGCTAACTATATCTGATTCAAGTACTTTAAAACCAACACATCACTTGCCAATATACACCATTTATCATCAACAATTCACTGTTTTAAAGCATTAATCAAAGCCAATTATCAACATGCATCACTAAGCATCAAAATCATATTTACAACATATCATACCAAGGATCTCTTACCTTGGGCATCCTTCAACACATGGCTTTCAAAACCAGCATTAACCATGCCAAAATATGCTTTCAAAACAGAATTTAAACATGCAATTCATCAACAAATGCATCGAACCACTCCATGGCTCATACAAGAGAGTTTTCTCGAAAACTTACTCTTGAGCTTAGTTAAGTTGCTTAGACTTAAACTAAGCTCCCAAAACCTTCAAACATTCGTTACAAAGCTGGAAATCCAACTTCACTCACCAATTCCGTTTCGCAAGCTTGCCGAAACGCCGTTCAAGCCTCTGGATCAACACCACAAGTGTCCGAAGATGTCTCCCCTGTTTTAAACACACCAAAGCAGAGGATTAATGCATCATCATGCATTAAAATCTTTAGCCATTACACCTAAACTCGCTGCTCTAACCAAATCTAACATTTCAGCTACCAAACACAACCGAAATCACCTCCAAACTCATCCAAAACATTACCCAACCAAGATCCATCACTTCTAACCATTTCTAAACATCAATTAACATCCAAAATGTACCTAAACTCGTCCTTATACCTCCAGCTATAACAGAACACCAATAGCACCCCAAAAACCACCATTTTCATAAGCAAAAACTTAGGAAATTCAACCTATTCGGGATTGCATTGATTAAACCTTATTTACACATCATTAAACATCCAAAATACATTTAATAATCATCTCAAAACAGAGCTCAAACAATCACCACGAATTTCTTCAAGATTTCTTCCAAATCTCGAGTTTTAAGCCAAAATCAAGTTCATATCATCAAAACCATTTATAAAACTTAAATTAAGGATTGATAACTTGGGAATTTCAGTAAAAAACTGAGTATTTAGAGGAGAAGAACATCCTTACCTCTAAATGTAGATTTCTCCTTGATTAGAGCCAATTTTCTTGAAAATTCAATAAGCAAATCAAGAGGATTTGATGTAGAAAGGATTAGGAATTAATTGTTGATTAAATCCTCATCAATTGAATTGAAAACCAATGGAAAAGATGCTGGAGAAAAGTGTTTGGTTAAGGGAATTTTGAGAGAAAAAGAGATGAGAAAGTTTTAAGAAAAGTTAGTTATGAAAATCTAAAAATTGATTCTCTTTTTCATTTAATTAATTAAACATTAATTAAATCATTTAAATCTAAGAAAAATCCGGAGAAATCATTCTTGGGTAAATTAGATCCTTAAAGATTCAAAGTTTCAATCCTTACAAAACAGTCACCACCGAACTTTTCAAAAATCGCATTTTAGTCACTATTTCAAAATGTTGCATTTCCAAACATTATTTTGTAAAATTTATTTCACCACTCTCTTATATATATTAAAAGAGGATTTTTAGATATTTTTCCATATTTTTAAAGCATCCCGAACTAGGCTTTCTCTAAAACCTCCTTTTATATTCGAACCGAAAATCAGACCGGTCCGGCTCAGACACTAAACTTCTAAGCCCAAAATTTGGATGTTACAAATCTCATCCAAAAAAGACCGTTTTGAAACCTGTTTCGAAACGTTTTGACACTGTAAGACCCTGTATTGAAACACATAGGGGTGTTTCGAAACGCTTGGAAGGTTTTGATTAATTTGGCTTTGAAAACATGTAAAAACCTTTTAAAACATCCCCTAAAGATTGTTTCAAGTTGTTTGGACTTTAGAAATAGTTTTAAATTCTTTTTAAATTTGTCCAAAAACATTTTTCAATAATTATATCAAAACATTAGTTCTACACTTAGCGCCGCATTTTCACTGGTCAACAGTAGTCGGTGGTTCGATCGAGTTCTCCTCCGCTAAAATAAGCCTTTTTCATCTCTGTAGGGTCGTCGGACTCTCTCGGTGATCGATGGCGTCACCCTTGAGGCTCTCTTCTCCACCACTTGCACCGAGTTTTTAAGGGGAACAATTCCTTTTGGAACGGTGGCCCGGTGTTCGTTTTGGGTGACCGTGCTCGCTTCATGTCGAAGGCTCGACGGTGCTTCCTTATGGTGTTTTGATTTTCAACTCTTTGTTCGTTGGTTTTTATGGTTCCTGGTTCTTTCGTTTCTGTTCTTGAGTGTTTCTTGTCCCTGTTGAGGTCGCATCTGACGTGGTTCCGTCCTGACGTTGGTGGTCCGTTTGATGGTCGAGCTATCCGTATCTGCCCCTCTCTGCCTCAGCCTTCACGATTCCAGATCTGACGCATCGCTATTGTCTGGCTGCTTGTTCTGCATCACCATCATCGCCCTCATCCTCTAGTGACCCCCGGAACGACATGCAGACTTGTTGTAGTTGCTGTCATTGTCTTTTGTCGGCTCCACCCGACGTTTATCTCGGTGTTCTTCTCTTCTTTGTCTTTCTGGTTTTGTGCTCTGTTACTTATGGCCTCCTTGTTTTGGCCTTTGTGTTTGTTTGTGCCTTGTTGTTTTCTGGCCCTTTGTTTTGGCTTGTTTGTGTTTTTCTCCGGCGTAGGTGGCGTATTGTTTTTATGTCTGCTTGTGATCATTTGTTTGTTTCTCTGTTTACTTTTATTATTAATGTCAACTGCTTTACCTTTTAAAAAATTAATAAAGCCGTTAAATAAATGAATTTGTATTATTGCCTATGTTTATTTTAAAAGATAGTATAACTCGGGTTTGCTTCAACATACCTATACGGCACTTCAAATCCGATCCGATCGCGTAATGTGAATTTGGGATGAAGAGTAGCTGAAGCCTGAAGCCTTCCAAGCTACTTGTGCGAACGGGCAGAAAAACAAGAGATGTTCGATTGTTTCTCCTCTCTCCCCGCACCGAGGGCAGTAATCAGAATCTCTAAAGTTACCATGAAAGCGTGATGTCAGAATACCTTTTGCTGGAACAATATTATGGCATAACCTCCACATAAAGGATCGGACTTTGGGGGGGGGGGACGCCTAGACTCCAGATAGATTTCCAAAATTCCTTTTTTTTCACCCGGGTCTGTGCTAGAAGAAGGATTACATCTATCCTTAAAGAAGGCCTCAATAAATTTGTATCCTGATCGGGTTGAATACTCCCCATTCCTCGTACCAGACCAAATGAAGGAATCCTTAACCTAAGGTCCACCAATCGGTATGGTAAGAATTGCCTTGGCTTTAGTTGGCTCAAAAAGATCCTTAATCTTCAACTCATTCCATGATTGGCCGTCTGGATTCATGAGAGAGCTAACATTAGTCGAAGGGGAGTCCTGAGGCATTGGAGTGGATAATCGAAACTTGGGCAACTTTGGAACCCAATTATCTTTCCAAGTTGAGATAAGTCTGCCATTCTCAACTCTCTAGAGGGTTCCTTCTTTAATAATCTTAGCACCTTCCCTAATTCCTGCCCATGCCCAAGAGGGATTAGTACACTTGGGGGCATCAAAAATATTTCCGTTAGGGTAGTAGATTCCCTGGAGAATCTGAGCCAGAAGGGAATATGGGTTCTTTATCACTTTCCAAGCCACTTTTGTGACGAGAGCTTTGTTGAAAATTCTCAGGTTCCGGAATCCCATTCCTCCTTGGTCCTTTGGTCGGCATAGATCCTTCCAGTTCATCCAATGAATATTTTTATCCTTGTCGGTGCAGTTATTCCACCAGAAGTTTGCCACCATCGAGCTGAGCTCATCGTAGAAGGTGACTGGAAGAAGAAAACATTGCATGACATATGTGGGAATGGCCTGTGCCACAACCTTGATGAGGACTTCCTTACCTGCCATATTCAGGAACTTGGCTCTCCAACCCTTCAGTCTATTCTGAACTCGCTCTTTGATGAAGCCCAAAGTTTCTTTCCTTCTTCTCCCCCAAAAAGACGGAAGACCTAGATATCTAGCGTCTTCCTCCATAGGCTGGAAAGCCAGAACATTAGACAAGTGGTCGTTTAGATCGCAGCTGATATTAGGAGAGAAAAAAATAGAGGATTTCTGGAAATTGACAGTTTGTCCTGTAGACATTTGGAACAGCTGGAGGATACGGAGAGCAGCCGCGCAGTTTTCTTCATTTGCTTCTGAAAACAAGAGGCAATCATCAGCAATAAGCAAATGGCTCAACACTGGGCACCGTCTTTTAATTCTTAAACCCGTGAACTAGTTCATCTCAGTTTCCTTTGTAATGATCCAAGTCAGGATGCTAGAGATGAAGGTGAACAAAAAGGGTGAAAGAGGATCTCCTTGTCGCAGTCCCCTACCAGCTTGGACTTCCCCAATGCGCTCCCCGTTAAACACTAAGGAGAAAGAAACTGTCGTAACGCATTTCATAAGATTAACCTTATGAAATGGAAAATTTATCACAAGAAATCAAAAGGAAATAATCTCAATCATTTATTTACCCTTATTCAACAGTTTAAAAAATGGTAAAAGTAATTGAGTTTTACACATTGTAAGTTGATCTTAACTCATTATAGTCATATTAATAAAAGCTGTTAAATAAATGAATTTGTGTTATTGTTTATTTCTTTAGAAAAAAGATTGTATAGCTCGAGTTTGACTTTTTTTTGACAATGACAACTGAATTTTATTAAAAAATCATTGAAGATATTACAAATACAATGCATCCAGAAGGGAAAATAATGGAGACTAGTCCACCAAAATTTCATACAAAAACCTAAAAGTGCAAAGAAAAGTAAATATTTTCATATAGATTAGCTACCATCAAAATCCAGAAGACTTCCTGAATCTGATTGTCTCTGTCCAAATGAGACGCATTACGGGATGAAAAATAAGTGGTGAGCAAGCCAAACTATTAGGTAGATTGCTCTGCTACCTAGGACTAATTACATCAGCAAAGAACCATCAATCGAGTGAGGATCTATCTTTCTATGACCACCAACAGCATCATGATCAGAAACTAGCGTTATGAAGATCTTTGTGCGAGCACCAAAAGACCACTAATGTATGTTGAAATCATGTCAAAATGATAGATGAAACGAAACCACAAAAACAAAGAAAACATGCCACAAAGATAGCTCAAGTTTGCTTATTTAATGATGTATTTAGTTAGTTGTGGCATGTAGGCTTGTAATTGTTCTGGTATTTGACTTTACTGCAATGATTTGAATATTCTATATTGACCATATTATTATAATCAAATTAATATAGGTCGTATCACATTTTATTATTCTCATAGTCCGCAACTGAAGATTCACTTTCTCCTTAAAATCTCTCGCTTCTCTATAAAGAAACTCTAGCCTTAGTGTTGGGTTTTACGGTGCTCAATTCCTTCAACCGTTCTTGCTCGCCAAGTGGTGGAGAAGTGGAATTTTGGGTGTAAGTGGTGTGGAAGCTAAAAGGATTAAGGACACAATGATTTATAGTGGTTCAACCTTCTAACCAAGGTCTACATCCAATACCTTAGATTCCCACTAAGGATTTCCAATCAATCCACTATTGATTCGTCCCCTTTTCTAGGCTTAGGAGGAAACTCTTATACACCGATCAAGCTTTCTACCCAAAGCCTTAATCAAACCCTCTTTACAAGAGAAAAGATAAAGCAAACTCAAATCCCTCTAATAGGTATTTGTTTGCACAATTTAGCTCTCACCCAAAACCTAAAACACTTGAGCAAATCTAAGAATTTTGGCTCACTAGTGTTTGTCTATACAAAGAAATGACAATTTAGCACTAAGACACTTTCTTGATCATAAGTTAATTTACAATTGAAGCATTAATCATTACTAGATGCTTGGAGGTCCCTTTTATACTCCTTTTTGAGTTTGTAGTTGTTACTAGCCATTAGGGTTGAATTGGAGCGGTTGGAGTCTTAATTTCCCACCATAAATGCAGTTATGCAGCTCTCTATTTCGAAACGCTCGAACCCGTTTTGAAACGCTCGAACCCATTTCGAAACACACTTCAAGTAGAAAGAGCCGTTATAGTATGATACAGCACCCGTATCGAAATGCTATTGGTCGTATCGAAACGCATGTCCCCGTATCGAAACGATCTACATTTAAATGTTAGTTGGGAAATAGTCGTTGAGGGTTTATAACCGTTGCAGTCGATGTCACGTAGGCGTATCGAAATGGCATAGCCCGTATCGAAACGCTTGGCAAAAATCTCATCCAGAAAAGACCGTTTCGAAACCAGTTTTGAAACGTTTTGACACTGTAAGACCTCATATCAAAACACCTAGGGGTGTTTCGAAACGCATGGAAGGTTTTGTTTAATTTGGCTTAGAAACATGTAAAAACCTTTTAAAACATCCCCTGAACATAGTTTCAAGTTGTTTGGACTTTAGAAATAGTTTTGAATTCTTTTTAACTTTGTCCAAAAACATTTTTCAATTATTATATCAAAACATTAGTTTTACAATCTTCCCCTTTTTGATATAATAAAACCAACTTGAAAAATTATTTGGGATTCTCCCTTTTTAATTTTAAAAATGTGAATAAGAGATGAAAAATTTGAAATCAATTAAAGCTCCCCTTTATTCATTTGAAAATTCAATTTTTCAAACAATTTCTCCCCATTTTTGTTATATCAAAAAAGAATCAAAAGACATTAAGTTCAAAATAACTTAGGAGGTTTGAAAAGATGACAAAAATAAGAGTTTTGGTTTTAAAAAATGGATCCCCCTTACTCAAAGCATCATAAAAATGCTAGTTCAACATAGATGATCATCTAGTTGTAATAAAAGAAAAATAAAGCAAATAAAAGCAAAAACAACTAGATTTTACCACACTTGAACTCAAGGGAGGATGTGAAGCCTTCTTTGTTCAAGTGTTTTTCCTTGTGTGCATTGAGCCCCCCCTCAATTTTTGACTTGTTGATCACTCTCCATCACACCTAGCAAAAGACAATCAAGTAATTTTTGGTATCCAAATTGCTTTGGATCCATAGACGTTAGTAGCACAAAATTTTGTCCCCTTAGGAATCCATTTTTTTAATTTCATCCTTTTTAGTTGAAATGGTTTGTCCTTTTGGGACCCAAACACTTCTAAAACATTTACCATTTACAAATCTAGGGGCACTAGATTGTCTTACATAAAAGTTTGATTTTCCAAAATTATTTTTCTTTTCAAGCTCTTTGGAAATCAATTTTTTTCTTCTTGAACTTTTTGAAGCAAATTTTGTAAATCAAAACATTTTTGTTCAAACTCTTCGAGTTTTGCTTCAAGTTCAAGTTTGGTTTTAGATATCAAATCATTTTGAATTTTCAACTTTGAAATCATTTTATTATTTTTCAAAATGTGATTTTTAAACTCTAAAACCAAATCATCATAGGCATCTAGTAATTCATCAAAAGAATATGAACATGAAGTAGATGAATTAGAAGTTACCCTTGAATCTTCTTCGATGGCCATAAGGCACAAGTTGACTTGTTCATCTTCGGTGGAGTCCTACTCACTCCAAGTAGCCACATATGCCTTCTTCTTATAGCTTGAAGTGCCTGCCCTCTTCTTTTTCATGGATTCTCGTTCAAGCTCTCTCAAGGCTTTCTTCATGAACGGGGAACACTTCTTGAAGAGATGAACTATCTCTTCTTCTTTGCCCTCCTCTTCACTTGAATCAACATGATGACATGTGGAGGATTTGAGAGCAATGACATTTGTGTTGATGCCAAGCCCATTGAGCTTCTTCTCCCTCATAGCTCTAATGTCTTCCCTCTTCTTTGTTTTTCTTCATTATTTGATGAGTGAGAAGTGACCCCATGAGTTCATCAAGCTTCAAGGTCTTCAAATTCTTAGCTTCGATGATGATGATCCTCTTTGAGTCTCATGACTCAGGAAGTGAGTAGATGAGCATTCGGTAAAAGCTTCTCTTCCGGGATGGCTTCTCTATAGCCTTTGAGACCATTGGAGATAGTGGAGAACCTATCAAACATCTTCTCGATGTTCTCTTCCGGATCCATCTTGAATTTCTCATACGCTAGATTGAGGAGGCCGATCTTGGTCTCCTTTACTTCATCGGTTCCTTCGTATGTGACTTCAAGCTTGTCTCATACCTCCTTGGCATTCTCACAAGAAGACATCTTCTCATAGATGGTTGGGCCAAAAGCACAAAAGAGGATGTGCAAGGCTTTGCAATTAAGCTTCATCTTCTTGCGATCTTCGGCACTCCATTCTGCTTTGCTTCGTTGAGGCACGAACGGACCATCTTTAACTATGTCCCATAGCTTGTAGTCCCCTGACTTAATGAAGAACTTCATCTTTGTCTTCCAATAGGCATAGTGAGTTCTGTCGAAGGGCAGTTTGTCAATGGAGTACGCCATTGAACCGGTTGAGTAAAATGATGATCGAGCTTGCTGGATCTTCTCAATAGGATGTTAATCCTCTTCAATTGAGCTAAGCTCTGATACCAATTGCTAGGTTTTACGGTGCTCGATTCCTTCAACCGTTCTTGCTCGCCAAGTGGTGGAGAAGTGGAATTTTAGGTGTAAGTGGTGTGGAAGCTAAAAGGATTAAGGACACAATGATTTATAGTGGTTCAACCTTCTAACCAAGGTCTACATCCACTACCTTAGCTTCCCACTAAGGATTTCCAATCAATCAACTATTGATTCATCCCCTTTTCTAGGCTTATAAGAAAACCCTTATACACCGATCAAGCTTTCTACTCAAAGCCTTGATCAAACCATCTTTACAAGAGAAAAGATAAAGCAAACTCAAATCCCTCTAATAGGTATTTGTTTTCACAATTTAGCTCTCACCCAAAACCTAAAACACTTGAGCAAATCTAAGAATTTTGGCTCACTAGTGTTTGTCTATACAAAGAAATGACAATTAAGCACTAAGACACTTTCTTGATCATAAGTTGTTTTACAATTGAAGCATTAACCATTACTAGATGCTTGGAGGTCCCTTTTATACTCTTCTTTGAGTTTGTAGCCGTTACTAGCCGTTGAGGTTGAATTGGAGCCGCTGGAGACTTAATTTCCCACCATAAATGTAGTTATGCAGCTCTCCGTTTTGAAACGCTCGAACCCGTTTCGAAACACCCTTCACGATTCCAAATCTATCTGGATCTGCCCCTCTCTGCCTCAGCCTTCACGATTCCAGATCTGACGCATCGCTGCTATCTGGCTGCTTGCTCTGCATCACCATCATCGCCCTCATCCTCTAGTGACCCCCGGAACAACATGCAGACTTGTTGTAGTTGCTGTCATCGTCTTATGTTGGCTCCACCCGACGTTTATCTCGATGTTCTTCTCTTCTTTGTCTTTCTGGTTTTGTGCTCTGTTATCTATGGCCTCCTTGTTTTGGCCTTTGTGTTTGTTTGTGCCTTGTTGTTTTCTGGCCCTTTGTTTTGGCTTGTTTGTGTTTGTCTTGTGTTTTTCTCCGGCGTAGGTGGCGGATTGTTTTTATGTCTGCTTGTGATCATTTGTTTGTTTCTCTGTTTATTTTTATTAATAATGTCAGCTGCTTTACCTTTTAAAAAATTAATAAAGCCGTTAAATAAATGAATTTGTATTATTGCCTATGTTTTTTTTAAAGATAGTATAAATCAGGTTTGCTTCAACATACCTATACGGCACTTCAAATCCGATCCGATCGTGTAATGTGAATTTGGGGCGTTACACTGCAAATGTTGCCCATTTACTTGTTATAAATGTAGATTCACTTAGAGATGACTTTTTGTGACATGAAAAAGAGACCGTTTTTATTTTAATAGCTTGGATGTATATGTATTTTGAAAGTAATTTAGCGATTGATATTGGCCATGTTTAGCAATTAGCGGATAACTGATAGCGAATAGCGGATTGTATTAGTTGATAGCTGATTGCATTAGCTAATTTAACTAGCAGATTGTATTGGCTGATTGTATAGAAGTGTTTGGTAAAATTAACTGATAGTTGTTAGATTATTTAAACAAGTAAAATGACATATGATGACATGTTTATATTCAATACTTGTTTGAATAGTTTATAAATTATCAATATTTTGTATCTAATTATTATTAATTAGATCTATAAAATTATTTTTAATATAACTTTTCTAAACATATACAAATGATTTATATATTAATTTATTATTTATATAATTATTTTAATATAATTTAATTAATAAATAAATTTAAATACACATATAAATATGTGATAATAAAAAGAAAAAAAGTAAATAGGATTAACTTATAAATAGTGTGAGAAAATATTTAATTTAGGTTATTTTGAAATTTTTGGTAACTGGTAAGGGTAAAAGAGTTTTTACAACTCTAATATCAAATCTCTAAATCTCAAAAAGCTCATGTTATGAGCTTTTTTAAAATTAGCAATTTTACCCCAATCCACTCTTTTAATCCGCTATTTACCAAACAACACTATTAACGGATTTAACTGGTCAAACCTCTAATTATACCTCAAACCTCTAATTTTTGCCCAAACCTCTCTTTACCAAACATGGTCATTCTATATTTCGATTCTATTACTTTTTATATTTTCCCCCACTCAATGTTTCATCATCTCTTGTAGGAGAGTACAGGATGCTGGAATGATTTAAGTTCATTTTCAAATATCAGATTAGATTTGATCTGAAAAAAAAAACGAATATCTGATTATTTGAATATCGAATATTCAGATATTCGAATATATAATTTAATTTAAGTATTTTTTTTAAATTTGACGGTCTTATATATAAAAATTTTAGATTTTCGAATATAACAAGCAACAAATTGTCAAATATAACAAGATTCACATCTATGAAAATTTCTATTTTTTAAATTTTTGGTTATAACAAGCATCAAATTGCTAAATATAACAAGATTAATATTCATAAATTTTATATTTTTAGATTTTCGAATAATCCGAAACTTGAAATATTGCGATCCATATGTCCAAAAAATAAAAAACCATAATGTTATGTAGAGAACATCACTGAAGTTTACGGTGATATTTTTGCGGCGAGTAGAATGAACTTGAGTATTACCGAAGGGATCTACAAAATGTTATGTGCTTCAATCAAAGAGATGAGTGATTTACATAATGTTATGCGCCTCAATAAAGTGGCCAGAATCATCGCACACTAAAGAAGGTGGCTGGAGTAACGACGTTATGGTTTAAAAGTGAGGTTGACAGAATTTATGAGTTAAATTTATATTTTGTCCAAACTTCAAAGATCAAATTATAAATAAATATTTTTAATTAATATGTCACATCATTACACTAATGAGGGCTAATAGTTTAGTGACCAAAATAAAATAGATAAAAAAAAAGAACTTATGTGATTAAAAAAGAACATGCCCCAACAAAAGGGAACTTATGTGAAGTTTACCGTTATATAAATTGGTGATAAATGTGATCTTACCAAGTTACCACAGGAGAGTCGGTTTTAACTTCTAAGCATGTAAAAAAAGGCGGGATACAGGTAATCGCTACTCTTCTGACCCTCAAATTCCAGTTTCCCCCTCAATTCCAGAATAAAATATTTCCCATTCTATTCCCCATTTTCTTCCTTCCTTTGGAAGCTTTGAAGGAAGAAAATTGAAATAAAAAAGAGCCCCAAATTCACATGAATGTTGTTGTTACCCAGAAACAAACAATCATCAAGCAAAGATGCCGATAGAAATGCCCAAAGGGCTGCCTTTCTCAGTGGACACATTCAGTCCATCTTCCAAGAGAAAAAGACACCATTTCGTGACCCATGCCCATAAAGATCATACTTTTGGCATCTCCTCTCACTTTTCTTATCCAATTTACTCTACCCATCTCACCAAATCCCTTCTTCTTCTAAACTACCCGCAGCTTGATGATTCTTTGTTCGTGGGAATTGAAACAGGGGAATCCATTGTTATCGATGACCCGGATGGGGAATTTCAGGTTACAGCTTTTGATGCTAATCATTGCCCCGGTAATTCATTGGTTTGATTGATTTCTTGGTCTACTTTTTTCGTTTTTATATTGATTTTTTTATCTGCGGATTCTTTGTTGATTATTTCTCAGCATTGAGTAATTTGATTGTTGTGATATAGCTGTAAGATGAGGTGTTTATGTTCTTTTATAGGTTTAATCTATGACAACAATTATGGGATTTTGTTTCTTTTTTTAACATTCAAAGCAACAAGGCAACAGTGTTTAGATGCTATAGTAAATTCTAGTTTTGATTATTAAAATTCTAATTGACTTGTTTTTTTAAACTGTTTTGGTTTTTATCTGAAACAATTATGTTACAATCAGTTCTATATTTTGGCCATTTCCTTTTTTTCACTCTGCTTTTGTTTTCTAATTGATTCTTTTGAAGTTAAAAGCTAATAATAAAAAGCATGTAGCAAAAGTAATAATGAAAGGAAATTTGCAATGGTTTGCATCTTAAATTAATATATGTTTTGAAGAGGATATTGATTTTTGCAATAATTCTCTTATTGTTCTCAATGTAGTTAGGGATCTTGTTCTCTAGGATAACATTTAGAGATCAATACTTGTCTGGAGTACAACTTTTATGATAAAGGGTATTGGATTTCTAGTATAGCAGACAATTCTCATTGAATTGAAGAAAAATATGTTCATCATGTACCGATAAACTTTGATATAAGAACCGGCACAAGCATCTGATTTGAAGAAACATACCTTGTATTCTTAGTTTTTCTGTATATTTGAAGAAACATACCTTGTATCCATGTCCAAATTATGTGCTAAACTTATGTGTTGGATTCGGTACTTAAGGGAAGTTGGAGAGTCTGAGTAACATAGTTGAGAACTTGTGTTTGACATTTAGATATTTAGACATTTGAAGCTGATGCTTTCTACTTCTGTGATGAAGTGGTGTGGGATTGATAATTCCTCCATTCATAGCCTATCATGATTTGAGAAAAAAAATTGACAGATCGTATGAATTTCAGGAGCAGTTATGTTCTTGTTTGAAGGCAGTTTTGGTAACATCTTGCATACTGGAGACTGTAGACTCACCCCAGAGTGCCTCCAAAATTTACCTGAGAAGTATATTGGAAGGAAAGGAAAAGAGCCACAAAGCCGTTTTGATTATCTTTTCCTAGACTGCACTTTTGGTAGATTCTCTCGAAACCTACCCAGCAAGCATTCAGCAATCCGTCAGGTAGTCCTTATTTTCTTGGTGATTTTCATTTTATTATCTTGTCGTTGTAGGTCTAACTTGAATCTATAATGCTTTCATTGCCTGTGAATGCATTACCAACTTAAGAAACACCACTAAGGTTTGTCTACCATAAGCTGACACTATTTTCTTTATTCACTGTCCCACTGTCATTTCAAATGGGGAAAGGGAAGGGATGGGGTGGATTCGTCTGCATGTGTTTATTTTAAATTGCAATGTTTTGTACCTTAAAATAATGAAATGTTTCTTTTACAACTTATATGTTAGATATTGATTTTGTTTGTTAGTGCATAGAAGCTGGTTGAAGTAAACATATGCAAGTAGTCGCTTTGTATTTTGATTCTAAGAGTAATTAGAATTTACATTTAACTTATTTTTAACAAGCATGATATCACCAAAAGAGCAGATATGATTATAAGAAAAGGATTGCATTCATTAAACTTCTTAATTTTATTTTAATTAATTATTATTCTCACTTGTTATATGTCATGTTTTTATTAGTCTTGGTGATAGTTTCATGAGGCTCTATTCATGATATTTTTCTTATCTTCGGTTCGACATTAGTATGTCAATATGTTTAAGCTGATATAATATTTTATATCCATGACTTAGGTTATTAATTGTATATGGAAGCATCCAAATGCACCCGTTGTGTATCTAACATGTGACCTTCTGGGTCAGGAAGAGATTCTGACCAGTGTGTCCGTAACCTTTGGGTCCAAGATTTATGTTGATAAGGCAACCAATCCAGATTTTTTCCAATCACTGAGTGTCATAGCTCCTGAAATCCTTTCGGAAGATCCGACCTCTCGTTTCCGGTTGTTTGATGGTTTCCCTAAACTATCTGAACGAGCATCATTGATACTTGCGGAGGCCAAAGCTAATTTTCAGCATGAGCCCCTCATTATACGACCTTCAGCAATGTGGTATGCATGTGAAGAAGAGCGTTTAGAAACTGATAGTCGAAGAAAGATAAGATTTAATGAAGCAATAAAGGATCAGTTTGGTGTTTGGCATGTCTGTTATTCAATGCACTCGTCAAGGAATGAACTAGAGTGGGCTTTGAAACTTCTTGCTCCAAAAAGAGTTGTGTCAACAACCCCCAGTTGTCGAGCAATGGAGTTGGATTATGTTAGGAAGCATTGTTTGGATTCCCATGTAAGTTCTGATGATTCTCTTTGGAAGCTTCTGGACATTGATATGAACGCTTGTCCACCAGTAAATTCACCTGTCAAAACTGTAGCTTGTCCTCCCATGGTTGAAGGGCCCACCCAAGATTGCGCAGAACCTGTCCTGAGTCCTATTATCATATCATCTTACAAGAAAAAGCTCTTGACCTTGTCTCCTCCAAGCAAAAGGCCGCCTGTAACGCTTTTTGGTCGGGCAAGGCTTAGTCTCCATGATCCTGATTTTCTACCCGAGGAGAAAAACATATCTACAAGAGACAACCCTCTATGTGTTGTTGATAAAATGAAACAGGTAGTTGTAATCCAGAACACCAATGAAGATTCTGAGAATAGACTGGAAATCAAAATAGAGGCAGAAGATTCTGCAGTGCAATGTGAGAAGTTGGCAACTATGGAGACTTTTGAGAAAAGATTAGAAAATAAGCTAGATGCAGTTGATAATCTTTTGCAAAGTGAGGAGATTGGATGGGATACTTATCATGAGTACAGATGTGAAAACAAGCAGGTGGTTGAGACCACAATGCAGTCTGAGAATCTGACAAGAAAGGAAACTAGTAACAATTGTCCTAACTCTATTGGATCTTCAAGGGGCTACAGTGACAACTTTCGGAAGTTGTACAGGTCAATGTACGCGCCCGTGCCTAAACCTCTTCCTTCTTTGGTGGAGCTAAGAAATGCCACCAAACGGTCCCGGAGACTTTAATTTGTTATGTCCTATGACAGCTCAATTCTACTACTGGCTTTCAGACTTGAGTTAATGTATGTTACTTGCAGAATGATGCAGGGACATCACTGCCTGAACTAACACTTTGCATCACAAGTTGGATTCAACTGTGTTTTAGGCGAATTCGGGTAAGCTACCATGAGGTTACCATTATTGGTGTTATACATCAGAATAACAAGGGTGTATTATTTCTGATTATACTACAAATACAAACAAGGGGTGAAAGAAACTACCCCATATCGTCAGTCATATTCTTTATCATGTTGACATCAACCAATGTTTTGAATGAATGACACAAGTCTATTTCCATTGATACAATTTCTTCTCTTGCTGTCATACGATGGCAATGGAAAGTTAATGATATATGTGCATCTTTTGAAGGACAGGTTCACAATTTCAGAAGTTTGAATTTCTGTGGTTGTATTTGTCTATACAAATAACAGGTTCTGAGTCCGACTGCTGAGTTGATTTAACTTCTCCAAGCTCATCTGGTGACAAGCAAACAATGCATTAAACAAGTGTAAGAAATTAAACTTATCAACTGTGTTTGAATGTAATTACTATTAGGACTCGAATATTTTTTATGAATTAATAAATATAAAAAGAATTTGGACACAAAAGCTTTTAATTATATCTTAATTAATACTCAATTATATAAGTTTAAATTTAAAACAATATTAATTCTAAAAGTAAAAAAAAGTGTAATTATCTATGTAATTACAATAATTTTCACTCATTCCCTAATATTGAAGAGTTTAATTGTGTGACTGTAATTACACTCAATTAACTACATATTATAATAATTGATCAAATATGTTATATTTATGTAATTATATTGAAATTATAAAAATTATAAGGATTAATAGGCAAATAGGTGCCCAAACTATGCCTTTTTTCTATTTAGGTGCCCAAACTATTTTTCGGGCCAAATAGGTGCCTAACGTTTCATTCCGTGACCCATTTAAGGTTCTCTGTTAATTTTCACCGTTAAATGCCATGGTCACCTCCTGAAAAAAAATCTAAAATTATATTAAAATTAATAAAAGAAAGTAAAAATAAAAATATATCTTAAAATTTTTAAATAGTCCCCAAATCTCTAAAACCCCCAAATTCGACCACTCCTGTCGGCGGCGGCCGCGTTACCGGCGACGAAATGAAGTGCCCTCCCTTCGCCGAACAACTCACACGTCGTTCTTCACCCCTCCTACCGTCGCTCGTCATGAATCGTTCGAAAGAACCATTCGACAATTTCGTCGATTCGCACGACGCCAGTCGATTTCTAGCGACAGGGTGGTGGGGGAAATGGTCGGGATGGTCTGGCGACTGATGTTGTGGGTGGTGGCAGAATCGGCCCAAATCGGGATTTAGGTTTTGGGGAGTTAGGGATTTTGAATTTGGGGGTTGTTTTGTAAAATCTAGAAAAGGTAGAGATTTTCTGAAAATTAATTAATTTTATTTATTTATAATATAATTTTGAATTTTTTTGGAGGTGACACGTGGCATTTAACGGTGAAAATTGACGGAGAACCTTAAATGGTTCACAAAATGAAACTTTAGGCACCTATTTGGCCCGAAAAATAGTTTGGGCACCTAAGTAAAAAAAGAACATAGTTTAGGCACCTATTTGACGATTAAGCCAAATTATAAAAATTGTGCTTACAATTTGACTTAAATTGGCAAATAAGTGTTAAATTATGCCCTTTGTTATATTTAGGTGCCCAAATTATTTTTGGGGCCAAATAGGTGCCTAAAGTTTCATTTCGTGACTCATTTAGAGTTTTTCGTTAATTTTCTCTGTTAAATGTCACATGTCACCTCTCCAGAAAAATCTAAAATTATACTATTAAAAATAAATAAAATTAATAAAAGAAAATAAATTAAATATATATCCTAAAATTTTCAAATATTCTCAAAATAGTCCTCAAATCCCTAAACCCCAAATTCGACCACTCCCACCGGCAACGGAATGAAGCGCCTTCCCCTCGTTGAACGAACCACACGCCGTTCATCGCCCCTTCTTCCGTCGTTCGTCGCTAATCGTTCGAAAGAACCATTCGGTAATTTCGTCGATTCGCACGTCGTCGGTCGATTTTCGATGACAGAGTGGTGGGGGAAATGGTCGCGATGGTCCGGTGAACGATGTGGTGGGCAGCGGCGTAGTAATCGATGACGAAATCGGCCCAAATCGGAATTTAGGTTTTGAGAAGTTAGGGATTTTGGATTTTGGGGCTGTTTTGTAAAATCTAAAAAATTAGACATTTTTAAAAGTAATTAATTTTATTTATTTTTAATATAATTTTAAATTTTTCTGAAGATGGCACATAATTTAACGGTAAAAATTAATAAAAAATCTTAAATGAGCCACATAATGAAACTTTAGACACTTCTCTAAATAGAAGAAAAAAAAAAGCATAGTTTGAGACTTGTAAATTTACGGTTAAGCCTTACAATTTTTGGGCAATTTTGGGTGAAAAACCCCTTTTTAATTATTATCTTTAAAAATGGCTCCCAAAAACTTTTATTTGGCAAAATGACCCCCTTTCTTGCCAGGTCGGCAGACCTCGCGTTTTGTAGGACGCGAGGTACGATATCGCGTTCTACAGAACGCGATTTTCGTCGACGTGGCGTTGTAGTCCGTGTTAACGGTTTAACAGTACCTCGCGTTCTGCAGAACGCGAGGTCCCCGAGAAATTGAAAAGGCGGCTGGAATATATCGCACGGACCTCGCGTTCTGTAGGACGCGAGGTCTGTGCATTTCCAGCCAGATCCACAAGCAAAAACATGCGTAAGTAGGTCTGTTCGAACCCAATTTCGAGCGTGTAAATGGTATATTTTTAGCGATCATCGAGTTTGGGGTTGTAGTACTGAAAATTGTCTATTGTATGATACCAACATGGTTAATTTCCGTCCATTCTACAATAGTTTAAAATGGCTTCGAAAACCCTATGCTAGCATACTTTTATTGATTGAAGTTGTATTTCAACTAATGTCGATTTTCTGTTTTTTAATCCTATTAAATTTAGTAAAAACAAAAATTAAATAAACATTATAAAGTTTAATTATAATATGCAAACAAAATTATAATTCATAAACAAAATTAGAATACGACATTATAAAATTTAAAAGTGTTTTACATAAATATTAAAAACATAAATAGAAAACAACAAAAAAAACTAAAAATGCCTATGTCCACCGGTTCCGCAGTCGGGTGGATGACGTTGGCGATCCGGATTCCTCCTCGGTCCATCGTGTGGTGGTCCCTGGTCCCTATCATCCTGACCATCGTGCGCGATCTGCGGATCTGTGCTGGGCCTAGGCGGGGAGTAAAACAAACTACCTATCGGCGTATTCTCCACCATCTGAAACTCATACTGAGGTGGATAATCGATAAGTAGAAGGTCAGTTGTGGGTGTCTGGGGGCGATAGGCATCAGTGGAGCCGAACTGGGGTGGAGGCATCGTCTGCTCGAAAGTCGATGGACCGCTATGCAATGGTGGGGCAGAAGATGATGCCCCTGGAGTGTCATATCGTGGTCTCAGACCGCGCTGCGTCGACTGCCTCTGGGTCTGCCTCTGGGTCTGGGACTGGCTCTGGGTCTGGCTCGCTCGCCCGCTCCCGCGTGGGCGGTTTTGGGGTCGCTGGGGAAGCGCTTCTTCGAGCTCGGCCAGAGTAAGGATATGTGGCATCCCATTGTCCCTATACCACTGGTCATAATTGAAAGTGACCAAAGGACCCCCTTCTATAATTGGTTGGAGAAACTCTGGGCGTCTGAGAAATCGTTGACCCCAAAGCGCTATCCAGATAGCGTGGTGCTCGGCCCAGTCAGTCTCCGTCTTCCCCTGACGCGTAAGATTGTGGAACTCGTCCATATTTTGCGGAGGGCGTGGAACATTTTGGACGTACTCGAACTGTCGGAGTACCCGATCCGCAGAATGCCACACGCAAATTTCGTAGTTCAGCAGCGGAACTACGGAAATCCAGAGGTCTCGCTCTTGCACAATATCTGCTGGAGTAATGTGGCGTCCACACGAACTAAAAAGAATGAAAAAAGTTAGTAAAATTTCTATATGAAATATTATTGGAAAAAATAGTATGGAAAAAATCAAAATAATTGTTGAATTACCTCGTCCTCCTTCAAGGCATCGAATCTATATCTGTATGCTTTCTGGGAGTCCGGTAGGCCGGTGTGGGATAGGTTGGCGGTTCACCTTTAAATAATGAAAAAGATCGTTAAATAAAATAATTTAATAAAAAAATATAGTAGATTATGTAGTACCTCCGTATAAGCGGAAATGACAGAGGACTGGGAATCCTAAGCTGTGGTGCCAAAGTAGGGATCCGAAGCCAAACCCAAGCCTGCAGGAATAAACAGCATCCTCCCATCGATGCTTTGGAGGCGTCAACGTTTCTGCAGAGGTCTCTGATAAGAAACGCCAAGACAGCTGACCCCAAGATTTTTGTCCAGACTCGTCTAAATTTGTGAGATGATGAAGCCACATAACGTGCACTTTGTTGCGAGTTTTGTCGGGCATTAATATCCCGCCAATAATGCGCAAGATGTGGGCTCGCGCATACCGCTGTGAAAATATAAATTAATAAAGGCATCCTAATTAAAAAAATTGTAAGTTCATCCTAAATAATAAAATTGTAAGTATCCTAAATATTTAATGTAGGCAACCTAAATATTTAATAAAGTATCCTAAATAGTTACTGAATTCATCCTAAAACTTTATCATACATATTTATAATTCATCCTAAATATTTATTAAAAAGATCCTAAATATTGTCCCTATTCATCATAAAAAATTCCCTAAACGCTAATGTGCAAATAAATAATTTTAATTTAATAATAAATGTAATAAAAGCATACTAAATGTAATAAAAAATACCTCAAGTGTAACATCATCCGCATCGGGGGAGGGGTTCCAAAGTTGTCCTCCAAGTACGGTAGAGAAATTTTCCCTCCGTCCCACGCTCTATCAGGGGGCATCACGCCAATTTGTTCAGCAAATAGGAGTGGCCAATGTCCCATCGCTACACCAGTAATAACGCTGCCATTTATAGGCAACCCGAGAATGTAGGCAACATCCTGCAACGTAATTGTTGCCTCGCCAAATGGAAGATGGAATGTGTGCGTCTCGGGTCTCCACCGTTCTATCAGCGCGTTGATCAACGACGGTCTAACCTTCACCCCCTATATAGCGAGCTATGTGCCCAAAACCAGCCCGCTCAATCAATCGCCTAACAGCAGGAATGGGTGCAACGGTGATACGGTTAACGTAACATTGTAAGTTACGTTCGTATCCCTGAAAAAAAAATAAAAAAAAATAGTTAGTAAAAATAAAAGAATAAAATTTAATTAAATAAATTTTTTTAGAAATTAATAGGGAAAAAAATAATACCTCTGGAGTGGTTCGCCAATATTCACTGCAGTGACTCGCTCGGTTGCGTAGCAAGGGCTCCATGTGATCAAACGATATATAAAAATTGCTGACAATTTTTTGTGAAACTTCTATAGAAATCGCGTTCTGTGGAGGTTTTTAGGAAAAAAACCTCCAATTTATAGAGGACCTCGCGGCGCTTGGGATGCGAGGTTCACTGAAAAGGTGCGTCAGTGATCAGACGCGTGAACTGAACGGTCAGAAAGGAACCTCGCGTTCTATATAACGCGAGGTTCTAAAGACATCGCGTTCTACAGAACGCGAGGTCGTGGGGTTTTTATAATTTGAGTTTTTAAAGCGGGAAACTCATTTAATATACAATAATAACAAATTTTATTTACAATAACAATAAAAATTATAATTATAATTAAAATAATAATAATAATATTAATAATAATAATAACAACAATAATATTAAGAACAATAATATTAGAGTTTTTAAAGCGGGAAACTCATTTAATAATATTTAATTTTATAATTTTGATTTATAATAATAACAATAAAAATAAAAAGAAAAAATATAATAATAATAATAATAATAATAATAATAATAATAATAATAATAACAACAACAATAATAATAAATGATACTAACAATAAAAATTATTAGTATGATAGTAATAATAATAACAATAATAATAAGAACAATAATAATAACAACAACAATGAATCATACTAAATACACGTTATATTTTCAGTAGTAACTAAAAATAACGACATAGCGCAATATTTTGGAAGTTAAATTAAAACAAAACTTCCAAAATATGCGCTATGTTGCCATTAGTAGCTTCAAGCGAAAACTGCGTACGTGAATACAGAAAAAAATCTATCTCGGTGCTCCTTGCCACTCCAAGAGTTTGCTATTTATAGAGGTGAATATGATGACGTGGCAACCTCGCGTTCTGTAGGACGCGAGATCACCCTTACATCGCGTTGTACAGAACGCGAGGTCTATATATATATATATATATATATATATATATATATATGCAGGGAGATGGATTTTTGTAAGCAGTTAAGTTTAGTTTAGGTCAGTTGAATATGAGTTCGTGTAATGCTGAATTTTTTTCCGTTGCAATTTTTATGTCCGAAATATTGTTCCTTTATGATAGTTGGAGTTCACTTAAAGATTTGTGTTCATCGGGGGTACATACCTTAATATTTACCGACATATCGCAATATTTTGGAGGTTGTATGCTGCAGTAGTGGCTTCGATGGCTGCTTCTGTAGCCGCCGTCGAGAGGATCCCCGGCTACAGTTTTAAAAAGAAAGGACTTTTAGGAAGCGGGGACGGATTCAGATCGACATTTTCAGATGCGGCGGGTGCCGATTACATTTGTTAATGTGAATCAAAGCTGCTACCATTTACTCATTTCAGATGTGGCGTGGCAGTCAACATTTACATCTGGATTTCGCTCTCTGCTTCTTTTAGTCGGGACCTCCGATCAAATTTGCCCGCCGGAGCTACTGAATTTATTGTTTCGAATTTTATAGATAATTTATGTAGTTGTCTCAATTTACTTATTAAAGAATACATGTTGAAAGTTTTGTTAAATGAAATTCGACTTAAATTTATTTATGTGGTGTTTTTCCTTTCCTATAAATACCCACGAATTCCACCATCATTTACTCATTCCAAATTCTCTCTAAACACTCAATCCTTGCTCACCTTATGGCAAAATTTAAGGCAACATTTTATTTTCTCGATACTTATTTTGAGTCAACAATCACCAGCAAAATGTCACTGAAAGATTTAATACAGTTGACAACAATCGAGGTTAGTAAAAACACCGACAAACAAATTGCGGCCATGGAATGTCGAATCCCATCACCGTCAGCTAATGAAACGCACTACGTTATGAAGCTTACGAACGAAACAGACGTTCGTAACATGTATGACCGGCTCAATGCCGTCGGAGCTAGAGACGTCGATTTCAATGTTAAGTTTGTCAACGCCGGCGAAGGTAGTACGTCTGCACCCGTAGAACCTGCTCCGAACACTGAACATGCACCGTCTTCACCGGATGTTCATGCGGCTGTGGAGGAGCTGCAACTTTTTATGTACAGGCGTAGACAAAGAAAACAACAGATGATCGAAGAACTAAACCTAAGCTCAGACGTGTCCACTAACTACGATGATTCAGATTAACCATTAACTTATGAAATGATCTTCCAATTATGTTATATGACGTCTTATTTCATCCTTTATGAATGTTAAACGGACTTCAAGTTAGGTAAAATTACTAGTACTCAATTACATTATAGGCACCAGTAGTAGTATTCAATTACAATACTACAATTGTCTCAAATTCTCGAACATGTTCTCAATTACACAAACAAACAAATAGTGAATAGTACGGTTATTATAACTTCTGACGGAATGTCTGAAACAAAGCGTTTAAAGTGACATTGCGTTCTATAGAACGCGATATCTTTAGAACATCGCGTTCTATAGAACGCGAGGTACGAATATCGCGTTCTATAGAACGCGAGGTACTGGTTTACCCTGCCTCCCATCAAATCTATCTCTTACTTGTCGAAAGTAAGGGGACTGCCTCCCAGGCACACACACGCCATTCCTGCCTCCCATCAAATCTATCCCTTACCTGCTTATCGGTTTTAGGTAATGGACAAGCAAAGTAACGTCTCTGAACCATTATTTGCCTTACACAACCAGATTCTCCTGGATTGCAAGGGCCAATAATTTTGCCTATATATGAACCCTAACCATAAAACGAAAATATAAGTTTCAATTGGCAATCAATTCCTAGAATTTTCTAAGTATCAAAATTTCAAAAGTCTTTCAAAATATTCAAATGGCTGGACGAGGCGTTACTACGAAAGTTTACTACGATGGGCAGATATTCGAGGGTATTGAACAGGGGGTCCTTTTTTACTGCGAAGATCCGGTAACGATAAAGCTTCCGAGGAGATTATCGTTCAAGAAGTTGGTCAAGGAACTGGAGGCAAAAGTTTCTCATTTCAATAATCATCATTTGTCCGACGTGAAGTATCGGGTGCCAATATCTATAGACCCTTTACGGTACACTGTATGCCAAATTGCGGCAAATGCTGATGTGCAAATGATGATGGAAGCCCACTTCGAGTATTCAATCGGGGGGCCCCTCGAGCTGTATGTATCGTTCTCCGAGTCTCATCCAGTTGTCGAAATACCAAGCTGGGGCCGGGCGAATTTCGACTTCGATCCGAATGCCAACGTTGATAGCCCGACCGCAGGTCTACGATGTGATTTTGGCCTACTCTGTCGAGACAACGAAGTTGGTGCATCGTTATCTGCTCCTCCAAGGCAGTCCTGCGTAGCTAGTATCGGGTTCGACCTCAACCAACCCCCAAACGATGAATTCAATGCACCAACAAATGCATCGTACAGTCCATACGATCCATACAATCCTTATAGTTTTGGGGGGGAAGGAACGTCGGCTCCTTACGTTACGCACGACCATGAAGCATCATATGGCCGGCACTCAATGTATGTCTCTGGCACCGACTACGGTCAACCATCTATGGGGAGACATTCTTCTTTTGGGGGTGAGGGAGCATCGTCTTCTTACGCTATGCACGACCATGATTCATCATATGGACGACACTCAACGTATGTCCCTAGCACGGAGTACGTTCAACCATCAATGGAAATACATTCTTCTTATGGTGATCTTGATTTTGGTCTTGGAAATGAGGTTCCTGAGCGATCTCGTGAGAGGTCTCCCGCTCATCGAGCCCAATCCCCGCCTCGAAGGGTAGTGATTCCAGAAGCTCTACTATTCCAGCTCCCGGAGGATGCTTCTGACGAAGAACCGATTAGAGAACCCGGGCCAGACGGAGACGAGCTGGGGCCATTCTATCCCGAACCAAAAGACTTGACAGAGTTACCAGAAGACCCAGAAGACACTGCCGTTCCATCACCAGATTTGGACGAAGAACCGACTGCCACCAACTTTCCTGTAGACGCAAGACCAAATTCTATGTTCCAGCCACCATCCCACTTCACAACGGTTGATATGGATGCAATGGACGTCCCTGATTTTCCCCATGACGACACAATAGATGGCCGAGTCCACCGTTCTGATGGTGAACTAAGAATTGGTATGGCGTTCGCGAACAAGGAAATTGCGGTGGCGGCAGTTAAGCAGTACAACCTTCGTCATAATGTTGAGACGACGGTGAAGAAAACCCAAGCCAAATACTACAAGGCTCAGTGTGTCCAAAAGGATCAAGGCTGTAAATGGAAAATCCGTATATCAGACTTGAAGAGGGCAGGCAACCATTGGAAAATAACAAAACTTGAGGGGCCCCATACATGCACCGTTGCTAGCCTCAACCAGGATCACAAGAACCTGGATGCAAAGTACCTCGCGGACATCTTTTCCACACTGGTGAAAACAAATCCCACTGTGTCGGTCCCCACATGTCAGGCTGCAGCTATAGATGTCACCGGTTTCCGTCCAGGTTATTCGAAAGCATGGTATGCAAGGAAAAAGGCCAAAGAGGAATTGTATGGCCGATGGGAGGAATCTTACATAGAGTTGCGCCCGTGGCTTAATCTCCTGCAGAAACACATCCCCAGAATGGTTGTCAAACTTGATACGGTTCTGGCATACGAAAATGATTGTGTCGTCCGAGGTGTTTGTCAATTCCACCGGTTATTTTGGACTTTCCCCCAGTGCATCAACGCATTCAAGCACTGCAAACCGATGGTCCAAATCGACGGCACATGGTTGTACGAAAAATATACACAGATCCTACTTCTAGCTATAGCACAGGACGGCAATCGCAAATGCGTTCCTGTTGCATTCGCAATCGTCCCGAAGGAGGATTTGGAGTCTTGGACGTTCTTCCTTACGAACCTACAAAAATATGTCATTGATCCTGTAATACGAAGAAGAAGTGATGAAGGGGTGTGTGTTATTTCTGACAGAGGCACAGCGCTGCTGTGGGCGATACAAAATTTGGGTGATTATTGGAAGCCTCCATACATTCACCACCGTTTTTGCTTGCGGCACATAGCCGCAAACTACCTGCTGAAATACAAGAATCGTGATGAACGTCAAATGGTGCTCGATATGGGTACGTCATTTATGTCATTTTCATTTACTATATTACTTGTTACTCGCTTCAATTTACGACCTTTTTTCATGTGTTTTTCGACCATAACTATTCAACTGTCATCTCGTAGGCAACTCGCACTACAAACAAGAGGTGGCTGAACTTCTCGAGGAACTGAGAGCGAGAAACAAAAAGGGCGCTGAATACCTTGAAAAAATCCCAAAGGAAAAATGGCTTCGATCGTATGAAGAGGGTAAACGTTATGGTCACATGACAACGAACTTGGCTGAGGCAGTGAACTCATCACTGAAGGGAGTTCGGCAGTTGCCTATCACTTCCATTGTCAAAGCGACCTATTATCGTTTAGCTACCCTTTTTGCAACCTTGGGCAAGCAAGCAACTGAGTACATGGCAGGTGGACACAAAGTCCATCCAAATTTCCGCTCAAGACTGCATATTCAAGTGGCCCAATCAAGACAGGTGCAAGCAACCCTCTTCTCGCGACAAGGACACTTGTTTCGTGTTGCAGAATTTTCCAGGCGGTTAGAAGGCATTCAGCACAACGCTTACGTTGTAGATCTGAGGGAAAAAACCTGCGAGTGCGGAATATTCCAAACTTTCAAATACCCGTGCGCACACGCCATTGCTGCTTGCACTAACCAACGAATAGAATACATGCATATGGTTGATCCGGTATACTTACTCAAAACGGTGCTTAAAGTTTACGAAAAAGAGTTTCCTCCAATCGGAAATGAGGTTGATCCAAATGCTGTGGACACTGAACCGATCATACGCCCAGATCCAACACTACTACGAGCCAAAGGACGTCCACCTTCTACAAGAATATATTGTGCCGAGGATTTGGTCGAACATCGAGAGAAAACCGGACAAAAGAAGCATTGTTCTATATGTCGAAATACTGGGCACACAGATCCTAAGTGTCCTAATCGCTCAGCCCCTCGTATTAATTAATTATTTTTAATTTGTATATGCGAGTTCGCACATGACAATCTAATCAATAAAGTCAGTTTACTTCTATTTATACAGTACGCCATCTTATATTTTCAATCATTCAAAAAAATATGTTATGATAGTGTTTTCGAAGCAACTATAAGTCAGTGTACAATGGACAAAAATTGACCGTGTCAGTGTCATACGATAGAGAATTTCCAGTACTACAACCCCATACTCGATGTTACCTAAAAATTTAAAATTTATACGTATGAAATTCTGCTCGAACATGCCTATCGACATTAGTTGAAATACAACTTCAATAAAAAAAAGTATGCTAGCATAGGGTTTTCGAAGCCATTTTAAACCATTGTAGAATGGACGGAAATTAACCATGTTGGCATCATACGATAGACAATTTTCAGTACTACGACCCCAAACTCGATGATCGCTAAAAATATACCATTTACACGCTCGAAATTGGGTTCGAACAGGCCTACTTACGCATGTTTTTGCTTGTGGTTCAGGCTGGAATTGCACAGACATCGCGTCCTACAGAACGCGAGGTCCGTGCGATATATTCCAGCCGCCTTTTCAATTTACTGTTAAACCGTTAACACGGACTGCAACGCCACGTCGACTGAAATCGCGTTCTGTAGAACGCGATATCGTACCTCGCGTCCTATACAACGCGAGGTCTGTCGACCTGGCAAGAAAGGGGGTCATTTTGCCAAATAAAAGTTTTTGGGAGCCATTTTTAAAGATAATAATTTAAAAGGGTTTTTCACCCAAAATTGCCCAATTTTTGTAAAACCTCTTTAAATGTGAAAGACAAGTTTTATCAGGAGTCAGGAGTGGCAGTTTTGCCAAATAAACATTTACATAAGCATAGCAAAGAACAGCATGAATCTCTCTACTCTTTCTCCTCCCTCTCTCCCTCATCTCTCCCCTCTTCGCTCAACTTCTTCTACGAGGTTCTGAACCATAAAATTCTTTTCAGCTAAGCATTTTCTTTCTTGTGGGTGTTTGAGTCTGTGTTGTTTGGTTGCAGGGATAATCCAACTGAAAATCTTGCAATCGAGGGTCGTAATATCAACTTCTCGGTTAATACGAGGCAGGGCAAAATAGTGCCCATTCTGAAGGATTGTTCAATTCGGATTCCGTCGGGACAGTTGTGGATGCTGCTTGGACCTAATGGTTGTGGTAAATCTACCCTTTTGAAGGTACTTTCAGTCTCCCCCTTTTCCCTATTAGAATATCGATATTAGACGCCAATTATCTAAAAAAAGGAAACTGCTACTTGCCCCAATTGGCGCTATAAGGTTGAATTTGTGAACTTCTGCATTGTACTTTTCAGATTACAATTAATGCCATGTTAAGGGAATTCAAATAGCTGGGACAAAAGTGGCTGTTGTGATAGTTTGATAAAGTGTTGATTCTGTTTTGGTTTTGAAAAAACGGCATGGATTATGATGAGTTGGATGTATTGCGAGTCATGCAGATCTTGGCAGGTCTTCTGACCCCAACAAACGGAGCTTTATTCGTTAGGAGGCCAAAGAGTTATGTATTCCAAAATCCAGACCATCAGGTTGGTTCTTTTCTATATAATATGATTGGCACTATTTTCACTTTTCACAACAATTATGACTTTCCATCCATTTTTTGCTGATGTCAATATGTTGGACAAAAATTTGTCTACAATGAATTTGCTGAGTCACAGTTCTGATATGAACAATCTTTTATATTGGTAGTAGATATCTAAAGGAACTAACCCGAGTTTACACACACCAGAGGCATCTTTCATCATGCAGGTTGTGATGCCTACAGTTAAAGCAGATGTTGCATTTGGCCTTGGTAGGTTAAACTTAACAAATTCTCAAGTTAGATCCAGGGTGTCAAAAGCTTTGGATGCGGTTGCCATGTCTGAATACCTAGAGGTAAGTAAGATTTTGTATTCAACAAGTTTTGGATAATAATGCATTATGTTGAATATTGTAATGTTTTTATCATCTTCAACTTGTTTCAGAGGCCAGTTCAAACTCTTAGTGGTGGTCAAAAGCAAAGGGTCGCCATTGCTGGTGCTTTAGCTGAAGCATGTAAAGTTTTGCTTCTCGATGAGCTTACAACTTTTTTGGATGAAAGTGATCAGGTGAGTCAATAGCAGATAGGTATATCAAATATTATATAAGCAAACAGTTATCCACACCTCTATAATTTGAGCTTTTTTTTTCTGAATAAGAACTCTTTGTATGACCTGATTAGATGGGGGTGATAAAAGCGGTTCGTAATCTTTTGGAAATGTCGGGAGAAGTCACAGCATTGTGGGTGACCCATCGTTTGGAAGAACTCGAGTACGCGGATGGTGCAATATACATGGAAGATGGAAGAGTGATCATGGATGGGGATGCAGCACGAATAAGTAAGTTCATCAAAGCCAAGCAATCTTCTTACATTAACCGTATAAATTCTTGAGTACAATAGACCTTTCTTGTTCTCTCCATGGTGATGATCTTTTGTATGATAATAAGTATACAATGTTTGAGAAACGATTACCATGATGTCAACTTTCATTGTTTTGGTAAAGCAATTGTATGTTTTTTTTTTAGTTTTTTTTTATGAATATATGGGTTTGGAGCGTGAACATGCTTTGTATTATGGTTTTTGAGGTAAAAAAATATGTTTGAATCAAGTAAAAAAGAAACTGTGTTATTGAAATTATGATTTTGCTGCTACTGTAACCAGATCTTTATCATACTAAAACTGAATCTCCAAAGTTTAATAGCTTTATGTTGTGTCTATCATTTAGACTGCCACTACAAGAGTAATACATAAATTGGTAAAAAGAACTCTTAGAGTCCTCTCAATTTTGAAAATGACAAATTGGTCCCTCTCAAAATAAAGAGAGAAATGTGATTCCGGCCAAATGAGCAAGTCGTACAATTGATAACGGGATAACTATTTTCCATCTAATTTATCCTTTATCCTACTGGCAGAAGAAAAGAAAAGGTTAAATATAGGAGTAATAAATAAAAAAAATTTAAGCCATTTTAAAGAAAATAATGTATATTTTTTTGTGTTAGGTGTTTAATTTTTTTTCCAATGAGTATTTAATGTTTTATTCTGTAACTATTTTCGGGTTTTAACCACTAAACTTATTTTATAAAAAGTCAATGAATGCCTTATACATCGTCTCCTTAATTTTTTATTTGAATTAATATTTTATATATTAACAGTGAAAAACAAAGTTTACAGAAATAAAGTTATTTAATCCTTTTTATTTTTGACTTTAGGGTTTATTTCGTCCCTCTATTCTAATTTCATCAATTTTGTCCCCATACACTTTAATTGCATTAATTTTGCCTTATGATTGTCGTTAACTAATATAATTGTTATCCCTAGTCACCCTTTGCCATGTCAGACATTTCATCGTTAAATAATGAACAACGTATGAGCTAGCATGTCCATACATCATCTTATTTATTAATGTCCTACAATAAAATGATGAGAGTCAATTTCGATTATGTGGCACTATAGTTGACATAGACTTTTTAAAAAAAATAAAAATTTTAAAATAAATAAATAAATAATTCTAAAACTGTTTATTTATACTATCGTCATCAAAATGGACTTGTCATCATTAACACGACAAGACATTTAGCGATAACAACTGATGTGAAAATATATAGAGACCACGTACACAAAAAATTACCAATTTTATCATTTAACGACAGTCAAATAAAATTAATACTATTAATCAAGAGTTGAAGGGTTAAATTGATGCAATTAAAAAGAAGAAATAACATTACTGATTTAAAATTACTATGGGAACAAAATTATCCCTAAACTTTTATTTTTTTTAACATTTTCTACCCTTCTTCTCACTTCAATTACAATCATTTTATCTCAAAGACCCCAATCACTATCATCGTTAACTTCTTAATGGACGTTTGCATTCAAAGGGACCTAAGTTACACTTGGACTTGTTCCAAACGAAACGACCTCTCAGTCAAAATTTGGAGTATTTCTGGCAAACTTAAATTAGGAATTGGGTGAATATTTACAACTTTAGGCCATTACCCACCTTTTTCAAATTTATTTAGGACACTATCCGCAAACTACAAAAATAAAGAAAACCCATAAATTTTGTTAACAATGGGCACAATCATTAGTTGCATATTTTACTGTAATAACTTAACTTTTAATTCAAATTAATTTGTTTAATATAAGAATAGATTGTTTTTGCAATCAATTAAGCAAATAAGAAGGCAATTAATCAAGCAATGGTACTAATGGATTGGTTCAAGCGACAAACAACTTGATATTATATCGTTTAAGCATGTTTTAAATTCAAAATTTTATGTAAACAATAAATTTTTGCTCGAATTAATTAAGACAAGAACATGAAAATGACAATTACAACCCAAAAATCAATAGAGGGGGCGAGTCAATAGGGAATAAGACCAGTGTCCTAAAGATACAGGTTCCAGTAAGTCAAATACAAAGGAATTGTGTTTGTTTTGTACTGAATTTTAAACAAACTCCTTCAGCTCTTACCCACTCTCAACTTTCTTTTTTCTTCTTTGATTTTCTCGCTCAAATCTCAAAAGGGTCTCACTTTTTTCTTTCCCTGTTCCTCAAAATCCACTCCTTTCTTTTGCTTCTTGCTGGTGGATTATTTCTTTATAATATATATATAATTTGGATGCTTTTTATGCATTCAAATCCCCAAGCTATCAACTGCTGAGCTTGATGGGTTCAAGGTATTTTCTCTTTTCTCTTTCTGGGATTTCCCTATTTTTTTCTATAATCTGAAAAATAAAAGAATTGCTTATGAACATCAAGTGGGTAAATTATCTAGCTTTGGGCTTTATCCAGCTGTTGTTGAATTATAAATTTTAGATACGGATAATAAATTTATACGTATTTGTTATTAAATCAATGCGCTGATCCGTACTTAGAAGTGTGTGTTACATTTAATGCTAGGATCAGTAGATAATTCTTAACTTGGTAAGTTACCCTTTGTGCTTGATAACAAATTATACTAGCTGATCTAGTTATCTATACTATAAAGAAAAAGGCTTTTCTTTTTTAGTCATATCAGCTCAGAACTGAAACAGGGAAGATCAAGTATTGGGAAAGTTGGTAAATATTTCATTCTAAAGTCTAAACATCTTGTTTCCTAGCACCGTTTGTAGGCATCAGTTAAGTTGATTCTACAATTTTATTCTTTTATCTCATCAAAATTTTCATAATCGTGTAAAAGGAGAACATAGATGAAGCTTAATTGGATTTGGGCATGTTATTTAGGTCTTGTTTGATTATAGACATAAGGATATATATAAAGTAATGGCCCCTTTACTATGTTTATGCATATGGAAGCAAGGAATTTCTTGTTGGTAAACTCATAAGTTAAGGAACCTCTAGTTCCATTGCGTGCTTTGCAAATGGATCACCATTATTGGGTGTATGTATCCATGTTATGCAATATTCTCCAATCTGCTGGTGTTGAATCACATAATGTTGAAAAGAAAGCGGTGCAGGTATTATTAATAGTTTTGGAGTTATTGTAGCCAAAAGTGAAAATGAAATTAACTTTTAGAAGATGATTTTCAACCCCAAAAGCAATAAGGAAGCTGGAACTGAAGGTTTAGCAGGGCAGGGCTTGTTACTTCTACAAATACTGTTATTTGTATGCTACTTTATTTCTATCAGAATCTTTTCCAATAGGAAACCAAAGCATATTTCTAGCAGTTACCGGCTTCTTCTCCGGGTTTCTAGGTCCTTTATTTTTTCCTGATCCATAATGCATTCAAGATGTTAGCATTATTTCTAGCAGCAACAGATTCTTGGTGCTGGAGTTTGTATAATATGAAAAATAGACATATGATTACTTAAGCATTGTTTTGTGCTACCGTTACCGCCTATCCTTTATTAAGTAATTCATAGTTTTCTGTTTGGAGCTCAAGACTGAGTCTTGGATATTTCTTTTGTTTGGAAGATCTTTGTCAGTAGATGCATCCCTAGATTCTCTTGATGTTCATTTTGAAAGGAATGACGCCGAGAATGTCAATATGGTTTCCCTTAAGTTTTATGAGCCAAACGGGGTGCTAGATCAGGGCCATCAAGCCTCTAGTCCAGTAAGAAGAGATGTTAACAGGTATTATTTATTTATTTAACTGATTTTTGGTGCACTTGCCTGATTTATTTTGCTTTTGTTTTTCTAAGAAAGCTTCTCATATTACAAATTTCTAATTCACAGTTCTCCAAATTTAAGTTTTTGAATGGGATAACGTATGTTTTTTTAGAAATTTTTCTCCTTCTCAACCATTTATTTTATTCCACCCTGTATACTGCTTCTCAGAAAATGCTCCTAATGCATGAAACTGCAGAGTTGTCTTTTAATGAACTTTACAGCTTTGTTACTTGAGATTTTCCCATTCACTTTGTGTGGGTAGTGTTTGGGTATGGAGAAGAGAGGATAGAGAGTGTAAGGAACGTCCATTGAAACATAATCTTCATTCTAGTTGCCACATAAGTTTCAAACCGGATTCTGCTTCTAAATGTGTTAAGCTTTGAAGGAAAGAAACTTGATTGTTATGTGACTTGAAAGTAAAGTGGGAGTATTTTTATTGTAATTCTAGAAGTGATATGGGTCTTATCATTCCCTAAGGGTTCCAGTCCCTTTCCCCCTTCTTTTAAATTGGTATGTGAGCTTCAGTGGGTTCAACATGTTTTTAGCTTGGATTTTTGTTGCCAAATAAAATGATGTGAGATTGTTAATGGTGGTAATTGAAAAAAAATAATCTGCTAATTTAGGTCATTATCTGGAGTAAAGTTTCTTGAGAATGATGATATGGATTTGGAGGATGGTAAGTTGGAAAAAGACAGGAATAAAACAGTACGCACTAACAAGGTCATTCCAATACAAAATCAGGCCTTATTAGCTGGCCTTGCATATTGCTTATCCTCTTGCAGTATGATACTGGTAAACAAGTTTGTGCTCTCCGGCTATGATTTCAATGCTGGGATATCCTTGATGCTATACCAGGTATTTTACTAAATCCGTTCAATCGTTATGCTAGTTTTGTTTTCTTTATTTCATAGCAGCAGGTTTTTCGAGTGATTCAATAAACTGGTTAAAAAGTGTCTCCGATCTCATTACAAGCTCTTGGCTCTGTCTGCCTGCAGAACTTTATATCTGTTGTTGTTGTGTCTATGCTGAGTTCTATGGGCTTAATATCAAGAGAGCCACTAACATGGAGGTTGATTAAAGTCTGGTTACCTGTGAATGTCATATTTGTTGGAATGCTTCTTACAAGCATGTTCAGGTATGAGATGCATTTCTTGTATGGTCATCTAGGTGAATCTGTGTTTGATGTTACCTTTATATATCCATAAGCTGAAAGAATATGAGATCTCTTTCCTGTAATTCTATGCTTGTGAATCAGTAACCTGCTACCATTTGAAGAAAATCGTGGCATTTCATTGTTATGGCTGATTTTGCATTATATGACTTAGTAAGAGTTGAATTTGGTATCCAAATACATCTATTCTCAATAGTCTCTAATCTTATCCCCTATAGGTGCCATCCCAATTTCAAGACAAGTATGCTTATTTCTGAATCTGTCATTTCTTCTCTTGCCACATGTCCACCTTAAAATGTGCATTTCAACTACAGTCATCTTTTGTATATATTGCTTCTTGTTAGCCCAACATTTCGCACTACGTAGCGAAGTAGGTCTGCTGTCCTATAGAACTTCCTTTCAAACACAAAGGATATTGCAATCATGCAAAACCCTTGTCCACTTCTCCAATTAGGGGACCGGGAATTTATTGTATGGTTTAGCATCTCTGTCAATCATTATGGCCTTTTGAATTGCCCCTAGGTTCTTAAGTTCTATGCGGTTGGCATCACTTGATGTTTGAATTTGATCACATCTTGACTGTTAATCCTATTTTTACTAAATATGCACTCCATAGTTCATATACTCAGTAGTCGATTTAGATGTTCAGTTTTATAATTTCTTAAAGAACCCCTGAATATGGTCTATAGCATTTTACTTATTATTTTTCCAGAGATTATCTTAGGTAGAAGTAGTTTGAACATTCATTTAGGGATACCAAGTCTCGAACCTTGTCAAGGTAACAGTAACAACCAACTAACCATGTAGGACAAGATAAGAGATGGTGTAGTTTGAACATTCAGTTGTTAGTGCATAGCCACTCGTTGCTTTTTTTAAAAAGGCTATTTCCATATAAGACAACCTGTCATGAATGATTGGTGAAAGCTAAAAATAGTAAATTCATCTTTATTGTAGCTTAATTGTGATTTTTGTTGCTTTCTGCAGCTTGAAATATATCAATGTAGCCATGGTCACGGTCTTGAAGAATGTTACTAATGTAATTACTGCAGTAGGTGAAATGTATTTGTTCAAGAAGCATCATGATAGCAGAGTGTGGGCTGCTTTGTTCTTAATGGTATGTTTATTGGATCAGTTTATTTGAGAAAAGAGAATACTGGACTGAGAATAATTTAATCAACATGTAGCTCATCTTATATTAGTTTGATGCTGGATCTCATAGTTTATCTATTTTTGGTTTAATCACTTTTATTTCACCAATATTCATTTCCCATTAAACATAGTTTTTTAAATAAAGTAATAATTTCAAATAACTCGTACCATTTAAATTGTTACTTTCTAGGAATAAAATGTCATATTGCTTTGGGGGTTTGTCCTTTTATGTAAACTTCAAAAGATATTTCCATGAATTGGAGTATCTATAAATAATCCGTTTCTTTAGTATGATGGTCTTATCTACCAGAGAGATAATTTAAACATAATCATTCTGGAAAGTAATCAACTTAACATGATGTCTTCATTGTACTTGGTCTGTTATTACTTTTAGAGCACTTATCAAGCTGTTTCCATAAGAAATCGGGTTATTTTGGAGATTGTCTTATCTAAAGGAAATATCTTATTACATGCTCAGTTATAAAGATAAATGAACATAACAAGATCTCTCTTCTGTATTGTGCAGATCGTTTCAGCAGTTTCTGGAGGGATAACAGACCTGTCTTTTCACACCATTGGCTATGCATGGCAGATTATAAATTGCTTTTTAACTGCATCATATTCTGTGAGTATATAACGAGATTGTGTGAAATATGAAAAAGGATGTTCTATGCTTAATATAACAAACTCTGTTAGCCAATATCTATTCATAAATCAATTGCTGATGTTTCAAGCTACTTTTGATGTCTGCAAAATGAAAGCCTACTTGTTGTGTAGATAATTGGCATTTAAAATAAAGATTAGATTGCATAAAGTTAGGAAATTATATTCCCAAATATTTAGCTGCTAACATTTAGGAATTTAGCAATAATTTAGTTGCTGATTTTATGTAATTTTACTAGATTAGTCTCCTTTTGTAACCTATAAATAGGTACTACTTTATCAATAATAGATATCAAGAAATACAGAGAAATTATCTTTCTTCTCTGCACATACCACTTTTCTACATGGTATCAGATTAGGTTTTAGATCCTAAAACTTGCGAGATGTATACATCTTCCGCAATCAGTTCAGAAAATATTTCAGATGATGTATTTCAACCTTTAAAAAAATTCCAGCAGCCCACTGCTGTTGGCAATTTCCAGCCTTACAATAGATTTCAGCAGCTCAATGTTGTTGATAACTTCCAGCCATCTTCAACCTTCCAGCAGCCCATTGATGCTGATAATCTACAGCCACATTCATCCTTTCAGCAAACCAATGTGACTTCTAAGACTCATGGAGGTAGTACAATTTTTACAAATTTGGCTGATAATAATTGTACATCATGGATCGTGGATTCAGGAGCATCAGATCACATGACAGGAGATGTGACGTTGTCTCAGAAGTTTCAGAAATTAAATTTTCCCTCTCACATAAAGACTGCGGATGGCTCTTTATCACCCACTGAAGGGAGTGGTTCAATTCGAGTTTCTGAAAACATTGAATTATTGAATGTGTTATATGTGCCTAATTTAGCTTGCAATCTTCTCTCTGTCAGTAAACTCTCTACTGATTTCCGCTGCACTATTAAATTTTCTCCACGTGTTTGTGAATTTCAGGCTATGGACTCGGGGAAGGTGATTGGAAGTGCTAGGTTGTGTGGTGGCCTCTACATTCTTCAAGGCCAACCATCTCTACATAGACAAGCCAACTCAAGTTGTTCTCAACCAAACTTTTTTCCTAATCATGGTTCTAATTCTTCTCCAAATGTTTTATTATGGCATTACAGACTAGGACATCCTAATTTTCAGTACCTTGCCAAAATGTTTCCTCATTTATTTCAAAATACAAGTCCAAATTTTTTTACTTGTGAAATCTGTCCACTTGCTAAACACACAAAAAATTCATACCCTCCATCCAAATACAAATCCTCTCATCCCTTTTCCATTGTTCACAGTGACATTTGGGGCCCTTCAAGAGTGAAAAACATAGATGGTTCTAGGTGGTTCATTACTTTTATAGATGATCACTCTAGACTCACTTGGACTTTCTTAATGAAAGAAAAATCTGAAACTGAGAGTGTGTTTAGAAGATTTCAGAACCTGATTGAGACTCAGTTTAAAACAAAAATTCAGATTTTTCACACTGATAATGGCAGTGAGTATTTCACTAGAACTCTAGGATCCTATTTTCAGGAAAAAGGAATTCTTCATATTAGCTCTTGTGTTGATTTTCCTCAACAGAATGGGGTTGCCGAGAGAAAAAATAGGCACCTTTTAGAGGTAGCAAGGTCATTATTATTTTCCACAAATGTTCCTAAATTCTTTTGGGGGAAGCCATTCTTACAGCCACATACCTTATAAATAGGTTGCCTAGTAAACCCTTGCAATTTAAGGCACCTCGAGATGTTTTTCTTCATCATTTTTTTAATTTTCAGCCACTTTCTTCCAATCTGCCATTAAAAGTCTTCGGGTGTACCGTTTTTGTCCATATTTATCCTCATTCTCGGTCAAAACTTGATCCTCGAGCTCTTAAGTGCATTTTCTTAGGATATTCTTCCACTAAGAAGGGCTACAAGTGTTACTCACCTGTCACTAAAAGAACCTATACCACCATGGATGTTACTTTCTTGGAAAACAATCCTTTTTACTCCAAGGTTGAAATTCAAGGGGAGAGTGTAAGAAAACCTCAGCTTTTTGATAATTTTCAGTTTATTGATGATTTTCAGCCTTTTATAGCTCAACCTATCATACCTATACCTTCTCCTTCAAAACCCATACTTCCTTTAGAACCTACAGTTCAACCCTTCATAACTATAACTTCTCCTTCAGAACCTATACCATCTTCAGGACCCACGCAATCTCCAGTTCCTAGCTCACCACAAACTCCTCAAAAGACCCAACCTGAGCAATTTGAGAAGAGGGAACTTAGTGTCTATAAAAGGAGACAAAAGCCTATTAAAGAGACCAACATACAACCTGGAGACTGCCGAGAACTGGAACTCAGCCCTACAGCCTCAGAACACTTGGAAGGTATGGGAATTTCTCAAAATACAGCTCCTATTCCTATTATTGATATTGTTGATTTGCCCATTGCTCAAAGGAAAGGTGTGAGAAAGTGCACTAACCATCCAATTCAAAGGTTTGTAGCATATGGAAAACTAAATCCTTCATTCAAGGCTTTTACTGCAAATGTAGACAGAATCTTTGTCCCTAAAACAATAGAGGAAGCTTTAGAAGATCCTCAATGGAAGAGGGCAGTTGATGAAGAGATTAGTGCACTTGAAGGTAATAAAACATGGACTCTTGTCGATTTACCACCAGGTAAAAAACCAGTAGGTTGTAAATGGATTTTTACAGTGAAGTACAATTCTGATGGTACTGTGGAGAGATTTAAGGCTAGACTTGTGGCCAAAGGATTTACACAATCCTATGGAATAGATTATGAAGAAACTTTTTCTCCTGTTGCAAAACTAAATTCAGTTAGAGTGTTGTTATCTTTGGCAGCAAATAAAGATTGGGAACTTCATCAACTGGACATTAAGAATGCATTCTTGAATGGGACTCTGGAAGAAGAGGTCTACATGAAAATTCCTCCAGGTATGAAACTACATCGTAATGATCAAAAGGTTTGTAAATTGGAAAAATCTTTATATGGATTAAAACAATCTCCAAGGGCTTGGTTTGATAAATTTACTAGAGTCATTCTTAAAAATGGCTACAAGCAATGTCAAACTGATCACACTTTGTTTGTAAAAACAGCTCCATGTGAAAAAAAGGCAATTCTAATTGTTTATGTAGACGATATTATCATTACAGGAGATGATGTTTATGAGATAGAACAACTAAAGAAGATACTGGCCTTTGAATTCGAAACCAAGGATCTTGGAAATCTCAAATACTTCTTGGGAATGGAGGTAGCAAGATCCAAGATGGACATTGTTATTAATCAGAGAAAATATGTTTTAGATTTACTTGAAGAAACTGGAATGATGGGTTGTAAGCCAGCAGAAACTCCTATGGAGATCAACTTGAAGTTAAGGAAAGATGAGTTGGGAATTCCTGTTAACAAGGAACAGTACCAAAGACTTGTGGGGAAATTAATTTATCTGTCACTTACACGACCAGATATAGCATTTTCTGTCAGCATTGTAAGCCAATACATGTGTGACCCGAGAGAGGAGCACCTTGATGCAGTCTACAGAATTCTAAGGTATCTAAAAATGACTCCTGGCCATGGTTTGATTTTCAGAAAGAATGAAGACAGAACAGTAAAAATCTTTACTGATTCAAGTTGGGCTGGAGAGTTAACAGACCGAAGGTCAACTAGTGGATATTGCTCCTTTGTTTGGGGAAATTTGGTGACATGGAGAAGTAAAAAACAATCAGTTGTGTCAAGAAGCAGTGCTGAGGCAGAATATAGAGCTCTTGCTTTGGGAATTTGCGAGGGAATATGGCTTAAGAGACTTTTGGCAGAACTGGGACTTGATAGTTGCAGTCAATTTGAATTGCAAACTGATAGCCAATCAGCTATTAGTATTGCTAAAAATCCAGTCCAACATGACAGGACAAAGCATGTGGAGATCGATAGACACTTCATTTCAGAAAAGGTCAACAATGGAGTGGTTAAACTTAACTTTGTCTCTACAAAGAAGCAGCTAGCTGATGTACTCACCAAGGCACTACCAAGAGTTACCTTTGACGAATTCATATCCAAGCTGGGACTCTAAAATATATACTCACCAGCTTGAGGGGGAGTGTAGATAATTGGCATTTAAAATAAAGATTAGATTGCATAAAGTTAGGAAATTATATTCCCAAATATTTAGCTGCTAACATTTAGGAATTTAGCAATAATTTAGTTGCTGATTTTATGTAATTTTCCTAGATTAGTCTCCTTTTGTAACCTATAAATAGGTACTACTTTATCAATAATAGATATCAAGAAATACAGAGAAATTATCTTTCTTCTCTGCACATACCACTTTTCTACATGTTGTAGGAAGAAAGGTTACTATAGGATTAAATATGTACATGCGGACAAATGATAAGTTAATAAGGGATCAGCCTTTTTGCCTCAAGTTAATGCTTTAGAATTTTATATGGATCTTGAATTTCTTTGCTATCTATTTTAGAATAATATACTATGAGATTAAAAAGAGACATCACTAGGTAATAAAGCAAATATCGTGTTAAAATACCATTACTCATATTGTCTTTGCTTTTATAGTGCAAAATATCATGTGCAGTATAGGTCTTCAACAAGGTAAGTGTTAAAAACCGTAACAGTTTAAGTAAGATCAGTAGCTTATGTCAAGTAAAAGAATATTTCTTGGTGAAGCTTCTTCTGGCTGAAGGTGCACATAGAGTAATGTTAATGTGATAGTTGAGACTTGTGAGATTTAAGACATCCATGTGTCATATTTATTGGGATCTAATATCTCAAATTATTTTGATTCACTGGGGAGTTTTACTGAAATTTCAATTGCTTGTGCATCCTAAATGTTATAATAAGTTGCGTCTTGAATTTCTATTCTCAGCCTTGAACTCGCAAGAGTGGACAAGGATATAGTTGCAAGTTCAGTTTGTTGGATTCATCTCTAGTTCATTCGTTCTCTTTTAAATCTAAAATCATAAATGATTGATTGTTCATTTATTTATTATTACTGGTGCAGCTGACTTTGCGTAGGGTAATGGATACTGCAAAGCAGGTCACCAAATCGGGAAACTTGAACGAATTTTCAATGGTCTTTCTAAATAATACACTTTCATTGCCCTTGGGGATTCTTCTTATTTTTGTTTTCAATGAGGTCGATTATCTATACACAACGTGAGTTTTTTATTCCCCTATATTCATGTTACAACTTCAGCATCCTTTATTTATTTGCTTTGCTTTAATTTTTATTGTAGACTAATATAGATGTCCACTCTTTCATGGTCTGATGTTTTAATTCACATGATCTTAGTTGTGGATTATATCAGTTAACAATATTTGTGGTTGATTCAAAAAATAAAGCAACAAAAAACAGTGAGGAGTACTGTTTGTAAATGCTTCCATTTCAAAATTTTAATTGGGTAATAGGTGTTTAATTTAATGTCATACAATCAATAGTTAAAAGGGAGTCCACCCGAGGGTTGGGGCTGTGGTGTTAACAATTTATACAAAATTTAAGATTCTTAACATGTTCTAGAAATTGTACATTTCACCGGGGGATGCTGGCTGTGTTTCTTACTTTAGATATTGCTTGAAGCATTGAGTGGTGACTAGTTAACAGCTCTCTAGTGTGATGGTTCAGTTGAATAAGGAACGGCCAAATGCACCTAACTCTGCCTTCTTAGTCACATTACGCAAGATTGTTTCCGAAGGACAAATCTTTTCATGCTAGGATTTAAATAAGTCAATTATTTTAACTTTCAAGCTCCACCTAAAAATGCAGCTTAATTCCAGTTTTAGATTTTATTAGTTGAACTGAAAACCAAGGAAGATCACATTCCACTAAGCAAATAACCTGACGACTAGTTTTTACTTTCACTTATATATATATATATATTTTATTTTAGAGTTTTTTGGCATCTCACTATCTTTAATTTACTTTGACAGACCACTTCTAAGAAGGCCCGACTTCTGGTTGGTAACGACTTTAAGTGGATTTTTGGGTCTGGCAATCAGTTTCACTTCGATGTGGTTTCTTCATCAAACAGGAGCTACCACGTATAGGTAAGATGAAAAAGGGCTTAAAGGCCAATGCCCATAGTTACATTTACCTTTGTATGATTAGACTGAAATATCAAACTAACATTTCTAGCTTTTGAGGTTGACAGTGTTACAATGCATACTTTGTAGTTTATCAAAGTGCATTTTCTTCAGAAGTTAGGTTATGCTAGCGTAGTCTGTAGAGGCAATGTTCTTTTATTGGCCCATCATTTTGAAATGTTATTCGTGTTTGCTGTAGTTTGCACTTTGACTCGTTAATGCAAGCTGAATATAGCTTGAATTCTTTAAATTATGGATCTAGGAGAAGAATCAGTAGTCCTCAAAATGAACCGGTTTATGGAATTAAAATGCCAGTTCGCTGAAATTACTTTGTGCTTGTGTAATTGGTGGTTAAAAAATATTTATAGTAGATGGATTCACTTATTTCGTAACCTGCAGCCTCGTGGGATCGTTGAATAAAATTCCTCTCTCTATAGCTGGGATCTTTCTTTTCAAGGTCCCCACTAGTTTGGAAAACTCTGCCAGCATTTTCTTTGGTAAGCTCTATTCTATAAAAACAGGCTCAAGAATGGAACTATGTTTCTGCCAATGTTATAGTCAAACCCTTTCCTCACTTGATCTCATTTTCCAAGTTCCCTTTATAAGATGCCATTGCCGTTGCATTTCACAGGGCTTGTGGCTGGAGTTATCTTCGCGAGAGCAAAAATGCGGGAGAAATCTCAATCTTAAGAGCGTTAGTGTAGCGGTATGTATACGGTGCTTGCATCCTGTGAGTTAAGGTTTGCAAGTAACAGACACCCTGACAGCATTTGGGCATTTGTGTATGCGTCAACCAGTTTTCATGGAATGGAAGACAGCAAAATGGGGTGGTGGAAAATTGGTTCCCGATAGAAGTTGTCATGTTGTGGGGATGGTGGGGGAACCTTGTTGTATTTGTATTGGGAGTTGCTTTGAGTTTAGCCTGCTGCTTTTATGTTGTATTTGTATTGGGGCACCTTGTTCCATTTTCCCCTTGTATTTTACTAATTTTCTTGAATGTAATTTATGCATCCTTATGTCAACTTCAATTTGAAAGAGGGAAAAAGGTTCAATCACATGATATCCCAATTATTTTGCTTCTCATCCAATCCGATTGTGCTGAGGCGGTGACTATAACACAATTTGAAAGAGGGAAAAGAGAGACCATACTGAAATCGAACTAAAAGTTTGATGCTATAACATAACTTTTAGAAGTTTAATGACCATCATGCAATTTATAGAAGTCCGGTGATCAAAATAAAAAATAATGGGTAAACTACATCAATCAATTTTCTTCTCATTTCTATTTTAGTTACTAAAGTTAAAAAAAATTAATTTAATAATTCAAATTTTGAATTGTTCCTATTTTTGTGCTCTCAAATGACATGACTTTTTATTCTAAGAGAGGAAAAATGTTAATATCTATTTTAAATTTATTCTTCTTGATTGAGAGAGTGTTACGAGAAAAGCAAATAAAAAATAGAAATGCTTTTTTTAGCTTGTTGCTGTTCGAACTTTTACGTTGATGTATTACAATACAACCACCTTAGTTTTAAGAGGCACTAAGCGCACTAAGGCGCAAAAGGTCTCTAGAGCCGAGGCGCTAGGCGAAAGCGCACGCTTTTTGTAGGCGCCCCATTTATATTAAAATATTATATATATTATTTATATTAATTAAATATAAATAAACAAATAAAATAAAAAATAAAAACACATGCTATACTAAGTGATAAAAATAGCTAATAAAAAATATCTATGTGGATGCCTATCATGATTAAAACTTTATCAAAGGAGTTTGATTTATTTATTATTAGGAATATTATCTCTATGAATTAGAGTTTAATGTATTATGTACTTTTATGCCTATAAATAGTAGATTCATTGAAGGCATTGTATACAATTCTATATTTGAGAATAATACAAATCTTCCTCTTTCTCTCATCTCTATGTTCTTCCATTCTTGTTCTTTGTTCTTATTATTGTTCTTTGTTATTTTATTCACAACACGTTATCAGCACGAGTTTGCTCGAAAGATTTTGGTGCTCTTTGTTTGAATCCCAAAGTAGTTACCGAAACAAATTTGATTATACGTTGAACCGAAGATAAGTTTTTTTCCCACATTTTTATTATTGATTGCTTTTATCTTGATATTTTAACTTGGTCTTTATTTTTGAAAAAATATGGTAACATGTTTTGAAAGCTTGAGCAAACCATGAAATCTCGCCCAATTACCCTGGTTCTTGTTGGTGATTCTAAAAAAGATTTCAATTTGATATTGGAGATCACATGTACCATATATTCAATATATTCAATTTAGCTTGGAAAGTCTGGTATGTTTTACTTATTTACATATAGATACAATGATTGACTAATCACTCACAAATTAAGGTTGGTATATTTTAATATATTATTTAATTATTATTTTGATCTAATATTATATGATGTTTATTGGACAAAGTTTATATATTTAACCTTCAGCGAAACCTTCAGGGAATGTACTTGGGTAGGTGACGATTCAATTTCGAGTATCAATGCACTTGGTTATGGTGCTTTCCATTTTGATGTGAATTTGATCAAACAACGTTCAACCATTTTGATGTCATTGGTGTAACATTGTTCTTTAACACCGCTTTAAGGTGATGTGCATACATCCACATAAGAGGTTTATAAATTGGTTAATGTATTTTGGTATGGCTTGAATCAAGATAAAATCAAAAGAGGTACGTTTCTTCAATATGTTTATATTGAGATTAATTTTTATTTACGTTATTCTATTGGTGAAAGCTAATATTTTCAACCTTGTTTTGAGTTTTACATGTATTTAAATGACTTGGAAAGAGACGTGATATAAAGAGATTATGAGAAGCTGTCTCGTTCATTTGCTATGTCTCCATCGTTCTCGAAAGGAAAATCATTATTGGTAAAATCTATTTCCCCCTTAAACTATGATTTTAAAGTGTGATAAATCATGGTGAATTTCAATCTATAAAAAGATTGTTATAAAGTCTATATTTGCTCGAAAGCAATATTTCTTCTTCGTCGAAAAACTCGACCATAGACTTCTCCCAATTTCAAGTTACGAAAATTCGTCTTGATCCAAAAAGTTTTATGGGAGGCATTCTCTGAAGTGAATGCAAATCATGATGTTTATTCCATGCGATTATCAATGATGGGGCATTCCCTGAAGCGAATGCAAGCATGATATTTATTCCATGCGATTATTGGAACTGTTTCATTCCCTGAAGTGAATGCAAACATGATAAATCATTATTCAATTAGAGACATAATTTCGATATAGTCCAAGTATATTGGCTGGACATCCCGTTTTGCGAGGCTACTGGTCTCAAAGGAGGTTTTTAAAGGACTTTGTGGACAGGTTTAACAATGATGCGTACGATGATTAAATCTTTGTTCTCTGTGATAAGGATATGTGAAAAAGTTTTAAAGGCTCACTGGCTCTACTCCATTCCCTGAAGTGAATGTGAGATTATATTATGTAAAGAATAAAAACCACATTAGAAGTTGTGGTCGTGGTCGAGGCTATGAATATAGACATGAAAAATATGGTCATTTTAAGAATACTTCTACCTACTAGTAGTGAGGTTATAAGGAAGACAAGAGTGATAAAGATCATTCTATTGAAGTAAAACTCTTCTTATTACCAATGCGATGTTATAAACCATTGGTCTCGTACGTTGAAAAATCAAGAATCATTGAGTGATAAAGGAAAGAAAATAAAAGCAAATTTTGTTTGCGAAACATGACGAAGATAATACTGGTCCAACTTTATTTGGATATTGTTGGTCCAACTCTTTTGGACGTTGTTGGTTTTCTTATAACCTTCGAAAGGAATAAATTATCTTCTAATTATTCTCATAACTTTGAAGATAATTATTTATTTATTTTTATTTATTTTACTTTACGTTTATTTATTTTACACAAATTAATTATTTATGTTTTATATTTATATATTATGATATATTTTTTTTACATGATTACTTGTCAAATACAATCTATGGTGACAATTTATGCTCAACATAAGCATAAGATATATTTTCCCATTTAAATGCAAGGGAATAATGTGAGTACTATATCTCAAAGTACTGAAAATATTAATGCTCTAGAAGAGCAATAAATTTTTGAGAGAAAGCACATTATGAAAAGTGCAGAATTGCGAATATTGCAATAATTACCGGTAATGGTAATAATATCGTCACCACTATAAGTGGAAATTTTAAGAGAGCAATATGAGTTCGCAAAATATCCCTTTGGGAATTATAGATAACATATGCTATCAATTGACATTTGAAATAAGCAAATATGAATATAAGTTCTGGTAGCCAAAAGTCAGTTGAAAGCTCTAGAAGAGCTATATATTGCTAGCAAAAGGTAATTTCAATTGAAAGCTCCGAAAGAGCTAAATATATTCATATTTAAAAGAACAATTTTGATGGTCGTACTAGACATGTGCGAGTGAGATTGAATTACATGTTATGGTAAACAAGAAGTTTACAAATTCAGAGATATATACACACATATAGTTGGCATGATCGGTTAGACCATCCTGATTAATAATGGTGCAGAAATTATTGAGATTTACATGCACATGTATTAAAAGAACTTGTAGTTCTTGTGGTGCTTATTCTCAAAGGAATGAATTAAATTCCACTTATTAAAGAACGTAAAGTTCTTGTGTTGCTTAAAGGAATTGATTAAATTCTACTTACTAAAAGAACCTGAAGTTCTTGTATTGTTTGTTCTCAAAGGATATAGATGATCCCACTTACCAAAAGAATTAGAACTTAAAGTTCTTGTACTGAAGTTAAGACTGTATGTCTTGCATATCTGAACGAAATACGAGCACATGTATCCACAAATGTGGAAAGTTTTATATGATTTTAGTAGATGCATTTACATTATTTTATCGACTTACAACCAGAAGTTTGTGAGATTGATTCTAAAAAGTTTCAGATTATGCAGTTAGACTATTCGTCTTGAAAAGCTAGTGGGTTTATATTTTAGGCTATATCGATTGTTACAAAGCCTATTGATTATGAAAAATACGGTTTAGCAAATTTTTAATTGAATGCCTCCTATTTAATAGCTAAACTGTGAGAACAAAACATTTATTATTTATATGGTATTTTCATATAGCAATACTTATACGCATCAAGTCAACGAGTTATAATAAACTCCCCATTATGATTTTACTTTAGGTTAGAAGTCATATTTTCCATTTTTGAATTTTTGAATGTGCGATATATAGTTGAATTGCTCCACCATAACGCACAAATGGGCAAGTAAAAAGGGTTGAGAATATATATTGAGTACGAGTCTCCTTTTATGTTTAAATACTAAACATTAATTGGAGAATAATTTATTAGATGATTTTTCTCAACATCAGGGGGAGAGAGTAATCAGCTGGATAAAGAAGGAAATGAATTATCATTATCTAGATCCTCGAATATGAACTAAAAGTTCATAAGATAATTCATGTTATTTCATGTCAACTGCCAGACATATTTACTGACCCAATGAGAGTAATTAAGTCTCATATACCAGCTGAAATGCTATAAGTTTAAATTACATGTTAGAGCAAGTGGATGCAAATCATGCTTGAAGCATGAAAGTTGAAATGATTTCAATGATCAAAATTCTCGTAAATGAAAAGTATTATGAGATGGTCATATATTGGAGGCGGGTGCTCCTAAAGAGACCCAAGACATAACTAATAATAAAACTCTTGAAGAGTTTCAGGTACCTGAAATAAAGATTGAAATCTTGAAGAGATCTCGATGAGTTATGTCATTACGAGAATGAAACCAGAAAATTGAAAAGTTGTCGACAACGATTTTACAAACAATTTTACATAAAATACTTCTATAGAAGTAAAGAAAGAAATCGAGGATCTTGTATAAAATCTATCCAGAAGTATAGATATTGAATTGGCCGGTGTTGAAAGATGCTTTGAACTTCTAAAATAGAAGTATTTGGACCAGCAGTCCAAACACCTAAAGGTGTAATGCAAGTGAGGCACAAATAAGTAGTCGTAAATACGACTTGAACTATGCTTTATGAAAAGTTTTAATTACTTTATAGTGGATGCAATTACTTTGGCAGTTATGAAAATTTTGCATGCGTCTAATTATTTGTGGATCCATATTTATCCTTGAAGGATCTAAAATGCTATAAGCATTTGGAAATTTCCGAGAAAATTTATTTAGACATGTCTCATGAATATTTTGGCGCATTTGGTATAATCGCCTTAGTGAATACTAATTGAGAAAATACGATAAGAATAATCAGATTTCCTTATGTATTTTTATAAAGGAGTTTGGATCAAGATCCATTATGATAATTTTAGAACTCTTAAAGAGCTTCAAATTAGAAACTCATGAAGTACTTTCAAGTTTCAATACAAATACTTGAATCTTGACATCAAGTTTATCTCAAAATAAAGATCGAACATTTTTATATATTTCTTTTGTCTATGAATAAACATAAGCTGAAAGAATCTTAAAGAATATTCAATATGAATAGAGCATATCTATTGAGTATCCCAATAATTGTAAGATTGTTGGATGTGAATAAAGATAATTATATCTTTTCTTGGTCTTGAAACCCTATATATTAGTTTGTCAAGAAATATCTATGAATATACAAAGATCATTACATTTAGATCTTCAGACATTCGTTGATGCCTCCTCAAATGTCGTAGAAATAATGTAAGATCTATATCTCGTGAATATTAAATTATGAAGATTCAAAGATTTTGTGTAATGTTTGCATGAAGGGAGTAAATACGCATTGAACTCTTTTTCACTTAAACCGAGGTTTTGTCCCATTTTTTCTGTAAAACCCCCCTCTTTTGGTTGGTTAGTTCTTTAATGCCAAAGAGAAGCTAGACATCGTTTGGGAATTGTAGATTGGAGATGGAAGCCTCAGAGTCACAGGCATCAACACAAAATCCCAACCCTAACAACAATAGCAATTCAATACTGTCATCGACGCCGGTGTGGCCCACAATCGACGGTCCCTTGGGCCTGTCGGAGGAAGAATCGCTATCCTACGCCCGGAGGTTCTACAAGTTCGGTTATGCGCTTCTCCCTTTGCTTTGGGCTCTTAATTGCTTCTACTTCTGGCCCGTTCTCCGTCACTCCCGCTCCTTCCCTCGCCTTCGCCCCTGTAATTATCATTTCTTACTCTTCTTCTTTACTGATGCTTGACCTGCATACTTGTTTAAGTTTCTAAATAAATTGAAAATTCTGTATTTTGAATAACAAAAGTACATGGTTTTGCTTTTCTATTTTGAATAAATTGAAAATTCAGTATGTTATAATTACTTATTTTCTAATTACTAGAATATTTAGACTAATAAAACTTTAAACTATTTTTTAAGTTCACAGTTTGTTAGTGAATGGAAAAAAGAAAAGAACTTGTCATTGTTAAAGACTTCTATGATCTTGCCATAATCATTTTCAACTTTTTAATCAAAGTTGCTTTGGCCTACATTAATTGCAAGTCAGTAGCTATCGTTCCTTTGCAGTCGGAACCAAATAAATCAGAGCTTCCGCACAGTTCCATTGGAATCCAATAACCTTATTTGAGGTCCAACATCACAATCTCGAATATTGCGGAGAATTTGGTTTCCCAATTGTAGTTACTATTACTAATAGGAAAAGTTGAAAGTCATACCATTTAACTCATTCAGTTATTCTGCTCCATAACTGGCATTGCTGATATGGATAGAGAAGTTGTTTGGGGTGCCAAACAACAGTTTTCTCTTCCATTCTCATGGCCTGTATGCTGTGGAAAAGCAAGGAACTTGATATGTACCAATTTGCGGTACATGTATGGGAATGAGGTATATCGTCCAGTAAATTTGTGGTACAAGGAGGTAGGATTAGTTGGTTTGCTATTGAGAATTGTGGTACTTGAGGTTTAGAAGGTGCATTTCTGTGTAGTGCTGCATCTTAACATTGTCTAGTTATGTTCCTTAGACCTCGATAGCACGTGTTAAACACAGGTTCTGCAGTGTAAAGCTGTATCAGCAAACAATTTAGCCTTTGGGAATGTTCTTTTAACAAAATCTTTTCTGTCCACTTAATGCTCTATATAGCTTATGCAAGTATGAAGTCTTTTGGTTACTCTGGTAGTTTTGGTTGGTAAAAGTAACTGAAAAGACTACCTTTATGAAGGATGCATTTACAAACAGTAAAACATAAACGTTTAGATAAGAATCATGTGGAAATTGGAATTGGTATTGACAGTTTGACACATGATTGCTAAATCAAATTTTGTTTTTTGTTTTGACAAATACAGCAATAACTATTTTTTGTGTACATTAGTGTTTTCCTTGATATAAGTTAGGAAATGCCTCAGTTGGCCCAGTAAGTTTTGTAGGTTTATGCTTTGATGCTAAGGTGCAGCACTAAATAATAAGCATCATGCACCTAACAAGAACTAGAAGAGTTGCTTGTGATCAGGTGCATGCCTTGTGTACTTGGGTGCAGGTTTTTTGGGTGAAGCACAGGGAAAGCTCATCTAACTAAAGTCTCTTTGATTTCTTTTAAGTTTCTTTTTTCAGTTGTTATCTTAGTAAATGGAGGACAATATCTAATCTATATAGAAGACGGATACACACACTTCTATAGAAGGGTTTTAGTACCTAAGAGTGTGCCTTGTGCTTTTGATAATAAATTTTGTTTAACTTGTGCTTGTTTTTTCTTCTTTTTGGCTGAAAGTTGATAGTTTAAATGATAATACTCAACTTTAATTGTTTTTCATCTTAATTTAATGCTTGTTTTTTCTTCTTTCGGGTCAAAGTTGATAGTTTAAATGATAATACTCGACTTTAAATGTTTTTCATCTTAATTTATCCTTTAATATTTTTCATCTCCATCACAAGTTGCGTACCTTTATCGTGGAAAACAAATATATATACTTCCAAACATATTGTCAATATTGTTACAAGATTTTGATTTTATATCTTCTTCAATTTACTCTTGGGGCATTATAGAAAGGGGCTGTTTTTAAATGATGGCATAATAAACCTTTTCTTTTGGGTGATGGGCAAGGGTGGAGCCACCTGAATCCTTTATAAAATTTAATATAAAAATATTAAACTAAAATTGACATCAGTTTTAAGAATATTAACACTGCTTTAAAAATAATTGACACCATAATATAGACCTCCTAGCTCTGACCATGGGGATGGTTGGTGATATTGTGAAAAATATTGATATTCATATTTTTGTTTGAACCAAATCAATCATTTATATTTCTCCTATTGTTCTTACTGGTTCTCTGCTTCTTTTTTTCATTGCGAAGTCTGGGATTATTGTTCATTTGTTATAATAAACATTTATTTTTGCAGATGTTGTGGCATCAGCAATTGGGTTTTCAGTGTTCTCAGTTCTTTTGTGTTCTTGGGTGTTGACATTTGCCATAGGAGGAGAACATCTTTTCGGTCCTACCTGGGATCAACTGGTAATGTATAATGTTGCGGACCGGTTAGGTTTGACAGGTTGGAGTTAGTCATCTGCCCTTTCAAAATGTTATGACTGCTAGCTTTTGCATTATCGATCCCTAAGCTATATCACGAACGAAGGAAAAAAGATGACGTGCGGAATGAATTGTTTAAAACACTCATTTGAAGTCAAGATGTGTATATACTGATTGTAGAACCGATTCTGCTTTCATAATTAAAATTTTCAGATTTTCTGAGGCTTAAGAGGTTGATATGTAGAATGAATGCAGTCAAGCATGAGATCTTTTTTTAGTATTATTTGATGTTTGTGCCTCATTGAAATGATCTGCTTGTGCCTTGGCATGGGAAAGGGGAAATTTGAACTGTTTTTTTTTTAAATTGCTTGGGGTCTTGGTCTACTCTTTATTTGATAAATTCGATTTGATACAGAGATAGTGTCAATAACCTGTGTAGAGGAATTATTTTGTATTGCTATGATTGGTCGTGTCCATGGTTCTAGATTACCACTGCAAGTTCTCAAATAATGGACAAATTGACAATTTCTGAGGAAGAATAAAAATTCAGGAAAATATTGATGAAAATGAAATTTAAAGCAGTTCAAATCGAAATAGTGGTAACTACCATGCTTCCAGATGAGAACTATTTGTGAGGAAGAAATCAACCGTATTGGTCTTGGACACTGTCCCCTGTTAGTCATTAGAGTTTCCCTAAACCCTAGCATCAGAATCTCAACTTGCCCTCCGGTTCATGTTCTGGGACACAATACCATAATATTCAAGTTAGTGTTACGCCTAGAAAGGGGCGGAGACATTAGTCCCAAATGGGCAAGGAAAAAAAAATCTTGAGATAGAAAAGTGTAACATGTCTTTTAAGAAGATGATAATAGTATGTGACAAGTGGTATCGAAGCAATTCTTTATTATCCGATTTCAAGTCAAGATATTAATCCACAAATTCATTCATGTTTAGCGTTTTTCTCAACCGTAGTCTGCCTGCAAATACGAAGCACAAGTTTTAGATTCCAAAGTTATAGGTTGCCTCAACTTTAAATTGCACCAAAACAACCCTGAAGAGTGAAGTTTGGCAATAAGAGTGAGGCAATCTCACCTTATCCACACTCCAACCACAATCATTTATCCAAACCATCGTCTCTTCATGCCACATCACTCCTTTTCAGATGTCCCCAGTAACAAATCTATTACTATACTCAATGACTTTGCAAGAATAAAAATAAAATAATAAAGGAAATTGTTGAGTTGATCGAACACTTGCAAATGGCCAAGAGGGGGTGAATTGACAATTAAAATTTTGGTGAAGAGAAAGATTGAAAATAAAAATGACACAAGAGGTTATAGTGGTTCAAGTTCTCCAAATGAACTCTACATCCACTACCTTAGCTCCCACTAAGGATTTTCAAACAATTCACTAATTGAATTCGTCCCCTTTTCTTGGATGAGGAGGAAACCTTACAATTTCGATTAAGCTTTCTACCCAAAGCTTAATCCACTCAAATACAAGGAAAGAATTTGGTAAACTCAAATGTTTCCTCTCAAAGGATGATTGTCTACCAAATTACAATTTCAACAACCCCAAACTCACAATACAATTTGACAATTGAAAGACAATAGAGTTGGGTACAAGAATATGACTTTGAATAGCTCAAGGGTTTGGAATTTTTGCTTTGATGATGCTTGAATGTTCAATAGTTGTTGCTTGGTCAATTGAAGCTTGTTTTTATATCCTTGCATTGATTTCTAGCCGTTTGGGTAGTTGGGATCATCAATAGAGCCGTTGTGGACATTTCCCTCGCAATAAATGCAGCTCTGCAGCCTACCGTATCGGTACTCGAGAAGGGCGTATTGATACCTGCATCAAAGAGGAAAGAACCGTTGTGCCTGAAAACAGAGCGTATCGATACGCATAGAAGGCGTACCGGTACGGTTTTAAGGGGCGTATCGATACGGAAGGCCGTATCGATACAGTTTTTGCTCACTGAAATCCCAAGTCATGTTTGTATAAAAAGTGTATTGATACACAAACCAAACATATCGGTACGGTATAACGGTCTTTTAAAATCGGGAAACCAACCCACTGACAAGTAACAGTCAAATAATTAAATGCTCAGATTTTTTAAAGATATGCTTATCGTATCGATACGGTTGCTAGGCGTATCGGTACGGTTTCATGAAAACATTTTCCCAGATGAATATCGTATCGATACAGTTGCAAGGCGTATCGGTACAGTTTCATGAAAACAGTTGCCCAGCTGAATATCGTATCGATACGGTTTTAAAGCGTATCGGTACGTTAACTCCATTAAAATTCCAGTGGCAAAATAGGGTATCGATACGCATATGGGTATCGATACGCCTGGGCGTTTTTGCATACTTAGGCTTAAAAAACATAGGAAAGACTTAGGGAATTATATATGTTTTAAGAGCAGGTCTTTAAATATTATTTTGTTAAAAAATACTTGTCAATTTGTGAGACTTAAAAAAGTACTTAAAAATTTATTGTTTTGCAAATTGGTCCTTAGATTTATGTGTTATATCAAAATCAATTTTAGTTTTACAATCTCCCCTTTTTGATATAACAAAACCATAAATAAATTTTTAAGTTTTTGAAACTTTGAAAAGCTTTCTCCCCCTTACTTTAAGATAGATTTTCAAAACAAAAATATTTGACTCTATGATCCTTCTCCCCCTTTTTGTTAGATCAAATAGAATACAAGGATAATAGCAATATAAAGCAACAATAATTCATTAAACTTAAAGCAAGCATAAGAGTTCAAATGCATAAACTCCAAAATAAACATTAAGGTTCAAATGCATAAATTTTAAAGCAACCATCATAATCTAAACTTTTAAAATCCTATAAACATAGATAATATGCATAAACTTCAAATCCTAAAAACGAAAGTGCAATAACAATAATAAAAGACTAAATGGCCCAAGATGAGATGCATGATCTACTCGTCCCCTTCCTCATCATTATCGTCCTCGTCATCTTCTTCTTCATCATTTTCTTGAGAGGGTTAATTCCTTCGGGTTTGATTGATCCAAGCACCATGGAAGGCGGTAAGAGAGATATCCATGAAGTTTTGGCGAGCGACCATGGTGTCTATCTTCTTTTCCATGCCTTGGACGCGATCCTCTAAGGATGTGAAATGATTATCCATCACGGTGAACTTCTCATTTAGGAAGGTCATGAGAGTATCCATGGAGGAGGAATCAAGAGGAGCACGGTGAGAACTCGAAGAAGCACGAGAGGTATCGACCGGAGCAACGGGCGGAGGATCTTGAGCATTGCGAACCCAATCATTATCAACATAAGTGAAACCGGAACGAGCTAGGGAACGTTCATCGATGGGTAGGCCAAGGGTTTCGGGAAAATCATGTGTACAATCAATGCCAAGGGAATGAAATAGACAACTCAAAGCCGTGGAGTAGTAAAAGGATGAGACTAGTTTGGTGTGACGGTTTTGAACTAAGAAGACAAGGTCGGCAAACATAATTTGACACAAATTTGGACGTTTACCTTCTCTAAAACACCTAAGCCAAAAATCATCAGTTTGACGAATAGTTGAATATTTCCCACCCGATGGACGGATAAACCAAGAAATAAGAAGGTGAAGGATACAGTCATGAGCATTTAAAACTTTTGCGGGACCTAAAAAACTCGTACCCAAAGAGTGTTCATCATCAATACCAATATCTTCAAAACCAAAGACATTACATAAAACCTTTTGATCAATTTGAAAAGTTTTTCCCATAATAGAAGATTCAATGGCAATGACATGCTCCCTAGGTTCATCATGTATGCATACGACATTAGAAAAGAATACAATGACTAGGTTCCTATATAGGATAAGAGGAATATTCAAAAAGGTTAAGAATTTCAATTGCTTAATCAAAGGTAGGTATTGAAACTTGAAACAAGCAAAATTTAAAAAAGGAATAGACACAACTCGCTCTTCCCTAAGGTTCATTCCTTGAAAAAGTTTATATCGTTCCCTATCACCATCCTCGGGAAAACTTAATTGGATAATATAAGGAAGATTAGATGTAGGATTACCCTCGACATTCTCAATAGGATTGGAAGTAGAACGATGACGCTTAGTTCCCTTTTTCGATGCCATAATCCTGAAAATACATCAAAAATGATTCAAATATGTATGCAATTAACATCCTATTTGATCCAATAAATTCTAATAATTCAAGGTAATTTGTTAAAAAGAATTTTAATTTTAAAGAGATATTCACAATTTAAAAAAACAGTTTAAAAAAATATCGAATATAAAATATATTCGAATGAAAAAATTTAATTTTAAAAAATATTTTGTGAAAAAGGTGAAACCCATTACAATCAAACAAGGTTTGTACAAAAAATCAGTTGAAACAACAATTAAAAATAAACGAAAATTAAAATAAAGAAAAGATAAATTTTATACCTTGAATCTTAGAATGGATGAAAGAGGGGATGTGAATGCACAAGATTTGATGCCAAAGCTTTGCCTTGATGTGTAGAGTAAAAAACCTCAAGGAATTTTGAAGATTGATGGTAAAATTTGAAGGATTGAGGGGGTTTATATAGGGTTTCGCGGTTAGGGTTTTTAGTAGAAAAGGGGTTTTTAGAGTTTTAAAGAATTTTAACATATACAACTCTAAATACCCTCTCCGTCGAGGCCGTATCGATACGCTATACACGCGTATCGATACCCATTAACCCTAATTTAATATTCGTCGTTACTACCATATCGATACGCGGGGACGTATCGGTACGCTTGGCTTTGACTATTTCCCTTGACTTGTACCGTATCGATATGCGGGGTCGTATCGATACTTGTTCATCTGCAAAAATTCCCAGTTATCAACCCGTATCGATACGCTTCAGCCGTATCGATACACCTTTACCAGATTGTGCAGATTTGACAGATTTAAGTGCAAAAATCTAATTTGAAACGTCCCTAAATGCATGTACATGTCATATGAACAAGTTTTAATGACTAAACTTAATATATACTCCCCCTAGCAACATGCATAGAAGCAAAAGGAACAAAATTAACACAAGCATGAATCACAAACAATTTCAAGCAAATTTTGACATTTTAGGACCTAAAAAGGGTCAAGAAAGGCTAGTTAAACCTAACTCTCTCCTAAGGGTCCAAAAGCGCTCTTTATCTAAAGGTTTTGTAAATATATCCGCTAATTGGTTCAAGGTGTCAACAAACTCTATAACAACATCATTTTTCAAAACATGATCTCTAATGAAATGATGTCTAATTTCTATGTGTTTAGTTCTAGAGTGTTGAATGGGATTCTTAGTGAGACAAATGGCACTAGTGTTGTCACACCTAAGGGGTATCGTTTCTATTTTAACACCATAATCTAAGAGTTGTTGCTTCACCCAAAGGACTTGAGCACAACAACTCCCTAAGGATATGTACTCCGCTTCGGTGGTAAATAAGGCTACGCTATTTTGTTTCTTAGAGAACCAAGATACGTGCATACTACCTAAGAATTGGCATGTCCCGGAAGTACTTTTCCTATCTATCTTACATCCCCCATAATACGCATCCGAAAAAGCATGAAGGCTAAAAGAAGAATCCTTAGGATACCAAAGACCTAAAGTAGGCGTGTCTCTAAGGTATCTAAAAATTCTCTTAATGGCAACTAAGTGTGATTCTCTAGGACTAGCTTGAAACCTAGCACACAAGCAAACACCAAACATAATATCCGGTCTACTTGCGGTAAGGTAAAGCAAAGAACCTATCATGGATCTATAAAGCTTAGAATCAACACACTTACCTCCTTCATCTTTGTCAAGCTTTATGGAAGAACTCATAGGAGTGACTTGAGGTTTTGCATTCTCCAAGCCAAACTTCTTGAGCATATCATTCACGTACTTAGCTTGATTTATGAAGGTGCCATCCTTCCTTTGTTTGATTTGGAGTCCCAAAAAGAATGAGAGCTCCCCATCATGCTCATCTCGAACTCACCTTGCATTAGCTTAGAAAACTCCTTACAATAACACTCATTAGTAGAACCAAAAATGATATCATCAACATAAATTTGAACTACTAAGATGTCATTGTTATATATTTTTATGAAGAGTGTTGTATCCACCTTTCCTTTTTCAAAACCCTTTTCAATTAAGAAATTAGAAAGTCTCTCATACCAAGCTCTAGGAGCTTGTTTTAAACCATAGAGAGCTTTTGTAAGTTTAAACACATGATTTGGAAATTTTGAATCCTCAAAACCCGGTGGTTGTTCAACATACACCTCTTCATTTATAAAACCATTTAAAAAGGCACTTTTCACATCCATTTGAAAAAGCTTGAAATCATGATAACATGCAAATGCAAGTAACATCCTAATAGCTTCCATCCTAGCTACGGGTGCATAAGTCTCATCAAAATCAATTCCCTCTTCTTGCGTATAGCCTTGAGCAACAAGCCTAGCCTTGTTTCTCACTATATTACCACTTTCATCTAATTTATTCCTAAAAACCCATTTTGTTCATATAGTAGATTGATCATTAGGCCTTTCAACTAATGTCCAAACTTTACTCCTCTCAAATTGATTTAATTCCTCTTGCATGTCCAAAATCCAAAAATCATCTTTTAAAGCTTCTTTAATGTTTTTAGGCTCAATGCATGAAAGAAATGCAACATGGTTCATTAATTTGAGAGAGGAAGGAAAGAGAACAAGAGATTTAAAGACTCTCAAGCTAGATGCTCTTGTTGGATCTTTGGAGTTAGCTTTTGAAAATGTCTCATTTTGAATTTAAAGACATTAGTTGAAAGGCCTAATAATCAATCTACTATAGGTACAAAATGGGTTTTTAGGAATAAATTAGATGAAAGTGGTAATAGAGTGAGAAACAAGGCTAGGCTTGTTGCTCAAGGCTATACACAAGAAGAGGGAATTGATTTTTATGAGACTTATGCACCTGTAGCTAGGATGGAAGCTATTAGGATGTTACTTGCATTTGTATGTTATCATGATTTCAAGCTTTTTCAAATGGATGTGAAAAGTGCCTTTTTAAATGGTTTTATAAATGAAGAGGTGTATGTTGAACAACCACCGGGTTTTGAGGATTCAAAATTTCCAAATCATGTGTTTAAACTTACAAAAGCTCTCTATGGTTTAAAACAAGCTCTTAGAGCTTGGTATGAGAGACTTTCAAATTTCTTAATTGAAAAGGGTTTTGAAAAAGGAAAGGTGGATACAACACTCTTCATAAAAAGATATAACAATGACATCTTAGTAGTTCAAATTTATGTTGATGATATCATTTTTGGTTCTACTAATGAGTGTTATTGTAAGGAGTTTTCTAAGCTAATGCAAGGTGAGTTCGAGATGAGCATGATGGGGGAGCTCTCATTCTTTTTGGGACTCCAAATCAAACAAAGAAAGGATGACACCTTCATAAATCAAGCTAAGTACGTGAATGATATGCTCAAGAAGTTTGGCTTGGAGATTGCAAAACCTCAAGCCACTCCTATGAGTTCTTCCATAAAGCTTGACAAACATCAAGGAGGTAAGTGTGTTGATTCTAAGCTTTATAGATCCATGATAGGTTCTTTGCTTTACCTTACCGCAAGTAGACCGGATATTATGTGTAGTGTTTGCTTGTGTGCTAGGTTTCAAGCTAGTCCTAGAGAATCACACTTAGTTGCCATTAAGAGAATTTTTAGATACCTTAGAGACACGCCTACTTTAGGCCTTTGGTATCCTAAGGATTCTTCCTTTAGCCTTCATGCTTTTTCGGATGCGGATTATGGGGGATGTAAGATATATAGGAAAGGTACTTCCGGGACATGTCAATTCTATTTTGATCCTAAGAATTTGAACTCTTATGCTTGCTTTAAGTTTAATGAATTATTGTTGCTTTATATTATCCTTGTATTCTATTTTGATCTAACAAAAAGGGGGAGAAGGATCATAGAGTCAAAATATTTTTGTTTTTGAAAATCTATCTTAAAGTAGGGGGGAGAAAGCTTTTCAAAGTTTCAAAAACTTAAAAATTTATTTATGGTTTTGTTATATCAAATAGGGGGAGATTGTAAAACCGAAATTGATTTTGATATAACACATAAAATTAAGGACCAATTTGCAAAATAATAAATTCTTAAGTACTCTTTAAAGTCTCACAATTGACAAGTATTTTTGAACAAAATAACATTTAAAGACCTGCTCTTAAATCATATTTTTCCCTAAGTCTTTTCCTATGCTTTTCAAGCCTAAGCATGCAAAAAACGCTCAGGCGTATCGATACCCTCAGCGTATCGATACCCTATTTTGCCACTGGAATTTTATTGAGCATACCGTACCGATACGACCTGAAACCGTATCGATACGATATACATCTGGGTAACTGTTTTCATGAAACCGTACCGATACGCCTTACAGCCGTATCGATACGATGTTCATCTGGGAAAATGTTTTCATGAAACCGTACCGATACGCCTAGCAACCGTATCGATACATTAAGCATATCTTTGAAAAATCTGAGCATTTAATTATTTGACCGTTACTTGTCAGTTAGTTGGTTTCCCAATTTTCAAAAGATCGTTATACCGTACCGATACGCTTGGTATGCGTATCGATACACTTTTTATACAAACATAACTTGAGATTCCAGTAACTTTGGACCGTATCGATACTGACCTCCGTATCGATACGCCCCTTAAAACCGTACCGGTATGCCTTCTATGCGTATCGATACGCTCTGTTTTCAGGCACAACGGCTCTTTCCTCTTTGATGCAGGTATTGATACGCCCTTCCCGAGTACCGATACGGTAGGCTGCAGAGCTGCATTTAATGCGAGAAAAATATCCACAACGGCTCTATTGATGATCCCAACTACCCAAACGGCTAGAAATCAATGCAAGGGTACAAAAACAAGCTTTAATTGACCAAGCAACAGCTATTGAACATTCAAGCATCCACAAAGCAAAAAATCCAAACCCTTGAGCTATTCAAAGTCAAATCTTTGTACCCAACTCTAGTGTATTTCAAATTGTCAATTTGTATTGTGAGTTTGGGATTGTTTAAATTGTATTTGGGTAGACAATCATCCTTTGAGGGAAACATTTTGAGTTTACCAAAATCTTTCTTTGTATTTGAGTGGATTAAGCTTTAGGTAGAAAGCTTAATCGAAATTGTAAGGTTTCCTCCTCATCCAAGAAAAGGGGACAAATTCAATTAGTGAATTGTTTGAAAATCCTTAGTGGGAGCTAAGGTAGTGGATGTAGAGTTCATTTGGAGAACTTGAACCACTATAACCCCTTGTGTCATTTTTATTTTCAATCTTTCTCTTCACCAAAATTTTAATTGCCAATTCACCCCCTCTTGGCCATTTGCAAGTGTTCGATCAACTCAACACTCTAGCTTTAATAATGGTCGTTCTCTTGCCATCCCATGACTCCGGAAGAGAATACAACAACTTTCTCACTAGCTTGTCTTCGGGAATGATTTCATTGAAACCCTTCAAACCGTTGACAATGACCGAGAACCGATCAAACATCTTGGATACACTTTCTTCGGGATCTATCTTGAAGTTCTCATAGCTTAGATTGAGTAGCCCAATCTTTGTCTCCTTGACATCACTAGTTCCCTCGTATGTTGTCTCGAGGGTGTCCCAAACCTCCTTGGCATTTTCGATTGAAGACACCTTGGAGTAGATATCCGGACCAAGTGCACAAAATATTACATGAAGAGCTTTGTCATTCACTTGCATCCTTCTTCTTTCATCATCGGTCATTTCGGCTTTGATCTTTGGGACGAGCCTTTCTCCATCTCTCCTCATGGGAATGTATGGACCTTCTTCAACTACATCCCACACCATATAGTCGGTAGACTTGATGAAGAGCCTCATCCTATTCTTCCAATAAGGATAGTTATCCCCATTGAAGAATGGTGGCTTGGTGGTGGATTGGGACTCATAGTTTGAGGTGGATGTCATTGCTTGACTTGTTGTTGATCAAACTCTCCAAGAAACGACTTAAGAGGGTTGTAATCCTTCTAATGAGTGTAGCTCTGATACCAATTGTTGAGTTGATCGAACACTTGCAAATGGCCAAGAGGAGGGTGAATTGACAATTAAAATTTTGGTGAAGAGAAAGATTGAAAATAAAAATGACACAAGGGGTTATAGTGCTTCAAGTTCTCCAAATGAACTCTACATCCACTACCTTAGCTCCCACTAAGGATTTTCAAACAATTCACTAATTGAATTCGTCCCTTTTTCTTGGATGAAGAGGAAACCTTACAATTTCGGTTAAGCTTTCTACCCGAAGCTTAATCCACTCAAATACAAGGAAAGAATTTGGTAAACTCAAATGTTTCCGCTCAAAGGATGGTTGTCTACCCAATTACAATTTCAACAACCCCAAACTCACAATACAATTTGACAATTGAAAGACAATAGAGTTGGGTACAAGAATATGACTTTGAATAGCTCAAGGGTTTGGAATTTTTGCTTTGATGATGCTTGAATGTTCAATAGTTGTTGCTTGGACAATTGAAGCTTGTTTTTATATCCTTGCATTGATTTCTAGCCGTTTGGGTAGTTGGGATCATCAATAGAGCCGTTGTGGACATTTTTCCCGCAATAAATGCTGCTCTGCAGCCTACTGTATCGGTACTCGGGAAGGGCGTATCGATACCTGCATCAAAGAGGAAAGAGCCGTTGTGCCTGAAAACAGAGCGTATCGATACGCATAGAAGGCGTACCGGTACGGTTTTAAGGGGCGTATCACGGAAGGTCGTATCGATACGGTTTTTGCTCTCTGGAATCCCAAGCCATGTTTGTATAAAAAGTGTATCGATACGCAAACCAAGCGTATCGGTACGGTATAACGGTCTTTTAAAATTGGGAAACCAACCAACTGACAAGTAACAGTCAAATAATTAAATGCTCGAATTTTTCAAAGATATGCTTATCGTATCGATATGGTTGCTAGGCGTATCGGTACGGTTTCATGAAAACATTTTCCCAGATGAATATCGTATCGATACGGTTGCAAGGCGTATCGGTACGATTTCATGAAAATAGTTGCCCAGATGAATATCGTATCGATACGGTTTTAAAGCTATCGGTACATTAACTCCAATAAAATTCCAGTGGCAAAATAGGGTATCGATACGCATATGGGTATCGATACGCCTGGGCGTTTTTGCATACTTAGGCTTGAAAAACATAGGAAAAGACTTAGAGAATTATATATGTTTTAAGAGCAGGTCTTTAAATATTATTTTGTTCAAAAACACTTATCAATTTGCGAGGCTTAAAAAAGTACTTAAAAATTTATTATTTTGCAAATTGGTCCTTAGATTTATGTGTTATATCAAAATCAATTTTAGTTTTACAAAAATTAAGCTCCATTTTCTGCAGTAAACAATTAGTCCCATTTTGTAGCAATGGCAGCCATGAACTCCAGTGTTTTGGCCTGCAACTATGCAATCTGGGGCAGTGGATCATCTGGTCTTAATGCCAAGGTGCTATCAGTTGCTTCCTCGGTCGTGTCTGGTGGTCACAGGTTGCCTGTGATCAGAGCCCTACAGGCTAAAGTCTCTAACACCAAAGAATCAGGTGGCAGTGAAGGAAGAAGAGCTGCTATGCTGTATTTGGCATAGGGATGGCAGACGAGTACATTTTTGTGGATTTCGCACTGCACCCGCCCCAGTTGGGGTGAGGATGGGTATGAGTTTGGTGGGTAGTGGGCGGGTGTGGATGTAAAAAGTCATACCCGCCGCGGGTAGTGGGTAGGTGGTGGATTTAAGACCTTATTCGCCCCGCATCTGCCCGCCCGCCCCGCACCCGTCTTCCCCGTATGCTACCCGCCATATTATGTGGCTTTGAAGATATCTGATTCAATATAAAATTTGTTTTCTTTATTCAAATTTCAAGTTCATTTCTTTAGTTCTTTGCATTGTCTTACCCTCATATTTCTCACATAATAACTAACTTACACCGGTGTAAATTAGTCATAGTTAGCTATAGTTCCGTAGAACTTACACCGGTGTAAGTTAGTTATACCACATCACAAGTTAATAGTGTTAGGGTCGGGGGCGTTTTAAATGACGGAAGAAAACTTCAGGTGCACATTAAACGCATCCAAAGTTCAGGCACCACATTGAACTTTCCGTTAAAGTACAAGGGGCATTGGTGCTATTATCACTTCATGTTTTATGTGATATGGTTGCTGCCAGGCGGGCGAGTAGGCGGGTACAGACGGGTATAGGCGGGTACAAGATGGATAATGGGTATCCAATTGGGTGGTGGGTGTTGGGATGGATTTAAGAATATACCCACGTGGGCGGGTGTGGATTTGAAAATTATACCCGCCGTGTGTGGTGGGTAGGTGGTGGATATGAAAATTTTAGGTGAGTATGATCCGCACCCGCCCCGCCCATTTGCCATCCCTAATTTGGCAGCTACCCTTTTCACCACAGCCGCTGCTGCTTCCGCAAATGCCGGTGTCATCGATGATTATCTTGAAAAGAGCAAAGCCAACAAGGTATGTTTGCCACCGGCTGCCAGGATCTTGCAAAACAAAAGGTTCCAACTCTCCTTCTCTTGTTTTTTTGGGTTGATGATGAGATGATATTTGGTTGAGAATTTCTTTTGTGGATGCAGAAAGTACCATTCATCTCTGATGATTTGGCCTTGGAGTGCGAAGGAAAGGACAAATACAAGTGCGGTTCCAATGTTTTCTGGAAATGGTGAAGAGATCCCAAATGTAATTTTCACTTAAACTCAATCATGCATCTTAACAAAAATCAATAAATATTTTATATACTACCATACATGAGATACATTTTGTTAACTTGTGATAAATATAAATCAACCCTAATCATCATACTGTAATACAGTTAGAACCAGACAAATCTGTCAACCCAAGCAATCCCAACTGCTCAATGAATGTTGTATGTTTTGACAAAATTGCAGTATGCAAGAATCTTATCTAATCTCTCAAAATTGGACCATCCCCTCCATCCACACCCCAATTTCATGAGCAACTGAAACCCTTGTCATGCTTGTCATATGATTCACCTTTGCGGTCCAATTTGTTCTAAGTATCCGTGGCCATGGATGAAATTTTCATGTGCACTCTGGGAAGGAACTCATCTCGAAACTTTGAGCCTATGAGCAACATGTTGAGGAGCCATTGTTCTGCAAGTGGGGACATGGCAATGGGAACACGGCATCTGCACAACCGGAAACAAACTCACAGTGCCATGCTGCAGTTGGGGGAAGTCCGAGCAAGGTAACGTTCTTGAAGCATATTCCTTCAAACGATGCATCACGAATACCAGCCAGTACCGGAGCCTTTGTTGAATTCAAACTAACAATGTTACTAATAAAAATACCCTTTATTTTAGGCATGGCTTTAGGATCCCATCCGTCGTCAGGGTGATCATTGGAGCCTCTACTAAGCCTAATAGGAATTTTGACATGTTCCATCGTTATATTGCTTATGGTGATATTCACAATATATCCCCCTCTGCCCTTGTCAGTTTTTATACGGACCCCAGCTGCCGAATTCCAAACATGCATATCTTCAATAGTTACATTAAAAATCCCTCCAGACATCTCACTACCAATGCCAACACCTGAACAAGTTGGTGTAGTGCCTGAGATTCTCCTCACTTTTATGTTTGAGCTTGGTCGTGCCATTTTGATGCCATATTGGTCCCATCCACTTTTCACTGCTACAAGATCATCTCCACTCTCGATATAGCAGTCCTCAATACATACATTGGTACTTGAGTCTGCACAAAGTTCGATGAGGATGTTGGAAAAGATGTCTATGTTATGAGATTTAGGTTGTTTGTATTAGACGCAATGCGGAATAAGGAACACAAGAAGATGGTGAGAATGGAACACAAGAAGATGGTGAGAATGAGATCGACATACCTGGGTCTATCCCATCAGTATTTGGGGCATTAAGTGGAGCCAATATTGTCATGCCCTTAACAACTACATTGCTGAAAGAAAAAGTAGAAAAACTAGCTATTAGTTACTTTCCTATAATTATATAGTTGGGAAATCTTCACTCTCTTTAAACTGGTTTTGCAACCAAAATTTCTATTCCGGCTTTGCAAACACTATCAAGTACCAGAGGCAGAGGATGCATCTTATCTTCATATTGGATAAAAAGAGGTTGACACTTTTACCTTAATAAAATTAAACATTCATGCTCAAAAAACAAAAGCAAACAAAATAAATGGATAAACAAATGAAACTAGAGGAACTGCTACAAGTTAAGAGATGTCAAACCTGCAGTAAATAGGATGAATGGTCCAAAATGGCGAATTCCGGAAGGTTAAGTTAGAGATAAGAATGTTACGAGAGTTCATTAGTTCTACAAGGTGGCCTCTCGTGTGGTTTAGCGTTCTGTTCCACCACAATTCCCACCACATTTGACCTTGACCATCAATTGTCCCATTATTCCCTACAAAATTAGAACAACTCAACACACATAATTGATAAATCCTCCACATCAGATACAAGTATCATGGTAGAAGTAGCAGTGGTAATGGTAAATTTTCTAAATACAGTAAATGATGTCACTAGTCTAGTAGAAATAAGTGCTAATTTTCTTTTCAATATAAGGCCCAAGCCTGCATATCGAAAAGATTATTTTTTATTACCTATAAGTGCCTGATTAGTTCAATCCAACTAGAGAATACCAAAAAAAAGACTCCTAGGGCAGCTTCCATTGAAGTATCAGCCATTAACAATTTTGAACTGCTTAACATCCCTCTGAATATTTATTTCAACATTTAGAATAAGGAGAAGATGTTTCTGTCAGTGATCAGCTAAATCGAATATATAATTTTTTTTCTTCAAATGAATGTAAATCCAAAAATGATATCAAGGTAAACCTTGTGCTTTTCAATGTATTATGCATCCTAGACATGAAGAACAACTTAAAAAAACACTCAACGGGAGCCCATTTACACTTGAGAACTAAAAAAAGGGGGTCCATATTTGGTTTCACGGGCAATGAGAACATTCTGTTTTGTCGAAAGAGAGAAGCTTGGTTTAGTTCTGGACTCATTTATGTAAAAAGCAACTCTTCTTTCCTTTTTCATGTTATTACGAGAACTTGAAATAAAATTACCTGTAATGACAACATTGATAAGACCATTTCCATGAATAAGGCTTATGTGTCTTCCTCCCAATCTCTCTCTCCCTCTACCATAAGAAGGCAATGGCTCTACAATAGGCCATTCCTCAGGGTCCTATCACTCATAAACATGAAATTAAAAATCTGCAGTTTTAGCAACAAATTTAAACAAATAACAAGTAAATGCACTAAAACATTTCTTTTTTCTTCTTCAAGATTTATACTAAATTTAACAGACCCTAAGTGTGATATTCAGTAATCCACCTACATTGAGCGTATATCTTAGGCTCTAACTCAACCAACTAGATTCAAAGAACCCAAAACAAATGCACATAAGATATAACTATATGTCTATTTCATTAAACAAGCTGCTGGGTAGCAAGAAACAAGTTTCTAACTCAACCAACTAGATTCAAAGAACCCAAAACAAATGCACATAACATATTTGATCAAAACATTCATGGCATTCTCTTTTCCACAATAGAATCAACTAAGCCTACAAGAGAAAACAACTCAATTCAAACCGAATAGATAAAAAGTAAATTAATGGGGCCCTTTTAGTTGAACTTGCACATCAGCACCAGTAAAACCAACTTGGTTTCGCATTTAAAGAAGAAAACGCCATGAGAAAAATCAAAGCATGAAAAATACGACATGACCGAACCTAGATAGTAGATACGTTTCAAACAAGCATCGACTGAAATCTGCCTTCTTTCTGCCTAACTTTTACATAAAGCCCCTCTCCCTTTTTTTAAACATATTAAAAAGGCCCTTTTCTTCCTTGTTTTTCGGCTGAAATGGGGAAAAGAAGGTTTCATAAAGTACCCAAAGACTGAAAGAAGATGAAATGAAGTTGAAAGCATTCAGACAAGGGAAACAGAGTAATCCACAATTGGCTTCTGTTTTACAGCATAATTAATCCCCAGAATTCAAAAGGCTATGAAAGAAGCTTATGTTCAATACCCATTAATCACAAAACTTAACCCAACAAATTAAACAACATGAAACAGACAAAAAAATAAAGGCAGAGACTGTAAAGCATGGAGCAATTATGACTAAAAAGCTTTCAACTTGGAGGTGTCTGTTTGAAGTTAAGCAGCCTAGATAATTCCACATTATCCAATATGAACCCAAATAAATTTATTAAAACAAAAAAACAGAGCTTTTTCTGACCTGAGAGCCTAAAATAACAGCACCCTGTTCCAGAAACAATGTGAAATTGCTAGTAAGATTAAAGCTTCCCGTTAGCCATTTCCCTTCCGGGACATTCAGCTGACCCCCGCCTTTCTCGCTAAAACGTTGCATGTAGCCTAACGCCATCCTAAACGCCGCCGTATTAGACGTTTTCCCATCGCCAACTCCCCCGAAGTCCTTCAACGACATGACGTGTTTCCTCATCGGCAACTCCCCGAAAAACGCGGCGCAACTTCCGGGGTCGGAACGGGATTGGAAGTCGGGTCCGGATGATACGGAGACGGGAAAGAATGGAAAAGGAAGGATTGATTTTGGGGAGATTTGAAGAGAGAAGATTGCTAGTACTGTAAAGAGTAGAACAAGGAAAGCCCATGAAGGCTTTGTGAAGTAAACCATTATTGCACCATAATTTGGCTTCTCGGATTCCATTTTTTTTATTGAAAGAATTGAGATAATATTTATAAAGAATGGGATTAAAACATTGTTCAAATTTACAAATGAAGGAAACGAAACGTTCTTTTCTTTTTCTGTAATGAGAGAAGAATAAAACAGTGGGCTGTCCTGTTATTCTGCGTACGTTAGAAAGAACGAAGAGGAAGAAGACGGTGGAAACTGGGATGAGCGCAGGGTGCAAGAGGGTGTATTTTAGCAAGGCGGCTTAAAATATGAAAGAGGATCCGTTTGGAAACAAAATACATATATAAAATTTAGTTTTGCGATCCGGTTTGTAGGGGTACAAGAGTTGTAAATAAAAATCTGACCAATGGATAACTGCCACGACTACTTTTTAATGTGTAATGTAATGTTGGTGAGACGCGTGTCGTTTCGAAGAAGGCGTGTGTGATGCCGCTCGTCACGGGATTCTTTCAAACTTGGTTTTTTCCCCCAAATTTTTTATAATAAAATAAATATTTTAAGGGGATGTTTTGATGCGTAGCGGTGCATAAATTTTTTAACAATAACAACTAAATTTTTTTAGATAAATAAAATGGAATTTTTACTCAAATATTATTTTAAATTTTTTAAATTTCAAAAGTAGGAATCCTGAAAAATTATTTACAGACCTAGGGATGTTTATTGTTGAAAGTCAGATGACCACCAGTGCACAATCCGTTTTTGAACAGTGTTTTTGAGGTTTTTTACTGTTCAAAAACGGGGTGCTTTCCTCCCCTTTTCTGTTTTACGCGACGCCACATGGCACGCAGTGCAACCTAGGCACCATTATTCGGTGCACTGTTCAAAGATGGGGGTGGGCAGTCCGACTTTAAACAGTGCTCGAAACGCCCACATCGCGCCACATGGCAGTGTGACATTTTAAAAGGGTGGTGGTTGAAAATTACTGTTCAAACTCGGGTTGTGGTCCATGGGTTTTCTATAACATCTTGGTGAAATAAACTTCCTTCTATAACCATGCACAAGCTCTTGGGAAAAAATATTTTCTATAATATCTCTTCCCAATAAGAAGGCACATTGATTCTGTAAAATTAGAGAAGACAACCATTACTTTATCCAATTCATAATAATCTTGGTACACTTATATATTGTATTACAACAAGATATATGTCTAAAATTTGTAGCCGGCGTAGGAGCCAACCCCTTAGGAACAAGAGTAATGGCAGTGGAGCTGAAAGCATCAAGAAAAATTTCAATCGAAAATAAAAATTAAATATCCTTCAAGACATCGTCCTCCACAATATTCTATGCCACCTGAAAAAATTTAGTAGTGAATTCGTCTGGCCCTGGAGCCTTACTCTCATTCATAGAAAATAATACTATCTTAATCTCTCTCTCAATAATAGGGGAAACCAAGCAATCACACATATCAGATGTTAATTCAACCTCCGTAATGTCCCTTAACAATTCATTAGACACCACAACAACATTTGGATCAACAGACCCAAGAGAGCTTGAGAAAAAATGAATTAGCTCATTCGAAATATCAACATAAGTCTCTAAATGTCTCCCTTGACTATCATTGAGGACATAAATATTATTTACCTTTTGTCTAGTGGCAAGTTGTCTAAATAAATAAGAGAAATTTTGGTCACTTTTTTAATAAACTAAACTCCGAATTTTTGTCTGAAAAATTGTTCTTCAACCTTGCGCAGATCTTGTAATTCAGCAACAACATACCTCTCATTCATTATTTTATCACCAGAAGGGTTATCCATTAATACTCTTTGTAAATTGTTATAATCAACCTGTTTCACAAACACCCTAGATGAAATGTCACTATAAACCCTCTTATTCAATTGCTTCAAGGTTCCTTCAAATGCTTAAGCTTTGAAAATAAAAGTTGTAAAGTATTACCATGCATAGGTAGCTTCCAAGTATCTTTAACCACAACTAAAAATTCAAAATGACCTGTACAAAAATTGAAAAATTTGAACAGTTTAGGAGGCTTGAAAATGGAAGCTTCCACAACCATATGGACTATAATTAGAACAACCAAGAGACAAAAATGCTACTGTCAAGCTTGGAAATTTAGCTAACCAAGCCCGATTAATTAAAAATCTATCTAACTTTCTTGCCAAGTGAGCTTTTTCTCTGAAGTTACACCATGTGAACACAGTTCCAGTAAATTTATGATCCAAAACATCAAGATCATCAAGGCAATCTTAAAATTCATGCATCCCTCCAGTAACTACTTGATTGCCACTAAAATTAGAACTTTCCTGAAGACTAAGAACAATATTGAAGTCCCCATCTAAACACCAAGGACAATTCCCAATTCTGTCCTTCAAACCAAGCAAATCACACCACAATTTTTTCCTCTTCTCTCTACTATTACTACCATAGAAAAAAGAGAAGTAAAACAAAACATTAGCCTTCGAAACAGTACAAGTAATAACCTGATCCGACTTAAAAAATTCCCTCAGCTTCCACCCTCCCATACCAAGGACCCAAATCCTACCATTCAAAGCGTGGACATTGTTGAGTGTGCAAAAGTTCTACTTTTTACCCCTTATTTACTCCATATTTCTGTTGCATTCAAGCATTTTTCATTGCATTTAGGATAGATTTCAATTATACATCACAATTATATAAAAAGGCACAGTTGCTACTGATTTTGGTTACTTTTACAGGTAACTGTTGTAGCAGACTCAGGGCGGTGGAGAAGCAGAGTTGGAACACAGGACTGAAGTTGAGAAGGACGATGCTGCCGAGGCCGCTATCGTGGCAGCTAAGGACGACAATAATGGTGAAGCGAAAAAGTGAAATGGAGCTCGACAGAAAGAGGAAATTAAACCGGTCTGTTGTGGAGCACTCGTATATTTTTTCGAGCCCTAGATCAGAATGAAGGCCAAGCCTAAAGTTTAAGGAAAAAACTCCAAGCAAGAAAAGAGGACGAATTAAAGACATCTACTCTGAAGATTTAGTCTTTAATAGAGTTGTACTTTAATTTAAACTTATATTCTTGCCATATTAGAAAACTTGAACCCAAGGCCCATATAAATGCATTCGACCTAGGGAAGGAGATCTTATTCTCTAGCTGTCTTCCCCTAAACCCTAGTCGTTCCCCCTTCTCATCATGTTCTAAACTTCTCCTAGGGCTAAGGGTTGATTCTGTAAAGTAGTTGCAAGGATTGCATTGTTTTAGGATTTTTTATGTTCAATAAAATAGACTTCAAGTTTGCTTATTCTGGTTTTTAACATCTTGCAAGAGTATTGGGAGAGCATTGTGAGATTATACATTTACTTAATATCGGGAGAGTTAAGTATACGAAATGTAACCCCCTTAACCCGGCCTAGACGGTTGAACCGAATTAAGAAGTTTACACGGGGAAAACCAAAGTCAACCCGAAAGTCAACCTTGATTAACGACCCTTTGTTTTCTTTTTAAACTTATCTACATGCATATTAACCCTAGAAATGTTCATAAGATCAGCATACTCAAAGATCATCACAATCAGGAAACATTTAGGGACTCGATTGCACAATTTATGAATTTAGGGACCAAAATGCAAAATCTGAAAATTATAAGGACTTAAACCACTTTTGAGTTACCATTATGAAATTAGTCATGTTTCATGCTTCTCTGCCAAATTTCAACTCAAACGGACATCTCAAACTCATTCAATTGCATAAATCAAGTTCAGGACCAAAACGCAAATATTTCAAAACATTTAACCATCAGTTTCAGTGCCCAACGGTCGGGTGTTTCGGAACAGGGATGATCCATTCCGAAACGCGGGACCGTTCCGAAACAAGTTCCGGAACAGGGCTTGGCAGTGGCAAAACCGTTCCGGAACGGCTCTACCCGTTTCGGAACGCCAAAGCCATTTCAGGCCCTCTGTTCCGATACGGTAGCACCTGTTCCGAAACGTGCTGCCCAGATTGCAGAAATTTATCTGGTTTAAATCACTTTTGACCAATCAAATACATTCCAAAGACCCTCAAATCATACCAGCAAGTCATTATATACTTAAGGAACATAAAAGCATCAACCATTCTCAACCATGGCATCAATTTAGGAAAAACCTTAATCTATAGGCATGCATCCTATATTGGAAACCACACAAACCTCAAAACACCAAAACAACCTCAAAAAGGCCATTTACATGTTCCATCATTGTCAAAAGCATAAAACCAACTTAGGGAGTCCAAAACATCTCCCAAAACAACAACATAGGTTCCCCATTGCCAAATGCCAAAAGCTAAGCAAGTTATGAAAATAGTCACCATACATGAGCTTAAGCTTCCACTTAGATTCTTGATCCCCTTGCTGCCCCTTTTTGCACTCTAATGCTCTGTATTATTGGTTTAAGAAAGAGAGAGCGTAAGCACATAGCTTAGTGAGGAATGCTCATTTAAAACATCACAACAATGCATTAAATAAAACTCCTTTTCAAAACCTTTAATTCAAACATCGTTTGATCATGCACATATGTATATAAACCAAGCATTTCATGCTTCAAATCCATCATCATGTCATATTGGCTTACAAGTGATAATTCTTAACATTTTACAACTCAAAACACAACTAACAATCGGATACGCGGATTACAAGCGTTGTCCCCTACGCTTCATACACACTACCAATATCAAGGTGGAGCATGGTACAATCACAACCCCTCAACACCCGTGATGGAGACTATGGTACAATCACAACCCCTCCACATCACTCATTGGTAGTTGTATAACATCACTAACGAGATCACGGGACTTACAACACAAGATCCACACATGGACTTTTAACCACCATTGTGATCTTACAAAACACAAGGTCCACACATGGAATTTTAACCACCATTGTGACCTTAACAATACACAAGGTCCACACATGGACTTTTAACCACCATTGTGACCTTAAAACAAGAACCACCCGTGGACTTTTAACCACCATGTTGTTCTTAACCATCTCGTTAGTGTACTTGGATGGAGCATGGTACAATCACAACCCCTCGACATCCAAGGCGACTTTATTCACGGTGCACCCAATCCTATAGCCGGCTAACTATATCCGATTCAAGCACTTTTAAACCAACCACATCACTTGCCAATATACATCATTAACATCATTAATTCACTGTTTTAAAGCATTTAACAAAGCCATTAAATCCACATGCATCACCATGCATTGAAATCACATTTATCAATGTAAAACCAAGGATCTCTTACCTTGAGCATCCTTCAACACATGGCTTATAAAACCAGCAATAAACATGCTAAAATATGCTTTCAAAAACAGAATTAAAACATGCAAACAAAACACTTTGCATTCAACCATCACATGGCTCATCAACAAGAGTGTTTTTCCGAAAACTTACTCTTGAGCTTAGCTAAGTTGTTTAGACTTTAACTAAGCTCCCAAAACCTTCAAAACATTGGTTTCAAAGCTGAAAACCAAACTTCACTCACCGATTCCGTTTCGCAACTTGCCGAAACACCAATCAAGCTTCCGGATCAACACCACAAGGATTCGAAGATGTCTCCCCTGTTTTAAACACATCAAAGCAGAGGATTAATGCATCATCATGCATTAATATCTTCAACCAAGACACCTAAACTCGCTGCTCTCATCTAAACTCACATTTCGGCTACCAAACACAACCGAAATCACAACCAAACAACTCTACAACACTACCCAGCCAAGATCCAACAATTCCAATCATTCATAAACCTCAATTAACATCCAAAAAGGATCTAATCACGTCCTTATACCTCCAGCTATAGCAGAACATCAAGATCACTCCAAAAACCATCACTAGCTCAAGCAAAACTTAGGAAAATCAACCTATTCGGGATTGCATTGATTAAACCTCAATTTCACATCAATTATACATCCAAAAATCATCAAAAAGACACCTCAAAACAGTGCCCAATCATTTCATACGAATTTCATCAAAAATTAACCAAATCTTGCATTTTAAGCTAAGATCAAGAACAAATCATTAAAACCTTTAATAAAACTTAAATCAAGGATTGAGAACTTGGGAATTTCAGTAAATAACTGAGTATTTAGAGGAGAAGGACGTTCATACCTCTAAATGTGAGTTTCTCCTTAATTGGAACCAAGATTCTTGAAAATTCAATAAGCAAATGCTAAGGTTTTGATGTAGAAATGATTAGAGATCAAATGAAGATTGAAATCTCATCTTTAGAGGTCAAAATCAGAGGGAAATTTTCTGGAGAAAAGTGTTTGGGTTGAGAGAAAAGTTGAGAGAAAAGAAATGGAAAATTTTGAAGAAAGTTAGTTATGACAACAAAATATCGTTTTCCCTCCTTTTACCTTTAATTAAAAACCATTAATAAATTGTTTAATATTAAGAAAAATCTGGAGAAAACTCTTCGTGGGTAAATTAGCTCCTTAAAGATTCAAAGTTTCAATCCTTTTAAAATAGTCACCCAGTTTTCAAAAATTACATTTTAGTCACTAACCCAAAATGTCACACTTCCAAACCTCATTTTGTAAAATTGATTTCACCATTCACTTATATATAATAAAATAGGATTTTAAAATATTTTTCTATATTTTTAATGCAACCCGAACTAGGCTTTCCTAAAAATCACCCTTTTATATTCGAACCGCAATTCGACCGACCCGGTCCAAACCCAAAACTTCTAAGCCCAAAATTGGGGTGTTACACGAAAGGAATAAGTACGGGTTCTCCAGTTTATGGTTTAACTATCTCGGACCTAGGGATAGGATGAGGTTAAGTGGCTAAGGAAGAATTCAACAACATCGGTGTTCATCCTTCGATTCATGTCGAGAGGTATCATCAAAGACGTGTTCATCGACAGACTTGGACCTAGGGATAGGACAAGGCATAGCAAGGATTCTTGCCAAGCTTGAAGTACAGAGTTGTATGATCACTGCCACGACATCAACAGACCTTTGCCGCTGCAGGTGTTGCCGCGACAAGAGAAACGATAGAACAAAGAGTTCTATACATTGCAACACCTACACTACTGAGCAAATCAATACCGACCTATTCTCTCTATCCTGATTTCTTTAATCCTTTATTTTCAGTGTTCTTTCTTATTCCCTTACAAACAATTAAAATTATCTTTTTTCTCGTGCAGCAATTCAAGTTTAAGGGTATTTCCAGTCCCTGTGGATTCGACATCCGATACTTCGTGTATCACTTTACTACTTGCATCGTGTACAATTGCACTCTATTGCGATAGACTCTTTTACATGCAACAAGTTTTTGGCGCCGTAACGAATTAATCCCAACCAGGACTGTGACCGGTTGGAGGGTTTTTATGGACTACTAGAAGCTTAACAAAGCTACCCGGAAGGACCACTTTCCCCTGCCTTTTATTGATCAAATGCTTGATAGATTAGCGGGAAAGCCTTATTACTGATTTCTTGATGGTTACTCAGGTTATAACCAAATAGCCATCGCACCGAAGGATCAAGAGAAAACGACTTTCACCTGCCCATACGGTACTTACACTTTTAAGAGAATGCCATTTGGACTGTGCAATGCACCAACAACCTTCCAGAGGTGTATGATGGCGATATTCTCCGACATGGTGGAGGATTTCCTGGAGATATTTATGGATGATTTTTCTGTCTTTGGGGACAATTTTGAAAGCTGCTTAGGCAACCTACAGAAAGTGCTCAAACGATGCGAGAAAGCAAACTTAGTATTAAACTGGGAGATATGTCACTTCATGGTGGATGAAGGGATAGTCCTAAGCCATAAGGTAAGCTGCCACGACATAGAAGTCAACAGAGCCAAGATTGAGGTGATTGAAAAGCTGCCACCTCCCACCACAGTCAAGGGAATTCGGAGTTTCTTAGGGCATGTTGGGTTTTATCGAAGGTTTATAGAAAATTTTTCGACGATCACCAAGCCTTTATGCCACCTACTAGAGCAGAATCGTCCCTTTGACTTCAATACTGAATGTACTGAGGCATTCAGAATCCTGAAAGAGAAGTTGGTCACAGCCCCAATCGTACAGCCACCGGACTGGAAGTTGCCATTCGAAATTATGTGTGATACAGTGATTATGTTGTATGGGCAACACTTGGGCAGAGGAAGGACAAGTTATTCCACGTAATTTATTACGCCATCAAAACACTAAATGATGCCCAAGTAAATTACACCACAACAGAGAAGGAACTTTTAGCAGTGGTGTTTTCAATTGACAAGTTTCGTTCATACATACTCGGAACGAAGGTGGTGGTTCACATAGACCACTCTGTACTGAAATATCTGTTTGCTAAAAAAGATGCAAAGCCCAGACTGATTCATTGGATTCTGTTGTTGCAAGAGTTCGACATTGAAATCAAAGATAAAAAGGGGACAAAGAACCAAGTTGAAGATCACTTGTCAAGATTAGAGAGGGGAAAGAGTCTCCCAACAGACAAGACACACATACTGGAGACCTTCCCTGACGAGCAACTATTCGCTACCACGAGCACTGCCGCGATAGCCATGGCGACAAGTAAGTTTTCTGAACTCCCCTGGTATGCTGATTTCGTTAATTATTTAGTTAGCGAAATATTTCCTCCTGAACTTAACTATCAAGCTAGGAAGAGGTTCCAAAATAATGTTAAGCATTATTATTGGGACGAACCTCTTCTTTTCAAAAATTGTGCAGATCAGATTATCAGGAGATGTGTAACCCAAGATGAGCATGAAGCTGTGCTTCATCTCTACCATGCTTCACAATATGGAGGACACTTAGGTGGTAACAAAACTGCTGCCAAGGTTTTGCAGTCTGGTTTTTATTGGCCTTCATTGTTCAAGGATGCCCAAACATTCTACAAAAGCCGTGACAAGTGTCAACGAACTGGAAACATCTCAAGGAGACATGCAATGCCACTGCAAAACATCCTTGAAGTCGAAATCTTCGACGTTTGGGGGATTGATTTCATGGGACCATTCCCAGCATCATATGGGAATATTTATATCCTCCTGGCAGTGGACTACGTGTCCAAATGGGTTGAAGCGATCGCCACACAGAAAAATGATGCCAAGACCGTTCAGAGATTTCTACATAAGAACATTTTTTCTAGATTTGACATTCCGAAGGCGATCACAAGTGATGAAGGGAGACATTTCGACAATAGGGTAATAGTTGTTGCTTTAAGGAAATATGGCGTTAAGCATCGGATCACAACCGCTTATCACCCTCAGACCAATGGACAAGCCGAAATATCAAACAAGGAGGTAAAGAACATTCTCGAGAAGATGGTTAAACCAACCAAGAAGGACTGGTCCTTACACCTCAATGATGCACTCTGGGCCTACAAAACAACATTTAAAACTCCATTGGGAATGTCACCCTACCGGCTGATTTTTGGAAAAACATGCCATTTACCTGTTGAGATAGAGCACAAAGCATACTGGGCCATCAAGGCAGTGAACATGGACTTAGAAAAGGCAGGACAGAAAATGTTACTTGACTTGAATGAGATTGAAGAAATTCGAGCAATGGCCTATGTCAACGCAAGGATCTACAAGGACAAGACAAAGAGATGGCATGACAAAAAGTTGTTGCCACGACAGTTCTGCCCAGGGCAGCTTATGTTGTTATTCAACTCTAGGTTGAAACTCTTCCTAGGGAAGCTGAAATCTAGATGGTCCGGCCCATTCCAAGTTGTGCAAGTTTTTCCTCATGGTGCCATCACGATCAAATCCTTAAAGGTCGGGCACCAATTTAAAGTCAATAGACAGAGGCTGAAGCATTATCAAGGGACTAAAGCCCCAAGAATGCAGGAAGTGGTTAATTTAGGAGATGCCCCTCAAGGCATCCCTAATTTAACTTAATTTTTATTTTTATTTTTATTATTATTATATATATATATATATTTATTAGGGAATTAGAATTATTTTATTTTTTAAAGACTATGTTTTTATTTTATTTTTAGGAAATAAAGGAGACAAGGAGAGGAGAAGAAGTGAACTAGCCCACCATCTCACCAGCAGCCCAAAAAGCCCAAAGAAGGAGTCTATCGCCACCATTTTCGTGACAGACGCAGAAAATACAGCCTGTCAACACGCTGTCACGGCAGACACACAAACGCGTAACAGACGCGCAGTAGACATAGAAACACGTGACAGACGCGTCAGAAACCGCGTAACAGCTGGCCCCGTTATTTGCGCCTACCGTTACAGCTCCAACGGGCAACAACCTCTTCATCTATATAAACCACGTTTTACTATTCATTTTTCACTTCACTTTTACTCTCTCTACTTGCTTTCTCTCTAGAATTACATTTTCTTTCATTTCTACAGTCTTGCAACCATGAGTACCAGAAACACATGGAGAAGTGCTGCCTCAAGCTCTGCCGCAGCAACAGGCACACCAAGCCACGACAGAATCCCAAACCGCTTTGCCACCTCCACCTCTAACGACCGCTACTACACCTCCTTCCAAAAAAGGAGATGTGGGAAGAGAAAGGGTTCATCTACACCAAACGAACGGAGAACCTCGGGCTTGAACCATTCATCGCCCGCAAGATTAGAACACTTCAATGACAGATGTTTGCTGCCCAACCCGAGGAAATGAATGTCACTCTAGTCAGAGAATTCTACGATGCTGTCGACAGCAAAGACACGACAGCCGTGATAGTACGTGGTAAGGAAGTTCTTCTTGAGCCGGAGTACATTAATACCCTCTACGAACTCTACGTCGGTAGAAAGGAAGATGGGTATAAGAGGTTCGTGGAGAGCCTGTCGGCAGCAGATTATGACGTTGTTATGGCAGAAGTGACAGAAGAAGAGACCCAGTGGAATACAGACCCACAACACCCACGGACGGTGAAGAAAGCTCAACTCACCCCGAGGCAAAACTGTGGAACCACTTCGTGAAGAAAAGGATTATGCCCTCATCACACAACAACACAGTGGATCAACCCGGGTTAGCTCTCGTCCATTCCATTTTAAACGAGAGACCCATTAATGTGGGACAGTATATTCGGGAGGGGATTTTGGACTGTGCACTTCGGCCATCAGGACCCCTTGTCTTCCCCTACCTCATCACAGAAATTTGCCATGGCCACAACGTCCATGAAATTGATGAAGATCTCAAGGTTCGAGGTAAAAGACTGATGGAGAAAAATATTTTTAGTTTGATGGAGTTGAAAGCTGCAACACTAATCTCCTGCTTCAACCCGTCTGCCGCGGGCAGAGGAGCCAGCAGAGCCTACCCAGACAGAGCCTACCGCCGCAGAATAGCAGCAGCCTACAACAGCAGCTCCCCCAGCAGACTCCCCCACTCAAATCCTTGCCACCCTGTAGAAAATAGAGGAACGACTATTGGGCCTGATGAGCTTTGTCCGCGATTTCACAACAGCAACGGTACATTTCATTCATAGTAATTTAAATTTCACAAATGTACAGTTCCTTGTTTTCCCCAATCATTATTTTGCTGCCCCTACACCTGCCCATACCCCTACCCCTGCTGCCACACCACAAACACCTTCTAATGCGTCCATTCCAACCCCAGTCGCGACAGCTGCAGGCGGCAGCCACACCGCCACTGCCTTTGCCAGGGGAGAAAAGCAAAAAGATCCACCGTTCGACCTCGACGAATTTATTGATGGTTTCTCCTCCTCCTCCTCAGTTTGGGAGGAATCTGATGGTGAGCCCTCTGTCAAGAGGAACCTTTCCAAAGAATTCACTCAGATGAAACGGTAGAAACCCAACACCAGAGACGGACCATCCAGCTAGGGAAAGACCGGCAGCAGCAACAACAACAGCAGTGGCATCAACAGCTCTTCCGAGGAGGTTCAAGTGCTGCAGAGACTACCCCAGATCTCACCTACTCGCATCCAGCCCCCGAGGGAAGCCAAGAAAAAGAATGCCTCCACCTCTCTAAGTCATCTGCCGGCACCGACTATGAAAGTCACTGCCCGCCGGCAGGTACAGACCAACATCAGCGACGACAACACTTAAAATTTAAGTTTTTATCTTATCTTTGTTGTCTCTTATTTTTTATAATTGTGATGTTTTTATTTTCTATTTTCTTTTTATTATGTCATCAAGCATTGGGGGCAATGCAACCCTTGAGTTTGGGGGTGGCATCCCTCCATTAATAAAGTGTCTATTATGTTTAGAATTTGTGTCTAAGTGTTAGTTTATTTTTGCTAATAAAATAAAATAAAATAAAATATCTTTGGCTTAATTTTTGAACTTTTATTATCTGCTGCTGCCATCTCTATCGTGATAGCCCCTTAAAAATATTTTAGGAAGTAAGTAGATCCTTAGTACAGTTCTGAGAAACTGAAACACTTTGTGACTTACTTGATAAAAGACTTTCTCTAGCATACTTAGAATAGAAAACTTAGAACTTAGAGTAGAAAGAGACTAGAAACTCAGGAAACCTAGAGGTGCCTATCACTGGCTCTAGGAAAATAACCAGAGTAAAACTTCTAGAGGTGCCTATCACCAACTCTATATAGTTAACTAGATGTGCCTGAAATACTCGCTCTAGTAGAGAAGAGAAAAATTCCGACAAAGAAGGAAAACAACTAGAGGTGCTCGTTACTGGCTCTAGTAAAAAAATGAATTAAGTCTCAAAGGAAAACTGTAATCAAGCTAAGTATAATATTCTAGTTGCTAGGGAAGTTTATACTCAGGTATGTTCACAATAATTGCACACACATGCACGAGAACTATACTTTTTCTCTAAGTAGATCCTTAAATATTTGAACAGGTGCTAAACATGATAGGGATGGTATTGTGGATAAGGATTGTTCACTAACTTAAGCCAAGAATATATATATATATATATATATATATATATATGTTAGTTAGGTTGTATTTGCTTGAGGACAAGCAAGGATTTGAGTTTGGGGGTGTGTTTAGTGTGCAAAAGTTCTACTTTTTACCCCTTATTTACCCCATATTCCTGCTGCATTCAAGCATATTTCATTGCATTTAGGATAGATTTAAATTATACGTCACAATTATATAAAAAGGCACAATTTCTACTGATTTTGGTTACTTTTACAGGTAGCTGTTGTAGTAGACTCAGGGTAGTGGAGAAGCAGAGCTGGAACACATGACTGAAGTCTAGAAGGACGACGCTGCCGAGGCCGCTGCCGTAGCAGCTAAGGACGACAACAATGGTGAAGGGAAAAGTGAAATGGAGCTCGACAGAAAGAGGAAATTAAGCCAGTCTGTCGTGGAGCACTCATATATTTTTCCGAGCCCTAGATCAGAATGAAGGCCAAACCCAAAGTTCAAGGAAGAAACTCCAAGCAAGAAAAAAGGACGAATAAAAGACATCTACTCTGAAGATTTAGTCTTTAATAGAGTTGTACTTTAATTTAAACTTGTATTCTTGCCATATTAGAAAACTTGAACCCAAGGCCTATATAAAGGCATTCGACCTAGGGAAGGATATCTTATTCTCTAGCCGTCTTCCCCTAAACCCTAGTCATTCCCCCTTCTCATCATGTTCTAAACTTCCCCTAGGGCTAAGGGTTGATTCTGTAAAGTAGTTGCAAGGATTGCATTGTTTTAAGATTTTTTTCTGTTCAATAAAATATACTTCAACTTTGCTTATTCTAGTTTTCAACATCTTGCAAGAGTATCGAGAGAGCATTGTGAGATTATACATTTACTTAATATCCGGATGGTTAAGTATACGAAAGAAATAAGTACGAGTTCTCCAGTTTATGGTTGAACTATATCAGACCTAGGAATAGGACGAGGTTAAGTGGCTAAGGAAGAATTCAACAACATCGATGTTCATCCTTCAATTCACGCCGGGAGGTATCATCAAAGACGTGTTCATCGACAGACTTAGACCTAGAGATAGGACAAGGCATAACAGGGATTCTTGCCAAGCTTGAAGTACAGAGTTGTGTGATCACTGCCGCCACATCAACAGACCTCTACCGCCACAGGTGCTGCCGCGACAGGAGCAACGATAGAACAGGGAGTTCTATACATTGCAACACCTACACTACTGAGCAAATCAATACCGTCCTATTCTCTCTATCTTGATTTCTTTAATCCTTTATTTTCAGTGTTCTTTATTATTCCCTTACAAACAATTAAAATTATCTTCTTTCTCGTGCATCAATTCAAGGTTAAGGGTATTTCCAGTCCCTGTGGATTTGACATCCGATACTTCGTGTATCACTTTGCTACTTGCGTCGTGTACACTTGCACTCTATTGCGATAGACTCTTTTACACGCAACATGCATAATTATTTATAACAGACCAATTCCCAAACTTCCTATCAATAATAGAGTCAAAGTTATGCTCATTAACTCTAGTTTCTACCAAGTAAAGCACCTCAATATTTAACCTTCTAACAACCTTAAGAACATTATTTTGTTTTAACAGGTCATTAAAACCTCGTACATTCTAGGTAAGAAAAGTCATTGCACAGATGGGAAGTGACCACTTACCTGACCTTTCCCTTTCTTCCCACCACCCTTGCCTTATTTTTTTTTTGCTCACTCACTTTGGGTTTTAATTATTGCAACAAATCAACAACTCTATCCACGACAATCTTCCCCTTTCTAGGTGAACCATTATGGCCCTCCTAATCATCTATCTCCCTACCAAGCAACTCCTTATTTGGACTTACTAATCCCTTGCCACCACATATGTCAATAGGAACCTCTCTACCAATAATATTGTTGAGTGTATCGAAGAATCGATTTAAACCAAGAGGGGTGTGAATTTGATTTTTAGAAATTTTGGTGGTGGAGTTGAAAATTAAAATTTGCTATGCAAGAGAATTTAGAGTGGTTCAAGTTCCAATTGAACTCTACATCCACTACCTTATCTACCACTAAGGATTTTTCAACAATCCACTAATTACTCTTCCCCTTTTCTAGGCTTAGGAGGTAACCTTTACAATACCGGTCAAATTTTCTACCCAAAATTTGACCCAATCCTCACTCAAGTAATACAAAGAAGTTTAAGGCTAAAGACTAGTATCTCTCAATACAAATGTAACCCCTTTTACAAGCACTCAACCCAATTGAACAAATAAGATTGGAAATACAAAGTTCTACAATTGGGGTTTACAAAAAAATATGGGATTTTAGCACAATTGCTTGGATTTGATGTTTGGATAATTCTTTTGGGATCAATAGTTGTTGTTGGTGTTTTTAGAGGTCCCTTTTATAGCTTCTCATTGAATTCTAGTCGTTGGGGTTGTTGCTTTCATTATTATAGCTGTTGGGATGTTATCTTCCCTCCATAAATGCAGTCTGCAACTACCCGTTCTGAAACGCCTGACCCTGTTTTGAAACATACCAAAATAGAAAGAGCCGTTGGGGTGTAATAAATAGGCCGTACCAAAACGGGCACGATCGTTTCGATACGCTAAGAGCCTGTTTCAAAACGTGCTGAAGCCCGTTTCGAAACATTTTGCCACTGTCAGAACCTGTATCGAAACAGCTTAGAAGCGTTTTGATACGCCTTAACAATATTTTTAAATTCAGTTATAAAACTTCAACAGTCATATTTTGAAACCAAGTTTGAATTTCGTTTCGAAACGTTTGAGGTCGTTTTGATACAACCGTATCGAAATGGTTCAAACACTTCTGTTGTTCTTCATCCGTTTCAAAACAACTAGTTGTTTCGATACACTCGTATCGAAACATGAAAGCTAGTTTTGAAACAGATGTTAACAGTTTTAAATGTTTCGAAATGCCCAAAGGCTGTTCCGAAACGGTGACTCGAAAATCACTATTTTGACTTGGTAAGTACTTAGAAAATATTTGATAAGTTAAGGTTTTGACTTGTACATTTTTCTTTAAACACATAGAGAGGTTTTGAGGACTTAAAAATTCATTTTCTCTTTTTCAATTTAGTCATTAAATCATTTGTTATATCAAAATCAATTTATTAGTTTTACAATCTCCCTCTTTTGATATAACAAAACCAAGTTAGAATTTTTAAGAGTTTTGAAATCTTGAAGACATTCTAACTCCCCCTCAATGTAAGATGGGTTTTAAAGTTTTGAAAAGATTAAAATTCAAGTGTTTAAAACTCAAAACCTTCTTTAAAAATTGGCTCTTATATTACTTCTCCCACTTTTTGTTAGATCAAAAAGAATAATAATCAAGGCTAATCATGAGAAGAAACAAGGTTATAAGCAAGAAACCAAACAACATAATGTTTATAGAATTAAGTTCAAATAACCAAACACAAATACTTAAAGCAATAGAGTTTAAGCTCAATTCCAAACAAAATAAGTAAAGCATAGGTTTTTAAAGCATAAAAAATTGAAAGGTGCAAACTGATTCCTAATATGATAGACTAAAATGAGATGCAATGGAGATCCTAAGCCTCGTCATCATCGTCACCATCATCATCATCGTTTTTAGCTTGAGTCCGACGAAAGTTCCTCCAATCACCATAAAATGTGGAGAAAGACAAGTCCATAGATGATAAGAGCGGTAAGACGATTCTCGTTTCCAAGAACACGATCCTCCAAGGATTGCAAACGAGTGTTGATAGCACCAAGTCCTGAAGCCATGTTTGTATCCATCGAGTTGAACTGCTTGGTAAGGAAAGCCATAAGAGCTTCATTGTTAGGAGCCGGAGCTTGAGGTGGTGGCTCAACTTGAGGTGGCGAAGCTTTCCTATCAACACGAACCCATTGGCCAAGAGTATAGCAGAACCCAGACTTATGGAGAGAAGATTCACCAATCTTGTTCTTGCGGGGTTCCGGAGAATCATAGAAGCAATCAATGTTGAGGGTACCGAAGACATAGCTTAAAACAGCCCCATAAGTGAAAGATGTAAGAGCATCGGTTTCGCGAATCTTCACATTATGGACCATCTCGGCGAATATGATTTTGAAAAGGTTTGGCCGTTGTCCTTGGTGAAAGCACTCTAACAAAAAATAGTCAACTTGGAAAACATGAGAGAATTTACCTCCGAAAGTGCGGATGAACCAAGAAATCATCAAATGGAGGAACCGGTCATGAGCATCTAATGAGAGAACGAATCTGGTGTGAGCACCAAACTGGTTCTCATCCTCAATGCTTTCATCCTTGAGCCCAAAAGCATTCTCTAAAACGGATATACTAATGGTGAACTTCTTACCCAAAAAGTATGACTCAATGCCAATCACCTCGGTATGATCTTCATTATCAATAAGAACGGCGTTAGAGTAGAAAAGAAAGACCATATGCTTGTAGACAATATCCGGAATGCTCAAAAAGGCCAAGAAGCTCCATTCTCGCAAGCGAGCTAGATAGCGGAATTCAAAACGCTCGGAGTTAAGGAATTCGATATGCACAACACGCTCTCGTCGAACGACTATATCTTTGATGATTTTGAAATGGTCCTTAGTCTCTTGATTCCGAAGACTCTTTTGAAAAAAGAGGGTGAAGTTAGGGCGGATGTTCTCTTGGGTTGAAGCTTCACCCGTTTGAGTCGTCTTGTGTTTCTTGTTAATGTTTTCCATGAAATTCCTAAAAACATAAAGCAATCAATTAAAAAAATTAAATGTATGCATATTAATCCTTAATTCAATCCAATGACAAATCCCATTTAGGTTTAAAAAAAACTTTAAAAACATATATACATATTACAATTTTTTTTGAAAAGGAAACAACTTTTGAAAAACAATAAAAAAATACGAGTAAAAACAAATAGATTAGAATAAAAAAATTTAAGATTTTGAAATTTTTTTCCAAGTTTTGAAGAACCCAAGATGCAAAACATATAATCTATACAAAATTAATATTTTCTAACCTAAGATTCGAATAAAATCAAAGGAAAAGGAAAATTATGAAAAATACCTCAAATAGGGATTTTGGATGAATGAATGAAAGAAATTGTATCAATTTGTTGAAGCTTGCTTAGACTTAAGTTTGTGAGTAAAAGCCCTCAAAATTTGATGAAAAACAATGAGGTTTAGAGGGTTTTTATAGGGAAAAATTGGGTTTAGGGTTTTTAGGAGTTTTAATGAAAAGCAAACTTTACAATCAAAGCCCTTTAAAAAGCTGTCTGCAGATCCGTTTCGGAGCAGGCACGATTGTTCCGAAACGTTGACTGACGTTTTGAATTCTGTTGTCCATTCCGATACAACTTTGACCATATCGAATCCCACATGGTAACCCGTATCGAAACGCTTTTGGGCCGTTTTGATACAAATCTTGGCAGAGGAAAAACGTTTCGAAACCCTTTTAGGCATTTCAAAACACCTTGGTCACAGACCATTCTATTAAGGCACCCGTACCGAAACAGATTGACCCGTTTCGATACGCCTAGGCTTGGAGGTGTAGATGAGGCTCTAATATTGCAGAAAAATTGAATTTTATGAAGTCCTAGATGCATAAATGATATGAATGAGCATGAATAATGTGTTAAAACACAAATATACTCCCCCTAACTATAAGCATGGATGAAATTAGGAATAAAAACACATAAGCATGACATTTTCCAAGAAATGAAGCAATTTAAGCATAAAAAGGTCCTAAAAGGTCAAGATAGGCTAGTTAGACCTAACTCTCTCCTAAGAGACCAAAAACGCTCCTTATCCAGAGGTTTTGTAAAGATGTCCGCTAGTTGATTTAAGGTGTATACGAACTCCAAAACAACATCTTCCTTAAGGACATGATCTCTAATGAAATGATGCCTTATTTCTATATGTTTGGTTCTAGAGTGTTGGATGGGATTTTTAGATAGGCATATAGCACTAGTGTTGTCACACTTAAGGGGTATGGTTTCAACTTTAACATCATAATCTAAGAGTTGTTATTTCATCCAAAGGACTTGAGCACAACAACTCCCTAAGGATATGTACTCAGCTTCGGTGGTAGAAAGAGCTACACTATTTTGTTTCTTAGAGAACCAAGATATGAGCATACTACCTAAGAATTGGCAAGTGTCGAAAGTACTTTTCCTATCAATTTTACAACCCCCATAATCTACATCCGAATAAGCATGAAGGTTAAAGGTTGAGTCTCTAGGGTACCAAATACCTAGACAAGGAGTATCTCTAAGGTACCTAAAGATCATTTTTACGGCAATAAGGCGAGAATGTCTAGGACTAGCTTGAAACCTAGCACACAAGTAAACACTAAACAAAATATCTGGTGTACTTGCGGTAAGGTAAAACAATGATCCAATCATAGAGCGATAAATCTTAGAGTCAACACACTTACCTTCTTCATCTTTGTCAAGCTTTGTAGATGAGCTCATTGGTGTGGCTTGAGGCTTTGCATTCTCCAAGCCAAACTTCTTGAGCATATCCTTGATGTACTTAGCTTGATTGATGAAGATGTCATTCTTAATTTGTTTGATTTGGAGTCCCAAAAAGAATGAGAGCTCCCACATCATGCTCATTTCAAATTCACCTTGCACCAACTTAGAAAAATCTTGACAAAGCAATTCATTAGTAGAACCAAATATAATATCATCAACATAAATTTGAACTACTAATATATCTTTGCCATTATTTTTAATAAAAAGTGTTGTGTCCACCTTTCCTTTCTCAAAACTTTTTCCAACTAGAAAACTCGAAAGTTTTTCATACCAGCTCTAGGAGCTTGTTTTAAACCATATAAAGCTTTTGACAATTTAAAAGCATGGTTTGGAAAAATTTGATCTTCAAAACCCGATGGTTGTTCCACATACACTTCTTCATTTATAAAGTCATTTAAAAATACACCATTGACATCCATTTGAAAAAGCTTGAAATCATAATAACATGTATATGCAAGCAACATCCTAATAGCTTCCATCCTAGCTACGGGTGCATAGGTTTCATCAAAATCAATTCCCTTTTCTTGAGTGTAACCTTGAGCAACTAGCCTAGCTTTGTTTCTCACTATGTTACCACTCTCATCTAGGTTATTCCTAAATACTCATTTAGTTCCTATAGTAGATTGATTTCTAGGCCTTTCAACTAATGTCCACACTTTACTTCTTTCAAATTGATTAAACTCATCTTGCATGGACATAATCCAAAAATCATATTTTAAAGCTTCTTTGATATTTTTAGGCTCAATGCATGAGATAAATGCAACATGATTAAGAATTTTATGAGAAGAGCGAGTAGTTACCCCCTTGGATGGATCACCCAAGATTTCACCACCTTTGACATAATTGTACTCCCTTGGGTAGCCCACATCCTTTTCCTCAAGAGCCAAGTCCTTCAAGGCTTCAAGAGGTGGATCTTATGCATCTTCTTCTTTAGTTGGAATTTCATCCTCGCCAAGTCCTTCAAGGCTTCAAGAGGTGGATCTTGTGGATCTTCTTCTTTAGTTGGAATCTCATCCTCCTTTGAAGTTTTTCCTCCATCAAAGGCGTCAAGGATTCCTACATCATCATCATCACAAGATTCTTTCCTTGGAAGGAGGTTATCATCAAAAACCACATGAATAGATTCATCTACAACTAAAGTTCTTTTGTTAAACACACGATAGGTTTTAGAGTTTAAAGAGTAACCTAGAAAAATAGCTTCATCATTTTTTGCATCAAATTTACCTAAATTGTCTTTTCCATTATTTAAAACAAAACACTTGCAACCAAAAGAGTGAAAATAGCTAATGTTAGGCTTTTTAGATTTTAAAATCTCATAAGGAGTTTTCTTTAAAATAGGCCTAATCATTACTCGGTTAATAATGTAGCAAGCGGTATTAGTGACTTCCGCCCAAAAATACTTAGGTAAATTGTTTTCAAAAAGCATAGTCCTAGCCATTTCTTCTAAAGTTCTATTTTTCCTCTCAACTACCCCATTTTTTTAGGAGTTCGAGGAGCCGAAAAATTATGGCTAATCCTATTTTCATTACAAAATTCATTAAAACACATATTTTGAAATTTCGTTCCATGATCACTTCTAATATGTGAAATTTTAAGTTCAAGATCATTTTGAGTTTATTTTGAAAATGTGATGAAATTTTCTAAAGCCTCATCCTTGGTGCTTAAAAGGAGAACCCAAGTATATCTAGAGTAATCATCAACAAGCATAAAAGCATATGATTTTCCACCCAAACTAGTTGTTCTAATTGGCCCAAATAGATCCCTATGAATTAGTTGTAAGCACCTACTTGTAGAAACATCATTAATGGATTTAAAGGATGATCTATGTTGTTTACCCTTAGAGCTTGCATCACATATTTTATTATTTGAGAACTTGATTTTGGGTAAACCTCTAACTAGATTTAGGGAATCTAATTTTTCTAAAACACTAATGCTAGCATGTCCTAGTTTCTTATGCCATAACCATGTATCATTTTCATCTTGTACAACAAAACATGCATGGGGTGTATGAATGTCATCTAGATGCACCATATAAATGTTACTTATGCGATGACCAATGAACATTATTTTATTTGATTTAATGTCAACAATTTTACACCCTTTTTTATTGAATAAGACATTAAACCCTTTATCACACAATTGACTAATGCTCAATAAATTGTGTTTTAGACCATTGACATACAAAACATTTTCAATAAGTACAGTAGAGTGATTACCTATGGAGCCAATACCTTCAATGTGGCCTTTGGAGTTGTCACCAAATGTCACCACTCCTCCACTTTTTGGCTTTAAGTCCATGAATCGACTCTTGTCCCCGGTCATGTGCCTCGAGCATCCACTATCAAGGTACCACACATTTTGGCTTTGTGCTTTGGCCTTATAGCAATGCTCTCCCTATAAACAAAGAGGTAAACTTTGATTTTTGGTACCCAAATCATTTTGGGTCCACAAGTGTTAGCTCCCAAAAGCTTAGTTCCCTTAGGAATCCAAGGTGACATGACATCAATATTATTTGATTTAACAAGTTCCTTAGGAACCCATACACTTCTAACTCTTTTAGTTCTATTATGCCTATATAAGCCACTTTGTTTGTAGTTATAGTTCTTTCTTTTAGGTTGGTTTTTTCTAGATGATTCACCTAATTCATTTTTCACATTACCAACAATCTTGAAAGACTTTTTGAGCTCATTAAGCTCATCTAACACCTTTTGGTGTTCAATATTACATTGAGAAATAAGATTGTTTAAGTCTACATTTTCATCTTGAAAGAATTCAAGTTCATCTTGTAAACCTAAGATCTTTTTCTCAAATTTCAAGTTAGCTTGAGAGAGTAAGTCATTTTTAGCATTTAAATCAGAAATAATCTTTTTATTTTTTAAAATAAACTCCTTAAATTTCTTAACTAAATCATCGTATACCTCTTGTAACTCATCATAAGCATCTAGAAGTTCATCATAAGTAAAATCAAAAGTAGATGAGTTAGAGGTTACCATAGAAGAATCCTTCTAAGGAGCCATGAGGCAAAGGTTGGCCACTTCATGTTCCTCATCCTCGGAGGACTCCTCATCACTCCAAGTAGCAAGCTTGGCTTTGAGCTTCTTCTTCTTCTCAAAGTCCTTCTTCTTCAGTTGAGAGCAATCGGAACGTATGTGACCCGACTTCTTGCACTCAAAGCAAATGATTTGGTCTCTCTATTCTTCTTTTATTTTGTTCTTGAAGTCTATATTTCTTTGAAATTTTCTCCCTCGGTTGGACTTCATGAACTGTGAGAATCGTTTGGCTATCATAGCCAATTCCTCAAAGTCTTCCTCCTCACTAGAAGAGCTCTCCTCATGTAAAAAGGCTTTGAGAGCAACTCCTAGCTTCTTTTTCTTTTCTACCTCATGCTTCTCTATCATTCTCTCTTCCTTCTTCTTCTCTTCCTCTCTTCCTTGCTTCATAATCTTGTGTGTAAGAAGAGACCCAACAAGCTCATCAAGCTTCAAAGTTTTCAAATTCTTTGCTTCAATAATGGTCGTCCTCTTATCATTCTAAGACTCCGGGAGAGAGTATATAAGCTTCATCACTAGCTTATCTTCGGGAATTACTTCACTGAATCCTTTAAGACCATTGACGATGATCGAAAATTGATCAAACATCTTTGAAACGCTCTCATCGGGGTCCATCTTAAAATTCTCATAGCTCAAGTTTAGCAACCCAATCTTCGTCTCTTTCACATCGCTAGTGCTCTCATAAGTCATCTCCAAAGTGCCCCACACTTTCTTTGCGCTTTCGATAGATGAAATCTTTGAATAGATATCCAGACCAAGTGCACAAAATATGATATATAGAGCTTTGTCGTTGACTTGCATCTTCCGTCTATCTTCCCCAGTCATCTCTGATTTTACCTTCGGAACTAGTCTTCTTCATCGGTTCTCTTAACCAGAATGTAGGGGCCTTCTTATACTACATCCCAAACCATGTAATCCGTTGACTTGATGAAGAGACACATCCAATTCTTCCAATATGGTTAGTTGTCCCCATTGAAGAAGGGTGGTTTAGCGGTTGATTGTGACTCATAGAGGTTGGAGGTTGAAGTAGATGTCATGGCTTGTCTTTAAAATTCATCACACTCTCCTAGGAACTCCTCGTGTGGTTGTTAATCCTTAAAAGAGGTAGGCTCTGATACCAATTGATGACTGGATCGAAAAATCGATTTAAGCCAAAAGGGGGTGAATTTGATTTTTAGAAATTTTGGTGGTGGAGTTGAAAATTAAAATTTGCTAGACAAGAGAATTTAGAGTGGTTCAAGTTCCAATTGAACTCTACATCCACTACCTTAGCTACCACTAAGGATTTTCCAACAATCCACTAATTGCTCTTCCCCTTTTTTAGGCTTAGAAGGTAACCTTTACAATACTGGTCAAATTTTCTACCCAAAATTTGACTCAATCCTCACTCAAGTAATACAAAGAAGTTTAAGGCTAAAGACTAGTATCTCTCAATACAAATGTAGCCCCTTTTACAAGCACTCAACCCAATTGAACAAATAAGATTGGAAATACAAAGTTCTACAATTAAGGTTTACAAGAAAATATGGGATTTTAGCATAATTGATTGGATTTGATGTTTGGATAATTCTTTTGGGATCAATAGTTGTTGCTGGTGTTTTTAGAGGTCCCTTTTATACTTTCTCATTGAATTCTAGCCATTGGGGTTGTTGCTTTCATTATTATAGCCGTTGGGATGTTATCTTCCCTCCATAAATGCAGTCTACAACTACCCGTTCAGAAACGCCCGACCTTGTTTCGAAACAGACTAAAATAGAAAGAGTCGTTCGGGTATAATAAATAGGCTGTACTGAAACGGGCACGATCGTTTCAATAAGCTAAGAGTTTGTTCTGAAACGTGCTGAAGCTCGTTTCAGAACATTTTGCCACTGTTAAAACATGTATCGAAACAGCTTAGAAGCGTTTCGATACGCCTTAACACTATTTTTAAATTCAGTTATAAGATTTCAACGGTCATATTTTGAAACCAAGTTTGAAATTTGTTTCGAAACGTTTGAGGTCGTTTCGATACAATCGTATCAAAACGGTTCAAACCTTTTTGTTGTTCTTCATCCATTTTGAAACACAATTAGCTATTTCGATACACCCGTATCGAAACGGGAAAGCTAATTCTGAAACAGAGGTTAACAATTTCAAAATGTTCCGAAACACCCAAAAGCCGTTCCGAAACGGTGACTCAAAAATCACTGTTTTGACTTGGTAAATACTTAGAAAATATTTGATAAGTTAAGGTTTTGACTTGTACATTTTTCTTTAAACACATAGAGAGGTTTTGAGGACTTAAAAATTCATTTTCTCTTTTTCAATTTAGTCCTTAAATCCTTTGTTATATCAAAATCAATTTATTAGTTTTACAAATATCAGTAGCCCCATGGGAAACACCCTCAGTCTCATCCATAGGAGCTACTCCACCGGCAACAACATCTTCACCAGCTTCAACTTCAGCTTGAATAGGAACTTCCCCATCTGCAGCAACAACAGTATCAGAGTTAGACTCACCCACCACAAGGGGCAATCCCCCATCACCCTCCAAGCTACAAACAATATCCAAAACAGCTTTTCCATCAATCCCCGCACAGTGATAATCAACAACCTCTGAAACCTTTAAATTATTTTCAGCAAAATTCCCCACATCGTGCACAATAGCCTTGCACTTATCATCTCTATGCCCAAAGATTGAGCAATGTCCACATATCGGATGAGCCCAAACTAATTCTACTGTAATATCAATCATTTGTTCATCTTCAAGCTCGACCAAAACAGAACTTGGAAGGTCATCCTTAGCGTTCACCTCAACACAAACCTCTACGAATTTCAATTGTTGCTTCATGGTCGTGGCTCTATCCGTGTACAAAGGTTACCCTAAAGCACTTGCAATATAGCCTAGACCTTGTTGGGAGTACAGTTCTAGAGGGACATGTCATAACTTCACCCAAACTGGAGCTGAATCCAAATGAAGCACATCAAATAACAAACCAGGCTTCCATTAACGCATGACAATTTGTTTTTGTTGAATGTGCCATGGCCCCGATTCTAACACCCAATCTTTGACCCTATGTAAAGGGAAATTGATTATGTAAACCTTTGGAGCAAGGAACCGAATCACCACCGATCCATTTTTACCCTAAAGTCAATCAGTCGTCCTTTGAAAAATAGGTAACATAGGAGATCTATCAAGGAAGTTTCCAATAAGGGCATTCGACCGCTACTCCGCTCCATTCTTTAAAACCACAAGCGATGGCTTAACCCTACTCCTCCCTCTTTCTCCGTAGAGAGAAGAATCCCAAAGATTGATCAATAAACTTCCACGTGGGCTTACCCACATCATGCTTAGCTTCCACAACATGGACCTTTGGAACAACAACAATCCCCTCTGAGCTAGCAACGTTCGGAGTTTTGGCAGCAGCGAGTGGTGAAAACTCAGCCAAATCAATCTCCCTAGCGAGAGATTCAGACACTGATGAACCCACTAGATCAACCATTAACAGGGAACCAGAGAATAAAAGGATAAAACTGAAAAACAAGGAGAATTGAAGAAGAACAATGCAAAATCGAAGAAAAACGATGGGAGATTGAAAAAAAATAGTGGAAAATGACAAAAGAAAAAAACCCCCCAAAGCTCTATAGGCGCACGGTAGACTCTCTAACGTGTGCGGCAGAGAAAAATCATATAGAAACTGGAGTGTCATATTAGCTTAAATCGAGCAACTATGTTAAGGTTAAGAACTGCAATTTTTGATATGTTGAAAATCGATCCATACAAAACAATGAGGTGCCATATTAGCCCAAGTTGAGCAACTATGATAAGGTTAAGAACTACAATTTCATTAACACTATAAAGGATATTACAAATGCAATCCAAAGAAATGTGCAAAGAAAAGTAAACATTTCTATGGAGATTAGCATATCATTAAAACTCAGAAACTATCATGAATCTCCTTCTCTTTTGTCAAACGAGACGTTGTACGGGAGGGAAAAAAGACTGGTCAGCGAACCAAACTATCAGACAGATTGCTCCGCTATATAATTCTGATTACACCGGCTAACAAACTATCAAACGAGTAGGGATCAAACTTTTCTATGATCAACGACAAAATCAAATCAGAAAACTAACGCCATGAAGATCTCTATACGAGTACCAAACGACCGCTAAGGTCTTTTGAAATTATACCAAAAGACAGATGAAATGAACCACAAAAGTCAATGAAAAGCATGCCATAAAGGTAAAAAAACTCATGCCACAAGGACAAAAATTCATATTAAAATTGAGAAAAAAACATGAAAAAACAAAAAACAACAAAAAATGAGTACTGACGGTTGGTGACCATCACTAAACTGGTACCGACGCCGACTAAAGCCAAAGATAAAAAAAAGTTAATGCAGAGAGAAAGCAAATGACGCTTAGGGTTTTTCAATGATTCTATCTGTCCTTTTTATTATTTATTTCATTGCATATGGGAAATCGTGCTTAGAGAGGTTTTTACTTGTAACTTTTAAGACCAATCGTTGTATTTTAGTCAGATTTTAAACTTTAAATAAACGTCTATATATTTATAAACAATTTTTTGAGTTAGGATAAATAAGTCATCATTTATTATTGAGACCATTCAATTATAAAGTAGTGTTTTTTTATAATTTTTAAATAGCTTATATTTTGTTACAATAACAACTATGTTAATTGAATTAAAATTGAATTAATATAATTTTATATTTTTATTATTATCATATTAAAATAAAAAATTATTGTGTGTCGATAAGCTCTTAGTAGACACTCACCTGTCTTTTCTAGGTCTTAAGTTCAACAAATTTTTTCTTTTCGTACTCTTCTTTTCCCTTAGATAAGAATTGTCAAATAAATTTAAATATTCTGCACCTTTTTTGCACGATTCACTAGACTTTTCTAATAACAATGTCTACTGGGAGAAGGGAGGAGAGGGCTTCCCGTATGATGCTGCCTTCGATGATGGTTCGATCGTCTTCAGGCCGGCGAGTGGTGAGTGTAGAACATTCGATACATAGCCTTAGGAACCCGAGTCACCTTAGTGGTCAGGTTTGGAACGACGAGAGTAAGTTTGGTTCGAATGGCCGGTGTTATACGCTTGCTTCACTCATTTCTGTTTTGCAGGATCAGGTTAAAAGCTGGTTCTTCATGGATTGGAATAGTATGGAAGGGGAAAAGGTTATTATCAGAAGGTTTAATGGTTTTGGTTCTGGATTGAGGTTTCATGTTTTGGTGACTTCCGACGAGGGGTTGTGATCACGATTTTATGGTGATGATGAAGATGGTATGGTTGATAGAGGTTTGAAGTTGTTGGGTAATCGAACAAATTGTGTTTTGGTTGAAGTTTTTCTGGGGTATAGTTTGATTCTATTTTTCTAGGTATTTTTAGCAGTAGAGGTGTTCGATGAAAGTATTTTACAGAGGAAGAAGACGATGGGAGACATGTGTCTGTGGTTGTCGAGTAAGGGGGACAGGCTCGGAATGAGAGGAAATTATTGGCGCCAACAATCTTGGAATGACAGGTCCTATGTGCGTGGAACGAGGTCCTCTGCTCAGTCAGAAGGAATGTCGGGTGACAGACACGACTCGAGTTAGCGTTGGGCCCCACCTGGCTAACGGGCCTCTGGTTTAATGTTTTATTATTATACACAGTGAAACGCCCCATTTCATTAATTGAGGGAATTTCCTTTTTTACCCTGAGCTTGGGGTTAAAGAATGGTTCGATGTTGAGGTTGTTTCGGGAATTCAAGATTTGTTATCTCAGGAGACAGGAACGCATCGTTTTGATAAAAAGATAAATACACTATTTTATCCTTTCTCTTACAGGCTATAACAGCTCGATTTTAAGGGCATTTCAGTCTTATAACTGACCAAAATTTTCAAATTGGACGAGGGTTTCAGATATGTATCTTTTCCCCTTTCTGAGGAAGTTACTGAGAAAGGCAGTCGTTCAAGCTTTTCTCTAGTATAGTGAAGGCTTCATTTATCTCGAACTGTCTATTTTTGAGGAAATGAGTAGTATGGAAGAGGAGGTTGCAAAGATGCTGGGAGAGCTAAAGTTCACAGAAGAAGAAATACAGGATTTTGAGGGAGCTTATATGATTTTAGAGAAAGAGGTTCTGGGGTCAGAGAAGTGGTTGGTGGGCAAGTTGTTCTCACCAGCAATCGTGGATGACCCTATGTTGATTCGAGTTTTCATGGCAGTTTGGAGAGAGCAACCTCTTGTGGATGCTACAGAGCTTGGGCCTAACATGTTTCTCTTCAAGTTTGACAGAACGGAAGAAAGGGATTTTGTTTTTGACCGTGTTCCACGGACATTCAATGGTGAGTTGCTGGCACTGAAAGCGTTTGATGATAAGCTCAATCCTTCTGAGTATGATTTCTTTCCACTGCCTATCTGGATTAGAATATATGACTTGCCTTTAGCTGGAATGGATGTTGAAATTGGGAAAGCGATAGGAAATAAGTTTGGGAACTATTTGACTGCTAACTTTAGGAAGGGTAAAGGTAGACTGGGTGAATATATGCGTGTTAGGGCTGTTAAAGATTCTTTTAAACCTTTAAGAATATGTGTTATTGTTGGGAAGCTTAGTGATGGTCCGAGTTTGTATGGCCAAATACGAGATATTGCCAAGATTTTGCTATTGGTGTGGTGTCATACGCCATGAGTTAGATCTCTGCCCTGCAGCCCCCAAGAATGTTAGAGAGGATCAATTGCAATTTGGAAATTGACTAAGGGTAAAATTCAAGCCTAAGAGTGCCTCATTTGGAGCACCTAAGCCAGGTCTTGTGCATTTTAACTCCCTGAATGTTGGAGCTGGAAAACAGAAAAAGATGGTAGAAATTGTGGATGATAATACCATCACAGTAGGAAATGTGTCTACAAGAGGGAAGAATGTCATGGTTTCAGCCACAAAGAATAGGAGCTTGAAATGTGTGTTGCAAGGAAAGTTTGAGGTGAGCAATCATGTTGGGACAAAAAAACAAGATCAATGTCTGTTGTTGTGTCAAACACTGAGGAATTGGGTGTTGATGCCATGTCCCCTCTCAAAACTCCTGATCTAACGGTGGAGGTTGAGGCTCAGCCCCGCCGAGAGCCATGAAAACATTAGTGTGGAATTGTCAAGGGCTTGGGAACCCTGAGACAATTTGATTCTTGGGGCAACTAGTTGCTTCAAAAGGTCCCAATTTGATTTTTCTTTGTGAAACAAGACTGAATAAAGTTAAAGCTGAAAGTGTGAGAAGGAGAATTGGCATGCCAAGCAATTTGGTGGTTGAAAGAAGCTCATAATGTCCTGGTCTGATGTTGTTATGGAGTGAGGAGTTAAAGGTGGATCTACTGTCTTTTTCAAAGTCCCACATTGATGTCGTGGTTGTTAATGGTGAGGAAAAGTTCAGATTTACATGCTTTTATGGAACCTGTTATAGAACCAGGAAAAGGGAAGATTGGGATTTGTTAGATACCCTTAGAACCAAATCTGATCTTCCTTGATTGTTGGGAGGTGACCTAAATGATATCCTTGACTTAACTGAGAAAGAAGAAGGTAGAAGAAAACCAAGAATTGATATGGAAGAGTTTATGGAAGTCTTAGACAGAAATGGGCTTTGGGATATTAAACCAAATGAAGGTTGGTTCACATGGCACAATGGTACAGATGTGAATTCTATGGTCAAGGAAAGGCTGGATAGATATGTTGAAAGTATCCCATGGCTTGAGAAATATGGTTTGTGTAATGTGATGTCTAAAATCTCTCCCTTCTCGGACCATCATTTTGTGTTATTGTACACTGATCCTCAGCTTGGCCACTTCAACAGATCATCTGACCACTTCAGATTTGAAAATTGTTGGGTAAAAGAGGATTTTTGTAAAGAAACATTAAGTAAGGTTTAGGAATTCCCTGGTTTAACTACTCTCTCAAAACATAGCACTAATGGAAATGAGCTTAATGGGTGGCAAAGACATAGAAGAAGAGTTGCAACAAAGAGGAAGAAGCTGCTACTTGACAGAATGTGAAAGTTCTCCTGGCTACAAAAAGGGAGCTTAAGACCATCCTTGACATGGAGGAAGTATATTGGAAACAAAGATCAAGAGTTTTCTGGTTAAAGGAATGGGATAGGAATACAAGCTTTTTTCATGCTAGAGCAAAAGGAAGGAAGAAGAAAAACTGGATTAAGGATCTCTTGGACAATGATGGAATTTTATAGTGTGGGGAGGATAAGATCTTTGATATTGCTAGAAAGTTTTTTGTTGTGCTATTCCAGTCCAATGAAGGGTCTGCTTCAAATCTGATCCTGGAAAATGTAGAGAAGTGCATCACACCAGCTATGAATACCAGCTTATGCTTTGGATTCACCACTGAGTAAGTCAAAAAAGCATTTTTTTTCTATTCACCCTTCAAAAGCCCCATGTATGGATGGATACCCTTCATCCCTTTTCAGAAAATTTTGGTTTGTGATTGGTTCTGACTTTGTTAATACTTGTCTTGACTTGTTGAATGGTAAATTGGATTTTAACGATGTCAATAAAATAGTCATAGTACTTATCCCTAAAGTAGAAGAACCTAGCCTCATTAAACAGTTTAGGCATATTAGTTTATGCACTGTTATTTACAAAACTGTTTCAAAAGTGCTTGTAAATAGGCTTAAGTTTGTCATGCCTGCCTGCATCTCTGAAAATCAGTCTGCATTTGTGGAAAATAGATTGATTACTGATAATGTTATGATTGATCATGAACTTTTACACTATTTAAAAAGTTCTAGAAGTGGGGCTAATAAAGGGACTACAATTAAACTAGACATGGAGAAGGCATATGATATGGTTGAATGGCACTTTTTGAGAGATGTTATGCTGAAATTGGGGTTTGATCAAATTTGGGTTGCTTCAATTATGAAATGTGTTTCCTCTGTTAGCTTTCACCTAAGGATAAATGGAAAACTCTCTGAAGTGTTCAAACCAAGTAGGGGACTTAGGCAGGGGATCCTTTATCCCCATGTTTGTTCTTTTTTGTGTTCAAGGCATGTCTGTAACCTAATTAAAAGAACATAATACTGGTAAGATAAGGGGTCTTAGAGCAAGCATCCATGGTCCTAGGGTCAATCACTTTTTGTATGCTGATGACTCCTTGTTTTTTATCAGAAATTTCCCTAATGAGACCTCTAGAGTCATGGAAGTGTTGAAACTGTATGAAGAGTCTTCTGGCCAAAAAATAAATCTTGACAAGTATTATATCTTTTTCAGTAATGGAATGAGTTAAACCAATAAAAATGCCCTTTAAAACATCCTGGGAATGAGGGAAGAGGAGGATATGAGAATTTACCTTGGTTTGCCTTTGGTTGTGGGGAAAAACAAAACTGACTCTTTGGGTTTTCTCTTTCAAAAAACAGATAAAAGGATAAAGGGGTGGAACAAATTTTTTTTTCTTTTGGGGGTAGGGAAGTCCTTCTTAAGTCTGTTGCTCAAGCCTTACCCTCTTATGCCATGAGTTGTTTTCTCTTTCCTGATTGTATCCTTGACCTCATAATTTTCTCTATGAGAACCTTTTGGTGGTCTGGTAAGGTTGGAGAAATGGGCTGGACACACATAGCTTGGAAAAATCTTTGCAGACCTAAAAAGTTTTGTGGACTTGGGTTAAAGTATTTGAGACTGTTTAATTTGGCTTTCTGTTGCGTGTAAAATAGTCTATCGCAATGGTAGTGCAAGTATACACGACGCAAGTAGTAAAGTGATACGAAGTATCGGATATCGTCTCCACAGGGATTGGGCTAATAGCTTCACCTTAGTTCACTGCACGAAAGTAAAGGAAATATTTGAGAAAGTTGTCACGAAAATAATAAAGTAAACGTAAATAAAAGAGTAGAAATATCAAGATGGAGAGAATGGGCTGGTATTGAATTGCTCAGTAGTGCACGTATTGCAATGCTTAGGAACTCCAGTTCTGTCGTTGCGCCCGTCGCGGCAGCACCTGTCGCGGCAGCAAACACACCAACTCAGTACTCCAAGTTTGGCAAGAATCCCAGATCTGCCTTGGCCTATCCCTAGGTCCAAGTCTGTCGATGATCACGTCTTTGATGATACCTCCCGGTGTGAATCGAAGGATGAACACCGATGTTTATGAATTCTTCTTTAGCCACTTAACCTCGCCCTATCCCTAGGCACGAGATAGTTCAACTATAAACTAGAGAACTTGCTCTTATTTCTTTCGTATACTTAACTCTCCCGATGCTAAGTAAATAGATAACCTCACAATGCTCTCCCGATGCTCTTGCAAGATATTAATAACCAAAATAAGAGAACTTGAAGTTTATTTTAGTGAACTGAAAACTTCTAAAACAAAACAACCCTTGCAACTACTTTACAAATCAACCCGTGGCCCTAGGGGGAAATTAGAACATGTCGACGACGGGTAAACGGCTAGGGGTTTTCGGTTGTCGGTTATGGGGTAATCGGCTATGATGTCTCTTTCTAGGTTAAAAAGCATGCCCTTATATAAGCTTTGGGCTCAAGTTATCTAAGTTAAAAAGGATTACAACTTTAGTTAAAAGTATGATTCTAATAAAGACTTAATCTTCAGGGATCCTACTTTCTAGCCGTCCTCCTTGTTTCTTGGGATTTTCTCTCCTTGAGCTTTGGGCTTGCCATATCTTTTGATCCGGGGCTTGGAAAAATATATGGTTTTCACACGACAGACGAGCAGAATTTTCTTTATCTATCGAGGTCTACTTTGCTTTTCCTCCACTAACTTGCTGTCGTCCTCTGCTGTCACGGCAGCACCATGGCAGCATCGTCCTCTTTATCTGCTTGTCTAGTTCAGCTCTTCTGCTTATCCGCCCTGCGCCCGCCTTCACCGTATACAACGGCGGCAACCTGCAAAATCAGCTATCTTTTAGTAGAATCTGTGCCTTTAATATATTTGTGATGTTTTGCTGTAAACTAACCTAAATGCAATGCAATGATGCTTGAATGCAGCAGAAATATGGGTTAAAAAGGGTGTAAATAATAGAACTTTTACACACTCAACACACCCCCAAACTCAAGTTTTTGCTTGCCCTCAAGCAACTAAGACCTAAAAGAAAAAATGTTATTTTTGTTTTGGCTTTCAAACAGTGAACTTTCCCTTACCCGTCGTTCATTCTCTGTGACGGCAGCAATCTGTCGGATAGATTAGGATCTGTCTGTAATCTCACTATAGTCCTCGTGCAGTGTGTGCATGCTTGTGAACAGTTATATGCTAAGACTCTCTTAGTTTCACTAGAATATTCAACTCTTAACTCGAATTTTTATGCCAAAGTTTATCTTTTTGAAGGCATATTTTCATGCTTCTTTGATTTCTTTGTTTTGACTCGATTTCTAAAGTTTTACTAGAGCCAGTTTTAGGCACCTCTAGTTAGCTTCCTAGAGCCGGTTTCGGGCACCTCTAGGTTTTTGAGTCTCTTTTGCTAAACTTCTTTCCTAGAGCCAGTGTTAGGCACCTCTAGGGGCTATTCAAGTACTAAGCTTCCTATTCTAGTTTGACTAAAAGAAGTCTAAGCAGTATAACAGTCACAATGGTGTTTAAGTTTTCAGAACTATAGAAAGGCTCTAAACTTCTCCTTAAACTGTCCTAAAGATGCTGCCATGACAGAGCTGTCACGAGAGGTAAGTTCAATTCACAATTTTAAGCCAAAATTTTCAGTCTTTTCTGTTTTTTTAGAAAATAAATAAGTAAAAGACACAACAATTAATTAAGATGTACTGAGACTCCATTAAAATGGAGGGTTTCCACCCCCAAACTCGAGGGTTGCATTGCCCTCAATGCAAATGACACAATAAAAATGAAGGCAATACATCACAAAATATAGAGATAGCAGGCAACAATAAGAAGAAAAAGAAAAGAAACTTAAATTTTAAGCACTGTCTTCACTACTGCTGCTGAGGCGGATTTGGCGGCGGATTCTGGGCTGTGGGGCAAGCTGGGCTGGTTGCTCTACGACCTGAATGTCAGAGCTGCTGCCGTTATCCCAAGTGCTGCTGTTGCTGGTGGTGGTGGTGTTGTCCTTTGGCATAAGCTTTCTATTGGCCATCTTTTTCTGCCTCTTGACAGGTGTGAATTCTTTCTCCAAGTTCCTCCGAATAGAGGGTTCTGCCTTGCTTTCTTCCCAGACGGAGGATGAAGAAAATCCAGCTACGAAGGCAGCAATGTCATCCGAGGGCGGTCGCTTTGTTCCTCGGGCGGATCTGTCGGCCTGAGGGCTGCTGGCTGTCTTCGGGGCAGGTGATGGGGTGGAGGCAGCAGATTGTGTATGAGGTGTGGCAGCAGGTGTAGGTGTGTGGGCAGGGGTGGGGACGGTGAAATAGTGGGCAGGGAAGGTGGGAAAGACAACATCAGGATAATTTAAAGTATGGTGAATGAAGTTTACCGTGGAAGCGGAAAAATCCTTGATGAATGTCATCAGACCCAGCTGTCTGTCCTCCATCCCCTGAATGGCAGCAAGGATTTGAGTGGATGAGTCTGTCGAAGCAGCTGCTGCGGCAGGTTCAGGGTTGGGTTCCTTCGATGATTCTGCTGGGGCGGCATTAGGGTTGACGGAAGAAAGGGGGGTTGCGACTGTCAGCTCTATAAGGATGATGATATTCTTGTCTGTCCAGCCCCGTCCCTTCACTAGTCGATCGGTGGTGGCTTCTGGTACGGCAGAGCAGCGGCAGAGAGATGTAATAAGGAAGGGCAGGCAAAGGAGGGTTGTCGATCTCTGGGTGCAGTCCAGGATACTTTCCCGCATATAACGCCCCACATTTATGGGTTGTTTGTTCATGATTGAGTGGATTAGGGCTAACCTCTGCTGGTCCACTGTAGTGTGATGAGAGGACGGCAGAATCCTCTTCTTAATGAATGCGTTCCATAATTTAGCTTCTGGCAGCAGCTGCCCCCTTCTTACGGTGTGGGGATTTTTCCTGCTCGTGTTCCATTCAGTTCGTTCTTCTGTCACTTCTGCCATGACAACATCGAAGGCAGCGTTGTCTAAGGTGTCCAGGAACTGCTGGTGAGCATCGTCGTTGGGGCCGAAGTAAAGGTCGTAAAAATTGTTGATGCGCTCTGCTGTGAATGGCACTTCTGTCCCTCGGACAGTCACTGTTGTTGTCGTCCTGCTGCCGATGGCAACATAGAATTCCCTCACCAGCGTTTCATTCATTTCTACTGGTTGCTCTGCAAATTGCTCCCACAGGAGAGCCTTAATCGCCCTTGCAATGAACGACTTGAGGCCCGTATTAACGACCTTTCGAGTGTAGATAAAGCCTCGTTCTTCCCAGAGATCCTTAGTTGCGAAGGACTGCAGGGTGGTGCTGCCGGTGAAGAGGTTGAAGCAATACTGCGGCGGGTTCTTTTGGAAGACATGTTAGTTGCAAGGGTTTTGTGAAAGTAAAGAAAACAAAGAAAAACTAAAGAGGAGAGCAAGTAAGAATAAACAGAAATGAGTGAAATGAAAATGAAACGGGGTTTTATAGAGGAAGAGTTGCTGCCCGTTGAAGATGTAACGACAGGCGTGAATAACGGGGCGACTGTTGAGCTTTAGCGTGTCTGGCGCGTCTGACACGCATTTATGCGTCTGTTACGCGTCTGTCACACGTTTCTGCGTCTGCCGTGACAGTCTGATGACAGCATGTCTTATTCGTGTCTACGGCGGCAGCTGGAATGACAGGCTTCAATATTGGGCTTTGTTGGGCTTTGATGGATGGTGGGCTTGGGTCACTTCTCCTATTCTTCTTGACTCCTTTATTTCCTACAAACAGAAAGCATAAAAACATTATTCGAATAAAATAAACCTTACTTCCTAATAAATAATAAATAATAAAAATAAAATTTTAGGTTAAATTAGGGATGCCTTGTGGGGCATCTCCTAAGGTAACCACTTCTTATATTCCTGGGGCTTCAGTCCCCTGATAATGCTTGAGGCGCTGTCCATTGACTTTGAATTGGTGCCCGTCTTTTAACGATCAGATTGTGATGGCACCATAGGGAAAAACTTGTACGACTTGGAACGGGCCAGACCATCTAGATTTTAGCTTCCCTGGGAAGAGTTTTAGTCTAGAATTAAACAACAATACCAGCTGCCCTGGGCAGAACTGTCGTGGCAGCAACTTCTTATCATGCCACTTCTTAGTTTTCTCCTTGTAAATTCTTGCATTGTCGTAGGCCATTGTTCAGATTTCTTCAATTTCGTTCAGATATAACAGCCTTTTCTGGTATGCCTTGTCCAATTCCATATTCACTGCCTTGATTGCCCAATATGCTCTGTGCTCTATCTCGACAGGCAGGTGACAGGTTTTTCCATAAATCAATCGGTATGGAGACATGCCCAATGGAATTTTAAAAGCTGTCCTATATGCCCATAATGCATCATTAAGGAGTAAAGACCAATCTTTCCTAGTTGGATTAACCATCTTCTCAAGAATGTTCTTAACTTCCATGTTAGATATTTCAGCTTGTCCATTGGTCTGTGGGTGGTATGCTGTCGCGATTCGATGCTTGACACCATATTTCTTCAAGGCGGCAACAATTACCTTATTGTCAAAATGTCTCCCTTCATCACTGATAATCGCCTTAGGGATGCCAAACCTCGAAAAAATGTTTTTGTGTAAAAACTTTTGGACTGTCTTGGCATCATTCCTTTGGGTGGCGATAGCTTCAACCCACTTAGAGACATAATCCACTACTAGGAGGATGTATAGATTTCCACATGAAGATGGAAAAGGTCCCATAAAATCAATCCCCCAAACGTCAAAAAGTTCGACTTCTAGAATGTTCTGCAGCGGCATCTCATTTCTCCTCGAGATGTTTCCCGTCCTTTGGCACCTGTCACAGCTCTTGTAGAAGTTTTGTGCATCTTTATATAGTGACGGCCAATAAAACCCTGACTGCAGCACCTTGGCAGCAGTTTTGTTGCCTCCTAAGTGACCTCCATATTGTGAAGCATGGCAGTGATGAAGTATGTCTTCTTGTTCTTCTTGTGGTACACACCTCCTTATAACCCGATCTGCACATAGTTTGAAAAGAAGAGGCTCGTCCCAATAATAATGCTTAACATCATTTTGGAACCTCTTCCTAGCTTGATAATTAAGATCAGAAGGAAGTATTCCGCTAACTATAAAATTAAAGAAATCAGCATACCAGGGGAGTTCAGAAGACTTACTTGCCGCCATGGCTGTTGCGGCAGCGATTGCGGCAGCAAAGAGCTGCTCATCTGGGAAGGTCTCCACTATGTTTGTCTCATCTATTGGCAGACTCTGTCCCTTCTCCAACCTTGACAAGTGGTCTGCCACCTGATTTTATGTCCCTTTTTTGTCCTTAATTTCAAGGTCGAATTCTTGCAATAGCAGGATCCACCGTATCAATCGAGGCTTTGCATCCTTTTTTGCGAACAGATACTTCAGGGCAGAATGGTCTGTGTGCACTATTACCTTCGTCCCAAGTATGTAAGAACAAAACGTGTCGATGGAGAACACCACAGCTAATAGCTCTTTTTCTGTGGTGGTGTAGTTTGCTTGGGCGTCATTCAATGTATTGTTGGCATAATATATGACATGAAATAGCTTATCTCTACGTTGCCCAAGTGCTGCCCGACAGCATAGTCACTAGCGTCACACATAATCTCAAATGGCTGTGTCCAGTCTGGTGGCTGTACTATTGGGGCTGTTACCAGTTTTTCCTTCAGAACCTTGAATGCTTCAGTACATTCATCATTAAAGTTAAAGGGTCGGTTCTGCTCTAAAAGATGGCATAGGGGCTTGGTGATTTTTGAGAAATTTGCAATGAATCTCCGATAAAAACCAGCATGCCCTAAGAAACTTCTAATAGCCTTGACTGTGGTCGGTGGCGGCAGCTTCTCGATCACTTCTATTTTGGCCCTGTCGACTTCTATCCCACGACAGCTAATCTTATGGCCAAGGACTATCCCTTCATCCACCATAAAGTGGCATTTTTCCCAATTTAAGACCAGGTTTGCTTTTTCACATCTTTCAAGTACCTTTTGTAGATTGCCAAGGCAGCTCTCAAAATCGTCTCCAAAGACTGAAAAATCATCCATAAAAATCTCAAGGAAGTCCTCTACCATATCGAAGAATATGGCCATGCACCTTTGGAAGGTGGCAGATGCATTACATAATCCAAACGGCATTCTCCTAAAAGCATACGTTTCGTAGGGGCATGTGAAAGTCGTCTTTTCTTGATCCTCTGGTGCAATAGCAATTTGGTTATAACCTGAATAACCATCAAGAAAACAATAGTAAGGTTTACCCGCTAATCTATCAAGCATTTGATCAATAAAGGGTAAAGGAAAGTGGTCTTTTCGGGTAGCTTTGTTAAGCTTTCGATAGTCCATACAAACCCTCCAACCGGTCACAGTCCTGGTTGGGATTAACTCATTGTTTTCATTAGTCACCACGGTCATTCCTCCTTTCTTTGGAACGCATTGCACCGGGCTCACCCATTTGCTGTCGGAGATGGCGTAAATACTATCAGCATCTAACCATTTGATTATCTCTTTATGAACCACCTCTTTCATAGCATGGTTTAGCCGCCTTTGGGCATCAATAGTCGGCTTATGATCTTCCTCTAGAAGGATTTTGTGCATACATAACGTCGGACTAATGCCTTGAATGTCAGCAATCGTCCATCCAACCACCTTTTTGTGCTGCCTTAGCATGCCTATTAGCTGCCGTTCCTGTTCCTGTGGCAGCTTAGAAGAGATGATTACGAGCAACGTATCATTTGAACCAAGAAAACATATTTTAGCTGCCCTGGCAGGGGCTTCAGTTCTAAGGCAGGTTCAACAGTAGATGGCTTTTGGATTAAATGGTTATCCAAAGTATAATTTAAAGGTTCGAATAACTTACCTGGACGATTGCCTAACCAGTTTACCTCCTCTTGATCTTCAGTATCGAATTCAGAGGAGTTGCTGTCGTCGGTGCTGCCGTCAGTGCTGTCGTGACAGTCCTGTAGGTGGTTGTCGCGGCAGTGACCAAATTTAATATCGTGACAGCCCGACCTGATGCAGGGTTGATCAAGGGTAACGTCAGTGATAGCCTTGCATTCTTCGTCCACATCAGCATGTTTCATCGCTTGGAGAACATTCAACTTGATCTCTTGATCGTTTACTCGCATTGTGAGTTCTCCTTTCTCCACATCAATCAGTGATCTTCCCGTGGCTAAGAAGGGTCGCCCAAGGATGACTAGTGCGTTTTCGTCTGCCTCACAATCTAAGACAAGAAAGTCAGCAGGAAAAATAAATTTATCCACTCTTACCAGAATATCTTCATTTTTTCCTTCTGGATGAATGTAAGAGCGGTCTGCCAGCTGCAGAGTTACTGTCGTGGGCCACGCCTTTCCAATACCTAATTTCTAAAAAACAGATTTTGGCATTAAATTAACACTAGCACCAAGATCACAAAGTGCCTTACCCACAAATTTATTTCCGATTACACAAGGTATGATGAAGCTCCCCGAATCCTTCTTTTTTTGGGGTGGCTGCCGATGAAGAATACTCATGCAACCTTCTGTCATCTTTACCGTTTCGAATTCCCCAAGTTTAGATTTCTTCGACATAACATCCTTGAGAAATTTGGCATAACCGGGCATCTCCCTAACGACATCTAACAACGGAATATTAATATGAACCTGCTTAAAAATATCATAAATCTTTTTAAGTTGAGATTCATGCTTAGCTTGCTGTATCCGTTGAGGAAAAGGTGGTGGGGGACGGTAATCAGCAATACACCCTTCCCACTGCATACGAATCTGAGGAGGTTTAGGTTCATCAATTTTCTCCTCTGTCGCTTCTGTTGTCGTGACATGCTCATCGGCAGCAGTTTGTTTATTACCTGTCGGGGCAGCTTCCTCGGCAGGTTTATCTAAGACTAGTTTCCTTACTCTTTCATCTTCTTTTTCCGGCCCTGATAATTTCTTCCCACTCCTAGTAGTAATAGCTTTACCCTGCTCATGTGTGGGTTGCCTAGCATTTTCAGTATTACTAGGAAATCCTTCAGTCTACCTCGGCTTAATATGTTGGGAAATCTGACCCATTTGTGTCTCCTGTCTGAGACATAAAAGTGGCCAGAGTCTGTTTCAGTATACTGCTCGTGGCAGCTGGTTGCTGCTGTTGCCGCTGCGGCGGCAGTTGCTGACGCGTCAGCAATCTAGGTCCTCCCTGATTCTGATTGTGTGCTTGTGGATTCAGGGCATTATTAGGATTACTCCAAGAAAACTTGGGATCCTTCCTCCAATTGGGATTATAATTGTTGGAATTGTAATTTGGCTTGTAGTTTCCAACATATTTTCCCTCTTCTAACTGTATTGGGCACTCATCCCGACCATGATTTCCCTCACAGATGTCATATACCTCCTCAACAGCAAATCCATGTTGTCCATCATCATTCAATAACCGTTTCATTGCTTTAGTAAGGAATGCTACCTGTGATTTCATTGTGCTGTCGGCCTCATAATCCTTGACAGCAAGTACCCGTTTACCCCCTCTTCTTGCTGTCGGAAACTGCTCTTCATTCTTGGCCAGATTTTTCAAAACTTGCAGTGCCTCGTCCGGATCTTTGTCCAATAATAGTCCGTTTGCTGCTGAATCAATTCGAATACGAGTTTGTAAGTTGGCAGCATTATAAAACTTTGTTACCTGATTCCAGACGGGGAATCCGTGCATTGGGCAGTTCTGTAGAAGAGTAGTAAATCTGTATCAGGCCTCGTGTATTGGCTCGTCATCTTCCTGTTGAAAAGTAGCAATTTCATTACGTAATCGCTCAGATAAATGTGAAGGATTAAAACGAGATAAGAATTCACGAGATAAATCTGCCCAAGTTCTAATTGAACCCGGCGTAAGTTTATTCCACCAAGTTTTAGCTCTGTCCCTCAATGAATGGGGAAATAACCGAAGCCTCAGTATCTCCGGATTAACTCCTGGCAGTCTAAACGAACCACAGATCTCCTGGAACGTTTTGAGATGCTCCCTAGCATCCTCTGTAACAACACCACTAAACTGCCCGGCATTGTTGATCATACTAAACATGACATGTTTAATCTTGAAGTTATCAACATCAATATCCAGCAGCGTGGTCTCCAGCTCTACATGATCGTTCAACATGTAGTCACGGCAGGACCGTCGTCCGGCGGCGGCAGGGTTACCGGCAGGCGGTATAACATCGCCAGCAGGCGGGTCGTCTCCAACGTGGGCCATCTTCTCTAGCTGTTCTTCAAGGTACTCGTTCTTGGCTAGAAGGTGACGAAGTTGTTTCTTGAGATTGAAGGAACGTTCAACTTCCGGATCTAATGGATACTCAGGATCTTTACCTCGATTCGATCTGCGCATAAACAAGAAAACCTTGTGAAAAGCAAGAGTTGAATATATAGAAAAATAAAAATAAAAACAAAAATAAAAACGAAAAGTGCAATAAAAGAAAGGTAGAGTTATGTTGCCAATCCCCGGCAACGGCGCCAAAAACTTGTTGCGTGTAAAATAGTCTATCGCAATGGTAGTGCAAGTATATATGACGCAAGTAGTAAAGTGATACGAAGTATCGGATATCGTCTCCACAGGGATTGGGCTAATAGCTTCACTTTATTTCACTCCACGAAAGTAAAGGAAATATTTGAGAAAGTTGTCACGAAAATAATAAAGTAAACGTAAATAAAAGAGTAGAAATATCAAGATGGAGAGAATGGGCTGGTATTGAATTGCTCAGTAGTGCACGTATTGCAATGCTTAGGAACTCCAGTTCTGTCGTTGCGCCCGTCGCGGCAACATCTGTCGCGGCAGCAGTCCGTTGATCGTCGCGGCAGCAAACACACCAACTCAGTACTCTAAGTTTGGCAAGAATCCCAGATCTGCCTTGGCCTATCCCTAGGTCCAAGTCTGTCGATGATCACGTCTTTGATGATACCTCCCGGCGTGAATCGAAGGATGAACACCGATGTTTATGAATTCTTCTTTAGCCACTTAACCTCGCCCTATCCCTAGGCACGAGATAGTTCAACTATAAACTAGAGAACTTGCTCTTATTTCTTTCGTATACTTAACTCTCCCGATGCTAAGTAAATAGATAACCTCACAATGCTCTCCCGATGCTCTTGCAAGATATTAATAACCAAAATAAGAGAACTTGAAGTTTATTTTTATTGAACTGAAAATTCCTAAAACAAAACAACCCTTGCAACTACTTTACAAATCAACCCGTGGCCCTAGGGGGAAATTAGAACATGTCGACAGCGGGTAAACGGCTAGGGGTTTTTGGTTGTCGGTTATGGGGTAATCGGCTATGATGTCTCTTTCTAGGTTAAAAAGCATGCCCTTATATAAGCTTTGGGCTAAAGTTATCTAAGTTAACAAGGATTACAACTTTAATTAAAAGTATGATTCTAATAAAGACTTAATCTTCAAGGATCCTACTTTCTAGCCTTCCTCCTTGTTTCTTGGGATTTTCTCTCCTTGAGCTTTGGGCTTGCCATATCTTTTGATCCGGGGCTTGGAAAAATCTATGGTTTTCACACGACAGACGAGCAGAATTTTCTTTATCTATCGAGGTCCACTTTGCTTTTCCTCCACTAACTTGTTGTCGTCCTCTGCTGTCACGGCAGCACCATGGCAGCATCGTCCTCTTTATCTGCTTATCCAGTTCAGCTCTTCTGCTTATCCGCCCTGCGCCCGCCTTCACCGTCTACGACGGCGGCAACCTGCAAAATCAGCTATCTTTTAGTAGAATCTGTGCCTTTAATATATTTGTGATGTTTTGCTGTAAACTAACCTAAATGCAATGCAATGATGCTTGAATGCAGCAGAAATATGGGTTAAAAATGGTGTAAATAATAGAACTTTTACACACTCAACACTTTCCTTGCAAAACAGGTTTAGAGGTTGCTTTTCATGAAAGATTCTTCGTGTTTTAAAATGCTTTCTGCAAAGTACTTTCCTACTGGAGATATATTATCTGTCAAAGCCCATAATAAATCTTCTTACATCTGGAGAGGTATCTTTAAGGCTAAAGAATTGTTCAAAGATCAATTTCATGTTAGAATTGGTGTAAACAGTCCTACTCCCTTTCTAAAAGGTAGATGGGGTGGGGACTCTGTGGTTAATCTACAGGGATCTTATATTGATAGCAATATTAATGTTTTGACATGTGAAAAATTCATGCTTCCAGACCTGCCTAGATGGAATGTTTCTCTTGTTAGGAATGTCTTCTATGTTTCTGATGCAGACACTATCTTGAAATGTCCCATTGCCCCTGTGGAAGGAGATATCATGGTTTGGGATCATCACTCTACAGGGGTGTATTCTATTAAACCAAGTTATGATTGGCTGTTGAGAAACAATCAAATTGAAAGAGACCTTTCCCATATCTGAAAAGCTCTTCAGAAAATGAGGACTCTGCCAAAAATTAAAATTTCCATATGGAGATTACGTTTTAATATCATTCTAATTGGAAAGGAAATGAGAGCTGCCAATATTGGTTCTGGTGTTTGACCCCTTTGCAATTTTGATTTAGAATCTGTTATGCATGCTTATAGAGACTGCCCTTGTGTTAGAGAGCTTTTTGATGCTTGTGCTTTGTCAAACATGCTTCCTTTTACCTTTGTGGACTCAGTTAGATCTTGATTGGAACTGTGCCTCAAAAATCTTGACTCTGAGAAATTTACTTTTCTATGTGTGCTGTTATGGAATGCTTAGAATAGAAGAAATACAAAATTGCATAAAGGGATCCTAATTTCTTCTAGAACTGTTATTGATTATGTTCAACTGCTCATTTCAGATTTTTAGGATGCAGAAAGTGCCCCTTTTGGTCATGTGTTTGCAGCAGATCTAGTAGATGGACTTGTCCCCCACTGGTTTCATCAAAGTGAACATTGATGGTGCATTCATGATTGAATCAGGCAAAGCCTCTATTGGTATTGTTGCAAGGAATCAATATGGGATGATGATCGATGGAGCAGCTTCTGCCCTTGAAGGAACCTTCACTGCTGAGTTGGTCGAGGCAACTGCCATTGTGGAGGGCCTGAAAATGGCAGTTTCTAATGGTTGGGAGCATGTGCTATTTGAAGGAGACTCTATAGGGATCATCAACAAGCTTCTATCCATGGAACCAGATTTCTCTTTGGCTGCTTTTGTTCTGGCTGAAGGCAAACAGATCCTCAAAGACCATCCAAATTTCATTGTTCTTCATTTGAGTAGAGAAGCTAATCGAGTAGCTCACTCCTTAGCACATTGGATTTTCAGTTGTAATGAGTCTTTTATATTTGATTGTTTTGTTCCAGTTTGTATTGAGTCGGATATTGTAGACGATGCCATTTTTGGCCTTTAATTAATATATTTAGGTGTTTTCCTAAAAAAATACTACGCTTTTTAATACATTAAACATCTAGAAAAAGGTTAATGTAACACCCCAACATTTCATGTTAAAAAAGAAGAAGAATAAATTGATGAAAAAAAAACAATTCTTGCAGCTAAGGGGTTTTGAACCTATGACCCATTGCTTGCTAAGCCCAATCCTCTACCAATTGAGCTAAAGTACTTATGCGATTTAAATTACACTAGCCTTGTTTTAAGTTTGTTTGGTTCAGTTATAACCAAATATTAAATAATGGTAAGAACCCATCAGCTACCCCTCATTTATTTTTGGTCTGTTCGAGAACCGTGAGAACTAGAAGGTTCTAAACCTTACCCCTCAACCATCACCGTTCACCTTCCCGATCTAGGCCACCGCGACCCGTGGCGTGCACCGCCACCACCACCATACGTGTCGCCTGACTCCGAACCACCAGCCACCTCTCACGCGCGCAACCGAGCCGCCACCGCCGGCAAAAGCTTGATCGAAGCTTTGTCGAAACCCTTGGGTTTTCAGCTTCGATTCCGGCCACTCCTGGTGTCCGATCATCGCGCCGATCCAGCCAACGTGCTCGACGTGTTGTGGAGATCAAAACCCAGCCGGTCATTCATATTTTCGACGCCGGCAAGCCCCTCATCGGAGCACCATGCCTATCCGGTGAACCTCATACTTTTTGGGTAAGATCTGACGTGTTATCTGGTTAGTTTCGCGTTAATTTTGGATGGGTTTGAGATATGGCTTACTGGCAATTTTTGTTTTACAGAATCAGCATCCCCGGCGACTCTTCGGTGGTCGGCCGGCAAAAACTGATCTGGAAAGGGGAAGGTGAGCCGATTATTGGGCCAAGCCCATCCGTTGTTATTCAAACCGAGCCCGAAACCCGTCCGACCCGACTGAGTCAACTCATTGAGTCAACTCAGTGAGCCAACTTGCCTGAGTTGACTCAGTGAGTTAACCCATCGAGTCAACTCAATTGACCTGACCCGTTGATCCGACCCGCTGACCCGGTTCGAGTCAACCCGTCTACCGAGTCAACTCAGTCCGAGTCAGCACGATGAGTCAGTCGAGTCAACTCAGTGAGTTAACCTGCCGAGTCAACTCAGTTGACCCATGTTGACTGCTGACGTCAGCATTGACTTTGACCGTTGACCTGCTGACGTCAGCGCTGATTTTGACCATTGACCAAAAAGTCAATTTTCCGAAAACTCCTATTTTATGTTTTTCGACGTCCTGAGTCCATTTTTGAAGCCCGTTTTGCAAAATTCTGATCTGAAAGTCTCCGAATCTGACCTTGAGTCCGAACTTGTTTATGTGCTTAATTATTGGTTAAGAGCTTGTGAGTAAGATCTGATCTCGGAATTTGTGTAATTGAAGGTATTCTCGGTTTCTTGGATGCTCGATGCTGAGGAATGTCGAATTCAGGTTCAAGGGTATTCGAGTGTCGTATCATGAATCAAATGTTATAGCTTGGAACTAAGGTAATACATTACTACCCTTTGTATGCTTTATGTACATGTTGATATCTGGTTAAAGCATGCATGCTTATGATGAGTGATTTGTTAACTCTGCTTAAGCCGAATGTTAATAGATTAGGAGTGTCGAAAGTGCTAATAATAATACAGTTAAATCTAAAACTCTATCAATGGTGTCTAAGAACCAATGTTCAGAATGCGGAGTATGAGATGTTAGATATGAAATTACGAAAATACCCTTAGAGCATAAGTATGACTAAACTACCCATCTGATAAAGGAAATGACCTAAAATCTGCATTCGACCTAACTATGCAATTTACACTACCCAAGATGTATGTTTTAATGGAAAGACTTCGGCATCATTATGCAATACGTGTGATACAAACTTAGATAATCCCTCAAACTCTGTATAACACATGAATGAGAATTTTCTGGAAATATTATTGAAATCCTAAGTCGATCCTTATGACAGTAATACGTGAATTAGATGAGAATGATCGTATGACAAAAAAACGGTAATGCCCTCGAGCACCGAAATGTCTGATTAATTTGAATGACGATATACCCTCAAGTTCTGTAATGAATGAATCGTTGTAAAGGGCCGGAGAGTTAGGACGTCTTAATCTCGTTTGAGTACGTGAATGATGGAAGTAACAAATGGTAATTCAGAAAGAAATGGTAGATTTATCTCAGTCTAAAATAACCGAAATACCCTCCTGAGTTAATCGGTAACTATGTATTTGACGAAATTCTGGATTTGTTAATAGGACTAAAATAACTAAAAGGCGATGATAGCCTAAATAATCGGAACATCACTGAAAGTATCCGATAACTTAAAAGACTTTAATTTAGAAATTCTTGAATGTCCGGTTAGAAAACTAATGAGCAAATAGGATACCCGAGTTCTGTGAACCATTTCTCTCAATGTTGGTATAATTACCAGAATGTCTATGAACGTCGAAATAAGTATAATGCCCTTATATGCTTAAAAGACTAAAGTACCCTTAATATATCTGAACTTTCTAAGATCTTGATGTATCACCTCTTGAATATCTTAGTTAAACCGTTAGTATGAACCCCCTTTTTAATAGGGGCCACGTTTCAGAAATCCGTTCAAGTTGTCAACAGTTCAATATGTCTCATTCCGTAAATGCCAAGTATCTCCAAGAAATGATATGTCCCACCTAGTGTGTTCCATGTGTGATATATTATGTTGAATGGATTGTATAATTATTTAATCATGAATAATATTATGTTGATGAACATTTCAATTGTTATTGAGATTGCATCACTATGTTAGAAAATGAGATAAAATGATGAACTTGATATATGATGACATTCTCTGCCTACCTGATATATTTCTGCTCAATCTGTATGCTTGGTATGTGATCGTTTGATCTGTGATGGTATTGTCTGACTGTTTTATGAATTTGTTAGCATGATCTGTTATTTTGACCTATGATGGGATAATTTGTTTGCATGATGAATGCTGAAAATGTCTGCTCTGCTCAATAGTATGCCTATTTATCTGTCAAAAGCATGAACTTCTGTTTCTGATACTCTGAATAGAATGTTTGTTACATGTATTATGTTACTCATGTCTGGAATCTGAACACTGATTACTGTCTGGGGTATATTGTTGGGTTATGTTATGAAGTGTCTGTAGGTACAGCCCTGATCCAGTTGGTAAACCCTTCTGTTAAGCTCATATGCCCACGGGCCTAGGGTAAGTCTTTCTGGACCTAAGGCATTCCCTTAGGTAGGCTCCTACGCCTCAGGCCTAGGGTAAGACCTTCTGTGTGCAGTTCTGGGGGACTGCATATCGGTGTAAGGTTGGAGGGTAGTTCTTGTAAACTTCTGTATGAACATTGAACGTTTGCATTTAATCTGTTATGCGCTCATATGATATGATGTTAAGTACTTATGTATGTTTGATTTGCAACTTCTTAAAACACACTAGGCTTCGTGGTTTAACTTCTCCAACGCGCCACTCTGTTGATTCTCTGAACAATAAGCTCTCTTTTAGTACTCAGTAACATAGAAAGAACAAACCTTGTTGTCCTTAAGAATAGTGCTTCACTAAATTAGCGAAACATAAATGGAGACAAGTATTGCCTGGAACATCATAAAAATATTATGCCTACCCTATGTCTGCATGAGCTTATAGCATCTTTTGGTAGTTTTGTATTACTGAGCTTTTCCAAGCTCACGTTATTTTTACTATCGCAGGTTAAAAGAATATAGCATGACAAAATGTTGACAACAGTGTTCGGAGTTCCATCGGCGTTGCCTCTGGAGTACGGTACTGTATAGTTAGGGGCATGTAGGTCATGTATGGTTTCATGTCAGTGTCTGTAAAATACTTTTCTGAAAAAAAATTTATGTGTTTAAATGATTTCCTGAAATTGTATTTTAAACAGAAGTTGATTTTACAGTTTGATAAGTGTTTTTAGAAAGAAAAAAAATGTTTTCATGTGTATTTTCACTGTGGGTCGCTCTTGTGACCCTAATGTGACTTCATAGGATCCGTTGTAACGTATAGGCGGGTCTAGGGGGTTAGAGTTAATATGAAAATACGTGTCCAAGTTATATCTCTTTTTAACTCTAAGTGCCTAATTTTTTTGGTAAAAATAAGTGTCTAACGTTTCATTTCGTTAATTTCAGGTGCCTAATTGTTAACGGATAGTTAAAAAATCTATTATCCAATCAAAACATGACACGTGACTTTGAATTTAATTTTTTCTCCTTTTAAATTAATTTTAAAAACCCTAAAATTTTCAAAATTTTACAAAACAATCCTCAAATTATACCACTCTCGTCATAAGACTCGCACGTCGTTCAACTTTCGGTCGTTGTTGTCATCGTTTCTTTTTATCATTTCGCGAGTTTATTTTCTTCCAACGTTAGGCACACTGTCTGTTGCATTTCGGCGACAAGAGGGTGGGGTAAGTGGTCATGGGGTTCTGGCAACAAAAGTGATGGACACGTTGTCGACGGTAAAGGCTGAAACTGAGATTTGGACTTAAGAATTTGAGGATTTAGGGATTTAAGGACTATTTTGAGAAGTTTAGGATTTTTTTTATTTTTTTTATTTTTATTAAAATAAAACATGTCATGTGTCATGTTTTGATTGGTTAAAGAAATTTTTAAACGGCTATTAATGGTCAGACACCTAAAATTAACAAAATGAAACGTTAGACACATATTTTTTTTTCAAAATAAGCATATAAATTTAAAAAATATATTTTGAACACTTCTTTTTGTACTAAGCCTCTAGAAAAAAAATGTAAGCATTAAACACATACTTTGTCCCATTAAACTCGTCATTTATTTACTTTTTTGTCAATTTTTTTAACTTTGACTCGTTAATATTTAAAACTTATTATTGATAAAATATAAAAATATATTTTATAAACTTTTAATTTAGTAGTTTTAAAATATATATATTTTTATAAAATTTAATTGTTTAAAATATTTAAAATAATTATTGTCAAAGTTTAAAATTTTTAACTTTTAAAAAATCAATAAGGTATAGAATTAATGTTGCGGAGGAAGTAAGTTTTCATAAAACTAAGAAAGAACTATAATTTTTTCAACAAAAAAATCTAAAGTATTTTTTTTATTGTTATGAGAACGTAATATATAGTATACAAGATGAACAAGAAGTTCATGAGCATTAACGATTTCTAAATATAAAAAAGGTTATGAACAGGAAGCACATGAGCATTAATGATTTCTAAATACAAAAAGGTAAAGTTCTAATTTATATTCAAAAATATAAAATCATTTAATTAATAAAATTGTTGGTTTCACTATGTATTCACTTGAGTGAGCCAATGGTTGGTTAATCTTTCATGTTAGGTTGAGTTATAAATTTTAAATTTTTTGCATGCTCATGACCGAAGGTATAAGGGTTAGGCAAAAAAAAATTGTCCATTTTCGGTGTTATTTTTTATGTCCAACACTAAAAAAAATATAAAAATGAAATTTTAAGCTATAACTCTAAATTTGAAATCTTAAACCCTACACCCTAAAAAATTCATCATACCCTAAACCTTAACCACAAACTTTAAATTTAAATCCTAAACCCTAAACTTTAAACCTAATTTTTTAATGTGAGGCATAAATAAAAGCGCCGAAAAGGGGCAAAAAATTTTTATTCATAAGAGTGGGGTCTAAGCTCCTAAACTTTTAAGAAATTGGAATTTTACCATATTTTAAAAAAAAATTAATATTGTCCCCTCAAGATTTTTAAACAATTGTATTAAGCTTCACAAATTTGTATAAATTTTTAATTAAATTATCTCTCATAATTTTTAAAAATTCTTATTAAATCTCTCAAAATTATTAAAAAATTTGTTCAATTCTCAAAAATTTTGAAAATTTTAATTTAAACCTTTAAATTTAAAAAAATAAGTTGCCCCATCTTACCCCAAGTTCTACTAATGTTCATGTTCAAAATGAAAATTAACCTTCAATCACTGGTTAAAACAATAAAAACCCTTAGGGGGCGTTTGGTTCGCGGAAAAGATCATTACTAGGGGGAATAATCTTTTCCGGAATCACATACCCACGTTTGGTTCAAGAGCATTCCCTCTCAGGGGTAATAAAATATTCCCAACAGTAGTTATTTTTGGTCTTTTCCCAGGAATGTCATTCCCTCCCTTTTCTTAGGTATTAGACAATTCCCTCTCTTTTGGACAAAAATACCCCTAAATTATATAGTTGTTTTAAAATGATCTTTCCTTTTTTTTTATATATAGTTACAAAAGTATAAATCTATTTTATTTTTAGTGGTTTAAGGTTTTAATACTTATTATAAAATAATACGATGCATATAAAATAAAAATATATCAGATTTTTATTTTTATTTCGATTTTTTATATATGTGTTTGATTCAAATTTTATTATTGATATGTATTTTATTACATTTATTATTTAGGATCAATTTTCATAAAAAAATTTCATATTATATTTTTTATATTTTCTATGAACTTTTATGTAAATATTTTGACTTTAATCTTAAAACTTCAGTTGGTTAAAAAAATATATATTTCAAGGACAATTTGGTAAAATATGCATTTTTCTTATCTTATATTCCTTCAACCAAACAATGTAATCTTACATTCCTGCCAAACAAATCAAACAAGGTAATACAACATTCCGGTAATATGTTAAGTAATGTAACATTCCGGTAATCTCATTCCCAAAGGTAATATTATATTTCATGAACCAAACGACCCCTTACTATTTCACCTAAATATGCGGTTATTTAATCAATGAAATTTATTCTTTGGTAAAAAAAATCACAAATTTAATTTTTTAGGTGAATTTACCCCTACAATCATTTTTTGTTATTCCGGCCATGAATACAAGGACGGTATTACTATTACGTTGTAGGAGCGTCTCTTCCCGTGCGCCTAGAAAATGCCTTTCGGTGGAATAACAAGAAAGGGTACATTGACATTATTATTCCTTTTGCTTCCTCTTCCCTTTTCTATTCTCTTTTCTTTTTTTGACCTTTTTGAATATTTTTTTCTTTTCTTTTGTTTTTTATCCATTAATTTGTTAGGAAAAGTAGGGGAAGAAAGATACCCACATGATGTTATCAACAATTAAACTTTTAAGAAAGCAAGTTTGTAAAGCGATTCTATTTGATGAAGGAAATAGAGGGGTGTAAAGAAGAGATGAAATTTTCGTCTCTGGTTACCTCTATTTTTAAAATATTAATTATTGAATGACCAAGAATACTTATTCTCTTATCATTTTATTTGTATTCGTATTCTGACATTTATATTAAAAATATTAATATTGATCTATTATATATAAAAATAAAATAGAAAGTAAACGTGGAAGTTAGATCCGTTTGAAAAAAAAAACACCACGTAGGATTTTCATTACACTAAAGTAAGCAGGCAAGAGCAAAAGAAAGAGAAAAGACAAAAGTATAATGCAAGCATATGTGTATGGCTTTTGGGGTAGGTGTAAGTGTAAGCATCCACATATTATAAAATCCTGTTTCCGTAAGTTGGCGGATGATCAAATCTATCCCCCTTTATGTTGATCATCCCTCATTTAAAAATATTTTTGAAGTGAGCATGAATCATAAATATTAAATTTAAAGGTGAACATATATAATTTTTAAAATTTTATTATGGGCATAAATTATAAATATAAAAAAATTTAAAAATTAATTTATAAAAAATAAAAAATTAAAGACAAACATGTAAAATTTAAAAATTCAAGAACTTACAGAACACATACATCCACCACTTACCACTGAGTTACCACACCGTCTAATATTGATACGGTTGCTCTTCTAGAATTGGATATGTAGCCAATTTGAACCTCAAGAGTTTTAATTAAATGGATATTTTTTAAGAAAATTTTACAATATACGTCGAATACCGTTGAGCATCACTAACGCTGAACACCTTTGAACACTATTAAACTAATTAATAAAAATTAAAATTTTAAAGATTCTACATACAACTAATAATTATTTTAAATAAAAATTTAATTAAATTATTATATATATATTATATTTTTTCAAATAATTAGATTAAATACTAACCCCTAAATTAGAAAACCTAAATCTTTTTCTTTGACATTTCAGCAGTCGCCGAATTTACTTAAAAAAAATTACGAAAGCTCGACTCACCATGTTTGCTTGTTGAAGTCTCTCTATTTCCACCATCTAATATTTCAATTAAAGTTCCATAACCCACAATCAATGTCACTTAATATATTATTGTACACCATCACTTTTACATTACTACTACTTAATCATATCATCACTGCCCCCAAGTTTTCTTTATCTAATAAAAATTTCCCTAGTTTTATGTTGCATTATCTAGTTTTACTCTACCATGTTAGAGTTAAGGTCCGATTTTATTTTATATTCAAGTTCGATTTCGTGTTCATTATTTAGTCTGGCCGATGAACGCATCTAATCTTTTCTCCACAAAAAAAAAGATTAAAAAAGCTTTGAAGAGCGAAGATTTATTGAGAAGATGAGAGGAGAGAGAAGAAAACTCTACTTTATTTATCATTGATTTAATTAAAAATAATTTAATTGAAATTTTATTTTAAATAATTATTAATTATATATCGAGTCTTTAAAATTTTTAATTTGTATTAATTAATTTAATAGTATTTATCGATGTTTAGCGTTAGTAGTGTTCGACGCACGTGATATACTCATCCTATTTTTTATCTACTCTTTTCTCTCAACTATGTAGTTTCTCTTGAACACATAGATTAATCTTAACACTTCTGTCTAGTTTTTCCCTATCTTTTTTCCCCATCTCGTATATCAGTTTTGGATAAACTACTTATTTAATCATTAAATTATATAAAATTGATTTTATTCTGACACATTAAATAATATTTTTTATCAATTAAATCACTCAACTTTTAATTTAATGTCAACAAAATCACCGACTATTAATTGTTAATGGAATTACTAAAAATAAAGGAATATATGAATTGGATTTTAAGGGGTTCAAAACCTAGGAAATGCTTAACCACTTAACCAAATTGAATATACTTGTTTCATGGTTAATATTTAGATTAAACTATGGTTTATACAAGATTTAAAATGGAATTATTAAAAGTCAACGCGTTGCTTAAATAAATTTGTATAGTTACACATTTGATCCTCATTATTTGTACATAATTTTAATCATTAATTTACCTTCATCCAATAATTCAAAAGATATGTAAAAATTTTAAATTTTATATGGTGTAAGAGAATCTTATCTCATAGCAAGTCGAGTTGCTAATTGAGTTGAGTAGCTCGCAAACAACTCGAATTTGAATCAATTAGACTCGAGTTGACTCGACTCGAATTCTTAGCGAGTCGAGCAAGACCCAACTCAACTCGATAAGTTCGCAAGTAGCTCGTTATTTTTTTACGATTTTTCGGTAGCTATCTTCAAAAAATTATGTTCTAAAAAGTTTAAATGCTAGTTGAAAATTCTAGAAAAATATAGTGACTTGCTAAGTAATTTACCCGTAAAATATTTAGTTTCAAATTTCTACAATGTTTTGTATTTCTCGAAAATTTAAAAAAATTAATTTGTGTTAATAAGAAATTAAATTATAGTAATTAGCTTTGTGTTAGCTTTTTCAAGGAATTGACAATGTGAAGTCTCTTCATTAGAGTACGGAAGTGGATCTTTTTTATTCTCCAGTGTTGATTGTTTTTAAGTTATATTAGTCTCTTATTTGTCCAATTTATCACTTATGTGCAGCTTCCTTTATTGTCCCACAAATCAAAACCTGCTTGAACTGCATGTTGTTGTACAACATAGACATCCATATTGAAGCTATCATGAGAAGCATTGAGCCCAGAACAGAGAACAGGGGCTACCCAAATCTGCAGACTTTAAACGCCCAAACACATTCTGATGTTGCTCCAAAACATTATCTGAAACAGTTGAATTAGATTCTGTTGTGAATGCTTGAACCTCCATCACTCTTGTCATTGCACTTGAAAACTTCAGTGACGAGTGTAATGCCTTCTTTGGAGTGGTCAGCCAAACGAGGAAGATGGTAATCACATGGATAGAAACAAAAGAACATTCGCCATTCATGAGTAAATTCTCCTCATTTGCACCACTGCTAGAAACTATAGTTATTACTGAGTTTATAATTAAATCTTGGACAATCCTAAAAGACATATATTTGTAAAGCAAAGCATCAAAATTATGTAATTTATAGTCCAAAACAGCAGGCAACTGATATGTTGACAATTTTGATATTGAAATTGCAGTATGTATGGTGCAGAAGATAAAATTGTGGGGTGGCCACCCATTAAGTCATGGAGGAAGAGAAGATACCATCATCATCATGAAAGAGCTGCAGGAAATGGAAATGGTAGATCCATTTATGTGAAGGTGAGGATGGTAGAAGATAATAAGGTGATGACACGTGTCAGCACATAACTGAATGACTAATTTATTTAATTAAGTTAAAAATATGATCAAATTGATAGAATAGGTAACTAACAAAGACTATATGTGTAGTTATACAAATTTCTATTAACATTCACGTCACCCCTCCGTTAGATTTCAACAACTGGTGGTGAAAATAGGGTCAATTAAAAAGTTAGGTGGTCGAATTTTAAATTTTTGTAGTTTAGTGGTCACAATAAGTCATACCCAATAGTTAGGTGGTCACCCATGTAGTTTACCCTAATTATTTTTAGGCATAAAGTCAAAACTAGCCCCCAACGTTTGATCTTTTGGTCACTTTAGCACCTATTCTTTTTTTTTTGGTGCAAACATTTTGTTCAAAATTCACCATCGTTGGATGAAAATCGTTAGTCAACTAACGATCAACACCCTTTGATGACGTGGCATGTCTACATAGCAAGACTTGCTGACGTGTTGATGCCACATGTATAAAGATGCTAACTTGGCACTATGCTAACGTGGCATCATATTTATTTTTTCTATCTTAGTTTGATGAGGTTATATAAAATATTTTGCGTTAACTTTCAAACTTGGGAGATTGGTCTAGTAGTTAGGCATTATGCATATTTCCCACTAGACCCGGGTTTAATCCCAACATCTCCATTTCATAGTTTTAATTAATTCTTCACTCTAAAACCAATCAAATGATACATCGTGTCATAATTTAATTGGTTAAAATTTAATAGAAAAATTAAATATAAAAAATTGTTTTTTTAATATAATGACATGTCAGCATCTCTATACATATGACATTGCCACATCAACAAATCTTGCTATGTAGACATGTCACGTCATCAAAGGGTGTTGACTGTTAGTTGATTGACGATTTCCATCCAACGAGGGTGTATTTTGAACAAAAAAACGTTAAGAGTATGTTTGCACCAAAAAAAGAATAAGTGGTAAAGTGACCAAAAGGTTAAACTTTGGGGGGGCTAATTTTAACTTTATGCCTTATTTTTAAAAAAGTGTCATGTGCCAATTTTTATTCGTTCGTATATATCATATCAGATTTCATGGCGGAAGTGGTCAAATTTGTTGACGGTGAAATAACTCATGTATGAAACTAAGACATAATAATAATAATAATAATTTGTATGACATTGAGGAATTGAGTAAAGTATATGTACCAAACATGCAATCAACCCTAAAATAGAACATTTTGGCCCATGTCTATACTTAAAAGTTCACTTTATTCCCTTAACTATAAAAAAGGACATTGTAGCATGTGTACATTTGAAAAGTAAATATTTTGGTCCAAAATTTTAAAGTTATTGTTAGTTGATTTAAACATTTTTGTTTAAACACCCTTTTAAGTAGAGATGGGCACCAGTCGAGTCGGGTTTTTTGCCCACCCGACCCCGACCTAAAAATACATATCCTATATCTGCACCCAACCCGAACATATCCCTTAAAAAACCAGACCTGAAAATAAATACTCTATACCCGCACCCAACCTGACCCAACTTATAGAAAAAAAAAATTAGGGACCTAATTGCAAAAAATAATTTTAAGGGACTTAATTGTAAAAAAAATATTATAAATTTAAGGACTAAATTGTAAATAAAAATTTAATTTTAAGGACCTAATTATAAAAAATATATATATAAAGAGAGACTATTATTATAAATACTCCTAAAAAAATTAGGGGAAAATTACACAATTAGTCTCGAGTCTGGTAGGATATTTTCATCCTAAACTCGAACCCGACCCGACCGACCCGATTTTTTCATTAAAAAGTCTAACCCGATCGGGTCGGGTAAAATGCACATCCCTACTTTAAGTCTATCAAATTTGAATTTAAGTAAATTAATCTCATAAAAAAAGAGTGATTTACTCAATGTACATTTTGATAGTGAGTAAATAACAACCATATGTGATGATATGACATTTCTCATTAGTATATGAAACGTACCCAATTATGATTGAATAATTTTTTAAAATAAAATAAAAAGCTAAAATTTTATATAAATTTATAATAAATTTTCATAATTTTAAAATTTAAAATTTTAATATAATTTTAAATAATTTTATTTTCGTATCATCTTTTTCAATTAAACTTATACTCTCACTCTAAATCTATTTTTTAAAAAAATTCAATGTACTTTTTTCAATTAAACATTTCAATTGTTTTTTTTATGTTCTGACTTCTAATTGTATAAGTGAATGCAACCAAGTTTGGAGGTAGAATATAAATTAATTTTGCATAAGTGTTTAAAAATTTTATGTAAAAATTATAAAAAAATATTTTGAGAAAGATTAATTTGCTCAAGTTCAAAATTGAAAGGAACCTAAAGAGTGTTTAAACCAAAATATTTAAGTCAATTAACTGTGATTTTAAAATTATAAACCAAAATATTTACTTTCCAAATGCACAAGGATTACAATATCCTTTTTTATAGTAGATGAACTAAAATAAAATTTTAAATATAATATAGAAACTTCTAATAGACTTTAACCTATCATAATATAAATACATTATACATGTATAATTATAAACAATACGACACGTGTATAATTATAAACAATACTACACATGATAAGTAATACGACATTAAAAATTTAAGATATAAAAATGTTATAAATATATCAATTTTTTTCTAAGAAAATGACTTGAGGGTGTCATGAGTGCTTGAGCTTTTGAAAAAAAATCAATTAAATTTTTTTAAGAAATTAAATTATTATACTTTAAATTTTCATCAATTTACCCTCTCCACTGATAATATTGTCTGTTGGATTCAACGAGACATTTTAAATTAGTTAATGTCATGTGCCGTATCACGATTTTGTCACTTGATATTTTAATATTTTTATTTTACTTTGAAACTAAAAAAACTTCTAAAAATTATTTAAAATATTTTTTTCTTGTAAATTGTTAACACTACATGACAAAACTATAGTGTTTAATGTGGCACTAATATTTGTATTTTTAAGAAGTAATGATCAAATTTGGTTTAAGGACATAATCGATTCAATCTATAGATTCAAAGACTTAATTGTGTGTAAAAAAGTTCAACGTCTCAATTGATTTTTTTTCAAAAGTTCAGGGGCTTTATACATATTATAAATATAATTTAAAAATACAATAATTAAATAGAAAATATAAAATACACCTCATTTCTTGGAATTATTTGATCAAATAGAGTTGCGTCGAGTAAAAAAATTAAGTTAGTCAAATTGACAAGTTCTATTTTATCATTCAAATTTTATTTAAAATTTTTTTAGCCGAGTTTATGAAATTTAGGGTGAGTGTTCGATCAAATTGAGCCGAGTTGTTTAAGTTTATGTTAAATTTAATCTTAAATATTTATAATGTTATGAACTAATTAATTTCAATTTAAACATCTTTCTATAACCGTAGTATATGTATTCTTATTTTTCACAAGTATGAATCAGGTTTGTAATGTTATTTTTTTTATGAATAAAAGAAAGTGAGCAAACAACAGCTCGTAATTACAACCATCCTGTTGAAGCAGCGGTAAAATCTCAAATGGCGGAGTAAACTTGTGATTCTCTAGTTCATGGGACCTTGCAAATTTGGGTAAACTATCAGCCACCTTATTATCTTGTTGCAGAATATATTGAAACTTGATCAATGCAAATTTGGGTTATTAATATTGAAACTATCAGCCCCTCCTGCTCCTGCTCACTCAACACGCCCATCCCATCCTCTAATCTTCTACCATCCATGCCAACCTTCTTAAGCCAGCACCCATTGCCAAGAAAGTATAAATGAGTTGATAATAGTGAAAAGAGTACATTGAACAAAGTACAAAGTTCAAAGACTATATTGTAAAAAGAGAAGAAATATTTTCAATAAATAAAATTGAAGTTACATAAGTATTTTAGTTATTTCTAGATATTCAAACTTTATTTAAATTTTTTAAGTGAATTGAATTTATAAAAGTTCGAATTAAATAAAATATTAATTTCTAAAACAATTATATTTTTAAATCGAGTCGCGTGCGTTATGTTGGCGTTGACCTCAAAACTCAAATCTCAAGTAAAGAAGACGCTTCAACTACCATCTCCCACGAACTTTCCCCTGCCGGTTTTTTTTCTATAAAAAATCCGATCCAAGTTGTTTACTTTTCTTCGCCTTTACAAAGAAGTCCACCCTCAACTCCAATTACTAATATACCCTCATTTCATCCTTTCTTTATATTTTAAAATTGAATAGGTTGATCTTAGAAGACCAGAATTTAATTAAAATGTCTGTAAAAATGTGTGCACGTCAAAGGTTAAAAATATTTATAAATATATATTATATTGTAATAATTTTTAGACTATTAAAAAATTAATATATTTTAGACACTTGAAATTTTTAATTTCATGTTTACGAGTTTTTATATAACTAATAATATTTGATTAATTAATTATATAATTTGAATTAGGTAGTGCGAATGTTTATTATGAGGTGTTTTTTTTAAGGGTAATCTTCACAAATAGTCACTTTCGTTTTGGGTTTGTTTTACTTTAGTCACCGGAATTCAAAATACATCAAACTCACCACGTACGTTTCAAATCGTTACTGTTTTGGTCACTGGACCGTTAACCCTCCGTTAATTAAAAATAAAAATTTCTAATTTGACCCCCAAACTTTCAAAACTTCATTTTTTACCATCTTCCCCAAATGTTTAGTTTTGAAAGTTTCCGTTTAGGTTTTCTTTATTCTCGTACGTTTGGCGATATTTTGTTTATCTGTGAGCATTTTAAAAACTGCAGTGAAAAGTGAAAACGAGAAGTAGAAAATGAAATTCATTTTCTGTGTTGCAAATTATAAAATAGAAATCATAATTCGGCTCTTTTAGTTCCAATTATTGAATTCTTACTGATTTTCTTTTTTTTCTTTTTGTGCAGCCACTGATCCTGATAGTTTCAACAATAGTGTTGCAGGGAATCAGGTCGGTGGTAGGCAAGTTATATTTTTTTAATAATGTTATCCGTTTTCTATGACCTTTAGTTTCGAACGTGATTAAGCACTGAAAAGTAGAGTTTCTTTTATTGCGTTACATCCCTCAATATAGGAATCATGTGGAGGCCGGGTGTTGGCTGTTTTTAAATTTCAATCTTGACTTCAATGTGTTTAAAGGATGTAAAGCTGAAAACCAAATCTTGGATTAGTTATAATTTCCATTCTAGTTTTTAAGCAATAGAAATTTTGAGATCAGAATGCAGAATCTTGCTACCTCTTGCAATAATGATGAGCGTTTACTTGTCTGTTTATGAATTTTCCATAGGCTATTAAAAAAGTTGGGTGCTGATTACATATTTTGTTTATTTTTGCTAGGCTGTCTTGGAGACTGTTGCTAGAGTCAAGTCCAAGAAAAATGAGACCAAGGAAGAGAAGTAAGACTTAAAACAGTACCTCTTCTGCTATTGTAGGCATTTTGCTTTGCCTAACCCACAATAGTGGACAGCTTACATTTTTTGAGCCTTATGTCAGGTCATTTCAGCTCCATGACGTTTTCCATTTGGATGATGAAAACCGAGCAGATGATGCACCAACATTGATAGATAGAAATGTATGTCTAGTAAAAGTCTCATAAAACTCCTATTCAGTTGTTAATTTGCTTTGCTGTTTATGTTGAATTATGGTAATGCTGCCTGAAGCAATTGTATTTTTAGTATAGTTATACTTTAAGTACGTTACATGTTGATCATGTTGGCATACTTCTCTTCAGGACAATGTCTTTATAATATCCAACCCAAAGTCGAAGTATCCTGTTTTACAACTAGACTTAAGGTTATACTTCTATTGTATATTTATGTATTTTCTTTGTTGCCATTACGGTGGTAATGAGACCAACTTTAATTTTTCCAAAATCCTTGTGCAGGTTAATATTGGATCTGATAATTGTCATTGTCTCTGCTACATGTGGTGGCATTGCTTTTGCTTGTGCTGGACAACCGGTATTACTGATGTGCCATTGACCAGATGAATGATGATTGAGTATTGGTCAATGAACACGTCGGTATTTATGTAACGACATTAGTTATGCTAAACGTTTGGGGAAGATGGTAAAAAATGAAGTTTTGAAAGTTTGGGGGTCAAATTAGAAACTTTTATTTTTAATTAACGGAGGGTTAACGGTCCAGTGACCAAAACAGTAACGATTTGAAACGTACGTGGTGAGTTTGATGTATTTTGAATTCCGGTGACTAAAGTAAAACAAACCCAAAACGAAAGTGACCATCAGTGAAGATTACCCATTTTTTAATTTAATTTACTTCTTTTACAATGTTAAGATTCGAAATTTATATTTCATTTGAATAATCTATAGGGTAAAATACAAAAATCATGACTCAACTTTTGCCTCTCTCCTATTTTACTCACTCATCTTTAATTTGAGTCAATTTAATGACTCAACTTTTAACATTGGGTATCAATCATCACCCAACCGTTATATGGTAGATGTCGTTACTGATGTGGCATTTTTTATTGATTTGGCCGCCACGTAAGCAAACGCATGTTTTAAAATACCAAACCAAAACGACATTATATTTGCTCGTTTAACCCAAAATCTAACGTTATAAAAAATCCCCTTTACTCAAATGAATCCCTAATTTCTTTGCTTGCGTTCTGAATTGAATTTTTGAGTTGGGTTAACAGAGGAATGAGAAGGTTGAAAGGAGAGGTTATAGGGGATGGGGGGAACGACATCCCTATTTGTTGCTGGTGTGGTAAGGAAGCAGTATTGAAGACTGCATGGACTAACAACAACTCAGGTCGACGATTTTATGGGTGTTCGAATTACGGTAACCGATTTTACAAGGATTGCCATTTTTTTGAATGGTACGATCCTCCATTGGATTCTCGTACAAAGGTTCTTCTTATTGGTCTGCTAAACAAAATCAAAGCGAAGGACAGGGAGAGAAGAAATGAAAGCTTTGTTTGGTTTTGTGCAGTCATATGTTCTATTGTTTTGACTGCGTTTTTTATGGGTATCAAATGAAGGAAGATTAGAGAAACCATTTCTTAGGAAGAATGGGTATTTCGAATGTAGAATTGGTGATATGTTGATGGAATTCGGATGCTGATGGTATTTTGAGTATGAATTTGTGTATTTTGTGACTGACTATTTTGTGAATTGGTGATATGTAGAATTGGTGTTTATGGAAAATGATGGGTGTTTATGGCAGTTGTTTAATTAGATAAATTTTTCGCGCAACCACTCATAGGTTGCCACGTGTCGTTTGATTGTTTAGTAAATTATAGAGTTGATTTACACCGGTGTAAGACAGTGTTGATTGTTTAGTAAATTATAGAACTGATTTACACCGGTGTAAGACAGTGTTGATTGTTTAGTAAATTAAAGAACTGATTTACACCGGTGTAAGATAGTGTTGATTGTTTAATACATTAAAAACTGACTTACACCATTGCCAACAGAATACTTGCAATACATAACAAAGCACAAATGAGCAATCCTTTATAAAATTCTTTTTTTTCCTCAGTGATTTTGTTTTCCCCTTCAAACTCTTAATCTTTCCCCTTAACACTGTCTTACACCGGTGTAAGTCAGATTTAGGGCCAAAATGACAAAAAATGTAAACGTTAGGGGCAAATTTTGGCTTTCTACCTTTGTTAAATATCACCATTAGTGATCACAATTGTGTAACAAAATATCCACTAGTGACCATGACTGTGAGTGACCTAAACTTACTGATTTCTTTGGTCACATATACACAAACACCTACACAAAAAATGGTGCCATTCACTAGTGACCTAAAGCAACATTAAATCATGAGATTTTCCCAAATATGATCACAAGAACAGTGTTTGAAGTATTAACAAAATATCACCATTAGTGATCACAATTGTGTAACAAAATATCCACTAGTGACAGTGACCTAAAACACCATTAACGAAAGAAGTTGTATTCTGAAGTTCATCTCCATCTAGTCCTTTTTGAAGCAGGGTCTTCTTGTGATTGATTCTGGACTGAGCCTTGAGTGCTTTGAGAAGGCATCCATCTGACAGTGGTGACTGAGCCTTGACTGCTTAGACCTGTTGCATTTGAAGTTGGTGCTCTTTTAACCTAAAATAAATACAAATGAAACATGTGCAGTCAGTTTATTGTATAAAATATAGATTGTAAAGAACAACAAATTAAAATATGTCTAAACTTACAGTAAGTTTAGGCCTCTGTATTGGTGGAACATATGCAGTGGATGAATTCATAAGTTGGACAGTGGATGAATTCATAGGTGGACCTGCTGCATTTGAACTTGATGTTTGCTGAGAGACATTGGGAATTGAAGCCTTTGGACCATTTCTTCTAGGTCTTCTCACATTGTTATTAGAAGACAAGGGGTTGTTGCCACCAACTTGTCCCCTGCAAGACCTTTTGTTGTGTCCTGCATTGCCACATTTTGAACAAGTCATTCGAACAAGTATACTTTAAACTAGCATATAAGGCCATCCACTTATTTTATCCATTTTCAGACTTTAAACTAGCATATAAGGCCATTCATTGTTTCATCCCTAAACTACTCAAACCAGTTGCATCCCTAAACTACTCAAATACACTTTAACCATCAAACATACATTAAATTAGCATTGTTGCATCCCTAAAGTACTCGAACAATTTAATCCAGAAAGTAATTCACCATTGTTGCATCCCTAAACTACTCAAACAAGTGTATAGAAATATAAAACTTACCATAATGCACTCTTGTCATCCCCTTCGAACGCAACACACGTTTTTCCATGACTAAACTGAATTTAAAAACGGCACCATATTAGAATCAATTTAATCCAAGTAAACTGAAACTGAAACAATTTAAAAACAGCACTCTTGTCATACCCTTTCAACAAGTAAACTAAAACAAAACTGAATTGGTTCAATATTTTACCCTATAAAATTAAGTTGAAAGAGAAGAAAACAAAACTGAAACTCCAACAATTTAATCCAATGCCATTCACCCTTTCAATTTCCTAACCCAAATAATTTCCGAAATGCTTTTCGAAAATTTGATCTAATGCCATTCACCCTTTCAATTTCCTAACCCAAATGATTTTCGAAATGCTTTCCGAAAATTTGATCCAATGCCATTCACCCTTTCAATTTCTTAACCCAAATAATTTCGTAAATTCAGACTTACCTTTTTGTAGCCGTTTGTAAATGTTGCACAGTAAAACACCCTTACGATTTTCTGATGATGAAAACTCTTTCAAACACAACGAAAATTCCCCCAAACGATTAACCCACACGATTTACTCAGAGGATTTCATGTTTACGCTTTGAAAACTTTTCAAATTCTCTGATTTTTTAAACCTAAACATTACGATTTGTCTGAAGAAGAAAACACATTAAAATGAGTTTAGGTTAAACGAGCAAATATTATGTCGTTTTGGTTTGGTATTTTAAAACGTGCGTTTGCTTACGTGGCGGCCAAATCAATAAAAAATGCCACATCAGTAACGACATCCACCATATAACGGTTGGGTGATGATTGATACCCAATGTTAGAAGTTGAGTCATTAAATTGACTCAAATTAAAGATGAGTGAGTAAAATAGGAGAGAGGCAAAAGTTGAGTCATGATTTTTGTATTTTACCCTAATCTATATTAATTAATAATCGGTTCTTTTAACAATAGAATAACGTGTTTAAAAGGAATGTACACTAAGGCAATTGGAATTTGGAACAATGATAAAGGGTGTGAAGTCTGCAAATAATTTCCACACGAAGTTTCTTGGCATGGTTCACTTAATATCTTCAAAGATATTATCAAAACAAAACTTCATAGGTACAGTTTCTATGAAATATCAATACATCCAAGCTTGCATTTATTATCCAATAAAAAATCCAAAAAAGTTGTGTATTTTAGTTCAAAGAGGAGGGGAAACAAACACAATGAATCGGTCTATTATTATTAAACAGTAAACACTATAACGATCCCATTATTTTATTCCACCACAAGCTTTCCACCCTCATCACTCAATTTATTTAAGAATCAAAGTCTGGTAATATTGTTGACGATGATCATGGATAGAGAGCAGGAAGAGCTTCAATTCCTTGGTTTTTTTGGCATATTGAAAGAATCATTAAAGATCATATGTTCATGGCCTAAAATCTTCACCCAAATCACCCTTTCCTTCATCTTCCCTCTCTCTTTCATTTTCCTAGCTCACATCCAAATCTCGCAGCTCATTTTCGCCAATATATTGAACAACCAGGACGCCTTGAGTTATACCCAAGCCGGGACGCCTGGATACGATAAACTCTCCGATGTAATATCGTCGGAGTGGATTGCGTTTTGGCTCTTCAAAGCTGCCTACTTCACTTTCCTTCTCATCCTTTCACTCCTCTCAACGTCGGCCGTGGTTTACACAATCGCATGCATTTACACCGGCAAGGAGACCTCGTTCAGGAAGGTCATCAGTGTGGTACCCAAGGTTTGGAAGCGGCTTTTCGTGACGTTCCTCTGGAGTTTCGCCATCGTTTTCTTGTACGACGTCGCATCCGGCGTGTTGTTGTTGCTTCCGCTTGCTGTTCTGGGATTCGGCGGGTTGGGGATGTCGGTTTTCGTCCTTCTTTTCGTCCCGTACTTGGCGGGGCTTGTTTATGTTTCCTTGGTCTGGCAATTGGCCAGCGTGGTTTCGGTGTTGGAAGATGATTACGGGATAAAAGCCATGAAGAAGAGCAGGGCGTTGATAAAGGGTAAGATTGGGGTTGCGGCCGCCGTGTTTCTGGTGCTGGTCGTTAGTTTTATTGGGATTCAAGCGGTGTTCGAGATGGGCGTGTTGTTTTATTGGTCGATGAGAATCGGGATCCCGGTACTTTGCTTCTTGATGCTGTTTAACGTGATGCTGTTCGGTCTCGTTGCTCAAACGGTCATCTACTTGGTGTGCAAATCGTACCACCATGAGAACATAGACAAGTCTTGTTTAGCGGATCATCTGGAGGTTTATCTTGGGGAGTATGTTCCCCTCAAGGCCAAGGATGTCCAACTTGAACACTTTCATGTGTAATTTTCTTTCTTCAATAAATTTACTTGAATACAATCAGTCCCACCTACCCATCAGAGTTAATTTTCTACAACATTGCAATTATGGCACCTCGGCTGTTGCAGTGGCAAAATCAGCCGATGCACTTTGCTCCGGAGATTGGTTTGAACTTTGAAGAAGATGGGATTTGAGGATGATTCTATAAAGAAGCTAAAATCACATTTGCTTTCCAATCCGATGCATTATTGAGGAAGCTCGTCTAAAAGCAGACATGGTGTGATTGCTACGTCTCCCCCATACACTAAACGTCATGCAAAATGGCTGCACACAGTCCCGGAGCCATGAATTTATCTAAAGAGTATTATTTTCAAGAACGATATTAGTGGTTAATTATTTATAAATGAGTGTTTATATAAAAAAAGGTGTCAATTATATATATTTTTACTTTTTTATATATAACTTATATAAAAAAATACAATTTTTCAAAAATTTCGAGTGTAAACGGTCACCTCACCTATGCATGTGGCTTCGTCCATGGCTGCACATGTATTGTCTAAGCATATCCTCCAAGTAAACGAGGATAACAATAGTTTAGAACGGTTGAATTCATGGTTAAAATATCAATTTAAGGCAAGGTAGATAGAAGTGATTTTCGAATGCCTTACCATGTAGTAATTAATGATTCTGCTTCAAATACTCATAGCCCACACTTTGGGTTCATTTGAATTTAGAAGAATTTCATGACAATTTTGGAAATGGGTATAAGAAGGGAGAAGAAACAAAATGAAAAACACATGCAAAAGGGGAGAGCATATGAAGACAATGGTTATTTACTCAAAAAAAAAAAAAAAGAGAAAATGGTTAGGATATCTACATCAAATTCATAGTGGAAATCAAGTGGTAGGTTTTAGTTCCAACAAATCCCACTTATCATTTCCTCTATCATAACCACTTCATCAGTTAATTCATTTGGTTATCGATTCAATCCTCGAGAAAAGGGCTAAAAAAGTTAATGGACCGGAATCGGTAGGTAAGAATCCCTAATATGTTACAAATAAAATAAGGGGAAATACTCGGGTGCGGAAAATTTTTGTTTTCCCATGCATATTAATGTTAGAATTTAGAAATTTAGTTTAGAGTTTAAGGACCATAGTTAGAATTTAAGGGTCATTGTTAAAATTTAGGTTTTAGTCTATAAACCTTAAATTCAAACCACAATCCCTAAATTCTAAGCTCATAAACTTAAACTTTTAAACTATGAACCTTAAACTAGATCTCTAACCCTTAAATTTAAAAGGCTTATGAAAATAAAAAAAATTTACCGCTGACATAATTACCTGTAAATTAATTGGATAACAGATTTTTCAATCCTTAAATTCGAACAAATTTCAAATACCGAAAATAAAGATATTACAACCATAACCTTCAAATGACAACAATGAAGAAAATACAAAACAACAAAAGAAAACTGTTAGAATATGGAAGCAAAATAACACAATTTTTAGAGAGGAAGAAAATATAATATTGTACTTAAAAATACACTTGAAAATTTTTTGGAATAACATTGTTTTGCTTAATCACTTACACTCCTTTATATAAGGATTGTAAGTGACTATTAGAATAGTCAAAACTATTCATTACACCTTTTCATCATACATAGTCATATCTATTCATCATGAATAGGCATATCTATTTATGATGAGTAGTCACATACTTTCATCATTAAAGTTCGATGAAAAGTTACATTTATTCATAGAATATTATGTTTAAATTATAATATTCAACACTCTTCTTTAATTTGAGCATTTCCTTATCACGCCAAGGTTTTCACGTTAGAATAGTACAATTTCGGTACTTTTTTAAATTTTCGTTAGTATCATCGTCTTGAACATCATGAGATCGTTTTCTTTCTTGGATATCTTTGTATCTAGCTCTCCATTTTTCGTGTAGTTCATCATAGTCGTAATTTTTATCATTATCTTGATCATTGTAACGACGATCATATTCTTGGTGTCGATTGCATTGAGAATCATAATTACAATCATGGTTATAATTATGATTGCAGTCACATTTTTTATCACGACAATATTCACGCTCTCGCTTGCGCTCCTTGTAATGTTCACACTCACGGTCTTTATCACAATCTTGAGTCTGGAACTTCTTCCGCCAAAATCTTACATTATCTTTTCTAACCATTAAATGGTTTTCAATAAACTTACAATTAGCATGTTCACTTACTAATCGATCATTTTTCAATTTATCACCTTGTCATTTGTCATCACATGTCATGTCTTTTTTATACTTGTCCTTGTATCTTTCATCCCCACGCCTCTCATTATCTGCATGCTCTTGTGGCGAATTTACTATCTTACGCCTTCCTTCATCATTGTTTTTACGATCAAACTTTGTGTCATCAATCATAACCATCACGCCTCCATCATTCGTGTGGTGTTCTTCGTCGACATTCACCAATACTTGTTCTAAGTTGGCATGTAGAAAATTTATCGCTTTGTTCGTTTGTGCCAAGTCCCACCATAATTGGTTCTCTAAAGATAGGATTTTAACCCTTTCTTGAAGAATCCAAATTAGTTTCCTCATTCTTTGAATCTCACCGGCTTTCTCTTTTAGTTTTTTCTTGTTGTTTTGCAGATATAATGGAGATTCTTTTAGTTATAGAATAAAATGTTTGTAGTTGTGTTGCTCAAAGCATAATTCCTTTCCTGTCATCTTTTAGCATTTTTTTCGCGATCAAGATCTCGTATTGCTGCATTTATTTCAAACTCAAGGGCAAAAACTTTAGTCCATGTTTCTTCTCGGGCCACCTTCTCAGTCTCAAGTTCTTTCCTCAATTCTTTCATTTCATGTTTAAGTTCTTCACTTTTTCTTGCATTTCTCAAGGCCTTTTGTTCTTCACACATGTGACTGCTTGCTTCATTGTCAATATACGATGTGCTTGCATCATTGTTCTCTTCAGTCTTGAATGTTAGCAACAATGTTTGTTTTTTGATATCTTCTTGATCTTTAATCATATCCATTGGCTTTTCATTTCTATTAGAATCACTTTTGCATTCTCAAGAAAAATTACCAAATTTATAACAGTTATAACATTCAACATTGGACTTGTCATAGCTCCTTTCATTTACTCTTTGATAACTTATTCTTCCTCTTGATCTTTTATGATTCTTCGATGATGTGCTTACATCATTGTTGGTACTATCTTCACGATCATCTCTTTCATATTCTTGTTGGCCATAACCTCGACCTCACCTATGTTCTTATCCATTTTGATTTTTTTATTGTTTTTCAAAGACACCGTGACTTTGGGGGCTTGTTTAATGGACTCATCTTGTCTCTTATTGAATCTGTCTCCTTGAGCTTGCAAATCGCCCATACATTTTTCAATATTCACAGAGTCTAAGTCTTTTGACTCGATGACACAAACCACATAATTAAAATTTAGAGTCAAAGAACAAAGGATATTTTCTATCACACGAACATCATCTAAAGTTCCCTTGTATCTCTTCATTTGATTAACAATAGCCACCACCCTTGAGTAATAATTCGAACTCAGATTCCTTCATCCGCAAAGTTTCAAACTCATCTCACAATACTTGGAGTCGAACCTTCTTCACTTTGTTAACTTCTTGGAGAGAATTTTGCAAAATTTCTCATTCTTCCTTTACGATGTTGGCATTTGCCACTTTTACAAACATCAAATCATCCAGACATTGGTGGATGAGGGTGAGAGCTTGTTGATCCTTCATTTTGTTTTCATCAAAGCCCACTTTTCTTGTTGTAACAATAATGCCTCGTCTTGGGGAGACTCGTAGCCTTTGTGAGTCATCTCACAAGCATTTTGTGCCCTAAGTAAAACCTTCATACGAACCAATTTTTAAAATTGTCTTTTGTATGACGATGAAATTGAGATGGAAACATACCATTGTTGGTCATCTTCTCTAACTATTGAATCAAGCTCGTGATACCACTTTGTTAGAATATGGAAGTAAAACAACACAATCTTTAAAGAGGAAGAAAATATAACAATACACTTCAAAATACACTTGAAAATTTCTTGGAATATCATTGTTTTGCTTCATCACTTACACTTTTTTATATAGAGATTGTAAGTGACTATTAGAATGGTCAAAACTATTCATTACACCCTTTCATCATATATGGTCATATATGTTCATCATGAATAGGCATATCCATTTATGATGACTAGTCACATACTTTCGTCATAAAAGTCGATGGAAAGTTACATTTATTTATAAAATATTATGTTTAAATTATAATATTTAACAAAAACACCATAGAAAGCAGTCGCGAATAAAAAAAGTATAGCAGAAACATCAAGAGACTTGCCCGATAAACCCTTCCGCTCGTCACCGGTCGACCCCACTCACCGACCACTTGCCACCGTCAACGCCTATCGAGCATTGTGTTACAAAATCTCTTTAAAGCATTATTGAGGCTTTATCCACCGTATTTTTAGTTTTTATAATTAATATTTTAATCATTTAATCATTGTCTATATATTTTTTCTCATAAATAAAACAAGTATAAATTATTTTTTATTAAATAGAGAGATATTGTATTCTTATGCACGAATTCAAATCCATACAAGAAGTATTTTTTAAAATAATTTTGAAAATAGTTTTGACTTAAAATATTATATTTATTAATATATGTTTTATCATTGAAAACTCTTTTCTAAACTAAATAAATAGTTTTTATTTACTCAAACTTCAAAAATCAACGACATATCTCTTAAATCATAATATGATAAAACTCGAAAGTCTAAACGCATACTTATCCCAATTTAAGTTACGTTTATGAGAAGTTTGTGCTCTGCTGATTTTATTGGATAAAATACATAAAGATCGCTTAATTTTTGAGTATTTTTGACACCCTATTATAAAAGTTTTTGTTTTAGTCACTCAACTAATCGAGTTTTATTTTTTGTCATTGTCGGTAGGGGTGACAATCGAGTGGGAAATAATCGAAAACTGTAGGGATCTGAACCGACGGGCTTGGGAATAACCGAAATCTTAACCCACGGGGACAAAGACAGGGGAAATTTTATCACTGAAGCTCAAATGAGGATGAGGACGGGGGTTGCTATATTCGAACTGTGGGGATAATTGAGTCGTACCCGTATAAAACATCGTAGGGATCCCTAATGGGTGTCGAATCCATCAAAAATAAATACCTGCTTGATCTTTTGATTTTGTAGTAGCGTCAAGTAGGGTTGATCCCAAGAGAGCGTTAAGAAATTAAATTCAGAAGCAAATGTGATTAAAGTAAAAAAAGGGTTTTGGATTTTGATTGAAAGAAGCAATTTAAAATAAAGAGAAGTTCAATATTGGCAAAACATCTAGTCAATATAGGTCTTGGAATATCAATTCAAGATTTTAGATCATTAATCTCCACAAAAGATATTTCTATATTAATTCAAGTAGCTTAGTTTAGAATTGCAAGGAAAGCTTATGCAACCTAATCTCTCTTTATTAGATAATCGCTAGGAAAGCTTAGAATGACTATCACTTATTGTCAAGATTAAATTTTTAAGGATAGTTTATAATAATTAAACATATCAAATAGCATTAAGTTGAGACCTAAGCACATGCACTATCAAAACTACGATTGTTTATCAAGAACATTCAATCATACCTTCAAAACTCTACGGTTGAATTTCTTACCATTTTTACCAAGTATTAATTTGATTGGTTGTGCATACCGGGCAATAATTCGAGGATAGCTTACGAAATATTGAATATGAGTATGAAACAAGCATGGAAGATATAATTGATACTTGAAATTAAAAAGAAGAATAAAAACAAGAATATCTCACTAAAATACTTGAAATAATATCCTTGATCCTAAATTTGACTAGAAAATAGGGGGTTTAGCTACTTATGGAGTAGGCGGCGACTATAAGAGAATTTAGGGGTTTTATTCCGCTCTTTCCCCTGCTCCTTAGGATCTCTATTTATAGAGGAAAATAAAGAGAAGATATTACATTAAACTCAATAACCATAGACTACTTTAATTGCATTAAATGTAGAAGTCCACTTGTAGTAGGATTACTTCTCCTCCAAGCAAGTTATTGCTGCACCGTGCCCACGCCTTATTCCATGACTGTTTCTGGTTTTGCGCAAGGGATTTTTCAAAAACGCCAAAAATGTGCTAAAACTTGTCTTTTACGTATGAAACGTCTTTAAGGTCCAAAACACCTACAAAACCAAATAGGAACTCTAGATTAACGACCGATCGTGATCATACTCGTTCCTATAAATTTGAGTTTAAAGCATATATGAAAACTTTGTGTTGTCATTCATAACCTAATTCAAAATGCTCTTTTAAACTTTTATCTAAACATCATTAAGTCTGAAAACTTTGAGGATAAAATTTCATTTAAGGGTGGGAGAGTTGTAACACCAAAAAAATTACGCCCAAATTCTAAACCCTGGATTCAAAAAATCCTTAATTTAAAACCCTAATTTTAAAATCCATAATTCCTAAAACCATAATAATTTGGGAATTTAATTCAAAAACTCTAATTGAGTTTGAGGGCTGTATTGAGAAAATTCAAATTTATAAGGTTTAATATAGAAATTCAGAGGTTAATTTGTAAATCATAAAAAGCTTAGGTGCTCATTTGCAAACTCTTATTAAGTTTCGTAGCTTCCCTTGTAATTACCCATTAAATTGGGCATATAAAACCTTAAATAGACCTAAAACATGTTATAGATTTCCTTCAGCCGTACGTCCCCTCTCCATCTCTCGACAAGTGCGAAACCTTTTTTATGCTTTTTATTTTAATCGAACTTTGGTTTTGATTCAGCAAGATTCAAACGTGAGAGGTGTTCGTCCCAACGTTAGAGCTATTAATGCTTAAGTGTGTTTTCTTATGGTGCTATAATTAAATTATATGTTATTTTCTATGTGTTGGTGTTTTACCCTTTACGTGATTATTTATATGTATTATGATTTCTATGGTTTACATCACATGCATACATTTTTAGAATATGTTTTTACTATGATTTACGAACCGTGATTTATGAACTATGATTTATGGATTTATGGACTATGGTTTATTAAGTATGTTTATGAAATATCAGATTCATAGAACTTTGTTTAAGAAATTTGATTTTTAAGCATCATATATGTATGAGCATGTGTTGAGATTTTTACGAAGGAAGTTTAGTGATTTCACTCTTCAGGCTGAATTCCACTTCGGATTGGCGGACGTAGGGAGAAGGCTATGGGAACCTTCCTCATTTTTGGCGGACGTAGTTGGGTGCATTGCATTACGCTTGTGATATTGTATCATGTTTTTAAAGGATTTCAAGAAAATAATATTATGTTTTGTGATTATGAGTTTTCTTGCACTTTAGAGACACACTAAGCTCTTTAGCTTACTTTCTCATAGTTACCTCTTACAGATCTTTGGACTTTAGGCGACGTGGTACTTGGAGGATCTCAATTTTATCTGATTATTTTATTATTCAGTATGAACTAAATTTAAACTATCATATTATTATTACTATTTTATGTTTTGAGATATTTACGTATTTCAGATCGTGGAACTTTATATTTTGGGATTATGTTTCAACATATATTTACATACTTTATTTCAGATATTTTATTAAATGATCAAAATATTTTTATAATATTTGGATTTTGAAAATAATTGTGGTATTTTATGATACTTTTTGTTAATTAATAATTAATTTGTTTTATAAATTATTTAAACGTAAAATTTATTACTTGAGAAAAAAGTTTTCAACAGTGACTTTCTAAATTCAGTCTTTTTTTCTAGGCCGAGTTTAGGGGGTTACACTCATGTTGTGGAGAGAAGATGTTCGTCGGGAGGTTTATCCTTGATGGACTTGAACACTTCTGTTTTCCATGGTTGGTGTGTTAGAGGCTTGTCGGGCGGCTTGGCATTGATTGGAATGATTCCTGGATCCTAATTGATTTCTTTTTTAGATGGATGAAAAGTGTCCTTTTTGTTGTTGTTCAACATTCTCTCGACTTCGTGAAACATCTCAAGAATCTGAGAAAACTTGAAGGAATGGAAGTTGGACCATGATGTGGCGGATGTCCTTTTGTCTGCTAGCTAGACTCTTCACATGTTTAGGAGTTCGCCAAATTTGTAACATGGTGCTCGCATTCTTTTCTTCCTTTGTTGCGTCTACAAGAGGTGTAGTAGTGTAATCACTAATTTTGTCCGGGCTGATTAGCCCTTAAATATGCTTAAATAAGAGTGGGCTTTATTTATTCACATTGGGCTTTAATTAATTAACACATAGATATACATGTTATTTATTAAAATTCTGGGTTCTATTATTAATCTTCTTCTAATTACTACCTACTATCATATGTTATGTTATTATTATTACTATTTGTTATTACTACTATATATTATATTATTATTATGACTATTTATATTATTACCATATGTTAATATTGTTACCGTATCATTATTATTACTATATTTATTATTGTTATTGTCATTACTATAATTTTCGAATTGAATCTGGAAAATACACAAAAAACTATATATATATATATATATATACAAACACATATTAAATAAATAAGAACTCTAATATAAATAAATAAAAAGCCCAATGCACTCTTTATATATAAAGCCCACATATTATATTAAAGTCCATTTACATATCTGAAAACCCAAAAACAAAATACAGGGCCCGTTTGGCCCAACACCCATTAAACAGAAACCCTAAATTGCTGTATTTTGTCTATGCAGCCGCCGCAGCCACGACCGTCAGATCTGATCAGATCTGACGGCCCAGATGGAGCCATGAAAGGGAAGCCCTAGATGGGCACTGATGAGTCATGCGCCGCCTAGATCACAACCGCAAGATCAGGAGGGCTTCAACGGTCCAGATGCGAAGACATGAGAAACCCTAGACGCCCATATGATGACCTCGCGCCGCTATGAAGCTGAGCCGTTAGATCAGAATGTGATCTGACGGTCCGGATGCCACGAGATGCGGCACGCGCCCACGCGCGACGCATCAGCTCCCCACTCGCGCGCGTGAAGCCCACGCCCGCCTCTCCAGATTCCTCGAGCACTCGCCACGTCGCCCCCGCCCGTTCCAACGACCGATCCGTCGGCCACGTCGATCATCGTCCAATATGCAACAAAGAAAAGAAAGTCAGCATCAAATAAAGGAAAAAGAAAAATCGAAAACAAAAAGAAAAGAAGGACGAAATCAGAACGGAATGGCAGAGAATGACAGAGCCTTGCATGAATCCGGCCAAAAACACAATACGAACCAATAGCCTTTTTTCATTGAATTAACCAATATGTAAAAATCAGTCGAAATTCGGGCTATAAAGCCGAATCGACGGCTTCATTGTAAGGGATTCGTGAAACTCCCAAGAACAAAGCACGAAAAGCAATACCATAACCAGAACCATTCAGGTATATCACTCATCACTATTGCATGTTAAAAAAAAGAGATCGAAACCCTTTTTTACCTTTTTCTGTTTCGTTCCTCATCGAACCAGAACCCCCTTCCTCTCGACAACAATCCCGGCCGTTCATCGGCTTCAAAAAGGGTGCGTCAGAGAAGGGGTTCAAAACCCCCTGTTGTTTCGTAAGCCGTTTTTAAAAAATACAGAGGCTAGGTTTTTTAGGTTTTCGTTTCCGGGAAGGGTCGTTTTGAGTTTTGGGGAGTGAAAGGTCGTCTTTTTCGGGTTTCTTTAGAGTAGGTTCGTTGGTCGGACATGGTTTTAAGTCCGCCGGACGGTGACTAGCACCGGCCGGCGTCCGAGGTCGTGAAAAAGGTGAGGCTTTTGGGAGCGGCTAGGGTTTAGGTTAGGCAAAAGGGGCGTCCGTTTTACTTTAGGTGGGTTATATAGAGCTTTAGGTTTTTTGTTTCGGGTAAATAGCGAGTCCAGTCCCTCCGCGTCGGGGTATTAGCATAGTAAGGGTCGCCGCATGGTCAAATTACATCCTAGGTCCCCCGTAGTCTGAGTCGGGTCATCTTCTAGTCCCCAGATCGAGTTCTTTAGGGGTTATTTACGTGTTCGGTCCTCTTCCTTCGTACCCGTGTTCAATAGGGTCTTTACAGTTTAGAGCCTTTGTTTTTCTTCTTTCTGATTTCAGCCTCTGTTTTGCCTTTATTTCATTTTGGTCATCATTCGAATAGTTTTGTTGCTTTGTGTTTTAATGATGATTAATTAGTATGAAAGCATGTATGTTATGCCATGTGTTTGTTTTATCTTTATGAATCGAATATATGTTGCCATGTTAATCTTTTAATTCGGTACATTGAAAATGGGCTAGTTTAATCTCTTTAATTAGGTTAATTAATGAATAGTTTTAAATGGGCTTTGTGTTCTTTTAAAAATAGGAATGCCTTAAAATGGACCTTTGGGCTTCAAGAGTTAGTTTAATTAATTAATTTGGGCCTTCTTTCCTATGTGTTGTTTTGAGTGACATGCATGTATATATATTTGTCATCCATATGGCTTAATATGCAAGCATGATAATCGGATCTAAAAAAAATCAAACCCGAGAGGGGTATTAATTAACTTCGGTATCCGAAAGCGACAGTCCTAGCTTAATGGATGTCTATCGGATACTTAGGTTAATTTTCACCGCCTCCAGGTAAGCGAAAGCATAAAAATTGAAAACAACACGCATCATCTCTTATATGTTCGCATCATGCATAAAGGTGACGTACGGGATCCGAACCCTAAACTAACACGGCAGTCAGCCTTATTTGATGTCGGTTTAGTCTATGGTCCGGTGTACCGTCATCCTTTTTAATTAAATGTTTAAGTAATTCCAATGCCGCTATTCGATAAAGCCCGCATTATTTAAGTTATATTTTCATTTAAGAACAATTATTAAATTCACTTCGATTTTTAAATAATTCCTATCGATCAAAAGGCAATAAGTAATTTGGTACCGGTTTCCGGGCGTGATGGGGGCGCTAACCCTACCCCACGCGTAACCAACTCCCGAACCCGTTTTAAAATGAATCTCTGGTTTTATGGTGTCCGGCCTACCTTAGTGGCCGGTGGCGACTCCAAATTTTCACAAGTTTTCCAAAAACATGAATTCCCCCTTTTTTTAAATAAAACCCCCTTTCAAAAAAAGAAAATAGTGATAAGGCCCCCTCACTTAGCGGTTTTCAAAAAAACCTTATCACAGCTTGGCGACTCCGCTGGGGACATAATTTTTGTTTTTTACAAAAAAATGAGAGTTAAGCCAAAAAAAACGCTTGTTGCCATTTGATCGATAGAAAATATTTAAAATTCGAAGTAAAGCTAATAAGTTTGTTCTTTCATGAAAATATGACTTAAGTTGAACGGTCTTTGAAAATTTGTGGCATTCGAATTAATTTTCCATTTAATTATTAAGGAAGTCACCGACATGTGTTGCATCATGATCATCAAGCTCTATACCCGAGCTACCCTTTTTAAGTGAGAGTGAAACGCCCATACCCACGTGAGTATCCCTCCACGGGTCGGTAATTCACTTTCAGAATCCACGCCTTTTGACACGTGAGCAGCCCTCCACGTCATTAGGTCGTGCTTTCCCTCGAGCCGAAACCAATTCGCAAGCCTGTAATGGGCCAAAATTGGGGTTCTTATTGCCTTAGTAGGTGATGAGATAGGTTCGGGTACCCTTTATTAGAACCGAACTCATGTGTGAGAATATAAGAAGCCCACCCCATTAGAGCCATGCGGATAACCCTAGAGTTTAGAGTGTCTAGGCTTTGTTTTCTTGTACTTATGATCCTTTTTTGTAAGTATTTTGTTCCCATTGTTTGCTTATTAATTTGCGACTAACACTTTCTTTTTTTCTCCCCCTCCCATTTTTTTTTCCTCCTTTCCTCTTATTTTGCATATCATCATACCTTAGAGAGCACATTGGTTTGGGGATAGTCTGAATTGAAAGCGAGAGTTATGACGGAAATTGTGAGGAGCATGGATGAGAAGAATTCAGAAGTTCAAGTCTGGTCAGAAGGCGAGCAACAACATGAGGGTGACAGTATTACCATCGGTTTCAGGTCAGGGATGGCGAATCAAACTTTCATGAATACGGAAATCAATGACGTGACCGCATTGAAGCGAATATGGAGCAATTGGGATTCTGAAGCCCGGACAGCTTTCAAAAAGGAGTTTGGGGACATAGCTTATCTGTTATATGTTCCAGTTGATCAGGCTTTACTACAGGCTTTGGTTGGATTCTGGAACCCCGCCTATAGTTGTTTCACGATTGGAAGTATAGATCTAACCCCCACTATTGAGGAGTATCAAGATCTCATCAATTGCAAAAAAGTGAAAGATGACCGAGTCTACTCGAAGAACAGTAAGTACAAGTCATTCCGAGCAAAGCTTGAGAAACTCTCCGGTACCTTGGCATCATGGGTAGAACATCAGGTCGGGATGTGGAACAATAAGGAATGCTTGAAGGTCGAGGGGATCTTATCCTTAGCGTCGGTACTCCCAGCCGGAACAGTGCAGCGCAATTTATTTGCCCTAGCGATTTACGGACTAGTCATTTTTCCTAAGGCTCTAGGCTTCATACACCCGGCAGTGTTGGACTTGTTCGATAAATTAGCTAAGGGAGGAAATCCGGCTCCGGTCATTTTGTCGGAGACCTTCCAATCTTTGAGATTCTGTCAGAAGCACGGCGGTGGCCGTTTCTTGGGTTGTCCACAACTCCTCACAGTTTGGTTCTACAGTCATTTTTGGACGGATGCCAGTTTCTCAAGACCAGTCTACGACAGTAAGTTCTCAGCCCTGGAAGAGTTTCTTAAAAAAGAGAATTGGCCTGCTAAGCGAACAACGGAAGTTTGGCTCGATTTACTTCGAAATTTGAACACTGAAGATGTGGTTTGGAGAGCCCCGTGGCTATCAGCTAGAAACATTCGATACAGATGTGGGACATACTCGTGGGTACCGTTGCTAGGACTGTGGGGACACACTGCATATGCACCGTTGATGGTCCTAAGGCAATATGGATCAAAACAGTTTGTGCCGGCCACCGATGGAATGAATGCCTTCCACGTGGATTATCAGAAAGAAAAGGGCTATAAGGGAAAGGTGTATGCCGCATCCTCAGCTTGGAATAATGCTAGACGAGTGAGGATTTTGAGTACTCCTTATATGGTCACCCCGGAATATGAAGTGTGGAGGTTCAATCGCATCGATGATAATGTCCCCCAGTTGGATCCAGATAAAAGGGAAGCCATGAGGGAAAGGTTGGCATCGCTTCCCACTGAAGCCGATTTGATGAGAGAACAGCTAGAAGAAGAACGGAAGAAGTATGTACGACTAGAGGAAAAGGCAAGTAGAGAGAGGTTCGATTTTGAACTTGAGAAGGTACGGTACGAAGGGAGTCTCAAAGCATTGCAAAAGAAGAACGATGAATTGCAACTGGAACTAGGAATGGAGAAAGATGAGATACAGAAACTACAAAGGATGAACAAAGGGAAAAGAGCTAACGAAGGAGGAGCAAGCCAGGGGGCTGAACTTCGACTCAAAGAGGAGAGAGCAAGGGCAGAAAACTACAAAAGGGGGTACCATGAGTTTAAAGACCATGTAGCCGCTTTGACTCAGGAAATGAAAAGTCTTCGCACCGAGTACACCTCGAAGCTTGAGAGGGAGGTAAATGAGAACGACACTCTAAAAGAAAAGATGAAGAATTTGGAGAGGTCTCTTTTCAAGCATAAGGGGGCAACCAGTAAGCTCAAGGCCAGTGAGTCGGAAAATCAAACCTTAAGAGATCGCATTGATGAGTTAGAGACCAAGGTGCAAGAGCTAAAGGACCGCCTTGAAAGCATGAGAGGGGCAATCCAAGTACGTCCTACACCTACTTTGGAACAGTTACACTTTGCCGCCTTCACCATTTGGAGACAGGAGCAAGAATTGGCTCAGTGGAATGCACGGGTACGCTACATTGCCGAGAAGATACAGTTCCTCGCTGAAGACGCTACTGAGCTTCATGATAAGGTGGATGACTCCAACAAAGCGGGAGAGACGGTTGTGTGGATCCTCAGAGAGATTATGGATTTGGGTGCTAAGCTGGATCAGTTCGTGGAGGAAAGAGACTAGAAGAAAGAAGAAGAAGCTTCAGGATAGCTAGGCCTTGGTAGAAGTGTCTTAGGTTTTCTTTAATGTATTTAAGCTTCCAAGAAATTGTAACCAAACAATATTCCAGTAAATATAAGCTGTTTGAGGAGGATATTTGCCAAACCCAGTGTTGCTCTTCATATTCATACATTTTGCATACTTGCATGTTCACTTTAACATTCATGCACTATATATTTATTCACACATACCATCTAACATCTCAGACTTAACTAAGGGGTTTCCCATTTCAGATAAGCATTGCATTTTGCTGCATTAACATTACCAACCATTCCACACTCATACGGAACCCGGTCGCAGCATCGGATAATGGAGGAAAGGTTAGCTAAGGTGGAACAAGGCCAGAAAGAGTTGGAAAACCGCTTGGATGGGGTTAACCGGAACATCAGTGATCAGATAGCACAGTCACAGATATCCATCATTGCCCAGATGACCAGTCTGTTAACCAAGATGAAAGGGAAGGAGGGAATCTCTGCTGACAATTCTCATGTGGAAGACCATGAGGGTGCTTCGTCTCACGTGAAGGTCAACCCGGAAGGGGCAGAGGCCGGAAAGAAAATATTTGTCAATCTTGGTGGGGCATCTGCCAGTCGCCCTGGAGGAACGACAGCAAGCCAACCCGCCGACGTAGAAGCAGATCAGGAGAACGAGGTTCCGGACCTTAGTTTGATGGAAGAAGTGGGAAGGGTCAGAATCGAGTTAGAGAAGAAGTATGAAGAGAAGTTTCGGCTATTCGAAGAGAGGCTAAAAAACATCCAGCAAGGGGATGAAGGAGGGGACAGCGCTAGTGATTTGAGCTTGGTAGCAGACCTAGTACTCCCACCTAAATTCAAAGTCCCGGACTTTGATAGGTATGATGGCACCACTTGCCCGTCTGCACACATTACAATGTACTGTCGCAAGATGGCTGCATTTATCAAAGATGAGAAGCTGCTCATCCATTGCTTCCAAGACAGCCTAACTGGCTCTGCCATTAGGTGGTACACTTCGCTCAGCCGAGCAAACATCAAGAATTGGAAGGATCTTTCCAGAGCCTTCATAGATCAGTACAAGCACGTGACAGATATGACCCCGAATCGGATTATGTTGGAGGGAATGGAACAGAGGGCTAATGAGAGTTTGCGCCAATACGCCCAGAGGTGGCGAGAAGTGGCAGCCCAAATCCAGCCTGCTATCCCGGAACATGAGATCACCCCGATGTTCATCAACACCTTGAAAGGGACATTGTTCGACCGGTTGATAAGTAGCACCACTCAAAGCTTTGCTGATTTGGTAAAGACCGGCGAGTCGATCGAGGTAGCCATTAAAAGCGGAAGGATAGACAGTGGGGAGAGTCACCGCAAGAATTATAAGAAGAAGGAAAGTGAGGTGAATGCTGTTAACACCTACACAGCCCCTAAAAGTTTCACTCTTTCGGCGCCTCAAACTACACCAAGTGGTGGGCAGAATTCGGGAAAGAAGGAGGTTAGACATCCTAAGAAAGAAAACGAGAAGCTGAGTTTCACTCCGATCCCGATGTCGTATGCTGATTTGTATACTCACCTATACGATGCGGAATTGGTCAGACCATACCACGTCACCCCTTTCAAACCTCCGTTCCCGGCGTGGTATGACGAGAAAGCTAATTGCACATATCATGGTGGTGTCCCGGGGCATTCAATTGAGAATTGCCTCGCTTTTAAGAAGTTTGTGCAGCATCTAATCAACACGGGGGTGTTACAGCTAGATGAGCCGAACACCACCACAAACCCTTTGCCCAATCATGCAGGTCGGGGAGTCAATATGATCGAGGAACAGTGTTTCAGGAAGGCTAAGCTCAGTGTATCGGAAGTTAAGTCCCCATTGCGATGGGTATTTCAACAGCTATGTATGGCACGACTGATTGATCGCGGAATGGAGATTGTCCTGAAGGGGTCGGGACCCTACTGTGAGTACCACCAGCGAGAGGGGCACGATATTCAGTGTTGCGGCGAGTTTAAACAGGTGGTCCAGGGGTTGATGGATCGCAAAGAAATTGAATTCTTCGAGGGGGAGGAAGAGAAAAGGAGCTTCGAGGTATGCGCGTCCGATGACGCCAAAGTCAAGTTTGGTTTGGACCGGCCCTTCATTATACCTCGCAAGGTGAGGGAGGGAAGTTCGTCTGAAGGAGAAAGCCCCAAGCTAGCCCCGAAATTAAGAATTTCTCACCCTAAGACGTTTCCCTTTAAGGACGAGAGAAAGGTTCCATGGAACTACACCGCACATGTTTCAGTGCCTAGAAATTCGATGAAGGGAGATGGTTTGTCTAGCGAGGATGAGACGAAGGAAGAGTATAATCAGGAGGAATCGAAAATGGAAGTGGAGAATGAGGTTGGGAATCTGACAAGAAGTGGGAGATGCTACGCACCGGATGCTCCCAAAGAGACGGATCCAAAGGAAAAAGGAGAACTACCCGACTCGGAAGTCAAAAAGTTGTTTGGAGAGGACCCTCCTCCTAAGATCAATGAACCGGTGACAGAGACTCAGGCTCAGGAGTTTTTGAAATTTTTGAAACATAGCGAGTACAGCGTTGTTGATCAGCTCAGGAAACAGCAAGCCCGGATTTCAGTATTGGGACTGTTGCTAAGCTCAGAAAAGCACCGTGATGCACTCCTCAAGGTACTGAACCAGACATTTGTCCCGGATAATATTTCGGTTGATAAGCTCGACCGGATTGTCGGTCACATCGCAGCGGATAATTTTATCACTTTCAGTGACGATGAGATCCCGGAAGGAGGAATGGGATCAACAAAGGCGTTAAACATAACCGTACATTGCAAAGGATATGTTCTGCCAGGGGTCCTTGTGGACAATGGTTCGGCTTTGAATGTAATGCCAATGGTGACCTTGCAAAGGCTGCCCATTGACAGCTCACACATAAGACCCTGTTCGAACTCAGTCAGAGCTTTTGATGGAACTCAAAGAGAGGTTGTGGGGAAGATTGAGGTGCCGTTGCTAATCGGACCTACCGAGTATATAGTGGAGTTTGTGGTGATGGACATCAAACCGACCTACAATTGTCTGTTAGGGAGGCCTTGGATTCATTCAGCGGGGGCTGTGCCTTCCTCTCTGCATCAGAAGTTGAAGTTCATCATTGAAGGAAAGTTGGTGAGTGTATCCGCGGAGCAAGATATTATAGCGTCTGTAACTACCGATGCCTCGTACATCCAGGTTGGTGAGGAGGCAGTTGAGTGTGCTTTCCGAGCCCTTGAATTTATAAATGCAACATTTGTAGCGGAAGGAAGCAAGATCCCGCGCCCAAAGCTGTCTAAGTGCGCCAAGATGCAGGTGTGGCAAACTTTAGGATGGGGAGCAAAGAAGGGAAGAGGACTGGGGAGGAATCTGCAAGGATGCCTACGTGTCAGGAGTATCATTAACAAACAAGATAGGTTCGGGCTTGGACATAAGCCCACTTTTCAGCAAAAGAAACTAGAATGGAGGAGGAAGGTCGAACGAAGAATGGCTAGGCTACGAGGGGAGGATATGCCATGGGAGCCCATCGTCTATACTGATATAAAGAAGACTTTTACGTCAGGAGGGATCATCAACCCCGAACAGATGGTGCACGAGGCCAACATGGAAGATGCCGAGCTTTGTGAGGAAGAAAAGCTTAGCCTGACATTGAGGGACATGGCCATTAATGTGATATCGCAAGATGATAGGAGTTCGACCGATGCGACTGGAATCCGCCCTTGTCTCCCCGGAGAAACTCTTGGCAATTGGACTGCTCATGATGTGCCTGTAATCTTTAGGTCTGAGCCAGAGTAATACTCAGAAACCCCCCTATTTGCTTGTGCCCGTGAGCAATAGGGATCTTTTGTAAAGGGCATCTATGTTAATTCTGCTCGTTTAAAATTCAATAAAAAGACGCTTTTCCAAAAAAATTGCAAACATTTCATTCATTTCATTCATTATTCATTCCATGTCTATTATTATACCTACTCAGTAAATAATATGTATATTCGGCCCCCAATACGCATTCTTCTCATAAATGTTGCAGGACCCCTATTATTAACCTTGTCAATGATGCTGAATCTAATCCCGAGGTGGATTTCGAGCGACCATTATATCTAGCCGAGATCAGTGAAGAGGAGGAGGAATATGAAATCCCCGAAGAGTTCCTCAAGTTGATGGAGAGTGAGAATAGGCAGATAGTCCCTCACCATGAGAAAGTAGAAGTCCTGAATTTAGGGAATGAAGGTGAAGAGCGGAAGGAAGTCAAAATTGGCACAACCCTCTCGCCCTCGACGAGAATAGAATTGATAGATCTGTTGACAGAATTCAGGGACATCTTTGCGTGGGCTTACCAGGATATGCCAGGCCTAGACACAAGCATTGTGGTGCACAAGTTACCGATCAGACCAGAGTGCAAGCCAGTCCAACAGAAATTGAGGAGGATGAGAACCGACACCTTACTGAAAATCCGAGATGAGGTACAGAAACAGTATCAGGCGGGTTTCTTACAAGTAGTCGAGTACTCAGAATGGGTAGCCAACATAGTGCCTGTCCCGAAAAAAGACGGGAAGGTGCGCATGTGTGTGGACTATAGAGACCTTAACAGAGCAAGCCCGAAGGACAACTTCCCTCTACCTCATATTGATACCTTGGTAGACAACACAGCGGGTCATTCTTGGTTCTCCTTCATGGACGGTTTCTCAGGGTACAACCAGATAAAGATGGATCCTGATGACATGACCAAAACAACATTTGTGACGATGTGGGGAACCTTCTGCTATAAGGTAATGCCCTTCGGTCTGAAAAACGCCGGGGCAACATATCAAAGAGCCATGGTATCACTTTTTAACGACATGATGCACAAAGAAATCGAGGTCTATGTGGATGACATGATAGCAAAATCCCAGACCGAAAAGGGGCACATTCAAAACTTGAAGAAGTTGTTCCAAAGATTGAGAAAGTACCGCCTGAAACTCAACCCGGCAAAGTGCACTTTCGCCGTCACCTCCGGAAGGCTCTTAGGCTTCGTGGTTAGCAAGAGGGGAATCGAGATTGATCCAGATAAAGTAAAAGCTATCCAAGATCTCCCACCACCTCAGACCCAGAAGGAAGTTCGGGGATTCTTAGGAAGGTTGAATTACATATCCCGATTCATATCCCAATTAACCAACAAATGTGATCCTGTCTTCAAACTACTCCGGAAGAATGACCCCGGGGTTTGGGACGAGGAATGCCAAGGGGCTCTAGAAAAGATCAAGAAGTACCTAACTAATGCCCCAATCCTAGTACCCCCAGTACCAGAAAGGCCCTTGATCCTGTACTTGACAGTCTTTGAGAATTCGATGGGATGTGTCTTAGGGCAGCATGATGAGACAGGCAAGAAAGAACGAGCGGTTTACTACTTGAGCAAGAAATTTACCGAGTGCGAAGCTCGATACCCGCAAATCCAGAAGTTGTGTTGTGCCTTGGTATGGGTAACTAAGAGACTCAGGCAGTACATGTTGTATCACACCACGTGGTTGATATCCAAACAGGATCCTCTAAAATTTCTAATGGAGATGCCGGCGCTTACCGGAAAGTTAGCTCGGTGGCAGATGTTGTTATCTGAATTTGATATCATGTATGTAAGTCAGAAGGCAGTGAAAGGGAGCGCTATAGCCGACTTCTTAGCAAGCCGAGCCTCAGATGATTATGAACCATTAGACTTCGACTTCCCAGATGAAGAGCTGATGTGTATAACTTTGGGGGAAGATGATGTCAGTAAAGAGGGTTCATGGAGACTTTACTTTGATGGAGCCTCCAACGCTTTAGGCCATGGAATCGGGGCAGTTTTAATTTCCCCAGAAGAGGTATATTACCCTTCCACCAGTAGACTGGACTTCTTTTGTACCAACAACATAGCTGAATATGAGGCATGCGTCATGGGGTTGCGTGCGGCCATCGAGAGAAGGATAAAGAAACTCCATGTATTCGGGGACTCTTCCTTAGTAATATATCAGCTAAAGGGTGAATGGGAAACTAGAGACCCAAAGTTGGTTAAGTATCACGACCTAGTTCAGGGACTAATCAAGAATTTTGAAAAGATTAGTTTCACTCATCACCCCAGGGAAGATAACCAGATGGCAGACGCCTTAGCGACTCTGGCAGCTACCTTCAAGGCAAGCTCAGGTGCTGAGATGGAATCAATCAAGATGCGAACACTGGAAATACCAGCTCACTGTTACAGCATAGAAGAAGAGGCCGACGGTAACCCATGGTACTACGACATTTTGCAATACATCAAGTGTCAGACGTACCCCGCAGAAGCAAGTGAAAATGACAAGAGGACCATTAGGAGAATGGCTGCCAGTTATGTCTTGGACGGGGAAATTATGTACAAAAAGGGAAAAGACCAAGTGCTGATGAGGTGCGTGGATGCTCACGAAGACAAGAATATCCTGGCAGAAGTCCACGATGGTTTGTGTGGGACCCATGCCAATGGTTTCTCAATGGCCCGAAAGATCATGAGATATGGCTACTTTTGGTCAACCATGGAGGGGGACTGTGTTGACTACGCCAAGAGATGTCACAAGTGTCAGGTATATGCGGACAAAATACATGCACCGCCCATGCCACTGCACACTATGAATGCGCCATGGCCCTTCGCTATGTGGGGAATGGACGTGATTGGCCAGATCCATCCTAAGGCTTCTAATGGGCACCGTTTCATCTTGGTCGCCATCGACTACTTCACAAAATGGGTAGAAGCTGCTTCTTACGCCAACGTTACTAGGAAAACGGTTTGCAAATTTTTGAAAAAGGAAATCATTTGCCGATATGGGATGCCGGAGAGGATTATCACCGATAATGGCTCGAACCTGAACAATAAAATGATGGATGAAGTGTGCGAGCAATTCAAAATAAAACACCACAACTCCACGGTGTACCGCCCAAAGATGAATGGGGCAGTAGAGGCTGCAAACAAGAACATCAAGAAGATCATAGCCAAGACAACAGATACGTTCAAGGATTGGCATGAGAAGTTGCCATTTGCTTTATTCGCATACCGGACATCCATACGTACCTCAACTGGGGCAACACCATATTCCCTAGTTTATGGTACAGAAGCCGTGTTACCTATGGAGGTAGAAATCCCTTCCCTCAGAATACTGAACGAGGTGAAGTTGGAAGAAGCAGAATGGGTACAAGCTCGGTTGGATCAGTTAAATCTAATTGAGGAAAAGCGACTGAGGGCCATCTACCATAGTCAAATGTACCAGAAAAGAATGATGCGAGCCTATGACAAGAAGGTCCGCCCGAGAGAGTTTCAGGCAGGAGACCTGGTATTAAGAAAGGTCCTATCCACTCAGAAAGATTCCCGGGGAAAGTGGATGCCTAACTGGGAAGGGCCTTACGTGGTAAAGAAAGCTTTCTCTAGAGGGGCACTGACTCTGATGGAAATGGACGGGAAGGAGTTGGGCAATCCGGTTAATTCAGACTCAGTCAAGAAGTATTACGCATGAAAAGAAAAATGGAGTGAAAACCCGAAAGGGCGCTCCAGGCCAAAAAAAAAAAAAAAAAAAAAAAAAAAAAACAACAACAAACAAACAAAAAGTGGAGTGAAAACCCAAAAAGGGCGCTTCACAAAACAAAGAAAAGGAGGAATCGGAAGGCGAAAACCCGAAAAGGGCGTCTTTTGATTAAAGGGGGAGTAGAGAATTGAAGAGCGATGGCTACAACAGAGCACCGATGAGTACGAGTAAAACCTCCCAAAGTCCAGAAATAGGCTGAATAATGCTAGCAAAGGGTTTACCGATGGTCGATAGATTCCCACATCATTCACGAGGAAAATGCTTAGGCTATTGCATCATTTGTACCCTTCATGCATGACATGTGAACTTCTCATGATTTTTAATATATTAGTAAATACTACTCAGCGTCTTCATTCATCTCTTTTCAAAGAATTACTCGAGCAGTTTAAAATAGACTTACGAAACAAAAGATTTCTTGGCATTTCTCTGGTTTAACCTTTTGAACGCAGGTCAACAAGGAACAGCTAATCTGGCCCAAGGCCGGGCGAGTGACAAGGATGAAGGAGAATTCCAAACAACTGACCGTGGCCAGGATTTGATGAGATAAAAGCCGATCGGACGAGAAATAGAAGAAAAGAAAAGAAGAAAAAAAAAGAAGAGAAAATGGAGTGAAAACCTGAAAGGGCGCTTCATAAAGCAGAAGAAAAGAAAAGAAGAAAAAAGAGAAAATGGAGTGAAAACCTGAAAAGGCGCTCAAAAAAAAAAGAAAAAAAAAAGAGAAAGTGGAGTGAAAACCCGAAAGGGCGCTTCATAAAAAATAATAATAAAAAAAAGAGAAAGAAAAGAAAAAGAAGAAAGAGGAAAAGACCCGAGTGAAAACCTGAAAAGGCACTTTGGGAAAGGAAGAGAATCAAGGATTGTAATCCGCAAAAGGGGTGCCCAGGGGGGCCAATGTCTAAGATCTGAGTTCGAGACAAGCGTCGGCTCGGAAGACAAAACAAAAGAACAAGAAGAAAGCAGCAACCAAAGTGGTGACATCCGTATGAGGCATACTCACCCATGCATCATCATAGGCATACATGCGCTAGGTTCATACTAACGCATATCATCATAAAATTTTTCTTTTGACAGGATATCCGAGCAGAAGAGCTAGAGGGCATGCTCAATTTATTTTCCTGTCAGGGTTGCTTCGTCCTTTACCGCTCAGGGAGGACATGCCAGAGTTGTCTAAGCTATTGGAGGTTTATTCTTTGCCGCTTAGGGAGAATGAATCAGCCACGTCCTTTGCCGTTCAGGGAGGACATGCCAGCGTTGTCTAAGCTATCGGAGGTTTATTCTTTGCCGCTCAGGGGGAATGAATCAGCTACGTCCTTTGCCGCTCAGGGAGGACATGCCAGCGTTGTCTAAGCTATTGAAGGTTTATTCTTTGCCGCTCAGGGAGAATGAATCAGCCACGTCCTTTGCCGCTCAGGGAGGACATACCAACGTTGTCTAAGCTATTGAAGGTTTATTCTTTGCCGCTCAGGGAGAATGAATCAGCCACGTCCTTTGCCGCTCAGGGAGGACATACCAACGTTGTCTGGTTTCTATCGGAGGTTTATTCTTTGCCGCTCAGGGAGAATGAATCAGCTACGTCCTTTGCCGCTCAGGGAGGACATGCCAGTGTTGTCTAAGCTATTGAAGGTTTATTCTTTGCCGCTCAGGGAGAATGAATCAGCCACGTCCTTTGCCGCTCAGGGAGGACATGCCAGCGTTGTCTAAGCTATTGAAGGTTTATTCTTTGCCGCTCAGGGAGAATGAATCAGCCACGTCCTTTACCGCTCAGGGAGGACACGCTAACGTTGACCAGATACTTTTAGAAGTTCGTTCTTTGCCGCTCAGGGAGAATGAATTAACTATGCCCCTTGCCGTTCAGGGAGGACATACCAACGCTACCCACATTGTTTCTGCCGCTTCGGAGGAGCAAATCACCCCAAACAGGGAAGTTGGACAAAATTAGTGCTTATGGTCTTTGCTTTACTCTTGTTTCACAAGTACAAGCAAAGAGGGGCAACTGTAATCACTAATTTTGTCCGGGCTGATTAGCCCTTAAATATGCTTAAATAAGAGTGGGCTTTATTTATTCACATTGGGCTTTAATTAATTAATACATAGATATACATGTTATTTATTAAAATTCTGGGTTCTATTATTAATCTTCTTCTAATTACTACCTACTATCATATGTTATGTTATTATTATTACTATTTGTTATTACTACTATATATTATATTATTATTATGACTATTTATATTATTACCATATGTTAATATTGTTACCGTATCATTATTATTACTATATTTATTATTGTTATTGTCATTACTATAATTTTCGAATTGAATCTGGAAAATACACAAAAAACTATATATATATATATATATATACAAACACATATTAAATAAATAAGAACTCTAATATAAATAAATAAAAAGCCCAATGCACTCTTTATATATAAAGCCCACATATTATATTAAAGTCCATTTACATATCTGAAAACCCAAAAACAAAATACAGGGCCCGTTTGGCCCAACACCCATTAAACAGAAACCCTAAATTGCTGTATTTTGTCTATGCAGCCGCCGCAGCCACGACCGTCAGATCTGATCAGATCTGACGGCCCAGATGGAGCCATGAAAGGGAAGCCCTAGATGGGCACTGATGAGTCATGCGCCGCCTAGATCACAACCGCAAGATCAGGAGGGCTTCAACGGTCCAGATGCGAAGACATGAGAAACCCTAGACGCCCATCTGATGACCTCGCGCCGCTATGAAGCTGAGCCGTTAGATCAGAATGTGATCTGACGGTCCGGATGCCACGAGATGCGGCACGCGCCCACGCGCGACGCATCAGCTCCCCACTCGCGCTCGTGAAGCCCACGCCCGCCTCTCCAGATTCCTCGAGCACTCGCCACGTCGCCCCCGCCCGTTCCAACGACCGATCCGTCGGCCACGTCGATCATCGTCCAATATGCAACAAAGAAAAGAAAGTCAGCATCAAATAAAGGAAAAAGAAAAATCGAAAACAAAAAGAAAAGAAGGACGAAATCAGAACGGAATGGCAGAGAATGACAGAGCCTTGCATGAATCCGGCCAAAAACACGATACGAACCAATAGCCTTTTTTCATTGAATTAACCAATATGTAAAAATCAGTCGAAATTCGGGCTATAAAGCCGAATCGACGGCTTCATTGTAAGGGATTCGTGAAACTCCCAAGAACAAAGCACGAAAAGCAATACCATAACCAGAACCATTCAGGTATATCACTCATCACTATTGCATGTTAAAAAAAAGAGATCGAAACCCTTTTTTACCTTTTTCTGTTTCGTTCCTCATCGAACCAGAACCCCCTTCCTCTCGGCAACAATCCCGGCCGTTCATCGGCTTCAAAAAGGGTGCGTCAGAGAAGGGGTTCAAAACCCCCTGTTGTTTCGTAAGCCGTTTTTAAAAAATACAGAGGCTAGGTTTTTTAGGTTTTCGTTTCCGGGAAGGGTCGTTTTGAGTTTTGGGGAGTGAAAGGTCGTCTTTTTCGGGTTTCTTTAGAGTAGGTTCGTTGGTCGGACATGGTTTTAAGTCCGCCGGACGGTGACTAGCACCGGCCGGCGTCCGAGGTCGTGAAAAAGGTGAGGCTTTTGGGAGCGGCTAGGGTTTAGGTTAGGCAAAAGGGGCGTCCGTTTTACTTTAGGTGGGTTATATAGAGCTTTAGGTTTTTTGTTTCGGGTAAATAGCGAGTCCAGTCCCTCCGCGTCGGGGTATTAGCATAGTAAGGGTCGCCGCATGGTCAAATTACATCCTAGGTCCCCCGTAGTCTGAGTCGGGTCATCTTCTAGTCCCCAGATCGAGTTCTTTAGGGGTTATTTACGTGTTCGGTCCTCTTCCTTCGTACCCGTGTTCAATAGGGTCTTTACAGTTTAGAGCCTTTGTTTTTCTTCTTTCTGATTTCAGCCTCTGTTTTGCCTTTATTTCATTTTGGTCATCATTCGAATAGTTTTGTTGCTTTGTGTTTTAATGATGATTAATTAGTATGAAAGCATGTATGTTATGCCATGTGTTTGTTTTATCTTTATGAATCGAATATATGTTGCCATGTTAATCTTTTAATTCGGTACATTGAAAATGGGCTAGTTTAATCTCTTTAATTAGGTTAATTAATGAATAGTTTTAAATGGGCTTTGTGTTCTTTTAAAAATAGGAATGCCTTAAAATGGACCTTTGGGCTTCAAGAGTTAGTTTAATTAATTAATTTGGGCCTTCTTTCCTATGTGTTGTTTTGAGTGACATGCATGTATATATATTTGTCATCCATATGGCTTAATATGCAAGCATGATAATCGGATCTAAAAAAAATCAAACCCGAGAGGGGTATTAATTAACTTCGGTATCCGAAAACGACAGTCCTAGCTTAATGGATGTCTATCGGATACTTAGGTTAATTTTCACCGCCTCCAGGTAAGCGAAAGCATAAAAATTGAAAACAACACGCATCATCTCTTATATGTTCGCATCATGCATAAAGGTGACGTACGGGATCCGAACCCTAAACTAACATGGCAGTCAGCCTTATTTGATGTCGGTTTAGTCTATGGTCTGGTGTACCGTCATCCTTTTTAATTAAATGTTTAAGTAATTCCAATGCCACTATTCGATAAAGCCCGCATTATTTAAGTTATATTTTCATTTAAGAACAATTATTAAATTCACTTCGATTTTTAAATAATTCCTATCGATCAAAAGGCAATAAGTAATTTGGTACCGGTTTCCGGGCGTGATGGGGGCGCTAACCCTACCCCACGCGTAACCAACTCCCGAACCCGTTTTAAAATGAATCTCTGGTTTTATGGTGTCCGGCCTACCTTAGTGGCCGGTGGCGACTCCAAATTTTCACAAGTTTTCCAAAAACATGAATTCCCCCTTTTTTTAAATAAAACCCCCTTTCAAAAAAAGAAAATAGTGATAAGGCCCCCTCACTTAGCGGTTTTCAAAAAAACCTTATCACAAGTAGATGGTCCGTTCGCGCTTGTCTCTTTTGTTGCGTCCACAATGTTCTCGGGATGTTCCTGCAAATTCTTGTCACTTCTCAAAGTAATAGCACTTACGTTTTGTATCAGATTGAAAATAGTTTGAGAAGGAAACTTACCTTGTGATTCAGATTGACTAATAGATGAGGCAATTTGACTTACTTGAGTCTCGAGGTTTTTGATACTTTTCCTTATTTTTAGATGGAATTGTTCGAGGTTGTGGGCAAGTTTGTACACAATGTCTTCTAATGGGGGCTTTGTTGAAGCTGGCGGTTGGGCTTCGTAAACGGCACTTTGTTGAGGTTGTTGGCCATAAAATCCTCCAAAGGCGATAACAGGTTCAATAGTTTTCACATGGTATGTGGAATTTGTGCGGATGCCACAAGCTTGGGCTTGATGAGTATTACCTAATGCCAATTTATGAACAACATAGGTTAAATTCAAAATCTTACCTAATGCCACAAGCTTGGGCTTGATAAGTATTACCTAATGCCAAATTATGAACACAATGTCTTCCAGAGACGTTGTCATGTAAGGACTAAATTTTTTAGAGTTCACGACCATCATATTGATTAGGTCTTTAGTTTGGGTAGGGGTTTTATTCACGATTGTTCCTCCGCTCGCGACATCCATCATCATTCTTTCTATAGGTAACAAGCCCTCGTAAAAGTATTGGATGAGTAATTTATCAGATATCCCATGTTGTGGATAGCTAGCGCAAAGTTGTTTGAACCGTTCCCAGTTGGCATGCAGTGACTCTGAGTTTCTTTGTTCAAATCTAGAAATCTCTCTTCTAATTTTGGTTGCTCTTGAAGCTGGAAAGTACTTTTCGAGGAAAAGCTTCGCCATGTCCGTCCATGTTTGAACTGATTTAGATGGTATGTAGTACAACCAATCCTTCGCATGATCGGTTAGAAAGAATAGGAATACTCGTAGCTTAATTTGATCCACAGTGACATTGTGAGGTTTCATGCTCGAGCACGCCACATGGAATTCCTTCAAGCGTTTGTATGAGTTCTCATTCTCAAGTCCCCTGAAAGTTGGAAGAATATGAATGAATCCAGGCTTGAGTTCAAATGGTACCCCTAAATCTTGGTAATCGATGCAAAAAGATTGTTGCTCGATAACCAATAGGGCCAACCCGCGTAAAGTTTTCTCAACAATTGCATCGTCTTCTTGATTTCAAGATTGAACATAATATTTTTATCCGCACAAGAAGAACGAAGCATAAAAGTAGAAAAGAAAAGAAAACTAAAGAAAAGTGAACTTAGCTTTTTGACACCACTCTCAGAAAACGGCGCCAATTTTTGATGGGTGTCTAATCCGTCAAAAAGAGATACCTACTTGAACTTTAGATTTTGTAGTAGCGGCAAGTAGGGTTGATCTCACAGAGATCGATAAGAAATTAAATTCACAAGCAAATGCGATTAAAGTAAAAATGGGGGGTTTAAAATTTTGATTAAAAGAATCAATTTAAAATAAAGAGAAGTTCAATTATGGAAAAATATCTAGTCAATATAGGTCTTGGAATATCAATTCAAAATTTTAGATCATTAATCTCTACAAAAGACATTTTTATATTAATTCAAGTAGCTTAGTTTAAAATTGTAAGGAAAACTTATGCAGCCTAATCTCTCTTTATTAGATAATCGCCAGAAAAGCTTAGAATGACTATCACTTATTATCAGGATTAAATTCTTAAGTATAGCTTATAAGAATTAAACCTATCAAATAACATTAAGTTGAGACCTAAGCACATGCACTACCAAAACTAAAGTTGTTTAGCAAGAACATGCAATCATACCTTCAAAATTCTACGGTTGAGTTTCTTACCACTTTTACCAAGTATTAATTAGAATGGTTGTGCATATTAGGCAATAATACGAGGAAAGCTTACGAACTATTGAATATACGCATGAAACAAGCATGAAAGATATAATTGATACTTGAAATTAACAAGAAGAATAAAAACAAGAATATCTCACTAAAATACTTGAAACAATATCTTTGATCCTAAACTTCACTAAAAAAGAGGGGGTTTAGCTACTCATAGAGTAGACGACGGCTATAAGAAAATTTAGGATTTTTATTCCTCTCTTTTCCCTTCTCCTTAGTATCTTTATTTATAAAAAAAATTAAGGAGAAGACATTACATTATACTCCATAACCCTAGAGTACTTTAATTGCATTAAATATAGAAGTTCACTTGTAGTAGGATTACTTCTCCTCCAAGTAAGTCTATGTTGCGTTGTGCCCATGCCTTATTCCGCGACTGTTTCTGATTTGCGCAAGGGATTTTTCGTAAACGCTAAAAAGGTGTTAAAACTAGTCTTTTACGTATGAAACGTCTTTAAGGCCCAAAAACACATACAAAATCAAATAGGAACCGAATTAAGGGCTTTAAGATAAATTAATGTGCTAAAACATAGGATTTAATACATGAAAACATGCAAATTAATGAATTATCAATCCCGGAAAATATCCACAAGAATCTCAATATATTTACAAATTTGGATGACCATAAGGGTAATTTACCCATTTTTTAACAAAAATATAATCTCTCAAAACTTGAGTATGGCGAACTGGAGTAAGTTTGGAAATTGTCCATAAATTTTATAAAAATAATTAGAAAGTTTCTATACATCGTTGTAAATATGATTCAGTCTAATTTTATTTATAATACAAAGTGATCGATTTCGATATGTATTTTAAAAAATAAATATTTGAATGTTGAAAGGTCATAAAAATCTGACAGCATATTTCTTAGAAAACAATTTTAGCACCGACTTTGAAAAATCACCAAAAATTATACAAGATAAATCAGGATGCGAGCCTTATATTTTTATAACCATACGGAAGTCTAAATTCGTTTGAAACAAAAAGTTCTTGATTTGGAGTTATATATTAGAAGTTATTAATTTTTGAGTGAGTAAAAGTTAGAAGAAAATACTGCAAACTGTTTCAAAAAACAACAATAATAGTGACTTCATAATTTCGCCATAAAATTGTAAGAGTAAAATTGCAGAGGAAATCTATATGGTTGGAAAGATTATCAATAATTAATGCTTTAGTAATGTTTTATAATTTTGAAATGGTTTGTTTGTTGTTGGTACAATTAAATTTATCATTTATGTTTGTAATTTTAGAGATTTAATGTTGAGTATTTGTTTTAATGTATTAAGTTTTGTTTAATTTTTGGGTACGATGATTAATTGAAAATTGCAGGATCCGTAAAGAATGAATATGGGTACGAAAAAAATACTCGAAATATTTAATGGGAATTCTCTTAACCGTAACCGCAAGTGTTAAGGACGGAGTGGAAAATATAAAACCTCCCCGATCCGCCCATTGTCACCCCTAATTATCGGCTAACTTTAGATGGAAAGATCATGTGATTAATTATAAATAAATATATCACATGAATTTGGTTAATTTTTTTATAAAGTATCTAACCTTCAACCTTTATGCAAAATATTAATTTGATCCCGATATTTAAAAATCCAAACAAATATATATATATATATAAAAGAATAATAGAATTTTCAAAAATAATTTTTAAAATTCTAAAAATCAATTATTTAAAGGATCTAAAAATACGTAATTTTAAAAAATGGGTAAACTATACTAATGACCACCGAACTATGGGGTTGGTGTCGATTTGACCACTATATTTTCAATTGTGTTAAATATACCACATAACTATTTAATTGGTTTCAATGTAGCCACCTGCCGTTAAATCCTAACGGAAAGATGATATGACAGTTAAAAACAAATTTGTATAATTACACATTTAATCCCTATTACTTAGGCATTTTTATCAATTTAGTCCTAATTTTTATTTAATAAAACAATTAATTATTTATTTAAGTGATGCCACGTGTCACCACCTCATTAGATGACTTTAACTATTTATATTTGAGTTAATAATTTTATTTTACCCCTCCAATGAGGTGGTGACACGTGTCACCACCCATTAAAGGAAGAAAATAAATTTTACTCTACAATGAGAGTGATAGGGTTTGAACTCGGGTCCTCTTGGTAAGAGGTGTGCTTGTTTACCATCAAGCCAAACACAAATTTGTGATTTGTTATACAACATTTATTATCTATGTCGAAATTAGACTATGTGTGTTTGGCTCACTCCTGTACCGAATAGTGAACCTAATCTGTGTTTGTTGCACTCCATTCCTCATCTGTGTTTGTTGTCGTGGTCCTTGAGCTGCCGTGGGAACCTCCGGGAAGAAGGGCTCTAACGGACCCTGAAAGATCAGGTGTGCTATTGCCGGAGGACGTTGTGGCCCTGACTTGCTCAAAGAAGAGAACCTGCACGACAACACGCAACGGAAGCCTCTCATTTTGCACAGCATGCATGCAGGCTTCGGCTGACAGCTTCTTGCACTCCATAAACCTGCATATTCTCTTTCTCCCACTTTTGCTGATTCCAGGGTGTTCCTATTATGATAGAAGAAGAAAAGGCTTAAAGACGGACTTTTCAACAGTATAAACCAGAGCTAAGATGCTGGAAATTACCTTCAGATACATGTCTATGGCACAGTAAAATCCGTCATGAAAAGGTCTTGAGATGGATGTTATATGCTCAGCAAGATTGACAAATTTAGAAAGCGGTAAATTTGGATCTCGTGCAATTTCGGCTAGGTAGCCATCAATTAGCTTCGCTACCAACACTTTAGAAGCATCTGGTCCAAATTTGGGGCTTCTTGTACCCTCATTGAATTTCTTTTTAGTGGGGTCAGTTTGAGAAATGTGAGACATGAACTCCTCGACTAAGTTTTGAACCATGCCAACATCATATATCGTTGCTTATCCAATATTAGAAATGTTTCTGTGATCACAGCCTTTTACTTTTGTTATTCAATGAGAATGGAGATAATGGAAGCTGGTGGGATGGTCGGATTGTGTCTGTGAAGGCCAAATCTTGTGAATTTCTCGATTGTCCGTGGGAAAGGTTCACTGTTCGGTACATGAGTGAGCCAAACACACATAGTCTGACTTCGACATACATAATAAATGTTGTATAACAAATTGCAAATGTGTGTTTGGCTTGATGGTAAACAAGCACACCTTTTTCCAAGAGGACCCGAGTTCAAACCCTATCACTCTCATTGTAGAGTAAAATTTATTTTCTTCCTTTAATGGGTGGTGACACGTGTCACCACCTCATTGGAGGGGTAAAATAAAATTATTAACTCAAATATAAATAGTTAAAATCATCAAATAAGATGGTGAGACGTGGCATAACTTAAATAAATAATTAATTGTTTTATTAAATAAAAATTAAGACTAAATTGATAAAATGCCTAAGTAATAGGGATTAAATGTGTAATTATACAAATTTGTTTTTAACTGTCACATCATCTTTCTGTTAGGATTTAACGGCAGGTGGCTACATTGAAACCAATTAAATAGTTATATGGTATATTTAACACAATTGAAAATATAGTGGTCAAATTGACACCAACCCTATAGTTCGGTGGTCATTAGTATAGTTTACTCTTAAAAAAATCAATTTTTAAATAGGAACGCAATAGCTTCGTTCTTTTAGAGGATGAGTGAACATTGCTTCATTTTTCTAGACAGCCGAAGCAAGCCGTACAAAATTCAATTCTAGAATTCTTTCAACCGTACAACATCCAGAAACAAATGCCAAGATAGATAGGTTTTGCAGTGTTGCGGCGGCCACACATGTCCGAAAACAACGCAAATTAATTCTAGAATTGACCGCAGTTGCATCATCGTCATCCTCCACGGTGGCCACCGCCGTTTTGGTTCCACAATTTTCGACCCGTCGTTAGAACAAGCTACTATAGTGCCTTGTGCCGCCCCTTCTCCCCTCGCGTTTTCACCGTTTCCTTTCCCTCTTCTGTTAAGATAATTCCAGGTAATATGCTCTTAGATTCACTTTCAACACTCACTTCACTTGCATAATATGCTCTTAGTTCAATACTTATTTAGTAAGTTTTTATTTAACTTCTCATTATGTTCTTCTAGCCGTAATTAAAATTTAAGCTTTTTATTTCACAAAATAGTTGTTTTGCATCTTGTAGCCTGAAACTTGGAGTTGAGTTTTCTATATATGAAATAGAAGCAAGCACTGGGATAAAATGTAAGTTCCGAGTCTCAAATTAACAATCTCCTTTTTTCTTTCATTATTCACTGTTAAATTTGGAAAATAGCCATGTAAAATGTGTATTAAGGAGAGTTAAACGGGTTAGCACGAGAAAATAAATAAGGTTTCCGAAACTTTGGCCTTATTTTTGGACGACGCATTTGCATAAAAATACAGTACATATTGTATGGGGAAAAAACAGGACTACTTGCCTTAGAATACCATATTTAGGAATTATTTATTTATATTTACAAGGCTTCGGCAAGAGCCACGCTCGCCAATCCTCCCGATTTCGGATTCCCGTTTCGCTTTTACAATTTTTTCCAGGATTGCTTTTACATGTTTTAAGGAAAGGTAATCGTAATCTTTCACATGATCTTAACCTGTAGTGATCCTTTATGATTAATTCCTTTTTCCGATGAAAATTTGCATTTTAGCCTCAATCTTTATGATTTGATACTCTGTTATTTTTCAGGTTCAGATTTCTTGGATGATGTAAAAAAACAAAAGAAGAAAAGAGAGCCGGATTTGGGAGATTTAATCGCAAAATAATTGGCGTAATTTGAAAGAATTCAATTAAGGAGATTATAGTAAGTAAAATAATTAGAAAATGGAGACGGAGTTCGAATACTTGTTCAAATTGTTGATGATAGGAGATTCAGGTGTTGGAAAGAGTAGTCTTCTTTTAAGTTTTACTGCCGGTACCTTTGATGAACTCTCTCCCACCATTGGTCAGTGCTCATCCACAATATCCATTTTATTTATAATGGCATTCTTTCTTAGTTTTGTTATTTATCATGCACTAAAAGTTTCGAATCAATTATAAGTTAGATATTTTCTTTCATCTTAAACAAGTATGTGCTGGTGAGTTTTAAAACATGTTCTGTAGTGTGAAACCTCATTGCCTGTTAAATTGATTATAAGAATCATTAATCTGCTTGGCTCTCTTTATGCCTGATGATAACAAACAACACAACTTGTTTGGTTGTGTAGGTGTTGATTTTAAGGTGAAATATGTAACTGCTGGAGGTAAGAAGCTAAAGCTTGCAATTTGGGATACAGGTAAAACTTAAAGCTTGATAATGTGTTTTTTCTATTCCATTTTATTTTATTTTTAATGTTAATGTGGTTGAAGTGGGTTTTTGATGACTACTTCATTCTCTATTTCTGTGCCAAATAACTTGACATTTTCATAGATTTTAGGACTTTTCTTAATTAGTCTAGATTGAAAAGTTTCATGTTAAAGCTATTATATTGAGTGGAGATTGTTCTTTTAAACGCTCAAACTGCAAGCTTTTACTCACCTGTATATGTTATGAGTTCAAAGGGTTATTTTTATAAAAAAGAATAGGACAGTGGTGCCATGGTGGCAAGTAGAGGTTGAGTTACTTGGAGACTGGAGTTAAAAGTTTTTTTTAGAAAAAGACGCTCAAAGCAAATAACCAAACATCAGCAACATGGAGCCTGAGGGAATTTGTATTCTACTTATATCAACAAAATTATGTTATGAAGACGCAACATATATTGGTTATACATACTTTTCAGTTCCATCACTTGGAACATTTCCATTGGTGGCATTCATATTATTTTCACACACAGATTGATATGTTTTTGTATTTTTTTAAAGTGAAGTTCAAGAAGCAAAAAGGCAGTCTATGGCCTCGTAGTCTTGGACATTATGTATTAAGACCAAAAATTGCATATATGGAGTGGGGGTTTGTGGTTACCAATGATCCTGTGGATTTTAAAGCCAATTACACTTTTAATGTAAAGTTATCTTCTACCTTGGAGTAACTTGGTCAGTTCTTAATTTCCCAGCAGTTTCATTAAATTGAGATGCAAGTGCAGTCTTAGCGGGAATGCTTGTGAATGAAGTATTGAAGTCATGTGGTCATTGTTGCATCATTCTCTAAATCATCTAGTTTGGACAAACCTACTTGTTAGGCCTTGCGTTTAACTTGTTATTATGAGAATCCTTCTTGATCTCATTAGCTACTAAGCTAGTTTCTGCACAATTAAAGACTTAGACAAGTCTATGTTTCAAAGTTAGGAGCAAGCTTTCCTTTGGTTGATCTAACTTGTATATACTGAATGTGTGGATTATGCAGCCGGGCAGGAACGATTCAGAACATTGACAAGTTCTTATTACAGAGGCGCCCAAGGGGTGGTTCTGGGTAATTATTTCCCCTCTTTTTTTCTAACGTGTGTTGCACTGTACTCTCTCAAGTATTGTGCCCTTTATTCCTTATTCTCTTGGGGAATTTCCTGGTCTAAATCCTCATAGATCTTTTTTGTAAAAGCCTTGAAAGGAGGTAAACACCGTCTTGTCTCTACCATGAAATTGTTAAGATGATAAAACCGTGTTTATGCCAACTTAAAATCCACTTTTGGAGTTTAACAGCTTCACATGATTAAGATGAGATGCTCTTTTGAGTCGAACTCATTAAGTTTGCGGTGATGGGTCTGTTGTTTATCAGTTGAATAACATTTTATGCTCTTAACATGTCGGATACTCATGATGTAACAGTTTACGATGTAACTCGAAGGGAAACATTTACAAATCTTAAAGAAGTGTGGTATAGGGAATTCGAACTCTACTCTACAAATCAAGACTGCATCAGGATGCTTGTTGGGAACAAAGTTGACAAGGTAAATTCCCCAACATCTAACGAAACTCTCTCTGAGGGTCATTTTTATTTTCTAACCAATCTGTATCTGCTGTCTGTGTGTAACTGAAATGAAATTCAGGAAAGTCAGAGGGTTGTGACAAAGAAAGAAGGAATAGAGTTGGCAAGAGAATACGGTTGCCTCTTCATCGAATGCAGTGCTAAAACACAGGATAACGTACAACAGTGCTTTGATGAGCTTGTTCTGAAGGTGTGTTCAAACTAACCATATGTATCAAAATTATTATTTTCTCAGGAAAGGAATGAGCACAATACTGATAAAATGTGGATGACATTCTGTGCAGATTGTGGATACACCTAGCCTTTTAGCTGAGGGATCCAAAGGTGTGAAAAGGAATATGCTAAGCCAGAAGCAGCCGCAACCCGATGCTTCGTCAAGCGCTTGCTGCTGATATTCATTTTTTACTTTATATATATACATACACACACACACATATATATATACCCTTGATTTCAGTTGTTCGTATGAAACTTAATTTCCATGTAACATAGCATGTTGGAAATCCTCATATTCTTTTATGACAGAATTAACATGTTATTTTTGAAATGATGGTAGGGAAGCTCTGCAGTCTATCAATAAAGCCATGCGAGCCCTTCCTTGTGCTATATATTTCTTATCTTGTGCCTTATTCTTAGACTGGTTCAACTTCATACCATTTCCACCAATGTTGGAAGCAGAATGTAAAAAACTGAAGATTGAGAAATGGATTAATTCTATTGTGAATTTGGCTAGGACATATTTGAATTTTTCATCTTAATCAATTGACTTGACTTTTAGGTTTTGAGCTGCTAAATGGTATTAAAGCCGATCTTTGAGATTTGGCTAATGTTTGAATATCAGAAAATTTCCTATTGGAAATGTTGAAGTATGGAGTCTTGGAGCACTCTAGTTTAAATCTCAGTTTACATGAATTATGTTCGGTTATCTCCTGGTTTTTTTTCTAGTTTAATTCTAACTATGTCAAGATCATTAGCAAATTTATTTTGGTTAGACTAATTATTAGTTTCATTGTACTTTAATGTTTATTTTTTTATTCTTATAAATTATACTTATAACTCTTTTTAACAATTTCTACTTAGAAATGAGAACTTTGCACCTAAAGAGTATTGAACCTACAATCTAGAAGGGAAGGAAAGGCATTATCTGAAAACTTTTATCCACATACTCTAGAAATTTATTCTAATAATGACATTTTATATTTTTTTGATAATATGCATGTCCGTTTTACGGTCCATATTCGGGACGCGTGGCTGTCCCTCATAACAATGTCGTCTCCAAGGTTCGAACTTACGTCTTCTACTTAAGAGTGCAATGTGCCTTATCAATGCATCAAACCCTTATTGGTTAATGACATTTTATATTTATTCATTAGGGGATAAAAATATGATAAGAATAATATAGCATTTTCTCTTGTAGTATATATAACGTTATTTAAGGTTATAATTGATATATTTTTATAAAATAAATATAATTAATTTCAGCACCAGTTTAAATTTAAAATTATTTCTTTAAGGCTAAAGGGTCAAATTTGCTCTTGTAGTAATATGAAATCAACAATGTTGCTCTTATTTTTCTCTCTCGTAATTTTGTCCTCAAAGTCAGTCAATTGCAGCCGTGTTGTCCTTTGACTGATTTTAACCGTTAAATGCTGATGTGGACGTAAACGGTGCTGACAGAGCAATTTTGCCCTCGAAGTCATTAATTGCAGCAACTTTACCCTTGCTTTGTTTCGTTTTTAAATAAAATTAGATAAACAATTTAGTTTTTCGAGTTAAACTTCAACAAACAGAAAATATGAAAAATCGATTAACAAATTGATGTAAATATCCTTTGAGTCTCTGGTAATTTTAAAAATAAGTAAAGTGTGAACTCTCACAAAAATCAAAATATTTTTATTTATTTTTTTAAATCTATAAACTTAATAAAATATTCAAAATATTATTGAAATAAAAAAGTAATATAAAAATTAAAATATATTAAAAATTATAAAATGATAAAATATAAATATAAAATTAAAAGTATTTATAAAATATTAAAAATTTAAACAATTTCATCAAATTTCTTTCGCTTTTCTACATCAAATTAATGCTCATTAATATTTAATAAGTTTTATTACTACTATAATGGAAGAATGATTGGTTAACTTGTCTGCAAGTATTTGTTCTTCTTCGATTGCTCAGGAAAAAGTTTTAAGGGATGAGCTCTCTCAGTTGGAGGTAGCTGAAAGGAGTTTTTATCAGCAGAGGGCTAAGGTGCAGTGGCTTTCTGAAGCTGATCAGAGTACTAAATTTTTCTATTCAGTGGTTAAAGTGAAGAATTGGAGGCAGTACATTCAATCCCTTGTGTCTTCAGAGGGTGTTAAGTTGGATACTCAAGAAGGAATAGCTCAGGAGGTGGTTCAATTTTTCACTAGCTTACTTGGAACAAAGGACCCAAATGTTGTTGTCCCTTCTGTCGATTTCCTGAGGGAATTGATTTCCTACACTGTTCCTTTTGAGGAAGCTGAGCTGTTGGTGAAAGAGTTTTCAGATAAGGAAATTAAGGCTGCATTGTTTGAAATGGGTGATGATAAATCCCCGGGGCCTGTTGGTTTTACTGCTTTGTTCTTCAAAAAGACATGGAATATCACATGGAAAGATTTTCTAATGGCAGTCAAGTATTTTGTCTCTTAGTCTCAGCTCATTCCTGGCTTCAATGCTACAACGATTGTCTTCGTTCCTAAAACATTGTGTCCCAATCAAGTTAAGGATTTCAGACCGATATCTTGTTGCTCTATTGTATATAAGTGCATCACTAAAGTGTTGGTTAATCGTTTGTCTCCAATATTCTCTGACATGATCGAACCTAATCAATGTGCTTTTGTTAAAGGGTGTAACATTGTGGATAACACCCTTTTGGCTCAGGAACTGGTGCGAGGGTATGGAAGGAGTACTCTTTCTCCACGCTGTACTTTTAAAATCGATTTGCAAAAGGCTTTTGATTCGATTAGCTGGGATTTTATTCTTGTGGTATTGTAGGCTATGGGGTTTCCAGTAGATTTATTGCATGGCTTGAGGCTTGCGTGATGGCACCGTAGTTCTCTGTGTCTGTTAATGGTGGTCTTTCTGGCTTTTGTAAGGGGGAGAGGGGCGTGAGGCAGGGGGATCCTCTCTCGCCTTACATCTTTGTTCTGGTCATGAATGTCCTATCGAAGTTGTTGAATGTTGCTGCAGATAAAAGGGTATTTCAGTATCACCCAAAATGTCATAAAGTCAAGCTAACTCATCTATGTTTCGCGGACGATTTGATGGTCTTTTCTAAAGGGAATTTGGATTCAGTGGCTGGAGTTTGCTGTGTGTTGGATGAATTCTACTTGATGTCTGGACTTCGTATTAACGCTGCTAAGTGTGAGTTTTTCACTTCTGGCATTCCAGCTAAGTTGGTCGATGCTATGGCTTTAGTTTCTGGGTTTAAGCATGGTGTGCTTTCTGTGCGATACCTTGGAGTTCCATTGGTTAGTCGGAAGTTATCAGTCAAGGACTGCCAACCTTTATTGGTGCGAATACAGGATAAAATTCAGCAATGGTCGGTTCTGAAGTTGAGTTTTGCTGGGCGGCTGGAGTTAATTCGATCTACTATCTTTGGCATTCAAAGTTATTGGTGCAGGCAGTTTGTGCTCCCTAAGATGGTATTACGGAGGATAAATCAGTTGTGTATGCGGTTTTTCTGGAACGATAAGAAAGGAATTGGTGCTAGAGTTAACTGGGATGTGGTTTGCTCTCTGAAGTCTGAGGGTGGGCTTGGCTTGCGAGATTTGGTTAGCTGGAATGCTGCCTGTATGGTTATCTTGGTGATGAGGTTGTTAGCTGGTCAGGGCTCTTTGTGGGTGGCCTGGTGCCATGCTTATATTCTAAAAGTAGTGCCTTTTATGCAGTTGGATTCTAGGACTTCGATAAGCTGGATATGGAAGCAATTGTTAAAGATTCGTAACAGTCAGAGAGGGATGTTGTCGAATGTTCCTTTAACTGTTTTGCAAGTTTGGTTGGAGCTACGTCCTAGAAGGGAGAAGGCTTGTTGGCACAAGCTTATATGGTCTCCTTTACACATTCCTCGACATGCGCTTATAGCATGGATGGCCATTCTTGGGAGGTTACCTACCAGGGATCGTCTTAGCTCTTGGGGAGTGTTGGTTGATGATTCGTGCGTTTTGTGTGGCGAGTGTGGTGAGACTAGGGATCATTTCTTCTTTCTTCTAAATTGATTTGGAAGTAAATCTTGCAAGGGTGTGGTATTCATCGGGAGGTTTTTACTTGGAATGTTGAACTTGATTGGGCAGTGAAGAACTTTAGGGGTAAGTCTCTTATCGCTTTGATTTTGAGGCTTGCTTGGAATGCTTTCATTTACTTTGTATGGAGGGAGCGAAATTCTAGGATTTTTGGCTCGTCTTCCTCTACAGTTGATGATATCTTTTTATGCATACGTGACGTTGTTCATATACGGTTACAGGGGAATGTTAATCATTTGCGACAGTATATAGATTCACAATTGAGATCAAATTGGGACTTACTTGTATAGGGTAGGTCTAGTTATATTTGTTTTATTGTACATGATTAGAGTTTTTTGGTAGCAGGAGTTTTCCCTGCTCTTGGATAATGAAATAATCAATTATCCAAAAAAAATGGAAGAATGATTCCATTGAAAATATGTTTAAGGAATATTAGCATAACAAGATACATACGAAAACTTTTTCAATGGTTTTTATAAATATTTTGAAATTTTAATTTTTTTATATTCATAACTTTATATTTATAAATATTTTTATATTACTTTTTATTTTTAATATTTTTTAATATCTTATTTATTTTTATTAAGTTTATAGATTTTTTTAAAAAAAAATAAGAATGTTTTGATTTTTTGTGAGAGTTCTCACTTTGTTTATTTTTAAAATTACCAGGGACCCAAAAGATATTTACATCAATTTATTAATCGATTTTTCATATATTTTGTTTGTTAAAGTTCAACTTGGAAAATCAAATTACTCATCTAATTTTATTCAAAAACTAAATAAATTAAGGGTAAAATTGTTGCAATTAATGATTTCGAAGGCAAAATTGCATGAATGACTTCGAGGGTAAAATTGCTCCGTCAGCACCGTTAACTGCCACATCAGTATTTAACGGTCAAAATCAGTCAAAGGGCAACATTGCCACAATTGACTGACTTTGAGCGTAACATTACAGGAAAAAAAATTGGGACAACATATGCTGATTTCGGATTATTATAGGGGCAAATTTGACCCTTTAACCTTTTATAAACAATTCTTATGGGTAGGAAGAAATAATTTGTTTATAATAAGTATTAAACTCACAAATTAGGAGAGAAAAAAATGCCAACTGAAAATTTTCAACAACATGCTCTAGAGATCGATGATAACTATTATTTTTAACCATGTAACAAATTTATTAGTTGGATGTATTAGTTGTGCATTGAGGTTTACCCTAAAGAATTTGGATTTGAGTCTTATGATTGGAAGCTTATTTTCCTCCTCCAAGTTTTTTCTAACAACGGTGACTAAATCAAGAGTCTTATGATAGTAACCTAAAATTCAAGTAACGGTTTGTAATCGTAAAGAAAACACGTACACCATTTTCCTTGGCTTAGAAAACTTGACGCCTACTAGAAAACTTCTATTACTTCAATATAAAATTCCATATCAACTCTTTTTACACAATCTAGGTACTTTGGCTAGTTAAATCACCAAACCACTTCAACAAAAATATCTTATATTGCTATTCTTTTTAAATCTAGTTTTGTTAACATTCAAAACATGTGAACTTAACGAGTGATCCTATTAAAAAGAGGTTGATGTTTATTTTAAAAAATTTAAATTTAAGCAGCTTTGTCCGCAATGTGTGTGCTTCAATAACTTCATTCTTGGACTTGGAAAATTCTTGCACCCAAGCTAAAATTACATAATCTAAACTTTTGTGATTTTAACTTGGGACGGGTCTTTGAAAACTTGTCTCACCTTGAGTGTATGCAAACTAAGTCACACTCCTTAAACTTCTTAATATGATGATGTGAATTAATTGTATGGATAGAATTTTTATTTAAAAGGAAGAGCATTTGAGTATCCTTAATTTTATTTTATAATCCTGCCCTTTTTTACTTTTATAATGTGAAGGGTTTTAGCTATGGGATCTCATATGGGTTATGGTTTGGATTTGAATATAGGTTTCCAGTTAAGAGCCTAATTTACATATGAAAATTAAAGGCTTTTGAGTGCAACATTTCAAGACCCTTTAATGCTTTTTTTTTTTAATTAGAACGAGTGACGGTGGTGATTTTAAATAGGTGTAATATAAGTGATCGTACAAGACTTAAAAAGCCCCAAAATAAGTTAATTAAAGGGTAAACTACACCGGTGGTACTTTAACTATGCCTGTATTCCTACTTTGGTCCCAAAACTATGTTTTTCGGCAAAAGAGTCCCTTCCGTTACATAGTTTTCCTGTTTTGGTCCCCCGACGTTAAATAACTAACGGTTTTGCTGATGTGGCATTTTTTAATATTTTTTAAGGCTGACGTGGCATTTTAAAATATTTTTTTAATCATTTCTCTCTCCTCTTATATATTATTTTTATTTAATTTTATTCACCCAATCATATTGTGACACGTGTCACTACACCATTAGATGAAAAAACCCCAAATATCCTAAAAATCGAAAGTGGTGCTGCTGGGATTCGAACCCAGGACCAACAGCACACCAAGCATGCACTTAAACCAACTAGGCTAGGCTGGATAATTGATTCAAATCTACTAACACTTATATTTAAGTTGTACAAATTAACCCAAAAAACTTAAAAACATAATTGATAACCAGTTCTCAATAGCGGAAGAGTTAGAAGGCAAATCCTCCAACACTGATGCATTTTGAACAGCACTAGACTTTGCAACCTTCCTTTTGTAATGAGTTCTTCGTGGCTTGGTGATCCCTTTTCTTGTTGTTTTGCATCTTCTTCTGTTAATGGGTGTCATTGGTAGAGAATTATAAAGAGAAAAAAACCAGAAAAAAGAAAGAAAGAAACTTGAAGTACTTTAAATCTGGAGAAGAAACTTTCAATCCCAGTGATCCTTAAAGGGTTAAACCTAGTATATAAAACTATAAAATTCAGGATTTATAATCTAAACAAAAAAGCAACATAAAAGGGGGTGTAGGAATCTCAGACATACTTGCTCATAGAAGAAAAAATCATCAGAAATTTGAAGGATATGTTTCTCCCACATTTTTCCAATTTCAACACCTTTCTGACCATCTTTTAAACCGGGGAAAGCCTCAGCATATGAACCATTCAACAAAGACTTGAGCAATATAAGGGTTTCATCCATATCCCATATGTACACCTTTGTCATCTGATTACTCATATCTAGCAACCAAAGAGAAAAAAGGACCAAACTTATCATCACCCCTTATAAGAAATAATATAATCTAACTATATTGATTGCATAAAAGATTTTGTCTTGATCTTCTGTTTTCATCAAAGCCAAAAAAGGTCAAACTTGGATTACAAATTCAAGGATTTTCAATCATTATAATATTTATATATCAAAAATCTGGAAGGGAAACGAGGAATTGAAGTTTACCTGTTGTGGGTGACTGAGTTCAATGGCAAAGATGGAGCAGAGTGAGAGAGCAGGGATTGAAGAAATTTTCTGGGAAAAGGAAACATAAAAGGCATGTTGAGAACTGGTTATCAATTATGTTTTTAAGTTTTTTGGGTTAATTTGTACAACTTAAATATAAGTATTAGTAGATTTGAAACAATTATCCAGCCTAGCCTAGTTGGTTCAAGTGCATGCTTGGTGTGCTATTGGTCCTGGGTTCGAATCCCAGCAACACCACTTTTGATTTTTAGGATATTTGGGCGTTTTTTCATCTAATGGTGTAGTGACACGTGTCACAATATGATTGGGTGAATAAAATTAAATAAAAATAATATATAAGAGGAGAGAGAAATGATTAAAAAAATATTTTAAAATGCCACGTCAGCCTTAAAAAATATTAAAAAATGCCACATCAGCAAAACCGTTAGTTATTTAACGTCGGGGGACCAAAACAGGAAAACTATGTAACGGAAGGGACTCTTTTGCCGAAAAACATAGTTTTGGGACCAAAGTAGGAATACAGGCATAGTTAAGGTACTACCGGTGTAGTTTACCCTTAATTAAATGATTGCAAGAAAAGAATAAAAAATTAATTCTAGACCAGTAAAAAAATACACAAGAAAAATAAATTTTCGTTGCATTTCATGAGTCTCAGTCATGGTAAATTCATTTTCTTATTCACAAGTTAATGTTACACATACAATAAGTATGGATGGCAAAGTTATATTTTTAAATTTTAGTTATATTTTTATTTATATTTTAGTTATATTTTTATTAAAACTAATAAATTATGCAAAACTCCCTTAAAGCACTAAAATAAGATGAATTTGATGAAGTTGCAGCCTTGTTTAAACAAATTCATTATTCAACTTTGTAGTAGCGGGAGACAAGTTTTGTAGGTGCTTGCTTTATAAGAAGCCTATGCCTAATTGCCTAATTGCCTATGTCTTCTTCTTCTTCAACTCCGCATGATAAGCTGTTATCAATGCTTCAACCTGCTAGCAGTAGCCAGTAGCACCCAACTTTTGACCTTCTCCAAACCCACTTTTGTAAATGCACTTTAATTATCTCATATTCCTTTCTGCTAACGTTGCTTTTGAATTTAACTTCCATTACTACTTCCACAATTAATTGTACGTTAGATTATAATTTTATGGGAAGACTACACGAGTGATCACCAAACTATGCTTTTTTTCTCTGCTTTGGTCATTAAACTAAATTTTTCGTCTAAAATATTTCGAACGTTACGTTTCTTTAATGTTTTGGTCACCGACCGTTAAAAAATTAATGACATTGGGTGCTACGGAGGGGATTTTGTGTAGCTACCAAAGGCATAACCACTAAGCTAGACTAAATCTTTGATATTTTTTACTAAAATTTTTATTTAACGTATATTATTTTACAACCTTATCTATGTCAGTATCAACATTAATTTTTTAATAGTCGATGACTAAAATAGAAAAATAATGTAATGTTATGGACTTTTTTATGAAAAAATTAATTTGATGACTACAATAAAAAAAGGACATAGTTTGGTGACCACTAGTGTAGTTTTCTCTAATTTTAATTATTAAGATACTATTCATTCTACTAAAACGACCGGTTATATGGACGAAAAAAAATATTGATAATGAGATTCTAAATTACATTAAAAAAGAAAATTATTAAAAAATATTGTACTAAACCTTTTATGTAACTAATTATATATGAATAAAAAGTTATGAAAGTATTTTCATGATGCTGTTATCAATGCTTCAAACTGATAGCACTCAACTTTGGACCTTCTCCGAAGTCACTTTTGTAAATGCACTTTAATGTGTCATATTCGTATCTGGTAAAAAGTTCTATAATTTTTAAAATTTTGGGTTTAAGTTTAATCATGTATAATTTTTATTTTTTTAAGTTTGTCATTTGGTGCCTTCGCTATCAACAATTTTAAAAATAGTCCCTAACGTCTCTACATTGAGTAACTTTGAAAGTAGTTCTATGTCAGCCGTTCCTCTAGAAGAAAGGAATATGGGAGACAAAAATATCAGAATTCTATTTTAACTCGAAAACAGACCTTTATTAGGAGCTACAATACCTTAAAAAATAATTGTTTTAACTGTATGACTGAACTAAAAAGCCTATTAATGAATATTCATCAACAATTATCACTAGGCCTGACATCATTACATCCACAATAGCACCTGATATTATAAATACACATGTTGTTAGAAAGAACGGGACATTGAATCAACAAAGGAAATATCTCCCTCTTTTATCTCCCCCCATCCCCTTTCTCTCTTCCTCTCTCTTACTTCTCTGACTACTATATTGTTTGCGGCTCTTCGCCTAAATCAACCGGAAGAACAATCTAAAATTATCATCAACCACTTTAGTTCTCTTTTTCACCTCGCTAGTTCGATAATAGTCATAGGTAAAAAACTATTTATTGTACTATTGTTATTGTTCATCAGTCCGATAATCAAAAGATGTGATAATTTGATAGACATATTTACTTTATTAGTGGACAACATACAAATTAATAAAATAAACTCATTATTGCTGGATAATGCAGATAAAAGAAGTATAATATATAACCTTATTATTTTTAAATATAAGATATAATTCCTAAATGTAATAGACATTATGGGGCGATTGAGATTTTTCTAATAATCCACATGTCTTATTTATTGATTTATCTCTATACTTTTCTCCTTATAAACACCAAGCTCAAAAATCATAATTTACACACACCAAAACATATATTTATCTCCTCCTTTATTCTCTCGCCCCTCTTCCGAAAATAACAATACCATTTAAGTTTCATCTTTCTCATTCGGCTGTATGTAAAATGTTGTGTTCATATTAAGTGTGGGCGACTATAATTAGAGCGATCGTTGAGGAAATTGTTTTTAAGACAGTAATTTTTACCACAACACAATAAACTTAATTAATTTATTGTATTTGATTTATTTATTTACTTTTAGTTATTGGTAACATGTTTGTTCTGCAACTAGAAAATTTACCTTCAATTATAATCTTAACGCCGTCTGCTAGTAGACACGGTCACTTCACTAATGAAATTTTTAAAGATGAAAGATTAAATTTATTGAATTATTACGAATTAAGACTAAATTAATAGAATGCATACGTTTCGGGGATTAAAATTGTTATTATATAAACCCCTTATTTCAATTTTAATGACATAACGATATGTTTGTCACAAAATTTCAATGGGAGTGACATGTTTGTTCCTAAACCAATAATTGAGTGATTGAAATGTTATTTTTAGAAGAAAAAAAAGTGACATATTTGTTCCTAAGCTTATAATTGAATGACTCAATTGCTACTTTTAGAAGAATAATGATTTATTTGTTACTAAGTGACCTATGGTGTAATTTATCCTATATTATTTTAACATTCACTGTTAAAGTTCAAACATATCAATAATATGATGGAGTTGCTGTATAGTTTTTTAAAAATATGGATGCAACTAGAAACTTTCCTTCCCACCATCATTCTTTGTGGGCCTAACCCTGTTTTCAATCAAGGCAGAAAAAGAGATTAGTAAAATTTCTTCTTTTTGCCACATTTTATGAAGTTTTAAAATATATTGGTAGTAAGAATGTATGTTTTAACTGATTAGATTTCATCATTTGACTTTTGGTCATTGAATTAAAAATTCAGTACCCTACTAACAGATCACACGATTAATGTTTCCATTAACCATATTTTTTATGAAAGAAAAATCCCACTAAAATGGTAGAATAATTCAAAGGGAACACCGTCAGTGACTTGATTCTATAAAAATAAAACATGGGGATTAAATTAAGGAAAATAATTAGTTGTGGGGATTGAGTTTGCATCCATTTCATTTTCCAACATGTTACCTGCCTTCCACTTTCATGTCTATCTTTGTCGTTCCATCAACTTGGGGAGGCTAAGACTGTCATTTGCTCAACTTAAGTTACATTTTCTTGAATGGGTAATATGAAAGTGGATTTATTAATAATAATATGTATAGTGGAATGAAATACTAAATTTTAAGTAAAATTAAAAATTCGAATTTTGATATTGTGTAAAAAAATTAATTTTATAATATACTTTTATAGTAGTACACAATATGGCTTAATCAACTAATAAATAAGATTTAATTAAATGGATGTTTTTTTTTTTTTTTGAAATTGGTCATTTTTGTGCATACAAGGGGAAGAGGCAACCTACCCAATACACCAACAAGCACATATACATATATGTGTATGTATAGCATAATATAACATAAGATGATATAGAATATAAATAAAAGAGGCGACGAGAGATGAATTGTGGTAAAAGAACACATGGTCGGTCCTTGGTCCACATGGATCATAGCAGCTTCAGCAACGTAGTCGCCTTTGTCTTGGTCCTACCACTGCACTGGCTCTGCAGGAGCAACAGCAACTGCGTCAAAACTCCACCCGCTACGGCCTTTTCCCTCGCCTCCACTGATTCCCCACACACCTTCGTCAACGAGTTTACAGCGCTCTCACTCCCTCCGTCGTCCGACACCCTGAACACCATCTTCACCACCGCTTTCACGCCGTTGGGATTCTTTATCAGCGCCTCTTTCGCCCTCTCGTCCCCCACCACTTGCTCTATTCTCGCCATCGCCATTGCCGCCAAGCTTCTCTCTCTCCTTTCCGAGTTCAAAATATATGTCACCAGGCCATCGATTAGGCCCTGTTGGACCAGTTTTTCCCTGTTTGAATCCAAGCAACACAATGCCGAAACGGCTTTGATTCCAGCATCGGATATCTCACTGTTTTGCTTCACAACACAGATTATCATGTTCAACAATCTCTCGTTTGTCCCAATCATTCCACAGAGCTCCCCGGTTGCCGCCGCTGATGAAATCAACCCTACCATATGACACAAGCTTTGTTTCACCGTCACACTCCCGTGCTCAAATAGTACCACAAAAGATTCCAAATTTGACCCTTGTTTAAGCATATTCAAACACTCCAACTCTCCAAAAGGAAGCAATCTAAGAACACAAGCAAGCCCTTGCTCCACGAAGTTGACATGTTCTTGGGAGAACTCAGGGTCTACCATTTCGAAAACCAGTTGTAAAAGCAAAGGCAAGAAACCCATTTCGATAAAAAATGAACTTGTAGACGGCGTTCCATCGGTTAGGACTCGGATCTTTTGCAGTGCTTGGAGTTTGTCTCGGAAGGTAGGTGAAGGGGATGTAAGGGAGTTCTTAATGGAGACTACAGGGTCGATTTTCGCGAGGTAACCGGGGTCTAATCGGTGACCCGTTTGACGCCATTGTTGAATCAAATGAAGAAGATTATGATTGGGAACAAGAGATGGATCGTGGAGGTTTTGCATTGTGACGGGGCATGTGAGATTACCGGCGGCAAACCATTTTTGTATGCTGGATCGGTCGTAGGTTTGGCCCGTACAGAGAGTGACAGGATCCGTGAACAAGTCCAGTGTGATCGGGCATCTAAATAAATGAGGAACTGTCATTTCACCTTCTTTCATGGAAGAAGAAGAAACACCAAAAAGCCACTTTCTGTAAGAAAAAAGAAAAGCAAGCAAAGTGAAGAAATGAGAGGAGAGTGGGAAAGTAATAAAGTAATGAAAAAAAGACGAAGAGAAAGGTTGTGGTTGTGCAGGGGAAGAGTTCAGTTCAGAGTTAGAGAGGGAAAGAGCCAAAATGCAAGCTTAGGTGGAGTGGAGGTGATAAGAAGATAAAAACAGGGGATAGAGAGAGAGAGTAATAGTTTAGAATAATTGTTGGGGATGGTCCCCACCTTGCCTCAGGCCCCCCAAACTTTCCGATGCCAGTCAAACTGACCCATCTACGAAAGTAGAAAAACAATTAGTTTTTTTTTTAATTATTTGCACAAGAAGTTTGAATTGAATACACCAGTAGTAGGTTTAAAATTAAAATGTGGGCTACGACACCTCATTTGGGATTTGAATGGAGAGAAAAAATAAACAGCCGAGGTCCGACTATTAATTTAATAGATTAAATGATCTTTAGACATAAATTTGTATATCGTTATATGTCATGTAGCACATATATAGATTGTTGCATGTATTTTCTTATAATGAAAAATGAATTGGTATAACATATATTACGATGGAAAGTATATGAGTCAAACTTAATCATAAAATTGTTTAGCTACCCAAGTGATATAACCTTAATTTAATAGATATTGTTGTTGTTATAGTAATATGTAGACATTTAGTATAATTGGTTTTTTTAATTAAGTCAGAAATATTTTACATTTTAAAAGTAACTACAATAGAATGTCTATAAATTAATACTCGATAAATTAATAATCTCTTTTAAATAATAATTTTTCGGTCTCGACTTGGGCCAAAAGTCTTAATTAATAATTTCGATAAATTAATAAGATAATAATTTTCTGAGAGAACTTTATATAAATTTATGATCCCTACAATATTATAAATTAATAATTCTATAAAATTATAAATATAACTAGAGCAACTTAGTAAAATATGATTCTATCGATGTTTGTCTCTTCTTAAATTTAAATCTAGTTGCATTTCATCTCTAACTTAGAATATACAAATCTTTTTTCAAAATAAAATCATTAGTTGAAATTTTCATATACACATATAATTCTTTCTTATTAAAAATAAAATCAATAGTTAAAATTTTATTTTCAAAATTTGAGTTTATCAGTCCATTTAAGAAAATTCTAATCGTTGTCTCTCCTTTTTCTCTAATGCCACTCCTTTTTCTAGATTTTCAAATTTTTTTCGGTTGACAAATAATTTTATTTTCAAGTTTTTATTTTGAGTTATTTTGATTCGTTTGATTAGTCCTTCTTTTTTCATATAAAAATGGCGGATGATTTTATGTACTTCTGCGATATGTTTTTTTTCAAGTTTGGATTTGACATTGTCTCTCTAAATAATATTTATTATGTTATCTTGTTAATTTATCTTTACTTTGAACCATTGAGTTAAATATTGATAGACATTCACAATCATCGAAGATAAATCACGGTTGAATTGTAGTAATTCTAGTTCGTCGACAACAATGCTTGTTTGTATCAATCATTTGTCTAAGTTTGTTTGGCGGTTGACTACATGTCAGTAAACAAAAACTGGCATAATAACATATATAGTAATCTATATTTACACATTCAATCAATTTAGTCTCAATACGAAAAAAGCAATAAATATATCCATCTTTTTACACATTTTATCAATTTGGTCATATTTTTATTTAGAAATTATTTAATAGTTGTTTCTCCAATCATATGGTGACACATGTATAATAATTTTTTTAATTATGACCAAATTGATTGAATGTGTAAAAAAAGAAGGTTAAATTTATTGTTTTTTTCGAAATATGACTAAATTGATTGAGTGTGTAAATATGGAAGACAAAATATGTTACTATACCAATTTTGTTTACTGTCACATCATCAACGTTAAGCTTCGTAAAGATTGCAGACTAACTTGTTACTTTTTCAAGTTAGAAAACCATTTCATAATTTTTTTATAGTCGAAGACTCAACAGAAAACACCATATAATTGGAGGACTATGTAGTTTACCTTTTATTTAAATGATTAGTTTGTACAATGTAATAGTTTTAAGAAAATGTCTTATTAATTTATTATTGTTTATGAATTCTTCTTGTGATTTTGAATATTTTAATTTTATTCAATAAAATTAGTAAGTGTTATTAATTGAAAACAGTCGATCAATTTTAATTTTGCATCTAAATCTTACATGATCCACGATTTTATCTTACTTATATTTCATATTTTTAGGAGACTTCTAATTTTAGATATATTTCAAGTATATTACATTCCTTTTTAATGTTATTGTTGTTCCTTTCCTAAGATCAAAATTATCATAAACCATGACTTTTCTTACGTTCGTTTATGAAATTTTCTTTGTTAACATAATTAATTACTAATATTTCCTTTTACAAATAATGAATTATAACTTATTAATTTAACATTTGGAAAAGATTTATATTTAATACATTGATAGACGATAGTGTATAATGTATATATTGTTAATAAATTAAATAATATAATATCATATTTTTAAAATATAATAATAAACTTTTATTTTAACGAGATCTACAATTATATGGAGTAATACAATAAGATTATAAATTCATCCAGGGCGGCCATTCCTCTTGTTTAGTCTAAAAGTTGGCACTTGGTCTCAAAGTTTAAATCTCCCCTCTCTTCTAGAATTGGTCAAAAAAATCAGAAAAATTTGTCTTACAAGATATATATTCTAAATATTTAATTAAATTTTTTAATGATGTGTAAAATGAATATTTATTATAAACAAATGGCAATTGATACATATGTGAAATTAAAATTGATTTTGATATAACATATAAACTTAAAGACCAATTTGTAAAACAATAAATTTTTAAGTATTCTTTAAAGTCTCACAATTGACAACTATTTTAAACAAAATATTATCTAAAGACAAGCTCTTAAATATATGAAAATTCTCTAAGTCTTTTCCTATGATTTTAAAGCTAAACTATACAAAAACGCCCAGATGTATCGATACTCTTAGGCATATCGATACCCTCTTTTGTTACTGAAATTTTGATTTTTAAACCAAAATATACAAAAACGCCCAGGCGTATCGATACCCTTATGTGTATCGATACAGGCTTTTGCCACTGGAATTTTAATGGACTTACCGTACCGATACGCTTTGAAACCGTATCGATACGATATTCATATGGGCAACTCTTTTAATGAAACCGTACTGATACGCGTTGCAAACGTATCGATACGATAAGCATATCTTTGAAAAAATCTTGCATTTAATTTTTCGACCGTTACTTGTCAGTTGGCTGGTTTCCCAATTTTTAAAAGACCGTTATACCGTACCGATACGCTTGGTATGTGTATCGATACGACCTTCCGTACCGATACGCCCCTTAAAACCGTATCGATACGCCTTCTATGCGTGTCGATATGCTCTGTTTTCAGACACAACGACTCTTTCCTCTTTGATGCAGGTATCGATACGCCCTTCCCGAGTACCGATACGGTAGGATGCAGAGCTGCATTTATTGTAGGAAAAATGCTCCCAACGGCTCTATTGATGATCCCAACTACCCAAACGGCTAGAATTCAATGCAAGAGTATAAAAACAAGCTTCAATTGACCAAGCAAGAACTATTGAACCTACAAGCAACATCAAAGCAAAAATCCAAACCCTAGTGCTCTTCATAGTCAAATTCTTGTACCCAACTCTAGTGATTTCATTGTTACTTTGGATTGTGAGTTTGAGGTGTTTGAAATTGTATTTGGGTAAACATTTATCCTTTGAGAGGAATTGTTTGAGTTTACCAAATCCATCTCTTTGTAAAAGTGAGTGGATTAAGCTTTGGGTAAAAAGCTTAATCAATTTGTAAGGTTACCTCCTCATCCAAGAAAATGGGAAGAATTCAAGTAGTGAATTGGTTGAAAGTCCTTAGTGGGAACTAAGGTAGTGGATGTAGAGTTCATTTGGAGAACTTGAACCACTCTAACCACTTGTGTCACTTTTTATTTTTCACTCATACCTCCCACCAAATTTTTAATTGCCAATTCACCCCCTTTTGGCCATTTGCAATTGTGTGATCAACTCAACACATAATATTAGAACTAAAAATATAATTAGTTAAATTCAATAAAGCAAATGTATTAAAAACAAGTAGGGTCAATTTCGGATTAAATAAAATTTTAGGGTCTAAAATAAAAAAATAAAATTATTTTTAAAAAATTAAACTGAGTTATAAAATTAGAAACAAATAGGAGTCAATTTTAAATTAAGTAAAAAATTTAAGGACTAAATTAAACAAAAACAAAACTATATTAAACATATTGGACTATATTATAAAATTTAGAAACAAATAAGAGTTAATTTTGTATTAAATAAAAAATATAGCAACTAAATTGTAAAAAAATAAAGCCATACGAAGACAATATTAATCTCAGTTACATTTTGACATATATACATATTATTTGTGTTAAAATATTATAAAATATCAAATCTATCTAATGGTTAAGCTTTTATTTTTCTTTCCTTAAGATCTAGCCTCAAATCTCTTTAGGTGCAAAACTCTATATTTTTTCTATTGAAAAACGATGTCGTTTTGAGCGATATGAGCATTAAAATAGTCTCACCAAAACAATATTGTTTTGGTTCGACGTCTACATCAAACCATTATTACTCATGTTACTATACAATTAAGAATTTAACGTGATATTTAGTGTAGTTTATCTTACAAAAAATTAATTATATGGTTCTTAGCTATTGACTATATATTTTTATTCAAAAAATAATAAAGAAGCTATTGGCTATATAATAAATCCTAGTCACCAAAGACCAAACCCTTATCCTAAAATAAAATCATGTGGGGGTGGTGGCTAAATGCTAATGGCCACATGGTCTTTGGTCGTTGCGTATAATCAAAGGCTTTTGATTGCCCACTTCCTTTGCTGCTCTGCCCCCGGTCAAAGTTTAACTTAGGGCTTATTCTGCATTGTTTTTTATTTGAAAAAATTATCTATTTTACATTATAGTAACTAAAATAGTAATTATATTCTCATATTATTAGATTTGGGTGTAATTAAATATGAATGTACAATTATGACGTATTTGTACATTATTATAATTTATGTGTCTCACCGAATTGGTGTTATTGGAGGCTCTCAATTCTTCGGAGAGGGACAAAAATTAGTATAATTACGTGGGGAAATTTTATAATTAATATTATATTCATTACATTTTTAATGTAATTTCATCGCAGTGCCCAAAATATTTCAACTCAATATTTCATTCTTTTTTTATAAAGAAAATGGAAATGGTTCTTTAGAACTGAACCCATAATCTAATGCCAACGGGAATTAAAACGATATTTTATTTCTAATATATCATAGACTTGATCGAATGAATTCAATATTTCTATTTTAAAAATAAATAAATTATATATATATTGTTTTTTACCGTATATTTATTTATTGTTTGATATTGGTAGAAATAAGTAAGATTGATATCAGTGTTAAATTGTTAGTGGGATATTATTTAAATATTAGCTTTTACTTCTGAAATCTGACTATTTAAATTTGTCAATAGATCTAAAATAGCAAAATAATTTCTTATGTCTAAAGACATTCTTTGTTTGATCTAAACTTCAATCAAGTTTTAGAAGTCATTTAAGCATTTCTGGCCACTTATTCGGTTTTCTTTCAACCATATCCGCTTGCTTTTCCTATTTTTTTTTAATCAATGTTGACATTAGTTTTTGTATTGGTTGTCGACCTCTAGTAATTTATATTTATTTGTTTATCTTATTTTTTCTTCGCACATTTTGTTGAGTTTTTCTCTACTTTTGTGGTATATTTTCTCTGCCTTTTGTGCCATGCCTCTGTCTTATGAGTTATGACACGCTTCTATGGTTACTTTTGTAGGTTTTTGGTGTTCGTACGGTGACTCTCACATCGTTTGTCTATGATTTGTGCTTGTCGGTGGCTGCGTAGAGTTTAATCCTCTTTTGGGTTGTTTGCGGAAGTAATCTATAGTGAATCATTGTTTTTGAGAATAAGCGAGAAAGGTTGTTGCCGATTTTAGAAATTTCTTCTAGTTCTTGTTTTGACAACTCTCCATGGACCCTTTTCACAATGGACCGTAGAGATTTTCTTTAGTACAAAGACGAAGTGTCTGATCTGACTGGTGCAACACTTATCTTTGTTTTTTTGTTGTTGTTCTTTTGTATGTTCTAAAACCTCTATTATCGTTGTGTTTTAATTTTATTTTATTGATCAATAAAGCTACTTGGTTAATACGTCAAAAAAAGTCATTTAAGCATTTAGACACTAATCTATTAATCTTATAATCGATTGGGTAAATTACATTATAAGTCACTTAGTTATAAGTTTAGTAACAAACGAGTCATTATTCTTCTAAAAGTAACAATTGAGTCACTCAATTATAAGCTTAGGAACTAACATGTAATTTTTTCTTCTAAAAATAACAATTCAATCACTCAATTATAGGTTCAAGAGCAAAAAAGTCACTTTATCATTAAAGCTAAAACAAGGGCTTGGTATACTAACAAATTTAGTCCCCGAAACTTATGCATTCTATTAATTTGGTCATAATTCAAAATGATCCAATAAACTTAACCCTTCATATTTAAAAATTTCATTAGTGAAGTGATTGTGTCTACTAGCAGGCGACATTAAGGTCATAATGAGTTTGTTCCATTAATCTGCCAACTGCCTAACAGTGAAGTGATTGTATTTGTTGAGCTATCACATCTGTTGATTATCGCACTGATATAAAATAGCATGAAGTGTGATAAGTGGTTGGAGGGTGTGTCACGATGATGCAATGTCAAAAATTTTGAATATAAATTCTCTAGTTTATTGAATTATTTCAAATCAGGACCAAATTAATATAATGCGTAAGTTTCGATAACTAAATTTGTTATTGTACCAAGCCTTCATTTCAATTTTAATGAAATAGTATCTTGTTTGTCATAAAATTTTAATTGAGTGACTTGTTTGTTCTTAGACCTATAACTGAGTGATTAGATTATTAATTTTAAAAGAAAAGTGACGTGTATTCCTAAATTTATAGTTAAGTGACTCAAGTATTACTTTTAGAATAAGATTGACTCGTTTGTTACTAGACATATAACTAAATTATCTTTAATGTATTTTACCCTAATCAATTTTATTTTTTCGAAAACAATAAGTTATCCTTTGAGGCAGTAATTGGAGCTTTCATTTAGGTTCAAAACAATTATCTTTATACTAATATCTATGCTTTGAGAATTTAAAAGTAAATAAATTTAATTTTGTATTTTTATTATTTCAAAGTTCAAACAATGACTAAGTTAAGATTAACATATTTTTTTAACATAGCATAAAAACAAATGAGTAGACATAATAATGATTCATTTTAATAAATTAATTTATTATAGTACCTAATCATTCTATATAGTTTATTTATGTCATTAATTAATAAGCAAATCTAATCCATGATTTATAAGCTTATGCAAATCCCAAATACAAAATAGTGACTGTGGAAAAAAATAAAGTACACTAATGATCACCTAACTTTTAGGGTACGTTCATTTTGGTCACTGAACTTCTAAAAATTTTATTAGGGTCACTCAACTTTAATTTTGGTCTCTCAACTTTTACTTCACTTTCATTTTGGTCCCTCTCGTTACTTTCTATTAGAAAATACTGGCCTAGCTCGTTAGTTTTCATTTTCTTCAAGGGTAAACTATATAAATGGTTACCAAACTTTTAAAATGCTTTCATTTTGGTCACCCAAATTTTAAAACTTTCATTAGAGTCACCCAACTTTTGTTTTGCTTTAAAGCAACCCCATTGGTTTAAGAAAAAAAAAACTCTTTCAATGTATTAAAAACAAAAGTAAAAAGTAGATTTTACCTTACGATTAAGAAAAAAAATACTTGGCCCGGTTGACCCGACCCGTCGACCCGAACTTTTAAAAACCTGGCAATTCTTTTAAAAAATTACTCGACCTGATATTTTTTCTGAGTAGTTGGGTCGGGCCTGGGCCGAAAATTTTGTGTATTCAGGCACCCAACCCGCTATTTTTAATATATTTATTTTTTAATTTTAAATTATATCTTTGTTTTAGGCTCTTAATATTTTTACCCTCAAACTAAATTTAAATTCTCTAAATTTTTACTTGGTACATAAATTAATGTTTAGACTGACATTTTTTTTAAATGTAACTAGTTTTGTAATTGGCTTGCTTTAATTTTTGTTTCCTGCACAAGTGGATTTAAATGCTTTTTTTTTGTTACCCTTTTGGTTTCTAGGTTTCACCTTGACTAATCCGGATTGACTTGTGTTTCACACCTGGTTTTGGTGGGTGAGTCTCCCAACAAGAACTTTTTGCAGATACAACGCCTCAAACTCAAGACATGCTTAAGCGGAACCAAGCTTCTTACCACTTGGACCAACCCCGTTGGTTTGAATTTAAATGCTTTTGATAATTGCTTATTGTATTAATTTCAGTAGAGAAACCAATAAAACACCATCCTTATTATTCAATATTTTTAACTATATTTTCTTACAACAAGTTGATTTATTATATTTCTAAACCAATTATCAAACACAAAAATTTAAAAAGTTCATAATGCATAATTCAAACTTAGGAAAAATTTAGAGATTCAAATTTAGTTTCGAGGGTAAAAATATTAAGGAACCAAAAATAAAAAACATAATTTAAAAATGAAAAATAAATATATTAAAAGTACTGGGTCGGGTACCCAGCTACACAAAATTTTTGTCCCATACCTGACCCAACTACCCATAAAAAAATCGGGTCGGTGCATTTTTTTTAAACAATTACCCGATTTTTAAAGGTTCGAGTCGGTGGGCCGAGTCAATCGAGTCGGGTATTTTTTAACACCCATAATAATCATAAGGTAAAATCTACTTCTTACTTTTGTTTAATACATTGAAAGAATTTTTTCTTAAACCAATGGGGTTGCTTTAAAGTAAAACAAAAGTTGGTGACTCTAATGAAAGTATTAAAATTTCGGTGACCAAAATGAAAGCATTTTAAAAGTTCAGTGACCATTTATATAGTTTACCTTGAAGAAAATAAAAACTAACGGGTCACGTCAACATTTTCTAATGCAAAATGAAAGCGAAATAAAAGTTGATTGACTCCAATGAAATTTTTAAAAGTTCGGTGACCAAAATGAATGCGCCCTAAAAATTCGGTGACCATTGGTGTACTTTACCAAAAAAAATACAAAATATTGAGGAAAAGAAAACTTCTTATTTAACCCAATGTATATATAAATACTCATTTTGTATGCATGTATTCATCTCTCTCTCTATATATGAAATGAGTAGGCGACCAAAACTTGTGTTAGATGAGGAAGAAAGGAAAATGGGGATCCATGACGCAATAGAGACAAAGACAATTGACAATAGGATTAAACAAAAGTCCCAAACTAAAACTCTACATTGAGGATTAACATGAAGAAAATTATGTAGTATTTTGTTTTAGGTATTCTTTTGAACACTATGTTGTCTGTCATTTGAAACTCTTTAATTTCCCACTAGTTTAGTCTACATATATTAATTTATTACAAATCTTATGATGTAAGAACATGCCGGTCAATCATAACCCCCTCTAATTTCTTAAAGTAATAGCTCAACGAAATGGTAACATATATATAGGGTTAGAATATACTTTTATATAATAAATTAATACAATTCGTTAATCAAATTAACTAATGCAATCAGTTATCAACTAATGTAATTCGCTATCAGCTAACTATTCGTTAATTGCCAAACATAATATTTTGTTTGTTCAAATAACGAAACAACTATAAACTATAAATTAATTTTATCAAATAATTTTAGACAATTAATTAATATATTTAGTAAAAAATTAATTAATATAAACAACCAATCAAATCAATTAATATAATTCATTATTAACTATCAATAATATAATATTATGAAATGATATTAAGTATTTATTTACTTTTGTTAATAACAGAACCAAACAAATAGAACTAAACACTAGCAACAACCAATTGAGGGCCACTGTGAAGTAACCCCATAACATGCACATGTGGAGATTTAAAAACCATCTTTCCCATCGGTTGATCCCTCCTCAAAAATGACAACAAATCAGCAACAGAGTTCGAAACGCGACTTATATGTTTAACCAGACCTCCCAGCAATGGCACAACAACTCTCGAATAACGACAACTAGAGCATTGTGGTAACCCTCTGCCGGATTGGTCTTCAAACAGCGAACCACCTCCATTGAGTCCGACTCAACCTCAACAAATCTATAACTGAATCTTCAAGCATGACATAGACCCTCATAGATCGCCCATAATTCCGCATTCAAAGCCGGACATTTACCTATATTCCGAAAGAAATCAACAATCATTCACCTTGATCCGACCGAACGACGCCACCAATGGCAGCCGAATAAAATTTCAGTAGCAAAATCATCCAATGGCGGCCGAACATTAACTATTTATTAGTAGAGATGTAAAAAGCTAACCCGACCTGAAAACCCGACTGAAACCTGCTCGAGTCAGAACCTAATTTGACCCGAAGATTCAATGACCTGAACCCGATCTGCAACCGACTGTTGTTGACCCGAACCCGAGTTGAACATGTTACAGTAGTAACCGAACCCGACCTGCATCCGACCGAGAACGACCCAAACCCAAATTGGACATGTTACTGTGAACCCGAAATCCGAACTGCACTCGACTGAAACAAACCCGAACCCGAGACCAACCTGGCAAATAACCGATATTATCCGACCTGTTTTGAACCCGACATGTTGTTAACATGAAATAATATTGATTTGGCTTGATATTTACCTTACCAGTTATTTGAGGAAGTCTATAATTTGATAATTTTCAAGAGAAAAGTGAGAATTTATTATATTATAGTGTGAGAAACTAATTTTTCACCTTTTAAATCGTTAATTATTAATTTTTTATTTAAAATATTTTTATTAAATAATTTCATTGTTAATTATTAATTTATTAAATTGTATATAAGAATATTAGATGATGAATCGATTTTTTTTCCTAATTTGTTATTGGCTTAACCTGTAAATGATCTGATATTTACCTAATTTGTAATAACTAATAAGTTACAATTGAAGAAATTATTAAATTATAAATTTATTATATTATGATGTGACAAAATACATTTTATAATTTAAGATACATGATTAAGTATGACCATTAAATTAATATATTTATTTTTTATATTTATAAATTATAGTATATAAAAACATTTAAAAGTTTTATTAAATTAATAACATGCTGTTAATGAATTTAAATCAAATTATTTAAAAATTGTTAATTATAATCATTAGAATTAAAAAATAACTTTTTATATTAAGTATATTATCATAATAAAAAATTTAATTATAACCATTAAATTAATTGTATTAAATGACTCATTTGTTTTTTAATACAATTCATTAAATTAATTGTATTAAATAATTTATTTATTGATTATTAACTTAATCATTAGAAATAAATGACTTTAAATATCAATAATTTTATTTTATTATTTTAATGTAATAATTAATTAACAAGTTAAATATAATTTAACTTAAAATTTTACATATTAATTATTAATTATTAAATTATACATTAAATCCTATAAAATGATTTCAAAATATCAATATATGTAAATCATTATTATAATGTACAAACCGATTAACATTTTAAATATAATTTAATATATATAAATTTACACATAATTTACTTAAGATAATATTAAAATATAAAATTAATTTTTTATTGTATTTATAAATATTAAATCTATTATAATTTATAAATGCCATGACAAGATCTTAAGCACTATCAAGAGAAATCAACAATCGTCCCAATTCAACAACAAAAAGAAATTAACAAAGTTTACTAAGATGCTATAACACAATTTTAGTAAACTTAAAGATGTGACAGTGCAAAAAATTGTGTTATGACGAACTAGTTGAATGTTGGAATCAGCCCGCCGTCTCCTCCCGTTGAACTTCTTTGTATTTCTCAAACAATCTTGCTTTTGATATCTTCACATGAAAATTTCAACATATTAATCAAAGAAAGAATTGATTTTTACTACAACACTATATTCTCAGATAATCACCAATTGTTTAACCAAATACACAATGAAATACATAATTAAATCAAGAAAAAAAAACAATCTACTTAGAATTCAAAGATACTTAAAAAATCAATATTTGTATTGTAACCTCTTCGTCCCGGTCTAGCCAACAGACCGATTTGAACGGGTTACACGGGAAAAACTGAAGTGAAACCCGTTAAGGTTTCACTCCGATTAGCAACCCTAATTTTATATCATTTATTATCTTGACTAGATATCACAATTAACCCTATGTGAATAGATGACAACAAATATAGATACGAACGAGCAAAGAGCACACGTTAAATTAAACTTACCATATAGTTGTTAGCCAAATTGCATGCATACGGGGCAAGACCATCATAACGGATACATATAGACTCAAAAAGGAAGCATACAAGTTCTAGGGACTAAATTATAACATTCGGAAACCTTCAAAGATGCCATTTAAGTGATTTAACTGCTTGTGTTTCGAAACAGGCTTGCTCGTTCCGAAACGCGGGCTCCGTTTTAAAAACGAGACCATACCGTTCCTAAAATTAAGATATATGTTTTGAACTGCATTGTTGTTATGTTTTAGAGCTCCGCTCACTAAGCTTTTAAGCTTACGCTCTTTTTTTCCAACAATGCAGATCGTTAGTAGCTTCGGAGGCAAGCGGGGCAAGGGAGAAGTTCTTGGAGTTCTTTCTAGCTTAAAGTATAGTTTTTATAGTTGTAATAATACTTATGCAATGAGAATGCTTGACCATGTTAGGGAATTGGTGTTCAAACTCCTATGTTTGACTTTTGTTAATGTTGCTAACATGTTTTAAATGTTGTTACCTTGTTATGTTGAGGCTTGTTATGGCCTTGAGTTTATTGCTATGTGTTTTGACTTGTTAGTGTTTTTGAACTAAAGTGTTCTTATGAGATTTTGGGTTTGAGATCAATTTTCGTGTGTATGCATGTTTGAAGCTTGTCTTTAGGGTGTTTTGCCTCTAGATTGTTTGTATAATAAGTTGTCACGTGGTTTGTGATGTTTCGGGATAAGTTTGGGAATGTTTGGAGATGCCAAAATGCATTTTCGGGCCAAACTGTGTCCAGGCGTTTCGGAACGTCTGATATGGTTTTGAAACGACCAAGCTCTAGGGGCACCCATATTGGAATGGGGGTGGTGTCGTTTCGGTACAATTTGCCACTTGAGGCTCCTGTTTCGGAACCATGAGGGGGTCGTTTCGGAACGGCCTGATATTGCTTTTTGAATGAAGCTCACGTCCCGGAACGGGTAGTCCTGTTTCGAAACGCATCTAGTTAAAACGGTTAAGGGGCATCATTGAAAGATTCCAAATGTTACATTTTAGTCCCTAATGCTTGTATGCTTCCTAAATGAGTTTATATTAGGGATGTAAAAACAAGTCAAAACCTAGAAACCCGACTGAAACCTGCTCGAGTCAGAACCAGATTTGACCTGAGGATTTGATGGCTCGAACCCGATCTGTAACTGACTGTTGTTGATCCGGACCCGAATTTGACATGTTACTGTAGTAACCGAACCCGATCTACGTCCGACTAAAAATGACCCGAACCCGAATTGGACCTGTTACTGTGGACTTGAAACTCGACCTGCGTCCGACTGAAACGAACCCGAACCCGACCTAGCAAATAACCGAATTTACCCGACTGAATTGACCCGATATCCGATTCTACCCGACCTAAAACAGACCCGACCTGAAAATGGACCCGACCTGAAATGGACTCGACCTGAAATGAACCCGACCTGTTTTGAACCTGACCTGCTTTAAACCCGACCTGTTAAGTGACCCGACCTGTTATTGACCTGAACAGAAATAAACCTGAAATCTATGACATGATGAATTAAAAACTTTTATAAGTTGACATATCATATACATATATACTGTACATACATATACACCTACATATATTGATGTACATGATGTATATGCGCGCATATATATATATATATTAAGTACTAAAGTTGAAAAAAAATAAGTAATTGATAATTTATGAACTACAAAAATTTAATGAAGAGTTGTTTTTAATTTCTAAGTTTTCTCATTAACTTGAATAAAATTGTAGACTTACAAATTATAAAAAAAAAACAGTTGTATAACCTTAAGTAGCAAATTCAAAGATTCAATACTTAGAATCTCATCCTCCACACTTAAACATTAAAATTCTGCACTTTATTTCATAAAAGATTCAGACTTTTTTCTCATTTTTTTCAATGAAACGGTAAAAAATTTATTTTTTGCTTGTTGGACCCATGGCATTCACTAACCCACTTCTTTAAATAAGATTTTCTTACATAAAAATATTAATTTGTCTAACTATTTAACGTTAATTAATGTTTAAGTCTTATTATTAGACAAATGTTATACTTAAGTAATAACAGATTCAAGAAGTAATGTCTTAAGATATAAATTAAATTGATTAAGTTATAAAAGATTCAAGAACTGTTTTTTTTAACATAGGTTATAAACTAGATGATTTTACTTAAGTTAGAACAGATTCATTAATTGTTGTCTTAAGTTATAAATTAGAAAGAATATACTAACGTTATAACAAATTCATTTGTAAACTTAAGTTAAGATATAAAATAGAATGATTACACTTAAGTTAAAAAATAGATTGATTATTATTAGATAAATTTTAGTAAATTAAACAAAATAAGAAAATTAATTGTTATAACATAAAAAAACTAGAATTCAAGAATATGAATACTTGATAACTTAAAAAAATGTCAATACAGAATGTCAAAAAATAATACAAGTTAGAATAGTTTACACTTAAAATTTTACAAACTGAAACTTATAAAATACAAGAAGTTTGTTTGTAATAAAGTGAGCTCTCATATCTTATAGCAAAGACAAAAGCTAAAAGCACTTTGCTACCAGATATTACTTCATCGAGCTATCTCATCTAAATGCTACCAACAAAGTTAATCATGGGTAACTTATATTGGTAAGAAACCAACATAATTTAAACCAGGACAACACTTAGATAAAAGAGAAACAACAAGCTACCGGTAACCAGCATCAACACCAAGCCATAAACAACAACAACATTCAACATCACCAACTCACAAACAGCAGCAGCATTCAGCAACACCAACTCACAAACAACAACAACATTCAGCAAAACCAAGACAAACAACAACAACAACAACACTAAATCATAAAGAGAAGAAGCAACAATAAGAAATAAGCAAAAGCAGCCACAATAAGTCATTAACTAATAATAAACAGAAGCATTAGCATGATCGAAGTCATTAAAAACAGAGACACTAGCATGATCTAAGTCATTAACTAATAATAAACAGAAGCAGCAACATAGAAAAATAAGAACCATAATAGAATACCTCACTAAAAAAGAAGCAACATTAAGCAAAACCAAGTCAAATAACAACAACGACATCACTAAGTCATTAACAGAAAAAAAAAACAATAAGTAAAGACAAAAGCAGCATGATCTATTAACAAACAGAAGCAACAACATTAAAAAAAATAAGAAACACTTTAGAATACCTCACTTAACATCAAAATTCACAACATAGTTGACCCCTAGAGCACTAAAGTGCTTCCTGCATTGCTGTGAAAGAACCCTACAAAAGAAAAGAAAATCAGAAACTATATTGAAAAACAAAATAAGAATTAAAAAAAACAGTAAAGGGATATACCTTAATCAGGAAGTGGATCTTCAACAGAAACATCAGAGATTGAGGCATCTTTCCCAACAACAAGAAATTCTTCACCCCTTTCCTCAGGCTCAAAATTATACAACCAATTCTAGTTGTTACATATATCTCTACATTTTTAGGCAAAAGCCTAGCCCTCAACTTGTTCAAAATCCGACCCCCATGCTAAATGAGGATTCAGAAGCAACTGAGGTGATTGGAATGGCTAAAACATCTCTAGCCATGAGTGAAAGTATTGGAAAATACATAGAACTGACCACTCCTAGAAGCTACCAAATTGGCGTCAAACTCGACATCTTCAGTGCGAGGGAGAAGGGGCAGAGAAATGTAGGAATCAACATCGAACTTACCACTCCTAGAAGCTACCAAATTGACGTCAAAGTTCTGACATTAAAATAGAAAAAATAGTTAGTAAAATGTAATTGAAAAAATAAATATAAAAATAGAAGCATAAAAAAGAACTGACCTGAAAGAGATTTGATTTTTTGAAGGTCCTAGGGCGACCAGAACTTGACAGACTTGAACTTTGAGAAGAGTTACTTTGGACAGAAGAATTAGAAGAAGAAGAAGAACGTGCAGATCTTGAATAATAAATATACATACTTACAAACTCATTATAAACAACACTTAACCTCCTTTCAACCTCATCCTCAACATAGAGGACACCACACAACTCCTTCAAAAGTTGTAACTTATACCGATGATCAAGCAAAACAGCAAAAGACAGAATAGTTGAATGATCAGACCAATTATTCTCATACAATTCAAGCATAGGTCCTGCCATTGCAGAGATGCCCTCACATGGATCATTGTGAGTATCACACAACAACTTCTCAATGGCAACAACATTAGCAAAGTATAAGTTAGCAGTAGGATACTTGGATCCTGAGAACATAGTAGAAATTTCAAAGAAGAGCTCAAGGAAATCACAGATTAATTGAGCAGTTTCACACTCAACCTCAGTGATTATATCCAAACCATTTTCCCTATTAACAAACAAGTCAATAGCAAGTTTAGCTTCAAGTGCCCTACGAAGCATCATGTAAGTAGAGTTCCATCGAGTAGGAACTTCCAAGACAAACTTACCAGAAAAATCAGAACCAAAATCATTAATAGCATAATCAAAGCAACAAAGTCTAGCATCAGAAGAATATATAAATTTAACAATCTCACGCAATTTAATAACAGAAGAGTCGATTACCTTCAAACCCTTTTGAACTATCAAGTTCAGGATATGGGCAGTACACCTTATATGAAAACACTTACCATTGCATGGTAGGGGAGAAATTGCATGCAAATCATCTTTGAGACGCCTCACCATTCTTTCATTTGCAGAAGCATTATCAAGAGTAATTGTAAAAGCTCTCTTCTCAAGACCCCACTCAGTTAACATATTTTTAACAAACTTATATGTAGACTCACCATCATGGGGAGGGGGGAAACGACGAAAATTCAAAATCTTAGACTGAAGTTTCCAGCTATTATCAACATAATGTGCAGTTAGAGCAAAATAAGAACGTGAAGTGCAAGCAGACCATCCATCACATGTAAAACGGATACAACTCAAAACAGAATGCATTGAATCAAGTAGCAATTTTGTATGCATCTCATGCTTTAACATGCAAGCCTTAGTAATAGAATATCTTGAAATATCTTTCACATTAGGATTTAGATAATGATGCAAAACCCTAAGTTTATCATGCTCCACAACACTCAAAGCATAACCATGACACAAAATTGCTTCAGCAAATAACTCACAATATCTTTTCTGATCAAAAGAAGTTTCTGAACTACTATTGAGATTAGTAGCAAGAAACTCTTTATAAGATTCACATTTTCATTATGCCTTTTAAGATTAGAAGTACCAATATAAGAATCGATTTTATACCTTTTTGTTTTGCAGTACTCACATTCAACAAAAAGACCTTCTAGAAGCTTGATGAAGGTATAATGATCCCAAACAGGAGATGTTCTTCTCACAATGTCCCCTTCAGTTGAAGCTGTAGACTTCCTCTTAGAGGTACGAACTGTCTCAGACAGTTGATCATTTACATCCCCTTCAAGCATTCAAAAAAACATGAATCAGAAATAAACATAAGTTAAAAAAATCATAATGAAAAACGATTAATAAACCACCTTGAGACAGTATAAGTTGGTCATTTTGACTTCTTTCACCAGGAAAGTCCAACTCATAAGAAAATTCCTCCATAGTTGTCAAAAAACTAAAAAGTCCAAATCAGAGAACCAAACATACAAAATCATACATCGAAACCATATATGCAAAACCAAACATACATGCATATATACAACAAATGAAACAAAATATACAAAATCATATATACAGACTAACAGAAACAAAATATACAAAATCATCTAAGTGGTTTCAGTTTAATCCTTGTACGTGGCATTGTTACACCTGTCCACAGGGTCCTTAAAAAACCCCTTTTGGCACTAGTAGCCCCGCAGGACGGGTAGTCCAGCCTAAATACTCGGATTAAACTAAGGAAACCCTAGACCTAAACTACTAAACACTCAACTGTAAAGCATGCAAAATATACCAAATCAGAATCAAAACCATACATGCATAAATATAAACTTCATGACAGAAACCATAGAAACCATAAAAATAACAGAAACAATAAAAACAAAACCATACATATACAAATATTGCAGCATATATACAAACTGCCAGAAACCATGAATACATACAAAAACCATACATATACATACATGCATAAAAACAAAACCATAGAAACTAACAGAAACAATAAAAACAAAACCACACATATACAAATATTGCATCATATATACAAACTGACAAAAACCATGAATACATACAGAAACCATACATATACATACATGCATAAATACAACCTTCCTAAGAATCAAAAGAAACATACATGCATAAATACAAACTGACAGAAACCATGAATACATATAGAAATATACATGTAACCAAAAATAATACATGCAAATAGAAAGAAACATGCAACCAAATAAAGACAAACAGAAATGAAAGAAGAACAGAAAGAAACATGCAAAAAGAAACATACAACCTTCTTGAGAAACAAACCCACGCGGAGGAGGAACATATTGACAGAAGACAGAAACGATCCTGAGATACAAAGGTAAATAGTTATAAAAATATTAATCGAACAAAAAAATTAAATAAAAAAAAAGAAAATAGAAGATCGAACTTACCGAAACTAAAAATTGGAAAGTCAAAGAAGATCAGCTCTCGAAAAATGAAAAGGCATAGAAGATCAGCTCTCAGAATCTGAAGAGGTAAGATGAGAATACGAAAGGATTTTGGGATTAAAGATCGGGGTTTGGGATTAGAGGTCATGGTTTGGGGATTATGTCTTAGAGTTTATGGAATAAAGGTTAGGGTTTTAGGATTAAAGGTTTATGGATTTTAGGGTTTATGGATTAATATTTTAGATGTTATGGTTTCAAATTTAGGGTTAGGGTTAAGAATCAATTGAGGTTTAGGGTAAAACAGAATTGAGTTTGGGTTTAGGGTTTTGAATGATTGAAGAGAGGAATTCTCAAGAACACGAGGTTGTTCTTGAGAAAAGTTGGGGTTTCGATCGAAGAAAAACAAGTTTGAGGAGGATTTTTGTGTTTGTAGAGGATCTAGGAAGATATTTTGGAAGAACAGGGATGAACATGGTTGAAAACCAAGATTTTGATTGAAAAAAGGAAGAAAATCTGGGAATTTCGTGTTTGTGGATGATAGAGAAATTGAGAGGATATTTCGGTAGAGTAACAATAGGGTGAAAATGAGAAATTTTGGCTGAGGGGTGAAGCTTTATTTATAGGTCTCGAGCCGGGTCAGAAGATCCGCGTTATTTGAAACGGGTAATTCGGGTTTTACTCCGCAATCACTTCTACTTTGATTTCTTTCAATTTCGTCATTTTTTTGTGAAATTGAGCTTAAAGCTTTGTTTAGGGTTGTGGTTTTAATTTAGGGTTTGTGGTTTTAATTTAAGGTTTGAGTTTTTAATTTAGGGTATAAATTATAGGTTTATTTATTTGTTTATGGTTAATATATTTTATTTAGTGATTTGTTTATGGTTAATATGTTTTAGGGTTTTCATTTAATGTTTAATAGGGTTTAGGGTTTACGACTTTGAATTAGGGTTTTATTTTAAAGGTTTAGGGTTAAAGGATTTTAGGGTTTAGTATCCAATTTTTAGGTTTTATAGTTTTAGGGTTTTGATTTAGGGTAGAGGGTTTAACGAACTAATACAGTTTGAGTGTTTAGTTTGTAAGGTATAGAGTTTAGTTTTTGGGTTTAGGGTATAATGCTTAGGGTTTAATGTTATGATAACACATGATTTAGGGTTTTGATTTTATGGGTTTCAACTTAGGGTTTAGGGTTATAATTAGCGTTTCATGTTTTTTTATTTTAGAATTTATATTAGCATACATGTATATATAAAAGTATATGCCCTAAATTCTAAACCCTAAACTCTAAAACCAAATACCATAAACATTAAACCCTAAATCCTTAGATCTTAATCTTAAACCCTAAGCCCTAATGTATGTAAGTATGTATATGTGTACATATTAATACATGAACCCTAAACCCTTAATGAAGTTTTCCATAAACAATAAACCCTAAACCATAAATCATAAACCCTAAACTATACAAGTATTTATGCATTTAAGGTTTATGGTTTAATGAATTAATGTAGTTAAGTGTTAGTTTGCGAGATTTAGGGTTTAGTGTTAGGGTTTAGGGTATAGTGCTTAGGGTTTAATGTTATGATAACATATGATTTAGGGTTTTAATTTTACGGGTTTCAACATAGGGTTTAAGTTTAGGGTTTAGGGTTATCATTAGGGTTTCGTGTTTTTTATTTTAGAATTCATATTAGCATATATATATATATAAGTAGATGCCCTAAACCCTAAACTCTAAAACCAAATACCGTAAACGCTAAACACTAAACCTTAGATCCTGATCCTAAACCCTAAGCCCTAATGTATGTCAGTATGTATGTGTGTACATATTAATACATGAACCCTTAACCATTAATAAAGTTTTCCATAAACCCTAAACCATAAATCATAAACCCTAAAGTATGTAAGTATGTATACATTTAGGGTTTAGGGTTTAATGAACTAATGTAGTTCGAGTGTTTAGTTTGTAAGGTTTAGGGTTTAGTGTTAGGGTTTAGGGTATAATGCTTAGGGTATAATGTCACGATAACATGTGATTTAGGGTTTTGATTTTATGGGTTCCAAGTAAGGGTTTAAATTTAGGGTTTAGGGTTATCATTAGGGTTTCGTGTTTTTTATTTTAGAATTTATATAAGCACATATGTATATATAAAAGTAGATGCCCTAAACCCTAAACCATAAACTCTAAAACCAAATACCATAAACGCTAAACCCTAAATCCTTAGATCATAATCCTAAACCCTAAGCCCTAATGTATATAAGTATGTATGTGTGTACATATTAATACATGAACCCTAAACCCTTAATAAAGTTTTCCATAAACCATAAACCATAAATCCTAAACCCTAAAGTATATAAGCATTTATGTATTTATGGTTTAGGGTTTAATGAACTAATTTAGTTTGAGTGTTTAGTTTGTAAGGTTTAGGGTTTAGTGTTATGGTTTAAGGTATAATGCGTAGGGTTTAATGTTATGATAATATGTGATTTAGGGTTTTGATTTTATGGGTTTTAACTTAGGGTTTAAGTTTAGGGTTTAGGGTTATTATTAGGATTTCGTGTGTTTTTATTTTAGAATTTATATTAGCATATATGTAAATATAAAAGTAGATGCCCTAAACTCTAAACCCTAAACTCTAAAACCAAATACCCTAAACACTAAACCCTGAATCCTTAAATCCTAATCCCTGAACCCTAATGTATGTAAGTATGTATGTGTGTACATAATAATACATGAACCCTAAACCCTTAATGAAGTTTTCCATAAACCCTAAATTGTTGAGTTGTGTGGGGCTCGATTCGTTCAACCAATATTGCTCACCAAGAGGTGGAGAGGTGAAATTTTGGGTGGAAGGGTTGTGGAAGCTAGAATATAAAAAGACACAATGATTTATTGTGGTTCAACCTTCTAACCAAGGTCTACATCCACTACCTTAGCTCCCCACTAAGGATTTCACAATCAATCCACTATTGATTCGTCCCCTTTTCTAGGATTAGGAGGAAACCCTTACAACCGATCAAGCTTCTACCCAAAGCCTTGATCAAAACCCTCTTTACAAAGAGAAACAATAAGCAAACTTAAAACCCTCTAATAGGTGTTTGTTTGCACAACTAAGCACTCGCCAAAAACCTAAAACACTTGAGCAAATTTGACAATTTTGGCTCACTAGTGTTTTTTTATACAAGAATTGACAATTTAAGCACTAAGACACTTTTTGATCATTTGATGTTTGACAATATGAGCATTAGCCTTTACTTGATGCTTGGAGGTCCCTTTTATACTCTCAAATGAGTTTGTAGCCGTTGGGAATGAATTGGAGCCGTTGAGAGCTTTATTTCCCTTCATAAATGTTGTTCTGCAGCTAGTCGTATTGATACGCGTGACACCGTATCGGTACGTCCTTCTTGAGGAACTAGCCGTTGGGCTCTTGCCAGCTTAGGCGTATCGATACGCTTGAGGGCGTATCGGTACGAGTTCACATTTAAATGGCCGTTGGGAAATAGCCGTTGGGGTGGTTGAAATGGGATTGGTACGCTTACTTGGCGTATCGAAACGATCCCGATGCGTATCGATACGGCAAGGGCATGTATCGATACGAGTTTTGACAGTGGCCAAACTGGGGCAAAAAGGTATCGGTACGAGGGTTTACCTTATCAATACGGGTGCTCTGAAATCTAAAATACCTCAAACATAATTTCAAGTTGTTTGGACTTAAAAACAAGTTTTAAATTCTTTTCAAAATAGTCCAAAACATTTTTCAATTATTATATCAAAACATTAGTTCTACAATCTCCCCCTTTTTGATATAATAAAACTAACTTGAAAAATTGTTTGGGATTCTCCCCCTTTAACTTTAAAAATGTGAATAAGAGAATTAAGAATGTAAATCAAATAAAGCTCCCCCTTATTCATTTGAAAATTCAAATTTTCAAACCATTTCTCCCCCTTTTTGTTATATCAAAAAGAATTTAAACATTAAGTTCAAAGTAACAATGGAGGTAAAATTTGACAAAAGTTGCAAATTTGGTTTTAAAAATGGCTCCCCCTTACTCAAAGCATCATCAAAAATGTTAGTCCAACATATATGATCATCTAGTTAAATTTGAACCAAAATTAACAAATGAAAGCAAAAACAACTAGAATTTTTACCAACACTTGAATTTAAGGGAGGATGTGAAGCCTTCCTTCTCCAAGTGTTCTTCCTTGTGTGCATGGAGCTCCCCCTCAATGTTTGACTTGTTGAATCATCTCCATCACACCTAGCAATAGACAATCAAGTAATTTTTGGTATCCAAATTGCTTTGGATCCATAGACGTTAGTTGCACAAATTTTAGTCCCCTTAGGAATCCATTTTTCAATGTCATCATTTTTAATTGAAGTAGTTAGTCCTTTTGGGACCCAAACACTTCTAAAACATTTTCCTTTAATAAATCTAGGCGCACTAGATTGTCTAACATAAAAATTTGATTTTCCAAAATTGTTTTTCTTTTCAAGCTCTTTGGAAATCAAATCTTTTTCTTCTTGAACTTTTTGAAGCAATTTTTGTAAATCAAAACATTTTAATTCAAACTCTTCAAGTTTTGCTTCAGGTTCAAGTTTGGTTTTAGAAAGCAAATCATTTTAAACTTTTAACTTTGAAATCAATTTATTGTTTTTCAAAATGTGGCTTTTAAAATCTAAAACCAAATCATCATAGGCATCTTGTAATTCATCAAAGGAATAGGAACATGAAGTAGATGAATTAGAAGTTACCCTTGAATCTTCTTCGATGGCCATAAGGCAAAGGTTGGCTTGTTCATCGTCGGTGGAGTCTTCATCACTCCAAGTAGCCACATATGCCTTCTTCTTATGGCTAGAAGTGCTTGCCCTCTCCTTTCTTTCAGGTTCTCGTTCAAGCTCTCTCAAGGCTTTATTCATGAACGGGGCACACTTCTTGAAGAGATGAACTATCTCTTCATCTTCATCCTCCTCTTCACTTGAGTAGACATGATGGCAAGTGGAGGATTTGAGAGCCATGGCACTAGCATTGATTCCAAGCCATTTGATTTTCTTCTCTCCCATAGCTCTAATTTCTCCCGTCTTCTTCTCATCCTCTTTGTTCTTCTTCATGATTTGATGAGTAAGAAGCGACCCCATGAGTTTATCAAGCTTCAAAGTCTTCAAATTTTTTGCTTCGATGATGGCGGTCCTCTTTGAGTCCCAAGACTCGAGAAGTGAGTAGATGAGCTTTCGATCAAGCTTTTCTTCTGGGATGGCTTCTCCATAGCCCTTGAGACCATTGGTGATGGTGGAGAACCTATCAAACACCTTCTCGATGTTTTCTTCTGGATCCATTTTGAAGTTCTCATACTCTAAGGTTAGGAGCCCAATCTTGGTCTCCTTGACTTCATTTGTACCCTCGTATGTGACTTCAAGCTTGTCCCATACCTCCTTGGCACTCTCACAAGAAGACATCTTCTCATAGATGGATGGACCAGATGCACAAAATAGAATGTGCAAGGTTTTGCAATTTATCTTCATCTTCTTGCGATCGTCGGCACTCCACTCTGCTTTATTTCTTTGAGGCACGAACGGACCATCTTCAACTACATCCCATATTTTGTAATCTTTTGATTTGATGAAGAACTTCATCTTTGTCTTCCAATGGGCATAGTGAGTTCCGTTAAAGAAAGGCGGTTTGTCGATTGATTGTGCCATTTGAGCCCGTTGATGAAATAGTGATCGAGCTTGCCGGATCATCTCAATAGAATGTTAATCCTCTTCAATTGAGCCAAGCTCTGATACCAATTGTTGAGTTGTGTGGGGCTCGATTCGTTCAACCAATATTGCTCACCAAGTGGTGGAAAGGTGAAACTTTGGGTGGAAGGGTTGTGGAAGCTAGAATATAAAAAGACACAATGATTTATAGTGGTTCAACCTTCTAACCAAGGTCTACATCCACTACCTTAGCTCCCCACTAAGGATTTCACAATCAATCCACTATTGATTCGTCCCATTTTCTAGGATTAGGGGGAAACCCTTACAACCGATCAAGCTTCTACCCAAAGCCTTGATCAAAACCCTCTTTACAAAGAGAAACAATAAGCAAACTTAAAACCCTCTAATAGGTGTTTATTTGCACAATTAAGCACTCACCCAAAACCTAAAACACTTGAGCAAATTTGACATTTTTGGCTCACTAGTGTTTGTCTATACAAGAATTGACAATTTAAGCACTAAGACACTTTTTGATCATTTGATGTTTGACAATATGAGCATTAGCCTTTACTTGATGCTTGGAGGCCCCTTTTATACTCCCAAATGAGTTTGTAGCCGTTACTAACAGTTGGGGATGAACTGGAGCCGTTGAGGACTTTATTTTCCTTCATAAATGCTGTTCTGCAGCTAGTTGTATCGATACGCGTGACACCGTATCGGTACGACCTTCTTGAGGAATTAGCCGTTGGGCTCTTGCCAGCTTAGGCGTATCGATAAGCTTGAGGGCGTATCGGCACAAGTTCACATTTAAATGGTCGTTGGGAAATAGCCGTTGGGGTGGTTGAAATGGGATCGGTACGCTTACCTGGCGTATCAAAACGATCCCGATGCGTATCGATATTGCAAGGGCCTGTATCGATATGGGTTTTGATAGTGGCCAAACTGGGGCAAAAAGGTATCGGTACGGGGGTTTACCGTATCGATACGGGTGCTCTGAAATCACAAGTTTGGCTATTAAAAATATGAAAAATCTTTGCCAAAAACCTCTTAAAATACCTCAAACATAATTTCAAGTTGTTTGGACTTAAAAACAAGTTTTAAATTCATTTCAAAATAGTCCAAAACATTTTTCAATTATTATATCAAAACATTAGTTCTACAACCCTAAACCATAAATCCTAAACCCTAAAGTATGTAAGTATTTATGCATTTAGGGTTTAGGGTTTAATGAACTAATGTTAGTTCAAGTGTTTAGTTTGTAAGGTTTAGGGTTTAGTGTTAGAGTCTAGGGTGTAGTGCTTAAGGTTTAATATTATGATAGCACATGATTTAGGGTTTTGATTTTATGGGTTTCAACTTAGGGTTTACATTTAGGGTTTAGGGTTATCATTAGGGTTTCATGTTTTTTTATTTTAGAATTTATATTAGCATATATGTATATATAAAAGTAGATGCCCTAAACCATAAACCATAAACTCTAAAAACCAAATACCCTAAACACTAAACCATAAATCCTTATATCTTAATCCTAAACCCTAAGTCCTAATATATGTAAGTATGTATGTGTGTACATATTAATACATAAAGCATAAACCCTAAACCCTAAACCATAAATCATAAACCCTAAAGTATATAAGTATTTATGTATTTAGGGTTTAGGGTTTAATGAACTAAGGTTAGTTTGAGTGTTTAGTTTGTAAGGTTTAGGGTTTAAGGTATAATGCTTAGGTTTAATGTTATGATAACACGTGAATTAGGGTTTTGATTTTATGGGATTCAATTTAGGGTTTATGTTTAGTGTATAAGGTTATCGTTATGGTTTCATGTTTTTTTTTTAATTTAGAATTTATATTAGCATATATGTATATATATATATAAGTGGATACCCTAAACCCTAAACCCTAAACCCTAAACCATAAACCCTAAAGTTTGTAAGTGTGTATACATGTAGCTATCAATTTGAACCCTAAACCCTTAAAGAATTTCTATATAAACCATAAACCCTAAACCCTAAATCCAAAAACCCTAAATCATAATACATAATCCTTAAACCCTAAACCCTACACAATAAAGTATATATGTATGTATGCATGTAGCTATCAATATATTAGCATATATGTATGTATAAAAGTAGATACCCTAAACCCTGAACTCTAAAACCAAATACCATAAACACTAAACACTAAACCCTAAATCCTTAGATCCTAATCTTAAACCCTAAGCCCTAATGTATGTAAGTATGTATGTGTGTACATATTAATGCATGAACCCTAAACCCTTAACAAAGTTTTCCCTAAACCATAAACCCTAAAGTATGTAAGTATGTATGTATGCATTTGAAATGTAGCTATCAATGTATGAGCCCTAAACCCTTAATAAAATATAAACCATAAACACTAATCCCTAAACCCTAACCCTAAACCATAAGCCATAATGTATATAAGTATGTATGTGAGTACATGTTAATGCATGAACCCTAAACCCTTAACGAAGTTTTCCATAAACCCTAAACCCTAAACCCTAAAACCTAAACCATAAACCCTAAAGTATGTAAGTATGTATGTATGCATGTAGACTGTAGCTATCAATGTATGAGCCCTAAACCCTTAGTAAAATATATACCCTAAACCTTAAACCATAAAATCTAACTCCAAACCCTAAATCATAAAGCCTAAACAATACACCCTAAAGTATGTAAATATATATGCATGTAGCTATCAATGTATGAGCCCTAAACCCTTAATGAATTTCTCCTTAAACCCTAAACCCTAAACCAACATTTATTTTTTAATTTGTCCAATGTTTTATTATTTTAATTTAATATTTTCTTCATTCCAGTCCTTTAACTTTATTTTAATTCCATATTGACCCTTATATATATTTTAATTCATCATGTTTTATAGTTTTAATTTTAAATTTTGTTCATTCTAGACCCTAAAACTTTATTTTTATTCTAAAGTGACATATACTTATTGTTTTTTAATTACTCTAATTTTTATACTTTTAATTTGATATTTTTGTTCATTATAGTCCCCAAAACTTTATTTTTATTCCAAAATGACCTTTTTTTCTTATTTTCTTTTAAATTTGTCTAATGTTTTATAATTTTAATTTGATATTTCTGTTTGTTATAATCCATAAAATTTTATTTGTAATCCAAATTGACCACTTTTCAGTTCAAATTGACCCATTTTCATTATTTTTTTAATTACTCTAATGTTTATAATTTTAATTTGACATGACTTTAAATAATTAACTCAAAATCAATGACGATTGACGAAGGTCAACCTAAAGTCTATCGACTACTTATACGGTTGTACGACCGAACTCAAACTGAATACGAATTTCAATCCCGAAAATACCCCGACCTGAATTACCGGACCTGAAACTACCCGACCTGAAATTACCCGACCTGAAGTTCAACCGACCTGAAATGAACCCGACCTGAAATGGACCCGACCTGAAACAGACCCGAACTGAAATGGACCCGGCCTGAAACGAACACGACCTGAAATGGACCCGAACTGAAATGGACTCGACCTGAAGTGTATCCGAACCCGAATTAACCTGCCAATTATTTGCTTCGGACCCGACCTGAAATGGACCCAACTTGAAATGGACCTGACCTGAAATAGACCCGCACCCGACCCGAGTCAAAACAAAAAAATGACTTGTATCCGCTTTTGCCTGACCTGACAGTACCCGACCTGAAACCTGTCCGATTACCTGTTTTTACATCCCTAGTTTATATGTATCATTTGTGATTGTTTTGTCTCGTGTGCATGGAACTGGACTAATAACCACTCTGTAAGGTTGAGTTACCTTTATGCTTCTACTCGGTTCGTATCCGTGTTTGCTTTTCCGTTGGTTGCCATTACACATAGGGTTAAACGTGAAATCTAGACATGATTAATAAAATGAAAAAATAGGGTTCCTAATCAGAGTGAGGCCTTAGCGTGTTTCACTTCGGTTTTCCTCGTGTAACCCATTTGGTTCGGTCTGCTGGCTAGGCCGAGACGAGGGGTTACAATTAGTACTAAAATGCAACATTTTAAATGCAACATGACCTAAAAAGTAATTAATCTCTAGCTTAAAAAATTGATGGCTTATTTCCCTCAAAAATTTTGTCTTTTCCCACTCTATTTTTACCAATTGTCTTTCTCTTTTTCTTTTTATTAATTTAATTGAGTTTCAATTTAGATTAATTTAACTGAAATTTCACATTTAATTTTAGAATTATTTTAATTATGTCCGTGATTTATGCTTCTAGATTTTAGTTAGCTCAATTAAATCTTAAGTTTAATAAATTAATTCATTTCATACATTATTATTATTATTATTATTAAACTTTGATTTAATATAATTATACACAAAATTTTGATATAGATACATGAAGCTTTGATTTAAATATTAAATCAAATTCAAATGCATAGATTAACAAGTTGAATCAGAATTAATCTCACACACCAATAACTCTAAACTAAACCATAAATACTAAACCTCAAACCCTAAACCCAACTCAAACCGAATTGACCTAAAAATTCAAATGTTGACCTGACCCGAAATCGACCGGAACTGAAATCGACCCGAACGACCCGAATTTGACCCAAACTGAAAGTGACAGATCCGATATTGACCCGACCCGAAAACAACAGATTCGATTTTGAGCCGATCCAATACCCGAACTGGATCCGACTCACTACAGACCCAAATTAGACCCAAACCGAATCTAAACCGATTCTAGACAGACACGAAACAACCCGAACGACCCGATTTCCACCTCTATATATGTATTGGTATATATATATATACATACATACTAAACCCTAAACTCTAATACATATACACATAAATAATACATATACGTACTAAAACTTACATTCTAAATCCTAATAAGTACGTACTGCATATATATGTATTAATATATATATATATATATATATATATTAATGTATATATATGTATTAATATATATATTAATGTATATATATGTATTAATGAATATATATGTATTAATGTATATACATATACATATATATATATAGTTTAGGGTTAAGGTTTGAGGTTTATGGGTATATTTTGGTGGTATACATACATAACATACATATATATGTATATATATATGTATTAATGTATATATATGTATATGTATTAATGTGTATATATATATGTATTAATGTATATATGTATATGTATTAATGTATATATATATATATATATATATTTATACATATATATTCATATAGTAAAACTTATCTACATACATATATATTAATTTTTGTTTGTAACTTAGTCCAATGTTTATAATTTTAATTTAATATCTTTGTTCATTATAGTCCCTAAAACTTTATTTTTATTCCAAATTGACCCCTATTCTTTTTTGTTTGTAATTTAGTCCAATGTTTATAATTTTAATTTAATATCTTTGTTCATTATAGTCTCTAAAACTTTATTTGTATTCCAAATTGACCCCTATTCTTTTTTGGTTGTAATTTAGTCCAATGTTTATAATTTTAATTTAATATTTTTGTTCATTATAGTCCCTAAAAATTTATTTTTATTCCAAATTGACCCCTATTCTTTTTTTGTAACTTAGTCAAGTGTTTATAATTTTAATTTAATATCTTTGTTCATTATAGTCGCTAAAACTTTATTTTTATTCCAAATTGACCCCTATCCTTTTCTTGTTTGTAATTTAGTCCAATGTTTATAATTTTAATTTAATATATTTGTTCATTGTAGTTCCTAAAACTTTATTTTTATTCCAAATTGACCCATGTTCTTTTTTTATTTGTAATTTAGTCCAATGTCTATAATTTTAATTTAATATCTTTATTCATTATAGTCCCTAAAACTTTATTTTTATTCTAAATTGACACCTATTCTTTTTTTGTAATTTAGTCAAGTGTTTTTAATATGATGATATTTTTATTCATGTTAGTTCCTAAAATTTTATTTTTCACAAAAATTGACCCTTTTTAATTTATATTTCTTTTAATTTACTCTAATATTTTAGAAATGAATCATTGATGATATTTTTGTTCGCTCTATTGCCTAATATTTATTTTTAATGTGATTCGTGTTCGCGAAAGGCGTTGAATAATTACCTCAAACTTGATGACCAACCCAAAGTCTATCGACTATTTGTAACAAACTCAAACTTAATACGAATTCAAAACCCGAATTAACCCGGCCTGAAATGAACCCGACCTGAAACGAACCCAACCTGAAATGAACTCGACCTGAAATGAACCCGACCTGAAACGAACCTGGCCTGAAATGAACCCAACCTGAAGTCTACCCGCACCCGAATAAACCCGTCAATTAATCGTTTTGACTCGACCTGAATGAACCCGACCTGAAACTGACCCGCACCCGACCCGAATCGAGTTAAAACATAAAAACGACCTGAAATGACATGTATCTGATTTGACCCGACCTGACAAAACCCGACCTGAAACCCATCCGATTACGTGTTTTTACATCCTATAATTATTAGTTACAAAAAAAATCCCAGTTAGCAAAACTACATTAATAAAATTTGAGTTTTCAGCTCCACCTTGTAATAGGCCCTATATACAATGATCAAGGGTCCATTAGTCGGTGGGTTATCAACTAAAATCATCCGATATGTGTGTGGGCATGATGCTTCAATTATCTAATATATATCAAACAAATTTGATATATATACGTATGTTATGAATATTTATCTATGTGGATGTCTATCATGATTAGAACTTTATCAAAGGAGTTTGATTTATTTATTATTAGGAATATTATCTCTATGAATTAGAGTTTAATGTATTATGTACTTCTTATGCCTATAAATAGATGATTCATTGAAGGCATTGTATACAAGTCTATATTTTAAGAATAATACAAATCTCCCTCTTTCTCTCATCTCTTTGTTCTTCTTGTTCTTATTCTTGTTCTTCTTTATTTTATTCACAACACGTTATCAGCACGAGACTCTAATCAACTGAGGTCTTCATCGTTATAATTCAAAAGAAGTTACCGGAAAGAATTCGATTATAGAATAAACCAAAGATAAGTTTTTTTTCTCCTTATTTTTTTTAGTTATCGATTGTCTTTCTCTTTATATTTTAACTTTGTTTTAATTTTTGAAAATTTTGGAAGTATGTTTGATTTTATTCGAACATTGGAAAGAGATAAATTTGTGGCTTTTCACAAACCAAAAGACGAATCGACAGAGACGAAGATGTTCCGTTTGGTGTAAATTACGTGTGTTTTCTCTTGTTCCTAAAAGGGTTAATTAGCGGAAAAAGTCGATAATGTCGCATTGTTTTCCTTACCTGCCTCCTCAGCTTTTAAAGCAGGGATCGATGGAATCAATTAAGGTTTGTAGAGTGAAAGTATTTGTGAGTTTCATTTTTGGTACTCAACTGCTTATGCTTTTCATACTTGATTAATATTATTTGTGTTTGTATATTTGTAAATTCATGAAGTTTGATGACGGTGCATGTAAAGCATGTTCGATTTACTGACTATACTTTGTAATCATGAATAACAAAGTTATGTACGTAGAACTATGGTAGTCTTTCATATAAATTCATTAAAATATGTACTCTAGGTTTAAGGTTTTTTAGTAACAAAGATCTGTACAATAATTTATTATAGTTTTAATACATTAATGAAACACCTATGTTGGTTTAGTTTTTTTTAAGAGAGAATTATGACATAGATCCTCTGATTTCTAATATATTCAATTCAGCCCATACATATAGATCTTATTATTATGATTCTTATATATTTATTTTTGACACAATGGTTTAACTTTGTATTAAGATCAATATGGGTTTATAATATTTTATTTGATGATATTGATATTTTAACCATATATTGAGTTTTACATGTATTTAAATGACTTGGAAAGAGACACGACATTATGAGAAGCTGTTTTGGTCATTTGCTACGTCTCCATTTTCCTCGAGAGGAAAACTAATATCGGTAAATTCTGATTTTATTTTTATTCTTTAAATTATGATTTTAATGTGCGATAAATCATGGTGAATTTCAGTCTATAAAAAGATTGTTATAAAGTTTATATTTGCTCGAAAGCATTTTTTTCTTCTTTGTCGAAAAACTCGACCATAGAATTCTCCCAATTTCAAGTTACGAAAATTCGTCTTGATCCAAAAAGTTTTATGGGAGGCATTCCCTGAAGTGAATGCAAAGCATGATATTTATTCCATGCGTTTATCAATGATGGGGCATTCCCTGAAGTGAATGCAAGCATGATGTTTATTCCATGCAATTATCAATGATAGGGCATTTCCTGAAGTGAATGCAAGCATGATGTTTATTCCATGTGATTATTGGATCTGTTTTATTCCCTGAAGTGAATGCAAACATGGTAAATCATTATTCAATTAGAGACATAATTTCGATATAATCCAAGTATAATTGGCTGGACATCCCGTTCTGCGAGGCTACTGGTCTCAAATGAGGTTTTTAAAGGACCTTGTGGACAGGTTTAACAATGCCGCGTATGAGGATTAAATCTTTGTTCTCCGTGATAAGGATATGTGAAAAAGGTTTTAAAGGCCCACTGGCTCTACTCCATTCCCTGAAGTGAATGTGAGATTATATTATGGAAGGAATAAAAAATTACATTAAAAGTTGTGGTCGAGGTCGAGGCTATGAATATACACATGAAAAATATAGTCGTTTTAAGAATACTTCTACCCGCTGGTAGCGAAGTTATAAGGATGACAAGAGTGATAAAGATCATTCTAAGGAAGTGAAATCCTTTTACCAATGTGATGTTATAAACCATTGATTTCGTACTTGTCAAACGCCAAAGTATTATGGACTTTATCCATAATCATGAATGATAAATGAAATAAAATATAAACAAAATTTGTTTATGGCGAAAATAATTATGGCGTTATTGGTCCAACTCAATTGGATATTGTTAATTTTCTCATAACCCTTGAAGGGAATAATTTACCATTTATTTTATTTCCCTTATAACCTTTAACAGGAATAATTGGTTTTTTATTTTATTTTATTTTTTTATGTTAATTCGTTTTATTTATTATTTATTTATGTCAGTTTGCTTTATGTTTATTTATTTCACATATTATTTATTTACGCTTTATCTTAATTTATTATTTGAAGAATATGATCACTTCCGGAATAAAATATACAATGAATTATGGCTATTTATGCCTAGTAGATAATGCAAGTACTCATATTGTAGTTAAGCATAAGAAATATTTTTCCCATTTAAATGCAAGGGAAAATATGAGTAGTATTTCTCAAAGTACTAAAATATCAATACTTCGGAAGAGCACTTGAAAGTTTATCTCTGATAGATAATCGACTTGATATGATGTGCTATATTTTATATTTTTCATTCCTCGAAGTGAATGATACAAAGTACATATTTTCATTACCTGAAGTAAATGAAACAAATCACATTTTGAAAGGTGCACGATTATGCATTTCTCGATTAAAATGCATGGGAATAATGTGAGTACTATATCCAGAAGTACTAATATCACAAAAGGCTCTGGTTGAGCAAATATGTTATTGTCAAATGGAACTTTATTCCATATTCACAGTGTGTTATACTCGTCAAAGTCATAAAGAGAGCAATATGAGTTCGTAAACTATCCCTTTGGGAATTATAGATAACATATGTTATCAATTGGCATTTGAAATAAGCCAATATGGATATAAGTTCTGGTAGCCAAAAAGTCAGTTGAAAGCTCTAGAAGAGCTATATATTGCTACCAAAAGATAATTTCAATTGAAAGCTCCGAAAGAGCTAAATATATTCCTATTTAAAGGAACAATTTTGATGGTCGTACTAGACATGTACGAGTGAGATTGAATTACATGTTATGGTAAACAAGAAGTTTACAAATTCAGAGATATATACACATATATATAGTTGGCATGATCGGTTAGACCATCCTGATCAATAATGGTGCATAAATTATTGAGATTTACATGCACATGTATTAAAAGAACCTGTAGTTCTTGTGGTGTTTATTCTCAAAGGAATGGATTAAATTCCACTTACTAAAAGAACCTGAAGTTCTTGTGTTGTTTGTTCTCAAAGGATATAAATAATCCCACTTACCAAAAGAATTAGAACTTAAAGTTCTTGTACTGAAGTTGAGACTGTATGTCTTGCATATCTGAACGAAATATGGGCCCATATATCCACAAATGTGGAAAGTTTTATATGATTTTAGTAGATGCATCTACATTGTTTTATCGACTTACAACTAGAAGTTTGTGAGATTGATTCTAAAAAGATTCAGATTATGCAATTAGACTATTCGTCTTGAAAAGCTTGTGGGTTTATATTTTAGGCTATATCGGTTGTTACAAAGCCTATTGATTATGAAAAATACGGTTTAGCAAATTTTTAATTGGATGTCTCCTATTTAATAGCTAAATTGTGAGAACAAAACATTTAATATTTATATGGTATTTCCATATAGCAACACTTATACGCATCAAGCCAACGAGTTATAATAAACTCCCCATTATGATTTGACTTTTGGTCAGAAGTCATATTTCCCATTTTTGAATCTTTGAATGTGCGATATATAGTTGAATTGCTCCACCATAACGCACAAAATGGGCAAGTAAAAAGGGTTGAGAATATATATTGAGTACGAGTCTTCTTTTATGTTTAAATTCTTAAACATTAATTGGAGATTTATTTATGACATGATTTTTCTCAACATCAGGGGAGATAATAATCAGTTGGATAGAGAAAAATGAATTATCATTATCTAGATCCTCGTATATGAACTAGAAGTTCATAAGATAATTCATGTTATTACATGTCAACTGCCAGACATATTTACTGACCCAATGAGAGTAATTAAGTCTCATATACCAGCTGAAATGATGTAAGTTTAAATTACATGTTAGAGCGAGAGAATGTAAATCATGCCTGAAGCATGATAGTTGAAATGGTTCCAATGATCAAAATTCTCGTAAATAGAAAGTAATATGAGATGGTCATATATTGGAGGCGGGTGCTCCTGAAGAGACCCAAGACATAACAAATAATAAAACTCTATAAGAGTTTCAGGTACCTGAAATAAAGATTGAAATCTTGAAGAGATCTTGATGAGTTATGTCATTACGAGAATGGAACCAGAAAATTGGAAAGTTGTCGACAACGATTTTACAAACAATTTTACATAAAATACTTCTATAGAAGTAAAGAAAGAAATCGAGGATCTTGTATAAAATCTATCCAGAAGTATAAATATTGAATTGGCCAATGTTGAAAGACGCTTTGAACTTCTAAAATAGAAGTATTTGGACAAGCAATCCAAACACCTAAAGGTGTAATGCAAGTGACGCACAAATAAGTAGTCGTAAATACGACTTGAACTATGATTTATGAAAAGTTCTAATTACTTCATGGTGGATGCAATTACTTTGGCAGTTTTTGAAAATTTTACATGCGTCTAATTATTTGTGGATCCATATTTATCCTTGAAGGATCTAAAATGCTATAAGCATTTGGAAATTTCTGAGGAAATTTATTTAGACATGTCTCATGAATATTTTGGCGCATTTGGTATAATCGCCTTAGTGAATACTAATTGAGAAAATACTATAAGAATGATCAGATTTCCTTATGTATTTTATAAAGGAGTTTGGATCAAGATCCATTATGATAATTTTAGAACTCCTAAAGAGCTTCAAATTGGAAACTCATGAAGTACTTTCAATACAAGTACTTGAATCTTGACATCAAGTTTATCTCGACCTGAAGATCGAGCATTTTTATATATTTCTTTTGTCTATGAATAGACATAAGCTGAAAGAATCTTAAAGAAGATTCAATATGAATAGAGCATATCTATTGAGTATCCCAATAGTTGTAAGATTGTTGGATGTGAATAAAGATAATTATATCTTTTCTTGGACTTGAAGCACTATATATTAGTTGGTCAAGAAATATCTATGAATATACAAAGATCATTACATTTAGATCTTCAAACATTCGTTGATGCCTCCTCAAATGTCGTAGAAATAATTGTTATGCATGAGGCAAGCCAAAAAATGTGTTTGTCTAAGACTATTGACCCAACATATCCAAAAGATATGTGGATTTACTTTTACAAGATATGATAAAAGCTATCTTGTGTGAAGATAACACAAGATGTATATCTCAGTTTGAAAATGGATACATCATGGAACATATTACTCCAATGTTTCATCCCTCACGATCTTTAGAAAATGATATTCAAGATTAAATTATGAAGATTCAAAGATCTTCTGTGATGTTTGCATGATGGGGAGTAAATACGCGTTGCACTCTTTTTCCCTTAACCGAGGTTTTGTCCCAATGGGTTTTCCTGGTAAGGTTTTTATCCAAGGGGGAGTGTTATGAATATTTATCTATGTGGATGTCTATCATGATTAGAACTTTATCAAAGGAGTTTGATTTATTTATTATTAGGAATATTATCTCTATGAATTAGAGTTTAATGTATTATGTACTTCTTATGCCTATAAATAGATGATTCATTGAAGGCATTGTATACAAGTCTATATTTTGAGAATAATACAAATCTCCCTCTTTCTCTCATCTCTTTGTTCTTCTTGTTCTTATTCTTGTTCTTCTTTATTTTATTCACAACAACGTATGAGTTTTAGTATTATAATTTTTTTTATTTTAAGGCTTAAGATTTAATTTAAGAGGTGTTATAATTTAAAAATTAAGGTTGTTTGTTACAGATTTAGATTTTATACTTTAAATAATAAATGTTCTATATATACTTATAGAGTTAAAACTATCCCTATATATAGTTATAGTCTTATATAGTTATATTTTGATGAACAAAATATTTAAAAAATAGAATTATATTTTTATTGATGTGGCACATCATGAAGTGTCACATGGATATGCCATGTCATTATTTTAGTCCATGTGTCACTACTCAATCATCATAACGTGTTGACCGTTAGTTAATTAGCAATTTTCATCTAATGAATGGTCTTTTTTTGTCCAAAATTAAAATGTTAAACTAAAGTGCTAAAAAAATAAGGATCAAAATGATAAAATTGTATAATATTAGGAACAAATTTAAGCATTATGCCTAATCTTTTTAACATGTTATCAAATCAAAGGATTAAAAAATCCTATTGATTGCATCTTTTTCGGACTTAAAAAAATCAATTAAAACATTTTAGAAGTCGTAAATGTAAATAATGAATAAATATTTGATGTATTGATGGTGTATAATTCTATACACCATGAATGAATGTGATGGTGGAATCATACGGTGAGATTAGGTTTTGAATGGGTGAAAAAGAAAAGCTTGTGATGTGATTTCAAATGGGCCGCAACCGCTGTTTAGTATATTTTCTATGGCTGTACGGGCTATGACCAGAGCACATTTGAATGATGAAAAAGAGTTCAAATGTTTAGCGGGAAATGTTAGACACAAATTCTGTAATTTTTTGGTGTCGTATTAACACTAAAAATTTTAATTGAACCTTCAAACACCAGACCTCGAAATATATACAATTTGGTATAATGCTGAGTTGAGATGAAACCCCAAACCTGAATTCTAATAATGGTGGAAAGAATGTGATAAAAAAAATGAAACACAGCTCATCTCAATCTCATGTGTTTGAATCTGTTTTTTGTATTACAGTCAGATGAATGTTATGTTACAATGCCACCACTAATCTTGTCTCTAATTTCCTCCGTACTCAAGAAGCAGATGGTCCAGTCGGTGGTGGTGTCTGCCGGTTGTCAGCCTCGTCATCTGGTTGACCGTCCGGGCTATCGGGGGATTCATGTGGCACTACCCCAACATACTGTTGGATCACCAGCACCGATACCGTGGTTGCGAAATCGGATGACGCTAGAATATCCCCGGTTGCACCAAGCTCCGGACACTCACTCCAGTCGGTAAGTCCGGCGGTGAGCGGTGATGCCATTCCTTGTCCTCTTCCAACAATGAACAAGTCTTGGAGGATGTCTAATGACCTTATGACGGAAACCGTTTCCTCCCCATTGTTGACAACTTGTTCAGTGTACACCACCATCTCATTGCTTGCATTACTCATCCTGAAATCATTTATGTATTCCTCGTCCAGCTGCTTTTCCTTACGGGAGTCCGTTTCTACTGTTAGCATCTGTGGATCCGCGGTTGGAGACGGCGGCTGCATTGCGGAGGCAAGTGAATCCTCACCCGCAACGAATCGCAGCACGGTAAGTCTAATTCCTGGATATTCACACATTCTCCATCCATATGCAAGTGCTTCTCTATCATCTGGACCCCCAAAGAAGAGCACCACCACATGGTGTGCCACTTCGTTCTCCGAGACCCGTGATAGTGCATTTAGGCCTCTATCGACTAAAATCCCGACGGTGCAGGGCGAGTTGGCGAGTAAGTTCTGGTTAACTGTTCGGAATGCCGGGTTGGTTACTTCCATCCCCCCATCAACTGTTTGTTGCTTGTGGAAAGGGATGATTATGAGGGCAACACGTTTGTCCTCGGCCAAACCACAAATATCTTCATGCATGGAGGAGTAAGGGGAAATGGCGGTGAGGGGCTGAACAGAGACGAAATTCAAATTCTGCTCAAAGGTTTCGAAAGCATGGATTATGTGGTCAGATTGAGCTTGAGTCCGGTTTAAAGCCGGTCGACCGGATTGACGAGTGTTATGGACAATGAGCATTGCAGATGCACGGCCAGTGAGTTCGACGAGATGGAGCACGAAGACGCATAAAGGAGACTTTTTGGTGGGATTAGAGGCTTCGAGTAAGTTGATTATTGTTGGGACATGACGAGGGGTGTGGACGCAGGACAGCACTCGTAGCTCACCTTCTGGTTTTGATATCTGAATGGTCCGACGTTTGTATGGTGCAAACCTCCTGGCCGGCCTGTAAAGAATGGCCACAATGGGGGAGATGATGGCGGTCATAACCACAGCTACCACCACCATGATTGCGAATGCCTCGTCGTCTAAGACCTGCTGATCTTTGCCAACGTTGAGCACAATCATCTCAATCAGGCCTTTGGTGTTCATCAGTAGACCCAGTGTAAAGCCTTCACTATGTGGGATATTGTAGAAGGTTGTGACAAGCATAGTTCCCCCTATCTTACCAGCACATGAAAGGATGATTACAACAAACAAAGTTCCCCATGTTTGTCCTTCTCTAATCGAAGTTACATCCGTCTTCAGGCCGCTAATGATGAAGAACAGAGGCAGTAAAAGCCCCGACACAAAGTCCTCTAGCTTTTCCAGCAGAGTAACTCCAAGTGGTCCGTTGGGAATGATGAGACCGAACACGAACGCTCCGAAAACTGAATGTGTCCCAATGGCATCTGTAATGAACCCTGAGATCATAACCCCTGTAAGAATGAAACATATGTACAACTCACTAAAGGTTTCTCCTTCTGGTGTTCTCCGAATCATCCATGAAATTGCCGGTCTAACGAAAAGAATACAAACGACAACGAAAGCTGCACTCGAAAGAATCACCCAAAGGGATGCTAAGGAGGATGGATCGTTCTCTGCCAAGGCAATGGCTACAGCTAAAAGAATCCATGCGCACATGTCGTTGATAAGAGCTGAAGACAAGGCCAATCTGCCCAATTCCGAGTTAATGAGCTTCAGCTCCGCTAGGATTCGAGCAAGCACCGGGAATGCCGTGACCGAGAGAGCGACTCCTAAGAAGAGAATGAAGGTGGCATGAGCAAGGGGCTCAAGGTCCGAGCTATGGAGAACGAAAGAGAAACAGATGCCGATTACAAAGGGCATGATCATGCCGGCGACCGCAATGGCAACAGCTTTCTTTCCTGTCCGATGAATCACCGAAAGGTCCATCTCTACACCGACGAGAAAGAGGAAGTAAAGTAGACCGATATTCGCCATTGTTTCGAGCACCATCACACTCCTCAGAGGAAACATTGTGTTGGCGAAGGTTTCGCTTCGCCCCAGCGCGGATGGACCCAACAACGCTCCTCCCTGTCGAGAAAAAAACACAGCCATCAATTAACACACTCTGCATTCTGCAACCAAGACAGGAAATGCAGAATCATCAACTTACGAGAATCTCAGAAACCACTCGGGGTTGGCGCAGTGGTTTGAGGATGTAATCAAAGAAGCGAGTGCTGACAACGACCATGGTCATCTGCAAGATGAAGAGAGGAAGCGAATAATCCAAAGGGTTATCACCTTGCCATACGCCATTTGTAGTTATCATGCTTGGCGCGTAGCAAACCACTGTATCATCTGATTTGTTGGCCACCGTTTCCATTGTTTTTGTTTATATATATATATATATATGTTTTGCCTTCTAAACCACCGTCTCCTTCAATATATGTACAACCTAATCTACCACCACTTGCACTTTCACTCCGGCCGATCCCCCACACTTTTTACAACTCTAAACTCACAACATTAATTCGTTTTTCACCACCGTCACCGTGGTCGGAACTTTAATTTCCTTGTTTCAGCAGATTAAGACACACAATATCATAATATCATCAATTAGATTTTGTTGTTTGTTAATTGCAAGGGAGGAACAAGGCTGGGGGAAGAAGAGGGAAATTAGGATGGTTTTGGTGGTTGTCCGTCCCAATTGGTAAAATGTCTATCTTTTACGGTTTATAAGTCACATTTCAGTTAAAACTCTAAACCTTTCAACCATAATACATCAAAATCGGTCCAATTATTTGTTATCAACATGGCACGGTTTGGTTTTTATTCAATAACCTACCTCATTTGATAAGTAACACCCTCTTAACAAGTTTATTAACTAAATGTTGTTATTAAAATATGGGTCAATGGTCACCAACGAGTTAGTCCAAGTGATAAGTAACTTGGTATCGCTTAAGCAAGTTTTGAGTTCGAGACATTGTATATGCATAAAATTCTCATTGAAGAACTCGTTTACCAGTTTCAAGTGTGCGACGCAGATGAGTCTGAATTAATCATAAAAGCTAAAATCCAAAACAACAATGAAAATAAATATTGGTCAATGGTCAGCGATTCATCTAATTTTCCAGTGTAGAATCTTCTGAAAACATATGCCTAACATGGTTTTGTAAGATATCATGCTAACATGATTTTGTTTGATCCACGTTCATGAAGGGTTTTATAAAAGTAAAAGTTCACACTATGCTAAATTAAAGCACAAAAATTTTAATATTTTATAAATTAATATATTAAAGTTAAAGTTAATATTATTTTTTAGGCTTAAGGGTCTTTAAACTTTTAAAAAAAAAAAATCAATTAAGCTCCTAAATTTTTTCTGCACTCAATCAAGCTCTCAAACTCAAGAAAAAAACTAATTTGACCCTTTGACCAACGTTGACCGTTAACTTTAACGGTTTATTTTTTAAAAAAATTCTTTTGACACGTGTCACAATAGGATAATGTCACATCTCATTTCTATGAATTTTTAAATTTCAATTTTAAAAAATATCTAAAAAGAGAAAAAATTTCTATTTTTTTAAAATTCTAGAAAATTATAAAAAATAATTTTAAAATAAAAAATTAAATTTCAAAATTTATTTAAAAATAATAATTTTTAAAATATTAAAATATTTTAGAAAAATAAAAAATTAAATATTATTATACAAGTATAAAAAATAATTTGAGAAAAATAAAAACAATAAAATTTATTTTTAATTTTTTATAATTGTATAATAATAGTAGTTTTTAATATTTTTAATTTTTATTTTGTAAAAAATATTTTAATATTTAGAAAATTTATTACTTTCTATTTTTAAATAAAATTTGAAATTAAAAAATATTTTTTATAATTTTAAAATAATTTTCAGAATTTTTAATTTTTTTTAGATATTTTTCTATTTTTTATATATTTTTAAAAAATTTAAATTTAAAAATTCCTAAAAACGACAAGTGGCATTATCATGTTGCGACATATGTCAAAAAAAATTCAAAAAAAATTAAATAACCCGTTAAAGTTAACAGTCAAGGTTGATCGAAGGGCCAAATTGATTTTTTTTTCTTGGGTTTGAAGGCTTAATTGAGTGCCAAATAAGTTTAGGGGCTTAATTAATTTTTTGGCAAAATTTTAGGGGTTTATTGAACCATAAGCCTGTAGAACTAATGTTTTGATATAATAATTGAAAAATGTTTTGGACTGATTTAAAAAGTATTTAAAACATTTCCAAAGTCCAAACAACTTGAAATTATGTTTAGGGAAGTTTTTAAAAGGGTTTTTCATGTTTTTCAAAGTCAAACTTCACAAAACTGTTCAGGTGTTTCGAAACACCTTAGGGCGTTTCGAAACAGGGGATTCCAGTAGCAAAAACATTTCGAAACGGGCTTTCCCTGGATAGGATTTTTGCCCAGCGTTTCGAAACGGGCTATGCCGTTTCGATACGCCCACGTGGCATTGACCACAACGGTCATAAACCCCAACGGCTATTTCCCAACCAACTTTTAAATGCAGGCGTTTCGATACGGGTCTATAGCGTTTCGATACGGGTTTCGAAACGACAAGGGGGTGTTCCGAAACGGGTACCCTGACAGACTGCAACGACTCTTTCTACATAGAGAGTGTTTCGAAACGGGTTCGAACGTTTCGAAACGAGGAGCTGCAGAACTACATTTATGGTGGGAATTAAAGTCCTCAACGGCTCCAATTTGATTCCAACGGCTAGTAACGACTACAAACTCATTTGGGAGTATAAAAGGGACCTCCAAGCATCAAGAGAAGGCTAATGCTCATATTGTCAAACATCAAATGATCAAAAAGTGTCTTAGTGCTTAAATTGTCAATTCTTGTATAGACAAACACTAGTGAGCCAAAATTGTCAAATTTGCTCAAGTGTTTTAGGTTTTGGGTGAGTGCTTAATTGTGCAAACAAACACCTATTAGTGGGTTTTAAGTTTGTTTTTTATTATCTCTTTGTAAAGAGGGTTTCAATCAAGGCTTTGGGTAGAAAGCTTGATTGGTTGTAAGGGTTTCCTCCTCATCCAAGAAAAGGGGACGAATCAATAGTGGACCGATTGAGAAATCCTTAGTCGGGAGGTAAGATAGTGGATGTAGCCCTTGGTTAGAAGGTTGAACCACTATAATTCATTGTTTCAATCTTTATTTTAGCTTCCTTAACCCTTCCACCCAAAAATCCTCATCTCCATCACTTGGTGAGCTAAATTGGTTGATCGAATCGAGTCCCTAAAATCTCAACAATTGGTATCATAGCTTGGCTCAATCGAAGGGGATTCACATCCTATTGAGAAGATCCGGCAAGCTCGATCACTAGTTCATCAACCGGCTCAATGGCACAATCAATCGACAAACCACCTTTCTTCGACGGAAATCACTATGCCCATTGGAATATAAAGATGAAATTCTTCTTGAAGTCAAGAGATTACAAGTTATGGGACATAGTTGAAGATGGAGTGCCAACGAGGAAGCAAAGCGGAATGGAGTGCCAACGATCGCAAGAAGATGGAGCTTAATTGCAAAGCCTTGCACATGCTCTTTTGTGCATTTGGCCCAACCATCTATGAGAAGATGTCTTCTTGTGAGAGTGCCAAGGAGGTATGGGACAAGCTTGAAGTCACATACGAGGGAACCGATGAAGTCAAGGAGACCAAAATTGGGATCCTAACTTTAGAGTATGAGAACTTCAAGATGGATCCGGAAGAGAACATCGAAAAGATGTTTGATAGGTTCTCCACTATCACCAATGGTCTTAAAGGTTATGGAGAAGCCATTCCGGAAGAGAAGCTTGTCCGAAAGCTCATCTACTCCCTTCCCAAGTCATGGGACTCAAAGAGGACCGTCGTCATCGAAGCCAAGAATCTTAAAACCTTGAAGCTTGATGAACTCATGGGGTCTCTTATCACTCACCAAATAATGAAGAAAAACAAAGAAGAGGAGAAGAAGAAGGAAGAGATTAGAGCGATGGGGAAGAAGAAGATCATGGAGCTAGGCATCAATGCTAGTGTCGTAGCTCTCAAATCCTCCACATGCCATCATGTAGATTCAAGTGAGGAGGAAAGTGAAGATGAAGAGATGACCTATCTCTTCAACAAATTTGTCCGGTTCATGAAGAGCAAAATGGAAAAATCCAAGCATGAATCGATGAAGAAGATGAAGGACTCCCACAAATCCAAAAAGAAGGGATCATCTTCAAAACAAGCATATGTGGCCACATGGAGCGATGAAGACTCCACCGATGATGAAGTAGCCCACCTATTCTTGATGGCCCTCAATGAGGGGGAGGTAACTTCTAACTCATCTATTTCAAATTCTTATACATTTGATGAGTTACAAGATGCCTATGATGATCTGCTTTTGGAATTCAAGGCATCATTTTCCAAGAACAAAAAGTTGATTTCAAAAATAAAAATTGAAAATGGTTTGCTTTCCAAAACAAATCTTGAACTTGAAGCAAAATTGAAAGATTTCGAACAAAAATGTTTTGATTTACAAAATTTTCTTCTTAAAGTTCAAAAAGAAAAAGATTTGATTTCCAATGAACTTGAAAAGAAAAATAATTTTGGAAAATCAAATTTTTATGTTAGACAATCTAGTGCCCCTAGATTTATTAAAGGAAATTTTTTTAGAAGTATTTGGGTCCCAAAAGGACTTAGTACTTCAATTAAAAAGGATGACATTGAAAAATGGATTCCTAAGGGGACTAAAATTTGTGCTACTAACGTTTATGGATCCAAAGCAATTTGGATACCAAAAATCACTTGATTGTCTTTTGTTAGGTGTGATGGAGATGTTCAACAAGTCAAAAATTGAGGGGGAGCTCCATGCACACAAAGAAGAACACTTGAAGAAGGAAGGCTTCACATCCTACCTTGAGTTCATGTGTGGTAAAACTCTAGTTGTTTTGATTTCATTTGTTTATTATTGTTTGAATTCAACTAGATGATCATATATGTTGGACTAACATTTATGATGATGCTTTGAGTAAGGGGGAGCCATTTTAAAACCAAATTCATATTTTTGTCAATTTTTACCTCTATTGTTATTTTGAACTTATTATTTTAAATTCTTTTTGATATAACAAAAAGGGGGAGAAATGGTTTGAAAAATTGAATTTTCAAATGAATAAGGGGAGCTTTATTTGAATTAAAAAATTTAATATCTTATTCACATTTTTAAAGTTAAAGGGGGGAATCCCAAACAATTTTTCAAGTGAGTTTTATTATATCAAAAAATGGGAGATTGTAGAACTAATGTTTTGATATAATAATTGAAAAATGTTTTGGACTGATTTAAAAAGTATTTAAAACATTTCCAAAGTCCAAACAACTTGAAATTATGTTTAGGGAAGTTTTTAAAAGGGTTTTTCATGTTTTTCAAAGTCAAACTTCACAAAACTGTCCAGGTGTTTCGAAACACCTTAGGGCGTTTCGAAACAGGGGATTCCAGTAGCAAAAACGTTTCGAAACTTGTTTCGAAACGGGCTTTCCCTGGATAGGATTTTTGCCTGAGTTTTATTAATCAAAAAGGGGGAGATTGTAGAACTAATGTTTTGATATAATAATTGAAAAATGTTTTGGACTGATTTAAAAAGTATTTAAAACATTTCCAAAGTCCAAACAACTTGAAATTATGTTTAGGGATGTTTTTAAAAGGGTTTTTCATGTTTTTCAAAGTCAAACTTCACAAAATTGTCCAAGTGTTTCGAAACACCTTAGTGCGTTTCGAAACAGGGGATTCCAGTAGCAAAAACGTTTCGAAACTTGTTACGAAATGGGCTATGCCGTTTCGATACGCCCACGTGGCATTGACCACAACGGTCATAAACCCCAACGGCTATTTCCCAACCAACTTTTAAATACAGGCATTTCGATACGGGTTTCGAAACGACAAGGGGGTGTTCCGAAACGGGTACCCTGACAGACTGCAACGGCTCTGTTGCGTGTAAAAGTGTCTATCGCAATTGTAGTGCAAGTGTACACGACGCAAGTAGTAAAGTGATACGAAGTATCGGATATCGTCTCCACAGAGACTGGGCTAATAGCTTCACCTTGAATTAATCCACGAAAGTAAAAAGAATGATTTAAGAAGTTGTCACGAGAGTAATAAAGAATACTATAAAATAAAAGTAGAGAAATCAAGATAGAGAGAATGGGCTGGTATTGAATTGCTCAGTAGTGCAGGTATTGCTATGTCTAGGAAATCCAGTTCTGTCGTCGTCCCCGTCGCTGCAACACCTGTCGCGGCGGCAGCCTGTTGCTTGCCGCAGCAGCGAACACTCAACTCTGTACTTCAAGTTTGGCAAGAATCCATGCTGTGCCTTGGCCTATCCCTAGGTCCAAGTCTGTCGATGAACACGTCTTTGATGATACCTCCCGGCGTGAATCGAAGGATGAACACCGATGTTGTTGAATTCTTCTTTAGCCACTTAACCTCGTCCTATTCCTAGGTCCGAGATAGTTCAACTATAAACTAGAGAAATCGCACTTATTCCTTTCGTATACTTAACTCTCCCGATACTAAGTAAATAGATAACCTCAGAATGCTCTCCCGATGCTCTTGCAAGATGTTAATAACCAGAATAAGAGAACTTGAAGTTTATTTTATTGAATTGAAAATTCCTAAAACAAAAACAACCCTTGCAACTACTTTACAAAACAACCCGTGGCCCTAAGGGAAATTTAGAACATGATGAGGGAAGGAAAACGGCTAGGGTTTTGGGAAGAAAGCTAGAGAATGGGTAATGTCCTCCCTAGGTCGAAATACATGCCCTTATACAGGCTTTGGGTCCAAGTTTTCTAGAATGGCAAGAATACAACTTTAAATTAAAGTACAATTCTAATAAAGACTAAATCTTCAAAGAATCTAACTTTAAACCGTCCTTCTTCTTGCTTGAGATTTTCTCTCCTTGAACTTTGAGCTTGGCATTCCTTTCGATCTGGGGCTTGGAAAAATATAGTGGTTTTACACGACAGACGGGCTAAATTTTCTCTATATGTCGAGGTCCACTTTGCTTCTTCTCCTCAAAACTATTGTCGTCTTCTGCTGTCATGGCGGCAACCATGGCAGCATCATCCTCCTTGACTGCTCGTCCAGTTCCAGCTCTTCTGCTTTACTGCCCAGCGCCTGCCTCTTCTATCTGCTACAGCAGCATCCTGCAAAAGCAACCAATTTCAGTGGAAACTGTGCCTTTTAATATATTTGTGATGTTTAACTGTAAATTGACCTAAATGCAATGAATAATGCTTGAATGCAACAGAAATATGGGTTAAATAGGGGGTAAATAATAGAACTTTTACACACTCAACACACTTTCTACATAGAGAGTGTTTCGAAATGGGTTCGAACGTTTCGAAACGAGGAGCTGTAGAACTGCATTTATGGTGGGAATTAAAGTCCTCAACGGCTCCAATTTGATCCCAACGGCTAGTAACAACTACAAACTTATTTGGGAGTATAAAAGGGACCTCCAAGCATCAAGAGAAGGCTAATGCTCCTATTGTCAAACATCAAATGATCAAAAACTGTCTTAGTGCTTAAATTGTCAATTCTTGTATAGACAAACACTAGTGAGCCAAAATTGTCAAATTTGCTCAAGTGTTTTAGGTTTTGAGTGAGTGCTTAATTGTGCAAACAAACACATAAAGATTGTAGAACTAATGTTTTGATATAATAATTGAAAAATGTTTTGGATTGATTTAAAAAGTATTTAAAACATTTCCAAAGTCCAAACAACTTGAAATTATGTTTAGGGAAGTTTTTAAAAGGGTTTTTCATGTTTTTCAAAGTCAAACTTCACAAAACTGTCCAGGTGTTTCGAAGCACCTTAGGGTGTTTCGAAACAGGGGATTCCAGTAGCAAAAACGTTTCGAAACTTGTTTTGAAACGGGCTTTCCCTGGATAGGATTTTTGCCCAGCGTTTCGAAACAAGCTATGCCGTTTCGATACGCCCACGTGGCATTGACCACAACGGTCATAAACCCCAACGACTATTTCACAACCAAATTTTAAATGTAGGCGTTTCGATACGGGTCTATAGCGTTTCGATACGACAAGGGGGTGTTCCGAAACGGGTACCCTGACAGACTGCAATGGCTCTTTCTACATAGAGAGTGTTTTGAAACGGGTTCGAACGTTTCGAAGCGAGGAGCTGCATAACTGCATTTATGGTGGGAATTAAAGTCCTCAACGGCTCCAATTTGATCCCAACGGCTAGTAACAGCTACAAACTCATTTGGGAGTATAAAAGGGACCTCCAAGCATCAAGAGAAGGCTTATGCTCATATTGTCAAACATCAAATGATCAAAAAGTGTCTTAGTGCTTAAATTGTCAATTCTTGTATAGACAAACACTAGTGAGCCAAAATTATCAAATTTTCTCAAGTGTTTTAGGTTTTGGGTGAGTGCTTAATTGTGCAAACAAACACCTATTAGAGGGTTTTAAGTTTGCTTTTTATTATCTCTTTGTAAAGAGGGTTTCAATCAAGGCTTTGGGTAGAAAGCTTGATTGGTTGTAAGGGTTTCCTCCTCATCCAAGAAAAGGGGACGAATCAATAGTGGATTGATTGAGAAATCCTTAGTGGGAAGCTAAGGTAGTGGATGTAGACCTTGGTTAGAAGGTTGAACCACTATAATTCATTGTGTCAATCTTTATTTTAGCTTCCTTAACCCTTCCACCCAAAAATCCTACTCTCCACCACTTGGTGAGCTAAATTGGTTGATCGAATTGAGCCCCTAAAATCTCAACAAAGCCTATTTTTTATTTTTAAACACACCCATCTACGAATCCGAACTATTTTTTAAGCAATAATAGTAAATTTTGTAATCAATTTTTGAAAGGAAAGGGAGAGAGGAGTTGTCCAAGTCCAAAGTTTAACGTCAACTAATTCTAAAGCGATGTTCTTTCTCAATATACCACAAGCTTAACCAACAAATAATTACTTAAATTTATATTATACAAATATTTGGTATATATATTCTTTGTAAGTGTAAAAAAAGTTTACACAATACAAAATTATTCAAACAATTCAATTTATTAACATGACGGTGGCTAACCCTAGTTCTCTGGACGGCGAACCTGAGAGATCGACGACCTTGGTTACGGCTTCTGAACATGATGGTGGCCATCCTCCTGAGTGTATACCCCAGGTCACGGTGGGGCCGGCGTTGGAGCGTCCAGGTTCTCCCCTAGCTATGGAGGACCATCAAATTGCCAAAAAGGGAAGAAATCAAGATGATGAAGTAGTAATTGATGATGACTCGACTTTGATGGAGTTTGAAGTCATATGCTAGCATGGTTAAAGAAGTTGTTACATCGGGCAAGAAAATAAGTGATTTACCGGATCTTACCCTGAACATGGTAGTAGTCCAGGATGAGAATTGTGTCATAGATCTTTCTGGGAGCTTCCCTAAAACTACTTTCTCGGATCATGTACATGATCAAATTTATCTAAGTATGAAACAATCTATCATAGTTCGCCTATTAGGTCGAAATATTGGTTATCAGACTCTCTTGAATAAAATTCATGCGTTATGGCGGCCGTTGGGCGAAATTCAACTTATCGATCTTGCGAATAATTATTTTATGGTTCGCCTTGAGGATCCTCGTGACTATGAGAAAGCGTTGACTAAAGGACCATGGATGATATATGGAGTTATCTCATTGTGCAGCTCTGGAGTCGCTCTTTCTCAACATCTGAGAAACACCCTTTTCATGTCGTGGTTTGGGTTCGTTTGCCAAGCCTTTCTTATCGATATTATTCCAAATCTTTGTTTCGCCGCATTGCGACCGTTATTGGTAAGGTTATCAAGGTTGATTATAATACTCAAGTGGGAGAGCGTGGGAACTTTACAAGGCTTGCAATTATGGTGGATTTGAATAAGCCATTATTACTATGTATAGGTATTAATGGTTTTGTTCAAAAGCTTGAATATGAGGGCTTGCAAAACATTTATTTTTCTTGTGGATTTTATGGGCATAGTCAAGAGAGTTGTCCTCAGAATATTAGGCTAGCAGGTAATACGGATCCTGGCATAAATTTTGCTACTGAGGGTGAAATTTGTGATTCTGTGGTTGAGAGACTGGATGGTTTGTTTAGTCCTTGGATGGTTATGGACACTCGTCGTCGATGACCTCAAACTATCGAACAAAGAGCTAAGGGGAATTCTTTGACATTGAATGATGGATAGGGTTCTCGGTTTTCCACTTTGGCAATGGAGGATAAAGAAGATGGCACTAAGCATGTTTCGGAGGTAGGGGTGAGTAAGAATATCTCTGCTGTAGTCACGACAATGCCTGCTGGCACCTCTAATCCTCCCTGTCGGGATCTTCCCCAAGCCATAAATGTGAATAAGAATGAGGCTTATCTTGTATCCAATCCTCCTCGCAAGTCAAAAGCCAGTAAGTCTGTGGCCAGTTCAGCTTCGTTAGTACCTATGGTGCCTAGGTAGTCAGTTAATGTTGTGGAGCATGGCGCGGCTGGGCAACTTACTGCACATCAATCAGTTTCAATCTTGGAGCAAGGTCATGGGAAGATTATTGCGGAAGGGGTGTGAATGTTAAAATTCGGGGATTTAAGGTTAAACTAGCTAAGGAAAATGCTATTAAAGGTTTAGAGATCTGTAAACCAACGCCGACAAAAACTGTCTTACGACCAGTCCTTACGGAATGGGTTGAGAATGTCCACTCCCAACTCAATTCTATTACCTTGCAAAAGGAGATTGAACCGGCTGGAGCTTCCAAGGTGGTTGTGAATCACGCGGGAGACCTTGAGTTGTTGCATGCTGCTAGTACTCAGTTGGGCTCTGGCGCGAGGGTTTTGGAACCTAATATGTCTTAGGATAATGAGGTTGTGGTTATCGGGCAGTAAGTTTTACGGTTTTTGTTTATTTATTCATTATTTTTTAATGTTTATGCTTTGGAATACTCAAGGTGATGTGAGCACCACCTTTCGCGGTTATCTCATGTCTTTTATAAGGGAACATTCCCTGAAGGTGCTTGCTCTCTTTGAACCGCGTGTTAGTGGGCGGCGTGCAAACTGGATTATTGCAAGATTTGGTTTTCCTCATTTTTTCGGATCAAGGCTCAAGGTTTTAGTGGAGGTATATGGCTCTGTTGGGAAGAGAGTGTTTCACTTTAGATTCTACATATTGCTAACCAGTTTATTAACGGTAGGGTTTGCAATTTTGGTTTTGGGGTGTGGTTCCATTTCATAGTGGTTTATGTGAGTCCGACTAACACTAAACAGAAGGCGTTATAGAAGCAACTTGAAGCATTAAACCCGGGGAACAATATTTCTTGGTTCGTAGGTGGTGATTTTAATGTTATATTGACTCCAGATGAAAGGAGAGGAAGTTCATATGTGCATGTACATGGTAGTCAACCTTTTGCTGATTTCATATTTCGGTCTGGATTATTGCATTTGGGATTTTGTGTACCCCTTTCACATGGTCTCGTGGTAATCTTTATGAACGGCTTGATCGTTGCTTAGTTAAAAATGCCTAGCTCGACTGTTTCCTAACTTCTCATGTTTGTCATCTTGAAAGAAATGGATCTGACCATCAGCCTTTACTTCTACGGTTAACGGACCATGTGCAGCATCGCGTGCCCCGACCTTTTAGGTATATTTCAGCTTGGCAGAACCATCATGAGTTTCAGCAGTTCCTTGCATCAGTTTGGGGGAGCAACGATTTCTTGTACAATATTGAATCCTTTAGAAAGAAAATTGGTGAGTGGAATTCAGATATTTTTGGGCATATTGGTAAGAGGAAGAAGAGACTCTTAGCTCGGCTATGGGGGATTGATATTTCTCTGGCTAATGCTCACCCTGATTTTCTAGAACTATTGAGCAAGAAGCTTCAGTCTGAACTTGAAGAGGTTTTAAATCAAGAGGATAGTCTTTGGAACCAGAAAGCTTGCGCTAATTAGATCTTAGAGGGTGACCGGAACACTTATTTTTTCCATGCGTCAACCATGAATAGAAGATGTCTGAACTTTATTTCGAGGTTGAAGCTGATTGGTGCGATGACCAAGGAGTGCTTCAAACGGAGACATTGGATTTTTCCATGCTCTCTTCACAACCTCGAAACAACAGGGTTATGGCTATCCAATTCGGGGTGGCTTTCCTCGAACTGTAAGGGCGAGCTTGAATCTTGCCTCTTACCCGATCTTGAATGATGAGATTCGCCAGGCTTTCTTTGCCATGAGCCCGCTTAAGGCACCGATGATTGAAGACTTACACGATGCCTTCTACCAAAAGAACTAGGATATTGTTGGACCATCAACTTGTGCACTAATCCATACGGTGTTTGATGAAGGTATTATTCCATCGGATTTGAACCGTACTTTACTCGTTCTTATTCTGAAGGTGGAGACGCCTGAATCCATATCTCAATTTCGACCTATCGGGCTATGTAACGTGGCTTACAAGGCAATAACAAAGATTATTGTCAATCGTTTGAAGTCGTATCTCTCGGATTGGATTTTAGAGTTTCAGAGTAGTTTTGTTCATGGTAGGGCGATCACTGATAATGTAACACCCCAAAAATTACGCCCAAATTGTAAATCCTAGATTTGAAAAATCCCTAATTGAAAACTCTAACAATTGAGAATATCTAATTCAAAACCCTAATTTTTATGAGGGACTAAATAGAATTTTCATCAAACTTGAAAGTTAATGTGCAATTTCTTCATAGTCTAAGGACCACATATGAAATTTACCCACTTACTAATGCAAAACAATGTTTCCCTTATTGTCGTAAGGTTTTTATATTATGATTTTCTATTTTGTTTATTTTATTAAAATATTTCAATTTGATATATTATTATTATTATTATTATTATTATTAATCAAAACTATGTATATATTCTAACTTGTCTTTCAAAACGAACCCCAATTCAGTTCCAACTTCCGCCGCATAACCTTTTCTTTTTTACCCTATTTTTATCTTCTTCTTTTTTCCACACAAATGCTTAGACGGATTTTTGTGAAATTCAAATACCAGTTTGCTCAATTTCGAGCGAAAAGCCATCTCAGCCAAGTTCTTGATGCGTCCGTACTCTACTCGTGTCAATACGTATTGTTAGACATAGGGGTGTAAAAAACTGACCCGACCTGGTAACCTGCCTGAAACCCGATCGAATCAGAACCTGGTTTAACTCGAGAATTCAAAGACCGAACCCGACCTGCACCCGACCGAAACGAACCCGAACCCGAATTTGACCTGTAACTGTAGAAACCGAAACCGAACTGCACCCGACCGAAGTGAACTCGAACCCGAAATTGACCTGTTACTGTAGTAACCGAACCCGACTTGCACCCGACCGAAACGAACCCGAACCTGAGACTAACCTGCCAGATAACCGATTTAACCCGACCTGTTTGGACCCGACCTGAAATGACCGACCTGTTTTGAACCATTGACCTGAACTGTTATTGACCTGAAATGTTCTTGACCTGAACTGATATTGACCTGAACTGATATTAACATGAACTAATACTATTATTTGATTTGCTAATAATGATAATTATCTGACATTTAAAGAAGTTATATTTAATGAATATAAAATAATGTCAAGTATTGAAAAATTTTAAAATTAATAATAATTTCAAGTATTAATAAATTAACTAACTTAACTTCAATTAAAAGATAAATTGAATTAATAATAATTTTAAGTATTAATAAATTGTATTTCTAATTAACTTGACTATTATTTTAAAATAACTTCAAAGATAAACTATTATACTTAATTAACTTAAGTGGAATGAATAACCATTATTAAATTAAAATTTTATACTTAATAAAGTTAAGTTAAATGAGTAAAAATTATTAAATTAAATCTATATTCTTAATTAAAATAAGATGACTTAAATTTTTTATTATAGGAATAAATTAATGCTAAATAATTAACTTGCATTCATTTTAATTGAAGTTAAGTTAGTTATTAAATTAACTTAACTTAATATTAAAAATAAATTTAATTAACTTGCATTCATTTTAAGTTAAATAATTAAACATTATTAAATCAAATTGTCTTTCTAAATTCTGATAAACTACTTAATCTACTTAAGTTGAATGAATAACCATTATAAAATTAATTTTTTATACTTAACTAAAATTAGTTAAAAGTTATTAAACTAAATCTATATACTAAATTAATATAAGATAACGAAAATTTTTAATTAACATTACATACTTAAATGACTTAATAAAAAACTGATTAACTTAAATGACTTAATTAAGTTAACTTGTTTAAAATATATTAAAACATTAACTTTGGATGGAATCAGGGATACTTCCAATTTTTTTTATAATTAAAAAACAGAATAAGGTAAAACTTAAGAAGAATAACTTTGAACAGAATAATTCAAACTTATATTCAATAATTTAAGTGGTTAAACTTACAAAACTTTATTGAATATTACAAAAGTTTAAACTTACAAACTGAAACTTATAACAAACTGAAACTTACAAACTAAATAATCTTTACAAACTGAAACTTTAACTTTCACACTACAAACTTTACAAACATACAAAAGTTTAAACTTTAAGCTCTCAGATCTTATAACAAAGTTTTACAAACTTTGCTACCATAATTATCATCATCGAGCTTTGAAGGGCAACCAAGTTTAAATTATGGGAAACTTAACTTTAAAAGCTAAGACACCAACATAATTAAAACTAGGAAAACCAGCAACAAACTGCAACAAGCAATTAAAATCATTAGGAACATTAACAGACTGAAATAATGCAAACAGAAGCATATATAACCAAACATACATACATACTTACACACTACATACTGAACAAACCAAGCATAAAACAGACTGCAACAATGCAAACCAAGCATATATAACCAAGCATACATACATACTTACACACTACATACTGAACAAACCAAGCATAAAACAGACTGCAATAATGCAAACCAAGCATATATAACCAAGCATACATACATACTTTAACACTACATACTGAACAAACCAAGCATAAAACAGACTGCAATAATGCAAACCAAGCATATATAACCAAGCATACATACATACTGAACAAACCAAGCATAAAACAAACTGCAATAATGCAAACCAAGCATATATAACTAAACAGAAACATACATACATACATTCATATATAACCAAACATAAAACAGAAGCATACATACACATTACATAGTGAACAACTAAACATAAACATACATGCATACATGCATATATAACCAAACATAAAACAGAAGCAGACATACACATTACATAGTGAACAACTAAACAGAAACATACATACATACATACATGCATATATAACCAAACATAAAAAAGAAGCATGCATACACATTACATAGTGAGCAACTAAACAGAAACATACATACATGCATATATAACCAAACATAAAACAGAATCAATGAGAAATATAAAACTAAAAAAAGACAGTGAATAAAAACAACTTACCAAAACATCTCCAGCTTTCAACAAATCAGAAACATACCTACCAGATCTTATGCTTCCTTGTTCTCAGAGGTCCCTACAAAAAAAAGAACAAATCAGTCCAGAATTCAAAACAAATCAAAAAAATATAAGTTAAACAAATCAGAAACTTACTCTGCACTAGGATCTTCATCAACTGCACAATCTTTCATAACATAAAGATATTCCTCATCCTCTTCCTCGGGCTCAAACCCATACAACCAATTACGGGTTGTCACAAATATCTCAACATTTTTAAGAAGGAGTTTAGCCCTTAACTTATTTAAAATCCGACCACCAGTGCTAAAAGATGATTCAGAAGCAACTGAATTGATGGGAATGGCTAAGATATCTCTAGCCATGATAGAAAGTACAGGGAAAGACACAGATTGGGCTTTCCAGTAATCCAAAATATCAAAGTCTGAATCATCAGCATGAGGGAGAAGGGGCACACTAATAAAAGAGTCAACATCTGACTTCCCACTCCTTGAAGCAGCTAGATTAGCATCGAAGTTCTAGAAAAAAAAACAAAAGTCAGTAATTGTAACTGAAATAATAAAATAAAGGTAACTAAAATAACAAAAATAAAAACTAACCTGAAAAAGGTTAGACTTCTTAAATGTTCGAGGCCGACCAGTGGAGGACTCGGTTGTACTTTGAGAGGAGTTACTTCGAACAGAAGATCCAGAATTGCAAAGGACAGATTTTGAATAATAAATATACATGTTTACAAATTCATTGTAAACAATACTTACCCTTCTCTCAGCCTCATCCTCAACATAGAGGACAAAATACAACTCCTTCAGGAGTTGTAATTTATACCTTGGATCAAGCAAAACAGCAAAGGACAAAATGGTCGAGTGCTCAGACCAATACTTATCATACAATTCAAGCATAGGTCCTGCCATTGCAGAGATGGCCTCACAAGGATCATTGTGAGCATCATACAACAGCTTCTCAATGGCAACCACATTAGCCAAATAAAAGTTAGAAGTAGGATACTTAGAACCAGAAAACAGTGTAGTAATTTCAAAAAAAGGCTCCAAAAAATCACAGATTAATTGAGAAGTTTCCCACTCAGAATCAGCAATTACATCTAAAGCATTTTCCCTATTAACAAACAAGTTTATGGCTACTTTAACATCAATGGCCCTACGAAGCATTAGATAAGTAGAATTCCATCTAGTAGGGACATCTAGGATTAATTTACCAGAAAAAGAAGAACCACAGTCTTTAACAGCAGAGTCAAAGTTACAAAGTCTAGCATCAGAAGAATCAATGAACTTAACAATTTCACGCAATTTAAGTACAGAAGAGTCAATTACCTTCAAACCTCTTTGAACAATCAAGTTCAAAATATGGGCAGCACACCTTACATGAAAGTACTTACCATTGCATGGTAGGGGAGAAATAGCATGCAAGTCATCCTTAAGCCTCTTCACCATTCGATCATTGGCAGAAGCATTATCAACAGTAATGGTAAAGGCTTTTTTCTCAAGACCCCACTCACATAACATTTTTTCACAAACTTATATATAGACTCACCATCATGTGGAGGGGGGAAACGCCTAAAATTAAGTATTTTAGACTGAAGTTTCCAGTTATTATAAACATAATTAGCAGTCAAAGCAAAATAAGAACGTGAAGTGCAAGCAAACCATCCATCACATGTAAAGCAGATACGACTAGGAATAGAACTCATAGAATCAATGAGCAATTTTTTATGTTTTTCATGCTTTAACATGCAATGTTTAGTAATAGTATACCTAGAAATATGCTTAACATTAGGATTCAAATATTGATGCAGAACCCTAAGTTTATCATGCTCAACAATACTTAAAGCATAACCATGACAGAGAACAGCTTCAGCAAACAGTTCACAATATTTTTTTTGATCAAAAACAGTTCCAAAACTACTACTAACATTTTTAGCAAGAAAATCTTTATAGGCTTGGCATTTATCAGTATGTCTTTTAGGTGTAGAAGTACCAACATAAGAATCAGCTTTATAGCTAGCAGTTTTGCAATACTTACATTGAGCAATGACACCATCAGCAGTCTTAATAAATGTATAGTGATCCCACACAGGAGAAGTTCTTCTCCCAATGTCAGTTGCAGCCCTCCTCTTAGAGGAAGGAGCAACTATTGACACTTGATCATTAGCTTCTCCTTCAAAAAAACAATTACAGAGTTAGTAACTTTAACACTAAAAACAAGTAAAGAATAAAGAAAATAAAAAAAAGAAAGAAAGAAACTTACCAGTTTCACCAGGATAGTTCATCTCAAAAGAATCAGAATCCATTGCAGAACCCAGAAACATACTTGAGATCAAGAGGAACCACAGTTAGTAAAAAAATTAAAACAACTATTAAAAAGAAAATAAAACAACGGGTTAATCCTCATACATGGCGTTGTTACACCAGCCCCCAAGGCTCTTTAAGAAAAGAGCCTCCTTTGACACCAGTAGCATCGCAGGACGGGTTTCCAGCCTTTTAAACTCGGATTAACCCACATGCACACAAAGCATACTTACAAACAGAAACAATACAGGCAAACATATATACAAATCATAAAAAACAGACATGCAAACATATATACAAATAATAATAAAAAAAAACAGAAACATGCAAACATATAACAAGACTCAAACATGCAAACATATATACAAATCAGAAACATGCAAACATATATCAAAACTCTAACATGCAAACATATATACAAATCAGAAACATGCAAACATATATCAAAACTCTAACATGCAAACATATATCAAAACTCTAACATGCAAACATATAAACAAACCAAAAAAACAGAAGCATAAATCAAGACTGTAACATGCAAACATATATACAAAGCAGAAAAAAAAATGCAAACATAAATACAAATCAGAAAGAGAAGAAACATGCAAACATATAAATGCAAACATATATACAAATCAAGACAGAAACATGCAAACAGAAACATGCAAACAAAAATCAAGAGAAACATTTAAAAAAATAAATAAAAGAGGAAGAGAAGAAACCCTAAACCCAAGCGCAGATATGGAAGAAGACTCTTGAAGAACCCAGAAACAATCCTGAGATCAAAGCACAAGACAGTTAGTAAAATGAAATTTAAAAAACTAAATAATTAAATGAAATATGAAAGGGTTTTGTACTTACCGAGAGAGAGAAGAAGACAACGAACAGTCTAGACAGTGGAATGAGAAGGGTCAGAGTGGATCTGAAGAGGTTTAAGGTTTGCAGACTAGGGTTTAGGGTTATATGATTAGGGAATAAGGTTTGGGGTTTGTGGATTATGGGTAAGGGTTTAGGGTTTCTGGATAAGGGTTTAGGGTAAAACATAATTGAATTGGGGATTAGGGTTTGAAGGATTGAAGAGATGGAAATGGAAGAACATAGGGTTGTTCTTGAGAAAAAATTAGGTTTTGATCGAGAAAAAACAGATGGGGAGTGGGCTAAGGTGTTTGTATAAGATCTGGAGAGGGGAAATTGGATGAACAAGGAAGAACTTTGAAAAAAAAAGATGTTTTGATCGAGAATAAACAGGTTTTTGGTGGGCTAAGGTGTTTGTCTAGGATCTGGAGAGGGGAAAGTGGAAGAACATGGAAGAACTTGGTAAAAAACCAAGAGTTTGATCGAAAAAGAATGAAACTTTCTGGGAATTTTGTGTTTTTAGAGGAGAGAGAAGATGAGAGGATATTTTGGCAGAGTAACGGTAGGGAAAAAATGTAAAATGAAGGGGGGGGGGGTGAAGGTCTATTTATAGAGTGAGTCCGGGTCAAAATATCCGCGCGTCATTATACGGGTCACACGGGTCTTGCTCCGCAAGCACTCTTACTTTCAATTCTTTCATTTTCGTCCTTTTTATTTGAAATTGAGCTAATAATTTTGTTTTCATTTCAATTTCGTCATTAATGCAGTTTTAAGCTTTAGTGTATGGATTTAATTTAGGGTTTGGGTTATAGTTTAGGGTTTTTCTTTATATATTATTAAATTTTATATTTTAGTTTTAGGGTTTAGATTTGTGTAATTATTTTTAGGTTTAGGGTTAGTCTTTGAATTAAGATTTGGGGTTTATGTTTAGGGTTTTAGGTTAATTTTAATTAATTTTTAGGTTTAATATTTCATTTAATTAATTTAGGGTTTTTGGTTTATTTTAATTAATTTAGGGTTTAGGGTTTAATAAACCCTATATCCTAAACCTTAAATCTTAAACCCTAAAATACTAAAAACCATAAACCCTAAACATGAATCCCTAAAAATAAAAATCCTATTCCACCAATATTTATATATATATATATATATATATATATATATATATATATATAATGCATGTAAGTTGTGGTTTTGGGTTTTAGGATTATTTTAATTAATTTAGGGTTTATGATTTAAAAAACCCTAGATCCTAAACACTAAATCTTAAACCCTAGAATATTAAAAACTCTAAACCCTAAGCCCTAAACATGAATCCCTGAAAATAAAAACCCTATTCCACCAATATTTATATATATATATATAAATATTTTTATATATAAATAAAAACCCTAATCCTAAACCCTAAACAATAACCACTACCCTCTAAACCATAAAACCCTAATATTTAATCTATAGCTCATAGTCCGTAATCCTAGATCGAGGGTTTAGTGGTTAGGGTTAATTACTTATGCTTTAGGGTTTAATGCTTAGGGTTTAGAATTAGACATTATGGGTTTCCCTAACCAAATCCTAATATTTAATCAATGAAGCATAGTCCCTAATCCTAAACCTTAAACAATAACCACTACCCTCTAAACCATAAAACCATAATACTATAGCTAATATCTCATAGTCCGTAATCCTAGATCGAGGGTTTAGTGGTTAGGGTTAATTATTTATGCTTTAGGGTTTAATGCTTAGGGTTTAGAATAAGACATTAGGGGTTTAAACCCTAAACCCTAATATTTAATCAATGAACCATAGTCCCTAATCCTAAATCCTAAACAATAACCACTACCCTCTAAACCATAAAACCCTAATATTATAGCTAATAGCTCATAGTCCGTAATCCTAGATCGAGGGTTTAGTGGTTAGGGTTAATTACTTATGCTTTAGGGTTTAATGCTTAGGGTTTAGAATTAGACATTAGGGGTTTAAACCCTAAACCATAATATTTAATCAATGAACCATAGTCCCTAATCCTAAACCCTAAACAATAACCATTACCCTCTAAACCATAAAACCCTAATATTTAATCTATAGCTCATAGTCAGTAATCCTAGATCGAGGGTTTAGTGGTTAGGGTTAATTACTTATGCTTTAGGGTTTAATGCTTAGGGTTTAGAATTAGACATTAGGGGTTTAAACACCAAACCCTAATATTTAATCAATGAACCATAGTCCCTAATCCTAAACCCTAAACCTTATACATTTAATTACAAATAATAATAATAATAATAATAAGCATAATAAATATATAATAATAATAATAATTGTATTTAAGTATATAATAATAATAATAATAGTAGTAGTAATAATAATAATAATAATATTAATAATCATAGTAATAATAATAATAATAATAATAATAATAACTAATAATAATAATAATAACTAATAATAATAATAAGCATAGTAAATATATAATAATAATAATAACTGTATTTAAGTATATAATAATAATAATAATAATAATAATAATCCCTAAAGCCCTAACCACTAAACCCTAAACCATAAATCCTAAACCCTAAACACTAAACACTAAAAACAAAAACCATAATCCATCAATATATATATATATATATATATATATATATATATATATATATATATATATATATTACATGTACGTATGTACGTATCATTTTATGAACAGTAAACCTTAAATCCTAAACCCTAAAAACCATAATCCATCAATATATATATATATAATACATGTAGGTATGTTTGTATTAATTTAAGATCAGTAAACCCTAACCCCTAAACCTTAAATCCTAAACCTTAAACCCTAAACCCTAAAAACCATAATCCATCAATATATATATATAATTAATGTAGGCATGTTTGTATTAATTTAAGATCAGTAAACCCTAAACCCTAAACCCTAAAAACCATAATCCATCAATATATATATAATTAATGTAGGCATGTTTGTATTAATTTAAGATCAGTAAACCCTAAACCCTAAACCCTAAACCCTAAAAACCATAATCCATCAATATATATATAATTAATATAGGCATGTTTGTATTAATTTAAGATCAGTAAACCCTAAACCCTAAACCCTAAAAACCATAATCCATCAATATATATATAATTAATGTAGGCATGTTTGTATTAATTTAAGATCAGTAAACCCTAAACCCTAAACCCTAGACCCTAGACCCTAAAAATAAATCCAATAGTCCCAACTATATATATATATCACATATACGTAATCCCCTAACCCTAAACCATGAACCCTAAACCGTAAAAATAAAAATAAAAATCCGTCAATATATATAATACACATAACACAATAAACCATAAACCCGAAGGAACCCGACCTGAAATGAACCCGACCTGAAACAAAACCGACCTGAAAAAAACCCGACCTGAAACGAAACCGACCTGAAACGAAACCGACCTGAAACGAAACCGACTTGAAACGAACCCGACCTGAAACGAAACCAACCTGAAATGAACCCGACCTGAAACAAAACCAACCTGAAATGAACCCGACCTGAAACGAAACCGACCTGAAACGAAACCGACCTGAAATGAACCCGACCTGAAATGAACCCGACCTAAAACGAAACCGACCTGAAATGAACCCGACTTGAAACGAAACCGACCTGAAATCAACTTGTCAATTAACCGTTTTGGCCCGACCTGAAATGAACCCGACCCGAAATGAACCCAAACCCGAACCGAATCGAGTCAAAACAAAAAATGACCCGAAATGACCTGTAACCGATTTGACCCGACCTGACAGAGCCCAACCTGAAACCCAACTGTTGACATGTTTTTACATCCCTAGTTAGACAACGTCAAGTCATAACCATGAACTATTACATCAGAACTAGCATTAGATGTAAGTGAGGGAGACGTCCTCCGCAATGTTAAAGCTATTGGCCATTAGAGGTGTGTTTTCTTCTAGTGTTAAAAATAAAGTATATATTATTTTTTTATGTGTTGGTGTTTTACACTGTAAAACCTATGTTTGATTTTGATATAACTAGATCTTTAAGGATCAATTCGAAAAACTTAAAATTGTTTTTATAAGTCCCTAAATAAGTTTCAAAACACCAACAATTTAAAATTTATTTATAAAACTCAAACTCAAAATATTTTCTAAGTGTTCCAAGGCAAAACCATTGAAAATCGTCCAGGCGTATCGATACACTACCAAGCGTATCGATACCATTTTACCAAACTTGGTTACTATCGGAACCAGTATCGATACCCCAAACCCTCGTATCGATACTGCCCTGTGTTAAAATTCAAAGAGTTTGAATAGCGTACCGATACGGCAAACCCTCGTATCGATACGACCCTTATAATTTTTAAAGATTAAGTCGGTTTAAAAATATGACCGTTGGTGTCAGTTGGTTGGTAACCAAACTTTAAAAGTTCGTTGACCCGTATCGATACTCCTAACCCTCGTACCGATACGGTTGTGGACAGTGAGCTAAGTTCAGAAAATAGTATCGATACGGCCCTTGCCGTTTCGATACCCAGTACCGATACGCTTACGTGAGTATCGATACCCCTTATTAAATGCACACAATGGCTCTTTCTTTTCTGAGACAGGTACCGATACTCCTTCCCGCGTACCGATACCGGTAGCTGCATAAGTGCATTAATGGTGGTAAGAGAGGGTTCCAACGGCTCCATTTATGTTCCCAACCACCCAAACGGCTAGAAATCAATGAGGAGGTATAAAAGACATATCCAAAAGCTATAGCAACAACTATTGATCTTCAAGAAAACACTTATTCATCAAATCCAAGCAATTGTGCCAAAATTCCTATTTGTCTAGAAATCCCAATTGTAATCTTCATTCATACTTTGTCAAACTGGGTTGAGTGCTTGTATTGGGGCTATCATTTGTATTGAGAGATACCTTATTAGCCATCAAATTTCTTTGTTCACTTGTGTGAGGATTGAGTTGATTTTTGGGTAGAAAAATCAACCGAAATTGTAAAGGGTTGCCTCCTTGTCCTAGAAAAGGGGAAGAGCAATTTAGTGTAATTGTTGCAAATCCTTAGTGAAGCTAAGGTAGTGGATGTAGAGTTCATTTGGAACTTGAACCACTCTAAATCTCTTGTCCATCATTTTTAATTTGCAAATTTCCACCACAAAACTTTAAATTTCCAATTCACCCCCCTCTTGGTCAATATCGATCTTGCGATCCACTCAACAATTGGTATCAGAGCCTACCTCTTTGAGGATTAACAACCACAAGAGGAGTTCCTTGGAAGAGTGTGATCATTAAAGTATCAAAAGATGACTTCAACCTCTGGTTCCGGCATGTACGAGTCACAATCGACCACAAAGCCTCCCTTCTTCAACGGTGATAACTATTCTTTTTGGAAGAATAGAATGCGTCTATTCATCAAGTCAAATGACTATCTTGTGTGGGATGTCATTGAGGATGGGTCATACATTCCATTGAAGCAAGACGGTTAAGGCAAGATGGTGTTGAAGAAGAAAGTGGAAATGAGTGAAGAGGAGAGGAAAAAGATTCAAGTCAATGATAAAGCTCTCCACATGCTATTTTGTGCTTTCGGTTCGGACATCTACTCAAAGGTCTCATCAATTGAAAGTGCCAAGGAAGTGTGGGACACTCTTGAGACCACTTATGAAGGCACCAATGATGTTAAAGAAACTAAGATTGGGATTCTCAATCTTAGCTATGAAAATTTCAAGATGGAGCCCGATGAGACGGTGTCAAAGATGTTTGATCGATTCTCCACGATTGTCAATGGTCTAAAGGGCTTTGGAGAGATCATACCGGAAGACAAGCTTGTCCGGAAGCTACTCTATTCACTTCCCGAGTCTTGGGATGGGAAGAGAACCGCTATCATCGAAGCAAAGAACTTGAAGACATTGAAGCTTGATGAACTTGTGGTATCTCTCCTTACTCATGAGATCATGAAGCAAGGAAGGGAAGATGAGAAGAAGAAAGAAGAGAAAAGGGTAGAGAAGCTTGAGGTTGAGAAGAAGAAGAAGATGGGAATAGCTCTCAAGGCTAAAGCTTCACAACATGATGAGAGCTCATCTTGTGAGGAGGATGAACTTGAAGAATTGGCTATGATAGCCAAACGGTTCTCACGCTTCATGAGGTCCAACCGGGGAAGAAAAATCCAAAGGAAGATGGACTTCAAAGGCAAGAACAAAGAAGAAAGAAAGGATGCTATCATTTTATTTGAGTGCAAACAACCCGGCCACATCCGTTCGGAGTGCCCTCAACTCAAGAAGAAGGGCTTTGAGAAGAAGAAGAGACTCAAAGCCAAGCTTGCTACTTGGAGTGATGAGGAGTCATCGGAGGATGACGAACAAGAAGTGACTAATCTTTGCCTCATGGCACTTGAGGAAGATTCCTCCTTGGTAACCTCTAACTCATCTACTTTATATTTTTCATATGAAGAATTAAATGATGCATATGATGAGTTACAAGAGGTATATGATGAATTAGTTGAGAAGTATAAGGAGTCGGTCATTAGGAATAAAAAGATTATTCTAGAACTAAATGAGAAAAATGACTCACTTACTCAAGCTAATTCTAAATTTGAGAAAAAGATTTTAGGATTAAAAGATGAACTTAAATTTTTTCAAGATGAAAATGTTGATCTTAATAATCTTTTGTCTCAATGTAATTGTGAACACCAAAAGGTGTTGGGTGAGCTAAATAAGCTCAAGAAGTCTTTAAAAAATGTTGGTAGTGTCAAGCTTGAAGTAGGAGAATCATCTAGAACACTCCAACCTAAGAAAAAGACTAACTACTACAAACAAAGTAGATATCCTAGACATAGTAGAGCTAAAAGAATTAGAAGTGTATGGGTTCCTAAGGAACTTGTTAAATCTAATAATATTATTGCTATGTCATCTTGGATTCCTAAGGGAACCAAGGTTTTGGGAGCTAACACTCATGGACCCAAAATGATTTGGGTACCAAAAACCAAAGTTTAATATCTTTGTTTGTAGGGGGAGCATTGCTACAAGGCCAAGGCACAAAGTCAAAACTCATGGTACCTTGATAGTGGATGCTCGAGGCACATGACCGGAGACAAGAGTCGGTTCATGGATCTAAAGCCAAAAAGTGGAGGAGTAGTAACATTTGGTGACAACTCCAAAGGCCACATTAAAGGTATTGGCTCCATAGGTAATCACTCTACCATTCTCATTGAAAATGTCTTATATGTCGATGGTCTTAAACACAATTTATTGAGCATAAGTCAATTGTGTGATAAATGATTTAATGTTTTATTTGATAAAAATGGATGCAAAATTGTAGACATTAAATCTAATAATATTATGCTCATAGGTCATCGCATAGGAAACATATACATGGTGCATTTAGATGACATACATACATCTCATGCATGCTTAGTTGCTCAAAATGAAAATGATGCATGGTTGTGGCATAGGAAGCTAGGACATGCTAGCATATGTGTTTTAGAAAAACTAGTCTCTCTAAATCTAGTTAGAGGTTTACCCAAAATAAAATTTTCAAATGATAAAATTTGAGATGCATGCTCAAAGGGTAAACAACATAGGTCTTCCTTTAAATCCATTAATGATGTTTCTACTAGTAGATGTTTACAACTAATTCACATGGATTTATTTGGGCCAATTAGAACTATGAGCTTGGGTGGTAAGTCTTATGCTTTTGTGCTAGTTGATGATTTTTCTAGATTTACTTGGGTTCTCTTTTTAAGTACTAAAGATGAGGCTTTGGAAAAATTCATCACATTTTCAAAACTAACCCAAAATGATCTTGAACTTAGAATTTCACATATTAGAAGTGATCATGGAACCGAGTTTCAAAATTTAGGGTTTGAAGAGTTTTTAAATGAAAATGGTATTAGCCATAATTTTTCGGCTCCTCGAACTCCTCAACAAAATGGGGTAGTTGAGAGGAAAAATAGAACTTTACAAGAAATGGCTAGAACTATGCTTTGTGAAAACAATTTACCTAAATTTTTTTGGGCGGAAGCCACAAACACCGCTTGTTATATTGTAAATCGAGTAATGATTAGGCCAATTTTAAAGAAAACACCTTATGAGATTTTAAAATCCAAAAAGCCTAACATTAGCTATTTCCACCCTTTTGGGTGCAAGTGTTTTGTTTTAAATAATGGAAAAGACAACTTAGGTAAATTTGATGCAAAAAGTGATGAAGCCATTTTTATAGGTTACTCTTTAACCTCTAAAGCCTATCGAGTATTTAACAAAAGAACTTTAGTAGTAGAAGAATCTATTCATGTTGTATTCGATGATAACCTCCTTCCTAGGAAGGATTCTTGTGATGATGATGATGTAGGGATCATAAATGCCTTTGATGGAGGTCAAACTTCAAAGGAGGATGAGATTCCAACAAAGGAAGAGGACTCACAAAATCCACCTCTTGAAGCCTTGAAGGACTTGGCTATGGAGGAAAAGGAAGTGAGCTACCCAAGGGAGTTGAACTATGTCAAAGATGGTGAAATCTTGGGTGATCCATCCAAGAGGGTAACCACTCGTTCTTCTCTTAGATTAATGAACCATGTTGCATTTATCTCATGCATAGAGCCTAAAAATATAAAAGAAGCATTGAAAGATGACTTTTGGATTATGGCTATGCAAGAAGAGTTAAATCAATTTGAGAGAAGTAATGTATGGACACTAGTTGATAGGCCTAGTAATCAATCTACAATAGGAACTAAATGGGTCTTTAGGAACAAACTAGATGAGAGTGGTAACATTGTGAGAAATAAAGCTAGACTTGTAACACAAGGTTACACTCAAGAGGAGGGAATAGATTTTGATGAAACCTATGCACTCGTAGCTAGAATGGAAGCCATTAGGATGTTGCTTGCATATGCATGTTATCATAATTTCAAGCTTTTTCAAATGGATGTTAAAAGCGCATTTTTAAATGGTTTTATAAATGAAGAAGTGTATGTGGAACAACCACCGGGTTTTGAAGATTCAAAATTTCCAAATCATGTTTTCAAACTTACCAAAGCTCTTTATGGTTTAAAACAAGCTCCTAGAGCTTGGTATGAAAGGCTTTCAAATTTTTTGATTGAAAAAGGATTTGAAAAAGGTAAGGTGGACACTACACTCTTTGTAAAAATGTATAAAAATGACATCTTAGTGGTTCAAATTTATGTTGATGATATTATTTTTGGTTCTACTAATGAATGTCATTGTCAAGAGTTTGCTAAGTTAATGCAAGGTGAATTTGAGATGAGCATGATGGGGGAGCTCTCATTCTTTTTGGGACTCCAAATCAAGCAAAAGAAGGATGGCACCTTCATCAACCAAGCAAAATACATAAAAGATATGCTCAAGAAGTTTGGCTTGGAGAATGCAAAGCCTCAAGCCACTCCTATGAGCTCATCTACAAAGCTTGACAAAGATGAAGGAGGTAAGTGTGTTGACTCTAAGCTTTATCGTTCTATGATTGGATCATTGCTTTACCTTACCGCAAGTAGACCGGATATCTTGTTTAGTGTTTGCTTGTGTGCTAGGTTTCAAGCTAGTCCTAGAGAGTCTCACCTTATAGCCGTTAAGAGGATCTTTAGGTATCTTAAAGACACTCCTTGTTTAGGTCTTTGGTACCCTAAAGACTCTACCTTCAACCTTCATGCTTACTCGGATGCGGATTATGAGGGTTGCAAAATCGATAGGAAAAGTACTTCGGGAACTTGTCAATTCTTAGGTAGTATGCTCATATCTTGGTTCTCTAAGAAACAAAATAGTGTAGCCTTATCTACCACCGAAGCCGAGTACATATCCTTAGGGAGTTGTTGTGCTCATGTCCTTTGGATGATGCAACAACTCTTAGATTATGGAATTAAAGTTGGAACCATACCCCTAAAATGTGACAACACTAGTGCAATATGTCTAACAAAAAATCCCATCCAACACTCTAGAACCAAACATATAGAAATAAGGCATCATTTCATTAGAGATCATGTCCTTAAGGAAGATGTGATTATAGAGTATGTAGACACCTTGAATCAATTAGCTGACATATTTACAAAACCCTTAGACAAAGAGCGTTTTTGGTCCCTTAGGAGAGAGTTAGGTCTAGCTTGCCTATCTTGACCTTTTTGGACCTCTTTTGTGCTTAAATATGCTTGATTTTGTGAAATGCCATGTTTATATGTTTAAACTCCCAATTTCTTCCATGCCTATAGTTAGGGGGGTATGATTCTGTTAAAATATGCTTAGAACTGCTCATACATCATTTGCATACTCATAGGAGATGTTAGGTTCGAGCCTTTGGTTGTTCTTTGAACCAAATATGTAATTCTAGGCATCCAGTATCGATACAGCTCTACGCGTATCGATACCCGTTCTTCATTCAGTTTCCCAGAATTGTCTTTGCTTCACGCGTATCGATACGATTCATCCCGTATCGATACGGGTCGTTTCGATACGGACCCCTCCGTTTTGATACGACTTTTCCAACGGGCATTTATGCGAAAAGACAATTATATCCCCGTATCGATACACCTTCGGGCGTATCGATACTCGACTGCGCTGATGGCATTAAATTAGCTTTTAATGAGTTCAACTTTTACCCAAATTCAAACTTTTCAAAACCTAATTAACCCTAGCCGTTTTTGCCTATAAAAAGGTCCTTCCTCCTTCATATTTTTCACATCTCAACTCAAACCTAAAAGAGTTTTTGAATCAAGCAAGGCTTTGTGCTCTCTTTCTCATCTTTGTGCTAGTTTTCTTCAAATCTTCAAGTTTCTATCAAGGTAATCTCCTTCTTTCTCTTTTTCAATTTTTTTGTTGTTTTGATTCTTTTGTTTCATTTTTTTTAAAACAAACTTTGTTTTTTTCTTCAAACTTTTTCTTGAAATTTTCTTCTAAATTTTTCTTTTCAAAATTTCCCTTAAAAATTTTCTTTTAATTTTTTTTTACCTTGATCTTTACTCAAATTGAAGAAATCTCCCTTGCTTAATTTCTCTTTTAGATCATGGCACCAAAAGAACCATCGAGGAAGCGGCCAAGGGTTAATCAAGTCGGTGAATCTTCCACCCTTGGAGCGATTGCTCGTCCTAACTACTCAACCATCTATGAGCAATCCTTTGAAGGCAATTCGGGTCTAAATCACTTTCGTCAATATGAGAATTACAAGATCCGTGCCGAAAGGGTAATCTCCGTTCCTTTTCTCAATTCGGAGCGTTTCAAGTTTGAATACCTCCCCTTGCTTCATCGTTGGAATTTCATGGATTTTATCTCTATTCCCGGTATTTTCTATCGCCTCTTGGTTTTGATTTTCTATGCTAATGCAAGATGCATTAGTTGTAATGGGGAATTTGTTGCTATTAGCTCTTATCTTATGGGAAAGAAAATAATCTTTGATGTCAAGTCTATTTGTGAGGTTTTTAAGTTGGATGATGAAGGCCTTGATGATGAGCATAGTATGGGGCATGTTCTTAGTGGATCCGTCACCGCCCTTAATGCTCACGACCGGATCCTACATTTGATGGTGTCATGGTGGTTTCGTCCTTCCGGAGGAAAATATTCCACCATCCGTCAAGTGGATGATTTTTGGATTCGGTGCTTCCGTGAAGCCAAGCGACCAAATCTAGCTTGACTCATGTTCGCGGAGATTGTCTATCTCGTTCAAAATCGTAACACTCCTCATGTCACCTCCTTCACATACGGTACGGCTTTGAGCTATTTCTTTGTTAAAAAGGATATTGATTGCTCCTATGACTCTCCAACTCCTCTCACCGATCCCATTGATGAGCGATCTCTTGCTCGGGCAAAATTTACTTATCTTAATGGTGAATGGATACGTCTTGCCGAGTTACCACCGGAAGCTGCCGCAATGTTTGAAAAGGCTCAAGCTCCTCAAGTCCAACAACCCAACATGGATGCTCTCATGACCTATCTCAATGAGCAATTTACCGGGTTGCGCACGGACATGAATACCCGTCTCACTTCCATGGAAACTACCTTTGATACTAGGATGACGGGTATGGAGAACCGCCTCACATCTCTTGAAAGCGGGCACAATTCCTTGAATATTTCCATTGCCGCTTTCAATGATGAATGGCGTAATAACATGCGCACTAATGAGCCTTTGGGAGATGATGATGAAGATGATGAAGACGAAGAAGACGATGCTTAGACGTTTCCTCTTGCATATCATTCATATCATCTAGGATTTTCTATTTTATGCACCTATGCTTTATGTTCTTAGGATTAAGTTTGTTTTAGGATTAAAACCTATGCTTTGATTTCTTGTTTGCTTTTGTTTGGATTTCCAGTTTAATGCTATGATGAATAAAATTATGTTGCTTATTATCATTATACCTTTGATTTCCTTATGCACTTACTTGTCTCCAAGAATTTTTGATCTAACAAAAAGGGGGGAGAAGAATCTAGCTCACTTCAGCTCACTTCAAAATATTTTGATTTTAATTCAAAGGTTACCAAGCTTATATTAAGGGGGAGTTAACTTTGTAAAGGTTTTTCAAAAATGTCAAAAATTTTAAGTTTTAGTTTTGTTATATCAAAAAGGGTGAGATTGTAAAACCTATGTTTGATTTTGATATAACTAGATCTTTAAGGATCAATTCGAAAAACTTAAAATTGTTTTTATAAGTCCCTAAATAAGTTTCAAAACACCAACACTTTAAAATTGATTTATAAAACTCAAACTCAAAATATTTTCTAAGTGTTCCAAGGCAAAACCATTGAAAATCGTCCTGGCGTATCGATACACTACCAAGCGTATCGATACCATTTTACCAAACTTGGTTACTGTCGGAACCAGTATCGATACCTCAAACCCTCGTATCGATACTGCCCTGTGTTAAAATTCAAAGAGTTTGAATAGCGTACCGATACGGCAAACCCTCGTATCGATACGACCCTTATAATTTTTAAAGATTAAGTCGGTTTAAAAATATGACCGTTGGTGTCAGTTGGTTGGTAACCAAACTTTAAAAGTTCGTTGACCCGTATCGATACTCCTAACCCTTGTACCGATACGGTTGTGGACAGTGAGCTAAGTTCAGAAAATAGTATCGATACGGCCCTTGCCGTTTCGATACCCAGTACCGATACACTTACGTGCGTATCGATACCCCTTATTAAATGCACACAATGGCTCTTTCTTTTCTGAGACAGGTACCGATACTCCTTCCCGCGTACCGATACCGGTAGCTGCAGAAGTGCATTAATGGTGGTAAGAGAGGGTTCCAACGGCTCCATTTATGTTCCCAACCACCCAAACGGCTAGAAATCAATGAGGAGGTATAAAAGACATATCCAAAAGCTACAGCAACAACTATTGATCTTCAAGAAAACACTTATTCATCAAATCCAAGCAATTGTGCCAAAATTCCTATTTGTCTAGAAATCCCAATTGTAATCTTCATTCATACTTTGTCAAATTGGGTTGAGTGCTTGTATTGGGGCTATCATTTGTATTGAGAGATACCTTATTAGCCATCAAATTTCTTTGTTCACTTGTGTGAGGATTGAGTTGATTTTTGGGTAGAAAAATCAACCGAAATTGTAAAGGGTTGCCTCCTTGTCCTAGAAAAGGGGAAGAGCAATTTAGTGGAATTGTTGCAAATCCTTAGTGAAGCTAAGGTAGTGGATGTAGAGTTCATTTGGAACTTGAACCACTCTAAATCTCTTGTCCATCATTTTTAATTTGCAAATTTCCACCACAAAACTTTAAATTTCCAATTCACCCCCCTCTTGGTCAATATCGATCTTGCGATCCACTCAACATACACATTGTGTGATTATTATATGTATTATGGATTGTATGATTGGCATCATGTGCATATGAATTCGGAATGTGTTTTAATTATGATTTATGGAATATTTAATTTATGAAACATCGGATTTTCAGAACTATGATTTATGAATTTATGGACTATGATTTATGAAGTATGTTTACGGAATATCGGATTTATGGAACTGGATTTATGAAATTTGATTTTTAATCATCATGTATGTATGAGCATGGGTTGGGATTTGTACGGAGGAAGTTTAGTTGTTTCATCTTTCAAGCTGAATTCCACTTCGGATCAGTGGTTCCACCCTTCGGGTTGAGTTCCACTTCGGATTGGTGACGATGTAGAGAGTGGTTTTGGGGAACCTTACTCTTCGGACGGTGATGTAGATGGATTCATGACATAGACTTAGGTGCATCGCTTGTGATTTGTGTTATGGTTTAAAATATTTCATTCAAAATAATATTATGTTTTATAATTATGGTTTTTCTTGCACTTTAGAGACACACTAAGCTCTTTAGCTTACTCCCCCATAGTTTCCTCTTACAGATATCTCTGGACTTTAGGCATGTAGTACTTGGAGGATCTCACCCCTTTTAATTCGGATATTTTACTATTTAGTTTGAAATTATTTTTGGTGATTCAGATTATTATTTATAACTTTGATACATCGATGTACTTTCATACTTTTGGACTATTTATGTTTTCGGATGGTTTTAACATTCTTCTATTATGATTTTATTTTATAGATTTTATTTAAACATTCGAATGTTTATTATAATATTTATGTTTTTTATTTATTACTAAATTTATGTTATTTTATTTTATTTTAATGTATATCTTTTTAAAAATAGTTTTCTTGAGGGAAAAGTTTTCAATTCTAACTTCCTAAATTCGGTAATTTCTCCTAGGCCGGGTTTAGGGGGTTACAGATAATATAATCCTTACACAGGAGATAGTTCACTCAATGCGTCGGAAGAAAGTTAAGCAGGGGTTGATGGCCATCAAAGTTGATTTGGAGAAAGCTTATGATCGTTTAGAGTGGAGCTTTATTGATGACACTCTTGCCAACATTGGGATTCCAGTGGATTTACGCTCTCTTATTATGAACTATGTTTCAGCTGTATCGACGTAAATTCTCTAGAATGGTTCCTCAACCGAGGCTTTTATTCCTTCTAGGGGCATCCGCCAAGGTGATCCATTATCCCCGTACTTATTTGTGTTATGTATGGAACGGTTGGCACAGACTATTCAACAGAAGTGTACTAGTGGGACTTGGAGGGAGTTTAAAACGTCTAAGACTAGTTCTGCTATTTCGCACTTGTTTTTTGCAAATGATATGTTGTTGTTCGCCGAAGCTTCTATCTCGCAAATGGCTCTAATCAATCGAGTTCTTCAAAAGCTTGGTGTTGCTTCTGGTCAAAAGGTCAGTATGCCTAAAACTACGATCTTTTATTCGGCTAATGTTCCTTTGGATACTAGATATGCGATAAATGTAGGTTTTGGTTTCGTTGAAGTGAATGATCTTGGAAAATATCTGGGTGTCCTCATTCTACATAATCATGTTACTTCGGCCACTTATAGTTACTTGGTACAAATGGTGCAAAAACGTCTCAGTGTTGGAAAGCTAAGACTTTGTCTTTGGAAGGTCGAATTACTTTGGCTAAGGCGGTGTTTTCGGCTATTTCAATCTACACTATACAGACTGATGTCTTCCTAAGAAAATTTACACTGAGCTAGAATCGTTGATTAAGCGTTTTGTTTGGGGGATTACATCAGATCGGGGTGGAGTCTATCTTGTACGATGGGATGATATGTGTAAGCCAATTGCGTATGAGGGTCTTGGCTTTCATAAGTTAGAACATATGAATGAGGCGTTTCTTATAAAATTGACCTTTTTTTCTTGTGGCTAAAAAAGATGCTTTATAGGTACGGTTCCTCCGAGCTAAGTATAAATGGCTGCCTGGTGATTCAAATTTTCCTTTATCGTCCTCTAGCTCTCGGTTATGGAAAGCTTTGGGACTAGTTTGGCAGGATGTATGTAGTAATTTGTCGTGGCACATTGGAAATGGACACAGTACTGACTTCTATCACGATAAATGGTTACCTGAGGTTGGGATTCTTGCGACACATGTGCTTCCTGCGAACATGGCGCGTCTGCCTCGACTCCCTATAGCTGCGATGGTTGATGCTTCGAGCGACTGGCGCTAGTCGGAATTACAGCAGGTGTTGCCTCTGCCTATTTTGCTACGGCTGGCGGCTTTGAAGCAATTGGATCCTACGTTTCCAAACGATATTGTAGGGTTGGGGACTGTTTGCGGATTATCATCTTTCGATTAAGTCAGCTTATGAGTTACGAATTGAACCACCTTCGGGCACTCAGGGTCGTTTATGGACGTTGATCCATAAATTTTGCGGTCTGCAGAAAATCAAAAAAAAATTATGGCTCGCATATTGTGATAAACTGATGACAAATGTCAAGCGTGCACGCTGCCATTTTACCATTGATTCTTCGTGTTTGATTTTCCATTCTTCTGATGAGACGATGGATCATATTCTTCGTTGGTGTGGTGTAGCTCAGTCAGTTTGGAGTCTGCTTGTGCCGCCGTCCAAACTATCGACTTTCTTCAATTTACCTTTTCGTCAATGGATAGAGCAAAATCTAGTGGATAGTTCGTCTTTTGCTTACAATTCTGGTAGTTGCGATTTATTTTTCACTTCGGTGTTATGGAACTTATGGGTTCAGCGAAATGCAAGGGTCTTTGGGACTGAAATTGAGGAGTGGAGATCCATTTTATTTCGAAGTACATGGTTGGCGGAGTCTTCTGCCTAGGCGCTTCTGCAACGACGTGAGCAGCAGTCGCATTCAGTGGCTCGACGGGATATGTGTCTTCGTTGTTTACCGCCGACAATAGGATGGGTAAAGCTTAATACGAATGGCTCGCGCTCCGAACAAAATGGGCATGCTAAATGTGGTGGTGTGATCCGGAATCACTTAAGAACTTGGATACTTGGGTTTGGTAAGTTCATTGGATGTTGTTCAATACTAGAGGCTGAGTTGTGGGGCATTTACTTGGGACTTTCCCTTGCTTGGGAGAAAGGTTTACGTTGCATTTTAGTTGAGTCTAACAATGAGAAAGCTATTAAGCTATCGAACAAGATGATCGTGGTGGTTATGTTCTTGCTATTACATGCTATATTCAAGAGTTGTGTCGGAGGGATTGACGAGTTTCTTATCGCTCTATCTCTAGGAATGAAAATTGAGTTGTTGATTCCTTGGCGAAACATGTTAGTTATGTGGAATTGGAGCTGGTTTCTTTTGAATCTCCCCCAGCCTATGTTGTTGATCTTCTACGTGAAGACATGTTATCCTTGAATGCTTTAGTTGATATCTTGAATGTAATCTTGTTATCACGTGTACTGTTTTTTTCTCCATTAAATTTATGGAGGTTTTTTAACGAGGCACGTAATAACAATACCCTTTCTATAAAAAAAAACTATTTGGTATATAAATATATGGAAAATACTTTGATGCACAAGTTGTGTAAACTTTAGTTTACACAAGCCCTTTAATTTTAGGGTTTAGGGTTTAAGGTTTTATGTTAGAGTTTAGGGGTTTAGTATGTAGGGTATATAATTTAAGGTTTATGGTTAGAATTTAGAGTTTAGAGTTAGGGTTTAGAGTTTAGGTTGCTAGGGTTTGTGATTTAGATTTTAAATTTTATAAAAGGATTGTGTAAAAAAAATTTACACAGCTTGTGCATCAAAATAAAACCCTAAATATATAATTAAGTACTTAATATACTTACGAGATTTCACCACACTCATGATAGAAGATTTATGTATAAACTATATTGAATAAAGGTTCAATCCTTAGTTAGATAATATTTAATTATATTATTTAAAGGTTATATGAGAAAAAAAAGGAGGTGAGCGTTATTATGTGTTTGATTTTTATCGGATTTTAATTATTTTATTTAAAAATTATATAATATAGAAAAACAAAAAATAGCTCATAATAATATTTGTTATTTTCTAAAGAACACTTTAATCATTTATAAACCGAATTAATGTTGAGTGAACTCATTCTACGAATTCAGTTAGAAATTTTATCAATAATATAGATGTTATTTGATAATAATAAACATTAATTTTTGAATAAAGTTATTTCATAATTTTAATTTTATTTGTAGAGTGTTTGATAGGCTTAAAGGTGTTGAAGCCCTTGAATTTTTGAAAAAAAAATCGATTAAGTCTTTAAATTTTTTTTGCACTCAATTAAACCCTTTAACCAATAATTTCAATTAGTTAAACCCTTTGACCAATTTTAGCCATAAATTTTTGACGATTTTTTTGAAATATTATTGTCACGTGACACACTACAATTTTGTCATGTGACATTTATAAAAATAAATTTAGAAAACCATTTTTTTATAATTTTTGTAAGTTGTTTTAGAATTTTTAAAGAATTTTTTAAATAAAATTAAAAAATTCTGAAAATTTCAAGTGACAACACTATAACACGACATGTTGGACCAATTAATCCAGAAAAATTGTAAAATTTAATAGTCAACGTTGGTCATAGGGATGAATTAATGAAAATTTAGAGTATAAAGACTTAATTGAGTGCAAAAATAATTTAAGAGCTTAATTGATCTTTCTTCAAAAGTTTAAGGGCTTATATTACCTTTAAACCTATTTTATATTATTTTGAATAGTTTTGGGTAAAAGAAGAAAAACGTTTTAATTTTTTTAACAAAAATAAGTAGATAATTTATTTTAAATATACTTTTGTAATGAATATGAAACTGTAATCGGACAATATACTTTTGTAATGAATATGAAACTGTAACCGGCCAAATGATGATTAACGTTTTCCATGGTCGGCCTGTTGATTTTTCCTTCCTATTGTAGCTTTATGTCACGGACTTATTTCTTCAAGCTCAAATCCGTGCGGCACTAGCACTCTCGGCACGATGCTAGTAAGCCTTAATGTCGCAACGCTATGGCAAACACAAGGAGCAAAAGTGTTTACAAGGAAATGACCTTGTATTGCACAACGGAAGCTTTACAAGTGTTTGAGTGAATGGCTACTTGGATGACAACTTGAGTGAGTTACAAGTGAGAGGGGTGGCCCTATTTATAGGCACCCACCTCCTCAATGGACGGCTATGATCTATTTGATCCAACGACTACGATTTCGCCTCCCAAAATATCTACTAAGCCTAGATATTTCTAAATAAGTTTATACTTATCTACATACATCCATAATATTCTAAACTACTCCTAAATGGTCTAAAAGCTCTAACATATTCTAAGATATTCTAGAATATTCCGAAGTCGTCCGGAGTTGTCCCGAACCTTCCGGACTTGTCTCGAGCCCTCTTGATCATTCTCGGGTCTTCTAGGTTACTTCGGGTAAGCCTAGATTGATGTGGATCCTTCTGGAACCCCTCGGGTGAGTTTGGAGACATTTGGGGCCTTCTAGGCTGTTCTAGAGTCTTCGTTGGAGCACCTTTGGCCTTAAAAGGCTTGGTATGCCTCATTTCTCCCTTGTTGCCCCGTGAGCACCTAGGTGGGGCACTATAGGCGCGCGCAGCGCACCTAGGTGGGGCTGTTCGGGCGCGCACTACGCACCTGGGTAGCACACTTCGGTGTTGCTCGGTGCACCCTGGCGGGTGTGCCCCTCGGTTGGCAGGGTCGCGACCAGGCGGGGCGTGACATTTAGCCAGCTTTGTTGCATCTTAGTCCTTAGAGTTGATTGAGTCATTTCTTTTATTTGTTACATGCCCTTAGAAAACCTACTCACTCCCAAATAGTAATGTTTTTTTGTCCATCAAATAATTTCTTTTTCTTAATCTTCCAATAAAAATCCTTTTTCACTCCATCGCAGGTATGCCAAATCTGGTAGATAATAGATATAGTACCATTCCAGTCATTTGGAGTAATACTTCTTCATAACTAAGGTCTGCCTAATAATACCGTGATTAATTGCAGGGTCACAAGTTCCAGCTTTTAGAGGGTAATAAATTGCTGCTTGTAAGTTGATATGCTTCAACTAAAACGGAACATCTGCGGGGTAATCTTTGGGGTGTCTGTTAATGGTTTCCCTAACCATTTTCTCTTGTTCACAAAGGTGCGACGGAATATTATCGTATACATGCGTGAATAAGTCCTTAACTGGAGGTTTCTCAGCTCTCTCTGCTATCTGAATTGCCTGCAATAACTGTCATGAAGAGTAACTGTTAGTAAGAAACTTCAGAATTTAGGTTCCAAGCAGCAGTATACGATGATTTAGCCAAAGGGTAAAGGGTACGTAAATCCATCAGAAACAAACGAAAAATCAAGCAATGACTTCAAACAGGCTTCAGACTTTAGTTGTTCTAATGGTTCATCAAAGCATTGTCTGTCACACATATTGCACCTTGGAAAACATTCAACAAGTTTCAAGTGTTTTACCTGATTCCGAATGCTGCTTCTGATCTGTGACTCAGCCTCACCACTCCACCAACCATTTGTTTCGATCCACTTTCTAAATCTTGTTACAGGGTCTCTTGCCATTCTCCACCATTCGATTTCATCGGCAGGACGGTACTTGGTGGAATCATCTGATGTGGAGTGATGTCCAACTCGATATGTAACAGCCTTAAGTGAAATGACAGAAGAAAAGACGATGGAACAACCCATTTACGTTTAAGCATTATGCATATGCCTCTTGGTTTCTGAAAAGCCACTGATGGAAAAGAAGACTTACTTCAATCAAAATGGGCCTGTGTTCGTGTACCGCCATTTCACGTGCAGTGTGAACTGCACTGTACACGGCAAGTGCATCGTTACCATCTACACGAATGCTCCGGACTCCATAAGCTTGCCCTCTAACAGCAATCCCATCACCTGCACCATGTGCAAAACTAAATTACATGATGGGATACACACATAAACTGTTGATACATTCAGGGACTATTAAAATATAAGAAAGCACGTCAAAACAAAATATCGAACATTACTTCGGAACTGGTCTGAAGTGGGTGTACTAATTGCCCATCCATTGTTTCGGCAGATAAAAATGACGGGAGACTCTGTGACGGCCGCAAAATTCAAAGCAGCATGGAAATCTCCCTACCGTTATTTTATTGTGTTAGAAACAAAGCACCAGAAGCTAAAATTCAGTGAGACTTGGAAGCTAGGCAATGAACTCATATATATATCCTGCTCTCCAACAACACACAAAGGAAGAGAAAGAAATAGAGCGACAACAGTATTAGAGATATAGTTTAAGTATTTCAATGTATTTCTGGTATTTTCCCTGAGTGAATGTAGATAGGTCTGCTTGTACTACATCACTCTCTCTGTTGCCTGAGGTCAGTTAAGAATCTGGTAAGTTTGTTAGAACGATCCTTAACTATTTCCTCTACTCCTCTCATACATATATAACTGGTCTTCATATTTTGAAGATATTACAGTTGGTTATCAATAAAATAACTGGAGAGTGCCGTCTCTCTTTCTCTACATCTTCTTCTCAAATTCCCAATTATTTGATAGAATCTAACATGGTATTTTCTAATGTCTGGTCCCTAAAATGGAGTTACGCAAAACCAGTGATTCCATCTATTCCCACCTTGTCTTTGCCGGAATTCTAAGGATGAGGTGGAGTTTTAGTTAGAGATATTAGTTCAAGTTGTTTTCCTCGGTATAATACTCGTAAAAAATAAATTTATTGAAATTATGTTTGTCTAGTTACAATAAGCATATGAAGCAATTCTATAGATTTTATAAACCCTTCCAACTGTAAAAACAACAAATATTTTTTCTCAATGGATGTATTTACCTCACTTGTGCCACCATCACCAAAGTAAGTGACAGCACATGCATCTTTTTTGTCCATCTTTAGGGAATATGCGGCACCGACTGCATGGGGAATTTGTGTACTGCAAAACAGTGGGAAATGTTTATAACCCCGATTTACATAATTACATCTTAAGGTTTTAAGAAATTTCTATCTGGCAAACTCCTTCAAAGACAAGTTTAATCTCATACGCAATTGTTGATGATACGGTAAAGTAGTTATGCTTGTTAGATCCATAATGAATAGGCATTTGTCTGCCTTTCCCATAATCATCTTTGTTTCCGAAACACTGGTTTGCAAATTCTTGCAGGGTGAAACCGCGCCATAATAAAACTCCTGGCTCTCTGTACTGAAGACCACATCAGTTAATTTTCAACCATGATAACCAGATTTAACTTCTCATTAGTTATGATTTAATTAAATAAACTGCCCTTATCTTTTTAGCATGTACATGAGAAATGGTATGCTTTGAACATCGGGTTATAAACCAAGATGTGGGATTGAAATAAATTCGTAAATCATTAAAGTTATGCTCTATCCATAGAAGTGAAAAATGAAGCCCGAAGGATTCATAAGGGATGCATGCAAGTATTTGTCCATGTATTTTCTTATAACCTGAGGGACAACAATGTCATCCGCGGTAAGTGCTGCTGCCGATGCAATGTTGATGGCCTCTTCTCCGATAGTGGTCGCGTAGAAGGAAATTCTTCCTTGCCTTTGAGCTTCATAGAATATAGTATCCAAAATTTGAAGGGTAGCCATGTTGCTATACATTTTAACAGCAATTTCCTCACTGACCTAATTTAGTACATAATACATGGGATTCTTTATTGCCTAATGATACATTTAAAGGAAAACGAAAAACGAAATCATTGTTTCAGGAAGGTAAATTTACCTGTACAAAGATGCTGTTACTAATTAGTTGACCATTATCATCAAGAACTCGGTAGCAGGGGTTATACACACAGGGAGATTCGGACAAAAACTGCATCTCAGGAGAGAATACAACGTTTCCTCCTGGAAAATCCAATACCTTTCATGAAAAGAAAGCTTTGGTGAGGATAAATATATGTCATCATTATTGTTAGACGAAGAAAAGCTCTATCGTATCCGTAAAACCGACAGTGTCTAATCTTTAAAACCATTCTAAGTTGTCAAGACATTCAAGAACCAAATACACAAACAGAGTCTTATTCTACCATCTGGAAAGGCTTATAAAGGGTTAGTACAAAACCTTGCACAAAATTAGTATCCTTTGCTGGTTCGGCATTCCGACAACAGAGCAAGTGCTATAGCTCTCATACTTGTACCAATTAAAACAGCCATTTGTAATATCAGTAAACACTAAAAGCTCCAAAGTCATTATTGTATACAACAGATAAAGGAAATTTGTTAATCAAGCAATGCAAGATGCATAATCTTCCTCATGGTCTCATAAAGATATAACCTTTTGTTACAGTATTAAACTGATGAATCAAGGCATTCAAAAACATAAACTTTAACAAATTCCAACCCTCACTGTTTATGGGAAAACATAAAACACATTAGAAACCTGATTGTGTTCAGCGTTTGGGAGGGAAGCAAAGTGTTGTTCAGTTGTGGTGGATTGAAATCGCTGGAAACAGAAAGAGTGGGCTTTATTCTGGGAATGTGAATCTGGGTTCCTGAGTTGTGGTGCAAGGAAACGGCAACGATTAGTGTTGTTCAGGCAAGAGGTGTAACAACAATCACTGCTGGGCTTCATTAATCTTGATAAACCGACCTTTGATTTAAGGTTGTTGATAATGTTTCTGGAATTTCTCGAGCAGAAGGCCATGGGAACGACAGAGATTAACTAAGCAAATAAAATGATTCAAGTTCGGTGAACACTACAGAAATAGATTTAATGAGATCGATCCATTACCACACGCGAGTTTGAGAATAACAGCGTACTCGCTCTAGCAACCCAACACGCAAATCTCTTTATTTTTAAATTAAAATTTGAATTAGGATCCACTACCGCATGCGTTCTTCGTTAGTTGATTTCGATTTATTTTGTTTTATTTATAAGGTTAGTATTTGAATTTACTAAACGATATAATATACTATTTTCTTATTATATCCATTGATGTACGGTAACTATTATGAATTTATTATTTAATGAGTTTTGTTTAAAGGTAACTGGTAAGTGGTAAGTGGTAATAAAATTAAGGGTTTTGTCAATAATAATTTCATAAAATTTTATAATTAATGTTTGTTTTACTTTTTAATAAAATTTAATAGAATGTAATTAATTTTTAAAAAATTGTGTTTAATTAATTTAGGGGGTTTGGAATAATTACTACTCACCTAAAGAATTTATAGTTTAGTGTTTAGGATTTATGGTTTATGATTTTGAATTTTAGGTTTAGGGTTTAGAGTTTTGGATTTTATGTTTAGAGTTTAGGCTTTAGAGTTTAAGGTTTTATGTTTATGGGTTTGAATATTAGGTTTAGGTTTAGGGTTTATGGTGTAGTGCATATGGGTTTTAGGGTTTCATTGTTTAATTAATGAATTTAAAAAAATGCAATTAATTATATTCTACTAGATTTCATTAAAAAATCAAATAAATATTAATAATAAGAATCATGTGTTATTATTGACAACCCTAAAAAGGTTGTCAATAGCATTGCCTAAAATTAAAGGAAAAATTTTATTTGAATGTAAAGAACGGGCAAGGTGCAGATATAGTACATAATTTAAAAATAATGTTAGATGAAAAATAACACGTGACAATGAGGTGACATTTTAAGTTGGATCTCGTTGGGATTTAATAGTTGGGCAATTGAAATAAATTTATTAGAAATTAATTAAATTAAAGTGATTTTTTTGTGCCCGAAATGAAAATATCCTAAATTTGAGTAACCGCTAATGTAGTTTATCCAAGTAATTAAGATCTTTTATAGCGAAATTGTGGTGATTTGTGGAAGTTTTTGGAGTCTATTAACTCGAGGATTCCCCAATTGGAGTAGTAAGCCCAAACAAGGTATGTTTGTCGTTTGACATTGGATAATTTAGACAAAATATCATGTCCGAAAAATGAGTTTAGACAAAAAAAATAAAAAAGAAAAATAGATCTATTATGGGTGAGACATGAGCTTCAACATTCAAAGCTCAAATTCAGTCTGATTTGTTTCTAGTATATTCTATTTTTATATTATATAATTCTTTTGGTTGCCCTTTTAGTTTTTAGGACTTCGCTCTAACTAATTTGGACTGACTAGCATCGTACACTTAACTTTGGTGGGTGACAGAAATGGAGCCAGAGTTTGAGGGTGGGGCAAATTATGAATATTTGAAAGTGTGAGAAAATTTATATATAAATTAATTTTTAAAAAAATTTAAATAAAGGGACAAAGGTGGAAAAAAATTCTTCAGAGCCATGTAAATCTGTTCTTGGTGGATGAGACTCTTAGTATTAATTTTTTGCATACACAACACATTGAACTCGAAACCTTACTTAAGCGATATTAAGCTGCTTACCACTTGGTATGTAAATATAATATTATAATGTAAATATTAAAATACATTAAGTTATTTTTTCATCAAAAGAACTCAGTGGTAAAGCTATCCATGTTGCCAATCCCTAGCGTGAATCGGAGGATCTAGACCCAGCGGCATCTCAAAGTAAGCCTGCAACTGAATCCTGCTTGGGAGTTACAAACTTAGGTAGAGTTTTTCAGTTACAAAAAGATATTAATGCTTTGTTTATGAAGTTTATTTGCTTGATGGTGGACACTTGTTAAGTTGAGCATTCAAATCCTTTGGTAGTGGACTGTTAGATTCATTACACAAGGTTTGAGCCATAGGATGATGCAACTAAGGATGTGGATTCAATCGAGTCGAAGAATCGAGTTAAAAATTTTGAAGTTAGTCAAGTTGACAAGTTATATTTTATAATTTGAATTTTATTTAAAAAATTTTCGAGTCGAGTTGTTCGAGTTTCTGTTCAAATTTACTTGTAAATATTTATAAAATTATGACATTAATTGGTTCCAATTTAAACGTCTTTTTATAACCATATGTGACATACATATATCAGACAAAGTTGAGAGACTCGACTCAAACTTAAAAATCGATCCACTAATTCAAGTTATTCGACGTCTCATTGTGTAACTCAACTTTATTTGAATTTTTTTCCGAATCAAGTCGAGTTTATGAAATTATGATTCGAGTCAAGTTGAGTCAAATTTTTTCACGTCGAGTAGAGTTTGCTCACCAGATGTAACCATGCTAAAACATGAAATTAAACCATTGCACCATTAAAGGGGAATAGAAATCTTCTACCCATTTACGTTTCCATACTAAACAATTAGGTTTAGGGTTAAGGTTTAGAGTTAATGGGTAAGGAATTGGTGTTTAAGGTTTAGGAATAGTTTTTGCTTACCATATTAATAGCAAATTAACCTCTATAAAATAGAGGTTCAAAATTACAAAGAAAAGTGGTAATTAATTTATAAGGGCATTGCTAATTAAACAAATTCTTTAAAGAAGAATCCATATTTACTTAACATTCCAGTTGAACTGCTTCACTTGTCACGCCCCAGTCATAAGTATGGGAGTGAAATGAATAACCCTGCTTAGACCATTAAACGACCTCTAGTAATAACTAATATTGGAAGAGCCCATAGGCAATGTAGATTTTTGCCTTTGAAACATGGTCACTTGGGGCTTTGGCAGGCTACTTCTGTTGTAAGGGAAGAAAAAAAATAAAAGATGTTTATGGAGCCAACGACGCCATGATTATGAGCTCTCGGAAGCTTTCAGGTGCATGTGCTAGGATTCACTATATCCAAGAAACTATGTATATATTACATAATTTATAAACTTTACTAATTAAAAAGTATATGATTTCACAGTGCATTTTAGTTTTTGTAATATCTACAACAACAGCAAAACTAGATACAAAACTAGCTAATTGTATTGAAAAGAGGAATTGGGGGAAGATATATCCTCAACATCATCATCCAATGACAAGAACATTTCATCAAGGCATGACAGCTCACTTCCATCTTCATCACTGTAGCTGAAGCTCTGAGCGTTGCCCTTTTTCTCTTCAACTTTACACACAACCCATCTACAATCCTATATATTAACAAATAAAACACAATTACATGCATACTTCACACTAAATAATCAAACTTATTTGACTACACAGTACTCACCACTTTTTTGTTTCCTTTTGTTTTATAGTGGTGTGATGAAAGAGCCGAGCCTGAGCCTGAGCCCCAATTGCAAAGATGGTATTCTTGCATCAACCAATTTGTTTTTATGCCGAACGGAGCTTCGCCGATGAAGAATTCATAGTGTTTCTTTACCCCAATCTTCTTCTCTGAACCAGCACTGAAGATTGGCTCCTCAAAATCTAGTTGCTTCCAATACCCATTTTCCAGGACTCGGTTCTCCATCGTCTGGCTAAAGAAGAAGTAGCGTTTTCCACTCAACAACGCCTTCCCTATTCACCCAACAAACCCATTTTATGACTAACAAAAACGTTTACGACTGCAGTTAAGTGTAGATATGTAATAGGAGAGTGAGAGAAAAGAAGCTGACCATGTAATTCCCAGGGGTGAAGCGGATGAAGATGAAGGTCGGGAATGATGTTGGGACAGCAAGGCAAGAGCGAGGACTTGGGATACAGAAAGTGAAGAACAAGTTCTTCGTCGGTAGGGCAAAACCGGAAGCCTGGAGGGAACTGCTTGACGACGCTGCCGTCTTCCATTTTCCTTGGAGAAGTCGATACTAATTCGGGGATTGTTTCTTGGTAGATATGGCTTGTTTTCTTTACTTTTTATACGCCACGTTTCCCAAATATTTATAAAGCTGGAAATGGATGACGATGATTCAGGAGTTTGAATTTTTGTTCTCACCAATTATAATTTATTGTAATAATTAAAAAGTTAAACCGAAACAGAGAGTCTCGTTAAAAACTTCCTTAAATTTATATGGAGAAAAATAATATTCGCAATTCGAACAGCAAAATGGTGACAAAGAGTATTCTCAATTCAAGAGTTGAATTGATAGAAAGGCGGCTGTAAAACGAAAGAAAAAAGGAAAGTATATTTATGGGATGGACTCCGAAGAAATGGATAATATTGTAGGATTGCTGTTTTTCTAAGGAAAAGAATTGGAGTTTCTTAAGTTAGTTATTTGAATGCTACAAATATTTATTTTTATGGACTAGTTTATCACAAACCATGTTTCATCTGCAAGTTGTTTTGATCATCAGAACACTGCCGCTTATTTCTGGTGTAAGCTTTTTTTAATATAATTCATTCATTTCATAAAATAGGATTGATAAATAAATATTTTAAAATTTTAATAAATTAACTCAAAAAAAGAAAAATACAAATAAACATAATGAAAGTTAAGTATATCAACACTAACATAATAATAAAATGTGATAATATATCAACGGTTGACTTTACACAACTCAATTACAAAAAAAAAATTACAAAAGTAAACAAAAACACTTACTATTTTTATAAGAAATGGAAAAAACGAAAACAAAAAAATTCAGATACGTAAAACGTTTGTAGATCTGTAAAACAAATTCTAGAAAGATGAAATTGAGAAAAATAATGAGAAAATGGGGGGGGGGAGGGGGGGAATATGGACGGGTGGAAAGGATCGGGTAGCCCTTAGGTTGACCATGGTGACAAACAACAAAATTTGTTGGTTCTGTTCGATAAAAAAGAGTTTAGGCAGAAAAAGAACGGAAGGTTTTTTTATAAATTTTTTTGTTTAAATATCGATATTTGACCTATTGACGGACTAATCTGGATCATATTTTGTTAAAATGTTTATTATGGGGGCAACCTCATATTTTAATATTTTTTTTCATTCACAACGTCATGACTCGAACCTTTCACCTTACTGAAAGAATCTAGCGTTTCATTCTAATAGACTAACTAATTGTTGGTAAAATTATTATTTTTTCTATTGTAGGTTAAAATTCTTTCAAATAAATATACTAACCTTAAATTATTCAATAGACTTACAAATTGAGTTTAATTTATAGGCACTTACAGTGAAATTTTCCATATATATAGTGTTAATGTTGTAGGATACGACATAGGCGGAACTACTAAAGCAATTGGGGTGTCTTATGACACCCCATTTTTTTTAAAAATCGTATTTTTCTATATAATTTGTATATGAAAAAATTGAAAAATATATAATTGACACCTATTTATAAATAAAATGACACCTCTTTATAAATAATTAACCCTCTTAAATATCGTTCAAAAAAAATGACACCCCTTAAAAAAATTTCTGGCTCCGCCCCTGGGATACGAGAAGGACAATGACAAACAAACAATAAATAAAAAATCAACACATATTTACATGAAAATGCCTTGACAGAAAGAAAAAAAAAAAACACGGACATACAAAAAGAATTTTTAGTATAGTCGGTAAAAAAAATTACAAGAGAGATGCTTAACATGCCCAACTCTTTGTGTCCCAGTAATAAAAGATGATATTTATCATTTTGGTGACCTGAATTCGAGTACTAGTGTTGCCACGGTATGTGTACTTTTTTTAAAAAATGACTAATTTTTTTGAACAGATATTACCCTTGCATCACACAAGCATATTCAATATATATATATATATATATATATATATATATATATATATATATATATATATATATATATATATATATGATTTAAAAAAATGGTGAAAAAGTGCTATGTGTCAGCTAGAATAAAATATTACGGCAGTTTTCAAAATAAATTAATTTTTTTAATGTCGATGATAATAGCTTTGGCCGTTTTACTGATTTTATATATAAATAAATTACATCATTATTGATGGAAATTTTATTTTCAAGATTTTTTTTTCGCTTTGACAAATTCACATTACATCTGTATTTTTGTAATTTTTTCGTCTGTTTTAAGGTAGTTCGTTTGTCTATTTCTATGGCAGTTTTAATTTATCTTTGTGATAGTGTTTTCTGCTTTCCAATATTTTAGTGTTTGTATGACGAGTATTAACGAGCATTCTTAGCTGCGAAAATCGGTGGTATGTGATGCTTATGATCTCTTTTTGTGATTTTGTCGTTATGTCAAGAACTAACGTACAGTTGAAAGATTTATTTTCTTTATAGAGCGTTCTATTCAAAGTAGTTGATTTTCAAATTTCATTAAGATTTGTTTTCTTTATAGAGCGCTCTATTCAAAAGAGTTGTCGATATGATCCCCTTTTGTGATTTTGTTTTCCAAAAAGTGAGGAGTTTTAATTTTTTTTAGTCTTTCACACTTTTTGAAATTTATTGTTTTATTTTATTCACATTAAATTTTTAACGTTTGGGTGTAATTTTTTTTGTAAAGTCTCTCACTTTAAATATAATCCAACATATTTTTTGTTAAAAAACTTTATATATAATATATATATATATATGTGTGTGTACGAACAGTAAACTAGGGAGCTTCCATCACATATCACTATTTTCTCTTAATTTTATGTTTTTACTAAGTATGTCGCATCACAATTTTTTTGGATCGGATAAAAATATATGAAAGAGACCAACTAGTTTTTAGACCGTTGCCGCAACAATAAACTGAATTTATTAGTTTTTTTTTCAATAAACGGACTTTAGAGAGAGAGAAAATTAAGAGTAAGTTTGGTTCTAGATGATGGAGTTTGTTTTTATTTTTATTTTTTAAAAAATTAAAAATAATGAAGAAAACATGTTTTATTATAAAATTAGAAAATAATTCTTAGAAAATAAAACAAAAATAAGTGAGAATTTGAAAATATAAAAAATATATATTTCATTGAAAATATTTTAAGAATGTGGAAAATATGAAAACAATAATTTTTTAAATTTAACTTCATTTTAATGCGAGTTCGAATCCTTCTAATATCATTTTTAAAACTTTCATTTATTTACTCACATTTTATTTATTATTATATTATTATTTTCTAATTATATTTTATTTTAGTTACTTAATAATTATTTTTTTCATTTCTATTTTAAAAAATTAGATATCAAACACATTTTTTACTATTTTTATTTAAAAAAACAAATTTCTATTCTTATTAACAAATATATTTTCTAATTTTTAAAAACTAAAAATAAAAAATATTTTTAAAACTAAACCGACCTTAAAATTTTCTTTATTTTCTTTCAGGTAAACATTAGATTTAATTTATAAAAAAAAACAGATTTAATCAAAAGGCAATTATTTGATTTATCGGTGGTGAAAATTTCTCTATAAGCAATGATAGAATTATGATAAATATTCTTGTAATAAATTTATGGGTTAAAAAGGAAACCAACAGAATACTTATCATAATCTTCACATTATTTGTGAAAAAATTCTGACCATTACTCCATTAGTACACCTGAGAAAAAATGGGTTTACTTAATTGATAATTGTGGTTTAGTTTCATTAGTACGCTAAAATTCATGGATAATAAAGTATTACTATTGAAAAAAATTAATGATATTTATTTTAGGAGACAAGGATTCAATTGTTTTGTTTACAAAGTGTCTGTATTGTTAAAAGATTAAAAAAATGTATGAAATATATTACATTATAATCACCTTTAAACTACTAAAAAAACGGGACTTATTTTTAATTGACACATCGTTTCGTTAAAAAATTATTTTTTAACCAAATATAACAATTCCTATCTAAGAAAGTGAATGGAAAAAAATGTTTTAGTGGATAATAAACTCACAACCTAAGAAAAGGTGAAGTTGTTAACGGGGAGATTTTAATCCTTCACTCAATATATTGTTGACAAATATATTTCAAACAATTAGATTTTAGGAAAAGGGGAAGTTGTTAACTAGTCTTAATACTTGGTTGTCGATCATCGATTTTTATTATTTTTTTGTTCCTTCATATTTTTTTTTTTAATTTTAATAAGAATCTCTGCTCTTGTCGCACACAATCAACACCGAATTTGATGTCGTGGACGGTAAAATCAAAAGAAAAAAAAAAGATAGGCTTGGAGCGCTAACTATGAAATACTTAAAAATATAACATTTAATATTGTTTTTAATATAATGTTGGATTTAATAAATGCATAGAGTATACATTTTATTCTTACTATTCCATAACAAGTGAAATCCAAATAAAAATTTTAATAAAGAAAATATAAAAAATTTTGTCGCCCTCCCAATTCACTAGAATTTTATTTTGAATTATCTGAACCAACTTATGTCACACATTTAATTTTGGTGGGTGAATTTTTCAATGAGAATTTTTTACATATATGGGATTTGAGGTTGGGAAAAAACATAAATTATGTTTGAAAGTGGAGGGGTAAATTCATAAATAAACCAATTTTTTTAAAAATAAATAAATAAGAGGACAAATGTAAAAAATTTTGGGGTAAAAAATGCCCCACCCACCCTCATATAGCTTTGTCGTTGCACAAGACATCGAACTCGAAACATGCTTAAACGATATCAAACTACTTAGAAATTGTACCAAACCATGCATAATTAATTTTTTCGAAATTTAAATATAGAAATTAATTAATTATCTAGTCATACCTAGAAGGAGGAGAAGGTGAACTCTTAGGGTAGGAGGGGGACTGTTAATGAGTCTAGAACTTGTGGCATAAGAGAGTATACTGGAACAAATATGAGCAGCTTAGTTAACATGCTAAATGTGCTTGCTAAAGAATTTTTTCAATTATTTTAAAATTTTGAGAATACATTCCTGTAAAATGAGTCATAAAAAAGTAATGAAAATACATAACATTGTTTTGCTTGTATTTCGGTAGATAGTGATGGTAGGTTTTAGATTAGCTAGTGTTATTTTTCAGTTTACATGTTTAATTCAGTAGTTATATGATGCTATTATGGGTACTTTTTTATATTTAAGCTTAGAGAGGTTTTTAGTGATGCTATGTTAGTATCAAATTTATGTTTTCCTTTTCATTTGTCAACAATATGAGACTAAGAGTCTACAAAAGCTCAGAACTTTCTGGTCCTTGATAGCTGGATCGATAACAATATTTGGTTAATCAGTTAGAATATTGTTTAGGCTTCTATTCTCCTTGTATAATTAGGATAGTTGGGTTAAAAAGACAAAGGAAGTTAAGCCTTGTAATCTGATCATTTCTTTGAAAATTAATAAAACAAGTAGACTTGTTTTCTCTCAAATTTTTAGGGCTCAATTCTTTTTCCCCTTTCTTTTACACCGTCGTTTTTTCACATATCTCAGCCAATCGTCGTCGATCCTTCACCGTAGTAGTTTCTACTTGGTATTAGAGTCGTCAGTCTTGAGGACGCTCTAATTTCGTTGTCGTTCTTGCCAAGCTTCCATCATCGTAATTTCCTTTGCTGACACATCTGTTGTTCTTGTGCCGATCTGATCTGTCGTTGGTTTTTCTTTCGCAGCCGGTCATTTTTTGATCTGGTTCCGATCTACGAAGCTCGTTAAGCAGTAAGTATGGTGATGTCTGTTGAATATGCCAGAGATGCTACAATTGGTGTCGTTCTGGTCTCACCTCGCAGCGCTGATGATTCTATTGCGCAAATGTTCTCCAACAAACGCACTAATCTTTGTTTGAATGATTCGAGCTTCTTTCTCTAGAAACAACAGGTGATACTCACCATTCGAGGTCTTGGCTTGGAGGAGTTCTTAGATCCAGAAACTCCAAAGCCTTCTAAGTTCCTTCAACGTGCAACTAGAGAACAGTTCGTGAATCCAGAGTATACACAGTTCGTGAAGCAGGACAGCTCGCTCGCGTCGTGGCTTTTATCAACAGTTGGCTCTGATATCCTTCCTCAATTGGCCGGAGCAGAAACGTCTACTGAAATCTGGAGCGTGATCTCTGGTCTATTTTCGAAGTTGTCAACCACAAAGGTGATGCACCTTCTTTGCAAGCTACGCTCGATGAAGAAAGGTATGATGCGTATGCGGGAGTATACTGTAAAGATTAAAGAAATTTGCAATTTTTTATCCTTGTCCGGTCACAAAATTTCAGAAGTGGAGCACATAGCTACGATTCTCAACGGCTTCCCACCTGAGTTTGCACCATTTGTAGCTGTTATTACGGCAAGCTGAGAGTCGTTTTCACTCAATGGAGCCGTCTTAGTGCTGGTAAATGCTGATTCGAGGCTTATAAATCCTCTTGTAGTACATGTCAGGATTAATCTATCTCATTTTCAGCCTATCGATTCCTCTCACTGTCCGGTCGGTGAGTCGCAGAATCCAGCCACCAGACCAGAGCATTTTTGATCTTACACTGGATCAGATCGTGGTAGAGGTGGCCGAGCTGGTATTAACCGTGGTGGACGCTCTCGTGGACGTCTCTGACTGCAATGCTAACTTTGCGACAAGCTTGGGCATATGGTAGATACTTGCTGGCACCGTTTTGATGAAAAATTCAAAGGTGTTACGTCGCAACACTCTTGACAATCTGATTCCTTCGAGCAGGTCTATGAGCCCTTTGTGAGCTCTTCTGGAGGGCCTTCAGGCACACACGACAATTCTCAAACTACTGAGACAGTGCAAGTAAACTCCATAGTATCCTTTAATGCTGGATTTAGTCCGACCTGGTGGTTCCTTAATTCTGGCGCGACACATCATGTTACCAACTGTAAGTCTAATATGAGTTCTGCTACGACTTACAATATTTAGGGTAAGGTTCATTTGGGAGATAATACAGTCATTTCCATTGAACTTGTTGGATATTTTGTTATACCTGCATCTAGTCGAAATCTGGTTCTTGATAGGTTATTGCATGTGCCTGACATTTCTCGAAACTTACTGTCTGTCTCCAAATTTGCATCTGATAATAAGGTGTTTTTTGAATTTCACTCCTCTGATTGTTGTGTGAATGATGAAAGTACAGGGGAGGTGCTGTTACGTGGCACACAAGAGGGTGATTTGTATAGTTTCCTAGTTTCAAGTCAAGTTGCAGTTCATCACACCATGTTGAATAAAGAAGGCTCGGCGTATTGGTTATGGCACCAAAGGCTCGGGCATCCATCACTAGAAGTACTTAGCTCAGCCGTGAATAAGAAGTTGTGTTCCAATAGCAAGAGTGTTTGTGAAGCATGCCAAATGAAAAAGGCACATTCCTTACCTTTCCAACCTTCTGATACAATGTACACAGTTCTATTTGAGCTGGTCGAGATGGATGTATGAGGACCAGCCCCTATAGTTTCTGGTGGTTTTTCCTATTACATATCATTTTTCGATGTGTACTAGAAACTGTTGGACTTACTCAGGAATAAAAGTGAAGTTTCTGTTGTCTTTGATGCTTTTGTTGTCTTGGTAAAAACTCAATTCTCTTTTGTTATTAAAGCCATGCAAACCGATGGTGGTGGCGAGTTTCAAGCCTTAGCAGACAAGCTATCTTCTTTGGGCATTCAACATCGAGTCACTTGCCCTCATACCCCACAACAGAACGGTGTGGTCGAAAGGAAGCACCGTCAAATTGTGGAGACAACTTTGTGTTTTCTAGCCCTAGCACGGTTCCACTCAAGTATTGGTCACATTCGGTTTTAAGCGCAACTTATATTATCAACCGTCTCCCATCACGTGTTTTGGGAAATATTTCTTCATATGAAAAGTTGACTGGTAAAAGACCAAAATATGAGTTTCTTTGGGTATTCGGGTGTGCTTGCTATCCATATCTACGGCCGTACAACAAGCACAAGTTGGATTTTTGCTATCGTCAATGTGTAAACACCATGGATATCAGTGTTTAGACACTCGAGGTCGTGTGTATATTACTCGAAATGCTAAATTTGATGAGTGTCTCTTTCAATTTGCACCATCTTCATCCATACACGAGGACTTACCTCAAGACAGTTTCAAATCTGCTCCAGTTCCTATTTTTCCAGCTTCTTCAAATCGTGTTGCACAAAAGAAACATGTCCAACAAGGTTCAGATACTATCTGAGAGGCTCATGTGCAAGAAGGTACAGGGTCGCCACTTGTTGATGCACCACAACAGTCCAGTGCAACAGAACTGAATCTAGTTGGTTCATCTAATCCTTGTGAACCTGATGTTTAATGCACAGACGAGAGTATTCCATCTACCTTCGACCATGATGTTGGGTCTCTTGTTTTACGCAATGATGATGGTACATCACCATCCCTTTCTGTCTTTGATTTACCTACTCATGATGCTTCGGATATAGTTGTTCAAGCACCTAGTATATCACCCTTAAATGAATCTCTTGCTACATCACCATCGTCAATAGTTCCCATAACAAGTAATTTGGGAAACACATACAATGGTGACTCATAGTAAATGAGGGATTTTCAAGCCAAAAGTATTTTTAGCAAACTGTGATGATGTGCCTAGAACTGTCCATGAAGCCGTAGAGAGTGCAGATTCGAGAGATGTCGTGATGGCTGAGTATTCAGCGTTGCTCGCTAATGGGACATGGGATTTTGTCAATGTACCAACAGAGCATAAGGTCATCGAATGCAAGTGGTTGTTCAAAGTGAAACAGAATGCGGAATGGATCTTTGAACCGCTATAAGGCAAGGCTTATAGCGAAGGGATATTCTTAAGTTCCCGGGAATGACTTTACGGGCACGTTTAGCCCTGTGGTCAAGTCTCTTACAATTAATGTGCCCATATCTTTTGATGTGATGAATAAATGGGTGGTCTATCATGTTGATATTAATAACGCATTCTTGAAAGGTGATCTTCAAGAGGAAGTGTTTATGCAACAACCACCCGACTTCGAACAAAAGAGTTATAGTGGTGCTCCTCTTGTATGCAAGCTCGTAAAGTCCTTATATGGCTTACGTCAAGCACTAAGACAGTGGTTCTTTAAACTAAAGAGTTTTTTGCTTACTCTATAGTTCCGGTGCTCACTTGCTGGCTCTTCCCTGTTCATCTACAAAGAGCATGACGTAATTACATATATTGTTGTCTATGTAGGCGACATCTTACTCACTGGTAATTCTAAAAAAACACATGGTGCAAGTCAATCAACAGTTTCATGACCGATTCTCTCTAAAAGATCTTGGTGTGTTGCAATACTTCTTGGGCATTGAAGTTTTGACAACTTCTGGTGGAATATTTCTCAACCAACAAAAATACATTTCAGAATTGCTGATGCGAACTCAGATGACTGATGCAAAACCAGTCGATACGCCCATAGCCGTATCACTAAAGCTGAGTAGATATAATGGTGAGTTATTTCCTGATGTTACTAAATTATGTAGCATAATAGGTGCATTATTATACATTTGTCACACCCGTCTCGACATTGCATATGCGGTTAACAAAGTTGTATAGTATATGCAAAATCTTACCTTTCCTCATTGGAAAGTTGTTAAAATAATTTTAAGGTATTTAAAAGGAACGATCAGCTTTGGTTTATGGTTTTCTGCACAGTAAAGTTTCGGTTTTAATGTTGTTGCTTTTTTGATGCAGATTAAGGGAGTGACGAAGATGATAGGTGGTCTATTTTAGGTCATTGTGTGTATTATGGTGATTATCTTGTTTCTTGGAGTTTGAAAAAAAATAATGTTATGTTTCTGGAACTACTGCGGAAACGGAGTATAGAAGTCTTGACGATGCATTGCCGAACTTGTGTGGGTGCAAAATCTGTTGGGAGACATGAATGTTAAGTTGAATCACTTACCAATGGTGTGGTGTGATAACACTAGCACCATTGCAATGGCCGCAAATCCGGTGATGCATACTAAGATGAAACATGTAGATTTAAACTTGCATTTTGTTCGGGGAAAAGTTTTGAGCGGTATATTGCAAGTTGCTTATGTCCCCGCCAGCTTCTAAATTACAGATTTGATGACCAAGCCGCTATCAGCTCATCAGTTTGCAGGGTTCAAGAAGAAGTTAAATGTGATTTCGATTTCAAGTTTGGAAGAAGAAACAAGTGGGGTGAATGTCAACAATATGAGACTTAGAGTCTACAACATCCCAGAACTTTCTGGTCCTTGACAGCTGGCCCGATAACAATATTTGGTTAATCGGTTAGAATATTGTTTAGACTTCTATTCTCCTTGTATAAATAGGATAGTTGGGTTAAAAAGCCAAAGGAAGTACCAACAAATGTTAGGTGCATTGGTAAGGCACATTGCACTCTCAAAGAGAGGACGTGAGTTCGAACCTTGAAGATGATATTGTTGGGAAGGGCAGCCTCGCACCCCGAACATAGACCGTAAGACGAAAAAAAGCTAAAGGAAGTTGAGCCTTGTAATCTGATCATTTCTTTGAAAATTAATAGAACAAGTTGACTTGTTTTCTCTCAAAATTTCTAAGGCTCAATTCTTTATCCCTTTCTTCCACATATCTCAACCAATCGCCGTAGATCCTTCATCGGAGTAGTTTCTACATCACTAAAACAAAATTCGAATTAAATGAGGTTTATTGTCAATATTTTTTAATATATTTTAAAATTTTCAGCACCATTATTTTCTTGGATATACCATCTTCTTTTTTTTCTTTAAATGTATCTAACCAACGAAACAAATCAATTCTTTTAATATATTTTTTCCTTTTAACTTCGACTATCTATTATGTAAAGTATAAAGGCCACGATCAAGTTGCATGTCACCATGGGCAGATAGAATGGAACATCAAATATTTCTCTTGCACATGAAAAAGCTGTGCCTACTTATCAACTTTGAATCCTAAGTCAATCTCTCATTATTACACTTATGTAACATGCTAAATTATATATATATATATATATATATTATAAAATCTTTAATTGAGTTTTACTCAATGAAAAAAAAAATATAAGCTTTGTCTGATAAAGAGAGGTTTGAGCAAAAATTAGAAGTTTAAAGCATAATTAGAGGTTTGACCAGTCAAAACTGTTAATATTGTTGTTTGGTGAATAGTGGATTGAAATAGCGGATTGGGGTAATACCGCTAATTTTGAAAAAGCTCATAATAGGAGTCTTTTGAGATTAGAGGTTTGTTATTAGAGTTGTAAAGACTCTTTTACCCTTACCAGTTACCAAAAATTTCAAAATAACCTAAATTAAATATTTTTCACCCTATTTATAAGCTAATCCTATTTACTTTTTTCTTTTTATTATCACATATTTATATGTGTATTTAAATTTATTAATTAATTAATTAAATTATATGAAAATAATTATATAAATAATAAATTAATATATAAATCCTTCAAATATGCTTATTAATGTTATATTAAAAATTATTTTTTATAATCTAATTAATTTTAATAGATACAAAATATTGATAACTAATAAACTATTCAAACAAGTATTGAATATAATCATGTCCTTATATGTAATTTTGCTTGTTTAAATAATTTAACAGTTATCAACTATCAGTTAATTTTATCAAACACTTTTATACAATCATCTAATACAATCCGCTAGTCAATTCAACTAATGCAATCAGCTATCAGCTAATGTATCAGCTATCCGTTAATTGTCAAATATGGCCATAATAAAAATTAAATTTAAAATATTTTTAATAATTTTAAGGTGATTATAAGATAATATATGTTCATATTTTTTTAACTCTTTGATAAGACACGCACCTTACAGACAAAATTGTTTGAACCTGAGATTCTTGAGACGAATATCATACCTCTTTTTCACTAAGATCACTAATTAGGTTTAATTAAATTTAGAATGTTTCTTTTAATTTTTATTTTTTAAAATAATATTTTAATTAAAAAATTGTCGGACTCAAAAAGAAAACTATTGTATTTTTTCTCACCTAACATCTTGTATTAAAATTGGTCAGTTTCATCGACAATGATTTAATTTAGTGGATGTGGCACTAAATTTATCAAATAAAATTAGAGATTTAAATTACAATATTATAGATAAAAACATTATTATTTTTTGCGATATTTAATTTAAATTAATTTATCAATAAATTAAATACATTTAATTATACAAAAAATGGACAGTTTCAAGATGCAAGAACATGTTTTTGCTGCAACTTGGGGATTTCAGGGCGATTAATTTGCTGAATTATGTCACAATAGCCGCTCCACCTTCAATCAAGTAAACGAATCTAACGTTTAGCGAACTGTTCGGAGAAAGCTAGTTTATGTTCGTTTATTTACTAAATGAACGAACATGAATAAGATTTTTTGTTTGTTTAATTAAATGAATGAATATGAACAAAGAGTTCGTTCATTTATGTTCGTGAGCGTTCGGTAATCCGTTCGTTTATGTTCGTGAACGTTCGGTAATCCGTTCGTTTATGTTTGTGAGCGTTCGGTAATCCGTTCGTTTATGTTCATTTAAATTTATTCACATATGTCTAGGGGTGTTCATTGTTCGATTAAACTAAACTAACCGACCAAACCAAAACAAAATTGGTTAATCTATTAAATAATTTTAGGTTTCGACTAATGATTAAGAGGTTTTTCAAATTTCAATTATCGATTAATTCGGTTTAAAATCGGTTAATTAACTGAATTAATCGAACTAACCCAAAATATTAAATATTTAACACATTATATATGTTCGTTTGTATTCGTATATGTTCGTTTATAATTTTAACGAACGAACACGAACAAACCACATTCCTTAATGAATGAACACGAATAAGAAATTTTATGTTTATTTATGTTCGTGTTCGCTCATTTGTTCGGTTAAAGTTAAACGAACGAACATAAACACACCCTCATTCGTATTCGTTCGATTCGTTTACAGGCCTACCATCAATGTTATTATCAACGTACTCCTTATAAAATCTTAATAAAAGTTTGGCTTAACCAAAAAAGATAAAACATTATCTTAAACACATAATAAGAGATTGCCCTTGTCTTTTTATCGATATAATCCTCTTCCCCTACCAATAAATAAATCTCAAATTTCTATAAATGGAGATGGCCTAATTAATTAATAATATACTTGTATTAATCAAGCAAAAAAACCTCGAGGTATTTCTAAAGAAGGTAAGGGGGAGATGTCGTCAAATTGTAGAATGAGTATGTTTCACATAATTGATACTCATCTGTTTTGTCTTAAGCCGACGAAATTATTTCTCTCTTCCCAACAAAAAGTTATTGTCACAGTGAATCATCCAGAACCAGAACAAAACATATATAGAAAGTAGAAACACAGAGAAAGAAACAAACTAACAAATTTGATGTAAGAAAAAAAAACAGTGGCAGGTGCTGCAATCAAACATCTTTATCTGAAACCAGCTATGATTGCAATCTGCTAAAGTTGGTAAATTACAATCCCCCACATGTACATAGTGGCCGGGGCGACTAACACGAAAGCTTTGAAGGTCCAATGAACAAACACATGTTTGTTTTTATTCATCATTCCCCCTGCTTACTTATGCCCCCATTCTTTTTATTTGAGAGATGTGAAAGCATGCTTTCTTCCTTTATTCTTTCGTCGTGTCAAGCTCTGAATGTTTCTTTGTCTACAAGAATGGCCCTTCTTTTCCCTTTAGGGTACATTTGGGAAATGTTTATTTGCTTTGTTTCTTGTCATTTTGCTTTATTACAAACTAGGTTTGACGTTGAATATAAATATAGCTGCTTTGCTTCCATCTGTGTTGTTGTTTTTGTTACGGAAATATGGAAAATATGACAGATTGATCCATGTGGGAAAGACAACATGGTCACAGTGTCATGCATGCGTAATGCGTTTTCTTTTCGACCACTACCAAACTGGATTATGGGTTGCCTGATTTTAACTTTAAGCTCAGTAATACTAATAGTGGGTTTGGGATGTGACTCTTGTCTACGTGTGATAAACCCATAACTGCAACATTTTTCAAATTTGATGTAAATTATTATTATTCAAAAGAATTAACTTATTATGGGAAAGAAATTGATTTTTAATGATATTACCAAAAATATTTGGCTTACGCAAAGTTGTTTAAAGTAGTGCGCAAATTGTATTGATTTAGTTTACCACGTGCGACGAACACCGACGAACACCACTAATGATGAATACCGCTGAACACCATTAAATTAATTAATAAAGATTTAAAATTTCAAGCACCTATAATACAATTAATAATTATTTTTAAAAATTCAATTAAATTATTTTTTATATATATTAAAATTTTATCTTTTCTCTTTCGGATTCGGATTTACAGAATCGACAACGTTTGATCTCTAAAGAAATAGAGGCGACATTGGCTTTAGGTAGCATTGTGGGAGTGCGAACAGTGGGATGTGAAGCGGACATCATAAAAGATCTTAAATAGGTTTTTTCTGGGGAAAGGCGATAGACTTTGCAATGCGCATCGTGTCTTGGAATGTTAGGGGTTTGGGGTCGAGCTTGAAACGCAGGGCAGTGGGTGATGTACTAAAGAAGCAACAGGCGGATATGGCAATGATACAGGAATCGAAATTAGAGGAGGTATCAGCTCTAGTGATTACGAGTTTGTGGGCATCAGATGGGTTTGATTTTGTTTTCTCACCTTCGATAGGTGCCTCAGTGGGCTTGATCACGGTTTGGGAAGCATCACGCTTCAGTGTCGCTGCACTAGAGGTGGATCGTAATTTTATATTTATCAGAGGTAGATGGCGTGCGGAAGAATTAAATTGCTGTATGTTGAATATATATGCTCCTTGTGATGCAGAGGCACAGAAACAGTTGTGGCAACGGTTAGGGGAGATTATTCTGGGTATCACAGAATCTTGGTGTATCGCAGGGGACTTTAATTCCATACGTTGGCTATCGGAACGTGCAGGGTGTAGTTCGGTGGCGACAGGTATGAAAGAATTTTCTGATTTTATTGAACATGCTGGGCTTGTTGACTTGCGGTTGATTGGAAAGCAATTCACATGGTTTGGGAGGGGTTTTAGGCGTAGTCGAATTGATAGATTTTTGATATCTTCTGCTTGGGTGGATGCTTTTAACAACATTGGTCAGCATGCTTTGCCGAGGGGGGTGTCGGACCACACACCACTATTATTGGCGTGTGACGAGCAGGATTTGGAGCCTAGGCCATTTCGTTTTATAAATTGTTGGTTGGAGGATAACAAACATGTCCTTGAATTGTCTAAAGAATGGTGTAGATTGTCGGAACAGGGGGTTGGAACTGCTAACATAATGGTAAAGCTCCGAACCATGAAGAGTTTTTTGCGTAACTGGAACCGTGTGGTATTTGGCGATGTGGAGCAAGAAATAAAGTCGATCCAAACTAAGTTGGATGGTGTAGATGAGGCGGGTTTGGAAGTTGTGCATTGTGAATCGGAAGCTGATTTGATTGAGTGGAAAAGGGAGTGGTTACAACGATTATGGCAGGCTATTAGGCGTAAGGAATCGCTTTGGCGACAGAAATCGAGGGCGAATTGGCTGCGATTAGGAGATCGCAATACAGCTTTCTTCCACCGCGCGGCAAAACTTAGAGCTGTGCGGAATTTGATTTTGGGGCTGTTGATAAATGGTCGGTGGGAAACGAATGTACATCGTCTTCGGAAACACATACTGGCAGCTTTTACCATGCACTTTGAGGCAGTAAAACGTCTTTGCACTTGGACTATCGTAGGTGAGTTCGGTAGGGTTGATAGGGCCACAAATGAAGCCTTAGTGGCACCTTTTTGTCGTGAGGAAGTTTGGGAGGTTCTACGTGGTTGTGATGGCTTGAAAGCGCCAGGACCGGACGGGTTTAGCATGGCTTTCTTTAAAGTATGTTGGAAAACAGTGAACGAGGATGTGTTAAGGTTCTTAGGTGAGTTTCACGCAACAGGCAGATTACCACCGGGTGTAAATTGTACCTTCTTAGTCTTGATTCTGAAGATCGATTCACCTAATGTTCTCAGCGACTACCGTCCGATAAGTCTAGTTAATTCAGTTTATAAAATCCCCGCGAAGTTACTAGCTACACGGTTGCAAAGGGTGTTGGGTTCGCTGATCAGTGAGCATCAATCGGCTTTTATTCGTGGCCGACAGATAGTAGATGGCATTTTACTTGCTAACGAGGTAATTCACTCGTTGCGAAAGAGTTCGAGGGGTGGATTGGTGCTCAAGTTAGACTTCGCTAAAGCCTATGATTGCGTGAGGTGGGATTTTCTAGATCACATGCTGGATTGTATGGGTTTTAGTGAGGTATGGCGTCAGTGGATCATGGAATGTGTTTCAACGGTCCGAATGTCTGTGTTGTTAAATGGGTGTGCTACGACAGAATTCACAATGGGGCGTGGATTACGACAGGGTTGTCCACTGTCGCCATTATTATTCGTTATTGTGGTGGAGGCGCTCCACAGTTTATTAGTTCAGGCTGAGATATCGAGTTTAATTCAGGGCGTTTGTGTTGCACCGGGGGTAACTATATCACATTTGCAGTTTGCAGATGATACCGTTTTGTTCTTTGAGGCTTCTCCCGGATGTGCTGATTCCATCCGATGTCCACTTAATTGCTTCCAGGTATGCTCAGGCTTGCAAATAAATTTCAGTAAGTCGTCATTATTTGCTATCGGTGTTGAAGAGGAGTTCACCGAGTTGTGTGCTAAGGCGTTGGGATGTAGACGCGGTTCTTTCCCTTTCACTTATTTGGGGATGTCGTTAGGCTCTAATCCGCGAAGTTTGGCGGTCTAGGAACCGGTTATTGCTAATGTTCGTCGGAAGCTAGCTGGTTGGAAGCGTAATTCGATGTCATTTGTGGCACGAGTTACCTTGGTTAATGATGTCCTCTCTTCTTTGCCGATTTACTACATGGGCGTGTTTCGTATTCCCAAAGGAGTTATTGCAGCAATTGATAAGATTCGACGTGCTTTTCTTTGGGGTGGCGTAAACTTACATAGAAAAATGAGCAGAGTTAGTTGGAAGATGGTGTGTAGACCGCGACATTTGGGTGGTCTGGGAATAGCGGATTTACAGGTGCGCAACACAGCTATGTTATCTAAATGGTCGTGGCGGTATGCCACTGATGCATCGTCTCTATGGAGGGCCATTATAGTGGCTAAATATGGGGAGGATGCTCAATGGTGGCGCTTTAATTCTTCCCGTCAGTGCGCGATGTCGGTTGTATGGAAACAGATTGTGCAGACTGCTTGTTCGGCCGAAGTGCAGCGGAGTTTACATGAGAAACTGTTGTGGCAAGTGGGGGATGGCAGTCGAGTTCTCTTTTGGTTCGACACATGGTGCGCGAACAAGCCCTTAAAAGACATATTTCCACGGTTGTTCTCTTGTGTTAGCAATAAATTAGCGCTGGTTGTGGATTATTCCGTACAGGGGGGCCTTCGTCACTCACGATGGGCTGAGTTTTTCCGTCGTCCGCTTCGCGCTTTTGAGGTGGGGCAGTTGCGATACTTGTGGACTGTGATAGGTGACATTCATTTACATATAGGTATCCGAGACAAGCTGATTTGGACACCGGATAGTAGAGGTATGTTTACGGTTAAAGCTGTTTCTCAGATTTTAATGATAGATGAAGCAGGGGAGAGCGATTTTGGGGCATGTTTCACGTGGAAAGTTTTGGTTCCACCAAAAGTACAAGCTTTCTTGTGGTTTGTTTGGTTGCGTCGCCTGCCAACTTTTGATTTTTTGAGGCGTAGGGGTATCGTTTTTGAGGGGCAGAGCACGTTGTGCTTTTGGTGTAGGGAATGTGAGGAAGATGCCGACCATCTGTTGTATTCTTGTCTTGTGGTTCAGCGCATATGGGATTGGTTTCGATGTTGGTGGAGAGTTTGTTTACCACTGCCGCAGAGATTGTCTGAGTTCTTTTTACCTGACTTCCATTGCTCGCTTTCGGGCACGCGTCGCTGTATGTGGGTGTCGTGCGTAGCAGCGATGTTATGGTCGATATGGTTAGCACGGAATGAGATGGTTTTTAACAAGAAATTTTTACCGGTCGAGGAGGTATGTTTTTTGATTAAATTACGCTCGTTTTATTGGATGCGTACTTTAAGGAATGATATTTGCATTGGCGAGGCGTTGTGGTGGGAATGTCCGAGTCTTTACTCTGAGTCTTCACATTCGCGACCAGAACGGCTTGGTATTTGTTGGGAGCCACCGTCGATGGGGACTTTGAAATTTTCGGTGGATGGTTCTGCACGTGGCAAGCCAGGTCCAGCAGGCTTTGGGGCCGTGTTACGCGATGAGCACGGTAGTATTTTGGCGTTATTCTCTGGCCCTCTCGGTTGTATTGACTCTAACAAGGCTGAACTGCGAGCGATTGCTTTTGCGTTATCATACTTCCGGCAGTCAGTAAGGGCAACGCTTCCTTTGGTGGTGGAGTCGGATTCCATGGTTGCTATTAGTTGGGTGTTACATATGGACAAACGGCCATAGCGGTTTTGGGAGGTATTTCGTGAGATTGATAGTTGTTGTTCCAATTTACATTCGGTATGTTTTTCCCATTTTTTCCGTGAAGCGAATGGCTTAGCAGACGCGTTGGCGAAGGAAGGGGTAATGCGGATTTCATTATTTTGTGCATGTTAGCGTTAGCGTTTGGTATTGTTTCCGTTTGTTTTGCCACATACGGTCCGTACTCTTTTCCTCCATTAGGTTTTAGGGAGGTTTTTAACGAGGTGACCGTTGTGGTGTTTTTGGTTGTATATTGCCTTTTTAATATACGACATCATTGAGCAAAAATAAAATAAAATAAAGGTAAACTATATATTTAGTACCTCACTTATCTTTGTATTTCTATTGAAACCTTATTATTTAAATATTATTTCAATTGACCCTATTCTTTATAAAAAAAATTAATTTAACCCTTAACCCTCAACCGAAAACCCTAAAATATTAAACCTTAAACTCTTAAACTTATACCCTAAATCATATACTATTAAAAATAATTTCACCATCATCGATTCAATGAATTGTTGAATTCTCCTAAAAAATTCAATTAAATTATTTTTTATATATAAAAAAATAATTAAACTCAAATCTTATAGAATTAACACTATCGTCTTATTTGAGACGAAGAGGCCATCACCCATTGCCCATTACCTCCAGCGTAGCAACTCAATTAACCAACTAAAACAAACCCACGCTTTCTTTCTCAAAACTTTGCGTAAACCCCACTACCACAACTTCTTAACTCTGTTCCTCGATAAGCTACTGAATATACCAGGTGACCACCTTTGCTACGCACTCCACGTGTTCGATCAAATACCTAGCTGCAAAAGGCAGTTCCTTTGGAATTCTGTAAAACCTATGTTTGATTTTGATATAATTAACACTTTAAGGATCGTTTTGTAAAACTTAAAATTATTTTTATAAGTCCCTTAATAAGTTTTAAAAACACCAACACTTTAAAACTGATTTATAAAACTCAAACTCAAAATATTTTCTAAGTGTTCCAAGACAAACCATTGAAAATCGCCCAGGCGTATCGATACAGCACCAAGCGTATCAATACCATTTTACCAAACTTGGTTACTGTCGGAACCCGTATCGATACCCTAAACCCTCGTATCGATACGCCCCTGTGTTAAAATTCAAAGAGTTTGAATATCGTACCGATACGGCTAACCCTCGTATCGATATGGGCTTTATAATTTTTAAATATAAGTCGGTTTAAAAAATATGACCGTTGGTGTCAGTTGGTTGGTAACCAAACTTTAAAAGTTCGTTGACCCGTATCGATACGCCAAACCCTCGTACCGATACGGTTGTGGACAGTGAGCTAAGTTCAGAAAATAGTATCGATACGGCCCTTGCCGTTTCGATACCCCGTACCGATACGCTTACGTGCGTATCGGTACCTCTTATTAAATGCACACAACTGCTCTTTCTTTTCTGAGACAGGTACCGATACCCCTTCCCGCGTACCGATACCGGTAGCTGCAGAAGTGCATTAATGGTGGTAAGAGAGGGTTCCAACGGCTCCATTTATGTTCCCAACCACCCAAACGGCTAGAAATCAATGAGAAGGTATAAAAGAGACATCCAAAAGCATCAGCAACAACTATTGATCTTCAAGCAAACACTTATTCATCAAATCCAAGCAATTGTGCCAAATTTCATATTTGTCTAGAAATCCCAATTTGTAATCTTCATTCATACTTTGTCAAATTGGGTTGAGTGCTTGTATTGGGGCTATCATTTCTATTGAGAGATACCTTATTAGCCTTCAAATTTTCTTTGTTCTCTTGTGTGAGGATTGGGTTGATTTTTGGGTAGAAAAATCAACCGAAATTGTAAAGGGTTGCCTCCTTGTCCTAGAAAAGGGGAAGAACGATTTAGTGGAATTGTTGCAAATCCTTAGTGAAGCTAAGGTAGTGGATGTAGAGTTCATTTGGAACTTGAACCACTCTAAATCTCTTGCCCATCAATTTTTAATTTGCAAATATCCACCACATACCTTTAAATTTCCAATTCACCCCCTCTTGGTCAATTTCGATCTTGCGATCCACTCAACAATTGGTATCAGATCTTAACTCTTTGAGGATTAACAACCACAAGAGGAGATCCTTGGAAGAGTGTGATCATCAACATATCAAGAGATGGCTTCAACCTCCGGTTCCGGCATGTACGAGTCACAATCGACCACAAAGCCTCCTTTCTTCAATGGTGACAACTATTCTTTTTGGAAGAATAAAATGCGTCTATTCATCAAGTCTAGTGACTATCTTGTGTGGGATGTCATTGAGGATGGGCCATACATTCCATTGAAGCAAGACAGTGAAGGCAAGATGGTGTTGAAGAAGAAAGCCGAAATGAGTGAAGAGGAGAGGAAAAAGATTCAAGTCAATGATAAAGCTCTCCACATGCTATTTTGTGCTTTCGGTCCGGACATCTACTCAAAGGTCTCATCAATTGAAAGTGCCAAGGAAGTGTGGGACACTCTTGAGACCACCTATGAAGGCACCAATGATGTTAAAGAAACTAAGATTGGAATTCTCAATCTTAGTTATGAAAATTTCAAGATGGACCCCGATGAGACGGTGTCAAAGATGTTTGATCGATTCTCCACGATTGTCAATGGTCTAAAGGGCTATGGAGAGATCATACCGGAAGACAAGCTTGTCCGGAAGCTACTCTATTCACTTCCCGAGTCTTGGGATGGGAAGAGAACCGCTATCATCGAAGCAAAGAATTTGAAGACTTTGAAGCTTGATGAGCTTGTGGGTTCTCTCCTTACTCATGAGATCATGAAGCAAGGAAGGGAAGATGAGAAAAAGAAAGAAGAGAAAAGAGTAGAGAAGCTTGAGGTTGAGAAGAAGAAGAAGATGGGTATAGCTCTCAAGGCTAAAGCTTCACAACTTGATGAGAGCTCATCTAGTGATGAGGATGAACTTGAAGAATTGGCTATGATAGCCAAACGGTTCTCACGTTTCATGAGGTCCAACCGGGGTAGAAAAATCCAAAGAAAGATGGACTTCAAAGGGAAGAACAAAGAAGAAGGAAAGGATCCCATCATTTGCTATGAGTGCAAACAACCCGGCCACATCCGTTCGGAGTGCCCTCAACTCAAGAAGAAGGGCTTTGAGAAGAAGAAGAGACTCAAAGCCAAGCTTGCTACTTGGAGTGATGAGGAGTCATCGGAGGATGACGAACAAGAAGTGGCTAATCTTTGTCTCATGGCACTTGAGGAAGATTCCTCCTTGGTAACCTCTAACTCATCTACTTTAGATTTTTCATATGAAGAGTTAAATGATGCATATGATGAGTTACAAGAGGTATATGATGAATTAGTTGAGAAGTTTAAAGAGTCGGTCATTAAAAACAAGAAAATCATTTTAGAACTAAATGAGAAAAATGACTCACTCACTCAAGCTAATTCTAAATTTGAGAAAAATATTTTAGGATTAAAAGATGAACTTAAATTTTTTCAAGATGAAAATGTTGATCTTAATAATCTTTTTTTTCAATGTAATAGTGAACACCAAAAGGTGTTGGGTGAGCTAAATAAGCTCAAAAAGTCTTTAAAAAATGTTGGTAGTGTCAAGCATGAAGTAGGAGAATCCTCTAGAACACACCAACCTAAGAAAAAGACTAATTACTACAAACAAGGTAGCTACCCTAGACATAGTAGAGCTAAAAGAATTAGAAGTGTATGGGTTCCTAAGGAACTTGTAAAATCTAATAATATTATTGCTATGTCATCTTGAATTCCTAAGGGAACCAAGGTTTTGGGAGCTAACACTCATGGACCCAAAATGATTTGGGTACCAAAAACCAAGGTTTAATATATTTGTTTGTAGGGGGAGCATTGCTACAAGGCCAAAGCACAAAGTCAAAACTCATGGTACCTTGATAGTGGATGCTCGAGGCACATGACCGGAGACAAGAGTCGATTCATGGATCTAAAGCCAAAAAGTGGAGGAGTAGTAACATTTGGTGACAACTCCAAAGGCCACATTAAAGGTATTGGCTCCATAGGTAATCACTCTACTATTCTCATTGAAAATGTCTTATATGTCGATGGTCTTAAACACAATTTATTGAGCATAAGTCAATTGTATGATAAAGGATTTAATGTTTTATTTGATAAAAATGGATGCAAAATTGTTGACATTAAATCTAATAATATTATGCTCATAGGTCATCGCATAGGAAACATATACATGGTGCATTTAGATGACATACATACATCTCATGCATGCTTAGTTGCTCAAAATGAAAATGATGCATGGTTGTGGCATAGGAAGCTAGGACATGCTAGCATAAGTGTTTTAGAAAAACTAGTCTCTCTAAATCTAGTTAGAGGTTTACCCAAAATAAAGTTCTCAAATGATAAAATTTGTGATGCATGCTCAAAGGGTAAACAACATAGGTCTTCCTTTAAATCCATTAATGATGTTTCTACTAGTAGATGCTTACAATTAATTCACATGGATTTATTTAGGCCAATTAGGACTATGAGCTTGGGTGGTAAGTCTTATGCTTTTGTGCTAGTTGATGATTTTTCTAGATTTACTTGAGTTCTCTTTTTAAGTACTAAAGATGAGGCTTTGGAAAAATTCATCACATTTTCAAAATTAACCCAAAATGATCTTGAACTTAGAATTTCACATATTAGAAGTGATCATGGAACCGAGTTTCAAAATTCATCACATTTTTGAATGAAAATGGTATTAGCCATAATTTTTCGGCTCCTCGAACTCCTCAACAAAATGGGGTAGTTGAGAGGAAAAATAGAACTTTACAAGAAATGGCTAGAACTATGCTTTGTGAAAACAATTTACCTAAATATTTTTGGGCGGAAGCCACAAACACCGCTTGTTATATTGTAAATCGAGTAATGATTAGGCCAATTTTAAAGAAAACACCTTATGAGATTTTAAAATCCAAAAAGCCTAACATTAGTTATTTTCACCCTTTTGGGTGCAAGTGTTTTGTTTTAAATAATGGAAAAGATAACTTAGGTAAATTTGATGCAAAAAGTGATGAAGCCATTTTTATAGGTTACTCTTTAACCTCTAAAGCCTATCGAGTATTTAACAAAAGAACTTTAGTAGTAGAAGAATCTATTCATGTTGTATTCGATGATAACCTCCTTCTTAGGAAGGATTCTTGTGATGATGATGATGTAGGGATCATAAATGCCTTTGATGGAGGTCAAACTTCAAAGGAGGATGAGATTCCAACAAAGGAAGAGGACTCACAAGATCCACCTCTTGAAGCCTTGAAGGACTTGGCCATTGAGGAAAAGGAAGTGAGCTACCCAAGGGAGTTGAACTATGTCAAAGATGGTGAAATCTTGGGTGATCCATCCAAGGGGGTAACCACTCGTTCTTCTCTTAGATTAATGAACCATGTTGCATTTATCTCATGCATAGAGCCTAAAAATATAAAAGAAGCATTGAAAGATGACTTTTGGATTATGGCTATGCAAGAAGAGTTCAATCAATTTGAGAGAAGTAATGTATGGACATTAGTTGATAGGTCTAGTAATCAATCTACAATAGGAACTAAATGGGTCTTTAGAAATAAACTAGATGAGAGTGGTAACATTGTGAGAAATAAAGCTAGACTTGTAGCACAAGATTACACTCAAGAAGAGGGAATAGATTTTGATGAAACCTATGCACCCGTAGCTAGAATGGAAGCCATTAGGATGTTGCTTGCATATGCATGTTATCATAATTTCAAGCTTTTTCAAATGGATGTTAAAAGCGCATTTTTAAATGGTTTTATAAATGAAGAAGTGTATGTGGAACAACCACCGGGTTTTGAAGATTCAAAATTTCCAAATCATGTTTTCAAACTTACCAAAGCTTTTTATGGTTTAAAACAAGCTCCTAGAGCTTGGTATGAAAGGCTTTCAAATTTTTTGATTGAAAAAGGATTTGAAAAGGGTAAGGTGGACACTACACTCTTTATAAAAATGTATAAACATGACATCTTAGTAGTTCAAATTTATGTTGATGATATTATTTTTGGTTCTACTAATGAATGTCATTGTCAAGAGTTTGCTAAGTTAATGCAAGGTGAATTTGAGATGAGCATGATGGGGGAGCTCTCATTCTTTTTATGACTCCAAATCAAGCAAAAGAAGGATGGCACCTTCATCAACCAAGCAAAATACATAAAGGATATGCTCAAGAAGTTTGGCTTGGAGAATGCAAAGCCTCAAGCCACTCCTATGAGCTCATCTACCAAGCTTGACAAAGATGAAGGAGGTAAGTGTGTAGACTCTAAGCTTTATCGTTCTATGATTGGATCTTTGCTTTACCTTACCGCAAGTAGACCGGATATCTTGTTTAGTGTTTGCTTGTGTGCTAGGTTTCAAGCTAGTCCTAGAGAGTCTCACCTTATAGCCGTTAAGAGAATCTTTAGATACCTTAGAGACACTCCTTGTTTAGGTCTTTGGTATCCTAGAGACTCTACCTTCAACCTTCATGCTTACTCGGATGCGGATTATGGGGGTTGCAAAATTGATAGGAAAAGTACTTCGGGAACTTGGCAATTCTTAGGTAGTATGCTCATATCTTGGTTCTCTAAGAAACAAAATAGTGTAGCCTTATCTACCACCGAAGCCGAGTACATATCCTTAGGGAGTTGTTGTGCTCAAGTCCTTTGGATGAAGCAACAACTCTTAGATTATGGAATTAAAGTTGAAACCATACCCCTAAAATGTGATAACACTAGTGCAATATGTTTAACTAAAAATCCCATCCAACACTCTAGAACCAAACATATAGAAATAAGTCATCATTTCATTAGAGATCATGTCCTTAAGAAAGATGTGGTTATAGAGTATGTAGACACCTTGAATCAATTAGCGGACATATTTACAAAACCCTTAGACAAAGAGCGTTTTTGGTCCGTTAGGAGAGAGTTAGGTCTAGCTAGCCTATCTTGACCTTTTTTGTTTGGACCTCTTTTGTGCTTAAATATGCTTGATCTTGTGAAATGCCATGTTTGTATGCTTAGACTCCCAATTTCTTCCATGCCTATAGTTAGGGGGAGTATGATTCCGTTAAAATATGCTTAGAACTGCTCATACATCATTTGCATACTCATAGGAGAGATTAGGTTCGAGCCTTTGGTTGTTCTTTGAACCAAATATGCATTTCTGGGCATACCGTATCGATACTATTATACGCGTATCGATACCTGTTCTTCATTTCATTCCCAGAATTCTCTTCGCTTCACGCGTATCGATACGATTCATACCGTATCGATACGGGTCGTTTCGATACGGACCCCTCCGTTTCGATACGACTTTTCCAACGGGCATTTCTGTAAAAAGACATCTTTATCCCCGTATCGATACTCCAACGGGCGTATCGATACTCGCCTGCGCTGATGGCTTTAATTAGGCTTTTAATGTATTCAACTTTTACCTAAATTCAAACTTTTGAAAACCTAATTAACCCTAGCCGTTTTTGCCTATAAAAAGGCCCTTCCTCCTTCATATTTTTCACATCTCAACTCAAACCTAAAAGAGTTTTTGAATCAAGCAAGGCTTTGTGCTCTATTTCTCATCCTTGTGCTAGTTTTCTTCAAATCTTCAAGTTTCTATCAAGGTAATCTCATTCTTTCTCTTTTTCAATTTTTTTTTGTTTTAATTTTTTTAACTTTGTTTCTTCTTCAAACTTTTTCTTGAATCTTTCTTTTCAAAATTTCTCTCAATTTTTTTTTTAAATTCCTTTTACCTTGATTTTTACTCAATTTGAAGAAATATCCCTTGCTTTTTCTCTCTTAGATCATGACACCAAAAGATCAATCAAGGAAGCGACCAAGGACTAATCAAGCCGGTGATTCCTCCACCGGTGGAGAAGTTGCTCGTCCAAACTATTCCATCATCTATGATCAATGCTTTCCCGGCAATGCGGGTCTCGCTCATTTTCGTCAATATGAGAATTACAAAATCCGTGCCGAAAGGGTAATATCCATTCCTTTTCTCAATTCGGAGCGTTTTCCCTTGCTTCATCGTTGGAATTTCATGGATTTTATCTCTATTCCGGGTTTTTACTATCGTCTCTTTGTTGTGATTTTCTATGCTAATGTGAGATGTATTAGTCGTAATGGGGAAGTTGTGGCCATTAGCTCTTTTCTTATGGGGAAGAAATTAATCCTTGATGTCAAGTCTATTTGTGATGTCTTTAAGTTGGATGATGAAGGCCTTGATGATGAGCATGGTATAGGGCATGTTCTTAGTGGTTCCGTCACCGCCCTTAATGCTCATGATCGAATCCTACATTTGATGGTGTCGTGGTGGTTTCGTCCTTCCGGAGGGAAATATTTCACTATCCGTCAAGTGGATGATTTTTGGATTCGGTGTTTCCGTGAAGCCAAGCGACCAAATCTAGCTCGTCTCATGTTCGCGGAGATCGTCTATATCGTTCAAAATCGTAACACTCCTCATGTCACCTCCTTCACATACGGTACGGCTTTGAGCTATTTCTTTGTTAAAAAGGATATTGATTGCTCTTATGACTATCCAACTTCTCTCACCGATCCCATTGATGAGCGATCTCTTGCTCGGGCAAAATTCTCTTATGTTAATGGTGAATGGATACGTCTTGCCGAGTTGCCACCGGAAGCCGCCGCCATGTTTGAAGAGGCTCAAGCTCCTCAAGCTCCTCAAGTCCAACAACCCAATATGGATGCTCTCATGACCTATCTCAATGAGCAATTTACCGGGTTGCGCACGGACATGAATACTCGTCTCACATCCATGGAAACTTCTTTTGACACTAGGATGACGGGTATGGAGAATCGCCTTCAATCTCTTGAAAGTGGGCACAATTCCTTGAATCTTTCCATTGCCGATTTCCATGATGAATGGCGTAATAGCATGCGCTCTAATGAGCCTTTGGGACTTGATGATGAAGATGATGAAGACGACGAAGACGATGCTTAGACGTTTTCTCTTGTTTGTCATGCATATCATTTAGGATTTTATATTATTATGCACCTATGTTTTATGATTTTTAGGATTAAGTTTGTTTTAGGATTAAAACCTATGCTTTGATTTCTATTTTGCCTTTGTTTGGATTTTAAGTATGTTGCTTTAATGAATAATATCTATGTTTCTTATTATACCTTTGATTTCTTTATGCACTTAATTGTCTCAAAGATTTTTTTTTTATCTAACAAAAAGGGGGAGAAGAAACTAGCTCACACTTTAAAATATTTTGATTTTAACTCAAGGTTACCAAGCTTATATTAAGGGGGAGTTAACTTTGAAAAGGTTTTCAAAAATGTCAAAAATTTTAAGTTTTAGTTTTGTTATAACAAAAAGGGGGAGATTGTAAAACCTATGTTTGATTTTGATATAATTAACACTTTAAGGATCATTTTGTAAAACTTAAAATTGTTTTTATAAGTCCCTTAATAAGTTTTAAAAACACCAACACTTTAAAACTGATTTATAAAACTCAAACTCAAAATATTTTCTAAGTGTTCCAAGACAAACCATTGAAAATCGCCCAGGCGTATCGATACAACACCAAGTGTATCGATACCATTTTACCAAACTTGGTTACTGTCGGAACCCGTATCGATACCCTAAACCCTCGTATCGATACGCCCCTGTGTTAAAATTCAAAGAGTTTGAATATCGTACCGATACGGCTAACCCTCGTATCGATACGGGCTTTATAATTTTTAAATATAAGTCGGTTTAAAAAATATGACCGTTGGTGTCAGTTGGTTGGTAACCAAACTTTAAAAGTTCGTTGACCCGTATCGATACGCCAAACCCTCGTACCGATACGGTTGTTGTAACCCCCTTAACCCGGCCCAGACGGTTGAACCGAATTAAGAAGTTTACACGGGGAAAACCAAAGTCAACCCGAAAGTCAACCTTGATTAACGACCCTTTTTTTCTTTTTAATCATATCCAAATGCACATTAACCCTAGATATGATCATACAATCAGCATGCTCAAAGATCAGCGCATTCGGAAAACATTCAGGGACTTAATTGCACAAAACACGAAATTAGGGACCAAAATGTAAATTCTGGAAATTTTAAGGACTCAACCAACTTTTGAGTTACCAAAATGAAATTAGTCATGTTTCATGCTTTACTGCCAAATTTCAGCTCAAACGGACATCTCGAACTCATACAATAGCATATACAAAGTTCAGGACCAAAACGCAAGGATTTCAAAACATTTAACCAACAATTTCAGTGCCCAACGGTCGGGTGTTCCGAAACAAGGAGGACCTGTTCCGAAACACGGGACCGTTCTGAAACACGTTTCGATACAGGGCTTGGCAGTAGCATTTTCGTTTCGGAACGGTTCCTCCCGTTTCGAAACGCCTAGGCCATTTCAGGCCCCCGTTCCGAAACGGTAGCACCCGTTCCGATACGGCCTGCCCAGATTGCAGAAAAACAGCTGGTTTGACACACAAGTGACCCATCAAACATGCTTCAAAGGCAACCAAATCATACCAGCAAGTCATTACATGTACAAGGAACATAATTGCATCAACCATACTCAAACATGGCATCAATTAAACAAATCCCCAATTCTATAGGCATGCATTCTATTTAGAAAACCATTCAAGCATCATAATACCAAACCAACTTCACAAAGGCCAAATACATGTTCCATCATCAACAACAACATAAAACCAACTTAGGGAGCCCAAAACATCTCCCAAAACAACAACATTGGTCCCCCATTGCCAAATGCCAAAAGCTAATAGTGTTAAGAAACTTTCACCATACATGAGCTTAGTTCTTCACTTGGATTCTTGACCTCTTGCTGCCTTATAAGCACTTCAATGCTCTGCATTATTGGTTTAAGAAAAGAGAGAGAGCGTAAGCAAATCGCTTAGTGAGGAATGCTCATTTAAAAACATCACAATAATGCACTTAAATCACTTTTTGAAACCTTAGCTCAAAACACCATTTAAACCATGCACAAAAACATATAAAACAAGCATTTCATGCTTCAAATTCATTAACATGTCATATTGGCCACAAGTGATAATCATAATCTTTCCATTCCAATATACAATCAACATAAGATCCACACATGGACTTTTAACCACCATTGTGATCTTACAATTCACAAGGACCACATATGGACTTTTAACCACCATTGTGTCCTTAGCACAAGAATCACCCATGGACTTTTAACCACCATGGTGTTCTTACAATTCACAAGGACCACACAAGTACTTTTAACCACCTTTGTGACCGTAACAAGAACCAACCATGGACTTTTAACCACCATGTTGTTCTTAAAATACACAAGGCTCACACAAGGACTTTTAACCACCTTTGTGACCTTAACAAGAACCAACCATGGACTTTTAACCACCGTGTTGTTCTTAAAATACACAAGGCTCACACAAGGACTTTTAACCACCTTTGTGACCTTAACAAGAACCAACCATGGACTTTTAACCACCATGTTGTTCTTAACACAAGAACCACTTATGGACTTTTAACCACCATAGTGTTCTTAACCTTTCTCAAAACATCACTTGCCAATATGCATCATTTAACAACAATAATCCACTGTTTTAAAGCATTAACAAAGCCATTAATCATCATGCACATTATGCATCAAAACCACATTTATCAAATGATCAAAACAAGGATCCCTTACCTTGAGCATCCTTCAATTCGTGGCTTATAACACCAGCAATAATCATGCTAAAATATGCTTTCAAAACAGGATTTAAAACATGCAAACAAATCACATTGCATACAACCACTCCATGGTTCAACATAAAGTGAGTTTTTCCGAAAACTTACTCTTGAGCTTAGCTAAGTTGCTTAGACTTAAACTAAGCTCCCAAACCTTCAAAACATTAGTTTCAAAGCTGAAAACCAAAATCCACTCACTGATTCCGTTTCGCACTTGCCGAAACACCGATCAAGCTTCCGGATCACCACCACAAAGATCCGAAGATGTCTCCCATGTTTTAAACACATCAAAGCAGAGGATTAATGCATCATCATGCATTAATATCTTCAATGAAAGCACCTAAACTCGCTGCTCTCATCCACACTCCATTTTCGGCTACCAAACACAACCGAAAACACATCCAAACAACTCCACAACACTACCCAGCCAAGATCCATCAATTCTAAACATCCTTAAACATCAATTAACATCCAAAATGGATCCAAACACGTCCTTATACCTCCAGATATAACAGATCATCAAGATCACTCCAAAAACAACCAAAAACTCGAGCAAAACTTAGGAAAATCAACCTATTCGGGATTGCATTGATTAAACATCAATTTCTCATCAATTATACATTCATTTTACATCAAAATGACATCTCAAAACAATGCCCAATCAGATCATACGAATTTCACCAAAATTAAAGCAAATCTTGCATTTTAAAGCCAAGATCAAGAACACAATTGTAAAACCTTTTATAAAACACAAATCAAGGATTGAGAACTTGGGAATTTCAGTAAAGAACTGAGAATTTAGAGGAGAAGGACGTTCATACCTCTAAACTTGAGTTTCTCCCTTTTTGGAACCAAGATTCTTGAAAAACCAATAAGCAAATGCTAAGGTTTTGTTGTAGAATTGATTAGAGATCAAATGAGGATTGAAAACTCATCTTTAGTTGTCAAAATCAGAGGGAATTTTTCTGGAGAAATGTGTTTGGGTTGAGAGAAAAGTTGAGAGAAAAGAAAATGGAAGATTTGAGAGAAAAGTTAGTTATGGCCAAAATATCTTTCCCTCCCTTTTACCTTTATTTTAAATCCATTAATTAAATGATAAATATTCAGAAAAATCTGGAGAAACTCTTTTTGGGTAAATAGCTCCTTAAAGATTCAAAGTTTCAATCCTTTTTAAAACAGTCACCCAGTTTTCAAAAATTACATTTTGGTCACTAACCCAAAATGTCACTCTTCCAAACCTCATTTTGTAAATTTGATTTCACCTTTCTCTTATGTATAATAAAAGAGGATTTTAAGATATTTTTCCATATTTTTAATGCAACCCGAACTAGGCTTTCCTAAATTCACCCTTTTATATTCGAACCGCAACCCGACCAGTCCGGTCCAAACCCAAAACTTCTAAGACCAAAATTGGGGTGTTACAGTTGTGGATAGTGAGCTAAGTTCAGAAAATAGTATCGATACGGCCCTTGCCATTTCGATACCCCGTACCGATACGCTTACGTGCGTATCGATACCTCTTATTAAATGCACACAACGGCTCTTTCTTTTCTGAGATAGGTACCGATACCCCTTCCCGCGTACCGATACCGGTAGCTGCAGAAGTGCATTAATGGTGGTAAGAGAGGGTTCCAACGGCTCCATTTATGTTCCCAACCACCCAAACGACTAGAAATCAATGAGAAGGTATAAAAGAGACATCCAAAAGCATCAACAACAACTATTGATCTTCAAGCAAACACTTATTCATCAAATCCAAGCAATTGTGCCAAATTTCATATTTGTCTAGAAATCCCAATTTGTAATCTTCATTCATACTTTGTCAAATTGGGTTGAGTGCTTGTATTGGGGCTATCATTTGTATTGAGAGATACCTTATTAGTCTTCAAATTTTCTTTGTTCTCTTGTGTGAGGATTGGGTTGATTTTTGGGTAGAAAAATCAACCGAAATTGTAAAGGGTTGCCTCCTTGTCCTAGAAAAGGGGAAGAACGATTTAGTGGAATTGTTGCAAATCCCTAGTGAAGCTAAGGTAGTGGATGTAGAGTTCATTTGGAACTTGAACCACTCTAAATCTCTTGTCCATCAATTTTTAATTTGCAAATATCCACCACATACCTTTAAATTTCCAATTCACCCCCCTCTTGGTCAATTTCGATCTTGCGATCCACTCAACAACTTCCCTCATACCCCCATCTGGGTTCACCTTCTCCTCTGTTCTCAATGCTTGTGCTCGCCTCCCGACAATATTCGAAGGCAAGGAAGTTCACGCGGGAGTCGAGAAATCGGGTCTCTTAATTAATTTTGATATAGATATAAAATAATTGAATTGAATTTTTTTAGAAAAATTAAACAATTCATTAAATGGAATATAATCGATGATGTTGAAATTATTTTTAAAGGTATATGATTTAGGATATAGGTTTAAGAGTTTAAGGTTTAATAGTTTAGGGTTTTAGGTTGAGGGTTAAGGGTTAAATTATTTTTTATAAAGAATAGGGTCAAATTGAAATAATATTTAAATAATAAGGGTTCAATAGAAATACAAAAATAAGTGAGGTACTAAATATATAGTTTACCCTTATTAAAAAATAAAATTTTAATATATATAAAAAATAATTTAATTGAATTTTTAAAAATAATTATTAATTGTATGATGGGTCCTTGAAATTTTAAATCTTTATTAATTAATTTAATAGTGTTCATCGGTGTTCATCATTAGTGGTGTTCGTCGATGTTCGTCGCACGTTGTAGAATTTTCCGATTTCATATTGAGGAAAAAAATCAATAGATAAATAGGTGTAGTGTACATCTTATCCGCATGCAATTTTTTAAGAAAAAAAAATAATCCGTCACAAAGGAAGGGTTCATATTATCCGATTATTTTGTACGTGTTTAAATTTTAACATTTACCTTTAAATATAAAAACTCTATTAAGTCAAAAAAAAAGGAAGGGTTCATGAGATTCACACCCAAGGTGCATTAATGTTATATTCAAGAATCAATATTTTCATTTGGATAGTTTTCATTGACATCAATATATAGTAAAACCTCTATAAATTAATATGCTTTAAATTAATAAACTCTATTAAATAATAAATTTCTCCGGTCCTGGCTTAGGTCAATGTAAAAAATCATCAAATTCGATAAGATAATAATATAATAATTTTTTGGAGATCCACTTATAAATATAAAGATCCCATCAAAACTATAAATTAATAATTCATAAATATTACAATTACTACTTTGGTAACTTTCTAAAATATGAATATATTGTAATATGTTTCTTTTTAAAATTTAAATCTAATTCAATTTCATCTCTAACTTTTGTTCACTTATTATTGTAGTTTCAATGAATTCGTAAATTCATGAATACAATATTAAATTGAAACAATGAATTATTAAGTACATGCACTAGTCTAGTTAGATATAAATAATTTGATACATGAATATATTTAAAAACATACACATGAATTACTTATTTTTAATTAATTGGAATACTATGTACAATTTACAATTTATTTGCACACAATATCTTTATCAAAATTATATTTGTTGAATTGTTAAATTTTCTTTTAATTAATAAATTATTAATTTATCGATATATTAATATCGATCTAAATTAATAAAATTTTATGATCTCATGAGTATTAATTTATAGAGGTTTTACTGTATATTCGCTACAAGTAAATTATCATTAGCAACATTTATATTTACTGTCGGCTAAAATTTGTCATAACATTGTATAAAAGTATATACTGAATTAGTATAAAGTTCTCAAACCTGTAACGGCGGGATTTTGGTTTCTGGCAACGGTTTTTGAGGCGTAATAGTTTGTTTGTGGTTCCTTAACGTTGTATTTACTTGAAACTTTGTTGAAAAATTATTAAACACAATCACAAGTTCAACACCTAATATATAATCTTATAATGTCAATAATCAGATGGCTAAAGCTCTCAGTTGATATCTCCCCTTTCCCCTAGGATGTGGATTCAAGACCCACTAAGAGTAAAATTCCCCTTTCCCCTCCCATAGGTAGAAATTGTTCAAAAAAATATATAATCTTATAATAATCAGGGACGTTGAAAATTAAAACAAAAATGATTTAAGTCATTACAACACATTTTTAAATTTTGGTTCATTCAAAAAAATAATTTTATCTCTACTTCCCAACACAAAGATTCCTAATTTGTACAAAGATACTATTGCTCAAATGAAATTGTATTTCAAATATAAAACATATGGTATGTGTAATTCTATAATAGTGTTCATACACAATATGCTAATGCTTCATGATCATAGATTCATATCGCCAAGTAAAAGAAACAACATTTTAACCCAAGAAGCCCTGGACTCTGGCATGTGAAAAAGCTGTCTTTTACACCATCACCCCCAAGTTGACAATAACCTTGTTATCTGAATCACTATATATCCATTGTTGCGGCAATTTATTCTGGATCAAATCGATTGTTTTCTCGAATATAATTTAATTGGAATCCGATAACGACTATAATGATGGTATGCATTCTTATTCTCTCGTATGTATATACAACTTTTTGTAAATTGAGTATTCGGTAAATACACGCATGTATGCGACCCTTAGCTATTTGTGTTTGTTTTGGAATATTGAAATGAAGTAAAGAAAGATGTTTTGATTAGAGGAAACTAATTTCCATTTCATGTCATTAAGTATACAAGGAGACTTTCTTATATACAAAATTACAAGAGCTCTATCAAGCTTGATACAAGCTAACCCACACATGATTAGGTTAACAGCTTTAACCACCATAACAACATGCTAACACTCTAACCACTTTACTAACTGACTTCAATATTCTCCCTGCTCTTCTGAGCTTGTTGAACAATCTTCAAAAACTCCAGCATTCTCCTTGTTTTGTTCGCCTTTACACAGAGTTGCAACATCAGCCTTAGGCACCACCTGCAGACGCGATCTAAACTCACCAAAATAAGATATGGTCAAGGGCATTGTCAGTCCGTCTGCAACTTGACACGTAGCTGGAATGTAACCAATTCGAATCTGCCCAGCTGCAACCTTCTCACGCACAAAATGGATATCCAAGTCCACATGCTTTATACGATAATGATATACAGGGTTTTCACTAATGGCAATGGCATTCGTGTTATCGCTCCAAATTTCAGGAACTTTGATCTTGGCAAATCCCATTTCTTCAAGTAACGCTTTAATCCATGCAACCTCAGCTGTAACATCAGCAATGCTTCTATATTAAGCCTCTGTTGTAGATCGAGCAATAGTTTTCTACTTTCTTGAACTCCACGAAACCAAGTTGTCTCCAAGGTAAACACAACACCCTGACACAGATCTTCGATCACATGCATTTTCTCCCCAATCTGCATCTGCAAAAGCTGCAATATTACTAGCATGTGTAGCAGACCTTTTATACAAGAGACCATAGTCTAATGTACCACTGATATATCTCAAAACTTGTTTAACAACAACAAGATGATGTTCCCTGGGCTCGTGCATGAATTGAGCCAGTTTATTCACACTGAAGGCTATATCTGGCCTGGTGTGACAAGCATATAGGAGAGCCCCAACAATACTCCTATAACTCCTCGCATCATCAATAGGACTTCCTGAAACTTTGTCCAACACAACATTACTTACCATAGGTGTTGGAACAACATTGGCCTTATCCATCTAAGTTCTGGCAAGAAGATCAAGCAGATATTTACGTTGATTCAGTATGAGATACCCATCTCCTCGAACAACTTCTAGACCAAGAAAAAATCCCAGCTGACCTAGATCTTTGAGAGCAAATCTATCACGTAGCAATTTAATCACTCGTTCCACTTCATTCTCTGAGTGACCAGTCAGTATAATATCGTCTACATACACCAACATGTAGGTGTACCCAGTTTCATGCTTACACATGAATAAGGAAGCATCGACTTTCGACTCAACAAAGCCAACTTCAAGAAGAAAATTCTTGAGTTTCATGTGCCAATTACGAGGGGCCTGCCTCAAGCCATAAAGAGCTCGTTGAAGCTTACACACCAATCTAGACCCATCTGTTGCAAACTTTTCAAATCCTGGTGGTTGATCCATATACACGCTTTCATCAAGATCATCATTTAAAAAGGTGTTGTTGATGTCAACTTGCCTCAAAATCCAGTTATTTGTTACAGCAAGTGACAACGCAATATTCACAGTGGTCATTCTAACAACAAAACTAAAGGTGTCCCTAAAATCTTGTCCAGGAATTTGGGAAAAACCCTTTGCAACTAACCTTGCTTTGTGCTTAGCAACCGTGCCATCAGGATTGCGTTTGAGTCGAAACACCCACTTGCACCCAACTGTAGATTGACCTTCAGGTAGCTTCACTAGTATCCATGTGCCATTGTTGTTCAACGCATCTAACTCAGCTTGAACAACACTCATCCACTCAGGGGATTTCAAAGCCTCTTGAATGTTCACAGGCTCTACCTCATCTGCTACTTTGTCAATAGCAAACATTTTGGGTTTAAATATCCCATTTTTTCTCTTGGTTACCATAGAGTGACTAGTGCCTTGAGATATAACACCAGACACAGTTGGACCATTCAAATCCACAAACTCATCATTCGAATTTACAACACCACCAAGAACAACCTCTTCCTGTACCAAATCACCCGGCATCAGTTGTGTTTCACGTGTTGGTTCAACAAGATTGTCAAGAACAATCTCTTCCTGTTCTGAGCCATTTGGCACCATCTATGTTTCATGTGGTGATTCAACATGATCATCAGGAGCTGAATCATGAACTCCTTCCTCCTGTATCACAGTATTAGCTTGTGCTGGACCAGCTTCATGACCTGAAGGTGCTGGTGATATTATTGGTGACTCGACATGACCAGGCTCAAAACCACCTGGAGATGCAACTGGAGAATGATCAATTACAACACGAGTTCTATCACTGTTACTACCATTATTAGATGTCACAATAGGCAATACACATGATCAAAATTGTTGTGAAACTAGAACACGTTTTTCACCATTCTTATCTGCAAAAAGAAAGTGAGATTCATCAAAAATCACATGTCTTGATATATAAATTTTCCCATCGGAAGCTAAACACAAGTATCCTTTGTGTTGACAGCTGTATCCCAAGAATGTACATTCTTGTGATCGAAAGTTAAGCTTATGTTTCTGAAACATTCGCAAATGTGGAAAACATCTACACCCAAACACTTTTATTTCAGTGTAATGGTTTCTTCAAATGCTAGCATTCAGAAGGTGACTTATTGTCCAAAACCCGAGTTGGCAACCTGTTGATAAGGTGCACTGTTGTACACACAACAAACGACCAATACTGAAGGGGCAATGAAGACTGAGCCAACAGAACTAAGGCTAACTCAATGACATGCTTATACTTACGCTCAACTGTTCCGTTTTGCTCCGATGTATGTGGACAAGACACACGATGTCTAATTCCTTCTCTAGCCAACAATTTCGACAAAGAACGATACTCACCACCCCAATCTGATTGAAATTCTTTTATATTTGTACCAAACTGATTCTGAATAAGCTTATAGAATAGCTCAAAGGCTTGTATTCCCTGACTCTTGTCTTTCAGCATATACAACCACATGTGCCTTGTACATGCATCAACAAAGGTAATATAATACCTAAAGCCATTCGATGAAATATGTGCTGGCCCCCAAAGATCAGAAAAGATCAACTGAAACGACATGGCATACACTGTTGTGGAAGAAGAAAAAGGAAGCTTGGGACTCTTTCCAATACAACAAGCAACACATGTAGGTAAATCTGTTTTATTAAAATTTGAAGAAAATTTTACATTCGTGTCATTACAGACTTGCATGAGGCATTCATGGGCAGGATGCCCAAGATGCCTATACCAAAGTTCATAGCTATTTCCAACCTTATCCACAGAACCATTTCAACTCGAACAATATTACAATCAGTATCACCAGTCGAGGGAACCAAATCTGCAACAAACTGATACAACCCATCTCGTTCAACACCTTGAAGAAGCACCTCACCTGAACCTTCATCACGAACTAAGCACATCGAAGCATGGAACTCAAAGAACACACCATTGTCTCTAGCAAACTTAGACACCGAGAGAAGATTCTTAGTAACATGTGGTACATGCAACAAATTAGACAGAAATAGCTTGCGAGATGCACAAGAAGAAAGAATAGCAGAATTCCCCAAACGTTCAATGTTTAACCTAACACCATTCCCAACAATTATCTTACCTGGACCATTGTAGCTCGATGATCGCATAAGATTTGCAGAATCTGGTGTCACATGATGTGTTGCACCAGAGTCAACCATCCAAGAACTGCGAGAAACAAATGCTACATTGACCTGAGGAGAATCTTGCTCTTTATTGACCACTTCTTGATCGTCAAATAAGAAAAGAATTGCTTGGAAATCCAATTCTTTGCTAGAAGTGATTACAGCAACAAAGGGTTGATAGTCTTTAGGTAAACCATTCAGAATACTCGCAATTTGCTCAACATCCGATATTGCATTGTTGCAAGAAACTAAGGTATCACAGACTTCTTTAATCTGTGTAAGATAAACTCGTATGGACTCCTCCCCTTTCTTGAAGGACCTAAGCTTATAATGAAGACCCATTACAGAGGTGGTAGAACGATTCGAAAAGAACTCTTGAACTGTTTTTCCAAACTCCAGCAGTTGTCTCAGCACCAACAAATTGAGCAAGAAGATGATAACTCACCGTGGAAAGCAACCACAAGGCCAACACACTGTCTTAGGTAACATAATCCTCATAAGTCTCATTTGGAGAAGATGTACCATCAGCAACATTAACCGTCTCAAGAGGAACTGTTATCTAGCCAGTAAGAAGCTTCTCAAGCTTATGACTCTGAACTGTTAACATCACCTGCTGTTTCCAAAGAAGATAGTTCATCTCGTCGAGGACAACACTGATTTTCTTGTTAGTGAACATGATAACAGCATAGTTAGAAATGAGGGACAACATAAGACAAATCACCAGGAACAAGAAAGAATCAAGAACTCGTTACAAGTTCAAGCTTTTCCGGCGAATGATACCATATTGGAATGAAGTAAAGAAAGATGTTTTGATTAGAGGAAACTAATTTCCATTTCATGTCATTAAGTATACAAGGAGACTTTCTTATATACAAAACTACAAGAGCTCTATCAAGCTCGATACAAGCTAACCCACACATGATTAGGTTAACAGCTTTAACCACCATAACAACATGCTAACACTCTAACCACTTTACTAACTTACTTCAATATGGTAAGTCTTTATTATGTTCTAGATATGTTGATTTACTTTCTAAACGTAGTTCACCATCACCCTTATGTTTACTTTCCTCTACAGACCTATGTTATGCTCAATAGTCAATTGTATTGGGCATGCATATGCAACATGCATGTTCTGCATGATATCAATCTATGTTTATCTTTCTAAATCATGTTATATGCCATAAATGTTTGTTTATGTCATATTTATGCTCGATCTATATGCATTACATGCTTTGTGTTGCTTTAGTAGAGTAATTGTGTATTATTGAGCTTTGTAAGTTCAATATTCAAAATTTTCATTCTGCGCAGATTAGTAGGTTTTAAGTATGAGTCGGAGTCTACATCGATAAATAGATTATTCTTGCCACTTACGTTTCGAACCGTATCTGTTTTTGTCACTGGGCCATTAGTCTCCGTTAGTGACCTAACGGGCAGCTGACATGGTCGTGAAAAAATAAAAAATAGTCCACATGTATAATACACGTGGAATATGTTTATATCTGATTATTTTTAAAATAGGTAAAAGAAAAATAAACTGGATCATATTCTTTAATCACGAGTTAAAAAAATTAAAATACCAAAAAGTCATTTTCTCCTCTTTCTTTTTCTGTGGATTCTGGGTAAATCTTAGGGCTTAAAGAAATTCTATCTGAAGAATCAAGGTAAGAACTAAAAGGAATCAATTTTTTCCTCTTTCGTAATCTCATATTTGTAATGGTTATGAATCGTCTGAATCGTTTTTTGTATTATTAGTTAGAGGCTTGAAATGGTGCGATGACGACTTCAAAAACCAGGGGAGAAAAAAGTGGTGTATGGTATGCTTACTTTCGCACTTATTTTATTCGTTTTCTGAAATTAAAAATGATTGCGAAATGGGTTTAGGGTTTTTTTAGTAAGGGTTTTGGATTGTATTTAGGATTCAGGTTAATGATTTTAGTAAGAATTTTGGATTGTATTGATGGTTTAGGTTAAATTGATTTTGATGGGATTGTATTGACATTTATTTTTTTTAGTAAGAGTTTTGAATTGTAATTGTTGTTTAAGGTTGTTTATGATTTAATGTTACATTGATTTAAGGTTACATTAGTAAGGGTATAGGGTTATATTGATTTAAGGCTGCATTAGTAAAGGTTTAGGGTTAGGGTTACATTGATTTAAAGTTACATTAGTAAGGGTTTAAGGTTACATTGATTTAAGGTTGTTTATGATTTTAGTAAGGGTTTTATTTTGATTTAATTAGGTTGGATTGCACATTGATTTAATTAAGGGTGACATTAATTTAAGGTTGTTTTAGGTTGGATTGCACAATTGATTAACAAAATAGTGTAACAAAGTGACTTAGGTTTATGGTAATTGTTGTTTAAGGTTGTTTGTGGTTTAAGGTTACATTAATTTAAGGTTACATTAGTAACGGTTTAATGTTACATTGATTTAAGGTTACATTAGTAAGGGTTTAATGTTACATTGATTTAAGAATGTTGTTTCAATTTGTTTTATTTTGCATATTAGTTTAATGTTACTTTAGAGTTGTTTAATTGCATTAAAAAGTAATTTTTGTCTGTATTGATTTTATAGGCGTTTACTGCATTAAAAAAGTAATGTTGCATTGGTCCGCATTAATTTAGAAGAATATCCTGCTGTAAGTGGTCCACAATAGTTTATACCTTTTATGCTAGAAATCATTTTTGTGTTGTCTTCATTGGTTTTGAAATTTTAAGCAGTTAATATTTTAACATCTTCATTGGTTTTGAGATTTTCTGTTTTTATAAGTGGTACAAATTACTTTATACTTGTCTTTTTTTACTTTATACCTTTTACTTGTGTATTGTGTACTGTGTAGGTAATAAGACAGAAATATTTACTTGTGTGATTCACTATGGAGGAGACTTTGCAACTTCACCAAGGATGAAGTACACCTCTAAGTCTGAAGTCTGCTTCGATTTTGTTGATGCTAGTAGATTCTCAACCTTTTCAGTGTGTGAGATCATTCAGAGTCTAGGTTTAGTTGAACATTTTGCTGTTTACTGGAGGGTGTCAAATGTTGCATTGTGTACTGCTTCTATTAGTCAATTGAAGACAGATCATGACTGTATGACTATGTTGAACAGCCTGCCTAGCAATAGGTACATGTATATATATATATATATATCTGAAGCTATTTCAAAAACATGTTTATGAAGAAGAAGAAGAAGAAGAAGAAGAAGAAGTATATATTGCTGAAGAAGAAAAAAATCATTTAAATAAAGAAGAAGATTATAGAGCTGAAGAAAAAGAATATTATGCTGCTACAGAAGAACATTTTCATCATGCTGAAGAAGAAAAATCTTTTGAGGAAGAAGAATCTAGTGCTGAAGAAAAAAATCTGTTGAGAAAGAAGAATCTGCTAAAGAAGAAGAAGAATTTGGTGCTAAAGAAAAAAAATATGTTGAGAAAGAAAAATTTATTGAGGAAGAAGAATATGTTGCTGAAGAAGAAGAATCTAGTGCTGAAGAAAAATCTGCCGAAGAAGAAGAATTTGATGTTAGTGATAATGAGTATGATTGTGAACCATACATACAAGAGAATGGAATAGGAATTAGGGTTCAGAGGAACATGGATGACTTTAGACCTGATGGTGTGCATGTGAATCAGAAGGATCATGGGCCAGAATCAGATGATAACCATTCTGAAAACCTACACAGTGAGCATGGTTCAGACTCAGATAGGACTAGGTACCCTAAATTCTATTCTGAAACTGACATGGTGAAACCAAAGTTTGTTAATGGTTTAATATTTCCAAATAGGACGACATTGAAAGAAGCTATCAAGCAGTATAGGAGAGTAGATAGGGTGGAAGTAAAATTAAAGAGGAATGACAGTAAAAGGCTTCAAGCACTATACAAGGAAGGATGTCCTTGAAAATTGTGGGCAGCCCCTATGAATCCAAAAGAAGCTATCAAGCAGTATAGACGACATTGAAAGAAGCTATCAAGCAGTATAGGAGAGTAGATAGGGTGGAAGTAAAATTAAAGAGGAATGACAGTAAAAGGCTTCAAGCACTATACAAGGAAGGATGTCCTTGAAAATTGTGGGCAGCCCCTATGAATCCAAAAGACAGTAAGGACCAAACTTGGCAAATTAAAACCTTAGTGAATTGTCATACATGTTCCAAGTCTGTGAGCAATGCTAATATTATAGCTAAGTGAATGGCAAAGTACTATATTGGAAAATTCATGTCTAAGCCTAATTACACTCTGAGATCATTACGGCACGATGTACTACATGAATTTGGGACACTTGTGTCACCTGGAAAGTGTGGTAGGGCTAGAGATATGGCATTAGAAATGATTGAAGGAAATCATAAAGCTCAATATGGGAAAATCTATGACTACTTACAAGAGTTGAGGATTACAAATCCTGGAACAACTACAATATGTTATCTAGATTTAAGATTTTTCCAGAGGATGAATGTTTGTCCACGGGCTTGTAAAGAACAGTGGAAAGTAGGTTGTAAGAGGATAATTGGTCTTGATGGTTGTTTTTTAAAGGGTTATTTTCATGGGTTTATGTTGACAGTTGTAGGGATTGATGCAAATGATTGCATTTATCCTATAGCATATGTTTTATGTCTAATAAACATAAGGTTAGCTCACTTCTTAAATTAGTTTACATTTGTTTCATTTATTTCAGATATTAACTTTAAATGCAATTATGTAGGGCCTTAAGGAAGTTATTGCAGATGTATTCTCGTATGCATAGGATGGAAAATGTGTTAGACACATGTACACAAATTTCAAGGAGAAACACAAAGGCTAAGTTCTAAAAGATGCTCTTTGGAAGGCTGCCAGAGCTACCTATTTGCGAGAGTTTGAAGTTGCTATGGACCAATTGAAGGCATTGTCAGAGGCTGCCTATAATTGGGTTAACGAGAAGGACTCTACTCAGTGGTCTAGATAACACTTCTCCACTAGAAGCAAGTGTGATATGCTCCTTAATAACCATTGTGAGTCATTTAATAAGGTAATATAACTTGTTTTAATTATTTACTGATTAAGACAATAATTTATACTTAATATGTATTTAACTCTTTTATCGTCAATATGGCAAATAAGCTTATATTGACTATGATGGAGACAATTCGAATAAAAATTATGACTCAAATTGTATCAAAAAAAAAGGATGTTGAAAAGTGTAAAGGGTTATTGTGTGAAAAAATTTAAAAGAAGTTGGACATCAGTATTGAAGCATCCATTAGGTTACTAAATTAAATTTCTTATGTTTTTTAATTTTGTTTTGAATTAAGAACTGCTTATTACATGCTTTTAGTTTCTTGTAAATATGCCTTTGGTGGAATAACAACTTTAATTTTATATATTAAAATGTGGGCTGAAATTCTTGTTTTGATAGAATGTAGGCTGAAATTCTTGTAAAACTGCTTATAACATGCTTTTGGACATCAGTAATAAAGTTTGTTGCATGAAATGTGGGCAAAAATTCTTGTTTTGATGGAATGACGACTTCAGTTTTGTATATTAAAAGGATAGTGTATATTGTTATGGTTTTTTAGTGATTGCATATTTGATTAAATGTAAATTTTGATAACTTAATTAAGCAGTTTTGAAAAGAGTTAAGATGAAATTTTTAAATGAGTTAAAATATAGTTTAGGGTTCATTATACATCATTTTAAATGGTGTGGCCATTATACATCATTTTTCATGTCTTGTTTTAGGTTATGTGATTTGATTTTTTATTGATCATTAAACATCATTTTTCATGTCTTGTTTTAGGTTACGTGATTTGTTTTTTATTGATCATTAAACATCATTTTTCATGTCTTATTTTAAGTTTTGGCCAACTTATGCTGGTGTACATAAATATCAAGTTGAAGCTGGCCCATCTCATCAACATGTTGTGGACCTTACTAAAAGACATGTTCATGCAGGAAATGAGACCTCAATGGGATTTCATGTCCCCATGCAGCATCAGTCTTTCGACTAAATAATTTAAAGCCAGAAGAATATGTTAATGAATGCTACCACAACAGTACACAATTAGTTATTTACTCGAACATGATTAAACTTATCAAAAGTAATAACGTAAACTAGCTTATACCTTACTCAATCAATAATTTAAGTAAAAAATTCGTTTCATTTTTTGTGTACATGTTTGTTTCAGTGGGCTCAGTGACTGACAGAGAACCTATATTACCATTAATCATAAGGAGGCCACCATGAAGGCCAGCCAAGAAGAGAAGATTGAAACTTGATGAAGTCAGTAATCTTAAGCTAAGTAAAAGAGGGCAGCAAAGCAATTGCACAAAATGTAAAAAACAAGGCCACAATAGAAGGACTTGTAGAGGAAAAGTGGGTGCAAATCAACCTATAAGAAGACCCACATTCAAGAGACCAAAACCTAAACATCCTCAAAAACCTCGGCCAAATTAGAATCCTCAACATCCACAAGAACCTCGAAAAAATCAGCAACCTCAACATCCGCATCAACCTCTTGTGCCTCGAAGGGAAAATTTTCCAATAAGAAGAAAACAACCTCTTCCTCCTAAAAGAACTGTGAGATGGATGCCAAGTCAAGAATCCACTGTTTCTAACCCTTCCACTCAGAAATCACAATCATTCAACTAAGGAGTTAAGTTAGGGCAGACGTATTTTATTTTTTTGTTAACTGAAATGTTTGTGTCACATTTGTGACCAACAATATTACCTTTTGTGATGGTTAAGTTGGGACACATATATTTTACAAGCTTAATTATCATTTAGGGCATTATTTTGTAATTGACATCGGGGGTTTAGCATTGATGTCATTATTTTGCAGCTGATATAGGAGGTTTATCAGCTTAGAAACTGATTTTTTGTACTAGCTTGCCTCATTTATGAAAATTTACCTTTGCTTACTTAAAGTGTTCAGTTCGTTTTATACCAAATATTTTAAGTAGAAAACAACACAATAATTTTTTCATTACTTAACCGAAAATATTTCACACAACAATCTATGAAAATAAAAACCTACATATTAAGCTACTCCATACAAAATAATCCATGGATAACATCACTCCAAAAAAAAAAAACTCATACAAAATAATTCATGGATAACATCATTCCCGAAAATATACCCAATCAATTATTTCATAACTCACACCATTGCCATGGAGAAAATCAGCAAGCATAACCAACAAATCGCTCAATCCTTTTTGCTTTCTCCATTTTCTTCACTTTCCTTAACAACCCAACAGTGACCACTCTTGCACGTGGTGTCAAAAGAGCATCATACCAAGCAAAGAATCGGCAATGAGACTCTCTCCCATAATTTTTACAGCCATAAAATCTCCTATCAGGGTTGTCATCAGTCCAAGAAACAACAACCTTTGTTTCGAGGCCACAACGACAAATGGGTACGCCTGCTTCCATTTCTATCGTCTTCTCTTCTTTACTGCTTTATGTTTCGGTAGAATAGGTAGGAAAAGATGAAGAGTATGAGTTAAAAGATGAATAAATTGATTTAGGGTTAGGTATTGAAGTAAAAGGGGTTATGTAGACAAGGTCAGGGTGTTTTAATTTAAACATATCGTCTATTCCACGTGTATTATTCACATGGACTATTTTTTATTTTTTCACGGCTATGTCAGCTGCCCGTTAGGCCACTAACGAAGACTAACGGCTTGGTGACAAAAACAGACATGATTCGAAACGTAAGTGGCAAGAATAATATATTTTGAATTCAGGTGACTAAAATAAAACAAACACAAAACGAAAGTGACTATTTGTGAAGATTACCCTTATTTTAAAGATGATTTTATCAAATTTCAAGTCGTGAATACTTTTCGTGACTCGAATACAACTCTTTGGATCTATTGAATATTCTATGTCAGATTTAAGATGTTACGGTAATAATTTGCTTGTTTAGCAAGCTAGGAAATTTCTTGAACGAATCTTGTTCTACATTGCGAAAGACATACTTAAGAATATCGCTAGTTTAAGAAGGAAAAATTATTGTAAATCTTCTTATTCGTATATTATTTTTGTTAGTAAGCCTCCCTTCGAATATATAAATCTCAGATACAAGGGAAAAGCAACCAGGGGCGGAAGGTAATGGATTAGGGGCGTGACCTTTTCAAAATTTTGAGAAATAAGAATTTGGTTTTTAAATTTTTCAAAAATTTATTTTGGTTCAATTTTTAAAAGTTCTTATTAAATTTTTCAAAATTATTAAAAAAATAGTTAAACTCTAAATTTTTTTAAAGATTTTAGTGTAAACCTTCAATTTTTTTAAAAAAATAAATTATCTCCCTCATATTCGTACTCCAAGTTTCGCCACCGAAAGCAACAACATCAAACCCAATATACTTAGAGTGGAAGTGGCATATGTTGGTCCAGAACCATGAATTCCAACAAAACAAGGCCCTGCTCGGAAGCCTGATCCATATGAAGCATGCAGCCAATGAAGTCTCATTTTTCAAATAATGTATGGAACAGGGGACGGAGCTATATTTAAATTATATAAAAATAATAATTTATTTATGAATTTATTCCTCTGCACTTTCAAACATTTATGTTTTGTTCTCCAACCTAAATTCTAGTTTCGTCCCTAATTGGCAAACGATGACAAAAGCTACTTGGATTAAAATTCGAAATAAAAGCTTTCCATGCTCGAGAACGAAGAGTTGGACTGAAAAATACGCATTCCATTTCCATATAAAACCTTTTCTAATATGCTTTGAAACAGGTTAACATATAAGAGTTCCCTCCCATTTCAACATTTTAGTCCTCTCCCTAAATGGATGCCTAAATGACGTTACTAAACCTGTTGAGATTTTTTAATATTATGTATTTGAAATGGTTAGTCCAAACTTTAACTTATAAATTAATTTAATAATGATAGTGGACTCCAAATTATTATCATAGGTTTTAATTTTTACACTTAAGAAATTATAATAATTTCGAGAGTTTAACAAAAAAATTTAATAATTTTCAGAGGGATGTCTATTATAAATATTTAAAAGTTTAAAGTTTAATATGAATTTTTAATAATAGAGGACCAAATTAGATTTTTATTAAAATTTTAGGGGCAAAATTTGAATTTCTTAAAACCTGGGGTAGTCCCTTGAAGGCTCAACCCAAGTTCTTAACACTTAGATTAAAACTACATACTTTGCACCATGGGCAGAACTAAAAATTTATAGAAGGATGACTAAATTGAAATTAAAAAAAAAAACTAAAAATTTATAAAGGGGGCCAAAATGAAATTAAAAATTTTGAGAGGTCATACTAAAATTTTACAAATTTTGAAGGAATTATAGGGATAATTTTACCTTTTTCTAAAAAATCTATTCTATTCTAAATTTATAATAAAAAATAAAAGATTGGCGGAACTAAACACCTTTCTCTCCTATGTTCCGCCCCTGCTTTGCACACACATGTACTTAGGTTTCTTAAAATAAACATTATCTTTATTTTTACTAGAAATATTCGTTGGGTTCACATATTAAATAAATAATAATAGTAACTATTGTTAGTAAGTAAATTTTGTTTAAGTTTGAGTTTTCGAAGTTTTATTATAACGGACCACAAGATATTTTAGAATGGAAGCTTAGAATTGGCAAACGACAGTACATTTAGGCTGTAATATTTGTAGTGGCATTGGATGAAGCTGACCATTTGGCGGATTATATTAGGCGGTAGAATTCAATATTATTTATTAAAGAGATTATTTAAAAATATTTAAATTTAAATAGACAAAATGTAAATTATGTTATATTTTTAAGAAACTAAAATATCATTATTTCAATTTAATATTTTTTTAATTTTAATTAGGGTAAATTATGCCAAATACCACCTAACTATGGGAGGTGATCTGTTTTTGCCACCAACCTTCGAATTGGTCTAATTATACCACCAAACTTCGATTTCAGTCTCAATCATACCACTCCGTCATTAAAATATGGACATTGTGATGACATGTACATCCTTTCCCATTAAACTGCTGACTTGGCATATTAAGAATTATTTTTCCATGTAATTATTTTTTCAAAGTAAAATAAAATTTGTTTCAAATGCAAAACAACGTAGCTTTAACAAACACTACTTTTAATCCCTAAAACTCTCAATTTAAATTTCATCGTAATTCATTTCCTTTCTCCACCGTCTTTATTATTTCTATAACTCCCAAAATCATCAACCTCATTCCCTATATTTTTCAAAAAAAAAACTTGTATTTCTCAACGGAGTTTGGTCTCTCCAAGTTTTACTTGAAGAGCCATCATTAACGCGCCTTTCCACAAAGCTCAGTTGCCGATTCCAAAAGATATCTCGTTATTTGGTAAAGTCTGCCATTTAAAAACTCACCATTGTAGTAGTCAAAACTCGAAAATTTATATGCCTTAAGAATTACAGGAGCCATAAAAAACAAGAAAGTATTGAAGGTCGTTATACGTATGGGCCTCGACGAGTTTAGACCATTTTAGTGAACTTTGAAAGACCCATTATCGGTACGAACTTTAAAGTTTCTTTTGTCAAGCTTTTTGACGAAGACAACAAACTTAGAGCAGCAGCGAACCGACCATTGGATGCGGAAACAAAGGTGCTTGATTCTCTTGTTGAGGAGTTTGAACATTGTGGAGAAGTGGATGGTGAACAAAATGGGTTATAAAGTTTTTGAAGATTGTATGAGACAAAAAAAGTTGTAGAGAGTTAGAAAAAAATTGTTTTTTAGTAATTACATTAAAAGAAACGGTGAAAAAGGAAGACTAGATTACTCGATACTCCATTCCACCATTGTTATGTTCCCCTTCGTCTTTCTTCCTGTAGAACTAATGTTTTGATATAATAATTGAAAAATGATTTGGACTAATTTAAAAAGAATTTAAAACTACTTTCAAAGTTCAAATAACTTGAAACTATGTTTAGGGATGTTTTCAAAAGGGTTTTACATGTTTTCAAAAGTCAAACTACACAAAACCGTTCAGGTGTTTCGATACGGGGTATTCCAGTAGCAAAAACATTTCGATACTAGTATCGAAACGAGCCTTTCCTAGATGATAATTTTGCCCAGCGTTTCGATACGGTCTATGTCGTTTCGATACGCCTACGTGGCATCGACCACAACGGTCATAAACCCCAACGGCTATTTTCCAACTAACTTTTAAATGCAAATCGTTTCGATATGGAGATAGGTGTTTCGGTACGGGTGCTGCATCAGACTGCAACGACTCTTTCTACTTAAAGGGTGTTTCGAAACGGTCACGTGTGTTTCGAAACGGTGAGCTGCAGAACTGCATTTATGGTGGGAAATAAAGTCCTCAACGGCTCCAATTCAATCCCAACGGCTAGTAACGGCTACAAACTCATCAAGGAGTATAAAAGAGACCTCCAAGCATCAAGATATGGTTGATGCTTCAATTGTCAATCAACAAATGATCAAAAAGTGTCTTTGTACTTAAATTGTCAATTCTTGTATAGACAAACACTAGTGAGCCAAAATTGTCAAATTTGCTCAAGTGTTTTAGGTTTTGGGTGAGTGCATTATTGAGCAAACAAATACCTATTAGAGAGATTTAAGTTTGCATATTTCTTTTCTCTTATAAAGAGGGTTTGATCAAGGCTTTGGGTAGAAAGTTTGATCGGTGTATAAAAGTTTCCTCCTAAGCCTAGAAAATGAGACGAATCAATAGTGGATTGATTGGAAATCCTTAGTGGGAAGCTAAGGTAGTGGATGTAGACCTTGGTTAGAAGGTTGAACCACTCTAAAATCATTGTGTCATTAATATTTTAACTTCCACGCCACATCCACCCAAAATTCTTCCTCTCCACCACTTGGTGAGCAAGATCGGTTGAAGGAATCGAGCACCCTCACAACTCAACACTTCCATTGTTGTCGACAAAATGAAAGCAAAAATATGTAGTGAAAGAAAATGAATTAGGGGTTGTAGAAATGGGATTTTAGGGATTAAAAAGAGTGTTTTATTAAAACTACGTCGTTTTCTATTTTAAACAAAATTTAATTAAAAAAATTACATAGAAAAAATAATATTTAATAAGTCAAGTCATCGGCTTAACGGGAAAAGTTATACATGTCATTACGCCATCCCTGTTTTAACGACGGAATAATATGATTGAACTAAGAATTAAAATTTAACGATAAATTTAGACCAATTAAAAGTTCGATGATAAAAACAGGTCACCGCTTATAATACGGTAGTATGTGGCATAGTTTACCCTTTTAATTATTTAAGGTAACGTGACCCCACCGGTCCACTTGAGTATAGTCGCTTATTATATATGTTATATTTAATCCGGAATCGATGATTAAGATTATTGACGGTTTCTTATTTTCATGAATGTGTGCAGAGAGAAAGAAAATGCAACCTTGTATTGTTTTGTGCTTAAAGATCTCTACTATATGTGTTCCGAGGGCAATACAACTTTGAAGTCAATGAGCGGTTAATTCTATTTCTTAGGTTTTATGTAATATACTATATACTATACATTAATGTACCAAAAGATTATTACAAAATATGTCAAAAGATTTATAGTGTTAAAAAATATTGTTATGGGTCATTATTTTCTTCATAAAAGACATATCTAATAGGATGTGCATCGCCATTATTTATATATTCAAAGATCTTTTTTTTCGATGTGAGATTATTGTTCCCGTACTCATGATGGATTGTTGTCACAGTTGTCCATCTTGTCTACCCACTTATGAGAGCTCGGCATTATTTTCTTCCTAAAAGACATGTCTAATAGGATGTGCAACGCTACCGCTTATATATCTAAAAACCCTTTTTTCTTTCTGATGTGAGATTATTGTCCTCACATCTTCCTAGGCGTGATATGCCCTTGTGACGCCCTCATCACGAGTTAATCGTACTTGTGATGGGTTGTTGTCACGGTTATCCACCTTGTCTACCCCACTTATGGCGCTCGACGTGCAATCGGATAGTTAAAGAGCCATTCCGATACTATTTGTTATTACTTTTTTTTAAAAACATGTCTGATAGAACGTACAGTGTCACCGCTTATATATCACAACATCTTATTTTTCATTTCTTATATAAAGTTATTGTCCACACATCTTTTTCAGGCACGACAATATTCATAATATTAAAAGAAGACAATTCATTTATCTCTTATAATTTATGTTTGATTTTGTAAATTTTATCACATACTCCTTTATATATTACTACTATATGATAAGCGATCAGGAAATTATTATATTGCCTAGCTAGCCAGTAGCCACTGTTTTAGCTCATCAGCTCATCGTCTGCTAATAAAGACAATTCGATAACACACCTCGTCAAATTAATAAAACATTAATCTACGTATTTACAGCTAACGCTAACAATTTTTCTTCCTGTTTTGTTTTTTTTTTCTCGCAGATTGTTGACAGCCTACCCACCAACCAAATCGAATACCCCATTCAAAACCATCAATCCACCCTGTGTTGCTTACCATTTGTTTAAATTAAATGTGTGTATATAAATTTGGAGTTCTAACTCAATCTATATATGCATGTTTGTCTGCGCGGATTCAAATTAAGAAAACTAATTATTAATTAATTGTAATTTTCTTCCACACTTGTCTTTGTATGCAAAGATTGTGTGCTACGATTACTACTTGGAGACTAATGATTAGTTTTTTTTTGAAAGGAGTAAGGGCCTCGTTAAAAACCCCCGCTAATCCTAATTTGGGAGAAAAGAGTGCCCGTAGATTTTATTAGAAACTTATCGCACTATTACAATACGGCAGCCACTAGCATTACATGGGATCCGAAAACGAAAAGGAAACTGCCAGTGCCCTATCCATGGCCCTCGACCCAAAGATGATCATGGGAACACTAGCAATGCATCGTGGTGTTTCGACCGACTACGGTTTCCATTCCCACAGAAAAATTGACTTACATTTTAAGCCCCTAGAGGCAAGCTTCTGTGCAGTCGATTGCTTGGGACTATAGGCAGCCTTGACTATCCACTGAAAATCGCAACCAATTTCTCTGATCTTCAGGACTGTTTCTTTGAACCCCCGGCCACACACTCCGGCCTAGCTAGCCACTCCTTAGCCACGCTGCAGTTGGACTCAATGATGAGGCCCGCATTCCCCCTAAATTGAGACTTTGAGAACAGGCTCATCGCTTCCAAAATGCTCAACAGATCAGCGGCGGACGGGTCGACAGCCCTTACTTTTTTCGCGAACTGTAGAAGGATTCGACCTTTCTCATCTCTAAGCACGCCCCCTAAACCTGCATTGTCGGAGTTCCTAGTAGTGATCGACGCCACATTGAATTTGAGCCAACCTTTGCACGGAGCTTCCCAACTTGGCGGCTGTACATCATTGCTAGAAATTCTTTTGTGAACGAGCTCTTTCGGTTGATTCACGAAGACATTAATGGATGGGAAGGAGGAAGGCCACTTGCTCGAGCACCAATACCCAACTCGCAGCAGAATCAAATCAAACAACATATCCTCGTTAAAGCATTTATTTCTAAAGATCACTTCATTGCGGCACAACCATAGTGTCCAGCAACAGCCAAAAAACAACATAAACCAGATTTGGGGGGCATGTTTGAAGGGTGATATGTGGAACCAAACCTGGATAAGAGACGGTAGATCAGCCGGCATCACGAAAGCCAAGTTCCAAAGTTTGCAGCATATTTGCCAAATATTCCAAGAAACTGGGCAGTGGCATAAAAGATGGGATAAGGATTCGTTATCAACACCGCATAGTACACATAGGCTGGAATTGGAGACTCTCGATCCTCGCTTCCGCAATTCATCAAGAGTAGGCAACCTGTTAAGAACGGCTCTCCAAATGAAATTCTCTATCTTTGGTGGAACTAGCCTGGACCAAACCATCTTCCAGTTAAACGACGGTAACATGTTCTCGACATTGTTTAACTGACAATAAGCTTTCGGAGAGTAGACGCCATTCGAACACCCGACCCACCGCAAGGCGTCTTTATCAATCCAAGAACTAGAGGCTTTGTTGATGGTATGAACGAAACTATCCCACAACTGTTCTTCCCAAACGAAGAGGCTCCTGCGCAATTCTATGTTCCATTCCTAAACATTATTAACTTTACGACCAAACTCGCTGACCTTGCCCGACTTCTTTATTGCGATTGAAAAAATTCGCGGAAATTCCCCCTTGAGCGAAGGGACTTCAGTCCATGGATCCAGCCAAAAATCAATATTGTTTCCGTCACCACACACCATTCTCAGATTCTTCGTAATATCATCATCGCCATTCGACAATGGCCTTAGAATATTATTCCAAATCCAGGACTTTCGAACTGCAATGTTGCATTTAGGAACCAATGCTTGCTGATTTTCACCATACTTCATGGCAATAGTTCTCCTCCATAAGTTACCTTCCTCGCACCCATACCTCCAAAGCCATTTGTTCAACAGCGACCTATTTCTGACTCTGATATCCACCAGCCCCAAACCGCCCTTTGCTAACGGAGCGCACAGCCTATCCCATTTGATCCAATGGATCTTTCTACCATCGTTTGCCCCCCAGATGAAATTAGCAAATATCTTGTTGATTTTTTGAGCAACTCCAGCTGGTAACAGGAACAAAGATAAATAATATATAGGAAGGTTACTCAGTACGGCTTTTACCAAAGTAACACGACCGGCCATAGACAATAGCTTCCCCTTCCACGACTCAAGCTTTTTCTGTATCCTGAGAATAACGGGCTCCCATATGTCTGTCGAGTTGCGGGAATAACCCAGCGGCATCCCAAGATATTCCGTTGGCAGTGAGCCCCGGCTGACGTTTATAGTGCTGCTCCAAATATTAATCAGCTCAGAATTCACATTAACGCCATACAGTTTGGTTTTTTGAGCATTAAGCGAGAGCCCAGCCATTAACTCAAATAGTTTAAGAATCCGCTTGATGTTTTGCACTGACACCTCGTCTGCTTTAGAAAATATCACCAGATCGTCAGCGAATTGTAAATGGCTAATCGTTGAACTGAGGCCATCAAAATGATAGCCGTGGATGAGCTGAGAATTCACAGCTTTCGAGAGAATTACGCTTAGGGCTTCGCCAACCAGATTGAACAGTAAAGGCGACAACGGACAGCCTTGACGCAGCCCCCTTTTCATTCGGAAACGGTTTGACGGAGATCCATTTATTAGAATCGACAGGGAAGCGGACGATGTACACACTTGAATCCACTGCCTCCATTTGATCCCGAAGCCCATTTTCTCCATTACGAAGTCAAGAAACTTCCAATCAACCATGTCATACGCCCCTTTAAAATCAGCTTTAAACACAACCAGTTCCTCATTTCTCCGTACCGCTGCATCTATAATTTCGTTCGCAATCAGAACACAGTCCGCGATCTGCTTGCCCGGGGTGAACGCGAATTGATTCTCACCTACTACTTCCGACAAGCACCTGGCTAGCCTTCTCGAAAGGACCCGGGCTAATATTTTATACAGGCTACCGACGAGTGAGATGGGTCTGAAGTCTTTTATCTCCTCGGGTGTGGCAGATTTTGGTATGAGAGTGATGAAGGCATGATTAATAGTTTCGTCAAAATTTTTTCCTTTGTAGAAATCTGAAAAGAACTTCAAAACACTCTTCTTCAGCATGCTCCAAAATTTCTTATAGAAATCCAAATTGAATCCGTCTGGCCCAGGCGCTTTGGATCCATCCGCAGTAGCGATTGCGTTCCAAATTTCATCCTCAGTAAAATTATGTTCCAATAGTGCTACGGAAGTTGAGCTCAGTTTACGCAATCGACTCCCAAATCTAAGATAGGAATGGTGTTGGATTTCGAATAACCTTCTTTAAAATGATTCTCGAAAGCCAAACGGATGTCCTTGGAATCATGTAACACAGTTTCTCCCACCTTTAAACTCGAAATGGAGTTGGTATTTCTGCGAACCGAAGCCAAACAATGAAAGTATTTAGTGTTTCTATCGCCCTCCGAACACCACTTTGCCCTTGATTTTTGTTGCCATTCTCTTTCTTCGTTTCTCAATCTTCTCCACAATTCCGCCCTTAACATTCGAACTTCTGCCCAACTTACACTGTTTCCACTTGAAGATAATAGCGCCTTTTCCTTTGAGTCAATGAGCTTTTCCAGATCAGTGATGGGGATTGCTTCCTTTAGTCTGCGTTGGTTATTCCAGGTCTTAGAAGCCTTTTTTATATTGCGAAGCACTGCATGAGCTCTCCCACCGGCAGTGTTACTCACCGTGTCTTTGACCAAACTCACATAGCTAGGATCATCAGCCCAGAACGTAAACCATTTAAAAGGCTGGGGACCTCTATCCGCTTCTTTGTCAAATAGCAACACCGGATTATGGTCGGACACACTTCTCGGAAGGCACTTTTGTTTCGAATTCGGGTAAGACACCACAATTTCTGGAGATATTAATATTCGGTCAATCCTACTTGCTGCAGGTGAAGGACCGCCTCTAAACCAAGTGAACACACCATCAACCAGTCTTGCATCCATGAGACTGCACCTTTCGTGTACACAAGGTGGCCAAGCTAGGGAACCCGGGGTAAGAAACCAGAAATTTCTCCTATCTGACTGGTCATTGGGCGCATATACGTTGATGATCCCAATTCGCATTTTGGATTTTACTAGAGTACCAACCATTGCGATAAATCTGCTTGAATTGGACTTGCTTTCCAGATTAAAGAAGTTACTATCCCACAGAATGGCCAACCCTCCCGACGCACCCTCGGCTTCCACAAACTGCACATTGCGCAAATTTTTACCCTTGAGCCTCTCTAATCTCCTTTCCTTCCCGGCAAATAGCTTTGTCTCTTGAAGAAGAACCATCTGAGCATAAGAATTTCTGATCACCGCTGCCACCGCTCTACATTTTTCTGGTCTCCCCAAACCCCTCATGTTCCAGCTTAGGATTGCAAGATTCATTAAAGAAAATATAGACATCTCACAAGCGACCCTAACCAGGTCAATTGCGGCGCTCCTCCTGATTCAAAGCTACTATGTTGTCCACAACAGTCTCGATAGGGGCGTTGAAGGTGATTCCCATCCGCGAACCGAGATCCAGTGTGGCATAAGCTTCCATCCTCGACTTCTCCATGGAACTGCCTCTTATGGATCCATGCACCTGGCATAAGGTGAGGGAATCCTCCACCGCTTCAATCGTCGATTCCATCGGGGGTATATTTGTTTTTGAGTGTGGGCGTTTCGCCGAAGTTTTCTTCCGAATCCTCGTACCATTAGCCCAGCGGTGAATTCTGTCGACGCCGGCACGGACCAATGTGGATTTTCTTCTATTTCCAGACTGTGGGAATGCACCTCTCGTCTGTGATGAACAACCGGAAGATGTGGGAATTGGTCTGGAAGGGTTGACTAGACCCGGCCCATCTATCAAGCTAATGGGCACCTCCCTAAGATTGGCCGCGTCAGGCACTATGGGTTCAACGCGGAATACACTCTGGGCTGGGCCTGTGCCATCGCAGCCCAATGGGATAGCCAGATCCGCCATTAAGGAGCCACTAGCTGACGCAACGGGCACGTCTATAAGTCCTGTAAGGCCAATGTCGGACGTGGCATCCACCTGTCCAATGTTGGGGGAATCTGTGCGCCGACAGGAATCAATGTTAGCCGTACGGAAGTGGTCATCTGGCATAGCCTGACATTCCCCTGCTGCCTGTCGGGAATTAATTTCGTCATTATTATAGATGGAGTGAAACGAAGAGTCGAAATCCACCCTCTCCGGATGATCGAACGGATTTTGCCCGTCGATGAAGCACCGGTCTTCCTCGAAATCCTCAGTTTCAACTAAAATCTCCTGGATTCCTCCGTCTATGGCGATGGCGACTCTATCCGGTATAATGGAAATATTTTGTACTGACAGGAGTGGTTTAGCCTCATCGAATCGAACCCGATTGGACGAGTCGTCATCAATTCTCTCAACAGTACCCCATTGACTACCCAACTTGGTGAAGAAAGAAGGACACCAAACCTGTAATGGGACCTCGCGTAATTTTACCCATACCTTGACCCTCTTCTTCCCGTCAAAACCAATGAGGAGCTCCAATTCATCAAACCACTCCTTCAACAACATATCTCTTCTGGACCAAGTTGACTTCATGTCGTCCACCGAATTGAATTGTAGAATCGATAACAATCCATGCCATGGGCTAACTTTCACGGAGATCCCTTCCGACGCAAAAAGTTCCTCCATGAACTCCGGATTGTACATGTTTTTGATACGGGCAACCATACAGCGTTTTCTCCATTCTATCTCAACTTTAGGGACTGAAATAATTCCCTGTTGTTCGTCAGTGCCCTCGGACACCACTCCATCCGAAATAACCACACGGATGAACCTCTTACTCGTCGGGATGCCAATCTCATTTGCTCGACTCCCCTCAGCATCCTTCACTAGTTCGCCCTCCTCCATGCCCATCAGGACTTCTTTAAAAGTTCTGTTGTCCACGAAGCTCCACTGTTTGTTGCTCTCGTTTTTCCCCCCCGGGTTCCCTGGCTTGGCCACCTTGTGTACACGAATAGGCTCCTTTTCATCCTTGGCAAAGAAGACCTTGATCTTGTAGCCGTCCAGCACTCGTCCATAACCCATTTCAACCGCTCTTCTGGCATCGTTCCAACTCTGAAACCTGACGAACGCAAAGGTGGTTGGTCTAGTACTTCTCTTCTGGTTTCTTACCGCTATGTATGCGTCAAGTACACCGCTATGTATACTTCTTTTCTGTTGTGATGCTAGATTAACAAAATAATGAAATTAGTGCTCAAACCTATATAGCTGCTATACATGCACAGAGACGGAGTTATGATTAAACATTAGGAGGAGCAAGAGTCTATTGGACCTTTAAATTTAAAAATTAGGAGAGACAAAAGACTTATTTAAATAATATTTAAACTAAAAAGACTTAAAATGTCATTATTCTAAAATTTTTGAGAGGGGCAGCAGCCCCACCCACACTACAGATAGTTTTGTCTTTGTGCATGCATGCAGGGCGGACATATAATTTTATGTTAGAGGTACGAACTGTAAGATAGTTATATTAAAAAATTAAGAGCGTAAAATTACAAAATTTTAGAAGTTACGAACTTAGATCAACAATATATATATATATATATATAATTTTAAAAAATTTAAGGGTACGACTGAACCTCTTAACACCACTCGGTCAATCTTTGCGTGCATCTCTTGCTCAATGACTCCTGACTAGTAATTTATCTAAAAAATTTGCACACGGTCAGGGAAGGAACTAGGGCACTTGGTCCCTTAAAATGATAAAATTTTAATTTTAATTTTTTAAAATTTTAAGATTTAAACTTAAACGACTAATGATATAATTGTATTTTGTCTAACATAAATGATACAATTCAATTTAATCCCTTTAAAATTTATGAAATTATAAATTAAAGTAATGATAAAATAGTATTTTTAACATTGCTAATAGATTGATGAAGTTAAAACATAAATTATATTGATTGTTAGATAATAGGTTTTTCATTAAGACTCTAAGACATTGAATCTGAATTGCATTAACAACTTCATGTTTTTTACCCTTTTTATTTGCAGATCACTGTCAGTTTGGGCAGAAAGGCATGAACAATACAAATTAGATATAAATATACGAATTATCAACAACATAAAAATGAGTGATTTTATAGTTTTGCGTACATCAACCCAATTTAAGTCTAAGAATATAAACTTTTAAATTTGTTCAAACAATTTAAAGTGTTATAAAAAAGTATATCATTTTAAATTATTTAAACAATTTAAAATTTTATATTTTTTAAAACTTAAATTAGAGTATTGTACGGTAAACTTGCTTTTTTTTCTTGCATTGGAGATATTTTACTTTTTTTTACTATTATTTTGGTTGGGAGGAGAATCATATTTGTGGCCCGAATGAAAAGGGTGGCAGTTCACGAGCCAAAAGCTGTTGAAGAACGCCAAGACAAAAGGCAGGTGTTGGTGGTTGATTGGTGGAAGAAAGTGGGTGGTCCTCATACTTCACGGGTGCTGCAAACAATTAATATAAAAGAGAGTAGTAGAAGACAAATTGATGGTCGGTCCCTATAAAAAAACTAACCACGAATTTAGAGCCCGGCAAACTGGAAAAACATATACTCTCAACCACGAAAATCAATTATTTTTCCCCAAAGTACCAGATTTCGTTTATTTGGAGAATATATACAATTATACATGATTGTTTAATTTAATTTGATTTAATTAGAGCCACAAATTAGATAATTAAGGGGACCCTTTTGCTTTTCGATTTGGTCCAATTTCACGGAGTCCGTCATGGTCCAATGATTGTTGTGTTATGGTATGGCAAATATCATAAAAATGTACTCACGACGTCATGCATGCAGCTTTAGACCGTAGCTCGTGAATTCTACGAATCCCCATGGCACACAATCAATTGGTCACGTGAACCGCCTATACGATAATTTATGTAATGAGATAATTTAACTAATTATGGACTATTGTAATGAGATATTAGCCTTCCTGTAAAAAATAAATAAATAAAGTTGACAGATAGTTTGGAGTTTCACTGTTGTTAATCAGATTGAGCCAAGCTCTCTGGATTAAAAAACTGGATTTTTTAGTACTTATTTTCAGTACAAGTTGAGGTAGACAAAGCTGTGGTTGTAAACTAGAAAGAGGAGCCAAAAAAAAAAGAAGACCCAGAGAGCTTTGTTCAATGAAGAAACAAGGCTGTGAGATTGAAGCAGTTGGAATCAACTACAAGATCTACAGACAAAAGAGAGAAAACCCTTTTAAAATCTTCAACCAAAACCAGCAAGAAGTAGTTGATCAACAAGCATGTCCAGGAATTCGGCATGTCCTAAAGGATATCAACTGCAAAGCAAAACCATGGGAAATCCTGGCCATTGTCGGTCCAAGTGGAGCGGGAAAATCTTCCCTACTTGAGATCCTGGCCGGGAAACTCACCCCACAAAGTGGTTCCATTTTCGTCAACAAAACCGCCATCGATAAAGCTCAGTTCAGGAAAATCTCTGGCTATGTCACCCAAAACGACACTCTTTTCCCCCTCCTCACAGTTGAAGAAACCCTCATGTTTAGTGCTAAGTTACGTTTAAGGCTTCCTCAAGCTGAGCTGAGCGTTAGGGTCAAATCCTTGATCCAGGAACTTGGACTCGAGCATGTAGCCATGGCTCGAGTCGGTGACGATCGGGTTCGTGGGATATCCGGTGGAGAAAGACGCCGGGTTTCTATAGGCGTCGAGGTGATCCATGAACCTAAAGTGTTGATTCTCGATGAACCAACTTCTGGTCTTGATAGCACATCGGCACTGCAAATTATTGATATGCTCAAGGTCATGGCTGATACCAGGGGAAGAACGATAACTCTCAGCATTCACCAGCCAGGTTTCCGCATTGTTAAGCTATTCAGCTCGATGCTTTTAATGGCTAATGGCTCGGTTTTGCATCAGGGAACGGTAGACCAGCTGGGTGCGAATTTGAGGGATATGGGGTTGCAGCTTCCTCTTCATGTCAATATCGTCGAATTCGCGATCGAGTCCATCGATGTCATTCAACAACAGCGAAAGGAACCGGTACAAGTTCAAGAACAGGGCTTTTCAGCCCCATCATCACGGACTGGTAAATTTACACTTCAACAGCTTTTCCAAATATCCAAGGTCGTCGATGAAGAAACAGTGAATGTTGGGATTGATTTCCCAAGAGATTTCGCCAACTCCAGGTTGAAGGAAACCATGATTCTCGCCCATAGGTTCTCCAAAAACATATTCCGAACCAAGGAGCTGTTTGCCTGCAGGACAATCCAAATGCTGGTCTCAGGGCTTGTCTTAGGCTCAATTTTCCGCAATGCAAAAGATGATCTCGCCGGAACAGAGGAAAAAGTGGGTCTGTTTGCATTTATATTGACGTTCTTGCTGTCATGCACGACGGAAGCCCTGCCGATATTTTTACAAGAAAGGGAGATTCTAATGAAAGAAACCTCATGCGGAAGCTACAGAGTTTCATCGTACGCCATTGCCAACGGGCTTGTATATCTACCCTTTTTACTCATCCTAGCCATTTTGTTCTCAACTCCACTGTACTGGTTGGTGGGATTAAACCCAAACTTGATGGCATTCATGCACTTTCTGCTGTTGATTTGGTTGATTCTGTACACAGCAAACTCAGTGGTGGTGTGCTTCAGTGCTCTGGTGCCTAATTTCATCGTGGGAAACTCGGTTATATCAGGGGTGATGGGGTCGTTCTTCCTCTTCTCGGGATACTTCATATCAAAAGAGGGGATCCCAAAGTACTGGATCTTCATGCATTACATATCGTTGTTCAAGTATCCGTTCGAAGGGTTTCTGATAAATGAGTTCTCGAAATCAGGGAAGTGCCTGGAGTACATGTTCGGGAGCTGCTTGGTGACGGGGGAGGCCGTGCTAAGGGAAGAAGGGTACGGGGAAGAAAGCAGGTGGAGGAATGTGCTGATAATGGTGGGCTTCATCTTGGTTTACAGGTTCGTTTCTTATGTGATTCTTAGGTGTCGATGCTATTGCTCGCAGAGGAGTCTGAGGGCATCGTATTCTTGAACAAATTCCGTCTTTTTGTTTCTCTCTCTCACGTGTATGTCAACCGGATGGTTCACATGGTTTTGGAATTACGTAAGATAGAAAAAGCCAAAGGGACAACTACAAAATGTTTGTATTGTATTTGTAACACATTATTTAAGGAAATAAATGTAATAATATTCCAGCTATCGATTGTTGGATAGAATTTCTCTACTCTTTTTTGGTGTCTCTCAAAATTAACTTTAGGATTTTAGTTTTTTAGGTTAGGAGTTGTGATTATGGTTTAAGGAATTTAGGGTAAGGTGTATTTTTTAGGATGTATGGTTTAAGATTTAAAATTTAGAGTTAGGGCTTAAAATTTAATTTTTTAGTGTTTTTTTAGTGTTAGACATATGTAAGGGCACCGAAAAGTGGCAGACGAGTTTTATCCCCTATTGTTCTAACATGTTACTCTCGGCTTATTTCAAGCCACAAAGTATGTAACTTGTTCGGGTATTTTTTTTCCCAAAAAAAATATGAAGTTCCCTCAACACAATTGTTTTTGAATTTTGGTTGTGCAACGTATTTTATATTTTTTGAAAAACAAATAAGTGCTGTTCGAGGATTTGAATGATTAATTATTAAAATTTTAGTGTTAAATTTTATAATTACTAAATTTATATTATGTAACTAGTAAAAATTAATGATTGAATATAATTATATTATTTGATTATAATAAATCGCGATTTTAAAAATGTTTTGTTATTTTAGATTTATTAATGGATTTTTTGAATAAAACTAAATATACTAATTTTAGTATTCTGCTTTTATCTAAAATAACGATAATACATTTTAAATATAAATGTTTGAAAAGTAAAATTAGCCAAAAATTAATGATATGAGTTGGTTCACATTAATATCTATCATTAATGTTATGTTTTTGTTCAAATTACCAAAAATTCTTTTAATCAACTTATGCAAATTTTTTTATTATTTTTGAAAAAAAGTCTGCATCACTAGGCTAAGGTGGTTTTTTTAATAGGGTTAACTATTGAAATTGTTACTTATGTTTTCCTCCAGCATAGAGTTGGTCATCGATTTTCAAAATCGACCAGTAAGGTCATTTATATTTTCGGAGTGTAAACTTTTGGACACTCAGTCGTTTGTTGCCGTTAAACGTTGATGGCTTGTTGATCTGGCAACGGAAAAAATAGGGGTAAACTACTGCAATGACCAGTTAAATTTATCTCATGTACATTTTTAGTCTCCGATTTTAAAATTTAAACGTTATGGTCACTATTGAAAAGGTTTATTTTTAATTTCACTCTTGAAATTTTAAAAATTCATTTTCACCCCTAAAACTTTGCTATTTCCAATAATAAATACACACATACACACACCCATACTAAAAACACATCGAGATTCAAAATTCTTAACATCTCGTCCAACTGGACTTAAATTATTTTTAATCCTCATTTTTACCGGATTATCTTTGGAATCATTTATATTTTGTTTTATAAATCATATCTAAAATTTATTTATTTTCAATAAATTCCCTCCAAAATTAAAATAAATGTTGTCATTTTCTCATTTGTACTTCACCTCCACTCTATCACTGCTATGTTACTCCAATCTTCATTTTCACCCCACTCTCCATGAAGCGAAGAAACCAAAAAAATAAAAATAAAAACTAATCCCAAAACCAAGGTCTCGAAGTCGAAACTCAAACGTTTGTTCTCCGACTTTAAACGACCCCTATTTTCTTCACAATTTACTTTAATTTCATTAGTTCATTGTTTTAATACTTTATACTTTATATCCAGTGCCTCCAATGCCAACGATCATAAACAAAGAAAAATTAACCAAGACAACAATGTTATTCAAGGTTAAATCTCTATTTTTAGATTTTCTTTGTAGCCGTTCTTGAAGCCAGTCCATTTTGTTGGAACAACAACGGGGAGGGTTAGACGGTTGAAGAAAAAGAATAAAAATAAGAAGGGTAAAATTTTAGGGTTGAAAAATGAATTTTTAAAAATTTAAGGGTAAAATTAGAAATAAATTTTTTTAGTAGTGACCATAATGTTTAATTTTTAAAATCGGGGATAAAAAATATACATGGGATAAATGTAAGTGGCCATTGCAGTAGTTTAGGCTTGTTTTTTCCACTGCCAGATCAGTAAGCTGTCAACGTTTAACGACAACAAACGGCTGAGTGACCAAAAGTTTACACCCCGAAAACGTAAGTGACCTACTGGTCAATTCATTTTTAAAAATCGGTGACCAACTCTGTACTGAGAAAAACATAAATGACCATTCCGAAAGTTAACCCTTTTTAATAAGGCAAAGGTGAAAAAAATTATTAGATGGGTCTGACTCACCACGTCATTTATGGTCTCATCCAATAACATTTTTTCATGTTTTTTTGCAAGGAGAATTTTCACCTCTTTCTTACATGTAACTAAGGAGTGACTAGTTACTTGAAAGTTGCACTGAAATGAGTGAATATTATTGAACATATCATGAATGACGTGGTGAGTCGAATTTATCTAATAATTTATCGGCAAAAGTGTGTTTTTTTTATAAAAAAAATTAATAAAAATAATTATTTCTATAACTATAAATTTAATTTTAAGATTATGATGGAGGATTTTGGATTTTAAAATGCAAATATTACATTAGTCAACTAAGGATACATGTTAATGAAAAAAAAACTAAGGATACATGTTAATAGTATGGGTAATCTTCACCAGTAGTCCCTTTCGTTTAGGCTGTGTTCTATTTTGGTCACCTGAATTCAAAAAAAATTATTCTAGTCACTTACGTTTATAATCGTTTCTATTTTGGTCTCTTGGTCGTTAGTCTCCGTTACTTTAAAAAATTAGTTTCTAATTTAACCCCCAAACTTTCAAAATTTTATTTTTCACCATCTTCCCCAAAAATTATAAAACTAAAACCAAAAAATTAAATCAATGGATTTTTTTTAATCTTTTTTGACCTATTTAAACCAACTTTCCTTGGCCGCCAAATTTCAAACCAACCTTCTTCAAACGATCAAAGATAAAACTAAAGAGATGTTGATCAACCATCTTTCTCTCGTTTCCACCATTGTTTCACAGTCCACAGCTCTTCGATTCCCTCAAGAGCTCTACAATCTTTTCTCATACCAAATCCTTCATTTTCGAGGCCGCCTTCTTCTGCAGCTTCTCCGACCACATTGTTATCCATAACAAGCCCAGTAATTTCTTTCCCTCTGGTCGCTACACTCTCCATCATAGTGACTCAATTGTCGACTGCGACAACAACAACAACTATCTTCGCACCTTTTTTTGGGCCGATCGCCCTCCTTATGGACGCGGTTTCGATACCCATCTCCTCACTAGACGCTTCTGCAATTGATGAATCCTCGTTGGTTATCTTGGTAGAAAAATTGGATCATCTTTCTTCATTTTCTTGGTAAAATTCTGGCTTTCTTTATGTTTTTCTTTGGATTTTTTTTGAATCGGCATTGAATTTTTCTTTAGGTTTGAGATTTTGAATCTAGGAAAAACCAGTGAACTGGAGGATATGCTTCATCTGCTGCTGCTGGCATCATTTTATCACAATCTTCTCTTAGTTTCATGCTTAGTTCGTGTTTGTCAACTCTGTGATTCTTGAAAAAAAAATTTGTTACTGTAGATTTCAGACTTATTACCGGAAACTCATGACATGTTAAGTATTGGTAAACCAGAATTTGTACGCTTCTGATCACATCTGGTGGGATCAGTTCCATCCGACTGATGCAATGAATGCCATCGTATGCAGCAGCCGCCACACTGAAATGTGCTATCGTATGAACCTGGAAAAATGGTATTCACCCAAAGCCTGAGCAACCTCGTATAAATTCAGAGGAATCTAATGTTTTTCGAGCATCATTGAAGAATTTATACTAGCTTGTTCAAGCTCTGGCTAAATATCATCGAAGAATTCGAGCATGTTCTACTTAAAATAACAACAAAGATTGAAACTAGGATACACATTACAGTCTGAGTGAGAAATTTGTTACCAGAATTGTAAAGATATGGCACTGCTTTAACGGTGGCAAAACAATATGTTTCATTCATGTGTTACCTCCAGTATGTAGAAAAGATTACTTCGATACAGACAATCGTATAAATTGTTTTCGGTTGTCAGGATTGAGTTTCTGTCAAATTTTTTAATCTCTGCCAATGTGAATCATACAGACAATATCCAGTAAGTTTCCACTTATTACAAATCCTTGTCTTCCAATTAGTCGACTTCGCATTTGAAATAATGCTAGATACTCATCAACATCGGAAACCATATAGAAATCTTGGGGAATGGGTTATAGTGTTGGGTTATAGCCATTGATTTAATTTTCTAAGTTTTAGTTTTATAATTTTTGGGGAAGATGGTGAAAAATAAACTTTTGAAAGTTTGGAGGTTAAATTAGAAACTATTTTTTTAAGTAACGGTGACTAACGGCCAAGGGACCAAAATAGAAACGATTCTAAACGTAAGTGACCAAAATAATCTTTTTTAAATTCTAGTGACCAAAATAGAACATACCCTAAACGAATGGGACCACTGGTGAAGATTACCCTAATAGTATTTATAACTTGAGTTTATTCATGTAAGACTAACTATTCCAACACTTTAGAAAATGCAACGAAAGGATTATAATTTCGAACAAGAACCACGTACTATTTTCGGTACATTTTTTATGTCTAAAAATAAAAATTTAATTTTAAGCTCTAACTTTAAATTTTAATTTTCATCTAAAATTTTAAATTTTAACCTTAAATCTCAAACTTAATTGTTTTAGTGTAAGGCATAATTGTTAGGGTCAAAAACACCAATAAGTTAACCAGATATGAGCATCGTAAATAAAAAGAGAGACACACAAGGGGTCCGAAAAGAAGAAGAACAAAAGAAGATTGAAAGCAATTGTTATTGAACGAGAAGACGATTGATTCATGAGAAAGAAAAAAAAAATTAGAAAAAAAATATAATGTTTAACGTTTAGGGTTAGTCTCAAGAATTTAAAAATTTCATAATAAAAATATTTTGATACACAAGTTTGTGTAAATTAAAGGGTTTAGAGTTTTAGATTAGAGTTTAGAGGTTTAGATTGTATGGGGTAGAATTTAGAATTTAGGGTGTTAGATTTAGGGGTTTAAATTTTAGATTTTATAGCATAAATTTAAAGTGTTGTGTAGTTTTTTTTTTTACAGAGATTCTGTATCAAAAATATAGTTTTTTAATATTTCTAAGTAAATCTTCTAAAAAAATTAAAAAATTCTCATAAAGTCTTCTAAAATTTCAAATAAACCCTCAATTTTAAAAAATCCCTATCGAACCCCTATTTTTTTGTTGAAAATTTTAATTTGACCCGAGATTATTTGGCTATGTTAGGAATTTAGTATGCGACAAATAACCAAAGCAATAATAACATTGGCCAAGACATGCACAGGCAAGGATAAACGCAAGATTTTAAGTTAGGGGGCAAACCTATAAAACTTTAGGGGGCGAACTTATAAAAATTTAGGGGGCGAAAATATATTTTCAATAGAAAATACATAAAAAATTCTAAAAGTTTTCTAAGTTGAATAGGAATTTTAAATTTTTAGGGGGCGACCGCCCCCGCTAGCCTCCCCCCTCGATCCATCCTTGTGCACATGGGACATGGGACAAGATTTAATGTGGTTCAGCATAGCCTACCTCTACGGACGAGAGAAACGAACAATCCACTACTAACGTAGAGAATACGAGAGTACAAATACATGATATCCCATGTATCTTCAAACCCGGTGTACGATTCCAGAACCCGCTGAAACCAAAAAGCTCTTTCCAACATCTCTACAATAGCCATCTCTACAACATAATCACAATAGTTGTAGAAAAACTAAAAGTAGTTACATCTCTATAGAGTAATTCCCTTTCATTCTCTCATATTTTAAAAGGTTAAACATAGTCTATATTTATAGACTCAAATGCTTGATCACAAAAAAACCTTATTTAATAAGATATCTACCTAAAATAGATATTTACTAATTAAAGTAAATCATATTTATCAAGTAATCTTCAACCACTAAAATTATAATAAAAGCTAACTTAATTACCAATTAAAATTTGAGCTAAAAATATAACAGGCCAAGAGTTGTTATTGATCTCTATCATTCCGTTATTTCTTTTCTTGTTAATAAAGCAACAACGACTGGATTTTATCTCTTTATTTGAATGTATGAACTTAAGAGTTTATGTGTTAAACTTAGGGACAACGTTCACTTTTCGATTACATTGATTAAGGTAAAATTACTTGTAAATAAGTCGTTCTCCACGACACAATGACATTTTTGTTTTTCTATGATTTCTTTTATTGTCTGTTTTGCAACCTTATTTCTATGCGATAATTATATATTTTTTGTTCAAACTAGTATTTAAATTTAAAATTTTGATACATTTTTTTATTTCTGCCACACACATTTTGGTGTGAATTTAAATATACCTTTTAGAAGGCATTACTTCTTTTTCCCTTATCCAGTGAGTTTCGTCTTCTTTTCAAATTGAAATGAAAGCCTTCAGATTTTCATGGGGTTGAAATACTGGGTAAAGACTAAATACTGAATAGATTCAATAGAATAGACTTTCGTAAAATGGGCGGATCTACTCATTAAATTTGGTAAATTAATCCACTTAACTTATTCGGGGTATATGAGTTTCAAAGAGCTAATATAAAATTTATAGAATATATAAAAATTGATTCTATTTAATTTTTTTGAGGTATGAGGTCAACAATAATAATTATAATAGTATGAAAATCTCCATACCTCATACTCAACTCGTCTCCATTATATAAAAATCCTGACTCCATCACCCTTTAGTAATTGAATTTGGGTGAACAATACCACTCCTGAAATTAAAGCTGGAACCATCCATCCATCCATGACAACAAATTTCATGTTGACTCAGCTCCAACGTAGCATAAGATTTCACTCAGTAAACTCCATCAGAGTTGTTCCATCGGTTCTTTATTTTTATTTTGTTTAACTATATGTATATGACTCATTAGTCGATTAATTCAGATCGAGTCTTGCAGAGGTTCGTAATGAGGGTGATTCTCTTAGTCTATTTTTTTTATTCACAACGTTAGAATTCGAGCACCAAATATTGTTTAAAAAATTTAACGACTCATCTCACTAGACCAGTTAATTTTTTTTATTTTTTTAAACCCAATATTAATTATATTCGGTTTTGTCCTAAATAGAATAGAGTTTGATGGGTAATGCTTAGTTGGAATTGAAGGTGTAGTTGTTGTCATTTTGGAAGCCTTTTATATGTTGCTGCCGTATCCAGTATCCTTGACTTGACTTCTTGGGATCCCCAACAACACTGAAATCAAAATTCAAAAGCACAAAACTGTTGAAATCATAGATTTCTGACATTTGGAACTTCATCTTCTCTTATGCTTATGCTATCCCTTCCTGGACGGCGGCAATGACTTTTCCCAACATCTAATTCTATTAGAGGTCCCCAACTCTGTCTTCATGACTATTTCCACCCCCTATTTTACTCTAATCATTTATGGCCTTCTGCTCTCTTTTTTTAAACTAACTATTTTTTTAATAGTTTAAAGGTGATGACAAAGTAGTATATATTTATATATACTTAACCTTTTGATATTGCACTGAACACCATCTTATTTTCTACTTAGTGTACTTGTTAAGTTCTTTTAAAATGACTAATTGAACTGATCTTTCTTTGCCAGATAATTTTATGTTATTTATTTCTTTAAACGTATGATGTTATAATATACACATCTTGATATTATTCTACAATTTGGCGGTTATTATACTTTTTTTTTCTTTTTAAAATGTATCCAATGTGTATCCTCACAACATATGTTTAGGGGGAACGTCAACTTTTAGTGTCGAGCTATTTTTTTATCATATAATGTGATTTTATAATAATATTTGTTTATTTTTTTAGTTCTTTGATAATACACATACATTTTGTAGATAAGTTATTTTAACCCTGATTTCTTAAGAATAACACTATTTTTTTTAATTGGAGGGTTCGACGAGATTTAATTTGTTGGATTTTTTATTAAATAGAAATTAAATTTAGAGAATCTTATGATAGAAAAGTTTAAAGACTAAACTAGGATAAGTTACCAAGTTTAAAGAACAAAAGTTAATATATCCTTTCTTTTAAAAAACACCTAAAATTATTTGACTAATAAAAAAACTTTGCCCTCAAGGAATACTCATTTTGAATAGATAATTATAATAATAGAGATCTAATCCGTCAAAAAAATACATAAAACAGGGACCTTCTTCTGAATTTGACCAAAATTGTGCCTAATTCGTATTCATATATTTCTCCCACACCGAACTCTAGCTCGTAGCCTCATTCGGTCCTTAGCGGAATGATGCTTGATCGCCGGCATGGAGCTGCCGGGGACCCGATTTCTTCATTCAATCCGGCCTACAGGATACACAATAACCGTGATGGAACGGGAGATATCGAATTTGATTTCTGGGGTGACCGTGAAACCTGGTACTACAACAACAACAACAGCAGCAGCAAGAACAACAACAACAGTAGCAGCAGCAAGAACAACAACAACTCGGATGATGATGATAATGGCAGCGAAGTTGAGTTTCAAGTTGAAGAAGCAGGTGTTGGGAATTGCCCCTCGCCATTATGGGGAACTAATAAGGTAACAGATGTTTCTCCTCTTCTTCCCAACAACCATTTTTACAGCAACCTTTCCCCTACAAGGCGACGACAAGTAATCGAACAAGGTCGGAAAGAACTCATGGAGATGGTCCGTAACATGCCCGACTCCACCTACGAGCTCTCGTTCAAAGATTTAGTTGATCCGCAGAATTCATCGGAGATGGTCAAAGAGAGAGTTGTTTACGAAGACAAAAGCTTTCCTTTGGAACCGGAAACCAACAAAACAGAGGTGGTTTTGTCCAGAACTGCAACTATGGAAGCTCATAATTTCTTATTAAAGATGTTTTTCCCAAGTTTTCTAAGTTTCAAGAAGAAATCAACTGCTGAAAATAGCTCCAATGTCTCCCTGAGTCCGTCGTGTGCGGGATCGAAGAAGCCGGCGGATAAGAAATGGTGGATTAAAAGGATTTTCATCCAAAGGAATAATAGAAACCAAGAAGATAGCAGCAACAATAGTAGAACGAGCAGGTAGTTTTGTCCTCTTTTTCCAAACTTTATATGTTTGTATTATTGTATATATACACACACATATATATAACTGTTAATCATGGTGCAGGGATGTAAAAAGTTCCTTGCCTGCTTGCTGGCTATTCTTCGTGTCCAAGAAAAGATAACAAAGAGAAGAAACAAACAAGCAGACAGTTTCGAGATTCGAATCTTGAGATGAAAAGCTGAGATGGGGACTACCCCTTTCGTTGTTTGGTGTACCTAAAATCATATATTATAAAACAGAATTCATTGAATTGCTTTTACTGTTCTTTTTTCTCATTGATATTTTAGTTTGTTACATTATAATTCTTCAAAAGAATCAACTGCATCAAAAGAATGCCACAGAAAGGCTAGCATATGTCTAGAGCTGTGCGCCGAGGAGTTCGTTCCAGGTGTCTGGAACACCAGGCAAGCACCAGTGTAAGCAGTCATTGGCTTTTTTACCATAATGTGAAATGTGAGCCTCGTCTCTCAGATCGGATAGAGCAGTTATATCCAAAAGCTTCACCCTGGTGCCCTCAACAGCACCTGCAACGACCTTGTCTATTGATTCCTCTTGTAGGACTTCGCTCCCTCTGGTCATTGGGACGGTGTTATCGCAGCTACCACCGGCGTTCCAGTCGCCTTTAAAAAAGTGCCTCGGCGATGTTGTTCTGAAGAAAACTTGTAAGCTGGGATTCAATGCCAGCTTAGAATCAAGCCATTTTACAATATTGTTCACTTTAAAGATCTTGGCATTCTCTATGTTGTTGAGATTTCTGTCTTGGACTGGCACCCCATTCACGTACATCACCTCTTTATCCATGTTAACCATCTGTTTGCTCCAATGGTGAGCTGTATTAAGGACTAAGACATTGATTTGGTCGATGTTTTCACGAATGAAAGAAGGCTGACGATCCAAATGCATGGCATAAAGGGTATTTGGATCGGTGGCATTAATAGGCTCTCGGTCGCACAACCTTGCTGACCAAGAATGCAGGACTGTGGTATTGGTAGACCGAAACCGATAAGCCCAGCCATGGTGATGGATAGCTCCATTGCGTAAGAATTGAAGGAAACCATAATTTTCTGCAACATCTTCAACATCGGAGCTCTCTTGCCCCCCAGTGAGCATGCACATCATGGATTGAAATTGTTCTCTGCTCAATGAATCTCCTATAAAGGCAACTATTTTGTTTTTCATCCTGTTATATACAATATGAGATTAATCGTTAGACAACTCAAGCGTTCACTAAGATTTAAAAGACCAGCAATGGAGTTCTCTTCGATTTTATTATATATATAAGTCTGGATAAACTGGTTACCTTTCCAAGAAATGAGAGGACTCAAACTCTGGCATTTTACAATCTATGGACTTCCATCGATAACCTTCGTAGGAGAAATCTGTTCGGTTGGTGAGTCTGCATGCCCAATTTCTTTGTATGTACTTGCACTGAACAGGATATAAAGGCGGCCTGCTGTCAGCAACCCATCTACCCTTTGCATAATTACAGACTGCAAATATGGATATAAATACAATAAAATTAAGCATCCTTTAGTTATATTAGAAGAACTTGCATAGCATGGCATTTGCATATGTACCTTTTGTTTCAACTGAGGCTGTCCCATTTTCAGAGTTACCATCTGTTATCTCAGTTTTCACCTCAGCAGGCTCCATAGACTCTGTGGAGTTATTCGGGTGGTGATGAAAGCTTGCTGGGGCAGAGCGAAATGCGAACCTGTGGTTAGTTAGCCCAGGTGTAGTATACATATAGGTACTGGAGTTTAGCAATTTATAAGTATTACAGTTGAGATGAACTCGAACAAACCTGGAGGTGGCAGGAGAGTGTGAGTGTCGGAGCCATGTTGGGTCGGTATATGTGTATAAATAAAAGGATTTCTTTCCCAATCCAAAAGCAAAAGGGTCGTCAAAAGCAGAACAAGCAGAGCAAGAGAGATATGTTTTCCAGTTATTCTGAAAGCATCTCCTAGGCCTCCTCCTTTCAGCTCCATTTCTGCACTGCAAAAAATAACAAATCAGATCCTGGCTACCAGAAACTTAAATAACAGTTGCATTGTGGTCACTATTTTGCGATTTCGAGCCGATATTCATCATCGGTATTTTGCATGCATGTAGAAAAGGTTAATAAGGGAAAGAAATCATGGTGTATGGAGATGTTAAAAGAGGAAAAAAAGGATGAACCTAGTTAGTAGGAACTCTCCTTGTGTTGGATATATTGTATTTCTCAATTCTATATAAAAATGTACTGAGAGTGGGATATATTATGAATAAGTTTCAAATGCTTGAAGATTATTTTGAAATAAGCAATTTAATGCTGAAAAAAAGATTTTCTGAATTCAATTCTTAATTAATAAATAGTACGTAATATATAAATGTGATTTTATAATTGACGTGACATTTTGCATTATAATTTGATTGGTGTATCAGAATGGACTTCTAGGCCTTTTTCATAATTTTAATTCAAGCTGAATCATTCTAATGTATTAAAGATTACTTTGAATTTGGATCAAAATTACTTTCAATACATAATGATATAATTAATAATATGAAAACCCTGACACACTAATCAAATTATAATACAAAATGTAACATCAATAATGAAATCTTATTTATTACATGAATATACTAATTAAGAATGAAAACCAAAACCTGGAGCAAAAGGAACTCAATTGTGATTAAGGTAATACATGCCATGTACATACAACACAATACAAATGAAAGCGGATGCTGAATTGCATGTGCTTATTTGTTGGGTTCCGTAGACATAAAACTGGTTGAAAATACATTTTGGTTTCAACAATCTGGGGTGAAAAAGGGACATGTTTTACCCATTCTCTAATCAATAAGAGAGAAAATATATCAAGGTAAAAAGAATTAAGGTGATTTGAGTACCGGCTCCGTGTTGTATCTTCATAAAACTGCCTTCTCATGCCATATGTGTGGAGGGGACTATATCTGTGCGATGAGGATCTCGTTCCATGTGTCGGGTACACCAGGTAGGCACCAATGCAAGCAATCGTTGATAGCTTGAGTTGGCCTAATACTGTAACTGGACATGTGAGCTTCATCTCTGAGTTCGGAAATCGCGGTTATATCCAAAATCTTTACCTGTGTACCCCTAACAGCACTCTCTATAACTTTGTCGTTAGATTCGTCTTGCAATACCTCACTACCCCTACTTAAGGGAACTGTATTATTGCAAGTACCTCCGGTGTTCCAATCTCCGTTGAGGTAGTGCCTTGGAGAGATTGTCCTAAAGAAAGCTTTTAGTCGAGGGTGTGACTTAAGTTGTGAATCCAGCCACCTGACAAAACTATGCACTGTGAAATTCTTGGCGTTCCCAATTTCTTCAAATTCTTTATTCTGATTGGGCTTCCCATTAACATGCATCACCCAACGATTTAGTTCAAGCTTCCCTCTATTCCAGTGGTGACCTGTATTGAGAACTAATACATCAAAACAGCGAAGGTATCGTCTTAGGAAAGCAGGCGGACGGTCCAAATGCATGGCAACATCGGAGTTTTTGTCTGAGCGGTTAAAAGGCACTAGGTCCGAGAGGCTAGCTGACCAGTAATATAAGATGGTGGTATTTGTACTCGGGAAACGATAAACCCATCCATCAGGACGTTTGGCTCCACGAGGTTTGACAAGCCCATATTCCCTCGCAGCATCTTCAACTTCAGGCATCTCTTTCCCACCTGAGACCATACACATCATGGATTGGAACTGCTGCCTGCCTAATGAGTCTCCTACAAAGGCAATTGTTTTATTCCGCATTCTGAAAATTACAACCACAGTTAGAATAGAAAAAGAACAACTACTGAGAGGACTTAACAAAACTTAAAACCCTGAAATTTCACAAAACTCTGAAAATAATTTAAGACAGTAGCAAAAGAAAGGGCATCACAAAATGAGGAATTTCCAGATGGCAGTGTTACCAGTGTTAATCTTTATTAATTTAGTGTTTCAAAACATCTTGAAATTAGTCATTAGTGAATAGTGAGATGCGTTTAAGTACCAAATTGGAAATATAGCAAGATGAGAGATGAGCATTGTGTTTTGACAGGAAACATCAGAGAATAAAAGAAAAGCAGTGAAATTAAGCAAAAACAAAAAGAAAACCAGTTGAGGGCGCCTAAAACCTGATTTCCGTAAAGGTACATCAAATTTATCTCCTCTTTTTGTTTTATGACAATCTCTTTAGGAGAGCTGTGTAGTGAAAGGGCATAGGAAGAAGCAATAACAAGAAACCATACACAAGACATACCTTCTCAAGAATGAAAACCGGTTAAACTCTTTCATTTTACATTTCTTAGGCTGCCATCGATATCCCTCAAAAGAGAAATCTGTCCGTTGGGTTAGTCTGCAAGCCCACATTCCTGATAACCACTGTTTACATCCAGACCCAGAATACAATGGCCTCCTGCTGTCAGCAACCCATCTACCCTTGGCATAGTTGCAATCTGAGTGACAAAAAAGTGGAAATACTTGCTGATAAATCATATAGGTGTCTGAGAAACTTAAATATCATCCATTGAAGCTTCTCAATAAATTTTATTAAACTTCAGTAAAGTTTATTTATATATGGCTGCAATTAAAGTGCCATTAAGCGAGCATAAAGAACATAATAGGAAATAAATAAAGAAATAGTAGTAATAAAGGACCCTGTAGATGTTTTAGGATCCCAAATTTTATTAAACTTCAGTAAAGTTTATTTATATATGGCATAAATATTATTATGGTTACTTTCCTAATGCAAGGCCTTAGATGCAAAAGAAGCAGCATTATTCCCTATAACAGATAATGGCCTCCTTGAGATATTTGGCTACCTAGACTAACCAACCGATTAATATTCTGTGATTTATCTCATTAGGCATATGTGGTCATATTTCACAAATGTTCCTCACTTTCATGTATTGCACTTCTGGCCAAATTCTATGTCCTGTTATTGACACTGCCAAGAAAAAATCATAAATCAAGTTTATAGTTTCTCGTTCTACAATCCAAGTTCTTAGACACAAGTAAGCTAAAAGATTTTCTAGCTCAATTAAAAAAAAACTTTTATGTAATTCTATCCCTCAACGAGTTTTTGACACTTGATGGATCTCAGAAGTAATGCTACAAATATAACTTCCCTACTCTTTATCAGCCTTTTCATATTTTCAACAGGTTCGCTTTACTCATATGAAATCATACCCCTCATAAGTTTAACACTAATTAGTAGCTGTGATCCCCAATTTTAGTTGGTAAGAAGATTTAGATCAAATGTCTGTACAATTTCAAGAAACCGTGCATGAAAGCTGAATCTATTAAATCCAGTCACACATAAAACACTAATCAACTCTTGCCCTAACAATGACTCAACAGCATAAGCCTTTGGCAAACAAGTAATTAATTATTTGCACCCTGTATTAAAGTGATCCAGTGGGAGAAAGAGGAAACAAAAAGCACCAATAATCAGTGGAAAGTAGACCCCCCAATAAGCTAGTTAACTCTCTTGAATTGTATACTTTTCTGGTCCTTTAGTCATCGAAAACCCATATTTCCCTAAATCCCCATTTGATTTAGGGATTCAACCATTGTAATAAAGGCTTTTAGGTAAAGCAATTTTCTTCATCTAAGCTAAAGCACGGCAATCACCTACATGCATGTAAAAAAGTTGAACTCTCCCTGCCTTACTTTCAACCAAACACTTTCTATTCCCATGTCATCTGTTGATGTTAAAACAGACTGCTTAAACGCCGACCGTGTCAACATAGTTATTCTGCAAAATTTAGGCTCGCGAAGAACTTAAAACAAGAAATCTAGTGGAAAGAATAAGTTGACTTTTCATAAAGAAAGTTGGAAGATTTACTTAAAATGAAATGTTTATTTCATGCTCAACCTGCATTTTGGGCGGATAACTCTCCTTCATCACTATCTTCAACATCAGAAGTGAATGTGGTTACAGATTTTGTTGACGAAGAAGAATTATGATGTTCTCCTGTCATTGGTGCTTCTTTCTTCAAAATTGGCTTATTGACCTCCTTTGTATGCCCTCCAGAGCTCCTGGAAATATTTGGTGCATTCACAAGAACGTCTAAGTGCAACAAGAAAATTAGAGTCAATGGTTTAAAAATAAGTTTAGAAAATTGTTGTTCAATTCAAATATTTCATACATTAATATCTAGTAAGCCATGGTCCATATATCCATCAAATATAACCCAGCAGCAAAAATGAAGTGTTGTGCAAACTACTTTTACAACCTTTAGTATCCAGAAGGCCTCTCGTATAGCATGCCCTTGGATAATTTATTCACCCTAGTTGAAACATACTCCACAACTACCACCTAAATAGGATCGATACTGTCTTAAAATTTTTCTATCAGCATTTGATTTGATTTTTCCCATTGCAAGATACAAGGAAATGAAAGCTCGTGAATCAAGTGGCAAATACTATTATGACTCTCCTACTTTGTGCTCGTATACATAGAGATAACTCAGTGACTGCTGCACAAAACTATGATGTTGTCTAAGCATAGCAATCTTTTCTTCTGACCAATCCTCTTTAACTCCTTCAAAAGAGCATATAAATAAGCACTCGCAAGACTAACAAATGCCACAATGATATGCTACACAAAAATATGAAAGTTCAATTGAATATTAAAACAAACGGGAGGATACTCATCATTGAAAATCAATGTGATTCATAGTTCCATACTAGTGAAACAGTCCCCATGGGACTCTTTATACCACCATATAATTTTTCACCTTCCCAGCCTTTTTCTTTGGACATCCTCTTGTGCCTTTACAACACACTTTCGATATCGAAATTACATTTCTTGGCAAAAAGTTCTCTACCCTGAGAACTAAGATTCACCCCTTCCCCTCTCCTAACCTCCTTTATAAGATTTCATGTTTAAACAGCCTAATGAGTCCCAGACTAGAATGTTCCATTTTACTCGAGACCTCCGCTCCATCTCTCTCATCATCTCTAGTGGCTCTCCGCCCACATCAGAATGGGTGAACCACCACCAACCGCCTTCCTACCCATTTTTACCACCGTCTGACATTTTGGACATCAACAAAGCTAAATTTACATTGCTACCATGTTTCATCCCAGGCAGACAACTAAATGATTCTCCATGGAAAACATTCAGATTTACAAGGAAAAAGAAAAGGGAAACAAACCTGAAGAAGGGTGTCTAAAACGTTGTTGGGGCAAGAAAAAGGTAGTAAGAAAAGGATTATTCTGGCGTGGCCAAAGCATTATAGTTAGAAAACCCAGAGTAAGCAGAGCAATGGAAACATGAATTCCTTTCAGTACTGTAAATTTGCACCCTTTCATCATTCCTTCAACCCTTCGGTGTAATTTCAACCTTATTCAAGGAGGCTTCGGCTGTATATTGAAGAAAAACAAAAGCAATTCAAGTAAAATTATTATTAATTACTAATTTAAAAGGGGGAAAAAAGGAACCTGAATGTGAATTCGAGCCTCCTCAGCTGAATGCTACTGTTTGATCTTTCAATGGATCTGCTGATATTGGCACCGCATTTGGGTTTTATATTTTATATTTTATGTTTTTTCTGGCTTAATAACTAATTACAATTTACACCGTTAGGAAATTTTAGATCATAAACAGCTGAGCTACGCGTTATTATTATTTTTTATGATTTTTAAATAAATATTAAAAATTTGACCGGATCTCAATAAAAGCAAATTAAAAATTTAGTGACTATATCTTAAATTTAAAAGTTCAATAGTTAAAAAGTAAACAACCTAAAAATTTGGTGATTATTTATGTACTTATTGTAATTATAATTTTTAGGGTAAATTACATAAATGGTCTCCTAAAGCTATAAATTGGTCTTTTAACTTAAAAAAATAACAAATTAGTCTGATTTCATTAAAAAATTAACTGCTAATGATGTGGCAGTTAATATAAATTAGTATAATTAGCCCTCAAATTTTACACTTATTTTAATTTGACGTTAATTTTAAAAAATTAACCTACATAATTTTAATAATCTATCAATTTAATCCATCTTCTTTTCTATCTTTTCTCTTCTTCAATTCTTCAATTCATTTTCACCAAAAGTACATTTAAGAGCCCCAAAGTTGGCCAATAACCGACGACACAAGTAAAGCCCGAATACAGCATGCATATATTTTGGCTCAAATTCAACTTTCTAATGTCAAACCTAAGTGCTTGTGCAAACTCTAGAATTAGATCCTTTGGAATTTGAACTTCAGGAATGTGTGGCGGAGAGTGGAGACCTATTCAAAACAACGAAACATGGCCGCGAGTAAAAATAATTGAATCCAAAGTTAACCCCGAAAGTAGACAACAAATTTGACAGCTTACTTGTTGATGAGTGTTCTGCTTCATGTCTACAAGTTTAAAAAACAGAGTTCAATAATGGAGGTTTTGGCCATGAGAAAGGGACGACGGCCGGATTTTACAAGAACTCATAATCTCTAATAGTGAACAACAATGAAAAAATTTTGACAAGCCCAATTCATATATTTTTCAATTTTTTGTTTGAATCATTAGTTTTGTGGTGCTTCTACTATTACTTTTATCACCATTGTGCACTATACTCAGAACAGGGAGAAAAGATGTAGAACCTATATTTTTTAAGCTCTTAAATAGATTTTGGGGTGAAAATTAATTGTCGAATCAAAGGAGAGGAGAAATAGAAAAGACAATAAACTAAATTGATAGATTATTAAAATTATGTAGGTTAATTTTTTAGAATTAGTGTCAAATTATAATAAGTGTAAAACTTGAGAACTAATTATGCAATTAGATCAATTTATATTAATTACTACGTCATCGGCCGTTAAATTTTTAACGGCGCTGAACCAATTTATCACTTTTTTAAGTCATGGTTCAATTTGTAATTTCTGATAGTCAAAAAATTAAAAAAAATAGAGCATAATCGAGGGACCATTTAAGTAGTTCACCCTAATTTTTATCTATACAAATAGAACATTTGGAGTAGCATTGTTTTACTGGCAAATAAATGCCTAAATTATACATTTTTTCCTGATAGGTGACCAAAGTATTTTTCGGGCCAAATAAGTGCTTAATGTTTTCAACATTACTCAAATAGGTGCCCGCTGTCAACGTCCGTTAATTTTCACCATTAAATGACACATGTCATATTCTTAAATTTTCAAAATTATATTTAAAAATAAATAAAAATTAATAAGACAAAATATTTTCTTTATTTCACAAAATAGCCTCAAAATTTAAAATCTCCACCCAAAATCTAAATCTCGATCTCACTTGATTTCGCCGCCGATTGTCACTCCGCCACCCACCATATCCGTCGCTAGGCCATCACGACCATTTACCCTGTCACATCGTTGCCGGAAATCAATCGACGTCGTGCGAAACGCCGAAATCGTGAAATGATACATTCGAATAATTCGCGATGAACAACGACATAACAGACGATGAACGATGCATGGGCCGTTCGGTGAGGAAAGGGCTCTTCAGTCCGTTGTCGAAAATGTGACCAATGCCGATGGTAGTAGCCGAATTTGGGGTTTAGAGATTTGGGGACTGTTTTGGGACTATTTAAAATTTTTAGGATATTTTAAAAATTCTGATTTATTTTTTTAAAACTATATTTAATACTACCACGTATCATGTTTTTATTGGCTAACAGAAATTTTTTTAACAGACAATTACAACGAACATCTATTTAAATAATATTAAAAATGTTAAACACTTATTTAACTCAAAAATACTCTAAACACCTATCTAGGAAAAATTATATCATAAGCCTCTCCTGCCACGTCATCCATAGTCCCACTAATAAAAACCATCCATTTTGTTAATTTTTTTCAGGTCATTTTTTTACCAAACAAATATCACTTTGTTAAAAATTATTCTTTTAATTTGATTTACAATAAACACCTATCTATGAACGATGTCACATGGAAAAATTTCGGTAAAACGTATTTTCCGAGCCTTTATTCTCCAAAGCTTCCGTCCAAGAATCACCACCATCACCGGCGCTTCTCCCTCTTCGGCGGCGACAACTAAGGTGAGTGAGATGTATTCTCCGTTTGTCTTTCCTCTGTTTGCTCTCGGAAATTACAATAGATGAACTTTTTTCCTCTTTCAAATGTTCCTTTCTTGTTTTCTCATTGGTTCTTTATCTATTCCCATTCATTTTCATACCGAATTTCCTTCTGTTTCTACTCTTTTCTCTTTTCCCGGTGAAAAGTTTTGGATTTCTTTTCTGATTCTCCAGTAGCTTTTAAGAAAGAAAAATAAATAGAAAAGGGGCATTTTGAAGTTCGGTTCTTCGTATTCTTTATGTTTTTAGTTCATTGATCGTGAATTTATTATGTATATCTACCTTCTTGTTTCACTTGATATGTGATTTTATTTTAGATAGAGTTTCTTCTTTATGATTGCAGAGATCTTGTGAATTTGTGTTATGGCTTCCACTATTGTAAATGCTCTCTATACGGTTCCTTCAGTTCAAAGGTTTTAGACCAATCTCTAGTTTAAGGTTCAATTCTGGTAAAAACTTTAGTCTCTGGACCTTTTGATAGCATCCTTGATGCAAAAATCTACAGATTTTAACTGTGTGATGTGATGCCCTTTTATTTGGATGTTACTTAATATTTTTGGAGCTTCTTTTGTTTTCATTTGTTGTTTTAGTAACTATGCTAGTAGTCATGTTACTTGATTTGTGCATCTTCTGTTGTCTAATTTATTATTTAAGTGGTTGATCTGAATGTTAAAATGCTGCTTATTGATGTGTTATTGGTTTCCAAAACAGAAATACCTCCGCCTCTAAGGCTGACTGGCGGGGAGAGATTTGGGTTCTCTTCCGAACAAAATCCGAATAGAGAGAATAGATTCTTTTGTTTGAATTGAATCAGTAATAGATGGGTAATTTATTGGCAAAGAAACCCAAGATCACCGAAGTCGATCGAGCAATTCTCTCACTCAAGACTCAGAGGCGCAAGCTTGGTCAATACCAGCAACAGGTTTCTCTGCCTTTTTTAAAATTTGTGTTTATAAGTTAATTCGTTTTTGCTTCTTTTTGTGTGAATTCTGTAATTTCACTTTTAACTTCATTTTTGTATACATTTTGGCTCTTTGTTAGCTTGAGGCTGTTATAGAAGCAGAAAAGCAAGCTGCTAAAGACTTGATTCGTGAAAAGAGAAAGGATAGAGCTTTGTTAGCTTTGAAGAAGAAGAAAGCTCAAGAAGAACTATTGAAGCAAGTTGATACATGGCTTATTAATGTTGAGCAGCAAGTAATTGAAACTGAATTTTTGTTGTGTTTGATTTTGTTTAATTTAGTTTCTTATCGTAGATTTTTTGCTAATTGGAATTCTTCCAATTTTCTCATTGTTTAATTTAATGCTATGATGTTTTATTAGGCAATGTTGTAGCCGGTTTTTATCAAATATGAAGTCAATCCTTTACAACAATGAGAAAACCGATTTCAATTAGAAAGGATATTGAACTAGTGTTACTGTTGGAAAGTTTATAGATAGATTTAAAAACTAATTCTTCTCCCAGTTGGCAGATATTGAACTCACAAGCAAGCAAAAAGCAGTCTTCGATAGCTTGAAAGCAGGTAACAATGCAATTAAGGCGATACAGAGTGAGATCAACATAGATGATGTCCAGAAGTTAATGGATGACACTGAAGAAGCAAAAGCTTACCAAGATGTGAGCTTCATTTCATTTCTTACTAATTTTGGTTCCTATTAAGCCATTATGCCCCTGCTCATTTGCTTGAGTTCTGTGTCTAAAATGAACTATGATCATGTAGATCTCTCTTGTTTGTTTCCTTGATGGAGAATAAAACATGTTTTCTCATTTTATTTTGAAGAATCACTTGCATTTCCTTTTTTTTCGTGTTGATTTGTCAATTAAATCATAACATGATCATTTCCTCTTCACATTGGCATTCAGCTTATTCTCCATTATTGTTTCTAAAATGGGCTGCATATTTGAAATTTTATAGGAAATTAATGCGATCTTGGGGGAGAAATTATCAGCAGAAGATGAAGAGGAAATTTTGGCAGAATTTGAGAACTTGGAAACTCGGGTATTTTGGCAACAAAATTCTGCAACATTACTTCTACAGTATCATGAACCATACACATGTTTATATGTACATACACATTTACTTTTTACCATACATCAAGTCTGAGGTGGGCAAACTCAGCTGCATTGTCTAGCCTCTAGTTTTCAATTCTTTAACTTCCCTACACATTTCTACTTTATGTGCTGCTGGCATCCAAAAGCTCCTAGATTAGGCAAAGCTGCTCTGCGAATACCAATTTACTGTTTTATACACTTCACTGGTTGCTACCTGTTCTGCAAGTCTTTAGTTACTAGATTCTCAAAATCCTCGAGCAACGTCTTATTTTCACTCTCTACAGTTCTTCTGAAGGATACAAAAACGATAACCTAAATTCCCTATTGTTATCTTTTCAAATTGCTGGGGGTTGAAAAAATAGCTAGGCTTGTTAGTTTTATTTACTTTAACTAAAATAACCTTTTGGGGGATGATTGTGAGCTCCGAATTGAACCTCTGAGAAGTTAGTATTTATCGCTTACCCAATAAAACTATGACAACCATATCTGTTGGTAAGCAGCATACATCCTCATAGATGTAGAACGAGAAGAAAGATATTGAGAAATGGCTGAAAATTACTGCCAATGGAGTCAAATAGCCTGTCTCATATCTTGAAAGGTATTGACAATTTGCTGGAAATTTCAGCCATGTGAAAGCTAATATGGTCAATGGCTTTTGTTGTCCTCTTTGCAATTCCCTTTATCTTGTTTCCTATTGATTCTGCTTATGGTATTATGGAAAGGGAAGGAAAAATTTGTAAATATGTCAAGTGAATGCAGAGGGAATTGGGTGGAAGAAGAGGGAAAAAATGGTTAAATTTTGTAGTTTTGAATTTCCCTATGATATGGGCTTTGGTTGTGTACCCACCATCAAGATAGTGTGGCAAAATGTAGAAATCTTGGGTAACAACTAACACAAACAGCTTAGTTGTAACAATCAGATTAACAGACTTAGATGTTAGACTTATCTAACAGGAGCAATAACCTAACCAAGAAAGGGAATCAACGATGGAAGCAATAAAGAGAGAACAGACCAATATACCATGTTAGGGAACCAACTCTCTATGTCCATGGGTAGAACAAAGATGAAATTAACTATTAAAGAACAAAGATTACTATGGTCAAGCTCATTCCAAAGGATTTTGTATGTTCCTCACTGTCTTGATCATACGTACATGACTAAACCCTAGACCTAAGATAAGAGCTTACAAAATCTCGTTTTCCTTTAAATCTGTTTTTCTACTAAACTCCATGGTCTCCCTTATATTTACCCAATAAAAGACAGACCAATTGTAAATGGATGAAGCCATTAATCATATGGAACTGGCCTTATGAAGTTGAATATGACTGAAGTTTTCAACCATTTCTCAACAGCTTTCAAGATGACCAAAATATTCTGTTTCAGTCTCTTTAGTTTCCTTTGATCCAGTCAATTCCCTTACTTTTACAAATGTCTCTTTCACTTAAGCGGCTGTAAGTTTCAATGGTTCCATGACGCAACTGAATCGACTGAGTATTTTGTTTCAATCTTTATGGTTTCCTTCCTCTGTTTAATCAATTCCATCATCTTCGTTATATAATTTGGTTTATTCTATTTTACACCCAAACTAACCATTTGCTCACTCCTATAGAAGTGAGACATTTCTTTATAGATTACCAGTGAATTTGTTGCACCAGACTAGGCCACGATTTTTTTTCCTGTTAGGTGATGTTGATAATTATCTTTCTGGTAGTCTTCTTCAATTGTTGGTTTATCCTAGGAAATCCACTCCTTGCTTCCATAGCACTTTCCACATAGTTATTTGTCTTTGATACCAAATATGATTTAGAAAAAGAATTCAAATTTTCAAACTAGAATCTGTTTGATTTGTAGATCTTGGGAGGGAGCTTTCTTCTGGTTTCTAATGCCAGAAAATGAAGAATAAAATTGTTTGAATTATTGTTTCTAAAAAGTTTAAAATCCTCGATGAATGATTGCATTTTAAATAGCAGATAACCCCCTCGATATATATCTTTATCTATTCAAAATAGATTAAAGACAAAGCAATATGGTATCAACACTAAAAATAAAATTGCTAGAGTGACGTGGATGTTCTCGTGCTACTTGAATTCCTCTTTTTTCTTCTACTTTGTAAATTCAACTTTGCATTTTTAGTTACTGTTTCACCTATATGTGTAAAAGCCACAATTGAGACAACTTTATCATTTCTTTTCAATTTGGCCATATTCTTCACGATCTTTGGTTTGAAGAGTTTCCTGCTTCCAGACTCCAGCCCCTGAACTCCTAAACTCCATGGCCCTTCTTTGAAAATGATTTCTTTAAGGGCTAGGAGCTTGCTTGCTAATAAGCATATGGTAGGATTTGGACAAATTGTTCTCTGTACCATGAGCCCCTATTTGAGTATTATGTTTACATTATTCCATGTTATAACTGTTGTTTTAAGTATTTTGCCCATACATATTCTTATGTTGAATCATGGGATTAGATCTATTCGTTTATGTTAAGCTTGGGATATTTCTTCCTTACATATGGCATTGTTCTCTCAACCATTTTCTGTTCGAATGGAAAATTGTATGTTGGTTAGATGGCCGTTCAAGACATGCCAGAAGTGCCTACTAGAGCAGAATCTGAAGAACAGAAGTTGGATCTTCCTGATGTGCCAACCAGGAAACCAGTCGCTCCAGATGCAGCTAGAGATGATGCTGAAATTGCATCAGCTGAAATTTCCACACAAAAAAGAGGTCTCTCTCTCTCTCTCTCTATATATATATATATACACATACCGACACAAGTGCTTACACAAACACACATTCTCCAAAATGCCTATGGTTGCACACACATCACACATGCATGCATTCTCTGCACGATTGAGAAGTTAACAATTTTTTTCCAACACAGTTATGGAGGAACCCCTACCTGCGTGATTGAGAAAACGACGTGGGCTGTTTCATGGTAAGCAGCTTGCCATTAGTAATGACCATCTCCTGGCTGCTTCACCACACATTACGCATTAGTGATTTTCTAATGGAAGTGGCACTGATAAGCACAGTTAGATGGGAGATTCTTTTACTATTTAGATGTTGGATTTTATGGGTTTCTAAAGCCGGGATTATTTGTTAATGTACATTTCTCAATGGATTAAAATTTTAAATCTGATTGAATTTGTTTTAGGGAAAAAATGTATGAAGTAAACTCAGAGCAGATTGGAGCAGCAGCAGCTGAGTGTTTTGATTGGATTTGAGGTTAATTTAATTGAAATATGCACAATATCTTTAAATCCCAAATCAAAGAATATTGTGTTGCATATCTTTGTCATCTAAAAACCACCATACTTAGCAAAAAGCATGGTCCTCTACTGAGTCGGTGGTCATGTTTTATATTCCAATCCAAAGTCCACAATAATTGGAGTGTGAAAACAGTTACTTAACCTCAAATTTTCAACATTGGTAGGCTTGGCCCAACCACTAATACTTTCCCCATCCTTCAAGATAAACCAAAAAGAAGGAAAGAAAACAAGTGCCAAAGCTGGGGTAATTCTAAAATGAGAGCTAAAGATTTGGTGCTTCTTCAGAATTCAGATGATGATCAGCCTGGGAAAGCTCTGTTCTTATGAAGAGACAGAAGGAAAACAGCTTCTCATTGCAACTAAAATATTGGAAGGCAGCCGCTATGTCCTGCAATGTTCATAGTGAATATTGACGAGCCTGGATAGTGATGCAAATTCACATCCTGTCAATGTAAAGCATGCTTTTATGAGAGAAGGTATTGCAAATGGTGTATAATGATGATGATTGGAGTCCTTGTCTACGCGCCTCTTGATATCGAGAAAATCGTCGACTGAACAGGGCAGCTTTAGAGGCCCCCTCGTGTCGTAGTCGTACACTTGACGAGCCATGTCCAGGAGATGCTGAAAGAGTGGATGGTAAAGGTAAGATATGGGGATGAGGAATCGTTGAAAGCATTGTTCATCGTCCTCCAGCCCCACCTCAACGGCCACCCACCCTTTCTTCACCTTCGTCTTCGGCTTCGGCTTCTTCTCCATTTGTTGTTCTCCAAATCGACTCTTGAACTCTACTACCTGTGAGGTGCGTGCTTTCATGCTTTTATAGCATATCATAATTAGGAAATACTCCTAAGTCCTACCTACAACTTACAACTTACAATTACAAGGTGGTACTACTCGATACGGAACAATGATGGAGTGGGGCTGTCCTTTTCATTTTCCGAATCCTGCAAGTTGCGGATGGTATTTTGGATTTTGGTCAGACTTGGAGAGGAGTTTGGACCTACCACAGAACTGGGAAATGATGCCCACCAAACAATCTCTCATCCGCCATGCAAGTAATATCCTCTTTCTATAAATTACGTCAAATTATCACTAAACTTTATTATCAAATTTATTTGGGTTATTAAAGTTTTAAAACGTTCAATTTACCCTATGAAGTTTAGATATTAGACGTTTTTTTGTCACTCCTCTGTTAAATTTTTGACGTCGTTCATTTACCGGCGAACGAAAAAACTTCTTCAAGATCTAAACGGCGAAAATTTTATCGGCACGAGAGAAACAAACATACTGAGAAACGAGCTCCATCCGACGACAAAGAAAGAGAAAAAATTAATAAAATTGGCCCATTCGTGAACTCTGAGCACTTTCAAACAATATGGAGGCCGAATTCAGACTTAAGGGGTTGAGACGAAGTGGCTAGTGAAATTTTAGACCGAAATTTGAGGTTTAAAAGTGACAAAAAAACATTTAATATTTAAATTTTAGTGACAAAAACGTTCAAAGTCTAAACTTTAGTGAGTAAATTAAAGGCATAAGGATAATTTTAGCCCTTAACGTTTACAATTTGTGTCATTTTGGCCCTCGTCCTTTTTTCAGGATAAATTTAACCCTCAACTTATATCTTTTTGTCTAATTACTTATTTTTTAACTAACATACAAATTAAACCGTTAAAAATTTAACGGTGATGACATGACACATATGACAATATATTTTAAATGATATCACATCTAACCTATTAAATGTTTACATGTAAAATATAATTTATTTTTATATCAATATAAAATATTAAATATTAAAGCTTAAATATTGAGAAAAAAACTAAAAAAAACTAAAATATCAAATGAATTTCTTATGGAACTAAAAAAACTTAAAATATTGATATATTTAAATATATACGGTACTTTTTCAAGATTTTAAAAAGCTTAAAGTGATTTAAGGATTTTGAAAGATATTTTCTTTAAACATTGTTAAATTTACTTAACTTTCCCACGATTTGTTTTTGCTTTTAGTTTTTCAGTTGTTTTCTTTTCTTTTATTTAACATTTAATTGTTTTTAATAATTTTATAAAAATAAATTTTATTTCATGTGTATTTAATAGGTTAGATGCCATATTATTTAAAATGTATTGTGCCATGTCAACAACATTAAATTTTTAACAGTTTAATTTGTATGCTAGTTAAAAAATAAGTTATTTAACAAAATGATATAGGCTGGAGGTTAAATTTATCCTGAAAAAAGGATGATGACTAAAATGACACAAACTATAAACATTAAGAGCTAAAATTATCCTTATGTCTAAATTAAACGCTTTAAAACATCACTGACCAAAATAAGTTTTAAAGCAAAGTTCAATGATGATGGTACTACTCAGGGCATTTTATGATTCTGGGTGGTGCTTTGGTCATAATATATTTAAACGTTAAAGGTCCTACTCAAGGTATTTTATGATTCTGAGTGGTGCTTTGATCATAACAGGGTCTAAAAATTCTATATATGTCCTTAAGCCTTTGTTTTGCCTAAAACAAATGGATTTTCTTTTATTATTGCTTTGTTTATCTATCATTGACGAGATGGTGGTGACGATTAAAAATTTTCTGCCCCTAACCATGTCTCCTTATATGCCTCTACTAAAAAATACTTAAAAATTAAATTATAAGCCCTAATTTAATTTTCATATCCTAAATCCTAAAAAATACACCATACCCCTAATTCCCTACACCATAACCCTAAGCCCCAACCTTAAACTCCAAACCCTAAACCCACTATTTTAAAATGGAGACACCAAAGAGGGCATAATTAGGGGTAGACGATTTCCTTCCGGTGGTGACTGAGTTATTTTGGAGTACTTGGCCTTTCTTGCACCGTACTCAATAATAATTAGGTTTAACATTCAAATAAATATTTAAATTAGTAATTTTTTTTCATATAAGTATTTGAACTATATTTTTTGGTCAAATAGGTGTCTAACGTTTCATTCCGTAACTCATTTAAGTTTTTTCTATCAACGACCGTTAAATTTTTTTATCATCCAATCAAAACATGACATGTGGCCTGTTTTTTATATTTTAATTTCTGAATTTTTTAAAAATCTAAATTTCTTTTAAAATCACAAGATTTTAATTTATTTTGATCAAACCCCCAAATCACATCTTCCTCACCGTTTAGCATCCCCACAAGTTGGTGTTTCATCGTTCACCGCCCAAAGCGTCGTGTACCTCACCGTTCGACATTCGCCACCCTCTACCTATTGGTGGGAACCCAATAAACCTATTTTGTAACCCCCTTGTCCCGGCCTAGTCAACAGACCGAAACGAACGAGTTACACAGAGAAAACCGAAGCAAAACCTGCTAAGGCCTCACTCCGATTAGCAACCCTATTTTTTTCATTTTATTAGTCTTGTCTAGATGTCACATTTAACCCTAGATGTAAGGGCAACCAGCGGAAAAGCGAACACATATACGGGCTGAGTAGAGGCATACGGTGAATTAAACTTACCAAGTAAATGTTAGTCAAGTTTCATGCACACGAGGCAAAACCATCACAAAAGACACATATAAACACAACTAGGAAGCACACAATCATTAAGAACTAAAAAGTAACATTTGGAAACCCTCGAAGATGCCTTTTAACCGTTTTAACTACACGCGTTTCGAAACATGGCTGCTCGTTCCAAAACGCGGACTTCATTCAAAAAGTAACACCAAGCCGTTCCGGAACGATCCCATATGGTTCTGGAACAGGAGCCTCTAGTGGCCAAACGTACCGGAACGACCCTACATGATTCCGAAACAGGAGACTCTAGTGACAAATCGTACCAAAATGGCACCACTCCCGTTCCGGTACGGGTGCCTCTAGAGCTCGGCTGTTCTGAAACCATATCAGGCGTTCCGAAATGCCTAGACACAGTTTGGCCCGAAAATGCATTTCAACATCTCCAAACGTTCCCAAACTTACCCCGAAACATCACAAACCACATGACAACATATTATACAAACAATCTAGAGGCAAAACACCCTAAACACAACTTCAAACAGGCATACACGCAATAAAATGGATCTCAACCCAAAGCTCACAAGAAAACTTAGTTTCAAAAACACTAACAAGTCAAAATGCATAGCAATTTATCCAAGGCCATAACAAACCTCAACATAACATGATATCAACGTTTAAAACATGCTAGCAACTTAAACAAAGCCAAACATAGGAGTTTGAACACCAACTCCCTAACATAAAAGTCTAGTATTCCCAATGTCTAAGCATTATTACAACTAGTAAAACCATACTTTGAGCTAGCAAGAACTCCAAGAACTCCTCCCATGCCCACTTGCCTCCCGGAGCCTCTAACGATCTACATTGTTGGAAAAAGAGAGCGTAAGCTTAAAAGCTTAGTGAGCGGAGCTCTAAAAACATAACAACAATGCAGTTTAAAACATATATCTTAGTTTTAAAAGCAAAACCATTTAAGGAAGAGGTGTAATAAACACAAGCATAGACGAAACATGGTTTGCACATGCACAACCATCCTCGGTGGGACTACACATCACCGTACGCAACAACTAGCATTTTTCCGATGGGACTACACATCACCGTACTCATCTACTAGTCACTACCAGTGGGACTACACATCACCGTATACAACGACTAACCATCATGTGAGGCTTGACAACAACTACGACCACACAACAACATTAAAACGGAGAGTAAAAGCAATCCACATTTCACACAACAACACGAATATTCGCACACACCAACAATTAACGAAACAAGGTAAATTAGGCAAACTTACACTTGAGTTTAGGTTAGCCCCTAAGGCTCCACCCAAACCCCCAAGAAAAACTCTTTGAATCATTTTAAACTTCAAAACACTACCACTCACTAGCTCAAAACCCGAAACAAGCTAATGGTTCTCCTTCAAGCTCTCGCAACTCCCGGTGTGACGTCCGAAGGACCCAAATCGTTATCTTCTACTTCTACCCAAATCAAAACAAGGAACTAATACATCTTTCAACTTTCGAACTTGCTGAAAACAACTTCATCAAATTCGACAACAACAAGCATTCCTATTTCTATTCCATACTAACCAAAACCATCCTCAACTTACTCTAACCATCAAGTCAGCCATATCCCCATCAATTTATCATCCAAACCATGTTCAAATACTCCAAAAACATCAACCCAACAACACCAAAACATTAGGAACCCTTCTCCACCATTTCTAAGCCAAGAACCCAAATACTCATTAATCAAAATCACCCATTTCCCCAAAATCCAGGATTTCATGTTAAACCCAATATCTTAGTACCATTTTACACTTAAAACATCCTTTAAAACTCACTCAAACCATTGTTTTCAACATAAAGCTTAAACCCCCTCAAAAACCTCATTTTTACCCAAAATGGAGAAACTTGAAAAATCTCCCTTCTTCTGAAAAGAAGGTGTTACTAGCAAGTTTGAAATGAAAAGATGATTAAGAAATCAAGTTGCTTACCTCCTTGAACTTCCAAATGGTGAAGATTGATGAAAAATAGGTTGTGGCTATGGTTTTGGGGAGTTTAACGTGAAAAACCTTTGGGGGAAGAAGGAGGGATGGCAATTTTGAAATAATGTATTTTATTTCAACTTAAATCCTATTTCAAAAACCCATTTGACTACATTTTACTAAAATACCCCCTTTTTCTTTAAAGACTTTAAAATTGGCTTATTTTAAATTGTATCCCCAAAATTGCTCAACCCGACGTCCAAACCCGAGTATCCTTTGGGCCCCAAACTCGGGCATTACAACTCTCCCCCACTTAAGGAATTTCATCCTCGAAATTACCTGATGGAAAGAGATACGAAAACTGTTTCTCCATGTCTTTCTTCCTCTCCCAAGTAGCCTCTTTCACACCTCGGTGTCTCTAAAAAACCTTGACTAACTCAATAGATCTACCACGCAACACTTTCCTATCCGTAACAAGAATTTCAACTGGCTCTTCAACATACGACATGTTTGGGTTCAACTCGATCTCTTCCACTGGCATTACATGAGACGGATCCGATCTATACTTCCGAAGCATCGAAACGTGGAACACATCATGAATCTTCTCTAACTCTGTCGGCAGTCTCAATCTATAAGCAACAGGACCAATCCTCTCAACCACCTCGTAAGAACCGATGAATCTTGGACTCAACTTACCTTTCCTACCAAACCTCATCACCTTCTTTCAATGTAAGACTTTCAAAAATACTTTTTCGCTCACGACATACTCTATCTCCTTTCTCTTCAAATCGGCATACGATTTCTGTCTGTCTGAATACTAGCCTGATAACTGTTATTGTATGCAAACTCTACTAATGGTAGGTGTTTCTCCCAAGAACCCTGAAAGTCGATGATGCAACACCTCAACATGTCATCCAACACCTGAATAACTCTCTCTGAATGACCATCTAACTGCGAATGATATGAAGTGCTGAAGTTCAACCAAGTACCCAAGGCACGATGCAAACACTCCCAAAATCTAGCTGTAAACCTCGGATCTCGGTCTGATACGATTAACTTCGGTACCCCATGCAATCTCACTATCTCACTGATGTACAGATCCACCAACTTATCTAAGGTGTAGGTAGTATGTACAGGTATGAAATGGGCACACTTAGTAAATCTGTCGACTATCACCCACACTGAATTCTTTTTCGAATGAATCGACGGTAAACCCGACACAAAGTCTATGGTAATATGTTCCCACTTCCATTCTGGAATATTCAACTGTTGTAATAAACTTGAAGGAAACTGATGCCCGGCCTTAACTCGCTGACATACCATACACTTGCTCACAAACTCGGCCACATCTTTCTTCAATCCAATCCAGTAGTACTCTTTTTTTTAACCCACGATACATCTTCATACTACCCGGATGCATATAAAAGGGATTGTTATGTGCTTCATTCAAGATAGTACACCTTAACTCAGCATCTTCTATGACTACTATCCTATCCTTGAAACATAGGATCCCATTCTCACTAAAGCATAAATCTGTAGGCCTACCCTCGGCTATATCTTGCACGTGAGGTGCCAATGACTCGTCTCGCAACCGTTTCTCTCGAATCAATTGAACCAACAAAGGTTTAACATGTAGCTCAGCTATCAAACCGCCATCCTGTGACACACTCAATCTTGCAAACATAGCTCGTAACTCAACTGCCACTTTTCTACTCAAAGCATCAGCCACTATGTTTTCCTTACTCGGGTGGTACTCTTTCGTAAAATCATATTCCTTAAGAAGCTTTATCCATCTACGTTTTCTAAGGTTCAGCTCCCTCTGAGTCATCAAGTATTTCAAACTCTTATGGTCGGTATAAACGGTGCACTTCTCACCATAAAGGTGATGTCTCCAAATCTTCAAAGCAAACACTACAACGGCTAACTCTATATCATGAGTGGGGTAGTTCTTCTCATGAACCTTCAACTGTCTCAAAGCATAAGCTACAACCTTACCCTCTTGCATAAGCACACAACCTAACCCTACATATGATGCATCACTGTAAATCTCAAACTCTTTCCCCGGTTCAGGCTGAATCAAAATAGGAGCTTCGATCAAAGCTTTCTTCAACTTCTCAAATGCTTGTTGTCTTACATCTGACCACTCATACGGAACATTCTTCTGAAGCAATTTAGTCAAGGGTGCCGCAATCTTTGAAAATCCCTCAACAAATCTTCGATAATACCCCGCCAAGCCTAGGAAACTACAGATTTCAGTCACTGACTTCGATTGTTTCCAACTCACTATGGTTTCTATCTTCTTGGGGTCCACACTAATTACATTGGCTGAGATCACATAACCTAAGAAGACTACATCCTTAATCCAAAACTCGTACTTACTCAACTTGGCATACAACTAATTTTCAAGCGAAGTCTGAAGCACTAGTCGCAAATGCTCATCATGCTTTTCCTCGGTCCTAGAGTACACTAAGATATCATCTATGAACATTACCACGAACCTATCCAAAAACTTGTGGAACACTCGATTCATCATATCCATAAATACAGCTGGAGCATTAGTAAAACCGAAAGGCATTACGAAGAACTCATAATGCCCATAACGTGTTCGGAAGGCTATCTTCGGTATGTCCACATCCTTCACCTTCAACTAATAGTAACTCGATCTCAAATCAATCTTCGAAAACACTAAAGCATCTCTCAATTGATCAAGCAAGTCATCTATTCGTGGCAAAGGGTACTTGTTCTTCACCGTTACCTTGTTCAACTGCCTATAGTCTATACACATCCTCATATTGCCGTCCTTTTTCTTCACAAACAAGACTGGAGCACCCCACAGAGAAATATTAGGCCTAATGAAACCTCTATCTAACAGTTCTTGAAGTTGAGTCTTCAACTCTTTCAACTTTTTCGATGTCATTCTATACGGAGCAGTAGATACGAGTGTAGAATTGGAATACATCTCAATAGCAAACTCAAGTTTCCTATATGGAGGCAAACCCGAAAATTCTTCTAGAAAAACACTCAGAAAATCACAAACTGTTCTGATATCTTGCAGTCTAACCTCACTCATATTCGGATTCATCACATAAGCCAAATACGCCTGACAACCTGAATCCATTAATCTCTGAGCTTCTAAAGCAGAAACAATATTGGACAAGAAATTAATGTTCTCGCCAACCACTACAACTTCAAAATCATCTATAAGCCTCAAGAAGACTCTCTTGGTCTCAAAGTCTACCCTAGCTTTATGCTCTACGAGCCAATCCATGCCCAAAATCGCATAAAAACCATAGAACGACAATTCCATCATGTCGACCGGAAACACAAGGCCCGGAATCATCAAAGGACACCTCATATACATCTTTCTAACTACCACGATCTCACCGAAAGAACTAATAACATTTACACCTACTTCTAACCACGCATACGATAAACCTAGGGACCTTGCATGTTCACCCAAAATGTACGAATGTGTCGAACTCGAATTTATCAAAGAAAACAAAGTCAATTACTGTAACAAGAAATTACCTGCGATGACATCTGTGTCATTCCCAACCTCTTGTTGTGCATACACTCTAGCTGGTTCTCCACCCTCATGCTGAACTACCACCACATGAGCTAAGTTCCTCTGACCATCGTTCATCGGCTGAAAATTACCTCGACCGCGCCCACGGCTTCTCTGATGCTCAAACCCCCTAGCTGGAGCCGGTCCGCCTCTAGCTGAGTGTGGATAGTTACACCTCAAATGATCTCGGGAACCACAGTTCCAACATACCCCAAAGGTACCCATACACTCGCACGGATGGCATCTCCTGCATCTAGTGCACTAAGGAGTGTGAACAACAGCTCATTGGCCCTGATGGCCCCGTCCATGATTACTATCCCTATGTCTCGAATCGATATGATACATCATATCTCTGCCTCTTGGCATGATCTCTGTCCCAATCTGCATGCCTCTTCCCGAAACCAGACCCACTAGCATGAGTACTTGAGCCTAAGTTCTACTCAATATCTTTGGCCCTAGAGACCAAAACATCAAATTTAGTGTAGTCAGAAGCGAGCATATAAGTCTTCACATCCCTAGTCAAACCATAACGGAAACGCTCACACCGTTCCCTCTCACTAGGAACCAACTCGGGTGCATACTAGCTCAACCTCACAAATTGAACCTCATACTATGACATCGTCTTACTACCCTGAACCAAAGCCATAAATTCCCTTTTCTTTTCATCTTAGTATCGGACTCCAAGATACTTCTTCTTAAAGGTTGTTCTAAAGAATTCCCAAGTGACATTCGCTTCTACCATACCCGAAGTAACGGTAGTCCACCAAGCATACGCATCTCTTTGAAGCAAGGAGACAACACAACCCAACTTACGAGTGTCCGAGCACTTCATCTGACCTAAGATTCATGCAGTACTCTCGAGCCAAGCCTCTGAACCCTTGGGAGTCAAACCACGTAACTCAACTCCGCCCAAACTACAAAGCCTCTCAAGGGGTAAACTTGTCCCCGCACCCTGAGGTGGTGCTGCAGCATGCATACTGGCTAAAGTTGTCTGAAAAGCCTCGGCTATAGTCTGAATCAAATGAGTCATGTCCGCACCTACCTGATCCGTCTGAGCTCCATTACCCCCAACATTTGCACCGACCTGAGGTCTATTACCATCACCTCCAACATTCGCACCGGCCTGAGGCACATTACCTCCGACATCCACCCCATTACCATCGAGAGAAGGAGGAACATGAGGCACATCCCTGGGTGCCTGGTCACCCGCTCTAGGCCGTCCTCTCGGTCTTACCATAACGAAGATAAAATCTAAACAATAAACACATCACACACAAGAAAACATTGGGTTAGCAAGGGGAAGGATCCGAGTGCTTAAGCTCTTTTAAATCGAAACCATTTTCCAATAATAACACCTAACAATGGGAACACTCGACTAAACTTCAACCAACAACAAGAATAATAAAACATGCTTTCATACATCGTGCAATGGAAAACAAAACAAACAAACAAACTAACTTACCTGACTTACCTTCCCGGGAGACCTCGTAATCGAGGCTCTGACACCACCAAATGTAACCCTCTCATCCCAGCCTAGCCAGCAAACCGAACCGAACGGGTTACACGTGGAAAACCGAAACGAAACCCGCTAAGGCCTCACTCCGATTAGCAACCTTATTTTTTCATTTTATTAGTCTTGTCTAGATGTCACATTTAACCCTATGTGTAAGGGAAACTGATGGAAAAGCGAACACAGATATGGGTTGAGCAGAGGCATACGATGAATTAAACTTACCAAGTAAATATTAGTCAAGTTTCATGCACACGAGGCAAAACCATCACAAAGGACACATATAAACTCAACTAGGAAGCACACAATCATTAAGGACTAAAAAGTAACATTTGGAAACCCTCGAAGATGCCTTTTAACCGTTTTAACTACATGCGTTTCGAAACAGGGCTGCACGTTCCGAAAAGCAGGCTTCATTCAAAAAGTAACACCAAGCAATGTCGAAAAGGATAGACATCATCAGGAATGTCCCCAATATCAAAGAGGTTAGAGAAGTAAGAGACATCATCTTCTCGTAGAAGATTGGAATTCGAACACCAGTTATCGCCATCAATTTTAAGCATGGAGATCTCGGCTCGTCTCTTTTTACCTATAGCTAAGGTGTGGAAATATTTGGTGTTTCAGTTGCCAAATTAGATCCAATCGAAACATGATTTTTGCTTCCATAGAAGCTCTTCTTGTTCAAGGACAGTCTCGAGCTCCTCAAGTAACTTTGCTTCAAGCTTGACCATATTCGAAATGCGTCGCTGGTCTAGGCAACGTTGGACACCACGTAGGCGAGCCATGAGTGACTTTTTATTTCGGCCAATGCTTTTAAAAACAGAATTATTCCACCGCACAGTCCCGTGGGTGAAAGAATGTATTGTATCTTTGAGAGGCATAGAAGAATTCCAATTGTCCCGAACAAAGCGGGAAAAATCCGAGTGAAGAGCCCAACCTGAGAAGTACTAGAAAGGAGAGGACCTCGTAGAGTAAGCAAGTGGATTAGGAGAAAGTAAGAGAGGTTTGTGGTCCGATTGCATGCGAAGGAGATGCTGCACAATAGTAGTCGGATAGGTATTAAGCCAAAGATTGTTGCATAAGGCACGATCCAACCTTACAGAGACAACTCCTTTGTACTAGGTAAACTCAGGACCATGAAACCCAAGATCTAAGAGGTCGCAATCAAAGACCAAATCTTGAAAAGCAGGGTCAGGTTTAGTAGAAGTAGCACAACCTTTCCTATCGCAAGGAGTTAAAGTGGCGTTGAAATTGCCAATTATGACCCATGGCTCGGAGACCTGGGCGTGAATGTCGCACAGATATGACCAGAGAGTACGTCGATGGCAATAGTTTGGGCTGACATAAACAATGGTGGTTAAGAACGATGAAGGCGAATGCGGATAGATGATCATGCAAAGGATAAACTGGAAATGACAGAAAATGATGTTGATAGAGATACTATCAAACCAACATAACAAAATACCTCTAGAGAACTCGGCAGCCTCAACTCGAAAAGAATTAGTGAAACCAAGAGATTTGATAACCTTTGAAGCAGACTCACCACTAACTCTAGTTTCAACAAAAACGAAAATATTAGGCCTTTAATAATGCATGTATTGCTTAGCAAAGCGAATAAATTTGGAACTGTCGCATCCTTGCGCATTCCATATTATAATTTTTGCATTTATCATAAAGAGAGGTATGAGATCAGAAACCATATCATTCGACCATGTCTGACCGATCATCAGAAGGTTGAGAAGGAGCTAGAGGTAAACTTGGGTTACACACATTCATCAATTCAAGAGCCATTAAAGAGCTTCACTTGGTGGCTGATTGAGAACCAGAGACCAAGGCTTTAGAGGAAGACTTATCGTCAACACTTTTCACCAAGCCTCGAGAGCTAGAAATAGAAGTGAGAGTTGGGTTGGAATCTGCTGGCATAGATACCGCAACATGCTTGTTTGACATATCAGTTGCAACTTGTGCTTTGGGATTTTGCAAGCAGCTACTACTCGCCTCGACACTACCCTTGGGACGTAGGGGAAGAATATTCAGGTTACGGGGACTGAGAGCAAGAGTAGATGATTTTTTAACAACCAATGGATTCCAGGATTTGGCCTTCCTTTTGCATGAGGAAGCAATAGCATTCTCTTTCCTAGCACTCGCAAGTGCAAGACCATTCACGTTATCAATAGTGTCGGGGCTTGCAACATTAGGATCACTAACAATAGGTTGTTCAAGGGTAGTCGTAGGAGGGTCGAATGGGGGGGAACTAGAGAAATATCATCATCCACATTAAAGATGGGGTTAAATCTGGATAAGGTGTTGCGTGAGCCGGAGTCAGGTTTAGTGGGAGGGGGAGCAACCTTGGTAGGACGACGAGAGCGCCTCTTAACAACCATCCAGGGACCATAAGGTTCTAATGGCGGAGGTGGAACCGCTGGAGAAGATGCAGCAGGATCCGTAGAGGTCACATAAGGTGGAGGATGCAATTTGGGACAAAGATCTTGGACGTGACCGTATGTTCCACATCCATAGCAAACTACGGGCAAGGATTCATACTCGACAAGTTGAACTCTTCCGTTGATTAGAATTTTTGAGACCAGTGGAAGACAAAGGTTGATCTTCACCGTCAATCTAGCAAATCGCCCGCGATTTCTAGTATCGGTCTGAAGATCAATTTTAACCACTGACCCAATCCGAGATCCTATGGCTTCAAGGAAACTACGCTTATAACAAGTGATCGGCAAACCCGAAAGGCAAATCCAAGTCATGATACGACTAGGGTGAGATTGGCTATGGCTGAAATTCGTAGACCATGGCTCGACGATGAGATAATGGCCGAAGATTTTCAAAGTTCCATCCGTGAGAACTTTCATATAATCACACCGTGCGGAAAACTTAACTAGGAAATAGTCATTTTCGATATCAATAAGTTTCAAAGGGTGAGATGGTTTCAAGATATTGAATATCCGATTGTACAAGGTATTAAAACCTATCCTGCGACCAAGGACTTTGACAACCAAGGTGAGATCCATGCTCTTGAGAGCAAGATGTTGCACACGGTCAGAGAAATCGATTGTCAGAATACCATCGATCACACTAACACGAACGTCTTCTTCAAGGAGATCAATATCATCATTGTCAATCAGGTAAAACTCCTCATCATCAGACGCTTGAGGGGAGCCAATAACTTTGTTCTTGTAGGAGACTGGTGCTGGGCCGGTCGAGTCACAAACAATCCATAGTTACCGTCAAATCAGGCGGCTGAGGGGAGGCGCCCGACAGAGCTTTATCAGGCTGTCGATGTTTCTTGGATAATTGAGAAAATTTCGTAATATTATGAGGAGACATTTAAAAAAAAGATTCAACTTTAAATGCATCAAATATTTTTTTCTTACCATAAATTACATTCAACATATATTTGAATCGATCAATACAAATATTGAATCATATGAATAATACAACAATTGAAACTAATTTTAACTAGAATCAAATAGAAAGGTCACACATAATTGATAAGATTAAAGCCTAGGCTTTTAAGAACTTTATAATCTTAACATTGTTATCTTTGTCAAAGTTTTGTTGACCAATAAACAATAAATTAAATTCTAGATTTAGAGAATTTGTTGCTACAATCTTTTAATGTTAAAGTTTATTATTTATTTCTTGTATACACAAGTGAACATATATTTCTACCCTTTTGGTGCCTTTATATATGTTTTAATATTAAAAAATATGGTTTAGGATTAAAGTTTAAGGGTAGAATTTGGGATTTATGACTAAGGTTTAGGGGTTAAGATAAGGTGCATGGTTTAGTTTTAGGATTTAGAATTTATGATTTAGAATTTAAGGTTAAGACATCGAATTTATTTTTTAGTGTTGGGTATATAAAAACACCAGAAAGAGGTAGAGGATTTTTGTCCTACACAAGGGTGAATTTAATCTCATAGGTTTTTGAGTTGATTATTTTTAATTTCTATAGTTTTTAAATTTTAAAAGAATGTTTGGGACAAACTTAAACATAGAGGTGACAATCGAGTCATTCGAATATGATTCGGTTTCGGTTCAAGTTTGGATCAGGTTTGATTCTGATTTAGTTTGAGCCTATGGTATTTAGGTTTGAGTCAAGTATCGGGTCGGATCAATATCAGATCGATTGCTTTTTTGGTCAGGTCAATATTGGATCGGTTGGTCAATATCGGATCAATTGATTCTTTGGGTCGCATCAATATCGAATTAGTCAGTTTTAAGTTCGAGTCAATTTTCGATTACAGTCGATATTTGGATCTTTAGGTCAATTTAGGTTGAGTTGGGTATGTATCCAATCGAGTATATATAGAATTATTGATATATTCTAGTAAAAAATATATTTTTTATTTGTCAATCTTATCATTTAGGCTCAATTTCAACTCTTAACCGTTCAATGTTTCGAATCAACCATCATTAAAGATGACAATTTGACACAAACTGAACTTATAAGGCTTGTTAAAGTTTATAAATTGAATTTCTTATTGCGGTTATTATCGAGTTTCAACTAATTATTTTTTATTTTTAAAATAAAAGTTTTGCATAATTTCTAAGATGATAATTTTTTTACAGAATTTCATAATATATTTATCCCTTTTAATTTTTAAATTTAAAATTTTAATAAAACTTTGTCATGTTTAATTTTAATTTCGTCTATGTCTTTAAATCATTAGAGGGATTAAATATAAGCAATCCAAGCTATAGGGTGGTGCATGCGCGGTGACCGGTTCTAGGCAAACAAGGGATCATGCATGAAAATGCTCATCCCATCTCCTTTGGTCGCTATCAAAAATAGAGCCCAAGGATACGGAAGATTTCAAAGGGAATAATAAGCAATGATATTGTATTCAAGCAGGGGCAGATTTAAAAATATTTTATAAGGTGGACACAAGTTATAAAATTTTAAAAAAAATTAAAAATCAAAATCAAATGTGTGAATTTTAAGAAGTTCAAGGTGGGCACATGCCCACCCACCCTTCCACGCACATCCGCCATTGGCCGCAAAGCACCATTTTTTTATCGTCTTGATTCTAGAGTTTTGTATTAATTAACCTGAATTAATTTGTGTTGCACATTTATTTTTAAAAAATAAGTCTCTCTGTAAGAATTTTTTATGTACACAAGATTTCAAATTTAAAATCCAGTTAAACAGATACTAAATTATTTAGAGTTTGGAGCAACCCGTCCTTGAAGGCGCCATTGTCTTTAGCATTTATATGGTAATGACCGAGCGTACTGAGTGATAATAGGTATTTAGATATGGGCGGTGGTGGCGCACTCATTCTCCAGCATGCTTTATATCTTCTTTTCAACTACTTTCCCAATCTCTCTGTCCACTGTACTACTTTTCATCTTGGTTTAGGCCTCAAAAATAGACTGTGCCTCTGCACCGGCTTCATTATGTCTTAAATAATTGTCTTCCAATTCATGATTTTATGGCCTTCCGATTCCATTCGGTTATAAAATGAATAGTGTTCGACTCATGCTCATTAAAAAAATATCGTTCCTCGTTAAGTTTGTCAAAATTTTTACGATTTTTTTAAAATATGGTATTGTGATACTTTTATAGCTTAATATAAACATAAAAATTTAAAGAAAAAATGTAAGGTATGAGGAGATAAATAAACGAACATGTCAAGACTAAGTTAGAGATGAAGTTGACATTCGAGTGTGAGAATTTTTTTTATTTTCTCAACAATCTTTGAAGTGGAAATCGAAGACTTTTCCCCTTTATTTTATACATAAAATAATAATAAAAGAAAAAGAAAAAACTTTAATAAAAAGAGAGACATATTTTTATAACTCAATTTATTATTAATATAAATTAACTTTTTTTAATTCTCGAAAAATACAAAACGTTTTGAAAATTTGAAACCAAAATTTGTTAAGGTAACCGCCAAAAAATCATAAAAGACTTTATAAAAAAAATAACGAGTTGCTCACGAATTTATCGAGTCGAGCTGGGCCTTGTTCGACTTGACTCGCTAAGATCTCGAGTCGAGCTCGATTTTGAATCGACTCAATTCGAGTCGAGCGTTAATCGAATTTTGACTCAGTCAAGCTTGAATTGTTTGTGACTCGAGCTGCTCAACTCAATAAACACCCCTAGTATCCGTCTCTAATGTTTGTATAAGTGTTTTTTTAACTACTGAAATTTTAAAAATTACATTATAATAATTAATATTATTATCTATAACAAGATGATCGTCTTGCCGTCGACTCTTGTTGAATTGATGACATGACATATTAAAAAAAACAATATTTTAATTTATTATTCTGTATTCAACCAAAGAGAGCTTTTCTTTCCTTCTTCCCACAAACTAACAACCTCCCTCGTCGAAGCTCCTAAATATGCAGCACTTCACCTTGCATGAACGAGGTTAGACTTTCGTTGGATTTATTTCAAATTTAAAAATATTTCTTTTGAGAAAACTTTTCTGAAATAGTGAATTTGTAATTTTAAAAACTTTTCATAATGTAATTTGAACATTTTCATTTTTTTGTCATTTTATTTTTTAGAATACTTTCATTTTCATTTTTTTCTTCAAAATAACTCCCTTTTTCAGGACGAAGTATGAGCTACGCGAAAATTTTAAAAATACAATTTCTGGATATTCCAATTAGGAATATATTTGTAAATCAAAAGCTCATTTGAAATGCCTTGATCTATTAAACAAAAATTATTTGTTCCTAAGTATGTCTCACACTAAAAATCTACTAAAAAATTAAATTATAAACTCTAATTTTAAATTCTATATATTAAACTCTAAATCATACATCCTAAAAATACATCCTACACGTAACTCCCTAAGTCCTAACCATAAACTCTAATTTTAAACTCTAAACTTATATTCTTTTTAATTGGGGCACTAAAAGAAATATGATTGAAGGGTAGATGATTTACATCCCGATCTATTAGCGTAACCAAAAGTCAAATTTGGAAACTTGGAACATTTTAGACGAAAATATCCCTAGATAGAAATGTCCTATGACTCCCTTGACTATTTCTTCTAATTTTTTGTATTTTTTTTAAACTTTAAGGGTGTGTTTGGTTCACGAAAAAAATGATTACCATGAATAATAATTTTTTTCAAACTTGTATTCTCATATTTGGTTTAGGAAGATTCCCACTATGAGGTATTATTATTTTTTCCCTAAAAGTGGCTCTTTCCCCCCTAAATAATGGGAATGTTATTCTCCTCATTTTTTTAGTTATTACATAATTCTTTCCCCTTTGAACAATATTACCCTTGTGATAATGAATTATATTCATGTTGATCCTTTATTGCATTTTTAATTAGGTAACTAATTATGTATGGTGTAAATTTATTAAATATTTGTATTTAATATTAGTTTAATATATAAACGGTGTTATATATATTTAGATAATGTTGTAATATTTAATAGTACATTTTATTAATATTGTATTTATGATGTTTCCAGGGTTATAGGATGAGATTGTATGTTGCTTGAGAGTGAATGAGTTAAGACTTGATGTTATTAATTTTATTATTTGATTTATAATATATTTTTTTATCTTAAAAAATTTAGTAGGTTAATTTATTTTTATCATTTTTACTACTTTTAGATTTGTTTTATATTTAAAAAATTCTACAACGGGCGACGAACATTGATGAACACCACTAACGATGAACACCGATGAACACCATTAATTTTTTTTTTAAAAAATTAAAATCTAAAGGACCAAAATTATAATTAAAATTATCTCTTAGAAAATAAAAATCAAATTTAATAGTTACTTTATAATATTTTTTAATAGGTTAGAATCAAATATACTCAATTCTTCTAAACCCTAACAAAATCAATCTATTAAAAAAATAGAAGTCGATTTATAATTTTTTAATAGATTAGAATCAAATATATCCAACTCTTCTAAACTTAAACCCTAACAAATTCTAATCTATTAAAAAATTATAAACTGATTTCTATTTTTTTAAGAGATTGATTTTATTAGGGTTTAGAAGAATTGGGTATATTTGATTCTAACTTATTAAAAAATATTATAAAGTAACTATTAAATTTGATTTTTATTTTTTAAGAGATAATTATAATTATAATTATAGTCATTTAGATTTTTAAAACTTTAAAAAAATTAATGGTGTTCATTGGTGTTCATCGTTAGTGGTGTTTATCAATGTTCGTCGCACGTGGTAGACATATCCTTTATATTTACTTTAATTTGTTTGATAAATGACCGAAAGTAATAAAAAATTAAAAATCTAAGAATATTTAATATTTTGATGTTAAAAAAATTAAAAAAGAGTAAATGTGTATAAATATAAAACATATTTTTAAAATAATTTAATAATATTAATTATATTATAAATATAATTTTTTTGCAAAATTTAAGTAATGTAACGAAAATAGTTCTATAAATTTTTATGTAAATATTTTTAATTTAATAATGAAAATTTTAATTTGTTAAAAAAATATATCATAAGAAAAAATTAGTAAATTTTACTTTCAATTAATCTTATATTCTTCCAACCAAACACTACAATCTTATATTTCTACCAAATGAACCAAATAAGGTAATGTAACATTCTCAGTAATGTGTAAGGTAATGTTACATTCCGATAATCCTATTTCTAGAGATAATCGTACATTTCGTGAACCAAACGCCCCCTTAAATTCTAAAATTGACTTGTATATTAAAATATTTTTCTCAATTTATTGTATTATGTTATAAATATGAAAAAAGAAATTATATACAAGGTGCGTAAACTACCTTAAATTTAAGGTTTAGAGAGTTAGTTTAAAGTTTATGATACATGATTTAGAATTTACGGTTTATAGGTTATATTTTATAATTTAGAAATTTAGGGTTAGAGATTTAGATTTTAGATTTTGAAGAAGATTTGTCTAAAATTTTTAAACATTTTATGTATCAAAATATAACCCTTACATATAGATAAGGTTCGGTTACACAATGTAAAACTTTTTTATTTTATATTGGTTTTTGACCATTGGAGGAGAATAAATTGATGTCTGAGATTAAAAACTAAAAATAAAATATTTTTATTGTAAAAGAAAGATTAGTGGATAATCGCAATCATAAATTTATACTAATTCAAATAGGAAAAACTTCGATACACAAATGTGTAAACTTTAATTTATATAAGCTTGTTAGATTTAAAGTTTAGGGTGTCAATTTAAACAGTAGAGTTGTACATAATTTATGTTTTAGGGTTTTGGTTTTAAAATTTTAGATTTAAAAGTTTAAAGCAGATTGTGTAATATTTTTATTATACAACTTATGTATTGAAATATGACCCATCTAATTAGCACAATTTTGAGCTGCTAATGATTTTTGACACGTCCATCTCAACAAAGGCACTCCTAAATAATTAAGCAATACCGAGTAGTGCAATATTCCAAGGTAAGTGATAAAGTCAATTGTTCACCAAGAGAAGAAAAAGAAGGTATATTAAACTGTGTAATCTTGGCGGCCTCTGCAGAATCACGGCCTGCGCCACTCAATTCTTATTCAGTAGATTGTAGAAAACTTTAGGCTTTCTATAGTGTGAGATGCACAAGGCCTGAAACCAAAATCATGTTTTACAAGTATTAGCCATAAAGTAGCAATGAATATAGTCAATTCAACAATGCACGAATATGAAAACTCAAATTTAGTGGCTTACCTGCATTGCAAATGCTATGTGCATTAAAGTGGGTTCAGACCATGGCTTCCCTATAAATTGAAGGCCGATCGGCAAACCTTCTTTGTCATAACCAACCTATCAAAGGGAGACGTGGTAGAGAACTGGTATTAGTACAAATGTAGTGTTTGTCTGAATTTAATGATGAGAATTGAGAACTGAGCAGCAACAAGTTTTTACAGGAACAGTCACAGCAGGTAGTCCCAAAAAGTTCCCTGCTATCTGATATCGAACTAGGGCGGCTGAAACCATGACAAAATGGTTAACTTCCATTATACATGATAAAAACTTCAAGGTTTAAACATAAATGCATACTGAAAATTCTGTCAAAACTCATACCTCCATTGATGTAGTCAAGCTCACCAGTCTTTAGAGCATCATCGAATATCGTGTACGCAGTCACACTGTTTCGAGGGAAGGAAAAGGAAAAACTCTCTAAGAAATTGTATGACAATGTCTTGGAGAAAAAGGGTCACTAAAATAGATGCAATATGTTGCACTTAAAAAGAATCTACCCTGTTGTTGGAGCAACTATGACATCCGCCTCGGCGAATATATTCTTATGAATCTCCATCTGGCGGTTCCTGCACATGTACAGCAAGTTTGCAGAATCTAAAATCATAATTGACATTCACTCTTTAATTCTTGAAATGATTTGTATTACACAAATGAGTGATAACTTAAAGAAATTAATTAACAGGTAAATATTGGCAACAACATACCTTATTTGCTGGGCCTTTATGTACTCGTTGCTGTCGAAAGCACCGTATACACTGAGTGCTACTCTGGCATCCCATCCTAATTTGGAAAAATCCCTATTTAATCGAGTTTATAATGTCAAACTTTAAAGTCCCAAACAAAATGAGCATGAGAAGATAATTTGAGCTTGAATCTGGAACATAACATACAGCTTTTCCAGATAAGAACCTAGTGAAGCAGTGCATTCGGAGCCAATGGTCACATAATGTGCAAGCCGCATCGCCTCTATCTCCGGTATTGTAACCTCTACAGTCTTGCGAATAATAAACTTTTTTCGTATTAGTGATCAGTCACTAATGTTATGTTGATAACTTTTTAAATATGCTATTTTCCATTGCTAATACCTTCCAATTGTAATGCTCACAAAGCAAGTGCAGGGCATTGGAGCAGCATATTCTGATCTCGTCACTGCAGTCATTAAACCACTAATTGAGACAATTAGTGGTTCAGAAATAGAATAGCAGGAATTAGGAATCTCATATTCTTAAGCTGTAATTGATGATCAAACTGAATTTAAACCAATTGATCCTATCATTACATCACTAACCTCTCCATATCTTGCAAACTTGATGTCTGATATCGGATTTCCCGAGTTCAACAGCGGAACATGTAATTTGGGCTGGTAGATTCAGAATTTATTATCAGAACCAACTTTATCTAAGAGTGATGTGATCAGAATTTAGAACAACGAAAAATATATGAAAATTATAGTGATCGTATAGAGCTGGCACTTACAGGTAAAGTTGTTGGCTCATATGATTGAAGTTGGCCACTAATGGCAGCATAGCTGAAAACAGAAAAGTAATCTAAGTCATGTCTAGAACTAAATAAAATGGAATTTAAAATTCAAGGAAATGCATTGATGAAAGAAACTTAGAGAATACTTACACAACCAATGCGTCCTCTAAGGTGCCTGCTAGTATTCCAACCATCCCCACTGTCCAGTTCAAAGGAAGAACACTGGAAACAGCATATGCATTTGCTGATATATTGTCTAAATTTTACATCTAATGGAACTCGATAGAATTATTTTCCATAAACTAAACTTCTCACCCTGAATGAGGTATGCGTCCGAAAGTCGGTTTGAGCCCTACAACACCGCAAAGGGCTGCAGGCATCCGCACAGATCCTACACCGAAACCATAGAATATGAAGGACAATGGTCTTTTAAACTTATTCACATGGTATAATGTTGCACTTTGCACCTAATTTTTCCAATAGGATTTGGTGTTTCTTTTTTCACCAAAAGATGACAAATTTACCTCCCCCATCCACACCAAGGGCGACAGGGCATAATCCTGCTGATACTACTGCAGCAGATCCACTGGAGGAACCGCCCGAGATTTTGTTGGGATCATACGGATTTCTAGTAGTCCTGCAGCATTAAAAAATGAACATGCCACCATCTTTAATGTTTTTTAATGGAAAGAACTTGACAAGATTAAGGAAAGTTAGTGTTAAAATTAGTGAAGTTGGTTATCTACATGATAAGGTTTGTGTTTTTTTTATGGACAAAAGGAAAAACAAAAGAAAATCCTCACCCATAGTGAGGATTTATCCCACTTGTCCCTGCTCCAAGCTCATGCATATTAGTCTTTCCAACAATTATAGCACCACAGGATCTGAGGCGCATAACACAGCATGCGTCTCCGGTGCAACGTCTAACCTTGTGCAGCCACTTTGTACCTCCTAGAAGAATCGAGAGTAAGATAAGGACAAATTAAGAATTACATTAAGAAAGAAAATCGACACGAGTAAAGAAAGGACAAGTGGAGAAATCATGTGACCTGTTGTTGGATATGGAGAACAATCTATTTCATCCTTGATAGCTATTGGGACTCCATCTAGAGCCGATATCGGATCCCCTGTAGAAGAGAACCACCAGATCTATATGAACATCTATATGGTATCGATCAAATATTATACACGAAAATGATTCACTTTTGCTAAGTTTGGAGCATCATGGAGAATGCTCATGTCCTCATGTTTCAGAAGAATGGCAACAACAGTGTCTCAATAGAAAAGCACATTAGGATATGTCATATGTATATAGTGATTTAGTTACAATGAAAAGTTTACCTCTTTTGTACCGAAGAGTTGACTCTGTAGCTTGCCTTAGGATATCTTCAGCATCATAGTTAATGAAAAAGGACATTGGCAAAGCACCGGTGGAAGATTCACGCACGGCATCTATAAACCGCTCGGCAACCTTATAATCGAAAATCGATTTCCATGACCATGGTGAAAGTAAAAGTCATGCTAGAACATCTTAATTTTTTCAGGTAACAAATGTAATCACTCATTTAAATGGGAAACAAAACAATATGGCATAAACTAACATAGCCAAGAATGATACCCTCAGTGGAGTTATTTGTCCAGAGCTGTAAGCTCTTGAATAATCTGCTATCGTCCAGCGTCGGAAGCTGCTGGGTTTTAAATCATCTAGTGACTTCTTAGAGGTTAAAGGAAGGCAATTTATTGCCTGTTGAACCCGTTCTGATGGAGATGCATCAGAGTCGATTTGTTCGACTTGTTGTTCCTTAAGGTCTGTGTTCATGACGCAAGAAAAGTAGGTAAGGTGAACTGTCGAGTGTATCAAAAACATAGTAATCTAATAAATCACGAAAAGTATGCAGCACATACATACCAACAAAAGGATGCGAAGGAACAAACATCGGCGACTCCTCGAGCGTCGCATTCGAAACAAGCTGCTCAAGGGAAATAAGACATACATAGCAAGAAATAGTAACAGTAAATAGAAGAGAAACAACAATGGCACGGTCCATACTCCATAATAAGAATCATTTGCAAGTTCCAAAGATGTCAAGAGGAATGTCCTGTTTGTATCAGAGAGCCTAACCAGTATATCAATCAAAGCATCAATGTCTGGTTTCTAATCAACTTGGTCAAATTTGAGGTTCAAGACAAGTAAAAAGAAAGAACAAGAAGTAAAATGGTAAGAAACAAAATTACTAGTTTTTTTTGGGTGCAATATTCATTCTGAGATCTCAACTATTCATGGTACCTTCTTCCTATGGAATGAATGACTCAGAGATAGTGACTAAATTGTCATCACATGGGTGTTAGTAAAAGCTTTGCAACCACTGTCACAATTTCAGACATTGTCTCTTCTTCTCTTTACTTTACAGCTCAATTTGTGATATGGGAATTTCCTTCTTTTCTACTTTTTAACCAAAAATAATGGTAAAAATGAAAGGTTTGGGAAATGTAAATTTGTAAGAAAATGAAGCTAATAAGTGTGTACCTTGTGAACGAGGTTGTTCCTCTTCAACATGTACAACAACAACCTTCCAATGATCCTTGACTCCAGCAGCCAAGCAAATATCTTAACCAGAAATCCAGCCATGCGAGGAGCTTTACATCAAGCACACAAAATATATGGTAAAATTACTGTCGGAAAACAGAGTGAATAACAATGAGTGTGCTTCAGAATTCAGCACCATGCTTGAAATAAATTCAGACTATCCTCAAACTCAACAACAGCTATTTTAAGCATCTTCATAGGAAGCCATTTTCAGCAAAAGCTTGAGAACTTGTTCAAAGAAAAGTTGAAATCAGAAAAAGTATGAATTGAAACCTTTAACATTGGCTTTGAGATAAAATTCATTGCTGGAAGGAGCAAGACCAAGATTCTCGACCGGCTTGTAAACGACTCCGGCGGCCCTGAACAATCCCATTTCACCGGAGGTGGTGTGGTGGTTAGAGAAAATGCAACAAAGCAGAGGTTGAACAAGAAAGCAACAAATATTCAACCAATACAAATATATATTTTATGATCAACTTGTGTAAGCTGCATAGGTTATATAGAATGGACAGAGACACGAGATTACATACGGCGGAGATGGCAACAATTTCTATTCACTATGTTGGCTTAACACGTTTATCACAATTCATTAAATTCAGGCCTCATAGTAAAATATAAAACGGTTAAATTTAATTCAGATTAATCGACCAATAGATCGAATATCAATAATTATGGAAGGTATGTCAATGGATGAAGCATCTTTGTTTTCAGTTAACCTGGAACATCAGTCCAGCTTCTTCTTCTTTTTTCCATTGGTGAGAAATGAATATATAAATAAATATAATTTTTGAAATGGGAAATAAGCAAAGATGGTAGTGAGTTGCAAGATTGAAAGTAGTTTGTTTATTGGTTGAGGGTAATTTATTATATATGAATGGTATAACAGATATTGTAGCGTTTAAAATAATCAAAGACACATTGAAGTTTGTTTGGGAATTACCGAACTATATGATATATGAAATTAAATATGGAGGGGCCGCATTGAATATTTTGAAAGGACCATACTAAGTATAATTATTAATTACTAGTATGCGGCTTTCATAATGCTTAGACTGCGTTGGAACAACTACAGAGGCCCTTCAACTTCATACTATTTCACTTTAATTTTTTTATAATATTAAAATGGATTATTATTTAATTTATGCCTACTGAATTTTTTACTATTTTAATTTATTATTACGTGTTTTTAATTGTTTATTCAAATATAAATTAATGACGCATAATATAACAGTCAATTAAACCTTAGTTACTTTTTCTATTTTTTTCTTGTGTCACTCCTCTACTAATTTTTCTATATTTTTTCATCGTCGAAGCCACACTAGTTTTTGATTGGTTGTCGATTGCTAACCTTTTTTTCCCTTCCATCCCTTCCCCTTATATATAGAATTTATATTATTTTATTTTAAATTTATTGTTCTTGTGGCACATTTTTTCGTCTCTCGTGGTTGGATTTGACATTGCATCTTCAGATGATATTTATTATGTTGTCTTATTGATCTATTATTATTTTGGACTCTCATGCTAAATATTGACAGACATTTACAATCACTGAATATAAGCCAAGGTTGAGTTGTGTTAGTTTGTCAACGAGTCATCATTTTATATGTATTTCTATGTTCGTATTGATAGTGTTTATTCTTTATCGTCGATAATTGTATATGTTTGTATCTATCAATTGTTCGAGTTATTTGGCTGAGTTTATAATTTTTTTTCAAATAACTAATTTATGCTCTGTAATAGTTTTAAAGAAGATGTATCTATTAATCTATTATATTTATTTTTTTGTAGATTCTTGTTAATTATTTTTGTTCAACAGATTTATGGGAGAAAATTGCATGGCGAAATTAGATTATTCATTTCTTATGAAACAATAAGTTTACAAAAGTCAAACAATGTGCATCATAAAATTAAGGGTAAAAGTATATAAATGAACACTAAACTAAATAAAAATGATTTTTTGGTCATTGGAGTTTTAGAAATTACAAAATGGTTATTAAAATATCAAACTATTACAAAATGGTCGCCACTCATTATAAAATAGGGATAAATTTTGATAAATTTAAGGATCATTTTGAAACAATCTAATAAATTTAACGATTATTTTATAATAGTTTAACAAAATTCAGTGACTATTTTATAATAATTCGATGAAATTTATGACTTTTATAATTCCCTGAACATTAATGGCCAAAAAGTTTAGTCTTGTTTAATTTTGCGAGCGTACTCTATCCTAAAATTAATTGAAGAAACGATAAGATTAATGAGTATGTATGACTGGGGTATAAGACTATACTTTTTTATTTATATATTGTTGTATATTTGAACATTAATTTCAGAAAATTTTAATACCAACAAGAAAATGAAAAGAAAATGGTTAGATACTCTCGTTCATGAAAAGTGAGTGCTGATTGGGAGATGAATTAAAAGTCAATCAACATCAATTATAGTACTTAAATTATGTTCGGCGTTCGAACTATAACGTCATGACAGGAGAAAATTAAGTTTGAAGGATTATTTCATAATAAATTATTATAATATTTGATCCAAATTAGTCGGTCAATGAATCGAATTTCAGTAGTTATATAAAAAAATCAATAACAAAAATTTACTTTAATAATTTTAAAAATAAATTATTAAAAATAAATCCAAAAATCCAATTTTAAAAAATACAATCTTATACTATTAAAATTACCGAGGTTTCGAGATTTACTAATTGGACTAGTAGCTAAGGATACTCATATTATTTTATCTTGTACGGTTTTGAATCCTGACATTAGAATGTAACGAAGATAAAAGCAAAGAAAGGCATTAAAGTCAAACACACCATTTGGCGACTCTTTCAACTAAAACAGAGGTTTGGTAAATTCACAAAGAAGAAATAAATAGGCCTTATTCCTTGGTTGTTATACCTAGCCAGCCAACCTAGAGCATTTTCTTGAGATCCAGGTTAAGTTAATGGGACCTGCAGGGTAAATTTACGGCACTCATCATCAGCAGCATTAAACTTTGGGTAATTTAAACGCGGGCAGAGATGGACACATAATTTTATGTTATAAAGGGTGGCTTTATAAAATTTTAGGAGCGAAAATAGAGTTCCAATAAAAAATACGTAAAAAATTTCTAAAACAATTATAAATTATATACGAATTTCAAATTTTTAGGGGGTGATTGCCCCTCCAGCCCCCTCGGTCCATCCTGAGTGGAACCTCTCCCACCTTCTATTTTAATTACATTCTCGTACCCAGTGGTGAATGTACGTGGAAGGGTTGGTGGGCCCGTGCCCACCCTAAATTTTTAAATTTACATATTTGACTTTGATTTTTTAAAATTTTATGAACTAGACTTTAAATTTTTTAAATGTTTATGGCTTGTACCCACCCTGAAATTTTGAATTTTTTTTTTACTTTTTTTCACCCTAAAAAATATTTTAACTTGTACTCACCCTTAAAAATATTTAAGGGTCGGACTGTCCGTACCTTGATTTTAAGTTTGTATTAGAAGATGTGAGAAGCAGCAATATAATGTGTGTAAATGAATGAGTGTGCATGTGACAAACATTCGGTTTGAATTTAAGACCTTGGTGATTATGGAAGCATGTAAGGTAAATTTTGCGGGTACTCATTCAACAGCTTTATCGGCGTTTAAATGAGCTCATATGTCTCCATCATTTATGATTTCGGTATCTACCATTACCAATCTGCTTACTGCTTACCTTACTAGTTACTACTCTTTGAGTTAAGTGAATGGTTATGGTGTTGCATGTGAATTCCTTCCCTGCTTTCTCCTTTTTTATTTCAATAACTCCACTGCATTTTCATTCCTTGTTGACTCGGTTTTAGTTAATTTCAATATTAAATACGATGAATAACTATATATTTATAATTACTGATATCCAACTTATTAGTTGAGTAATTCGAAATAAGTATCGTAAATGTTCATTCTGGGGCGACCTTCCCAACTTAATTTTCTAGGCTCACAATATTAGGATTCCAACTTTTAACTTTCTTTAAGGGATCTAGTGTGTCATCTCACTAGACCAACTGTTGATAAAATAGTTGAAAATCTATACTCTATTCAATTTTATATAATATAATATAAGAATTATTATTCAATACACTGGTGGTGGAAAATAAAGTTTTCATAAGCTAGATTAGTTTAGATTTTAGAGGTTAAGGGTTTATGTGGTAAGGTTTAGAATCTAGGGTTCATGGTTAAAATTTAAGGCTTAATATTTATATTCTAGGTTAAAATTTCAAGATTTTAAATTTAAAAAATTTGATTTTAACTTGAAAAACTATAAGTTTGTATAAATTTTTTTACACTAAACGAATATAATATAAAGATTTTGGATAATAAAATTTTTAAAAATGGTGGCGGAAGCCAAGCAGAGTCACGTCTACTTGTAAGTTGTAAGTTGTAACTTGTAAGTAACCCATGTGGGGGCAATAATGTGGTCTATTAAAAAGATGGTGGCGGAAGATAAACGGGTTAGTTATTGAACAATAAAAACCAATTAATTAGGATGTTTGCTGGAATGCTATATATGGGTTGGTATTCGATCAGGTCGAGTCGAATCAATTTTTTTTAAGTTATTTGAATTGAATAGTCCTATTTTATAGCTTAAATTTTATTTGAAATTTTTTCGAGTCAAGTTTGAGTTCGAGTTTTTGATCAAATTTATTTTTAAACATTTATAATGTTATAGTACTAATTAATTCGATTTTAAATGGGTTTTTATAACCATATATAATACAAACATATATTTCTTCATATTTTTCATATGTAATATATATATATATATATATATGTCAGACATAATTAAGAGACTCGACTTGAACTTGAAAATTGATCCACCGATTACTAAAAAATTTGAGTTATTCAAATTTCTATTGTAACGCCCTGGTTTTGAGCTTAGGAGTTTCGGTGATGGTTTTAGAGTTGGTCGAATCTGTTTTTGAAGTTCGGGTAAGTTTGGGGTGAGTTCAGGGAAAACTGCTCTCGAGTGTTCTTAAAAATGTGGAAATAATTTCTAAAATCCTTACACACACACATATACATATGTGTGTGTGTGTGTCGTGTACGAAATCAATTTTGAAAAATGCGTTCCGAAATTATGACATTTCGGTCTAGTGACTAAAATGTGAATTTTTAAAATTATTTTAGTGACTGCTTTGTAAAAGAATCAAAACATTGAATCTTTAAGGAGCTAATTAGCCAAGTCTAATTTTAGACTTTTCCCTTATTTATTTTATTCCTAAAAATAAATTTTAAAAAGATTTTAATTCATATTTTAAAAAGGGTTTCATATCATTTCAAGAATTGGCGTTAAAAAATTTCCAAAAAAAATTCTATTCTATTTTCAACCAAGCATATCAAGTTTTCAAAGGTAAACTTCTTTTTAAGTTGATTTGTAATAATCAAAGTAATTTTATTATGATTTTTTCTAAAACTCAATTGTGTTTCTTTAGATTTCTTAAGCCTTTTCTTAAAAAATAAGGGAAAATTTTGCCATTAAAAGTGAGTTGCATTTTTTTACTCTAATATAATGTTCTTTATTGATATTCTCAAGTTATTGATTTTTTATTAATTTTTTTATGGTTTTAGATTAAAAGTTCTACAATGATATTTATGAAAAAGTGAGAAATCAAGCTAAAAATAGTTTTTAGTGAGTTTCATTGCTAGATCAGGTTTTGCTAGGTTTTAGATTGCTTTGGATGAAGTTGAAATATGTTGAGAAAATGGGTTAATCAAACGAATCCCGAATTTGGTTGAGTTGATGAAGTTTTTGATTTATATTTTTGGGTTTTTGGCTTGGATTTGTGAGAAATCAGTAGTTGGTGGTTATTTGATGATGGATAATGTTTTTAGATGCTCTTAGATGTATCTATGATGATAATCTTGCTGGGTTTTGGCTGGAGATTGTTTGGGTTGATTTATTCGATGTTTTCGGTTTATTTCGGATATGTTTTGATGGTCGATTGTTGTTAGATGATGAGTCTCTGTTTTCCAGCAAGTTCGTGAGTTGAAATAAAGTCTAATACTCTGTTTGTAATGGTTAGAAATATGGGTTTTGAATTTAGGATCATCAGACGCGTTTTTGGGTGATTCAGAGGCTTGAATCGATGTTTCAGCTCGTGTTTGTGGTTTGTCAGTGAGTGGAAATCTTTTTAAAGTCTTAACGTGATTAATGGCATGTTCTAAGGGTTTGAGTTGTGTTCGAAAGACCAATCTAAGCTCAAGCGTAAATTTGAGTATTTTCACTCTTGTTTCCAATTGTTTTGGTTTAATGAGATGATGATGCGATTGCATAGGTGGTTATGATAAATCCTACTATTTTTATGCATAATGAGTTATTTTAAAAGTTATTATATGAAATCACATGAGTTGATGTTTTGATTTCAAAATTTTGTAATTATGTTGAGAAATGTCATGCATTGTATATGTTTTAAAATAGGATGTTGTGGTCATGTATGCACTGAAAAAAATGGGTAAACTTGGAGGTAAATTGTATATTGGCAAGTGATGACATTATATATATATATATATCGGATATGTTGATCGATCAATAGCATGTGGAGAGCTCTATTATACAAAATTCGTGCGTGTGGTATCCTTTGATTTCACAATAGGTGTAACCCCCTCGTCCCGGTCTGACCGGATGACCGGTCCGAGTGGGCCACACGGGAAAAACCGAGTAAAACCCGCTAAGGTTCCCCTCGGTTAGCAACCCTATTTTTTTCTTTTTATATTAATCTTGTCTAAAGGAACATTAAGTCCTAAGTGATCACGTCAGCGGCAAACATTCGAAGGAAGTCATATTCGAACCACGACCATACACAAAACAATCCATTTTTAAACTTACAGGGCAGACCGTATCGGTACCCTAACCAGGGGTATCGATACGCCCTGACCTGGTCAACCCAAGAAGTCAACTCCGGGAAGACCGTATCGATACAACCCTTGAGCGTATCGATACGCCCTTCTCGGTCAACCCTTCTTGGTCAACAGAGTAGACCCGTATCGATACTCGTGAATCCCGTATCGGTACGCTCTACTGTCAGCCAAAACTCCAAATTCCAGTAACTTTGGAGGGTATCGATACCCTTAGGGTATCGATACCCTTAGGGTATCGGTACGCCAGGCGAAATTCGTGGCCTTTGGCCAAGGCCATATCGATACGGCCCTGAGGCGTATCGATACGCCCTGCACTGCAATTCCACAATTATCAACTTGACGACCCCAAACACGACTCTAGATGCATTTTTAGACTCTCCTATACACATACCAACGTTTAAGCAATCATACTAAGGCCAAAGGAAGCAATCAAACAATAGCAAGACATCCATACATAGCATTCATACAAAAGGGCAATTTATGCATATATGGTCATACAAGCACTTAAGATTTCATGCCTTAGCAACCAAACATGTAGACATTCAAGGCATGTAACATAAGCAATATTTATAGATCAAACAAGGCATCCACGAACCAAACCAATATCGACACACATCAAAACTCAAATCATCAATACATATCTCATTGCTTAACTATTACAATCTATTACTTAAAATTCATACATTGAGCTCACCAAAAGCAACACTTGGAGACCTTTCCTTGCCTTTGCCACCCACAAGTTATTTATCTGCATTGTCGAACAAGAGAGAGCGTAAGCATAAAAGCTTAGTGAGGGTAAGCTCATAAAACAAACCTTCGACAATGCAGGGTCCAAGCACGAGCTATTTCCAAGATGAAATGCGTGTTCTTACCTCCGATCCGCATAAGCCAAAATGATCATGATGCATGAACATATAATCAACATTATGCCATGCTCAAAACCCATAAGCTCAACGTACAAAGATACATAACCCAATGCATTAACCACATCATATATCAATTCATAAAGGGCATCACATTTCGCATCTTATAAGCATATATACATAATCTCATATTGGTATACACATACAACCTCATATTGGCACCTAGCTATGACTCGAATACGCGGATAACCCGTTGGAACGCATTTCCAACAACAACATTAACTCGGTGGGATTACACTCATCACCGGTCCTTGCATGGGCGGAATTCCACTCATCACCACATGCCCTACGGATGGGATTCCACTCATCATCACGTAGAATATATATATATATATATATATAAATTTCCGGTGGAATATTACATCACCGTACTCCTTCTTGGTGCCTTAACGCCACCAAGGCCACATACGTTTTGACTCAATTTGTGTGCACACTCATCCTAATGATCGATCATTGTACCCCAAGCATACTAGTGCCAATATAAATCAAATTCCACAACCTTTTACAATATCAATTTCAATATAATATCCGTACTTAGCACGTACTCACCATGATTCTTCAAAATCATGCAATCCACATCACAACCTCATTTCACAAACCAACACCACATGTATGTCATCCGAACAATTATCTCATCATATATCCACATTATATTTGTCATCAACATACATATAAAATCAATACACTAAGCCATACTTTCACATACATGTGTATCACATTATACATAATCATCATGAGGCATAACAATAATTTAAAGAGTACATCCAAGGTCTCTAACTAAAGCTTAGGATTAGGCTACCACCCTAATCCTAACTCTAGGTGGGTCTACTAAGCCCAACCTAGTCCACATGCTTGAACCAACCACTTAAAACCATTTTAAAAACATTAACCACTCACCTCTACCTCCAAGCTCAAGTACTAAGCAACCATGGTCTTCAATTTCCGGATTTGCTCCCAAGGCTTCACCAACCCAAAGCCAAGCTTCTAAACACCTCAACACAAGCAAAACAATCTCAAATCAACTCAAACATCAAAGTGGCTAACCCGGAATACAATTTAAACATCAAACCCAACATTTCAAGTCATGATCAAACCCCAACTTTATCAAATTCGAGCAGCCCATAAACCTTGACCAAAACTCAAGTTTCCAACACATTTTATACTCACAAATGATTGCTAAATTCAGCCACAACATCAACCCATAGGTGCAAGCCAAGCTCCAACAATTTCCAACCCAAACAATCACCAAAATTTCCATTTTCGTACTCCTATTTTACCCAGCAGAAAATTCCATTTTCAAACACCCAAATGACATCTAAAAGGTCCCAAAACATCCCCCCTAACATACCTAAACCATCAGCCCTTTGTTTTCAACCTAAAACCCTCCAAAAATGGAGTTTTTGACAACCCAAAAATGGGTCCAAGAACCCACTTCGGATTTTTATCAAAATCCAACCAAATTAACATATAATGTGTATTTTAATATGAGTAAACAAAGCCTCAACTCAATTAATCAAAACAAGATGAAAAACCCCTTAAGAACCCAAATTTTAAATCAAACCCTAATTTTCAAAAGTTCATGGTTTTAAAATCAATGACCATGGATAAATAGGAAATGGAGAGGAGAGTTCAAATATGTGATTACCTTTAAAAACGCCCTTGAATTGATGAAGCAATTGATGGAAATACAAATTTGGGATTTGGGAGGGTTTGTTAGGGTTTCCATGGTGAAGAAAGAAGAATGAGAAAGATGACTACACATTTTTTTTGTTCTCTTTAACTTTCAAAAAGTGGTCTAGCTTTTTAAAACATTTGGGTTAAATCACCGCATTGGTCCCTCCTTTATATTTTTAAAACCCAATTAGCCCAAGTCGAGGTCAAAATGATTTAATTTAATTTTACCGACTCGGACCACTAACCCGACTAACTCCTAGCCCCAAAACACGAGTGTTACAATAGGGATAATGCTATTGTGATGCGAGTGGTAGGGGAAGTGCTATCACCAACGGACTCTGTGGTTAGTGGCATCCTAGTCGAAGTGAATTTTATGCATCGATAATGCATGTGACTTGATGGGGTAGTGCCATCAAGGTATCTGTATATCCAATTTGAGAGTGATAGGGGTAGTGCTATCACCTTGGGCTCTACAGGTAGTGACATCCCGGATCACTTGTGGTCAATATACATGTGTTAATTCGCAATATGATTATATTATGTTTTGGTATGGTGTTTGATCATGTGTTGGTAAGTTGAGTTTTGACATACATCAATAATGCATGGTTTGAATGAGTTTGGTAAGTTATGGTTGATATGCATCGGTAATGCATGAACTGTGGTATAGTGATTTTGACTATTGAGGTTGTACCTTGTGTTGTAATTCTAGCTTGTTTATTGTCTTTGTTGTAAGGAAATGATTTGAAGGAAGGTTTTACTTTATGAACAAATTATATGGTTTTAAAATCGTATTGTTGTTGCTTTGGTTTTGAGCGTCGCTCACTAAGCTCTCTAGCTTACGCTCTCTTTTCCAACAATGCAGATCATTAGACCTTTCAAGGCAGCAAGAGAGCAAGGAAGGTGTCCAAGAGTCCTAATCTTAGCTCAAGTATGGTTTATTCCGATAGTAGTGTAGTAGCAATGGGGTAAGACATTTTTTAGTGTTAAGAGCTTGTGTTGGACTCCCTTTTTTTAGACATGTTTGTTATGATCTTTTGAAGTTGTTTGAGGTTTGGTTTCACTGTTTTAAAGTTTAACTTGTGTTTTAACCTTTTATGCAAATGTGGTTCTTTGTATGAATCGTTCTTGTTTAATCATTGCGTTGGAATGCTCTTGTTTGATGTTGTTAAGTCCCTTTATCTGAGAAATACATGTTTTGTTGATCCTTTGCTGATGGTATGTTGTTGGGTTTGTTTCGGTAAGCTTTGGGAATGCCTAAAACTCATTTTGTACCAATATGGTCTCAGGGGTTTCGAAACGGGCTCGTCCGTATCAAAACAGTCTCGAATTATGCCCAGCTATTTCCAAACGCACCTTGGTGTTTCGGAACGGTTTGCTTCTGAAAAAATTTATTTTTGAAGCCCTGTTTCGAAACGGGCAGTGGTATTTCAAAACACCTGGCAGTTATGTTAGTTGAAGGCATCTCTTAAGTTCTATTTTTTGCGTTTTGGTCCCCAGTTGATGTGTTATCGATTGAGTGAGTTTAGATGGTTGTTTGGAGCTGCATTTTGGCATACAAGTATGAAAACTGACTAATTGCAAATTGGTAACAATAATTTCACGATAAGTCCCTGTTTTATGCTAGAATTGCATTTTGGTCCATGTATGTTTGTTTACCGGTTCGAAGTTCGTTTCGTCGTGTTTTCATCCGCTGCGAGTGTTTCTCACCTAGGTTTTAAAGAGAGCATCTAGAAAAGATAAGTTTAAAAGTTTGTTCCTCTTTTAAGGTTGCTAATCGGAGAGAAATCTTCGGGTTTTTCATCGGTTAGTCCCGTGTGACCACCTCGGGTCGGTCTGGTGGCTAGGCCGGGCTGAGGGGGTTACATCTATTTTATAACTCAAACTTTATTTGATTTTTTAGTCGAGTTTATAAAATTACGAGTCGATTCAAGACGATCAAGTCGAGTATTTTCGCATCGAGTCGAATAATTCAAGTTTTAGTCGAGTTGAGTTTTGCGCACCCCTAATGTCATTATTGGCTTTCATGTTGGCTCTTGAAAGGATCAAGCTTCAAGATCGGTGTTAGGAATTTGAATGCGTAAAAATAACCAAAGCGATAACAACATAAAATAAGATATGCACAAGAGACGAGATTTAACGTGGTTCGGCTTGGCCTACCTCCACAAATGAGAGAAAGAACAATCCACTATCAACGTAGAGAACACGGAGAGTATAGATACATGATATCTCGTGTATCCCAAAACCTGATATATATCATAGAACCAATATATCCAAACGCTCTTCCTAACGTGTTTACAATACTCATCTCTACAACATAGCTGCTATAGTTGTAGAGATCCTAAAAGTGGTTACATCTCTCTAGAATAATTCTCTAGAATAATTATTCTCTTATAATTCTAAAGTTTAAGACCAAATCTATATTTATAGAGCTAAATATTTGGCCACCAAGAAACCATATTTTATAAGACTTATTGCCTAATATAAATGCTTAGGTATAACAATCAATTTTGTAAATGTGAAGTTGACGATGATGCAAGTCGATCCATAAAATAATCCTATTTATAATTGTGGCTTTTTTTACCTATGCATATTGTTTTCTAAGATTCTTATCAAGGTAACACATTCTAAAAAATATTTATCAAAATAACACTCATTTGTGAATTGTGTCACGTAAAACAAAAGTATGTCCCGTCAACGTTTTCACAAAATGTGCCTTTGACCTACATCACTCAAGCGATTAGAAAAGACAAAAGACATATTAATCGTAGATTATTGATTTGAAGTTGTTTGATTGTGTAGTTTTAGTAGAATTAGTGTTAAGGGTTTGATTTTAAGATTTGCTATTTTAAGTATCGATTTTAGGGTATACTGTAAGAATTAAAAATTAGGATTTAAGATTTAATACCGTCTTCGCTTGTTAACGTCGAAGATATGCAAAACACAATAACTTCCCATTCTCAATCTCTTATACAAAATCAAGCGCAAGCCCAAGACTGGTGGTTTCCACCACCCCATTGTCGGAGGCTGCTTGTAGGAATTGCATACCACCTTCTTCCACGTAATTATTTAATGAAAATATTCAATGAGAAAGGATGATTCTTGAAGCACTTCTTATATTAAAAAAATGCTAATCTTCAAAATTTTAAAATTTGAATTTAAAAAAAAAAGGATTTTCATTTAATTTAGATTCTCCCACGTCATTGGTCCCATTAACATATACAACATTTAGAAGAAATTGAAAGTCTAATCCAATGAATTTGTAATGATTTCACATCACTACCGGGACATTCGTTAACATTGTTGCTTAATTTGTACGTGGGCATTGCTTCAAGTTTAATACGGAGACATTCGCCTGCTACCTCTTTAGACCTCAATGTTGGAAAGTCATCAGCACAACATTCGGGGTCTAACCCGCGTGTTGATTTCCATCATCTTCTATGGTCAGCTATTCTTCAGCTGCTGGTGTTGAGATCGGTTCTAATTTAATTGTAAATATTTATAGTGTTGAAATACATTATATTAAATTTATCTGAGTCGAATTAAGTCGAGTTGGATTGTTCGAGTTTTTGTTTAAATTTAATTGTAAATATTTATAATGTCATGATATTAATTGGTTCCAATTTAAATAGTTTTCTACCGCTGCTAGGCCACATTTAGTCTATCTACCGCTGCGTCTGCCCACAACTCCGCCTGCAACACTGAGATCGATCCCCACGCTCCTGTTGTAACCTACCAACCAGTTTCCATTCGGGCCAAATTGCTCTCCTGGTAAGGGGATTGATGCAATACGCAACATGGTGGTCCAGATGTGGCAAACGGAATGACCCCATCGGTTTCGGTTCGGATCATGTCTAACTACATTTGGTTTAAGTTCGATTCGAGTTTGTGTTTATGGGTGATTTAGGTTAGGTATCGGGTCGGGTCATACGGCCAGTTGATTTTGTGTCGGGTCAATAGGATATCGGTCGATTTCAGGTCGGGTCAACTTTTTATACCGCTAAATATGACTTTATAAAATTAGAATATTTGACTTTTTGATGAGTTGTGCGGCAATTCACATCCTATATTTCTTTAATTTTTTTATATATTTTCTTTATTTTAGGTTGCCTTCAGTTTAGGTGAAATCAGTTTAGGTGCAATTCGGTTTAATTAAAATTCGTGTCGATTTCAGTTAGGTTTGATTTAATTCAAGATTTTAAATCATCATGTTTACATTAGATCTCAAATCGAATAAATCAATTTAAGTCTCATATCTTAGATTAAGTTTGCCAGATGCTAATGGTGGATTGATTTAACTTGTGTCCAAACAAGTCCCACTCCCAAACTCCATGTTTATCAATCATATCAAGTTGATAATTGGTACACCCCCCCCCCCCACCCCCCCCCCCCGGTCATTGGATATTTCTTCTCGAGTATATGCACATAGTAGAGATTATTCTCGGTTAGAATATCGGTTCTCAGTTCAAAGAGAAAAGATATGTTATGGTCCACCGTTAGAGTTGTGTGATTCAAATTCTATTTTAATTTAGTTCAAGATGTTTATAAAAAATAATAGTTAAAGCGGGAGTCGACAGTGTTTGACATAACAAGTAATTCAATTTGGGTAGAAAACTCTATTTCTTTCTTGGTGTGTTCGTTGAAGAAAAGATAACTCAATTTGAGTAGAATTTTTTGCAAGTAACTTATACTATAAATAGATACTAGATGTTAGGGTTTAGATACAAGTTGAACAACCCCCGGGTCGGCCGTGGGCAGGGGCAGCAAAGGCGCCCGCCCAAGGCCCATTGCTCAGAAAAATTAAATGTGGTATATTTTCGAATTATATTTAAAGATTTAGTTTGCTTTAATATTTGTTAGTAGGGTTTATTTTTTAATATTTGTTAATAGAGGTTAAGATTTTTTCAACATTTATTATTAAAGATTACTCTTAATATTTATTTTTTTCTAATACTTGTTATTAGGTGCCTATTTTTTATATTTGTTATTAGAGACTGAGTATTTTTCAATATTTATTAGTAGGGATCTACTCTTAATATTCAATTTTTTTTCTAATACTTGTTATTAAGGGCCCATTTTTTAATACTTGTTATTAGGGGCTGAGTTTTTTTTAGATGTTTATTATTAGAGATCTACTCTTAATATTCAATTATTTTTCTAGTACTTGTTACTAGGGCTCCAGTTTTTCTAATATTTGTTATTATGTGCATAGTTTTAAGGTAAACTTTTGATATACATGATAATTTTACACAAACCTGCATATTTACATTATAAAACTCAAATCCTAAATTCTAACCCTAACCCCTAAAACTAAAAGGCACATGTAAACTAAAGTTTACACGGCATGTGTATCAAAGTTTTTTTTAATAGTTTTAAATTTTAATTTTTTCAATACTTATTATAAGGGGACCAATTTTTTCAATACTTGTTTCGATAGACCAACTCTTAAAATTTAATTTCTTTCATTATTGGCTATTAGGGTCAAAGATTTAAATAACGACATGCAACCACAACAACGATCGTTATATGATGGTAGTGGCATCATCTAAAACCGCGATATATGGAACCATTATGTCCACAATAGCATATGTTACTAAAAAAATTTCATAACCGCGATACTCGCAATAAACAAAATAACATCTATTATATCGACAATCATAATAAACACAACACAACCGAAAATAAGACTGCAACTATAATTACAATTAAAATTTCAATTTAAGGCCTATTTTTTAAGTTTGCCCCGGGCTTTAAAAACTCAGGACCGGCCCTGCAAACCCCACATCCATTTAGATGTAATTTTTTTATAATTTCTTTATCAACATAGTAAAATTTTCATTATTTGTCTATTATGAATCTTCCACGTAAATCTTAATCTCCTATTTTCTACTTTTATTTTGCCATTGTTTGTTTTACAGTTATCGTTAGTTTGATTACTAACCTCGTTTGTCCGAGACCCAACTAGTAGGGCAAGCTTTTTACCCTCATTTGAGGAGCCCCATATGGAATTCATTGCAGTCTTTTCAATTTCATTCAAAACCTGATTGGTTCCTCAATATAATGATCCAACCTTTCCATTCGTATTATAAACAAATACGGAGAAAGCCGGTCTTCTTGTTGGTCTAAATCCATTAGTGAAGGACTCACATCCCATCAAATAATACGACACTGCTTTCGGTGCTTGCTTTCCATTTTGTTGGTGTGGCTTCTAATTCCACTTACTTCAATTTCATATTTTTTATATTTATTTATTAATTGGACTAATAATTAAGGATACTCATATGATAATTACTTATTCTATTAACAATGTACGCAATTAACTTATAGCAATAGATTACGAATAACATTAGAATGTCCAAAAATTTAGAAATCAATTTAGAACGAGGGTTATATTTATAAAAAATAAAATTAGAACGAGGGTCATAATGTGGAAAAAATAAAACGTTTAAAAGTTTAAAGACCAATTAAAATAAAAATACAAATTTAAGAACGAAATTAAAATGTTTAAAAATTTAAACAATAATTTAAAATAAATATATAGGCCCTGTTTGGTAAATAACGGTTTGGGCAAAAATTAGAGGTTTGAGGTATAATTAGAGGTTTGACTAGTCAAATCCGCTAATATTGATGTTTGGTAAATAGCGAATTGAAAGAGCGGATTGGGGTGAAAAAGCTAATTTTGAAAAAGCTCCTAATATGAGCTTTTTGAGATTAGAGGTTTGATATTAGAGTTGTAATGACTCTTTTTCCCTTAACAATTACCAAAAATCTTCAAATAACCTAAATTAAATAATAATATTTTTAATATAAATAACAGCATATTAAATATTGGACTTATTTGTTGTTACTACTAATTTATATGGTGACATTTGTAAGTTAATTCTATTTTTTATTATCACGTATTTATATGTGCATATAAAAAATTTAATAATTATATAAATAATAAATTAAAATATAAATCTTTCAAACATGTTTAGAAAATTTATATTAAAAAATAATTTTTATAAATCTAGTTAATATTAATTAGATGCAAAATATTAATAACTGATAAATTAATCAAACAAGTATTAAATATAATAATGTCCTTATATGTCATTTTGCTTGTTTAAATAACCAAACAACTATCAGCTATCGGTTAATTTTACCAAACACTTTTATACAATCAGCTAATACAATCCGCTAGTCAAATCAGCTAATGCAATCAGCTATCAGCTATCAGCTAATGTAATCCGCTATCCGCTATCCGCTAATTGCCAAACAGGGCCATAATACAAATAACTCTCCGATCATATATATCCAAATTTTATCGAGTGTACAGCTGTATAACAAATAGGTTTATTCAGAGTGGGTGGCATCCAAGCAACATCATGAATTAAACTCATTAAATTTTGAATTTCCATAAATTTATTTTGAACACATTTATATATTTTGCTACACCTTCCTCTTCTGCTGATTTGAAAGAACATTCCTTTTTTAGAAATTAATTAAAAAACTCACATTAATAGATACGTAGAAAAATATCTCATTCAGTCTACATAAGATAAATTCACTTTTGGCTAAATGTGAATTTCAAATCCGCTTTTGGCTAAATGCGAGTTATGTGTTGAGTGTGTAGGTAAGAAATTAAAAAAATATTTAGCTGTTGTGAATAAAATAAAGAAGAACAAGAACAAGAAGAACAAAGAGATGAGAGAAAGAGGGAGATTTGTATTATTCTCAAAATATAGAATTGTATACAATGCCTTCAATGAATCATCTATTTATAGGCATAAGAAGTACATAATACATTAAACTCTAATTCATAGAGATAATATTCCTAATAATAAATAAATAAAACTCCTTTGATAAAGTTCTAATCATGATAGACATCCACATAGATAAATATTCATAACACTCCCCCTTGGATGTCTATGAAGATAATGTGCCTCGTTAAAACCTTACTAAGATAAAAACCCAGTGGGAGAAAAAAAAATTCTTTAGTGAAGGAAAAAGAGTACACACATCTTTGATACGCATAACTTGTTGCCTCATTAAAAACCTTACCAGGAAAACCCATTGGGACAAAACCTCGGTTAAGGGAAAAAGAGTGCAACGCGTATTTACTCCCCCTCATGCAAACATCACAAAAGATCTTTGAATCTTCATAATTTAATCTTGAATATTATTTTTCTAAAGATCGTGAGGGATGAAACTTTGGAGTAATATGTTACATAATGTATCCACTTTCAAACTGAGATATACATCTTGTGTTATCTTCACACAAGATAGCTTTTATCATATCTTGTAAAAGTAAATCCACATATCTTTTGGATATGTTGGGTCAATAGTCTTAGCCAAACACATTTTTTGGCTTGCCTCGTGCATAACAATTATTTCTACGACATTTGAGGAGGCATCAACGAATATTTGAAGATCTAAATGTAATGATCTTTGTATATTCATAGATATTTCTTGACCAACTAATATATAGTGCTTCAAGACCAAGAAAAGATATAATTATCTTTATTCACATCCAACAATCTTACAACTATTGGGATACTCAATAGATATGCTCTATTCATATTGAATCTTCTTTAAGATTCTTTCTGCTTATGTCTATTCATAGACAAAAGAAATATATAAAAATGCTCGATCTTCAGGTCGAGATAAACTTGATGTCAAGATTCAAGTACTTGTATTGAAAGTACTTCATGAGTTTCCAATTTGAAGCTCTTTAGGAGTTCTAAAATTATCATAATGGATCTTGATCCAAACTCCTTTATAAAATACATAAGGAAATCTGATCATTCTTATAGTATTCACTAAGGCGATTATACCAAATGCGCCAAAATATTCATAAGACATGTCTAAATAAATTTCCTCAGAAATTTCCAAATGCTTATAGCATTTTAGATCCTTCAAGGATAAATATGGATCCACAAATAATTAGACGCATGTAAAATTTTCAAAACTGCCAAAGTAATTGCATCCACCATGAAGTAATTAAAACTTTTCATAAATCATAGTTCAAGTCGTATTTACAACTACTTATTTGTGCCTCACTTACATTACACCTTTAGGTGTTTGGACTGGTGGTCCAAATACTTCTATTTTAGAAGTTCAAAGCGTCTTTCAACATTGGCCAATTCAATATCTATACTTTTGGATAGATTTTATAAAAGATCCTCGATTTCTTTCTTTACTTCTATAGAAGTATTTTATGTAAAATCGTTGTCGACAACTTTCCAATATTCTGGTTCCATTCTCGTAATGACATAACTCATCGAGATCTCTTCAAGATTTCAATCTTTATTCAAGGTACCTGAACTCTTCAAGAGTTTTATTATTTGTTATGTCTTGGGTCTCTTCAGGAGCACCCGCCTCCAATATATGACCATCTCATATTACTTTTTATTTACGAGAATTTTTATCATTGGAACCATTTCAACTATCATGCTTCAGGCATGATTTACATTATCTCGCCCTAACATGTACTTTAAACTTAGAGCATTTCAGCTGGTATATGAGACTTAATTACTCTCATTGGGTCAGTAAATATGTCTGGCAGTTGACAAGTAATAACATGAATTATCTTATGAACTTCTAGTTCATATACGAGGATCTAGAAAATGATAATTCATTTTCCTCTATCCAGCTGATTATTATCTCCCCCTGATGTTGAGAAAAATCATGTCATAAATGATTCTCCAATTAATGTTTAAGAATTTAAACATAAAAGGAGACTCGTACTCAATATATATTCTCAACCCTTTTATTTACCCATTTTGTGCGTTGTGGTGGAGCAATTAATATCGCACATTCAAAAATCACAAAATGGGAAATGTATGGTTTCTGACCAAAAACCAATCATAACGGGGAGTTTATTATAACTCGTTGGCTTGATGCGTATAAGTGTTGCTATATGGAAACACCATATAAATAATAACTCTTTTGTTCTCATAGTTTAGCTATTAAATAGGAGGCATCCAATTGAAATTTTGCTAAACTATATTTTTCATAATCAATAGGCTTTGTAACAACCGATATAGCCTAAAATATAAACCCACTAGCTTTTCAAGACGAATAGTCTAACTGCATAATCTGAATATTTTTAGAATCAATCTCACAAACTTCTGGTTGTAAGTCGATAAAACAATGTAGATGCATCTACTAAAATCATATAAAACTTTCCACATTTGTGGATATATGGGCCCATATTTCGTTCAGATATGCAAGACATACAGTCTCAACTTCAATACAAGAACTTTAAGTTCTAATTCTTTTGGTAAGTGGGATCATATATATCCTTTGAGAACAAACAACACAAGAACTTCAGGTTCTTTTAGTAAGTGGAATTTAATCAATTCCTTTAAGCAACACAAGAACTTCATGTTCTTTAATAAGTGGAATTTAATTCATTCCTTTGAGAATAAGCACCACAAGAACTACAGGTTCTTTTAATATATGTGCATGTAAATCTCAATAATTTTTGCACCATTGATCAGGATGGTCTAACCGATCATGCCAACTATATATATATGTGTGCATATATCTCTGAATTTGTAAACTCCTTGTTTACCATAACATGTAATTCAATCTCACTCGTACATGTCTAGTACGACCATTAAAATTGTTCCTTTAAATAGGAATATATTTAGCTCTTTCGGAGCTTTCAATTGAAATTATCTTTTGGTAGTAATATATAGCTCTTCTAGAGCTTTCAACTGACATTTTGGCTACCAAAACTTATATCAATATTGGCTTATTTCAAATGCCAATTGATAACATATGTTATCTATAATTCCCAAAGGGATAGTTTGCGAACTCATATTGCTCTCTTTATGACTTTGACGAGTATAACGCACTGTGAATATGGAATAAAGTTCCATTTGACAATAACATATTTGCTCAACCAGAGCCGTTTGTGATATTAGTACTTCCGGATATAGTACTCACATTATTCCCTTGCATTTTAATCGAGAAATGCATAATTGTGCACCTTTCAAAATGTGCTTTGTTTCATTTACTTCAGGTAATGAAAATATGTACTTTGTATCATTCACTTCGAGGAATGAAAAATATAAAATATAGCACATCATATCAAGTCGATTATCTATCAGAGATAAACTTTCAGGTGCTCTTCCGAAGTATTGATATTTTAGTACTTTGAGAAATACTACTCATATTTTCCCTTGCATTTAAATGGGAAAATTATTTCTTATGCTTAAGTACAATATGAGTACTTGCATTATCTGCTAGGCATAAATAGCCACAATTCTAGGCATAAATAGCCACAATTCATTGTATATTTTATTCCGGAAGTAATCATATTCTTCAAATAATAAATTAACATAAAACGTAAATAAATAATATGTGAAATAAATAAACATAAAGCAAATCAACATAAATAAATAATAAATAAAACGAATTAACATAAGAAAACCAATTATTCATGTTAGAGGTTATAAGGGAAATAAAATAAATGGTAAATTATTCCCTTCAAGGGTTATGAGAAAATTAACAATATCCAATTGAGTTGGACCAATAACGCCATAATTATTTTCGCCATAAACAAATTTTGTTTATATTTTATTTCATTTATCATTCATGATTATGGATAAAGTCCATAATACTTTGGCATTTGACAAGTACGAAACCAATGGTTTATAACATCACATTGGTAAAAGGATTTCACTTCCTTAGAATGATCTTTATCATTCTTGTCATCCTTATAACTTCGCTACCAGCGGGTAGAAGTATTCTTAAAATGACTATATTTTTTCATGTGTATATTCATAGCCTTGACCACGACCACAACTTTTAATGTGATTTTTTTTATTCCTTCCATAATATAATCTCACATTCACTTCAGGGAATGGAGTAGAGCCAGTGGGCCTTTAAAACCTTTTTCACATATCCTTATCACAGAGAACAAAGATTTAATCATCGTACGCGGCATTGTTAAACCTGTCCACAAGGTCCTTTAAAAACCTCCTTTGAGACCAGTAGCCTCGCAAAACGGGATGTCCAGCCAATTATACTTGGATTATATCGAAAATTATGTCTCTAATTGAATAATGATTTACCATGTTTGCATTCACTTCAGGGAATGAAACAGATCCAATAATTGCATGGAATAAACATCATGCTTGCATTCACTTCAGGGAATGCCCCATCATTGATAATTGCATGGAATAAACATCATGCTTGCATTCACTTCAGGGAATGCCCATCATTGATAATCGCATGGAATAAACATCATGCTTTGCATTCACTTCAAGGAATGCCTCCCATAAAACTTTTTGGATCAAGAAGAATTTTCGTAACTTGAAATTGGGAGAAGTCTATAGTCGAGTTTTTCGACAAAGAAGAAAAATTGCTTTCGAGCAAATATAGACTTTATAACAATCTTTTTATAGATTGAAATTCACCATAATTTATCGCACATTAAAATCATAATTTAAAGAATGAAAATAAAATAAGAATTTACCGATATTAGTTTTCCTCTCGAGGAAAATGGAGACGTAGAAAATGACCAAAACATCTTCTCATAATGTCGTGTCTCTTTCCAAGTCATTTAAATACATGTAAAACTCAATTCATGGTTAAAATATCAATATCATCAAATAAAATATTATAAACACATATTGATCTTAATACAAAGTTCAATCATTGTGTCAAAAAATAAACATATATGAAACCATAATAATAAGATCTATATGTATGGATTGAATTGAATATATTAGAAATCAGAGGATCTATGTCATAATTCTCTCTTTAAAAAAAAAACTAAACCAACAAAGGTGTTTCATTAATGTACAGATCTATGTTACTAAAAAAAACCTTAAACCTAGAGTACGTATTTTAATTAATTTATATGAAAAACTACCATAGGTCTACGTACATAACTTTGTTATTCATAATTATAAAGTATAGTCAGTAAATCGAACATGCTTTACATGCACCATCATCAAACTTCATGAATTTACAAATATACAAACACAAATAATAATAATTAAGTATGAAAAGCATAAGCAGTTGAGTACCAAAGATGAAAACCCACAAATACTTTCGCTTAACAAACCTTAATCGATTCCATCGTTCCCTCTTCGTCTCTGTCGATTCGTCTTTTGGTTTGTGAGAAGCCACAAATTTATCTCTTTCCAATGTTCGAATAAAATCAAACATACTTCCAAAATTTTCAAAAAAAATTTAAAACAAAGTTAAAATATAAAGAGAAAGACAACCGGTAACTAAAAAAATAAGGAGAGAAAAAAAAAACTTATCTTTGGTTTATTCTATAATCGAATTCTTCCCGGTAACTTCTTTTGAATTATAACGATGAAGACCTCAGTTGATTAGAGTCTCGTGCTGATAACGTGTTGTGAATAAAATAAAGAAGAACAAGAATAAGAACAAGAAGAACAAAGAGATGAGAGAAAGAGGGAGATTTGTATTATTCTCAAAATATAGAATTGTATACAATGCCTTCAATGAATCATCTATTTATAGGCATAAGAAGTACATAATACATTAAACTCTAATTCATAGAGATAATATTCCTAATAATAAATAAATAAAACTCCTTTGATAAAGTTCTAATCATGATAGACATCCACATAGATAAATATTCATAACATTAGCATGTTTTTTTTACACGAAACTCGCTTTTTGCTAAGCGCAAGACGCGAGTTATGTGTTGAGTGTGTAGGTAAGAAATTAAAAAAAATATTTAGCATGTTTTTTTACACAAAACTCGCTTTTAGCTATAAACACGAGTTTACCTTGCGTGGACCAAAAATAGTATTTTTTTACATAATTATTAATGGAGTATTTTTTTAATAAATTCCCTAAAATAGAATATTCTTTCAAATCAGCCTTCCTCTTCTTTATAACTTAATATTCATGAAAAATTATTATTATTATTATTAAAATACAATAGTCGTTTTTTTATAATTTTATTTTAATGCAAAATAATATTTGTGTTCGATTTTAAATTTAGATAAATTCATTCACATTTACAATTTTTTTTTTTTGAAAATCTTATTCTACTTCCACCTAGAGGGGGAGGGGGAAAATCTAGTTGAAGGCAATGCTCCTGAAGGGTCTTGAACCCGAAACCTAAGGGGAAGAGAGTAGAGCAGGTGAGCGTGCTCTGACCACCAGGCCATCATCGCATGCTCCATTCACATTTACAAATTAAATAGCTTAAACCCATATTACTTAAATAAAATATATCACCTTTTATTATTGAGACGACTCTTTAGATTTCACTATCATTTTTTTTAAATCAACCGTAAATATCATCCATTATGTGGTCCTAATTTTGATTTATATTCTGTTTGTTAGAGTAATGCCGTTTACACAAGGCTCGTAGTGGAAAATGATCGCACCCCTTTTTCATTAGTTCAAACCTAGGGGGTTTATGCTAACTCTTAGGCTCCGTTTGGTTCTAGAAAATATTTTCTATTTTTGTTTTCTGTTTTCATTTTCAGAAAACAGTTTTCATTTTCAGTTTTTAGAAAATTAGAAAACATGTTTGGTTAATAAAAATGGATACTTGTTTTTAAAAATGAAAATAATGAAAATGTGTTTGGTATCTAGTTTTCCAAAATAGAAATAAACAAATGATTGCTAAATAATTAAATAGTATTATTAAAAATTATTTTATTAAAATAAAAATAAAATATGATTAAACAAATTAAATTCTTGAAATAAATAAAAAATAATTCTTATTCTTGAAATAAATAAATATTACTATGACTACTTCTTAATAACTATATTTATCTTTTTGAATATTCAATTCTGTCTATAATTAATCCATAATGATGTCGCAATCTCCTCTCTAACTTGAGCCATTTCAGCAGTTTGCGACATATCAAATGTAATATGATCCTCGTTTGACCCCGAAGAAGTTGCCTCTGTGTCATCAAATTCTTGTTCGTTGTCTCTTTCACCATCTTCAAATAATTCATCCTTTTCAGCTTCTAGCCTGATAAAATTATGAATTGTACAACATGCTTTTGGTATATAACGTTGTTTTCTAAGAGGATAATTGGGCATATCTCTCAGTATAGGAAATCTTTTTTTCAACACTCCTATACTTCGCTCAATCACATTTCGAACAGAAGAATGCCTCATATTAAATAATTCTTCTTTCCCTCTTGGTTGATGTCTACCTATAAAGTCACGTGCATGGTACCTTTGTCCACGAAATGGTGCTAAAAAACCTGGTATATTTGGATATCCGGCATCAACCACATAATATTTACCTACAATTTCAACATAAAACACTTATTAATAAAAAAATTATATATAATACATTTTTAATGTTAGTCAACTAAATTTTATCAAAAAATAATTAAGCTAATAAAACATATCAGCACTTGGCATTGGAAGAGAAATTTGTTCAGCATGATTACTTAATACAACATTAACAAAAACTCTAGTATCATGAGCTGTTCCTTCCCATCCAGCACATACGAATGTAAACAACATGTCATGAGAGCAAGCTACCAATACATTTTGTGAAAGATTTTGCTTTCTATTCCGAAATGGAATATGCTTTGATGCAGGAGTCCAAGCAGACACTTCAGTTCCATCAATAGCTCCAATACAATCCTTAATTCATAAATATAAATAAAATCATGATATAAGTTTAAAAATTAAAAAAAAAATTAAAATGTATATATGCAAATATATATATATATATATCACATTTAACGTACCTTGAAATAAGGAAACCAATTAGAATTTCTAGCAATTTCTGGCTGAACATCACCTCGATCTCTATGACAAATAATTTTAGTTCCCAATTTACATACAACTATCAAAACCTTTTGAAACCATGTTGATACAGTTTCGGTAGAATGTTGAAATCGATCAGCTATAAGTCTTTGTGTTGCATTCTGACCAATTATAAATAAAAACATTGCAACCGCTTCTTCTACTGAAACTTTTTTCTCATCTTCTAAAAGTTTATCAGCCTTCAACCTATCACAAAAATTTAAAAAAACATGTTTTTTCATGCGAAGCATTTCATAGCACACCGTTGGGTTTCCAGATAAAATCTCCATAATATAAGTCTTGCCATCTAGTATAGAAGTCCTGCATGGCATTTTAGGTATGAATGCATTGTAGTAATTATGGACATATTTTAGAAGAAGAAATTGGCCCATTTCATCATCTAAATCAGACGAACTTTCTGAACTAGAGCTCATTATAATCTCCTGCATAATATAACCATAAAAAATTTGTTAATAAAATATCTCATATATTAAATAATATAATGATAAAATGTCTTCAAATACTCTATATAATTAAATGATAGTTTAAAATATTATTACACTGCATAAAATAAAAATCAAATGATAATTAAAAAAACACTTAAAACTAATCAAAACTATCCACCCAATCCTTTCGCCTTGCTTCAGACATTTCAACAAAAATTTGTCTCCATTCTGTCGATGTAAACTTTTCAATTGCTTTGTTATAAGAACGTGACGAAACATACTCCATTTTTTTCAAAAGCTCCATACATATTCCAATAGAATAAGGATCAGGAATTGATAATTTGTATCTCTCAACTTTTGCTTTAGCAGCTTCTTCTTTTGCACTTAATGTGGATGCTCACTTATCCAAAAATACTTCCATCTTGTTCATTTTATTCATCTTGTTAGATCGACGGTCTCCAGAAAACGACTCAATCTTATGCTTTTTACCTTTTTCGGGCTTTTCACTTTCTGAATTATTACCTTCCAAGTCAACATGTATAGAACCATATAAAAACTCTTCTTCCAAGCGCTTCTCTTCATTGGGAGACAGTGGATAACTGTTGGAGTTTTCCAGTTGCAGTTGTTGTATTAAATATTTCACCAAGTAATTCATAATCTTCACAACCTTGTTTCTTAAACTTTTTAAACTCTTTATGTTTCTGTAACATAAGAAAAAAACACGCATTAGATAAATAAATATTATGTATTTTTTAAAACTTTAACGAGAAAACAAAAATAATTTTACCTTAAAAAATTCTTCCCAGATGTCTTGTGATGCATGAACAATATTTGATGTCATATCCCATTTGACTCCGGTATGCCCAATCAATTCAAAAAAATGTCGATACTTTGTACGTAAGCGATTGAACTTACCCTTCAATTTGTCAATACCATAATCTACTCCGATTGCATCACATATCTCACTATTAATTTCAGACCATACTTCTTTTTTAAAAGTAGATGATTGTAACTTTCCTTCTCTAACTTTTTCAACTAAAAGTTGAACCAATGCTACCTCGTTCGCTTTCGGCCAATCTTTCATATCATCGGGATCTTTACCCTTTCCGCCCATCTAAATTACTATTTAACATACAAGCCAAACATAAATAAAACTATTATTCATAAACTAATTACTCACTAATCAAAAATGCGTTCTTTAAGTAAACCCATAGATCCTTAGATCCACACGATACAAAAAAAATCACTAGTTATAAAAGCTACACTAATAGACATTCCAATACTAATCAATCCACAATTGTATATGAAAAAAATTCAAAAATCAACATCTACAAGATACAAGTTTCAAATATTTCAAAATATAAAATGCATTAAACAAGAAAGATACACAAAATTAATAATAAATTTCAGTTAGTTATTTACCCGATAAATGTGAAAACTGCAGATCAGCTGCTATCTTAAGTTTATGAGTTTTAAAATATATAAATTATTAATATTTATAGACTAGACGAAAGGGTTAAAAGGTAATTAAAAAATACTTTTAGGGTTTGAAGATATGCTAAAGAATATGGTTAAATGTCATTTAATGAAAAAGGTACTTTTTTACTCGGTAAGTACATTCTATTAAATTAAGAAATAAAGATTATTCCATTACACATAGATCATCAGAAAAATTAAATTAGAAAAAAAAGCTAGGACAAACAACATCGTAATGCTATCATTCAAATAGGCAAATTACATGTCCCTTGAAATAACCTTTCATGATGTATGTTAAGTACATATAATATAGAATTTTTATATACATAGTTACCACCAATCAACTAGACAAATTACATGTCCAAACTCTACTTACACAAGTAAAACTAAACCTTTTTTTTTTGCTAAGCCTTGCTTAGAATTAAGAAGACCATAAAATATAATGGTTCCAAAACAAATTTACAAGATCATCTCATTGCTACTTACAACTAATATCAACAATCACACTCTCGCAAAGTACAAATACTATATCAGTATAAGAAAACAAAAAGAAAAACGAACAGTCTGATACATAACCAAAATTAGAATTAAACTAAAAACAATATTATATAAATGTTATCATTGAATTAAATAAAAACAACACTCAAAGAAATATATTTTAATAGTAAAGGAAAGAATAATAACGAAAATTCTGCAAAATCTCTAATCATCTTTTAGTGGATATAACTCAAACCTCATTAGAACAATGTTGATACTCATATTTTAAAAAATAAAAATGTTATAACGCTTGGGTGTGGATGCCTATCGAAACATTCAGTTTTTTCGGTGAGATTTTTTATTTGATATTTTGTGAAGCACCAGAGAGAATGTCAAGTAAACTTGCAAAGTTTTTAAATTTCAGTATCATACTTATAAAGATGATAAATAAAGTTAGACATTGTCATTGCTTCGTCTTTTGTTTGCACAAACTATACAAACAGCACTATCACACCTAGAAAGATAAATTACGATTCTGTTATTAACAAAAAATCATAGTTTCAATACTAGCAAGGTATTTGGATTAAGTCATACATATATCTATATATATATATATATACATACATTCATACAAACGCAAACTTATTCTTGTAAGAATGTATGCACATACATAGAGAGAGGTTATGATCTATTTATTCACACACACTATACTAACAAACTTCATCTATGATATGCTCATACTCAATTCTTCTAATTTGAAGGGAGAAAAACTCACCTATACAAGCAGATTATAAACAACATAAACTTGAACCATTAAAGATCCACATCAAATAACATAATCTTATAAAAGTTCCACTAATGCACACGGCCAAGAAACCAAACTAAGCTTTGATATATTTCTTCGTATTATTTTTAAATCTCGCAATGTTCAATAAACATTTGAATAGAACTATAAAAGTTTACTTACTTCTCTTTCTCTTGAATTATGACAAGTAGGTGAAGAAGGCCAACATGATCGCCAATCAAATACATCCATAACCGTTGTCTCTAAAATGTGCTTTTGTAGTTGACTAGAATACCAGCAATAAAATGTAAAATTTATAATTCATAACCACAAAATATCTTTTAAGAAATTGTAAAAATTTAACAGTAGCTTGGCAAGTGACTTACATGTTTTATCGAAATTTCTTTGAATGTCTTGGCACTGCAATAAACAATCGTTTCCTCTCCAATAATAAGGACAACACAGAGAGATAAATGATATAACTATAAACAAATATCTTCCATGGTCAGGATTTTTTGGGGACCAGTCCCTCGATAAAGACCTCCTTCAAAGCCACCAAAGAATACAAGATGTTAAAAAACTCTTTCCAAACATTATACACTCTATCGTTAACATAACTATGGAGACCTCAAAATTAAAATAATCAATCTGCCAAACCATGCTAATATTTGCTTAAAAGGCTGAAAATCGATCTCTTAAAACAAATTCTTAGTCACCACGAAGCTGTTTTTTAAAGACCATCAATCACCCCTGAACCACAATGATCTTGGAAGACATGTTGAAAAGGGGGAAATCACAAATGAAATTTCACATAACATAAATATAAAAATTTTCACACACATATGAAATAATTGATCTAAAACTTGAAAAAAAAAACGTTAAAAAGGGGGAAAATAGAAAGACCCAAAAACTAATTAAAACTTTAATTGAGACAAGGTTTGACAATAAAAATGGCGATTAAGCTATGAAGATGGAAGATACGATCATATTCAAAGCTACTACACCAATATAATTTTTCAAAAGAGAAGTTTGTTTAAAATAAACGATTTTGTACCTTAAAGAATAGAGAGAACCAGAATGAGGATGGGCTACTGGGATCTACTCTTCCTTTCTGTTCTTCGCGATTATGATTTTTCTCTGAGTGATTGCAGAGATAAGCAGTGTCTTTTTTTGTGTAAGTTAAAAAACTCCAAATCCCGTGTTTTCTCATTTTCTAAATTTCAAAACAGTTTCTAGGAAAACATAGAAAACATCTTTTTATTGTTTTCTAATTTTCATTCATTTTTATTTTTGTTTTCTAAAAATCATTTTCCATTTTTTTAACCAAACACATTTTCTTATATATTTTCTATTTTCTAAAAAAATAAAAATGGAAAATGCCTATATTTTCTAGAACCAAACAGAGCCTTAGTCTCTTACCCCCTCTATCATTAGCTTACGACTCCCATCACAGTTTCCGCTCATAAAAAGATTTGGGTAAACTACCTACTTGGTACCACATTTATTTCTTTATTTTTGTTTTGGCCATCTAATTATTTTTTTTTTCAAAATCATGTTTTGGTACCTTACTATTAATTTGACCGTTGACTTAATGTGGATGGTGGCGTAGCCTGATATAATAACAATTTGTCTCTAAAACTTACACGTTCTATCAACTTGATCATAATTCAAAATACATTAACAAATCCTTAATATTTATAAAATCTTTCATTTTGATCATCATTTTAATAATTTCATACTCTGGCAGCGGCGATGAAGAAACGACATTGAGGTTGCGTCATCATCAATTGGAAAAAAAGGTTCGCGATAGGCGACGTTTTAAGAACTAGGCATGTTACTATACTAGGTCACGACATCTTCCTCGTTAAGTCATCATTCAAAATTAACGACAAAGTACCAAAACAAAAAACGGAACGTAATGTTAGGACTTAGGCATGGTTTAGAAAATTATTGGATAACTAAAACAAAAACACAAAAACAAATGGGGTACCAATTAAGTAGTTTACCCAAAAGATTTTAATGAAAGAACAGTCGAGGTTTTTTTTTATATTTATATAAGGATTCTATATGTATGGTCACCAACAGTAAATTGTAAATGATATTTTTGTAAAAAAAACAGTTCAGTGACTAAAATAAAAAAATATAACATTAATGGCTTTGTACGAAAACAATAATTTGATGATTAAAATAAAAAAATAAAAAAATTTAGCGATAATAGTATTATTTTACTTATAAACACACTCTAAGAAACACCTTTTTTTTTCTTTAGATATTTTTCTCTTTAAAATGGTTGCGTTCAAGTTCAACCCACAAGTCTACCTCTATAAATTGTAATTTTCATAAATTATTCAAACATGAAAAATTCCATATTTTTCGAAAAAGACAAATCTGGAAATCTCCATTTTTTTCAAAAGAAAGATAAGTTATTCGAAACAAACGGAAAATTAGAGCAAAGTAAGAGTCCAAAACCAAAAAAAGTAGAGCAAATGTGAAGCCCACGAAACAAAGTAGTAAGCCGAAAGAACCATAGGAGCCGAACCGCCCCAACTTTTCCACGTCTCACCTTCGTCCGCTTTGCAGTCAATTTCCCCGATCCACCCCAATTTCCATAGGTTGGTCTTTTTTTTTCGTTACTTACTTGATGCAGGATTTCTGGGTTTTCTTTGCTTTCCCGGTTTGTTGCTAACCAGTTTTCTCTACACACTTTGAGTTGATTCCGTTGCTTTGCTTTTGATTCCTTTTCATCTTCGTCATGAAAAATTCCATATTGTTTTGTTGAATTGCCTCTCTGGGTTTGACTCTATTTGACTTCCAACTTTTTTAATTATTAATGTTCCTTTCCTATGCCTTCAATTATTCATTTGTATTTTCTTCTTTCTTAGCACCCATTCTTTTTTCGCTATTAAGATTTGACTATTTGACTGTTTATTCAAACTGTGGAATTCTCGTTTTTTTTTGTTGTTGAAATTTTTTGTTATTTTATTGATTTTCTAATCCTTTTATCCAGTGAAGAATATAAGCGTAATCATTTACTGCCTGCTTTTCTTAGTTACAATTCTTCTTATGCATTTCTGATGATTGGTTAGTGATAAATTTTTACATTTTAGGGATTCCTTTTTCCCCTTTTTGTGTGTGTGTATTTTCATGTTGTTATGTTTGTTAAACAAGGTATGTTGTTTTACTATTTTTGAACCAGAATCTTGATTTTTAGATGATTTTATCTATTTTCCTGCTTGCAGCAATTGTTCTTTGTTTTTTACTTGCATTAAGGCCCTGGATTGTGCAGAAACAATGGAACAGCATTTTTCAATGGAGTGGAAGTGGATGTGAAGTAAACTGTCCATTTTGTATAGAGGTAGTGTTGCTTCATTTCAATGCTTTGGAAATTTGCATTGGGGGTGATTGGCTTCTTGGAAGATTAAGATTATGCATCCGAGAAATAATACGCTGCTTTAGTTGAACTGATCTTATTTAATTCCTACTAGATTCATGATGGATAAAGAAAACTTGCCTCAAGCAGTTAATGGAGGTGTCAGCAATGATAGTTCCTCAAATGCTGTCATTGATGATTCAGGAGCTTACTCGCGATATAGTCTGGACAGAGATGCGGGTTTGCCCACTTGTCGTGTTTGCCAGTGTTCAGAATCTGACAAAAGAGGGGATGCTGCTTTAGCATTTTTGGGGATCTCTCCTCCCTTAGAAGAAGCAGTTAAAAGCAACGGTGAAGCTAAGCCTAATATTGAAGGAGTTCAAAAAGATGTTGAAAGTGATGAGTCTAATGGTAAGAGTCTTAGGAGAGAATCCGGGTTTGTTGAGTTCATAAGCCCTGAAGGAGAGGTTTTCATATGTAGAACTGATTTAGAAATGGGATCATGTCACCATCAAGATGCATTAATAGAACTTGGTTGTTCTTGTAAAAATGATCTTGCTCTAGTGCATTATGCTTGTGCTCTCAAATGGTTTGTTAGCCACGGATCTACTGTTTGTGAGATCTGTGGAAATCCTGCAAAAAATATCAGGACTTCAGATTTTAAGAAAGTTGTGGTTTCTTTGAAAGACTATGAAGCATTGAGAGAAAGAACTGCTAGTGGAGATCCTAATCCTGCCCAAATTCATACAAGTTCAGGTGTAGACCCTGATGCTGTTGCTGCTATTCGGAGGCAACGACTAAGTGAGATTTCGTTGTGGTTCAGCCCGCATAGTAATAATAACAACAACAGTAGTTTTTCTGCAGTTTCACAGATTGCTTCTGAACAGCTCCCAAATACTGTCACTGAAGAAGTAGCTCCCACCGAAAATCCTGCAACCAAGTGGGCTGTGGAAGGTACTGGAATTCTGCTTGCTACAGGTCTACTTACTGTTACGCTTGCATGGCTCATTGCTCCCCGTGTTGGAAAGGTATGTTCTGATAAATGCTCATCTAACAAGCTAAGAACCTACTTCATTTTGTTTTTCCTGCCAATAAAGAAATTTGATATATCCAAAGTCAGCATTAATTGAAAACTTTTAACCATATGCTTGTGCATGAAAATTTACAGAACCTCAAATATGTTTCCAATTCTAAACCAATGTGAGAAGATTATACTATTTAATTGATGGAAAATGCCTTATTAGAAAGAAAAAGTTAAGAGAGGAATGATCCCTATCGAATACTTCATCAATCTCTTCCCATACGGAGTTCTTTATGAGCATTCTCCGTACATGCATGTGTACTGGATCTTTCTGTCACACTGTATTCTGTCATATGTTGTGTCTGTTATGATTTATGTATTATCCCCCTGTTGGAGTGAGAATAATATCTGCCACAATGAGAGTGCTGGGTTTGATACACATCATTAAGCTTCTTTATATCTTTAAAAGTAATTTGCTTCTAATCAGATTTCTTACAAAATTATATTTCTTAATTAAGTTTAAGAATTTCTTATAATTAGGCTGAATGCAATTTACTTGTGGAATCTAGACCAAGAGAGTGTTGATGTCAGTCCAGGTCCACACTAGTACATACAAGCGGCAATTGGTCAGCGGTACCCAAACATATTGAGATGTCTCACTTGTAAGCCTCCATTGTTAGTGCGGATGTAGTCCGGAAATATTAATTCTGTTATTCATTGGTTGGTTCTTTATCTCATTTTCTTCGAGTAGAACCATATAGATTAGGTAAGAATTTGGCCTGTTGGACATGGTTCAAAGGAATGTGGATCTATGATCCTCTATCTCCCAATTAGACAGGTTCAAAGAAAAGTTTATCTAAGATCGTCTATCTCCCAAGTCCCAAGTCCCAAAAAATATTGTTGAACGATATTTTGTAAAAGGAGCCATAAATGTTGTCCTTGAATATTTTTGAGTGTTGGTTGGTAGAAGTCAGTTATTATTTTCAACTTGACTGAAGTCTGAAAGTGTTGTGACTCGAGAGTTTTTGAGAGGAATTTTTGGGATCACCTTAGTTGTATATAGCGGTAACCAAAATCTTGAATGAGGAAAACAATTATATTTTAATCATCCTTTCCTTATACATTGATTGAATGGAACAATAATATTTTTCAATTACATGTTACAAGTGCATTTTGTGCAGCATCATTAGTCTCCCGTTGGCTACATATTGGTGTGGTTTAGAGAGAAAACAGCAGAAAACAAAGAAAACTAAGGCAGAAAAAAGAGTAAGATGTTGGCATTCTAGGAAAGCGAAGTGTTAAACCTTTAGTTTCTGAAGTCAAGTAATTAAGAGAATGGCGTGAAGTTTTTTGTATATCTATTTTACAACTTACTTGTACTAGGTTTACAAATAAAGTTTTAATTCTAGCCCTAGATTTAAACCCTAGAGATAACTTATAATTCTTGCTATAATGATAAATGAGTAAGAAGTTGACATTCTAGGAAAACGAAGTGTCATAAAAGCCTTAAGTTTCTAAAGCCTTGTTTGTAATTAAGAGAATATAGTGAAGTTCGTTGAAAATCTATTTTACAACTTATTTATACTAGGTTTACAAATAAAGTTTTAATTGTAGCCCTAGAGATAACTTATAGTAGCTATATCTCTATGTGTCTAATAATTGATAAATAAGACTGAAATAATAAAATAACATAATAGTTATAGCTTGTACATCATGTGTTATTGACTAGGGCTGTAATTGAGCTGAGTCACGCCAGATTATTTGCAAGCTAGAGCTCCACTCAAAACGTGGCTCGAGCTCAATCGAACATCTATTTCTAAGTTCAAGCTTAGTTCAAGATACAATTGAGCTACTTGAGCTTGACTCAAAACTCGGGGCTCAGTACTCAGCTCGAGCTCAATTGAACAACTTTTTCTAAGTTCAAGAGTACCTCGAGCTTGATTAAGCTCGTTTCCCGATTCCCATACTCAAAGCTCAAAATCAAGCTCGATTTGTATACATTTTTTAAATGATGAAATTTTAAAATAAACCCAGCTTCATGCAATATTTCTTTTAATCCAAAACCAAAAGATTGAAATTGTGAAGAATCAGACATGCTATTTTCACAATATGGAATGCTGCAATGAAGTATGATAAAATTTCTTATCTGATTAATCAAAACCAATAACTTCTCAAAAATAATATAACAATAAGAAAAGAAAAAAAACTCATTTGCCCAAATCTTCAAAGGTGAGTGACTAAAGTTTAGAAACAAACCTGAAAATTATGTCAGTATGGTAAGTGGCAAATCGACAATGAAAATCAAGCCTCGGGTGAGGATTGATGGAGTGCAGTAGAGGAAAACAGTAGGAAAAAATAGGTTTGGAGTTTAAGTTTATATTTATATTAAGGGAAAATTGGTAACTTAATATTAATATATTTAATAAAAGGCTCAATTAGGCTTGCAAACTACTCGATTCAGGCATTATGATACTTGAACCCGGCTCGCTCAACCTCAGCTTGACAATGACAAAATCAAATTCAATCTTTTTTCCAGTCGAATTTGAGTAGCTTGAGAATACAAGTGTCTCGTTTACATCTCTATTCCTGTCCATGAAAATTTTATCATGACATTATCATAGTTAAATGTGTGTGTGTGTTTATGTATATTTATTATGCATTTTCAGTTATTTTTATTACTTATAATGCATTCAGTCATCATGGATTATAACGTTTATGCGACGTTCTTTGTTTTGCAGAAAACGGCTAGGAGTGGTCTTCATATTCTCTTGGGAGGCATATGTGCTTTAACAGTTGTAGTCTTCTTTCGCTTTGTAAGTGACTTAGACTCCATCTCTTGTTATCTGCTTTCTAAACTTGTGTGCATTTGATTTTAGTAGATGTTGAACATATTTGGAAATGGTTGATACATGATGTGATTATGTTTCTGTTCCTTGACAAACTAACAATTATCTTGATATAAACTTTACTATACTTTCTATATATTGTCAGAATGGGCATGCCAATTTTTTTTGCTTGTGTAGTTCCATATCTGTTGTTCAGTGTCATCCTTTGAGGTTTCCTAAACCAATTTGTTCTTTTTGCTGATTGAAGCAGCTATATTGGAAAATTGATTTAAACTTTGCTCGATCTTTACAATAGAAATGAGATTAATAGGATGATGCAGTCTCATTATCTTTACCTTAAATTTGGAATTACATCTGAAATAATGGGACAGACTGCTGAGCATCAAAGTAATGACAGCATGAAAACATATCCAAGGAAATATATCGTTTTCAGGTTCCCGAGTAGTGTGGCAGATTGAGTATTTCAGGTTCACGAGTTGGTCATATGGTTCATTTGCTTGAGATTATGGGATGCATAGACTTTATCCTTTCGATGTTTATTTGTCATCATTTCGGTTGGGATGATGTTTTGTATGAAATGGCTGGTGATTGCAGATTGTGCTGACAAGGATCAAGTATGGACCCGCTCGCTATTGGGCAATCTTGTTTGTGTTCTGGTTTCTTGTGTTTGGCATATGGGCCTCAAGAACGCATGGTGTTCATACAACATGATTTGTTGGTATATGATACATGATTTCATATGAATTCACTATATTCTTTTTTTACTGCTTGTCCTACATAATAGTGGAAGTGAGGGAAATATGGGGAGCTATTGAAGACTTCATAAATGGCAGCCAATTGATATTGTTGGTATTTGAGCTATATGAGATGTTGATGGGGGTAACAATTTATGTGTACAATTATGTTAGCATAATTGACCCTTGGAAGGGAATGTGAATTTTTTTAATTTTTGAGGGGTCAGTTTTGACAAATTTCCACTTCCATTCTAAGCTTCAATACAAATGAATTGAAAAGTGAAAAGCTAGTCTCGTTTCCCTTCTTTCTTTATGGTTCAATCATGTCTTGCTTCCTAGTGGTTGGACAATGCTGGAACATTGGTTCGTTACATGTTACACTTAATAATTAGCATTGCCATTTGATGGTACTCTTGTTGGATTGACCACATCCAGTTGGTCTTAAAATACTTTTGCTATTTTTCTTGTTGGATTGACCACATACTGTTGGTCTTAATAGTTCTGCTAGCATTCCTGTTGGATTGGCCACAGCCAGTTGGTCTTGAAATAGTTGCAACAAATCTAACTCTGTGATCCACTAATTGACAGAATGATCAAGGGTACTTATTGTCTCATCTTGTATGAGTTTGAATCTCGACATGGTGGCAATCTTGTATGGGTTTGAAACTCAACATGGTGTACTCATCAATAGTTAACTCCAAACAATAGTTTCATCTAAATCAGATTGAAATGCAAAGTCAGTTCAAGCCATTGAAGAAAGCATGAGCCAGAGGTCTTCATCAGTTAGTCAAGGTTTAAAGAAATGAAAAAAAAAAACTAAAACTCTTGTGAATAAAATTTGAGTCGACTCGAAAAAAAATATATTTTTTATTTTAAATTATCCGAGTTAGTTCAAATTAGTGGACTGATTTTTAAATTTAACTAGAGTTTGAATTTCACTAATATGAAAAATCAAAAAATTGAATTTTCTTGTTTTGCAATTTTGTCCTTGATTTCCTTGTTTCTTTAATTCATTTCTTTTGAGTATATTTTTGTTCAAATTGAACCACATTCTCCTTAACAATTATAAAAAACCTATGTAATTATAGTTTCTCCTTTTGACAACATTTTTTTTAATTCAGTCCCTCAACTTGATGGTATTATTTTTGAGCAAAAATTCTCTGTCCCCTATCATGCCTCCTTATATGTCTAAAAATTAAATTCTAAACCTTACCCCTAATTTTTACATCCTAAACCTTAAACCCCACCCCTTAAAAAATACACTACATCCCTAATTCTCTAAACCCTAACCCTAAATCCTAAACTTAAACCTTAAACCCACTATTTTAACATGGTGACACCAAAGAAGGCACAATAAAGAGGCAAATAATTTTCACCCATTATTTTTGTTTCTTTATTTTCTCATTCATTTTAAACATTTTTTTTATCAAATTTGAACCACAGATTCCTCAATCAGTATAAAATACTTTTGACTTCAATTTTTTGTTTGACAAAAAAATTGTTTTTTTTAATTTAATTTCTTAACTTTTTGCTTAATTTCTTTGTTTATTCAGTCCATCTTTCATTAATCAATTTAAACCACATGCTCCTTAATTACTGTAAATTGCATATGTAATTTCTATTCCATGTACAATAAGTTTTCTCATTTACTTTTCATTTTATTCGATTTGACACTTGACTGCAACTCTTTACAAATTGTATTTTCTAATCGACTTAGTCCATTAATCAATTAAAAGAGTATATGATCCTTTCCAAGTCCATATTTTTCCTAGATGAAACTGGAATAACCAACAAAACATTCCAAAGATTACTTAAATAAAAGTAGGAATATTGTAATTTATAGGTGAAATTATGGTTAACTCACAACCAGTACCACCCAAGTCCTGAAGGGGTCATCCAGGACAGAGTTGAGACTTAATTGTCAGTAATATGACCAAAATATCGCTGAATTCTTTTTGCCTGTTTCAACACTATATAAGCAGGCTATGTAAAGGAATTAAGAAATAATGGATTACATAAACAAAAATTAACTATTAATGGAGATTAAAACACTATAACTGAATTCCATGCATCTAATTCTTACTACTGCAGGGAATGCTAAACATACTGTATGATGAACAAAGCATCCTGCTGCAACTGATCCTCCTTTGTTGCTAGTTCAATTTCATAAAAGGAATGGAGTAGTGCTCTGGCCTCCCCAAAAGTTCTATATTGTCCACTTCTTTTCTTGAAATTTTCAGCATGTGTGACATGTCTACCTTCGTACTAGAGTCGATATGAAAATTTAGATTTGTATATAACAGCTAAAGTGTAGTGTAAATGCTATCTAAAATGACAAATTCAGAAGGAACTTCCCTAATAATAGGCAGATCCAAATGTGATGCATGCAATACGCAAACAAGTGCAAAACTTGTGCTTGTGTCCAATGATATAACATTCTAGAATTTCATCTTCCTCTAAAGCTTGAGGTTGCATGGGAAGCTCATGCTCCACTCGTGGAAATAAAAGAAAAAAGGAAAAGGTATTCGATATTTCCTTCAAGTATTCGGGGAGGCAATCATCCTTGTATTCGAGATAACTACATATTCTACATTGAGATCAGAGAAACTAATATGGCATTTCCCCACATGAGGCAAGAACTTCCCCTGCGGACATGCCCGACACTGAGGCATATGAAGAAGCTGTTTCCAGCTTAACACCACATGGTTTGTTAGGCTAAAGTTCAAGCACATAACATATATAAATATCACTTAACTCACTGGCATACACATATATTTAAATTCTTAACAATGATCTGTTTCTTCCACATTCTACAAGAAGGGCATAATTAAGTGTTTTCGTTTCCATTTAACAGCAATTTCAAGAACATTTCCCTACATAAAAAACCAGCAGCTATTCCTTTTGATGCTCATCATTCTATTTGCTACACTAGTACAACAATCACTTCAGTTTTATCACGTGTGAACCGTAAAAGATGGCTTCACCTCCCCCACAACAATTAAAACACTTAGAGTCAGACCCGCAAATCATGTTAAAAGAAAAGACTTCGGAAAGCACCAGTCTCTAAATTACATCAAACTAGTTTCCAAGCCATAGGCAAACAAGCTGGTCTCAAATATGACTACAAAGGGCATCTTATCATGCATATCTTACCGGTAGTAGGGCATGCACGTGCCAACCATTCCAATCAACATTGCTGTACAAAAAGATCAAGTTCCCCCATTACATTTCAGCACAAGAATTTAGCTTCTTCCAAAATATATTGCTATATTTTCTCTACACTTTAGCATCACTTTCTGGTAGAATGTATCCTTGATAAGACATTCATAAACATATTTTTCAAGAATCAAATCTTACATAGAAAGAGGTAGTAGCAAGAACTTCGGCCAGCCTGATCAAGGCTAGATTATAGTCAATCGATTTAAAGAGCAAACTGCAAACATGTAATGTAACAAGAAACTTACGAACTTGAGTCCATTGTTTCCAAACTGATGCATTATTCTCATGAAATTTAAGTAAGAGCAAAGGGTTAATCCCAAGAATTCTATGAACACAAGACTTTAAACCAGAGACAAGAGGCAGATGTGGTCATTTTCATTAACTAAGAAATGGGAAAATTCTAAAAAAAATCATTGTAACATTCGAGTAACTTAACAATTTCTGGATGAGTAAAGTAGCATTTACATAAACATACCATTTTTTTACCCAAGATAAAAAACACCATCAGTCATCAAAACAACATACTGCAAAATCTTCAAAGGAGCATTCCTGAAATCCAACGAAGGCAACCTCAGCTCTCTTATCCTGCGTTCCCCATTGCCTCTCCCTCCACGAACACGGCCCGAATCCACTTTCCTGAACAAGTAAACCGATCTGGTAGCGGCATTGAGAGAATTCGGAGATGGGTTTTTCCTTGTACAGAAGAGGGTCCATCCCATTCCAGCTAATGCCCTTGAAAACGACTGCATGGAATCCATCCTGTCGCCCGTCCGCCTTGAAAACAGGGAAACGGAGCAGCAATCCCAGTCACGGGCATCATCGGACTTGGCATCATAATCCGAATCATCGGTGGTGATAAAGACCAGCTTGAAAAGGCCTTTGGAGAGGGAAACAAAGGATCGAAGATGGGGAAGGGAGGAAGAAGAGAGCGAAGGGAAGGAAATCAAAACTGCACCGCTGGGTAAAGGCATGGAGAAAGAAGAAGAAATAGACAAAGCAGAGGAAGAAGAGGCAGAGGAGGAAGAAGAAGAAGAAGAGAAAGAGAAAGAGAAAATGATGTGAGAAAGGGAAGGAGTAGGGTACAAATCCATGCCCATTTCTCTCGCTATGTTGGCTAAACTGTATGTGTCGCTGATGAGTTCTCTGGTGGGGAGAAAAAGAAGCAATGGGGTTTTGGTTTTGGATTTGGGTTTCGTCGGCTTTGAGGAATGGTGATGAAAATTGTAAAAGCTGGGTCTGGAATTGCAGACATCATTTCCATGATCATCATAGTCGTCTTCCTCCTCTTCTTCAAGACCATGGCGGTGGTGACGGCGACGTCGGCGGTGGGCATTTTGGGAGAGGAGGAGTGGGTGATGGGTAAGGGCTTCTCGTACCAACTTTAGTGGGAGAGGGAGCATCTTTTCTGTTCTTTGCTTTAGTTTTCTTTACAGATTTCAGATTTGCATCCATTAGTAGAAGGATCATCAATTCTTTATTTTGAAATCTTGACTTAGATTTTGTCACTCAAACAACAACAAGATCCAGTTCGGATACTTACGTTGACTAACATCTTTGATGTTGAAATGGGTCCCATTGACATTTGAGTTGTTGCTGGTACAGGTTTTAACGAATTATTCGTAAACTTTTCGTTTATTTATGTTCGTTTAATAAATGAACAAGTATAAATAAATGTATGTTCGGTTCGTTTATATTTACAAATACTCATTTATTGACTTATTTATAAACTCGTTTACTTGGTGCCTTTTTCTTTGTTTTTACCTTTTAAATGTTGGTGAAAGTATAGACTAAATTGAACACATAGTGAATTATAAAGTTCAAATTGTGTAATCTAAAGAACTTAAGGACTATTGTTGTAATAATATTTTTGCAAATATATAAACGAACATGCTCGCGAATATATAAACGCACAAGTTCACGAACGACAAACAAACAACACATTTAAAAATAAATAAACGAACATGCTCGCGAATATATAAACGCACAAGTTCACGAACGACAAACAAACAACACATTTAAAAATAAATAAACGAACATAAACAAAATCATGTTTGTTCAAACTCCGTTCATTTATAGCCCTAATGGTTGGTCGGCTTTGTCTTTTCACTTTTGTACTTACCAATGCCATTGCTGCATCGCCGTTACTGTAGCTTGAAGAAGCCTGTGGGCTTTACAGTTACAAGTGCTGGGCTTTCCACGACATTTTATTAACTCTTCAATGAATCACCGCCCAAGCTACAACCAATGCTAGGTTAAGGCCTACATACCTACCAATCCAATCTACACAGTTCATATCCTCTTTCGAACTTTATCATCTCTAACAATTTAATGTTGTCTACCTAAGGGATGGAATCAACCAGTTGGATTATTTTGGTTGTTTGAATGATTTCAAATTTAACTTTCAGATTCTTTGCCCCTCGATTTTTCAGGGCTTTATCTTAATTAATTTGAACCGATATGCGTCGTACTATTAATTTTGTAGGCAAGTCTTTTAACGGAAATTTTCAATAGACACAATACCTCGAGCTTAAAATTTACATAAACGATACTAAATTGCTTACCACTTGAACAGTTGGACCAACCATGTTGATTAAGTTTCTAATTTTGATGCCACACATTTTAGCTTTGAATTAATTGAGTTCCAATTTCAAATTGTTCCACTTTAATTTTCTTTTACCAACTAACCTGTTCGGTAGACTTTATTGTTTTTGTGTGTTTGTAGTTATTTTGTTTGTTGTAGTTGTAATTTAAACTGCGCGTTTGTATTATTATAGTGGGATGAGTGTCTGTGTTATATCCTCAGAATGGGGGCTAGGTTTTTTTATTGGATCTTTTAAGTAAAGTTAAAAATTCGCGTTTTGACGTTGTGAACAAAGTAAATTACTTTAGAAGGGTTGTTTTTATAATGAGTCTCTGCAGACTGCAATTTTTTGACTAGAATTAGTCGATCAATAAGTTAGATACAGGTACTTATACAAAAAAATATAATCTATATAAATACAAAAAAATAATCATTAGCATACATAAATAAATAATAAATAATCAAATTTATTTGTATCTAAGCCTACGTAAATGGACGTAATAAATTTAATTTTATAACTCATACATATGATTTACGTAGGCTAAAAGTCAACACGAACACTTAAGATCTCAGAACCTCAACTTTACCAACTTAACTAAAATTTTACTTACGTGTGTAATTATTATTATTTTTCATATTTGAGATCTAAAAATACACTTCAAATTAAGTTGAATATCAATGTTTAATCAACTTTGATTCACCATCGCATGCGCAATTTTAACATATTCTTATTCCCTAAAACACACTTGATGCTCCAAAGAACAACACTACGAATGTTACTGTTAAAACAGTATTTAACAATGTTCCGGTGACCGATGTGGTGGGCAGCGACGTAATAATCGGCGGCGAAATCGTCCCAAATCGGGATTTAAGTTTTGGGGAGTTAGGAATTTTGGATTTAGGGGTTATTTTGTAAATTTTAAAAAATTTAGAGGTTTTTTTTGTAAATTAATTAATTTTAATGTAATTTTAAATTTTTCTGGAAGTGACACATGACATCTAACGGTGAAAATTAACGGAAAACCTTAAATGTGTCACGAACTGAAACTTTAGGCACATATTTGGCCCAAAAAATAGTTTGGACACCTAAATAGAAAAAAAGTATAGTTTGATCATTTATTTTATGGTTAAGCCTTAAATGAAATTCAAATTTGATATCATTTATTTTTATTGCTAAAAAAATAAGGGACTCATAATCACTATTTTTTTTTGGATAATATGCAAGTCCATCTTATGGTCTATGTTCGAGGTGTGAGGCTACCTCGACTAATAATATTATCTCTAAAGTTCGAACTCGCATCATCTCTTTAAAAATGCAACGTACCTTAACAATGCACTAAACACTTGTTAATATCACTAATTATTTTTTAAAATATATTTTACCCCTTTTAAGTTTATGTTTAGAAGAACATCATCCATCCTACCATGTCAGCGTCATCTAAAACATCTTTCTCTAGATTTAATTAGTTTTAACCTCTATTTTGCTACTGTCTTCGGTTAGATTTTTTTTGTTTAACACAAATTTTGACTCTATTAATTCATATCGGGCGATTCTTCTAATCCAATTTTTTATATTTACAATATTAAAATTCGAACTCTTGACATTGTTTAAGGAATCTAACGCCTCATCCTACTAAATCAACTGGTTATTAGTCTTTAGTTATGGTCTTTAATTCATTATAGTTAGGAGTTAGCAAAATTTGTCTCGGCTTGAAAAAAATGAATTTTTACTTGACTCGACGCAAAAAAAAAAAGACTCGGAATAGTAATTTCATAAACTTAACTTTATAAAATTTAAATAGAGTTTAAGTTAAAAAGAATATGATTCGTAAACTGGACGAATTTAAAATTTGTTGACTCGATCAGATCTAATCCTAATCATAGCTACGAAATACCAATTAAAGACGAATAAATAACCGAAAAGGTTACCTAACATTCATTTGTAAGATGTATCATGTATGTATGATAATCATTCCAAAGGAATGAGCCGAATTTAAGGTTGGGTGAGTGTTTAAGATATAAAAAAGAAGAAGAAGAAAAGTGTATCAATCTAGTAACAGGAATAGTAACAAATGGGCCAATCCAGGGAGGTAGAGTAACTAAGATATGGGATTCAGTTTCATGCCCCCATTAGAGTTAGGGTGTATAAAAATATCCCATCCAAATGATCCACTTTAATTATATGTTGATTTGATCTGAAAATTTAAATATTTGATTTGATTTTTAATTTTTTTGAATTGGACACGAATAGTAATATTTTAAGTTTCAGATTATCCGAAAATTCAAATATCTGAAAATTCAAAATTTTATAAATATGATTTTTGTTATATTTAGAAATTTAATGCTTATTATATCCAAAAATTTAAAAAAATCAAAATTTTCATATATGCAAATTTTGTTATATTTAACCATTTGTTCTTGTCATATTCAAAATTTCTATATTTTCATAAATACAACTGTCAAATCTGAAAAATACTTAAATTAAATTATATATTTGGATAATCGAATATCAAAATATTTGATATTTAATTTTTTTTTGAATCGAATACGAATTGTTATTTTACTGATATGAAGTTTCGAATATTCAAGTTTTCGAATCGAATCTGATATCTGAAAATGAACACTCTTAATCTGAGTGGTAGACTCATACTACACTCAAAGATGAACATGAAGGGGTTGGAAGGGTAGTCGTCCCTAAAAATTTAAAAATAATATATAATTAAAGAAATTATGTATTTTTTAATTAAAAAATTCTATTTTCATCTTATTAAAATTTTATAAAATCACCATTAGCCTAAAATCCTCAGCCGGTCCCAAGCTACACCTAGACATGGTTGTGTAATTGTGTTTGTAGTTTCCACGTTATCTCCGGCACTCCTTCAAAATTTGAATGGCGGAGAGACGTCTCTGAAATGTCCCCACCTTTTGAGTTTGAGAGACAGAGAGTGTGTGGTCCTAAAGCCACGTGTTTCTGCACGCGGGACTCCATCTTCACTTTTGCCAAAAAAAAACCCAACATCCTATTCCTAGCTTTCTCAATTACTAGTTTGTTTCAGTAGACTTTGAGTGACCAAATTCTCCGCTGATAAGTTGCAGATTCTCCAGCTGCCATGCCGATCGTCTCTGCTGCTCTCTTCAAACACCCCACCACCACCACCACCAGGTTTCCCTTCCCTTCTCTTCTCTTCTTTATATACCCCAACTTTGAGTTTCTTCTCTTCTCTTCTCTTCTCTTCTCTCCTCCCTTTGCTGGTATGTTGTTGCTTTTGATAATCTTTTTCCTTTCTTAATGCTTGCTTAGATTATGCTGCGAATGCTGAAATACATTGCAACTTTAACTATTAATCCTCTCTCTATGTGGTTATTTTGCATTATGGTAGGTTGGGAATTTTATGGTTGCAGCTGAATTAATATAATTTGGGAAGGAAAGCCTTTTATAGTTCTGAATTGCTTCAAGATTTTCCCTATGTTTAATTTCCATCTACCAGACAATTAATTAGTTCAATTAAAACCCCCAAATCTTCATATCCCACTATCTTTAACTGTGTCAAGGATTAGTTTCAATGGAATTGAGGTTTTGTATTTCATGCTTTTATCATTGAAACCATCCTTGCCAGGGGAGAAGGCAGCAGTCTCCTTTAGCTCAAGTATTCTTCTCTGGTAGTGGACTAAAAGCAAACTGATGACACTTTGTAGAACAAAAATTCACTTTAAACCAACTCGTCTAAGAAGCATCAACATGCTATACTCGCCCAACCTGTGAGATTTGATGGAAAGACCTCTGCCCTATTAGGAGCTAGACAGTAAGAACAATTCCAGCTTTTACACTGATTGCACTTACCCTGATGCTAGGATAACTCTACCATCTTCTTCGCCCTCTTTCGTTACCCTTTCTTCCCTCATGGTTCCCGAGCATAGAATTAAAACTTCTTCTGTTTTGTCTCTATGTCTAATTTATGTCATTTGTTTGTGTAGGTACCTAATGGAGAAAGCATTAGTTCGTGTTCTATCAACTTCAAAATGAATTTTAATCCCATAATTGGAAAATAGAAGCTATTGAGAATTTGAGCTTATACCTACAAACAGAAAATTACCACTAAAAACTGAACATTTCCATGCTGGTGAGATAAAGGACAGTAAAATTTTATTTGTGAGCGTCATAGGCTGTTAATGATTTAGTCATAACTTCAAACTTAACAATGCAATCTAAGAAGTCTTTGTCAAAAGAAATACATGGTGTCATGCATGCCTTCAAGTTTCCTTTTTCTTTTAATAGATATAGTTAGAGAGGATGATTTTCCTTCTTAATAACTTTTCTAGTGTATAAAAAAAGGGCGTATAAGTATAAGCTAAAAGAAGACTCAATTTATGAATAAAAAGGGACTACATTCCTTCACTTATTACAAAAGAAGACTATTCATCTTCCTAGCTTCATGTTTAGAGTTATACTAATTTGCCTTTATATCAGATACTATTTTAAAACTCGTGTAATAATTAAGCGTTTCCTTGTGTTCTTACTTATGTACCAAACATTACATAACTGCATAAACAATGCAAGCTTATAGACTAGCTCACTGCTGTGTTGGTCCTTTGAGGTAAATCTCAGTTTCAACAAAGTAGTAAGTGATGACTTGAGGCCATTTAACTGTCATCATTACTCAAAATGGAGCATCTAATACTTAGAATTTTGTGTAGTTTAGTCTTCATGAATACCGATATACAATTTGCACCTGCATAATTTGCTCTGTTTCTCACTCATTTTCAGATGTTTCAGATCCACCAGTATTGTTGGTGTTGGTCTTCTTCGCACTTTCACGTATCGTCACACATATAAGATCAACCGAGTCAGCTTCTGCAATTCCATTCCTTCTTCTTACTAGTAATTCTCTCTCTCTCTCTCTCATTGCACTCATGTTTGTGTTTATTAATTAGTTTTCATATCTTGATCTCCACCCTCCCTTAATTTCCTGGGATATTTTTCTAATGCATCTAAAGTTGTTGTGCAACACTATCAACAACGATGGAGGAAGTGAAGCCAGCATTTGACACAGACGAAGCTGCCGTACTAGTTAACAGGCTCAGGAAAACCTTTAATTCAGGCAAGACAAAGAGCTATGAATGGAGAATATCACAATTGGAAAGCATATCAAAGATGGTTGATGAAAAGGAGAAGCAAATTATCAAAGCACTACATGAGGACCTCTCAAAACCTGAACTTGAAGCGTACTTATCAGAGGTCTGTCTGTATTCTTCATTTCATCATCAAATACCTTGCTTGCATATATTGTTCTCTATCCTTTGTATTTTACATTAAGGTTTCATGTTTCAACTCCCTTATCTTTAATGTATTGCCTTCAGCTGTCAACTCATGAAATTAATTTCGTGTATTTTCAACTTTCAAGTGAAATTGCGCATAGAAGATTCTACCGAATTCTGAACCATTACCTGAATTTGTTGTGACTGTATTTTCAACTTTCTTTTACATTACTTTAGAAGTTTCAACTTTCATGTGTGATGCAGATTTTGATGGTAAAATCCTCATGTACTTTGGCTCTGAAAGAACTTAAACAATGGATGATGCCAAAAAAGGTAATTACTGTTACGGTTGCAAATATTAGGACTAAATGTTATTATCTATGTTTTTCTGAAACATTTTAGCACCATTTCAGGCTGAAACTTCATTGGCAACTTATCCATCATCGGCAGAAATAGTGTCAGAACCTCTTGGAGTTGTATTGGTCATATCTACCTGGAACTACCCTTTCTGTATGTTATTTTTTTTCTGTTTTAACTTAATATATTATTAGTTTTGTGTAGTGCTTAGGCTTAGCATATTCCCTAATTAATCACTTAATTTTTTAATTTATATTAGTTTAGTTTTACATGTCTTCTGCACACTCACTCCTTTTTACTCAATTTAAATAAATAAAATATAATTACATCAAATCTTGCTTGTCACTTGATATCTTTGAACTGTTATATCTGGTTGTTTCTTTTGTGTGTTAATATTATTGAATTTTGAAGCACAGTAATGTTTCCTTTATCCATTCTTCTTTTATCACCTCAATTTATTGAACTGAGATAGTAAGGAACATGCTTGTATCGAATTTGTTTACGTCTGTCTGTATGTATGTATATATATGCATGCAAGTGTACGTGATATGTCCTTTTGATTGTTTTTATAAAGTTGTGTCATTGCTTTAGAAACTTCCACTTTCTTTCTTCACTGATGCTGCAATTCGATGTAAGTAGGCTTAGCTTGAGCCATCCGGCTTTTTTCTATGTATATTTTAAATAGATACCTGTAATGACACTGAGATGTGATATGCACTGTACTTGTTCCACATCTCAGTGTCATTACAGGGCATATGGAATTGTTCTAAAACATAGTCATTGTTTTGATAGTTTTTTGTAGAAATAAAAAATATGATAGATGGCTTCTTCTGTTTTGTTACCATCACCTCTTATATGCTGCAGACTGAAATGTCTGTTGGTTCGTCTTCTAGCATTGTCTCTTGAACCAGTAATTGGAGCTATTGCAGCTGGTAATGCTGTGGTCCTCAAACCATCAGAAATTGCTCCAGCTACATCATCACTGCTTTCAAGGTTACTAGGGGAATATATGGACCAATCTGCTATAATAGTTGTTGAGGGTGCTGTTGCCGAGACCTCGGCATTACTAGAACAGAAGTGGGATAAGATCTTTTTTACAGGTTTAACCTATATTCTTCAGATGTCTTGATTTCTCTAACTTAGATGCCTGTATTAAATATTTCTAGTCTTCCTTAGACAGTCTACTGTTTAGTGCACCTTGAATAAATTCCGACTTGCTTGAGGCTACATATTAAATGGTTGGATAAATGCAGATACCTTTACATTGCAGGTGGGGCAAGAGTTGGGCGCATTGTGATGGCCGCGGCAGCTAAGAACCTTACACCAGTAACTCTTGAACTTGGAGGAAAATGCCCAGCTATTGTTGATTCTAATGTTAATTTACAGGTGAGAATAGCTCTTGTTTACCTCGAGTTACTAATTCATCTTCATTTTATTTAACCGGTCTGATCGTATCAATTTTAAGATTGCATCGAGGAGGATTGTAGCTGGCAAGTGGGTATGCAACAATGGACAAGCTTGCATCGGTGTTGATTATATCATAACAACTAAAGAATTTGCCCCAAAGTTGGTAAGATTTTGCCAAAGTAGTAAAATTCACTTTAAGGTCATGGTCTTGAAACATATTTGATCTACAGATAGAAGCTCTAGTGAGTGTAGTGGAGGAAATCTTTGGAAAAGATCCGATGGAATCAAAGGAACGATCCCGCATTATAAACTCGTTCCACTTCTTGCGTCTAGTAAATCTCTTGGATGAGGATAAGGTCTCCAACAAAATTGTTTACGGAGGCCAGAGGGATGGGAGCCAACTGTGAGTTTGATAATTGCCACCTCCTTAATATCTTTACCAATCTACTGCGTAATCACCATGTAATACTCAGCTTTATGATGCAGACAAATAGCTCCAACAATATTGTTGGACGTTCCTGAGGACTCGCTGATAATGCAAGAAGAAATATTTGGACCATTACTTCCGATAATGACCGTGAGTTCCTTTTCTTTGTTAATATGACATTAAAATCACATTAAGACACTTTTTAGGTTATGGCATGAACAATTGAAATCCATGCTTTCTTTTTTTTAACCGACTTTTTATCCTCGGTGTTTCAGGTTGAAAGGTTGGAAGATGGCTTTGCCATGATAAACAGAAAGCCGAAACCTCTTGCTGCATATCTCTTCAGTGATGATGAACAGATTAAAAGAGAGTTTGTGCAAAATGTGTATGCCGGAGGAATGGCTATTAATGACACCATTCTACAAGTATTTCCGCACTCGATGAGTTGAATTTCATATGAAAAACCCATATATGCATTTTCACATTGTCACTTGTTATCCTGTCAAGCATGAGATAGGGATTCCATGTTGAATTCATTCTCACATCAGATCTTCCTTTAATGAAGTAATAGGAAAACCAATGGCACGCACTATCAATAACCGGCTTGTTGATAATTCGGTTAACTGTAAAAGTCCACCAAGTCTTTCATAGGATTCTCAGTTCCTTCGAGCATGTCTGTAATTCGATTATGTTATCAGTGCATATGGTCACTATCTGCATTTGGTTACAACAAACATATTTCAACTAGCTAAATCCGATTCCTTGTTCATGGCAATCGATGCAGGTCACGGTTACCAGTCTACCTTTCGGAGGAGTCGGGGAGAGTGGAATGGGCTCATACCACGGGAAGTTCTCTTTTGATGCTTTTAGCCATAAGAAGGCAGTTTTATACAGAAGTTTTGCTGGGGATTCTCCGACTAGGTACCCGCCTTACACGCCCGGAAAACAAAAGCAGATTAAAGCCTTACTCAGTGGCAACATATTTGAGATTATTCTTGCTTTACTCGGATGGTTTAAAGACTGAGTCGGTGTACACAGATCCGTTCGTCTCAACTCAAAGATTCATTTGTTAGTTTGCATTCAAGATGAACTCTTCTGGTAAGTAGCAAGAACTGAGAATGATAGGACATAGTGAAGAACATGCTTACAAGTAGATACCAATAAAATAAAAGAGATGAATGTTAATAAGCTTACTTTATATTTAAAATTAGTGATGATATTGATATTCTTATTATTTTTTTCCATGCATTTTTTGCTTTACTTTTACATGATTAATTACGTATTCATTTAAATATTTATTAAACACAATGATTATATATATATATATATATTGTCGAAAGGCTGATAAAAAACTGATCTTTTTATTATATTTCGACTGTTAAATTGCTACTGATTTACAGACTAAATATATAGACTTATGCATTAGCTAAGGAAACTCCTAACTAGGAAAGAAACTAATTCTAGTAAAGAAATACAATCCCTTATAAATAGGGATTCTAATAAATAACAAAATATTTACAGATCTTTTGAATTTTAGGAAACAATCTCCGACATTCCCCCTCAAGCTGGGGCATGGATGTCCTCCATCTTTAGCTTGCTTGTTAACTTCTGAAAATCCTTGCCAAGTAAACCCTTGGTGAGAATATCTGCAATCTGATTACCAGTAGTCACATAAGGAGTACAAATCAAACCACTGTCGAGTTTCTCTTTTATAAAATGTCTGTCCACTTCAACATGCTTTGTTCTGTCATGTTGAACTGGATTATGAGCAATATTGATTGCTGATTTGTTATCACAGTACAACATCATTGGTCCATTCCATTCTACTTTCAAATCTTCTAGAATGATCTTCAGCCATAGTAACTCACAGATTCCTAAAGCCATAGCTCGAAATTCAGCTTCTGCACTGGATCTAGCTACCACGTTCTGTTTTTTGCTTCTCCAAGTAACCAAATTTCCTCCAAAAAAGGTGCAGTAGCCTGAAGTTGATCTTCTGTCCATTTTGGAACCTGCATAGTCTGCATCTGTGTAGGCTTCCAGAGTCAGGTTTCCTCCTCTTCTAAACATGATTCCTTTACCTGGCGTACCTTTCAAGTATTGCAAGATTCGCATTACAGCTCTTAGGTGTGACTCCTTAGGATTGTGCATGAATTGGCTTACCACTCCAACAGCATATGCTATGTCTGGTCTGATATGTGATAAATAAATAAGCCTTCCCACAAGTCTTTGAAATGAACTCCTATCAACTGCTATATCATCTTCATCTGAATCTCCAAGTTTGTGGTTAACTTCTATGGGCGTTTCTGCTGGTTTACATCCAAGCTTTCCAGTTTCCTTTAAAAGATCCAGAGTATATTTTTGATGTGATAAAAATTCCCTGTTGTGAGTGTACCACCTCAATACCCAGAAAATATTTTAATCTCCCAAGTTCCTTCACCTCAAACTCTTTTACAAGACACTTTTTTAGATTGATGATTCCTTCTGAATCATTACCTGTAACTATGATGTCGTCCACATAAACCAGTAGTATGGTTACTCCCCCTGAAGATGAATGCTTCACAAATAAGGTATGGTCACCTTGACTCTGTTTGAAACCCTGCCCTAACATTACCTTAGCAAATCTTCCAAACCAAGCTCTTGGGGACTGTTTTAATCCATATAGAGCCTTTTTTAACTTGCAAACTACCTGTCCAACAGTCGAATTAAACCCTGGTGGAACATCCATGTATACCTCTTCTTCGAGATCTCCATGCAAAAATGCATGTTTAATATCAAACTGCAGTAAATTCCATCCCTGGTTAGCTGCTAAGGAGAGTAGAACCCTCACTGTGTTCATCTTTGCAACAGGTGCAAACGTCTCCAGATAATATATCCCATAGGTTTGCGAGTACCCCTTTGCCACCAACCTTGCTTTGTATCTTTCCAAGGAGCCATCTGATTTGTATTTTACAGTGTACACCCATCTACATCCCATTGTTTTTTTGTCTCCTGGCAGCTTTACTAAATCCCAGGTCTTATTCTTTTTCAGTGCATCCATTTCCTCCTGCATAGCCTTTTTCCAATTCTCATTATCTAATGCCTCGGCTACTGTTTTGGGGATGACAATATTGTTTAAGTTGGTAAGAAAGGTTTTGTGATTCAGGGACAAATTATTATAGGTCATAAACAAATATGAAGGGTGTTTAGTGGTGCAGGTTCTTTTTCCCTTTCTAATAGCAATAGGAAATTCAAACTCAGAATTAGAATTCATATCATTATGATCAGGATCAGTTTCAGAATGTACCTCAAATGTATGGGAATGGGAGCAAGAGCAGGAGCAGGAGATGATTGAGTCTGCATAGGTATCTTCCTTCTTAAATATGTCTTTAGAGGACCAGCAGTTTCTTGAGCATTGGGCTGAGAAATATTTCTGTTTGGTTGAGGAGTTTGAGGACTATTGGGTTCTGTTTGTAAGGACTATGAAGGCGGCTGGATTTTTGTAGAATGAGAAGGCTGGATTTCTGCAAAATGAGAAGGCTGTATTTTTACAGAATGAGAAGGAGGTAGATCAATAAGGGACAAAGGTTGAGAAGGCTGGATTTTTGCAGAATGAGAAGGAGGTAGATCAATGAGGGACAAAGGTTGCTGAAGTAAAAACAGATCTACATCCTTATCTTCCCTAAAAGACATCTCCCCCTGAAGATAAGGAGCAGTGAAGTAACTCTCTCTTTCAACAAAAGTAACATCAGAAGTGACATATACCTTTCTAGTAGGTGGATGATAACATTTGTAGCCTTTTTGAGTAGAGGAATACCCAAGAAAAATGCACTTTACTGCCCTAGGATCAAACTTACCTCGGTTTGGAGAATGAAGATGAACAAAGGCAACACACCCAAACACTCTTGGCTGAAGGTTAAGAGATAGGTTCAAATGTGGGAAAAATTTTGTAAGGGTTTGAATAGGATTTTGGGATCCAAGGACTTTAGTGGGTAGTCTGTTCGTCATAAATGTAGCTGTTAAGACAGCTTCCCCCCAGTATTTTTTTTGGAACATTATTCTGAAATAAAAGGGCTCTGGTTATAGAAGAATATGTCCATTCTTCCTTTCTGAAATTCTATTCTGCTGGGGAGTGTTTACACATGATGATTCATGTAAAATACCTTTTTCTAAGTGAAAAGGAGACAAGATTTGATTAAAATAATCTTTGGCATTATCTGATCTAATTCTTTTAATCTCGGCTCCAAACTGGGTTTTTATTATGGTGTAAAAGTTTTAAAAGGTCGATGCAACATCAGATTTCTGTTTTAACAAATAAATCCAAGTAACCCTAGTGTGATCATCTATAAAAGATACAAATCACCTTGCCCCAGTTATGTTAGGAACAGAAGAAGGTCCCCATACATCACTATGAATAAGACTAAAAGGAATATTGGTTCTATTATTACTTGATGGAAAAGAGGAACGTTTGTGTTTAGCAAGTTCACACACATCACAATGTAATTCCTCAACATCTAAGGTTTTACATAAAGAAGGAAACATAGTCTTTAGAAGTTTAAAAGGTGGATGACCAAGGCGAAGATGCTGGAGCCAGATTTGGTCTTTATTATTTGTAGAATTAGATAAAAAAGATGAGGGTGGAGTGTTCAAGATTCTAACTTGTCCTCCAAGATTCTCAAGATAATAGAGTCTATTAATCTCCTTAGCACGCCCAATCATCTTCTTCGTTTCCTGCTCCTGGAAAAAACAATGTGTAGAATGAAACAAAACACTGCAATTAATATCCCTGACAAGTTTTGGTATTGAGATAAGGCTGGTAAATAATTTGGAACATGTAGAACTTTTCTAAGCAATTTTTTTTTACTAATGGCAACATCTCCTTCACCAGCAACTGTTATCATGGTACCATCAGCAACTGTAATTTTCCTATTGCTAGAGCATGGTGTATAATTGAGAAAGTTGAGAGGGGAATTGGTCATGTGATCAGTTGCTCCTGAGTCTATTACCCAGGAGGTTTGATTAGGTATGGAGGATTCCAAGGCATTAGAGTTTTGAGAAGAGGAAGAGGATATACCTGAGAAAATCAGATTACCTGTACCATCAATTGATGATTTTCCTAAGGACTCCAGTAGAGTCTTCAACTTCTCTACTTCCTCTTGATTGAACTCTCCAGATTGTTCAGTGGATTCCTTGGCTACTTCTCTAGTTGTATGGGCTCTGCTCTGCCCCCTCGTTGATCCTTCCCTTTCTATGAAGTTTTTGTTTGTGGACTGAGGCTTCCCATGTAACTTCTAACACCTCTCTCTAGTGTGTCGAGGTTTTTTGCAATACGTACACCACATGGAATCTCGATTCACTACCCTTGTTGTTTCTGATTTTCTTTCAAAACTTTCCAAACGTGTTGGCTTTTCATAAACTATTTGAGTCACTAGAATCAAGCTTTCTACTTGATTATTTCCAATCATCATTACTTCTCTAAGGGAACGAGAAATCGAACAAATACTGTCTAACAAAATAGTTAAAGCCTAAAGAAAAAGAGGCTCTGATACCATCTGTCACGGGGTCAGAGTCTTGGCGCAGGGACAAAGCCCCCGTGCGGCAACCCAGAGCTCTCATCAGCCCGGGCTCAGCCTTTTCCATTCCGATGCTTACTGGTTTCGCCCTCCCATGGGCTCATCAGGGAAGCGGGGACAACTCCCGACCAGTGTGGTGCCTAACCAGCATGCCCTGTCCCTAGGACTGAACGACTGTACGACACGTACTACACCCTTAATGCTATCCCGCATCCCGATTTAAGCACGACCAGCAAGCATCTCGTCACGGTCTTGCCTATCACGCAAACGGACCGTGACAATCTCCCCCACTCAATTCTTGCACGCCCTCGTGCATGGGGAGAAAACTCGTTCCCACTCCTATGGGGAACTAACCCAGATCTAGTGTGCAATTCCCTGCCTGCTCGCCCTCATTACCGAGGTTCTGTGAGTGCTTGGCGAACTTTCGCTGTAGCTTCCTGCTTACCCTACCTCGTCTCAGTCTCTTTCTAGAGGTCCCACTCGCGAACACCACTTTACTCGGGTGCGAGACTCACGCTCGTCCACTTGACTCGCTACGCGCAGCACATGGAGCGCTTGGTAAGCTCACAGCTAGCACACGGATCGGCTCTGATACCATGTCGAAAGGCTGATCAAAAACTGATCTTTTTATTATATTTCGACTGTTAAATTGCTATTGATTTACAGACTAAATATATAGACTTATGCCTTAGCTAAGGAAACTCCTAACTAGGAAAGAAACTAATTCTAGTAAAGAAATACAATCCCTTATAAATAGGGATTCTAATAAATAACAAAATATTTACAGATCTTTTGAACTTTAGGAAACAATCTCCGATATATATATATATATATATATATATAATCATAGGGTTAGGTTCAAACCACTATTAGTCCATGCTTAATCCTTGAATCAGCCTTTGAAGCTCACAAGCTACTGAGGCTTCAGTTAATTTGTTTTTATTAACTTATTTAAAAAAATTAGAGTTAACTATACCATTGACCACCAAATTAATTGGGGATTTCTATTTTGACCACGAACTAACGAACTCGTCAATCAGATCACCGAACTTATAAAACCAACTTATTTTGACTACTGTTAAAAACCTAACGGTGGACTGGCGGAATTGCCATGTGGCAATTAACGAAAAAATTTTAAAATTACATATTTAGTCCCCGTTATTTACACATTCTTTCAATTTAGTCTTAATTTTAAATTAATAAAATAATAAATTATTTAATTAGGTGGTGACACGTGTCACCACCTATTTATAAGAGGAAAATAAAATTCTTCAACATGCATTGGAAGCGGATCAAACCTGAGCAATTCTTAGGTTAAGACAATGGCTTAGCCACTACAACAAACACAACTTAATGCTTTAAATCACCAAATTTAATATATATCTCTTATTGGTTTTGGTTTCTACATTTATAAGCCAAAAGCTCAAACCCTAAACACTAATTTCACATATATGACCATAAACCCTAAATATTTCAAATTAATTTTACACTAAACATTTCAAATTAATTTCACATATATAAACCCTAAACCCTAACCCTAAATATTTCAAACTAATTTCATACTAAATATTTTAAATTAATTTTACATATATAAACCTTAAACTCTAAACCCTAAATATTTCAAACTAATTTCACACTAAATATTTCAAATTAATTTCACATATATAACCCTAAATTCTAAATATTTTAATGTTATATATGTGAAATTAATTTGAAATATTTAGTGTGAAATTAGTTTGAAATATTTAGGGTTTAGGGTTTAAGGTTTATATATGTGAAATTAATTTAAAATATTTAGTGTGAAATTAATTTGAAATATTCAGGGTATAAAGTTTATGATTTATATATGTGAAATAAATTTTAAATATTTAGCGTGAAATTAATTTGAAATATTTAGGGTTAGGGTTTAGGGTTTTTATAAGTGAAATTAATTTGAAATGTTTAGTGTAAAATTAATTTGAAATATTTAGAGTTTAGGGTTAAATATGTGAAATTAGTGTTTAGGGTTTGAGCTTTAGAAACTAATAAGAGATATATATTAAATTTGATGATTTAAAGCATAAAGTTGTGTTTGGTGTATTGGCTAAGCCATTGCCTTTTTTAAGCATTGCCCAGGTTTGATTCACCCCCAACACATGTTGAGAATTTTATTTTCCTCCTCTAAATAGGTGGTGACACGTGTCACCATCTGATTGGAGGAGAAAATAAATAAATAAAATTAAATTATAAATAATTAAAGCCCTCCAATAAGGTGTTGACATGTGTTACCACTTAATTAAATAATTTATTATTTTATTAATTTAAAATTAAGACTAAATTGAAAGAATGTGTAAATAACAGGGACCAGATGTATAATTTTAAAATTTTTCTGTCAATTACCACGTGACAGTTCCGTCACTCTACCGTTAGATTTTTAACGGCGATGGTCAAAATAGGTTGATTTTATAAGTTCGATGGTCTGATTGACAAGTTCATTAATTCAGTGGTCAAAATAGGAATCCACGATTAGTTCGGTGGTCAATGGTATAGTTAACCCAACAAATTATTGTTTCATTGTAATTTAATTAATAATAAAATTACAATTATATGTATTTTATAATATAACAATGACGACAACGATATTGGACTTTAGAAACAAAAGCTTTTCCTTCGACAAATGTTTTTAGAACCAGACCGATGCGTTCTCATCGGTCTGACCAGTTCGATTGTTGGTCCAACCGATTCACTTTTTAAAAAGGAAAAAAGGAATATCTGAAAAAAATGAAAAATAGGAAAAGAGAAAACAAACATGGGAAAATTAGACATAATGATCATTTTGCCCCCTTCAATTTACAAAGTTAAATTATTTTAATTCTTAAATTTTTTATTATGTTCTTTTTTTAATGAAATTGATACAAATGTGATAAAATAATATTATATTGTATTCTTATTGAAATGCTGATGTCAGCTATTTTGTTATTGTACATTATCAAAAAATATTAAAAATTGTAAAAAGGAAAATTGATATCAATATTTCAGTTATGAAAAATTAGCTTCTTTTTTTTTTATTTTTTTTCAAATTTTTTGATGACACTAAAAAAAGAGAGGAAAAAGTAGTTGATGTTAGCTTAAAGGTGGTGGTATTGTTTGTTGACACCGTTTTCCGTCCGGGCCTAACTGAGTTGGGCCTTCAAAAGCCCATCAAACATTTAGAGTCGCCATCGATCGTTTTGGCTTGGGTACGACCGAAAACCTGAAAATTGGTCTGCATCATCACCGAGATTGTCGTCGGGTTCGAGAGTCGGTTACGAGTGAGGAAGGTTATAGCACCCCCACTACGCCCAAAATTGGTACCTAAGGGTTATGGTTGTCTAAAAGGAGACTCAAAACGGGGTTAATAACACTACTAATAAAATTTAATTAGAAAATAATTCACGCATCAATTAATTTTTTAGGGCCAAATAATTACCGAGTTTTTATACGAAGACCAAATCAAATTAAAGAAAAAAAACGAAGCTAAAAAAATATAAAGGAGGATCTAATTAAAAAAAATATAAACCTAAAAGTTAAAATCTAATTAATTTAAAATAGAGTGACTAAAATAAAATAAACCAAAAGACCTAAACCTAAACACTTAAACATCTAAGGACCTATAATGCAAAAAGCCCCTAATCCTAAGGCATGCGTAAGTTACCTGCCACATATAAAAAAAAAGTGGGACCCTTCTTATTTACACTACACACTGCAGATAACAAAATAAAAAAAAAAGGCAATCCCTTTTTATTACTTCATCTTCTTCAATAGTTTCGACTGAAACTAAAAAAATAGCTCATTGCATCAAACATAAATATAATTTTTTTATCTCATCTCTCATACAAGCACACACCGGCTGACGCTACACATTCTCCCGACGACAGCCAAATCAGAAAAATGTAAGTTCTAAAACACCCTTTTTCTTTCTAATTTTGAAATTTTACAGCAAAAAAGAAATTCGAAAAATACCTTGCTCAAACTCTGAAATTCGTCGTTGGATTGTATTGTTCTTGGAGTATACTGGTCCCGAGGTCGTTGTAGACTCTTCCACCGTTCGGATTTGGGTAATAAAATTTCGGTCACCGAAAAAAAGTAAGAACCCTTGTGCTTCTAACTTTTTCTTCTAATTTTAACACTGAGATTTCACCAACTATTGCCCTTTTTGTTTTAGCCTTCGTGTTCTCTAGATGATGGTGGATGGGGGGTTTATATAGGATTCAAATTTGATTAGGGATTGTCTATTTTTTAGGGATATGGGGATGTGGGTAGAGTTGTAGTTGAATACAAACTTTAAGGATAATATTCAGATTTTTTGAATGTTTTTTTAGGTGTATTGTGGCTAGATTTTAGGGATTAACAATGGGGTGGTAGAGTTTTAATTGGATTCAATTTGTTTGGGTTTGAATTTGTTTTAATATTCAAAGGAAAAAATTGATGCGTACAGCTGCCCCTCTTTGCTCATTTCTCGGGTAACAGGAATGGAGCAAAGACCAAAGCAACAAATTTTTCCATGAATATTAAATTTGCAAAAAAGACACCACCGTTCATCCTACTGATAAAAACATGTATCTCACTCGTTTCAAAGGCGCTATATGAGGTACCTCGCTCATCTCATGGGCACTGGAACTCAAGAATTCATTTCTCGATGTAAAATGCATTCTGCTCGTCTCAAGGGCGCTGTAAGGTGTACCTCGCTCATCTCATAGGCAATGGGACTCAAGAACTTGTTTCTCGATGTAAAATGCACACCGCTCGTCTCAAGGGCGTTGTAAGGTGTACCCCGCTCGTCTCAAGGGCACTAGAATTCAAGAATTCATTTCTTGATGTAAAATGCACCCCGCTCGTCTCAAGGGCGCTGTAAGGTGTACCCCGCTCGTCTCAAGGGCACTGGGATTCAAGAATTCATTTCTTGATGTAAAATGCACCCGCTCGTCTCAAGGGCGCTGTAAGGTGTACCTCGCTCATCTCATAGGCACTGGGACTCAAAAATTCATTTCTTGATGTAAAATGCACCCCGCTCGTCTCAATAGCGCTGTAAGGTGTACCCTACTCGTCTCAAGGGCACTAGGATTCAAGAATTCATTTCTTGATGTAAAATGCACCCCGCTCGTCTCAAGGGCGTTGTAAGGTGTACCCCGCTCGTCTCAAGGGCACTGGGATTCAAGAATTTATTTCTTGATGTAAAATGTACCCCGCTTGTCTCAAGGGCGTTGTAAGGTGTACCCCGCTCGTCTCAAGGGCACTGGGATTCAAGAATTTATTTCTTGATGTAAAATGCACCCTGCTCGTCTCAAGGGCGCTGTAAGGTGTACCCCGCTCGTCTCAAGGGCACTGGGATTCAAGAATTCATTTCTTGATGTAAAATGCACCCCGCTCGTCTCAAGGGCGCTGTAAGGTGTACCCCGCTCGTCTCAAGGGCACTGGGATTCAAGAATTTATTTCTTGATGTAGAATGCACCCTGCTCGTCTCAAGGGCGCTGTAAGGTGTACCCCGCTCGTCTCAAGGGCACTGGGATTCAATTACTTATACATTTTTTTGGGTGAATAATGTAAGGATGCACATGTTACTAATGCACCTATCTTTCATGCAAAATGCATACATGCTCCTATTCTTAAATGCATGATACCTTTTGCACAACATATTTTGGGTTCTCATCTTCATCCGAGTCAATCTTTGCGCAATCCTGCCCCTTCTACTTCATTATCAAGCTTCTTACATTCCAAGATTTTCATCATCATGGAAGGATGTATGTTATCGATGTGTTTTTAAGCCTTTCATCATTTGAGTAGCACAATGAATGTCGTATATGGATATTACAGACCCCGTCAAAAGATTTCCACAAACATCAATAAAATGCACCCATATTTAATGATAAGCAAAATGAAACGCGAGATAATTAACGATTTCTTCTTATTGAATAAAAATGGCCTAGGCCCCAAGAACGAACTCGTGCTAAAAAAAGAGGAAAAATTAAAGGAAGGGAAAAAATGCCCTCACATATCAAATTCTGGGATTTCACTGCGAAATCGTTCAAGAATCTCATTTGATTGTGGCTTCTACTAGGTGGAGCTTGAATTTTTCGACCAACATCTAAAGAGTATGAACTGTCTTCGTATTAAACAAGACTTCAAAGAGAATTCGTCGACTGTATTTTACCTTGCGTCATTCGTTCTGAATAGTTTCCCCTTTTTTACTAAGAGGGCCCTTTCAGGTTTTCACCTCTTAGTTTTTCTTTTTCTTTTTTTTAACCAAGAGGGCCCTTTCGGGTTTTCACCTTTTTTTTTTAACCAAGAGGGCCCTTTCAGGTTTTCACCTCTCAGTTTTTCTTTTTTTTTTCTTCTTTTTTTTATACCAAGAGGGCCCTTTCGGGTTTTCGCCTCTTAGTATTTTTTTCTTCTCTTTTTTCAAAATCTCAGGCATAATATTTTTTCACCGAATCAGAATTCACAGGATTTGGTAGCTCACTTCCGTCCATCTCGGTTAAGATCAATGCCCCTCCAGAGAAAGCCTTTTTCACAACAAACGGTCCTTCCCACTTTGGCATCCATTTCCCTCGAAAATCTCTTTGCATGGGTAATACATTCTTTAATACCAAATCTCCTTCACGAAATTCTCTAGGTCGGACCTTTTTGTCATGAGCTCGGATCATTCGCTTTTGGTACATCTGTCCATGGCATATAGCTTTTAATCTCTTTTCCTCAATCAGATTTAATTGATCGTATCTAACTTGGGCCCATTCGGCTTCATCTAATTCGAGTTCCATTAAGAAACGGAGTGATGGAATCTCTACTTCAATAGGTAAAACTGCCTCCATTCCGTAAACCAAGGAGAATGAAGTTGTCCCTATAGAGGTGTGTATTGACGTGCGGTATGCAAGCAAAGCGAAGGGCAACTTTTCATGCCAGTCTTTGTAAGTTACTGCCATTTTCTTGATAATTCTTTCGATATTCTTGTTAGCTGCTTCGACGGCCCCATTCATTTTTGGGCGATAGGGTGCTGACTTGTGATGTTTGATCTTAAATTGTTCACATACATCTGTCATCATTTTGTTGTTCAAATTTAAGGCATTATCAGAGATAATCCTTTCTAGTATACCATACCGACAAATGATTTCGTTTTTTAGGAACTTGCACACTGTCGATCTTGTTACATTTGCGTACGAAGCAGCTTCCACCCATTTTGTGAAATAATCAATCATCACAAAAATGAAGCGGTGTCCATTTGATGCCTTCGGCGTAATTGGTCCGATCACATCCATGCCCCACATTGAGAATGGCCATGGGGCCGTCATAACATGAAGAGGAGATGGGGCTACATGGATTTTATTTCCGTGGATTTGACATTTATAACATTTCTGAGTGAAATTGATGCAATCCTCTGCCATAGATACCCAAAAATATCCCAATCTCATAATCTGACGAGACATAGTGAGACCGTTTGCATGAACTCCACAAATTCCCTCGTGGACCTCCTCTATTATCTTTTTTGCCTCAAGACTTTCTACACATCTGAGCAATGTTTGATCGCTCGCTCTTTTGTATAGAATTCTTCCATCTAAGACGTATCCCGTAGCCGCTCTTCGGATAGTCCTTTTGTCATTTTCAGTTGCCCCTTCAGGATATTTTTGATACTTAATTAACTGTAGAATGTCATAATACCATGGGAGATCATCCAGCTCATCTTCAATGGCATAGCAACTGGCGGGTGAATCATAAATGCTCATTTAGATTGGCATTATATCGACTTCTTTATTCGCCTTGAATGCTGCTGCTAGAGTTGCCAATGCGTCGGCCATTTGATTATCTTCTCGGGGGAAGTAATGGAAAGATATTTTCTCAAACCCTTATATTAATTTAAGAATAAGTTTGCGGTACTTGACCAATTTTTAATCTTTTGTTTCACACTCTCCACGGAGTTGATAGATCACCAATGCTGAATCTCCAAACACTTCAAGATCTTTGATTTTTCGATGGATGGCTGCACGTAGTCCCATGATACATGCTTCATATTCTGCCATGTTATGGGTACATTCAAAGTTTAATCGACCAGTAAAGGGGTAATGATTCCCTTTTGGAAAAATCAGAATTGCACCAACACCGCGTCCGAGCGCATTTGAAGCTCCGTCGAAATTCATTCTCCATGAATTTTTAGTGGAAGATCCTTCCTCGCTAGTAGTTAAACACATTAAATCCTCATCAGGAAGGTCAAAACTCAAGGGTTCATACTTTGCTAAAGTGTGGCTTGCTAGAAAGTCTGCGATGGCACTACCCTTGACGGCTTTCTGACTTACGTATTCAATATCATATTCAGAAAGTAGGATTTGCCATCGAGCCATTCTCCCTGATAGGGCTGGTGATTTCATCATGTATTTTATGGGATCTAACTTTGCAATAAGCCATGTTGTATGGTATAACATGTACTGACGAAGCCTACGAGTAGTCCAGACCAAAGCGCAACATAACTTTTCGATGGAAGAGTACCTCGATTCACAATCGGTAAACTTTTTGCTGAGGTAGTAGATAGCCTGCTCTTTTCTTCCGGTTTCGTCATGTTGGCCCAATACACAACCCATAAAGTTCTCAAATACAGTTAAATACAAAATCAAAGGTTTGCCCGGTATAGGAGGAACCAATACATGAGGGTTTGTTAAGTATTGTTTGATCTTATCAAAGGCTTCTTGGCACGCTGAATCCCACTCACTTGTATTATGCTTTCTTAGGAGACGGAATATGGGATCACATTTATCAGTTAATTGAGAGATAAACCGAGCAATGTAGTTTAGTCTTCCTAAGAAACCACCGACTTCCTTTTGAGTGCGAGGGGGTGGAAGCTCTTTAATGGCCTTGATTTTATCGGGGTCTACTTCAATGCCCCGCTTGCTGACAATGAAACCCAATAATATACCTGAAGCAACTCCAAAGGTGCATTTTGCGGGATTGAGTTTCAATTGAAATTTCCTCAAGCGTTCAAAAAGTTTTCTAAGGTTTGTGATATGCTCCTCTTCAGTGTGAGACTTGGCAATCATATCATCCACATAAACTTCGATTTCTTTGTGTATCATATCGTGGAACAATGTCACCATGGCCCTCTGATAAGTTTCTCCAACATTTTTTAGGCCGAAAGGCATCACTTTGTAGCAAAATGTGCCCCCACTCTGTCACAAATATGGTCTTTTCCCTATCTTCGCGAGCCATCTTGATCTGATTGTAGCCCGAGAAGCCATCCATGAATGAAAACAAGTAATTCTTAGCGGTGTTGTCTACCAACGTGTCTATGTGTGGTAGAGGGAAGTTATCTTTAGGACTGGCTCGATTGAGGTCACGATAATCGACACACATTCGCACCTTTCCATTTTTCTTTGGTACTGGAACCACGTTAGCTACCCATTCTGGATACTTGGCCACCTGTATGAATCCAGCATCATATTGTTTTCGAACCTCCTCTCTTATTTGAAGTAACATCTTCGTTCTCATTCTTTTGAGCTTTTGTTGTATAGGTTTGCATTCTGGCTTTAACGGAAGCTTGTGTGTCACAATATTTGTATCTAGTCCAGGCATATCTTCATAAGTCCAAGCAAACACATCCTTGTACTCTTGCAGTAAAGAAACAAGACTATTCCTGGCGCTTGAAGAGATGAAAGTGCCAATATTCACTTCTCTTTTTTTATCCCCAGTTCCCAGATTCACTGTTTCTGTCACCTCCTGATGGGGAAGAATCTGCTTATCCTCGTATTCTATCAGTCTGAGTAAATTCGGAGACAGCTCACACTCTTTATAGTTATCGTTAAATTCATGATCTTCTGAGTATACACACTGCTCAAAATCGACTCTTGAACTCGTGGCTATGTCATTCATGAAATTGATATTTGAGGACCTGCAAATGTGTAAGAGGAAATATATATTTGGAACCACAAGAAGAAGAGAAGAAAAAAAATGTAGGATGCTTTATGACTAAGAGAGGAAAAGAGAAGAAAAGAGAAAAAATTGTGGAACTTGTAATGGAAGGGAAATGTGTATTCATTTATTAAAAAGCAACTGATTCCTAAATGGGGCCCTTACAATAAATCCCAATGCTTTCGGGCTCAAGCTAATGGGTAAAGTTCTGAGCATTACTCTGTCAAGGTTTTAAAAACAAAGGGGAGTTCTTCAGCGGTCCAATTATTCAAGACACACCCTGGTGGACATGGGCGGATCTTTGACCGATTCACTGCGATTTTATCTTCATCCCCGACTGCGTTGATGCTCATCTCTTGGATCCTTTCCAACGGCGTCGTTAAAGCTTTCTTCTTCTCAGAATAAATGTGCCCTCCGGACACAAAGGTTTAAAAAATGTGAGGAAATTGCATCGATTCCCCTTCAATACTCTGGCCAATCAACCTAGCCATTCTTTCTGCTCTCTTCTTCAGAATCTGCTTCATCTTTTGGCGCGGGTCATGCTTGTATCCCACACCACTTCTATCGTACTTCATAATTGGCTGGAGTGCTGCATGCACTCCCTGTAAAAATTTCCCAAGGCCTTTTCCTGATCTAGCTCCCTTTCCTACCGTGAGCTTTACTCCCATCATAGTATTCCTTGAGAGCCTGAGCTTCGGGATCCTTTTCCGTTCCGCGACAAAAGTTGCATTTACAAACTCAAGTGATCGAAATGTACACTCAACTGCATTCTCATCTACATCAATGTAAGGGGCATCAGTTGATGTGGATGCAATAATGTCTTCTTCGGCGCCCACACTCACGAGGCGCCCATCAATCACAAACTTTACCTTCTGATGTAGTGTAGAAGGTACTGCTCTAGCGGCGTGAATTCATGGACGTCCCAATAAACAATTGTAGGTAGGCGTAATGTCCATAACTAGAAATTCCACATTGTATGTAGCTGGTCCGATTAAGAGCGGGATATCAATTTTCCCAACCACCTCTCTTCTGGTTCCGTCAAATGCCCTCACTGAAGTATGGAAAGGCCTCATGTGACTCTTGTCCACTGGAAGTCGATTCAATGTGGTCATGGGCATGACATTTAAGGCAGATCCATTGTCGACTAGGACATGTGGTAGTATATACCCATTGCAATGAGTTGTTATGTGCAGAGCCTTGACAGATCCCATCCCATCAGGAGGTATCTCATCTTCGCTAAAAGAGATGAAATTATCGGCGTGTAAGTTGTTCACCAATCTGTCTAACTTTTCCACCGATACATCATTTGGGACAAAAGTTTGATTTAGCACCTTTAAGAGAGCATTTCTGTGGAGCTCTGAATTTAGCAGCAAAGTTAACATAGAAATGTGAGTTGGTTGTTTATGCAGCTGTTCAACCACATTGTACTCGCTGTGTTTAATAAACTTCAGGAATTCACGTGCTTCTTCCTCTTTCACAAGTTTATTGATCTCTGGTGTTCCTCCATTCAACGGAAACTTGCCTTTTTTCTCAACATTTCTTACTTCTATTGGTTTTAAAGGGTCAGGAGAGTAATATCTTTCGCCTAGAGTGAAGTTCCCTGCCTTACTAATTCCGGCGACTTCAGAATTCTCTTTATTTGGAATAGACATGCTAGAACCATAAACCCATGGCACTTGATGACTGCTCTGGTATGGAAAAGAAGACGGAGCCTCAATCACAATTCGAGGTGGAGGTTGCTTTGGTCTTTCTTCTTTCTCTGGTGGCCAATAAATGACGAAAGGTCGTACGTAACCCTTCTTGGACGATTGTTCTTCCAGTACAAAAACATCTTTTATTTCCCGAGTTTGTTCAAAGAATTCTATTTCTTTATTGTCCATCAGATTCTTGACAATCATTCTAAACTGATCACAATATTGAATTTCATGGCCTACTTCTCCATGATACTCACATAAAATCTCTTCTCCATCCATGAAAACTTCAGGCTTATGATCCACCAATCCTCTTTCTGCCATTTTCTTCCAAACCCATTTCAATGGTGACAACACTTCAGATATGCTACTCTTGATCTTGTTCCCGCCATGGTCAAGCACTACATTAACCCTCGGTTCATCATGAGTTGGTAGAGGGTTGTTGGCAACATTGGGTCCTTTTGGCGTATTGACTTGAATCACATTCTGATTTATTAAGTGTTGAACTCTTCTCTTGAAAGCTGTACAATTTTCAATCGAGTGCCCTCGGAGTCCAGCATGGTAATCGCAATGCGCAGAAGGATCGTACCATGATAGGTACGGTGGTTGAAATGGTGTGAGAAAAACAGGAGACACCAACCGTTCTTGCAACATGTTATCATATAATTCTTTGTAAGAGACGAAGATGGGTGTAAAAGATTCCTTTTTTGTGTTGGTTTTTGACGACTTAGGCTCTCGTTGTTGACTTCGTGAGCCTAAAGACGAAGTGGCAGGTTTCGAATACCCCGTAGAATATGTTACTTGTGGAGAAGATTGATAGTTCGAGTATGAATGCATGTTGTGCCCCACCATGTGGACTTCATTTTCCCTTTTCTTAGCATATGATTTCTTGGAAGCTTCAGGATCGTTGAGTTTCCCACTTTTAATGGCACGCTCAATCGCTTCACCTACTGCAACCAGATCAGCAAAGTCTTTAGTGGTGCTACAAATAAGCTTGGCATAAAATGTGGGTTCATTCTCCAAAGATTTGATGAAAAGAGCTGTCGTTTCTTTCTCAAGTAATGGTGGTTGGACCTGTGAAGCCATGTTCCTCCATCTTTGGGCATATTCCCGAAATGATTCTTTGTCCCTTTTTTCTATACATTGAAGCGACAAACGATCAGGCACCATGTCCAGGACATGTTTGTACTGTTCTTTAAAAGCCCGTGCCAAATCTCTCCATGTGCTAACTTGTGTCCTACTTAGCTGATTATACCATTCTATGGCAGACCCAGTCAGACTGTCTTGAAAGCAATGAATCAGTAACTTGTCATCATTTCCATACCCCGTCATTTTGCGACAAAACATGGTGAGGTGAGTGTTGGGGCAACTTGTGCCATCAAACTTTTCAAACTCTGGCACTTTAAAATTTGGCGGTAAAATCAAATCAGGGACCAAACTCAACTCCATCACATCGGTTCCACTGAAGGCATCAATACCTTCCATGGCTTTAATCTCTTCTTCTAGGTATTTGAACTTGTCATCAACTATGTCTGGATATTTGGATTGTCCCAACCTCAGTTTTTCTAGCTCTCTTGGATCGTCCAGATCAGACACCATACGAGAAATGGTAGGATTCACCCCTATGTTGGAACTGGCTGTTCCATAAAAGTTCAGTGGATCTTGCAATCTAGTGGTAGAGAAGGTCACTCGTGGTTGTCCTTCTTGTGGTCCTCGAGGTGATGAATCCACTTCGTGGGTCTCGTGCGCTTTTCCTTTTACAGCACTTGTTAACTTGGCAAATAATTGTGACAATTTGTCGTCCATCTTGCTCAAGAGATCTTGTTGATTCCTGACCATTCTTTTAGCTTTGAAACGCGTGAAGTGTGGATGGTCAATTTGTTGATCCTCTATTGATTGTTGGATTACTGATATTGAACCCCCATATGTTAATTAAATTTCATTTTTATTGTATTAATGCACATGACATGTATGCAATGCAATGCAGAAATAAATGAATAACGAAAAAAACAATAAACAGGATCCAATGGCAAAAAAAACTGGATACTTAAATTATTTAATAAACTAAAAATCTCAAAACAACTAAAAAATATGAATGCAAAAATGTTGGTCCATCAAACTATTTCCTAAAACAATCTCCACCTAAAGAAGAAAAAGTCCATCACATCGAAGTAAAAGAATCAAGATAAAGGCCCGCTCTGACTCCTAGCTTCTCGATCTCATCTAGGAACCGAGTTAGTTCCTTCCCATAATGCGATGTGGAACCAACTCTGAGCTTTAGAACTTCAGCTTCATTGGCCAGACTAGAAATCTTCTCAGCTACCTTTCGAACTCGACTACGGGCGTTACTCATCAAGTCATCTCTCTTCTTGACTTCACCTCTCATAACCTTCAATTTGAAGTCCCACCGATCTCTATCAGTCTTGAAAGCCTCACGAAAATCAGCGACAAGTTTCTTGTATTCTTGGAGGGAATTCTTAAGTGCCACTACTAAGTTCTTGTAGTTTTGATTCTCTTCTTGAAAGACTTACAGTTTCTTAGACGCACTTTGCAACGAATCCTCCAACTCTGACACGACATCCCTTAACTCTTGATTCTCTGTTTGGCTTTTCACAAGGTCATCCCACGTAGAATCGGTACGTTATTGCAATTTTCGCATATCTTGCGAAAGAGACTTGAAATCTTTATCTCTTGCTAGAAAAAGTTTCTTGTATCGCCCAGCTTCCATTTCCTGTTCTCTAAGCTCGCGCTCCCATTCTTTAGAGGTTTTCCGCAATCCAACAACTTTCAGCTTCCCTTGTATTTTTTGGTATGAGGCTTGTAAACCCGTTAGGTCTTTAGCTAGTTGATCCCTTTCTTTTTTCACATTTTCTAACCGGACTTTGTAGCAAGTAGCATCCAACTCTAAATCACTATTTTGCGCCTTTAACTTTGTAATCTTCTTTTGCAACTCTTTTTTCTCAACTTCACATTCGTGACGTACTATCGCAACTTTAGTTGGGGCTACCTTCAAGTGTTCTTCGAATGACAGAACATTCTTTTGGTCGGGCAAAGGGATATTATCAAACCCGCGTCTAGTTCTCCAAGCCTCATAATCCAGGGTGAGCATGTGTCGAGCTTTCTCTATTCCCATTCTTTGAGGTTGAGTCCAAGCCTTTTGGATTTTTTTGAGTTGCGCCCAGAACTCTACTTTGTACGAGAAGTTGGCAGAAGCTAAACCTGCAGTTACTGGGATAAATTGTATAGATCCATACTGTCGTTGGACCATCAAAGGTGCATAACCAGTACTGCCCCAAATTCCAGATAAAGGCACCTAATCATAATCCCCACACCTGTATAGTATGTCCAAGCGTGGTAGCCAAAGAACGCACCATTTGACATCTTTATCTCTAAGGTTGCGAAGAATCGAAATCCACTTGTCCTTCGTGAAGGTAGGCAATTTCCTTGTCAAGAATTCTTTTAATGGCCAATATTCATCTGTGAGTGCGCGTATGGTTGGTTTTGGCTTTTCTCCATAGTGACAGTGAAACCATACTGTGAGTAGTTGAGCGCAACCGATGAAGTGTCCTCCTCCATTTTTTCGGCAAGCACTCAAAGATCTGAAAGTTTCTGCCAACATGGCTGGTGCTGGATTAACCTTCCTCAGCTGACCAAACAAATCAATAACAGATGCCTCAATGTAGCCAAGAGATTTTGGAAAGATCACTAGACCGTAAATGCCAACAGCGAGAATGTCTAGACTTTTATCTAAATCTGGATGAGATCGAAGTAAACCACGAAGGCTATTCCAGGTAACTCCCTCATTATTACCTCTTTTTTGTGTTTGTTTTTTAGCCTATGATAAACTCATACCAGTAAGTTTCATCAGCTTATCCACGAATGGGTCACGTTTATGCGGTTTTATATACACTTTATCAGAGTTGACCCCGGTCAGATGTAGCAAAGCAGTGTACTCCTCGACAGTGGGAGTCATGTCCTCTTGGTTGAAAGTAAAATAATTGTATGATGGACACTATAACTGCGTGAGTGCTCGAATCAACTCCAAATCAAGTTCCACACTCAACGGACATGCTATATCACCATACATGCTCTGAAATTTCAGCTTCATATCAGTATCCAACTGGTCCCAAGTCTTTTTTAGTTCTTGCAGGTTGTTCTTTTGCAGGTGAATGTGAACGTCATCACATAAAATTGATTCATGATCTGCGGCTATACTGTCTCCTTTTTGCTTCTGTGTGTCTTCAGACCACTTGCGAACCTTCGCGTTATCTTCGACCTGGATGATAGACCTCTTCGACATTGTGGAAACCTTTTATTTACGAACAATTTGTTTAGACCAACACTTGTTATGTGTATGATGCATATGCAATGGATGAAAAAGAAACATGACAAAACAAAACATTGATCAATAATTTGTATAAAAATATAAACCAAAAGGAAGAAACATTGCCAGCACAATATATATAAACAAAAAAATGCGTGAATTAAAAGCATGATAAAAAATGTGTGTGCATGTATGTAGGTGACCATTAACAAATTGGGTTCCTCATAGCTCTAATAGGGTTGGCTCCTACGGCTCACTACATGTTGTTCATGGTTCTAAAGATGGGTACCCAAATTGTCCTTACTAACCCACTAAGGCTAGTAATAACCCCGATCCTCACCCATTATAGGCTCCTACGGACCGAGTTCAGTTTAGGGGGCCCACTTCTTTAAGCTTGTATGGAGGATTGACCTCTCGAAGGCAAAAAGTATGTGAACCCCGGAAGCAACACGCATTCTTGTACGGAGGATTAACTTCTCGAAGGGTAGCGATTGCAACCACTTAAGCGGGACGAAGCTCAGGTCGAGAGCCTATGATATGCTTGTGTGCGAAAGAAAATTGAACACAAGATAACCACTATTGAACAATTTCCGTAAAATACGAAAACCTTCAATTTTTGTGATCATCAATAATTAAAATTTCTTTTCCCTTTTTTTAGACAACATTTACCCTTTTGTGGCTTGACTCTCTAATGTCCCCAGCGGAGTCGCCAAGCTGTTGACACCATTTTCCGTCCGGGCCTAACTGAGTTGGGCCTTCAAAAGCCCATCAAACATTTGGAGTCGCCATCGATCGTTTTGGGTTGGATACGACCGAAAACCTGAAAACTGGTCTGCATCATCACCGAGATCGTCGTCGGGTTCGGGAGTCGGTTACGAGTGAGGAAGGTTATAGCGCCCCCACTATGCCCAAAATTGGTACCTAAGGGTTATGGTTGTCTAAAAGGAGACTCAAAACGGGGTTAATAACACTACTAATAAAATTTAATTAGAAAACAATTCACGCATCAATTAATTTATTAGGGCCAAATAATTACTGAGATTTTATACGAAGACCAAATCAAATTAAAGAAAAAAAACGAGGTTAAAAAATATAAAGGAGGATCTAATTAAAAAAAGAATCTAAACCTAAAGTTAAAATCTAATTAATTTAAACTAGAGTGACTAAAATAAAATAAACCAAAAGACCAAAACCTAAACACCTAAACATCTAAGGACCTATAATGCAAAAAGCCCCTAATCCTAAGGCATGCGTAAGTTACCTGCCACATATAAAAAAAAGTGGGACCCTTCTTATTTAGACTACACACTGCAGATAACAAAATGAAAAAAAAGCCAACCCCTTTTTACTACTTCATCTTCTTCAATAGTTTCGACTGAAACTAAAAAAAATGGCTCATTGCATCAAACATAAATATAATTTTTTTATCTCATCTCTCATACAAGCACACACCGGCTGACACTACACATTCTCCCGACGACAGCCAAATCAGAAAAATGTAAGTTCTAAAACACCATTTTTCTTTCTAATTTTGAAATTTTACAGCAAAAAATAAATCCGAAAAATACCTTGCTCAAACTCTGAAATTCGCCGTTGGATTGTATTGTTCTTGGAGTATATTAGTCCCGAGGTCGTTGTAGACTCTTCCACCGTTCGAATTTGGGTAATAAAATCTCGGTCACCGAAAAAAAGTAAGAACCCTTGTGCTTCTAACTTTTTCTTCTAATTTTAACACTGGGATTTCACCAACTATTGCCCTTTTTGTTTTAGCCTTCGTGTTCTCTAGATGATGGTGGATGGGGGGTTTATATAGGGTTCAAATTTGGTTAGGGATTGTGTATTTTTTAGGGATATGGGGATGTGGGTAGAGTTGTAGTTGAATACAAACTTTAAGGATAATATTCAGATTTTTGAATGTTTTTTAGGTGTATTGTGGCTAGATTTTAGGGATTAACAATGGGGCGGTAGAGTTTTAGTTGGATTCAATTTGTTTGGGTTTGAATTTGTTTTAATATTCAAAGGAAAAAAATTGATGCGTACATTGTTCATCACGTTTGGGTCAGTGTGACAAAATGTAAAAAATTGGAGGCTGAAAGTAATAAACAAAAGTTCCAATGTTAAAATGACTAAATTGATAAAGTTAAAGGGTCAAAAAAATATTTTGTCAAAAAAATTATAAACATATTAGGTTAACTAAACTCAAATATCGAATTACCTAATTAAATTTATTAAAATTTAATCTAAAAATAAAATAAATAATCAAATATAAAATTAAATGCATTGACTCTCAAATGGACCATTTATTATGTTTATTTATATTAAACATTAATAATTATTATAAAAGGATTAGAAATAAGGACATGCATGGAAGCAATGTATATTCTTCTGCCACCACTCCAAGTCTTACATTTTTTGCCATCAGAACTTATTTAACTTAAAATACTTGTTAATTAAGTACCGGGATTCGTTCGTGCACATATTAGATTCATATAAATAATGATACATTTTTGTTCAATTAAATTGAATTTTTCCTCCAACAAATAGGAAAAGAGCAAATTCGATGTTTTAAATTTTCAAATAAATATAAAAATTCAAAATTAAAATCAACAATCAGTTGGTCTAATGAGATAAAACATCAAAGATTTAAATCTTGACGTTGTGAATAAAATAAATAAAAGTCAACGCACAAATCTTAAAAAATTAAGTAAGTTTAAAAAATCACCTCAATCAAAACACTGAACATAAAATTATGTGCTTTTTTAAAGTTTTAATATCATAATTGAAACGATAACAATTTGTTGGGAAATAATCTTTTGACCTAGTAGCTTGTGTTTTTCTTTTTTTCTTCTTTTGAAGCGTCATTTTAATATTTTTTATTTGATGTTGTCTAAGACGATATTAATTTTGTGTTAGTTGCCGATCGTTAGGGTCTTCTTAATCTTTCTTTTCCTTTGTTTCTTTATATCCAAACTTTTTTTTCCTTTGTTATGTTGTAGTGTTTAATAAAAATAACTCTGACTTTGTGACACGTTTTTTTTATTTATGGTACGTTTTTTCTACCTTTTAGCATGTTTTTGTCTTCTTTATCAATCATTTAATCTTTTTTATTCTCTTTTTCTCTCAATGTTAGACTTGACGTCGTTTCTCTGATTTAGATGACGCTTATTTAGATATATTACTAATTTTCTCTGTTTTAGATTATTGGATTAGATTTTGATACATGCCCACAATCATTGTTTCTTGTTCGTGATTTAATCGTGGTAATGATTGTTTCGTCAATGTCTCTTCATTGTTATAAGTCTATCTTATTTTGTGATGATGATTTTTAACCTTCATCGCCTATTTATAGTGTTGATTGTATCTATCTTTTATTCGAATCTTTTAATTTAAATTATTAAAAAAATTTATATGGTCCTCTCATTATAATTTTTTTAATAAAACTAAAACCGTTTCTTGGGCTTCTTTTATAAGCATTCTTTAATTAACTTTAGACGTGGAAAACAATCCGAAATTACAATGAGTTAAGATTGCTCGTGGGTAAAATTATTATCTATCATATTATTCAAACACATGTTAATAGGACGTTAACTTAATTAAAAATAATTGAAAATTATTTTTTATAAATTATAATTAATATTATATAAAAGTGTTTTTTATGGTTTATATTTTTTACATTAATCATTTGTTGAGTGGATATTTATAAATGTGTTTATTTATATAAAATAATTTTGTTGTCTACATCGTAAGCTAGATAAAATCTAATAAATTATTAAACCTGTGGAGTGTCCCAGTAGTAAAAGATGATGTATTTCATCTAGGTGACTCGTGTTCGAGCACCATGTGTGCACGGTGTGTGTTATTAAAGAGCTAAGAAAAATCGAACAGATACTACCTTGTAATCACACCAGAATGTTCAAAAAAAAAATCTAATAAATTATAAAAGAGAGTGTATGCATGTTTCAAGTGATCCGAGAAACTAACATATAGATTTAAATTTCTAATCCCCATGAACCTGAGGAATGGTCCCATTGGTAAAGGATGATGTATTTCAGTGACCCGGGTTCTCAACATGATGATCATTATGTTTTGACATAGTCAAACAACGTTTTTAACCGGACGATTATAAAAGTTATGCTCGAACATTGTAAAGAATTATGCAGTGAGATGTGAGTGATTAAGATGGAATCACTATAGCAAAAACATGTTTTTAGCGGCGTTTTTAGCCCTATAACGGTATTTTTAAGCGCCGCTAAAAACATTCCCGACACTAAATAAAACACCGAAGCAACGCCGCTGAATCGAGTGCCGCAATAGTTAGCGGCGTTTGTGAAAAAAAATGCCGCTAAAAGTCGTGTTCTATAGCGTCATTTGGTATTCAAAATGCCAGTAAATGTTTTTAAGATATAGTGGTGTTTGTGTTAAAACGCCGCAAAAGAATGACTAGTAGTGGTGTTTTATTTCTCAAATGCCGCAAAAGACCAACTTTTGGTGACGTTTTTTAAGCGCCGCAAAATATCAACTTTTAGTGACGTTTTATTTCTCAAACGCCGCAAAAGACTGACTTGTGGTGCGTTTTATTTCTCAAATGTCACTAAACTTGATTGTAAGAGAAATTTATAATAAAATACATATTACAATAAAAATTAATTTTTCATTGTTTCTATTCGTAAAAAAATAATTCACATAAACAAAATATTTGTTAAATAAAACATTTATTTCATCCTAAAAAATATATTGTCACAATTAACTTAAAATATTTGTTAAAAAAACTAAATGATAAAACTTTACATGTTTTAGAATAAATTTCAAATGCACTGCAGAAAGTAGCACAAAATTTTAAAATTGCCAAAGTACACATCCCTGGGAAGATGATCAGAGTTCTTCTTAAACATTGAGACCTATTCCAAGATAGAAGATCAAACTAATATTAATCATGTTGTAATAAATCTAACCAAAGCGAAGCATGAGAAATTAATCAAAGAAAATTATACCTCAGTAAAAGGTTCTTTGACATCGTCCCGTTCAATATTGCTTTCCTGAAAAATTTATACAATTTACTTGCTTTCAGTGTCAACAACAATACTAGATCAGAACTTTATAATCTATAACGGCAACTCTACTTACATAATTTGAAAAGACAACCGTATTAACATTTTTGGTACACCTGGCAGTAATTGGTTCAAAGAGTACTCGCGAGTACCCACGAGATGTACGAGCTCATCGGTGTTGAAATGAATGATCCAATCCATGTCAGCATTCTACAAATGAATGAAGAAAAAGAATAGTACATTTAAGAGTTATATCTTACCATCAACACAAATCTATACTATACATGAAAATATATTACAAGGGAGATGAAACTGTAATAACTAATAACATACCCTTGCCATGACAATAGACATTTCTATGTTATAGGTTTTCTTCACAAACAACTCGTAGTTACATCGTTTGTAGAAGAAGTTTTTCAACCAAGTCTCGTTTCAAATCCGACTACAAGCACCAAAATGAAATTACAGATGAACATACAACTACAAGAGCATCAAGTCAGATTTTAGTGCATAAAACAGTTACTTTATATGTTTTTTTTAAAATGTTTCAATAAAGTAATATAAAAAAAAGAAAAAAAAAAGAGAATCTCAGGTTGATGGCATACAATCTAATGGTAAATTAGAAATGTTACATGTCATCTCCAGTTGATTAACTTATAAAAGAAGATCACAATCATGTACAAACCTTTTAGCTTGTTATTCCTTTAAATCATTTTATTTTGTATATTACTTTCACCCCTTGTACAAGATCATTTAGCAAATAGCAACGGAATCGGAAAGAAATTAATAGTAAAATATACAACAAAGTACAGAAATCGAAAGGCGAACTGAAGATTTATACTCACTGAAATTGATTCTAGGACTTTAGATACATTAGTAGAGGCAGCCTTCCACTCAACAAAGAGAAAAGAGGTTGAAATTTCAATAGCCTTGTGATAAAAGATCCATGGTAATGCCTATTCTAATCCAGGGGCCAATTATGTAGTAATATTTATACAAGCAAACAACATGTTTGTCAAAATGCACCGCAGGATCCTCTATTAAAATCTAAATGAAAAGAAATTGATCGAAAAATGAAACAAAATTCATAAGAAATAAATACAAAATGAAAATAAAAATTTGTACCTTCCAAGAAAGAGAAAAGACAAGCCGGGTTGCAAGAAAGCTGCTAACAATCCAACAAATTCTACAAAAAAAGATGGCCAAGGTTCCAACTTTGAAATCCAAACACACGTAGCGTATATCGAAGCTAACAAGCACCCAATGTTGAAAATCAACGAACCATGGATTCCAAATAGGGATAAAAACCAAATCAGAAGAAAACAACCCTAATTGAAAAGTAAAAACTCGAGAGGAGGTGAGTACCTTCGGCGGCGAGCAAAGGCAGTGGCGATGAGCAGAGGCCGTGGCGACGCAGCAATAGAGACGACAGAGAAGAGGGGGCACGAGCAGCAATATATCAGACAGTGGAGAGGAGGGGCACGAGCAGCAGCAGAGGATCGAGAAATATTTGAGAAATAAGAGATATGGCTTGTGATTAAAAAGGGGCTAAACGAATTTTCAGAAATACAATAAGAGATTTTGCGGCGTTTGTACTATATCTATTTTTAGCGACATTTTTTTTACAAAAACGCCACCTATATACGTTTTTAGCAGCGTTTTTTATAAAACGCCTCAATTTTTGTCAGTTGTGGCATTTTTTATTTAAACGTCGTGAAATGTACAAAATTAGCGACATTTACTCAAAAAACGCCACTAAATATGTCGCTAATAACATATTTTATTGTAGTGAATTTATCCCTCGTAACATAAGAGAGATATCTCTAGGATGCCCTGAAACCTTATCATCGGCAAAACATGCACACCAATAGACTCAATAATTAGTAAATTCAGCTGTCCTCTCAACTCGCTTAAACATTTGCGACTTACAATGTATGTCTCGTTAAACCCTCCCCGTAAGAGGAGGGAAAGAATGCAATACATTAAAGACCTACAAATGTCAAAGATTATCACCAATCCATTAACACCTCTCGGCAACACAAACCATGCCCAACTCACCAACATGTAACCACAACAAACAACACCCAACAACTTCTACACATCTCGTTAATAGCTTGCACCATATCACACCATTACAAGTGAGAAAAACACCGAAAGCAACCCCTAAAACAAGGCTCAAAGCTCATGTCCCTATCACCTAAAAACCACACAACACATCCACAACGACGATCACCTCACTCACCAAAAAACAACCACCTCCCTAGACCATAAAGCACAACCAAAGCAACCTACTCCTACATACTAACAACAAACAACCAAAATTTAATAAAGGGTAAACTACTGCAGAAGTCACCTATGTTTATACTAAGTACAAAGTTAGTCACCAAATTTGAAAAATGACCAGCAAGGTCCCAAACGTTTTCGGGGTGTAAAGAGTTAGTCATTTTGCCGTTTAGAGCCGTTAACTCTTAACGGGTAGCTGATTCGACTCATAATAATTATAGTTAATTCCACATGTATTTTCATGTGGATAAGGTTGTTCGACTTCCAAAGAATTCAAAACTAAACAGTTTCTTAATAGTCACTATTGATTAAACATTAAGGGTTTCTTCCTCCAAACGACGCGAAAATTCTGGGGAAAATTTGGGGGAAATCAAACATGATCGTTCAAAATTGATGCTGTTGGGATTTAGGGTTCATACATTAGGGAAAATCGAACTAGGAAGTGGTTCCCATCTCATTTTCTGAGAAAAATCGAAATGGAGTATTGAGGAAAATTTGAAGAACGATTCGCACAGTATAAGTTTGTGTTTTTAATTCAATTTTTATTTGATTCATTCTTTGTAAAACGAAAATCTTGAAAGGGTTTGTTTATTGTTTTCGATTTAGGCTTTTTCAAAGTAGCCCTTGTTCTGATATTTAGGGTTTGTTTTCGTAGGGTTCATACGAAAAATGATTGGAGGGAAGCTTCGCCGCAATGGAGATAATGCAGCGGTGTATGGTAAGTATTCTAGATTGAGTTTATGGTTTAGGAATATTTCATATGTTTGTTATTGTTTTGAGATTGGTGTTTATGCTATTTACTAGTTTGTTATTGTTTCTGATTTAGGGTTGCAGATTGTGTTTTGCATGTTAATGTTTGGACTTTTGTTAATGGTTTGTTAGTGTTTTTGATTTATAGATTGCATGTTATTGTTCTGAGATTGTTAATGTTTGCAACTGTAATTATTTGATGTGGTTTGTGGTGTTTATTAGAATATTGTTAATGTGGTCTAACGTTTGGACTTTTGTATGTTGAAATGGGTACAAACCAGAAAGAATACAAACTTTTGTCTCTTAGCTTATAAAGACAAAAACACAAACATAGAGTAAAGCTTTATAGGATCAATAATATTATACATTAAATACACACAATAAAATAGTAGAATATAAGCTTTTGTCTGGTGGCTTATAAAGACAAAAACAATAACTTTAAAGTATAAGCTTTAAAATACTTGAAAAACACTAATGTACAATAATGAATTTAGATAAACACTAATGTACTTACTATCAAATACAATAGTGTACAATACTTACTATAAAAATATAAGCTTTAAAATACTTTAAAAAACAGTAATGATAAACAGTAATGTACAACACTTTAGAATACTTTAAAAAACACTAACGTACAATAATGAAGTAAGATAAAAACAGTAATGAAGTTAATGTACTTAATGTAATAAAGTTAATGTAGTAAGATAAAAACATTAATTAAGTAAGCTTTAAAATACTTTAAAAAGAGATAAAAACAGTAAGATAAAGTAATAAAGTTCATGTAATGTAAAAAACAATAATGTATAGTAATGAAGTAAGATAAAAACACTAAAAAGTAATGTAAAAATAGTAATGAAGTAAATCTACTTACTGTAAAAACAGTAAGTAAGTTCATGTACTTACTGTAAAAATAGTAAAACAGTAGGGTTTTAAACTTCTATTACATAATTAAGTTACTGTAAAAACAATAGGGTTTTAAACACTAAATAAGATCAAAACAGTAATGAATTTAATGTTATTTAAACTTCTATTACATAATTAAGTAGGGTTATGGGATTATGAACCAAAACTAATGACATTTATTTGTATACTTTACAGCTCCCGATTCAGAATATTGCACTTGTGTTTTTCATTATGGTGGAAAATTCTCAAGCACAATGCAATACAACTCAGCAACTGTAGCATATTTTGACCATGTTGATTGTGATAGTTTTCAATGTTTGAATTATGTGGTGTGGTTGAAAGGTTAGAGTTAGTGGGTTCATTCAATTTGCATTGGAGAGTACCAGGTTCTGAATCTATTATGCCATTGAAAACTGACTTTGATTGCATGGAATTAGTCAATAGCTTTCCTAGGAATAGATACATCTATGTCTATCTTCAGGAGAACAAAAATATTTTTGAGGATGAAGTAGAGCTTGAAGATGAAGTAGCAGTTGAGGATGAAGTAGAACTTGAGGATGATGTAGTAGTTGAGGAGGAAGTAGAACTTGAGGATGATGTAGCAGTTGAGGATGAAGTAGGACTTGAGGATGAAGTAGCAGTTGAGGATGAAGTAGGACTTGATGAGGAAAATGTAGAAGAATTTGAGGTTAGTGATACTGAATATGGATTTGATGATGGACTGCAACAGGAAAATATAGGAATAAGAATTAGAGTTCAAAGACAAATGGATGGAATTAGACCTGATGGAGTTAGGCTTAATTCTGATGTTGATTCAGATAGTGATCACTCTGATGAACTCTATAGTGATAATGATTCTGATTCAGATAGCCCTAAGTTTAGTGAGTTTAATGTTGAAACCGACATGGTGAACCCTAAATTTGTTAAGGGATTAATCTTCTCTGATAGAAAAGTTTTGAAAGAAGCAATTAAGCACTATGAGAGGGTCAATAGTGTCCAAGTTAGGCTTCAAAAAATAATACCAAGAGGGTTCAAGTTGTGTGTCAGGGCAACTGTCCATGAAAGTTGTGGGCAGCACCAAGGAATCCCAAAGACAGTACAAATAAGACTTGGCAGATTAAAACATTAATTGATTCTCATAAGTGTAATAAGGTGACCAAAAATGAGAATATTAGATCACCTTGGATGGAAAAATATTATATAGGAAAATTCATGGTTGATATTATTTACCCTGTAAAATCCCTTCGAAATGATGTATATGAAGAATTTGTTACTTGAGTGTCACGTATTACTTTTACTAGAGCGAGGGATTTGGCAGTTCAGATGATTGAAGGGAATTAAAAAGGGCAGTATGGTAGGATTTATGAATATTTACTAGAGTTAAAGACTACAAACCCTAGAACAACTACTATTTGTCATCTAGACTGTAGATTATTTAAAAGGATGTATGTTTGTTTGCAAGCATGCAAAGATAGTTTCGGGGCAGAATGTAGGAAGATTATATGTGTGGATGGTTGCTACTTAAAAGGTTATTTTCAGGGGTACTTATTAGCAGCAGTAACCATAGATGCAAATGATCAGATCTACCCTATAGCATATGCAGCAGTGGAGAGTGAAAACTACTCATCTTGGGTTTGGTTTTTGGACATACTCAAAATTGACTTGGGGATTAATGACTCATCTAACATTTGTTTCATGAATGATAAACAAAAGGTACCCATTTAACTTTTATCTATTTTCTTATCCTTCATTTTATTCTTATTATTTAATTTTTATCTATCTTTGTAAATGTAGGGACTTGTGGAAGCTGTGGATAATCTTTTTCCTAATGCAAATGTTAGAAATTGTGTTAGGCATATATATAACAATTTCAAAGAGCTTCACAAAGGGAAATCTCTTAAAGATGTTGTTTGGAAGGCTGCTCGAGCTACTTACCCGAGAGAGTTTGAAGATGCAATGGAACAGTTGAAGGCCTTTTCTGGCCCTGTTTATGATTGGATGCATAAGTTAAACCCTGCCCTGTGGTCCAGATCACATTTCGATACTAGGACCAAATGTGATATGCTCCTCAATAACTTGTGTGAGTCTTTCAACAAGGTAAAATTCTTGTTTTTAAATTAGGTACTTTTAAACCATTTACTTTATTTAGTTAGTTTCTAACACCATCTTCTTTGTCTTATGTAGTCAATTTAGAGGCCCGAGATAAGCCTATCTTGACAATGATGGAGGTTATTAGAACCAAAATCATGAAAAATATTGTTAGCAAAAAGGAGGAGGCAGAAAAGTGGTCAGGTCCACTGTGTTACAAAATTCAAAAAAAAAATTAGACCTCATTATCCAACAAGCACACAGGTTTTCTTCTAACTGTTTACTGACTTTATTTTCTAACTTAAGTTTTTACTAATTATATTACTTTTTTTCAAGTGTTGGGCCATACGTGCTGGTGGAGAAAGATATCAAGTGCATGCTGGTCTTGGACACCAGCATGTTGTGGATCTTGTGCAGCATACATGTTCTTGCAGAAAATGGGACCTCACTGGCATCCCTTGTGTCCATGCAGTCTCAAACATTTAAGAAACCAATGGATGCATTGAAAGTTATGTAAATGAGTGCTACAAGAAAAGCACTCAAATTGTCATCTACTCCAACATGGTTTCACCTGTTAAAGGTAACTTTTGTCACTAATTAATTTCTTTTCAACTATTTTTTCACAGTCTACTCTAACATAGTTTCAACTAATTATAATTTGTGAATGGCCTATTTTATGACTCTTTTTGTGATGTCCATTTCAATGGCATTTATTTTGTGAATTGTGGTGAATTAGTTAGGAAGGTCTTTTTGTAGTTGATTTTATGAATGTGCATGGAATACTCTAGCTCACTGTTGATATAGGTCATTCTTTTGTAGCTGATTTTAGTGTTTATCAGCTTACAAACATTACTTTTTTGTAGCTGATTTTATGATTTATCAGCTTACAAACATTACTTGTTTACATATTGATTACAATCGAATGGAAAATAAAATATTTCCTTCTTATTTTCTCAACTTTTCTTATAACAATTTTTATTGCACAACTTAATAGAAAATATTTTAAATTTCATAGAACAAAAATTTTACAATATTCATTAAACTGACCAAAACATTGCATTACCTCAAAGTATTGCCTTCACTTACATTAAACAAACCAAGATAAGAATACAAAATAACCAACCTCCATGAACCCTAACAATACTTCACCACACATTACATTACCTCAAAACTCACACAACCATCACACACCTAACCAAAATACATCAATCCAGTCATCATACATTACTCCAAAATCAACACAATCATTACAGACATCACCAATACACAAAACCAACATAGTCGTTCAAAGAACCTTGCCCTCTCTATTTTTTTCACTTTTTTTAAGAGCCCATAAATTATCATTTTTGCACGTGGATTGACTGGAGCATCGTAACAAAAAAAATCCACAGCCCCTCCCATTCTCATAATTTTTACACCAAAAAAATCTCCTACTTGAATTTTCATTTGTCCAAGCAGTGACCAGATCGGCTGGTAGTCTACAACGACAATTGAGTACTTCATTCTTTGCTTACATCTTTTTCTTCCTCCTCCTCTTCTTCATTTTATTCTTTTAGAGACAAAATTGTAGGGTTAAAGAAATAGAGCTTCTATTAAGGGTGGATGAGCCTTTTAAAGACGTTTTTAATGCTTTATCCGCGTGGAAATACAGGTAGAATTAACCTAAATTTTGTCAAGAGCCACATCAGCTACCCGTTAAGAGTTAACGACTCTAAACGGAAAAGTGACCAACTCTTTACATCCCGAAAACGTTTGGAACCTTACTGGTCATTTTTCAAATTTAGTGACTAACTTTGTACTTAGTATAAATATAGGTGACTTCTGCAGTAGTTTACCCTTTAATAAAACAAAGTAAAATAACTTCTGCTTACCTCATTTACCCTCAATAGTCTTTACCAGTACTACATAAGAAAGATATTATATAGATTTCTTCTTTGTTCAAGTCAGAGGCAGAGGCTCAATAGAGCCAAAAGGAGCTTTGACACTCAAATTTTGAAAAAAAATTTATTACACTTTTAAAATATTTTTAAAATTTTAACCAAACTCCCTCAAAATTTATAAAAATTTCATAAAGTTCTAAAAGTTTTTATATTTTATTTTTCCATTGAAATTATTAAAAAGTTTCAAACTTTTTAAAAATTTAAAAATTTAATTAGACTTTCACATTTTGGTTGGACCACTAAAATTTTAAAATTTTTAATTCGGCCTCCTCAAACTATAAAGTCAAGATCCGTCACCGGTTCAAGTTCCTCCAAAATGGTTGCAGGAAAGTGCTCAATTGGATAGACCCGTTTTTAATGAGGCCGGGTTAAGTTAGATCTTAGTCTCATTTTTATCTTTTACGCATAACAAATAAAAATTCAAATTCAAATTTTAAACATGATATTATTAAAAAAGATAATCATAAACTTCAAATATAAACTATAAAACATACATTTGACAGACACACAAAAAATCACTTTAGGCCATTTAATTTTATATTCATATTTTTTTGGAATATATTCCCTACGTAAATTTACAGCTAAACTTTTTGAGTTAATTTACCCTTCAATATCCCGTATCGAAAGCAGGTATATGTGCCCTCTTACTGGAAACAGCTCGATTCTAATTAATCACCCTAAAGAATTTTCAATTTTTCATATTAATCCAATCTCAATTGAAAAAAGAGGCCATTCGAATTTATATATATATATATATTGAAAAAATGTTAGAAGAATTTCCTAGGACTTCAAAAATGAGAGGATTTTGGTCTAGGTTGATTAAAACGAGTTGGGTAGATGCATGAACATGTCCTGCAACGGAGACAACTGCCCCATCTGGTACCCAACTTGACTCCCAAATGCCTCATCGTCTATGAAATCCAACTCAAAATCAACCCCATTCCACTTGCCTTCACTCTCACCCTCTTTCTCCCACGCCATTTCCAGCAACACCTCCTGCTCCGACGAACTCGACACCGAACCATCCGTTTGTACAATCACATCATTCTGTTCCATGTTTTGAATGTCGGGTTTCTCATCTTCCATCTCCGGGTAACTCAACCATTTCTGTTCACCAGGAAAATGCTTCTCTATGCTCCCTTTCTTGTTGTATATTCGGCATAGCACCCAATCATCAAGCTATAATAATAATAATAAAATAAAAAAAACACACAAACCGACTATTTAGAATGTGACACTGTGAACTGTCAAAGTTGGCAGTTTTGAAAATATAATAATGATAAAATATGGACTTACCCTCAAGTTGTTGTTGTTCTTGCTGGCGGACCTATCAACATTGGCCAGCCGATATTCGTGCATGATCCAGTTGGTCTTGACACCGCGTGGAGCTTTACCGGAGTAGAAAACGAGTGCCTTTTTTATGCCGAGTGCCTTGGGCTTTCCGATGGGCTTATCGGCTCCAGTCGCCTTCCAATACCCGCTTCCGGCCGCCCTGTTCGGCCGGCATCCGTTGGGGTATTTTCGGTCCCTTGGAGAAAAGAAATACCACTCTTTTTCACCGTACAACGCCATATCTAAAACCAAATGGAGTATATATATATCAAGTTAATTAGTAATCACTTTGCACGAAATCTAAACCCCCCAAAAGTAAACAAATCAGAGCATATTGGGTAACCTGGAAGGTGCCATGGATCAAACTTGTAGAGATCAATCTCGGCAATGATGGGCACAGAAATAGGCAGAGATGCACATTTCCGGCACAGATAATGGTTCACTAACTCATCATCCGTGGGATGGAATCTGAAACCCGGTGGCAACTCTAATGCTCCCTTCATTCTCTCACTCTAACTTAGCTTCTTCTTTGCTGTGAGCTGTGAAGGGATATATTCTTCTTTGCTGTTGAACTGAAACGCAGAGAATAAGTGAGAGCAGAGGTTTTATAAGGGGGGAAAGGCACGTGTGGCTGTCGGCTGTTTCCTTGGAATTTAGACCTCCAGATCAGCTTTGTAGCTGACGCAGCCCTTTACCGGGAAAGGGGTCTCTGTGTGCATGCGACCAATGAATGATTGAGCTTTGTGTCATGCCTTCCGTCACAGTATAACTTTACTTTCCCCCAAATATATATAATTTAAATACCTTCTCCGGATAATATCTGTTTACTTTTTCTGCCCTTAATAGAATTTACACAAAGTTGTTTGAATTTATATCTTTGAAAAAACCTATTATTTTTTTCAGTTTATTTTGCAAATAAGTATTTAAAGTATATTATTTTTTTTTATTTAGATATTTAAATAAAAAAGTTAGTATAATTTAAAAGTTTATTTGTGATATAAGTCTTCTATTTTTTTATCTAAACCACTAAGTGAGTTCTATCTATTATTATTTTTAAAATAAAATATTGAGTAAATTAGTAAGAATTTATCTTTATTTATAAAACTGAATAGAACCACAAAAAGTGTTTAAGATATCATATGAGATTCAATTTTATCGATTCAATATGATTTGAGAAATAAAAATCCAAGAAAAGGATTAAATTTATGTGTGTTTATATAGCAATTACATTATCAATATTTATTAGTTTTGGAGTTTCAACTTATAGAAAAATTAATAATTTCAAACCAAATTTAAATTTACGCATTTCTGATTTTATTTATGGTAATTAAAAGGGAAAACTACATATTTAGTATCCAACTATGTACGGATTAATGTTTTGGTACCTCAACTATTATTTTTGGCAAATGGTACGTAACGTTACGTTTTTGTTCTGTTTTAGTACCCCAACTGTTAAAAGCTAACGGAAACGGTAACATGGCTTAGGCTAATAACAGTTTTAGTCCAAAAGCTTATACAATTTATCAATTTAGTCTAAAATTCTATCAATTTAAACATTATTTTAACTTTTGGATTAAAATTTCAAATTCCTCATTTTTCTTCTTTCCAGTCGAACATAATTTGTAGTTTTACCCCAAAATTAAGATGATGTTTTAAATTGATGAATTTTAGACTAAGTTGATCATCTATATAAGTGTTTTGGACTAAAACCGTGATTATATCAAGTCATGTCATCATCTCTGTTTGTTTTTAACGAACGGGGTACCAAAACCGAACAAAAACGTAATGTTAGATACCATTTTACAAAAAATAATAGTTGTGGTCCCAAAACAATAATGCAGGCATAGCTGGAGTACTAAATATGTAGTTTTTCTAATTAAAATTATATATATAATTTATATTTTAAAATATTAATTCAATTTAATTTAAAAATACATATAAATATATATATATAATTTGAAATTTAAAAGAAGAAATGTACTTTAAAAAAAAGATTGAGGAAGTCAAACAAATGTTTTTAAAATTTTCGAAAGGAGTATAATGATGGGAGGAAAGGACCTTTCCAATAGTCTGCAGCTTCGTTGACCGTCGTTTGATGCTAGTGAATGTGTAGGTGAGGGCATCTTTTTCTTACCTGACACTGTCAGTCGACTTATTTTTCTGGGAAAATTACGTAAATAGTATCCCACATATTCTCTGATTATTGTTTTGGTACTCAACTATTATATTTGGAAAAATGGTATCTAATATTACGTTTTTATTCTGTTTTGGTACCCGGTCGTTAAAAACAAACAAATATGATGACGTGATTTGATATAATCACAGTTTTAGTCCTAAAACTTATACAATTTATCAATTTAGTCTAAAATTCTATCAATTTAAACATTATTTTAATTTTTTGATTAAAATTGTAAATTCCTCAATTTTCTTATTCTTCTAGTCGAACACTTTTTTGGGTTCTATGTTTAAAAAACACGCTAAGAAGAACCAAAATTTTAAGATTTGGGGGGTCAATGAGGTGCTAATGCAGGGTTCATTGGATGACCCAAACTCCACGATCAAGATACCGACAAGAATACGAGGGGTGGGAAAGGGATGAGACAAAATGGGATCAAAGCTTTGCAAATCTCTCTCGAGAAGAATATATATATATATATATATATATATAAGTGTTTTGGACTAAATTGATAATATATATAAGTGTTTTTGACTAAAATTATGATTATACCAAGTCACATCATCATCTTCGTTAGTTTTTAATGGCCGGGTACCAAACAGAACCAAAATGTAACGTTTGGTACCATTTTGCCAAAAATAATAGTTGGGGTACCAAAACAGTAATGTTAGAATAGATAAGGTACTATTCATGTAGTTTCCCCTATTTTTGGTTACTATCCCGGTTCTTCAAGGTTTGTAACCCCCTCGTCCCGGTCTGGCCGAATGACCGGTCCGAGTGGGCCACACGGGGAAAACCGAAGCGAAACCCAAAGGGGTTCCTCCTCGGTTAGCAACCCTAAATTTTTTTTTTTTCATTTTTAACTCGTCATTTTGAACCCCCAACCACAAACAAACGCCCAAATTTTAATCTTAACTAAAGGCATATTAAATCCTATGTATTTTTCTCTTTGAACAGACCAACAACTCAAAACAATGCAATACTAAGCAGAAGTTTCGAAACCTTGGGGAAGGGTTTCGAAACTTTTGCTGGCAGAAACCCCTGGAACCAAAATTCTCCAAAGGTTTCGAAACCTTGGGGAAGGTTTCGGAACCTTTGACCAAAGTTTCGAAACCTACCCCAAAGGTTTTGAAACTTTTGGTTGGCAGAATGCCCTGGAACCAAAATCTCACCAAAGGTTTCGAAACCTTGGGGAAGGTTTCGGAACCTTTGACCAAAGTTTCGAAACCTACCCCAAAGGTTTCGAAACTTTGGGATGGCAGAATGTCCTGGGACCAAATCCTTTGCAAAGGTTTCGAAATCTTACCCATGGTTTCGAAACCTTAGTGCAGGGGATCACATTCTGCTCTACCTAAGGACTTCCTAACCTTGCAAAACCCCAAAATCATACATGGACATGTATAGGAGCGTAAAAAGGACCAAAAGCATGCTTCAACACTCACAAGACCCGCACATATGACCATTTCAACAAGCATACATGAGCCATAGGAAGCATTTAACATAAATCAAGCATTCGAAGCATGGCATTCCAACAAAAGGGTAAAATTCAGCATTTGGAGTCAAACATGGAAGCTCAAGAGCCCAAAAGGCACAAAGAAAACATATGAGGTTTGCACCAAGACAAGGCAATCTAAACATCTAAAGGCATGCCACCATACCCAAACATTCATCAACATAGCAACACAACCATGCAAAAGCAAGACACTAAGAAGTCTAAACATGCTCCTAGCAACCATCAAAACCAACAAAACATTACGCATCCCATTGCTTAAACTATTACGTGTCTTAGCATTAAAACCATACTTGATGAACACAAGTCCAAACCACACTTGGAGGCCCTCCACTTGCCCGAGCAACCCACGAACTAAGGATCTGCAATGTCGAACAAAGAGAGCGTAAGCAATGATGCTTAGTGAGGGTAAGCTCTAAAAACAAACCTCAACATTGCAGGGTCCGAGCACGATCTAGCCAAGGCAATTTACATTTACCAAGAGTCCACAAGATATAGATGCATGAGCAATATATCACATATATGCCATAATCATGAGCTCAACGCTACCATACATGTAATCACATTTAAACATCCAAACAGCTCATATATCCCCAACACATTGAAACACACATCAATCCACATTGGCACCTAGTTATGACTCAAATACACGGATAACCGTTGGAACTCACATCCAACAACACAACCATTACCTGACGGTGGGATTTCACTCATCACCGGTCTCGCGGAGGGGATTCCACTCATCCTCACGCCCCGTCGATGGGATTCCACTCATCACCGACTATATTTAAATACCATTTCCGGGCGTACCCGTACTCCTCCTTGGTGACTCAACGCCACCAAGGCCACGCGCGACTTTTGACTCATGTGTACACACTAACATCCTAATGATCGATCATTTGTATTTAAGTATACTAGTGCCAATATTTTGCTCATTCCACATTACTCATTTCAACCATTTCCGTGCTTAGCACGTACTCACCATGGACACAATCATGAACCATCACTATGCATGCTTTAAGCAATACAACCCATGCCTCAATTCACATGTATAAAACAATATACATAAGCATTCATATCACAAGACATACGAGGCATAAACATTCATACATTTGAGTTCATCCAAAGGCTTAGATCAAGATTAGGATTAGGCTACCACCCTAATCCTAACTCTAGGTGGGTCTACCAAGCCCAACCTAGTCCATATACTCGAACCAACTAATTTAAAACCTTTAAAAGCAAACAACCACTCACCTAAGCTTCCAAGCTCAAGACCACGCAAGCAACAACCTTCAATTCTCCGGATTCACTTCCGATGCTTCACCGATGCCCAAACTTGATTCTAATCATTCCCAAACACAAACAAAACACCCACAATCAATATCTTATCATCGGAGCTAACCCGGAATGCAATTCAACCACAAAATACCATGTTACAAGCATGAACAACAACCATTTTTCACCAATCCGGATGGCCCCAAAACCTTGACCAAAAACCATGTTTTCAACTTCCATTACACCCACCGATGATCCCAATTCAACCCCTATCCATAGCACTATCAAAAGCCTATCAAAACCCACTTAAAACAGCCCCCAAAACTCACCCAAAACCTCCCAAAAAACCCATTTTCACCCAAGTCCGAAAATTGCTCAAAACCCCTTGAAATTCATATATGCTATACCATTTGACCTCTATATAACTTATCTAAACATATTAAATCAACACATTTACTTTAACAACATAAAGCATTCATTTTTAATCCCAACTTCCATAAATTCCATTTTCTAAAACTCTTATGAAAATGAAAATAGAAGGTACTTTTAAAGAGGGGAAGATGAGGGGAAGTCAAAAACATCCTTACCTTTCGATTTGGAGTTGAAATGAGGAAGCTTTGGGATGGAATAGTAGATTGGGGAAGAAAACTCTATTTCACGTTGAAAAATCTGATGAAGAAGGTGAATAGTGGAAGTTTGATAGGGAAAAGGGGGTTTAAATTTGAAGTGGGGTAAATTACCCAAAAGGCCATTAATGAATAGTTTTCCTTGTTTTTAAATTAGCTCCTCAACTTTGAGTCTAAAACATTTAGGTCCCATTTTAAATGGTAAATTTTGTAACCCAATATTTTAAACGGATTATTTCATAAACCACCCCGAGCCCAAAATAATATTAAAATATTATTTTTACCTAACCCCTAAACCCGGATGTTACAACTCTCCCCCACTTAAGGAATTTCGTCCCCGAAATTACCTGGTGGAAACAGATACGGAAACTGCTCAACCATATCAGCTTTCCTCTCCCACGTGGCCTCTTCCACACCTCTATGTCTCCACAACACCTTGACCAACTCTATGGTCTTGCCACGCAACACCTTGCTATCAGAAGCAAGTATCTCAACGGGCTCTTCGTTATAAGACAAATCCGGATTCAACTCTATCTCCTCAACGGGCATCACATGCGAAGGATCCGATCTATATCTTCTAAGCATAGATACATGAAAGACATCATGGATCTTCTCTAACTCAGAAGGTAACCTCAACCGATAAGCTACAGGCCCAATCCGCTCAACTATCTCATACGGACCAATGAACCTCAGACTCAACTTGCCCTTTCGGCCAAATCTCATTACCTTCTTCCACGGAGATACTTTCAGAAACACTTTCTCACCCACTGAGTACTCAACCTCTTTCCTCTTCAAATCTGCATAGGACTTCTGACGATCGGAAGCTGCTTTCAAACGGTCACAAATCAACTTCACTTTTTCTGTGGTTCCTTTAAGCAAGTCTGGCATAGGTAACAGCCTCTGACCTGTCTCAGCCCAACGAACCGGAGTCCTACATCGCCTACCATGCAAGGCCTCATAGGGTGCCATCTGAATACTAGACTGATAACTGTTGTTGTAAGCAAACTCAACCAACGGTAAGTGCTTCTCCCAAGAACCCTGAAAATCAATCACACAAAAACGAAGCATATCCTCTAGAATCTGTATCACTCGCTCTGACTGCCCATCAGACTGCGGATGATAAGATGTGCTGAAATACAGACGACTACCCAAAGCACTATGCAAACAACTCCAGAACCTCGAAGTAAATCTAGGATCCCTATCTGAAACAATAGACTTCGGAACTCCATGAAGTCTCACAATCTCATGAATGTACAAGTTTGCCAACTTGTCTAAGGAATCCGTAGTGTTCACTGCTAAAAAGTGAGCACACTTAGTGAACCTATCCACAATCACCCAAACTGAGTTCTTCTTCAAAGGAGACAAAGGCAACCCCGATACAAAATCCATGGTGATTCTCTCCCATTTCCATTCCGGAATCTTCAAAGGCTGTAGCAAACCTGAAGGAACCCGATGTTCCGCCTTCACTCTCTGACAAACCATGCAACGGCTCACATACTCGGCTACATCTCTCTTCAAACCAACCCATAAGTAATCATTCTTCAAATCTCGATACATCTTGGTACTACCCGGATGCATAGAAAAGGGACTCGAATGTGCTTCACTCAAAATTTGACGTCTCAGCTCAACATCTTCCGGTACAACAATTCTATCCCTAAAGCACAACAAGCTCTCACCACTGAAACTATACTCAGTCGGTCTTCCTTCGGCTATGTCTTGAACATGAGGAACTAGGCTTGTATCTTGCAACTGCTTCTCTCTAATCAACTGAATCAAAGAAGGCTTCACTTGCAACTCGGTGATCAAACCACCATCATCGGACACACTCAATCTAGCAAACATAGCTCTCAGCTCAACGGCCACTTTTCTACTCAAGGCATCGGCTATTACGTTTGCTTTACCCGGATGGTACTCAATGGTCAGATCGTAATCTTTTAGCAACTCTAGCCATCTCCTCTGTCTCAAGTTCATCTCTTTCTGTGTCATCAAGTACTTCAAGCTCTTGTGATCGGTGTAAACAACACACTTCTCACCATACAAGTAGTGACGCCAAATCTTCAATGCAAACACAACTGCGGCTAGCTCTATGTCATGAGTAGGATAGTTCTTCTCATGAATCTTCAACTGTCTAGAAGCATAAGCAACAACTCTCCTATCTTGCATCAAGACACACCCTAAGCCTACGTAGGAAGCATCACTGTAAATCACAAACTCCTTACCTGAAACAGGTTGCACTAACACTGGAGCATTTGTCAAAGCTTCTTTCAACTTCTCAAAGGCCTTTTGTCTTGCATCTGACCATTCAAACTTGACTCCCTTTTGCAACAACTTAGTCAGGGGAGCAGCTACTCTAGAGAAGCCATCAACAAACCTCCTATAGTAACCAGCTAATCCTAGGAAACTCCTAATCTCGGTCACGGACTTAGGTTGTTTCCACTCAACAATAGCCTCAATCTTCGACGGATCAACACGGATGCCTTCGGCCGAGACAACATGGCCAAGAAATACAACATCTCGAATCCAGAACTCGCACTTACTAAGCTTCGCATACAACTGATTGCTCAACAACCTTTGTAAAACAAATCTCAAGTGCTCATCATGCTCTTCTTCTGTCTTCGAGTACACAAGTATATCATCAATGAAGACAACCACAAATCGGTCTAAATAGTCTCTGAAAATTCTGTTCATCATGTCCATGAATGCTGCTGGTGCATTCGTGAGCCCAAATGGCATCACAAGAAACTCATAGTGACCATATCTAGTCCTAAAAGCTGTCTTCGGAACATCACACTCTTTCACTTTCAACTGATAGTACCCAGATCTCAAATCTATCTTCGAGAATACTGAAGCACCTCTCAACTGATCAAACAAATCATCTATACGAGGCAACGGATACTTGTTCTTCACGGTCAACTGATTCAACTGTCTATAGTCAATACACATGCGCATGCTACCATCTTTCTTTTTCACAAACAACACTGGGGCACCCCACGGAGAACTACTAGGCCTAATGAAACCACGGTCTAATAATTCTTGCAACTAACTCTTCAATTCCTTCAACTCTTTCGGAGCCATGCGATACGGAGCTATCGAAACTGGATTAGACCCTGAAACTGTCTCAATCACAAACTCAACATCTCTGTCAGGAGGCAAACCAGGCAACTCTTCAGGAAACACATCTGGAAAGTCACACACTGTCCTGATATCCTTCGGTCTAGCTTCACTCATATCCGGATTCATAACATAAGCTAAATAGGCCCCACATCCTGAGTCCATCAACCTATGAGCCTCTAAAGCTGACACCACATTAGACAAGAACTTAATGTTCTCGCCCACTACCACTACCTCGTAGTCATCAGAAAGTTTCAAGGAAATTCTCTTTGTCTCAAAATCCACACTAGCCCGATGCTCAACCAACCAATCCATACCCAATATAATATCAAAACCATAGAAAGGAAGTTCCATCATATCAACTGAGAACACATGACCCTGAATCTTCAGTGGACACCTCCTATACATACGTCTAACCACAACTGTCTCACCAAAAGAGCTAGTAACATGCATACCTACATCTAAGATCTCAACATGAATATCTAACTTCTGTGCATGCCCACTCAGAATGTAGGAATGCGTAGAACCCGAATCAACCAAAGAAAGCAAAGACATAGACTGTAACTCAAAATTACCTGCTATCACATCGGTGTCGTTCCCGGCCCCCCTCTGAGCATAGACCCTCGCTGGTCCTCCCGCCTCTGGCTGCACAGCCACAACATGAGCAAGGTTCCTCTGAGCATCTCCCCTAGGTGCATCAGCCCTAGGCTGGAAGTAGCCACGACCGCGCCCACGGCCTCTCTGGAAATCATTACCTCTCGCAGGAGCCTGAGCAATGTTCGGTGCCTGAGCTGCCTGACGCGGACAGTCCCTCCTAAAGTGGTCCCTCGAACCACAGTTCCAACAAGCATGTAAGTTACCCTAGCACTCTCCAGTGTGCTGTCTCCCACACTGTGCACACTCGGGCAAGCGCCCTCCTCCTCTATGGCCCTGATGGCCCCTGCCCTGGTGGCCACCGCCACGTCTCTGATCAAACTGATGTCCGCCACCTCTGTGCCTCTTGGCATCTCTACCATCAAAGTTGTTGTGCCTCTTACCAGAACTAGATCCTCCAGAACGCTTGGCCAGCCCCAAGCTATGCTCAATGTCCTTGGCTCTAGCAACCAAGACATCAAAGTCAGAATAATCAGAAGCTAAGGTATACCTCTTAACTTCCTCATGAAGTCCGTATCTGAAACGATCACATCGAGCCCTCTCAGTGGGTACTAACTCTGGAGCATACTGACTCAGACGAACGAAACGAATCTCATAATCAGTCACTGAAGCATCTCCCTGAGTGAGAGCCATGAACTCTCTCTTCTTCTCATCTAGGTACCTCGGTCCCAAGTACCTCTTCCTGAAGGCAGACTCAAAGAACCCCCAATCAATCTCTGTCTCTGGAACCCCGGTAGTAATGGTGACCCACCAGGTGTAGGCATCACCCTGAAGCAATGAGATCACACAACCCAATCTACGTGCGCCCGCACAACCCATCTGAGCCAAGATACGAACTGTCTTCTCCAACCATAACTCCGACCTCTCCGGAGTAGATCCTCTAAACTCCTCGGCTCCCAAGCTACGGAGCCTCTCCAATGGTAAACTAGCATCATCGTACCTAGGTTGAGCTGCAGCCTGAGCCCCCGCAACTGCGGCCTGGAACGCTCCCGCTATTGCTTGCACAAGCGGAGTCATATCAATTCCAGCTGGACCTTGGCCACCTTGAGGTCCCTCTCCTCCAGCTCCATCCTCGCCCCCAGCTCCAGGTGGAGAAGGTGGTGGTGGTGGAGGAGCGCCGGCTCCCGCGGCCCCCGGTCCCTCTATGTGAGCTCCCGCACCAACTACCGGCTCAACGGGAGCCACAACTCGCGGTTCCTGACGAACCAACCTCGGTCTACCTCTTGGTCTAGACATTGCTCTCTCAGATATTAACTACAACCACAACAACAACACACAAATTGGGTTAGCAAGGTGAGGCTCCCAAGTGTCCAAGTATGTTTCCTCACTTAAAAATCATTTTTTTCAATGTAATAGTAGCAATGGGACCCACACACACATGCTTTAAAATAAAACAATCAGCACACTTGTCACATAAGCAACCATTCTTGCAGCATAAGCAAACACCGTGCAATTTCAACTTAAAAGCGTAAACTTACCTCACTTACCTGCCCAAGGTCTCGGTAACCTTAGGCTCTGATACCAACAAATGTAACCCCCTCGTCCCGGTCTGGCCGAATGACCGGTCCGAGTGGGCCATACGGGGAAAACCGAAGCGAAACCCAAAGGGGTTCCTCCTCGGTTAGCAACCCTAATTTTTTTTTTCATTTTTAACTCGTCATTTTGAACCCCCAACCACAAACAAACGCCCAAATTTTAATCTTAACTAAAGGCATATTAAATCCTATGTATTTTTCTCTTTGAACAGACCAACAACTCAAAATAGTGCAATACTAAGCAGAAGTTTCGAAACTTTGGGGAAGGGTTTCGAAACTTTTGCTGGCAGAAACCCCTGGAACCAAAATTCTCCAAAGGTTTCGAAACCTTGGGGAAGGTTTCGGAACCTTTGACCAAAGTTTCGAAACCTACCCCAAAGGTTTCGAAACTTTTGGTTGGCAGAATGCCCTGGAACCAAAATCTCACCAAAGGTTTCGAAACCTTGGGGGAGGTTTCGGAACCTTTGACAAAAGTTTCGAAACCTACCCCAAAGGTTTCGAAACTTTGGGATGGCAGAATGTCCTGGGACCAAATCCTTTGCAAAGGTTTCGAAACCTTACCCATGGTTTCGAAACCTTAGTGCAGGGGATCACATTCTGCTCTACCTAAGGACTTCCTAACCTTGCAAAACCCCAAAATCATACATGGACATGTATAGGAGCGTAAAAAGGACCAAAAGCATGCTTCAACACTCACAAGACCCGCACATATGACCATTTCAACAAGCATACATGAGCCATAGGAAGCATTTAACATAAATCAAGCATTCGAAGCATGGCATTCCAACAAAAGGGTAAAATTCAGCATTTGGAGTCAAACATGGAAGCTCAAGAGCCCAAAAGGCACAAAGAAAACATATGAGGTTTGCACCAAGACAAGGCAATCTAAACATCTAAAGGCATGCCACCATACCCAAACATTCATCAACATAGCAACACAACCATGCAAAAGCAAGACACTAAGGAGTCTAAACATGCTCCTAGCAACCATCAAAACCAACAAAACATTACGCATCCCATTGCTTAAACTATTACGTGTCTTAGCATTAAAACCATACTTGATGAACACAAGTCCAAACCACACTTGGAGGCCCTCCACTTGCCCGAGCAACCCACGAACTAAGGATCTGCAATGTCGAACAAAGAGAGCGTAAGCAATGATGCTTAGTGAGGGTAAGCTCTAAAAACAAACCTCAACATTGCAGGGTCCGAGCACGATCTAGCCAAGGCAATTTACATTTACCAAGAGTCCACAAGATATAGATGCATGAGCAATATATCACATATATGCCATAATCATGAGCTCAACGCTACCATACATGTAATCACATTTAAACATCCAAACAGCTCATATATCCCCAACACATTGAAACACACATCAATCCACATTGGCACCTAGTTATGACTCAAATACACGGATAACCGTTGGAACTCACATCCAACAACACAACCATTACCTGACGGTGGGATTTCACTCATCACCGGTCTCGCGGAGGGGATTCCACTCATCCTCACGCCCCGTCGATGGGATTCCACTCATCACCGACTATATTTAAATACCATTTCCGGGCGTACCCGTACTCCTCCTTGGTGACTCAACGCCACCAAGGCCACGCGCGACTTTTGACTCATGTGTACACACTAACATCCTAATGATCGATCATTTGTATTTAAGTATACTAGTGCCAATATTTTGCTCATTCCACATTACTCATTTCAACCATTTCCGTGCTTAGCACGTACTCACCATGGACACAATCATGAACCATCACTATGCATGCTTTAAGCAATACAACCCATGCCTCAATTCACATGTATAAAACAATATACATAAGCATTCATATCACAAGACATACGAGGCATAAACATTCATACATTTGAGTTCATCCAAAGGCTTAGATCAAGATTAGGATTAGGCTACCACCCTAATCCTAACTCTAGGTGGGTCTACCAAGCCCAACCTAGTCCATATACTCGAACCAACTAATTTAAAACCTTTAAAAGCAAACAACCACTCACCTAAGCTTCCAAGCTCAAGACCACGCAAGCAACAACCTTCAATTCTCCGGATTCACTTCCGATGCTTCACCGATGCCCAAACTTGATTCTAATCATTCCCAAACACAAACAAAACACCCACAATCAATATCTTATCATCGGAGCTAACCCGGAATGCAATTCAACCACAAAATACCATGTTACAAGCATGAACAACAACCATTTTTCACCAATCCGGATGGCCCCAAAACCTTAACCAAAAACCATGTTTTCAACTTCCATTACACCCACCGATGATCCCAATTCAACCCCTATCCATAGCACTATCAAAAGCCTATCAAAACCCACTTAAAATAGCCCCCAAAACTCACCCAAAACCTCCCAAAAAACCCATTTTCACCCAAGTCCGAAAATTGCTCAAAACCCCTTGAAATTCATATATGCTATACCATTTGACCTCTATATAACTTATCTAAACATATTAAATCAACACATTTACTTTAACAACATAAAGCATTCATTTTTAATCCCAACTTCCATAAATTCCATTTTCTAAAACTCTTATGAAAATGAAAATAGAAGGTACTTTTAAAGAGGGGAAGATGAGGGGAAGTCAAAAACATCCTTACCTTTCGATTTGGAGTTGAAATGAGGAAGCTTTGGGATGGAATAGTAGATTGGGGAAGAAAACTCTATTTCACGTTGAAAAATCTGATGAAGAAGGTGAATAGTGGAAGTTTGATAGGGAAAAGGGGGTTTAAATTTGAAGTGGGGTAAATTACCCAAAAGGTCATTAATGAATAGTTTTCCTTGTTTTTAAATTAGCTCCTCAACTTTGAGTCTAAAACATTTAGGTCCCATTTTAAATGGTAAATTTTGTAACCCAATATTTTAAACGGATTATTTCATAAACCACCCCGAGCCCAAAATAATATTAAAATATTATTTTTACCTAACCCCTAAACCCGGATGTTACAAGGTTGTTGTTATCCCAATTTCTCAGGGTTTTGCCATAATTAATTTAGACCGACCTGCGTTACACACTTGGTTTTGACGGGCGAGTCTTCAAACGAGAATGTTCTGCATACACAGAGTCTCAAACTCGAGACATGCTCAAGCGATATCAAACTGCCTACCACTCGGACTAATCTCTGTTGCTGTTACTCAACCTACTTTGATCCACCACTAAAAAAGTAAAAATATATATCTTTTTTGGTACCTTTATTTATGCTTCAACACTAAAAAAATAGAAAATAGTTTTATTATAATATATTTAATATTAAAATTTAATATTTAATTTTTTAGTGTTGACACATAAAAAAATAAAAAAAATCCCACTAAGACCCTCAGGCTATATATTATATTACTAATCTCAATTTATTTTACAGTTAATTCAGTCTTTTATTAAATATAAAAATGCATTTAACTATATTTTTTCGTATAATTACTTTCTTAAAATAGTAGTTAGTACCTAATTTATTAGTTGATTAATTTAGATCAAGTACTACAAAATTACAACACAAATATATTTTCCTACGTTCAAACTACGCGAGCCTCCCAACGAAGCCAACATAAATCTGATCCAAATAAAAAAAATAAAAGGCAATTTTAAATCCTAAAAATTATTTAAGATGTCTAAAAGTGCATCTTACTAGACCAATTAAAAGTTGGTCGTTTATATATCATATTTAACTTAAAGATTTAATCTATATAAATTGATTTGATATAATTTATTTATTTTTATTAATAATATTATGTCTGAATCAACTTCTAGAGAGTATTAGAAAAATATAATAAAGAATGAAACATAAATTGAAGAAATGGTCAAAAGTGAAAGCGTGTGTTTTGTTCCAATAAATAATGCCTCCCCCGGCCCTCCATAACCTGAATACATCGACTGCATATTATATTCTAGAAATTTTGCTGGCGCTTCGCCGCATGCAAAAGTCTCTTTTTTAATAAAAAAATATTTTTTTAGAAAACATTTGTTTACACTTTTATTTAGTTTGCATAAGTTGTCTAAATTCTCGCTAATGTTTGATTGAATTGTCATTTTGATTTTTATTTTTTTGAAGCAATTTAATTTTTAATATTTTACTTTGGGTTAAAATAATCTCTCTGCGAACGAAAACTATTAGTTAACTAACGGTGAATGGCTTGAAATGATGTGGCAAACCTACATGGCAGTGCACGCCGCAATAGTAGTGTGATATAGGTAAATATGTTGACTTTGCAGAATGACACATTAGTCAAAAAATAATTTTAAAAATTTGTATAAAATATAAAATATTTTTTCTTATGACGTGTCATTCTATCAAGTCATTTCAAGTTGTTTTTCGTCAATCGGCTAACAGTTTTCATCTACAGAGGAACTATTTTGACCCAAAATGAAACGTTGAGAGCTAAATTGCTTTAAAAAAATATATGGCACAAAGTAACTATTCAATCAAATGTTAGGGGATTCTTTTAACATTATACCTTCTTATTTATACCTATAGGGTTAATCAATTTTTTAATAGAGAAATTTTAACGTCCCAAGTAGTCCAATTGAAAAAACGGATGATGTTCATCTTAGGAGATTCGGGTCCAAATCGCTTTGTCTGTAAAGTGTGTACATTGTCAAAGGATTAAGAATATGTATGAACATACACTACCTTATAATCACATTAAGACTATTAAAAAAACACTCATACAATTATAATCAGCATGTTTGACTGATATAGTGTAATTACATTTTAATTATTTTATGTCATGTTGGATAATATAAATTATAACTACACCGTTACAAAAATTTAAATTCTAAAATAATATAAATTATAACTACACCGTTACAGAAATTTAAATTCTAAAATAATATTAATTATAAAAAACCTTCCAAATATACTAAAAATATTAATTAATTGCCTAGTTATTATTTGTCATAAAATTAGTTACACACATTAACTAATTATTGACATAGTTATGTGTGAATTGTTATTAAAAAAAACTTAATACGTTATATATGTGATTAATTATTTGTCACTCTTTTATATATATATATATATATTTAAATACATACATAAAAGTTAAAAGGATAAACTACATTAAAGGTCGTTTAATTATGAGTTTTGTAATAAATAGGTCATTTTTTCTTCTAAAAGTTACAAACAAGTCACATAATTACAATACTATTAGAAATAAGACATTTCGTCATTAAAATTGAAACGAACGTCTAATGCGGCATGACACAATAATACTTTGATTTTCCAAAACATATACATTCTAGTAATTTTATCCTAATTCAAAGTAATTCAGTAAATTTAACTTATTATATTTAAATTTTTTATCAATTTAGTCTTTTTTTACAATACTGCCAAAGAAAGCGAGCACATCAAATTAAAACAGTACTTTGTTAATTGTATTCTACCAGAAAGCAACAAGTTACTGTTAAATTGTTATTATATTAAAAAAATAATATATGTTGTGAATAAAATAAAGAAGAACAAGAAGAACAAAGAGATGAGAGGAAGAAGGAGATTTGTATTATTCTCAAAATATAGAATTGTATACAATGCCTTCAATGAATCATCTATTTATAGGCATAAGAAGTACATAATAAATTAAACTCTAATTCATAGAGATAATATTCCTAATAATAAATAAATCAAACTCCTTTGATAAAGTTCTAATCATGATAGACATCCACATAGATAAATATTCATAACACTCCCCCTTGGATGTCTATGAAGATAATGTGCCTCGTTAAAACCTTACTAAGATAAAAACCCAGTGGGAAAAAAAATTCTTTAGTGAAGGAAAAAGAGTACACACATCTTTGATACGCATAACTTGTTGCCTCATTAAAAACCTTACCAGGAAAACCCATTGGGACAAAACCTCGGTTAAGGGAAAAAGAGTGCAACGCGTATTTACTCCCCCTCATGAAAACATCACAGAAGATCTTTGAATCTTCATAATTTAATCTTGAATATCAATTTTCTAAAGACCGCGAGGGATGAAACTTTGGAGTAATATGTTCCATGATGTATCAACTTTCAAACTGAGATATACATCTTGCTTTATCTTCACACAAGATAGCTTTTATCATATCTTGTAAAAGTAAATCCACATATCTTTTGGATATGTTGGGTCAATAATCTTAGCCAAACACATTTTTTTGGCTTGCCTCGTGCATAACAATTATTTCTACGACATTTGAGGAGGTATCAACGAATGTTTGAAGATCTAAATGTAATGATCTTTGTATATTCATAGATATTTCTTGACCAACTAATATATAGTGCTTCAAGACCAAGAAAAGATATAATTATCTTTATTCACATCCAACAATCTTACAACTATTGGGATACTCAATAGATATGATCTATTCATATTGAATCTTCTTTAAGATTCTTTCAGCTTATGTCTATTCATTGACAAAAGAAATATATAAAAATGCTCGATCTTCAGGTCGAGATAAACTTGATGTCAAGATTCAAGTACTTGTATTGAAAGTACTTCATGAGTTTCCAATTTGAAGCTCTTTAGGACTTCTAAAATTATCATAATGGATCTTGATCCAAACTCCTTTATAAAATACATAAGAAAATCTAATCATTCTTATTGTATTTTCTCAATTAGTATTCACTAAGGAGATTATACCAAATGCGCCAAAAATATTCATGAGACATGTCTAAATAAATTTCCTCAGAAATTTCCAAATGCTTATAGCATTTTAGATCCTTCAAGGATAAATATGGATCCACAAATAATTAGACGCATGTAAAATTTTCAAAACTGCCAAAGTAATTGCATCCACCATGAAGTAATTAAAACTTTTCATAAATCATAGTTCAAGTCGTATTTACGACTACTTATTTGTGCCTTACTTGCATTACACCTTTAGATGTTTGGACTGCTTGTCCAAATACTTCTACTTTAGAAGTTCAAAGCGTCTTTCAACATTGGCCAATTCAATATCTATACTTCCAGATAGATTTTATACAAGATCCTCGATTTCTTTCTTTACTTCTATAGAAGTATTTTATGTAAAATTGTTTGTAAAATCGTTGTCGACAACTTTCCAATTTTCTGGTTCCATTCTCGTAATGACATAACTCATCGAGAACTCTTCAAGATTTCAATCTTTATTTCAGGTACCTGAAACTCTTATAGAGTTTTATTATTTGTTATGTCTTGGGTCTCTTCAGGAGCACCCGCCTCCAATATATGACCATCTCATATTACTTTCTATTTACGAGAATTTTGATCATTGGAACCATTTCAACTATCATGCTTCAGGCATGATTTACATTCTCTCGCTCTAACATGTAATTTAAACTTAGAGTATTTCAGCTGGTATATGAGACTTAATTACTCTCATTGGGTCAGTAAATATGTCTGGCAGATGACATGTAATAACATGAATTATCTTATGAACTTCTAGTTCATATACGAGGATCTAGATAATGATAATTCATTTTCCTCTATCTAGCTGATTATTGCATCCCCCTGATGTTGAGAAAAATCATGTCATAAATGATTCTCCAATTAATGTTTAAGAATTTAAACATAAAAGGAGACTCGTACTCAATATATATTCTCAACCCTTTTTATTTACCCATTTTGTGCGTTGTGGTGGAGCAATTCATATCGCACATTCAAAAATCATAAAATGGGAAATGTATGGTTTCTGACCAAAAACCAATCATAACGGGGAGTTTATTATAACTCGTTGGCTTGATGCGTATAAGTGTTGCTATATGGAAACACCATATAAATAATAACTCTTTTGTTCTCATAGTTTAGCTATTAAATAGGAGGCATCCAATTGAAATTTTGCTAAACTATATTTTTCATAATCAATAGGCTTTGTAACAACTGATATAGCCTAAAATATAAACCCACTAGCTTTTCAAGACGAATAGTCTAACTGCATAATCTGAATATTTTTTAGAATCAATCTCACAAACTTCTAGTTGTAAGTCGATAAAACAATGTAGATGCATCTACTAAAATCATATAAAACTTTCCACATTTGTGGATATATGGGCCCATATTTCGTTCAGATATGCAAGACATATAGTCTTAACTTCAATACAAGAACTTTAAGTTCTAATTCTTTTGGTAAGTGGGATCATCTATATCCTTTGAGAACAAACAACACAAGAACTTCAGGTTCTTTTAGTAAGTGGAATTTAATCAATTCCTTTAAGCAACACAAGAACTTCACGTTCTTTAATAAGTGGAATTTAATCCATTCCTTTGAGAATAAGCACCACAAGAACTACAGGTTCTTTTAATACATGTGCATGTAAATCTCAATAATTTCTGCACCATTGATCAGGATGGTCTAACCGATCATGCCAACTATATATATGTGTGTATATATCTCTGAATTTGTAAACTCCTTGTTTACCATAACATGTAATTCAATCTCACTCGTACATGTCTAGTACGACCATCAAAATTGTTCCTTTAAATAGGAATATATTTAGCTCTTTCGTAGCTTTCAATTGAAATTATCTTTTGGTAGCAATATATGGCTCTTCTAGAGCTTTCAACTGACTTTTTGGCTACCAGAACTTATATCCATATTGGCTTATTTCAAATGTCAATTGATAACATATGTTATCTATAATTCCAAAAGGGATAATTTGCGAACTCATATTGCTCTTTTTATGACTTTGACGAGTATAACGCACTTTGAATATGGAATAAAGTTCCATTTGACAATAACATATTTGCTCAACCAGAGCCTTTTGTGATATTAATACTTCCGGATATAGTACTCACATTATTCCCTTGCATTTTAATCGAGAAATGCATAATTGTGCACCTTTCAAAATGTGTTTTGTTTCATTTACTTCAGGTAATGAAAATATGTACTTTGTATCATTCACTTTGAGGAATGAAAAATAAAATATAGCACATCATATCAAGTCGATTATCTATTAGAGATAAACTTTCAAGTGCTCTTCCGAAGTATTGATATTGTAGTACTTTGAGAAATATTACTCATATTTCCCCTTGCATTTAAATGGGAAAAATATTTCTTATGCTTAAGTACAATATGAGTACTTGCATTATCTGCTAGGCATAAATAGCCACAATTCTAGGCATAAATAGCCACAATTCATTGTATATTTTATTCTGGAAGTAATCATATTCTTCAAATAATAAATTAACATAAAACGTAAATAAATAATATATGAAATAAATAAAGATAAAGTAAACTAACATAAATAAATAATAAATAAAACGAATTAACATTAAAAAAATAAAATAAATAAAAAACAATTATTCCTGTTAGAGGTTATAAGGGAAATAAAATAAATGGTAAATTATTCCCTTCAAGGGTTATGAGAAAATTAACAATATCCAATTGAGTTGGACCAATAACGCCATAATTATTTTCGCCATAAACAAATTTTGTTTTTATTTTATTTCATTTATCATTCATGATTATGGATAAAGTCCATAATACTTTGGCGTTTGACAAGTACGAAACCAATGGTTTATAACATCACATTGGTAAAAGGATTTCACTTCCTTAGAATGATCTTTATCACTCTTGTCATCTTTATAACTTCGCTACCAGCGGGTAGAAGTATTCTTAAAATGACTATACTTTTCATGTGTATATTCATAGCCTCGACAACGACCACAACTTTTAATGTGATTTTTTATTCCTTCCATAATATAATCTCACATTCACTTTAGGGAATGGAGTAGAGCCAGTGGGCCTTTAAAACCTTTTTCACATATCCTTATCACAGAGAACAAAGATTTAATCCTCGTACGCGGCATTGTTAAACCTGTCCACAAGGTCCTTTAAAAACCTCCTTTGAGACCAGTAGCCTCGCAGAACGGGATGTCCAGCCAATTATACTTGGATTATATCGAAATTATGTCTCTAATTGAATAATGATTTACTATGTTTGCATTCACTTCAGGGAATGAAACAGATCCAATAATTGCATGGAATAAACATCATGCTTGCATTCACTTCAGGGAATGCCCCATCATTGATAATTGCATGGAATAAACATCATGCTTGCATTCACTTCAGGGAATGCCCCATCATTGATAATCGCATGGAATAAACATCATGCTTTGCATTCACTTCAAGGAATGCCTCCCATAAAACTTTTTGGATCAAGACGAATTTTCGTAACTTGAAATTGGGAGAAGTCTATGGTCGAGTTTTTCGACGAAGAAGAAATATTGCTTTCAAGCAAATATAGACTTTATAATAATCTTCTTGTAAATCCAAAATTATCATGATTTATCGCACTTTAAAATTGTATTTTAAAAGATAAAAATAAAATAGAGTTTACCGATATTGAATTTCGTCTCAAAGCCAATGATGACGTAGCAAATGAACCAAGGCATCTTCTCATAATCTTTTTTACACCATGTCTCTTTCCAACTCATTTGAATACATGTAAAACTCAAAACACGGTTAAAAGCATCGACTTTTATCAATAGAATAAAAAAAATTATTTGAGACTAGATCAAAAAGTATAAAAGTAGTCATAGATCAAGTTGAATAAACATAACTATAATTGATGTGATCAAATTATAAACAACCATAGTTAAAATCAAGCGACATTTTGATGAATATATAAACACATCAAAGTAACGTATTCCTTTTGCCTTTGATTCACATACAAAGTAATTGATACAAATAATAAAGTTGCTTTATATCTCAAATTTATTCATATAAATTACAATAATAATAATAATAATAATAATAATAATAATGATAAAACAAATATATAATAATCACATGACAACACAATCCTTGAATTGAATCAATTATAAATTAGAATGGAATAATAAAAACTTTGAATAAAACTAATATAGTGTGTAATAAAATGTTCCAACTTGTGCGCCCAATAGCATTTAGCCGAAATCCTTGAGGGCTTTAATTTAGTTTGCTTTATCAATCCATCTAATGAAGTACGACGATAATTTTAATTTTCGTTAATTCAAGAGTTACTTCAAGTATGAATAAAATAATAATAAATTAAAATAATAACCAAATAATAGATATGAATATACTAACTTTTGGAGAATGATAAATCAATCATTATATTAGTATATAAATAAGTAAAACATACCATACTTTCCAAGGTAAGCTGAATATATGATAGATGTAGTCACCAATATCAAATTGAAATTCTTTTCGAGAACCACCAACAATAATCACAGTAATTGAGCGAGCGAGATCGTGCTGATAACGTGTTGTGAATAAAATAAAGAAGAACAAGAAGAACAAAGAGATGAGAGGAAGAAGGAGATTTGTATTATTCTCAAAATATAGAATTGTATACAATGCCTTCAATGAATCATCTATTTATAGGCATAAGAAGTACATAATAAATTAAACTCTAATTCATAGAGATAATATTCCTAATAATAAATAAATCAAACTCCTTTGATAAAGTTCTAATCATGATAGACATCCACATAGATAAATATTCATAACAATATACCATTTTTTACGAAGAACAAACAATTTAGAAGAAGAACAAAGGCTAAAATGATTGAATTTTGAAATATTAAGGGTTAAATTTATTAAATTAATAGAGTATAAGTTTTGAGTATTAAAAATGTTATTATATTCTCGTCAAACATACAATGACTTTTATGTTTGAACATTTTAATCGAGCGATTTATTTGTAACTTTTGAAGAAAAATGACTTGTTTGTTACCAAATTCATAATTAAATGGCATTAAGTGTGGTTATCCAAATTAAAATGATCACATTTTGAAGGGTAAAATCTTGAGACACAATTTGTGTAAAAAAATTATTTTACACAAGCATGCATGCTTGCCCTATAAATCTAAATCCTAAATTCTTAATCCTAAACCCTAAAAAACTAAACCATAAATTCTATACCCTAAATTTTAAACATTAACCTTTAATTCTAAATACTTAAATTAAACCTATAACCCCTAAAATTAAAAAAATTATGTAAACTAAAGTTTACATTAACAATATATCAAAGTTTTTCATTTTGAATCCTCCGATTCATAATAGATTAATCATACTAATAACTGAACAAGGAGTCAAGCAAGTTGTGAATATCACCACCGTCCTTAGCATTAAAAAATTGGGGGAAAAGAAGTGACATGAAACTATGAATATTACCGGTACACGTCATTGTCATAGGAAAAGATGAAGGCTAATATTAATATGTAAAAGTTCTCATGTAATTTTTAGGAAGCTTCTTAATTTGTTTTATTTAATTTATTTTTCCTTCTTCCCCAAGTTACTTTGTCTCCACACTTGTGTTTTAGTGGTAGTGTGGTACACTTTCAATCTGAAATTCAAGGGTTTCTTCAATCTTGTTTTAAAAATTTTAATATTTTAATATTGTAATTGTAATTGCTATTTTCTATATTCAGCTTATCATACAAACCAATTTAGATCTTCATAAAGCCGGTACGGACATGGTGGATAGGAATGAATTCCACCTACACAAATATCATGGGATTTAGGGATGATTAAATATTTAATATTTACATTTTTATAATATTCTAATTTGTATTCATATGGTTGATTTATTGTTTTTTTACAGAAGCCGCTAATTTTATTGAAAAAAATATTTAAATTACAATAAGAGTTTACAATCATAAACATAAACTAAACACATAATTTAGACATTTTTCAATAAACAATGACATAAGAAACTAGCAATTTTAGATCATACAAATACCATACAATGAAAAAGGTTAAAAACTCAATTAAAAGACTTGAACAAAAGAAGATACGAACATATCTGACTGCATCGACAAACGAACCACAAGATGAGTCAAACTATTGAAAGGCTATCAATCGCAAATTAGAGCCGAACGTCATGAGAAATTATTCACAAACGCAAACCGCATACTAAATTAGGGATGACAATGAGATATGACAGGGCATGTTTTTGACCTATTTCTCTCGACTTTTTTTTGTTATGACACAAAAATTATTCAAATATCTTATTATTTATAAATCAAATGATATTGAATGTTTAAATATATTTATTTAGTAAATAAAAGGATAATTTTTTGTGATGTGACATTTGATATACAATAAAACTTATTTGATATTTTATTTTAATTAATTTCTACTCGTGATATGTTACATTATAAAAAGAATTAAAAATGTCAATGAATTATTAATTTTAATTAAATATTTGTATATTGTTATTATATTTGGTTTATTACTCAATGGAACTTGTATCTTTAAATAAAACAATAATTTAAAGAATAATAAATTGGTTGTAATGATAAGACTAATTATATTTTCAATAAAAGACTCGTGTTTGAATTTTAAAAATAACAATATTGGAAAAAAACACCACAAACTCTAAACATAAAACGATCATATACCATAACAACAATAAAAATATAATTTTTTTGCCCTATTTGTTTCACTAAAAATGAGTTCTAGAAAATACTTTCCGCATTTCCCTATATTTGGCTTATGGAAAATAACTTACATGTCTACTTAAAAATAATCTAAATTTCTTTTGTAAAAGGTAGAAAAGAGTAGAGACAATCACAAACTTTAAATATAAAACGATTATATACCATAATAACAACAACAACAAAATCAGAATCTTTGCCCTATTTGTTTCACTAAAAATGAGTTCTAGAAAGTACTTTCCGCATTTTCTTATATTTTACTTATGGAAAATAACTTACATGTCTACTTAAAAATAAGCCAAAGGTTTTTGTAAAGTGGCTTTTTTTATACGCTTAAGTCGTTTTTTGAAAATTTACTTCATAAAAAATAATTTTAAGCTAAAGAATTAACTTGAATGGAACCAAATATTTGTAAATTAATATTTTTATTTTAAATTATGAAATATTAAAATAATGAATATAATATTTATACTATTATTAGCTTTCAATGACACTGAATATTTATATTTTGATAATATATAATAAAAAAATATTAAAATAATAAGTGAGTAGTCTAACCGATACAATTTGTTATTCTATTCAAATCTTTATTAATATTATAATAATTATATTTTCATAATATACTTTAATATTTATAATTCATTTAAAATTTAAATAGTATTTATAATATTTATTGGAATATTCTTTATATTAATATATTAATAATAAATATATCGATTATAACTTAAATAATTAGCAACACATTTTTACAAATATAAAAATATGAATATTTTGTAAACTATAAAATATTATTACCAATAATATTAAATAATTATTATAATATCTTAAAAGTTTTAAAATGTTTATATGACTAATTTAATATTAATTTAATACTTTAAATAAAGTTATTTTAAGATCAACAAATGTTGGGTGTATTGGTAAGACACATTACACTCTCAAGGAGAGAATGTGAGTTTGAACCTTGGAGACGACATTGTTAGGAGGGGTAGCTACACACTCTAAACATGGACGGTAAGACGGACATGTATATTACAAAAAAAAATTATTTTGAGTATTTAATGTTAATATAATAATTTATAAATTTTATTAACTTGCTACTACTTGAAATATTATTATTAATAATTAACAGTTTAATGGTAAAATTTTAAATAGTAATGTTTTAATATTAATAATAATATATTATGTTGGGTGTACTGGTTGGATGAAATAAAGTAAATTGAAAGTGACCGATCCATTTGTTGTGTCGTGGTATGACCACTGCCTTAGAAGCAAATTCGGCCCGATCGGTGTAATCGCTACACTGAACGATGCCCCCGAGGTTAACACAACGCCTTCGAAATTCATACACCCGAATTTTGAAGTTGGACAAAGTGGTATTGCCCCTCTATTCTCGATAGCATGAAACATATGAGAATATTTTTGAGATGCACTAAAAGTGAATTTAGAGCATTCTATTTATAGGCTGAAAGTTGAGGGTAAAATCGATAAATCACTCACAACAATAATGAGAAAGAAATTAAATTGTTTGTATCTGTCATATTAAATATGATTTAAATCATGTAACTGTCATATTGATATACATTAAACGAGTGATTTAAATCATGTAATTTTCATCTTAAATCTATAGTAAATGAGTGAAAAATCTTTCGAATCTTCTCTACCAACATTTCTAACATTCCCTCACAAATGCGTAGATAAAATGATTTTTGAAGAGAAAAATCATGAGAAAAGTAATAGCGAAATTAACCGCTTAGATACTAGTGAACGTATCTGAAACTAATACATAGTGACGATGAGCGATCCTTCTCTTTGACAAGTGAACGAATCTTAAACTTGTAAACATAATGGTAAATTCATGACACATGACTAACCTCATTCATCCACTATGTCCGCGATAAATCTACTATGACACACACACACCCCTCAAGATTCTAATAAGTGTACTAGAATGACAGCCCAATGTCTTTTACAGAAGGTGGCAAATCCTTTTCACTTATGTAGGTAATTCATAAGGTCTACCTCAACATAAACCACCTGAATTAGAGCTATGGAATCATTGAGAATTTTCTATAAACTCAACCTCACAATAAAATAGGTAAATTCTTCAAGTTCATTTCAAATGAACCACCCAAATTCTAGAATAAAAATTTATTAAAAATTAAACCTCAACCTCTTTTATTAGAAATTTCAATATGTCATTCTCAAAGAGGATCACATAAACTCTTAGGATTGAATTCACTAAGAGTATAAATATTTATCCTTCTTAGTGGTGAGTTCATATAGCCATTCTCAATAGAATTACCCACTCAACACTAGTTTTGAATTTATTAAGAGTAGATATTCATCTAAAATCGATAAATTTATCAAGTCTTTCTCATTAAGACTACTCAAAGTTCGGGTTATGAATTTATTAAGAGCAATAAAGCTCATCTTGTGCATGTATATTATTCGTCATAGGTATAAATGTACACTATGAGTCTTTCCATGATTTCGTTTGACCATATTAAAATTTGATAACTAAGTTCGGTATCACCATAAATTCCTTAACCAATGGGCGTTAGACCCATTCCCCTCGATGAATCTAGAACAACTTTTGATTTTAACCTTTAGTAAGTGGATTAACTAAATTCTTCTCTGACTTTATTAATCATTTTAAGACATTCTATATTTTTAATATTTTTAAGATAGAAATAAATTTATAAGTGTCTTGAACAACGTGTCAGCAAGTACTTAATCATACTAGAGTAAAGTTTCCTATGAGTTTTAACCATAAAACTATGTTTTAACAAACTCAAATCTTGCTTACACATGAATATATTTTCAAAGTTTTGAGAATTTACTAATCATTAAGATTAATATGCATAATCTCAAACAATTATGAAATTCTTTATATCTCATCAGTAGTTATTCATGACTTTTTCTTATTCAAAAAGAATATCAATTTTCCTAATTCTTCATAAGAAGTCTTTCGAAATATTATGCAAATATTTATGGGGAGTTTTTAACTTTTCCTAACAATAGGAAAATTATCTCAAGTTTGTTACAAGATATTTCAACACAATCTCTGAGATAGACCATATCTTTTCTTTCTTCTACTTAGAAAAGAACTCAAAGAGATTTACTAGCTACAAGCATATTTTAGTAGCACTTCTAATCGAATTTTTACCCTGGTTGATGTAATCGCTACACTGGATGATGCCCCCGAGGTTAACACAGCGCCTTCAAAATTTGAATACCCAAAATTTGAAGTTGGACAAAGTGATATTGTCCCCCTCTTCTCGATAGCATGAAACACACGAGAATGTTTTTGAGATACACTAAAAGTGAATTTATAGCATTCTATTTATAGGCTGAAAGTTTGGAGTAAAATCAACAAATCACTTACAACAATAATGAAAAACAAATTAATTTGTTTGTAACTGTCATATTAAATAAGATTTAAATTATGTAACTGTCATATTAATATGCATTAAACGATTGATTTAAATCATGTAACTGCCATCTTAAATTTACAATAAATGAGTGAAAAACTATAACCCCTTCGTCCCGGTCTGGACGCTTGACCGGTCTGATTGGGCTACACGGGGATAACCGAGGCGAAACCCGTTAAGGCTTCACTTCGGTTAACAACCCGAGAAAAACTTTTCTTTCATTTTTATCTTATCTAGATGCATTATTATGTCCTATGTGAAAAAGCAACAATGGAAGAAACAAGCGAGGCTAACAACCAAACAGCCTATTTTAAACTTAAACTGCAGGCTGTATCGGAACGCCCAGAGGGTGTTTCGATACGCCTTGACTAGGTCAACTGGCCAAAGTCAAGTCGAGAAGACCGTATCGAAACGCCCTCATCGGCCAACACTACGAAGACCGTTCCGAAACGCCTAGGATCATTTCGATACTCTGAATTTCTCGTCAAAATCTCAGATTTCTAGTAGCAAAAACGTATCGAAACACCCTTTTTGCGTACCAAAACGCCTGGCCTGAAACAAGAGGCCGTATCGAAAACGGGACCAACCGTTTCGATACACCGACTGCGAACAGACAGGTTTTAGCTTGTTTATGGCACAAGGCTGCCTCAAACACAACCTAAAAACTTCCACAACCAAACATGCATCACCACGATCAAAGTTGTTGTGCCTCCTCCCTGAACTGGATCCTCCTAAACGCTTGGTCAGCCCCTAGCTATGCTCAATGTCCTTGGCCCTAGCTAGACCTGGCAAACTTGACCCGAGACCCGAAACCCAAACCGAATTACCCGAACCGAAACCCGATTTTGACCCGAACATGATGATCCGAAGTTGAGCCGAAACCTGAAATAAACCGAACCGAACTGAACTGAAATTTTTTGTTGAACCAAAATGGACCCGAACCGAAATGGACCCGAACCGAATGGACCCGAACCGATTTGACCCGAACCGAATGCTACCCGAACCGAAAGCTGAACTAAAAGCTGAACCGAATATCGACCCGATTTTAACCTGAATATCTATTTTTAACAATATAATAAATAATAAAAAGAAGTATGTTTTATTATCTTTTTATACTATATCATGGAAGAGACTGTTCCTCTTGTCAAAGTTGTGGTATAATAACATTTTATGTTATTTTACGTTTCAATATTAATTAAATAAACTAATTTTTAAATTTAGAGTTTCAATGTACTATTTTCTCTCCCAATATTCAATGCACTAAACTCATAAACCCTAAATTTCATCCTTAAGCTTAAGCCGTAGAAATTAATATAAAATCAATAACCCTAAACCATTAACACCAAGGCCTAAACCATAAACCATAAACTAAAATTAGAGATAATTTTTACAATCTTACCATAAAATATAGCTAAAACCGGAATTAGAGACCAACTTGACAATTTGAAAGTATAGAAATTTGAGATCTTGGTGACCAATTTTATAATTTCACCATAAAATATAGCATAAAATTGAAATTGTGGACTAAATTGACAGTTTGGAAGTGGAGAAATTTGAGAGTCCAATGACCAATTTTATAATTATACCATATAAATAAATAGGGGTCAATTTTGGCTAAAAATTAAATCTTAGAAATTAAAATGAACAAAAATATCATTATATTAAATTAATAGACTAAATTACAAAGATTAGTTAATTTCGACTAAAAGTAAATTTTTAGGGACTAAATATCACTACGGGGAGGGGATTTCTATATCCGAAGTCTAAACCGTGGGGATACTTGTGACTAAATTAAATTAAACTAAAACTTAAAATTGACTAAAATGTAACATTTTAAATGCAACGTGACCTAAAAAGTAATTAATCTATACCTTAAAAAATTGGTGGCTTATTTCCCTCCAAAATTTTGTCTTTTCTCTATCTATTTTTTCTAATTATCTTTTTCTTTTTTTTCAATCTAGCTTAAAAAATTGGTGGCTTATTTCCCTCAAAATTTTTGTCTTTTCCCTCTTTATTTTTACCAATTGTCTTTATCTTTTTTCTTTTTTTTTTAAATTTAATTGAGTTTTAATTTAGACTAATTTAATTGAAATTTCACATTTAGTTTTAGAAATTATTTTAATTATGTCCGTGATTTATGCTTTTAGATTTTAGTTAGCTCAATTAGATCCTAAGTTTAATAAATTAATTCATTTCAGAAATTATTATTATTATTATTATTATTATTATTACATATAATAAACTTTGATTTAATATAATTATACATAAAAATTTGATATGGATACATGAAGCTTTGATTTAAATATTTAATCAAATTCAAATGCATAGATTAACAAGTTGAATCAGAATTAATCTCATACATCAATAACTCTAAACTAAACCATAAATACTAAACCTCAAACCTTTAACCCAACTCAAATCGAATTCACCCGAAAATTTAAATGTTGACCCGACCCGAAATCGACCCGACCCGAAAGCGACCCGAACGACCCTATTTTGACCCGAACCGAAAGTGACCGATCCGATATTGACCCGACACGAAAACAACCGATCCGATTTTGACCCGATCCAATACTCGAACCGAATCTGATTCAACACAGACCCGAATTAGACCCGAACCCGAACCGAATCTAAACCGATTCTAGATAGACCCGAAATGACCCGAACCGAAATGAGCCGAACCGAACCTGAACCGAATGACCCGATTGCCACCTCTAGCCCTAGTGACCAAGACATCAAAATCGGAATAATCTGAAGCTAAGGTGTACCTCTTGACTTCCTCATGAAGTCCATATCTAAACCGATTACATCGGTCCCTCTCAGTAGGAATCAACTCCAGGGCATACTGACTCAGTCGGAAAAAATGAATCTCATAATCTGTTACTGAAGCATCTCCCTAAACAAGATCCATGAACTCCCGCTTCTTCTAATCTAAATACCTCGGCCCCAAATACCTCTTTATGAACGCAGTCTCAAAGAAGTCCCAACCAATCTCGGCCTCAAGCACGCCGGTAGTAATGGTGACCCACCAGGTGTAGGCATCACCCTAAAGTAATGAAACCACACAACCCAACTTACGAGCTCCAACACATCCCATCTGAGCTAAGATACAGACTGTCTTCTCTAGCCACAACTCTGATCTCTTCGGTGTAGATCCTCTGAACTCACCAGCTTCTAGGCTACGAAGCCTCTCTAACGGTAAGCTAGCATCATCACCTCTCGGCTGAGCTGCAGCCTGAGCTCCGGCAACTGCGGCCTGAAACGCTCCTGTTATCGCTTGAACTAGCGGAGCTATATCTATACTTGCAGGACCTTGGCCACCTTGGCCAACATGAAGTCCCGCTTCCTCAGCTCCAGCCTCGCCTCCCACTTCAGGCTGAGGAGGTGATGGTGGAGGAGCTCCAACTCCAACAACAGGCTCTCCCACAGGAGCCTCTACTCCAGCCACTAGCTCGTTAATAGGATCCGCAACACGAGGTTCTTGACGAACCAACCTTGGTCTACCTCTAGGCCTCGACATAAGCGCTCACAAATAACAACTACAACACAACAACAACATACAAGATAGGGTTAGCAAGGGCAAGGGTCCAAGTGGCTCAAGTATGTTGCCTCACTTAAAAATCCTTTTTCCAATGTAATAGAAACAATGAGACTCTACTCAACATGCTTTAAACAACGCACATACACGATCAAACAAGCATACATCAAAGCATACTTGGTAAACAAGCAAACATGCTTACATGGCAAGCAAACACCGTGCAATTTCAATACAAGAATTTAACTTACCTCACTTACCTGCCCAAGGTCTCGGAAACCTCAGGCTCTGATACCAACAAGTGTAACCCCCTTATCCCGGTCCGGGCGCTTGACCAGTCCGAGTGGGCTACACGGGGATAACTGAGGCGAAACCCGTTAAGGCTCCACTTCGGTTAACAACCCGAAAAAACTTTTCATTTATTTATTACCGTGTCTAGATGCATTAACATATCCCAACTTAATAGCGGAAGCAACAAGCGAGGCGAACGAACAAATAGCCAACCAAAACAACCTATTTTAGACTTAAACTGCAGGCCGTATCAGAACGCCCAGAGGGTGTTTCGATACGCATTGACTAGGTCAACTGGCCAAAGTCAAGCCGAGGAGACTGTATCAAAACGGGTGTTGACCGTATCGAAACGCCCTAATCGGTCAACTTCTTGTGGTCAACGCTACGAAGACCGTTCCGAAACGCCTAGGACCATTTCGATACTCTGAATTTCTCGTTAAAATCTCATATTTCCAGTAGCAAAAACGTATCGAAACGCCCTTTTTGCGTACCGAAACGCCTATCCTGAAACAAGAGGCCGTATCGAAATGGGACCAACCGTTTCGATACACCTGCTGCGAACATACATGTTTTAGCTGGTTTATGGCACAAGGCTGCCTCAAACACAACCTAAAACCTTCCACAACCAAACATACATCAACTCTAGATGCAAGACACCCTATACCAACATGCTTAGCACTCAACAAACATGTAAAAGCCAAACATACATGTTTTAGCTGGTTTATGGCACAAGGCTGCCTCAAACACAACCTAAAACCTTCCACAACCAAACATACATCAACTCTAGATGCAAGACACCCTATACCAACATGCTTAGCACTCAACAAACATGTAAAAGCCAAACATTCAAAGGATCAACATTCAACATAAGAATCCTTCATAACATTTAAGATTCATGCTTTAGACAACCATACATAAGAACATACATAAGAGCATTAAAAAAGGGCACAAGGCCAACATACTAGGCATAAGCAAGCCTTAAACATATCATCCACATAACAAGGATTCTAAACATGCTCCTAACACATAACATCAACATAAATCCAAACACTCAAGACTCATTGCTTGTCTATTACATCCATAACTTAAAATCCATACTTGTTAATAACAAAAGCTCAACTAGCACACTTGGAGGCCCTCTTCTTGCACTAGCATCCCACGAACTACGGATTTGCATTGTCAACCAAAAGAGAGCGTAAGCATAAAGCTTAGTGAGAGTAAGCTCATAAAACAAACCTCGACAATGCAAGGTCCAAGCACGAGCATAAAACCAAGGTAGAATGCATGATCTTACCTTCGAACCACATGAGCCAAAATATAAATGATGCATGAACACAATTATCAACATCATGCCATGCTCAACAACTCATAAGCTCAACACATAGAAATACATATATCAATGTATATATCAAACACATTTCACAATCCGTATTGGCAACACATATATCAATCCATATTGGCACCTAGCTATGACTCGAATACGCGGATAACCGTTGGAACTCACATCCAGCAACTCACATTTACCTTACGGTGGGATTACACTCATCACCGTTTCACGCGGAGGGGATTCCACTCATCCTCACGCCCCGTCGATGGGATTACACTCATCACCGACTAACATATATATAAGAAGATTTTCGGGCGAACTCGTACTCCATCTTGATGACTACCATCACCAAGACCACACGCGCATTTTGACTCTCGTGTGCACACTAAACATCCCAATGATCGATCATTGTACCCAAGCATACTAGTGCCAATACTAAAACATTTCATAACCTTTCACAACACCATTTCATATCAACTTCCGTGCTTAGCACGTACTCACCATGACTTATCGTCATGCACAAACCATAATCCAAACAACATGCATATAACAATGCATCAAAACCATGCCTCAACATACATGTATAACACAATATACATAACCATATTAATCACACTTAATACATGAGGCATAATCAACAATTAGAGTTCAACCAAAGTCTCTAACTAAAGTTTGGGATTGGACTACCAATATAATCCCAACCTAGTCCACATGCTTGAACCAACACTTGAAAACCATTTAAAAGCATTTAACCACTCACCGACTATTCCAAGCTCAGCCACACTAGCCGATCAAGCTCCCAACGGTTCCAGATTCGATCCCGAGGCTTCACCAACACAAATCCTTGCTTCTAATCATCCCAACACAATCAAAATAACCTCAAATCAGTTCACAAAATAATGTAGCCAACCCAGAACACAAACCAAGCACAAAACACAAGATTTCGAGCTAAAGACAATCCCCAAAATCCTCATTCCCGAGCAGGCCTAAAGCACAGTCCAAAACCATTGATTCCAACACTTAAATTACTCCCCAAAGCTTCCAAAACAACCCTTATACATAGCCTAACCATCAGCCAACAAATTCTCACACAAAACACCCCAAAAACTCAACATTTCAACTCTCTAAAACCTCTCCAAAACCCAATTTCGGGAAACATCATAAAACCATGTAAAAATCGAATATGTTGGACCTTATAGATAGTAAACAACTTGTAACACCCCAATTTTGGGCATAGAAGTTTTGGGTTTGAACCGGACCGGTCAGATTTTCGGTTCAAATATAAAAGGTGGTTTTAAGGAAAGCCTAGTTCGGGATGCATTAAAAATATGGAAAAATATCTAAAAATCCTCTTTTAATATATATAAGAGGGTGGTGAAATCAATTTTACAAAATGAGTTTTGGAAATATGACATTTTGAGTTAGTGACTAAAATGTAATTTTTGAAAAGTTCGTGACTGTTTTAAAAAGATTGAAACTTTGAATCTTTAAGGAGCTAATTTACCGGGAGGATTTCTCCAGATTTTTCTTGATTTTTAAAGACTCATTTAATGTTTAATTAATAAAAAGGAAAGAGGGAAAAAGATATTTTTAGTTTCATAACTAACTTTTACCAAAATTTTCCCATTTCATTTTCTCTCAAAATTCCCTCAGCCAAACACATTTCCACAGCAACTTTTCCTTCGATTTTCACACCTAAAGTTGAGATTTCAATTCCTAAATGATTCCTAATCATTTCTACACCAAATCTTCATCATTTGCTTAATGAATTTTCAAGGATTTTGGCTCTAAACAAGGAGAAATCCACATTTAGAGGTATGAACGTCCTTCTACTCTAAATACTCAGTTCTTTACTAAAATTCCCAAGTTCTCAATCCTTGAATTAAGTTTTATTAAAGGTTTTAATGTTGTGATCTTGATTTTGGCTTAAAATGCAAGATTTGGATTTAATTTTGAAGAAATTCGTATTGGATGATTGGGCTCTGTTTTGAGATGTCTTTTTGATGTATTTTGGATGTCTAAATGATGTGTAATTGAGGTTTAATCAATGCAATCCCGAATAGGTTGATTTTCTTAAGTTTTTACTCTTGAAAATGGTGGTTTTTGGGGTGATCTTGGTGTTTTGTTAATTCTGGAGGTATAAGGACGTGTTTGGGATCATTTTGGATGTTAATTGATGTCTAAAAATGGTTAGAAGTGATGGGTCTTGGCTGAGTTAAGTTTTGGAAGAGTTTGGAGGTGTTTTTGGTTGTGTTTGGTAGCCGAAATGTTGGATTTTTGTAGAGCATCGAGTTTGTGTGTGTTGCTGGTGATTTTAATGCATGATGATGCATTAATCCTCTATTGTTATGTGTTTAAAACAGAGGTGGCTTTGATGGTTTCGGATGCTTGGAAGGTTTGTTGGCTAGCCTAGTTTTGTGTATCGGTGAGTGAAGTTGGGTTTTCAGCTTTGAAACCAATGTTTGGAGGTTTTGGGAGCTTAGTTTAAGTCTAAACAACTTAGCTAAGCTCAAGAGTAAGTAAATGGAATTTCTCTCTTGGTTTGTGTTATGAATTGGTTTTTAAAGCACTTGTGATTGTTGGATGCAATGCATGTGATTTGCATGTTTAAATTCTGTTTTGAAAGCATGTTTTAGCATGGTTTAATGCCGGTTTTGAAGTCATGTGTTGAAGGATGCTCAAGGTAAGAGATCCTTGGTTTTGTACATTGGAATTGTGGAATTGATGCATAGTGTTGAATGTTGTTTAATGGCTTTGTTTAATGCTTCAAAACAGTGAAGTGATGATGGTAAATGGTGGTTTTGGTATATTGGTTATGCTTGTAAAAACAATGGATTAATGTGGTAAAATGGTTATATTGGCAAGTGATGTAAGTGGTTGTTGGTTACTTTAATCGGATATAGTTAGCCGGCTATATGATTGGGTGCACCGTGAATTGAGTCGCCTTGGATGTCGAGGGGGATGTAATTGTACCATAAACTCCATCCAAGAATCCTAGCGATTGAGGAAATTGGTGTCACCACGATGGAGGATGGCTCTCGTGGGTGGGCTTGGTTAAGTGCCACCACGATGGAGGATGACTCTCGTGGGTGAACCTTGTTAAAAGTCACCATGATGGAGGGTGGCTCTTGTGGGTAGACTTTGTTAAGCGTCACAACGGTGGAGGGTTGCTCCCGTGTGTGAGCTTGGTTAAGGTGATTACAATGGTTGTGGTAGCTTCCATGTGTAAGCCTTGTGATGTGTCCCGGCTCTCGCTAGTGTGTTATACAACTTCCGATGAGTGATGTTGAGGGGTTGTGATTGTACCGTTAAACTCCATCACGGGTGTTGAGGGGTTGTGATTGTACCGGTAAACTCCACCTTGTGTTGTTCGGAAGTGTGTATGGAGCGTGTGGGACAACGCTTGTAATCCGCGTATCCGATTGTGTCTTGTGTTGTGATGGTTTGTGAATTATCACTTGGAAGCCAATATAATGTTTTTGGATGTAATGAAGCATGTGATGCTTGAAATGACGCAAGGTTGCATGGAAAGTGTGTAATGTACAAAGAATGCATGTATTACTTGTTAGCTTGAACAAGTGTTTATCTTCTATTGAGAATGGTGCATGTGTGCATGGAATCTCTTTAGTGCATTGAAGTCTTGTGAAGGCTTGTTTTAAAAGGCATGTAATGCAAATGTTGTTTTTGTGGTTCACATGTTTCATTTGTTTAATGCATGAGATAGATTGAAAAAGTAAGTGGTTTTCAAAGGTTTCTTGCATTGAGATGATTTTCAAATATAAGAAAAGTATAATGTGAAGTGGAAGTGTTTTCCAAGGAACTTGTATTTAACTTTGCATATGATGTTCATGCATGGAAAGGTTAAATTGATGGATTTGCAAGGATGTGCTTTGAAGTGAGTTACTTAGATTTTCTAAGCTAAGGGTTGGTTTCCATGTTTGAGCAATGCATAATTTAAAGCATGTTGTTTAAAAAGGGGTTTTCAAACACTACTTTGGTTTATCGAAATGTGTTTACTTTTTAAAGAGGTTTTATGACTCGCTGCATTGATGGTGTTTTGGTTTTGAGCATTCCTCACTAAGCATTATGTGCTTACACTCCTTTTTGTCCATCAATGCAGATATTTGAAGTTGGGACAACAAGAAGCAAGGGATTCAAGGAGAGCTCCACTTGAGATGTATGTCTCGGTTAATAGCTATAGATAATAAAGGCAATGGGGGGAGAGTCTTTTATGTTGATGTTTAATGAGATTGTGTATGTTGGACAAGTTTGGTTTGTGATTTGAACTACGTGGTTTAACGCTTGCAACGTTTGAATCCTCTTATTCATAAGTCGTTATGCTATGCTTCTTGTTTCAAAAACATGATTAAGTGTTGGATGTGTTGAAAGAGTTGGTACACCTAGGGGTGGTTTTGTATCTAGATTTTAATGCAAGTTGGTGGTTATGATGCTTGGCAAGTTGTTGATTTGTTGAGGATTGATTTGGAGCATGTTCGATGGGGTTTAAACGTGTTAAAACAGGCCTATCTGCTGTTTTTGGGCAGGGTGTTTCGAAACACCCTTGCCTGTTTCGAAACAGGTGCTTGAATTGGCCTGGGTGTTTCGAAACGGGTAGAGGTGTTTCGAAACACTTTGGCTACTGCCAAGCCCCGTTTCTGAACGGGCTAACCCCGTTTCGAAACACTTGACCGTTGGGCACTGATTTGAATGGTTTTGAAGTTTGCAAGCTTTACGTTTTAGTCTTGATTTTTGTATGTGCAATTGATTGAGTTTGAGATGTCCGTTTAAGATGAAATTTGGCAGAGAGGCATGAAACATGACTAATTTCATAATGGTAACTTAAAAATTGGTAAAGTCCTATTAATTTCCAGAATTTACAAATTGGTCCTTAAATTCGTATGTTGTGCAATTGAGTCCCTTATTGTTTTTCGATTGCTGTGATTTTTGAGTATGCTTATCTCAAGAGTATGCCTAGGTTTAATGTGCATCTAGACAAGTTTAAAAAGAAAAAAAGGGGTCGTTAATCAAGGTTGACTTTCGGGTTGACTTTGGTTTTCCCCGTGTAATCTTCGTAGTTCGGGTCAACCGTCTAGGCCGGGCTAAGGGGGTTACATTTGGTGGTAACAGAGCTGAGTTGTGAATGCTTGGGGAAATGGTAAATTTTTGTAACAAGTGTTTAATGTTTATTCTGATGTGTGGTTGAAAGTCGGTTGAAATGTGTGTTTTTGAGCGAATTGTTGATGTTTATATCATGTTTTTTTATTGTGAATCTTCATTGAGCTAATGTCGATTTGTGCTGATGATATGCTGGTGATGTGAACTGATTTTATGAATGATGAAAGTGTGATGGGTATGATATGTTGATATTATGCTGTTGCGGGTGAATGTTGTTTGATGAGAGCATGATCGAAGTATGTTGATTGATATGCTCGATGTTGTGATATCCATGTTTTATTTGACTGTTATGTCATGTAAAAGGGGAGAATTTGGGATACCCATTGCCTTATTATTATAGCTATTGTGTTAAGTTGGAGTTGGAGTCTTGAATCCTTGCTTGAAGCTGGTCTGATGGTTTTGTTTGTTTTGTTATGATTGCTTGTTGTTTTTAGCATGATGGAATCGATGAGAGAATAGAAGTTGGATGAGATGGTTGCTGCTTTAGAGCAGGTTGTTAAGGCGTGGAATTCACCTTTTGGTGGAGGTGTTTCGTTTCAGCCTACAGTGCCTGGAGTTGAGGTAGTTAGGCGGGAAGAGGAAGTTGGTTATGTGATGAAGAGTTCATCATCTATAGTTCAAGAGGTGTCGGAAACATCTCAGGCCATGGTGAAAGTGAGGCCTGTAGACGTGCCGACTGTGGGACACGCGAGTTTGTCGAAACAACATTTACATGATTTGGGAGTTGTGGAGTATCATGGTTCGACACCTGAGACATTCGAGGCCTGGTTAGCCAGTGTAATTCTGATTTTGGATCAGGAAGGTTGTGATTACGCCTGTAAGCTATGAAGTGTTGTCTCATTGATGTTGGAGGACGCTTGTGCCTGGTGGACATCTGTGGCGGTGGCATCGCATATCCACGATATAGATTGGGACTTCTTTGTGTTTGCCTTTTATGAAAGATACCTTGGAGAGAAATTTCCCAGGGTTAAGCAGCATGGGGGTGTGGCTTCAGATTATGAAGGTGAGAAAAGTTTAAGCAAGAGAGTTGTGGGTACTGACCTCAGGAGCGGTCAACATAAGAGGTTACGTGATAGAAGGTTTTGCTTGAATCGAAGTCTGGGTGGTGGTGCAGACGTAGGTCAAGTGCAGTATGATCAAGGAGTGGTAGCTCAGTTGCCGAAGTGTGGCCGTTGTGGAAGGTGTCATGTTGGAGGTTGTCGCGGCACGAGAGTTTGTTGGAACTGTGGTTCTAAGAAGTATGTGAAGCGAAATACTCCTCAAGTGTAGAGATCAGCTTCAGTGGTAGCAAAAGGGTCTCTGAAGGGTCGTGGGCGCGGCCGAGACAAAGTTCGAAGGTGGCAGGAAGGACGGAAAGGTGTGAGGAGCTTGAGGAGAGAATCTTGTTGGAATTGTGGGTCTGGTTGAAATTTGAGACGAAATTGTTTGAAGTTGGCTCGGGGTAGCCATGGTTCTTTACCTCAAGGAGATGGTGATGACCTTAATGTGTTAGCTGAAGCTGCAGCGGTGCGGCTGGAGAATGGTGGTTCTGTAAGGAAAAAGGGTTTGTTTGTCGGAGCTTCGAGGCAGCGAGGTGCTTGCAGGTAACCTTGTTAAGTAACCTTTACCCTAGTTATCTTAGTTTGGTTTCAGGTTTGGTTTTCCCATGCGTAGTGGGTATGATCTCATAGCTAGCAAGTTTGGGGTAGTAGTTGGTGTTGTTTTGAAAATAACTTTAGTGTGAAGAGGGCATTAGTGGGTATTTTGTGGTTAGCGGATTGTTAGAATGATGGGGTTGGACAAGTTGGAAGTGAGATAGGAGGTTGTTCTTAGACGGATCCTGAGGATGTTATTGGTGGGTGTGAACCGACATACATGCACAGTTAAAATCATTTGTTATATGCTATATTATATATGTTGGTCCATGCATACATGTGACATGACATTAGAGGTTTTGCATACATGTACACATGCATTGATAGGGCATATTGGTGACCATGCATACGAACGTTCACACTTGCTAATAGCTAGTTGGGTCCGTTAGTGTTATGATAGGATTAGGTTGGATGATGGGTTTTAAGAGTTGTTTTGGTGCTAGGAGAATGTTAGAAGTAATGGAGGGTATTAAACGAGCTATCAATATTAGTGAGTGCGATATAGCATGTTGGCAGAAGGAAAGTGTTTTGGCGCTTAAAGAGTTTAGTGGTATGGTGGTGAGGAGATTACCAGTTGAAGTTAGAATCAGTCAAAGTGGTTGTGAATAGCTAGTAGAAGTGGTAGTTTCTTGGTGTTAAGTGATGTTGCAGGTTAGTAGATGTGTTTCCAGAGTGCTGAGGTAACTTGGCATTGATGTTGTAGTAGAAGGGTTGTTTTTTGTAGGTGATGGTTCGTAGCAATCTTCGAAGAGTTGAGAAGAGGTTGTGTTGTGGGTTGTAGAAAAAGGTTGGCCTGGGGTGAATAGAAGTTTTGTAATCTTAATATGTATGTATAGAATGGGCGGTGTCCTGGTAAGGCTAGTGTTGTAGTCAAAGCTTGAAGTGGAAAGGCAATGTAAGTTCAAGGGCCATTGTTGGTGGGACGAGCTCTTGTGAGAAGTGGTTGGCTAGTCGTGTATAAGTAAATCCCTTCTGAAGTCAACTAGTGGTATGTGGAACGGCTGGCGGAGTCAAGGTTGGGGTTTTGTGACGTGATTTTCGGAGGTTAGGTGAGTAGTCCTGGTGAGTCGTTATGGTAATGATAGCGGCGGATGTGAAGGAATGTCAGCAATACGTTGAGAAGTTTGAGTAAGCAGTTGATGCTTAAGAATTTTTGCTTGATGTGGTAACCTTTGGAAGAGGTTGAGTAATTTTGCAAGGAGTTTTAGAAGCAGTGAAGGTTGTGGGTCACATGGTGGCTGAACTGGATGGGTTGGTGTCACCGTGTGTACGAGTTTTGGGAGTTATGAGTTAAGGTGGTGTATACTGTAAAAGTTTGGAGGTTCTTCAGGTTGTTGTTGGGGTTGTGTGCAGTTTGGAAGTGTGAAAGGTTAAGCTGTGGTTAACATCTGAGTGTTCAGGAATTTGTGAACAGTATGTGGTGGTGTTTGGTTTGGTGGAGTTTTGTGTGGAGAGTGTTCAGTGGTGGTTAAGTCTCCTGTGTTGCCTTGTGGGTTGATTTGAGAAGTTTGGTTGTGCTCTTTTCGCCGGTTGAAATTTCGAGGACGAAATTTCCTAAGAGGGGGAGAGTTGTAACACCCCAATTTTGGGCTTAGAAGTTTTGGGTTTGAACCGGACCGGTCGGATTTTCGGTTCGAATATAAAAGGTGGTTTTAAGGAAAGCCTAGTTCGAGATGCATTAAAAATATGGAAAAAATATCTAAAAATCCTCTTTTAATATATATAAGAGGGTGGTGAAATCAATTTTACAAAATGAGTTTTGGAAATATGACATTTTGAGTTAGTGACTAAAATGTAATTTTTGAAAAGTTCGTGACTGTTTTAAAAGGATTGAAACTTTGAATCTTTAAGGAGCTAATTTACCCAAGGGAGTATTTCTCCAGATTTTTCTTGATTTTTAAAGACTCATTTAATGTTTAATTAATAAAAAGGAAAGAGAGAAAAAGATATTTTTAGTTTCATAACTAACTTTTACCAAAATTTTCCCATTTCATTTTCTCTCAAAATTCCCTCAGCCAAACACATTTCCACAACAAATTTTCCTTTGATTTTCACACCTAAAGTTTAGATTTCAATTCCTAAATGATTCCTAATCATTTCTACACCAAATCCTCATCATTTGCTTAATGAATTTTCAAGGATTTTGGCTCTAAACAAGGAGAAATCCACATTTAGTGTAACCCCCTTGTCCCGGTCTGGCCGGATGACCGGTCCAAAAGGGCTACACGGGGAAAACCGAGTGAAAACCCCTAAAGGATTCCCCCTCGGTTAGCAACCCTATTTTTTTCATTTTAAATCTCGTCTAGATGAGTAATTAACCCTAAGTGATCAAACAGCGGAATAACATAACCAAAACAATCTAACGAACTTAAATCCACAACCAAAAGGCAAATTTTCAGGTTTAACTGCAGGGGTATCGATACACCTAAGGGGTGTATCGATACGCCTAGACTAAGTCAAAGGTCAGAGTCAACCCGTGGAGACTGTATCGATACACCTTGGGAGTGTATCGATACCCTCGTCAAAGGTTGACTTCCCACGGTCAACGCTAGTTGACCGTACCGATACGCTTGAGGCCGGTATCGATACCAAGATGGACAGTGGCTCCAGTGGCCAAAATGGTACCGATACGCCTCCCCGCGTATCGAAACGGAAGGCCTGGAATAAGAAGGCCGTATCGATACGGGTCTAACCGTATCGATACCCCTGCCCTGCAACACCTCCTTTCACCGTTTGATAACATCTTGCAAGGTTTTAGATGCATACTTAGACACCCCTAAGCACACACAAGCATACATACATCAACCACAATCAGGACTTAACATGAGGGGCATTCAAACCAACAATAACATACCAAACAAGGCTCCATACAAGTCTACAAGAAGCATACTTAGCAAGCATAAGTCATCCTTCACAAAGTAGACAACATAAGGCCTACCTAGGCCAACATCATACAAATTCAGGCATATGCAATTAAACCACATAAGAAGCATAGAACATAATCCAAGAAGCAAAAGCATAACACGCAACATAAGTTTAACAATTTCAAGCATGACTTCCTAAGGAGTTTGATCCCAACTCCTAACACTCTATACCCCATTGTCTAGGCATTATTACAAAAGTAAACCATACTTAAACTTGCTTGAGAACTCCCAAAAGCTCCTCCTTCACCCGCTCGCCTCCCGAACTCTAACGATCTGCACGTTGGAAACAAAGAGCATAAGCAACTAGCTTAGTGAGAGAGGCTCTATAATTCACAACATGTAGTTTTCCAAAACACGATTTATATGCAAGAAAACGATGGATGCACGAGGGTTAATCTCAACAACAACACATGGTTTGCACAAGCACAACCATCATTCACACACGGTGGGACTACACATCACCGTTTCGACTAGTGGACTTCCAATGGGACTACACATCAAAGTACTATCCTACTAGTCACTACCGGTGGGACTACACATCACCGTAGTTTAGACCACCATCACGTGAGGCACGAACTCAACTCGACTACACAATTAACAACTCAAAATGCACTTAATGAACATGACATATAAGCATCCAACATATCACAACAACATGGGAGTAGAGAGGCTTACACACGGGTTTAGATGACCCCTCAAGGTCTCACCCAAACCCCAAAGGAATCCATATCGAGCTCAATGCAAAAATCAACAATTTTACTCACCGTTGCTACCCAAGAGGAGATCGAAGACCAAGCTCAAGACTCCAAAATTTCCGGATTTGTCCCCGAAGCTTCACCAACCAAATTCCTTGATTCTAAGCATTCCAACACCAAGCAAATAACCCCAAATCAGTCCATGATCTAAAATACTCAACCCGGATAATATACTAAGCACAAGACTTCAATTTTCATATTGAAAACAAGCCCAAAATACCAATTTCCGAGCAGCCCTTAAGCATCCCTTAAAACCATTGATTTCATCCTTCAAACTACTCCCTAAAGTCTCCAAAACTTCCCTTACATGTAGCCTATCCATCAGCCCTCTCATATTCACATAAAACACCCCCAAAACTCAACTTAAAGCCTCCCAAAAACCTCCCCAAAACCCCATTCCGGGAAACACCCCAAAACTTCATAAAAATTATACCCATTGGACCCTTTAGATTGAAAACAACTCATATATCATTTAGAGATCAAAAACCTAAGTTAAAGGTGTCAAAAATGACATTTTTAATCAAAATTTCAAAACCCCCAAATCACCAAAATCACGAGTTTTCTAGAAAATAAAGGTATGTGCTAGTTGAGGATAATGAAAGCAACTCAAAAACGACCTTACCTTCGAAAAACCTTCAAGATTGGGTGAGTTATGAATGGAATAGTGCTCCAAAGGGGGAGAGGTTTCTTTTGTCTGAAAAATGGGTAGTGGGGAAGAAGATGGCTAAAAATAAAATCATTATTTAGGTTGGTTTAAAATTAAAGGTCCAAAGACCTAAATACCCTTAAATAAAAAGGAAAACCACAATAGGTGCCCCCCCCATGGCCATGTGGGCTTGTTTAAAAAGAATATGGTCCAACTAAATTTTGTTGTCTTAAAACCCGAGGCCCAAAATTATTTTTAATTACAAAGCCGGACCCGGAATTAATATTAAATTATTATTTTTCACCCGACCCCTAAACCGGGGCGTTACATTTAGAGGTATGAACGTCTTTCTACTCTAAATACTCAATTCTTTACTTAAATTCTCAAGTTCTCAATCCTTAAATTAAGTTTTATTAAAGGTTTTAATGTTGTGATCTTGATTTTGGCTTAAAATGCAAGATTTGGATTTAATTTTGAAGAAATTCGTATTGGATGATTGGGCTCTGTTTTGAGATGTCTTTTTGATGTATTTTGGATGTCTAAATGATGTGTAATTGAGGTTTGATCAATGCAATCCCGAATAGGTTGATTTTTCTAAGTTTTTACTTGTGAAAATGGTGGGTTTTGGGGTGATCTTGGTGTTTTGTTAATGCTGGAGGTATAAGGACGTGTTTGGGATCATTTTGGATGTTAATTGATGTCTAAAAATGGTTAGAAGTGATGGATCTTGGCTGGGTTAAGTTTTGGAAGTGTTTGGATGTGATTTCGGTTGTGTTTGATAGCCGAAATGTTGGTTTTATGAAGAGCAGCGAGTTTAGGTGTGTTGCTGGTGTTTTTAATGAATGATGATGCATTAATTCTCTGTTGTTATGTGCTCGAAACAGGGGAGAATGATCCGTGAGCAATAGAGGTGGCGTTGATGGTTTCGGATGCTTGGAAGGCTTGTTGGCTAGCCTAGTTTTGTGTATCGGTGAGTGAAGTTGGGTTTTGAGCTTTGAAACCAATGTTTGAAGGTTTTGGGAGCTTAGTTTAAGTCTAAACAACTTAGCTAACCAATGTTTAATGCTTCAAAACAATGAAGTGATGATGGTAATTGGTGGTTTTAGTATATTGGTTATGCTTGTAAAAACAATGGATTAATGTGGTTAAATGGTTATATTGGCAAGTGATGTAAGTGGTTGTTGGTTAATTTAATCGGATATAGTTAGCCGGCTATAGGATTGGGTGCACCGTGAATTGAGTCGCCTTGGATGTCGAGGGGGTTGTAATTGTACCGTAAACTCCATCCAAGAATCCTAGCGATTGAGGAAATTGGTGTCACCAGGATGGAGGATGGCTCTCGTGGGTGGGCTTGGTTAAGTGCCACCACGATGGAGGATGGCTCTCGTGGGTGAACCTTGTTAAAAGTCACCACGATGGAGGGTGGCTCTCGTGGGTGGACTTTGTTAAGCATCACAACGGTGGAGGGTTGCTCCCGTGTGTGAGCTTGGTTAAGGTGATTACAATGGTTGTGGTAGCTTTCATGTGTAAGCCTTGTGATGTGTCCCAGCCCTCGCTAGTGTGTTATACAACTTCCGATGAGTGATGTTGAGGGGTTGTGATTGTACCGTTAAACTCCATCACGGGTGTTGAGGGGTTGTGATTGTACCGGTAAACTCCACCTTGTGTTGTTCGGAAGTGTGTATGGAGCGTGTGGGAAAACACTTGTAATCCGTGTATCCGATTGTGCCTTGTGTTGTGATGGTTTGTGAATTATCACTTGGAAGCCAATATAATATTTTTGGATATAATGAAGCATGTGATGCTTGAAATGACGCAAGGTTGCATGGAAAGTGTGTAATGTACAAAGAATGCATGTATTACTTGTTAGCTTGAACAAGTGTTTATCTTCTATTGAGAATGGTGCATGTGTGCATGGAATCTCTTTAGTGCATTGAAGTCTTGTGAAGGCTTGTTTTAAAAGGCATGTAATGCAAATGTTGTTTTTGTGGTTCATATGTTGCATTTGTTTAATGCATGAGATAGATTGAAGGAGTAAGTGCTTTTCAAAGGTTTCTTGCATTGAGATGATTTTCAAATATGAGAAAAGTATAATGTGAAGTGGAAGTGTTTTCCAAGGAACTTGTATTTAACTTTGCATATGATGTTCATGCATGGAAAGGTTAAATTGATGGTTTTGCAAGGATGTGCTTTGAAGTGAGTTACTTAGCTTTTCTAAGCTAAGGGTTGGTTTCCATGTTTGAGCAATGCATAATTTAAAGCATGTTGTTTAAAAAGGGGTTTTCAAACACTGCTTTGGTTTATCGAAATGTGTTTACTTTTTAAAGAGGTTTTATGACTCGCTGCATTGATGGTGTTTTGGTTTTGAGCATTCCTCACTAAGCATTATGTGCTTACGCTCCTTTTTGTCCATCAATGCAGATATTTGAAGTTGGGACAACAAGAAGCAAGGGATTCAAGGAGAGCTCCACTTGAGATGTATGTCTCGGTTAATAGCTATATATAATAAAGACAATGGGGGGAGAGTCTTTTATGTTGATGTTTAATGAGATTGTGTATGTTGGACAAGTTTGTTTTGTGATTTGAACTACGTGGTTTAACGCTTGCAACGTTTGAATCCTCTTATTCATAAGTCGTTATGCTATGCTTCTTGTTTCAAAAGCATGATTAAGTGTTGGATGTGTTGAAAGAGTTGGTACACCTAGGGGTGGTTTTGTATCTAGATTTTAATGCAAGTTGGTGGTTATGATGCTTGGCAAGTTGTTGATTTTTTGAGGATTGATTTGGAGCATGTTCGATGGGGTTTAAATGTGTTAAAACAGGCCTATCTGCTGTTTCTGGGCAGGGTGTTTCGAAACACCCTTGCCTGTTTCGAAACAGGTGCTTGAATTGGCCTGGGTGTTTCGAAACGGGTAGAGGTGTTTCAAAACACTTTGGCTACTGCCAAGCCCCGTTTCTGAACGGGCTAACCCCGTTTCAAAACACTTGACCGTTGGGCACTGATTTGAATGGTTTTGAAGTTTGCAAGCTTTACGTTTTAGTCCTGATTTTTGTATGTGCAATTGATTGAGTTTGAGATGTCCGTTTAAGATGAAATTTGGCAGCGAGGCATGAAACATGACTAATTTAATAGTGGTAACTTAAAAATTGGTAAAGTCCTCTTAATTTGTAGAATTTACAAATTGGTCCCTAAATTCGTATGTTGTGCAATTGAGTCCCTTATTGTTTTCCGATTGCTGTGATTTTTGAGTATGCTTATCTCAAGAGTATTCCTAGGTTTAATGTGCATCTAGACAAGTTTAAAAAGAAAAAAAGGGTCGTTAATCAAGGTTGACTTTCGGGTTGACTTTGGTTTTCCCCGTGTAATCTTCGTAGTTCGGGTCAACCGTCTAGGCCGGGCTAAGGGGGTTACACAACTTATATAACATTAATAAATCAAAAGCTTAAGTTAAAGCTAATAAAGTTCACATTTTAAATCCAAACTTTCAAAATTCCAAAATGAGAAATCATGGGTTTAAATGAAAAATAAAACCATAGACTTGTAGAGAACGATGAGGACAAGTCAAAAGTGAGTTTACCTTTGAAAAATCTCCAACAATGAGCAAGAGAGATGATGGAATAGTAAACTAGGAAAAATGGGGTTTTGTCGTAGAAAAATGGAAAGGAAGAGGGAAGAAGATGATGAAAAGCTCTTTTAAAATAAAATGGGTTTTTAATTTCACAATTCCATTTATTTACAAGTATGCCATTAATGAGATGGCTATCTCAAATATCTAAAATCCATGGGTTTTGGGTTTGAAATCAAAACAAGCCTAACATAAAATATTTGTTTTGAAAACCCGAGGCCCAAAATATTATTTTATTATTTTAATACTATTTTCACCCGACCCCCAAACCCGGGTGTTACAACTCTCCCCCACTTAAGAAATTTCGTCCCCAAAATTACCTGACGGAAACAAGTACGAAAACTGCTCAAGCATATCAGCTTTCCTCTCCCACGTGGCCTCTCCCACACCTCTATGTCTCCACAACACCTTGACCAACTCTATGGTCTTGCAACACAACACATTGCTCTCAGAAGCAAGTATCTCAACTGGTTCTTTATTGTAAGACAAATCCAGATTCAATTCTATCTCTTTAACGGACATAACATGAGACAGATCTGATCTATATCTTCTAAGCATCGACACATGAAAGACATCATGGATCTTCTCTAACTCTGAAGGAAATCTCAAACGGTAAGCTACTGGCCCAATCCGCTCAACTATCTCATACGGACCAATAAACCTCAGACTCAACTTGCCTTTCCGGCCAAAAAGCATTACCTTTTCCACGTATATACTTTCAGAAACACTTTCTCACCCACTGAAAACTCAATCTCTTTTCTCTTCAAATATGCGTAAGATTTCTGACGATCGGAAGCTGCTTTCAAACGGTCACAAATTAACTTCACTTTATCAGTAGTTCCCTTAAGCAAATCCGGCATAGGTAATAATTTCTGACCCATTTCGGCCCAACAGATCGGAGTCCTACATCATCTACCATACAAAGCCTCATAAGAAGCCATCTGTATACTAGCTTGGTAACTGTTGTTGTAAGAAAACTCAACTAAGGGCAGGTGCTTCTCCCAAGAACCCTGGAAGTCAATCACACAACAACGAAGCATATCCTCTAAAATCTGTATCACTCGCTCTGACTGTCCATCTGACTGCGGATGATATGAAGTACTGAAATGAAAACGGCTACCTAGGGCACTATGCAAACAACTCCATAACCTTGCTGTGAATCTCGGATCTTTGTCTGATATAATAGACTTCGGAACTCCATGAAGTCTCACAATCTCGCGAATATACAAATTTGTCAACTTGTCTAAGGAATCTGTGGTGTTCACTGCTAAGAAATGAGCACACTTAGTGAATCTATCCACTATCACCCAAACAGAATTTTTCTTCGAAGGAGACAACGGTAACCCCGACACAAAGTCCATAGTGATTTTCTCCCATTTCCATTTTGGAATCTTCAAAGGCTGTAACAAACCTGAAGGAACATGATGTTCTGCCTTTACTCTCTGGCAAACCATGCAACGACTCGCATACTCGGCTACATCCTTCTTCAAACCAACCCAAAAATAGTCGTTCTTCATATCTCGGTACATCTTAGTACTGCGCGAATGCATCGAAAAAGGACTCGAATGTGCTTCGCTCAGAATCATACGTCTCAACTCAACATCCTCAGGTACTACAACTCTGTCTCTGAAACACAACATATTCTCATCACTAAAACTATACTCGGTCGGTCTACCTTCGACTATGTCTTGAACATGAGAAACTAAAGACACATCTTGCAGCTGTTTCTCTCTAATCATCTGAATCAATTAAGGCTTCACTTGCAACTCTGTAATCAAACCACCATCCCCTGATACACTCAGTCTAGCAAACATAGCTCGCAACTCAACTGTAACTTTTCTGCTTAACGCATCGACTACTACATTTGCCTTACCCGGATGATACTCGATAGTAAAATCATAATCTTTCAACAGTTCAAGCCATTTTCTATGTCTCAAGTTCAACTCTTTCTGAGTCATCAAATACTTCAAGCTCTTATGATCAGTGTAAACCGCGCACTTCTCACCATACAAGTAGTGACGCCAAATCTTCAACGCAAACACAACTGCGGCTAACTCAATATCATGCGTAGGGTAGTTCTTCTCAAGCACATTCAACTGTCTTGAAGTATAAGAAACGACTCTTCTTTCTTGCATCAGAACACAACCTAAACCTACGTAGGAAGCATCGCTATATATCACGAACTCCTTCCCTGAAACTGGCTATACTAACACTGGAGCATTCGTCAAAGCTTCTTTTAATTTCTCAAAAACCTTATGTCTCGCATCTGACCACTCAAACTTCACTCCCTTTTGCAAAAATTTAGTCAACGGAGCAACTACTCTAGAGAAACCATCAACAAACCTTCTATAGTAACCGACTAGTCCTAGGAAACTCCTAATCTCAGTCACTGACTTAGGTTGTTTCCATTCAACGATAGCCTCAATCTTTGTCGGATCAACGCGGATACCTTTAGCTGATACTACATGGCCAAGAAACACAACCTCTCGAATCCAGAACTCACATTTACTAAGCTTAGCATACAACTGATTGCTCATCAACCTCTGTAAGACAAGTCTCAAATGCTCATCATGCTCTTCTTCTGATCTCGAGTACACAAGGATGTCATCTATGAAAACAACTACAAACCAGTCTAGATAGTCTCGGAAAACTCTGTTCTTCATATCCATGAAAGCTGCTAGTGCATTCATGAGCCCAAACGGCATCACAAGGAACTCATAGTGACCATATCTACTCCTAAAAGCTGTCTTCGGAACATCACACTCTTTCACCTTCAACTGATAGTACCCTGATCTCAAATCTATCTTCAAAAACACTAAGGCACCCCTCAACTAATCAAACAAGCCATCTATACGAGGCAACGAATACTTGTTCTTCACTATCAACTGGTTCAACTGCCTGTAGTCAATACACATTCTCATACTGCCATCTTTCTTCTTTCCAAACAACACGGGAGCACCCCAAGGTGAACTACTAGGCCTAATAAAACCACGGTCTAACAACTCCTGAAGCTGACTTTTCAACTCTTTCAACTCTTTCGGAGCCATATGGTACGGAGCAATAGAAATTGGAGTAGTCCCTGAAACTGTCTCAATCACAAACTCTACATCTCTGTCAGGAGGCAAACCTGGTAACTCTTCTGGAAACACATCCGGATAGTCACAAACTGTTCTGATATCTTTTGATCCAACCTCGCTCATATTCGGATTCATCACATACGCTAAGTAAGCCCTACAACCGAAATCCATCAACCTATGAGCCTCTAAAGCTGACACAACATTCGATAAGAACTTAACGTTCTCGCCTACTACTACTACTACTACTACTACTACTACTAATACCTCATAGTCATCAGAAAGCTTCAACGAAATTCTCTTTGTCTCAAAATCTACACTAGCTTTGTGCTCGACCAACCAATCCATACCCAGAATAATATCAAAACCATAGAACGAAAGCTCCATCATATCAACCAGAAACACATGACCCTGAATCTTCAGCGAACACCTCCTATACATCCGTCTAACTACAACTGTCTCACCGAAAGAACTAGTCACATGCATCCCTACATCTAAGATTTCAACTGGTATGTCTAACTTCTTTGCATGCTCACTCAAAATGTAAGAATGCGTAGAACCCGAATCAACTAAGGAAAGCAAAGACATGGACTGTAACTCAAAATTACCTGCTATCACATCTGTGTCATTCCCTGCCTCTTTCTGTGCGTAGACTCTAGCTAGTCCACCGGCCTCTGGTTGTACTGTCACAACATGAGCAAGATTCCTCGGTGCCTCTATCCTAGGTGCATCAACCCTTGGCTGGAAGTAACCACGACCGCGTCCACGACCTCTATGATAATCAATCGCTCTCGCAGGAGCCTGTGCTAGATTCAATGCTTGTGCCGCCTAATGCAGACACTCTCTCCTGAAGTGGTCTCTCGATCCACAGTTCCAGCAAGCATGGAAGTTACCCCAACACTCCTGAATGTTGTCTCCCACAACGAGTGCACTTAGGCAAACGCCCTCCAGCTCTATGCCTCTGGTACTTCAGAGTTATGTCATGTTACTCTTGGTGTGGATAGTGAAGGATATGTGTGGATGCTTGCATCACTTTATAGTGTTGTTGGGTTCAAACCAACTTTTGGGGGCATACCTCACTCAGGTGTTTTTCCTCTGGAGTGGACGGTTTTGATAGTCAAAATTCTAGTAATCATCTTAGAGGATGCATTTATTGTTTATGTTGTTATTAGTGGTGAACTTCCATCACATAAGCTAACCACTTTACATCCTAAAGTGTATTTTTCATTGTTGAACTCAACAAAGCCAATGGAAAACTTCATATTTACAAAACATGAAGACTATTTCAACGATTGCAGTGATGAAATTCGGATGTGCTACTTTGATGCTATGAACTTGATTTGTAAGCATCACGAATGGAAAGCTGCAGGGGTTACTATACCAAATATAGAATCAATGTTCCTCACACATTATGTGTGTCCATTATTTCTAAAGGCAACACTTCACTGAGTTCTCATATGAACAAACTAAATTTTACAGAAATAGGATGAGAGAAAATAAGGTATTTCGATATGCAAATTTACAACAATATATTCGCAATTGCATATGTCATAGTTGTTCTAACAACGTCAAGTTTAGCTAAGGCGAAAAGAGCATGGAGTAATGTTTGGTCCAATCATTTGAAGAAAAACAAGGATGATCCAATGTTATTCAATAATTGTTCCTTCAAAGGCTTGACTTACTATTTTTATGGTTAATCCTTGAGGTCAAGGATTGCTTGAAGGATGGAGTATTGTAACGAGTCTAAGTGAAGAAGTGAAATTTCATGTTGATTCACAACAGTTAATTAATTGTTTAATTTTCCTTAATGTTCGTTCAGTGAAATGGTGAGTTTGAGTCTGTGAATACAGTTCGAAAAATGTTTTCGTTTTGTTGGTGTTAGGTTAAATATCGAGTCTGTTGTTGAGAATGTTATCGATGAAATGAAACTGTCTTCTTCCCCAAATTTCTATTTCTTGGTTTCCCCGTGCTCTTCTAATTCTCATCCACTTATTAATTCTTCTTCTTCTTCTTCTTAATTTGAACTGTTACAACCTGCCCTTTGTTCTTTGAAAAAAACTTCTCTTTTGCTTAAAACAAAAAAAAAACAGATCTGAAAACCTCTTTTTTAAGAAAAATGCCCCCTTTTGTTTCCTTACAACAGCTCACCCCTTCGTTTTCTCGAAGAAAAATAGAGCGAGCTTGTCACCAGAAGGAAAGAAACGACAGAGGAAGCCGAAACGGAAAAGGTAAAAAAAACTAGAAACCCTAACTCTATTGCTTGCTTCGAAAATGAAAGAAATGAAGAGATACCTCTGAAATCCTTGAGGCATTTTTTTTCTTTCTATTGATTCCAATAATTATCATCTCTAACTTTCCAAATGTTCTCTCTTTCGGTTTTATAATCGCCGAATATTACATCAATTTAAAAAAGATAAATTTGAAATCGAAAATATTCTATTGGTTGCCTAATTTTGTGTCTTATTTTGGTTGCATATGTTGGACATCCGAGAGGGGACCAGAGAGAGGCCTGACTTGGGTAGCAAGCCTCTAACATGGCCGTCGACGTGGCGAGGCGGTGCAGAGGTGGCGTTGGGCTACTGGCTCTTTTGACCGACGCGAAAACCAGACATGCGCGCGTGGGCAGATGAAAAGACGGGGTGTGGACTTCAAACACACGTGTCGAAGTTGAGCAGTCGCGCATGCGACGTGTGGGGGGAGTCGAGGAGTCACGCGTGGTTCGCACTCGCCATGGGTATGATCTGAGCTGTCCAATGCGATCTGGATCCAATGGTGGCTGATGAGGCAGCTGCAAACAAAGAGGACTCATTAGAGATTCCTGTTTAATCAATGTTGGGCCCAAAATGAGCTTGTAAATATGTAAAAAAGCATTTTGGGTTGTAATTTTATTAATTAAAGTTGGGCTTTATTGAATAGAAATGATACTCTCTTTTTTGATTTTCAGATTTAATAATACTAATAATAATACTATTAATAATAATAGTAATGATAATAATAATATAACATAAATCAATATGATAATAAAGCTATAAATAAACAAAATAAAATCGGGTATAGGACTCGAATAAAATTAGCGATTACACATTCCAACGGAAATCTAGGCTCGTGTTAACCTCGTCGTTGTTAGATGTCAAGAACTATCATGGATGGGCTCAATCTATGCAGATGTCTCTCATCTCCAAAAACAAGTTCTCATTCGTTGATAGTTCAATCAAAGAACCTAAGCAAGACAATTCTCGGTTTCAAGCTTGGGTTAAATGTAACCTTGTTTTTTCCCGCTTTAATCAAGGTGATTTGCTCTGAATTCTTGATTTGCTTTAGGATTTTTTCGGTTTAAATCAAGGTAATATTTTGATCTCAGCCTTTTATACTTAGTTGAAAATATTATGGGATGAAATTTGCAATTTAAGGCAGTTGATTTCTTGTGATTGTTCTACCTTGACTTACCGGAAACAAAATTTCATTTTAATATTTCTTCGAGGGCTTAATGATAACTTTTTTGTGCAAAAGTTTCAAATCTTGATGATGAAGCCCCTACCAAATATAAACGAGTTTTTTTTTTTTTTTATTGTTATCCAGCATGAGAGATCTCTTGCCTCTACTGTTGTTGTTCATGAGTCCAATATTTTGCTTGATGGTCATTTTAATTCTCAGTCTAATTCGAATAGACAAGATAATAGGAACATTAATCCGAGAAAATTTTCCTCAGGAACAAAACGATCTTTTTGTGTTCATTGTGGGTTATAAGGCCATACTAGAGATAAATTCTATAGGAAGCATGAGTTTCCCCCTACATATAAGAATAGATATCATGCAGGTAGGTCGAACCAAATAGGGTCATGTAACAGTGAAGGTTTGCATACTGAGTTTTTGGTTAAAGATCCTGAACCTATGACTTTTACAAAAGAACAATATGATAGCTTGATGAATTTGCTTCATGAGAAAGGTCTCCCTACTTCTAGCAGTTCTGGTTACAATGTTGTTAAGGATTCCAAAGTCAATACGCTCTCTTCTGCTTTTGACATTGCTCCAAATAATGTTGCAAGTACCGTCCTTACATGTTCTTTTTCAAATATTTCTGTTATTTTTACTCCATAGATTATAGATTTCAGAGTCATTGTCCATATTTGAAGTTCTTTAAGTTTTTTTCAAAGAATATTCTCTTGTTATTGTTATTGGTAAATGTGTTAAATTGCCTAATAATAGCCTTGTTAAAGTTAGTCATATAGGCATTGATCAAATTCTTAATTCCTTAGTTCTAGAAAATATCTTTCATATACCTAATTTTAATTTAATATATGATATTCAATTAACTAAGAATAACAAAATTTCTTTAATTTTTTCATCTGATTTCTGATGTTTACAAGATGTAGCTCGATGGAAGATGATTGGTACATATAGTGAGGTTAATCATTTGTACAAGTTGGACATCACTCCAAACATTTCTCTAATTCTTTAGACATTTAACATGTTAGATTAGGTCATCCTTTTGAAAGAAAGATAAAGTTTTTTCTCTCAATTAAGTAATAAAATTCTTAGTGGCACTTGTTCTGATTGTGAAGTTTGTCATTTGGTAAAACATAAGAGATTATCTTTTCCCATTAGTACCTCAGTTTTTGATTCTATTTTTGACTTAGTTTATATGAATGTTTGGGGTTCACTACTTGTCCTTGATCTAAGATTGATCCACGTCTTATCCATAAAAAAATATACACAAAAATTTTACTGAAAAAAAATGAAAATTCTGCTGCACATAAAAAAACTGAAACAAAATCTGCACATATAACATTCTGTTGCGCATAAAAGAAAAAATAAAGCTGTAAAAAAAAGTGTTATTTGATTTTCATGCCCTACCAATATTAGAAGGCAAAATCATAAAATCAGAAGGTGGTGAAAAGAGAGAAAAAAGAGGAGTAAAAAGAAAAACAAGTGACATACCCTATACTGAACAGCCTGAAAGCTATTAACTCCTTTCTAAAACCCAAGCAGATTTAGCTCAACCAACACCTCTCCAATTATATTGTTTAGGAAGCAAGTGTGTAAGGTGGATTGTTTTCTGCAACCCCACGCCCTTGTCAACTGTATATCGATTTTTGCAGAGAAAGTCTTTGGTTTCAAGAATTATGTTTCTGATGTTATACGGTTAATTCCAGCCAAGATCTATTTTCCTTGTTCTTCTGAAGCATTTTACTTCAAATTCCGTCATTGTTCATCATTTAATATATGGTTAAAAAGACAAGAACATAATAGATGAGAAAGTAGTTTAGACTACGCTTCCAATGAACATGGACTTATTGTAACTTTCCTTCAGACCTCTTTGTATAAAACATGAACTTCAGGGTTGGCTTTTATGTATACACCAAAAAACTTTGTTTTCATTGTAGTTGAAGACTTGATTTTCCAGGTAGTGTCCGACTCAAAAAAATTCAGGTCAATAAAATGAAACTTCTCTTTTATGGTCAAATCCATGGAAGAGTAGCCTAATATTATTCATTACATGATCGGTGTGAGGCTTTCCTCACTTGTTGTATGCACAAACTAAACAATGTCACATGGATTGGCAACTTGTTTCATTATCTGTTCAACACATGTTTATGTTCAATGATTCTATTTGAAGGACTCGGGAGCTTATTTGGAGAGTGCATATACTGGATTCAACAAACTGAACATTCAATGTTCAATGCAAAAAGGACAAGTTTGGGTGAATGGTGGCTATTAGTTGTACTTGAAGAATCCTCTTCAAATTCCTTTAAACACAATTTCAGTGGCTGACATTAACTCCCCAAATTCTTACAATCACCCCACTCAGCTAATATAACCCTTCATCAATCTTCAATAAAGCATTTACAATAATCAAAATGACTAGTTAATTGAACTAAATTGAGGATCAACTCCTCCAACTAAATATCCAGCTATAGTTTGCCTGAGTCTAGACCAAAATTAATTACTTACAGCCTTTTGACCTGCATTTTTACTGGAAATAAGTGGAGAGTAAGTATTAAGAGTAGGGGCAGTAAGTTTCGCAGCTTAAGCTGGTCATATTTCACCCAACAATGATTCAAGAAGAGCAGCTTCTTCTTCCTGCCCAAAATATAAAAATAAAAGAAAAGGCAGAACAGTCAATTATTATAAGGCCATTTCAGCAGCAGATTGAGAACAAGGTAATTTATTAGGGTGGCATACCACTAAGGCATTAAACTCAGTTTCCTCATCAATTGCACTCATAACAGCAGGGTCCTCCAAGAGATCCTGTTCCAATATGATAACACACTACTTAGGCCCTTACCATACATATAAATGTGGTCATATATAACCCTTTGTTCACAAAAACTAGTTTAAAACGCAAAAATGACGGATAACAACACCAATACAAACATCAAGGAAGCCCTTCCACAGTTCCACTGTACACAATAATATACATATACATACAAAAAGAGAGAGAGAGGATCCAGTGACCCAATGTAGAACTTTTTAGTTTTACACTGATTTTGAACCATTTGACCAGTGTAAATTGATGGTTGAAATTAAAAGTTGAAAATGAGGAGACTTTTTTTTTTTTGGGGGGGGGGGGGGGGTAGAGAAGTGAATAATCTAAACCATAAATTTACACTCATCCAATAGTCCAAAATCAATGTATAACTTTTTAGTTTTTACATACATACACACACACACACACATATATATATATATATAGAGAGAGAGAGAGAGAGAGATTATTCTTAGTAAATTCAGCATTTGATACCCCTTTGGATGATTGCTGCCAAGCAAAATGCTCCCTTCCCTTGGCTCACAATTTGCCTCATAAAGCCCTCAAAACCACAATTTTTCTTTCATTCAACATCTTCCCATACCGAATTCATAAGTGGATAGATCGAACTTGTGTATTTAATCACACGGTCAGGTTATTTAAGTTGGTGGGTGAAGGCCTCTAAATGAGAATTGTTATGTACATGCACATTGACATGTAAGTGAACACCAAGAGCAAGAGTGTTACATTGCAAAATGATATTGTTGATGACAGAACATGAGCATATTAGACTAATTATTGTCCTGATAAAATCTAGCAGAAAAGAGGACAAAGTAGTCAAAGTAAAAACTTGAACAATTTCAATTGCAAAATTTAAAAAGTTACGTACATCATCAGCAATGTGCAGAATTCCATTCTGATCCTGCAGAAACCAGACCAGCTTCATCAGCATCCCAGTTCAAAATAACCTTCATACTGATTCTTTCTCAAGCTATTGCTTGTAGACATGAATTTAAATGCAGACTTTAAAAATATGAGCATACAATTCAATAAAAATTGAAACTCCGACTACAAGCAAGCCTGAAACAGTATTTCTTTCAAGGGTACTTGTAGTTACCTTGACGGCAACAAATAGTAGCGGATCAGATGGTGTATAAATCATGTAATGAGCACCATCCTGCACAGAAAATCAGGACGACTGTGTAATTTACCTCTTTTCAAATGTCTGTATGGTCACAAGTTAAACCTCTTTTATAGTACATATGTAGCACACGCTCTTTCAGTCAAAATTACTAAAGAATCTTTAGTCGAATTCATTTTTCTTATTTTTCTCCAAGGAAGTTAACTAGCTCTCTTCGCTCGCATATCTTTGAGTAATTGAATGCATTCTAACAAGTAATTTACATTCTAAGTCATTGAACTTAGTATCAACTTCCATATATGTCACATATCTTTAATTTCATAAAATTACATCTCTACTTTTATAAACTAGATCATTTATGCCAATTTCGTTAAATATTTTTAACATAAAAGCTAATTCAGCATGCAAATATGCAACTTATTTTCTAAACAAAGTCAAATTTGGGATTTCATGCTGAATCACGTGTGCATGCTAAGGCAGTTTTTATTACTTAATGGAATTCGCATAAGTGACTTAATTTATTAATAAAAAAAGATCAGTGATGTAATTAAATAAAATTGAAGGGTTGTGACTTACATTATATCTGATGCTAAATTTAGTGACTCAGAATGTAAATAACCCCATTCTATCAACAATTCTGGACAGAGTTGACTATGGAGGGGGCATTTTTATATCAAGATTTTGGTACTGAGAATTGAGCATAAAGTCTTGGATTTTGGATTGAGACTATATTCTAGGGAAATTAGAGACTAATTGTTTTGCATCACAAACTTTATATGGTCAATGACTCAATGCCAAATATACTGTTAAGAATAGGCGATAGGATCGTGTCGTAGGGCGCTTGATAGAGAATTCAAGATTACCAATGTTTGGACTCTAAAAGAGATTCGGATCAATTCCAAATCTCTTGAATTGTCAGTCAAACTTTATTCCGATTTCTGGAATGACCTACTTTGATTGACAATTCAAACTCATCAAAGGAAGCCTGATACCTTACAACTCATTATGGAGAGACCCAAATCTCTTTTAGGGTTTGGTGAAAAGTCTGCTTAGCATTGTTTTATATTAGATAAAGTATGCAAAGTTTATATTAGATATTGTAATGATTTAACTTTTTTCTATTATAAAGATATGATTAAAAGTATTAATGCAATAATTAATGTAAAAATAAAAGTAATAATTAAAGGAATAAAATGAACAAGCATTAAATTAAAAGAGTTACTAAATTTAGCATATCAAATTACAAATTCTACAAAAGAATATCAAAATAATAATGTTGTGGGGGTCAAGGCATAATTTGACCAAAATTTTTAAAATACTTCTAATATATTAATAGAATTTAAAATGATTATAAAATTGAGAGTTCTTACCAGATGGAAGCATGTAATCTCAATGCCTTCAGTTGGCAAACCATCTATATCTTGGCCGTCATCTGCAAATTTAAGAACCAAGCATAAGAAAATTATCTCAGTCTCAGACAACAGAATACAAAAAAAGTACAGAAAAGATGGTAGAAAACCAGTGATGGGTTCGGCTTTAAAGACCCTAAGCCTTTATTGATATTTCAATCCTGTTGTGACAATAGAATACCTAATAAGTATTGAAATATGGAATCCAAAAGTACAACCCAACTTTACAGACCACCCTAAGCCTCCCTTCATCATATTTCAATTGTAACACCATAAGAAGTTCTCACCCCATTCAGCCAAGCAACCTGTAGGAATATATATCTTTTATTTATTTCCTTTGATTGTGTAAATATCTTTTATAATCCCTTATTCTAAGGGATTATATTTCCTAGGATTAGTTTCTTTCCTAAACTTAGAGTTCCCTAAGATAGAGATAAAGTTTGTGTATATATGTAATATAATCTGAAATGAATAAGATGAGAAAATTACTCTGATTTCTACATGGTATCAGATTAGGTCGATCCTCTCCATTTTTTTTTCCGATCAAATCTCCATGGAATTTGACTCTGAAGTCAGTTCTATCCCCAACCATCGTTCTTTTGATATTCAAATATCAGAACATTCTTATTCTGCGATAACATCCTACAAACTTCATGGCAAACCTGTTGATTGGAAATCCAAGCCATCTCCAGACAGTCAATCTACTTCATCTTCACCATCCACATTTTCTAGTTTTACTAAGGAACAAATTGCAGATCTGCAAAGGTTATTTAGCAAGTTCACTGGACCTCGAGAGGGTAATCTTGTCATAGCCGAACCAGAAGGTATACCCTTTCCTAAAGCCCTTCTTTCTCAACAGTTAAACCCTACTTAGGTTCTTGACTCCGGGGCCTCAGATCATATGACAGGAAACAGGAACTTGTTTCACAGTTTTTCAATTACATTTGGTAGGAATATTAAGACTGCAGATGGGTCTCTTTCACCAATTCAAGGACATGGTTCTGTCTTACTAAATTCGAATCTGGTTCTTGATGGTGTCCTTTTTGTCCCAAATCTTGCATGCAATCTTATATCTGTCAGTAAACTTTCGAAAGATTTGAATTGTAATTTCACGTTTGTACTTTGCAGGCACTGGACATGAAGAAGACGATTGGCAATGCTAGCTTGCACAATGGCCTCTATATCCTTAATGAACCTTCAACAACTCCAGACCAGCCATCTACTTCGTTTACTGTCTCTAATACTATTGATCCTATTATGTTATGGCATTTTAGACTAGGTCATCCTAGTTTTACTTATTTAGCAAAATTACATCCTTCTCTTTTCGTTAATAAAAAGCCACATTTGTTTAAATGCCATATTTGTTCTCTTGCAAAACAAACCAAGGCGTCTTACAAACCCTCACAATATAAACCTTCTAGCCCTTTTTCTTTGATACATAGTGACATTTGGGGCCCATCGAGAGTGAAGAATGCTAATGGTTGTAAGTGGTTTATTCCTTTCATAGATGATCATAGTAGGCTGACTTGGACATATTTGATGAAAGACAAATCCGACACCTCTTCCATTTTTACCAGATTTTATACCATGGTTGAAACTCAATTCAATTCTAAAATCAAAATTTTTCATTCTGATAATGGGAGTGAATTCTTTGCTAATTCTTTGGGTGATTTTTTCAGAACCAAAGGAATTGTTCACATCAGTTCTTGTGTTAACACCCCACAACAAAATGGGATTGCTGAAAGAAAAAATCGCCATCTACTTGATGTTACTCGTTCCCTTTTATTCACTAATAATGTTCCTACATATTTATGGGGAGAGGCTTTGTTAACTGCCACTTACTTGATAAACAAAATGCCTAGTAAGGTTTTAAATTTTCATACTCCTCAATCCATTTTCTTAGAATCCTACCCCCACTTCAAGCCAATTTCTTCTATTTTACCTCTTAAAGTGTTTGGCTGCACTGTTTTTGTCCACAATTCTGCCCCTAATAGGTCCAAGTTAGACCCTAAATCACTTAAATGCGTCATGGTTGGGTATTCTTCATTCAAGAGGGGTTATAAATGTTATCATCCACCTACTAAGAGAATTTATGTTACTATGGATCTAACATTTTTTGAACAGGAATCTTATTTCACTAAAGATAATATTCAGGGGGAGCCATGGGTTGATTCTCAACCTTATTCTTCAAATCCAACAATTTCTCCTGATTTTCCAGAATTTCTGCCAGCAATTCCTACTGTTCATCTTCCTACTTCAAGTCCTACTACCAATCTTACACCACCAATTCCTTCCACTTTGAAACTACCAGAAACTATAACTCCCAATCCACTTCTGGTTTACCAAAGGAAAAAGAAACCTTTACCTGAGGCTATTCTGCAATCTAACACCTGCCGAAAGTTGGATTTTAGTCCAGCTGTCGTGATGGAAGAAGAAGGTGCTACATCTAGTAAGTCCAATTCTCAGTCTCTTAATGATTTTCCTATTGCAATTAGGAAAGGAATACGACAGTGCACTCAACATCCTATTCAAAAATTTGCTGGTTATAGTTCTTTGTCGTCATCTTTCCAAGCATTTACAGCCAGATTAGATGAAGCATATATTCCCTCCACTATAGATGAAGCTTTAAGGGATCCAAAATGGAAGAAAGCTGTTGAAGACGAACTTAGTGCACTTGAACAGAATGCTACATGGACCTTAACAGATCTTCCACAAGGTAAAAAACCTGTTGGTTGTAAATGGATCTTTGCTATTAAATATAACTCTAATGGCAGTGTACAACGATATAAAGCGAGACTCGTAGCTAAAGGGTACACTCAAACATATGGGGTTGATTTTAAAGAGACATTTGCACCTGTGGCCAAGCTCAATACTGTTAGGGTCCTACTCAGCCTTGCTGTCAACAATGACTGAAAATTGCATCAACTTGATGTGAAAAATGCCTTTCTCAATGGCAAACTTGATGAGGAGGTTTTTATGAAGGTTCCACCTGGTCTCAAATCTACTACAGATAGAAAAAAGGTTTGCAAACTCAACCGGTCTCTCTATGGTCTAAAACAGTCTCCTTGAGCCTGGTTTGAAAGATTTACTACAGTTATCTTGTGTAATGGATATCAACAATCTCTTGCTGATCATACTTTATTCATAAAACAAACTTCCGGGAAGAAGAAAGCTATTCTCCTTGTATATGTGGATGATATCATCCTCACTGGCGATGATGATGAAGAAATCCAAAGTTTAAAAACACTTCTTAACAGAGAATTTGAAACTAAAGACCTCGGCAAGTTGAGATACTTCCTCGGCATGGAAGTTGCAAGATCCAAAGAAGGACTTGTGATCAATCAACGAAAATATGTCCTCGATTTACTAAATGAAGCTGGTTTTTTAGGATGTAAACCAACAGATACACCTATGGAAGCCAACCTTAAATTCACTAAGGAGGCAGCAACTTCATCGGTAGATAAAGAACAATATCAAAGGTTAGTTGGTAAGCTCATATACTTGTCTTTAACTAGACCGGATATAGCTTTTTCTGTTAATATAATTAGGCAACACATGGCTAATCCATCTGAAGAACACTTGGCAGCAGCTCATAGAATACTAAGGTACTTGAAGAAAACCCCTGGACATGGTTTACTGTTCAAAAAGTCTAGCGACAAATCTGTGAAAGTTTTTACAGACTCTAGCTGGGCAGGGGACTTAACAGAGAGAAGATCTACTAGTGGCTATTGCACATTTGTGTGGGGGAATCTTGTAACTTGGAGAAGTAAGAAACAATCAGTTGTTTCGCGTAGCAGTGCTGAAGCAGAATTTCGAGCATTGGCTCTAGGAATTTGTGAAGGTGGTATATGGATAATGAAGCTGCTCAAAGATTTGTTTATGGACTACGAAGCATGTTTTGAAGTAATGTGTGATAATCAATCAACAATTCAAATTGCCAAAAATCCGGTTCAACATGATCGCACTAAACATGTTGAAATTGATCGACATTTCATCTCCGAGAAAGTTCACAAAGGGATATTTGCTCTCTCTTACATTCCTTCTACAGGTCAACTAGCAGATGTATTCACCAAGGCCTTATCTAAATATGTTTTTGATGATTTTGTATCCAAGCTGGGATTATACACCGTATATTCTCCAGCTTGAGGGGGAGTGTAGGAATATATATCTTTTATTTATTTCCTTTGATTGTGTAAATATCTTTTATAATCCCTTATTCTAAGGGATTATATTTCCTAGGATTAGTTTCTTTCCTAAACTTAGAGTTCCCTAAGATAGAGATAAAGTTTGTGTATATATGTAATATAATCTGAAATGAATAAGATGAGAAAATTACTCTGATTTCTACACAACCCTCCACAATGGGAATTAAAATCCAAAAAGGAACATGCTGTTATGTTATCTTAATATAAGGTAGATTGAAAATTAATCAAGGACAGAATCTAAAAAATTGAAAGCTTCCCTAAAATGGGATTCTTCCCCCAATTTTCGGCAATTCAGAGGAAAAAGAGGAAAACAGAAATAAGTGGTAAGGTACTGCTACCATTCACTAGCCTTCTGAGAGAGTTCCAAACAAGCACTAGAATACCCTAACCTCTAACACACTTTTCCGCTCCCTTCACCCACAAGGATCCACGGAATAATCAAATCAAACCTTGTTTTCTTTCTTACATAGAGTTAAATAGGGAAAAGGTGGAGTTTCATAATTCAACGCTCCTTTAGGAAGTAAGATTCAGCAACTAATGTTATTGCCTCAGTCATGAATCATGGTTAGATTTTCTACAGTTCCAAGACTTAAAAAAATACTTTTCGTCCTTCACACTACCAGAAAATCTGCATAGGCAGCTTTCTTCATTTCAGCCTATGTTAAAACTTCAGAGAAGTTCATCCTCCAAGTATAAGGGAAAAGAAAAGTTTAGAAAATTTTGCAGGACTTCAACTTTGGAGAATTTCCAGTTAAACCTAGATAAAATTGCAAAGATCCAAAAGCAAAAGCATAAAGCTAAAAGAGGGAAGATGCCTGAGCGGAAATCGAAGATATCATCTTCTGAGTAGCAGAATCCTCCACGAGCTGTATAACAGAATCTGTTGCAACATGAAGAAATTGGAATATATAATATCAAGATATCAAGGAAAAACAAGCTATACTGATTTTATGAACATACCCACTGTGGACCAGATGCATATGTATTTTGGCAAGAGCATATTCAGCTGTAGGAAGAATAGCTTCTACCTCTTCATCACTGACCTGAAACAAAGAAGCATGAATAGTGGTTTGCAAGGTTGTAGACCCCAAGGAAGAGGGAAGGATGGATTTATTGTTCTTGCTGTGGGATGCAAATAAACAAAGATTAAAGAATCCTATACACTCCAAAGTGCAGAGAATGACTATTAAAAAATTACTCCCAACTATATCTTTCAAAACCAAAATTCCACAGTTCAATAACAAATTAAGTCTAAAATGATTTAAGGTGAATAAAAACCAATTTGGAAGAGGAAACATACAGCGGACCATCCATCCATATTTGTGCTCTTTAATATCTGAACAGGTCTGCACAAATCAATCTCTTATCAAACATCTAGAACAGCAATATTAGTGTAATATTTTCTGATGAATTAAACACCACAATAAGAGAACAATACATACGTGTCAACTGGGCAGAGCAGCATACATTCATCCCCACGAGAACTTTGGAATACCCTCCTTATGACACACTCTAACGAGTTGTTGTTGACAGAATCAACCTGTCCATAATTTCTTTAGGCTTCTTTATTTAATATAAGAATAAAAAAAGGAAAAGAGAACTTACCCTTTCTTACTAAAATAAAAAAAATGACAAGAAAATCACTCATTTAGAACAAGTTACGAAATATTAATAATTATAACAAACTATTTTACTTACTGAACATGAAGAGTATCAGAACAAAATACTAAACGTATCACTTTAATCTTTCTCTTATTTATACTGTAAAGGATTTTTTTTTTGCAAATTTTAATACCAAGATAGACACAACTCTTAAGAATTTTTGTAATTAATGACATGCCTAAGCAAAATGACTGGATTCAGATAGAGAAGAGTGTTAGAACAAGATAGAAATGGCAACAAGAGGATCAAGCTTTTAAGAAATTGAAAACTTAAAAGACATCATAAAAAAATCACAGCAGCTATCATGCAACAGCTACGAGCTGTAGTTGAACTGACGCAGGACAAAAAGATGCTGATTGAATAATAATAATTATTTAAGACTTTATTTAATTGCTCTGTTAAGCTTTTTAAGGGCCAATTTCTAGAATTTAGGGTATTTTAATACTACCCAAGTCCCATATTCTTTGTCCATAATGTTATTTGGAATTTGGTGTCCGCTTTTCTTTTAGGAACACCTAATACTCATATTTTCTCCATTAGACAAAATTACTTCTTCATTCTTTTTAACTTTTTGGCATTGACAATCAAAGAACATCAATTTTATTAAAGAAATAAAATTCCAATATAACTCTGAGGGACTAATTCACAATTATATTTGGGTCTAGGGTGCAACCTATAGTACCTTACTACCTTATGCCATTTTAACTATTGGTAGCTTCAGATATGGATTATTAAGCACTGAAAATATTTTATCTTAAGATTTCCCTCTCCCCTGGTTCCATCTTTTTATCTCCCGCATAAACTCCTCTATCACTTTTTTTCCTCGGTTTCTTCCTATTTTCTATTTCTCCCTCTTTCTTTTTTGGATAAATTTGCTTTTTATTTATCCAAAGGGCAGTAAACTGACTCAAAAAAATTACAACTTAACCAGATCAATGAAACCTGTACAGAACCTATACCAGCCCCCAACCTTTTCAAATATCTCTATTCACACTGCTAGTTCTATTAATATCCTTCCCTAGCAATCTACTTCTGACAGCATCCTTAATATAAAGAACCAAAGAATGACCCTGTGTATGCTTTTGATGGAAAATTCTGCTATTTCGCTCCCTCCAAATGCAATAGATAAACGCATTCCATGCCAACTTAAGGACAATGGTGAGCAGGGATATGCCCTTAAGCTTTCTAACATCCCAGCCAAGTTCAAGATTCCAATTCATCACTCCCCTTTTCAAATTGCACGCACCAAGAATGGCACACCATATGTTTCTCAAGTATTCACAACCAAAAAACATCATTACAAGCATGGTTTGGTAAGGGCATTGATTTGGCCAAGTTGGGGCATTGCCTACACTACTAGACACATGTTGTAATCAGACAAAACCTCATACTGATTTCTCCCTTGAGTCATATCAACAAGGAAGTCAGCCAAAGGATGTGAATCTGGTGCATATTTATTTGGCTTTCTTTCAGCTAGTCCTTACTTTTATCAATTGAAGCTAAATTTCTTTCTTTCCAGCTTATAAGCCAAACTCGAGCATTTTACTAGGCTGGTCTGCCTCCCCTTGTTTACAGCACTAACCACACATAGCCAAGCTCGCCAATCATCAATAAGTAACTTCAAATCCCCAAGGTAGCTTCTCTGGTAGTGAGAAAAGCTTCTAATGTAAAATTAGAGAATCATTACTTAATTTCCTAATGCTAGAAGCAACTGCATGATAATGGAGTTTGACAACAATCACATTATTAATATACCTATTGAAATAGCTAAGATTCATTTACCTCATATATCATGTATTCACTACAAACGAGTAGCCTAATCTCAATGCTTAAACATCATACAGTGTTGTACACTTGTACTAAATAGATATTCATAGCATAATTAGTTGATCGATATAAAATGAAGTTATGCATTTCCTTAAAAAGATTTTGCAATGCTAATATGCAAAATTATCCAAATCAATTATGGTATTATATTTCAAGATTTGGATGTCAATTTCATTTGCTACATAAAATGTGAGAAAAATATGCATGGATTGCATCTAAATAAGTTGAGATTCAATATGAATTACATATTTGAATAAAATAAAAGCATGAATCAAAATCATAAAATTTCTATTTCATACTAAACAAAAGCATTTCATTGTTATGTTTTATACTTGTCACTCTCAAAAGTTGCGAAATCAACAAGCAAACCTTAGCTAAGAGAAAAAAAAAATTTACAAAACGAGAGCTTAGAAAAGAAAGCTTACGACGGTGGCAATTCTCTTGTTTGAGGCCATAAGAACCCTGCCAGTGTCATCAACGACAAACCCAGCCGGCGGTTTGGGCAGCGGTGAAGGATAATATGCTAATGAACGCCTAGTCGTACCAGTAGAAGAAGAAGACGAACCTTCATCAGCATCAACACCATCATCATTTTCTTCCACAATCTCAACATCCCTCAAACTCAGCTCCTTCAAGTTACCATCATCATCCCCGCTTTTCCCCTTCCTCCTCTTCTTATTCCCAGCGGCGGAGGACGATCGTTTCTTGACAGGTCCGCCCGTCTGGGACTTAGCAGCAAAGCAGAGAGGGAATAGCGCGGAGGCAGAGCTTTTGTTGGGGCTTCGGCAGGGGATCCAGATTGGGAAAGAAGAGAATGGGGTTTTACGGTGGAAACAAGGGGAAGCAGAAGGGGGTGTTGAAGTAAAGGAAATGGAGGACGCCATTTATTGGTAAGGTTATGGGTTTCTAGCTTTTTTGTATTCTCTTCTTTTTTTAAGATTCTACAACTCTTAACTGTAAATTTACAGTGAAGGCTGAAGGGAGAAGAGAATGCAGTGAGATTATGACTCTGTTTGTAGCAAAGCCAATGCAATAGCGATGGCAGCAATGGATAAATCTAGGCCTCGCCTTCCTGCATTTTCACGTTATTATCAAAAGCGAAGCAGATATTTTTGCTAAGTTGTATTTGGACCGGTTCTACTTGAGCGGTTCACATCATGCTACTCGGAACCGGATGGTTTTGGAGTAAATTAATATCTTTTTATGTATAAAATAACAAAGAAAAAGAATGGAAGAACAAAGAGATGAGAAAAAGAGAGAGTACAATAACTTCATCAAATCATATATTTTTAGTCATAAGAAGTACATGTTATATTGAACTCTAATTAAATGAGATAATATTTCTAATGATAAAGTAAATCAATCTCCTTAGATAAAGTTCTAATCATGATAGACATCCACATAGATAAATATTCATAACACTCCTCTCAGACATGTGCCTCATTAAAACCTTATTAAGATAAAAACTCAGTGGGAAAAAATTCTTTAGTGAAAGGAAAAAGAGTACACACATCTTTGATACGCATAACATGTTGCCTCATTAAAAACCTTACTAGGAAAATTCATTGGGACAAAACCTCGGTTAAGGAAAAAAGAGTGCAAAGCATATTTACTTCCCATCATGAAAACATCTTAGAAGATCTTTGAATCTTCATAATTCAAACTTGAATATTATTTTTCTAAAGATAGCGGGGATGAAACTTTGGAGTAATATTTTCCATAATGTATTCACCTTCCATTATCTCTACACAAGATAGCATTTGTATCATATCTTGTGAAAGTAAATCACATATCTTTTGGATATTTTTGGTCAATAGTCTTAGTCAAACACATTTTTGGCTTGCCTTGTGCATACCAATTATTTCTACAAGATTTGAGGAGGTATCGACGAATGTTTGAAGATCTAAATGTAATGCTCTTTGTATATTCATATATATTTCTTGACCAACTAATATACAGTGCTTCAAGACCAAGAAAATATATAATTACCTTTATTCACATCCAACAATCTTACAACTATTGGGATACTCAATAGATATGCTTTATTCATATTGAATCTTCTTTAAGATTCTTTCAGCTTATGTCTATTCATAGACAAAAAAAAAATATAAAAATGCTCAGTTTTCAAGTCGAGATAAAATTGATGTCAAGATTCAAGTACTTGTATTGAAAGTATTTCATGAGTTTTCAATTTGAAGCTCTTTAGGAGTTCTAAAATTATCATAATGGATCTTGATCCAAACTCCTTTATAAAATACATAAGGAAATCTGATCATTCTTATAGTATTTTCTCAATTAGTATTCACTAAGGCGATTATACCAAATGCGCCAAAATATTCATGAGACATGTCTAAATAAATTTCCTCGAAAATTTCCAAATGCTTCTAGCATTTTAAATCCTTCAAGGATAAATATGGATCCACAAATAATTAGACGCATGTAAATTTTTTCATAATTGCCAAAGTAATTGCATCCACCATGAAGTAATTAAAACTTTTCATAAATTATAGTTCAAGTCGTATTTACGACTACTTATTTGTGCCTCACTTGCATTACACATTTAGGTGTTTGGACAGCTGGTCCAAATACTTCTATTTTAGAAGTTCAAAACGTCTTTCAACATCGGCCAATTCAATATCTATACTTTTGGATAGATTTTATACAAGATCCCCGATTTCTTTCTTTATTTCTATAGAAGTATTTTATGTAAAATTGTTTGTAAAATTGTTGTCGACAACTTTCCAATTGTCTGGTTCCATTCTCGTAATGACATAACTCATCTCTTTATTTCAAGTACTTGAAACTCTTCAAGAGTTTTATTATTAGTTATGTCTTGGAGCACCCGCCTCCAATATATGACCATCTCATAATACTTTTCATGTACGACAATTTTGATCATTGGAATCATTTCAACTATCATGCTTCAAGCATGATTTACATCCACTTGCTCTAACATGTAATTTAAACTTAGAGCATTTTAGCTGGTATATTAGACTTAATTACTCTCATTGGGTCAGTAAATATGTCTGGCAGTTGACATGAAATAACATGAATTATCTTATGAACTTTTAGTTCATATTCGAGGATTTAGATAATGATAATTAATTTCCTTCTTTATCCAGCTGATTATTCTCTCCTCATGATGTTGAGAGAAATCATCTAATAAATGATTCTCCAATTAATGTTTAGAATTTAAACATAAAAGGAGACTCATACTCAATATATATTCTCAATCCTTTTTACTTGTCCATTTTGTGCGTTATGGTGGAGCAATTCAACTATATATCGCACATTCAAAAATTCAAAAATGAAAAATATGACTTTTGACCAAAAGTCAAATCATAATAGGGAGTTTATTATAACTCGTTGGCTTGATGCGTATAAGTGTTGCTATATGGAAATACCATATAAATAATAAATGTTTTGTTCTCACAGTTTAGCTATTAAATAGGAGGCATCCAATTAAAAATTTGTTAAATCGTATTTTTCTTAATCAATAGGCTTTGTAACAACCGATATAGCCTAAAATATAAACTCACAAGCTTTTGCAAAACGAATAGTCTAATTGCATAATCTGAATCCTTTTAGAATCAATCTCACAAACTTCTGGTTGTAAGTTGATAAAACAATGTAGATGCATCTACTAAAATCATATAAAATTTTCCACATTTGTGAATATATGGGCCCATATTTCGTTCAGATATGCAAATAATACAGTCTCAACTTTAGTACAAGAACTTCAAGTTTTAATTCTTTTGATAAGTGGGATCATCTATATTCTTTGAGTACAAACAACACAAAAACTTCAGGTTCTTTTAGTAAGTGAAATTTAATCAATTCCTTTAAGCAACACAAGAACTTCACGTTCTTTAATAAGTGGAATTTAATATATTCCTTTGAGAATAAGCACCATAAGAACTCCAGGTTCTTTTAATATATGTGCATGTAAATCTTAATAGCTTTCGCATCATTATTGATCAGGATGGTCTAACTGATTATACCAACTACATACAAGTGTTTATATACATTTCTGAATTTCGTAAACTTCTGGTTTACCATAACATATGATTCAATCTCACTCGTACATGTCTAGTACGGTAATAATTTTTTTTCCTTTGAATAGGAATATATTTAGCTCTTTCAGAGCTTTCAATGGAAATTATCTTTTGGTAGCAATATATATTGCTTTTCTAGAGCTTTCAACTGACTTTTTGGCTACCATAACTTATATCCACAATGGCTTATTTTAAGTACTTTGAGATATGATACTCACATTATTCCCTTGCATTTAAATGGGAAAATATATCTTATGCTTATGTTGAGCATAAATCGTCACCATAAATTGTTGATTTTTCAACGTATGAGAAGTACAAGACCAATGGTTTATAACATCACATTGGTAATAAAAATAATTTTACTTCATTAGAATGATCTTTATCACTCTTATCATCCTTATAACCTCATCACCAGTGAGTAGAAGTATCCTTAAAATGCTATGTTTCCCATGTCTATATTCATGGTTTCAATCACGACCATAGCCTCTAATGTGGCTTTTATTCTTTCCATAATATAATCTCACATTCACTTCAGGGACTGGAGTAGAGCCAATGAGCCTTTGAAACCTTGTTCACGATATTGTGTCTGAGGACAACATTAATTGTCGTGAAAAGTGGAGTATGTTTTATTAACATATCCTCATCACAGATAACAAAGATTTAATCCTCGTACGTGGCGTTGTTAAACCAGTCCACAAGGTCCTTTAAAAATCTCATTTGAGACCAATAGCCTCTCACAGAACGGGATGTCCAACCAATATACTTGGATTATATCGAAGTTATGTTCCCAATTGAATAGTAATTTACCATGTTTGCATTCACTTCAGGGAATGAAACAAATCCAATAATTGCATGGAATAAACATCATGCTTGCATTCACTTCAGAGAATGCCTCCCATAAAACCTTTTGGATCAAGACGAATTTTCGTGAACTTGGGAGAAGTCTATAGTCGAGTTTTTCGACATAGAAGAAATATCGCTTTCAAGCAAATATAGATTTTATAACAACTCTTTCATTCACTTTAAGGAGCGAAACAAATCTAATCGAGCAAAAATATTATAAGAAAAGATTAATACCTTAACAGATTGAGAAGGAAGTTGCGATATGGATTGCCAAATCGTTAATTCTCCCCAGAATCTAGCAACTTTACCTCTTTAGATTTTATCTTCAGAGAAGCCATGACTTTTTCCAACCCATTTAAACATATCATGTAAAACTCAAAACATATAAACTCTTATCAATAAAATAAGATAAACAAATATTGATATTTAATTCCAAGTTTAACCATTGTGTCAAACTTAAACATATATGAAACCATAATAATTAGATCTATATATATGGACTGAACTGAATATATTAGAAACTAGAGAATTTGTGGCATAATACTCTCTTTTTGTTTTTGTTTTTAAACATAGCTGTATAGGTAGTTACTAGGCATAACTATGACGCGTTTATATTTTTCTTTCGTTTATCATAAGTTAGCATAATGCCTAAGGGTGTAGAAAAGAAAACAAGCATGATCAAACTAAAATGATCTAAACTATGAAGAACTAAGGCCACAGTTTACCCTTAAGATAGATGTTTTTTATATTAAAAAGCTAGCTTTCACGACTTCATTGGTAGAAAACAATTTTTCTTCATAATTAATATATATGTTTATTTTAACTAATCGCACCATAACTTTAATTATTTTTTTTGTGTCTAAAACTGAGTTTTTCTTTTTTCAAGTTAGAAAAATAAAAGCAGGTAAAAGAAAGCAAACCAATGGTAAACCGTTCATTAGCTTTGTTGAGTGTGTAAAAGTTCTATTATTTACACCCCTTTTAACCCATATTTCTGCTGCATTCAAGCATCATTGCATTGCATTTAGGTTAGTTTTCAGTAAAACATCACAAATGGATTAAAAGCACGGATTCTACTAAAAGATGGCTATTTTTACAGGTATCTGCTATAGTTGACAAAGAAGGCAGGCGCAGGGCAGAGAAGCAGGAGAGCTGAACTGGATAAGCAGACGAAGAAGACGAAGCTGCCATGGACCTGTCGTGACAGCATGGTGACAGCAGATTTATGAAGAGGAAAAGTAAATTGGACCTCGATAGATAGAGAAAAATCTGCCCGTCTGTCGTGTGAAAGCCACATATTTTTCCAAGCCCCGGATCAAAAGATATGTCAAGCCAAAGCTCAAGGAGAGGAAACTCCTAGAAACAAGAATGGCGGCTGCAAAGTAGGAATCATTAGAGATTAAGTCTTTATTAGAATCTTACTTTTAATTAAAGTTGTAATCCTTGTTACCTTAGATAACTTGAGCCCAAAGCTTATATAAGGGCATAGATTTAACCTAGGCATGATCGAATACCTCATAACCGAAACCTAAACCCCCTGCCGTTTACCCGTCACCGACATGTTCTAAATTCCCCCTAGGGCTACGGGTTGATTTGTAAAGTAGTTGCAAGGGTTGTTTTGTTTTAGGATTTTCCAAGTTCAATAAAATAAACTTCAAGTTCTCTTATTTTGGTTTTAACATCTTGCAAGAGCATCGGGAGAGCATTGTGAGGTTATCCATTTACTTAGCATCGGGAGAGTTAAGTATACGAAAGAAATAAGAGCGAGTTCTCTAGTTTATAGTTGAACTATCTTGTGCCTAGGGATAGGGCAAGGTTAAGTGGCTAAGGAAGAATTCATACACATCGGTGTTCATCCTTCGATTCACGCCGGGAGGTATCATCAAAGACGTGATCATCGACAGACTTGGACCTAGGGATAGGCCAAGGCAGATCTGGGATTCTTGCCAAACTTGAAGTACGGAGTTGGTGTGTCTGCTGCCGCGACAGCCAACGGACAGCCGCCACGACAGGTGCTGTCGGCGACGGGAGCGACGACAGAACTGGAGTTCCTAAGCAATCCAATACTTGCACTACCGAGCGATTCAATACCAGCCCATTCTCTCTATCTTGATATCTCAATTCTTTTATTTAAGTTTTCCTTATTATTTTCGTGACAAATCTCTCAATTATTTCCTTTACTTTCGTGCAGTAAACAAGGTGAAGTCATTAGCCCAATCCCTGTGGAGACGATATCCGATACTTCGTATCACTTTACTACTTGCGTTGTGTACACTTGCACTACAATTGCGATAGACTCTTTTACACGCAACAAGCTTGAACCACGAGCATCAGATTTTGTGTAGCCTGACATTTCAATTGGTGTTTACGAGCGGCTTCAAAATTCATAGCTCGCTTAAACCTTCAAAATATATCACCAACAATTAAAAACCAAATTAAAATATAAAATGATGGCAGTTAGTAATTAAAAAAATAAAAAGAAAAAAAACCTATATTCAGTTCAAAGTAGGATCAGAATTTTTCAGTAACTTCTTTGGGATTCGAACGAAGAGCACCAAAAACTTTCGAGCAAACCCGTGCTGATAACGAGTTGTGAATAATAAGAACAAAGAACAAGAATTGAAGAACAAAGAGATGAGAGAAAGAGGGAGATTTATATTATTCTCAAATATAGACTTGTGTACAATGTCTTCATCAAATCATCTATTTATAGGCATAAGAAGTACATATTACATTGAACTCTAATTAAATGAGATAATATTTCTAATGATAAAGTAAATCAAACTCCTTAGATAAAGTTCTAATCATGATAAGCGCCTTAGTTTGGATTTTTCACGTAAATATTCATAACAAGATAACTATTATTATGGATTTTTCACGTAATATTGTTTGGATTAATATCCTATACACTAGCGGTGGAAACTGAAAGTTTCCACAAGCGCCTTAGTTTTAGGGTATAGAGAGTGAGTTTAGAGTATATGGTTTAGGGGTTTAGGTGTAGAGGTTTAGAATTTAGGGATAATTGTTTCAATTTAAGGTTTAAAGTTATAATTTAGGGTTTAGTTGTTATGGTAATATGGTAAGGATTTAGGTTTTAACCTATAAACCCTAATTATAACTCTAAACCTTAAATTAAAACAAATATCCCTAAATTCTAACCCCTACACCTAAACCCATAAACCTTATACCCTAAACTAACTCCCTATACCCTAAAATTAAGGCGCTTGTGGGAAAGTTTCCACCGCCTGTGTATAGAATATTTATCCATATTGTTTTAGTATTTCACCTATTTTTTAGGTAAAATGGTACCTAATTTTACATTTTCTTTACATTTTGGTATCCTACCTTTAAAAAATTAACGACAAACTGATAAGAAAAGAGAAAATCACATGTGGTAGGCTGTCATGTCATTTTTTCTCTCCTAGTCGGCACACTGTTAATTATTTAACGGCGGGGTACCAAAATAAAAATGAAATGCAACGTTAGCTATTTTTTTTTAAAAAATAAATTAGTTATTAAAGTATTAACGTAGAAATATATAGAGTACTAAAAAAATAAGTTATTTAACGCGAGAATATATAGAGTACTAAATATGTATTTATCCCTTGAAATTATGAACTTAAATTTCAAGAATGTTTATGCGTGTACTATCCACTCATTTAATTTGGTGATTTTTTCCCGATATTTGTTATTAGGGTATATCTTTTAAATTTATTTTTTTAATATTTGTTATTAAGAGTTTAAATTTTTTTCTCAATACTTGTTATTAGAGAGTTATTTTTTTTAATATTTGTAATTAGGGGCCAACCCCCAATAGTTGTTATTAGGGACCCTACTCTTAGGGTTTAATTTTTTTCCAATACTTGTTATTTGGGACATAATTTTTTCCAATATTTGTTATTATAGACATACTATTAAAATTTAATTTTTTTGATACTTATTAGGGACCCATTTTTTCTTCTTCTAATACTTGTTATTAAAAGCATACTTTTAAATCAATTTTTAATATTTATTATTAGTAATTTAATTTTTAGTTTCGCCCTTAAGTCACTCTTTACTCTTTCTCTTTTCCGACGACATCGATACCCACCTGCTCTTTTCCTTTGAAATCCTTTCCATCATTCTAAACGATGCTCGATGCTTATGACAGCGCGAGTAACTCACATGCTTCCCGCTTTCAAAAATCCTCTAGTTAAAAACTGGGTAAATAACATTAGTGATAACTTATGTCTTACTTTTGTTTAATTTTGTTCACTAATTTTACAAAATTATGTTTTGGTCACTTATTTTTTAGATTCGCTTTGCTTTGATACCATTACACGCTAAAGAAAAATATTAATTTCTAATCTAACCTTTTGAATTTTCGAAAATTTATTTTTTTAGTCTATTACAAAACCCTTCTTCCTAAAAAAATAATACTTTGGTCTCTTTTTCTAACGCAACTATCTAATGTCTATAATATTTTTTCAGGTCAACGCCTCCCTATTCTCTCTTATGTGGCAACAATATTTCCAATTACTAGATTGAACTTCACATTTTAATGAAGAGCAGTTTTGTAGTTTGGAATGGAAAGATAATGGCTAAGGTATTTGGAAAATGGAAGGAAAGCATGCATTATGTGAATGGAGGTTGTTTAGCCTTTTGTTTCATCGGAGTATTGCCTTTAAGGGAAAGCGTGTATTTAGCTGAGCCTTTAGTTTCGGTTCCCACTGAAAGACGAACAAAAATTCTCTCGGTATTTGTCGCGACCATTTTTGAAATCCGTTTGTAGAAAAATAGTATGACGATTAGGGTTTTGGAAATCAAGATTACCTATTTAAATTTGATCTTGAAATTAGGGATTTTTCCATTTTAATCAAATTTCTTTTATTTTGTCACCGGTCACTTTGGTAGACCAGACACCATAAAAAGCGGACCAAAGATTCTTTTAATAAAATTCGGGTTCGGGAGTCTGTTACGTGTAGGGAAGGATTAGCACCCCTACAAATGCCAGTTATCGGTACCTTATAAATTCCACGTGGCATTTTGAACATTAATCTGAATTTAATTAAGCATTTTAATTGTAAAATGGATTCCATTTGAAATGATGATACCCTTTGTAAGAAAATACATTTTGGATGAATATAAGTTTTGAAACTGTTGAGTGGATCAATGGATTGATCAAAGCCAAGAGGGGGTGAATTGGGCTTTTAAAAATTTGTTGGAGTAAAATGATAGCTAAAAATGAAGAATAAATGATTTTAGAGTGGTTTAAGTTCCAAATGAACTCTACATCCACTACCTTAGCTACCACTAAGGATTTGCAACAATTCACTAATTTGTTCTACCCAAAATTTGACCAAACCCTCACAAGTGAACAAAGAAGAATTTAGGCAAGAAAGATATCTCTCAAATACAAGATTGCCCCTTTAAGTACAAACACTCAACCCAAATTTGATGATAAGATAGGAATTGAACACTTCACAATTTGGGGTTTACAAGAAATGGGAAAATAAGCACAATGAGCTTGGATTTTTATCTTTGATGCAATAGTTGTTGCTGGTCTTCAATTAGCTTCAATTTATACATTCTCTATCAATTCTAGCCGTTTGGGTGGTTAGGGTATTGATTATAGCCGTTGGGACCATCTCTTTCCACCATAAATGCACTTCTGCAGCTATCCGTATCGGTACACAAAGACCCATATCAATACCTGTCTCAAAACAGAAAGAGCCGTTGCACAATAATAAAGAGGGCGTATCGATACACGTGTAAGCGTATCAGTACGAGACAAGGACCATTTCGATACGGGTAAAATCGTATCGATACTTTTTTCTCAACTTAGCTCACTAGAAGTTTCTGTTTCGATACGGGGAACACCGTATCGATACGGGACAACTACCACTTTAAATGTTAGTTACCTAACCGGCTGACACCAACGGTCAAAAGATTTAAATGCTTTCGAATTAAAAATTCTGTTAAAACCGTATCGATACGGGTTGAACCGTATCAACACACTATTCAAACTCCTTCAGTTTTCACATATGGGCGTATCGATATAGATTCAATCTGTTTCGATACGCTATTTTGATACGCTAAGGGGTGTATCGAAACGCGTCTTTCCAGTAGCCAACTATTGAGTGTGTAAAAGTTCTATATTTTACCCCTTATTTAACCCATATTTCTACTGCATTCAAGCATAATTCATCGCATTTAGGTATAGTTTCACATATACATCACAATTAGATAAAATGGCACAATTGCTACTGATTTTGGCTATTTATTGCAGGTAGATGCTGTGGCAGACTCAGGGCAGTGAGGGAGCTGAGCTGGAACTCAGGACTGGAGTCAAGAAGGGAGATGCTGTTGTGGCCACTGTCGTGGCAGCCATGACGACAACGTTGGTGGAAGGGAAAAGTGAAGTGGAGCTCGACAAATAGAGGAATTCAAGTCGGTCTGTCGTGGACCACTCCTATATTTTTCTGAGCCCTAAAGCAGAATGAAGGCCAAGCCCAAAGTCCAAGGAAGAAACCCAAAGCAAGAAAAGAGGACGAATTAAAGTCATGCACTCCGAAGATTAATTTTCCAATAGAGTTGTACTTTAGTTTAAACTTCCGTTCTTGTCAAAGTAGAAAACTTGGACCCAAGGCCTATATAAAGGCATGTAATTCGACCTATGGAAGGATATCTCATCTCTAGCCTTCTTCCCCAAAACCCTAGTCGATTTCCCTCTCTCATCATGTTCTAAATATTCCATAGGGCTAGGGGTTGATTCTGTAAAGTAGTTGCAAGGATTGTATTGTTTTAGGAATTTTCTGTTCAATGAAATAAAACTTCAAGTTCGCTTATTCCGGTTTCAACATCTTGCAAGAGTATCGGGTGAGCATTGTGAGATTATCTATTTACTTAATATCGGGAGAGTTAAGTATACGAAAGGAAGAAGTGTGGGTTCTCTAGTTTTTGGTTGAACTATCTCGGACCTAGGGATAAGACGAGGTTAAGTGGCTAAGGAAGAATTCAACAACATTGGTGTTCGCCCTTCGATTCACGCCGGGAGGTATCATCTAAGAAGCGTTCATCAACAGTACTTGGATCTAGGGATAGGACAAGTCACAACAGGGATTCTTGCCAAGCTTGAAGAAACTGAGTTGCTTATCGATGCCGCGATAGCAACGGACCGCTGCCACGACAGGTGCTGCCGTGACACGAGCCATACGCAGAACATGACTTTTTATACAGTGCAACACCTGCACTACCGAGCAGATCAATACCAGCCTATTTCTTAACCCTAAATCTTCATTCTCTTATATTCAATATTATTTTCCCAAACAATTTAAACTCTTTTCTTTCTCTCTTGTGCAGCAAACCAAGGATAAAGCTATTTCCAGTCCCTGTGGATTCGACATTCGATACTTTGAGTATCACTTTACTATTTGCGTCGTGTACACTTGCACTATATTGCAATAGGACTTTTGACACGCAACACCAACTTTGCAAAAAAGGTATCGATACGGCTGGAAGCGTATTGATACGCTTGTACGTTTTTCAACACTTTGGCTTTGGAACACTTAGAAAATATTTGGAGTTTGAGTTTTTCAAATCAGATTAAAGCCTTGATGATTTATAAATCATTTGAGGGACTTAAAAATCTATTTCAAGTTTTCAATTTAATCCTTAACATACTTAGTTATATCAAAATCAAACATAGGTTTTACAATCTCCCCCCTTTTTGATATAACAAAACCAAAACTTGAAATTTTGATACCTTGAAAAACTTTGCAAAATAACTCCCCTTTAATATTAGCTAGGTAACATTTAAGTTTGAAAGTCAAAGTTTTTAAGTGTGAGCTTGTTCCCTCTCCCCCTTTTTGTTAGATCAAAAATAATTGACACATAATATAAAGTGCATCAACTTAATATGCAAAAGGTATAATAACCAAGCAACATAATATTGATAAACATTGAGTTCAAATTAAAGATAACATCAACTTAAAATCCAAAAAAAGAAAAGAAAATCAAAGCATAGGTTTTAGAATAATGCAAACTTAATCCTAAGAACTTAAACAAAAGTGCATAAATATCTTAAATGACATAAATGATATGCAAAGATGAACTACTATGCATCTCCATCGCCATCTTTATTATCTTCATCATCATTCCTCCTAGTTTGACGCTACTCGTCATGGAAAGCGGTAAGGGATATGTTCATTGAGTTGTGACCGCCTTCAAGGAAAGTGAGGCGCGTCTCCACATTCTTCATTCGATCTTCAAGACTTGTAAACCTTGTGTTAATAGCGGTAAACCCCGAATTCATCACTTAATCTAGGGAGGCAATTCCCGTGCGCAAACCCGTGAATTGATCATTTAGAAAAGTCATGAGGGAATCCATAAAAGGTGGAGGAGGAGCTTGAGGAACTTGATCGACTTAAGGATTAGCAAATTGTTCCGCGGCCTCACTAGGGAGCTCGGATAGATGAAGCCAACTACCATTGAAGTAATGAAACTTACCCCGTGCAAGAGATCTTTCATCTATAGGATCGGTGAGGGGAGTTGGGTAGTCATGTGAGCAATCTATCTCCTTTTGTAGGAAGAAATAACTCAAGGTCGTACCATATGTGAAGGAAGTGACGAGTGTAGTGTGGCGATGTTGCACGAGATAGACAATCTCCACAAACATAATTCGAGCAAGGTTTGGACGTTTTCTCTCATGAAAGCATCGAATCCAAAAATCATCAACTTGGCGGATAGTGGACTACTTCCCTCCCAAGGGCCTAAACCACCAAGAAATCATCAAATGTAGGATCCGATATTGAGCATTAAGGGCGGTGACAAAACCACTTAGGACATGGCCAAGAGCATTCTCATCATCATAGCCCTCATCCTCCAACTTAAACACATCACAAATGGATTGAACATCGATAGTGATATTTTTACCCATTAGATGAGAATTAGCGGTCGTAACAACACCATCTCGATTGGCACAACACTTGGCATTAGCATAAAATATCAAAACTAAGATGCGAAAGAAAAATCTGGGAATTTGGAGAAAATCCATAAACTTCCATTCTTGGAGCAAAGGTAAGTAATCAAATTTGAAATGCTCCGAGTTAAGAAAAGGAATGGAAATTACCCTCTCCGGATGGATCTTATAGTTTTGAAATTGTCGAAAGTAGTTGAGATCTCCGGTGGACTTAAAGGATTGTTGATAGATAAGAGTGAGGTTCGGGCGAGTACCACCTCCGGCATTGGAACCTTCACCGGCTTCACTAGTACGTGCTCTCTTTTTAGGTGCCATTAATTAGAGAAAAGATTAAAAACAATGCATGCATTAATTTTCTTCATTCAACTCATTGAAAACCAATAATCAAGGTTTTTGTTAAAAAAATTTGTAAACAAAACAAAAAGAAAAAGTTTGAAAAGAGATAAGTTTGTGAGAAGACAAAACAAAACAAAAGGAAATTTGAAACGAAAATCAAAAGAAAAATTAAAAGAAAAGAGGAAAGAGTTTTACCTTGATATTGATAGAGAGGAATGAGAGAAGAACTTAGCACCAAATTGATGAAAAGCTTGAAGAGCTTTGTATGATTTTGAAAACCCTCAAGAGATTTTGAGTTGTGGTGTGAAAATATGAGGGATTGAGAGGCTATTTATATAGTGAAAAATGACTAGGGTTTTTAGGGTTTTGAAAATTCAATTTTGGTAAAAGTGAAACACTTTAAATGCCAATTAGAAGTTGTTTGCGCAATCGCGTATCAATACGCTTGAGGGTGTATCGATACGGGGGTAAAAACGTAATTCCATTTGACACACCCGTTGAAGGTTCGTATCGAAACGGATGCAATTCGTATTGAAACGCTTGTTGCTTGTATCGAAACAGGTTTAACCGTATCGATACCTGTTTTAGGCAAAATGTAGTATGTGAGGCTAATACAGTACTTTTATTAATACGCTTAAGGCCGTATTGATACCCTATGCCCAAAAATACATTTTAGGCTTTAAGAACAACCAAAGGCTCGATTTTAACACCTCTTAAATGAATGCAAATGATGAATGAGCAGTTCTAAGCATATTCTAATAGAAGCATACTCCCCTAGCTATAAGCATGGATATTTTCAAGAGTAACAACACATAAACATGCAATTTTACAAGATCAAGCAATTTGAACTTCAAAAAGAGTCCTAAAGGGTTAAGAAAGGCTAGTTAGACCTAATTCTCTCCTAAGGGACCAAAAACACTCTTTATCTAAAGACTTTGTAAAGATGTCCGCTAGTTGGTTTAAGGTGTCAACGTACTCTATAACAACATCTTCCTTAAGGACATGATCTCTAATGAAATGATGCCTTATCTCTATATGTTTGGTTCTAGAGTGTTGGATGGGATTTTTTTGTTAAGCATATGGAATTAGTGTTATCACACTTAAGGGGTATGATTTCAACTTTAATACCATAATCTAAGAGTTGTTACTTCATCCAAAGGACTTGAGCACAACAACTCCCTAAGGATATGTACTCGGCTTCGGTGGTACAAAGAGCTACACTATTTTGTTTCTTAGAGAACCAAGATATGAGCATACTACCTAAGAATTGACATGTTCCCGAAGTACTCTTCCTATTAATTTTACACCCCTCATAATCTGCATCCAAATAAGCATGAAGGTTGAAGGTTGAGTCTCTAGGGTACCAAAGGCTTAAACAATGAGTATCTCTAAGGTATCTAAAGATTCTCTTAACGGCTATAAGGTGAGACTCTCTAGGACTAGCTTGAAACCTAGCACACAAGCAAGCATTAAACAAAATATTCGGTCTACTTGCGGTAAGGTAAATCAAAGATCCAATCATAGAGCGATAAAGCTTATAGTCAACACACTTACCTCCTTCATCTTTGTCAAGCTTTGTGGATGAGCTCATTGGTGTGGCTTGAGGCTTTGCTTTCTCCAAGCCAAACTTCTTAAGCATATCCTTGATGTACTTTGCTTGATTGATGAAGGTGCCATCCTTCTTTTGCTTGATTTGGAGTCCCAAAAAAATGAGAGCTCCTCAATCGTGCTCATCTCGAATTCACCTTGCATTAACTTAGCAAACTCTTTGGAATGACTCTCATTAGTAGATCCAAAAATAATATCATCAATATATATTTGTACTACTAAGATGTCATTTTTATACCTTTTTATGAAAAGTGTAGTGTCCACCTTACCTTTTTCAATCAAAAAGTTTAAAAGTCTTTCATACCAAGCTCTAGGAGCTCGTTTTAAACCATAAAGTGCTTTAGTTAGTTTGAAAACATGATTTGGAAATTTTGAGTCTTCAAAACCCGGTGGTTGTTCCACATACACTTCCTCATTTATAAAACCATTTAAAAACGTGCTTTTAACATCCATTTGAAAAAGCTTGAAATCATGATAACATGCATATGCAAGCAACATCCTAATAGCCTCCATTCTAGCTACGGGTGCATAGGTTTTATCAAAATCTATCCCCTCTTCTTGAGTGTAACCATGAGCAACTAATCTAGCTTTATTTCTCACAATGTTACCACTCTCATCTAGTTTGTTCCTAAATACCCATTTAGTTCCTATAGTAGATTGATTAATAGGCCTTTCAACTAATGTCCAAACATTACTTCTCTCAAATTGATTTAACTCTTCTTGCATAGCCATAATCCAAAAGTCATCATTTAATGCTTCTTTTATATTCTTAGGCTCTATGCATGAGATAAATGCAGCATGGTTCATAAGTTTAAGAGAAGATCTAGTAGTTACCCCCTTGGATGGATCACCCAAGATTTCACCACCTTTGACAAAGTTGAACTCCCTTGGGTAGCTCACTTCCTTTTCCTCAAGAGCCAAGTCCTTCAAGGCTTCAAGAGGTGGATCTTGTGTATCCTTTTCTTTTGTTGGAATCTCATCCTCCTTTGAAGTTTGTCCTCCATCAAAGGCATCAATGATTCTTACATCATCATCATCACAAGAATCCTTCATTGGAAGGAGGTTATCATCGAATACAACATGAATAGACTCTTTTACTACTAAAGTTATCATGTTAAATACACGATAGGCTTTAGAGTTTAAGGAATATCCTAAGAAAATAGCTTCATCACTTTTTGCATCAAATTTACCTAAGTTATCTTTTCCATTATTTAAAACAAAACACTTGCAACCAAATGGTTGAAAATAGCTAGTGTTAGGCTTTTTAGATTTTAAAATCTCATATGGTGTTTTCTTTAAAAGTGACCTAATCATTACTCTCTTTACAATGTAACAAGCGGTGTTTGTGGCTTCCGCCCAAAAATATTTAGGTAAATTGTTTTCACAAAACATGGTTCTAGATATTTCTTGTAAAGTTCTATTTTTCCTCTCAACTACCCTATTTTGTTGAGGAGTTCGAGGAGCTGAATTTTTTTGGCTAATACCATTTTCATTTAAAAACTCTTCAAAACCTAGATTTTGAAATTCGGTTCCATGATCACTTCTAATATGAGAAATTCTAAGTTCAAGATCATTTTGAGTTAATTTTGAAAATGTGATGAATTTTTCTAAAGCCTCAACTTTAGTACTTAAAAATAGAACCCAAGTAAATCTAGAATAGTCATCAACAAGCACAAATGCATAAGATTTACCACCCAAGCTCATAGTTCTAATAGGCCCAAATAAATCCATGTGAATAAGTTGTAAACACCTACTTGTAAAAACATCATTAATGGATTTAAAGGATGACTTATGTTGTTTACCCTTAGAGTATGCATCACAAATTTTATCATTTGAGAACTTAATTTTGGGTAAACCTCTAACTAGATCTACGGAAACTAATTTTTCTAAAACGCTAATGCTAGCATGTCCTAGTTTCCTATGCATCATTTTCATTTTGAGCTACTAAACATGTATGGGATGTATGTATGTCATCTAAATGCACCATGTAAATATTACCTATGCGATGACCTATGAGCATAATATCATTTGATTTAATGTCAACAATTTTGCACCCATTTTTATCAAATAAGACATTAAACCCTTTATCACATAATTGGCTTATGCTCAACAAATTATGTTTAAGACTATCGACATATAAAACATTTTCAATGAGAACAGTAGAGTGATTACCTATGGAGCCAATACCTTTAATGTGGCCTTTGGAGTTGTCACAAAATGTCACTACTCCTCCACTTTTTGGCTTTAAGTCCATGAATCTACTCTTGTCTCTGGTCATATGCCTCGAGAATTCACTATCAAGGTACCATGAATTTTAACTTTGTGCTTTGGCCTTGTAGCAATGCCCCCTACAAACAAAGATATTAAACTTTTGTTTTTGGTACCCAAATCATTTTGGGTCCATGAGTGTTAGCTCTCAAAAGCTTGGTTCCCTTAGGAATCCAAGGTGACATAGCAACAATATTATTAGACTTGACAAGTTCCTTAGGAACCCATACACTTCTAATTTTCTTAGTTTTATTATGTCTAGGGAAGCCACTTTGTTTGTAGTTATTTTTCTTTCTTTTAGGTTGGTTTGATCTAGATGGTTCACCTATCTCATTTTTCATGTTACCAACACTATTAAAAGATTTCTTAAGTTCATTAAGCTCATTTAACACCTTTTGGTGTTCACTATTGCATTGAGAAATAAGATTATTTAGATCTACATTTTCATCTTGGAAGAATTTAAGTTCATCTTTTAAACCTAAAATCTTTTTCTCAAATTTTAAATTAGCTTGAGAAAGTGAGTCATTTTTATCATTTAATTCCGAAATAATCTTTTTATTTCTTATGACCGACTCTTTGTACTTCTCAACTAATTCATCATAAACCTTTTGCAACTCATCATACGCATCATGCAATTCATCAAATGTAAAGTAAAAAGATGATGAGTTAGAGGTTACCATGGAGGAATTCTCCTCAAGTGCCATGAGGCAAAGGTTGGCCACTTCGTGTTCGTTATCCTTGGATTACTCCTCGTCACTCCAAGTAGCAAGCTTGGCTTTGAGCTTCTTCTTCTTCTCAAAGCCCTTCTTCTTGAGTTGAGAGCGCTCCGAACGAATGTGAACGAGTTTTTTGCACTCGTAGCAAATGATTTGATCCCTCTCTTCTTCTTTGTTTTTGCCCTTGAAGTCCATTTTACATTGGATCTTCCTTCCTTGGTTGGACCTCATGAATCGTGAGAACCTTTTGGCTATAATAGCCAATTCTTCTAGGTTATCCTCCTCACTAGAAGTGCTCTCCTCATGTAATGAAGCTTTGGGAGCCACTTCTATCTTCTTCTTCTTTTCTACTTCTAGCTTCTCCACTCTTCTCTCTTCCTTTTTCTTTTCATCTTCCCTTCCTTGCTTCATTATCTCGTGAGTAAGGAGAGAACCCACTAGCTCATCAAGTTTGAGTGTCTTCAAGTTTTTGGCCTCAATGATGGCGGTTCTCTTCCCATCCCAAGATTCGGGAAGTGAGTAGAGTAGCTTCCGGACTAGTTTGTCTTTCGGGATTGTCTCTCCAAAACCCTTAAGCTCATTGTCGATTGTTGAGAAGCGATCGAACATCTTGGACACTGTTTCGTCGGGCTCTATTTTGAAATTCTCATAGCTAAGATTGAGAATTCCAATCTTGGTCTCCTTCACATCACTAGTTCCTTCAAAGGGGGTCTCTGGTGTATCACACACTTCCTTGGCACTTTCAATGGAGGAGACTTTAGAGTAGATGTCGGGACCAAAAGAGCAAAATAGCATGTGGAGAGCTTTATCATTGATTTGGATCTTCTTTCTCTCATCTCAATCTTCTTCTTTAAGACCAATCTTCCTTCATCATCCCTCTTTAAAGGAATATAAGGACCATCTTCAATGAAATTCCAAACTAGGTAATCGTTGGATTTGATGGATATGCACATCCAGTTCTTCCAAAATGGATAGTTATCACCGTTGAAGAATGACAATTTTATGGTTGATTGAGACTCGTACATGCTTGACCCAGAGGTAGATGCCATGGCTTGATTTTTGGATGATCACACTCTTCTTAGGAACTCCTCTTGTGGTTTTTAATCCTTCACAGAGGTAGGCGCTTATACCAATTGTTGAGTGGATCAATGGATTGATCAAAGCCAAGAGGGGGAGTGAATTAGGCTTTTAAAAATTTGTTGGAGTAAAATGATAGCTAAAAATGAAGAACAAAGGATTTTAGAGTGGTTCAAGTTCCAAATGAACTCTACATCCACTACCTTAGCTACCACTAAAGATTTGCAACAATTCACTAATTTGTTCTTCCCCTTTTCAAGGCTTAGGAGGTAACCTTTACACAACCGGTTAAATTTTCTACCCAAAATTTGACCAAACCCTCACAAGTGGACAAAGAAGAACTTAGGCAAGAAAGATATCTCTCAAATACAAGATTGCCCCTATAAGTACAAACACTCAACCCAAATTTGATGATAAGATAGGAATTGAACACTTCATAATTTGGGGTTTACAAGAAATTGGAAAATAAGCACAATGAGCTTGGATTTTTGCTTGGATGTTTATCTTTGATGCAATAGTTGTTGCTGGTCTTCAATCAGCTTCAATTTATACCTTCTCTATCAATTCTAGCCGTTTGGGTGGTTAGAGTATTGATTATAGCCATTGGGACCCTCTCTCTCCACCATAAATGCACTTCTGCAGCTATCTGTATCGGTACACGAAGACCTGTATCAATACCTGTCTCAAAACAGAAAGAGTTGTTGCACAATAATAAAGAGGGTGTATCGATACATGTGTAAGCGTATCAGTAAAGGACAAGGACCATTTCGATACGGGTAAGACCGTATCGATACCTTTTTCTCAACTTAGCTCACTGGAAGTCTCCGTTTCGATACGGGGAACACTGTATCGATACGGGACAACTACCACTTTAAATGTTAGTTACCTAATCGGCTGACACCAACGATCAAAAGATTTAAATGCTTTTGAATTAAAAATTCTGTTAAAACCGTATCGATACAGGTTGAACCGTATCGACACACTATTCAAACTCCTTCAGTTTTTACAGAGGGACGTATCGATACAGATTCAATCTGTTTTGATACGCTAAGGGGCGTATCGAAACACGTCTTTCCAGTAGCCAACTTTACAAAACAGGTATCGATACGACTGAAAGCGTATCGATACGCCTAGACGTTTTCAACATTTTGGCTTTGGAACACTTAGAAAATATTTGGAGTTTGAGTTTTTCAAATCAGATTAAAGCCTTGATGATTTATAAATCATTTGAGGGACTTAAAAATCTATTTCAAGTTTTCAATTTAATCCTTAACATACTTAGTTATATCAAAATCAAACATAGGTTTTACAGGAACCTCCAAGTATGTTAGGACACTTCAATTTATATTCAAAATGTATCTCAACACAAAAGGTTTAATGCATGTCCAATTATTGTCTTGTCATTTTTAAGTAAGACCTAATCTAGGCTCCATTAATTTAATTAATTAAAATTCTATAAATATTATCAATTTTTTGGCTATTATGGTAACACCCAATAATTGGACACTACACATATTAGGCTCAAAAGTAATAATATTCTGAGTTTTAGTGTCACTAATTGTTAAATCCTATTTTTAATTTTATTTAAACTAACTATGTGTAATTTCCATTCTCTAAGTTCAGATGACATATTAAATATTTCACTAAAATACTCCCTTGATTAACATCTCATTGCAATGAGACACTAATCAAATTAGAGTATTAAAGTGTTCATTTAATACTCATTTATTTTCTATAATGATCTCACACATAAAATTAATTAAATTTAATTAGAGAACTTAGTCCTAAAAGGCTCGAATTTAATTACTCTAGGTGAATTAAAGTCTCCTAGACAAGTATACTATATGCTTAATTTTAAAACATGCAAGCATATAAATTAATCAATTAAATTAAAATTGGAAAAAAAGACTAAATTGAATTATATTCCAACTAGGAGAGCTAAATTACAATGATTAAGTGACTAAATTGTAAGAGAAGTATAATGAAATAGCCCGAAATACAAGGTCCGGAAAGTAGGGCGCAAGTCTGTTGCCTGACCCAACTCGGTCACACGGTATGAGCTAAACCTAGTACCAAACGGTGCCGTTTAACTCGAACTATAAAAGCTCTTTGACCGAGTAAATTGGTCATAATCCGATTTTTGCTCTCTCTCATCTTTCACTCATCCCTCAAAATCTCTCAACTATTACACCTTTTCCTTAGAAACCCCAACCCAAACGGATCAAACTCGCTTGTTCATCCCAAAACCATCATTCGTTATTTGTTTTTCCTCGTTTGATTCGCACAAACACAAAATCCTCTTCCTTTTCATGTTTTTAAAGATCAAACCCAAAACTTTCACATGAACTCAAACCAAACTCTTCCCCTTTTTCATTTTTGATCCATGCTCACTATTATTTCTTCACCCTGGCCTATTTGACGGCTGCCAGGGCGATGTCGGCCACCGCCGGTTATCTTCTCCAGTCATCTTCCTCACCTTTTCGATCACCGCTGCAACTCAGACAACCTTTCAGTCGTCTTCTTTCTTACTCCGGCCACCACTGCAACTTAGATTGCCGTTAACCACACTCCACCCGTCGTACGCTGCCGCAAAGTGATTTCCGGCCACAGTGCTGAAATCCCAAAAAACCCCAAAAATTCTTTTTTCGCCACCATTTTCCTATATCTAGTCCCAGCTCGGCAGAGCTACCCTTCTCCAACCACCTAAAGACTATCTACCTATCACAATCACTCAACAAGTCATTTTTAACTCCGAAAAAACCCTACACTCACCGGTCGCCGCTCTATTCTCTTTTTATGTTTCAGTTTTTTATTATTATTGCTTGAATCTAATGTTTTTATGGTTCGTTTTGCAGGAAATGAATAGGAGAGGAAGTTACCTTTCCCGGTGATATAAACACGGTGACGGCTAAGCTTTCCAGCGACAAACTAGCTTTCACGTCGACAGTTGAAACCGCCGGTGATCTCTTCACTTCCGGCAACCAATCACCTTCCCGTGACCTTTCGAATCCTGATGGTAACCAATTCTCTCTCCTCTTTTATTATCTATATTATTATTAGATTAGTAATTATTAGGGGATCATTATTAGTCATTACTTAGGGTATTAATTTTCTCTCTCTATTTATATGGATGTTAGATGGTGATGTGAGAGTGATGTCAGCGTGCCAACTAGATCCAGCTAATAGGGAGAGAAAACCATAATATGTGGCTATTGATTTTGTCCAATGAACGGACGCCACATGGCAGTTTTGGGTGGGAAAAGGAGAAAACCGTTGGGTTTTGTGTTTGTTTAGCTTGGCTCTTTTAAATTTGAGCATGAAAGGCTAAAAAGAGAGCTTGGGCTTTGTAAATTGGGCTTTGTAGATATTAAAATGGATTATGTTATATAAATAGACATTTATATTGGATTTTCAGACTATTGGACCCATTTATATATATATTTAAGGATTTTATTATATTTATTTATTGTTGGTCTTATTTATAGAGGATTACTAATATATATATGGGTACCCTGACCAAATATGGATATTACAGCTGCCCCTCTTTGCTCATTGCTGTAGAACATGAATAGGGCAAATAATGAAAAGACACAAATTTTGTCTGAACCATTCATTCATCAAGACTTGAAGTTGTTCTTCTGATTATGAAATTCTTCAATCTTCTGCCAAACCATAGAGTCTGAAGTTGTTCTTCTCATTATGAAATTCTTCGTCTTCTAGGTTTTGGAATTACTCTTTGAATCTCTTCATTTTCCGAGATCTGAAGTTATTCTTCTTATTATAAAATTCTTCATTCCTCACTCTTTGCTGGTCCACATTTCTTGTAAAGGCATCGAATAAGCAAGCTATTCTCATTAGGAACTTCCCCATTTTCAAAAGGGCGGACTCTTCTCATTAGGAGCTCTTCATTCTTCTGGAAATCATGGATTTGCCTCTCTGCAAAGCCATCGAATAAGCAAGATCTTCTCATTAGGAACTTCCACATTCTTCAAACGGCGAACTCTTCTTATTAGAAGTTCTGTCTTTGCTGAGTGAACTCTTCTCATTTGGAATTTCGTCTTTGTCATGGCGAACTCTTCTCATTAGGAATCCTTTCTTTGTTGGGCGAACTCTTCTTATTAGGAGCTATGTCTTTGCTGGGGCGGACTCTTTTCATTAGAAATCCTTTTTTGCTAGGGCGAACTCTTCTCATTAGGAATCCTTCTTTGTTGAGTGAACTCTTCTCATTAGGAGCTATTCTTTGCTAGGGCGGACTCTTCTCATTAGGAATCATTCTTTGCTGGGCGAAATCTTCTCATTATGAGTTCTATCTTTGCTAGGCGGATTCTTCTCATTAGGAATCCTTTTTTGCTGAGCGAACTCTTCTCATTAGGAGCTCTGTCTTTTCTGGGCGAACTCTTCTCATTAGGAGTTCTGTCTTTGTTGGGCAAACTCTTCTCATTAGGAGTTTTGTCTTTGCTGGGCGAACTCTTCTCATTAAGAGCTCACCATTCATGCAAAAAGAAATATCATCAATTAATAAGGATTCTTCTTGGTGTAATATGAGATATCTTTAATTTTCCGCTTGAAGTACTGAAATCTTTAAAGTCACTGATTCTTTGCTTATGATGTCTTGATCTTTCAAATCTGAAACCCGTATAAGATCTCCTTTTGCTTTCTTTATTGATCTATCTTTTTATTTGAGCTCAAAGTCGATCCATCTTGTTTTCCATCCTCTCTCTTTTTAAATAGTAACCTAAGAGGTTAATATCTTTGCCGGGATCCGCATCTTCAAACAGATTGCTGAGATCCGCTTCTTCAAACATGTTGAAATCTTTACCGAGATCCGTCTCTGTAAACAAAATGTCTCCGCCTCTGTAAACGGAGTGTCTTGAGATTCGTCTCTATAAACGGTATGTCTTTAAAGTCCTCCTCTATAAACATAATGTATTGAAGTTCGTATCTATAAATGGAATGTCTTGAGATCCGCTTCTGTAAACGGAATGTCCTTGAAATCCATCTCTGTAAACGGTATGTCTTAAGATTCGGCTCTGCAAACGGTATATTTCTGTCACTGTAAACGGAATGACATGGGATCCTTCTCTAGAAAAAAAAAACAGAAACATGCAAAAAAGAAATATTACCAATTAATAAGAATTCAAATTGGACTAATACGAAACATATTCAATTCCCATTTTGAAGCACTGAGATCTTTAGAGTCATTGCTTTCTGTCAAAGGTATCTCTATCTTTCAATTTGAAACTCATATCAAGTCTCTTGTTTCTTTCTATATAAGTTCGTCTCTTTCTATTGTATGTGACATGCACAAGCTAAATCCATCATTATCTCTCCAACATTAATTATAGAGCAAATTTGCAACTTGAGTGAAACATTAAGGAACTTTAAGTGCTTCAACGAAAAACTCTGAAATTTTTGAACAATTAAATTGTGCATCTTTCTTATTTGATCCTAAGGTTGATCTTTCTCGTGCTTCCCTCATGGCAGCATGAACCATTTTTTTCCTTCTCTCCATTCTTTTTTATTGTTTTAAATTGAGGCCCTAGAAGATCAATATCTTTGTCAATACCATGCCCCAACCACCCAGTTGTCCGACTGTCCTACTGTGACACCATCCAAAAAGTTCTCATCATTTCCAGAAGTGTAGGTCTAAAAGTATTTAACATCATGCCCGAAGAACTTAGTGATGACCCGAAGGATTTAACATCCTACCTGAAGGATTTACTAATGACTCGAAAGATTTAACATCATACCCGAATGATTTACCATTATACCCAAAGGATTTACTGATGACCCAAAGGATTTAACATCATACCCGAAGGATTTACTGATGACCCAAAGAAATTAACATCATACTCGAAGGATTTAATCATGACCTAAAGGATTTAGAATTGTAATGCACCATCTGTCTTGTACATACAATCAAAAAAATTTGCTGAAATTCTCTTCAAACGAACTAGTAAACCTTGTTGAAATCTGTCTCTTCAAATGGGTTGAAATCTTTGCAATTATTTGTTGGATCCTCTTCCTAAATCTTAAGGGTATAGATTGAAATATGGCTTGTTTCTTGTTGATTTCTGTAAATTCCTGCAAAAATGCATAAAAAATGCTTTGAATGCATACATTAGAATGCTTCTATCTTATGTATGCCTAACGATATGATGCATGAGACGTGTCAACCAAGGACCACTTGGATGGGCTCTGGTCTTCTTTGCCTTTCCATTGAATTTTCTGCTTCTATTGCTACGGTACTTCATCTCTTTAGACTACTCTTCTAAAATCTGACTTAGCTTAATCTTCTTGAATTTCGTTCAGAGCACTTATTATCTTCTTATTATGACAGACTTTGGCCCATGATTTTGTTGCTGAGATTCTTTTCTTCTCCTTATCTCTTTAAATTGTTCTCATCAATTCTTGACCAACTTGACCTTCTTGAGACTTGTCTAAAGCTCTTATTGTCTTTAGGTTCTGACAACATCTGCCCCAGAACTTTGTTGTTAGGATCATTTCCTTCTCAAGAAAATTCTGACTTCTTTAGTGATCGAATTCTTTCAAGCTCTGCGTCCTCTCTTGTCTATTCTGATTCGGACTCTCATGCCCCAAAAATCTCATTTTTACAGTCCATGATGCCATTGATCTCTTTATTTCTTGCTTCATCACGTAAAATTTGCCCATCTTCCATCATTTAGGGTGAACCAATGCCTTAAGTCCCTGAACTTTTCAATCCTTAAACTTTTCAAGTCCCTGAAATTTCTTCAAATTCATTCTTTAGTTTCAAAAAATAACCAAAATTACATGGTAAAACTTTCTTTAAGTCTCTGAAGTATCTCTGAGTCTTTGAACTTTCTCGAATTCTTGAATTTCATGTACTTTCTTCAAGTTCCCAAACTTTATCGAAGTCCATGTACCTTCCTTAAGTCCATTCTATAGACTCAATCAAGAACCCAAGGTAGAGACATACTTCAGGTCTTTTATCTTTCTGATATATGTATTCTTGTCATTATCCTCATTATGTCCTCGGATGGGTGATTCATCTTTCTAATCAGAAGACTACCAAACATATGAGCATTTCACACTTAACCATGTCTTTACCATACCAGATTAACCATTTGTATCCTTAATCTTATATTCTAAAGTTCATCTCTGAAGCAATACAAGGAATTTTTGTTTTGGAAAAAATGTTAGTTTATTGATTAATATTTCAATGAAGGATACCTTACATGACCCAGAAAATCAAGGTTTTAATATAAAGAGAAAAAAGAGAATAGGATTCCCTGGATATCAAGTGCAAGAGCATCTTAGAATCAACCCTCCTATAGGTATCATAACTCATGAATATTGTGGCGATGTCTGAGGTTATGAGATTTCTTTCAGATCACTCGGTTCACACCCTATGATTACCACGTTGCTCGATCCAGACAGAAAACAACTCTTTTTCTATGCTCTTCATCCTTTTCCATTCATAAATGTGTTCAAGCTTTCTGGACTTATTTAACCAGTAGAGCGCAAAAATATCATTCTAAGAATAGAATTCTATAAGTGCATGTGTGTGCTTCTGACTGTTATTAGTACTTATTATTATATTATTATACACTTGCCTTCAAAGATACATCTCTGACGCTTGGGTATTGGACATGTGGAGCATAACTTCTTATTAGATTTGTCGACATCCCCTACAGCTCCATCAGGATGTTCCGAGACTTATTTATTTAATAGTTCATTACCCCAGTCCTCCCCCCTTTTTCTTTCATTTTTCTCTATTTTCTTTTTTCACTCTTTTTCTTTTTCATTTTTTCATTTTTTCATTTTTTCTTTTCTTTCTCTTTCTCTTTCTCATTTTTCTTTTTCCTTTTCACTTTTTTCACTTTTTCTTTTTTCCACTTTTTTTATTTTTTTTCCAATTTTTTGCTTTCTTTTTCTTTCTCTCTCTTATTGTGTCTTTTAGGGTATAGAAGACTACGCTTAGAACTTCAATTTCAAGCAACTCTACTTGGTTAAAATCGCCTCGTCCGCTTCATTGTTTATGAATTTCAAGGATTTGTCATCGAACATCATCAAAAGTGTTGTAATCTGGCCTTTTCTTACTTTGTTGACCTCAGTAGACTAGGAAATAAATCTCACTTCATTGTCTTCACAACATCCAATCGTTCTTCGTACCAGAATCAGTATCGCACCTTGCAATTGGCATCTGAGGGACTACAAGGGTGAGAAGAGATACATATATTTATGTATTAAAAAAACATCCTTCTATTGAAATGAAAATCAACAAACATGACATGTACCCTTAGAAAATGATCTCTACTACTTTCGGGAAAAAAGTAGCAGAATTATTTCCATGTATCGTTTCTAAAAGAAAACTTAGAATGCGAGAAAATTTGAACCAATCAACTTCTAACATGAAAGACATGGATAAGGATAAAGACTCGTGCATCCAAAATTCAGACTATCCTAGGAATACAAATTCGCCTTTTTTGACTCTTCAATGGTTGCAACAACTTCCTCGATCGTTGTTCAGTCCATTGCTTCACCATTTCTTGTGTCAATGTTCCATTAGCAGCCAACTTCTCTATTTCCTCCTTTAAAATCCAACATCTTCTAGTAGGGTGCCCTGATGCTCCCATATGAAAATCACAAACACTATTCGGATTGTGATTGAAAAGAAATGGATTTGACATTTCCTCCATCGGCCTAGGGATGAGATATTGCTCTATATCAGATAGGGAAGTAAAATTGAGATAGACACTTGGAAAACCTCGAGATGTGTTTCCTCCTAAAGTTTTTCTTGTTGTAAATGTTTCCTTTCAACTATCCTCGCTTGGCGTCTAGCCCCCTTGGAAAGGCTCGTCTTTTCCTTGCTCTCATTACTTTGATCCTTGTCTACCTTCACATGACTGGTTATAGTAGGATAATTGGCTTTCAAACCTAGAATTTTCATCTCACTAACCCCATTGAGAAGACTCGTCTTCTTCTTATCCTCGTTATTTTGATCATTGTATGATTTCACGAGACTGAATATACTTGGATAATTGATCTTCAAATCTGGAACTATTATATCAAACTCTAATACCTCGAGATCTAAGAGATGCTGATTTTTACGCTTGAAATTTATACATTTCTCAATTGAATGACCCTGAACACCAACATGAAAGTCACAATGATCCTCTTCCTTGAACCATCTTGGATACGGAGGCAACGGTGGTTTGACAAAGCATGGTGCAACCAGTCGAGCTTGTAGCAACTTGGAGAAAAATTATTGGTATGTGAAGGGAACATGAGCTAATTGGAAGTCCTTCAATTTCACTTTCCTCTTCCGAGAACCTGAAGCTTGATTAGTCAGCAACTAATGAGGTTTTGAAATTGTTGACATCAAAGGTTTATCTTGTGCTGAGTGAGGTGACGATTCAGACTTCAGAGCAACTGTTCTCTTCATCTTCTTGTTGCATTTTTCATTTCCCCAACTTGCAGCTCCACTTTATCTGAGTCTTTGATCATTGCAGAAGAGAAGATTTTCAAGGGAGAATCTTTGGTCTTATCCAATTCCAGTTCAATAGGACATTCAGATGCGGTACGAACTATCTCATATTAATTGATAATAGCTTGATCTTCATCAGTTAAAGTCTCTTCTGCTACAAAGTCGTTGTTCCAATTTTAACTCGAATTTCCAATGTCTTTTTGTGTGAAAGAATCTTCTGCCAAACCCTTTCTTTTGGTTGTGGCAATTATCATACCCATCAGCTCATTAATCTGCCCCTTTGTATCATCTTTGAATTTCCTCATATAGTCCATCATTTCTTTCTAAATCTGAATTAGATGTTCTTGGAATTTTTCAATCTTTTCCACTCTAACCACTAGATCATTCATGTTTCCAAAGCTATACTGACAAGAAATCATTTCCTTGGATTCTGACTAACTTATTTCTTCAAGGATGCAAATTCTTCTCCATCAGCGACATGTATGATGATCATGAAATATGAAATAGATGCAAGATGCATGAATGTAAGAATGTATGAATGCAAGAATGCATAAGGTATTCATTCTACAAGGTGATCATCATAGACCCACTTTAAATGAGATAAAAGGATTTGTTTCATCTGATATTAGATTCTACAAATATTGGTGAGCTCTGACTCCCAACTTCCTAACTTTCTCTAAGAGCCAAGTCAGCTTTCCTCCGTGATCTAATGTTGGTTCAATGTTCCAACTCAGTGTCATTGCTATGCCAACCAAGTTTGCCACTTGTTGAGTCACTTCACGTGCTTGGGTAATAACATTTCTCATGTCATTGTCCCTTTCTCGTATCTTCATTATTGATCTCTGAAATTGGACATGCCACTTCTCTTCACTTTCTCGTCAGTCTTTCCTAATGTCCTCTATAATACCCTTGTACTTTAGTGTGAGATTGAGGTACGCATCTACCTTCTTCTTTATTGTTTCATTTCCAGCTTGATAGCAGTATCCTCATACATTTGCATGTACATTTTCATCATCTCGTGTTTAGCTTCGCTGACTTTTAACCAATCTATAACGACATTGTGTTGTATTTCCACTGTCTGTAGATCACACAAGAGCGTGTCAACTCGATTCTCATTTACCTTACAGTTCCTTTTCCAATACTCAGCTTCACGCTTTAGTTATTTAATTATTTTCTTTGAATGTTCCGGGGTCACACCAAAACCAACATTCTCGAGCATCGAACAAATTTCTTGATAATCGAAATGCAAAATTTTTAGATCTTCATCCAGATCACCATTCTCTTGCCTTAGCTTTCTTATTTGAACCTCATATTCGCCCTGGCGCCCCACTTTCTGAGACCTGTGATCTCATGTCTCCCACTCAGTCATTGAATTAGGACAGTTTTCTGTCTCAAATTTCCATTTTTCGTGATCCAAAAGAACTTGAACCCGACACTTAAAGGCGATACAATTTTCAAAAGTATGCCCTTGGGTTCCATCATGATATTCACAGTGAGCCTTGGCATCATACCATTTCGGATACGGAAGTTGCAAAGGTGTGACAAATTGTGGGGTCACCAATCGGGCTTTCAGCAATTGAGGATATAGTTCTTTGTATAAAATAGGGATTGAGTCAAAATGAAACTTGTAATCTCTTATCTTTTGGAAATATGCTGAAGGGATACTGAAGTTTGAACCTTGTCATGGATACTGAATTGATTCAAATGGACTTGAATTTTCTTTCATCTTTGCATCTCTAGGTGTTCTATTAATTGTCAGGCTTCTAGGAAATTTGGGCTTTCCGTTTTCAAAACTCAATAGGCCTATGCTAATATGATTTTCAACCTCGTTCTTCAAAACCTCACAATCCTCGATAATGTAATCTGAACTGTAACACCCCAATTTTGGGCTTAGAAGTTTAGGGTCTGAACCGGGCCGGTCTGATTTTCGATTCGAATATAAAAGGAGGTTTTAGGGAAAGCCTAGTTCGAGATGCTTTAAAAATATGGAAAAATATCTAAAAATCCTCTTTTAATATATATAGGAGAGTGATGAAATCAATTTTACAAAATAAGGTTTGGGAATGCAACATTTTGAAATAGTGACTAAAATGCGATTTTTTGAAAAGTTCAGTGGTGACTGTTTTGTAAGGATTGAAACTTTGAATCTTTAAGGAGCTAATTTACCCAAGAATGATTTCTCCAGATTTTTCTTAGATTTAAGTGATTTAATTAATGTTTAATTAATTAAATGAAAAAGAGAAACCACTTTTTAGATTTTCATAACTAACTTTTCTTAAAATTTTCTCATCTCTTTTTCTCTCAAAATTCTCTCACCCAAACACTTTTCTCCAGCAACTTTTTCATTGATTTTCATTCCAATTGATGAGGTTTCAATAATCAATTAATTCCTAATCCATTCTACATCAATTCCTTTTGATTTGCTCATTGGAATTTCAAGAAAATTGGCTCAAATCAAGGAGAAATCAACATTTAGAGGTAAGGTTGTTCTTCTACTCTAAATACTCAGTTCTTTACTGAAATTCTCATGTTATCAATACTTAATTTAAGATTTATAAATGGTTTTAATGATATGAACTTGATTTTGGCTTAAAACTCAAGATTTGGAAGAAATCTTAAAGAATTTCGTGGTGATTGTTTGGGCTATGTTTTGAGATGGTTATTATATGTATTTTGGATGTCTAATGATGTGTAAATGAGGTTTTATCAATGCAATCCCGAATAGGTTGTGTTTCCTAAGTTTTTGCTTATGAAAATGGTGGTTTTTGGGGTGATCTTTGTGTTCTATTATAGCTGGAGGTATAAGTACGAGTTTAGGTTCATTTTGGATGTTAATTGATGTTTAGAAATGGTTAGAAGTGATGGATCTTGGCTGGGTTATGTTTTGGAAGAGTTTGGAGGTGATTTCAGTTGTGTTTGGTAGTCGAAATGTTAGTTTTGGTTAGAGCAGCGAGTTTAGGTGTGATGGCTGAAGATTTTAATGCATGATGATGCATTAATACTCTGCTTTGATGTGTTTAAAACATGGGAGACATCTTCGGATACTTGTGGTGTTGATCCGGAGGCTTGATCGGCGTTTCGGCAAGCTTGCGAAATGGAATTGATGAATGAAGTTGGGTTTCCAGCTTTGTAACAAATGTTTGAAGGTTTTGGGAGCTTAGTTTAAGTCTAAGCAACTTAACTAAGCTCAAGAATAATTTTTCGGAAAAACTCTCTTGGATGAGCCATGGAGTGGTTCGATGCATTTGTTTATAAATTGCATGTTAAAATTCTGTTTTGAAAGCATGATTTAGCATGGTTAATGCTGATTTTGAAAGCAATATGTTGAAGGATGCTCAAGGTAAGAGATCCTTGGATTGGTATGTTGTAAATGTGGATTTGATGCATAGTGTTGCATGATGTTAAATGGCTTTGATTAATGCTTTAAAACAGTGAATTGTGATGATAAATGATGTATATTGGCAAGTGATGTGTTGGTTTAAAAGTACTTGAATCGGATATAGTTAGCCGACTATAGGATTGGGTGCACCGTGAATAAAGTCGCCTTGGATGTTGAGGGGTTGTAATTGTACCGTAAACTCCATCCAAGTACACTAACGAGAAAGGTAAGATCACAATGGTGGTTAAAAGTACATGTGTGGATCTTGTGTTGTGTGTCCCGTGTTCTCGTTAGTGGAGTTATACAACTACCGATGAGTGATGTTGAGGGGTTGTGATTGTACTGTTAAACTCCATCACGGGTGTTGAGGGGTTGTGATTGTACCGGTAAACTCCACCTTGTGTGTTTGGTAGTGTGTATGATGCGTTTGGGACAACGCTTGTAATCCGCGTATCCGATTGTGTTTTATGTTGTAAATGGTTATGGATGATCACTTGAAAGCCAATATGACATGTTGATTTTAATGAAGCATGAGATGCTTGTTTATGTATGCAAGGTTGCATGAATAATGATGATTATGTGATGGAAGATTTTGTTAAAAGTGTTTTATAAAAAGCATTATTGTGTTGTTTCTTAGAGCATGCCTCACTAAGCAATTGTGCTTACGCTCTCTTCCTTGAACCAATAATGCAGATAATTGAAGTGTTTGAAGGCAACAAGGAGGCTAAGAGTCCAAGGGAAACTAAGCTCATGTATGGTGATGTTTTCATAACACTATTAGATTTTGATATTTTGGCAATGGGAACCTAGGATGTGTTTTGGGAGATGTTTTGGACTCCTTAATTGTGGATTGATGCTTTTAATGTTTTGGGATTTGTAAATGGCCTTTTGACGCTTGTTTTGGTGTTTTGAAGGTTGTTTGGTTTTGGATATTAGGATGCATGCATATAGACTTGTGGAATTCCTCGTTTGATGCTATGAATGTGATTTGAAGTTGCAAACACGTACCTTGTATGTATGATGACTTGTTGGCATGATTAGGAAATCATTAGGATGTGTTTGAGTTTCTAAATGAATGTTAAACCAGCAAATTCTGCAGCTTCTGGGCAACCCGTATCGATACACTCATAGGCGTTTCGAAACGGGGGCTTGTAATGGCCTTGGTGTTTCGAAACGGCTGGTGACCGTATCGAAACGGTTTGGCCACTAGAAGGCCCTGTTTCGAAACAAGTCTTGAAACAAACCCGTGTTTCGGAACGGTCAACACCGTTACGAAACAGGTGACCGTTGGGCACTGATTTGAATGGTTTTAAGGTTTGCAAGCTTTACGTTTTAGTCCCGAAAATTGTATTTGCAATTGCATGAGTTTGAGATGTCCGATTAAGGTGAAATTTGACAGGGAAGCATGTAATATGATTAATTTAATACTGGTAACTTAAAAATCAGTTAAGACCTTCAAATTTCTAGAATTTACAATTTGGTCCCTAATATTTGTGATTTGTGCAATTGAGTCCCTTATCGATAACCGATAGCTGTGCTTTCCTTATAATTGTTTCTCAAGATTACGCTTCGGGTTAATGAGCATCTAGACAAGATTAAAAAAAGGGTCGTTAATCAAGGTTGACTTTCGGGTTGACTTTGGTTTTCCCCGTGTAATCTCCGTAGTTCGGGTCAACCGTCTAGGCCGGGCTAATGGGGTTACATTTGGTGGTATCAGAGCTGAGTTCTCGAGTAAATAGGAATTGTTATGTGGGTGATATATGTGTGCTTGCATGATGTGCCTTTTAAATGAAAGTATGATGTGTAAATTGTAAAGTATGTTGCAATTGTGATGTTATGCTATGTTGAAGCATGTTAGAGGAACCCATTGCCATATCAAAACTAATGAAAGGAATTGTTTTTGGAAAATAAGCTTGAGTGCTTGGATTACTTACCTTGTTGAGCCTAATTATGTTTATTGCATTTGTGTCAGTGCATTGTTTTTCTTGTAAATGGGGCCTCGTAGAGAAATGAGGATGAATACGAGAGCTATGGCTCAGAATGAGAACGAGGAAAACATTGATAATGTTGTGGATATACCTCCTCCTCCTGGTGGTGGAACACCCGGTGGTGGTGGTGCTGGGGGTGAAAATGCTGGTGCTGGGGTCGCTGGATCTGAAGTTGTGCAGGGGCAAGTTGCTCCTGACATGACTGTATTGATACATGCTATTGCTGGAGCCTTTCAGGAAGCAGTAGCTGGAGCTCACGGAGCTGTGCGTCAGGGTGATGCTAACGCGAGATTACCTTTGGAACGTCTTCGCAGTCTGGGAGGGACTGAGTTCAGAGGTTTATCTCCTGAAGGTTCTGAATCTTGGTTGGAAAGCACCAAGAGGATATTGGGACAAATGAACTGCAATGATGTGCAAAAGTTAGGTTGTGTAGTATTGCTGCTACATGATGATGCGTATACTTGGTGGATGACCACTGTCTCCGGGATGGAGGAAGTTGATGTGACTTGGACGTTCTTTCTGAACGCGTTCAAGCGAAAGTATCTAGGTGTGTGATACCTAGATGAGAAGAAAAGAGAATTCATGTCTCTTGTGCAAGGAAGCATGGCGGCGGCTGAGTATGAGATCCAGTTTGTCCGTCTTAGTCAGTATACACCTGAGCTTATCCCTGATGAGCGGGAGAGGTGTGAGCGTTTCCGATATGGGTTGGTGACGGACATGAAGACCTTTATGCTTGCAGCTGAGTACACGGATTTTGATGTGCTGGTGAGTAGGGAAAATGACATTGAGCAAAACCTGGGTTTGTCTTCCAGAGGTGTTAGTTATGGCTTGGGCAAAAGAGCTGCTGAGTATAGTTCCGGTGGTGGACGGAACAAGAGAGGACGAGATAAGAGGTATCAGTCTTCTGCTAGGCGTGGTAATGGAGGGCATGGTGCACCTGTTCAGGGAGACAAGATGAGAGCTGATCAGAACACGTGTTGGACGTGTGGATCGCGTGGCCATTTGAGGCGTGGTTGTCCTCGAGCAGCGAGGGAGGTTCAGGCTCCTGTGGCAGTGACCGGTAATTCGTGCTAGAATTGTAGTTCGGTAGACCACATGAGGAGGGAGTGTCCTTTGTTGGCCGGTGGTTGTCAGGGACGTGCTCCTGGAGTTGTTGCACCACAGAGAGGTCGTGGGCGCGGCCGTGGTAACTTCCAGTGCAGAGATGATGGTGGGAGGAATGTGGCACATGTGGTGGCTGTTCAACCTGAGGGTGGTGGCCAGGCTAGAGTATATGCTCAGCGAGAGGGGAGAAATGACACGGATGTGATCGCAGGTACCTTTACTTTGCAATCCTTGTCATTATTTTCCTTGATTGATTCTGGATCTACACACTCATACATATTGCGTGAACATGCTCAATTGCTTGGTTTACCTGTTGAGTCTTTGGATGTTGGTATGCGTGTAACTAGTTCCTTTGGTGAGACCGTTGTGACACGAAAATTGTATAGAAGATGTCCTTTGGTAGTGCAAAATCATGTTTTTCTTGTTGATCTCATGGAATTGCCATTCTATGGTTTTGATGTAATCCTTGGTATGGATTGGCTTGTTGAACATTGAGCTGTGGTGGATTTTGAGAACAAGCGAGTTTCGTTGAAGCTTGCTGATGATTATGAGGTAGTGGTGGTTGGTGAGAATGTGAAGTTTCTTGCCAATGTGGTGTCTACATTGGAAGCAAGTCGAATGCTGAGACAAGGATGTGAGGCTTATCTGGCCTTTGTGATGAATCCTAGCTCTAAGGAGTTGTGAGTTCAAGATATCATAACTGTGCGAGAGTTTCCTGTTGTGTTTTCGGAGGAGTTACCTGGATTGCCTCCTAATCAAGAGGTGGAGTTTGGAATTGAGTTGTATGAAAACACAACTCCAGTGTCCATTACTCCTTATCGAATGGCACCTAAGGAGTTGAAGGAGCTGAATATGCAACTTCAAGAGTTGCTTGATCGTGGTTTCATTTGGCCGAGTGTGTCACCTTGGGGTGCACCAGTCTTGTTTGTGAAGAAAAAGGATGAAACTATGAGAATGTGCATTGACTATCGTCATCTGAACAAGTTGACTATCAAAAATCAGTGTCCTTTGCCGAGGATTGATGACCTTTTTGATCAATTTCGGGGAGCGGCAGTGTTCTCTAAGATTGACTTAAGGTCAGGTTATTACCAGCTAAAGGTGAAGGATGTGAATGTGCCAAAAACAACCTTCAGAACGAGGTATGAGCATTATGAGTTCCTTGTGATGCTATTTGGTTTGACGAATGCTCCTGCAGCTTTTATGGACATGATGAATAAAGTGTTCCATGAGTATTTGGACAAGTTTGTTGTGGTGTTCATTGATGATATCCTTGTGTACTCTCGTACTGAGGAGGAGCATGAGGGGCATTTGAGGATTGTGTTGCAGGCTTTGTTGGAGAATCAGCTTTATGCTAAGCTGAGCAAGTGTGAATTTTGGCTTAGGGAAGTTGTGTTCCTTGGTCATGTGGTTTCTGCTGAGGGGATTCGTGTTGATCCTTAGAAGATTGAGGCAGTGATGAATTGGAAGCCTCCTAAGTCTGTTTATGAAGTTCGTAGTTTCCTTGGTTTGGCAGGATACTATCGGAGGTTCGTGGATGGATTTTCAAAATTTGTTGCACCTTTGACGAAGTTGTTGCAGAAGGATGTCAAGTATGAGTGGACAGAAGCGAGATAACAGGTTTTTGAGAAGCTTAAGGCAGCTTTGACGCAAGCTCCTATCTTGGTTCAACCTGAATCAGGGAAAGAGTTTGTGGTGTACAGTGACGCATCCTATGTTTGTTTGGGGTGTGTGTTGATGCAAGAGGGTAAGGTGGTGGCTTATGCATCGCGACAGTTGAATGTTCATGAGCGCAATTATCCTACGCATGATATTGAGTTAGCTGCGGTGGTCTTTGCTTTGAAAATTTGGAGACATTATCTGTATGGTGAGAAGTGTACTGTGTACACGGATCACAAGAGTTTGAAGTATCTGATGTCTCAGAAAGAGTTGAATCTTAGGCAACGGCGTTAGGTGGAGTTGCTTAAAGATTACGATCTGACGACCGAGTATCATCCAGGAAAAGCCAATGTTGTAGCGGATGCCTTGAGTAGAAAAGTGGAGTGGAGTTGAGGGCTATGTTTGCCAGTTTGAGTATTTTGCGAGATGGAGGTCTTGTGGCTGAATTGCAAGTGAAACCATCTTTGGTTCAGTTGATAAAGGATAATCAGCTGTTGGATGATTCCTTGGTGCCACATGTTCAGGATATTGCTGAGGATAGACCATTATAATTCTGTTTTAATGATGATGAATTTCTATGTTTTGGGAGTCGGATAGTAGTGCCGAATGATGCTGAGTTGAGGCGTGCTATTCTGACTGAAGCTCATAGTAGTCCTTTTGCTATGCACCCTGGTAGTACAAAGATGTTTCGTGATCTTAAGGATGAGTACTATTGGGTGGGATTGAAGAAAGATGTTGCAGAGTGTGTGAGTAGGTGCATGGTTTGTCAGCGAGTTAAGGCTGAGCATCAGTTTCCTTCTGGGTTGTTGCAACCGTTGAGGATTCCTGAGTGGAAGTGGGAAAGGTTTACCATGGACTTTGTGTCTTGTTTGCATTTGTCTCCATCGAAGAAGAATTCGGTGTGGGTGATTGTGGATCGCCTTACGAAGTGTGCTCATTTCTTACCTGTGCATACTACGTACACTTTGGATAAGCTTGCAGAGCTGTACATTGCTGAGATTGTGCGGCTGCATGGTGTGCCAAAGTCTATAGTGTCGGATAGGGATCCGAGGTTTACATCGCGTTTCTGGGAATGTTTGCATCAAGCTTTGGGTACACGGCTGAATTTCAGTACTTCTTATCATCCACAGTCGGATGGACAATCTGAGGGTGTTATCCAAGTGCTGGAAGATATGTTGAGGTGCTGTGTGATTGAGTTTCAAGGCTCTTGGGAGAAGCATTTGCCTTTGGTGGAGTTTGCTTATAACAATAGCTACCAGACAAGTATTCAAATGGCACCTTATGAAGCCTTGTACGGGAGGAAATGCGGAACTCCTCTTTGTTGAGTTGAAACAGGTCAGAAGTTGGTTTCAATGCCAGCTTTGTTGAAAGGAACCACCGAGAAGGTGAAGCTCATTTGTGAGCGATTGAAGGCAGCTTCTGATCGACATAAGTCTTATGCGGATTTGAAGCGTAAGGAGATTGAGTTTGCGGTAGGTGACCGTGTGTTTTTGAAGGTTTCGCCTTGGAAAAGGTGATGAGGTTTGGCCGAAAGGGTAAGTTGAGCCCTAGGTACATTGGACCATACGAGGTGATTGAACGTGTGGGTCCTGTTGCGTACAAGCTGAGGTTGCCGCAAGAGTTGGAAAAGATTCATGATGTGTTTCATGTTTCTATGCTTCGAAGATATAGATCGGATCCTTCACATGTTATGCCTGTGGAGGAAGTGGAGTTGAATCTAGACTTGACCTATGATGAGGAGCCGGTTGAAATTCTGGATTCAGACAGTAAAGTTCTTCGAGGCAAGACCATTGATTTGGTAAAGGTGTTGTGGAAGCATCGTGGTGTTGAGGAAGTCACGTAGGAAAGAAAGGATGACATTAAGAAGTAGTTTTCGTATCTCTTTCCTCCAGGTAAATTTCGAGGACGAAATTTCTTAAGGGGGGGAGAGTTGTAACACCCCAATTTTGGGCTTAGAAGTTTAGGGTCTGAACCGGGCCGGTCTGATTTTCGGTTCGAATATAAAAGGAGGTTTTAGGGAAAACATAGTTCGAGATGCTTTAAAAATATGGAAAAATATCTAAAAATCCTCTTTTAATATATATAAGAGAGTGGTGAAATCAATTTTACAAAATAAGGTTTGGAAATGCAACATTTTGAATAGTGACTAAAAGGCGATTTTTTGAAAAGTTCAGTGGTGACTGTTTTGTAAGGATTGAAACTTTGAATCTTTAAGGAGCTAATTTACCCAAGAATGATTTCTTCAGATTTTTCTTAGATTTAAGTGATTTAATTAATGTTTAATTAATTAAATGAAAAAGAGAAATCACTTTTTAGATTTTCATAACTAACTTTTCTTAAAATTTTCTCATCTTTTTTTCTCTCAAAATTCTCTCACCCAAACACTTTTCTCCAGCAAATTTTCCATTGATTTTCACTCCAATTGATGAGGTTTCAATCATCAATTAATTCCTAATCCATTCTACATCAAATCCTTTTGATTTGCTCATTGGAATTTCAAGAAAATTGGCTCAAATAAAGGAGAAATCAACATTTAGAGGTAAGGTTGTTCTTCTCCTCTAAATAGTCAGTTCTTTACTGAAATTCTCAAGTTATCAATCCTTAATTTAAGTTTTATAAATGATTTTAATGATATGAACTTGATTTTGGCTTAAAACTCAAGATTAGGAAGAAATCTTGAAGAATTTCGTGGTGATTGTTTGGGCTCTGTTTTGAGATGGTTATTAAATGTATTTTGGATGTCTAATGATGTGTAAATGAGGTTTTATCAATGCAATCCTGAATAGGTTGTGTTTCCTAAGTTTTTGCTTATGAAAATGGTGGTTTTTGGGGTGATCTTGGTGTTCTGTTATAGCTGGAGGTAAAAGGACGAGTTTAGGTTCATTTTGGATGTTAATTGATGTTTAGAAATGGTTAGAAGTGATGGATCTTGGCTGGGTTATGTTTTGGAAGAGTTTGGAGGTGATTTCGGTTGTGTTTGGTAGTCGAAATGTTAGTTTTGGTTAGAGCAGCGAGTTTAGGTGTGATGGCTGAAGATTTTAATGCATGATGATGCATTAATCCTCTGCTTTGATGTGTTTAAAACAGGGGAGACATCTTCGGATACTTGTGGTGTTGATCCGGAGGCTTGATCAGCATTTCGGCAAGCTTGCGAAACGGAATTGGTGAGTGAAGTTGGGTTTCCAGCTTTGTAACAAATGTTTGAAGGTTTTGGGAGCTTAGTTTAAGTCTAAGCAACTTAACTAAGCTCAAGAGTAAGTTTTCGGAAAAACTCTCTTGGATGAGCCATGGAGTGGTTCGATGCATTTGTTTATAAATTGCATGTTTAAATTCTGTTTTGAAAGCATGATTTAGCATGGTTAATGCTGGTTTTGAAAGCCATATGTTGAAGGATGCTCAAGGTAAGAGATCCTTGAATTGGTATGTTGTAAATGTGGATTTGATGCATAGTGTTGCATGATGTTAAATGGCTTCGATAAATGCTTTAAAACAGTGAATTGTGATGATAAATGATGTATATTGGCAAGTGATGTGTTGTTTAAAAGTACTTGAATCAAATATAGTTAGCCGGCTATAGGATTGGGTGCACCGTGAATAAAGTCGCCTTGGATGTTGAGGGGTTGTAATTGTACCGTAAACTCCATCCAAGTACACTAACGAGAAAGGTAAGATCACAATGGTGGTTAAAAGTCCATGTGTGGATCTTGTGTTGTGTGTCTCGTGTTCTCGTTAGTCGAGTTATACAACTACCGATGAGTGATGTTGAGGGGTTGTGATTGTACCATTAAACTCCATCACGGGTGTTGAGGGGTCGTGATTGTACCGGTAAACTCCACCTTGTGTGTTTGGTAGTGTGTATGAAGCGTTTGGGACAACGCTTGTAATCCGCGTATCCGATTGTGTTTTATGTTGTAAATGGTTATGGATGATCACTTGAAAGCCAATATGACATGTTGATTTTAATGAAGCATGAGATGCTTGTTTATGTATGCAAGGTTGCATGAATAATGATGATTATGTGATGGAAGATTTTGTTAAAAGTGTTTTATAAAAAGCATTATTGTGTTGTTTCTTAGAGCATGCCTCACTAAGCAATTGTGCTCACGCTCTCTCCCTTGAACCAATAATGCAGATAATTGAAGTGTTTGAAGGCAACAAGGAGGCTAAGAGTCCAAGGGAAACTAAGCTCATGTATGGTGATATTTTCATAACACTTTTGGCAATGGGAACCTACGATGTGTTTTAGGAGATGTTTTGGACTCCCTAATTGTGGATTGATGCTTTTAATGTTTTGGGATTTGTAAATGGCCTTTTGATGCTTGTTTTGGTGTTTTTAAGGTTGTTTGGTTTTGGATATTAGGATGTATGCATATAGACTTGTGGAATTCCTCGTTTGATGCTATGAATGTGTTTTGAAGTTGCAAACACGTACCTTGTATGTATGATGACTTGTTGGCATGATTAGGAAATCATTAGGATGTGTTTGAGTGGCTAAATGAATGTTAAACAAGCAAATTCTGCAGCTTCTGGGCAACCCGTATCGATACACTCACAGGCGTTTCGAAATGGGGGCCTGTAATGGCCTTGGTGTTTCGAAACGGCTGGTGACCGTATCGAAACGGTTTGGCCACTAGAAGGCCCTGTTTCGAAACAAGTCTCGAAACGAACCCGCGTTTCGGAACGATCAACACCTTTTCGAAACAGGTGACCGTTGGGCACTGATTTGAATGGTTTTAAGGTTTGCAAGCTTTACATTTTAGTCCCAAAAATTGTATTTGCAATTGCATGAGTTTGAGATGTCCGATTAAGGTGAAATTTGACAGGGAAGCATGTAATATGATTAATTTAATACTGGTAACTTAAAAATCAGTTAAGACCTTCAAATTTCTAGAATTTATAATTTGGTCCCTAATAATTGTGATTTGTGCAATTGAGTCACTTATCGATAACCGATCGTTGTGCTTTCCTTATAATTGTTTCTCAAGATTACACTTAGGGTTAATGAGCATCTAGACAAGATTAAAAAAAGGGTCGTTAATCAAGGTTGACTTTCGGGTTGACTTTGGTTTTCCCCGTGTAATCTCTGTAGTTCGGGTCAACCGTCTAGGCCGGGCTAAGGGGGTTACATGAACTTCCTTGGTGATAATCACATATTGCGTTGTTTTTGTAACCTCCCGAATAAGAAAATTCTTTGGGCTTGGACCAGACTCGGCTCACAATTTCTTTTCTACCAAATGTGGGAGTAAATTTGCATATGTCGTTGGGATTGAATTAAAAGTCACTCCATTTCCTTCCGCTCGGGCTTCTTTCGGGCCCATCATTATGTTCTCAGAGTTTATCCTACTTTTACCTCCAATTGGTTTATTAATGCGGATTATAACGGTGCTCGGACCTGATCGTTTATACATGTTCTGATTTTTGTTCAGTTCTTCTTTCAGTTCGGTGTGCCCTTTTTCTTTGGCCATAGCAGTCATCATTTTATCCATTTGTCTTTTTAGTTCTTGCACCTCATTTTTGTCAGCATCAACACTAACACCATCAGATATATGACACTTGGATGAACTGCCTTTCATTTCTTTTTTGACTCGTCTAGGGCACTGCCTCATATTTGTAGTCTCCTCTATTATATTACGTATCCCTTTATCTGACATGATTGACTTCTAATGATAACCACTTTTTGAATCAATACCTCTATGAAGATGCAATGCAAGAATGCAAAACAAAAATTAAAGAAAAAAAAGAAAAACGAGCCATTATGGTAAATTAATTGTGTAAGCAAAAATTAAATTGTTGATAAATAAAAATTTAGCTAGCCAAGAAAATAATCAAAGAAAAGTATTTAAACCGGCAACACCCTGTCCTAGGTTCCTGTCTGGCTTTAGTGGGGTGGGCTTATAAAACAGATTGTGAGCTTTGTTCTAGACTCTTGATTCCCGAACTGTCGTTACTGTCTACTGCGACAATAAGACATCGATTCAGTAGTATAGGTCCCTTATAACGGAGGCGTGGCCCCCACAACACATAAGGTTAGTATACCGGAAGAAGAAAAAATTCTGAACTCGGAGCTGGAGAGCATCACATCGGATATTGTCTTACTCCCACTAAAGGGTGAAAAACCCGGGTTGAGGATTTATGCATGAATGACTGATATATCATACACAAAAGCTATCCCCATTTTTCCTGGAAATCCATAGAACAATTCTCTAGAAAAAATTAAATTCAGATTAATGTTCGAAATGCCAAAATGCCACGTGAAATTAATTAATAGGCCTGACTCTCAATTTTATTCCCCAGCAGAGTCGCCAAGCTGTCGCGACCGTTTTTGAAACTCGTTTGTGGAAAAACATCCTGATGATTAGGGTTTTAAAAATCGGGGTTATCCATTTAAATTTGATCTTGAAATTAGGGATTTTTCCATTTTAATCAAATTTCCATTATTTTCTTAAAAATCGTTTTGGATTCGCCATCGGTCACATTAGTAGACAGGACACCATAAAAAGTGGACTAGATATTCTTTAATAAAATTTGGGTTTGGGAGTACGATTATGTGTAAGGAAGGGTTAGCACCCCTAAAAACGCCCGTTATCGGTACCTTATTAGTTCCACGTGGCTATTTTGCATTCTGAACTTTAATCAGAATTTAATTAAGTCTTTTAATTGTAAAATGGATTCCATTTCGAATGAGGATATCCTTTTGTAAGAAATATATTTTGGACGAATATAAGTTTTGAAACGTCCAAATACGTTAGGACACTTCAATTTATATTCAAAATGTATCTCAACACAAAAGGTTTAATGCATGTCCAATTATTGTCTTGTCATTTTTAAGTAAGACCTAATTTAGGCTCCATTAATTTAATTAATTAAAATTCTATGAATATTATCAATTTTTGGGCTTTTATGGTAGCACCCAAATAATTGGACACTACACAAATTAGGTCCAAAAGTAATAATATTCCTAGTTTTAGTGTCACTAATTGTTAAATCCTATTTTTAATTTTATTTAAACTAACTATGTGTAATTTCCATTCTCTAAGTTCAAATGACATATTAAATATATCACTAAAATACTTCTTTGATTGACATCTCATTGCAATGAGACACTAATCAAATTAGAGTATTAAAGTGTTCATTTAATACTAATTTATTTTTATAATGATCTCACATATCAAATTTATTAAATTTAATTAGAGAACTTAGTCCTAAAAGGATCTAATTTAATTACTCTAGGTGAATTAAAGTCTCCTAGACAAATATACTATATGCTTAATTTTAAAACATGCAAGCATATAAATTAATCAATTAAATTAAAACTGGAAAAGGGACTAAATTGAATTATATTCCAACTAGGAGAGCTAAATTACAATGATTAAGTGACTAAATTGTAAGAGGAGTAAAATGAAATAGCCCGAAATTCAATGTTCGAAAAGTAGGGCGTGGGTCTGTTGCCCGACCCCACTCGGTCACAGGGGTTGAGCTAAACTCGACAGCAAACATTGTCATTTAACTCGAGCTATAAAAGCTCTTTGACCGAGTTAAATCGGTCATAATCCGATTTTTTTTTCTCTCTCTCTCCTCCTTCACTCATCCCTAAAACTCTCTCAACTATTACACTTTTTTCCTTAGAAACCCCTGCCCAAACGGATCAAACACGTGTGTTCATACCAAAATCATCTTTCGTTCTTCGTTTTTCCTCATTTAATCCGCACTAACACAAAATCCTCTTCCTTTTCATGTTTTTAAAGATCTAACCCATAAATTTCACATGAACTCAAACCAAACTCTTCCTGTAACACCCGAGTTTGGGGGTCGGGTGAAATAAATAAATTAATTAATGTTTCAGTTTTATCTTGCAAAATTAAATTTAAGGTGTTGGGCCAATTTTAATGTTTAAGCCCAATAGCCATTTTAGTGGCATTTTTGTAAATAGATGACCTTTTCAAATAAACCCATTTCCTTTTATTATAATTCAAACAAACAAAATTTTTATCTTCTTCTCCAACAAAGACCAACGACAATCCCCTCCCTCTTCCATGGATTTCACTATTCCATCTCCTTTCTCCCTCATTTTGGCTCGGTTTTGAAAGGTAAACACATCCCCATCTTGCTCTCATCTTCCTCTACTTGAAAGTACAAATAATTTTCATTTTCATCCATGTTTTGGAACTTGAGTTTTTGGAAGATTTGAATAAAAATGCTACCTTTATTGTTTTTAACTAAAGGTTTTGATTTAATAATGTTAGATATGATGTTTGTGAACCAAATGGTCCAACATATATGATTTTTACATGATTTTATACACATTCCCGGATTTGGGTTTAATGGGGGGTTTTTGAAGGGTTTTAGAATGGTTTTTGGGTTGTTTTAGGTTGGAATTTGTGGGCTGAGGTTAGTATAATAGTTGGGGGTTGTTTTGGAATCATTTGGAGGTGTTAAAAGTGTTGAAATCATGAGTTTTGATTGAGGTTTGTTGGCTGCTCGAGATTGTGGTTTTTGGGGGTTGTCCATGGCTTAAATTCTTGTGTTTGATGTTTGAATAGCATTCCGGGTTAGCTACATTGATGTTTGATCTGATTTGAGGTTGTTTGGATTCTGTTGAGTTGTTTAGAGACAAGGACGTGTGTTGGTGAAGCCTCGGGAGTGAATCCGGAAGCTTGAAGGTGTTGGTTGCTTGATAGTTGAGCTTGGAAGTGAAGGTGAGTGGTTTAATGTTTTAAAAATGGTTTTAAGTATTTGGTTCAAGCATGTGGACTAGGTTGGGCTTGGTAGACCCACCTAGATTTAGGATTAGAGTGGTAGCCTAATCCTAAGCTTTAATTAGAGACCTTGGTTGCATTCTTTAATTAGTGTTTATGCCTCATGATGATTGTGTTGGTGATGGTTGTGTATAAATGTGTTATACATATATGTTGATGCATGATATTGATGCATTGTGATATGCATGTGGATTGTTCATGATTGTGATCATGGTGAGTACGTGCTAAGCACGGAAGTGTTATGAGATGTTGTGGATTTGGTTTAATGTTGGCACTAGTATGCTTGGGTACAAATGATCGATCATTAGGATGTTAGTGTGCACACGTGAGTCAAATGCGCGCGTGGTCTTGATGATGGTAGTCATCAAGATAGAGTACGTGTTCGCCCAAAAATTCTTCTTATGTATATGATAGTCGGTGATGAGTGTAATCCCATCGACGGGGCATGAGGATGAGTGGAATCCCCTCTGCGAGAACGGTGATGAGTGTAATCCCACCTTGAGGTAAAGTTGTTTTTGGATGTGAGTTCCAACGTGTTTATCCGCGTATTCGAGTCATAGCTAGGTGCCAATATGAGTTGATATGTGTATCAATGTGATATGAAATGTGAATCCTAATTGGATTAATATATGTGATTACATATGTTGTGGATTGAGCTTGTGGAGCATGACATATCATTGGATAATTGTTCATGCATCATGTATATTTTGCTCATGTGGATCGAAGGTAAGAACATGCATTTACCTTGTTGTGCTCGTGCTTGGACCCTGCATTGTCGAGGTTTGTTTTTAAAGGGCTTACCCTCACTAAGCTTTATGCTTACGCTCTCTTTTGTTCAACAATGCAGATCCTTAGTTCGTGGGTTGCTAGCGCAAGTGGAGGGCATCCAAGTGTGCTTGTTGGCTTTTGAGTTTATCAAGTATGAATTTTAAGTTATGAACATGTAATAGTTAAGCAATGGGATTTGTGCTATTGATGGATATTGTTGGTTGTTTAGGAGCATGTTTAGACTCCTTATTATGTTGTTTTTGTGTGGCTTGTTAATGCCATGTTTGGATCGTAAAACCATGCCTTATTTGCTTACCATGTATTGTTGCGTGTAAAATAGTCTATCGCAATGGTAGTGCAAGTATACACGGCGCAAGTAGTAAAGTGATACGAAGTATCGGATATCGTCTCCACAGGGATTGGACTAATAGCTTCACCTTATTTCACTGCACGAAAGTAAAGGAAATATTTGAGAAAGTTGTCACGAGAATAATGAAGAAAACGTAAATAAAAGAGTAGAAATATCAAGATAGAGAGAATGTGCTGGTATTGAATTGCTCAGTAGTGAAGGTATTGCAGAGTTTAGGAAATCCAGTTCTGTCGTCGCGCCCGTCGCGGCAGCACCTGTCGCGGCAGCAATCCGTTGATTGTCGCGGCAGCAACACTCAACTCCGTGCTTCAAGTTTGGCAAGAATACCTGATGTGCCTTGGCCTATCCCTAGGTCCAAGTATGTCGATGATCACGTCTTTGATGATACCTCCCGGCGTGAATCGAAGGATGAACACCGATGTGTATGAATTCTTCTTTAGCCATTTAACCTCGTCCTATCCCTAGGCCCGAGATAGTTCAACTATAAACTAGAGAACTTGCTCTTATTTCTTTCGTATACTTAACTCTCCCGATGCTAAGTAAATAGATAACCTCACAATGCTCTCCCGGTGCTCTTGCAAGATATTAATAACCAAAATAAGAGAACTTGAAGTTTATTTTATTGAACTGAAAATTCCTAAAACAAAACAACCCTTGCAATTACTTTACAAATCAACCCGTGGCCCTAGGGGGGATTTAGAACATGTTGTGGGAAGGAAAACGACTAGGGTTTTGGGAAGAAGCTAGGGTAATCGGTTATGGGTTATATGGGATATGCCCTAGGTTAAAATACATGCCCTTATATAAGCTTTAGGCTCAAGTTATCTAAATTAGCAAGAATACAACTTTAATTGAAAGTATGATTCTAATAAAGACTAAATCTTCAAGGAATCTACTTTCCAGCCGTCATCTTCTTGCTTGGGATTTTCCCGCCTTGAACTTTGGGCTTGACATATCTTTTGATCTGGGGCTTGGAAAAATATGAGGTTTTCACACGACATACGGGCTGAATTTTCTCTATCTGTCGAGGTCCACTTTGCTTCTTCTCCTCAAAATTGCTATCGTCCTCTGCTGTCACGGCAGCAACCGTGGCAGCATCGTCCTCTTTGACTGCTTGTCCAGTTCAGCTCTTCTGCTTCTCTGCCCAGCGCCTGCCTTCACCGTCTGCTACGGCGGGAACCTGCAAAAACAGCCATTCTTAGTAGAATCCGTGCCTTTTAATATATTTGTAATGTTTTGTTGTAAACTAACCTAAATGCAATGAATAATGCTTGAATGCAGCAGAAATATGGGTTAAAAAGGGTGTAAATAATAGAACTTTTACACACTCAACACACCCCCAAACTCAAGTTTTTGCTTGCCCTCAAGCAACTAAGACCTAAAAAATGAAATATTTTTGTTTTGGCTTTCAAACAGTGAACTTTCCCTTACCCGTCGTTCGTTCCCTGTGACGGCAGCAACCTGTCGGATAATTTAGGATCTGTTCGGAATCTCACTATAGTCCTCGTGGAGTGTGTGCATGCTTGTGAACAGTTATATGCTAAGACTCTTTTAGTTTCACTAGAATATTCAACTCTTAACTTGAATTTTTATGCCAAAGTTTATCTTTTTGAAGGCACATTTTTATGCTTCTTTGATTTTTTTTGTTTTGACTCGATTTCTCTATTTTTCAAGCTAAAGTTTTACTATAGCCAGTTTTAGGCACCTCTAGTTAACTTCCTAGAGCCGGTTTCGGGCACCTCTAGGGTTGTTGAGTCTCTTTTGCTAAACTACTTTCCTAGAGCCAGTGTTGGGCACCTCTAGGGGCTATTCAAGTGCTAAGCTTCCTATTCTAGTTTGGCTAAAAGAAGTCTAACCAGTATAACAGTCACAATGGTGTTTAAGTTTTCAAAACTATAGAAAGGCTCTAAACTTTTCCTTAAACTATCCTAAAGTTACTGCCACGACAGAGCTGTCACGACAGGCAAGTTCAGTTCATAGTTTTAAGCCAAAATTTTCAATCTTTTCAGTTTTTTTAGAGAGAAAAAAAAACTAAGTAAAGACACCAATTTAAACTAAAGATGTACTCCATTAATATGGAGGGTTGCCACCCCCAAACTCGAGGGTTGCATTGCCCTCAATGCAAATGACAAAATAAAAATGAAAACATATGAAGGCAGTACATCACAAAATATAAATGGCAGGCAGCAGTAATAAGATAAGAAACTTAAATTTAGGCGCTGTCTTCGCTGCTGCTGCTGAGGCGGATTTGGCGGCAGATTCTGGTTCTCGGGGCGGGCTGGGGTGGTTGCTGTACAACCTGAATATCAGAGCTGCTGCCACTGCTGCTGCTGGCCTTTGGCAGAGTTTTCTTATCTGCCATTCTTTTCTGCCTCTTGACCGGTGTAAATTCCTTCGACAGGTTCCTCTGAATAGAGGGTTCATCGTCACTGTCTGCCCAAACGGAGGAGGAAGAGAACCCAGCAACAAAGGCAGCAAGGTCATCCGAGGGCACTGGTCGCTTTGTTCCTTGAGCGGATGTTTCGGCATGGGTGTCGCCGGCTGCCGTCGGGGCAGGTGATGGTATGGAGGCGGCAGATGGTGTTTGTGGGGTTGCAGCATGTGTAGGTGTGTGGACAGGGGTGGGGACAGTGAAGTAGTGGGCAGGGAAGGTGGGGGAGTTGCTCCGCAAATGATTGCCATAGTAGAGCTCTAATCTTCCTGGTGATGAAAGGCTTGAGGCCCAAATTCTTTTCCTTTGGTGTATAAATGAAGCCTCGTTCTTCCCAAAGATCTCTGGTTGCAAAGGACTGTGGGGGAGTTGCTGCCAGTGAGGAAGTAGAGGCAGCATTGCGGCGGGTTTTTCTGGAAGACATGTTAGTGCAAGGGTTGTGAAAAGTAAATGAAAGCAAATGAAAACTAAAGATAGAGAGCAAGTAAGAAAGGCAGAAGTGAGTGAAAATGAAAATGAAAAAGGGTTTTATAAAAGAGGAATTGCTGCCCGTTGAAGCTGTAACGGCAGGCGCTAATAACGGGGTGGATGTTGAGCTTTAACGCGTCTGACACACGTTTCCGCGTCTGCTATGCGTCTGTCACACGTTTCCGCATCTGTCGTGACAGCATGGTGACAACCTGTCTTTTCCGCATCTGAACGATAGGCTTCAATATTGGGCTTTGTTGGGCTGATGGATGGGTGGTGGGCTGAGTTCACTTCTCCTGTTCTTCTTGGCTCCTTTATTTCCTAAAAATAATAAACATAAAAACATTATTCGAATAAAATAAACCTTATTTCCTAATAAATAATAATAATAAATAAAAATAAAATTTAGGTTAAATTAGGGATGCCAGGTGGGGCATCTCCTAAGGTAACCACTTCCTGCATTCCTGGGGCTTCAGTCCCCTAATAATGCTTGAGGCGCTGTCCGTTGACTTTGAATTGGTGCCCGTCTTTTAATGATCGAATTGTGATGGCACCATGGGGAAAAACTTGTACGACTTGGAATGAGCCAGACCATCTAGATTTCAGTTTCCTTGGGAAAAGTTTCAGTCTAGAATTGAACAGCAATACAAGTTGCCCTGGGCAGAACTGTCGTGGCAACAACTTCCTGTCATGCACTTCTTGGTTTTCTCCTTGTATATTCTTGCATTGTCATAGGCCATTGTCTGGATTTCTTCAATTTCGTTCAGATCTAACAGTCTTTTCTGTCCTGCCTTGTCCAAGTCCATATTTACTGCCTTGATTGCCCAGTATGCTCTGTGCTCTATCTCGACAAGCAGATGACATGTTTTCCCATAAATCAATCGGTATGGAGACATGCCCAATGGAGTCTTAAAAACTGTCCTATATGCCCATAACGCATCATTGAGGAGTAAAGACCAATCTTTCCTAGTTGGCTTAACCATCTTCTCAAGAATGTTCTTAACTTCCCTATTAGATATTTCAGCTTGTCCATTGGTCTGTTGGTGATATGCTGTCGCGATCCGATGCTTGACACCATATTTCTTCAAGGCGGCAGCAATAACCTTATTGTCGAAATGTCTCCCTTCATCACTGATAATCGCCTTAGGGATGCCAAACCTAGAAAAAATGTTTTTGTGTAAAAATCTTTGGACTGTCTTGGCATCATTATTTTGAGTGGCGATAGCTTAAACCCACTTAGAGACATAATCCACTGCTAGGAGGATGTATAGATTTCCACATGAAGATGGAAAAGGTCCCATAAAATCAATCCCCCAAACGTCGAAGATTTCGACTTCTAGAATGTTCTGCAGTGGCATCTCGTTTCTCCTTGAGATGTTTCCTGTCCTTTGGCACCTGTCACAACTCTTGTAGAAGATTTGAGCATCTTTATACAGCGACGGCCAATAAAACCCTGACTGCAGCACCTTGGCAGCAGTTTTGTTGCCTCCTAAGTGACCTCCATACTGTGAAGCATGGCAGTGATGAAGAATGTCTTCTTGCTATTCTTGTGGTACACACCTTCTTATAACCTGATCTGCACAAATTTTGAAAAGAAGAGGTTCGTCCAAATAATAATGCTTAACATCATTTTGGAACCTCTTCCTGGCTTTATAATTAAGATCAGAAGGAATTATTCCGCTAACTATAAAATTAACGAAATCAGCATACCAGGGGAGTTCAGAAGACTTACCTGCCGCCACAGTTGTCGCGATAGTGATTGCGGCAGCAAAGAGTTGCTCGTCTGGGAAGGTCTCCAGTATGTTTGTCTCATCTGTTGGTAGACTCTGTCCCATCTCCAATCTTGACAAGTGATCTGCCACCTGATTTTCTGTCCCTTTTTTGTCCTTGATTTCAAGGTCGAATTCTTGCAATAGCAGGATCCACCGTATCAATCGAGGCTTTGCATCCTTTTTCGCAAACATATACTTCAGGGCAGAATGGTCTGTGTGCACTATTACCTTCGTCCCAAGTATGTAAGAACGAAACTTGTCAATGGAGAACACCACAGCTAGTAACTCCTTTTCTGTGGTGGTGTAGTTCACTTGGGCGTCATTCAGTGTCTTACTGGCATAATATATGACATGAAATAACTTATCTCTCCGCTGCCCAAGTGCTGCCCCAACAGCATAGTCACTAGCATCACACATAATCTCAAATGGCTGTGTCCAGTCTGGTGGCTGTACTATTGGGGCTGTTACCAGTTTTTCCTTCAGAACCTTGAATGCTTCAGTACATTCGTCATTAAAGTCGAAGGGTCGGTTCTGCTCCAAAAGATGGCATAGGGGCTAGGTGATTTTTGAGAAATTTGCAATGAATCTCCGATAAAAACCAGCATGTCCCAAGAAACTTCTAATACCCTTGACTGTGGTCGGCGACGGCAGCTTTTCGATCACTTCTATTTTGGCCCTGTCAACTTCTATTCCACGGCAGCTAATCTTATGGCCAAGGACTATCCCTTCATCCACCATAAAGTGGCATTTTTCCCAATTTAAAACCAGGTTTGCTTTTTCACATCTTTCAAGTACCTTTTGTAGATTGCCTAGGCAGCTCTCAAAATCATCTCCAAAGACTGAAAAATCATCCATAAATATTTCAAGGAAGTCCTCTACCATATCGGAGAATATGGCCATCATGCACCTTTGGAAGGTGGTGGGTGCATTGCATAATCCAAACGGCATTCTCCTAAAAGCATACGTTCCGTAGGGGCATGTGAAAGTCGTCTTTTCTTGATCTTCCGGTGCGATAGCTATTTGATTATAACCTGAATAACCATCAAGAAAACAATGGTAAGGTTTACCCGCTAATCTATCAAGCATTTGATCAATAAAGGGTAAAGGAAAGTGGTCCTTTCGGGTAGCTTTGTTAAGCTTCCGATAGTCCATACAAACCCTCCAACCGGTCACAGTCCTGGTTGGGATTAACTCATTGTTTTCATTGGTCACCACGGTCATTCCTCCTTTCTTTGGAACACATTCCACTGGGCTCACCCATTTGCTGTCGGAGATGGCGTAAATAATACCAGCATCTAACCATTTGATTATCTCTTTACGCACCACCTCTTTCATTGCATGGTTTAGCCGCCTTTGGGCATCTATAGTCGGCTTATGATCTTCCTCTAAAAGGATTTTGTGCATGCATAACGCCGGACTAATGCCTTGAATATCAGCTATCGTCCATCCAATTGCCTTCTTGTGCTACCGCAGCATCCCTATTAGCTGATGTTCCTGTTCCTGTGGCAGCTTAGAAGAGATGATTACGGGCAACGTATCATTTGAACCAAGAAAAGCATATTTTAGCTGCCCTGGTAGGGGCTTCAGTTCTAAGGCAGGTGGCTCAACAGTAGATGGCTTTTGGATTGCATGGATATCCGAAGTGTAATTTAAAGGTTCGAATAACTTACCTGGACGATTGCCTATCCAGTTTACCTCCTTCTGATCTTCAATATCAGATGTATCAGATTCAGAGGAGTTGTTGTCGTTGGTGCTGTCGTCAGTGCTGTCGTGACAGTCCTGTAGGTGGCTGCCGCGACAGTGACCAATTTTTATGTCGTGACAGCCCGACCTGATGCAGGGTTGATCAAAGGTAACTTCAGTGATATCCTTGCATTCCTCATCTGCATCAACATGCTTCATAGCTTGGAGAACATTTAACTTAATCTCTTGGTCGTTCACTCTCATTGTGAGTTCTCCTTTTCCCACATCAATCAGTGATCTTCTCGTGGCTAAGAAGGGTCGCCCAAGGATGATTGGTGCGTTTTCGTCTACCTCACAATCTAAAACAAGAAAGTCAGCAGGAAAAATAAATTTATCCACTCTTACCAGAATATCTTCGATTTTTCCTTCTGGATGAACATAAGAGCGGTCTGCCAGCTGCAGAGTTACTGTCGTGGGCCGCGCCTTTCCAATACCTAATTTCTGAAAAACACATTTTGGCATTAAATTAACACTAGCACCAAGATCACAAAGTGCCTTACCCACATATTTGTCTCCGATTACACAAGGTATGATGAAGCTCCTCGGATCCTTCTTTTTCTTGGGTGGCTGCTGATGAAGAATACTCATGCAACCTTCTGTCATCTTTACCGTTTCAAATTCCCCAAGTTTAGATTTCTTTGACATGACATCCTTGAGAAATTTGGCATAACCGGGCATCTCCCTAACGACATCTAACAGCGAAATATAAATATGAACCTGCTTAAAAATATCATAAATCTTTTTGAGCTGAGATTCTTGCTTAGCTTGTTGTATCCGTTGAGGAAAAGGAGGTGGGGGACGGTAATCAGCAATACGTCCTTCCCACGCATACGAATCTGAGGAGGTTTGGGTTCATCATTTTTCTCCTCTGTCACTTCTGCTGTCGTGACAGGCTCATCGACAGTAGTCTGTTTGTTGCCTGTCGGGGCAGCTTCCTCGGCAGGTATGTCCAGGCTGGTTTCCTTACTGTTTCAGCTTCCTTTTTTCGGCCCTGGTAGTTTCTTCCCACTCCTAGTAGTAATAGTCTTACACTGCTCATGTGTGGGCTGCCTAGCATTTTCAGTATTACTAGGGAATCCTCCAGTCTGCCTTGGCTTAATATGTTGGGAAACCTGACCCATTTGTGTCTCCAAAGATTTCCGAGTAGCTTCATGATTCGTCATCCGCATCTCTGTTTTATCCATGAATGTCTCTGTTTTCTTAACAAACTGATTCATATTCGTCATATTCGTGGCAGCTGGTGGCTGCTGTTGCTGCTGTTGCTGTCGCGTCAGCAATCTAGGTCCTCCCTAATTCTGATTGTGTGCTTGAGGATTCAGGGCATTATTAGGATTACTCAAAGAAAACTTGGGATCCTTCCTACAATTGGGATTATAGTTGTTGGAGTTGTAATATGGCTTGTAGTTTCCAACATATTATCCCTCTTCTAACTGTATAGGACACTCATCCGAACTATGATTTCCCTCACAGATTTCACATACCTCCTCAACAGCAAATCCATGTTGTGTATCATCATTCAATAGCCTTTTCATTTCTTTAGTAAGGAATGCTACCAGTGATTTCATCGTGCTGTCGGCCTCATAATCCTTGACAGCTAATACCCGTTTACCCCCTCTTCTTGCTGTCGGAAACTGCTCCTCATTCTTAGCCAGATTTTTCAATACTTGCATTGCCTCGTCCGGATCTTTATCCAATAATAGTCCGTTCGCTGCTGAATCAATTCGAATACGAGTTTGTAAGTTGGCAGCATTATAAAACTTTGTTACCTGATTCCAGACGGGGAATCCATGCATTGGGTAGTTCCGTAGAAGAGTGGTAAATATGTCCCAGGCCTCGTGCATTGGCTCGTCATCTTCCTGTTGAAAAGTAGCAATTTCATTACGTAATCGCTCAGATAATGTGAAGGATTAAAACGAGATAAAAATTCACGAGATAAATCTGCCCAAGTTCTAATTGAACCCGGCGTAAGTTTATTCCACCAAGTTTTTGCTCTGTCCCTCAATGAATGGGGAAATAACCGAAGCCTCAGTATCTCTGGATTAACTCCTGGCAGTCTAAACGAACCACAGATCTCCTGGAACGTTTTTAGATGCTCCCTAGCATCCTCTGTAACAGCACCACTGAATTGACCGGCATTTTTGATCATACTAAACATAACAGGTTTCAGCTCGAAGTTGTCAACATCAATATCCGGCAGCGTGGTTTCCAGTTCTACATGATCATTTAACATGTAGTCACGATAGGACCGTCGTCCGGCAGCGGCAGGCGGGTCACCGACAGGCGAGTCGTTTCCATTGTAGGCCATCTTCTCTAGCTGTTCCTTAAGGTACTCGTTCCTGGCTAGTAAGTGACGAAGTTGTTTCTTGAGATTGAATGAACGTTCGATTTCCGGATCTAATTGATACTCAGGATCTTTACCTCGATTCGATCTGCGCATAAACAAGAAACCTTGTGAAAAGCAAGAGTTGAATGTACCAAAGAAAAACAGAAAAATAAAAATAAAAATAAAAACAAAAACGAAAAGTGCAGTAAAAGAAAAGGTAGAGTTATGTTGCCAATCCCTGGCAACGGCGCCAAAAACTTGTTGCGTGTAAAATAGTCTATCGCAATGGTAGTGCAAGTATACACGACGCAAGTAGTAAAGTGATACGAAGTATCGGATATCGTCTCCACAGGGATTGGACTAATAGCCTCACCTTAGTTCACTGCACGAAAGTAAAGGAAATATTTGAGAAAGTTGTCACAAGAATAATGAAGAAAACGTAAATAAAAGAGTAGAAATATCAAGATAGAGAGAATGGGCTGGTATTGAATTGCTCAGTAGTGCAGGTATTGCAGAGTTTATAAAATCCAGTTCTGTCGTCGCGCCCATCGCGGCAGCACCTGTCGCGGTAGCAGTCTGTTGATTGTCCGAATAGAAACACTCAACTCCGTGCTTCAAGTTTGGCAAGAATCCCAGATGTGCCTTGGCCTATCCCTAGGTCCAAGTATGTCGATGATCACGTCTTTGATGATACCTCCCGGCGTGAATCGAAGGATGAACACCGATGTGTATGAATTCTTCTTTAGCCACTTAACCTCGTCCTATCCCTAGGCCCGAGATAGTTCAACTATAAACTAGAGAACTTGCTCTTATTTCTTTCGTATACTTAACTCTCCCGATGCTAAGTAAATAGATAACCTCACAATGCTCTCCCGATGCTCTTGCAAGATATTAATAACCAAAATAAGAGAACTTGAAGTTTATTTTATTGAACTGAAAATTCCTAAAACAAAACAACCCTTGCAACTACTTTACAAATCAACCCGTGGCCCTATGGGGGATTTAGAACATGTTGTGGGAAGGAAAACGGCTAGGGTTTTGGGAAGAAGCTAGGGTAATCGGTTATGGGTTATATGGGATATGCCCTAGGTTAAAATACATGCCCTTATATAAGCTTTGGGCTCAAGTTATCTAAATTAGCAAGAATACAACTTTAATTGAAAGTATGATTCTAATAAAGACTAAATCTTCAAGGAATCTACTTTCCAGCCATCATCTTCTTGCTTGGGATTTTCCAGCCTTGAACTTTGGGCTTGACATATCTTTTGATCTGGGGCTTGGAAAAATATGAGGTTTTCACACGACAGACGGGCTGAATTTTCTCTATCTGTCGAGGTCCACTTTGCTTCTTCTCCTCAAAATTGCTGTCGTCCTCTGCTGTCACGGCAGCAACCGTGGCAGCATCGTCCTCTTTGACTGCTTGTCCAGTTCAGCTCTTCCGCTTCTCTGCCCAGCGCCTGCCTTCACCGTCTGCTACAGCGGGAACCTGCAAAAACATCCATTCTTAGTAGAATCTGTGCCTTTTAATATATTTGTGATGTTTTGCTGTAAACTAACCTAAATGCAATGAATAATGCTTGAATGCAGCAGAAATATGGGTTAAAAAGAGTGTAAATAATAGAACTTTTACACACTCAACATGTATGTTGGCCATGTGCCTTTTAGGATGCCTAAGTGTATGGTTGTTCAAGCATGAAACCTTAAGTGCTTGTATGTCATCTTTTGATCAAATGCATGAATTCCTTGGTTGAGTGATGTTTGTTCGTGTTAGGTGCCTCGTATGATTAATTTTGGTTGATAGGTGTTGTATGTATGTTTGAGTGTGGTTAGGGAAGTCTCAAAATGCATTTAGAGTTGAGTTTCGAGTCGTTTTGCTGCAATTTAGTGTCTTGCAGTGCAAGGCGTATCGATACGCCTAAGGGCCGTATCGGTACGGCCTTACACTTTGGGAAACAGAATCGGCTAGGGGTACCGGTACTCGGGGGTGTATCGATACGCCCAAAGCTCACTGGAATTTTGAGATATTCAGGAGACTTTGGCGTATCGGTACGGATCTTTGGCATATCGGTACGGTTTTATCTCGTTGACCACGAGATGTTGACCGAGAAGGGCGTATCGATACGCTCAAGAGTTGTATCGATACGGTCTTTCCGTGTTGACTGAAAGATGTTGACCTTGGTCAAGGCGTATCGATACCCTTGATTGGTGTATCGATACGGCCTGCCCTGTAAGTGTAAAATGGACTGTTAACATGTTGTTTGGGGTTCAGATGTGTGTCCTTCTTGATGTTTTCCGCTGTCGTGATCACTTAGGGAATAATATGCCTCTAGACAAGATTAAATTAAAAGAATTTTTCTAGGGTTGCTAACCGAGGTGGGACCTCAACGGGTTTCTCTTCACTCCGGCCTGTTTGACGGCTGATGGGGCGTTGCCGACCACCGCCGGTTATAGTCTCTGGTCATCTTCCTCACCTTTCTGATCGTCGCTGCAACTCTGACCACCCTCTGGTCGTCTTCTTCCCTACTTCGGCCATGTAGAGTGTCCATGAGTTCTATATTTTGTACACATTCTTGCACGTATTATTGATGTTTTTAAGTTCATTTAGGCATATTTAGGTGCATTGCATGCATTATAACATTATCTTCTCTTTTACCATGCTTCCATTGAATATTTTATGTTTGGTTGAGAAAAGTTACTATTTTAGTTTAGTTTATATTTTTAGGTGCTGTAGAAAGGGAAGGAGAGGAGAGGACAAGAAAGCTGGAACAAAAGGAGATGTACTAAAGCAGTTCCAGATGCCGCCAAGGACACTACCGAAGCAGCATTGCCGCCAAGTGTCGCCTGGGCAGGAGTTACACCGACTTAGCCAAGATGGGTCGCGATTTAAAGAGAGCAATTTCCTAAGCCCAATGAGCTCAGTCTAGCAATCTTCTGAAGCCTGTAGCGGACGGTAGAGCTGATCCAAGACCGATAAGTATGAGCACTTATCCTTACTTGTGGAGGAAGGCAACGTCCAAAGAGTCCATATTTAAAGTATAAAGGAGTCTGTATTTAATATAACTTACTTTTAGAACTACTTCAAGAAAGACTCAAACTTAGGCCATGAGCCCTATATTTACCAACATATGCGAGGGTATAGGGACATGATGATAACGAGAGTGAGGGGATGCGAGCCTGAGCAGCCGCACAACGAGATGTAGTTAGATAGGTTGGAGTTGTTGGGGGTTGCAGCACAACTCTCCTAGGGTTTAGGCGCGTGTATGTAAAGTAGTTTGAGGGAAACGATTGTAATAGTTTTGAGTTGTTTTCAATAAAATTCCAAAGTTTGCTTAATCTATGCTCTTTGTTCTTTCAATTAGTCTACACCAGTCAGTTGAAGAGAAAATCCATTTGTCGGGCACGAAAGTGCAAGGCTCACGAAAGGGTTAAACACGGTCACAACATGCAAAGGTATGACTAATTTGGTTCCACACTAGTCCACAAGTTTCAGCGGCTAAAAGGGATCACCAATCGAATGAACATGCATGTGTTAGGTTAACGTTGAGATTGCTAGGTATTGCCTACATCACGTGAGTGTTCGATCATCCTAACCTAGAAATAGGAAGGATCACTGTCGACTATCCCGCCGAACTTTGGAGTGTCTGCCAGACTTGCCGCTAGGACTTCTTTCCATTCCACCTACCGAGACAGTACACTCCTGCGGTGGCAGTGACCTGCTGCGGCCGCATGACAGGGTCGTAGTTTGCCGCCCGCCATCCCGCTGGGGCAGCAATTCATGGCAGCGCAAAACATGCTCAGACTATACAATGCAGTCCACATGTTACTGAGCTGCATTTGTCTCACCCAATCTATCGCCCAAATCTCTCCCTATCATTCCTCTCATCACTAACTTTATTTTATTTGTGTTTTTATATTTCCACACCATGAGATTTAATTACACATTTACTAAATCTTTGTGCAGGAAGCCATTCATAGGAGATGCTCCAATCCCAGTGGGAGACAATATCTTTTATACTATAACTTGACAAGAGTGTGCACTTGCGCTCAGATATAGAGAACACCTAGACGCTCTACAAGTTTTTGGCGTCGTTGTCAGGGATTGGCAACATCAACTACGTTTGAATTTCTGCACTCCTATTTAGTTTTCGCACATTAAATCTCTTTTTACTTATTCTTTTAAAAAAAGCCTCTTTGTTTTCTTGGTGTATGTCCCGCCAAGATAGCAAGGTTGGCAGCAACATCCACCTAAGGAGGGGAAGGACATGCCTAGAAGAATAGCCAAACACAAAGACCCTCAGGAAGTGGTTATGCGTGGGTAAAGCGCAGCCCAACATAACCCAATTTTTTATTTTACTTTATTTTTAAGCATTAGGATTAGATTTAATTTTTTATTTAATTCTTGTATTTATTTCAGGTTAGGAATGAGTGAAAGATCAAGAAAGATTAAATAATAACGGAGAGGCCCAACTAGAGGCCAGGGCAGCCCAAGGAAGATAAGCATAACGACTAGTGGCTTCATAACAGCTATATTTTGCTCCAATGAGCGGAACAGATATTTATGTAACGACTAAAATCTCGTTATTCGCGCTGATAATTATTTATTTTGGTTATGTTTTTAGTCCTTGTTTTGATCGAATATATATGTTTGAAGGACTTAATTGGGCTATTTTTATGTTGTTCTCGTGCAGGTTACGTAATGCTGAAAATGAGTTGAAGTGCTGCAGAAAATACTAAAGTCGTGGGCAGATTCATGGGCATGAACCAGGGCATGAATGCTGACTGGGCGCCACGTCAACACCTACTAGAAGATGACGTCATCAAGCCTGATAACTTATCAGTCCACTTATCAAGATAGCTTATCATCCGATTTTTATCTTTAAATTCAAAACTTGGATATTTATCTTATGTAATTTTATTTAAATTTTTTAGATTTTATCATCTTAGGTTTTTAGGGTTTTTCAACTACTATAAATACCCCACTTTGGGGGTGAATTATTCATCAAACATTTTCCATTGTTCTCTTCTTCCTTGAGTAATAAAGCTCTCCATTTTTCTCCATTTTCTTTTCTCCATTTTCTTTATTTATTTTATTAAGTATGGTTTTTTCACAAACCATGCTTAACTAAATTCCCTTTAGCCAAAAGCAACGCCAAACCCGACAAACCTCGTGAGATTAGGAAAATATTTCAATCCTTCAACAACTCCTTTTTAGATTCTCTGTAAAATTGATTAGGCAATCGGCCTAATCTTTAGGCATCGCAATTGTTTCATTCCGAGAGCGCGCATCGGCTTGAAGTGGTTTAGATCCATCGTTGGGGACGAGGAAACGCTTGTAGCCAATTCAACTCCCTAAGAACAAACTTAGTGGCGGTCCACTAAGGGGAATCAAAATCGGAAACAATTCTCATCGAGACGAATATCCGAGCACGGGCTTCTCCAGCACTAACTTAGATTTGAGTTAGCATCGATTGTCGTGGCTAATTCACTAAAGTTTGACTTCAAGGATTGCCCTGGGAGTCGAATCTACCAACGAGAAGTAAGTTACAAGGGTTGGGCCTTGTAGACTTTAACCTGCAGGAAAGTCGAAGAAAAATCAACTTCAGTGATCGAAGATGTCGTGGCAAAGCGTGGCTTGAGGCTATTTCTATCCATAATTCATTCTCAACATTTATTTTTACGTTTTTACTATTTTTCTCATTCAAATCACTATTCTAAAATCCCCCTTTATTTTCTACAGGTTATTGGTCTAAATCAGAAGAAAGGTGTTAGAGTTCCTATTCCCTGCGGATCGACCCTTACTCTCGCTATATTAATTTAAATCTTATTTAATTTGAGTTTAAGGTTTTATTTTTGACACTATACGACGCGTGTCAAAATTGGCGCCGTTTCTGGGGAATACGGCAAATTACTAATATCGTTTTATTTGATTTATGACCAGGAGCAATCCGGGAGAACAATTTGATCTCATCCCGGAAATCGAAGCACTAGCCCGAAAGTTGAACGCACAAACACTTCGGGAAAAGAAAAACAAAAGACGCCAACAGAGACTCGAACGCGATCTAGAAATCACATCCGAAGCAGAATCGAGTTACGAGCCCAATCCGATGGGAGACGAAAATCAAACCATTCGCCAACTAAATGCGGCGCCTGATGGCCAACAACCTATGTGTATAACTTTCCCGAATGGCGAAACACCGTTCGTGCTAAAAACGGGTTTGATCCACCTCTTGCCTACCTTTCACGGCTTACCGACAGAAAATCCTCATAAACATTTGAAGGAATTTCACATGGTTTGTCTAAGCACAAAGCCACAGAAAGTATCCGATGACCAAATCAAACTTCGAGCTTTCCCATTTTCCTTAGTTGATATAGCGAAAGATTGGTTATTTGATTTACCCCCTAATTCTGTTACAACATGGACTGATATGGCTAAACTTTTTCTTGACAGGTTCTTCCCTGTAGCGAAAGCAAGCGAAATCAGGCGCAACATCCTGAGCATTCAACAAAAAGAAGTTGAATCCTTGTATGAATACTAGGAGAGGTTTAAAAAGTTGTGTGCAAATTGTCCACAACATGGATTGTCGGAACAAACCCTCCTCCAGTATTTTTATGAAGGATTGACGCCTATGGACATGAAGGTGATAGATGCAGCAAGTGGCGGAGCCCTAGTCAACATGACACCAACAGCGGCTAAAACGCTGATATCAACCATGGCCGCCAACTCGCAAAGATTCAGTTAATCTAGTGAACCATCTCGAAGGGTTCGTGAGGTAAGTACAGTTTCATTGGAAAATAAGATTGACAAATTAGCTGAAATTGTGCAAACTCTTGTTGCAGATAAGAGAAAAACAGCTAGACTTTGTGGAATCTGTACCAGCCCAGAACATCCGACAGACTGTTGTCCGATGATTCAAGAAGATGATGTCGCCCAAGCCAATGCCATAGGAAATGCATATAATTCGGGGTGGAGAAACCAGTCAAACTATGGATACGCAAACAACCGGAGGCCAAATCAAGCTTATCAACCAATTGCACCACAACAATATCAACCGCAGAAGCCATCGTTGGAATCAATTGTTGAAAAGTTAGCGTTAGCCCAAGAAAATTTTCAACTAAAGACCGAAGCTCACTTTGAAGCAATTGACAAACAAATAAGTCAACTGACGTTAGCGGTAAGTCGCTTAGAATCCAAAGGGAAATTACCTTCTCAAACGGAGCCTAATCCAAGAGAGAATGTGAACGCCATCACCCTGCGAAGCGGTACAGTCATCGAACCTAAAGCTAAAAAAGATGGCATACAAAAGGAAGAAAAAAAGCAATCACCCCTACTAGAAAAGGTATGCCCGATCCAACCCCAGTACCTTCTCCCTACGCTACACCACCACCCTTCCCGTCGAGATTAATGAAAAGAGACAAACAAGCTGAAGAAAAGGAGATCCTAGATGTGTTTCAAAAAGTAGAGATCAATATTCCACTCCTCGACATAATCTGAAAAATCCCAAGGTATGCTAAGTTCCTTAAAGATTTATGTACTAATAAATGTCGTCTTATTGGAATTGAGAAGGTTAATCTAGGAGAGCATGTATCGGCGGTCTTCCAGCGAAAGTTGCCACCAAAATTGAAGGACCAAGGTATGTTCGCCATTCCCTGCAAAATCAGTAAAGTGGGTATTAAACGAGCAATGTGTGACTTGGGGGCCTCTATTAATGTTATGCCCCTTTCATTTTATAACTCACTTTCTGCTGAGCCTTTGAAGGATACGAAGGTAACCATACAACTGGCAGACAGATCCATAATCTACCCGGAAGGATTACTGGAGAACGTCTTGGTAAAGGTAAACGATTTGATCTTTCCGGCGGATTTCTATGTTATTGACATGGAAAACGACCGGGCCAATAATTCTTCTGAGATCCTCCTTGGCCGCCCATTTTTGAGCACTGCAAATACGAAAATCGATGTGAGAAGCGGGATCCTTACAATGGAGTTCGATGGCGAGGTCGCAAAATTTGATGTTTACAAAGCGATGCGACATCCTGATAATGTTGCTAGTATAAATTTTATAGATGTTATTGAGCCCGCCGTTGAAGAATTTATAGAATTTAAATCTGTTGATGATTCGTGCAGGGATTTGAAGGATCACGACAAAGGAATTAAGGAGTTGAAAATGTTTCTTCTGTTCATTCTGATTTATCAAAATCTAAAATGTTTTCTTTCATTTTGCAGGAATTGAATTTGGAGTTAAAATTACCTCCAAATAAATTGAAGAGTGAAAGAGAAATTTTTCCAGTAAAAAAACTCCATAATCGCAAAATTTCTCGTAGGGAAATACTCAGTTGGATAAAGCGCAAGAATTGGAAGAAGTATTTGTCGCAATGCCTGTAGTCTGAACCAGGTCGTCGAGCTAATGACGATAAACAAGCGCTAGATGGGAGGCAACCCATTTCTTTTTTATTTTAATTATTTTTATTTTATTTTATTTCATTTAAACTGTCATAATTTAATGTTATTTAAATTCTCTTTTTAGTTAAAAAAAGGAAAAAAAGGAAAAAAAAAAGAATCGAAATTATCTAATCTAAAGATTTTTAATTTTGATTTTATCTTTTTTCAAATTTATCTTCATTATTTTTCATATTTATTTTTTTTCTTATCTACTTTTAAATTTATTTTTATCTCATCTTATTTATCTTTTTCTTTTATTTATTTTATTATCTCATCATTTTATCCTTTTTATTTCGAATTTTATTTTTATCTGATTTTTTATTTATTTTATTTGCAGATAATTTAGATCGAATAAAGAGATGAGAAGCTATCAGAATTTTGTGGGCTGAATTTTTAATTTAATATTCGGATTTTATCCCTTTCCCAATCAAACCCATATTTTAAACACATTCCAACCTTATCTACCCGGTCAAACACCACACTCCAAACCCAATTAAAACACCCGTAGATCCCACCTACAAAATTTCTAACCGGTTAAACACCACACTCCAAACCCAATTAAAACACCCGTAGATCCCACCTACAAAATTTCTAACCGGTAAAACACCACAACCCTCACCCAATTAAATACCCGTGGACCCCACCCCTACCCAAACCTTTGACCTACACGGCTACACCCCCAACCACCCATTACACCTTTTAAACCCTTTTTTCCTCACTTTTTAAACACAGCCGCATATTTCCCAAAACCCATCTCTCTTTACTTCTTCACCATGATCCGAACTCGAGCGCTAGCTCGCCTCCTCCCCTACACCAGACTCGGAGCCCACTACCGAAACATGCTCTTCTGCAATCGGGGAGTATTTTCATCCTCTCTTTTGAATTTTATTTTATGTTCATTTTGAGGCAAAATGATTTAAGTGAGGGGGAGGGAGATATGCTTGTCAAATTTTTATTTTGCTTATCCGTTTTAGTTGTTCTCTTGATTTCTTGATTTTATTAATTTAAGTTCTTCGTTTAAATCCTTAGTTTTGCCTTGTCTCACTGTTTTCATATGGCTTTGTATCTATCTTGTTAGAAAATTCTAGGTTGCATGGTAGATTTTTTTTGGCATGATTAATTTTTAATCTTTTATATGACATTCTATTTCTCTATTAATCCACATGATGCTTACCTAAGTACACAAGACATATTTGTGAGTTTTTGAGCCTAATGAGCATGCATGATATTTGCTCTTTGTTTCTTTGAGTGTGCCTAGCTAAATTAGTTGCATTCTAGAACTTGTTTTTAAATTCTTTTTGAGATTACATTGATTGATTATGATGCTTTAATATGATAGAGGCACTAGGTTTTAACCATTTCTCTTCCCAAATAAATCACCTACCCTTTAATTAATTTCCCCTAGTGAAACAATCTTTGAGCCTTAGCCTTTTTCTTGAAAATTACCACATTTTAAGCCTAATCCAATTTTCTCCTCAAACCCATCACTTTTGTTCCCTTTTTCAAGACAAAAATCGTCTTAAAAAAATAGATTTGAATAAGTGCAGTGCAGCAGCTAAAAATACATTGTGCAGAAAAAAAAAACTGTGCAAAACTGATCGAATATGTAGTGCAGAAAAAAAAGAAGTGTAGGAAATTGTTCGAGTCTGCAGAAACAAAAAAAACAAAAAAAACAGTGCAGTTCGAAAAAAAAAAGAAAAAAAAGTACATTGTCGAGCAGTTTTGGTTCGAATGAAAAAAAAAAACAATTTCGAATATATTTTTTGGGATGATTTTTTGTCTTGAATTTTAGCCCTTATTTTCAGCCTTTATCCTACCTTACCTTAGCCCCATTACAACCCTTATTTAAGACCTCTTGATTTTTGCATCATATTCATGTTAGTAGTGGAGATTAGATTTAAACACAAGCTTATGGTTATGCTCTAATTAGCTTTGGCTCGAGTGACTTTTCTCTACCCTTAAACACTTTGAGTGACATGAGCGATTCCTTGTGATGGTACTTGGTTTGCATCATTGATGTTAGTAGGGTTTTAGAATGTCGTTTTTGCTTTAAATTATTAATCTTGCCATTTATCTATTTTTGCTCCTTAGTTTTCTTTCATATTTAGATACTTAATCATATTGAAACCTTTGAGACTTCGTGAAATTACGGATGAAAACTTGAACTTAAGTTTATTTAATTTTGAGATACTTGAGGACAAGCATCGGATAAGTGAGGGGGAATTTGATAAGTATTTATTTTGGTTATGTTTTTAGTCCTTGTTTTGATCGAATATATATGTTTGAAGGACTTAATTGGGCTATTTTTATGTTGTTCTCGTGCAGGTTACGTAATGCTTAAAATGAGTTGAAGTGCTGCAGAAAATACTGAAGTCGTGGGCAGATTCATGGGCATGAACCAGGGCATGAATGCTGACTGGGCGCCACGTCAACACCTTCTAGAAGATGACGTCATCAAGCCTGATAACTTATCAGTCCACTTATCAAGATAGCTTATCATCCGATTTTTATCTTTAAATTCAAAACTTGGATATTTATCTTATGTAATTTTATTTAAATTTTTTAGATTTTATCATCTTAGGTTTTTAGGGTTTTTCAACTACTATAAATACCCCACTTTGGGGGTGAATTATTCATCAAACATTTTCCATTGTTCTCTTCTTCCTTGAGTAATAAAGCTCTCCATTTTTCTCCATTTTCTTTTCTCCATTTTCTTTATTTATTTTATTAAGTATGGTTTTTTCACAAACCATGCTTAACTAAATTCCCTTTAGCCAAAAGCAACGCCAAACCCGACAAACCTCGTGAGATTAGGAAAATATTTCAATCCTTCAACAACTCCTTTTTAGATTCTCTGTAAAATTGATTAGGCAATCGGCCTAATCTTTAGGCATCGCAATTGTTTCATTCCGAGAGCGCGCATCGGCTTGAAGTGGTTTAGATCCATCGTTGGGGACGAGGAAAAGCTTGTAGCCAATTCAACTCCCTAAGAACAAACTTAGTGGCAGTCCACTAAGGGGAATCAAAATCGGAAACAATTCTCATCGAGACGAATATCCGAGCACGGGCTTCTCCAGCACTAACTTAGATTTGAGTTAGCATCGATTGCCGTGGCTAATTCACTAAAGTTTGACTTCAAGGATTGCCCTGGGAGTCGAATCTACCAACGAGAAGTAAGTTACAAGGGTTGGGCCTTGTAGACTTTAACCTGCAGGAAAGTCGAAGAAAAATCAACTTCAGTGATCGAAGTTGTCGTGGCAAAGCGTGGCTTGAGGCTATTTCTATCCATAATTCATTCTCAACATTTATTTTTACGTTTTTACTATTTTTCTCATTCAAATCACTATTCTAAAATCCCCCTTTATTTTCTACAGGTTATTGGTCTAAATCAGAAGAAAGGTGTTAGAGTTCCTATTCCCTGCGGATCGACCCTTACTCTCTCTATATTAATTTAAATCTTATTTAATTTGAGTTTAAGGTTTTATTTTTGACACTATACGACGCGTGTCACGCGCCACAATAATTGCCGCCCGTTGACAGTGTGTCTGCCAAGGAAGAGAAGAGAAGCAGCTATATAAAGCCAACCATTCTCCCCCTGTTCTTCACTTTGCTTTCTCCTTTACTCTGCAATCTTTGCTTCCAAGATTTCCCTTGCTTTATATTCTTTCACGCTCTTTCTTTTCTTTCTTTAGGAAATACAACCGTCCCACAAACTATGGCCTCATCACAGCAACCCGCTGCCACCTCCTGTTATAAGGTTTTTTTTGGAAACCTTCGAGTGTCCCACTTTTTGAAACATTTAATTAAAAGGGGATTTCTAAAAGTTTGGGTTTCTAAAAAAGCCTTAAAAAATCTTTTGGAGTCGCCACCGGCCACTGAGGTAGGCTGGAAACCGTAAAAACTAAACCAAATATTCATTTGAAAGGGTTCGGGAGTTGGTTACGTGTGGGGAAGGGTTAGCACCCTCATCACGCCCGGAAATCGGTACCAAAACAATTGTTGCTTTAAAATCGATGGAAATTATCTGAAATTTACAATGAATTTAATTAAGGGTTCTTAATTGAAAATTAAACTTTAATTATATGAGCTTTTTTAAAATTGGCGGTTTCAAATTAATTAGGCATTTAACTAAAAAGGATGACGGTACACCAGACAAAAGACTAAACCGACATCATATAAATATGACTGTTGCGTTAGTTTAGGGTTCGGATCTCGTACGTCACCTTTATGCATGATGCAAGCAGATAAGGTATGATGTCGTGGTCTTGTTCGTTTTAATTATTTACGAGTTTACCTTTATACGATGCGAATTAATCCGAATATCCGAGGAAAATCCAATATGCTAGGATATTTCGACCCGAATACGCGAATTAATAACTACCTTCTTTCTTATAATTGAAAATTAATTATCACATATTCGAGGAATTTCTAAGATCATGTGAATGACATTTAACGATGCATGCCAAAAATACATATTCGAATAACATACAAACTACTATACACACATAAAAAACCGAGCATACAACATACTAAAACTATATATCATTTAAGAAACTATATATAAAAAAGATAACAAAACAAATACATATCAACATGGCAATCTCATACATAAAACATAAACATGTTTTTTAACAATATGACAAAATGCATAAAAAAGCATAAATATATAATAAAACCAAAAATAAAGTACATTAATAAAATAAAAAAGGACAAGGACCACGACGGTAATAAAACCATAGTAAAACTAATTAAAAATGCAAAACGAGACCAAATTAAAAAGAAACTGAAGCATACAAGGACCAGAATGGTGAATATCCCACTCAAAAACTGATTAACGTGAAAACAGTGACGAAATTAAAAACTTTCAAAAAGCTAAAGGGACTGCGGAGGTGGTTTAAAAACACGAAAGGGCTGGCAGTGGTATTACAAAAACAAGGAGGGGTTTAAAACACAATTAAATCGATTTTAAAACTTAAAAAACATTATATAAACTAAGTTAAAAAACATTTTAATCCTTTTTTACAAACCTTAAATACACCATGAGACTCTCCCCCTCTCTCAGGTCTCGGCGTCGGAAAAAAAAAACCAACGTCGTTTCGGCCGCTGCTAGCCGGCGCCGAAAACCTAAACAACCCTTTTGTTTATTTAAAACCAAATTCCAACTCAAAACCTTTAAAACGATAAAATCCTTTCATTTTGCGAAAACAGAAACCAAAAATCTTTTGTTTCGCGAAATCTGAACCAAAAAAACCCTTTCTTTTTCCGAAATACCGAAGGTTTTGAAAACCTAAAACAAAGATCTCTGTTGGTTAGCATCCCCTCTGACTCACCATGCACAATCCCTGAAGGTTAGAAAGCTTATCGTCAAGGAGGGAGAGCGGGCCGACATGAAGGTAAAAATCCCAACTCTCCTTTTATTTTTTATGCTTCAAAATGAAAATGAAAACAGAAGACGATATGATACCTCTGAAAGCTTCTATTTTTTTTTCTTGTATTGATATTTCTGAAACTCCCCCCGAATGCAACTTGGGATTACAAAGTTTCGATTTCGGCTTTTATAGCCCGAAACATTACATTTATGTATTACAAGAATTTCTTCTGGAAAATCTGTTATTGGTTGTTGATGGTTTGTTTGCATTTGTATCTGTTTTTTTGTTATTTTCCTCTTTGTGATTTCGGTTAGTTGTGTATTTCCCCCTCTAACATTCTTTGTTTTGTTGCATGTGAGGGCGGTTGTGAGAAGGGACCAGAGAAGAGTGCTATGGGACGTGGACGGTCATGCGGGAACTGGCGAGGCTCGGGATGATCGAACGACGAGGGTGTGGGCAGAACTGAGAGCCGAACTGACGCACGTGGCCTCAACGCGGATAGAGGAGCGTCGCCCACGCGTGCGTATGGATGTCCGAGAGTCGCGCGTGGAGATTCTGGAGACTTCACATGCTTCGATCCTGACCGTTTGTGGCAATCTTGATCTGATGGCTCAAACGGATGCGGTGCTAAGGAAGAAAGTGTCAGCTAGGGTTTCCATCTAAGGTGTGATCTAGACCATCATATCTAAATTAGATCTGACGGTGGAGAGCCAGCTGCGCAAAAACAAAGAGACTTATCAGATATAGGGTTTTTTAATTAAGTTGGGTCTGAATATGGCCATGTGATATACATGTATAATATTTTTGGGCTTTGTATCTGGACTTTATTAATTAACTGGGCTTGTATTATTTAATTGGGCATACTTTATACATATATATTATTATTTTTTAGTTTTTAAGACTTGTTTCAATATATTAATAATAATAATAATACTAATAATAAATATAATAATGATGATATAATATATGATAATAATATTAATAAATATAACACTAATAATAATTATAATAATAATAACAATAATAATTATAATATTAATAACACCACTAATAATAATAATAATAATAATAATAATAATAATAATAATAATAATAATAATAATAATTAGTATATGATAATAATATTGTTGATAATAATAAATGGTAATAATAATAATAATAATAATAATAATAATAATAATAATAATAATATACATATACATATACATATACATATACATATACATATACATATACATATACATATACATATACATATACATATACATATATTGTTTTTTTTTATTTCTTATTTTTAATAATTCGATATATATATAAAAGAGGAATGTAATAAAGCTCGTTATTTTAAAAAGAAAACGAGTTACACCCCGGACAAAATAGATGATTACAGCTGCCCCCTTTGCTTATACTTGTGGAACAAGAATAAAGCAAAGGCTATAAGCACCAATTTTGTCCAACTTCCCTGTTTGGATCCCGAGACACCATGCACTTGAACTACTAGCGGTTCGGAAGTCGGTACGGGAAAATGTAACGGTCACGGAGGCTTGAAATTGTTTTTCTCATTCCAACATTCTTCAATCCTTCGAGGTCCGAACATATAGACAATTAGTGAAAAATAAAAGCTCCATTCTCAAAGTGCCCGGACGAATAGGCAGATTCCATTCTCCTCATGCCCTAACGGATAGGCGGGTTCCATTCTCCTCATGCCAGAACGGATACGCGGGTTTCCATTCTCCTTATGCTTGAACAGATAGGCGGGTTCCATTCTCCTCATGCCTGAACGGATAGACGGATTCCATTCCCCTCATGCCTGAACGGATAGGCGAGTTCCATTCTCTTCATGCCCGAATGGATAGGTGGGTTTCCATTCACCTCAAGCCTGAACGGATAGACGAGCTTCCATTCTCAAAAAGCCCAAACGGATAGACGGGTTCCATTCTTCTCATGCTTGAACGGATAGGCGGGTTTCCATTCTCAAAATGCCCGAACGAATAGGTAGATTCCATTCTCCTCATGCCCAAACGGATAGACAGGTTCTATTCTCAAAATGCCTGAACGGATAGGCGGGTCTCCATTCTCAAAAATCCCGAACGGATAGGTGGGTTCCATTCTCCTCATGCCCGAACGGATAGACAGTTTCCATTCTCAAAATGCCTGAATGGATAGGCGGGTTCCATTCTCCTCATACCCGAACGGATAGACAGACTTCCATTCTCAAAATGCCCGAACGGATAGGCGGATTCCATTCTTAAAATGCCCAAACATATAGGCGGGTTCCATTCTCAGAGTGCCCAAACGGATAGGCGAGTTACATTCTCCTTATGCCCAAACGGATAGGCGGACTTCATTTTACAGGAAAAGTTTTAACATACCTGTCAAAAAATAGGCAAAATGACATGATGAAGTGAGTTAGCATGCTTTTAATCTTAGGGATGCCTAACTACAAATGACGCATGAATTATGACATCAAAAATGCTCTGACGCTTTCATCTTCCAGATTGGTAAATCCTGACCTTCTTCTTCTCCTTAATCACTTTTGGCTTTCTCATCTTTTGTCTCTTCTCAAAAGATGACCGCTGACTTCCACTGGTCAGAATGGATGTAACACTTCTCGTAGCGCTCATTCTCGTAAAATTGCCCCCCATTCACACTGGGTGTTTAACTATTCTATTCGTCTTGACTCAACACGACGACTTTTCTCTTATCACAACATTAGGGGAAAGGCCCATGCCCCCAAGTTCCTGAACTTTTCTCTTAGGTTCACTAAGGTCCATTTTTCACCTTCTTAAGCAATCAAGGCATTTCGACAAAAATTCGCTTCAAGTCCCTAAACTGTAGTTTGTAGAAACTTACTATTGTCCTCACCATGGCCACTGGTGAACTATCATTTGTATTCATGACCTTGCATTCTAAACTTTATTCCTAAAGCAACAGGAATATTTTTGTGTCCACTAAAAAAATTAGATTACATCTTCTAATTTCAAAATGAGATGCATTTTTGAAAACTAGACTTTCTTTTCAAATTATGGATATATCAAACTAGATTAAATACCCTGAATATCAAGTGCACGAACGACACTACTATATCTTACCAAGGATTGCCTCAAGCATCATGTGTCTAGGAGACCTCGAAAATTGAGCTGGTGTCTGAAGATGTGAAATACTCTCCAAGCTATTTCAGCTTTTTAATCAATTAGACTTATCTTCTATAGGCTTCGCCTTTATCCTTATTACTTTGCCTCAATTCTTTATGATTTTGGGGAAGTCAACTCATCACATTCCTTTGGCTCGAAATAAATGATGGAGCAAACAACAAAACCCCGAGCTACTCTGTATTGTCATGATTTGAAAATATTACCATCACTCATGTAGCTAAAGTTTTTGATTCGAATGGTGCATAGCAACCTTATTGGTACTTTTGCTACAACGGAGTGCCCCAAAAATTTCATACTCTTATCCGAAAATGCCTATTACCAGGCTTCGAACATTGGAATGCTTTTATTACGCTTTTATTATTCTCAATTTTTTTCTCTTTTCTCTTTCCTCTTTTCTTTTTTTCTCTTTCTTCTTCTTTTCTTTTTCTTCTTCTCTTTTTTTTCTTTTTTCTTTTTCTTTTTTAGCACAGAAGATTTTCGGTTATTCTCCCGAAGGCCCTAATTCTATGTGTACTTAATAGAAGACCAAATTAGCTTGGAGTGTAAGCCACATATTCATCATCATCACAACTTTCGATTTCCTCTAGACAAAGGTTGCTCGAAACCAACCTTCGGGTCAAGGTCCATGTCCCTTGTGCAATTGCTATACGGGGACTCAATAGACAAATATATACACAAAATGAAGAGATAATTGAAATACAAAACACAATGCATCCTTTCATTGAAATTTTAAAAATATGCAATCTTAGACCCTTACAAAAAGATCTTTGCTACCTTCAGGCAAAAGGTAGCAAAGTTGATTCCACACATTACTTCAAGAAAAAGATTAAAATGCAATGAAATGAAAACAAGGAAAAACCAAACACAAAGCAAACTCGGATGCATTAAAACTCTTGACCATCTCTAGACTGGCCATTCATTACAACCCTTAAGCTTTCTCTAGGAACTCAATCTCCTTATTGTCTATCAGTTCCTGAACCAACTGCTTAAATTCTGGACATCTCTGAATCTCATGCCCCGGAGTCTGATGGTATTCACAAAATGATTCATGACCATCATATACCCTCTTCGTACCCTTCTCAATCAAGCTCGTCGTGCACAGCTTCTCGAACACCCAACTCAGAGTGGACCTGACTTCTGACACCTCCATCCTCACTTTCTTTGCATCTACCTCTTCAAGGGCATTCACGCCTCGTCCTCCGTGGTTTGGAAGTGGATTGGCCGCCACATTAGGCCCCTCTAACTCGAGGACCCCCGGTGTTGATCATGTTTTGCACGAGCTTCTTGAATGATGTGCAATTTTCTATTGTATGCCCCAGTACTCCACCGTGGTACTCACAATGTACTTTCTCATCATACCATGGAGGGTAAGGCGGCTGGAAAGGAGTAACATGATATGAACGGACCAGATCAGCCTTGTATAGGTGTTTGTACACCTCTTTGTTTGACATGGGCAGAGGGGTGAAGGACATCTTCTCTTGTTCCTTCTTAGGAGCCCTACTTTCTCTTTGGTTTGAGCCTTGCGCATTCCCGATTATGGCTCGAGGCGGTGATATTGTGAGGTGCTTAGGAGCCTCGTAGGTACTGCTGTTGTTCACCTCATGATCTTTCTTCTTGAATTGCTTCCGAGCATTCTCTCCTCCGTCAATTCTACCATATCCGAGAAATTATCGATAAGGTTGCTTATCATGCGGCCATATTGGGTTCCCTTCAAAGTATCAACAAACATATGGGAGATCTCATTTTCGCGGAGGGGAGGTTGGACTTGTACCGCCACATCTCGCCAACGCTGGGCATATTCACGGAGGCTCTCATTGTGCCTTTGCTCCAAACCTTGTAGCATGAGTCGGGTAGGGACTATATCGGTTATGTGCCTATACTGATTTGTAAAAGCCTTGGCCAAATCCTTCCACGACCTAATCTGAGCACGAGTCAACTGATTGTACCACCTCATTGCGGGCCCCGCTAAGTTGTCTTGAAAGCAGTGAATTAGCAACCTCTCATTGTCGATGAAACCCGTCATCTTTCTACAGAATATGGTTATGTGGGCAGTAGGGCAAGTTGTCCCGTCAAACTTCTCAAACTCCAGCGTCTTAAACTTGGGCGGGATTATCAGATCTGGAACCAAACTGAGATCTCTAGCATTCATCCCATATGTTCTTTCTTCTTCCTCCTTAGTTCGGAATTTCTCCTCGAGGTCCTTCCGGGTCTCTTCTAGTTGCTTCAAGAACTCCGCCTTGACCTTGCTCAAATTCTCAATTTCATCCAAGTCTGGGACACTATCCCCGATATTCTCCATATGATTAAAAACCAGACCTGATGGAGTATGGGTAGAGGCGCCCGCCTGATGTGATGTTGCCCCATCTCCTTGAGTAGCCGCTCCTTGCGAGGGCTTAGGGGTATCGGTGACAAAACCAAGGGAAAACGAGGGGTCCCCCCTCTCCTGACTAGGGTTTCCAACATCACCCTTTCCTCTTAGATTAGCTTTTAGCAAATGAGATATCTCTTTCATCATATCTTGTTGGGACTTGATGATGGTGTCCCTAAATTCTTGCTGAGCTCGCTCCAACTGACCCCTCAAATCGGCTTCCAACTTAGCAAAACTCTCCTCCATTTGCTTCCTTTGATGGCGAGTAAAGTGTGGATGCAGAATCTTCGATAGTCACGAATACTGCCATGACCCCAAACAATTAATTCCATGACTTAATGATGTAATGCATGCAATGTCGTATGCATACATATATAGATGGTTAAAGGCAATAAATAAAAAACACAATCGAATGCAAATAAGCGTTGATTCGATGAACATCCTCATTAAACAACTCTTCATAACGGAGATCAAGTCTCATTACAACGAGATAAGAAAATAAATGCATAGGGTACGATTTTCAATATGTTTTGCTCGTCCCCTTAGCTCATTTCGGAAACTCCGTCGCCATGGAATCTTTCTCCCGTTATGGAGATTTTCAACTTTAGACTGTTCTCGAATCAAAACTTTGTATGAACATGCCATGAATATGCAAAAATAATTAAGCAAAACAAGACAAAAAAGCAATTGGATTAGTAGCAACAATAATGAACACCAAATACAATAAACGAAAGAAAACACACCAAAGCAGATTAACAATGAGAGACCTATTAGAATGAATTCTAATTCTACGGTTATCCTCATGGCTCTAACGGGGTGGGCTCCTCTCATACATGTGGGTTCGGTTCTAACAGGGTACCCGAACCTATCTTATCACCTACTAAGGTGACAAGAGTCCCAATTCTGGCCCATTACAAGCTTTCGAATTGGTTTCAGTTCGAGGGAAAGCATGACCTAGTGACGTGGAGGACTGCTCACGTGTCAAAGACGTGGATTCTGGAAGTGAATTACCGACCCGTAGAGGGATACTCATGTGGGTATGGGCATTTCACTCCCACTTAAGGGACGAAGCTCGGGTATAGAGCTTAATGATCGTGATGCAACACATGTCGGTGATTCATTTGAAATTAAATGAAAAATTAATTCAAAGACCACTAATTATCGAAGCTCGTATAATTCAAGTCTCATTTTCAAGGAAGAACCACCTCGCTAAAGTCAAATTAAATTTCAAAAATTTCCATCATTAAAAGCAACAATTGTTATTTTGGCTTAACTCTCTTTTTGCTTTGTAAAACAAAATTAGTCCCCAGCGGAGTCGCCACGCTGTGATAAGGTTTTTTAAAAGAACTTTTAAGTGTCCCCACTTTTTGAAAGAGGTTTATTAAAAAGGGAAAATTCGAATTTCAAAAAAACCTTAAAAATCTTTGGAGTCGCCACCGGCCACTGAGGTAGGTCGGACACTGTAAAAACTAAACCAGAGATTCATTTGAAAGGGTTCGGGAGTTGGTTACGTGTGGGGAAGGGTTAGCACCCCCATCACGCCCGGAAATCGGTACCAAAACAATTGTTGCTTTAAAATCGATGGAAATTATCTGAAATTTACAATGAATTTAATTAAGGGTTCTTAATTCAAAATTAAACTTTAATTATACGAGCTTTTTCAAATTGGCGATTTCAAATTAATTAGGCATTTAACTTAAAAGGATGGCGGTACACCAGACCAAAGACTAAACCGACATCATGTAAATCTGACTGCCGTGTTAGTTTAGGGTTCAGATCCCGTACGTCACCTTTATGCATGATGCAAGAAGATAAGGTATGATGTCATGGTCTTGTTCGTTTTAATTATTTACGAGTTTACCTTTAGACGATACGAAATAATCTGAATATCCGAGGAATATCCAATAAGCTAGGATATTTCGACTCGAATATGCGAATTAATAAGTTCCTCCTTTTTATAATTGAAAATTAATTATCACATATTCGAGGAATTTCTAAGATCATGTGAATGACATTTAACGGTGCATGCCAAAAATACATATTCGAATAACATACAAACTACTATGCACACATAAAAAACCGAGCATACAACATACTAAAACTATATATCATTTAAGAAACTATATATATATAAGATAACAAAACAAATACATATCAACATGGCAATCTCATACATAAAACATAAATATGTTTTTGAACAATATGACAAAATGCATAAAAAAGCATAAATATATAATAAAACCAAAAATAAAGCATAGTAATAAAATAAAAAAAGACAAGGACCACGACGGTAATAAAACCATAGAAAAACTAATTAAGAATGCAAAATGGGACCAAATTAAAAAGAAACAGAAGCCTGCAAGACCAGAATGGTGAATATCCCACTCGAAAACTAATTAAAGTGAAAACAGTGATGAAATTAAAAACTTTCAAAAAGCTAAAGGGACTGCGGGGGTGGTTTATAAACACGGAAGGGCTGGCGGTGGTATTACAAAAATACATAGGGGTTTAAAACACAATTAAACCGATTTTAAAACTAAAAAGAATTATATAAACCAAGTTAAAAAACAATTTAATCCTTTTTTACAAACCCTAAATACACCATGAGACTCTTCCCATCTCTCTGGTCTCGACGCTGAAAAAAACCCAATGTCGTTCCAGCCGCTGCTGGAAACCTAAAAAAAAAACCCTTTCGTTTCTTTAAAACCAAATCCCAACTCAAAACATTTAAAAAAAAGATAAAATCCTTTTGTAACACCCCAATTTTGGGCTTAGAAGTTTAGGGTCTGAACCGGATCGGTATGAGAAACGGTTCAAATATAAAAGGAGGTTTTAGGGAAAGCCTAGTCCGGGATGCTTTCAAAATATAGAAAAATATCTAAAAGTCCTCATTTAATATATATAGGATAATGGTGAAATCAATTTTTCAAAACAAGGTTTGGAAATACTACATTTCGGTGTAGTGACCAAATTACGATTTTTGCAAAGTTTAGTAGTGACTGTTTTGTAAAGGATTGAAACTTTGAATCTTTAAGGAGATAATTTACCCAAAATGTTTTTCTCCAGATTTTCCTTAATTTGGGTTATTTAATTAATGTTTTAATTAAATAAAAGAAAGGTGGAAACTAAATTTTGACTTTCATAACTACCTTTCTCTAATTTTCTCTCATTCCTTTTTCTCTCAAAATCCTATCATCCAAACACCTTTTCTCCAGCAACATTCACATTGATTTTCACTTCAATTGATGAGATTTCAATCACTCATTGGTTCCTAAGCAATCTTGCATCAAATCCTTTTGATTTCCACATTGCATTTTCATGGAATTTTGCCCAAATCAAGGAGAAATCATCATTTAGAGGTAAGATTGTTCTTCTCCTCTAAATACTCAGTTCTTTGCTGAAAATCCCAAGTTGTAAATCCTTTATTAGAGTTTTATAAATGGTTTTAATGTTAGAAACATGATTTGGCTTAAAACTCAAGATTTTGGAAGAGATCTTGAAGATTTTTGTTGTGGTTGATTGGGCTCTATTTTGAGATGGTTCTTTAATGTATTTTGGATGTTAAATGATGTTAGAAATGAGGTTTTACCAATCCAATCCTGAATAGGTTGTGTTTCCTAAGTTTTTGCTTAAGAAAATGGTGGTTTTTGAGGTGTTCTTGGTGTTCTGTTATAGCTGGAGGTATAAGGTCGAGTTTAGGATTGTTTTTTATGGTGATTGATGTTTAAAAATGATTAGAAGTGGTGGATCTTGGCTGGGTTAGGTTTTGGAAGAGTTTGGAGGTGATTTTGGTTGTGTTTGGTAGCCGAAATGTTGTGTTTGCTTAGAGCAACGAGTTTAGGAGTGTTGGCTGAAGATTTCAATGCATGATGATGCATTAATCCTCTGCTTTTATGTGTCTAAAACAGGGGAGACATCTTCGGACACTTTCGGAGTCGATCCGGATGCTTAATTGGCGTTTCGGAAAGCAAGCGAAACGAAATCGGTGAGTGCGATTTGGTTTGAAGTCCATTAGGACAAAAATACAAGGTTTGGGGATTTAGGAGATGTTTAAAACACCTTCCTAAATCCGGAAGTAAGTATGGCTTGATTTGATCTCTCTAAAATGGTGTTTGCCCATAAAATGCTTTTACATGCTCATGGTTTGAGATTATTAAATTCCTACTGTTTTTATGCATGATTTGGAGCATGAGAATATGATTGTAGAGATGTTATGAGATGGCATGTCGCATATAATAGATTTGAGCTTTTGGTTTAGGCTTAAATGTCAGATAGGTGCCCAAACTATACCCTTTTTTCTAGTTAGGTGTCTAACGTTTCATTCCATAACCCATTTTAGGTTTTAGCCGTGACAGACGTTAAAATTTTCCGCTAAGGGACACGTGGCATTTTTTTAGATTTTCTTATATTAAAAATAATAAAAAATAAATTAAATTAATAAAATCCCTTAAACCCATCTTCTTCCCCATCAAACCATCCCTCCCCTTCCCCTGTTCTTCTTCCCTCTCCTCTTCACCGTTGAACCACATCTCCACTGGGAACCCTTCTTCATGTTTTATGTTCTTTTCTTGCCTGTCTTGGATGGTGATTTCAGAACAAGTTTGCAAGGAACTCCTGCAAATGAGCTCCAATTTTGTGTGGAAAGTGGTTGGTGATATTTACAAAACTTCTTATTTGATCTTTGTAGCTTTTAAGTATTATATACTTCGATCCTACGACACATTTTCGGACAAATTATTCGAATCTTTCAGGTGATGCCGATGTCCAGACTTCACAAATGTTGGAGCCAGTGTTCATCAATTCAGGGGACAATCCATTTGAACTCATCAAGAATTCCATAAAGTATGCTCAAAATGCAATTGATTGCCATTGTTTTGTCTGCTGCAATTTCTTACATTGTTTCGTGTCTATGTAGGATATTGGAGAAGCACAAGGGAACTTTCAGACACATTGAAAACAAGAAGGTAATTTATTAATCTCAAAACTGTTGAATCTAATACAAATCAGTACTTATAATCTTGTTCCATTGATGGATTTTGGTATGTTTTGATGAATAGGTCCCTGCACATTTGGACTGGTTCAGATGGTGCACTTGGGACGCCTTCTATACCGGTGTGAATCCTCAAGGCATCAAAGAGAGTCTTCAAAGGTAATAAAACAAAATTTTCAACAATCATTTCTGCAAAATCATTATAATTCTCAAGGAACATATGATCATTGTTCTGTTATTTGGGCAGTTTCTCGGAGATGTGGTTCAACGGTGAAGAGGAGAGGGAAGAAGAACAGGGGAAGGGGGAGGGATGGTTTGATGGGGGAAGAAGATGGGTTTAAGAGATTTTATTAATTTAATTTATTTTTTTATTACTTTTAATATCATAAAATCTAAAAACATGCCACGTGTCCCTTAACGGAAAATTTTAACGTCCGTCACGGCTAAAACCTAAAATGGGTTACGGAATGAAACGTTAGGCACCTAAGTGGCCCGAAACAAACGTTAGGCACCTAACTGGAAAAAAAGGGTATAGTTTGGGCACCTATCTGACGTTTAAGCCTTTGGTTTAAAGCAAAGTATGATTTATGTTTTGAAATATGGTGAGAAAACCTTTAAGTTTTATTGCATGAAAAACAGTAGGTGAGATGATATTATAACACATTATATTGGCATGGATGTTGAGGAACTTACCAGATATAATTGATCGATCAATAGGATGAGAGTGCACTATAAACTAAAAATTCGTACGTGCTCTTTGGTTAAGCCAAAGGGAGATTTTCCGATGATGGGCATTCCATCGGGTAGGACTTCGTGAAATACCCAAGCTTTGTGGTGATGAGAGATTCCGCCATTTGAGTATGGTATTGAGAGATTCCACCGGAAGTTGTTGCTAGACAAGTGAGTACGGTGATGTGAGATTCCACCATGTGAGTACGGTATTAAGAGATTCCACCGGAAGTTGTTGCTAGACAAGTGAGTACGGTGATGTGAGATTCCACCGGAAGAGTCTAGTGTAGAAATGTGTCCGCATATCCGAGTATTGATAAGATGCTAAATGCCAATATAATTGATGAAATGATTTTGTTATACATGTACCTTTGATGAAATGATTTATGCTAAGAGATATGCATATGTATTTTGTTTAGAATGCTTTAACAATGCAAGCATGTGGGTGGCTTTGCCATGAGTTTTGCATTGGTTTTAATGCATGAGATAAAATGAAGGTACATGTGATTTCAATGAGTTTTCTTTGAAGTTTTCCAAGCATGAGAAAGAGATGAGCATGCGGTTTAAAAGCTTAATGGAAGTGTTTTCTAAAAAATGCATTATTGTGTTGGTTTTCTTTAGAGCATGCCTCACTAAGCATTTGTGCTTACGCTCTCTTTTACCAATAATGCAGATAATTGAGGTGTTTAAGGGCATCAAGGAAGCTAAGTCCATCCAAGGAAATCCAAGCTCACGTATGGTGAAGTTTTCATACACTATTAGTTTTGATAATTTGGCAATGGGAAACTAAGTTTTGTTTTGAGAGATGTGTTAAACTCCCTGAGGTTGTGGCGTGTTTGACTTGGTTGTTTTGAATTGTAAATGGCCTTAATTTCTTGTTTGGAGGTTTGATTTCCCTTTGTGGTTTTGATATTAGGAAGCATGCCTCTAGACTTGTGAGTTTTCATGTTTGTTGCTATGAAGGTGTTAAGGAGTCCTAAATATGTTGCTTATATGTTTGATGACTTGTTGATATGCTTGGGAAGTCATTTGGATGTGTTTGAATGAGTTTATTCATGAAAAACCAACAATAGTTGCAGATTCTGGGCAAACTGTATCGAAACACCCTCTAGTGTTTCGAAACGGGGGCCTGAAATGGCCTTCGTGTTTCAGAACGCCAAGGGATGTTTCGAAATGATTTGGCTACTAGAATGCCTCATTTCAGAACTAGTCTCAGAACCAACCTGCGTATCGAAACAGTCAACTCCGTTCTGATCCTGCATTTCGATACAGCAGGTGGGTGTTTCGAAACAGGTGACCGTTGGGCACTGATTTGAATGGTGCTGAAGTTTGCAAGCTTTACATTTTAGTCCCAAATGTTGAAGTTGCAATTGCTTGAGTTTGAGGTGTCCAATTAAGATGAAATTTGGCGGAGAAGCATATAACAAGACTAATTTTATATTGGTAACCTTAAAATCAGTAATGACCTTCTAATTTACAGAAATTACATTTTGGTCCCTAAACTTGTAATAAGTGCAATTGAGTCCCTCTATGTCATTCGATCGTTGTGCCTTTCTCAAATATATTTTATGAGTACTCACTTAGGGTTAGCGTGTATCTTGACAAGATTAAAAAGAAAAAAAGGGTCGTTAATCAAGGTTGACTTTCGGGTTGACTTTGGTTTTCCCCGTGTAATCTTCGTAGTTCGGGTCAACCGTCTAGGCCGGGCTAAGGGGGTTACATTTGGTGGTATCAGAGCTTAGTTCTCGTATCTTTGGGATTTGTTATGTGGATGATGTAAGTGTATTTGCATGATGAGGCTTTTGGGTGAAAGAGTGTTGTGTGAAAAGTGATGCATGGTTTCAATTGTGATGTGCTTGTGATGTTATGCTATGTTGGAGTGTGTTAGAGGATCCCATTGCCATATCAAAACTAATGAAAGGAATTTGTTTTCAAAAATGAGCTTGAGTACTTGGATTACTTACTTTATTGTGCCTAATTGTGTTTATTGCATTTTTGTCAGTGCATTGCTTTCTTTTTAAATGGGGCCACGTAGAGAGATGAGAGTAAATACAAGAGCCATGGCTTAGAATCAGAATGATAATGTTGAGAATGTTGTGGATCTACCTCCTCCTCCTGGTGGTGGGCCACCTGGTGGTGATGGTGGTGCTGGAGTTGGAAACGCTGGTGCTGGTGCTGGGGGTCGCTGGACCTGAAGGTGTGCAGGGGCAAGCTGCTCCTGACATGACTGTGCTGGTTCAGGCTATTGTCGGGGCCTTTCAGGCAGCAGTAGCTGGAGATGTGCATCAGGATGATGCTAATGAGAGATTGCCTTTGGAACGTCTTCGCAGTCTGGGAGGGACTGAGTTCAGAGGTTTATCTCCGGAGGGATCTGAGTCTTGGTTGGAGAGCACCAAGAGGATTTTGGGGCAAATGAACTGCAATAATGTACAGAAGCTGGGTTGTGTGGTGTCACTGTTGCATGGTGATGCTTATACGTGGTGGACGACCACTATCTCTGGGATGGAAGATGACGAGGTGACTTGGGCGTTCTTCTTGAGTGCGTTCAAGCGGAAGTATCTGGGTGTGCGATACCTAGATGAGAAGAAAAGAGAATTTATGTCTCTTGTGCAAGAAAGCATGTCGGTAGCTGAGTATGAGATCCAGTTTGTCCGCCTTAGTCAGTATGCACCTGAGCTGATCCCTAATGAGCGGGAGAGGTGCGAACGATTCCGTTATGGGTTGGTAACGGATGTGAAGACATTTATGCTTGCGGCTGACTATACAGATTTCGATGTCTTGGTCAATAGAGCCAAAGACATTGAGTCGAATCTTGGTCTGACTTGCCGAGTGGGTGGATCTAGCTCTGGGAAGAGAGCGGCTGAGCGCGATTATGGTAGAGATCGCAACAAGAGGCGTAAGGATCGGAGGCTGAATTATGATGCTAGGCGTGGAGGTGGTAACCCTGGTAGAGGTCAGCAAGGACCTAATGTTGTTTTTAAGACTCCAGAGTGTAACCGTTGTGGTAGACGGCATGGTGGCGAGTGTTGCGGTAACCTTGGCACATGCTGGAACTGTGGAAATCGTGGACATTTGAAGAAGGATTATCTTCAGCCTTTGAAGGAGGGACAAGCTCCGGTGAGAGCAGCTGAGCCACAGAGAGGTCGTGGGCGCGGTCGTGGTAATTTTCAGCGCAGAGATGATGGTGGCAGGAATGTAGCGCATGTTGTGGCCGTTCAACCCGAGGGTGGTGGTCAGGCTCGAGTGTATGCTCAGCGTGAGGGAAGGAATGATACGGATGTGATCGCAGGTACCTTTACTTTGCAATCCTTGTCATTACTTTCTTTGATTTATTCTGGATCTACACACTCGTACATATTGCGTGAACATGCTCAAATGCTTGGTTTACCTGTTGAGTCTTTGGATGTTGGTATGCGTGTGACTAGTTCCTTTGGTGAGACAGTTGTAACGCGAAAGCTGTATAGAAGATGTCCCTTAAAAGTGCAAAACCATGTTTTTCTTGTTGATCTCATGGAATTGCCATTCTATGGTTTTGATGTAATCCTTGGATTGGCTTGTTGAACATCGAGTTGTTGTGGATTTTGAAAGTAAGCGAGTTTTGCTGAAACTTGCGGAAGATTACGAGGTGGTAGTGGTTGGTGAGAATGTGAAGTTTCTTGCCAATGTGGTGTCTACATTGGAAGCGAGTCGCATGCTGAGGCAAGGTTGTGAGGCTTACCTAGCCTTTGTGATGAATCCTAGTTCAAAGAAGTTGCGCGTTCAAGATATCATAATTGTACGTGAGTTTTCTGGAGTGTTTCCGGAGGAGTTACCTGGATTGCCGCTTAGTCGAGAGATGGAGTTTGGAATTGAGCTGCATGAAAACACAACTCCAGTGTCCATTGCCCCCTATCTCATGGCACCTAAGGAGTTAAAGGAGTTGAAGAAGCAACTTCAGGAGTTGCTTGACCGTGGTTTCATTCGACCTAGTGTGTCACCGTGGGGTGCACCGGTCTTGTTCATGAAGAAGAAGGATGGCACTATGAGAATGTGCATTGATTATCGTCAGCTGAACAAGTTGATATCAAGAATCGGTATCCTTTGCCGAGGATTGATGATCTTTTTGATCAGTTTCGGGGAGCAGATGTGTTCTCTAAGATTGATTTAAGGTCAGGGTACTACCAGCTTAAGGTGAAAGATGTGGATGTGCCAAAACATCCTTTAGAACCAGATATGGGCATTATGAGTTTCTTGTAATGTCGTTTGGTTTGACGAATGCTCCTGCAGCTTTCATGGACATGATGAATAGAGTGTTCCATGAATACTTGGACAAGTTTGTTGTGGTGTTCATTGACGATATCCTTGTGTACTCTCGTACCGAGGAGGAGCATGAAGGTCATTTGAGGGTTGTTTTGCAAGCGCTTCTGGAAAATCAGCTTTATGCCAAGCTAAGCAAGTGTGAGTTTTGGCTAAAGAAAGTTGTGTTCCTTGGTCATGTGGTTTCGGCAGGGGGGATTCGTGTTAATCCTCAGAAGATTGAGGCAGTGATGAATTGGAAGCCTCCTAAGTCCGTTCATGAAGTCCGTAGTTTCCTTGGTTTGGCGGGGTATTATCGGAGGTTTGTGGATGGATTTTCGAAGATTGCTGCACCTTTGACGAAGTTGTTGCAAAAAGATGTCAGGTATGAGTGGACAGAAGCAAGACAACAAGCTTTTGAGAAGCTTAAGGCAGCTTTGACGCAAGCTCCTATCTTGGTTCAACCTGAATCAGGAAAAGAGTTTGTGGTGTACAGTGATGCATCCTACGTTGGGTTGGGGTGTGTGCTAATGCAAGAGGGTAAGGTGGTAGCTTATGCATCGCGACAGTTGAAGGTGCATGAGCGCAATTATCCTACGCGTGATATTGACTTAGTTGCGGTGATTTTTGCTTTGAAGATTTGGAGACATTATCTGTATGGTGAGAAGTGTACTGTATACACGGATCACAAGAGTTTGAAGTATCTAATGTCTCAAAAAGAGGTGAATCTTAGGCAACGCCGCTGGGTGGAGTTGCTTAAAGATTACGATCTGACGATTGAGTACCATCCGGGTAAAGCTAATGTTGTGGCGGATGCCTTATGAGGGAAGGTGGCGGTGGAGTTAAGGGCTATGTTTGCCAGCTTGAGTATTTCGCAAGATGGAGGTCTTGTGGCTGAATTGCAAGTGAAACCATCTCTGGTTCAGTTGATAAAAGATAAGCAGTTGTTGGATGATTCATTGGTGCCACATGTTCAGGATATCGTTGAGGATAGACCATAGGATTTTTGTTTTAATGATGATGGAGTTCTATGTTTTGGAAGTTGGATAGTACTGCCAAACGATGTGGAGTTGAGGCGTACTATTCTGACTGAAGCTCACAGTAGTCCTTTTGCTATGCACTCTGGTTGTACAAAGATGTATCGTGATCTGAAGGATGAGTACTATTGGGTGGGTTTGAAGAAAGATGTCGCAGATTATGTGAGTAAGTGTATGGTTTGTCAGCGGGTTAAAGCTGAGCATCAGTTTCCTTTAGGGTTGTTGCAACCGTTGAGGATTCCTGAATGGAAGTGGGAAAGAATTACCATGGACTTTGTGTCTGGTTTGCCCTTGTCGCCATCGAAGAAGAATTCGGTGTGGGTGATTGAGGATCGCCTTACGAAGTGTGCACATTTCTTACCTGTGCATACCACGTATACACTAGACAAGCTCGCGGAGTTATACATTGCTAAGATTGTGCGTCTGCATGGTGTGCCAAAATCTATAGTGTCGGATAGAGATCCGAGGTTTACATCGCGGTTTTGGGAATGTTTGCATCAAGCTTTGGGTACGCGACTGTAGTTCAGTACTTCTTATCATTCACAGTCGGATGGTCAGTCTGAGCGTGTTATCCAAGTGCTTGAGGATATGTTGAGGTGCTGCGTGATTGAGTTTCAAGGCTCTTGGGAGAAGTATTTGCCTTTGGTGGAGTTTGCTTATAATAATAGCTATCAGGCAAGTATTCAAATGGCACCTTATGAAGCCTTGTATGGGAGGAAGTGCAGAACTCCTCTTTGTTGGGCCGAAACAGGTCAGAAGTTGGTCTCGATGCCAGCTTTGTTGCAAGGAACCACCGGGAAGGTGAAGCTCATATGTGAGCGGTTGAAGGCAGCTTCTGATCGACAGAAGTCTTACGCATATTTAAAGCGTAAAGAGATTGAGTTTGCGGTGGGCGACCGTGTGTTTTTGAAGGTTTCGCCTTGGAAGAAGGTGATGAGGTTTGGTCGGAAGGGTAAGTTAAGCCCTAGGTATATTGGACCATACGAGGTGATTGAACGTGTGGGTCCTGTTGCTTATAAGCTGAGATTGCCACAAGAGTTGGAAAAGATACATAATGTGTTTCATGTCTCTATGCTTCGGAGGTATAGATCGGATCCTTCGCATGTTATGCATGTGAAGGAAGTGGAGTTGAATCCAGATTTGACCTATGATGAGGAGCCGATTGAGATTCTGGATTCGGAAAGTAAAGTTCTTCGAGGTAAAACCATTGAGTTGGTTAAGGTGTTGTGGAGGCATCGTGGTGTTAAGGAAACCACTTGGGAAAGGAAAGATGACATGAAGAAGCAGTTTCCTTACCTTTTTCCTCCAGGTAAATTTCGAGGACGAAATTTCTTAAGAGGGGGAGAGTTGTAACACCCCAATTTTGGGCTTAGAAGTTTAGGGTCTGAACCGGACCGGTCTGAGGAACGGTTCAAATATAAAAGGAGGTTTTAGGGAAAGCCTATTTCGGGATGCTTTAAAAATATAGAAAAATATCTAAAAATCCTCATTTAATATATATAGGAGAATGGTGAAATCAATTTTACAAAACAAGGTTTGGAAATACTACATTTCGGTGTAGTGACCAAATTGCGATTTTTGCAAAGTTTAGTAGTGACTGTTTTGTAAAGGATTGAAACTTTGAATCTTTAAGGAGCTAATTTACCCAAAATGTTTTTCTCCAGATTTTTCCTTAATTTGGGTGATTTAATTAATGTTTTAATTAAATAAAAGAAAGGTGGAAACTAAATTTTGACTTTCATAACTACCTTTCTCTAATTTTCTCTCATTCCTTTTTCTCTCAAAATCCTATCATCCAAACACCTTTTCTCCAGGAACATTCACATTGATTTTCACTTCAATTGATGAGATTTCAATCACTCATTGGTTCCTAAGAAATCTTGCATCAAATCCTTTTGATTTCCACATTGCATTTTCATGGAATTTTGCCCAAATCAAGGAGAAATCATCTTTTAGAGGTAAGATTGTTCTTCTTCTCTAAATACTCAGTTCTTTACTGAAATTCCCAAGTTGTCAATCCTTTATTAAAGTTTTATAAATGGTTTTAATGTTAGAAACATGATTTTGGCTTAAAACTCAAGATTTTGGAAGAGATCTTGAAGATTTTCGTTGTGGTTGATTGGGCTCTGTTTTGAGATGGTTCTTTAATGTATTTTGGATGTTAAATGATGTTAGAAATGAGGTTTTACCAATCCAATCCCGAATAGGTTGTGTTTTCTAAGTTTTTGCTTAAGAAAATGGTGGTTTTTGAGGTGTTCTTGGTGTTCTGTTATAGCTGGAGGTATAAGGTCGAGTTTAGGATTGTTTAGAATGCTTTAACAATACAAGCATGTGGGTGGCTTTGCCATGAGTTTTGCATTGGTTTTAATGCATGAGATAAAATGAAGGTACATGTGATTTCAATGAGTTTGCTTTGAAGTTTTCCAAGCATGAGAAAGAGATGAGCATGTGGTTTAAAAGCTTGATGGAAGTGTTTTCTAAAAAATGCATTATTGTGTTGGTTTTCTTTAGAGCATGCCTCACTAAGCATTTGTGCTTACGCTCTCTTTTACCAATAATGCAGATAATTGAGGTGTTTAAGGGCATCAAGGAAGCTAAGTCCATCCAAGGAAATCCAAGCTCACGTATGGTGAAGTTTTCATACACTATTAGTTTTGATAATTTGGCAATGGGAAACTAAGTTTTGTTTTGGGAGATGTGTTAAACTCCCTGAGGTTGTGGCATGTTTGCCTTGGTTGTTTTGAATTGTAAATGGCCTTAATTGCTTGTTTGGAGGTTTGATTTCCCTTTGTGGTTTTGATATTAGGAAGCATGCCTCTAGACTTGTGAGTTTTCATGTTTGTTGCAATGAAGGTGTTAAGGAGTCCTAAATATGTTCCTTATATGTTTGATGACTTGTTGATATGATTGGGAAGTCATTTGGATGTGTTTGAATGGGTTTATTCATGAAAAACCAGCAATAGTTGCATATTCTGGGCAAACCGTATCGAAACACCCTTTAGTGTTTCGAAACGGGGGCCTGAAATGGCCTTCGTGTTTCGGAACGCCAGAGGATGTTTCGAAACGATTTGGCTACTGGAATGCCTCGTTTCGGAACTGGTCTCGGAACCAACCCGCGTATCGAAACGGTCAACTTCGTTTCGATCCTGCGTTTCGATACAACAGGTGTGTGTTTTGAAACAGGTGATCGTTGGGCACTGATTTGAATGGTGCTGAAGTTTGCAAGCTTTACATTTTAGTCTCAAATGTTGAAGTAACAATTGCTTGAGTTTGAGATGTTTAATTAAGATGAAATTTGGCGGAGAAGCATGTAACAAGACTAATTTCATATTGGTAACCTTAAAATCAGTAATGACCTTCTAATTTAGAGAAATTACATTTTGGTCCCTAAACTTGTAATAAGTGCAATTGAGTCTCCCTAAGTCATTCGATCGCTGTGCCTTTCTCAAATATGTTTTTTGAGTACTCACTTAGGGTTAACGTGTATCTAGACAAGATTAAAAAGAAAAAAGGGTCGTTAATCAAGATTGACTTTCGGGTTGACTTTGGTTTTCCCCGTGTAATCTTCGTAGTTCGGGCCAACCGTCTAGGTCGGGCTAAGGGGGTTACACCTTTCGTTTTGCGAAAACAGAAACCAAAAATCTTTTGTTTCGCGAAATCCGAACCAAAAAAACCCTTTCTTTTTCTGAAATACCGAAGGTTTTGAAAACCCAAAACCTAAAACAAAGTTCTCTGCTGGTTAGTGTCCCCTCCGACTCACAATGCGCAACCCCTAAAGGTTGGAAGGCTTATCGTCAAGGAGGGAGAGCGAACCGACACGAAGGTAAAAACCCCAACTCTCCTTTTATTTTTTATGCTTCGAAATGAAAATGAAAACGGAAGACGATATGATACCTCTGAAAGCTTCTTTTTTTTGCTTGTATTGATACTTCTAAAATTCCCCCCGAATGCAACTTGGGATTACAAAGTTTCGATTTCGGCTTTTATAGCCCGAAATATTACATTTTTATATTATAAGAATTTCTTCTGGAAAATCTGCTATTGGTTGTTCATGGTTTGATTGCATTCGTCTCTGATTTTTTTTTTCTTCTCTGTGATTTCGGTTAGTTGTGTGTTTTCCCCCTTTGACATTCTTTGTTTTGTTGCAAGTGAGGCCAGCTGTGAGGAGAGGACCAAAGGAGGGTGATACGGGACGTGGACGGTCGTGCAGGACCTAGAGAGGCTCGGGATGATCGAACGACGCACGTGTGGGTAGAACTGGGAGCTGAACCGACGCACGTGGCCTCAACGCGAGTAGGGAAGTGTCGCCCACGCGCGCGTATGGGATTCCGAGAGTCGCGCGTGGGCACGTGGAGATTCTGGAGACTTCCCATGCTTCACTCATGGCTGTTGTGGCAATCTCGATCCGACGGCTCAGGCGAATGTGGCGCTAAGGAAGCAAGTGGCCAGCTAGGGTTTCCATCTAAGGTGTGATCTGGACCGTCATATCTAAATTAAATCTGACGGTGGAGAGCCAGTTGCGTAAAAACAAAGAGACTTATCAAATTTAGGGTTTTTTTAATTAAGTTGGGGCCGAATCGGGCCATGTGATATACATGTATAATATTTTTTGGGCTTTGTATCTGGACTTTATTAATTAATTGGGCTTGTATTATTTAATTGGGCATACTTTATTTATATATATATATATATATATATTGTTATTTTTTTAGTTTTCCAGACTTGTTTTAATATATTAATAATAATAATAATACTAATAATAAATATAATAATTATGATATAATATATGATAATAATATTAATAAATATAACACTAATAATAATTATAACAATAATAACAGTAATAAATATAATATTAATAACACCACTAATAATAATAATAATAATAATAATAATAATAATAATAATAATATTAATGGATAATAATAGTAATAATAATAATAATAATAATTAGTATATGATAATAATATTGGTGATAATAATAAATGGTAATAATAATAATAATAATTGACATATATTGTTTGTTTGTTTTTTATTTATTTATTAGTTCTTATTTTTAATCATTCGATATATATAAAAGTGGAAAGTAATAAAGCTCATTATTTTAAAAAAAAAAAAAGAAAATGGGTTACACCCTAGACAAAATAGGTGATTACACCTCTAAAACCCCTTTCAAAAGGTTCTTGAACCTTGCTGTCTAGGAGACCTACAAGAAACACTTTAGAGAGCGGCAACTTGGGAGGAGATGGGTTTCCAATATACTCAGTCTGATGAGGATTTTGGCTTGGAACCCTCTCTATTCGAAAGTATCCACAATATGGGCTGCGACCAGTTCGCACGACAGCCATAAGGAATTAACAGCAACCATGTACGAGAGTTCTACGCCCACAAACCGATGCCGACAAGCCCTTTCGTGTACGTCCACGGAGAACATGTCAAGTTTACTGCGGACATGATCAACAGCTTCTACAACATAAAAGTCAGCGGCAATCCACACGAGGAATGGGAGTCCTACTTAATGGTGGCTGACTACAACAAAATCAAGAGGGAGATCTGCAAGCCAAACACCAAGTGGCTAACAGGTAAAAACAACGGGTCAGTCAACCGCCGCGATTTACTGCTGGAGGCAACCCTTTGGAGTTACTTTGTCCAGCGCCGCCTGATGCCTTCCACGCACGGATCGACGGTAAACATGCCAAGGCTTGCCCTTATCTATAGCATAATGATGGGGCGGCAGATCAACGTTGGCGAGGTAATCATAAAGCAGGTATATGCCCACGCAGAAAAACCAAACGCCAAGGGACCTCTCTTCTTCCCTGCACTCATAACGGGCCTTTACGCCAATTTTCACGTGCCGCCAGACCCCAAAGACAAAATTCTTCATGCCAAGGAAGGATGGACAAGAAGGGTATGCCAGCAGATGATGCATAACGCGGAGCCAGACACACCTTCCACCGCCCAAGCGCCGTCCTAAGCTGCCGCCACTCTAGCCGCAGCGGGCAGTACTGAAGCTGCCCTCCCGTCCGAAGTGATCCCTCTACTGCGCAGCCTAGTTGAAAGCTTCCAGAGGATAGAACACAAGCAGGTGATCTTCACCAAATACGTAGCGAACATGCAAGAGGCCTTTGTGGCCTACTTGCTGGACAAGTATCAGGACGCAGGCCCACAGTTGCCCTCCTTTCCCACGAAGTTAGCAGCTTCCAAGCCAATCCAGATCACTCCAAGACCAGTTGTTGCTCCTGCCGCTGATGACAACGAGGGGCTGTACCGCCGCTCCAAGAGAAGAACCTCTCCAACCCCTATCCAACCATATGAACTAACCTCCTCATTCTAATTAGAGAAGGAGGAGGAAACCACTGATGCATCCCAAGTAACAAAAGGGGTCGCTTCCAAAGACGCAGGCAACTCAGGCATGGAGATCTCAGACTCCTTCGATGACGAACCAGCCGAGGCAGATAGAAAGAGAAAGCGGCCAACAATAGAGCCCGAGGGTGGAGGAGCTGAAAACCCATCCAAGAAAACCACCCCCAGTTGCGTCCAGCCGCCGCGTAGCAAGAAGAAGAGCCCAACTGACAGACCATCTGCTACGCGTCGCCTCGTCATACCCGCCTCCTCAGAATCCTTCTCTGACACAACAACAATAGAGGGGAACTCCCTCGGTCTATAACACCATTTTTTCTTTTCTTTTCTTTTTAATTTTTATGTTTTATTTCTTTCTTATGTTTTTTATTTCTAATTTTTCTTTTTATATTTTATGTTTTTTTTATTTTTGTTTTGTAGAGGCATTGAGGACAATACCAACCTTGAGTTCGGGGGGAATTAGTCCTCTTTGTTTTAGATTCATTTAGTAGCATTTAAATGCATATGTAAATTCTGCCCCCTAGCACTTAATGAAATAGAAATCTTTAGTTTTAAAACTTGTGCCTATGATAGCTTAGCCGACTACTTATATTCGCACCATACTAAAAAAATTAATCTATGGGAAGAAGCATGAAAAATACTAAGAAAATTTTTCTTTCTGCCAACTATCGTTACACTTGTCTGTTAAATGTTGAATTTTTTCTTGAATTTTAAGTTTAACAATGTCTGCCTTACTTGATAAATTTTCCTTGATTGAATACAGGTTTGTCGCCATGGCAGAACATCCAGGATAATAAAAATACCCTAGAGGTGCCCGAAACATGCTCTAGGCATGAACTTCAAATACCCTAGAGGTGCTCGAAATAGGCTCTAGGAAGGATCATGAGTAAGGACACTCTGATGCTATCAAAAGTCCATGAATCTAAACCAAGTGACGGACAAATTAGCAAGAGTGAATGAAAGTCTTCACGGGATGACTCTATTCAAAGGGTTCAGAGTTTCGTAGAGTGCACCTATCTTAGCCTCAGACCCGGAGAATAGTTGTGATGAGCTGAAGCCCTTAAAGCCGTGATCAGAAAAAGAAAACAAAAGTGCCCAACTGTGCTGCCAAGGCATCAACTGTATCCTTTCTAGTAATTTAATTATTTTAGGCATTTTTTGTTAACTTAATTATCTCAGCATGAGCACAGACCTGCACACACTACACTAGCATTAAGAAAATTAAAACCTAAGTTATTTCATGACATTCCCTATCACTAACATAAAACCAGGTGCCACAGCCTTGAGGTAAGAAATCAAGTTAAAGGCTAATGTTTCTATTAACTTCTTACTAAGGGCAGGTTTACTAGCTAGGTTGCATTACTTGAGGACAAGCAATAGTTCGAGTTTGGGGGTGTGTACAGTGTCCATGAGTTCTATATTTTGTACACATTCATGTCCGTATTATTGTTGTTCTTAAGCTCATTTAGGCATATTTAGGTACATTGCATGCATTATAATAGTATCTTCTCTTTTACCATGCTTCCATTGAATATTTTATGTTTGGTTGAGAAAAGTTATTGTTTTAGCTTAGTTTATATTTTTAGGTGTTGTAGCAAGGGAAAGAGAGGAGATGACAGGAAAGTTGGAACAAAACGAGTTGTACTGAAGCAGTTCCAGATGCCGTCAAGGACGCTGCTGAAGCAGCATTGCCGCCAAGTGCCGCCCGGGCAGGAGTTACATTGACTTAGCCAATATGGGTTGCGATTTAAAGAGAGCAATTTCCTAAGCCCAATGAGCTTAGTCTTGCAATATTCTGAAGCCTATAGCGGCTGATAGAGCTAATCCAAGACCGATAAGTAGGAGCACTTATCCTTACTTGCGGAGGAAGGCAATGTCCAAAGAGTCCATATTTAAAGTATAAAGGATTCTGTATTTAATGTAACTTACTTTTAGAACTCATACTTCAAGGAGGACTAAAACTTAGGCCATGAGCCCTATATATACCCAACGTATGTCAGGGTATAGGGGCATGATGATAACGAGGGTGAGGGGATGCGAGCCTGAGCAGTCGCACACCGAGATGCAGTTAGATAGGTTGGAGTTGTTGGGGGTCGCGGCCCAACTCTCTTAGGGCTTAGGCGCGTGTATGTAAAGTAGTTTGAGGGAAACAATTGTAATAGTTTTGAGTTGTTTTCAATAAAATTCCAAAGTTTGCTTAATCTATGCTCTTTGTTCTTTCAATTAGTCTACACCAGTCAGTTGAAGAGAAAATCCATTTGTCGGGCACGAAAGTGCAAGGCTCGCGAAAGGGTTAAGCACAGTCACAACATGCAAAGGCGTGACTAACATGGTTCCACACTAGTCCACAAGTTTCAGCAGCTAAAAGGGATCACCAATCGAATGAACTTGCTTGTGTTAGGTTAACGCTGAGATTTTCTAGGTATTGCCTACATCACGTGAGTGTTCAAGCATTCTAACCTAGAAATAGGAGGGATCACTGTCGACTATCCCGCCGAACTTTGGAGTGTCTGCCAGACTTGCCGCCATGACTTCTTTCCGTTCCACCTGCCGAGACAATACACTCATGCAGTGGCAGTGACCTACTGCGGCCGCGTGACAGGGTCATAGTTTTCCGCCCGCCATCCCGCCGAGGCAGCAATTCATGGTAGCACAAAACATGTTCAGACAATACAATGCAGTCCACATGCTACTGAGCTGCATTTGTCTCACCCAATCTATCGTCCAAATCTCTCCCTATCATTCCTCTCATCACTATCTTTATTTTATTTATATTTTTATATTTCCACATCATGAGATTTAATTACGCATTTACTAAATCTTTGTGCAGGAAGACATTCATAGGAGCTGCTCCAATCCCTATGAGAGATGATATCTTTTATACTATAACTTGACAAGAGTATGCACTTGCGCTCAGAAATAGAGAACACGTAGACGCTCTACAGGCCACCGCTGCAACTCCGGCCGTCGTTAACCACACTCTGAACGTCGTACGCCGTCGCCAAGCGATTTTCAGCCACCATGTCGGAATCCTAAAAAAACCCCAAAAATTCATTTTTCGCCATTATTTTCCTAGATCTAGTCCCGGCTCGGCAGAGCCATCCTTCCCCGGCCACCTAAAGACTATCTACCCATCTCAATCACTCAACCGCTCATTTTAAACTCCGACAAAATCCCACGTTCATCAGTCGTCGCTCTATTTTTCTTTTTATGTTTATGTTTTTTATTATTATTGCTCGAATCTAATGTTTTTATGGTTCGTTTTGCAAGAAATGAATAGGAGAGGAAGTTACCTTTCCCGACGGTATAAATACAGCGACGAATGAGCTTTTCAACGACAAACTAGCTTTCACGACGACGGTTGAAACCACCGATGATCTTTTCACTTTCGGCGACCGATCACCTTTCTGTGACCTTTCAAATCCTGGTGGTAACCAATTCTCTCTCCTCTTTTATTATCTATTATTATTAGATTAGTAATTATTAGGGGAGTCATTATTAGTCATTAATTACGCTATTAATTTTCTCTCTCTATTTATAAGGATGTCAGATGGTGATGTCAGCGTGCCAACTGGATCCAGCTAATAGGGAAAGAAAACCACAATTCGTGGCTATTAATTTTGTCCAATGAACGGACTCCGCGTGTGGATTTGGGCGGGAAAAGGAAAAAATCATTGGGTTTTGTGTTTGTTTTGCTTGGCTCTTTTAAATTTGAGCGGGAAAGGCTAAAAAGAGAGGTTGGGCTTTGTAACTTGGGCTTTGTAGATATTGAAATGGATTATGTTGTATAAATGAACATTTATATTGGATTTTCAGACTATTGGACTCATTTATATATTTATTTAAGGATTTTATTTTTTTATTTATTTTTGGTCTTATTTATAGAGGATTACTAATATATAGGTACCCGGAAAAAATACGAGTATTACAATATTATTTTTTATGTCCTAACTGTAACCCCCGTGTCCCGGTCTGGTCGACTGACCGGTCCGAGTAGGCCATACGGGGAAAACCAATGTGAAACCCGTTAAGGTCCCCCGTGTATCGATACGCTAAGCCAAATCTGAGTCCCAAGGTGTAGGACCGTACTGATACGACCCTTAGGCGTACCGATACGCCCTGCACTGCAAGACTCCAATTTGCAGCTAAACGATACGAAATTCAACTCTAAATGCAATTCCCGACTCTCCTAGCCACAAACAACCATTCATACAACACTCAACAACCAAGAACTAGCATATAGAACAATTTTGGTGAACGACAAAGCATTTACATCATGGCATTCATGCAAAGAAGGATCTTGCATTTCAAGGCATACTTAAAAAGCTTAAAAGCCAAAAAGGCACATGTCTTCACTCACAAAGTTTACATGCTCATCAAAATAACACATAGCACCCAAAGGCATAACCTTACATCACAAGCATTTGACCAAAACATAACATGGTTACAAATCCAAAGCATAGCAAAACAACATTCAACATTTATGAGTCATACAACGCTCATACAATCATATAGCAGCCCCATTGCTAAACTACTACTCTATTGATTAAACCATATTTGAGCAACCATAAAAGCTTGGAATTCCCCTTCCTTGCTTCTTGCTAACTCCACGCTAAAGATCTGCATTGTCGAAAACGAGAGCGTAAGCTAGAAGCTTAGTGAGGATGCTCTAAAATCAAAAACAACGACAATGTAGGGTTCAAGCATATAATCCTTAACATCACACTCAAGCATACTTAGGCATCAATATAGCAACCTAGCTTGCAACACAAAAGACAATAATATGGCATCTCACTTCATATTAAGCTCATCAAGATAAAGCAATTATCTAAACAACATAACCACATGATCAAGTACATTGGCCACTATTAGTTTACTCGGATATGCAGATTACACTCAACAACAACATTACCTCGGTGGGATTACACTCATCACCGGACCTTGTATGGATGGGATTACACTCATCATCACATGCCCTACGGATGGGATTCCACTCATCATCACGTATAATATAAACATTTTCGGTGGAATATTACATCACCGTACTCTTCCTTGATGGCTTAACGCCACCAAGGCCACGCGCGAATTTGACTCAACCGTGTGCACACTAATCCTAATGATCGATCATTTATACCCGGTAAGTTAACTAGTGTCAATCATACTATTAAAACCACATTATGTCAACCATCAAGCATAACACATAGCCATCACCACACACATCAATGTATACTCATACATACACAATTCATGTTCCACAAGATCATAATAGGCATAATCATTTAAAGCTTATAAACATACAAGAAGTTAAGCTACCAACTTAACTTCTACCTTGGAATGGCCTACCAAGCACATCCCAAAACCTCTGCTACACACTTGAACCAATTTGAATAAGTTTGAAAGTTTCACTCACCACCCTTCCTTAAGCAAACCTAGCAAAGCCACTCAAGCCTCCACAAATTCCGGAATCGATCCCGAACTTTCTCCGGTGTTTCCCTTTGCTTCTAACCAATCAAAAGACAATGTATTACTCAACCAAAACATTGCCAAACTCGGCCACAATCTCAACCCACAATCACAAGCCAAAACTTCATAATTTCAAACTCAAACTAACAACCAAATCACATTTTCGTACTCCATTTATACCCAGCTGAAATCTACCATTTCCAACACCCAAATTACCTTCAAAGACTTCCAAAACACTTTCCTAACAACCCTACATCATCAGCCCTTCAACCCAACACAAAACCACATCAAAATTTCAAGTTTTGACACTTTCAAAAATGCCCCCAAGACCCATTTCGGGATTTTTGACAAAATCCCTCCATTTCAAGATATAAGGTGTATTTAGGCAAGGTTAACTCAAGACTTAACTAAACAAACCAAAAACAAGTCAAGAACTCAATAAAGTTTCATGCTTTCTTTAAACCTTGAAAACTTGAAAAACAAAAAGGATGATGATTTTGAAATTTAAAACCATGGAGATGCTTGGAATTAGGAGAAGAAACCAAAAATGAAGTTACCTTGAAAGGAGCTCTTGAAATGATGGAGAAAAGAGATGGAATAGTATTTGGGGTTTTGGGAGGATTTTTCACGTTAGATAGGAATGAGGAAGAAGATGGCTCTTCTTTGTTTTTTGTTTCAAAAAGCTTATCTTTCCCTTATTTTGACTTATTTACAAAAATGTCATTACTAGGATTTTAGTCTCATTTAAATTAAAACTAAGGTCTAATTAAATTAAACTTAAAATGACGACTCGAACCCAACACACCTACTCAACTCCCGACCCCAAAACACGGGTGTTACACTAACACTACAAAAATTAAATTTTATGTTTTATCTTAAATTATAAATCATGAACAATAAACTATAAACCTTAAAAATACACATCACCTCCAATTCCTTAAACCATAATCATAAACCTTAATCCTAAATCTAAATCATAAACAGTAGACTTATTTTTTTAGTGTAGAAATATAAACAAAGCCACAAAAAAAAAACAAAATTTCTATTTCGAAAAGACTGTATCATAATTTTCGTCGTTCAACATCAGCATTCAACTAACTTGTTACCAAAAATTAAGGGGTCAATTTAAAAATCAACTCTTTTTATTACGTAACATGTTATCAAATTAACGAGAGTTAATGATTTAATGATAAAAATATTAAAAAAAATCGACATTGTAAGTCACTGAAAGTATTTTTTTTTTTTCTAAATTAGTAACCAAAATCAAATAAACCGAAAATATAAGCGGCGGGTAATGTTGTTTATCCTTAATTAATAAATAAATAGATGAGATGGTTTTTAAAAAATAAATAATTTTAATTATAATAGAATAACAATGGTATAATAATAAAAAATTTAAAGAATCTCGGTAAAGAATATCTAAATGATTATCATCATTAATAACTAAAAAATCTTATGAAAAAAATTATCAATTAAATTAATTTGCTGGAGATAATGATATCCTAACAATATAATAAACTGCCCTATTAGCATCCCACCATGTCTATATTTTAATGTGTTCGTTTATTTAAGTGGTATACAAATTCATTTTATACATTGCATTCTTTATTTTTCGTGTAAACTACAATAGAGGTCACTCAATTATGGGTAAAGTTACATTACGGTCACTTAATTATTAAAAATTATACTTGGGTCACCCAATTATTAAAAATTATACTTGGGTCACTCAATTATGGGTAAGGTTACATTACGGTCACCCCAATTATTAAAAATTACACTTGAGTCACTCAATTATGGGTAAAGTTACATGTGGATCATCCTTCATATTTAAAAAATATATATCAATTTGTGTATTAGATTAATTATTGATTTCAAATGAAATACTCTAGTGTTAACAAGGGTATACAAGTAATTTGGAAGAAAATGACGAAATTGATGTATTTTTTAAATATGAAGGGTGACCCAAATGTAACCTTACCCATAATTGAGTGACCCAAATGTAACCTTTAATAATTCGGTGACCCAAATGTAACCTTACCCATAATTGAGTGACCCAAGTGTAACTTTTAATAATTGGGGGACCTAAATGTAACCTTACCCGTAATTGAGTGACCTCTATTGTAGTTTACCCTTATTTTTCTTTATCTTGTTGTGTCATGTCTCAATTAATCATCTATTTATTTTAGTGGACTATTTTAAAAACAACCCTAAATATTAAAAGTTGTAATTATTAAAATGATATATTTTTGTATAGTTAAACCATGAAATTTTGGGGAATAAAACGGAAAATAGATGTAAATTGGTAGTGATATATGCCCATTATATTCCAGATTTGTGCCATCTTTGTTATGAATGCCATATCTAATAGTTTAAGTAATAGAGTGATCTAAAGGGAATGGATTCGATTAATAATTTAATACAGAAAAGACAAGGCAGGGCTGGTCTCTTCTCCTCTCCATTGAAAAAAGAAAAGAAAAGCTGTGCAATATTGTGGGATAGATAATTGGCATAAAGCTTGGGAGGAGGAAAGGGCATTGATTCCTCTCTCTTTCAACAACAATGGAGGACAATGTACACACGCCGGACAGCATCACAATACTTACCTTTCTTTCTTTTATACTATATAATATATAATATATATACCCTTGTCCCTTGCTTCCCTCCCAATTTCTCTTCGCCCATTCATCTCTTTCCTTTGCTTCTCTACCAAGGACATAATTAAGAAGCTTTTGCAGATTTGGGCTGAAATGATGGAAGACAACTCCGCCGCTGTGAACCTACGTCAAGTGTTTAACGTTTCGGTGGCGATTCCTTCTCAGAATGATCCAGACAATTTCGATGACGACGGTCGTCTCAAACGAACCGGTACACTCCATTTTTCACTATCTTCCTTTCCCCTACTTCATATCTTTTTACACATTCGTAACATATAGATCAATATGATTATATTTGTGTATCTAAATTTTGAATCAATCAAATATCTTTATCATGTTAATCTAAAGAAATGTTATTATGAATCTAACAAGTGGTCCCAAAAAATGATGTTCATTCTAGAAGATCCGAGTTTGAACAGTAAGTATTATGTGTAACATGTGTGTCTTATAAAAGGGTTAATAAAAAGTATGAACAAATACTACAGTGTAATCACCTTAGAATTAGAGTAATATTTATTCAAAAGTTAACATGTATAAGCTACGCGAATAGAATATAAAATTTAACAGTTAGATTGTTAAAATATTAGCCATACAAACATTTATAGAAGTGTGTAAAACTCATGTAGTTTTATATTAGTATAGGTGGATCTATCCCTATTAATAATACGTAATTGTATATATGATAAAATATAATGGTAGTCACCAAAATTTTAAAGTATTTTTAATATAGTCACCAAAATCGAAAAACTTTCACTAAAATCGTCGTGGTTTAGCAAAATTTTCATTCAATCACTAGATCGTTAAACGTGCTAACAGTTGATATGGCACGTAGAAATATCATGGTAAATTAAAAATGAGGTAAATCACATATAGAGCCACTTAACATTCTAGGGCGTGCAGAGATGGTACTAAACTTTCTATATTTTTCATTTTTAACCTCAAATTATCAAAACATTGCGATTTGATCCTGATTTTGCTAGAATTCATAATTTCACGTACATTTAAACTTCAAAAACTTACAATTTAATCCTTAAATGTAAAAAAGTTTAATTAAGCCCCTAAATTTCATTTTAAACCTGATACAAGTAATTTATGAGTATCGTTTAATTGAGTGTGGTTGGAGTACCCCAAATTATTCACTCCAATTTTATAGGGAGTTGAATTTGGGGAATTATATAGGTAATTAGTTAGGAGTTAGGACGACTTTGAATTTTTTTATTCATTTTTCAAATTAGTGGGTCACACTAAAATAGTATAGTTATACTTTGCTAGTCAAGCACATCAGGAGAATTAAAATTCCTTAAGATAATGTTTTACGAGTTTGAATTTTTTATTCATTTTTCAAATTAGTGGGTCACACTAAAATAGTATAGTTATACTTTGCTAGTCAAGCACATCAGGAGAATTAAAATTCCTTAAGATAATGTTTTACGAGTTTGAATTTTTATTCATTTTTAATGTAGTTTGGCCCTTCTGACCAGATGTTGGGTCAAAAAATTTAATTTGGGTGCCATAATTTAAAATATTTATGAATGAATTTTTTTAAGTAGACGAGAACAAACAATGGATGTAAATTTCTTTTCAAGGGTGGTTCCGCCCATGCTTTTGATAACAAGCTATACTAGTAATAAACTACAAGGGTAAACTACAACGGAGATCACTCAATTATGAGTAAGGTTGCATTTAGGTCACTCAATTATTAAAAGTTACATTTGAGTCTTTCAATTACGAGTAAGATTACATTTGAGTCACTCAATTATTAAAGATCACATTTGGGTCACTCAAATATGGGTAAGGTTACATTTGGGTCACCCTTCATATTTAAAAAAAAAAGTACATCAATTTAGTCATTTTTTCTTCCAAATCACTTGTATACCCTCATTAACATTAGAGTACTTCATTTGAAAACATTAATTAATCAAATACACAGATTGATATACTTTTTTTAAATATGAAGGGTGACCCAAATGTAACTTTACTCATAATTGAGTGATCCAAATATAACCTTTAATAATTGGGTGACCCAAATGTAACCTTACCCATAATTGAGTGACTCAAATGTTAGTTTTAATAATTGAGTGACCCAAATGTAACCTTACCCATAATTGAGTAACATCCATTGTAGTTTACTCTTACTACAAATCCTCCTCACAACAAGCTATAACTTTTACACCTACAAAATCTCTTTGCAAAGAAATCAAACCTCCTCGCAACAACATATATCTTTTGCCAGAAAAATTTACAAGTCATCTCATATAAAATGTAACACCCCTACTCGTTTTGGAAGAAAATCGGGATCGGAGATGTCATCGGAATTCAAATCAGAGAATATGATGTTCAAATTAAAATCAAACGAACACAAAATATGCTTAAAATCAAAGAAAAACATTAATTAACAGAGATCTTAAACCAACCAGTACTGATTTTAGCCAATAGGGACTAAATTATAAAGTTTCAAAAGTTTAGGGACCTATTTGTATATTTCTAAAAAATTTGAGTATCTTTCAAAATATTCAATTTACTGTCTAAATATACTCTTGAACATATATTCTTACAAAATTATGTACTTCAAAAGAAACATAGATCAATTCTGACAACAATTGGTCAAGACAAGACTTAAGGATTAAATTACAAACTTTTAAACTTCAAGGGACCGATCATATTTATGAGGGGATGGATCCTTTTACACTATATTTCTGACAGATCATTTTATTTAGCTATTGAAATCTTAGGAATCGATCGATTTTGACCAGAGATCGATCCTTTATGCCTAAAAACTTGAAACACAGCATTATGCATCAAAATTAATCAATTTATTCCTAAATATCATATACAGTAGCTTAAAACATAATTCATCACCAAAATTAACACAAATAATGCATTGTAAATCATCAAATGAGTATTTAACTTAGTTTAGTTCACATACCACCAACATATACACAAATACAAATACATTAACAAATGTTATGATCAAAAGCTAGAAATTTTCAAGTGTTGCAACCATCAAATAATTCACACATATCAAACAAGTAGCTTACTATACACAATCTTTCCTAATTCATATTCATAACAAACCTACTAAACCATAGCAATCATATATGCATATGCGTACCAAAACATAAAGCACATAACATATCATACCAACCATGAATTTGACTTACTAAACATATTACAAACTTAGCAAGCATAACTAAGTAAATTTGAGTTAACTTCAAACAAAGCATGAAATGCTAGAATGCATCATGAAAATCGAAGTTCATATGTCACCACTAGAAGTTAGGTAAAAGGGTACATTACTCAATGCTTAAAAGGAATGACTTGCAACTACTCCAGTACGATTCGATTACTACGAAGACGAACAACCTGAAATGTATGCAATGAAACAAAGTAAGCTTACATAGCTTAGTAAGGTAGAGACCTTAAAGACATATGGCATATAAATATTTCAATGATAAAAGATGATATGAGTCAATGTAAATAAAGCATATGATGTTATTCAATGCATATAAGTTAAGGATGGTATAGTTCAAACTTATTCTTCAAAGTCATACCTTTTATTAGCTTTGTTTTATGAAAATTTTATCAGAGTTCAAGAGTTTTCAAAGCTCGAATAGGACATACTTTTGCATTTTCTTTCATATCTTGCTCTTATCATATCTTATCGAGATTTTATCAGAGTTCTTATCAGAGTTCATATCTAAGTTCATGTATTTTAACAATATTTGCCTTGGATCACATTGAACATAGGTAGCATTGGTCTGTGTTTAATCGTATTGGTCCGTGTTACACATAGCACAAAGCACAAAACAGTGTCAGTAACTAGTGTTCAAGCATATCACATATATGGGATCGTCATCCTTGAGCCGTAGCTTGTGGACCGTAGTCTAAATATACCATTGCACCATGCTAAAGTGTCAAAGGGCTTCTATTGTTTAAGTAACCTATACATTTTATGCTTTGACATTAGAAGATGAGTCTTATATCTCCAAAAATAACATATCGTAATATGTAGTGAGCTCCAAATTTAACATCTCCATAACTTAGTGAATCATCATATTACATAGCTTATTATAGTAACCATACATCATAACTTTTCCATTACTTTTCATAGCCTTTCACATTATGTTAATCATAACAAAATACATATAAAGCATAAGTAAAAGGAATAAGCTTACCAAGTTTACCGTACATGTTTTTGCCACAAACACTTGGCTCTAAGTGAGCTTTTTTTTGGTTGCCTTCCGGTATCCATGGTTTAGCCATAACTAATCCAGACTGACCCTCGTCATACACCTGGCTTTGGTAGGTGAGTCTCTCAGCGAGGATTTTCTGCATACATAACACCTCAAACTCGAGACCTGCTTAAGCGATACCAAGCTGCTTACCATTTGGACTAATCCCGTTGGTTGCTTTAAGTGAGCTTTATGTAACATACCATCAAGTATAACAAAAGATCATAGTCAAATGCAATCAATTAATATATCGAGATGACATCATATCATCTCAAAATATATTTTACACTTACTGATACTTTCGAGCTAGGATTGATCACGGATTTTTATTCTGGTTTGATTTTTTTTATTTCTTTCGAAATCTCAATTCCTCACTTTTATCGTATAATATAAATTCATCAATTCAATAACCGTAACACTTTTTAACTTAAGAAAAAGCGTAGTGATCCTATTTTTCTACAGATTAGACTTTAATATTCCCATAACTCATAAATTTAGAGAAATTTACCAATGATCTTTGAATTCATCCTATATCAATCATGAATCCTTATTAAATCAATAACCTAAACCATTGCTAAAATTTTAACATATCTGGACATACTTATGATCATAACTACTCGCATTTTAGATAATCATTTTACTACTGATATAAACAGAAAATTACAGGAACTACTTGTTGTTTTTGTACCCAAATTTTTAGCCTCTGAATTATACTCTAACCGAGCATAACAGTCTCATCAGGGCAGCACCAATGTACACTGTTTTGAGCTTAAAAATTACATTTTACACATAATATCAAGTACTACACATATGATATAAGGCCATGGATTCAGCTGTTGTTGATGCTATATTTTAGCTATCAATCTAAGTAAAATCGGTTGACAACAAATTAAAATACCGCAGCTCATTTAGCTACTGTTTCGAACGTATTTAAATTTAAATTATAAAAATTTATCCATAAATAATTAAGCTTAAAATTTAATAAATGGGTACCAATAGGTAGTTAAGGTTACGAACTTACCAAAAATATTATTGGATTGAATAAATAGTAACTAATTTGTAAAAGAATTTTAAACTTTCATCTCCTCAATCTCCTTCAATGATGATCTCGGTTGGGAAGATAACATCAAGGAAGAGGTTTTTACTTTGGGCAGTTCTGCTGAAGCGGTTAATATACAGCGTAACCAATTAAATAGGTGACCGGTTAAACATAACAAAATAAGTAAAATTATTTGTTTTGTTGATAAGAGTATCAACATATCCAGTAAATTACTTATTTTAAGTTGATGGGGCATTGAAAAGTATCTATACTTTTTGAGTAAATTACTTATTTTATTGATACTTTTGAGTAAATTACTTATTTTGTTGATACTTTCGAAAGTATCTATACTTTTTAAAAAGTATCGATATTTTTTAAAAAATCGATATTTTTAAAAAAGCAATGCAACCGGTTGCAATTTGGCTCGAAAGTATCTATACTTTTTTAAAAAGCATTGTAACCAGTTGCATAAAAGTATAATACTTTCGAGCCACATTGCAACCGGTTACATTGCTTTTTAAAAAAGTATCGATACTTTTAAAAAAAGTATAGATACTTTTGAAAGTATCAACAAAATAAGTAATTTACTCAAAAAGTATAGATACTTTCAAAGGCCCCATCAGCTTAAACTTTAATAACATAATAGGCGTTACCTAATATGTTGATACTCTTATCAACAAAATAAGTAATTTTACCTATTTTGTTATCGTCGGATTTCCAAGGCCCATCAGCTTAAACTTTAATAACATAATAGGCGCTACCTAATATGTTGATACTCTTATCAACAAAATAAGTAATTTTACCTATTTTATTATCGTCGGATTTCCAAGGCCCCATCAGCTTAAACTTTAATAACATAATAGGCGCTACCTAATATGTTGATACTCTTATCAACAAAATAAGTAATTTTACCTATTTTGTTATCGTCGGATTTCCAAGGCCCTATCAGCTTAAACTTTAATAACATAATATGCGCTATCTAATATGTTGTTACTTTTATCAACAAAATAAGTACTTTTACCTATTTTGTTATCGTCAGATTTCCAAGGCCCCATCAGCTTAAACTTTAATAACATAATAGACGCTACCTAATATGTTGATACTCTTATCAACAAAATAAGTAATTTTACCTATTTTGTTATGTTTGTATCGATACCTACCAATAACTTAAGTTTGCCGGTTACCAATTGTTTTTAATATTTTTTCATGTTTTCTATCGGATACAATATATTATATCAACATATCCGGTAGCGCTTTACTTATTTTATTATTTATCTTATAATATTTCCGATAACGCCGTTTCTTAGCCGTATATTAGTCTGCCTTTCCTTAGAATTTCCCTCTTACTTTCTTTTTTCTAATTCTAAATAATTAAGTGACGTTAAAAATGGTCCAACTACATAGTTAGCCATTGAACTCTCCACCTCATGTATTGTGGTCACTAACTTTTAGTTTCTTTCAATTTAGTCACTACATATCATTTAACTCAATTATACACTTAATCACCCATTTTTCTAATGCTTACACTTATGGATTAATACTTAATATCCCTATAATTTGGTCTTTAACTTTATAAATCTTCCAATATAAACTAAATTAATCGAATTTAATACTTAATATCCTTATAATTTGGTCCTTTAACTTTTTAAGTTTTTTTTTATAATTTAATTGATTGAACTAAATTCAATTATTGTAAATATAATTTAAATTTAAATTGTGCAAAAAGTCTATAAACAGTTAACATATGTTCCATTGAATTATGGAATAAAAACCAAGCCAATTTAGATCAAAATCACAACAATGGTTTCATAATGTATCAAATGTCTTGAGTAATCATACATTTATGAACACAGTTTTCTGAAATCAAATATTAAATTAAGAATACATTTAGTCAGTTGACTAAACTGCTCATTTTTATTCCCTCATATTTCTTTAGATTATGAGTTTTAGATCATTAGGAGCATCTCTCTTCCCACCCCTTAGTATTAAAATTATGATTGGTTAATATATATATATATATATATATATAATCAAGAAGACTAAGTTTGAAATTACCTAAATGTCCTTATCACAATTAATGCTATGGCCACACGTAGTTTAGTGGCATAAGTCAAGTTTGCATCAAAAAACCCATAATTAACTTGGGTTTAGCTTTGTGAATTTTATCTGGATTAATTTAAATTTGATTTCATTTAATTTAATTTAATCATAAAATGTCAATAAATTCACTTAAAAATACCTTAAACAAAAAATTATTTAAAATGGATATAATCTTGAACTCAAAATTATCCAACATAAATGACAAAACAAGAGATGATCCAATCTGAAAATTCATCTCTATACCGGAACTAATAAGAAATAGTAATATTAATGTAATAAGATATGTAAATGAACATGTTTGTAGTGGATGTGCAGGAAGTTTATGCACTGCTAGTGCACACATAATAACAGCAGTGATTGGCTCAGGGGTTCTTTCTTTAGCATGGGCCATTGCTCAACTCGGCTGGATTGCTGGTCCTGCTGTCATGTTATTGTTTTCCTTCGTCACTTACTACACATCTTCTCTCCTCGCCGACTGTTATCGGACCGGTGACCCCGTCTCCGGCAAGAGAAACTATACTTACACCGACGCTGTTCGCTCCATTCTCGGTAACCTTTTCTCCCCTTGAAATCATGCCAACTTTTGGAATAATGATAACAGAGGACTGGTTTTCTATTTCTTTTTCTCCACTCAGGTGGAGACAAAGTGAAGGCATGCGGGATGATTCAGTATCTTAATCTTTTTGGCATTTCCATCGGATACACAATAGCGGCATCCATAAGTATGATGTGAGTAACGATTTCCATCCGAACTCTGAACTATCTTGGTTGAATTGTATGAACCTTCCCTGTTTTGAATTGGCAGGGCAATAAAAAGGTCTAACTGTTTCCACAATAGTGCTGGGAAGAACCCTTGTCACTTGTCCAGCAATCCATACATGATCATGTTTGGTGTCTCTGAGATCTTACTTTCACAAATTCCGGATTTCGATCAGATATGGTGGCTCTCAATCGTCGCAGCAGTCATGTCGTTTACCTATTCCGGCATCGGTCTCGGTCTCGGAATTGCCAAAGTTGCAGCTACCGGAACATTTAAGGGTAGTCTCACTGGAATAAGCATTGGAACAGTAACACAAGCTCAAAAGATATGGAGGAGCTTACAAGCCATTGGTGACATTGCTTTTGCATACTCATTTTCTGTGATTCTTATTGAAATTCAGGACACAATCAAATCCCCACCAGCAGAAGCAAAGACAATTAAAAAAGCAACGAAACTCAGTATTGCAATAACAACAACATTCTACATGTTATGTGGCAGCATGGGCTACGCCTCTTTTGGAGACTTTGCACCTGGAAATCTCCTAACGGGTATCGGCTTCTTTAACCCTTTCTGGCTTCTTGATATTGCCAATGCTGCTATAATAGTCCATCTTGTGGGAGCATACCAAGTTTTCTGCCAACCCATTTTCGCATTCGTCGAGAGAAGTGCAACACGAAGATGGCCCGGAAGCTACTTCATCACCAAAGAGATCGAAATCCCGATCCCCGGTCGCTGTCATCGCTATCGGTACAAACTCAACATGTTTAGACTGGTTTGGAGGACGGGATTCGTTGTGTCCACCACTGTTATATCGATGTTGCTTCCTTTCTTCAACGATGTGGTGGGGATCCTGGGGGCACTCGGCTTTTGGCCTTTGACTGTTTATTTTCCGGTGGAGATGTACATTCGGCAGAAGAAGATTTCCAAGTGGAGCGGCCGGTGGGTTTGTTTGAAGATGCTGAGCATGGCTTGCTTCATGATTTCGGTTGTGGCTGGCGCTGGTTCAATTGTTGGTGTCGTTCTTGACCTTAAGGTTTACAAGCCTTTTAAGACCACCTACTAAAGAATTGCTGCCATTTGACATCGGAAACCAAAATCAAGAAACAAGAGCCGACCGCGACAGCGGCAGCGGCGGCTCTGCCCTGTGTGATTCATTCGATGGTCAAAGCTTTGTTTTGGTTGCGCTGTTTCAGTTGTTATTGATGTTAGAGAGAGCAAATATTGTTGTAAATTATGTGCTTGGATTTCAAATTATGGTAATAAATGAAGGAAAATACTTTAATGCACAAGCTGTGTAAACTTTAGTTTACACAAGCCTTTTAATTTTAGGGTTTAGGGTTTAGAGTTTTATGTTAGGGTTTAGGGGTTTAGTATGTAGGGTATATAATTTAAGGTTTATGGTTAGAATTTAGAGTTTAGAGTTTAGGACTTAGGGTTTAGGGTTTAGGTTGCTAGGGTTTAGGTTGCTAGGGTTTAGTATGTAGGGTATATAAAACCCATAAATGAATCTCCATCTACTTTTGACTTTGTTTTTTTTTGGTAAACTACATAAATGATGATTATACTATGGGTTTGGACTCGATTTGACCATTATATTTCTAATTACAGTAATTAAACTATTGAACTATTAAATTAAATTCAATGTGACCACCAACCGTTAGAAACCAATGAAAAAAGTGACGTGGCCGTGAGTAAAAATTAGTATAATTCCACATTTGGTCACCTGTTATTTACACATTTTATTAATTTGGTCCTAATTTTATTTAATAAAATAATTTAATTAGGTGGTGACACGTGTCACTTGATTAGAGAAGGGAAAATGGAAGCAAAGAGTGCAAGTGGCAAGTGTTTACCACTAGACAAAGCATTTTTTGTGTTATGAAATAAAACATTTAATATATGTGTTAGATGGTTGTTAATGCATGGAAAATGGAAGAAAATGTAGTTTTAGGAATTCGAACATGACATACTTATAATGCATAAAAACATCTAACACAATCAAATAAATTTAATAATTAAATTAAAGTTAACAATATTTTTATATTTTTAAATTACAATTAGTGCATGATTTAAAATCAAATGTTTAAAATTATATTAAATTCATTTAGCGAATCCAAACTCACAAACATAATTTATTTTTAAGTTTGTTAATAGTTTATGCATGTAGTTTTATTTAAGTTTGCTCGAATGTTATGCATGTAGATTCAAATTTTTTACAATTTATTTTTAAGTTGATTTAGTATGTTCCTTTTTTAAATTTAGAATGTTCTTTTTTATTTAGTATGGTGATTTTGATATGTGTATTCTGATTGAAAATTTATTTATATGTTTTGAACATGCAGAGAAAATGAGCGACAATATTTATGACTATTGTCCATTACAATGGACAAATGGTGAAAACTAAAGTCGGGAATGTATTTGAATGTGAAAGCAGTACGAAGATGAGATTTAAGAAGAACGTCACGCTTCGGGAAATAAAGGAGAAAATATCACACAAATTGGAAAAAAAAAGATTCATAATTTGTGTTACCAGTGGTTGACACGTGAAAATTCGGTCATATATTGTGCAATAAATCTTGAAGATGCTAATGATGTTCAAATGGTGATTGTGGAGCATGAATCTATGGGGATTCGATATATCGAGTTGTTTGCCGCGGTGCATGACGTTCCCGACCCATTTAGAAGCGTCGTTGGAGAATCTGCTGGAATGGATTACGATAATGAGATTGATATGCCCGGAGGCAGTTTTGTCACAATGTTGGCTAGTGGGACATCGAATGCATTTCATCCATCCGGACCTTCAACATATGGTTCATCATATGGGCCGGCTGTTGATCCAATTGTTGATATTGTTGTGGAAAACCTACGCGGTCGGTGGGGAGAAACACTTGACGATTCTAGCGAAGATGAAGATATTGATGATCTTGATTTGTTCCCTGATGACGTTGAGGCTGCCCCTGATTTTGGTGTTGGAGAATTTGTTCCGATCGCGGGTGACATTACATTTTATGAACCTCCAGCTCACATGGGCTTAGTAGATTTCGATGCGATGAGAGCGCCACAATTCTCGGATATGCCTCTATTAACTTCAAGTCAGCATGGGGAATTATTAGAAAGGCTTCAATTTGATGGAAAGGATGAAGCTATATTGGCAGTGAAAGAGTACAACATAAGAAACCACATGGACTACGATATTGTAGAATCGAGCCAGAGGACTCTCTATGCGAAGTGTGTGAAGTATGGACCAAAAGTGCAAATGGAAGGTCCGAGTTACGGAGCTTGAGAGGATAGGTCGTTGGGAGGTCACAAAGTACAATAGAGATCACACATGTTTACGAACTTCTATCGACCAGGACCACCGAAAATTAGACTCGACTATGATAATCCATCATGCGATGAAGCTGGTAGAAGCAAATCCAAGGGTTCCAGTTTCAACGATTCAGGCAACCATTGCGCAACAATTTAAATGCCAGATAAAATACAAGAAGGGGTGGCGTGCAAGAGATAAGGCAATGGAGTCGGTGTATGGTGATTATGATAAGTCGTACAACGAGCTACTAGCTTTATTACTAGAAATGACAGAATTCATCCCAAGCACCATAGTGAGGTATCAAACCAAGGATGCATACGACCGACAATGTCAAGAGACAAGTGGATTTGCTTATTGCAAACGTATGATCCAAGTGGATGGCATGTGGCTGTATGAGAGATACTCTAATGTATTGTTGATTTCCGTTGCACAAGATGGTGAGAACAATATCTTCCCAATTGTATTCGCCATTGTTGAGCAAGAGACAACGGAAGCTTGGAAATTCTTTTTGACCAATTTGCGTGACTATGTCATCCGAGAAGATGGGGTCTGCAGTATATCCGGTCGAGGAACAGGTCTCAAAGCACTAATTAATCGAGACGGAAGTCGTTGGACACCTCCGCACGCATACCCCGCATACTGTGTTCGTCACATTGGTAAGAATAGTGTAGAACTAATGTTTTGATATAATAATTGAAAAATGTTTTGGACTGATTTAAAAAGAATTTAAAACATTTCCAAAGTCCAAACAACTTGAAATTATGTTTAGGGAAGTTTTTAAAAAGGGTTTTTCATGTTTTTCAAAGCCAAACTTCACAAAACTGTCTAGGTGTTTCGAAACACCTTAGAGCGTTTCGAAACAGGGGATTACAGTAGCAAAATCGTTTCGATACTTGTATCGAAACAGGCTTTCCATGGACAGGATTTTTGCCTAGCGTTTCGAAAAGGGATATGCCGTTTCGATACGCCTACGTGGCATTGACCACAACGGTCATAAACCCCAACGGCTATTTTCCCAACTAACTTTTAAATGCAGGCGTTTTGATACGAGCCTATAGCATTTCGATACAGGTTTCGAAACGACAAGGGGGTGTTTCGATACGGATGCCCTGACAGACTGCAACGACTCTTTCTACTTAAAGAGCGTTTCGAAACGGGTTCAGGCGTTTCGAAACGGGGAGCTGTAGAACTGCATTTATGGTGGGAATTAAAGTCCTCAACGGCTCCAATATGATCCCAACGGCTAGTAACGGCTACAAACTCATTTGGGAGTATAAAAGGGACCTCCAAGCATCAAGAGAAGGCTAATGCTCATATTGTAAAACATCAAATGATCAAAGATTGTCTTAGAGCTTAAATTGTCATTTATTGTATAGACAAACACTAGTGAGCCAAAATTGTCAAATTTTCTCAAGTGTTTTAGGTTTTGGGTGAGTGCTTAATTATGCAAACAAACACCTATTAGAGGGTTTTAAGTTTGCTTTTTATTATCTCTTTGTAAAGTGGGTTTCAATCAAGGCTTTGGGTAGAAAGCTTGATTGGTTGTAAGGGTTTCCTCCTAAGCCTAGAAAAGGGGACGAATCAATAGTGGATTGATTGAGAAATCCTTAGTGGGGAGCTAAGGTAGTGGATGTAGACCTTGGTTAGAAGGTTGAACCACTATAAATCATTGTGTCTATTTACATTCTAGCTTCCATAACCCTTCCACCCAAAAATCATCCTCTCCACCACTTGGTGAGCCACATCGATTGAACGAATCGAGCCCCACACAACTCAACAATTGGTATCAGAGCTTGGCTCAATCGAAGGGGATTCACATCCTATTGAGAAGATCCGGCAAGCTCGATCAATATTTCACCAACCGGCTCAATGACACATTTAATCGACAAACCGCCTTTCTTTGACGGAACTCATTATGTCCATTGGAAGACAAAGATGAAGTTCTTCATCAAATCAAGAGATTACAAGCTATGGTATGTAGTTGAAGATGGTCCGTTCGTGCCTCAAAGAAGTAAAGCGGAGTGGAGTACCGACGATCGCAAGAAGATGGAGCTTAATTGCAAAGCCTTGCACATCTTGTTTTGTACTTTTGGCCCAACCATCTATGAGAAGATGTCTTCTTGTAAGAGTGCCAAGGAGGTATGGGACAAGCTTGAAGTCACATACGAGGGAACCAATGAAGTCAAGGAGACCAAGATTGGGCTCCTAACCTTAGAGTATGAGAACTTCAAAATGGATCCGGAAGAGAACATCGAGAAGATGTTTGATAGGTTCTCCACTATCACCAATGGTCTCAAAGGCTATGGAGAAGCCATCCCGGAGGAAAAGCTTGTTTGAAAGCTCATCTACTCACTTCCCGAGTCTTGGGACTCAAAAGAGGACCGCCATCATCGAAGCAAAGAATTTGAAGACTTTGAAGCTTGATGAACTTATGGGGTCACTCCTTACTCATCAAATCATGAAGAAGAACAAAGAGGATGAGAAGAAGAGGGAAGAAATTAGAGCTATGGGAGAGAAGAAAATCAAAGGGCTAGGCATCAATGCAAGTGTCATGGCTCTCAAATCCTCCACTTGCCATCATGTCTACTCAAGTGAAGAGGAGGATGAAGATGAAGAGATAGTTCATCTCTCCAAGAAGTGTGCCCCGTTCATGAAGAAAGCCTTGAGAGAGCTTGAATGAGAACCTAAAAGAAAGGAGAGGGCAAGCATTTCAAGCCATAAGAAGAAGGCACATGTGGCTACTTGGAGTGATGAGGACTCCACCAACGATGAACAAGCCAACTTTTGCCTTATGGCCATCGAAGAAGATTCAAGGGTAACTTCTAATTCATCTACTTCATGTTCTTATTCCTTTGATGAATTACAAGATGCCTATGATGATTTGGTTTTAGATTTTAAAAGCCACATTTTGAAAAACAATAAATTGATTTCAAAGTTAAAAATTCAAAATGATTTGCTTTCTAAAACCAAACTTGAACTTGAAGCAAAACTTGAAGAGTTTGAATTAAAATGTTTTGATTTACAAAAATTGCTTCAAAATGTTCAAGAAGAAAAATATTTGATTTCCAAAGAGATTAAAAAGAAAAACAATTTTGGAAAATCAAATTTATATGTTAGACAATCTAGTGTCCCTAGATTTATTAAAGAAAAATGTTTTGGAAGTGTTTGGGTCCCAAAAGGACTTAATACTTCAATTAAAAAGGATGACATTGAAAAATGGATTCCAAAGGGAACTAAAATTTGTGATACTAGCGTTCATGGATCCAAAGCAATTTGGATACAAAAAATTACTTGATTGTCTATTGCTAGGTGTGATGGAGATGTTCAACAAGTCAAACATTGAGGGAGAGCTCCATACACACAAGAAAGAGCACTTGAAGAAGAAAGGCTTCACATCCTACCTTGAGTTCAAGTGTTAGTAAAATCTAGTTGTTTTAGCATTTATTTGTTTTATTTTTAGTTTATTCAGCTAGATGATCATAAATGTTGGACTAACATTTTTAATGATGCTTTGAGTAAGGGGGAGCCATTTTAAAACCAAATTTATATTTTTGTCAAATTTTACCTTTATTGTTATTTTGAACTTAATGTTTTTAAATTATTTTTGATATAACAAAAAGGGGAGAAATAATTTGAAAAATTGAATTTTCAAATGAATAAGGGGGAGCTTTATTTGAATTAAAATTTTTAATCTTTTAATCATATTTTTAAAGATTAAGGGGGAGAATCCCAAACAATTTTTTAAGTGAGTTTTATTATATCAAAAAGGGGGAGATTGTAGAACTAATGTTTTGATATAATAATTGAAAAATGTTTTGGACTGATTTAAAAAGTATTTAAAACATTTCCAAAGTCCAAACAACTTGAAATTATGTTTAGGGAAGTTTTTAAAAAGGGGTTTTCATGTTTTTCAAAGCCAAACTTTACAAAACTGTCAGGGTGTTTCGAAACACTTTAGAGCGTTTCGAAACAGGGGATTACAGTAGCAAAATCATTTCGATACTTGTATCAAAACGGGCTTTCCATGGATAGGATTTTTGCCCAGCGTTTCGAAACGGGCTATGTCGTTTCGATACGCCTACGTGGCATTGACCACAACGGTCATAAACCCCAACGGCTATTTTCCCAACTAACTTTTAAATGCAGGCGTTTCGATACGGGCCTATAGCTTTTCGATACGGGTTTCGAAACGGCAAGGGGGTGTTTCGATACGGATGCCCTGACAGACTGCAACGGCTCTTTCTACTTAAAGAGCATTTCGAAACGGTTTCAGGCGTTTCGAAACGGTTTCAGGCATTCGAAATGGGAAGCTGCAGAACTGCATTTATGGTGGGAATTAAAGTCCTCAACGGCTCCAATATGATCTCAACGGCTAGTAACAGCTACAAACTCATTTGGGAGTATAAAAGGGACCTTCAAGCATCAAGAGAAGGCTAATGATCATATTGTAAAACATCAAATGGTCAAAGATTGTCTTAGAGCTTAAGTTGTCATTTATTGTATACACAAACACTAGTGAGCCAAAATTGTCAAATTTGCTCAAGTGTTTTAGGTTTTAGGTGAGTGCTTAATTGTGCAAACAAACATCTACTTGGAGTGATGAGGACTCCATCGACGATGAACAAGTCAACTTTTGTCTTATGGCCATCGAAGAAGATTCAAGGGTAACTTCTAATTCATCTACTTCATGTTCTTATTCCTTTGATGAATTACAAGATGCCTATGATGATTTGGTTTTAGATTTTAAAAGTCACGTTTTGAAAAACAATAAATTGATTTCAAAGTTAAAAATTCAAAATGATTTGCTTTCTAAAACCAAACTTGAACTTGAAGCAAAACTTGAAGAGTTTGAATTAAAATGTTTTGATTTACAAAAATTGCTTCAAAATGTTCAAGAAGAAATATATTTGATTTCCAAAGCGCGTGAAAAGAAAAACAATTTTGGAAAATCAAATTTCTATGTTAGACAATCTAGTGTCCCTAGATTTATTAAAGGAAAATGTTTTAGAAGTGTTTGGGTCCCAAAAGGACTTAATACTTCAATTAAAAAGGATGATATTGAAAAATGGATTCCAAAGGGGACTAAAATTTGTGATACTAACGTTCATGGATCCAAAGCAATTTGGATACCAAAAATTACTTGATTGTCTATTGCTAGGTGTGATGGAGATGTTCAACAAGTCAAACATTGAGGGGGAGCTCTATACACACAAGAAAAAGCACTTGAAGAAGGAAGACTTCACATCCTACCTTGAGTTCAAGTGTTAGTAAAATCTAGTTGTTTTAGCATTTATTTGTTTTATTTTTAGTTTATTCAACTAGATGATCATAAATGTTGGACTAACATTTTTAATGATGCTTTGAGTAAGGGGGAGCCATTTTAAAACCAAATTTATATTTTTGTCAAATTTTACCTCTATTGTTATTTTGAACTTAATGTTTTTAAATTCTTTTTGATATAACAAAAAGGGGGAGAAATGGTTTGAAAATTTGAATTTTCAAATGAATAAGGGGAGCTTTATTTGAATTAAAATTTTTAATCTCTTATTCACATTTTTAAAGATTAAGGGGGAGAATCCCAAACAATTTTTCAAGTGAGTTTTATTATATCAAAAGGGGGGAGATTGTAGAACTAATGTTTTGATATAATAATTGAAAAATGTTTTGGACTAATTTAAAAAGTATTTAAAACATTTCCAAAGTCCAAACAACTTGAAATTATGTTTAGGGAAGTTTTAAAAAGGGTTTTTCATGTTTTTCAAAGCCAAACTTCACAAAATTCTCCAGGTGTTTCGAAACACCTTAGAGCGTTTCGAAACAGGGGATTACAGTAGCAAAATCATTTCGATACTTGGATCGAAGCGGGCTTTCCATGGACAGGATTTTTGCCCAGCGTTTCGAAACGGGATATGCCATTTCGATACGCCTATGTGGCATTGACCAAAACGGTCATAAACCCCAACAGCTATTTTCCCAACTAACTTTTAAATGTATGCGTTTCGATATGGGCCTATAGCGTTTCGATACGAGTTTCGAAACAGCAAGGGGTGTTTCGATACGGATGCCCTGACAGACTGCAACGGCTCTTTCTACTTAAAGAGCGTTTCAAAATGGGTTCATGCATTTCGAAATGGGGAGCTGCAGAACTGCATTTATGGTGGGAATTAAAGTCCTCAACGGCTTCAATATGATCCCAACGGCTACAAACTCATTTGGGAGTATGAAAGGGACCTCCAAGCATCAAGAGAAGACTAATGCTCATATTGTAAAACATCAAATGATCAAAGATTGTCTTAGAGATTAAATTGTCATTTATTGTATAGACAAACACTAGTGAGCCAAAATTGTCAAATTTGCTCAAGTTTTTTAGGTTTTGGGTGAGTGCTTAATTGTGCAAACAAACACCTATTAGAGGGTTTTAAGTTTGCTTTTTATTATCTCTTTGTAAAGAGGGTTTCAATCAAGGCTTTAGGTAGAAAGCTTGATTGGTTATAAGGGTTTCCTCCTAAGCCTAGAAAAGGGGACGAATCAATAGTGGGTTGATTGAGAAATCCTTAGTGGGGAGCTAAGGTAGTGGATGTAGACCTTGGTTAGAAGGTTGAACCACTATAAATCATTGTGTCTATTTACATTCTAGCTTCCACAACCCTTCCACCCAAAAGTCCTCCTATCTACCACTTAGTGAGCCACATCGGTTGAACGAATCGAGCCCCACACAACTCAACAAACAGCTACGAGGAATTCAAAAATCAATACATTCTCTCGCAATGAGATTTTGAGCATGGGTAGAATCATATGTTTTTCCAAACTTAATTATATTTGTATGTCCATTTATTATGTGTGGGTTTTGATTACGTTTGATCTCAATACTAACAATATTATGACACATGATATCTACTAACACGGTCAAATTTTGAAAGGAAGGTGAAGAATTTAAAGAAGTACAACAATCGCATATGGAGTTGGGCAAACAATATCGAGAGAGAAAGATGGGCCTAACCATATGATGAAGGTGGTAGACAATACGAGCAAATGACAACCAACCTTGTAGAGTGCATAAATGGAGTACTGAAAGGATCGCGTCATCTTCCAATAGCAAGCCTGGTGAAAGAGACATACTACAGGTTGGCGAAAGTTTGATCGGTTAAAAGGAAGGAAATCGAGGCCTTAATAAATAGGGGGTAACGTTGGGCTCCCAAGCTTGTGACGAAAATGCAAGATAATGTGACGAAAGCAACGTCGATGCAGGTTCACAACTTCGATCGACGCGGCCAGACATTTGATGTTGTTGGCTCTAGACGCAACAACGATTCAACGCACTCAAATGTATTTCGGGTCAATTTCAGACGTAGGTGGTGTGATTGTGGAGAGTTTCAAGCATGACGATATCCATGTACTCATGTAGTTGCAACGTGTATGTTCGCCAATGTTGACCCGTACACCTATGTTGATGAATGTTTCGATCTCTATAGGATGGTCGAAATTTACAAAAGTGAGTTCCAACCGATCGCGAATTCAAAGTATTGGTCGCCAGTGGAGCACGGAACATGGGTACCAGACCCTAGACTCCGTAGAACTCCAGTGGTCGACGTAGATCAACTCGCATCTATACTATTATGGACCTTCATCATAGAGAGAAGGACAACATAAAAGATGTACTATATGCAGGGCCGAAGGACATTCCAAATCAAAGTGTCCAAATGAACCAAGATTTGTGCCCATGCATCTGTAATTTATTATGTTTGTATTCAAAATTATTGAAATATTCATATCAAATATTCTATTTTCTATTAATATTTTATTTCAATCATTAGAATTAAAATTGAATGAACAAAGAAATCTGAATTTTTTTAATTAAAGAAATGATTAACTAAATCGAAGAACAAAGAAATATGAGCTATGTAATTAAAAAGTTAATTAAATTAAACGAATAAAGAATTTAAAATTAATTAAAGAAATGATTAATTAAAATTGAATGAACAAAAAAAATACGAGTTATGTAAATAAAAATTAATTAAATTGAATGAATATAGAATTTATGATTAATTAAAGAAATGATTAATTAAAATTGAATGAACAAAAAAATACGAGTTATGTGATTAAAAATTAAATTGAATTGAATGAATAAAAAATTTATGATTAATTTAAAAATTAAATGTGAAATTTCAATTAAATTAATTTAAATTGGGATTTAATTGAATTAAATTAAACCTAAAAGTAAAAATTTAGAACTTAAATGAAAATTATCTATAGTTGGAAGGGCGAAAGAAATAATTTAAGCAAACCTAAAAACCTACGCGGGTGGGAAACTCTCTCTCCCACCATTTTATTTTGATTAAAAACATGAAAGAAAAAAATAGTAGAGTGGAAGGACAAAAATTTGGATGGAATTAAGCCCCTAATGTTTAGGTTCTTTCCCTCCAAAATTCAAATAGCATCTTTTTTAAATTTGATTTAATAATTAATTGCACATGCCTCTTAATCTTTTTGCTTAGTGATTAATTACTTTTTAAGTCCTCACTTGTTTAAAATTTTCATTCTAGTCATAACATTCACTTTTAAATTGTAAAAAATTGCTGAAGGTTTTGAAAGTTGTTCACAAAAATGGCTTGTATCACTGAACAAATTTATTGAATTTTTTTCAAATTGCCCGGATAGAATATTGACTTGAACCACTTAGGCTTAGGGGCCCTTTGAAAAGCATAAGCAAGGAGACAGACGTTAGCGTGATGCCGGTTTTAAAGGCGAAAAATATTTTTCGAGGATCCGATAGACCCATTTCATATAAGTTGACGACGAGTTCTTGAAGGGTAAAAGGGAACATCAAAATGAAGACGGAGATATGCGTGCAGAATGATCGTAGATGCCACTTGTATACGCGTGCAGGTTCCGGTGGCAATTCAATGGAAATAATCGTAGATGCTCTTGTTCCAATAGAGCCTGAAGCGGATAAACCCAGAGGATTTGGGAGGTTGAGATTGCACGTTCTTGAGGTGAGCTACTGTTTTGGAGAGCCATAAATTCAGTTATAACTCAAACATGCTAATTTTAAGCAGAAAGTAAACCTTGGTTTGGTGGTCAAGCTTTTTGTGTATTTTAGTTGCTGCCTTTTTCTGGGTTTGAGCCTCCTTGGAGGCAAATTCAATTATTTAGTTTTTCACCAACCAGAAGGTTTGTCAATGCTTCAATGTTACCGTTAAATTTAATATCAATTATTTTTGTTTTTATTTTTAAAAAATAAAAAATTATAAATACGTGTGTTTGTTAACATTTTAAAAATAGCTTTTAGAAAATTAAAAAAATATATGTGCTTTCATACTTTTATTGACTAAATATATTTTTCGAATTTTAAAAAATAAATATAATGAATTGATTTAATTTTTTTAATTATTTAATTATTAGTTTTTGAACTATATGGTATGATTACAAAATAATATGTGTTTATTAATCCTACCCATTTAACAACACACCTTCTCAATGGGGGTGCTATTGGGGTGTGCAAAAAAACTGATTCGATTGATCCGATTTGTTTATTCGTTGATCCGATTTTATCTATCTAAAATTGTCAGATATACGAAATGCACACCCCTAATTGCTATCAATACCGATGGAGCAGTATCGTTATCTTCAGGTTACAACTCTACTGGTGGTGTCTGCAGGGACTCCGATGGTGATCTCTTGTTTGTTTTCTCGAAAAAGTTGGGACGAACCTCGGTGCTGCAAGCCGAGCTTTGGGTGTTTTGGAAGGTTTGCGCCTTACTTGGAAGCAAGGCTTCGGGCGAGTCATTTTACAAACTGACAGTGCTGATGTGGTGCACCTCTTGTTTCCACCGTCCCCTACGGCTACAAGCCCCCACAGGCCACAGCCTTGTCCGTCGTATTTCATCCATGCTTGATCAAGCTTGGATGGTTGATTTCATTTATATACGTCGTGAGGCTAATATAACGTTAATTGCATGGCAAAATCCGATACCCCCAGTGATGGTTCCTTGCTATTTCTTGATGCTCTTCATCGTGACGTTCATGGCCGCCTTATACATCTATGAGGGGACAAAATTTAAAATGCCTTTAGCCTCATTCCCATTCTAGAAAAAAAAACATCGTACAGATAAATTGTTTGAATTCATATCATCTAAAAATAATAACATTTTTTATATTTAATTATTATTAAACTTATTGTTTTTTTTATTTCCTACAACAGTTTGCAGTAAAAAAATTAGAAATGAAATTCATTATTTCATGCTTGCAATTTATATTATTTTTTTTTATCGAAACTCACGCATCATATTGTTAATTTCGTGTCTCAAACCTTTAATTTAAGTTGAAAAGTGAACTCGTACTTATCATTACATCAAACATCAAGTTTTGCAATTCATAGTAATTTTTATAGATCATATATTAAACGGAAAGGTAAAATACTTCCAAACTTATTTAATTATGTGTTTAGTAACAAAATGTTATTTTTCTAAGTTAAAAATAAGTCACTCAATTAAAAAATTATTACAAATAAATCATTGATCATTGGATATTAAATAGAATAGTGACATGATATAACATAAAAATAGTTTGGCCCAAAATTTGATATATATATATATATATATCAATTTGATTATAACTTGTAATAATTCAATAAAGGTAATTATCTATATTTAAAAATTATACCAACTTAGTCTTTGTGAATTTCCTAAAATTGTTGTATTACATTCTTGTTGATTTCAACTTTAGTCTTTGTAATAACAATAACTTTTTGTTGATTTAGGGCATAACGTAGTTATCTAACTGATGCTTTGATTTGATGAAGTCACTTGTTTTGACAGTATCACAAAAATACTATTTTGATAGAGTTTTTAAATATGAAGAGTTGAATTTATTGAATTGTTTTAAGTTATGGCTAAATTAATAAAATTATACGTTTTGAGGACTAAAGTTATATTCAATTCACATTAGATGTTTGTTTCAATTTTAACGATCAATGACATAACATGTTCATAACAATTTTTAAATTGACTTATTTAACGAACCAACTTGCCTCAGTAGTTAAGGGAACGATTGTTGTTCCTAGAGGTCACGAGTTCAAGCACCAGCAGCTGCAGCAGGGTGATTGAGAATGCATTGTCGAATGATTGAGAGTATATTCAAAACAGATACTACTTGTAATTACTTTAGCTTTCAAAAAAATTATAAGTGAGTGACATGTGGTATGTTTTATAATAGTACAATATATAGAATTTTTATAATATTTTAAAATGTTAAAATTATTATAGAATATGACAGAAACATATGTGTCAATCACGTGGGAAATAATCGAAAACTTTGGGGATTCGAACCGATAAGAATAGATAATAATTGAAATCTTCACACATAGGAATGAGGACGGGGAAGTTTTATCCCCTAAAACTTAGATAGGGATGAGAATTGTTATATCTGCACCTAAGGATCCCTTGACTGTACCCATATAAATCCTTGTATGGGTCTTCGAAAAAATCCACTAAGATTCTCGATATTATACAAAAAATAAAATATATATTTATCTCGTATTTACCTACATGCCATAACATATATGTTTGTTGTTGAGTTATTATTATAGTTTTGAAATGATTTGTTTATTATTGGTAAAATTTAATTTATCATTTATGTTTTTAATTTTAGAGATTTAATGTTGAAAAATTATTTTAATGTATTAAGATTTGGATATTCCAAGTGCAATGAATATATGACTTGTAAAATGAAATTGATCATATATTTTAACTAGTAAAGTAATCAGTTTTATTTTTTTGAAATGAGGATTCTCTAAAACTTGTTAGGATCCGTGTGGGTAGGGTATGGGATTGAAAAAAATTCCAAAAAAATTAATGGGATTTCACAAGAGCGTAACCACGAGTGTTGGGGACGAAATGGTAATGCAAAATTTTCCATGTCCTGTCTCGTTGCCACCCTAGACAGAAATAGCGTCCAACGAAGAATTTTTACCCAAACATCTCATTTTTAATTATTATTTATGTTTCTAACACTCAAACAAAATTATTTTCTAATCTAACACTTTTTTTTTAGGAATTCACTATGCAAATATAATGAGTTCTATTAAAAAAATAAAAATTTATATAACTTGCTTACCTATATAAGAAAAATAAAAACTTATATAACTTGCTTACCTATAGAACTTGTCTATTGCGAGTTCCATTAAAAATATAAAAACTTATGTAACTATTTTACCTATGGAACTCATCATTTTGGTACGGCTAATTCCATATACATTTATTTTCTAATGTAATTCGTCATATATTATTGTAAATAGTTGTTGAGTGGATCGAATAATCGATATAAGCCATGAGGGGGTGAATTGGATTTTTAGAAATTTTGGTGGTGGAGTAGAAAATGAAAATTTGCTAGACAAGAGATTTAGAGTGGTTCAAGTTCCAATTGAACTCTACATCCACTACCTTAGCTTCACTAAAATTTTTTCAACAACTCCACTAGTTGATCTTCCCTTTTTTCTAGGCTTAAGAGGAAACCTTTACAAAGTGGTCAATTTTTCTACCAAAAAATTGACCTAATCCTCACTCAAAGATTACAAAGAAGTTTTTGGCTAATAGCGAGTATCTCTCAATACAAATGTAGCTCTTTTTACAAGCATTCAACCCAATTGAACAAATAAGATTGAAAATACAAAGTTCTACAATTGGAGTTTACAAGAAAATATGGGATTTTAGCACAATTGTTTGAATTTAATGTTTGGATAATTTTTTGGGGATCAATAGTTGTTGCTGGTGCTTTTAAAGGTCCCTTTTATACCTTCTCATTGAATTCTAGTCGTTGGGGTTGTTGTCTTCATTATTATAGCCGTTGGGATGTTATCTTCCCTCCATAAATGTAGTCTGCAACTACCCGTTCCGAAACGTCTGACCCTGTTTCGAAACAAACCAAAATAGAAATAGTTGTTGGGGTGTAATTAATAGGACGTACCGAAACGGACACGATCGTTTCGATACGCTAAGAGCCTGTTCCGAAACGTGCTGAAGCTCGTTTCGAAATAGTTTGTCACTGTCAAAACCTATATCGAAACGACTTAGAAGCGTTTTGATACACCTTAACTATATCTTTAAAATCAATTATAAAACTTCAACGGTCATATTTTAAAACCAAGTTTGAAATCCGTTTCAAAACGTTTGAGGTCGTTTCGATACTGTCGTATCGAAATGAGAAAGCTAGTTCCGAAACAAAGATTAACCGTTTCAAAATGTTCCGAAACGCTCAAAGGTCTTTCCAAAACGGTGACTCGAAAATCACTGTTTTGGCTTGGTAAACACTTAGAAAATTTTAGATAAGTTAAAGTTTTGACTTGGACATTTTTCTTTAAACACAGAGAGGTTTTGAGGACTTAAAAATTCATTTTCTCTTTTTTAATTTAGTCCTTAAATCATTTTTTATATCAAAATCAATTTATTAGTTTCACAATCTCCCCCTTTTTGATATAACAAAACCAAGTTTGAATTTTTAAGAATTTTGAAATCTTGAAGACGTTCTAACTCCCCCTCAATGTAAGATAAGTTTTAAAGTTTTGAAGAGATTTAAAATTCAAGTGTTTGAAACTCAAAACAAAATTAAAACAAATGGCTCTTATATTACTTCTCCCCCTTTTTGTTAGATAAAAAAGAATAATGATCAAGGCTAAACATGAGAAGAAACAAGGTTAAAAGCAAGGAACCAAACAACATAATATAGATAGAATTAAGTTCAAATAACCAAACACAAACACTTAAAGCAATAGAGTTTAAGCTCAATCCCAAACAAAATTAGCAAAGCATAGGTCTTTAAAGCATAAAAAATAGAAAGATGCAAACTTATTCCTAATATGATAGACTAATATGATATGCAATGGAAATCCTAAGCCTCGTCATCATCGTCATCACCATCATCATCAAGAGAATCATCATTGTCTTTAGCTTGAGCACGACGAAAGTTCCTCCAATCACCATAGAATGTGGAGAAGGATAAGTCCATAGATGATTGTTGATTCTCAAGAGCGGTAAGACGATTATCGTTTCCAAGAACACGGTCCTCCAAGGATTGCAAATGAGTGTTGATAGCACCAAATCCCGAAGCCATGTTCATATCCATCGAGTTGAACCGCTCGGTAAGAAAAGCCATAAGTGCCTCATTGTTAAGAGCTGGAGCTTGAAATTGTGGCTCAACTTGAGGTGTTGGAGCTTGCCTATCAACACGAACCCATTGGCCAAGAGTGTAGAGAAACTCAGACTTAATGAGAGAAGATTCACCAATCTTGCACTTGCAGGGTTCCGGAGAATCATAAGAGCAATCAATGTTGAGGGTGCCAAAGACATAGCTTAAAACAACCCCATAAGTGAATGATGTAAGAGCATCGGTGGTGCATATCTTCACATTATGGACCATCTCGGCGGACATGATTTTAACAAGGTTTGGATGTTGTCATCGGCGAAAGCACTCTAACCAAAAATAGTCAACGTGACGAACGTGGGCAAATTTACCTCCTGAAGGGCGGATGAACCAAGAGATCATCAAATAGAGGAACCGGTCATGAGCATCCAATGAGAGAACGGATCCGGTGTGAGCACCAAAGTGGTTCTCATCCTCAATGTCTTCATCTTTGAGCCCAAGAGCATTCTCTAAAACGGATATATCAATGGTGAACTTCCTCCCCAAAAGATACGACTCAATGTCAATCACCTCGGTATGATCTTCATTATCAATAAGAACGACATTGGAGTAGAAAAGGATGACCATATATGCTTGTTGACAATGTTCAGAATGCTCAAAAAGGCTAAGAAGCTTCATTCTCGCAAGAGAGCTAGGTAGCGGAATTCAAAACGCTCGGAGTCAAGGAACGTGATATCCACAACACGCTCTCGGTGAACGGCTAAATCCATGATAATTTTGAAACAGTCCTCAATATCTTGATTCCAAAGACTCTTTTGAAATAGGAGGGTGAGGTTAGGACGAATGTTCGCTTGGGTTGAAGCTTCACTCGTTTGAGTTGTCTTGCGTTTCTTGTTAATGTTTTCCATTAGATTCCTAAAAACATAAAGCAAGCACATAAAAATTTAAATGTATGCATGTAATTCCTTAATTCAATCCAATAAAAAATCTCATTTGGGTTTTAAATAAAAACAATTTAAAAACATATATACATATAACAAAAAAATTGAAGAAGAAAACAACTTTTGAAAAATAGTGAAAAAATCGAGTGAAAACAAATATATTCAAATCAAAAACTTTGAGATTTTGAAAAAAAATACAAATTTTGAAAAACCCAAGTTGCAAAACATATAAACTATACAAAATTAATAATTTCTAACCTAAGATACGAATAAAATTAAAAGGAAAAGAAAAGGATGAAAAATACCTCAAAAAGGGATTTTTGGATGAATGAATGGAAGAAATTGCACCAATTTGTTGAAGCTTGCTTAGAATTTAGTTTATGAGTAAAAGCCCTCAAGATTTGATGAAAAACAATGAGGTTTAGAGGGTTTTTATAGGGAAAATCGGGTTTAGGGTTTTTAGGAGTTTTAATGAAAGCAAACTTTAGCAATAAAAGCCCTTAAAAAGCTGTCTAGATACACATTTCGGAACAGACACGATCATTCCAGAACGAGCATACCAAAACGTTGACTGACGTTTCGAATCCTTTTGACCGTTCTGGTACAACTTTGACCGTATTGAATCCCTTGTGGTAACCTGTATTGAAACGCTTTTGGGCCGTTTCGATACAATTCTTGGCAGAGGCAAAACGTTTCGAAACCCTCTTAGGCGTTTCGAAACACCCTGGTCATGAATCATTCTTTTAAGTTATCCGTATCGAAACAAATTTACTCGTTTCGATACGCCTAGGCGTGGAAGTGCAGATGAAGCTCCAAATTGCAGAAAAAGTAATTCTAATAAGTCCTAGATGCAAAAATGGTATGTATGAGCAAGAGAAACATGTATAAACATAAACATACTCCCCCTAACTATAAGCATGGATGAAATTAGGATTAAAAACACATAAGCATGGCATTTTGCAAGAAATCAAGCAATTTAAGCACAAAAAGGTCTTAAAAGGTCAAGATAGGCTAGTTAGACCTAACTCTCTCATAAGGGAACAAAAACGCTCCTTATCTAGAGGTTTTGTAAAGATGTCCGCTAGTTGATTTAAGGTGTCTACGAACTCTAAAACAACATCTTCCTTAAGGACATGATCTTTAATGAAATGATGCCTTATTTCTATATGTTTGGTTCTAGAGTGTTGGATGGGATTTTTGGTTAGGCATATAGCACTAGTGTTGTCACACTTAAGGGGTATGGTTTCAACTTTAACACTATAATCTAAGAGTTGTTGCTTCAATCAAAAGACTTGAGCACGACAACTCCCTAAGGATATGTACTCGGCTTCGGTGGTAGAAAGGGCTACATTATTTTGTTTCTTAGAGAACCAAAATATGAACATACTACCTAAGAATTGGCAAGTGCCGGAAGTACTTTTCTTATCAATTTTACAACCCCCATAATCTGCATCCGAATAAGCATGAAGGTTAAAAGTTGAGTCTCTAGGGTACCAAAGTCCTAGACAATGAGTATCTCTAAGGTACCTAAAGATCTTTTTTTACGGCTATAAAGTGAGACTCTCTAGGACTAGCTTGAAACCTAGCACACAAGCAAACACTAAACAATGTATCTGGTCTACTTGTGGTAAGGTAAAGTAACGATCCAATCATAGAGCGATAAAGCTTAGAGTCAACACACTTACCTCATTCATCTTTGTCAAGCTTTGTAGATGAGCTCATTGGTGTGGCTTGAGGCTTTGCATTCTCCAAGTCAAACTTCTTGAGCATATCCTTGATGTACTTAGCTTGATTGATGAAGATGTCATCCTTTATTTGTTTGGTTTGGAGTCCCAAAAAGAATGAGAGCTCCCCCATCATGCTCATTTCAAATTCACCTTGCATCAACTTAGAAAAATCTTGATAAAGCAATTCATTAGTATAACCAAATATAATATCATCAACATAAATTTGAACTACTAATATATCTTTGCCATTATTTTTAATAAAAAGTGTTGTGTCCACCTTTCCTTTCTCAAAGCCTTTTCCAACTAGAAAACTTGAAAATCTTTCATACCAAGCTCTAGGAGCTTGTTTTAAACCATATAAAGCTTTTGATAATTTAAAAACATGGTTTGAAAAAATTGGATCTTCAAAACCCGGTGGTTGTTCCACATGCACTTCTTCATTTATAGAGCCATTTAAAAATGCACTCTTGACATCCATTTGAAAAAGCTTGAAGTCATGATAACATGCATATACAAGCAACATCCTAATAGCTTCCATTCTAGCTACGGGTGCATAGGTTTCATCAAAATCAATTCCCTCATCTTGGGTGTAACCTTGAGCAACTAGCGTAGCTTTGTTTCTCACTATGTTACCACTCTCATCTAGTTTATTCCTAAATGCCCATTTAGTTCCTATAGTAGATTGATTTCTAGGCCTTTCAACTAATGTCCACACTTTACTTCTCTCAAATTGATTTAACTCATCTTGCATGGTCATAATCCAAAAATCATCTTTTAAAGCTTCTTTAATATTTTTAGGCTCAATGCATGAGATAAATGTAACATGATTAAGCATTTTAAGAGAAGAGCGAGTAGTTACCCCCTTGGATGGATCACCTAAGATTTCACCACCTTTAACATAGTTATACTCCTTTGGGCAGCTCACTTCCTTTTCCTCAAGAGCCAAGTCCTTCAAGGCTTCAAGAGGTGGATCTTGTGCATCTTCTTCTTTAGTTGGAATCTTATCCTCCTTTGAAGTTTGTCATCCATCAAAGGCATCAAGGATTCTTACATCATCATCATCACAAGATTCCTTTCTCGGAAGGAGGTTATCATCGAAAACCACATGAATAGATTCATCAACAACTAAAGTTCTTTTGTTAAACACACGATAGGCTTTAGAGTTTAAAGAATAACCTAGAAAAATAGCTTCATCACTTTTTGCATCAAATTTACCTAAATTGTCTTTTCCATTATTTAAAATAAAACACTTGCAACCAAAAGGGTGAAAATAGTCAATGTTAGGCTTTTTAGATTTTAAAATCTCATAAGAAGTTTTCTTTAAAATAGGCCTAATCATTACTCTGTTAATAATATAGCAAGTGGTGTTAGTGGCTTCCGCCCAAAAATACTTAGGTAAATTGTTTTTACAAAGCATAGTCCTAGTCATTTCTTCTAAAGTTCTATTTTTCCTCTCAACTACCCCATTTTGTTGAGGAGTTCGAGGAGCCAAAAAATTATGGCTAATCCCATTTTCATTACAAAATTCATTAAAACCCATATTTTGAAATTCCGTTCCATGATCATTTCTAATATGTGAAATTCTAAGTTCAAGATCATTTTGGGTTAATTTTGAAAATGTGATGAAGTTTTCTAAAGCCTCATCTTTGGTGCTTAAAAAGAGAACCCAAGTATATCTAAAGTAATCATCAACAAGCACAAAAGCATAGGATTTTCCACCCAAGCTAGTTGTCATAATTTGCCCAAATAGATTCATGTGAATTAGTTGTAAACACCTACTTGTAGAAACATCATTAATGGATTTAAAGGATGATCTATGTTGTTTACCCTTAGAGCATGCATCACATATTTTATCATTTGAGAACTTAATCTTGGGTAAACCTCTAACTAGATTTAGGGAAACTAATTTTTCTAAAACACTAATGCTAGCATGTCCTAGTTTCCTATGCCATAACCATGCATCATTCTCATCTTGAGCAACAAAACATGCATGGGATGTATGAATGTCATCTAGATGCACCATATAAATGTTACCTATGTGATGACCAATGAGCATTATTTTATTTGATTTAATGTCAACAATTTTACACCCATTTTTATCAAACAAGACATTAAACTCTTTATCACACAATTGACTAATGCTCAATAAATTGTGTTTTAGACCATTGACATACAAAACATTTTCAATGAGTATAGTAGAGTGATTACCTATGGATCCAATACCTTCAATGTGGCCTTTGGAGTTGTCACCAAATGTCACTACTCCTCCACTTTTTGGCTTTAAGTCCATGAATCGACTTTTGTCTCCGGTCATATGCCTCGAGCATCTACTTTTGAGTCCATGAGTGTTAGTTCCCAAATACTTGGTTCCCTTAGGAATCCAAGATGAAATGGCTACAATATTGTTAGAAACTACAAGTTCCTTAGGAACCCACACACTTCTAACTTTCTTGTTCTTATGATACTTATGGGAGCCTCTTTGTTTGTGGTTAACAAAGTTTCTCTTCACATGTTGGGATTTTGAAGAAGATGTTTTTTCAAAACCATTTTCTCCAACATTGGTTAGAGAAGCTTTGAGTTTACTCACCTCTTCTTGATGATAAACATGATATTTTTCAAGAAGGTCATTAAAATCATTTGATTTCTTTTCAAACTCATTTGAGAAATTTTGTAAAACTAAGACCTTCTTTTCTAATTCCGAGTTGGTTTTAGAAAGGGAGTCATTTTGGGTTCTTAAAACCGAAATCACTTTCTTATTTTTTAAAACTGACTCCTTGTATTTCTCAATCAACTCATCATATACCTCTTGCAACTCATCATAAGCATCTTGAAGTTCATCAAATGTAAAATCAAAAGTAGATGAGTTAGAGGTTACCATAGAGGAATCCTTCTCAAGAGCCATGAGGCAAAGGTTGGCCACTTCATATTCCTCATCCTCGGATGAATCCTCATCACTCCAAGTAGCAAGCTTGGCATTGAGCTTCTTCTTCTTTTCAAAGCACTTCTTCTTGAGTTGAAAGCAATCGGAACGTATGTGACCCGACTTCTTGCACTCAAAGCAAATGATTTTGTCTTTCTCTTCTTCTTTGCTTTTGTTCTTGAAGTCCATCTTTCTTTGAAATTTTCTCCCTTGGTTGGACTTCATGAACCGAGAGAATCGTTTGGCTATCATAGCACATTCCTCAAAGTCTTCCTCCTCACTCGAAGAGCTCTCCTCATGTAGAGAGGCTTTGAGAGCAACTCCTAGCTTCCTTTTCTTTTCTACCTCATGTTTCTCTATCCTTCTCTATTCTTTCTTCTTCTCTTCCTTTCTTCCTTGCTTCATAATCTCGTGTGTAAGAAGAGACCCAACAAGCTCATCAAGCATCAATGTTTTCAAATTATTTGCTTCAATGATGGCCGTCCTCTTACCATCCCAAGACTCCGGGAGAGAGTATAAAAGCTTCCTCACTAGCTTATCTTCGAGAACTACTTCACCAAATCCTTTAAGGCCATTGACGATGATCGAAAACTGATCAAACATCTTTGAGACGCTCTCATCGGGGTCTATCTTAAAATTCTCATAGCTCAAGTTTAGCAACACAATCTTCGTCTCTTTCACATCGCTAGTGCCTTCATAAGTCGTCTCCAAGGTGTCCCACACTTCCTTTACGCTTTCGATAGATGAAACCTTTGAGTAGATATCCGGACCAAGTGCACAAAATATGATATGTAGAGCTTTATCGTTGACTTGCATCTTCTGTCTATCTTCCTCGATTATCTCCGATTTTACTTTCGGAACTAGTCTTCCTTCATCGGTTCTCTTAACCGGAATGTAGGGGCCTTTTTCCACTACATCCCAAACCATGTAATCATTTGACTTGATGAAGAGACGCATCCGATTTTTCCAATATGGGTAGTTATCCCCATTGAAGAAAGGTGGTTTAGTGATTAATTGTGACTCATAGAGGTTGGAGGTTGGAGGTTGAAGTAGATGTCATGGTGTAACCCCCTCGTCCCGGTCCGGACACTTGACTGGTCCGAGCGGATTACACGGGGATAACCGAGATGAAACCCGTTAAGGCTCCACTTCGGTTACCGACCCTAGGAAAAACTTTTTCATTTTATCTTATCTAGGATGCATTTATTAAACCTAAGCGGAAGCCCAACAGCAAACAGGGCCTAAGCCCAACCTTTGAAACCCTTTAGAGATGTTAAAAAGCCCGATTACAGGCCTATGTTTCGAAACAGTCAAAGCCCGTTTCGAAACACTGGCTCTAGTTTAAAAAGTCAGACACCCGTTTCGAAACGCATCCACCCCGTTTTGGAACAGTATCTCGTTTTGCCTTGCCGTTTCGATACTCGTTTCGAAACAGGCAATTCTAGTAGCCAAAGTGTTTCGAAACTGGTTTCGAAATAGGGGCTCACAGTAGCCAAAACGTATCGAACCACGTTTCGATACGGGGCCCTGGAACCACACCCGTTTCGAAATAGAGCTACCCGTTTCGAAACACATGCACACTGTGAATTCTCAAAATCAGCTTTAAACACCTCCAAATGATCCCAAACGTCCGAAACGACTCCAAGAAGCATACTTAACATACAAACACACTCTAGAGGCATACACCCTATAGCAATCATGTTCAGGATACACAAGATATAAGATAGGCATACATTCAAATATCATACATAGCATTTAAAGAAAGCATACATAGCTTTTAAGGTTACATGTCTTAGCCAACATACACATAGCATGCAAGATAAGAATTAAAGCACGATTAAACAAACAAGGCATCCACAAGCCACACCAACAACAACATACATCCAAAGCATTCAATCAACAACACCTATCCCATTGCTTAACTATTACAATCTTTCAATTTAAAGTTCATACTTGAGCTAACCAAAAGCGACACTTGGAGGCCCTTCCTTGCCCATGCCACCCACAAGCTACTGATATGCATTGTCAAACAAAGGGAGCGTAAGCATAAAAGCTTAATGAGGGTAAGCTCATAAAACAAACCTCGACAATGCAGGGTCCAAGCACGAGCAACACAACCAAGGTAGAATACATGAGTTCTTACCTTCAAACCACAAGAGCCAAAAATATAAATGATGCATGGACATAGTATCAATGCCATGTCATGCTCAACGAGTCCATAACCACACATATGGAAAACACATATATTCAACATATGAGTAACATAAACCACAATCCGTATTGGCACCTAGCTATGACTTGAATACGCGGATAATCGTTGGAACTCACATCCAACAACACAACCATTACCTGACGGTGGGATTACACTCATCATCGTTCACGCGGAAGGGATTCCACTCATCCTCACACCTCGTTTCACGCGGAAGGGATTCCAATCATCCTCACGCACGTCGATGGGATTCCACCCATCATCGACTAATATATATAAGAAGATTTCCGGGCGAACCCGTACTCCATCTTGATGACTACCATCATCAAGACCACGCGCGCATTTTGACTCATGTGTGCACACTAAACATCCTAATGATCGATCATTGTACCCAAGCATACTAGTGCCAATACTAAACACAATTCACAACATCATTACACATCAATTTCTGTGCTTAGCACGTACTCACCATGACTTACCGTCATACACAAACCACATTTCCATGCCTAGCATGTACTCACCATGATCCTCGGATCATGCAACCACCTTATAATATCATTTCACATGTCAACACTACATGTATATCATTAATACAAATATCACATCATATTTCATACATATGTATATCTCCATCATCAACATGCATATAACAATGCATTAAGCCATGCCTCAACATATATGTATAACAACATATACATAACCACCATAAACACGATTAAACATGAGGCATAAATCAACACCTTAAAGATCAACCAAGGTCTCTAACTAAAGCTTGGGATTAGGCTACCACCCTAATCCCAACTCTAGGTGGGTCTACCAATCTCAACCTAGTCCACATGCTCGAACCAACACTTGAACACCATTTAAAAACATTTAACCACTCACCGACAATTCCAAGCTCAACCACACTAGCCGATCAAGCTTCCAACGATTCTGGATTTGTTCTCAAGGCTTCACCAACAAAAAATCTTGCTTCTAATCATCTCAACACAATCAAAAAAACCTCAAATCAATTCACAAATCAATGTAGCAAACCCGGAACACTAATCAAGCACAAAACACATGTTTTCAAGCTAAGAACAACTCCAAAATTCTCATTCCCGAGCAGCCATGAAAATCAGTCCAAAACTCAAGATTTCAACCTCTTTAACACACTTAAATGCTTCCAAAACGATCCCTAACCATCATACAACCAATATCCCCCAATTTCCAACATTAAACACACCCAAAATCAACCTTTAAACCCTTCAAAAACCCCATTAAAACCCAAATTCGGGAATCCTTATAAAACACTTTAAAAATTATATATGTTGGATCATTTGGTTCATAAACATCATATCTAACAATATTAAATCAAAACCTTAAGTTAAAAACAATAAAGATATCATTTTTATTCAAATCTTCCAAAAACCCGAATTCTAAAACTTGAACCAAAATGAAATCTAGTTGTACTTTTAAAGAGAGGAAGATGAGAGTAAGTCGGAAATGTAATTACCTTTCAAAAAGCTCCAAGAATGAAGAAGAAAGGAGATGGGAGAATGAGATGGAGAGAAGCTCTCTTCTTCACGTTAGATTTGAAAATGGGGAGGAGGAAGAAGATGAGCACATGTCTTCATCTTTTGTTTTAGGGTAAAGTACACAGACGGTCACTGAACTTTGGTAAAAAAAACAAAATGGTAACCAAACTTTCAAAAATCACGAAGTAGCAATTAAACTTTAGATTTTGAAACAAAACGGTAACTAGACGTTAAATCCCGTTAAGTGTCTGTTATAAAATTTGGTATAATAACACATTTAGTCCTTTATATTTATATATTCAATCAATTTAGTCCTAATTTGAAACAATTCACTAAATTTAGCCCTCGTTATTTACGTTAAATCCCGGACCAAAGGTACGTTCATAACGAAGTATGCTATTAGATTTGTATTGAACAATATCCAAGAAGCGCTGGAATCCTCCATCATAATCTGCATTCACCTTTTCCCAAATCCAACAAATCTGCATATGTAAACAATATGTTGAATCGTGTCAGTGAGTGCAACTTAAAACAACGAAAAACTATAATAAAATCAATGACTTCATGTTTTTTTGCCTGATTCTGATCCTTTTTGTGCTTAACATAAGCACTGATGCACTTGAAGCCAACTAAAGAAAGCTTAAACGAGTTTCCTGCTATGAAGCACGGGGACGGCCCTAAGGTGGCGTCCCGCGTCCCCAATACGTCCCCGTCACGGGGACAATGCGGGGACGGCTGGGGTACGTCCCGTGGACGTCCCAACTTTACTAGGGACGGTCAAACTTAAATCGGGTACGGTCAACATTTATTGGGGACGTACCCAAGGACGTATCCGAATATATTTACTTGAAAACATGGAAAATAAAACTTCCATCTTCTTTGTGAGCAAGGTTTTAAAAACTATTAAAACTTATCCGAACTTAAAAAGCTCAAGGATAATTAAAGTAAAAAATTATACTTAAAATACTACTAAATAAAACATTCCACCTAAAAACTATAAACTTAACACTTAATCTCAACCAAAAGGCTAAGACTAGATTGCTTCCTTGTTCTATCTGATAAATGCCTATTTATAGGCTGCTTTCTTTCATTGCTTTATGTATCTTAAGGATGTGGGATATTAGGTGTGTATTGTATTTGTAACCTGTTTTAAGGTTTACTCACTCATGCTTTAAATAGGAATGGATAAATATATATTTCAGCCATGTCATCTTTTAATTTTATTATTTTAGTCATTCATTTTCTCTTTATTTAGAATGTAAAGTTAAATTTTCGTTCAATTTAGTCATTTAATTTTAGTAATCTCTTAATCTAAGTGCTAAAAAGTAATTTAAAATTATTAGAAGTGGATTTAAATAACTACAATTATAATTATTGTTTAATACAATTATAATTTTAGTCCTTATTGTATTATAAATTTTAATATTTTTATTATATATATTAAATTTTTTTTATATTTGCCGTACCCTCGCCGTACCCGTACACTCTAATTTTAAAAATTGCCGTTTCCTGTCCCCGTCCCCGTCCCCGTATCTGTCCCCGTACCTGTATCTGTGCAACTTAGGTTTCCTGAACCATCAGTTGGTTGACATTCCTTAAAGACCTGCATTAGAATACGTAGCCAACATATGTTCAGAAAAAGGATACGAAAGATGACTCACGCTGTTTCATTCATTATTCAGTCCTCAGAGCACATGAAATTAAAGATTTATTCGAGGAAAACCTCCGAGTAAAACGTGGGCTCACAGTAGTGAGCTGGGTCGAGCTTTTGCTTGTTGTCACCAGATGGATGGAAACACGTCTCCCTAAAGAAAATATGTCCTCTAACTTTCAACCACTTCACCATCCTTTGGGCTAACTCCTTGACCTGTATTTAATGATGGTTTTAGACAGAAATATACTAAAAAACATGGTTAACTTGTAAATCTAAAGTCAGAGGGAACAAAATCACTGTCAACAACTAGCATGCCTCTCCAAACTACTTGTATTTTTCTTTTATTGGAGAATATGCCATGAACTATATTCAAGAGAGCATATATATGCGTGACATCCAGATCCAAATAAACATTCATTAAAACCACAAAAACTTAGCTTAAGGTGTTTGCTCTAAAGAATCTCCCCTAAACCTGTTTGTGCGATGAAAGAACATTAAGGAGATAACCGAGTTCTAATAAAATTACCTCTTCATCTGAGAGATACATCAGCAGCAAATTTGAAAATATCAAGTCCACTGATCCTTCTGAAATATCCAAATCTGGGGAAGTCGTATCGGAATAAATAGAAGGAAATTATAAACCAGGAAAACAAACATGAGCATGAGATATAGAACATTAGGACAAGAAGAATTGTCGGAAGTTAGTAATGAAATAGATGTTGGTGATTTGATTCCAATCGAGGCATGGCCGCATGAATGTGATGTTTCACTTAAATTTTGTCGACTTTATTTGATCCCCAAATTCTGAGTTATCCCTTTGTTGGAGGATATTGTTGGTAGCAGTTTGTTTTGATTTTCTATTTATTCTTTGGAAGAGAAATGGCTATTGTTGTATTATTTATTTGAAATTTTTTCGATTCGAGTCAAGTCGAGTTTTCGAGTTCCTATAAAAATTTAATTGTAATTATTTGTCATGTTACCATACTTTAAAATTTTGCTTTAAGGACCAAATTGAAAGAATGTGTAAATAACGAGGGCTAAATTTAGTGAATTGTTTCGAATTAAGACTAAATTGATTGAATATATAAATATGAAGGACTAAATGTGTTATTATACCAAATTTTATAACAGACACTTAACGGGATTTAACGCCTAGTTACCGTTTTGTTTCAAAATCTAAAGTTTAATTGCTACTTCGTGATTTTTGAAAGTTTGGTTACCATTTTGTTTTTTTACCAAAGTTCAGTGACCGTCTGTGTACTTTACCCTTTGTTTTATTTTTAATTCACCCAAAAATTCATATTTACAACTATGCCATTAATGAATGGCCAAAACTCACATCTCCTAAAGTCCATGGATTTAGACTTAGAAGATAGGCCCAGCATAGTTTTTAATTATTTGCAAACACGAAGCCCATTAAAATATTTTATTATTTTAATTTTGAAACCGAAACCCGAAACATTATTTTATTATTATTTTCATCCGACCCCCAAACTCGGGTGTTACACATGGCTTTTCTTTAGAATAGATCACACTCTTCTAGGAACTCTTCTTGTGGTTGTTAATCCTTCAAAGAGGTAGGCTCTGATACCAATTGTTGAGTGGATCGAAAAATCGATATAAGCCAAGAGGGGGTGAATTGGATTTTTAGAAATTTTGGTGGTGGAGTGGAAAATGAAAATTTTCTAGACAAGAGATTTAGAATGGTTCAAGTTCCAATTGAACTCTACATCCACTACCTTAGCTTCACTAAGGATTTTCCAACAACTCCACTAGTTGATCTTCCCCTTTTCTAGGCTTAGGAAGAAACCTTTACAAAGTGGTCAATTTTTCTACCCAAAAAATTGACCCAATCCTCACTCAAAGATTACAAAGAAGCTTTTGGCTAATAGCTAGTATCTCTCAATACAAATGTAGCCATTTTGACAAGCACTCAACCCAATTGAACAAATAAGATTGAAAATACAAAGTTCTACAATTGGGGTTTACAAGAAAATATGGGATTTTAGCACAATTTCTTGAATTTGATGTTTGGATAATTCTTTTGGGATCAATAGTTGTTGTTGGTGCTTTTAGAGGTCCCTTTTATACCTTCTCATTGAATTCTAGCCGTTGGGGTTATTACCTTCATTATTATAGCCGTTGGGATGTTATCTTCCCTCCATAAATGCAGTCTGCAACTACCCGTTCTGAAACGCCTGACTCTGTTTCGAAACAGACCAAAATAGAAATAGCCGTTGGGGTGTAATTAATAGGCCGTACCGAAACGGACACGATCGTTTCGATACGCTAAGAGCATGTTTCGAAACGTGTTGAAGCCCGTTTCGAAACAGTTTGCCACTGTCAAAACCTGTATCGAAACGACTTAAAAGCGTTTCGATACACCTTAACTATATCTTTAAAATCAGTTATAAAACTTCAACGGTCATATTTTGAAACCAAGTTTGAAATCTGTTTCGAAACGTTTGAGGTCGTTTCGATACTGCCATATCGAAACAGTTCAAACTGTTCTGTTGTTCTTCATCCGTTTTGAAACACAAATAGTTTTTTCGATACACCTGTATCGAAACGGAAAAGCTAGTTCCAAAAAAGAGATTAACAGTTTCAAAATGTTCCGAAACGCCCAAAGGCCGTTCCGAAACGGTGACTCGAAAATCACTGTTTTGACTTGGTGAACACTTAGAAAATTTTAGATAAGTTAAAGTTTTGACTTGGACATTTTTCTTTAAACACATAGAGATGTTTTGAGGACCTAAAAATTCATTTTTTTTTCTTTTCAATTTAGTCCTTAATGTTGTGAATAAAATACCAAAGAACAATAATAAGAACAAAGAACAAGAATGGAAGAACAAAGAGATGAGAGAAAGATGGAGATTTGTATTATTCTCAAATATAGAATTGTGTATACAATGCCTTCAATGAATCATCTATTTATAGGCATAATAAGTACATAATACATTAAACTCTAATTAATAGAGATAAAATTCCTAATAATAAATAAATCAAACTCCTTAGATAAAGTTCTAATCATGATAGACATCCACATAGATAAATATTCATAACACTCCCCCTTGGATGTCTATGAGGATAATGTGTCTCGTTAAAACCTTACTAAGATAAAAACCCAGTGGGAAAAAAATTCATTAGTGAAGGAAAAAGAGTACAAACATCTTTAATACGCATAACATGTTGCCTCATTAAAAACCTTACCAGGAAAACCCATTGGGACAAAACCTCGGTTAAGGAAAAAAGAGTGCAATGCGTATTTACTCCCCCTCATGAAAACATCACAGAATATCTTTGAATCTTCATAATTCAATCTTGAATATTAGTTTTCTAAAGATCGTGAGGGGTGAAATTTTGGAGTAATATGTTACATGATGTATCCACTTTCAAACTGAGATATACATCTTGCATTATCTTCACACAAGGTAGCTTTTGTCATATCTTGTAAAAGTAAATCCACATATCTTTTGGATATGTTGGGTCAATGGTCTTAGCCAAACACATTTTTGGCTTGCCTCATGCATAACAATTATTTCTACGACATTTGAGGAGGCATCAACAAATGTTTGAAGATTTAAATGTAATGATCTTTGTATATCCATGGATATTGCTTGACCAACTAATATATGGTGCTTCAAAACCAAGAAAAGATATAATTATCTTTATTCACATCTAACAATCTTACAAATATTGGGATATTCAATAGATATGCTATATTCATATTGAATCTTCTTTAAGATTCTTTCAGCTTATGTCTATTCATAGACAAAAGGAAATATATAAAAAATGCTCGATCTTCAGGTCGAGATAAACTTGATGTCAAGATTCAAGTACTTGTATTGAAAGTACTTCATGAGTTTTCAATTTGAAGCTCTTTAGGAGTTCTAAAATTATCATAATGAATCTTGATCCAAACTCCTTTATAAAATACATAAGGAAATCTGATCATTCTTATAGTATTTTCTCAATTAGTATTCACTAAGGCGATTATACCAAATGCGCCAAAATATTCATGAGACATGTCTAAATAAATTTCCTCGGAAATTTCCAAATGCTTATAGTATTTTAGATCCTTCAAGGATAAATATGGATCCACAAATAATTAGACGCATGCAAAAAAATTCATAACTGTCAAAGTAATTGCATCCACCGTGAAGTAATTAAAACTTTTCATAAATCATAGTTCAAGTCGTATTTACGACTACTAATTTGTGCCTCACTTGCATTACACCTTTAGGTGCTGGTCCAAATACTTCTATTTTAGAAGTTCAAAGCGTCTTTCAACATAGACCAATTCAATATCTATACTTCTGGATAGATTTTATACAAGATCCTCGATTTCTTTCTTTACTTTTATAGAAGTATTTTATGTAAAATTGTTTGTAAAATCGTTGTCGACAACTTTCCAATTTTCTGGTTCCATTCTCGTAATGACATAACTTATCGAGATCTCTTCAAGATTTCAATCTTTATTTCAGGTACCTGAAACTCTTCAAGAGTTTTATTATTAGTTATGTCTTGGGTCTCTTTAGGAGCACCAGCCTCCAATATATGACCATCTCATAATACTTTTCATTTACGAGAATTTTGATCATTGGAACCATTTCAACTATCATGCTTCAAGCATGATTTACATCCACTTGCTCTAACATGTAATTTAAACTTAGAGCATTTCAGCTGGTATATGAGACTTAATTACTCTCATTGGGTCAGTAAATATGTCTAGCAGTTGACATGAAATAACATGAATTATCTTATGAACTTTTAGTTCATATTTGAGGATCTAGATAATGACAATTCATTTCCTTCTTTATCCAGCTGATTATTCTCTCCCCTGATGTTGAGAAAATCATCTAATAAATGATTCTCCAATTAATGTTTAGAATTTAAACATAAAAGAAGACTCGTACTCAATATATATTCTCAACCCTTTTTACTTGCCCATTTTGTGCGTTATGGTGGAGTAATTCAACTATATATCGCACATTCAAAAATTCAAAAATAGGAAATATGACTTCTGACCAAAAGTCAAATCATAATGGGGAGTTTATTATAACTCGTTGGCTTGATGCGTATAAGTGTTGCTATATGGAAATACCATATAAATAATAAATATTTTGTTCTCACAGTTTAGCTATTAAATAGGAGGCATTCAATTAAAAATTTGCTAAACCGTATTTTTCATAATCAATAGGCTTTGTAACAACCGATATAGCCTAAATATAAACCCACAAGCTTTTGCAAAACGAATAGTCTAATTGCATAATCTGAATCCTTTTAGAATCAATCTCACAAACTTCTTGTTGTAAGTTGATAAAACAATGTAGATGCATCTACTAAAATCATATAAAACTTTCCACATTTGTGGATATATGGGCCCATATTTCGTTCAGATATGCAAGACATACAGTCTCAACTTCAGTACAAGAACTTTAAGTTCTAATTCTTTTGGTAAGTGGGATCATCTATATCCTTTGAGAACAAACAACACAAGAACTTTAGGTTCTTTTAGTAAGTGGAATTTAATCAATTCTTTTAAGTAACACAAGAACTTCACATTCTTTAATAAGTGGAATTTAATCCATTCATTTGAGAATAAGCACCACAAGAACTACAAGTTCTTTTAATACATGTGCATGTAAATCTCAATAATTTTTGCACCATTATTGATCAGGATGGTCTAACCGATCATGCCAACTATATATATATATATATATATATATATATATGTGTATATATCTCTGAATTTGTAAACTTCTTGTTTACCATAACATGTAATTCAATCTCACTCGTACATGTCTAGTACGACCATCAAAATTATTCCTTTAAATAGGAATATATTTAGCTCTTTCGGAGCTTTCAATTGAAATTATCTTTTGGTAGCAATATATAGTTCTTCTAGAGCTTTCAACTGACTTTTTGGCTACCAGAACTTATATCCATATTGGCTTATTTCAAATGCCAATTGATAACATATGTTATCTATAATTCTCAAAGGAATATTTTGCGAACTCATATTGCTCTCTTAAAATTTCCACTTATAGTGGTGACGATATTATTACCATTAGCGGTAATTATTGCAATATTCGCAATTCTGCACTTTTCATAATGTGCTTTCTCTCAAGAATTTATTGCTCTTCTAGAGCATCAATATTTTTAGTACTTTGAGATATAGTACTCACATTATTCTCTTGCATTTAAATGGGAAAATATATCTTATGCTTATGTTGAGCATAGATCGTCACCATAGATTGTATTTGACAAGTAATCATGTTAAACAAAATAAATAAATATCATAATATATAAATATAAATATAAAACGTAAATAATTAATGTGTGTAAAATAAATAAACGTAAAGTAAAATAAATATAAATAAATAAATAATTCTCTTCAAAGTTATAAGAATAATTAGAAGATGATTTATTTCTTTCGAGGGTTATAAGAAAATCAACAACGTCCAAAAGAGTTGGACCAACTATGTCCAAATAAAGTTGGACCAGTATCATCTTCGTCATGTTTCGCAAACAAAATTTGCTTCTATTTTCTTTCCTTTATCATTCAATGATTCTTGATTTTTCAACGTACAACACGTACGAGACCAATGGTTTATAACATCGCATTGGTAATAAGAAGAATTTTACTTCAATAGAATGATCTTTATCACTCTTGTCATCCTTATAATCTCACTACCAGTGGGTAGAAGTATTCTTAAAATGACCATATTTTTTTATGTTTATATTCATAGCCTCGACCACGACCACAACTTCTAATGTGGCTTTTATTCTTTCCATAATATAATCTCACATTCACTTTAGAGAATGGAGTAGAGCCAGTGGGCTTTTAAATCTTTTTCACATATCCTTATCACAGAGAACAAAGATTTAATCTTTGTACGCGACATTGTTAAACCTGTCCACAAGGTTCTTTAAAAACCTCCTTTGAGACCAGTAGTCTCGCAGAACGGGATGTCCAGTCAATATACTTGGATTATATAGAAATTATGTCTCTAATTGAATAATGATTTACCATGTTTACATTCACTTCAGGGAATGAAACAGATCCAATAATCGCAT